>CM042031.1:27572500-30230000 GCA_023525975.1 Smallanthus sonchifolius
TTCAAATGAATTTGACTTTAGTCCGTTTGTTTTCAAAGTAACTCGCATCAAATAGCACTAGTTTGATGTGAACCGTTAGGAGTAATTCATTCAATTGGTTAGATCTAAACTAATAACATACCCTTCGTATGATCTCACTAAAGATAGACACATACATATAGATAGACCAACGATACAGTTCAGCCATCCACCGATTCGGGTCTATTTGAAAATGGATATCTGTGTTATGATACAAACGTCAATTTGAAAAAAAAATAGATGAGATTTTGTGCCATCGGCTCTAAACAATCTTGTTTTTTTGAACATGAAGAAATAAAGAAGCCATTGCGTTTGCCGGGAATACTAGGCCTACTGAAGGGACCAAAACAGAGGAAAAGTTAAGAGTTGTCATAGAATGGGTACCTCAATTTACTTTTTGTTCCTGTTATTATTATTTAGATTTTATATTTATTATTTATAATATAAAGATATCTTATTAAAGATGTCGTTTTCCATTCATACCTGGAGTTGAATACACCATTCAAGAATTGTTTTGGATCCAATCCATAGGAATCAATAGAAAAGGAAAATATCTTATGATACACCAGATCCGGCTCAGTTATTGATAGAGTTATAAATCTGCCATTTCTTGAAATCTCTCTTCTGGTTCAAAATTGTGGTGTAACGTGTATCCTCGAGAGACCAGCCAGAACCTCTCGTTGTACGTGAGAGACCCCATATACGGGCTTTTTGGCTTATTTTCATGGTTTAAAAGATTATGACCCATTCTAGGGTTTAATAATCGATTTTTGGCCGTCAGAGCAATTTTGAAGGTGATTTTGGGTGTTGGAAGCCAATTAGAGTCAAAGTTTGGAGCTTTCGGATCCAATGTGGTTAGAGATAGCTTTTTCGGGTTCCAATTCTCTTTCGTTTGTTCTTGATTTACCTAATTGAAACCGTTACTATTTCTATTACTTCTGTTTTGAATGTTTTATGCATGTGTGTTGGCTAGATCTTTGATACTGCCTAGGTTTATGATGAATACTTTGTTAAAGTAGAGATTTTTATCGGTTTTGGATTCTAAAGTATGGTTTAATGATTTTGTTAAGATCTTGGTATGATTATTATGATGAATATATATGCTTTGATTTGATTTATTACTGATTATAATTCTGTATGTTGACTGTGGATGTCTTCCAGCTTGATTTGCGTATCTAGATCATAGACTTTAGGGTTTGTGATTGGTTGTGTGGTTTGCTAAGAGTAGTAGCCATAGAAGTTGTGATTGAGAGTCATTAGATCTGAGTGTGTATCCTGTCTCAATACCTGAGAAGTGAGAGATAGTCGTTTAATCTTCGTCATTAGGAATCCGAGTGTCAACTGTCTGAGAGGAAGTTGGTTTAGGTGTCTAGTGACGGTTGCTATTATGAGCCATAGTTCTTATCTTGAGATTACCCATGCATTCTTCGAATGTATTGTGGACAGTGAGACTGAAAGGTGATCTGTCTATTTGGGTAGTTTATCATTATTGGAGAGACCGAAAGGTAATCCACTATCTATTGAGTTATTACATCTTTAGGTTCCTTAGTTGGTGACACCCTGAGATTGATTAGGGATCCACTAGGTAGTCTAGAGTTGTTTCCTTAGAAACCCAGATCCATCATAGTTTCCAGAACCGGTAGAAGTTGTGCTTTGCAAGTAGGATTCCAACCTAGGTGGTATTCTTCCATCTCTGATATTTCCTTAGTCTTTGTCCTTGATAGCTTGAGTCGACCTTGTTTTCTACATTATTAGTTCTAATCAGTAGTGTAGTAAACCCCCTAATCATCAATCTTTTGTCTGAGTCAGAGTCTAGTATAGTTATAATAGTGTCTCTGGGGTTCGATAACTCGGTTTACCATTAAGTTGTGCTACACTCGATAAGTCCACTTGCCTGTTAGTGCGGTTTGGTCGAAGGTATTCCATTTATTACTTAGGAGTCTAGGTTAGGTTTTGTTAGCCTTTATATAGACCGTCTGGGCGACATCACGTTGCGTGAATAAATTCCCACCCTACACTTAGAATCATACATTGCCCTCAATATATAACAAAAAAGAATGCAAAGTGAAGAATGAACACACAACCCCACACTTTAGAAACATACATTGCCCTCAATGTACACAAAAACAAGCAATGCAAAAGTGGATGCAATGCAATGGAGTGTGAAGAGAGAACTGAAACTTCCCTCATGTCGGTCTCGGTAAAACTCAAACAGCCTATCCACAAACATGACGTTCCAAGCAGTTCCACAATTCCAAGATCTAAGTAGGACTAACAACATCAAACACAGGTCAGTAACATCAAGCGAAAAATATATACGGGAAAGGTAAAGATAATATCCACATACAACCAAAAGATAAAATAAAAGTACAACAAAACAACCACAACAATGCCAAAGCATGAGAATAGAGTTTGTACAACATACAACCATGTACAACTCATCAAAAGCGGGATCTCAAAAGGCAATGGGAGGTACTACTCCCACTGCATCCCCTCCAAGTCAATGTCGGCGGCAACACCCTCCTCGGCTCCTCCTGCCGGTGGTAGTGATGGTGGTGGTGTAGGCTGGTGCTGCGGTGATGGTGGTGGAGTATGATGGGCTGGAGAGTGATGAGGAGGTGGTGATGGCGGGTACGGGTCCTCTAGAACCAAGAAGAATGGAACAAGAACTACATAGGGCACCTCGCCAGCAGCAGCGCATAGGGCCTCATACTGCCAGGTCCAGTAGCGCATAAAAAAATCATGAAGGATGATAACTGGAGGTGGTGAAGGTGGTGGAGGCGGTGGAGCAACTGGGTTGACCTCGACATGCTCGTGATGCTCATGTTCCTGCTCCTACTGAGCCATGTGTGCCTGGTGGGCAGCGGCTATGGCCTCCGCCTCGGCCTAAAC
Source organism: Smallanthus sonchifolius (assembly GCA_023525975.1). Lineage (NCBI taxonomy): Eukaryota > Viridiplantae > Streptophyta > Magnoliopsida > Asterales > Asteraceae > Smallanthus > Smallanthus sonchifolius. The sequence goes on from CM042031.1 coordinate 27,575,411, forward strand.
TACATCTAGATCTGGACCCGGACGGTCTAGATCCCAACTCCTACCCCACCTATCAACCAATCTCGGCCCTACTTGTGTACGTCTAACCATGTGCATGTTCTAAAGGGTCTGCATGGTCATCACTGAAGTCTCTGCCACCGGGGTCAAGTCCCCAATCAACTCATCCGTCAACAACTGATAGTGCCTGGCTAACTTGGTCACAAAATGACCTCCACACATGGCACTAGAAACATCTCTCCTGAACTATTGACCAAGTACCCTACAATGCAGTGGATAAGATTACAGTTGCCCAGGCGTATAATGGAATACAAGTAAAACATCTCTCTCAGATTCACAATTGTCTCCCCCTATCCTCGACCAGAAATGGAATACATAATGCACCGGTGCAGAACACGGTGAAGTGGATCTCGAAGGCCCGAAGCCTTGGTCAGACTCGGATCATACATACCAAAACCAAACTCGTATCAGAACTGGTCCTTGTCTTCCTCAGATGGAAACTTGGTAATCCCATTGGTGAACAACTCGGTCAGGATCTCATATCGGGTGTACAAACCATGTAACCTCCCGAATCGGGCCACATATATCACGTGCCACTCGCCGCCTAATCTAAACCGAATAGTCTCTGGCTGCTCTAAATCCACACATGGTTAATCGAACTCATATGTGGACAAAAACTCCATCACTAGCTCTACGTACTGAATAGCATGAAACCTGAACAACCGGAGCCAGGGGCCGATGAAAAGATCATTCCATCGGTCCCTCTGACAGATGGCATTAATAGCTGCAGGCTCGAGGCGTCGAGCGGTTAAAATCCGGTCTCTACGTGGCCAAAGAACATCCAAACGAGCCTCATACTCATGCTCGTTGAGATCAAACTCAAGGTACGAGTGATCTCTATTGCCAGCCATCTACAGGAATAGTAAATAAGGAAATCAGAATGGTTATTAAGAAGCTAGACTGAATGTATGAAGTTTATGACCTAAATTATGAAAGGGCATGACCGTGCCTAGGGAAAGGCACGCCCGTGCCTAGGTCAGAAATGCAAACCCACGGCCGCGTGGCGACTGACCACGGGCGCCACAACCCGGACACACGATCGCGCCAAATGCCGGGCACGACCGCGTTGCAATCCTGACCTCACTTCCTGGGTTTACAAGCCGAGCACGACCGCGCCAGGTCGCGAGCGCGATAGTGCTCATAAAAAATTATGGTTTTCTGAAATCAATTCCACTTTTTAACACATGATTATGAAGGGGCTTATACATGTAACCAACCCAGGAAGACTCCAACATCATTTTCCAACTACTTACACTACTAAAAACCACAATAACTTATTCAATAAGTAAAACCTAGAAATTTTATAAAAACTGAACTTTTTACAAGAATCAAGGGAACGTACCTGAATCGAGTGGAAGGTGAAAACAGCGAAGGGAGATCTTAGGGAAAATCACGTAGGGAGAGTTCTGGTCGTTGTGCGAGAGTCTGGAGATTTCTAGGGTTAAAAAGCTTTTTATACTTACCCTCCAAACAAGAGGCACGACCATGCCAAGGGGTTGGGCACGACCATGCTAGGCCTTGAGGCGTGACCATGCCTATAAGGGGCACCACCATGTCTAAGAACGAGCAGACACAGAACCCTGATTTTTTATGAAGACTATACCAAACCCGACTGCGATTCTTCCAAACTAAAATTCCTAAAAATTCAGAAGTCATACTTGAGATTCTCCCAACATTATACTGAATCCGCAATATCCATAACACATCCCGATAACCAAAACTCAAAAATAAATGATAAAATCCTAGAAAATTGAAAATAAAAGTAGGAAAATAAAATAGAAGACAAAAGTTAAGAAATACTACCAATGATGATACCGAAACAGGATAAGTTTATTAATGAGTCTTTAGCTAGACTCAAGTCCCCGAATTTATTAGTTCTTGGGGTGGAGGTCCACTACCTCCAATGCCGACTCGACCGGTCTGTCAATGTATTGCTTGAGACGATGACTGTTGACTTTGCAGATCCTCCCATCTTCATGCTCAATCAAGATGCCCATCGGGACTTCAACTTCCCAGGAAACAACCGCAACCTAGAGTTGTAAAGCAACACACGACCACCCACTCGGAATTCGTTCTTGTCCTTCAAGCATCGGTCATGTAAACTCTTAGTGCGCTCCTTGTAAATCGTGGAGTTTGCAAAGGCTTGATTTCTCAACTCCTCAAGCTCGTGAATCTGAGTAAACCGGCTCTCCCCCGCATTCACCAAGTCAAGATTCGCCGCCTTCAATGCCTAATACGCCTTATGCTCTAACTCCACCGGAAGATGGCATGCTTTCCCGTAGATCAACCTAAATGGTGTGGTACCAATAGGCGTCTTGTACACAGTTCGAAAAGCCGAAAGTGCATCATCTAACTTGACTAACCGTTTTCTCCAAAATCCGCTTAATGCCCCGGTTCGTGACCTCTACCTGTCCACTGGTCTGTGGATGGTAGGTTGTGGAGAATCCATGGTTTACACCATATCGTGATAGCGCCTTCTCCAACTGGGAGTTGCAGAAGTGGGTCCCACAGTCACTAATAAGTGCTTTGGGGGCACTAAAGTGGGAGAACAGGTTCTTCAAGAATCGCACAACCACCCTAGCGTCATTAGTGGGCAAGGCTTGAGCCTCGGCCCACTTAGAAAAATAATCAACGGCCACTAGGATATAACGGTTTCCATGAGAAGCTGGGAAAGGTCCCATGAAATCTATGCCCCAGACATCAAAAATCTCACAAACCTAGATGCCATTCTGGGGCATCTCATTCGTCGACGAAATATTGCTCACCCTCTCACAAGCGTCACAAGCACGGATCATCTCATCAGCATCCTGGAAGATGGTAAGACAGAAGAATCCGGCGTCAAAGACCTTCTTCCTGGTCAAAGTAGCTCCATGGTGTCCACCTGTCAGGCCCTCGTGACAGTGTCTAAGCACCTGACATGCCTCAACTCCAAACACACACCTATGCACGATCTGATCAACCCCGACTCAAAAAAAATAGGGATCCTCCCAAAGATAGTGCTTCACATCGGCAAAGAACTTTCGCTTCTGGTGATGCGTCAAGCCCTTAATCATAATCCCACTCGCAAGGAAGTTTGCAAAATCAGCAAACCAAGGACACTCCTCATCCTGTGTTTGTATGTGCATGAGAAACTCATGGGGGAATTGTCATTTATGGATGACCCCACAAGCTCAGATGAAGCTGAGCACTCAAGACGGGACAAGTGGTCTGCAGCGACATCTCCGCGCCCTTCTTATCGCAGATCTCAATGTCGAACTCCTGACGCAGCAAATCCCACCAGATCAGTAGGGGTTTGGCATCCTGTTTGCTTAACAGGTGCCGAAGAGTTGCATGGTCAATGTATATAATAGTCTTTGATAGGACGAGATAAGACTGGAATTTATCTAAAGCGAAGACAACGGCGAGGAGCTCTTTCTCTGTCGTGGTGTAGTGCTCATGTGCGTCATTGAGCGTCTTGCTCACATAATAAATCGGGTGAAACTGATTCTCTCTCCTCTATCCTAACACTGTCCCAACAGCGACATCACTCGCATCACACATAATCTCAAATGGCAACTCCCAATCAGGAGCCACCATGATGGGGGCATTCACCAACTTCTCCTACAACAATTTGAATGCTTTGAGGCACTCGTCGGAGAATACAAACTGGGCTTCCTTTTCAAGAAGTTGTGTCATTGGTCGAGCAATCTTAGAAAAGTCTATAATGAAGCGTCTGTAAAAGCCCGCATGACCAAGAAAACTCCGAATAGATTTCATAGAAGTAGGCGGCAGGAGCTTAGATATAGTATCAATCTTGGCTCAATCAACCTCAAGCCCCGCACGTGAAATCTTGTGCCCAAGCACAATGCCTTCCTTCACCATGAAGTGGCATTTTTCCCAATTCAACACAAGATTGGCCTCCTCACGTCTGGGCAACATCCTCTTCAGATCCCCGAGACAATGATCGAAGGAACTCCCAAACTCAGAAAAATCATCCATGAAAACCTCCATGGAATCCTCAATCATGTCATGAAAAATGGCCACCATACAACGTTGGAACATGGCCGGAGCATTACACAATCCAAGGGGCATCCACTGATAAGTAAATATGCCAAAGGGACATGTGAATGTCGTCTTCTCCTGGAGTAATCGGGATCTGGAAGTAGCCAAAGAAGCCATCTAGGAAATAGTAGAACATCTTCCCCGACAATCTCTCCAACATCTTATCACTGAACGGGAGGGGAAAATGGTCCTTCCTAGTAGCATCATTGAGTTTGCGATAATCGATGGAAACTCACCAACATGTGACTGTACGAGTAGGAATCATCTCATTCCTCTCGTTGGTGATGACAGTCATACCCCTCTTCTTGGGGACAACCTGAACCGGGCTGACCCAAGGTGAATCAGAGATGGGGTAAATCAAACCAATGTCGAGTAACTTGATCACCTTTTTCTTCACCACCTCCTGCATGTTCGGGTTCAACCTCCTCTGGTGCTGCACAACTGTCCTAAACTCATCCTCCATAAGAATCTTATGGGTACAAAAAGAGGGATTAATTCCCTTAATGTCCATATACCTCCATGCAATGGCCTGCTTGTGTTGCTTCAGCACCTCTAATAGCCTCTCCTTCTCATCACGAGTTAAATCCGAGGCGAAACTGACGGGTAATCGAGACTCACCATCCAGAAAGGCGTACTCCAAATGGCTCGAGAGCTCCTAAATCTCAACAGGTGGTGGGTCCGCAACAAAAGGCCGCTCTTTCAGCTCAGACACTCTATCAACAATCTCAAACACCTCTGGACACGGGGGAAACTCATAGCCCTTTAGGCCGTACAACTACTCCGCTAACTGATCCTCACCAACTAGATCAAGTGTCCCCCCTCCTACAATCTGTGTGTCCAGGGACTCCTCCTCAGTTGTGTCGTGCAGATTATCAGTAACACAAGAATAAACAGTCTCGATGAAGTAGAGTGAATCGTCCTGATTCTGGGTATGCTGCATGGATCTCCCAATGTCAAAGGTCACCTCTTCATCATCCTCCCTCTGTGTAAGCCTACCCGAATACACATCAATCAGGGCCTTGGCGGTGGCCATGAATGGTCGAACCCAGGATAATAGGAACATTCTTGTCCTCATGCATGTCCAGAATCACAAAGTCTATAAGAAACACAAAGCGATCAACCTTAACCAACAAGTTCTCCACTATCCCTCGCGGATACTTGACCGAACGATCGGCCAAGTGGATACTCATGCGTGTTGGTTTAGGTTCTCCCAACTCAAGCTTAGCAAAGACCGCATATGGCATGAGGTTAATTCTAGCACCAAGGTCAACTAAGGCAATGCTAACCGACAAGCTTCTCATCTTCTCAGGTAACTTGATCTGAAGCACAACCGAACACTCCTCGTTTAGCATCACATGAGATAACTCCTCTAATTTCATCTTGTTCATGAGGATGTCCTTTAAGAACCTCGCAAACTTAGGCATCTGATCTAGAGAACCACATATGGCAAGTTGATATGCAACTGCTTGAACAACCCCAAAAACTTGCCATACTGCTCATCCATCTTCTGTTTCCTCAACCTGCCCTGGTATGGAATGGACGGAGTATAATCTCTCACAGCCTCTCGGGGGCATGATACACTCACCGGTTCCTCCCTCGATGGTATCTCATCCAGAATCTCAATCATAATCTCCTCCTCGGATGATACATGCACATGGACAGGTGGGTGTGGTCTTATGGTTCTACCGTTCCTCAAAGTGATAGCCTTTACATGAGCCTTAGGATTAGGCTCAGGGTTGCTAGGAAGGCTACCTGGCGGTCTCTCATAAAGGAGCTTCGCAATTTGTCCAACCTAATTCTCGATAGTTTGGATCAAAGCCTTCTGATTCCTCAGCTCAAAATCGTGTGTATGAAAACACTCCTCCATATAACAAATCTGCTTCTCGACCAACTGATTCTGACTCTCCTAGTTGGCATGCAGCCATGCAACCATGTCCTCTAGACTGGATATACCCTCAAATGCGGGCGGTACACCGCTGCTAGAACCTTAACCATGGAATTGGTTCTGCTGAGGTCTGAAATGGGAACCCTATCCCTGAGACTGGTGGAATTGATGCAGGAATGGTGGGTGCTGAGTGAATACGAGTGGGTTCTGGCCACTGTTGCTAGACTTCCAACTAAAGTTCGGGTGATTCCTTCATCCCGGATTATGTGTGTTACTATAAGGATTATTTTGGGGATGATTCTGGTTAGACATGAAGTCAACCTGCTAATGGGTCCCCAAATCCCCAATCTGACAAGCACTCGTGGGATGCGCCCCACCACATAACTCACACAAATTCTGGTCCTTGTGGACCTGCATCTGATCGATCTTGGTGGAAAGTGCATCCACAGGGGCAGAACCCATCCACGTGATGGACACCCTGCCTCTGATTCCTTGCTCGAGAAGCATGCTGAGTGTAACTCTCTGACGCCACCTTCTCTAGCAAGTCATACACCTCCTGGGGTGTCTTCGTCCTGATGTCTCCACCCGCGTATGCGTCGATTAGCTGCTTCCCCGACATATCTAGACCATTGTAGAAGGTCTCACACTGCTGCCACTTCAACAATCCATGGTGGGAAACCTTCCTCATCAATTCCTTGAATCTTTCCCACGCCTCATAGATCGTCTCCCCGTCATCCTGCTGGAAAGAAAGAATCCTAGCCCTTAATTTTGTTGTTTTCTCTGAAGGGAAGTATTTCTCTAAGAATTTAGCTGCCATCTGATCCCAAGTGCAGATGGAACCAGGGGGAAGTGACAGTAACCAAACCTTGGCTCGATCCCATAAGGATAACGGGAACAACCGGAGCCGAATAGCATCGTCGGTAGAGTCACGGATTTTGAATGTGGCGCAAATCTCTAAGAAACCGGCCAGATGAGTATTAGGATCCTCGTGATTATTGCCGTCGAACTGCCACATGTTTTGCACCATTTGGATGATGCTAGATTTGATCTCGAACTGATGCGCTCTAACAGTCGGCCTATTAATGTTTGATTCCAAACCCACAAGCGACGGTTTGCCAAAATCCGAAAGCGTCCGACCCTCATCCTCGTTCGCCATCTCAACCACCTCGTCAAGCTAAAGTAACCCAATTATCCTAGAATATCTAGGTGTTGTCGTTAAAAAAAATCTACACACGAAAATTGCAAACAACAAACAAGAAGATACGATATGCACAAATGTATACTAAATGACTAAAAATATATTCCAATCATTCTCGCAAAACCGTATCCCCAGAAACGGCGCCAAAAACTTGATGTGTTATAACTATATATATATATATATATATATATATATATATATATATATATATATATATACTTATGAAAATTTTTACACAATTAGTTTTAAAAATGGTTTTCACCAAAGACTAATCACACACGCCGGGCAAGTCTACCCGTCGGATAGCAATATAGTAAAGGTTAGAACCGGATATCAATCCGTGGATACGGTGGAATGCAATAGTAGACCGGAACTAACATTCAATCAAGTGATGGTAAAATGATATTTTTAAGAGTTTGTTTAATTAATTAATATGCAAATGTATAAAAACTAAGCTAAAGTCACAACACAAACAATCAAGGAAGAAAGATCACTTCGGTGTCGAATCCATCTAAAATACATTCAATACAATCATGAAAACATGGAAAATACACGAAACATAGATTGACTAAATTCTCATCAAAGACATATAATCAAATGACCATTCGGAAAGCTAGAATGAATAACACAAACTAACCACCTAAAATCATGCAATGAAGCTCACGTGTTGTAATCATGTCAATATTTATAAAGATTGAACTAGCTTCTGATCAAACTACACTAATCCAACAACTAGTTGGAAAGATAATATGAGAAACACACTACCCACCTCAAGTTGATTTAATTAGATAATCACATGCACTCCTTCAACATACAATGTTCATACAAAGTTTATATAAATTAGGGGATTGTGTCAACAAATCCTATATAAGCATATAACTAACCATGAAACATCATAACAAACACTTTGTCTTTCCAAACATAAGCATAAGGATACACATTCAAGAATCATAAATCATAAGCAAGACTTCATTCACCATTCCTAGTCAAAATCCATAAACTAGCATACAAACATACACCAATTCATGAATATAAGCATACACAATTAAGTTTTCCAACATAATATAGCATACACAAATACAAGTCTTAAAAAAACTTTACATTCTGAAACATATAATTTCTTTGAAGAATAATCATACGATTGTCATAACATTAACACAATGATTGCCAATAATCCATAAATGTTGTCAAACGATTTTAAACTTCATCTAAATCAAAGTGAACAAGAGTTTTACCTCATCATTAAGAATGACAAATAAGTAGGGAAAAATGGCAAGAAAGATTATAGAAATACAAGAATCAAACCACTCATCCAAGCCTAGATGTTGTTGTTGATGTATGGTGATCTTCTTGATGTTATAATCCTCCCTTGAAGCTTGAAATGTGGTTGGAACAAAGTTGATTCGAGCACAAAATAGTGGGTTTTTGCTCTGGGTGCTGAATGTCTGAGTGAGAGAAAAGCTTCTGTATTTATAGAACTGGAAAGGCACGACCGCGCCATGTGGGGAGGCACGACCGTGCCTATCATTCTGGCGCGGCCATGCCTAAGGTCTAGCATGGTCGTGGGACAGATGGTTGACCAATCCGGAGCTTCTATTGGGTCCCATTGAACGAGGAAGTACGGCTCTGTGGTCACGGTTCAGACTCACAGGATAACACGCGGCCGTGGGGTGCTTGAGCACGATTGTGCTCGATGATTTGTCTTGGCGTGGTTGTGCCAGATGCGGGGCACGACCATGTCTAGGGTTTTCAAGCTTTGGTGCGGTCGTGCCAAGTAGGGGGCACGACGGTGCCTCCAACTCAGAAACCCTAAAAACTTCATCTTTTATCCTGGAATTCTCTTGTTTGTTCACTTAGCTTCACAAAAACCTACAAAACTGGAAATGAAGCAAATAAGTGTCTAAACGTGGAAAATAACCAAGAATTGATCATGAAATGAGAGAAGTTTTGTGCCAAAAAGATGTGTAAATTCTAACACATCACTGTCACACTCATAAAATGCTCTGCGTGGCACTTGATGCGGTTGTTGCTGCTACTGTTGTTGTTGTGGTGGCATCGGTGGAGTTGCAAGGATGTTTTTGTAATATTTGGCCAAATGACCAAACTTCTTGCACTTGTTACAGACCACTGTGTTGCAATTACCATTGTGGTGGTAATTTCACTTGTTGCATTTTGGAAGTGTCCCTTTATACCCTCTTTGTACAGATTCCTGAATAGTTACTCCATAATTCTTGACACTCGACCTTGACTTCGTGTTAAACCTGCTGTTGCTTGACAATTTCTCATATCTACCCCTTTTCTCTCCATAACTTGAACATGCTTTCTTGAGAATACCCCTACGAACCATATCACCAGTGACTGTTCCTGCCCTTGTCACATCACTTTGAATAGTGGTATGCTCCACCGAACTGACTGTGCTTCAGAGTTCTGGTTCTTGACCACGTACATAATGCTCAATGCGTTTATGCTCCGGAGTAACCATATGAAGTAGCGAACTAGCTAATTCATGGAATTGGTGTGTGTATTCGAGATATCAGCTCCTTTCATCTCCAGATTCCAAAATTCATTTTCCAATCTTTGCATTTCGTTCCTTGGACAGAATTCTTTTATTATAATTCCTTTTAACTCATTCCAGGACATATGGTTGATAACATCTTGGCCCATAGTTTGTATAATCGTATTCCACCATGAAAGGGCATGTTCTTGGAAAGTACAGGTCGCATATTTCACAATGTAATTATCTGGGCAATTGCTTATTTGGATCACAGATTCCATCTTTTCTATCCACCTTCTGATACAGCTAGCACATTCTGTACCATTAAAGTCTCTTGGCTTGCACGACATAAATGTCTTGTATGAGCATTCATTATTTGCCTTGCTAGTTCCCGTATTGTTAGAGTTATTCTCTGTTCTATTACCAAGAAGACAAGTGTTAATACCGGCTGTTACTTGTGATACAATTGACGGTATTGCAGCAGTAAGTTATTGCTTAATCATCTGTGATATATCGCTTTCCATGTTGCCATTCTCGTTTGTTGGTGGATCACGTCCGTGTTCCACTTTCTAGAACAATGATAATAAATTTTGATTGGTAACAGTTTTGATCATAACATAAATATAAACTTCATATATTTCATTTCATACATAGATTTTTAATATATATACAAGGTAAAATTATGACATCCGGTAATTTCAGGTTAATATCCGTCCCCGACTCTTTCATTTTTATGCATAGTTTCACATGCATCATACTTGATTATAGTGTAATTAAGTTCATTTCATACATTGAAAAGTCCACTCATTTCATTTCATTTCATGTATCGAAAATTCAGAGAATTACCGTGTCACACACACGTACTTTCACACGAACGTTGGTGAATTATGAATCTAATACTTATATATATATATATTTAGAATATATAAACTATGCGTAATAGTGTGATATAATATTTCATGCTTAAGTTAATTTTTCAGGAATTTTTAGAGCATATTTTATCTTAGACGCAGTCCAGCATATACGCGATATATACCGACAAATAAAAAGAGGATTTCCTATATTAGTGTATTTTATATAATTATCTTTTATTTAGAGTCTCTTACTAAATATTATTTTATAAAAAGTTCCTTCCTTTTTATAAAACCCTTTTCTTTTATAAAAATCCAAGACTCCACCCTTTTCCCTCTCCCTTCCTACACTCTTCCCTTTCACAAAACCCTAACCCTAAAACCCTCTCCCTCTCCACTCTTTTCTCGGCCTCCACCCTTCCTAGCCCCCATCCCACCTTCAAATTTTCCTTTTGCTATTAAAAGTGTTCTAGGTGTAATCTAAGGTGTTTCCAAGTATTTCCAAGGTGATTCAAGCTAGAAAACATGTTTTCCTTCATCATTCTTGGATTAGTAAGCATTCTTTTACTACTTTCTTCATTTTTCATCCGGTAGATGATATGAATCTACTAAACCCACATAAAGATGTATTTTGATGTCTTTCATAGAAACAAACTAATTTTTGTAAAATAATTGTTTCTAGATCTTAGTTGGTACATGTGTTGGTAGAAATTGGATTGTATGGAGTTTTATTGCACATTTTTCTATTTAAGGAAACTTTATTGGTTACAAATGCGTATTATTGTTCTATATGTGTCTTTGATGATTTGGTATGTCTTAGTAACACTTAGATTAGTGAAAAAAGGTAAGTTTTAAGTACTTGTTCACTGTTTGTTGTTTTGAAGGACGTTTCTATAAATAGTAACTTTGTTGTTTACAAAACGGGATTTCTACTCTATACATGATATTGATGGGTTTAAGTGTTCTAGTAATACTTAGACATGTCAAATACATGAGTTTCTAGTATTGTTTCATTGTTTGTTGTCTAATGGTACATACCTATATTTGGTAACTTTGTTGATTTCAAAACCGGCTTCTTGTACTAGAAGTGGTATTGTTGAGCTTGAGTGTTCTAGGAACACTTAGTCATTGGGTTTCTAGTATTGGTTCATTGGTTGATGTTGTACTGTCAAAAAGCTTAACTTTCCAAGTTAGGAAACTTTTCTATTTCAACAAGCGGATTCCAAACCCTAAATTGTTTTGATTGTTCAAAGGTGTTTAACATGTTACCATTAACCACTTAGAACATTTGGTTTCTAGTATTACTCGATTTGGTTCACTCCACATGAGACCCTAACACTTGAAGTACATGATCCAGAGTATGTTCAATACTTAGTACACGTTGTGTATATGAAGTACTTAAGTGTTGGAGGGTTGAGGTGTGTAACATATTACACACATTACTTATATTTATTTTAGTATAAATATGCTTTCCAATTCATAACGTGTCACCAACGGGTCGTCGGGTCAAACTTAGTCAACCTTTTCAAAACATCTATTACAAGTTTCACGTTGAGTCATTTGGGTGTATACGGTTACATAACCCAACTTTCGTATTACATAAACCTTATAGTCTTAACGTTTCTAGGGCTCGAGTAGGTCGGTTACCCTTTCGGACATTTGCTAGTTTTCATATTCGCGTTACGCATTCACTCGCCACATTACCGGGTGAGTCTCACGGCCCCACTTTTACTTATTTTCCTTTGGGGAAGATACATGCAAAATACTATTTTCACTGGGCACAGTTTCACACTTACTTGATTTCACATTCATATATAAGCTCGTAAGTTACGTAGAAAGTCCTCTCAAAATCGAACTGTTAATTACATTACACAGTGAGGTGATCATGAATAGTACTATTGGATTTAACAACCCCCGCCCGAGTTAGTTGCGCTAATTTTGACCAGAGATCAAACTGGTGCATCATTGACCCAATCATCTCCATGCTAGGCACGATAGAGCCAAAATTCATATTCAGCATCAGTTCAGTTAGCTTCGGTTTCGGTGAATGCTTATTATATTTTTGCTATATTGTCTAATCAACAATCAAATCATTGGAAGTTATGTGGTCCATTATACTGTTTTACTGTTACTTGCAAACTTGTGAACTCACCAACATTATGTTGACCCATTTAAGCATGTTTTCTCAGGTCGTTGATTTCTGCATTTTAACTTAGACTTGCACCGCACTTATGGAGTCTCATAACATTCACTAGGAGCATGATTTGGAAACAATTAAACATTATCATTTCTATATTTTGAAATTATCATTTACTTCCGCACATTATCTTTCGCATTTCAAACTCTGTTAAATTATTTCATTATTTTGAAAACTATTTAGTGGTCATTCAAAGTAACCGGTATCGATGATCCTTGACAATCACGCCCTTCGGGAAACCGTTGTGGTCGGGGTGTGACAGATTGGTATCAAAGACGCTGGTTATAGAGAACTAAGTTGCATTTAGTGGGCTTAGACTATAACCGTAGTCTCACATCATACACATTACGTCATACATACACTACATACTCATGTTATCTAGATCAGAGGATATTGCCTTGTCACAGGTACGTCTTCGTCGACCGACCCCATCATCATTTACGCATCAGATGAGGAGTATTCACCAGCGACTCCACCGCCATCACCGGCAAGGATACTGACACCACCACCACAGCCACATACGTCTAACGACGATACACTCATGACTGATCCTGAGGATGAGGATCCCGAGGAAGTAGAGGATACGGATTCAAAGGAGGATCCTGCGGCGGACGAGGAGTCTGATCCTGAGGAAGACCCAGAGGAACCGGCTGACGAGGGTGCAGGCGAGACGACCACCAGGAGTTACTCGGGCGAGACGGTACCATACACCATGATCCACAGGGATACCACCTCTAGTGAGAGTACTACGATGCCGACGTCACCGATTCCTAGGCTGCCAACCCCTACGCCACCGTCACCACCAGTTGTACCCAGGGGAGCAAAAGTTAAGTACACCGCCAGCAAAAGGAAGATCAGTTTAGGCAAGAGGCCAGCCCAGTCGCCTCCAGCTGCACAGTCTCCACCGAAGAAACTCAGATCCACCTGCCGCAAGATGACATGGATGGCCGGTACACTTCACTATTGGGAAGCAGAGGGGGTTTCCCTGACGCTACTGATAGGAGAGTCATCTAGGCCTCCTCAGCCATTACCATACATGGGCGAGCCCGTTGAGCGAGCAGTACCCACTCTAGTGGCACGTAGTAGACATCATGACCATGAGATCCACTCACTTCAGGATGAGGTGGATCTTACCGACCAGGCTTTCATGGTTATGCGAGACCCGGTTGAGACTACTAAGGAGCGCATTACAGCCACTGACCAAAGGACTATAGTAGCCGAAGACTTACTGAAGACACTGCAGAAGCAGGTGTCTAGACTAACTGAGGATCGCCATCGAGAGGTTCAAAGACTAGTTTTCTTACCTGATAGACTTACAGAGATGGAGGGACAGGTGTCTGCCCTTAGAGAGAGAGTCATCATTACTGAGTAGAGAGCGACCTTGGCAGTATAGAGAGCTGTAGCAGCAGAACTACAAGAAAATGCTATGGAGGAACAGTTAGAACCCACCAGTGCACTTACTGTAGTTTGTACTATCCTACTCTCAGCCGACGTTCAAAATGTCCTTTTTTCGCCTTTTGTTTGATTAACCTATCATGAGCGGGCTGTGCTCACGCAATATTATGGATTTAAACTTATTTTTGGAGGAGTGTGTACTCCTAAAAATACATTGTATCCTGTTATAACTTATTTATCAAGTATTTTATCTTTTATATTGTGTGATTGTTTGGTTGCTATGATGGATTACCTTGTGCACATGTGTTGATTTTATGTTACATATTTTCTTATCTTATTATCGTTATGATTTGAAGAAATATGCCGACAAGAAGAGCGACTCGCAACACCGGGAGGAATGACGCAACCATGACATCAGTAGAAATCGAGGCGATGATCTCATAGAGAGTGGTCGATGCTCTTGCTAATCTCAATGCTAACCGATCCAGTCATGGATCAGGGGGAATGGAGACAACGAAGGTACGATGTGTATCTAGAAGAGATATATTATCACTTATAATGAGGTCATCGGTTATGATTGGACGATTTCTAATATAGTTACTTTTACAATCCAGGAACGAAAACCGACACCAAAGGCTGTTCGTTCAAGCCATTTCTAAACTGCAAACCCCTCACCTTTAACGGATTGGAGGGAACAAGAGGTTTGACTCGATGGATAGAGAAATCTGAATCGGTGTTCAGCATGAGCAATTATTTTGTGTAAAACATGGTTATGTATGCCACCAACACATTTGAGGGACAAGCCCTCACATGGTGGAACTCACACGTCTAGACCTTGGGTCTAGACGTCGCCAACGCCGTTCCATGGGAAGACTTCAAAGAAATGTTGAAAGAATAATATTTCCCTAGGAACAAGCTACAAAAGCTGGAGCAAGAATTCTAGAACCTAAAGATGGAGGGTGCAGACGTGGAGAGTTACACCACGAGATTTCATGGCTTGGCACGGTTGTGTCCGCATATGGTAACACCGAAGTTCAAGAGGATCGAGAGGTATATTTGGGGTCTACCACCGCAAATTTAAAGTACGGTGACATCTGCCAAACCTGCCACCATTCAGAATGCAGTAAGACTTGCTCACAACTTGACTGACTAGGCTGTCCGCCATGGTGTGTTTGTCAACAAAGGGTATTTTTCAAAGCCTTTTGATAACAATAGAAAATGGGACAATACTCCTGTCAAAATTCCTACACCAACCTCACTAGATACACAATAGAGTCTTTGTCGTAAACCCACTAGAAAAGAAAACCAGGGGTGGATACACTGGAAATTTACCAAAATGTAACAAGTGTAGCTTCCACCATACGGGTACTTGTGAAGATTCTAAATATCAAAAGTGCAAGCGTTTTGGTCATGCTACCCAAAAATGCAGAATTGTTGATCAAACCGCTAACACCAGAGCGAATCATGGATGTTACGGGTGTGGAGAACCGGAGTGTAACATCTCCGATTTTATTATCTTTAATTGCAATTCAATATAATACATTTCAAACCCGGTTCTATTTCAATGTTTTATTTTATTCGTGCAAACAATTAAAACCCTAGAAATCAAGGGAAATTCTAAATTCTACATCACCGTTATCTCAAAATCTCTATGTAAATATATACAAGTGCATACACATATATACATTTAATTAAAAAGTAAACCTAACAGTGATCGAACCCCACCTTTGAGTTTGAACCCACAAGTTTGACCCCATCTACCAATTTTTGACCACATTTGACTTCCAAAAGTCAACCCGGTCAAAACAACTTCAATTCGGGAAGAGGCTTGATCGAACCGACTGTTTTGGACCTGCGTGGAGTCCTGGATCAAGTACCAGTCTTATCCCGGCCCAATTACCATCCCGATTCAATCAAAACGCACGGTTAATTTCAAATTCAAGGAAGTTTGACTCGGCAGAGTCAAACCTATCTAATTCAGGAATGAATCAGCGAAATTAAAATGCATTAATGACTGTAAATCACACCTAGACTGTTTACCACGAATCCAGACTATTACACGACCCAATTCATTTTCTATCATCGGATTTACGCGTGAAATCGTGCCGACAGTTATCATCTACGAGGCTGAATCGAAACGAGTAATTAGAATGAAATTGAACGAAGTAAATCACTCATACACTTTCGCATAGTCCATTTCAAACTCTCTGCACCCTTATTCGCCCCCATTTCATCCCCACATCTTGATCAACCACGAAGAACTCCGTCCCTGACATTCTAGCCGACGACATTCAATACTCAATCATTTCAAGTAAGTTTTGTGTTATTAACCTCGTAATTTATTGGCGAGCAAAAGCCCTCTGTCAATTCCTCACGACAGAGGGTAACAAAACCCAATTTCGATTAGGGTTCATACCAGTTCTTGCGCCAAATTAGGATTTGAATTTTGCTTCAATTTCAATTAACGCATTTAGATAATTAGATTTCGTTATATACCAGTGAAACCACCTGGTCCGACCGGTAAGCCACTGCACCACCGAACCAGGTGGCGTGGGTTCGAAACCCACACTCGGTGGTTCTTTTTACGCGCGCCTCAAAGGTAGACCCGACCGCCTGTATGGATCGGATTATATTCAAATCAGACTGGCTCTATAACATTATGAACTCCTGGTCGAGTGGTTGCGGCCTGAGACTCACACAACAGCCACCCGGGTTCGAACCGGGTGAGCTGCATATATTTTTTTACCAATTTTTAAGGCTCCAGAAATTTTATAAAAAATATTTTTATAAACCTTACAATATTTGTAACAGAATAAAACCAGATTTGTAATTTTTCAATATAAATTCAGTTTTATTATGAATTTTTGTTCAAATTGTGTATTAAAATAATTAAAACAAAAACTTTAAATATCAAAAACTAATTTCTAAATAAAAGCAATAAATTTTATAAAAGTTTATAAAATGTTAACTCATTAAAGCAAACTAGTATATATTTTTTTTTATAATAAATAAAATAAAAATTAATCATTTAATTTGTTTAAATAAATGAATTCATTTAATTATTTAAATTAAACACTAATCACATAAGTAGAATTTCCAAACATATATTTACATCCATATATTTTAACATATTTTCATAAATAAATAAATAAAATTATTTATTTATTTAATCTATTTAAATAAATGAAATTAGTGATTATTTTATTTATTTAAATTAAACACTAATCACATAAGTAAAATTTCTAAACATTCCCATTTCATATATTTTAACATATTTTCACAAATAAATAAATAAAAATTGTTTATTTATTTAATCTATTTAAATAAATGAAATTAGTGATTTATTTTATTTATTTAAATTAAACACCAATCACATAACTAAAATTTCTAAACATTCACATTTCATATATTTAACATATTTTCACAAATAAATAAATAAAAATTATGTATTTATTTAATCTATTTAAATAAATGAAATTATTTATTTATTTTATTTAAATTAAACACTAACTACATAAACCAAAGTTCATTTTCTAAACATAAATATATATATTTACATGATATATATTTTTTCACATTTTTTACAATTAAATAAATAAAATTATTTATTCATTTAAATCCAACCCTACGTCAGTAACTATTAAGTTCATACATATATACATTGAACTCATAATACACATTAAATTCGTATTTAAACATAGTATGCCTTTACATAGAATAACACAAATCTATTTGTACCAACCCACACTCATCAAAACCCGTTGAACCCTAGACGTAGACATACACTTTTGTACACACTATTAACTCAGTACACATTATACACTAGGTTAACGTGGTGAGTTACAAGGATCGTTTTGCCACCTAGACTCGCGTGCTAGCTACACACTTGATTCAAGTGAGTTTACATAGTCCCCTTTTTATTTTGTACTTTTGGGGTGAAACATGATTTACTTTTGAAACTTTTTGCATAGACTTAAAATACAATTCAATAATATGATATTATGTGTTTTGTGTTTTATGCTTTAATGCTATGAGTTAAGACTACATATACATGACATTAGTACAATCATTAACTCAGTACAAGCCAACGGTTAACATTGATAGATCTATTGAGTCTGACAAACCCACCCGGTTAGGGTGTTTGTTACCGACTTTACATTAGGGTAACCTGCGTGTTATGCCTCAGTCACAAGGTTTGATTGTACACACCTAGTTTAACTATAGATTCTCCATAAATGCCTTATACACGTGTATCGTATGAATTGTATAAAATACTTTAAACTTGGTTATGTGTCAAAACCTATGTATGCTCACCAACTTTTAGTTGACCTCTTTTTCATCATGTTTCAGGTACTAATGCTTGAGAATAAGTGCAAGATGCTTCACTTAGGACCGATGGCCTAGAATTTAAATTAATTAGACTATTTATGTATTTCCATTTTCCTTGTAACGTTGGATTTATGTTTATTTGTGACATGAAATTGGATGTTTAATTATTTAAACTTTAGCAAACCTTGAGCTTTTGAACAGTCTACATGTCCCGCCCCGACGTATTCCGCCATCGGTTGGGGTGTGACAGATTGGTATCAGAGCCTTGGTTATAGGGAATTAGGTTATTAGACACCTTGACCTAGACTATAACCTTAGGACACCCACTATTGCCATGCTCTATGATTATATGTTATACTACATGCTATGTGTTACTTGCTTATTTGATACTTTGTTTGTTAAAATTCATGAATTATTAGACTATACTTAAATAATAAATTAAATAAACAATATCCCTACCCATACCCTAAGCCTCAGAACCTCCTTACCTACTTCTCTGTCATCATCATCGTAGCATGTGGAAACTTCATGAATTTAGATCTATAGAATTCCTTTACTTCCTCGTTAAGGTTTTAAACTTTGTTAATTATTAGAGGACACGTGCAATCTGGAAGGGTGACACCTGTATTCTGGGTTTTCTGTCTAGGAAAGCATTTCGTATAAATCCCAATCAACCGAGGGACCCGTATGCTTTCCTGGGAATTCCCGGGATGAGTGTTTACTTATAGGCTAAAGCATGTCTCCTTGAAAATTATATGAGTTTAACTGACCTTAATGTGTCATAGTATTCAAGTGATTATGTCACTATTTGAGTACAATCCAAACTATGATTTACTACTTTATCTATCATTTTATTCCCTTTTAAATTCAATCAATTTTCATAAGTCCTTACATCTTTTATTGTCTCATGCAAATCTGTAGAATGCCTCACCGTCGTGCTACCGTGGCCAACAACAACACTGATATTGCTGGTATCATTGCACAACTTGTAACTCAACTCACTCAAGTTAATGGTGCTACAAACGGTAACCATGGAACTAATGGTGGTGGTGGTGCCAACCCACCGCAATGTACTTTCAAGCACTTTAACTCGTGCAACCCCACTAAGTTTTATGGCACTGAAGGAGCCACGGGTCTTTTGCAATGGTTTGAGTGCATTGAAAGCACTTTTCTCAACAGCGATTGTCCCGATAACCTCCGGGTCCGCTATGCCACCAACGTCTTCCAAAAACGAGCGCTCACTTGGTGGAATGGTGAAAAGAGGAATAGGGGCATGGATGTGGCAATGGCCTTGCCATGGGATGAGGTCAAACGGCTCATGACCGAGGAATTCTTTCCTCGCAATGAAATGAAAAGGTTAGAGGCCGAATTTTGGGATCTTGCCCAAGATAGTGGTGAAAATTTAGCCTACACCACCCGTTTTCATGAGCTAAGTCTTCTAGTACCTCATATGGTCACACCTTTGGCTCGGGGTATTGAAAAGTACATCGGTGGTCTGTCGATAAAGATTCAAGATACTGTTTTAGGGAGGAACCAGCTACCCTTGAAGATGCCATCCGCCTATCCGCCACATTAACCGATAACCATGTAAAGGCGGGTACGCTAACAAGGAAGGGTGCTAAGAAAGTCCTAGACATGGCAACACCTTCCGAACCCTCCAAAGGGGTCAAACTCGAACCTTTCTCCAACAACAAGAAACGAAAGACTAGGAATTTTGCTGTTGTTACCCCGGCTGCCCCAGTCAATCACGTTGCTCCTATGACTCAGAATTCAGCCAAGAAACATTATGTGGGCAGCAGCCCTTTGTGCAACACGTGCAATTACCATCATTTCCCAAATATACCGTGTCGGATATGTGCCAGCTGTGGAAGATATGGGCTTTGAATGTGGTAACCCAAACCACTTCCGAAACCGATGCCCAAAACTTATCAACCCAAATCAAGGTGGAGCTAGAGGGCGTGCTTTCAACATAAATTCTAATGAGGCCTAGGCCAACAATGATGTGGTCAACGGTACGTTCCTCGTTAATAACCAGTATGCTTCCATACTATTTGATACCGGTGCCGATAAGAGTTTTGTTTCACTTAATTTTGAACCTTTGCTTGCTAAAAACCGAACTAAGTTAGAGAAAATGTTTACCGTTGAAGTAGCGGATGGAAACCCCATCATCATTGACTCCATTATCTGCGATTGTGTCATCGAACTTAATGAATATTCCTTCCCCGTCAACCTCATACCTATGCAAGTGGGATGCTTTGATATCATCATAGGCATGGATTGGCTATCTAGTCATCATGCCGAGGTCGTTTGTTTCGAGAAGTGCATCCGAATTCCTCTCCCCTCAAGTGATACATTAAAAGTCTTTGGTGAGAAACCATGTAGTGGGCTTAAGCTCTTGTCGTGCACTACGGCCCGAAAGTACTTACGGAAGAAGTATGTGGCCTTTTTAGCCCATATCGTTCAAAAGAAGGACCAAGAGAAGAGTATTAAAGACATCCCCATCATTCGTGACTTTCCTGAAGTATTTCCTGAAGATCTATTCGGTCTTCCACCCGTTCTTCAAGTAGAGTTTCGTATCGAACTTGTACCTGGAGCTAATCCTGTGGCTAAAGCTCCATACTGCCTAGCACCTTCTGAAATGCAAGAACTTGCAAGTCATCTTCAAGAACTTTCTGATAAAGGGTTCATTCATCCCAGTCATTCACCATGGGGTGCACCCGTCCTATTCGTGAAGAAGAAAGATGGCTCATTCCGGATGTGTATTGACTACCGCGAACTCAACAAACTTACCATCAAGAACCGTTATCCTTGCCTAGGATTGATGACCTCTTTGATCAACTCCAAGGTTCCACCTACTTCTCGAAGATTGATCTTCGATCCGGATATCACCAACTTCGTGTACAAGATGAGGATATTCCAAAGACTGCCTTTCATACAAGATACGGTCACTACGAATTTATGGTTATGCCTTTTGGGCTAACCAATGCCCCCGCAGTTTTCATGGATCTCATGAATCGCGTTTGCAAACCATACCTAGATAAATTCGTGATCGTTTTCATTGACGACATCTTGATCTACTCCAAGACCAAATCAGATCATGAACAACACCTTAAGTTGGTTTTAGACCTTTTAAGAAAAGAACAACTATATGCTAAGTTCTCCAAGTGTGAATTTTCGCTAAAGGAAGTTCAATTTTTGGGACATATTGTCAACGAAAAGGGAATTCATGTTGATCCCGCAAAGATCGGAGCCCTTAAGAATTGGAGTACCCCTAAGACCCCTACCGAAATTCGTTCATTTCTTGGTCTTGCTGGTTATTACCGTCGTTTCATCTCAAATTTTTCCAAGATTGCTGTCCCTCTCACGGCCTTGACCCACAAAGGTAAACACTATGAGTGGGGACCAAAGCAAGAGGAAGCCTTCTAACTCCTCAAGCAAAAATTATGCAATGCTCCTATTCTCACTCTTCCTGATGGTAATGATGATTTGGTTGTCTACTGCGATGCATCAAACCAAGGTCTCGGATGTGTTCTCATGCAACGGGACAAGGTGATCGCTTATGCATCAAGACAACTTAAAATTCACGAGAAGAATTATACGACGCACGATCTTGAGTTCGGTGCGGTCGTCTTCGCATTAAATATTTGGAGACATTATCTCTATGGCATGAAATGTGTGGTGTTCACTAACCACAAAAGTCTCCAACACATCTTCAATCAGAAAGAACTCAACATGAGGCAACGACGTTGGGTTGAGCTCCTTAACGACTACGACAGCGAGATTCGGTACCATCCCGGTAAAGCAAATGTTGTAGCCGATGCCTTGAGTCGTAAGGACCACGTTATGCTTCATTGTGTTAGGATTCAAACCGATATTCAAAATCGCATCTTAGGAGCTCAACACGTCTCGGTCACCGAGGGTAATCTGTATAACGAAATGTCATGTGGTGTTGAACTCCTATTAGAAACCAAACCTAATGGTCTCCTCTATTACTTGAATCGTATCTGGATCCCCGATCGTGATGACCTTCGCGCAGTCCTTATGAACGAGGCACACAAAACTCGTTACTCCGTCCATCCCGGGGCTGATAAAATGTACAAGGGTCTTCACCAACAATACTGGTGGCCCGGGATGAAGAAAGACATTGCACTATATGTTGCAAAATGTCTAACTTGCTCCAAAGTCAAAGCTGAACATCAACGTCCTTCTGGTTTACTTGAACAACCGGAAAAAATGGGAAAATCTAGCCATGGATTTCATTACCAAACTCCCTCATACTTCTAGAGGTTTTGATACCATTTGGGTGATCATTGACCGTCTCACCAAATCTGCTCACTTTCTACCCATCCGAGAAGACTATCGGGTAGAGAAACTAGCCCGAATCTACATTGACGAAATTGTGAGTCGTCACGGGGTCCCACTTAACATAATATCTGATAGGGATGCTCGTTTCACCTCCCGCTTTTGGCAATCTCTCCAAACTGCTCTTGGTACACGCTTGGATTTAAGCACGGCTTACCATCCCCAAACTGATGGTCAGACCGAGCGAACAATTCAGACGCTCGAGGACATGCTTAGAGCTTGTGTAATCGATTTTGGCGGCAATTGGGATTCACATCTATCCCTTATTGAGTTCTCTTACAACAATAGCTACCACACAAGCATCAACATGGCTCCATTTGAAGCCCTCTATGGTCGGAAATGTCGCTCTCCTATCTGTTGGAACGAGATTGGCGAAGCACAAATCACTAGTTTTGAATTAATCCAAGAAACTTCCGACAAGATCCTTCAGATTCGTAACAACATTCAAGTGGCAAGGAGTCGACAAAAGAGTTATGCCGACAAGAGACGTAAACCCTTGGAATTTCAAGTCGGTGATCTTGTACTTCTAAAGGTATCTCCTTGGAAGGGGGTGATCCGTTTCGGGAAGAAGGGTAAACTAGCACCTCGCTATGTGGGTCCATTCAAGATCCTCGAAAGGATCGGGAAAGTGGCTTACAAACTCGAATTACCTCAATCACTGGCTAATGTGCATCCTACCTTTCATGTGTCCAACCTAAAGAAATGCCTTGCTGATGAGAATCTCCATATACCTCTTGACGATGTGCGCATTGACGAGACGATGCACTTCGTTGAGAGACATGTAGAGATCATGGGTCACGAAATCAAACAACTCAAGCGAAGCCGTATCCCTATTGTCAAAGTACGATGGGAATCTAAGCGTGGACCTGAATTTACTTGGGAACGTGAGGACCAAATGAAGCTCAAGTACCCACATCTTTTTGCTGATTCAGTTGCCTCAACTCGCTAAATTTCGGGACGAAATTCCCTCAACATGAGGATACTGTAACATATCTGATTTTATTATCTTTAATTGCAATTCAATATAATACATTTCAAACCCGGTTCTATTTCAATGTTTTATTTTATTCGTGCAAACAATTAAAACCCTAGAAATCAAGGGAAATTCAAAATTCTACATCACCGTTATCTCAAAATCTCTATGTAAATATATACAAGTGCATACACATATATACATTTAATTAAGAAGTAAACCTAACAGTGATCGAAACCCACCTTTGAGTTTGAACCCACAAGTTTGACCCCATCTACCAATTTTTGACCAAATTTGACTTCCAAAAGTCAACCCGGCCAAAACCACTTCAATTCGGGAAGAGGCTTGATCGAGCCAACTGTTTTGGACCTGCATGGAGTCCTGGATCAAGTACCAGTCTTATCCCGGCCCAATTACCATCCCGATTCGATCAAAACGCACGGTTAATTTCAAATTCAAGGAAGTTTGACTCGGCAAAGTCAAACCGATCTATTTCAGGAATGAATCAGCGAAATTAAAATGCATTAATGATTGTAAATCACACCTAGACTGTTTACGCACGAATCCACACTATTACACGACCCAATTCACTTTCTATCATCGGATTTACGCGTGAAATCGTGCCGACAGTTGTCATCTACGAGGCTGAATCGAAACGAGTAATTAGAATGAAATTGAACGAAGTAAATCACTCATACACTTTCGCATAGTCCATTTCAAACTCTCTGCACCCTTATTCGCCCCCATTTTATCCCCACATCTTGATCGACCACGAAGAACTCCGTCCCTGACATTCTAGCCGACGACATTCAATACTCAATCATTTCAAGTAAGTTTTGTGTTATTAACTTCGTAATTTATTAGCAAGCAAAAGCCCTCTGTCAATTCCTCACGACAGAGGGTAACAAAACCCAATTTCGATTAGGGTTCATACCAGTTCTTGCGCCAAATTAGGATTTGAATTTTGCTTCGATTTCAATTAACGCATTTAGATAATTAGATTTCGTTATATACCAGTGAAACCACCTGGTCCGACCGGTAAGCCACTGCACCGCCGAACCAGGTGGCGTGGGTTCGAAACCCACACTCGGTGGTTCTTTTTACGCGCGCCTCAAAGGCAGACCCGACCGCCTGTATTGATCGGATTATATTCAAATCAGACTGGCTCTATAACGAGATGAACTCATGGTCCAGTGGTTGCGGCCTGAGACTCACACAACAGCCACCGGGTTCGAACCGGGTGAGCTGCATATATTTTTTTACCAATTTTTAAGGCTCCAGAAGTTTTATAAAAAATATTTTTATAAACCTTACAATATTTGTAACAGAATAAAACCAGATTTGTAAATTTTCAATATAAATTCAGTTTTATTATGAATTTTTGTTCAAATTGTGTATTAAAATAATTAAAACAAAAACTTTAAATATCAAAAACTAATTTCTAAATAAAAGCAATAAATTTTATAAAAGTTTATAAAATGTTAACTCATTAAAGCAAACTAGTATATATTTTTTTTTATGACAAATAAAATAAAAATTATTCATTTAATTTATTAAAATAATGAAATCATTTAATTTATTAAATTAAACACTAATCACATAAGTAGAATTTCTAAACATATATTTATATCCATATATTTTAACATATTTTCACAAATAAATAAATAAAAATTATATATTTATTTATTCTATTTAAATAAATGAAATTAGTGATTATTTTATTTATTTAAATTAAACACTAATCACATAAGTAAAATTTCTAAACATTCACATTTCATATATTTTAACATATTTTCACAAATAAATAAATAAAAATTATTTATTTATTTAATCTATTTAAATAAATGAAATTAGTGATTTATTTTATTTATTTAAATTAAACACTAATCACATAAGTAAAATTTCTAAACATTCACATTTCATATATTTTAACATATTTTCACAAATAAATAAATAAAAATTATTTATTTATTTAATATATTTAAATAAATGAAATTATTTATTTATTTTATTTAAAATAAACACTAACTACATAAACCAAAGTTCATTTTCTAAACATAAATATATATATTTACATGATATATATTTTTGCACATTTTTGACAATTAAATAAATAAAATTATTTATTCATTTAAATCCAACACTACGTCAGTGACTATTAAGTTCATACATATATACACTGAACTCATAATACACATTAAATTCGTATTTAAACATAGTATGCGTTTACATAGAATAACACAAATCTATTTGTACCAACCCACACACATCAAAACCCGTTGAACCCTAGATGTAGACATAGACTTTTGTACACACTATTAACTCAATACACATTATACACTAGGTTAACGTGGTGAGTTACAAGGATCGTTTTGCCACCTAGACTCGCGTGCTAGCTACACTCTTGATTCAAGTGAGTTTACATAGCCCCCTTTTTATTTTGCACTTTTGCGGTGAAACATGATTTACTTTTGAAACTTTTTGCATAGACTTAAAATACAATTCAATAATATGATATTATGTGTTTTTTGTTTTATGCTTGAATGCTATGAGTTAAGACTACATATACATGACATTAGTATAATCATTAACTCAGTATAAGCCAACGGTTAACATTGATAGATCTATTGAGTCTGACAAACCCACCCGGTTAGGGTGTTTGTTACCGATTTTACATTAGGGTAACCTGCGTGTTATGCCTCAGTCACAAGGTTTGATTGTACACACCTAGTTTAACTATAGATTCTCCATAAATGCCTTATACACGTGTATCGTATGAATTGTATAAAATACTTTAAACTTGGTTATGTGTCAAAACCTATGTATGCTCACCAACTTTTAGTTGACCTCTTTTTCATCATGTTTCAGGTACTAATGCTTGAGAATAAGTGTAAGATGCTTCACTTAGGACCGATGGCCTAGAATTTAAATTAATGAGACTATTTATGCATTTCCATTTTCCTTGTAACGTTGGATTTATGTTTATTTGTGACATGAAATTGGATGTTTAATTATTTAAACTTTAGCAACCCTTGAGCTTTTGAACAGTCTACATGTCCCGCCCCGACGTATTCCGTCGTCGGTTGGGGTGTGACACGGGGGATTTCCGCAAGGACTGTCCAAAGTTTAGAAGACCTGGTAATAGCAACGCGCGTGGCAGAGCATTTGTTATAGGAGTTGTAGAACCTCAACACGATCCGAACATTGTCACCGGTACGTTTCTTGTAAACAATTGTTACGCTTCTATTTTATTTGATACGGGGGCCGATAGGAGCTTTGTGTCCACTGAATTTAGTCCACTACTTGGTGTTAAACCAGCCGCACTAGATTATAAATACATAGTAGAGTTAGCGGATGGTAAATTGATTGAGACCGAACAAATAATCCCAAGGTGTGCCTTATCACTGGAAATCCACCCATTGTTGGGAGTTTCGACATAGTCATTGGTATGGACTGGTTGTCCAAGAACTGAGCAGAGATCGTGTGTCATGAAAAGATCGTTCGCATTCCATTATAGAACGGAGAAAGACTTTCAATTCAAGGAGAGACAAGCGGAACTGCACTAAGAATCATTACTTGTATGAAGGCCATGAAGTATTTACAAAAGGGCTATCATGCAATCTTAGAGCACGTAATGGAGAAGGAAGCAGAAGAAAGGAAAATCGAAGATATACCAATTGTTCAGGACTACCCCGAAGATTTGGCTGGACTTCCACGAAGATTTGCCGAGGCAAGTCGAGTTATGTATCGATCTTACACCAGGAGCTGCTCCGACAGCACGGTCATCTTACGGACTAGCGCCGTCGGAAATGCAAGAGTTGTCTAATTAGTTGCAAGAGCTGTTAGACAAGGGTTTCATAAGACTGAGCTTTTTGCCAAGGGGAGGCCCAGTCTTGTTTGTTAAGAAGAAGGACGAGACTTTCCGCATGTGCATTGACAACCGGGAATTGAACAAAGTGACAATTAAGAACCGATATCCATTACAAAGGATCGACGATCTGTTCGATCAATTGCAAGGATCGAGCTACTATTCAAAGATCGATTTGTGTTTGGGATACCATCAGCCGAGGATTCAAGACGATGACATTCCAAAAATCGTATTCTGAACTCATTACGGTCATTACAAGTTCATGGTCATGCCATTCGGGTTAACCAATGCATCAGCCGTATTCATGGAGCCCTATTCATGGACCTCATGAATCGGGTGTGCAAGCCCTATTTGGACAATTTTGTGATTATGTTCATTGACGTCATACTGATATACTCACGAACTCAAGAACAGCACGCGGCACATTTGAAGCTGATCATGGAATTACTAAAAGGCGAGAAGTTGTACGCCAAATTCTCAAAGTGCGACTTCTGGATTCGAAAAGTCCAACTCCTTCGGCATATGGTCTATGAGAAAGCTATACATGTTGACCCATCCAAAATTGAATCAATAAAGAATTGGGAGGCACGTAAGGCACCAACAAAGGTGCGACAATTCTTGGGTCTTGTGTGCTCTTACATACGATTTATCGAAAATTTCTCCAAGATAGCCCAACCGTTGACCACTTTGAAGCAGAAGGACAAGAAGTTTGACTGGAGCGAGAAGGCAGAAACATCATTCCAATTACTTAAACATAAACTCTACAGTGCACCGATGTTATCACTTCTGGAAGGAATGGACGACTTCGTGGTATACTGTGACGCGTCACATCAAGGACTCCATTGCGTGTTGATGTAGAGAAAGAAGGTCATTGCCTACGCTTCTCGACAACTCAAACTGCACGAAAAGAACTACACCACCCATGACTTGGAATTGGGAGTTGTGGTTTTCGCACTTAAGATCTGGAGACACTATTTGTATGGTACGAAGTGTACAATCTTCACGGATCACAAAAACCTTCAACATATTTTCGACCAGAAAAAGCTTAACATGAGACAACGCATATGGGTCGAATTACTTAACGATTACGACTGCGCAATCCGCTATCTTCCTGGAAAGGCAAAAGTTGTTGTTGATGCCTTGAGCAGGAAGGAACAGTCAAAGCTGCGTTGAGTGCGAGTGTTACAGCTGACAATTCACACAGACCTACCCACTAAAATCCATGACGCTCAACTCGAGGCACTCAAAGAGGAAAATTTGAAACAAGAGTTCTTACGAAGGTATGGACAAGCAATTCTGTCACACCCCAAGAAATGAAAACCCTGGCGTGCGACTCAGATTGGTACCTGTTTTGAATAATCATTTTATTTGCACATCGGAAATTTCATGGTTCTGAGTTTCATGAAAATTCTCGTCTTTTGTAGTCGAGTAACTACCGTTTTCATAAAACATGGGGAATTAAACACCCATAATAAATTACAATCATTATTCTGAAATTCGAAGTTTTGTACTTCGTATTACAATATTGTTTAATAATATCCCGAGCCACGTGAGCCATGCTTCTATGTCATGTAGTCACCACCAGCTGGTTCAAAACTGAGGAATATACTCTGAAGTCTAGGGGTATATCCTCCCTAAACCACTACCTTATTATAATGGCTATTCATGATTACCTGAAAACATTTTGAAAATATATATCAACGAAAGTTGGAGAATTACATTTAAAAGACCCAAAACATTTTGTCACATGAAACATTTAAATCTATTTAATCATAATTTGACTGGTAACATACACAATCACTACCACCTCATACACTAGCAACTGAAATTCAAGTGGATATAACTTCCGGTGTATTTCCGGTTGCGCTATAATCCCCCCACAAGAATGAAGCTAGACATACCATAGCTGCACCATGGTCATAAACTAGCAACTGAAATTCAAGTGGATATAACTTCCGGTGTATCTCCGGCTCCTCTATATACCCCCACGAGAATGAAGCTAGCCATACCATAGCCGCACCATGGTATGTATATCAATTTGATTACACCATACGTACAATAAATGGCAAGATGCTTCCCGTAAGTTACCTTTATGTATTAGATATATTTAACCGGGTTCATGTCATTTTGAAAGTATGAAAACTTTGTATGGTTTTAAAAAGACTATAAATGTATTCACCTTAAATGAGTTCCTAAATGAAAGCAGTGCATCGTCTCTTATCTCGAAGATTTCTAGGTCCTGATACAGTAACTTTATGTTAGGTTAGGGTACACCTAATTAATTATTATTTTGGTTTGATATTGGCCAACGCTGTCTTGGTTAAGCATAGATGATCAGTCCATGCCTAACTAAAATCCATGGTACCTAATACCTACCCTGACAATAACCCTAAGATCTATTATTATCATGATTGATATTGGATAACGCTGTCTTGGTTAAGCATGGATGATCAGTCCATGCCTAACTAAAGTTAGACTACCCAATACATACCCTGAAAATAACCCTAAGGCCTAATAATAATAAAAATAACTAATAATTAACAAGACATAAACTTAAACAAGAATATACCTGAAAACTATGTACAACAATTTGATGTAGAGTGTCCCTACTCATGCTCCAAAAATGACTATTAACAGTACCCAACGGCCTATTGAAAACTCTGGATTCTCTTTATACTAGTGCGTTCCCAACAAAATTTATATTTTAAATCAACCTATATAGTTCTATTTAGAGGAGAGAAAGCTGCTCAACTTTTCTGATATGATCGACGTGGGATTGAAAAATGTGGACGTCACTTTGACGTCAAACATATGTTTTATGTTTGTTTTAAATAAATTTATTATTATTTTATTATTTTATTATTTTAATAAATTCAGCTGCTTAACATGTTTTTCTCTTATAACATTTATAATATGGCGTTTTATAAAATTACGAAAATGCCGTTGGGACGAGCTTATTTTTCTTTACATGTTGACCTAAGTTTCGTTAAAAACGGAGCAAGTTTCAAAAATAATATTATTATTATTATTATTATTATTATTATTATTATTGTTATTATTATTATTATTAAACGGTCTCTTATAACACTAAAAGCTCGTCTAAACTTCAAATTTTGATTAGTCATTTTACTCGTTTATGATTATAAGGTCGAGTGTTCTAAAAATATTCGGGGTATTACATCCTCCTCACCTTTATTTAAATCTCATCCTCGAGATTTGTTGGAATATGTTTGGATACTTTTTTCTCATTTTTGACTCCAATTCTCATGCGTATTCTGAACCACGTGTGGAGTTCCACTTGATTTCACAATTGCCGAAGCTTTTTTTTTCCAGTTACTTGATTTGTCGATTTACTATCTGAATTGGTTGTTCGATAAATTTCAACTTCTTGTTAACCTCAACATATTTTAGTGGCATTATTAAACTTTCATCGGCCAAACACTTGCGTAAGTTTGACACGTGAAATACATCGTGTACGTCACTCATTTCTTCTGGTGGTCTTAATCGATAAACTAACGGTCCAATTTGTTCCAGGATTTCAAAAGGTCTCACAAAACGTGGACTTAATTTTCCCTTATTTCCAAATCTAACCGCACCTTTACAAGGTGAAACTTTTAATAATACTTTATCACCGACTCTGAATTCTAAAGGCTTCCTCCTTTTCATTTCTTATTCCAGTTTTTACGTTCAATCAGAAACATGTTTGGACTCGTATGTATATATATATATACCCTTAAATTCTTTATTTATTGATCTTAAATCTGTACGGTTGGCTTACTAATTTCAACTTTTCGTTTATTCTTATATCGTCTAAAATCCAGATATGGATCATACTATTATTCGTATAATGGTTAATAATATGAAAGTAGTTTGTTAAATAAATGAATAATAACAGGATCTAGAATGTTATTACTCCTTTATTAACCAAACGTATTCTTATTATTTTCTATTATGTTTCATACTTGTTTGTTCATATCTCAACCTTTCTTAATCACTAACAATTCAAATATCTAAACTGGTATCTCATTGCCTAAATAAGCTTCCTTATTTACAAGAGTTCCAACCCTTTTGAAATTATTCCCGCTACCTTTATAGGCATCTTATAGTATTGTTATCATTTGATAAACATCTTTGTCTCTTCCTGGAATATGAACTTTTATTCGTAAAACTAAACCTTTAGTTGCAATATTCGATTTGCAATTGGTTTGTCACCTTTTACTCATGTACCAAAGTTTACTTGTTTTTTTACCTAATTGTGGACTTCGTTTATTTTCCTTTCAAATTTTGAACTACACCTTTTCAAGGTGATACTTTTAATAATGTCTTATCCTTGACAATTTCAACGGCTTCTTCTTTGTATAAGTATAATCCTTTTATTGATCACAAGCCTTCTTTAATCTTTTCTCAGGTTTAAAACCAACTTGGTAATTTCTTTTATCCTTTAGGTCATGATAATTGAGTTCTTTCTGATTTCTAATTAACACATAGGTTTTTCTGTACTTCGTATTATACAATGGTATTGCCTTACTGCTTTGTATGATAACTTATAAAAATTTCTATGAGGATAGATGGTCATTCTATCTACTCTAGAGGTTTATCTCATAGATTTGGAGCATATCTTCTAGAATCTTTTATTAAACTGCCAGAAACCGACCTCTAGATTATGCATTTTTAAGGATTCATTATCTGCTCTGACTAATTGGTCAAGCCTTTCTTCTTTCTTAATGTGACTGTCCTCAAATGCTTTAGCTTGACTTTCTTTAAATCCGATTTGTCCAATTCATTTTAACAAATAAAACTTAAGGTTGTTACTTATCAGAAGTATATTCTTTTATTTTCCTATTTAGTTCTTGTGTCTCTTAATCACATAATGTTTATCAGTTCGTAATGTTTTTACTCTTGGATGACTTAATTCTAATTTGCTTACACATGTCATCTTTATAAGGTTCCTTGCTATAACATCACCGTTCTTCTTAGGGGTTTCTATAACTCTTAATTCTTCAATGTTTTCTTTTACTGTAATTGCTTGTAATTTTGTTTTACTCTTACTGGCTTCTATTTCCTCCATTCTTTCTTCGAGTTCAACCATTCTATTTTCCAAAGTCCTTATATGTTCCTCTATGGGTGTTTCTTTCTTAACACGAGAAGTAGGAATACTTATTAGTCCTTATAGATGATAAGGTACATAGGGCTTATTAGAGTCTGCCATTTCTTCTCCTTCGAGGATACGGACATTCTCGTAAGAAATTTCTAGTAATCTCTCATAATAGTTATAAGGGTTTATGAACGTATAGTTATGACTTCCACCCGTAGAGGCATAATGAAAGCACACTGAAGGTATATATATATATATATACATAGATTGTTCGTAGTTTCTAATTCTTTGAGAATTCCAAAAATTTCCCCTGTACTTGCTGTATCTATACCGGGTTCATTATCGGTTTTATTTGTCACTTACATATCTACGAATACTCGGTCATTTGCCTTTTCCTGACATTCTATATAAAAGAAAATATTTTTATTAAAGGAAAGGAGCACAAAATATTCAATGGAAACAAAAAGACTATAGAATAACTAAGTTAGTCTTTCATCATTTCTTTTCCTAGTTCCTTAATTCTCATACTTCTGGAGTTGCTCTCAGATCGTCTTTCCTTTTTTCTTTTCTTTTGTCTCTCGTAAGACACAGTCAAGACTTCATATGTTTCTCGTAAGACACGGTCAAGACATTTGATGATTGAACTAGAATAGATTGAAAGATAATAATATTGTGGAGGAGGATCCTGAATCCTCGTCATAATATCATTGTATACATTTTGATAGGGATCGTATTGCTCCAGGGAAGGAACTTTATTCAGATAATCTTCATATGGATCGTAGTCCATAGAACTTCCCGATTCAGGGAATATGTAAGGATCTCAAAGTACAATCGCAGAATTAGAATTATAAAGAGCATAATCTTCCGGATTTTCAGAAACTGGAATTATATTTGGATCAGAGTAGTAACGTTGCTTTTTTTCAGAGTCCTCTCTAACCCAAGGTTAGTTCTGATATTCTTCTTCCATCCCTTCAACTAAGGGCATGAATATTGTTTCGGCCGGCCATACCACCTGTATTCTTAGCTGCGTAACCCTACTGGGCCCAGCCTGATTCACTTCACTTACACTTGGTGGAGGCATATCTATTCACCCGTTACTCAAATCTGAATCTTCGTTATGTCCTGAACACTCAGATCCGCATCTTCGTGTACATATATCTTGTATCACGTTTTCTGAAGAAAGATGGTACTTGGGTCATCATCATTGGTAAATTTATTTTTTTAATTTTTTTTTACGTTGCCCGAGTTTCGTAGAGATTTTCTATCGGTTCTTGTTTAATAGGACGATTGATATCATAATAGCTATTATAACTATCATCACTCGACATCCTGCAATTTTATATATTTTAGTCTTAGATACGAGTATCTACGTACAAGTATCTACCTACCTTTCTTAGTAGGCATTCTTTCTCAATCTAGTTAAAGCTTAGATACTATGACAAGCATCTAACTAAAACCTTAGGTGTCATGAAGGTTAAAGCTTAGATACTATCTTAAGTATCTAATTCGCGAAAATCTGTGGCTCTGATACCAACATGTTACACCCCAAGAAATGACACCGCGACTCAGATTGGTACATGTTTTGAATAATCATTTTATTTAGGCAATTAAACAGCGAAAATTTCATGATTCTGAGTTTCATGAAAATTCTCTACTTTTGTCGTCGGGTAACTGCCATTTTCATAAAACATAGGCAATTAAACACCCCTAATAAATTACAATCATTATTCTGAAAATTCAAAGTTTTGTACTTCGTATTACAATATTGTTTAATAATATCTCGAGCCACGTGAGCCATGCTTCTATGTACTGTAGTCACCACCAGCTGGTTCAAAACTGAGTAATATACTCTGGAGTCTAAGGGCATATCCTCCCTAAACCTGAAAACATTTTGAAAATATACGTTAATGAAATTTGGTGAATTACAGTTACAAGACCCAAAACATTTTGTCACATGAAACAGTGAAATCTATTTAATCATAATTTGTCTGGTAACATACACATTCACTACCACCTCATACACTAGCAACTGAAATTCAAGTTGATATAACTTTCGGTGTATCTCCGTATGCGCTATATCTTCCCCCCACAAGAATGAAGCTAGCCATACCATATCCGTACCATGGTCATATACTAGCAACTGAAATTCAAGTGGATATAACTTCCAGTGTATCTCCGGCTGCGTTGTATCCCCCAACGAGAATGAAGCTAGCCATACCATAGCCGCACCATGGTATGTATACCAATTTTATCAAACCATACATACAATAAATGACAAGATGCTTCCCGTAAGTTACCTTTATGTATTAGATATACTTAACCGGGTTCATGCCATTTTGAAAGTATGAAAACTTTGTATGGTTTTAAAAAGAAATGTATTCACCTTAAATGAATTCCTAAATGAAAGCAGCGATTCGTCTCTTATCTCGAAGATTTCTGGGTTCTGATACAGTAACCCTATGTTAGGTTAGGATACACCTAACTAATTACTATTTTGGTTTGATATTGGCTAATGCTGCCTTGGTTAAACATAGATAATCAGCCCATGCCTAACTAAAATCCAGGCTATCCAATACCTACCTTGACAATAACCTTAAGGTCTATTATTATCCTGGTTTATATTGGCTAACGCTGGCTTGGTTAAGCATGAATGATCAGTCCATGCCTAACTAATACTAGGTTACCCAATACCAAACCTGACAATAACCCTAAGGCCTAATAATAATAAAAATAACTAATAATTAACTAGACATAAACTTAAACGAAAATATTACTGAAAACTATTTACGGCAATTTGATGTATAGTCTCCCTACTCATGCTAAAAAAATTACTATTAACAATAGCCAATAGGGTATTGAGAACTCGAGATTCTTTTTATACTAGAGCGTTCCCAACAAAATTTATATTCTAAACAAACCTATATAGTTTATCTATAGGAGACGAATGCTTAACTTCTAATATGAACGATGTGGGATAGAAAAATGTGGACGTCACTTTGACGTCAAACATATGTTTTATGTTTGTTTTAAATTTATTATTATTTTATTATTCTAATTAATTCACTTGCTTAACCTGTTTTTCTCTTATAACTTTTATAATATGGAGTTTTATAAAATTACGAATATGTCGGTGGGACGAGCTTATTTTTCTCTACGAGTCAACCTAAGTTTCGTTAAAAACGAAGCAAGTTTCAAAAATAATATTATTTTATCATTATTATTATTAAACGGTCTCTTATTACACTAAAAGCTCGTCTAAATCTCAAATTTTGAGTAGTCATTTTACTCGTTTATGTTTATGAGGTCGAGCGTTCTAAAAGTATTCGGGGTATTACAAATTCGAGGTCAAATCCGATGATACATGTTACTTCTTGAATCGATTCTGGGTATCGAGTTTTGGGAACCAAAAGGATCTAGTGATGGACGAAGCGCACAAGTCCAGATACTCGATTCCCTCGGCTCCGATAAAATGTACCACGGCCTCAAGGAACATTACTGGTGGCCCAACATGAAAGCCGACATTGTCATCTACGTCAGTAAGTGCTTAACTTGTTCGAAGGTTAAAGTGGAATATCAGAAACCGTCAAGATTACTCCAACAATAGACTCTCGAGGACATGCTCAGAGCTTACGTGGTCGATTCGGAAAAAAGTTGGGAAACTCACCTACCACTGGTCGAGTTTTCCTACAATAATAGCTACCACACTAGTGTCAAGGCTGTGCCATTTAAAGAACTTTATGGAAGAAAGTGTAGGTCACCGATCTGCTGGACTGAGGTGGGAGATAGCCAACTCACTGGTCCAAAATCATTCACAAGACAACTGAGAAGATCGTTCAGATACGAGACCGTATGAAAGCTGTGCGTGATCATCAGAAGAGTTATGCTGACGTGAGATGCAAACCTCTAGAATTTCAAGTTGGAGACAAAGTTTTACTAAAAGTCTCTCCACTGAAAAGAGTAATACGTTTTGATAAACGAGGTAAGCTGAACCCCCAGAAGCACTTAATGGTGTTCATGACGTGTTTCACGTGTCGAATCTGAAGAAATGTTTATCAGACGAGACACTAGTCATACCACTAGAGGAGATTCAGATAGACGATTAACTTTATTTCGTTGAAGAATCGGTCGAAATCAAGGACCAGGAGATTAAGAGGTTGAAACAAAGTCGCATTCGCATAGTCAAGGTTCGGTGGAATTCCAAACGCGGGCCGGAGTTCACTTGGGAACGCAAAGATTAGATAAAGCGCACGTAACCACAGTTGTTCAAACCTGCACCGTCCACTAGTGACACGAGCTGAAATTCAAGACGAAATTCTTTTTAACAAGGGGAGTATGTAACATCCGACAATTTCAGGTTAATATCCGTCCCCGACTCTTACATAATTAAGCATAGTTTCACGCACATAATACTTGGTTGTAGAGTATTTAAGTTCATTTCATACATAGCAAAGTCCACTCATTTTATTTCGTGTATCGGAAATTCGAAGAATTACCGGGTCACACACGTACTATCACACGAACGTTGGTGAATTACGAATCTAATACTTAGATATATATTTAGAATATATAAACTATATATAATACTGTGATATAATATTTCATGCTTAAGTTAATTTTTTGGGAAATTTTCCAGCATCTTTTATCTTAGACGCAGTCCAGCGTATACGCGATATGTACCGATAAATAAAAAGAGGATTTCCTATATTAGTGTGTTTTATATAATTATCTTTTATTTAGAGTCTTTTACTAAATATTATTTTATAAAAAAGTTCCTTCCTTTTTATAAAATCATTTCTTTTATAAAAATCCAAGACTCCACTCTTTTCCCTATAAATACCCCCCCCCCCCACTCTTCCCTTTCACAAAATCCTAACCCTAAAACCCTCTCCCTCTCCTTCTCCTCTCTTTTCCCGACCGCCACCCCTCTTAGCCACCATCCCACCTTCAAATTTTCCTTTTGCTATTTCAAGTGTTCTAAGTGCAATCCATGGTGTTTCCAAGTATCTCCAAGGTGATTCAAGCTAGAAAACGTGTTTCCTTCATCCATTCTTGGATTAGTAAGCATTTTTTACTAATTTCTTCATTTTCCATCAAGTAGATGATATGAATCTACTACACCCAAATAAACATGTATTTTGATGTCTTTCTTAGAAACAAACTAATACTTTTGTAAAATAATTGTTTCTAGATCTTAGTTGGTACATATTGTTGGTATAAATTAGATTGTATGGAGTTTTATTGCACGTTTATATTTAAGGAAACTTTATTGGTTACAAATGTGTATTATTGTTCTATATGTGTCTTTGATGATTTGGTATGTTTTAGTAACACATAGATTTGTGAAAAAAGATGAGTTTTGAGTACTTGTTCATTGTTTGGTGTTTTGAAGTATGTTTCTATAAATAGTAACTTTATTGTTTGCAAAACCGGGTTTCTACTCTATACATGATATTGATGGGTTTAAGTGTTCTAGTAATACTTAGACATGTCAAATACATGAGTTTCTAGTATTGTTTCGTTGTTTGATGTCTAATGGTACATTTATATATTAAGTAACTTTGTTGATTTCAAAACCGGGTTCTTGTGCTAGAAGTGGTATTGTTGAGCTTGAGTGTTCTAGGAACACTTAGTCATATGAAATACTTGGGTTTCTAGTATTGGTTCCTCGGTTGATGTTGTAGTGTCAAAAAGCTTAACTTTCCAAATAAGAAAACATTTCTATTTCAACAAGCGGGTTTCAAACCCTAAATTGTTTTTGATTGTTCAAAGGTGTTTAACATGTTACCATTAACCACTTAGAACATTTGGTTTCTAGTATTACCCGATTTTGTTCACTCCACATGAAACCCTAACACTTGAAGTACACGATCCCGAGTATGTTCAATACTTAGTATACGTTATGTATATGAAGTACTTAAGTGTTGGAGGGTTGAGGTGTGTAACATATTACACACATTACTTATATTTATTTTAGTATAAATATACTTTCCAATTCATAACGGTGTCACCTACGGGTCGTCGGGTCAAACTTAGTCAACCTTTTCTAAACATCTATTACAAGTTTCATGTTGAGTCATTTGGGTGTATACGGTTACAAAACCCAACTTTCATATTACATAGACCTTATAGTCTTAACATTTCTAGGGCTCGAGTAGGTCGGTTACGCTTTCAGACATTTGCTAGTTTTCATATTCGTGTTACACATTCACTCGCCACATTACGAGTTGACTATCACGGCCCCACTTTTACTTATTTTCCTTTGGGGGAGATACATGCAAAATACTATTTTCACTTGAAACAGTTTCACACTTACTTGATTTCACATTGATATATAAGTCGGTACGTTACGTACAAAGTCCTCTCAAAATCGAACCATTAACTATTGGGTTTAACAACCACGCCCGAGTTAGTCGTGCTAACTTTAACCGAAGGTGAAACGGGTGCATCATTGACTTAATCATTTCCGTGCTAGGCACGATAGAGGCAAAATGCATATTACAGCATCAGTTACAGTTAGCTTCGGTTTAAGTGAATGCTTATTATATTTTTGTTATATTGTCTTATCAACAATCAAATCATTGGAAGTTATGTGGTCCATTATACTGTTTTATTGTTACTTACAAACATGTGAACTCACCAAATTTATGTTGATCCGTTTAAGAATGTTTTCTTAGGTCGTTGATTTCTGCATTTGGACTTAGGCTTGCACCGCACTTATGGAGTCTCATAACATTCACTAGGAGCACGATTTGGAAACAATTAAACATTATCATTTCTATGTTTTGAAACTATCATTTACTTCCGCACATTATTTTCCGCATTTCAAACTCTGTTAAACTATTTTGTTGTTTTGAATGATTTGACATGGAATGATTTTGAAAACCATTTAGTGGTCATTCAAAGTAACCGGTATCGATGATCCTTGACAGTCATGCCCCGCGGGAAACCGCTGTGGTCAGGGTGTGACAAAAATGGCACATAGACATAAACCTATTGGTTCAGTGCTTGTATGTGCTATCCAAAATATCACCATGTCGACATGAACATACATGTTCAGTGCTTGAATGGTGTACAAAAGATCTAACCACAACCAACTAAGGCCTAACGGCTCAATGTCCATACACGTAAAACATTCTTAACACACATACTACCAACACAACCAAAAACGCAATCGCACAAACCCCATTCTACGTGCCCATCCATTGCATCTGCATCCTAATCATAGCATCCGAGCCCTGTATATCCATTACCGCATGCTGCATGGTAACGATATAACTAGTCATCTCAATGAACATATCATGATCCTCAGTAATGCGTCTGTTATCTGCAAAAACATGTTCAATCAATCACTCTATGCGAGTTGAATCAAAAGTGGCTTGCTCTTGTGCCCTTGCCCTAACAGGAATACCATTAGCTGCACTAGATAGTCCACCGATTTAAGGACCCAAACCGGGCACCCTACAGTTGGTTTTCATAACGGGTTATTCCCGTGAAAATACTCATTTAAGATATATTAAACTACAACATAAGTCTTTCTTAAAACATTAATTACTATTCAATGTCATTAAGTTACCTCACGAATGCTTGCATACCAATCCGAGTAGCACCGTTCCCAAGCCAAGACACGTCAATGCAACGCTTACCTGCAAAACAATCTATTGTACACACAAAGTCAGCTACACTGAGTGACTTCTAATAGTTTAGTTTAATTAAAAGCCTACTCGTCTCAAAAGTTATTTGAACTTTTCTCAGGACCCACGGTCCTTATAAACTAGGTCCACGATTCATTAAAAAATAGATAACCCATGTTATCAAACGTTATCCCATAATACTTCATTATCCAACACTCATCCCATAATATTAATAATCCCGCAGTCTCATCGACGTAGGTCGAACCTACTACACTAATAAGTAATACTCAAGTACATGTATTAACTCGACACTTGGTTAACACAACAAGTCTCTAGGCATCAACTTACTCATCCTTGACCAAGGCTCTTACAAATCAACTGAAATAATAGTTATAAACACTACATCACAATCCTGACACAACGGTCAATCTAACTCTACTCACCACATCATTACTATCTCATGCACAATAAATATAACTCATCGCTTGTATGCAATTTAACACAAATATATAAGCACACTAACACATACATCATTACTACACCCTCGTCAGGGCGTTCGACACACCCCGAGCTCATCACTGTCCTGTTGGACATCGTCACCTTTGGTGGCCTCCCGAAGGACATAGTCCTCCATAATCCCGTTTGTCGTGTCATAATGACAACAATTCAAACACAATGCCCGTCGTGTCACAAGGACAATGACACAATGCACACAACACCTGTATAAATACATAACAATATACTTTATATACATGATTCATTAACTACATCTGCACTTTACACATAGCACTAGGATAAGATATCCTACACATAATCATAAGCGTTTAGCTTATATCCCGATTCCCCCGACTAACTCATAACACAATACACCGCTAATATAGCAACACACATACAACTACTATATCTCATTATCTAAGCATATACCTCGTACATGCACACCCTATGACACTTCCTAGTCGTTCCCGTACGGCCCGTTTACAACAATCCCGACTAACCCCTGTTAGGTTACTATACGACTCTTGACCATATTCCCACCTGTGACCCACACGTCTTATGGACACACACAGTCCCTTAGCCCCACTTTTAACTATTTAACTTCATAAAATCATCGGGTTAGACCCCAAAGCTCGGTATACATTTAATGTAATAAAACATGTCTCAGAAGTAGTTACGATAGCCCCAAAACGTTTAAAACATTTAAAAGAGGGGGATTAGAAACTTACTGGTTACAAAGACCCATTAACTGCAACGACCTCTCAACCCAAAACTCGGACCTGTCAACGTAAGATCACATAGTTAGAGTACGCCCTAGACATGTGTGAATTACGTTGAAGTATAATTATTCTTGATACACGTCTCATTCACGCGCCACGCAAAGCCTTAGACTTGTAGGTCACACGTACACGAGCCGAGATCCCCATGCACGTCCAACTCCACATGCAAACCCCATGATCACAACCCTAAATCGAGTGTAACCCGACCTCACGTTCTTCCCCGTTCACCATCGTGAACCGTCAACATCGTGAATCACAACCGCACGTCATCACCAGCTTCATCGTTCCCTTCACTCACCATCACCGTCTTCCTCGTCTAGCCCTAATTCTAATCGGCCAAGCACCACCCTCCTCATCGGCAGACCTTGGCGGCCCTCCACCGTGCACCACCAGGTTGCCCACCACCGTGAACCACCTTTTTTATCCTTCGGCTAGCTGTCAACACCACCACCCTAGTAGCCGGACCACCACAGCCTGCCACCTTCGTCCTCCGTGCTGGGTCCCGCTACCGGCCACCCTCACCGTCGCGCGCCACCATCACTTCACCGTTGCTGCTTATTTCTACCTCCATGACCGTCACCACCGCCGACTACAGCCCCCCATCTATCCTTTGATCTCGACAAACAAACACCCAACCCCTAATCGGGTTTCTCACCCCACAACGCAAACAAACACGATAAGAAAACATAGTACGAGGATTACCTTGCCTTGTCGTGAAGTTCC
This sequence comes from Smallanthus sonchifolius, assembly GCA_023525975.1. Lineage (NCBI taxonomy): Eukaryota > Viridiplantae > Streptophyta > Magnoliopsida > Asterales > Asteraceae > Smallanthus > Smallanthus sonchifolius. The sequence goes on from CM042031.1 coordinate 27,617,784, forward strand.
CGCTCGAAACCACTGCCAAAGCAACGCCGTCGGCGTCCCTTCCCTTCGTCGTCCTTTCTGTTGCCGTGCGAAACCACCTAGGCCGAATGAGGCCTAAGGTTTACTCTTAAACTTGTTTTTAAATGCTTAAGTTTTACACTGGGGTCCCTGTTAATTCCTAACTGCGCGTTATTAACCCGCATGGCTAGATAACGGCCATTTAGGTCCAATTTGGTAGTTAAACGTTCATACGTCGGCTCACTCTACTCGTCACTAGGCTAAATAGGGTTCCAGGTTGCTCTTTAACCCGAATTGTTAACTTCCGTATTTCCAGGATGTTACAAGTCTACTCCCTTTAAAAGAGGATACGTCCTCGAATCCTACGTCGGTACAAACCAACTCAACACATCCTTCCATTCTCAAATGTTCACCAACACCCTTTGGTGACAAGCGCTTACTTGCACAATTAACAAAACTGTTACTTTGCATAGAAATTCGACCGCCTTCTTTGGTGTCCAAAGAAATCTTTTTTCACTGTTCGCTTTCGACTTGGGACTTGTAGGTTTCACCTACATGTTTCTTTCGTCTCTCGTCTTTCCAGCCATCAGTCAAACGGTTGTGTTCTACACTCTCACTATTCCGGCACTCGTTAGAAGTTTTATCATTTCATTCCAGCTCACGGGCACAATTTCCTTTTGTCTCTTGTATGATCTGAATGATTTCGTCATTCTGATGACCATCACCCTAAGTAGGTTCCTACTTTCACCGATAGAAGCACTCACGGCTTCACCACTATATGCTCCTCATACCCATCTTCCTCATACTCCGATCGTCATCTAGTGATGATTCCCAAACTCTAGCCCATTGCCCTACCCATAAGGGCATTACTAATGTCTTTCTCCGATGATCTTCAGGAGCTCGTGCCCAGCTACCCTGGTCTCCACAAAATTTCTTTATCATAGTATCTCTATACTTCAGTTTCGCGCATTCAATACGCCCCTTAGACTTGCACCAACACCCAACACTAGGGCCATCTTCAATAGCTCTCAATGTTTCTCAAGGCTCATAGGCGTCGTGTCCGTTTCGATCATCTAAACGCTTGCTTCCCTTAAATGCTCCACGAGAGCCCATTATTAAGCTCGTATTGGATTTGTTAGCGTAGGCATATCCTTCTTAGTCACTTACGTGCAATCATGCACTTGCCCCTCCTGAGTTTCACCCTTCTCTAAGTTTCCCTACCATTACCATGCGATCCTCGACCGCATCGCAATTATCATGTACGAACATGAAGTCCGTCTGCTCACAACCTCAGCTATTCGTGGTCTCGTCCAGGAAAAACATCCCTATTCATCTGGTATCTCACCTCGACTGAATCCTACATATGGAACGTGTTCCATGAAGGTCCTTCGTCGTCGTGTTAACTTCGCGCAGAAATTCTCAGGGTCATCACCTTGATCTCATCATAAGCATTTCTGGTCAAGCGTCCACGTAAACGTCTTCATCATCTATCCTCACAGCTCCGCCCATTGGCTTCGTGCTCCGAATTCCAGAGATATAAGCATAGGCATCTCATAAGAGCACCTCACAGGTCACCTAGAAAGACGTCAAAACTCCTCGCATCGCTTCGATGTATCAACTTTGAGAAGTTTGTCATGATAGAAATGCTATACTTGTTCACACTAACCATCCGTACTATGCACGGCTAAGCGTGTACTATAAGGACACACACTGACACACATAACTACAGAACACACTATGTTCTACACATGTACTAGTAACTCACCTTCTAACTCGCACTAAGTACACACACAACTAGCTAGATTTGAGTAAATCTACTCGTATACAATATGACCTCGTCACTTATAGACGCACAAGTATATCATGTTTTTCTGGCCCAAAGGCATAAGCAACACGATCTCCCTCCTGACTGCCGTCAGACACAATAACTTGTTGACAAAAGTCAACACCATTTGAAGCTTACACTTGATCTCCCGTCTGACTAATGCCATACACAATATCAAGCTTACGCTTGATCTCCTGCCACGACTATTAAGTACGTGACACAATTAACTCATTCTCATAAGCAACTCAATTAACGACATATAAGTTTATTCACAAAACTCTCTCATGCCCTTAAGCACCAAAACATTTACCTCGTGAAGATCTATGCCTTAAGATATAAAGACATTTATTAACGTAGTAAGGCTAAACACACCCTTTACACTTCACACATCACCTAATTATAACACATAGGTGACACTATCTTAAGACCGTAGACACACACCAGTAATCACAACTCAGGTCTACACAGGTCTACTCATACCGTCTAATCCACCAAGTTCTAGCATCACATCAAAGATTACATTTAGTATGAACTCACGTCGTTCAAAAGGTATTCACATAATCACACATAATTAACACTGCACCACCAGTAGCAAGCTATCACACATGCAACTATCATTAACTACATTTTAAACCAACCCGTGGTAAGATTCACTGTCAAGGTTAAAATCAAGCAATTGAAAAATCAAGAACAAATATTTTGTCACAAAGTGCCTGACGGACACTACTCAAAATGCTCTTGTTCCCTCGTGGTAACCACCACTGCTCTAGTCACTGAACAGGTCAAAGTTGTCACCCACTTGTTCCTCGTCGTCAGATTCCTCAAGCCATCTGTTTCCCGATTCTGCGTAGTGTCTCGAAGGCTGACTTCTAACTGCAAATGCATTTCTTCCTCTCCTGTAAAAGGAACTACTGAGCCCGCCCCTCATAGTAGCCCTAGTAGTATTAGGGGCATTTGGCGCCGGAAGCGCCAAGATCACCTCCTGTGCTGGTAACTCCTGCTCATACTCAGCCGCCGGTGGAACAACCGTCAATGGAATAGGTGCTAAGACTCGTCTCCCTCCAAAGATAACCGTGCGAACGGCATCCAAATGTCTAACCTGCCGCTCTGTCAACCTCCTGATAAGAGCTCCTCGCCTGACCCATCTAGTCTAAATCGTCATGGCCATCAGTACCTGCACAAGATAGAACGTCGGAGTGATTACTATGGGCGTCAAATTCAGAATATGAGAGTGATCATAGACTTCCAAATCACGGTGATCAAATGCAATTTGGTGGTCCACATTACTGCTCGAATTCTAAACCTTCCCCATCATATTCACACTAGCTTTCTATCTTTCACACCCCTGGACGCACATGCATCCCACACAACTCACATAGCAGTACAGAATAATCTAGCAAGTCATCACCATTGTCACAATTTTACTCCATCCAAGTTTACACACAAAATTGCTAAATCACATCGACGCATCAAACTATCTCGCATAGTTGCAATTAATACTACTTCATGTTACTCAACTCACTCTATAGTCTCATTCAATCACACCACACAACTTCAAGTTGTTCTACATAATACTACAACACATATCACACTACATGATCCCACATGGAGCCATAAATCATTTACTCACACCGATTACTTCACCTAGTGTAACATTACACTATTAGAAAATAATAATTACTGCTCAACTCAAAAGATGTACCTCTTAGCTCGCGGTTACTCGTGGTGGCATTCGTTTCACCCTTGTCCCATTTTCAGTTTAGGTTAAGCCATTTTATTTGTTTAAAAACAACAATTTTCTCTTAAACCACAGCTCTGATACCAACTTGTAAGGCCCCAAAGCGGGCACCCTACAGTTGTGTTCCCATAACGGGTTATTCCCATGAAAATACTCATTTTAGATATATTAAACTACAGCGGAAGTCTTTCTAAAAACATTAATTACTATCCAATGTCATTAAGTTACCTCACGAATGCTTGCACACCAATCCGAGTAGCACCGCTCCCAAGCCAAGATACGTCAATGCAACGCTTACCTGCAAAACAATCTATCGTACACACAAAATCAGCTACGCTGAGTGAGTTCTAATAGTTTAGTTTAATTAAAAGCTAACTCATCTCAAAAGTTATTTGAACTTTTCTCAGGACCCACAGTCCTTATAAACTAGGTCCATGATTCATTAACAAATAGATAACCCCTGTTATCACACATTATCCCCTAATAGTTCATTACCCAAGACTCGTCCCATAATATTAATAATCTCGCAGTCTAATCGACATAGGTCGAACCTACTACACTAATAAGTCATAATCAAGTACATGTATTAACTCGACACTTGGTTAACACAACAAGTCTCTAGACATCAACTTACTCAGCCTTGAACAAGTCTCTTACAAATCAACTGACATAACAGTTATAAACACTACGTCAGAATCCTGACACAACGGCCAATCTAACTCTACTCACCACATCATTACTATCTCATGTACAATAAATATAACTCATCGCTTGTATGAAATTTAACACAAATATATAAGCACACGAACACATACACCATTAATGCACCCTCTTCAGGGTTACCCTCATCAGGGCGTTCGACACACCCCGAGCTCATCACTGTCCTATTGGACATCGTCACCTTTGGTGGCCTCCCAAAGGACATAGTCCTCCACAATCCCGTTTGTCGTGTCATAATGACAACAATGCAAACACAATACCCGCCGTGTCACAAGGACAATGACACAATGCACACAACACATGTATAATCACATAACAATATACTCTATATACATGATTCATTAACTACACCTGCACTTCACACATAGCACTAGGATAAGATATCCTACACGTATTCATAAGCGTTTAGCTTATATCCCGACTCCCCCGACTAACTCATAACACAATACACCGCTAATATAGCAACACACATACAACTACTATATCTCATTATCTAAGCGTATACCGCGTACATTCACACCCTGTGACACTTCCTAGTCGTACCTGTACGGCCCATTTACTACAATCCTGACTCACCCCTGTTAGGTCACTATACGACTCGTGACCATATTCCCACCTGTAACCCACACGTCTTATGGACACACACAGTCCCTTAGCCCCACATTTATCTATTTAACTTCATAAACTCATCGGGTTAGACCCCCAAAGCTCGGTATACATTTAATGTAATAAAACATGTCTCAAAAGTATTTACGATAGCCCCAAAATGTTTAAGACATTTAAAAGAGGGGGACTAGAAACTCACCGGTTACGAAGATCCAACCCTTAACTGCAACGACCTCTCAACCCAAAACTCGAACCTGTCAACGTAAGATCACATAGTCAGAGTACTTCCTAGACATGTGTGAATTACGTAAAAGTATAATTATTCTCGATACACGTCTCATTCACGCGTCCTTTCACCCGTCTGGGGCCCACATGTTGTTAGGACATAGTTTGTAATGAGGTATGCTCGTGATTCTTGGTGATTCTAGACGGTTTTGTATGCAAATTGACAAGAAATTCATCATCTTTGATATTTTCATTTCCATGGAGTTTTCAAGCTTAATTTTGTTCTGATTTGGTGTTTTTGAAGAGGATTTTGAAGAAATTGATCCGATAGAAAGGTTCTAATTGAGAAATTACACAATCCTACTGTTTGATTTTGATTAATTCCTTCAAATCAGTGAATTATGAAGTTTTTTGGTGATTCTTGGTTCACGGTTTCTGGTTTGAATTGTTCTTGATTTTGAATCTGCTGAAGCAAGCGAACTTGCTGATTTGTTGTGCAGGCGAACTTAGCATGCGAACTTGTCAAGTTCGCGTCTCACAAATTAGGCGAACTTATTTTTAGGCGAACTTAATCAGATTTTCTGGTTTCTGGTTTAAGCGAACTTAAGTTCGCTTCATATTAAGTTAGCTTGGGTATCACAGAAGCGAACTTATTATCTTCGCCTAAGGGTAGTGAGTGTTCAACACTTGTAAATTTTTCAAGAAAATGGCAAATATGGTACAAGTAACGAATATGTTCAATTATGATAATAAGATTGGTACATCTCAAAAACCACCGAAGTTATTGAATCTTGTTGATTATTCTAATTGGAAAGATAGGTTTGATCAGTTCGTATCTTTTACCGATACCAGTCTCTGGATTCCTATTTTAGAAGGTTATACGCATCCGACTTATTCGTGGATGGGACAGGATGATGTTCCAAAGCCGGTGTCAGCGTTAACTACTAAAGAAAAGTTAACGTTTGATAGGGAAAAGAAAGCGATGGCAAGTATTTCGATGTCTCTTCCGAAGGAAATATATCACAGTTTCAAACAATTCAAGTCTTCTCAACAATTGTGGGAAGCATTACAGAAAAGATGTGAAGGCAGTTTGGATGTAAAGAAGAGTAGAAAAGAGCTACTTAAGAAGCAATTCTTGGTCTTCAAACATTTTCAAAATGAATCCTTGGATGATCTTGCTACCAGATTCTATCATCTGCTTAGTGAACTGTCGAGTGCTTCTGTGGTGTATGAAACTAAAGAAATTAATGATAAGTTCTTAGAGGCATTACCATCAAATTTTGATGTGTATATGGTTTTGATAAAAGAAAATATCAAGTACAAAACCATGTCTCTTGAAGAAGTTCTTGGGAAGATTCAATCGCATGACCTGAATATGAAGAAGAAGGAGACTAACATGGAGCATATCCAGGATCCTTCAATGTATTTTGCCAAGACTTCTGGTAAAACTGGTACAGGAGTTGCATTCTTTTCTGGCGATGCACAAGATTCTTCTAATGATCAGTGTTCTGGAGTTCCTATTCATTCTGGTCATTCTAGTCATTATGGATTTTCTGCGACAACAGCTTCTACATCTTCTGGATCTCATATAAATCAAAAGGTTGCTGATGATTATCTAGCTATGTTTTCCTCATTCATGGCTTCGTATGTGAATTTTATTGGAGGGAAAATTCATGATCCTAAGGTTATTAAAGAAGATTTCAGACAGATTGACCCTGTTGATCTGGAAGAAATGAACATCCAATGGAATATGGCCATGTTGATGCGTCAAGCAAAGGATTTCTTGAAGAAAACTGGCAGAAAGTATATTTGATCTAATAGTCGATCACGCATGGGATTTGATAAAACCAAAGTGCGTTGTTATAACTGTCAAGAGTATGGTCACTTTGCTAAAGAGTGTGTGAAGCAAAAGGTTGATTTTGATTCTCAGAAGAAGCAGAATAATATTCAGAATAATCGTAATCAATCACATGGTTCATCTGGAAATTCAAATCATGCATCTGTATCATCGGCATTGGTTGCACAGAACGATGAGAACTATGACTGGGGTATTCATCTGGAAGATTTAGTGGGTGCTGTAAGTCAAGCCTTTGTAGCAGAAATTCATTCTGAAAAATCAGAAGAGGTGACTGATGATGACAGTTCGAGTGATGGTTCGAGTGAGGGTTCGAGTGATGGTGAAAGTGTGCAGATTGTTGATGAAGAGATAGAACAAGTGCAGAATATTGATTCTGATGTTATATCAGGTGTTGCTGAAGATGATATTGTTCTAACACAAAATGCTTCAGATGGTGCTAATTTAGAGAATATTCCAATTGCCAAAGTTTTCATGGGAGACATGTCTGATCCGTCAAAGGTAAAAAACTTTGTTTGTCATATTTACTGTTCTAACTGCATTACTGTTAAAGATAAATTGCAAAAGGTCATAGATGATAACACAAACGTGATTTGTGATATGAAATCGATGCATTCTGTTAATCAGAAACTGAAAGATAATGATAAATTGTGCATCGATAGAATTGAGTCTTTGAAAAGAGACTTAAATTCTCTGGGATTAAAATATAAAGAACAAGCTTATCATCTGGATATGGCTTATGCTGAGATAGAAAAACGAAATGAAGTTGTTGCTCAAAAGAATAAAGAAATTTCTGACAAAGAGTCTGAGGTGATCAAACTTCATAGAAAGTTGGAAAACTTTGCCAATTCTTTTGTTGTTTTGGATTATTTTAATTCAAATGCTAATCCTACTAAGCGGGTTGCTGGTATTGGATTTTTTCCTCCATCATTTAATGCAAATTATTTGGTTGAACCTAAAATCATACATGAAGAGGAAATAGATCCAAAAACAGTATTGAAAGTGAACCTGATAACTGGTGAGGATATGGTTTATGAATCTGATTCTGAGGATGAGGTGTTTGATGAGAAGAAGGTCGAAGGTATTCCAAAAGAGGTGAAACTTGATGAACCAACAGTTGTAAAAACTGTTACCCGTGATAGATTCATTCTGACTGAACCTGATGAGGTGAAAGTTGTTACACCTAAGTTTTCCCCAATTTTACAGTCAAGTGGTTTTGTCGCTGCTTGTCATCAAAAGGTTCATTCATCAAAGGTGCCTACATAGGTTTATGTTCCAAAGAAATCAGTAAACTGTTCTGGACAATCTTCTGAAGCTTATTCCTCTGATAGCTCCTCAAACTCAAAGAACATTCCTTATTTTAGAACTCATCAAGAGAGAAGAGTTTGTTTTCATTGCAACGAAGCTGGACACATTCTGGTCAATTGTCCTTATTAGAACCAGGGCAAATTGAAGATTGTTCCTTCACAACCAAAAGTGGTGTAAATTCTGAAAAGAACAGATGAGGGAAAGTCATTCTTAAGTGTGGAGAAAAATATGTCCTGTCGATCTTTTGTTAAATCCTCTGGATTTAAACAGCAGGATAAATTGAACTCTAAATCATCTGTTTGTCAAGAGAAACTTGAGATTCCTCATGTTATAATTTCAAAAGATTCTCAATCTGAAGTTAAACTATCTAGACCACAAAGGAGAAGACGAAACAGAAAATTGAAGAAAATTTTAGAAACATCCGAATCTGATAATAATATATCAAATAATGTTTTTTCAAAATAATAAAAAATTGTCTCCTTTGAAAAAGTCTATTGGTAAAACTTCTATTCCAAAGGTTAATGATCACATTGATTGTGAATTACTAGAAGTTGTTTATTTTGATCAATCTGGATAACCCAAGACCACAATAGCTTGGGTTCCTATTTCTAACTGATTTTTGTTGTTTATGTAGGGACAACTAAGGAGGACTATCAACAATACATGGTATGTGGATAGTGGTTGCTCTCGACATATGACAGGGAATATTAGATTGCTTGAAGATGTTAAAAATATTGATGGAGGTTATGTCGCTTTTGCGGGGAATAAAGGAGGGTACATAACCGGACATGGTACTTTAAAGAATGATAAAGTCAAATTTAAAAAGGTGAATTGTGTGGAGCAGCTTGAACACAATCTTTTGAGTGTATCACAAGTTTGTGACAAGAAGTTTTCGTTCCATTTCAATGATGCTGAGTGTTATATCTTGAAACCTGGTCTTGTTATTCCTGACGAATGGATTCTCATGAAGGCCCCGAGGAGAAATGACACGTATGTCCTTGACATGAGTGTCGCTACTACAACGGATTCAATTCCTACGTGTTTACTCTCCAAGGCGTCGGAATCAGATTCTATTTTGTGGCACAGGAAGCTAGCTCACATCAACTATCGGAAGACGAACTATATTGTTAAGAATGATCTGGTTCTTGGTATTCCAAAGATGAAATTCTCAGTTCCTAATGATTGTATTCCTTGCAAGAAGGGGAAACAACGAAAGAAATCACACAAATCTAAATCGAAGAATTCTATCGTAACTCCTTTGGAGTTGCTGCATATGGATTTGTTCGGTCCGATTAGTATCAGGAGCATTGGTGGAAAATCGTACTGTTAGGTAGTAACGGATGATTTCTCTAGATTTTCATGGGTTAAGTTTCTTTCTTCTAAAGCTAAAACCACTTAATTTTGGGTTTAGAGAATTTGTTCAATTTGAAGGTCAAAAGAATTAGGAGTGACAATGGCAGTGATTTTAAGAATAGCAAGATGGGCTTATTCTGTCTACAAAATATGAATTCAGTGCGCCATATGTTCCTCAACAAAACGGTGTTGCTGAACGAAAGAACAAGATGTTGGTTGAAACGGCACGCATGATGCTTGCAGATTCTAAGCTTCCATATATCTTTTGGGCTGAAGCTGTGAATAATGCGTGTCATGTTTTGAACTGGGTCTTGACCGTCAAGCGACACAACAAGACTTGCTACGAATTACTGAATAATCGAAAGCCGAATCTGGAATATTTACTACCTTTTGGTAATCCTTGCACCCTGTTGAAGTTCGAGATGTCCCAACAAAATTCAGTGCTAAGGCTATTAAAGGGATTTTTCTAAGGTATGTTGCCAATTCGACTACCAAGAGGGTTTATAACAAAGAGACGCGCCAAGTTGAAGAATGGTTCCATATTGACTGTTTAAATCGGTCTTTACCTCAAATGGCGATTGGACCAGATTGGGCATTTGATTATGAAAACTTATTCAAGTCTTTTCATTTACCTTCTGATATTTCTCCTGATGAAGCTGATGTTCTCTATGATTCATGTCAGGATGCACAGCAGAATGGCTTTCTACCAAATACAGTTCCACATTCATCGGTTCCATCTACTTCTTCTTCCGATCCTAATGTTGCTTCTTGTTCGGGACCACAAGATTCAGAGAGTGAGGAAGACAATACTATTTTTTAAGATTCTTCTGTTGATCCTTTGTTGGGTGATGATCCATTACCTTCGATACAGGATTCGGGGGAGATTCCTACAAATTTAGACTCGGAAATTCCAATTAATCATGACTTGTCTTATCAGTCTGATACAACTCGTGTTGAAGTGTTACAGGTTCCTGAGGTTGCTTCCATCAAGGAACTCAAAGATCATCCAGTGACAAATATAATCAGAAATTTGTAGGATGGAGTGAAAACACGTTCTATTGTAGACAATACTTGTTTGTATAATGTATTAAAGATTTTGGTGTTCTTGATGATTGCTCACATTCATGTTTTATTTCTCAGGTCGAACCTAAAAATGTTGAAATGGCTTTAAATGATAACAATTGGATAGAGGCCATGCAGGAAGAACTTGCTCAGTTTGACAAACTTAAGGTTTGGAATCTTGTAGATCTTCCAAAGGGTGTATATCCGATTGGTACTAAATGGGTGTTTAAATGTATCAAAGACGATCGAGGTGTCGTGGTAAGAAACAAGGCAAGATTAGTTGTCCAGGGCTTCAATCAACAAGAGGGAATTGATTACACCGAGGTTTATGCGCTTGTTGCGAGGCTTGAAGCTATACGGCTGTTTCTAGCTTTTGCTTCTTATAAAGGTTTTAAGGTGTTTCAATTGGATGTGAAAAGTGCTTTTTTATATGGAAAGGTCAAGGAGGAAGTTTATGTTTGTCAGCCGCCGGGGTTTGAAGATCCACTTAATCCGAATATGGTTTTCAAGCTTGATAAGGCCGTCTATGGTCTTAATCAGGCTCCTCGAGCATGGTATGAAACATTATCCACACATCTTTTGGCAAATGATTTTGTTCGTGGCAAGATTGATTCGACCTAATTCATAAAGAAACCAGGGGGAGATTACCTATTGGTGCAGATATATGTGGACGATATTATTTTTGGCTCAACAAATGAAGGGTTATGCAAAGATTTTGAGAGTGTAATGAAGTCGAAGATTGAAATGTCAGCTATGGGAAAGTTATCTTTTTTCTTAGGTTTACAAGTAAATCAAAAGGAAGATGGTTTCTTTATTTATCAGTCAAAGTATGTTAAAGACATCTTGAGCCGGTTCAAGATGGAGGACTGTACCCCATATGATACTCCGATTCCGGTCAATCATAAGTTGAATTCTGACCCGGATGGAAAAGATGTGGATTGTCGACTTTACAGAGCAATGATTGGATCTCTCATGTACTTAACCGCTTCAAGGCCAGATATAATGTTCACTGTGTGCATCTGTTCCAGATTCCAGGCAAAACCAAAAGAATCTCACTTAATAGCTGTAAAAAAAATCTTTCGTTATTTGAAAGGAAAACAAAGATTGGGACTATGGTATCCACATGGTTCTAACTTTGATTTCAATGCTTATACTGATTCTGATTTTGGTGGTTGTTGTTTGGACAGGAAATCTACAATAAGTGGTTGCCAGTTCTTGGGTAATCGACTTGTTTCCTGGCAATGCAAAAAGCAAACCACAGTCTCCATTTCTACATGCAAAGCAGAATACATGGCTGCTGCAAGTTGTTGTTCATAGATCCTGTGGATACAACAGCAATTAAGAGATTACGGTTTGAATTTAACAGAGCCCCTATGTTTATTGATAATAATGCTACAATGTCTATAACTAATAATCCTATTAAGCATAGTAAAACAAAGCACATTGAGATTAGATATCATTTTATTCGTGATTGTGCAGAGAAAAGGTTGATTGAGCTGGTAAAGGTACACACTGATGATAATTTTGATGATTTGTTTACCAAGGCATTTGCTCGTACCAGGTTTGAATTTCTAATCAAAATGATAGGTATGATCAATCCCGAATAAAAGTTTTTCAAAATCAGATTTTCATGGAAAATTTTATTTTTAATTTCTCTTATGGTTTTATTACATTTCTGCATTTTAAATTTCCAGTCAAAAATTTCTTAATTTATAAAAAGTCAAAACAAAGTGAAAAATATAAAATTTGACATCATTTGAAGTTAGAGAAGAAATGATAGTACATCAGTGATTAGTTCATTTCACATGACCTTAGTAGACCTTTGATTTATGATTGATTAGACTGAGTTGATTTGATCTAAATTTCAAAGTCTGCATGAGAAATGATAATGTTGTGAATGCTCTAATCTTGATAATCTGTTTTCAAATTTGTGTATGAGTTTTGAAACTTGAATTGTCAATAGACTAGAAGCATTTTGAAACTAACAGTAGTGTGAAAATTAAATATGATATGATTACATCTGTGATATGAATCCATTATATGCCTGGGTGTATTTTTAAAAGATCATTATCACATAAAGAATATATGGTTTTAAAGAATTTCATGAGACCAATATCGAATTATATCTTTAGCACAAATCTATTCAGTTCACATTACTGCCCATGCCCCGAAAAAACATGCAATGTATTGTTGAACTAAGATATGTTTTCAAAATCTGTTGAATCATATATTCGCCCTTGGATCAGTTAGATACTTCATCTAGTCTGACTCCATTGAAACTTGTCCAGATAATAGTTGGATCCTCATACCTGAATCTGTTGATTCTCATTATACAACCAATTCATTAGAATCTTCTGATTCTGAATCATCATGATTCTTATATCCTTTGGGATCTGCTTCTATTCTTGTGCTAAATGAGATAATTTCATCTTGGAAATTGATCTAATATTAAAATAAACTATATATGTCTTGAAGATAGTGCAAATTATATTCTGTTTGGCATATATGTGGGGTAAACAATGTTTTTCATCTAAATAGTACTAAATCACATGAATTTGGAGAATAAACGCTTATAGTTTCAAATAATATAATATTGACAAATTTAAGAATTCATGCTTTATATTACAAATTCGGTATGAATATTTGAGCATTTCATAACATGATCTTATTTACTTTGAAATTTATCGCGTATCATTTCAAATATTATTCAAATTGATTGATTTATAAATACTGAAAAAGATACATAGAGTACAAGATGAGTTGGATTATTTCATATCATAGGTTACCCTTGGTTATTGCTAAAATGTGTGATGAACAACTCGGATACAGATATGATCTTCTTACTCATGATGATCATTCAAAAATATGTGATTTCAGTTTATACAGATAAAAATCCAAAAATATGTGATTCCGTTTGTATAGATAAAATTCAAAAAGATTTTGTTTTTTATTTTCCATGAAAATTCTAATATTTTATTAATTGTTCGGGATTGGATCAAATACATGCTGTTGACGGAAGTTCAAGAAGTGAAGGGTTGAGAGTTGGTAAAAAATTTGATCAAGGGAAAAGTTGAAGGCATTAAGTTCGCCTAAATCTGGTGAAGCGAACTTAATATGTTCGCCTGATGTTGGTGAAGCGAACTTATTATGGTTGCCTAGAGCTTGTTAAGCGAACTTAACAAGTTCGTCTAAATAAGCGAACTTAATCTGTATAAGGGTTGTCCAGGAGAACTTATTCACTCATCTTCTTCACAGTCCGTAGTCAAAAATTTTTTTGAAATTTTCAAATTAAGTGGTTGTTGGGTTGTTTACCGGTATCTTCTGATTCGAAATTGCATTGCGAACGTGACTAAGGTAATTTCATTGATTTTCATCCGTTCAATTGTGAGAAAATTGAGGTTTTTGTCTCGGTTTTAATCGCGTGACTGTTTTGCCCTAATTGTTGTTATATCAGCCTTAAATCTTGAAATTGATCATTGATATTGACTCATTAGAACTAAACGATGTGATTCATATGATTATTTCATGATTTCCACACGATTTGAAAGATTTTTGATTTCTGAGTTAGAATATGAAACGTCAGACAGTTCAGGCGAACTTGTTCAAGCGAACTTATCTAGGCGAACTTAATAAGTTCGCCTCTTGAAACACTAAGCGAACTTATTAAGTTCGCCTAGGGGTCAGAAGGAGTTTTGGACTTGTAAATTTTTGTGTTTGAAATTTAAAAAAAAAATATTTGTTTTGTTTTTGTTTCAAATTTGTTTTTCGTGTTGTTTGTGTTTGTTATTTGTCTAATACGTTTGTTGTCCAAATATTTTTCAGATGGCTCGTCGTGTCAAATACAAACATAACCACGTGGCATTGTTAGATCCTAACATGTCATAGGCCGTAAACTTTCAAGGGATTATTGGATTTCTGAATCGTTCACGACTTCGTGTCGCTGTATCTGCAGATCCATACATAAGTCTGGTGTATATTCAGCAATTTTGGGACATAGTTCAATCAGATACTGACGTAGAACCTCATGTTCTTCGTGCCACTGTAAACAATACGGAGATTGCAATATCAGAAGAAACTATTTGTGCTGCTCTTGCTTTAGGTGGTGCTGCTGATGATCCTATATCATATCCTAATACATTGATCATGGGATGCTTTCAGAGGATGGGTTACCGTGGTAGACCTAATGATACACAAGCTCGTAAAGGAGGTTTGGTTGGTGAATGGAGACATTTCATGCATGTGATTATCCAATGTTTGTCTCCTCGTAAAGCTGGTACAGATGGTTTAAAGACTGCTCTTCAAGCTGCAATGGTAGCTTTGACGTTGAACAAGCGGTTCAATTTTGCACGTTATGTTTATCGGGAGATGGTTATGCAAATCACACATGATGAAGGTCAAGGATTTGTTATGTATCCTCGGTTCATCCAAATAGTTTTGAATCAACTTATTCCTGATCTCCCACAGCATCCGATTCGATTAACTTTGACTCCAATGTCCAAGCGTATCTTTACGGATTGCACTAAGGTGAAACAACAGAATGCAGCGTTGATTCCTGTTAATACTCCATTGTTTGGTCACTTAATCAATCCTGATTATGTTGAACCACCGAATGACAACTGGTTTCATCCTGATGAGATAGCTCAAGTGCAAGGTCCGAATGTTCAACAACAACAACCACAACAACCTATTCCACAGGTACAAGTTCAACAACAACAAGAAGTTCCCGTACAACAACAAATTCCTATTCAAGAACAAGTTCCAATTCAACAAGCTCAGGTTAATATACCTGTTAATGAACCTGTTCCAGAAGAGGTCGTTCATGAACATGAACAAGATCTAGGGATGAATATGGATGATTTTGTTGATGACACTGTGAACTCGCCCATTCATGAAGCTGAAGGGAATGTGGTAACAGATAATGAGTTGAGTTCTAGCTCAAGTGATACGATTTTACCTAATCCTGAAGAAACTGACTCTGATGAATCTAGAGATTTTTCCTCAGATCATTATGAAAGGTTGGCTCGTATACCATTGGCTAATGCTGGTAAACGTCTTAAATCTACAGCCAAAAGACAAAGACGTAAGTCTGTTCGGGATCCTCCTTCCGGATCAGTACATGGAAAAAGAACATTGATGGATGAGATGATAGTGATTTTAATCCGGATCCTAAAACTCAGAAGCTTATGTCGGCTTCAATTGCTGCTGCTCAATCTTCACAGGGTATAGAGGATGCTACTTTTGTTGCTTACTTAATAGTTACACCTCCACGTTCTAAAGATCCATCTCTAGTTCTAACTCCTGTTCCTCCTGTGGTTATTCCTACTCCTCGTCCTTCAGTTCCTCAATCTTCAGCTGGTCCTTCTAAGCCTTCTGATTCTGATAGGATTACTTTCCTTGAATCTCAAGTGCTTGCTTTACAAACTCAGGTGGATACTCTTGTATCTACTGATACTCAAAGACAGCTGGTGATTCAGACTCAAGCTACGCAGATTGCTGCTATGCAGGCATTAGTGTCCAAACTTGTTGAGCGTCTTGACGCTCAGGGGAGTTAAGGATACGTGATACATGTCACACTGAGTCTATTTAAAGACATGATGATGAAGACAATGATCCTTCTGGTAATATTGAGGGTGATCGTCAATACGCTGACGTTAATCCTATATCTAAAGTTCAGGGGGAGTCGACATCACAATCCATTGATGGAAACAAAGATACTTCTGGAGTTAATGAAGAAGAAATTTTATTATTGGAGTTCTTTGAAGAGTCTGAGGAGGAAGAAGCTGAAAAGATAGCATGTCTTGATGACATTGATGAATTATTCAATGACATAGAAGATGATGTGTCGGATAATGAAATAGAAGAAGGAGAGATAGTGGAGATAGAGATAGAGAAAAGTCAAGATAAAGTGATTTATGAAGGCTGTGATGGTCTTAATGTCCCTTATAACTTCATCCAAGATGATGTTATTCCTGAGTTTAATTATGAAGGAGCAACAAATTCTTTGGACTCATTTGAAGACATCACACTGCCTGAAGATACTGCTGATTCTCAGATTGATACTGATGATGAAAACATTCAATCCAATACATACTCACACTAAGTCTCTAAAGGTGAATGAAGAACCTGTGATGTACAGAAATACAAGTATGACCAGAGAACAGTTGAGAGAAGTTGTGAATAGCTGGATGAAGGTGCTACCCAAGTCTCAAGCACAACCTACTCAGAAAGAAAATTATGTGAATAAAGAGAGGTGTGTAGGAAGAATCATAAGTTGGTTTTATGATAATGACACGAAATTATTTGCTATTAAAAGATCTGATGGTGTTCAGTACTTAAAGCCGAGGATCAAGTATTTCAATACCTTGCTAAGGTGTGAAATGAATGGTCTAGCTTCAAAGCCACTTATTAATAGATCCAAGTTTTGATTAGCTGATGTAATTGCAAATCTGATCAAGATAGAAGGTGGTTGGGGGAAGTATGAAAGGCTAAAGCCTCAAAAAGGAAAGGGAGTGAAGAACATAGATCAAAAGACTGGGAAAGTGACCTGTAATACAAATTCAAACCAGTACGTGCTGTACACAGGATACCATTGAAGAAGATTCCTCAAGATTTCCTTGGGAATATGAAATGGTGGTATGTCGATGTTAATACTAGTGAAGCAAGGATTGAAGATAAAGACAATAAGGTCATTGTGTGTTTCTTTGACGCAATGAATCATATTAACTTTTCAAAGAAATATCAGAGAACGCTGAGAAAGAATGAGATCATGTTCACTGATGAATGGAGAGAACAAGGATTGCATTATAAGAGAGTGTTGGAGATATGCAGAAGATATGGAGTGCATGCAGGCAGCATATTACCGGATAATTGGAAGAGCTCATCATAAAGACAGAAGATTGAAGATCAAGCTATTGTCAAGGGGGAGTCTGTTAGGACATAGTTTGTAATGAAAAAAACTTTGTAATAGTTTAGATCTAATGTCTTTATGTTTTTGTAATGTAATATGTTCTAAGTGTTTATGCAAGTTATACTAGAGGCGAACTTGTTAAGTTCGCCTAGTCTAACAGAGGCGAACTTGTTAAGTTCGCTTAGTCTGTTAGAGGCGAACTTAACAGGTCAGATGTCTATATATAGATGTTTACAGAGTCAGTAATAGTAGTGATCGATCAGAAAGCGAACAGAGTTGAACAATTGAGTCTGTAAACTCTATTGAGAATTGGAATACAAGCGTGAATGTTATTTACTTGATTGTCTATATTGTCTTTTGTGTATGCAATCGTTGATTCGTTGGATTCCACACTCCGAGTTAACGACACGTCTTATCACAAGAATGATCCGTAGAAGTGCCATGAGGACCTACACATGTATGCATGTTCATATGCCACGCAAAGCCTTAGACTTGTAGGTCACATGTACACGAGCCGAGATCCCCATGCACGTCCAACTCCACATGCAAACCCCATGATCACAACCCTAAATTGGGTGTAACCCGACCTCACGTTCTTCCCCGTTCACCACCATGAACCGTCACCATCGTGAATTACACTCACGCGTCATCACCGGCTTCATCGTTCCCATCCCTCACCATCATCGTCTTCCTCGTCTAGCCCTAATTCTAATAGGCCATTTGTCAAACCCCGACCGATGGCGGAATCATCGAGGCGGATAATGGAATGATTGTTCATAAGCACATGATGACTAAAATGTTGCATAATTCATTAGTTAAATTTAAAGACAACAAAGATCCAAAAACAATACATTTCAAATAACCTAGTCTAGTTCAAAACATTGATTTATTTAACAAGGTCCATAGTTCTTAAGTGGAGAAATCTTCGGCAAGTAGTCACATATCCAAACCTGAAACATTATTTAAATCAAGTGTCAACTAAAAAGTTGGTGAGTACATAGGTTTAGTAATTCCGGTAAATAGTAGTCGTAAATCGTTTTGCAACTCATTGTTTATCATGTTAAACATAGTAATTATGATGTATCATTTATTTAACCACAATTCAAACCGAGATTGACGCGCTTGAACAGAGCACAATAGCTAAGTCCGGTATGTTTGAATATAGTTACCCACTATATCCGATATGTTTGAATATAACACGCGGTTATATCCGAGTATGCAGTAATAAACACCCTAACCGGGTGGGCTGGTCAGGCACAATAGATCTATCAATATTACAGTTGGTTGTCTTGTGTTTTAAATATATGTACATCCAAAGAATAAGCATATAGTCTCATGTATAACACGTACAAACAATGTGAGTAGCATGTATAATGTTTCACCCCAAAACGTATAAAAATGTAAAATAGGGGCTATGTAACTCACCTGGCTAGCGGATATGATAATCCACGAGAGTAGGTGATACGGATGTTTGAAACCTAAGTACGATGGAACCGTATGTAGATAAATGGGTATTATTGTATGCTTATAGGTGTGTATTCGTATTTAATTGTGTATATGTTTATAATAATATTTCTTAAAATTATTTGCGTAAAGTGTAGGTTCAGATTTACTTGAAATCACTGATTTTGATCGAAACTATTTCAGGTATCGAAACTATGTTCAAGTATCGAAACTATGTTCAAGTATTGAAACTATGTTCAATCGAAACTACTAGTTTCGATTGACCACAGAACTGTCGAAACTTCCTTCTATCGAAACTACTTAGTTTCGATAAGTAGTTATTATGTATTTATAAAAGTTCTATTTATTTAATTATATTATCAGTATTACATAAATTTTTGTAAGTTAAAACTATTTTAAAAGTTTTATAAAAATATAGAGTTTATTATTTTATAAAAATTTGGGTGGGTTGGATATGTATAAAAATTTCGTTTAATTGTGTTTTAAAATAAATGAACGAGTAAACCGACTCGTTTTAGTTTTTTTTTTATTGTATAAAAAGAATATTAAAATAAGTTAAAACAAATAATTAAAATAAATAAAATGAAAACAGAATAAAAAGTTTGGGCCGAAGGCCAACCGGATTCGAACCTGTGACCTGTCACTCGAACACACACATGCATAACCAGCCGGGCTACTGTCCATCGCTGGTTATGTGTGTACCGGTTAATTAATATACACAAGGGCAAAACAGGTCGCTGGTCCTCGGCAACCGGCAAACCGTGTCCGAGGACACTTGGTTTGCCGGGTAACTCTCGGGCGATGGTCGAGCTTTCGACTAGAATTGCTTACCAGGAGATAACAGAAGACAAAGGAACCAAATGGAGGCTCGAACTTGGTCGCAACGGGTCTGGACGGCAAGACTTTAAACTCGAAAATGTCACAAGTGGGAATCAGCTTCTGGATGGAATTAGCTCCTGAAACCTTGTTCACAGCTTCACTCAGGGACGACGAAAGTGATGGTGTCCTTAATTTGGAGTGAGAGTGGGTGGAAGGGGGGGTACGTGCAGGTCCGACTATGGCTATTTATAGCCGAGCTCGTTTCCTATAACAAAACATGCAATTGGGCACGTCCCGACACTCGTCCGGAAGAGACGAAGCTAACCAGCTATCAAACACGCGTGGAGGTTGACTGTCGGGCTTGAATTTGAGCGTGGGTTCTCGGCCACCAACAGGATCAGACGATCTGTATGTTGGGGAGACCAATTGGTCGGGGGTTCTTGTTCGCGTGGGAGAGACGAAGCCAGAAGTGCCTTTAGCGGCTGTCGAGGTGCAGGGAACAGCCCTGTCGGTGGCTCGCCGAAAAAAGCTTTGGACCGCCGGACAATTGTAGGGGGGTGACCGGATTTACGATTTGCAAATTGGCAGATTTAGTCCCTGGAGTTAAATTTTGTTTTAATTCGCCCCCTGAGATAATTACGGATGGATCCTTGTAGTTTAATTTGTCCAGAAACAGTCCCTTAACAGACTTTAGCTTAAAACCTTCTAGTTTGATTAATTACAAAACGACCCCTAAACTTTTTATTTAAATAAATTAATTTAATTTCTTTTAAATCAATTTAATTTTATATTATATTTTAAATGTTTTTATAAACTTATTTTATTATTATTATTATAAATAATTTTTATAAAAGTTATTTATCTTATTTAAATATGTTATTTCATTGAATGTGCAACTTTTAATTTTAGATTTTTATATAATATTTTATATAAGTTTCTAAAATTTATAAAATTTTAATTAATTTAAATCCGTAAAATAAAATACCTATTTGTATAAAACTAAATAAAAACTCTTACATTTTATTTAAATAGAGAACGATTACACAATAAATATAATACAAGTGCGCGAACGAAAAATCCGAAACGTCACAGTCTCCCCATGTTAAAGGAATTTCGCCCCGAAATTCAACTAGTGGAGGCTATGAAAAGAGATGCGGATACTTGGTCTTCATTTGGTCTTCACGTTCCCAAGTGAACTCGGTCCACGTTTAGACTCCCAACGGACCTTGACAATGGGAATACGGCTACGCTTGAGTTTCTTAACTTCTCGGTCCATGATTTCCACGGGTTTCTCAACAAAGTTCATTTTCTCATCAATACGCACTTCGTCAAGAAGGATGTGGAGATTCTCGTCGACTAGACACTTTTTCAAATTAGATACATGAAAGGTCGGATGAACGTTGTTGAGTTCTGAAGGAAGATCGAGTTTGTAGGCCAATTTTCCTACCCTCTCGAGTATCTTGAATGGACCCACATATCGAGGTGCAAGTTTTCCTTTCTTTCCAAATCGGACTACGCCTTTCCAAGGTGATACCTTTAGAAGAACCATGTCTCCAACTTGAAATTCCAAGGGTTTTCGTCGTTTATCGGCATAGCTCTTTTGCCGACTCCTTGCTACCCGAATGTTGTCACGGATAAGAGAGACTTTATCGGTGGTCTCTTGGATAAGCTCGGGACCGGTGATTTGTGTTTCACCAATTTCGTTCCAACAAATCGGTGAACGACATTTCCGTCCATAAAGAGCCTCAAACGGTGCCATGTTGATACTTGTGTGGTAGCTGTTGTTGTAGGAAAATTCAATCAGTGGTAGGTGAGAATCCCAATTGCCACCAAAGTCAATGACACAAGCTCTAAGCATATCCTCGAGAGTTTTGATTGTTCGCTCGGTTTGTCCATCAGTTTGAGGATGGTAAGCCGTACTTAAATCCAAACGAGTACCAAGCGCAGATTGTAATGATTGCCAAAATCGGGAAGTGAAACGCGAATCACGATCGGAGATGATGTTCAAAGGGATTCTGTGACGACTCACAATTTCATCAATGTAGATCCGAGCCAATTTCTTGACTCGATAGTCCTCACGAATAGGCAAGAAATGAGCAGACTTTGTAAGTCGGTCGATAATAACCCAGATACTATCGTGCCCACTAGAAGTGCGTGGGAGTTTGGTGATGAAGTCCATAGCAAGGTTCTCCCACTTCCACACGGGAATTTCCGGTTGTTCGAGGAGTCCGGAAGGCTTCTGGTGTTCGGCCTTTACTTTAGAACAAGTTAAGCATTTTGCCACAAAGAGGGCAATATCCTTTTTCATGCCGGGCCACCAATATTGCTGACGAAGACCCATGTACATCTTATCAGCTCTGGGATGTACCAAATATCGAGTTTTGTGGGACTCGTTCATCAAAAATATACGAAGGTCGTCGCGATAGAGAACCCAGATACGATCCAAGTAATACAATAGGCCGTTGGCTTTGGTTTCTAGCAAGAGTTCTACACCACATGCCATTTCTTGGTACATGTTTCCCTCGTTAACCGAGGTGTGTTGTGCTTGAAGAATACGGGCTTGGATATTGTTATGAATACAAACACTATGAAGCATGATACATTCTTTACGACTCATGGCGTCGGCTACAACATTTGCTTTGCCGGGGTGTTAGCGAATCTCACAGTGTAATCGTTAAGAAGTTCAACCCATCGTCGTTGCCTCATATTAAGCTCTTTTTGATTGTAAATATGTTGGAGACTTTTGTGGTCGGTGAAAACCACGCATTTGGTGCCATAAAGATAGTGTCTCCAAATTTTCAAGGCGAAAACGACAGCACCAAGCTCGAGATCATGGGTCGTATAGTTCTTCTCATGGATTTTGAGCTGACGTGATGCGTATGCAATTACTTGGCCACGTTGCATTAGAACACAACCAAGACCTTGGTTGGATGCATCACAATAAACGACAAAGTCGTCATTACCACTAGGAAGAGTTAGAATAGGAGCATTGCAGAGCTTGAGCTTGAGAGTTTGAAAAGCTTCTTCTTGTTTGGGTCCCCACTCGTAAGGTTTACCTTTGTGAGTCAAGGCAGTGAGCGGAACCGCAATCTTGGAGAAATTTGAGATGAAGCGACGATAGTAACCTGCTAGTCCAAGGAATGAACGAATCTCGGTAGGAGTCTTAGGTGTACTCCAATTCTTTACCGCTTCGATTTTTGCCGGGTCCACAAGAATCCCTTTATCGTTGACTATGTGTCCCAAAAATTGAACCTCTTTTAGCCAGAATTCACACTTGGAGAGCTTGGCGTATAGTTGTTCTTTCTTTAGGAGTTCTAAGATCAAACGAAGATGTTGTTCATGTTCCGCTTTCATTTTAGAATAGATGAGGATGTCGTCAATGAAAACGATCACGAACTTGCCCAAATAAGTTTGCATACACGGTTCATGAGGTCCATGAAGACTGCAGGTGCATTAGTCAAACCGAATGGCATGACCATGAACTCGTAGTGACCGTACCTAGTTCGAAAGGCAGTCTTCGGAATCTCTTCATCGAGAACACGAAGTTGATGGTACCTGGAACGAAGGTCAATCTTGGAGAAGCATGTTGAACCTTGAAGCTGATCGAAAAGATCGTCGATACGGGGTAAAGGATAACGATTCTTAATTGTAAGCTTGTTGAGTTCACGATAATCGATGCACATTCGAAACGAACCATCCTTTTTCTTTACGAATAGCACGGGAGCACCCCAAGGTGAATGGCTTGGTCGGATGAATCCTTTGGATGAGAGTTCTTGTAATTGACTTGCGAGTTCTTGCATTTCGGAAGGTGCAAGACGATAGGGAGCTTTTGCCACGGGAGTTGCTCCAGGCACAAGGTCAATACGAAACTCCACTTGTCTAGGAGGAGGAAGACCGGGTAGATCCTCGGGGAATCCCTCGGGAAAGTCTTGAATGATCGGAATATCTTGCAATTTCTTACCCTTGTCTTTCGTGTCAACTACGTGGGCCAAGAAAGCAACGTACTTTTTCCGCAAGTACTTTTGTGCTAATGTGCAAGATATGAGTTGAAGACCACGACACGGTTTTTCACCGAAAATAACTAACGTGTCACCCGAAGGGAGAGGTATACGAATGCACTTTTCATAGCAAATAACCTCGGCATGGTGCTTGGATAACCAGTCCATGCCAATTATAATATCGAAACTTCCCAATTGCATTGGAAGGAGATCAACGGAGAATTCATGACTATTAAGCTCGAGATTGCAGTCGCGGATAACAGAATTTATGGTAATAGATTTTCCGTTTGCTATCTCCACGGAATAAGAATTGTCAAGTTTCGTTCTTTGTTTAGTAAGTCGCGATTCAAAGGCAAGAGACACAAAACTCCTATCGGCACCGTATCAAATAAAATGGATGCATAATGATTGTTTACGAGAAACGTACCGTTTATCACGTCGTTGTTTGCTTGAGCCTCATTAGCGTTTATATTAAACGCTCGTCCTTGAGGACCCCCTTGATGATGAAGTTTTGGGCATCGGTCACGGAAATGGTTTGGATCTCCACATTCGTAACATGCCCGACCATTGAGAGGTGCCGGATAGATGGGACGGTTGGCTGGAGCAGCTTGATGGACGGGAGGACGAGTACGGCAAGTAGTGACCACATGTCCATATCGTCCGCAACTTGAACACAATCGGCATGGTAGGTTGGCAGGATGATGGTACTTGCAGGTCTGGCATTGGGGATTCGGGCCCTGATAAGTTTTCGGGTTTTGACCCAAAGGGGCCGCTTGAATAGCAGGCACAGCGGGAGTTACGGCTGCGAAGTTTCGACCCTTTCGTTTCTTGTTGCGGTTAGAAGACTCGGGTTTTACATCTTTGACGGCTGCAAGAGTAGAAACAACCTTCTTGGAACCCTTTCTTGTTAAGGTTCCGGCTTTGACATGGTTGTCGGATAGTGTAGCAGATAGACGGATAGCAGCTTCAAGTGTAGGAGGATTGCTTCCTAGCACAGCATCTTGAATTTGCATAGGCAGGCCGCCTATGTATTTTTCAATCCCCCGAGCAAGGGGAGTGATCATATGAGGCACCAGCAAACTTAGCTCTTGAAACCGGGTGGTGTAGGCCAGATTATCCCCGCTGTCTTGGGCAAGATCCCAAAACTCAGCCTCGAGCTTCCTCATTTCATTCCGAGGACAGAATTCATCAGTCATGGCCTTCTTCAGATCATCCCATGATAAGGATGTAGCAACCTCAGCACCCCGAGTGCGTTTCTCACCGTTCCACCAGGTGAGGGCTCTCTTTTGGAGTACACTTGTGGCATAACGAACCCGAAGATTATCGGGACAGTCACTGTTTAGGAATGTGCTTTCCATGCTTTCAAACCATTGCAGTATGCCGGTAGCACCTTCAGTCCCGAAAAAATTTGTAGGATTGCACGAGTTAAAGTGCTTAAACGTGCAGTGAGGCGGGTTGGTACCACCGTTCCCTTGGATGTTGTGAGACCCGTCACTGTTGTTATTGGCTTGGGTCATTTGCCCCACCAGCTGGGCAAGGAGAGTAGCAAGATCCGGGTTGGAAGTGCTAGAGTTTGCACGTCGAGGAGGCATTCTAACACCATAAGAAAAGACAACGATATTTTAGATAAGATGGATATATATGAGTTATAGAGGGAAATAATGTAAGCAGAAAAGCGGGATTCATTATGACGTGTGACAATGCATGTGTATTTATTCAAAGTTGATGGGGGGAAACTAAGTCATCTATTCCGGGTAGAACATGATGTTATAGATCATTATTCGCGTAATAGGAATTGTCGGGACTTGCATGCACTACAAATCGTTATTACGTGTGCACCCGTAATAATGATTAGCTTTGCATGTTCGTCTAGTTCTTCCTATTTTCTATAATGTCCCCAAATTTTGAGTTTAAGTTCGGATCGTATCCTTGCGAATACGTTGACTTATCAACGTTAAATAATTCCTCAAAACTTTCAAGGAGACATGCTTTAGCCTATAGGTAAACACTCACTTCAGGAATTCCCAGGAAAGCATACGGGTCCGTTTATTTGGATTTATACGAAATGCTTTCCTAGACAGAAAACCCAATATACAGGTGTCACCCTTCCAGATTGCACGTGTCCTTTACTGGTTTCAAGAAATTAAGTCGTTGATGAGATTTTCAAGATTTTAATACTCTTGAGAGTCTATGAGTATAAAATGTGTAGGAATGTTGCAATTAATATGGATTAGGAGAGAGTATGGATAAGGATGAGTAGTGTATTTGTTTGCATAAGTTTGTTTGTCAAATATGTATGTAAAGTATGTATCATGTATCAAAGTCTTGTATGTATGTGTATAAGTCTCATGTACCAAACTCGGGAAAATTCAAATAATACCTAACTACAAATAATTCACATAGCAATTTTTCATTTAGCACATAACACATAAAAGGGAGTCCTAGGGTTATAGTCTATGTCATTGTGTATAATAACCTAATTCCCTATAACCATGGCTCTGATACCAATCTGTCACACCCCGACCGATGGCGGAATCATCGAGGCGGACAATGGAATGATTGTTCATAAGCACATGATGACTAAAATGTTGCATAATTCATTAGTTAAATTTAAAGACAACAAAGATCCAAATACAATACATTTCAAATAACCTAGTCTAGTTCAAAACATTGATTTATTTAACTAGGTCCATAGTTCTTAAGTGGAGAAATATTTGGCAAGTAGTCACATATCCAAACCTGAAACATTATTTAAATCAAGTGTCAACTAAAAAGTTGGTGAGTACACAGGTTTAGTAATTCCGGTAAATAGTAGTCGTAAATCGTTTTGCAACTCATTGTTTATCTTGTTAAACATAGTAAATATGATGTATCATTTATTTAACCACAATTCAAACCGAGTTTAACAACAGAGCACAACAGCTAAGTCCGGTATGTTTGAATATAGTTACCCACTATATCCGATATGTTTGAATATAACACGCGGTTATATCCGAGTATGCAGTAATAAACACCCTAACCGGGTGGGCTGGTCAGGCACAATAGATCTATCAATATTACAGTTGGTTGTCTTGTGTTTTAAATGTATGTACATCCAAAGAATAAGCATATAGTCTCATGTATAACACGTACAAACAATGTGAGTAGCATGTATAATGTTTCACCCCAAAACGTATAAAAATGTAAAATAGGGGCTATGTAACTCACCTGGCTAGCGGATATGATAATCCACGAGAGTAGGTGATACGGATGTTTGAAACCTAAGCACGATGGAACCCTATGTAGATAAATGGGTTTTATTGTATGCTTATAGGTGTGTATTCGTATTTAATTGTGTATAGGTTTATAATAATATTTCTTAAAATTATTTGCGTAAAGTGTAAGTTCAGATTTACTTGAAATCACTGATTTTGATCGAAACTATTTCAGGTATCGAAACTATGTTCACGTATCGAAACTATGTTCAAGTATCGAAACTATTTTCAATCGAAACTACTAGTTTCGATTGACCACAGAACTGTCGAAACTTCCTTCTATCGAAACTACTTAGTTTCGATAAGTAGTTATTATGTATTTATAAAAGTTCTATTTATTTAATTATATTATCATTATTACATATATTTTTGTAAGTTAAAACTATTTTAAAAGTTTTATAAAAATATAGAGTTTATTATTTTATAAAAATTTGGGTGGGTTGGATATGTATAAAAATTTCGTTTAATTGTTTTTAAAATAAATGAACGAGTAAACCGACTCGTTTTAGTTTTTTTTATTGTATAAAAAGAATATTAAAATAAGTTAAAACAAATAATTAAAATAAATAAAATGAAAACAGAATAAAAAGTTTGGGCCGAAGGCCAACCGGATTCGAACCTGCGACCTGTCACTCGAACACACACACGCATAACCAGCCGGGCTACTGCCCATCGCTGGTTATGTGTGTACCGGTTAATTAATATACACAAGGGCAAAACAGGTCGCTGGTCCTCGGCAACCGGCAAACCGTGTCCGAGGACACTTGGTTTGCCCGGTAACTCTCGGGCGATGGTCGAGCTTTCGACTAGAATTGCTTACCAGGAGATAACAGAAGACAAAGGAACCAAATGGAGGCTCCAACTTGGTCGCAACGGGTCTAGTCGGCAAGACTTTAAACTCGAAAATGTCACAAGTGGGAATCAGCTTCTGGATGGAATTAGCCCCTGAAACCTTGTTCACAGCTTCACTCAGGGATGACGAAAGTGATGGTGTCCTCAATTTGGAGTGAGAGTGG
Organism: Smallanthus sonchifolius; assembly: GCA_023525975.1. NCBI lineage: Eukaryota > Viridiplantae > Streptophyta > Magnoliopsida > Asterales > Asteraceae > Smallanthus > Smallanthus sonchifolius. Next base: position 27,645,931 of record CM042031.1, read on the forward strand.
GTGGAAGGGGGGGGTAGCGAGCTCGTGCAGGTCCGACTATGGCTATTATAGCCGAGCTCGTTTCCTATGACAAAACGTGCAATTGGGCACGTCCCGACACTCGTCCGGACGAGACGAAGCTAACCAGCTATCAAACACGCGTGGAGGTTGACTGTCGGGCTTGAATTTGAGGGTGGGTTCTCGGCCACCAACAGGATCAGACGATCCGTATGTTGGGGAGACCAATTGGTCGGGGGTTCTTGTTCGCGTGGGAGAGACGAAGCCAGAGGTGCCTTTAGCGGCTGTCGAGGTGCAGGGAACAGCCCTGTCGGTGCCTCGCCGGAAAAAGCTTTGGACCGCCGGACAATTGTAGGGGGTTGACCGGATTTACGATTTGCAATTTGGTAGATTTAGTCCCTGGAGTTAAATTTTGTTTTAATTCGCCCCCTGAGATAATTACGGATGGATCCTTGTAGTTTAATTTGTCCAGAAACAGTCCCTCAACAGACTTGAGCTTAAAACCTTCTAGTTTGATTAATTACAAAACGACCCCTAAACTTTTTATTTAAATAAATTAATTTAATTTCTTTTAAATCAATTTAATTTTATATTATATTTTAAATGTTTTTATATACTTATTTTATTATTATTATTATAAATAATTTTTATAAAAGTTATTTATCTTATTTAAGTAGGTTATTTCATTGAATCTGCAATTTTTAATTTTAGATTTTTATATAATATTTTATATAAGTTTCTAAAATTTATAAAATGTTAATTAATTTAAATCCGTAAAATAAAATACCTATTTGTATAAAACTAAATAAAAACTCTTACATTTTATTTAAATAGAGAATGATTACAGGATAAATATAATACAAGTGCGCGAACGAAAAATCCGAAACGTCACACCATTCACCACCCTCCTCATCGGCAGACCTTGGCGGCCCTCCACCGTGCACTACCAGATTTCCCGTCGCCGTGAACCACCCTTTCTATCCTTCGGCTGACTGTCAACACCACCACCCTAGTCGCCGGATCACCACAGCCTTCCACTTTCGTCCTCCCTGCTGCGTCCCGCTACCGGCCACCCTCACCGTCGCGCGCCACTATCAATTCACCGTTGCCGCTTCTTGCTACCTCTGTGACCGTCACCACAGCCGACTACCGCCCCCCATCTATCCTTTGATCTCCGCAAAGAAACACCCAAGCCCTAATCAGGTTTCTCACCTCACAACAAAACAAACACGATAAGAAAACATAGTACGAAGATTACCTTGCCTTGTCGTGAAGTTCCCGCTCGAAACCACCGCCAAACCAATGTCGTCGGCGTCCCTTCCCTTCACCGTCCTTCCTGTTGCTGTTCGAAACCACCTAGGCCGAATGAGGCTTAGGGTTTACTCTTAAACTTGTTTTTAAATGCTTAAGTTTTACACTCGGGTCCCTATTAATTCATAACCGCGCATTATTAACCGGCATGGCTAGATAACGACCATTTATGTCCAATTTGGTAGTTAAACGTTCATGCGTTGGCTCACTCTACTTGTCACTAGGCTAAAAAGGGTTCCGGGTTGCTCATTAACCCGAATTGTTAACTTTCGTATTTCCAGGATGTTACAATCGACCTCAAAGGTAGAGTGAGGTTGCTACTGCCTCGGTCTGGATATGGGTACACTCTTCCGAGCCGTAACTCAGGTCTGTGCCCCATTATGTAGTTGCACAACTGTTGGTAGTACTGGTACAACTGTTGGTGGTGCCAGAGGAGCTGGTGGCAGAATAGTAATGGTTGACATGGGCACTCCCTCTGAGTCAAAACTCAAAGGCCCATGGTTAGGACTACCAACTACATAACTTGACTTGTCGCCCTCACTATCAGGAGCATAACCTCCTTGTAGGTCCAGATTTCTCTTGAAATCATTGATTTGATCGATTACCCACACACACAGGCGGAAACTGTGTGTATGGTGGTGAAACAGATAATAGAAACAGTGTTGGTGAAGATAACAGGCTAACCACAGTTTGAATCAACACGCAAATGGTATGAAAGTGTAAGAACACAGTGAATAAACAACTGCAAATTGTATTGATTCAGGAAAAATGTGAAAGAGAAGGTTCAGGGTTACAGCCGCTACTCACGCCCTAAACATTCTCAAACTAGGCTATTTATAGTAGTGACAGTATCGAAACTATGTTCAATCGAAACTATGTTCAATCGAAACAACTAGTTTCGATTGACCATTTACAAGTGATACAAATACTGTCGAAACTACCATCTATCGAAACTACTAGTTTCGATTGAACAGACTCAATCGAAACTAAGTAGTTTCGATGGCCCAGACTTAGAAATAAAAACAGTAAATTACATAAAAATGAAATTACATTTAATGAAATGACAGAAAGTAAACTAGTATAAAACTTGTTTAAACAAACAATAAATGACAACAACTTATATCTCATATATGACTCTACAATCTCCCCCTAAGCTGTTGCATTACCGTCTTCAGCTCTTCATCAAGCAGCTGGTCCTTCAGTTGTCCTCGGTATAAAAGGTTTAACATGGAGAGATACAACCCGTTGGTAGGCTTTAGCATCAGCTTCGTCTTCATCACTGTATGGCTGAATATGATTCTGAAAAAGGATTTCCAGATCTTCAGGCTGAAACTTCAACAGCTCAATGGGCTCAAAGATAGTGATGTCTTCCTTGCCCTCACATTCTATCACTGCACTGCCAATAATTGAGTCGTAGTACCATTTTCTGAAAGTTTGTAGCTGGACAGGTACAGATTTTGGAATGGTGATGGTCTTGTGTGTTTGGGCAGGCTTGTATCTTAAGAACACATATGGCTTGTTAGTCTTAGGATGAAACCTAGTCTTTGAGATCTTCTTTTGAGTTTTCCTAGGCTTCATTCCTTTGAAATCATTATTGGCTTGAGAATGCAGAAATTTCTCAAAGTCATAAGCCATCATGACCTTCCCAGGGTTTTGAAGTGGAAGTTTGGCTAAATCCCTGAGGTCATAGAAAGGAAGGGTTTGGAAGTCAGTCATATTTTTAAAGTACTGAACTCCCCCTCTATATCTTCTTATGATAAAGAGCTTCCTTTCAGCATCATACTTCCAGCCAATTGGAGGCCTTTTTAGTTCTTGATGCTCTGCTATCCATTCATATGTCTTAGGAGTTTCCTCCTAAATTATTTTCTTAAACCAGGACTTTCTTGAAATTGGAGGTTCAGGAGCAACCGAGGGTGAATCTTGTGCTGGACCGGATTCGGAGACTGTAGTGGTTGGTTCAGGAGTGACTGTTTTGATGAGATTAATCTGAACATCATCTTCACCCTTTTCTTCGTCAGATAAAGTTTGAATTTCATCTCCGTCTTCCGTAAAGTATCTAGTTCGCTCAGTCTCCTTTTCTTCAGTTGTCAGGATTTATGGATAAAGATCATTATACCCAAACTTTTCGATGTCTTCTAAAAGGGCATTCAGCTCATCATCAGATGGGATGTCTTCTTCATCAAGAATCACGGTCTCTATTTCAGTGGAAGTCCCTTTCCCTCTCTTCCTTGCTTCTCTTCTCTCACTAGCTGAGGGAAGGTTTAGTTCTGTACCTTCAATTTTGACTTCAACCGTCTCTTTTGTCTTTTCAATATGCCCAGCAAATATAGTTAGTGTAGATTCTGGATTAGTTACAAGGTCAGGAGATGAGGGTTCAACCACAGATGTGGTCTCCCCCTGAGCTGTTGAAGTAGTTGGTTGTTTTTGCACAGGTTTAACCATTGAAGATTTGAGCTGCTCCACTGCTTCAGCCAAAGCCTTGAATTCTTCATTTTGCTTTGATATTAGTTTCTGCTGTGTTTCAAGTTGAGTTTGTTGGACCTCAATTTGGGTATGTAAACCCCCAACTTCCAGCTTCAGGTCTTTAACCTCTTCCTGGACATTATGCAAATTATTTTTTAAGCCTTCAATTTCTTCATCTTTCTTTTGAATTGTATCCTGCATTTTCTTCAGTTCAAGGCTTAGAGTCTTAACTCTTGGTACAGGAGAGGCTGAATCATGAGTTGGTGATGTGGGAGTAGTATGGATAGGTGATTGTTGTGGAGATGGTTGTGGAGTAGGTTGTGGAGATAGTTGTGGAGATGGTTGTGGAGTGGCTAATAAAGAACCTGATGAGGATGACAAGTCTTCAAATCCTGTTTTGATTTTCTTTGCCTTAGGTTCTTCTTCCTCCTCAAAATCAGAACCTGACTCAACCTGTCTTTTAGAGGAAGATGCAGGATGCATTGTTCTATCATCTGAATCAGACTTGTAGTAGTCAGATCCATAAATCCCTGCATCCAGAGTTCCACTTGATTCTGCTACTTCCTCCTCAACTCCATGCATGCCAGCTTCAACATTAACTTCTGGCTCTTGAACTATCTGAATTTGTTCACCAAAAGGAGCCTCTATCACAGGCTCAATGATGGGTTGTTCTTGTTCTTGAACTTCAGGGACGTTTATCTTAATCTCATCTTCATCAATAGGTGCATTACCTTGATCTTGCTCAACTTCCATTTCTTCTTCTTAAGATGATGAGTTCTCTTCTTCAAGATCAGGGTCAATGTCAGGGATAAATTCTTCTTCTTCACCAATAATATGACCAAATAGGGGAACGTCAGCTATTGCCCTGTTGGTTCTCTTGTTAGTACTCCTCATATAGCTGAGAGTCTTGGCAATCATGTGATCGAACACAAAGGTGTTCCCACCTTGTTGCAGCTCAGGATGAACATGATTGATGATAATTTGTAAAAATCTAGGATATGCCAAGAATTTCTCTTTCACGGCTCCAGTTAGATTGTCTTTTAACCGTCTGAATATGAAGCCAGAAAAGTTGTAATCTCTTCCCTTGATTATCCCCAAAATAGCTGAGCCCAGAGTGCTGTTTGTTGAATCAAACCCTCCTTTTCTTATTGGTAGGCAGTGAATAAACACGTGCACTATATATCTCCAGTGGCTTGGTAAGGAGTTCTTGATTATCTGGCCACTCTTGAATTCATCTGGATGACCCAACCTTCTAAAGCATTCTTTAACATAGAAAATTGGGAATTCAATATGTGCATCTGGATTATCATTAAACTGAAGCACCTCTCTAATTGTAGCTTCAAAAAGTAAAACTTCTTGGCCACGCACATTTGCTCTAATGTGCTCTATATTCTCAATTGTGATGATTTCTGCAGTCTCCCAGAATTCTCTTATAGTTGTTTCAAACACCGGCAGATTATTGCTGATGGCAAAGCTAATGTTGGAGTTTGCCAGGAAATTTAGTACAGGAATGAACTCTACAGCCTTAGGATCATTGGCATTGAGGAATGCACAGACATTGTGTGTTTTCACAAATAAGAGATCCATACCTGTAAAGTTTATCAATTTTGCACAATAAGTAAGATTTCTGAAAATACTGAATCGAAACAAGATATATCAACACTTAGAAAAAGTTTGAAGTCCTAACTGTCGAAACAACTAGTTTCGATTGAGATCAATACAGTCGAAACAACTAGTTTCGATGGAGATCAAAACTGTCGAAACAACTAGTTTTGATGGAGATGAACTTATCTAAACTATCTAGTTTCGATCAAAGATACTAGGGCAAGTTTGGGTGTCGAAACTAGTAGTTTCGATTGAAAAATTTTAAGATAATTTTTGAAAGTGTTGAACCCCTTTATCGAAACTACTTGGTTTTGAAACCCAAACCCCTCTGATTCGTTATACTCAGACATAATATAAACAAGTTAAAAGAAAGGTTTAGAGTAGCCTGTCAGTGACGGAGCTTCATCTTACCGAATGTGAAATGTTATCTGCAAGAATACACAAATAATCGTGAGTTCTAAGATATCAGTATTGAAATGTATGCAAACATAGAGAAGCACACAAACAACTATTATTATGAAGATTTAGTAGAACAAGTTTTAATTTTTGAAACCCCGGATCTGCCGTTTTTGCAAAAATCATCAAAAGAAGGTTGTGAGACATTACCTGATGATGGAGACGATAGAGACAACGGGGAAAATCAGTTGATATCTTGCAACCCAGACCGACGATTTGAGAGATTGTGTGAATGACGGAGAAGGCGAAAAGGTTTTGAAAAATATGAGTAAGAATCAGTATAACGGGAGGGATTGCTTATGAAGACTTTTAATTCTCGTGAGACAAAAGACAAAATTGCCCCTGTCGAAACAACTAGTTTCGATAGGACAAACTAGTTTCGATATGTACAAAGTAGTTTCGATAGTTCAAGTAGTTTCGATATGTACAATTAGTTTCGATAGTTCAAAGTAGTTTCGATATATACAACTAGTTTCGATAGTTCAAAGTAGTTTCGATATGTACAACTAGTTTCGATAGTTCAAAGTAGTTTCGATATGTACAACTAGTTTCGATAGTTCAAAGTAGTTTCGATATGTACAACTAGTTTCGATATTTAATAAAATTATACACAAGATATTTACACTTTTCTTCTTGAAAAAGATCCAACATGAGATCAGATCTGGTCAGTCTCTTGAAACACTTCCTTTTGCAATTCACTACTGTGAGTCCCTGAAGATAGCTGATATTTGTGCAAAGTTAACCCGAACATTTGTTTGTACAAAGATTTCATGTAATTAGAAGGTACCATTTAAGCAACATACAAGGTGTACCCCATATATTAAAATAAAATGATTTTGAAAAACCTATCAATCCTCAAGAAGTACCCATATTCATCCTATCATCTCTTTCTGATTAACCAAGGTACCATCTTAGTAATGTCAAAGTACCACCAAATTAAAATAAGATATCGAAGTGGATTTAGAAAAATTAAAATAAAAAATATCCAAGTAGATATTAAAAAAGTACGAGCATTCTAGATCTTTGCGTAAGCAAAACAGAAGAAGTCGTAAAATTATCCAAGCGGATAGAAAAATGTTGAACACCCGAGATCTTTGCGTAAGCAAAACAGACGGGGTCAAATCATCCAAGTGGATGGGAAAAGGATGAGAACCCGAGATCTTTGCGTAAGCAAAACATACGGGGTCATCGGTGGTAAATATCGTTATATTGACGGTCACTTGGCGTATGAATAGGAATCCAATACGTAAGCTTGTATCTGATTGAATCGGTTTTTCTTAGATATAAAAATGGGTTAGATGTTTCAGGGTTAGATGTTTCAATAATGGATTCAAACACACAAGTATGAGATATATATTAGGTTTTCACACTACTTACAAGTTTTAACCATATGTCGGGCCTACCAGCTATACCTCAGTAAACACCATCGCTGTTGGTCTATTCCATGTCCAACAGATTAGATCAGACACTATCATTTCTTAAAGGTCAGATTCAATTTTTCTTGCAACTTGTAAGATTATATGCACAGCAATTCTTTTCAATATTAAAATATTATATTTCTCCCCCAAAAGATTTGCGTGGATACTGTTAAAAAAAATAAAATCTTTTTGGAATTTTCTTAGACAGTTTAATCAGAATTAACAAAAAATAAAATAAAATACTAAAAAAAAATAGAAAAAGTATTTACACAATTTACTGAAAGTTGATCATTCCAAGCATTTCCACCAGTTGGGCAAATCTGGTAGAGTCAAAAGCCTTTGTGAAGATGTCTGCGGTTTGTTTATTAGTTTTGACTTCAACAATTCGAATATGCTTCTTTTCAACACAGTCACGAATAAAATGATGTTTAATTTCAATGTGTTTGGTTTTGGAATGCTGAACAGGGTTTTTGGTGATATGGGGAACGGCAGTATTGTCACACAGAATGGGTGTCTCATGGAATGTGATCCCATAGTCAAGCATCTGATGGTGTATCCATCTGACTTGGGAACAACAGAGGGCTGCGGCAATGTATTCGGCTTCGGCGGTGGATTGGGAAACGGTGGATTGTTTCTTACATTGCCATGAGACAAGGCGGTTGCCAAGGAATTGACAACCTCTAGAAGTGGATTTTCGGTCTAAGTTGCAACCCCCGTAGTCTGAATCTGAATAAGCCACAAGATCAAACAAGTCAGTTTTAGGATACCACAGACCCAATTTTGGCTTACACCTTAAGTATCGTAAAATACGTTTGACAGCAGATAAATGAGAGAGTTTAGGATTAGCCTGAAAACGTGCACACAAGCACACTGCAAACATGATGTCGGGTCTGCTAGCCGTGAGATACATGAGAGATCCTATCATAGAGCGATATAGATGTGGATCAACGCTTTCCCCATCCATATGAGGAGTCAAACAATGTCGAACTTCCACAGGAGTTTTTACTGGATGGGAATCAGCCATTTTGAACTTGGTCAAGATTTCTTTTAGGTATTTTTCTTGATGGATAAGGATTCCTGACTCAGACTGATCAACATGTAGTCCCAAACTCAAACTTAGATCGCATCGCTTCTTCAAATTCTTTGCAGAGACGGGGATTTGTAAATCCAAAAATGATATCATCCACATAAACTTGCACCATGATTGTGTCCTTTTCCTCCTTCCGTTTGAACAAAGTTTGGTCAATTGCTCCTCGTGTGAAACCATTATCAATCAGATGCGTTGATAAAGTTTCATACCACGCACGAGGTGCTTGGTGAAGACCGTACAATGCTTTGTCTAACTTGTAAACACGGTCTGGAAAATTAGGATCAATGAAACCCGGCAGCTGCTTGACATATACTTCTTCTTGAACTTTGCCATACAAAAATGCGCTTTTGACATCCATTTGATGGACGGTGAAGTCCATGTAGGCTGCATAAGCTAGAAACATTCTGATGGCTTCCAAATGAGCCACTGGTGCAAAGACTTCCTCATAGTCAATCCCTTCTTCTTGATAGAAACCTTGAACCACCAGACGAGCTTTATTTCGAATCACAGTGCCGCCTTCATCCTTTTTGTTGTGAAAGACCCAACGAGTACCGATTGGAACTTTGTTCTTGGGTAGATCCACCAAATTCCACACATGTAACTTTGAGAATTGCTGTAGCTCTTCCTGCATTGCTTCCACCCAGATGTTTTCTAGCAGAGCTGCTTTAATGTTCTTTGGTTCAGTTTGAGAGATGAAGCAGGAAAACATGCTGTTTTCAAATGCTTCACAGGCACTTCGGGTACTACACCCACATTGAGTGGTCCAATGATGTTATTGGTGGGATGAATCTTGTGAATTCGCAGTTGAGGAATTTCATCTTCTTCCACGACTTCTTCCAAATTGGTAAGATTTTCAGCAGGAGGATCGGCAATATCATTAATAGGATCTTCAGCAGGTGATTGTGGTGCAACATCTACTATTGGAATGAAGTTGTCTTCAACAGTTTCACTTGTTGCACCAGAACCAGAAGACTCCATATTAGATTCAGCATTAGCAACCATAGGAATTTCAACCTGAGCAGATGAAGAAGAGCCTTGATCATTTATGTTCCCTAGATTGTTCACAGAGAAGTAAGGATTAGCGTGAGTTGATTCAATAGAGAAATCAGGAAGATTAAATAACTTAAAAACTGAATCAACGTCAAAGAGCCAATTGGGACCGTCTCCTGCGTCCGTATGATTGTTTTCATTCCAATTGATATCAATGGACTCCATCACTATCCTTTTCTTCTTATGGTAGACACGAAAAGCACATTGATTGGATGAGTAACCAACAAAATAGCATTCATCAGCTTTGGCTTCAAACTTGTTGAGCTGATCTGAAGTGTTCAACATTGTGCACACACACCCAAATTTCCTGAAGAAATCAATAACTGGCTTGCGCTTGTACATGATCTCATAAGGTGTCTTGTTGCAACTTTTAGTGATAAGAACCCGATTTTGCACGAAACATGTAGTGTTGACCGCCTCAGCCCAGAAAGTCACGGGAAGCTTAGAGTCAACAATCATAGTTCGTGCAGCTTCAATTAGAGTGCGGTTTCTTCTTTCAGCTACACCGTTTTGTTGAGGAGTACGAGGTGCACTGAATTGTCGAGAAATTCCTTTGCTTTCACAGAAGGAATCAAGAGTTGCATTTTTGAATTATGTTCCATGTTCGCTGCGGATAGTCTTCACACTTAGATTGAAGAGGTTCTCAAATTGAAGCAGATAGGTTTTTAAAATCTCTGGCGTCTCATCTTTTGTGGCTAAGAAAAACACCCAAGTGAATCGAGAAAAATCATCTGTTACCACCAGACAGTATGACTTTCATCCAAGACTCATGACACTCACTGGACCAAAAAGATCCATGTGAAGCAATTGGAGAGGAGAGTCAATGGAATTGGTGGTTTTAGGCTTATGCGAAGATTTGTGCTGTTTTCCTTTGGAACATGAGATACAGTGTTCCATAGGAGTGAAATCTTTGAGAGGTAATCCAGTGACTAGGTTGCCTCGAACCAGTCGATTCATTGTTTTGAAATTTACATGTCCCAACCTCTTATGCCACAGGAAAGATTCATCTTCAGAAGCCTTTGAGAGAAAACATGATTCAATGCCCGAGGGGTTGTTCATATCCAAGCTATATGTGTTGTATCTTCTGGGAGCACGCATGAGAATAAGTTCTTCCGGAATCACCACTCCTGGCTTCAAGATAAGACATTCTTTTGAATTTAATAAGGCACAGAAGTCCTTGTCACAAATCTGTGAAACACTCATCAGATTGTATTTCAACTGAGGAACAAAGTTGACAAATTCCAGACTATTTACTCCATTTGATACTGTTCCTTGTCCTTCAATCTCTCCTCCTCTTGGGTTTCCAGCAAAAGCAACATACTCTCCGTCAATTTGATGATAATCTTGCAGCAAGTTAAAGTGCCTAGTCATATGTCTTGAACATCCACTATCTACATGCCAGATGTTATCACCGGTTCTTCTTGATTGACCCTATACACAACGAACCATTTATACGTTTTGACCAACATTGTTTCAATCAAGAGATCTTAGTGTCAGGATATAACATCTTATTGGAATCAAAATTACAACCATCCTTTGATGAAACACGGTCATCAAATAGAATATTATTTTTAATTTTCCACGTTCGTTTTAAATGATTTTTAGCATTTTTAATTCTTTTACGCCTAGATTTTCTACTGTGAGAAGACTTAGGCAACATGTATGAATTTAATGAACTTTCGGAAGGCGATTTTTCATTAGAATTTGTGGTTGTCAATTTACAACTTTTTGAAACATGATTTGAGGCACCACAACTAAAACACACGTTTTCATAAGATATCTTAGCCTGATAATAGTCATCACAAGATGAAGATGATTGTGATGTTGAGGAATCTGAACATGAGACGGTTCTCTCATCAATAACTTTGTCTTGAAGACGATGTGCTTCCTTTAATCTTAAAAATTCCACGTTGCTCATGGTTTCACATGGTACATCATTCACAATAATTCCTGCACTTTTAAATTTTGTAACACATGGCATAACATTCAAAGATTTAGGAACAAAAGGCAAGGAATTTTTAAATTTAGAAACATCACATCCCAAACCCGTATGCTCAGCAGGTATAGAATCAAAATACAAGTTTTTAACGTGTTCACAAATATTTGGTTTTGACATGGACATATTATTACATTCATCCGACTCAAGTTCTTTTAAAATAGTTCTATCATTAGCACTCTTATCACAATCATCTTCGAAATTTACACAATTTGACTCTGCACAAGAAGCAAAACTGTTAGAATCAGAGGATGTAATATAATCATCAGGAGATAATGTGCAAACAAAAGGTGTGGAAACATGTGGAGTAGGCATATCAGTAAATCTCCCTGATTTAGAATAAGGAGGTGGATGAGTGTTATACCCAAGACCTTCTGTGCCTTTTCTATTAAATTGTTTATCAATTATTCCAAACAGAATTTTCTGATCCATATCCATGTGATCAACCTGTAATTTGGCTTTTTCTGCCTTTTGGACTCTTTCAGTCAAAATTGTATTATTAATGGTTTGAGTATTTAGTTGCACAATTAAAGAACGATTTTCACCAGAAATATCATGAATTTTCTTTAAGTAAAGTTTCTCATTTTTGGCCACAGAGTCATACATCACCTTAATATGATTTCGTTCATCAATCAAGGCTTGATTGATGAATCTGTATTTTTGAATTTCATTCAAGCAAGATCTAGAATTACACAGTTTAGAAATAACCTCAGCAGGCACAGCAGTGAGATCCTCAGCAGGTTCAATCATGACACACTTGCCCATGTCCTCCACATCAGCCATCAAAGCTTTATCAGCAGCTTCCTCAGCTTGGTCTCCCCAATGATAATGTCCATCAGCCTGACACACAAGAGCTGTGGAGCTTGAAGATGTGTTTGTCTTTGGAGGATTTGCAGCTTGTTTTCCAGAGGAGATCTTCTTTTCTTGCTGATCCTTGGAGGACGGTTCCTTGCAGTCTCTGGCAAAGTGACCCAGCTGATCACAATTGTAGCATCTCACCTTCTTGATATCAAACCCAAGTGTCTTTCCCTGCTTGAATCTGTCTATACCAGTTCTTTTGATGAATCTTTTGGCTCTTAAGGTCAACATGGCCATGCACCAATCAATGTCCATTTTCTCCAAATCATCAGGATTGATCTTCTCCAAGTCATCAGGTTGAAAGCTAACCGGTGTTAGATTCCAGAGATCAGTGCATCATAGCATGACATGAAAGCAGTCATGATTGGGACATATTCATCAGGAATCATGGTGATAGTCTTTTGAGGAGCAGAGGAGCTGGTAGATTTAATTACAGCAGCTGAAGGAGGGACATCAGTCTGAAAGTATGGGCTACCGGATGAGCTTGATCCAGCAATGAGAGCTGTGTTTCCAGACTGATTTGATGGGGTGACTGCTCCCTTCTTAATCTCAATTTCATAAGATTCAAGAATGCTATAGACTTCCTGTTGAGACAGAGCACTCAGATTCTCAGTCTTTTTGATCATGATTCGATACATATTCCATTCCTCAGGAAGAGAATCTAGGAGTTTCTTGTTCAGATCAAGAGTAGGATACTCAACTCCCATTACCTTCAACCTTGATACAATGCTTGAGAAACGGTTGATCAAATCAGATATTGATTCTCCTCTTACACTGTTGAACATTGCATATTGTTTCTTGATCAGATCTCTTTTGCTTTCCCTGACATCCTCACTTCCCTCATATCTTGTGCACAGTGCCACCCTGTAAGTCTTTGGCAGTTGTGTACTCAGCAAAGATGTTGAAAATATCCATAGGAAGAGCCATGGAAATAGTCCCATAGGCCTTGTTGTCTCGGGCAATCAAGGCAAGATCTTTCTCATCATACTCAGATACTAACTTAGGACGTTGAACATCAGCAGTGGTAGTTACGGGCTTGTGGGGACCATCGGTGATAGAACTCAACAGTGTATAATTGTGAAATTTAAAGAAAAGCTTCATCTTTTAGTCCAGTCATCAAAATCTCTTGTGGACACAAGAACAGGTGGTCTATTTCCCCCAGAATGTTCTGTTGAACTTGAAGTGGCCATAATATTTTGAATCGAAACTAAAACAGTAACTAGTTTCGATAGGTCAACTTCTATCGAAACAACTAGTTTCGATAGGACAACTTTTATCGAAACAACTAGTTTCGATAGGACAACTTTTATCGAAACAACTAGTTTCGATAGGACTGCTTTTATCGAAACAACTAGTTTCGATACTGAAAATTTTCAAGGCAAGTTTCGATAACCACAGTTTCGATAGAGATAAGACAAAATTTAGTTTCTATAGTACCTTCTCCCGACAAAAAGTAGACAAGAAGTTTCGATGATCAACGGAAATCAGAAACTGTCCCCAGTAGTTTCGATGCCTTCTTCTCCAAGCTCAGAAATACTCCATTGATGATAAGCTCCAGAAATCAATAGTGCAGAAATAACAAAACAATCCGGCGAAAACCTTCGACTAACCCTCCTGATCACTAATCCAACTTTCGATTCTGAAAATACGAGCAAAAACCTTGGAAATCGATGAAACAGTACTTCCGAGAATAGATGTGAAAAAACCCGAAATAAGCTCAAAATATCTCACAAATCACCTAGAATCGATCACAAAATCTGATAACACTCAAAAATACTAGAGCATAATGCTCTGATACCAATTGTAGGTCCAGATTTCTCTTGAAATCACTGATTTGATCGATTACCCACACACACAGGCAGAAACTGTGTGTATGGTGGTGAAACAGATAATAGAAACAGTGTTGGTGAAGATAACAGGCTAACCACAGTTTGAATCAACACGCAAATGGTATGAAAGTGTAAGAGCACAGTGAATAAACAACTGCAAATTGTATTGATTCAGGAAAAATGTGAAAGAGAAGGTTCATGGTTACAGCCGCTACTCACGCCCTAAACATTCTCAAACTAGGCTATTTATAGTAGTGACAGTATCGAAACTATGTTCAATCGAAACAACTAGTTTCGATTGACCATTTACATGTGATACAAATACTGTCGAAACTACCATCTATCGAAACTACTAGTTTCGACTGAACAGACTCAATCGAAACTAAGTAGTTTCGATGGCCCAGACTTAGAAATAAAAACAGTAAATTACATAAATCTGAAATTACATTTAATGAAATGACAGAAAGTAAACTAGTCTAAAACTTGTTTAAACAAACAATAAATGACAACAGCTTATATCTCAGATATGACTCTACACTCCTGGACTCAAGTACTCTGACGGCTCTGAAGAGGAACTCGACATGTTGACTGTGGCAAAGTTAGATATAAGATTTCACATAGTTAATATGCAATGCACTTAATTTTATTCATGATATGATCTGAGATTATGGCTATAGTCTAGGTATTCTTATAGGAAAACCTAATTCTCTATAACCAATGGCGCTGATACCAACTTCTGCGAAAACGCGAAATGTAACAAATACATTTGGTTCACATCACATTGTTTATAAAGTTAACTAAAGCATAACCGTAGATTATCCAAAAGATGAGTTTGACACAACTACGGTTACAGTTATACTACATGATTCATAAACCAACAACTTAGATGTTATCAAAATATATCATATAAACAAGTCTTGATACTCCAAAAGAAACTAGCACCACACTATCATGACTATGGTTATGCATTTATATATATATACCTGAAAAGCATGTTTAAAATATGTCAACTAAAAAGTTGGTGAGTTTCACAGGTTTGATATATGATATACACCAAATTTTATTTTAGCACATGGTGATGTAATTAAGATGAGTCCACAAGTGAAACCTTGACAGCTTTTGTTAACCAACCAACTAAACAACAAACGCCCCAGTTTTGTTCTATACCTAACACAACATAGATACGTGCAATTGCATGTTGTGTAGTTAAACCAAATAGTGCTATTCACAATATCCACCGGCAATTACAGTTAATCAAGTCGTGTGAGGGAACTTGGGTGTTAGATTCTCAGTTAATTCACATTAAAGTTCTGTTTTCATGTGCGTATGTATATAGAAACATGTTTCTCCCCAAAATATTAATAAAAGTTTAAAAAGAGGGCCGTGAAAACTCACCTGATGATATAGGGTCTGGAAGTACAAGATGCTATAAACTGAGGGTTCGGTCCTATACTGATCCTAATAACAGATAACTTTTTGTTAATAGTAAGATGAAACCCTAGTTTTGTTTTCTGCTTCTATTTTTGTTTTCACTTAGGTAATAACCCAATATGAGTTTACTATTTCTAATATATGGGTTTTGTTTGCAAGTTTTGTTTCGAACTGACAATTTCGGTCTATTTTGCAGTTCAAGGACTCCATCAAAGTCATTCGTTTATGTGTTTAGGACGTTGTTTTGATCACATACACTTTAGATACTTGTTTAGGTATATAAAATAATAAGTTTTGCCAAAAATTAAAAGTTAAAACAGTTAAGTTTGAGGAGTTGACAGTTTTGATCCCTTAACTCTGGAAAACATCAAAGATAGTAACAAAATTATATTTACTTTGCCAATTTTATAACAATTATAAAATTTATTTTGTTATCTGTTTTATAAGTTATAATACTTAGCATTTTTTGTTACAAATTTTCATAAGTTCAAAAATTAGTTTTTATTTAGTTTAAATTGTCGGTTTTGTCGAAATCGTAGTTTTTAATGGAAAATTCTATTAAAAATAGAAGCTTAATTCATAAAAATAATAATAATTTTTATATATACTTATTTTAAAAAAAACCCACTCTATAAAGAAAATTATTTTTCCCATTTTTGTGTCAAAATACCAAATCATACAATTTATGTATTTAAATATATTTTTATTGCATAAAAATTATAAAACTTGAATATTTACAACTTTTCTTTAAAACTCAGATTTTTCCTTGTGTTTTGATGGAAATGTACCTACAATCATTAGGTAACACATAACAAGCCAAAATATTTATTAATCAAGCCTTTAGTGTAAGTTGTTTATATGAGAACTTGATTTAAGAACTTAGTTTTCATAACATGATTGGAAAGGGAGGGATTTGGTTGATCAAAAGTCAATATGTAAATATATATATATATATATATATATATATATATATATATATATATATATATATGGGGAGCATCAAATAAAAATTAGTTTTTCGCTAATAAATCCAAGAAATGACAAAAAACTTAAGAAATGATATCAAACGAACTCCGATTGAGCTAATTTCAGGGACGTTGGAACCGTCTCGTCGAACTCTACCATCCTAGATTTTAGGGTTTAGCTTTTAAGGTTTATATTTTACGTTTGAATTTTAGGGTTTTAGCCTTATGGTTTAGTCTTAGTGTTTAGCTTTTAGGGTTTAGATTTTATGGTTTAGTTTTTTTTTAGGGGTGGGGGGTTTAGATTTTTGATGATGGGTGGAGGTGGGTTTAGGTTTTCGGGGAGGTGAGGGCACGGGGTTTAGGTTTTTGGGGGGTAGGGGTGGTGGTTTTAGGCTTTTTGGGGTGGGTTGGAGGGGAGGTTTAGGTTTTTGGGGGTGCGGGTGGAGGGGTGTTTAGGTTTTTGGGTCCAGGTTAGGGTTCGATGAGACGGTTGCAACGCCGCTGGAATGAGTTCAATCGGAGTTCGTTTGACCCACTTCTTAGTATTTTTAGTAAAAAATCACTTTTTAGTGGAACCGTCCCATTATATATATAGGGTTGAGTTCACTAGAAAACTCACTTTCATGAGAAAACCAAAGAACTTCTCATTAAAGATACTACATATGTGTAGTACACCAAAAACCTAACCCCCATCAAAAAACCTAAACCCACCCACCCCCACCCAAAAACCTAAACCCACCCCACCCGCCCCCCAAAAACCTAAACCCCCACCCCAAAAAAAAAACCTATACTAAACCCAAAAAAACTAAAGGTACTACATATGTAGTACACCCAAAAGCTAATCCTGCTACACATATGTAGCAAAACGCTGATTTTTTTTTTTAAAGATGACGACGTGTGCAACAAGATCTCCGAAGCGGTTTTTTATTTTTTGATTTATATTGAGTTATGATTTTTTTTTTATCTTTAATAAATAGTTTTTTTAGTTTTTTCATAAACAATGAGTTTTCTATTGATGTCTCCCCTATATATATATATTTCTTGTGTTAAAAATCCGATTTTAAAATGATTAAAACAAATTCTTATGACCAAAATAATCAAAATCTAAGGATGTAAGGGTTTAGAGTGTATTTTTGGTGTGTTTATATAGAGAAAATCAAATATTTTTACTAAACAACATCGTTGATATATACCTTGTGATTTTGATCTTTGGTCTTGTATTAGGGCTTTAGAACACCAAAGTTGCTTCAAGGAATGATCATGGATGCATGAACAGGGGGTGTGTGTCTAGAAATTGAAAAAAAAAAAAAAACAAAGTGTTGAAATTGATGGGGATGTGTAGCCGTAAGAGGGAGGGAGGGAAGGGGGGGGGGGGTTGGTTGATAAAATTTTGATAAGTGTCCAAATAGGTGTTATAATTTGGTTAATGGTGGCATGGGTTATGATTAGGTGTCAACCATGTGTGCTAAGCACATATGAGTGAGTTCAACAAATTTCAAGATGGATTAATGGATAAGTAGGATAATTAGGGACATTAGTTTTTTTTTTTTTTTTTTGAAAGGCTAATTTCATTCACAACACCCCCTCGGCAAAAGCCGGGACAGCCAAGGAACACCAAAGAACAGGAAACTACATCAACAAGAATTTACACCAATTAGCCCAAACAATGAGCTTAGTGTTTGGTCTATTTTTATACCGTAAAAAACCAATCGATTTAATCTCCGCTATAATGTCTTCCACCTTTACCTCCTTGTTAGAAAACCATTTAGCATTCCTAGCTTTCCAAATGCGCCAACACGCCACAATGATGATACCATAAAACGCCTCTTTCGCCGGCTCCACCATCCCATAAGAATTATGCAAATCCATCAAGTCTTTAAAAGAAAAGGTGAATATTTGCGGAACCTAACACCATGAACTAATACGATGCCAAATCAAAATGGAGCGTAAACACGAAGTAAACAAGTGTTTAGTTGTTTCTTCCTCCGCATCACAGAATCAGACTTTTGGTCGTTAACCGAAAGATTCCTCCTCCGAAGCGTTGTAGTTGTAGGGATACGATCCAACTCTACACTCCACACAAAAATATTACACTTCGCCGGGGCCCACATACACTAATTCAAAACAAACATAGCGTCGGAATCAATCTCAAGGTTCAATATCCGTTTCACCGATCCCACCGAGAAGTCACCCGATTCCTCCCCTAGCCAAAGCCAGTCGTCTTTAATTTCCGATAACTGAATCCTATCGAAAAGACTAATGCATCTATTCCACTCCTCCAACTCTTCCGTGGAAGCCAACTCCCGATTCAATTTCCACTTTCCCCTAAAACTGCCATCCATTTCGTTAAACTGGTCCCTAATTAAGCATTTTTTTCTCTTTTTCTATCCTGAAGAGCCTGGGAACACGTCTTTTAAAGGCTCATTGCAAACCCACGGGTCAAGCCACAGCCTAATCAAATTACCGTTACCCACCTTCCCTTTGAACATCTTAAACAAATTAATATTGTTGAAAGTAATTTTGGCTCCCGACCCCGCTCAAACCTTTGCGACCCGGAAATAGCTCCCAACAATTCTTACTATCATGAACAGCAGCAATAACCTTCTTCCAAATATTTCCCTCCTCTCTTTTAAACCTCCGCAACCATTTAGAAAGAAGAGCAATATTTATATTTTTTAACTTACACAATCTGAGACCCCCATCCTCTTTAGGACGAGCCACTCGATCCCACGCAACCCAGCGAATCTTCTTGTTATCACTAGTGCCCCCTATAGGAATATTTTAATTATCCTCTCCAAGCCTTCAATAACTTTAACCGGAGCCTTGTAGATAGAAAAATAATAATTTGGAAGACTTTCAAGGACAGACTTAATAAGCGTAACATGCCCCCCAATCAAGAGCTTAGAAGCTTTCCAATTAGACAATAAACGCGCCTCAAACACATCAAAAACCGGTGTCCAACTATTGACTCTATTCATATTAGCTCCCACCATCAAGCCAAGATACACAAAAGGAAACGTACCAACTTTGCACCCCAATAACGAGGCCATCAGCTCCACCTCATTTCTGTCCACCCCAATACCGTATAAATTTGATTTCAGAAGATTAATCTTTAGACCCGAGCACAAAAAAAAAACATCTGAGGACCCTCGCCACAGTCGTCACGTTAAACCTAGACCATTCCCCGATGATAATTGCATCGTCCGCATAAAGCAACTGAGAAATAATCGGCCCACCATTCGGAAGCCGAAACCCATTAAAATCTTCCACCTCACAAGCTTTCCTAAACAAACACGAGAACGCTTCCATAACAATAAGGAATAGGAAGGGAGAGATGGGATCCCCTTGTCTCATACCTTTAAAGCACTGAAACTCGAAAGTAGGGGAGCCGTTGACAAGCACCGAAGACCTAGCAGAACTCAAAATGCCATTAATCCAAGAGCACCAGAGAGCGGGAAATCCCATCTGCGACATAATAGAGAATAAAAACTTCCAATTAACATTATTGTATGCTTTTTCAAAATATATCTTAAAAAGAACCGTCGTTTTTTTTCTTCTTAGCCCATGTCATAACTTCATTAATTATACGCTGCCCATCAAGAATGTAATTGCCCTTAAGGAAGGTGGATTGAGAATCCGAGATCACCGAACCTAACACCTTTTTAAGCTGATTAGCAAGGATTTTTGAAATAACTCCAATAAGGTTAATAGGTAAAAAATCATTCAGACCAGCCGTGACCCTAGATTTAGGGATGAGAACAATAAAAGATGAACTACATCCCCGGTTAATAACTCCTGTCTTGTGAAATCTGTCATAACATTCAAGAAATCATTTTCAAATATATTCCAGAAACGCTTAATGAACCTGAAATTAAACACATCCGGGCCAGGCGCCCGATCTTCCCCACATTCAAACACCGCCTCTTTAATCTCCCCACTAGAGAACAGGGTAATCATACCAGCCACCTCCTCAGCAGAAAGCTTTTTGATGTTCACACACTCCACCCGAGGCCGAACGTTCATGTCTTCCATGAATCTGTTTTTAAAGAACCGATATACCTCCGTCTTTACCCTCGACGGTTTAGAACACCACTCCCCATCGATAAACAGCCTCAGAAAAAAATTATTAGTCTTACGACAGTTAATGATACCATGGAAAAACGCACAATTATCATCTCCATGCATTGCCCACTTGATTCTAGCTCTCTGCTAAAGTCTTTGGCTTTATGCACATCCAAATCCAGTTCTTGCATTCCAAATAAATCCATGATTCCTCATCCGTTAGTTCTCTCGAATCCAAAACTTCATCCAAACGATCCATCTCGATTCTCAGCTCTTCATACCCCCCCCCCCCCCCCCCCCCCTCCTACTATAGGACAATGATCCGATAGAAATCTAGGAAGAGCCCTCAAACTCGCTTCTGGCCATTTAACAATAAACTCCATATTGACCAAAAATCTGTCAGTTTTACTTATCTTCTTCCCTTTACCCGACTCACAGGTAAACTTCCTTCCCATCATGGAGTACTCATCATGTAAATCTGCTTCAAAAATAAAAGAGTTAAAATTCCTAGCACAGGTAGAATTGAACCTGGAATTCCGTTTTTCATCCGGGATCCTAACAGCGTTGAAATCACCAACAATCAGCCACAGACCAGGAACATTACTCTTCAAAGCCAGAATTTGAGTCCACAAACGCTGTTTGTCGGCCACCCCTTGCCATTCAGCACATTTAACGTCTCATCGACCACAATAATTCTGACCTTAACCGAGCTGTCAAGAGAAAGAATATCCTTATCCCATAAACACAGTAAGCCACCCGAGCGCCCAGCCGCCTCCACAAAAACAAAAGAAAAATTATCATTCCCCCAAAACATAGACAAATTAACCCCCGACAATTGAGTGTTTGATTATTAGTTAGTTTAAAATGGTGGATATGTAAAAGTGGGTATAAAACTTGTTAAATGGTTAAAATGTGGTGTAAAAATAAATATAAAAAGTTCAATTTTAATAAAAAAAAGCGAACGTAACTTTAAATAAAAGTGATTGTAATGAAATTTGTTTCGGGAGTGAAAGTTATGTTTTGTTGTTTTCGTTCCTCGGCTTGATTAATAAATATATATACATGTCATAACAATGATTGCATGTAATATAACTTAAGCTAATAAATAAAAATTTGCCATCTATATTTTAGTTGCGCGTTTTAGATTTTTGATGCGCGTCCTAAATGTTAATCCGAACACGTTTAGATTCTTAGTTCTAAAAGTTACGGCTTAAAATATAAAATTGTAGTTTTAAGGATTGACCTTAAAATTCGAAGAAGTCACATTAGTCGTAAACATTATGGTTCACGAAACACGTTTTTTTGTTATTCGGCGAGTAAATATTTAATGAAATATTTATCGGTGTTTTCGATAATTAATTATTTACAGAAATAATTAAAGACGAAGGATTAAATGTTTAAGTGTTAAACATTAAAGGATTTAGTTTTTCTAATTATTTGTAATTAGTTAAACTGCATGACTTAACAGTAATTAATAGTAAATTGGCTAGGGATTAAATGTTAATACCTTGAGGGTGCGGTTGTAAGTTAAGGGTTTATAAATATAACCTTAACTGTTGCCTCCATCCAAACATGCGCAAGAGAGGAGACCCCCCCTCCGGTTTCCGTCGACCACCGTCGTGCGCTGCCACCCGTCGCCGTCCGCAGCCAATGGAGAGTGGTAATATTTTGGTTTCATTAAAAAAAAATCAAGAATACATTCCTGGGAGAAAGCCTTCCTGTATTGGTCACTAATATTTTTCTAACGTCTAATTAGATCGGGTAATCATTCAAATTAAGAACGGAAGCTCCTTGCTTTTTCTTTAAATATTATCAAAATGAAATTAATTGAAGACATGGGGCCCTATCTATTTATTAATTCGACGTAACTTGAGCATCCAAATCTGGGTCAATATCAGCGAAAACATCTCTAAACAAGGTTCGAACACCATGCCAAATGTGTCCAAAGAAGAAGAGCGAAGCAAATGAAGCATGCCCAAAAGTAAACCAACCCCTTGGACTGCTACGAAAAACACCATCAGACTTCAAAGTAGCACGATCTAATTCAAAGTTTTCCCCCAATTGAGTGTGTCTAGCATATTTTTTGACAGTAGCAGGATCACTATAATTGACTCCATTGAGTTCACCACCATAGAACTCAACAATTACACCTACTTGTTTGGCACGATACTTAGATTCTGCCCTTCGAAAAGGAACATCGACTCTAACAATCCCGTATTCGTCTACCAAAACGACCGGAAATGTTTCAAAAAAGGTAGGCATACGACGTACAAAAAGTTCACGACCTTCTTTATCTCTAAAGATAGGATGTCCTAACCATCCGACCGCTATTCCATCCCCGCTATCCATTGAGCCTCCGCCAGCCGGCCACCTTGCGCCGCCGCTGTTATCTTGAACCGTGAGACTTATCCGTTGTGTTGTGGGTTTCATGTTATGTCACTAGCGAGACACTCGTTGAACCAAAGTGTTTGATATTTCGGTTAATCGTCGAATGTATAATTGGTTACCTGCTATGGTTGGTTTTAATTTTATTGTTTATACGTGTATAATCGGATCACCGACGAGATGTTTAGAACCACTTACACTCATTAAATATGATTTATTTATTTAATAAGATTAAATTAATTTTGTTTTAAACGTTAAAACTAGTACAAGGATTCCCAACACTATACAAATGTTGTAGTGTACCACATAACTAGGGAGTTCCTTCACGTATGGCAGATAGGTGAATTAATCAACAAGATTATGAGCATGTCGTATGACTAAGCGCAGTCTTGCCCAAAATCTTAGAGTATGGTAGGGAATGAAGATAGATCGGATTTCTCGATGCCGTCGGTAGATATTACATGTGAATTCTCTCGCTTAGTGTACAACTAAGGTGGAGTTAATTTTAAAAAGGTTGCAAAGAGAGACCGAACTGATGAGAGAATTAGAGTGTAAGGAGGAATTAGGAGTGGCTTCAAGAAAGCCAAATATTCTAGCCTAGCTAGAAACCTGTTCGGGAGGCAATACTTGTTATTGTCGTTTGTGTGGAGAGTAACACAATTAAGGAGTGTAACTACAAGGTGCAGACCTATTACAATGGAGATTTAAGGGACACACTGCGCCATAGTGTTTTAGTCCTAATAACGTGTGCTACAGTTGTTATAATCAGGGCACATTCGAAGTGAATGTCTTGAGTTAAAGCACAAGGGTGAAAAGGGGGAGAAAATAGAAATTTCCAGCCTCCGAGTCAGACAAATCTAACTACCAAGGATGAGACAGAAGTCATTCGGTCATTAGGATGGGTGAAAAGCTATGTAGTCAGTGGATTTGGAGATAATCATTGAGGTTTTATAATGTTGATGTTTGAATGATTGATTAATTGGAGGTTGTGGCCGAAGCAATCACATGGACTTGAGTCCTATGATTGTAACGGGATTGTTTGTGTCACACCCTGATTTATTTACTTCATAATTAAATAAATAAGTCATCGTCGTAACGATTGGTAACATTACACAACATCGGAAGCTAATTAAAGAGTTCTAAATTGTCGAACATCATTACGTAGACAAAATGAGTAGACGTTAAACGACCATGCATCTTCATCTTCTAAGGTCTTAATCCAAATGTTTATCCTATTCCAACCGTGCCAAAATCATGTGATACCCAAAAACATACTTAAAATGTCAACACAATGTCGGTGAGTTCACAGGTTTAAATGAATACGATTTGCAAAACCATTTGCATGAAAACGATTGGCAAAACCATCTGCACGTAAACGATTGGCAAAACCATCTGCACATAAACGATTGGCAAAACCATTTGTACAAAAACGATTGGCAAAACTATTTGCACGTAAACAATTGGAAAAACCATTTGCATGAAAACGATTGGCAAAACCATTTGCACGTAAATGATTTTTTGTATAAGATAAACAAAACAAATGAAGTTTGACCCTTCGTACACTAGCAAGGAATACGAAAGTATGTTCCTATATGAGGCATAACCAAACCATGAAATAGGTGTTTTGCCCCTCACGAGTACACGTTTGAACACAATGCAATCATACGACCATACGGATCGACGGTTAGCGCGACTAACCATAACTAGGGGTGTCAATCCCGATAGTACTATCCATAGAATCTGTGACACCCGACAATTCAGGTTAATATCCGTCCCCAACTTTTACATGATTATGTTAGACATACATCATACTTAATTATAGAGTAATTAAGTTCATTTCATAATAGCAAAGTCCATTCACTTCATTTCATTTCATAGATCGGTACGCGTCCTGTCGCACGAACGTTGGTGAATTACGAAACTAATACTTTGACATATATTTGGAGTGTATAAACTATATGTAATACTGTGATATGATATTTGATGCTTAGATTAATATTTCAGGAATTTTTTGAGAATCTTATATTTTTAACGCAGTCTAGCGGATACGGGATATGCACCGACAATTTAAACGAGATGTTATAAATTTGATACGTTTTACATACTAAACTTATTATTTATGTTTTTTATTTATTTTAATTTATAAAACCATATACTTTTTATTAAAGCCCATTCCCTTGGCAAGAAAACCCTAGACTTTTCCCTATAAATATCTCATTATAACCCAAGCCTCCTCCCTTTACCAAAACCCTAACCCTAAAACATTTCTTCCCTCCCTCCCCTCTAATTTCGGCCGCCACTTTTCCTAGCCACCACCACCGTTCCAAATTTTCTTCATCCATTCTAAGATATCTAGGATATCTATAAGTTGATTTCAAGTGTTCTTGAGGTATTTTAAGCTAAACAAAAACCATTTTATCAACATATCTCGGATTTGTAAGCTTTCATCCATGTTTTCTTTCATTTTTATTCATATGGTTATGTTGAACTAACCATCCAAACAAAAGAGTCATATTTGAGTCTTTAAACAAGAACTAACCATTGATTTTGCAATATAATGTGTTTTACAACATCTTTGATACATATTGTTGGTAAAAGCTTGATTTTGTTGAGTTATGTGACGTTTCTATAAAAGAAAACTTTGTTGTGTTCATATTTGTAGAAATACTTGTTATAGATCCATGTTGTATTAGAATGTTATAGTAGATATAGAACATGTGAAAAACATGAGTTTTGTTGTTTGAATAATTTTATTTCATCATTTGGTACGTTTCTATAAATAGAAACTTTGTTGGTTTCAAATTTGAGTTTATGAGTTTTAAATTGTGTTGACATGTTTAAGTGTTCTAGTTATGCTTAATGAAGGGAAATATAGGCTTGTTAGATGTTAAAGCATTGGTTATCGTCACATGGAAAGTTTCCATAAATGGAAACTTTATTTCTTTCAAAGTTGTGTTTATGTGCTATGTATACTAAAGATAGGTTTAATGATGTTATTGGCACTTGGATAAATGATTTGTATAATAATAAGTATTTAGAAACCATTGTTTGATATTTTAGGATACCTTTCCATAAATAGAAACTTTATTCAATTCAAAACCGCATACTTACTCTATGTATAAAATTGATGAGTTAGGATATTTTAGTGATACTTGGACATGCAAAATTCATGAGTTATTACTATTTGTTCAATATTACTATATTGGTATTAAAAGGTTAACTTTCCAAATAAGGAAACTTTTGTATTTCAAAAACTGAGTTTCAAGTCTTAAATTATCTTTGAAGGTTCTGGTATGCTTAACATGATGTTACTAAACATTTAGAACAATTGCTTAGGTTATATTAATTGGTTTGATTTCATTACATGAAAGACTAATACTTGAAGTATACGTGTGAAGTATGTTCACTAGTTGATACACGAATGTATGTGAATACTTGAGTATGACCGGTTATGGTATAACACGGCATGATATTTCTTGTACATGTGTTCTTATAAATTTAAAAATCTCTAATGTATCACCAACGGGTCGTCGGGTCAAACTCGGTCAAACCTTTTCAAAACATCAATGTCATGTTTCAACATTGAGTCATTTGGATGTGTACGGTTACATAACCAACTTCCACATTTCATGGACCTTATAGCCTTAACATTTCCTAGGGCTCGAGTAGGTCGGTAATCATTTCGGACTGTCGCTAGCTTTACGTGTTACATTACACATCGTTCTCACCGCATTTCCACGTGAGTCTCATGGCCCCCCTTTTATTTATTTTCCTTTTGGGGGAGATTACATGTTAAATACTATTTTCACCGGACACAGTTTCATATTTACTTGATTTCGCATCGATATATGCAAAATGCTATTTTCACTATACACGGTTACACACTTACTTGATTTCGCGTTGATATATAAGCAGGTGTGGTTACGCACAAAGTCCTCTCACAAACGAACCGTTAATTATGTTACAAAGCGAGGTGATCATGAATAGTAATATTAGGTTTACCACCCCCACCCGGGTTAGTCGCGCTAACTTTGACCGGAGGTAGAACGGGTGCATCATTGACGTAATCATTTCCGTGCTAGGCACGTTAGAGGCAAAATGCATGGTACCGAATCCTTTACATTGAGCTTCGGTTTCGGTGAATGCTTATTATATTTTGTCATATTGTCTATACAACAATCGAATCATAGGAAGTATTGTGGTCCGTTACAATGTTTTTCTGTTACAAACAAACGTGTGAACTCACCAACATTATGTTGACCGTTTAAGCATGTTTTCTGAGGTTGTCGATATTGCTTTGGAATTAGGCTTGCACAAATTCCATGGAGTCTCATATCGTTCTAGGAACATGATTTGGAACAAGTGTTATTGCAATTACTTCATTTTGAAACAATTATTTTACTTCCGCATTTACTTTTTTCATTCAACTCTGTAAAACTACTTCGTTCTTTTGAACGGTTTGCAATGAATGTTTTTTTGAAAACCATTTAGTGGTTGTTCAAAGTAATTAGTGACGATGATCCTTGACAGTCGTGCCCCATGGGAAACCATTGTGGTCAGGGTGTGACATAATCCCATTCTAACTCTATAGCTAATGGTTATAAAATGTGATAACATAGGGGACTTCACAAGCTCTGAATGATAACTCATGTAAACATAAAAGTCGGGTCTTGTTTTCATGTTATCGTATAAAACGGTTATGAGAATGTTTTCCCCTCAAAGTTTATAAAATAAGTAAAAAGCGGTCGTGAAACTCACCTGATAATGATGCGATAAAACCCGTATTCCTTGAATGTGTGATAAAGACCAAAGTCAACAATAAGCGGTAAAGACTTTATTCCTCAAATACGTGATAGTGACGGTTATACATCCTACTTGAGTCCCACTATACACGTAGGCGCCATAAGATTTATGGACTACCTTATGTTCTATGTAAACGTGTCAATATGTTTTTCAATGCACAAGTAGAACCATGTTCTAGTTCTACATGTTCTGTGTTTAAATGCCCGACTCGCCATCACGTCTCTCAAGTTCTAATTATTAACGCTCGTGTCACTAATATATATTTGTAGCGGCAAATTATATGAGTTCGATTCATTGCAAAATAATAGTAGGTTCGTGCGTAGAAATATTGTTCTTTACTTTGAAACATATTATATATATAGTTGGTTTTAAAATAATCATGTATGAAATGCTTAACCTCGTATCCAATAAATCTAAGGACTCGTATAATTAGTCGTATTCAAAATATCCATATATTGATAAAAGAAGTAATGATGCCGTAATTTGCAATATAATAGTAAGGCCGATATTGTATGATGAAAACATAAAGTATTATTGTTAATATAAATAATATTGTTAGTAATTATATATTTAAAAGGGTTTGATACTTCTAAGTATGATGTTTATAATTTCTCTTAAGAAATTAGTAATAGTATTATTAGTTTTAAAATTAATTTATAACTGAGTTATTAAAATGCTACGAAAAACAATACTATTACCAATAATAGTTAAGTTACACGAACTATATATATAAAAGATGTTTATAAAACTAGTGATGATAATATTAATATTTCTAACCAAAATAATAATATTGGGTTACTAATCTCCATGGTATCATCTTAATCTGATAAGATAATATACATTTAATGAAATCATCGCTTGACATTTCGATTAACAAGTTTATATCAAAACTAAATGTGTATGTATATGTATAATAAGTTTTGTAAACTCGCTGCGAGAAATAAATATATATATATATATATATATATATATATATATATGTATGTATGTATATTGTATAAGTAAATACGAATGTTGGCCAATATAAATATACGAGTATATGTCATTTTAAAACCGTTATAGGTGTTGTATGCAATTTGCTTTACAAATACTAATTTGTTCCAAAAGTTAACGTATCTTATGTGTATACCGAGTTCTAATTAAAGTTAACAAGCATATATAATATCATTAATAGTCATGTTTCATTTAGAAATTATATATAAATATCTAAACGTATATTTGAAGACTCGAATATCACATTAATAATAATTTCGTACTATTTATCCAAACAATCTTGCACATTTATTTGTCAAGTACCAATAATCACAATAATTCTCCCTTTCGTATAGACATCTCGTTAATTGTTTCTGATATATTTTTATCCCACATGCGTTGGTTTCTATTATTTTAAATGATGCATATGAACTTATACATAAAGTCTTAACGCACGTTTATATCTTTCGTAAGTCCTGTTTATGAACCGACACGTTCTAAACCTTACTGTTCACGTATTGACCACATTTGACCGTCGTTGACCCGAGTTTGACCATGTTTGATCAAGTTTGACCACGTTTTACTAAGGTTCGTGACGTCATTTCATGTCTAAAAATACATATTTTATACTTGTAGAAGCATGTTTTAATAACTATAGATAAAATTCTATGTATCGGTGTACTCTGCTAGTACATAGGAGAATGTTCCTGTGTACTTAGCAAGTTCACCGGTTGGTCCTGCGTACTTAACAAGTACGCATAACTTTTTGCATGCGTACTTAACAAGTGCGCAATGCTTTTGCCTTGTGTACTTAACAAGTACGTATGACCAAATGTCCTGCGTACTTAGACAAGTTCGCAGGATAGGTCGTTCCTGCCCCTATAAATAGAGGTGTTGAGCTCATTTTGTAGGTGTGGAACAGAATGTGAGAATTGAGAGAGGTCTGGCAGGGATGAGCTCTCCCGGCACCTGGACTGTGAGCGTAAATGAGAGATGTATACTCCTTCGGTATGTAATCTGTAATAATAACGTTGTTATGGATTGTGTTTCGTTTATGTTGATTCTCTTGTTTATGTGTTTGTGTTCTTGTTTTGTCAATGTCGTTTCTTCATCTGTTCCCACATAAATCAACGAGCTGATCTACCTTCACTATTGTTCTATATCTTCCGCTGCGCACCACCGAGGCCCCCGAGACCTACAATACTCAGGAATGAAATACGGCCACCAAATATCACTAAATCTAGTCGGAAGACAACTAACCGTAGGGTAACCAACCTAAATTAACAGATCCAACTTCATACTTTGTAGATCGGGACAGTAGGACAACAAACAACATGGATCCGGTCTAGTGGGGTTCGCCGGTGACTCTTCGGAAAACCGGGAGTGGCCAAAAAACAGAAATACACTCCCTTTTCATCGGATTAGGGTTGATCACCACCAGTAGCTTTCGGGTTTCACTTGAAAAAGATTCTATTTGGACAGATCTGAATGGATCTAGACCTGTAACCACCATAGCCACCGCCCCTGCTCGTCAGAAGTTAGAACCGTCATCGAAAATACTTTCTTTTATAGGATCTAGGCTGATCTGCTCTTGAATGGCAAGAAAAATGAGAGGGGAACTCACCGGAGCCCTAGCCGCCCGTTGTCGTTATGAAAAATTCCGTCATCGCCGCCACTGGAGTGGTTGTGATACGGATTTCGTACCGCTGCGACGACTCTTGGTCGCTTGACTTGCATCTTCTTACCTCCACCATGTATTATAGCACGCATAGTCTTAACTTGCCGCCACCATCGCTAGTTTCCTTCGTCGGAAAATCGATTTGAAGACGGAAATTGTTGTTGCCGAAGGAGGAAAGACGACGGCGGGGGGGGGGGGGGTGGCGGAGGTTTGACCCTTCGTTGTCATCGTCGTCCAGAGACATGGTAGAGCCGCCGACTGAGCTCCGCCGGAAATGGAGGTGGGGAGGGAACCTTTCTCTCTCACACACACAAGTGTGTGTATGCGTTTGGGGGAAATGAGGAGGTAGAAGTGAAGTGTTGTATTTATACTTAGGGTTTTCACGTGGGTGGACACCGCTTGTCAAACCGAAATATTATCGTGTTCTCGACCCCGATAATTTATTTTATGGTTCTTGTAGGTCCTGAGCAGATCCGCAAACACAGATTTGCGAAGAAATTCTTCAAACAGTCTGAATCAAGTGGCGGAATCCCTTGATCCGGTATCACTCACGAATCAGAAAAAGGTAGAGACGGGTGCGGGAATCACATACAGGAACAGAAATATATAAAAATGAAAAAGAACAGATAATTGAAAGCATAAAACGTATAATTCTTTCATTGATATGAAAATGATAAAGCTCCTCACACACTCACAATTAGTCTCTCCCCCTGGGGTGGTGATTCCCTCTACAGACACACACTTCTCCTATGAGATAATCTGCTATTTATAGGAGGTCAAACACATATGCCTTGTTTTCCAAGCCACCGCCAAATAGGCCTGAAAAACAGGTATCGAAACTAGTTAGTTTCGATTAAACAATTGTTCAACCGAAACTAGTAGTTTCGATACTGTAGTTTCTATTGACAGTATTAGTCTCAATTTTATACCCAACAGTTCTTAAAATCACGGAACACCATTATTAATATCATTTTAAACTTTAATTTATAAGATTTTCGCTCTGAAAGTCTTCCAAGCCGGTACGTGCCAGTATCACGTGTCTAACGCGTCCGTTCGTTTAAACATTTTGCGTTCCAAATGGATTTATTATTTCTATAATAATATTAAAAAATATAATAAGCATACTATAATGCTTGGCACATCAATTTACGTATTGGTAATGTTTACATCATTAACGTTGGTAGGTATACTGTGCGTCTAACGCAGTTTAACGTTTACGTACGCGTACTTCATCTGTAATTGTCTGAACAGACTTCCAAGATAAATATTAATATATAATATTAATAATTCATTATCTTAAATAATTGTGATGCTGAATATTTCACGATAGCCGACGAGTGATGCGTTAAAGGTTTAACAACACATCGTGCTGATATGTTCCGCTTACATACTTTATCCTTTCTTCAACTCTTACGTGTAACGAGTTGTTAAACTAAATCGAGTGATTAGTTTGAGATACGGATTATGCAATTGGGCCTCAGATGGGCTTCAATCCCTATTGGGCCTATAATTGGGTCGTTAATGGGCCAAGCCCGTTTATGGTGAATTAACTATCCAAAGCAATTGAACCTAATCTCAGGGTTGTCACATTCTCCCCTCGTTAAATAATTTCCGTCCTCGAAACTTAGTTTAAGTTAACTTCTGGGTTTGCCTCGATTTACTCAAACGAGGGTTTGGCATCCCGAGTTCATTTCTAGTTTCCAGGGAGAATTTTCAGTTTTGTTCACTCGGTGATATATGATATCCGCCACTTGTAGTTAATGACTACTTGCGGACATAACTGGAATGCATAGATATTCTCTAATCATGATTGCTAACAAGCAATGTCAATTATGTTCTTATGAATTTATCAACAAGATGTGAACCATTATACTGGACCTCAAGATAAGAAATAAAATCGAGGAGTTATCATCGATGACTAAGTAATCGGTTTTCAATCTAAGCCGGAAGGATAAGTTATTCTAGAAGTCTAAGTGTGACGTAGTTACGCTTGACATTAACAGTTGAGAAGTACTAAATGGAAATGTTGTTGTAACTATCCATTGTTCGTAGTAGTGATTACCTACGAAGGTTAACATGATTCGGATAAGGCCTACACGTCCAGAGGTGATGAGGTTACCTCTTTAGACTTGAATGAAGGGTGGAAAGGTGGCCAAATCATTGAAGGGAATGCCTGTTCGATTGAAAAAATTATGTTGTTAAATTTCACATGGCAGTGTATAAAGAGAACGATAATTACAACACCACTAGGTGTAAAGTCATAATTAGAGTTCTATAAACTGAAAGGTCATAACGAGGTAGGTCAGCATTAAAGATGTAACACCTAGAGAACTTCCAAATAAAACAAGGGCTAAAAGTAACTAAAGTTGAAGTTCATAGGTTAGAATGCAAATTCCCCAAAGTTGCAGGACTAAAAGTGAAAAATTTGGAAATTAGGATGGTAGCGGACCGCTACCTTAGTCCCTAACGATCCGCAACATGGGGAGAAAGGGATTACTTGTGTGCCGACACTTTTCCTGTGACTCGCCGAAATGTTTTGACGCGTGGCAGTGGTGGCGAACCGCTAGCCAGGTCCGTAACGGTCCGCCAGCAGCAAAAAGTGGGCGGGTTCGCTAGAAATGTCCGCAAATTGTCGTAGATAGTACCGAGGTAAGATTTATGAATATCCCGAGGTCCCTTTATGTAAACCTAAGATAGGGGTACTAATTTTAGTAATGTGCATATGATCTAGGATATACTCGAGATGTTGGTTTATGATGTAATTCGAAAGGAAGTGCTTTGAGGTGAGTTCCTCTAAACTGTGCTCTATAAAAATGTTGTTTTCAAATGGTTTTGTGTTGAGATCCCATTGATATCCTATGTATATATACCCGTAAATAGCGCTTTTTATGGCTGATGTTGATGGGACTGACGGGCAAGGCTGATCCTCTTGTTATGGTCGGACTTATATCCGGTAGCCAATGAGTAAACAGTATATATATATGTGTGTGTGTATATATATATAAAAGCTCAGAACCCGAGTAAAGCTCAGGTTACTGGGTGGGGATTGAGATGGATTGTTACTGAAACCCAAACCCGAGTAAAGATTAGGTCGTGGGGTGTTTTGTATCGTGGATACAAATTATGAAAATGTGGTTTTGTTTATGAACTCACCGGCTTTATGTTGATTCAAATGTTTTAAAATGTTATTAAGCACAGGTGACCGCTAGCTTAAAGGCTTGTAGCTTGGCATCCAGGGCTTTCCAGATGGTGTACATATGGTTGGTTTTTTACTGAAGGCAGGTTATGGGAAACCATAAGGCCTGAGTTTGTGGCAGGTTCATGGAACCATAAGGCCAGTGTTGTAGTTAAGTTGACTAATCTAGTGGTATGACTAATACAGTAGTAAATATCTCGGAAATGATCAGGTCACAAACAATATTGCTTTGGGCTTTGAATCCGCTTGGTATATGATAATGTTAAGTTGACTAATCTAGTGGTATGACTAATACAGATGTGTGACTCAAGTCACCGCTAGAGCCTCGTCCTCAGGATATTTGGTTCACGAATTATAATCTTTAATGATAAAATGGTAGGACTCCCAGCTAGGGACATTGTTACCTTCAACTCTTTGGTGTTATCTCCGAGTTGGTTTAGGACATCAAACTTAAGTGCTTAGTTATTATTATTAAAAGAGTGATTAAACTTTGTTTACCTGGAGACGGTGTAACAATGGGACCATGTATAAAGACATACCGTTCCCAACATGAGTTCACCATTTCTTAGTCTCATAACAAGTTCATATAAAGACGTACGACCTTATTAATATTAACCAAGCCTTGGCTTATCAAGATCCACTTATATAAAGACGTACAAGTATCAAAAGAAGTTTGATTAAAAAGGTTTTACGGTCTTACGCTTTAAAATCAAGAACACTCACAAGTGTAAAGACAAGTTTAGATAATAATAAAAAGCCCACCTAGAAGGTAGTTTTAAGAATGAATAATTAAAGACATAAACATGCCACTAGATTATTACGTTAAACATTAACATACACCAAACTTCATCTTCACCCTAGCAATACAAAGAGTTTAGCCATGAATGGCCATACTAACTAGCGTAACGCTGAGTTTCGTAGGCTCCCCTATTACGAAATGAAGAGGAGGAGCCTCTCTACTCTCTACTCTAAACTACAGAAACGGACTCTCTTGAGCTCTGGTAATATGTATTTTGGTGTGTGGAATGAAGAACTCAAGCCTCCTATTTATAGGCCTCAAAATGAGCAATGCATGGCCATGCATTGGATTGCACGGTCATGCAAACACCTCGGGAATCAAAATACATATTACCAGAGCTCAAGAGAGTTTTGAGGCATGGCATTGGTGTAGGGCTGACGCAGGAAGGGCGGTAGCGGATCACTACCCTCCTTTGTAACGGTCCACTACGAAGTCGAATTTTGCCTATAAATTGAAATCCCAAGCTCGTTCATTTGGACATCACCACACACAAAACACACTCAACACACACACAATAGTGCTGGTTCTCGAATTCCAAGCCATTGGTCCGCATCCGAAAGTCCGGTTTCTTACAATTCATCCGTAAACTGCCTTATATAGTACCGAGGTAAGGTCTCTGAATACCCTAAGGTTCCATTTTGCAAACCTAAGATAGGGATATTGATTATAATAATATTAGATATGATCTAGGGTACACTTAAGGTGTTAACTTTTGTAGTGATTCAGAAGGAAGTGCTTTGAGGTGAGTTCCTCTAAAATATGCTCTACGAAAATGTTGTTTTCAAATGTTTTTGTGATGAGATCCCTATTATATCCTATGTATATACACCCGTAAATGGCACCTATTATGGCTGATGTGAGTGGGACTGACGGGTGAGACTGATCCTCTCATTATGGTCGGACTTGTATCCGGTAGTCGGGGAGTGGCCAGTTTATATATAATAAAAGCTCAGAGTCCTTGTATGGCTACTGGTGGGAATTGGGATGGATGGTTATCAGACCCAGACCCGAGTAAAGCTGAGGTCATGGGGTTTTTTGTATCATTGATACAATTTGTGAAAATATGGTTTTGTTTATGAACTCACCGACTTTATGCTGATCCAAATGTTTTTAAAATGTTTTTTAGCACAGGTGACCACTAGCTAGAGGCTCATAATTTGGCATTCCAGGGCTATACTTGTGGTGTATAGGTTCAAGGTTTTGATGACTGGGACTGATTGAGGGCAGGTTTATATGAAATCATAAGGCTTAGGTTGGTGGCATGTTCTTGGAACTATAAGTCCAATGTTGTAGGTTCCTGTTTGGAACCATGTTTTGTATTACAGTCAATTTCTAGTTTGCAAAACAATGTTATAATAATAATAAAAAAGTTCATGGTTTTTTAGTCTTCCGCTGTGTGTTTCTTTATCGTCACTGTAACCAGTATTTGGGAATTGGGTTGTGACAAGTTGGTATCAGAGATACAGATTAAAGGATTTAGATACTAATAAGAGGTTAGTATCTAGACTTAAACTAGAGCTCTGAGGATATCTGGAATGCCATAGGATAAGCTAAAGCCGTAAGTTGAGATGTTAATAATCATTATGATATATAACGGGTGTTATCTAGAAAACAGATAATTAACTGCATTTTTTGGCTAAAGGTCTTTAATTTTTGATTTTCTGGGTTATAACCAGTTATACGAATTATGATGTCATATATTTGTATGTATAGGTATCAAATGGCTGGAAGAGGAAAAGGTAGAGGAAAAGGTCGAACTCCTATTACTAGGTCTCATAGGTAGACAAATGATGACACTGACACTAACATTTACCACGAGACAAACGATAACGTCGATAATAACACGAGACCTCATGCGGAGGAAGTAATCATGTCTGAAACACAATTCCAAGAAGCAGTGACTAGTAAGGTCACTAAGGCATTATGAACCACATTACCTGGATTGTTAGATGAAGTTCTTACTAGGAGAATAGGGACGGGACCCACTCGAGTAGGAGTCAATAACACTGGAGGCACCAACGGAAATGCTAATCATAGTTCTATGACAAGAACCGAGAATCAGGAAGGATGCAATTACAAATCCTTTGGAGGATGTATTCCAAAACCCTTGACAAGATAGGAGCCATAGATGCCACTCATTGGATCACAAAGATGGAGGCCGTTATAAACTTAGTGAATGTAGGAGTGATCAGGCAGTTAAATTTGCTGCCAATTATTTTGAGACCGCAACATTGGACCGGTGGGATTCAGTGAAGTAGGCCAAAGATGAGTAGGTCATTGACAGCATGAGATGGAATGAATTTAAGGAGCTGATTCTACAATGTTTTTGTCCTTAAAATGAGCTTGACAAAATTAAGGAGGAGTTTCAACATTTGGAAGCTGGGAACATGACACATCAAGAATATGCAACGAAGTTCGATGAGATTTCAAAACTGGTTCCACATCTGGTAACACCCGAGTCTAGGAGATTCAAACAGTTTGTGCTAGGTCTACCACTGAAGGTGCGTACCTTGGTGAAAACTTCTGCTCCTCAAACTATGGATGCAGCCTTGACATTTAGAGTCACAATGTATGATGAAGTGGCAGCTCAAGAGGCAAAGACAAAGTACAAAAAGTCAGCAGAAGTGAAACCGGTTGAGATAAAGAGAAAGAATGAGGAAGTGATGTATAGGTTTAAGCCGGGAAATTTTAAGTTCCCTAGGAGAGAGGGAAATAATGTGGTAAGGGGTCTTTAAGTAGTGAAATGTCATAAATGCCAAAAGCCAGGCACATTGCGACATATTGTCCATCTCTTAAGTGTTATAACTATAATGAGATGGGACATATACAGAGAAATTGTACTAAACCGATTCGACAGAAGCCCGGAGGAGGGGTTAAAGGTCGATTGTTTGTGATAGGCAAAGGAAAGAGGAATGCCAATGCCAAAGCGATGGCCGATACGTTTTCATTTAACAATATTTATGCTATAATACTATTCGACACGGGGGCGAATAGAAGTTTTGTCTCAGATGCCTTTAGTTTATATTTAGGCATGAGACCTACACCACTCGAGCATGCTTAGGTGGTTGAGATGGCGAGTGTAGAGCATATTAGGATAACCGAATCATATGTGAATTGCAAGATGACTCTGGGCGATGAAAATTCAATATTTGAATTAATACCTATGAGCATGAGCTAGTACGATGTTATCCTAGTAATGGATTGGTTAAACCAATACCATGCTCAGATCAATTGTGATCAACGGACTGTTAGGATTTGTAGGCCTAACGAAGAATCTAGATTGATACAATGTGATAGTGATGAAAATAAAATTGAAACTATTTCTGTATCTAAGGCTAAGAAATGTGTAAAAACGGGAGGTAGTATATTCATAGGGTACTCTTTAGACGATAAACATGAACGACAAATTGAGGACATTCCTGTAGTATGCGATCACCCAGATCTTTTCCGGGAAGAATTACCCAGTCTCCAACCGGACCAACAAATCATGTAGAAGCATGTTTTGTAACTATAGATTAAATTCTATGTATCGGTGTACGTGGCTAGTACGTAGGAGGGTGTTCCTGAGTACTTAGCCCGCACACCAGTTTGGTCCTGCATACTTAGTAAGTATGCAAGGCTTTTGCCTTGCGTACTTGTCAAGTACGCATGACCAAACCATGCGTACTTAGTAAGTATGCAAGGCTTTTGCCTTGCGTACTTGTCAAGTACGCATGTAGTGTTCCTTCGCATATAAATAGAAGACTTGTCTTCATTTGTAGGTGGAAGTTCTGGAACAAGGTCGAGAGATGTCCGGGTCGGGAAGAGCTCTTCCGACCCCTGCACCGTGAGCATAGATGAGAGATGTGTGCTCCTTCGGTATGTAGTCTGTAATACGGGATGACTTCTATGTTATGGATTACGTGTCGTTTCATTATCTTTTGTCTTTGTTCTTGTTTATCTGCTTCGTTCTCTTAGTTCCCACACAAATCGTAGAACAGATCGTGTTATTTCCGCTGCGCGACGAGGCTCCCGGGACCTACAAATCGAATTCCGAATCGACCACATACCTGGAGCAAAACATGTAGCTAGAGCACCATATCGTTTAGCACGTTCAGAATTGAAGAAATTGATGAAGCAAATTCAAGAATTATTGAACAAAGGTTTTATAAATCCAAGTACTTCACCAGGGGGAGCACCTGTGTTATTTGTAAAGAAAAAGGATGGGAGTATGCGTATGTGTATATATTATCTAGAATTGAACAAGCTCACTGTGAAGAAAAAGTATCCATTGCCAAGAATAGATGACTTCTTCGATCAGTTGAAAGGAGCTAACTATTTCTCAAAGATTGATCTTAGATCTGCATATCATCAGTTAAAAGGTACAAGAAGAAGATTGATCTTCGATCTGCATATCGTCAGTTAAAGGTATCAATTGCAAGGCTTTTGTTCAATTAATACCATAACATGGGGATTATTATGCATGCAAAACATGTATAATTTATGGCATATCAATATCACTAGTTAACGGTACAAGAGGAAGATGTACCTAAAACTGCCTTTAGAACTCGATATGGACACTATGAATTCTTGGTTATGTCATTTGGTCTAACAAATGCTCCTGCGGCATTTATGGACCTAATGAACTGATTCTGTAAACCATTCCTTGAAAAATTTGTTATGGTGTTCATAGATGATATCCTCATCTACTCTCAAACCCAGGAGGAGCATGCTAAACATCTAAAGATAGTCTTGGAAACTCTCAGACAAGAGAAATTGTACGCAAAGTTTTCCAAATGCGAGTTTAGGAAACAAGAGGCACAGTTTCTTGGCCATGTCATAAATCAGCAAGGGATTCAAGTGGATCCAGTCAAGCTTGAAGCTATCATAGAATGGGAAACTCCGAAACACCCACTGAGATTCGAAGATTTCTTGGTTTAGCTAGTCACAACCGAAGGTTTATACAAGACTTCTCTAAAATCGCTACTCCATTAACTTCTTTAACTCATAAAGAAGTAAGATTTGAGTGGAGTCAGAAACAAGAACAAGCATTCAATACCCATAAGTAGAAACTTAGTAGTGCACCAATCCTAGCATTACCTGACGGAAACGATGACTTTGTCATTTACTGTGATGCTTCATGAATTGGTCTAGGTTGTGTGTTAATGCAACGAGATAAGGTGATAGCCTATGCATGACGAAAACTTAAAGTTCATGAGAAGAACTATACCACACACGATCTAGAACTTGGTGCCATAGTGTTTGCTCTAAAAATCTTGAGGCACTATCTATATGGTACTAAGTGTGTGTTATATACAGACCATAAAAGTCTCCAACATATATTCAATCAAAAGGAATTGAATATGAGACATAGGAGATGCGTGGAACTTATCAGTGATTATGACTGTGAAATCAAATACCATCCCGGGAAAGCTAATATCATGGCAGATGCCTAAAGTCTAAAGGAAAGAATCAAACCAATTAAGATAAGAGCCTTAAGATTAGAAATCAAAGTGGATTGGATGGACCAGATTAAGGAAATTCAAACCCATGCATTAAAAAATGACAACATAAAGAAGGAACGCATGGTTGGTACAGAGAAGCTACTAACCAAAGGTGAAGACGGAATCTTAAGATTTAAACATAGAATCTGGATTCCTAAAATTCGAGAAATCCAAACAAAGGTGATGGACGAAGCATGCAAGTCAAAATATTCAATGCACCCTAGTGCGGATAAAATGTACAAAGATTTGAAAAATCATTACTGGTGCCCGAACATGAAGAGATCGATATCCCAATACATAGAGAATTGTTTGTCATGTCTTCAGGTTAAGATTAAACATCAGAAACCTGCAGCACAACTGCAACAGTTGGAGATACCTGTGTGGAAGTGGGATAGAATTACAATGGGCTTTGTCATAAAATTGCCGGGAACTTAGAAAGGGCATGACGCTGTTTGGTTTGTGGTCGATAGATTGACCAAATCGGCACATTGTATTCCCATTAATGAAAATTATTCAATGGATAAACTGGCGAGATTATATATCAGCGAGATTATATATCAATGAGATTGTGAGTCGCCATGGCATACCACTATCTATTATCTCTGATAGAGATCGTCGATTCACATCTAGATTCTGGACTAGTTTTTAGAAAGAATTGGGAATTCGGATGAACATGAGTACAACTTATCACCCTCAAACCGACGGACAAAGTGAAAGAACAATCCAAACCCTAGAAGATCGAGGGTTGTGCAATTGAATATGGAGGTAGTTGGGATAATCATCTACCATTAATCGAATTTTCCTACAACAACAACTATCATTCAAGTATAAACATTGCGCCATTCGAGGCTTTATATGGTAGGAAATGTAGAACTCCTAATGAGGTGCAAAGCACATATCTTTATTCCTAGTGTTTTCATGTGTTTTTAGAAAGTTTCGTATTCGTTTTTAGTCTTTTTTAGTTGTATTTGAGTCTATTGTATATTAAAGGAGCTCGTGATGATAACAAGTCAAATCATGAGGAAACTGAGCAAGAGAAGAAAGCCCAAGAGTTCAAAAGCAAAAAGTTGGATTTTTAAGGCCTCGCGGTACGCGAAGAGTAAATCTCAGAATCTCGCGGTATGGAAGGGAATCCAGAAAAGGCGCCCGACTAATTTGTTCCTCGCAGTACGCGAGGAACCCATCCCAACCTCTCCCGGTACGGGAGAGGCCCGTAGATTAGCCTATTCGGGTTTAAAGTTTTGATCTTTGTGTCAAATCAATTTGTTTTGGATCATGTTTTGCTTGATTTCTTCTATTATTCTTGTTTTGAGTATGATTCTAGGCTAAACTTTATATACTGCCTGGGTAACATGATGATTACTTGTTAAAGTTTTAGTTTTTATTTGGTTTTGGATTATGATGATGGTTTAATGATTATTAAAGAATCTTAGGTTAATAATGGTGATGAATCTATATATTTGAATCTGATGTGTGATTGATTATGATTCAATGCTTTGATTTTGGATGTCTTCCGGTTTGATTAGCGTATCTAGGTCATAGACTTTAGGGTTTGTGATTATTTGTATGGTTTGCTAGAAATAGTAGCCATACGAGTTGTGATTGAGAGTCTTTAGATCTGAGTGTGTATCCTGTCTAAATACCTGAGAAGTGAGAGATAGTCGTTTAGTCTTCATCATTAGGAATCCGAGTGCCAACTTTTCGAGAGGAAGTTGGTTTAGGTGTCTAGTGATTGTTGCTATTCTAAGTAATAGTTTATAACTTGAGATTACCCCGTGCATTCTTTGAATGTATTGTGGACAGTAAGACTGAAAGGTGATCTGTCTTCTCGGTACTTTATCATTGTTGGAGAGACCGAAAGGTAATTCACTATCTGGTGAGTTATTACACCTTTAGGTTCCTTAGTTGGTGATACCGTGAGAGCGATTAGGGATCCACTAGGTAGTCTAGAGATTTTTCTTTAGAAACCCAGATCCATCATCTTTTCCAGAACAGGTAGAAGTTTGATTTGCAAGTAGGATTCTGACCTAGGTAGTATTCCTCCTATCTCTCATTATTTCCTTAGTTCTCCATCTTGATAGCTTGAGTCGACGTTGTTTTCTGCATTTATTAGTCTAATCATTAGTGTGGTAAACCCCCCATCAATCAATCTTTAGTCTGAGTCAGAGTCTAATATAGTTATAGTAGTGTCTCTAGGGTTCGATAACTCGGTTTACCATTAAGCTGTGCTACATCCGGTAGGTCCACTTGGCTGTCAGTGCGGTTTAGTCAAAGGTACTCCATTTTTTACTTAGGAGTGTAGGCTAGGTTTTGTTAGTTTTTATATAGACCGTCTAGGCGACATCAAGTTTTTGGCGCTGTTTCCGGGGACACTTGGCAATAGCAATACTAACTTTGACTAGTTCTTTGTTTGATTTTTGGTTTATTTTATTTCTTTTCTTTTGAGACTTGTTTGTGTGCTTGTCCTACGTTTTATTTGTGTGTCTAATTTAGAATCGAGTCTTTCTATCTTTGAGTCTTTGTCTCCTTCCTTCTTGTGTCTTTCTGTTTATGCACAATACTCGTTCGCAGGGGTCACCACCATTATCAGCTTTTCCAGAGCCCGAACGAGAGCTACACGAGCGCACCCGCGACTTCCAGGGGTGTTTGAAAGAGCTGTGCAAATCCCAGGTACGTTCTACTAGCCCAATTCAATTTCCTAACCTGGGCAACGTTGACCCACCAGCGAGGCGTACCGTGCACCAGAGGGCCAGTGACGGGGTCACTGGGGCAAGATCTTCGATCACACGCCCCGCTATTCCGAAAACCTATACATGGCAGATCCCGTCACATGTCATGAGCATGATCACTCATGCCACTCAGTTTCATGGCCTTGAGGATGAGGATGCACCCGGACACCTGTCCCGCTTCGCGCGCATATGTGATACTCTCAATATCACGGATGTGTCTAAGGGCGCAATCTATTTGCGTCTCTTCCCATTCTCGCTCTCTAGGCGTGCATCTACGTGGCTTGACACCCTCCCAAACAACTCTATCACCACATAGGAGGATCTTCAAGCCAAGTTCTTCAAGAAATACTATCCACCTTCCAGGGCTGCTCGCCTTAGGGGCCAAATCCACTCCTTTCGGATGGACCCCGGTGAGCCTTATCACATGGCCCAGGAGAGGTTCAATATGCTGTTGAGCCGATGTCCCCAGCATGATCTTACCGACTGGGTGATTATGGAAAATTTCTATAATGGCCTCACCATCGAGAAGCAACAGGTGTTCAATACAGTTGTGGGAGGCCATATCATGGACAAACTTGAGCCTGCTAAGTGCGAGGAGATGTTTGAGAGCTTCGCTCTTGCTGAAAAGCTGCGGCCATCTACTAGGACTTCCATTCCTAGCTCTAGAGCATCCACCTTTTCTCCTAGAGGTGTGCATCAGGTCACTCCTGATACTAGCGTAGCTGCTGCACTCGCAGCTATGGCTAATGAGATCAAAGAGCTGAAGCTCAGTGCTCAACAGTGTGAGGTGTGCACGGGAGGCCACGAAACCAGAGATTACCCCGTTAACCATCAGGAGCAGGTGAGTTTTGCTATCAACCAGAACCAGAACCGAGGGTACAACAACTACAATAATTCTTAAGGCTCGGGATGGAGATCTGGAAACAACCCACCTGGGTTTAATGGTCGTCAGAATCAGCATGGAGGAGGAGAAGCTGGAGCAAGTTCGGGAAGCAGTGTCAGCATGAGAAGGATCGACGAGATGATTGAAAATCAGACACAAATGCTTGCCCATTTAGTCCAGCAGGACACAGACGCTAGTCAGCAATTATATGCATATGACACATTATTGAAGAATCAATAGTCAGCATTCCAAGATCTGTAACGAATGGTAGGAGACATCGCTCAGAGCCTGATGGATAGACATGGAGGTCCATCTTCAGGCCCCAAAGCTTCAATGATAGCCGTGTCAATCATGAGTCAGAGGGAGGAAAAAGCTGAAGAGGAAGTCTCCCACAGCGCTGACTATCACATCCCTTCGCCTAAAGAGGTGAAGAAGATAGATTGGAGAGCTCGCTTTGCTGAGGTAGACGCTAAGATGATAGAAGAGCAGATGGTAGAGGAGCCACCAGTGACAGAGGAAAAGATGGTGGATGAGGAAATTGTAGTGGAGAAGCCTGCCGAGAAGGCAGAGGAGAAGAAGAAGGGGGTTGAGATGAAGACCCCCAAGATTGACCTGAACCGTGTTCCCTATCCTGCTTGCTTGTTGCCACATATACACGCTAGGGAATACGGTCACTTCTGGAACATCTTTAAACAACTCAAGGTCAATCTCCCATTCATAGAGGCCCTCCAGCACATGCCAAAGTATGGCAAGTTCCTAAAAGATATTCTTTCCAACAAGAAGAAGCTAGAGGAGGTCTCTAAAGTCTCAGTTAGTGAGAAATGTTATGCGGTGGTTCAGAACAAACTGTTAGAGAAACTGGCAGATTCGGGTCGTTTCACGATCCTGTGTCTGCTTGGCGGTTTGCCCTTAAACCATGCGTTGGCTAACTTAGGTGCTAGCATCAATCTGATGCCATAAACAGCTAGACCTAGGTGAACCGCAACCAACGCACGTGAGTATATCCTTGGCTGACTGCTCAGTCAAGTATCCACGGGGAATTATGGAGAATCTTCTAGTAAAAGTAGGAAAATTTATCTTCCCTGTGGATTTTGTCATCCTGGATATGGATGTGGATGACAAAGTCCCACTCATCCTCGGGCTCCCTTTCTTGTGCACCGCCAAGGCATTGATTGATGTCTTTGATGGGAAACTCACACTTCGTGTGGGGGATTAGTCTATCACCTTCAATGCTACAAAGTTCGTGAGGGATGTTGGCGAGCTGAGCCACTCCATGTGCATGATCGATGCCTTCATGGACGAATATCGGGACTCTATTCCAGTAGAGGATGCTGTTGGTAGAGATGGAAGAGGAATGATAGAAGACCCTCCAGATTGGCTTGAGGAATTTGAAAAGAAATTGGTAGGGTCCCCGCTTTTAGGGACTGATGCTGATGATTACAGTT
The DNA here is from genome assembly GCA_023525975.1 of Smallanthus sonchifolius. NCBI lineage: Eukaryota > Viridiplantae > Streptophyta > Magnoliopsida > Asterales > Asteraceae > Smallanthus > Smallanthus sonchifolius. The sequence goes on from CM042031.1 coordinate 27,690,835, forward strand.
TGAGTGAAATATTAGCACAAGTGGGGTTGATAATCTGTGAGACACCCATGGAGGAGAGTGTAGAGGGTCTCGAAGATCCGGGTGAGATTTTAGAGTTTGCACCATTAGAACCATCTGTGCCCGAGACCTCATCCGCCATTAGTGTTCATTTTGAGGGGAGAATTCCAGAGATGAATCCTAGTTCTAGGTCCCCTAAGTCTAGGCCACCCCGTAAGTGAACTCGTGCGTTGAGAGATGTATCTGATTTAGGGAGAATGCAAACCCCAAGTGTGGGGACGTCTAGGGGTGACAAATTACTTAGTTATATGATGCATATCATCTTTGGACCGGGTAAGTTTAAGATGTGGTGGAAGGATCTGAGTGCTACATGTGATATGAGTTCATTATTTGCTTGGCGAAATGAGTTGTTGAGGTTGTGGAGAGCCAGGATACCACATAGGATGAAGGTGGTATAGGTTAGGTTCAAGGAGAAGCCCCTTGGTAGGCTTGTTTGAGTCTCGGGCAAGTGCCCGAGATGTATAGTTTGTAAATTTCTTGGTATAAGTCTGTGTCATTTGTGTGTTTTGTTTTGTGTCATGTTTTGCAGGAATTCACATTTGATTCGGTGAGGAAATCATCAGGAATGAAGTTCTAGGTATTTTTGCATTTGTTTTTATGCTTGGGATAGGTTTTCAAGGAATTTAGATGAAGAAAGATTTTAGAGGGTAAAAAATTTTCTAAGTATAAAAGATGAAAAAAAGATCAAATCTTTCTGTTAAAAGGACCTCCTCGCGATACGTGAGAGGGGAAGGGAAATCCCTCGCGATACGCGAGGGAATGCTAGTCTTGGCCGGCAATAATCCAAGCTCCTCACGGTGCGCGAGGAGCAGCCCCTTCGTTTTCGCGGAACGCGGGGTGATCCTGACTCACCCATTTCCCTTTGCTTCCCATGGTTTGTCCATCCTCCGATCACCACTCACTACCATTCATCCACCATCATCATCATCTATCACATACCCTCCATCCATTCACTATCATCCATTATCATCCATATCATTCATTCATTAGCCTCTATTACCATGGGAAATTATAAGTTTTAAAAGTATAAGTTTTGCAATAAAAAATGGAAAATGATAGTACAAGTAGATCTACTTGTTGAGTTTTAAATGATTTAAATAATAGAAAACGCGGCAAATTAGTGATGTTTTGGTAGACCCAGGCAGCTTGAATATCTTAAATAGCCTGTGAGTGTTACTTAGGATTAATCACTTAATTAAATCATGAAATTGTGTGGGTACTCATCTTAGGGTGTCGGTAATACTATAGATAATATCTATTTGTTTTTGAAATTTTTGTTTTTAAAATTTTTGGGTGATAGGTACCACATTAAGATAATATCTATTTGTTTTTGAAATTTTTGGCACACCATTCTCTTTTTATGAGAATAAATCCGAGTTTGGTGGCACCCGCATCCATATGTCCATAATTCATGAGTAATTGATTAGAATTATAAGTTTGCTTATGTGTTACCCTCTGGGATAGCCACTTGGAGAAAACACCCCTATGTAAGTCTTATGTGTTTACTGAATATGACTTAGTCTATGTGTTACCTTCCGGGATAGTGACTTGGTTGAAACGCCTCTAGACGAAAGTTCATTTGCTTGAATTAATGCTCATTATCATACCATTCATTCCATATTTCATCTAATTTCTAAACCAAATAAATCTTAGTTTAACGTGGTGGGTAAATCTATATGGTTTATCCCGGGCCAAGACATGACCATGAGACGGGATTAGGTAGAGCTGTGGCTTCTAAGTGTAAGTCACATAGGTTGATTGATAACTATATAAAATGGAATTAGAACACATTACAGGGGCTAGATGGTTGGTGCTTGGGTTTAATCGGACAGAAATACTGATTATTGCTTTTAAACGCGTGAGTATGTTTTGCTAATTGAATAATTGATGAGTTTGTTAAGTTAGATCTCAGTTATAATTCCATTGCAACTTTTTCAAAGACGAAAAAGGTTAAGTGTGGGGATGTTTGATGTAGTGCAAAGCACACATCTTTATTCTTAGTGTTTTCATGTGTTTTTAGAAAGTTTCGTATTCATTTTTATTCGTTTCTAGTTGTATTTGAGTATATTGTATATTTACAGGAGCTCGTTATGATAACAAGTCAAATCATGAAGAAACCGAGCAAAAGAAGAAAGCCCAAGAGTTCAAAAGCAAAAAAAGTTGGATTTTTAAGGCCTCGCGGTACGCGAAGAGTAAATCCCTGAATCTCGCGGTACGCGAGGGAATCTAGAAAAGGTGCCTGACTAATTGTTTCCTCGCGGTACGCGAGGAACCCAGCCCAACCTCTCGCGGTACGCGAGAGGCCCGTAAATCCGTAAAAAGCCCTAATTGATAATTAAATAGAATTTTAAGGCTATTATGCCAAGGGTTCGATTATTCTGCCGTCCAGAGGAAGAAAAGGGGCGATTTCAGGAGCTTAGGAGGCGATTGAAGAGCAAGATTAAAGCTTTTGATTCCGGGTTTTTCTAGATTAGCCTATTCGGGTTTAAAGTTTTGATCTTTGTGTGAAACCAGTTTGTTTTGGATCATGTTTTGCTTGAAATAAGTGTGGCGATGCTTGATTTCTTCTATTATTCTTGTTTTAAGTATGATTCTAGGCTAAACTTTATATACTGCCTGGGTCACATGATGATTACTTGTTAAAGTTTTAGTTTTTATTCAGTTTTGGATTATGATAATGGTTTAATGATTATTAAAGAATCTTAGTTTAATAATGGTGATGAATCTATATATTTGAATATGATGTGTGATTGATGATGATTCCATGCATTGATTTTGGATGTCTTCCAGTTTGATTAGCGTATATAGGTCATAGACTTTAGGGTTTGTGATTGTTTGTATGGTTTGCTAGAAATAGTAGCCATAAGAGTTGTGATTGAGAGTCTTTACATCTGAGTGTGTATCCTGTCTAAATACCTGATAAGTGAGAGATAGTCGTTTAGTCTTCATCATTGGGAATTCGAGTGTCAACTGTCCAAGAGGAAGTTGGTTTAGATGTCTAGTGATTGTTGCTATTATGAGTCATAGTTTTTATCTTGAGATTACCCCATGCATTCTTTGAATGTATTGTGGACAGTGAAATTGAAAGGTGATCTGTCTTCTGGGTACTTTATCATTGTTGGAGAGACTGAACGGTAATCCACTATCTGGTGAGTTATTACACCTTTAGGTTCCTTAGTTGGTGACACCCTGAGAGTGATTAGGGATCCACTAGGTAGTCTAGAGCTATTTCTTTAGAAACCCATATCCATAATAGTTTCCAGAACTGGTAGAAGTTGTGCTTAGCAAGTAGGATTCCGACCTAGGTAGTATTCCTCCCATATATGATTATTTCCTTAGTTCTTCATCTTAATAGCTTGAGTCGACATTGTTTTCTACATTTATTAGTCTAATCATTAGTGTAGTAAACCCCCCATCAATCAATCTTTAGTTCGAGTCAGAGTCTAATATAGTTATAGTAGTGTCTCTAGGGTTCGATAACTCAGTTTACCATTAAGCTGTGCTAAACTAGATAGGTCCACTTGCCTGTCGGTGTGGTTTTGTCGAAGGTACTCATTTATTACTTAGAAGTCTAGGTTAGGTTTTGTTAGTTTTTATATAGACAGTCTGGGCGACATCAACTCCAGTCTGTTGGACGAAAGTCAGAGATAGTCAGTTGTCTGGACCAGAAATCTTACAGGAAACAACTGATAAGATAGTTCAGATCAAACAACGACTGAAAACTGCCCAAGATAGGCAGAAGAGTTATGCAGATAGACGCTGAAGGCTGTTTGAATTTAAAATCGGTGATTATGTGATGTTAAAAGTTTCACCTTGGAAAGGTATTGTGAGATTCAGGAAACGTGGAAAATTAGGGCCAAGATATATTGGACCTTGTAAAATCACCGATAGAGTTGGAGCATTATCATATACGCTAGAGTTACCTGAAGCATTACAAGGTATTCATAACACGTTTCACGTGTCTTGTTTACGTATGTGCTTAGCGGATCGCGCTCAGACAAACGAATTGGATGATGTGCACGTTAATGATAAACTCCAGTTCACTAAACAACCTATTAAAATCTTAGCAACACAAGATCGAAAGTTGAGAAAGAAGACGATACTCATGGTATTGGTGCAATGGCAAAGCCGAAAAGGTGCTGACCAAACCTGGGAATTGACTAAACAAATGAAAGCTAAGTATCCTCATTTGTTCAAAAGTGATATTGAATTTCGAGGACGAAATGCTTTTAAAGAGGGGAGATTTAAAAATTCCCAAAGAATAAAAAAGGGCTAAAAGTGTAAACATTTGAAGTTCAGGGGTTAGAATGCAATTTCCCTAAAGTTAGAAGACTAAAACTAAAAATTTTGAAAATAAGGATGGTAGCGTACCGCTACCTTAGCCCTAACGGTCCCCTCCGTGGAGGGGAAGGAATAGACCGCGTGTTGAGACGTGTACTGTGATTCACCGGAGGGTTTTGACGCGTGGCACCGGTGGTGGACCGCTAGCCAGATCCATAAAAGTTTCCCAGCAGCCAAAAGTGGGTGGGTTCGCTAAGGGCTTGACACGTGTAGGGCTGGCGCAGGCAGGGCTGTTGCAGACCACTAACCTTATGTGTAACGATCCGCTACGGGGTTGAAATTGGCCTATAAATTGAAATCCCAAGCGCGTTCATTTTGACATCACCACAGACAAAACACACTCAACAAACACACAAGAGCTCTGGTTCTTGAATTCCAAGCCACTGGTCCGCATCCGAAAGTCCAATTTCTCGAAATTCGTCCGCAAACTTCCGTATATAGTACCAAGGTAAGGTTTCTGAATACCCTATGCTTCCATTATGCAAACCTAAGATAGGGATATTGATTATAATAATATTGGATATGATCTAGGGTATACTCAAGGTGTTACTTTTTGTAGTGATTCAGAAGGAAGTGCTTTGAGGTGAGTTCCTCTAAACTGTGCTCTACGAAAATGTTGTTTTCAAATGTTTTTGTAATGAGATCCCTTTTATATCCTATGTATATATACCCGTAAATAACGCTTATTATGGTTGATGTGGATGGGACTGACGGGCGAGACTGATCCTCTCGTTATGGTCGGACTTGTGTCCGGTAGCCTGGGAGTTGCTACTATATATAATAAAAAATTAGAGTCCTTGTGTGGCTACTTGGTGGGGATTGGGATGGATGGTTATTAGACCCGGACCCGAGTAAAGCCGAGGTCGTGGGGTGTTTTGTATGGTGGATACTACTTGTGAAAACTATGGTTTTGTTTATGAACTCACCAGCTTTATGTTGATCCAAATGTTTTAAAAATGTTTTTGAGCACATGTGACCAATAGCTAGAGGCTAGTAGTTTAGCATTCCAGGGCTATCCATGTGGTGTACAGGTGCAAGGTATTGATGACCAGGATTGATTGAGGGCAGGTTTATATAAAACCATAAGTCCTGGGCTGGTGGCATGTTCTTAGAACTATAAGTCCAATGTTGTAGGTTCCTTTAAAGAACCATATTTTGTATTCCAGTCAATTTCTGTATCAACGTCACTGTAACCAGTATCTAGGAACTGGGATGTGACAGATATCAGGTCCGAAGCAGATAGTTACACATAGGGGTAGTGGTCCGCTACCGCCCTGCATGCGTCAGCCCTACACGTGTCAAGCCCTTAGCGGACCCGCCCACTTTTGGCGGCTGGCGGACTGTTACCGATCTGGTTAGCGGTTCGCCACCAGTGCCACACGTTAGACTTCCCCGGTGAGTCATAGGACACGTGTCAGCAAACAAGTGATTTCTTTCTCCCCACGTAGGGGACCGTTAGGGCGCAAGGTAGTGGTCCGCTACCGTCCTAATTTCAGAAATTTTCATTTTTAACCCTTCACTTTGGGAAAATTACATTTCAACCCCTGGACTTCAACTTTTGATACTTTTAGCCCTTATATTGTTTGGGAATTTTCAAGGGGTTATAAATCTCCCCTCAAAAGAATTTCGTCCTCGAAATTTCAATATCATTTGAACAAATGAGGATAATTGACTTTCATTTGTTTAGTTAATTCCCAAGTTTTGTCGGCACCTTTGCGGCTTGCCATTGCACTAATACCATAGGTATCGTCTTCTTTCTCAACTTCCGATCTTGTGTTGCTATGATTTTAACAGGTTGTTAAGTGAACTAGAGTTTATCATCAATGTGTACATCATCCAATGCGATTTCCTGAGCGGGATCTGCTAAGCATTTGTGTAAACAAGACACATGAAACGTGTTATGAATACCCTGCAATACTTCAGGCAATTCTAGCTTATATGCCACGGCTCCAACTCTTTCGGTGATTTTATAAGGTCTGATATATCTTGGCCCTAACTTTCAATGTTTCTTGAATCTTACAATACCTTTCCAAGGTGAAACTTTCAACATAACGTAATCACCGACTTGAAATTCTAACGGTCTTCGACGTCTATCTGCATAACTCTTCTGCCAATCTTGGGCAGCTTTCAGCCATTGTATAATCTGAACTATCTTATCAGTTGTTTCCTGTAAGATTTTTGGTCCAGACAACTGACTATCTCCGACTTTCGTCCAGCAGACTGAATTCTACATTTCCTACTATATAAAGCGTCGAATGGCGCAACTTTTATACTTGAATGGTAGCTGTTGTTGTAGGAAAATTCGATTAGTGGTAGATGATTATCCCAACAACATCCAAATTCAATTGCATAAGCCCTCAGCATATCCTATAGGGTTTGGATTGTTCTTTCACTCTGTCCGTCGGTTTGAGGGTGATAAGTTGTACTCATGTTAATCCGAGTTCCCAATTCTTTCTGAAAACTAGTCTAGAATCTAGATGTGAACCGACTCTCTCTATCAGAGATAATAGATAGTGGTATGCCATGGCGGCTCACAATCTCATTGATATATAATCTAGCTAGCTTATCCATTGAATAGTTTTCATTGATGGGAAAAAATGTGTCGATTTGGTCAGTCTATCGACCACAAGACAGATAGCATCATACCCTTTCTGAGTTCTCGACAGTTTTATGACAAAGTCCATTGTAATTCTATCCCACTTCCATACAGGTATCTCTAACTGTTGAAGTTGACCTACGAGTTTCTGTTGTTCAATCTTAACTTGAAGACAAGTCAAACATCTCTCTATGTACTTACTGGGCTATCGATCTTTTCATGTTCGGCCACCATTAATGATTCTTCAAACCCTTATACATTTGTCTGGTTCGGGATGTATTAAGTACTTTGATTTGTGAGCTTCATCCATCACATTTGTTTGGATTTCTCCAAGTTTAGGAATCCAGATTCTCTTCTTAAGATTCCGTTATCGCCTTTGGTTAGTAGTTTCTCTTTACCAACTGTACGTTCTTTCTTAATGTTGTCACTTTTCGGTGCTTGGATCTTAATTTCCTTAATCTGGTCCATCCAATCCACTTATATTTCTAATCTTAAGGCTCTTATCTTAATCGGTTTGATCTTCTCCTTCCGACTTAATGCATCTACCACGACATTAGCTCTCCCGGGATGGTATTTGATTTCACAATCATAGTCAATGAAAAGTTCCATCCATATCCTCTGTCTCATATTCAATTCTTTTTGAGTGAATATAAGTTGGAGACTTTTATGCTCTGTATAAATCTGATGTAGTGCAAAGCACACATCTTTAATCCATTATATTCGTGCATTTTTAGATAGTTTTATGTTTGTTTTGAGTCTTTTTGATGTACATTTGAGTCTTTGTTATGTCTACAGGTGCTCATAAGGATTACTAGTGATTAGGTGACGAAACCGAGCAAGAGAACGACGTCGGAAGAAAGTCAAGGGTTCAAAAATGAAAAATGTTGAATTTCAGTTTTTCGCGGTACGCGAGAAATCCAGAGAATTCTCTCGCGGTACACGAGGGAAAGGAAAACCGGCCGCGACTATTTTGTTCCTCGCGGTACGCGAGGAACCTGGCCATATTGTTTCGCGGTACGCGAGAGAGCTATTTTTCGAGAAAAAACCCTAATTTTGATTTAAATAGAAATTGATTCCCATTCTTGGAGGAGTTCGTATCTTAGCCGTCTAGAGAGAGCCAAGGGGCGATTTTGGGAGAAAAGAAGAGGTTTTGAAGCCTAAGATTGAAGCTTTTGATCCAGGTTTGTTAGTAATAGCGTCCTAGGTTTAAAGATTCGATTTTTATTCTTTAATTGCGATGTTTGATACCATGGTTTTGTGTTTATACTTCTGTTTTGGTTGTTTAAGCATGATTCTAGGCTAGAACTTTGATATTACCTAGGTCACATGATGAATACTTGTTAAAGTTTCAGTTTTTATTCGGTTTTTGGATTCAATTAATGGGTTTATGATTTTGTAAAAGATCTTGAGTTGATAATTGTGATGTTATTGCATGTTTAGATCTGATCATGTGTTTGATTTCAATTCCTTGCGTTGATTATGGCTGTCTGCCAGTTTGATCTTCGTATCTTGGTCATAGATCTTAGGGTTTGTGATTAGGGTGGTTTGCTAGACGTAGTAGCCATAGGATTTGTCTTTGATTGTTGATTAGAATTAAATGTGTATCCTAGTTCAATACCCGAGAGGTGAGAATTAGTCGTTTAGTCTTCCTCATTAGGAATCCGAGTGTCAGCTGTCTGAGAGGAAGCCGGTATTAGGTGTCTAGTTGTTGTTTCTATTCGTATCATAGTTGTTATCTTGAGATTATCCCGTGCATTCTTTGAGTGTATTTGTGGATAGTGAGACTGAGAGATAATCTGTCCTGTGGGTACTTTATCAAAGTTGGAAATACCTGAGAATTGATCCAACAATCTGGTGAGTTATTACATCTGTAGGTTCCTTAGTTGGTGACACCCTGAGAGTGATTAAGGATCCACTAGGCTATCTAGAGTTGTTTCAATAGAAACCCAGATCCATTATAGTTTCCATAACTGATAGAAGTTGTGCTTTGCAAGTAGGATTCCGACCAAGGTGATATTCTTCCCATCTTCTGATTTCACCTTTTGTTCCTGTTCTTGATAGGTGAGTTGACCTTAGTTTTCTGCATTCATTAGTTTAAATAGTAGTGTAGTAAACCCCCCAAACCAATACAATCTTTAGTCCGAGTCAGAGTATAGTAAAGTTATACAGTGTCTCTAGGATTCGATATTCCGGTTTACCATTAAGTTGTGCTACACTCGATAGGTACACTTGCATGTCAGTGCGGTCTAGTTCATAGGTTTTCCATTTATTACTTAGGAGTCTAGGTTAGGTTTTGTTAGTTTTTATATAGAACGTCTGGACGACATCAAAATCACACACTTAGTACCATACAGATAGTGCCTCAAAATATTTAGAGCAAACACTATGGCACCAAGTTCTAAATCGTGTGTGGTATAATGTTTTCTCGTGAACTTTAATTTTTCGTGATGCTTACCCTATTACTTTATCCCCACGGTGAAGTGCTTGGACGTATAAAGCAATTGTCCAATAGTTCTTGAATTTGCTTCATCAATTCATGCAATTCTGAAGGTACTAAACGATACGGAGCTCTGACTACAGGTTTAGCTCCAAGTATGAGCTTAGAATTCAATTTGTCGGTCTGGTGGGAGACCGGGTAATTCTTCTGGAAAAACATTCGGGGATCGCACACTACAAGAATGTTCGCAATTTATCGTTCAGGTTTAGAGTCTAAAGAATATACTACATTCTGTTTTTACACATTTCTTAGCCTTGGCTACATAAATAGTTTTAATCTTATTTTCATCACTATCACATCGTGTAGAACCAAAGACTGATGGCTTCTAAATTATTCTAAGTACAAATGCTGCTGATAGGCTTATCAGCAGCATTCAACACATGTTGCTGCTGATAGGCTTATCAGCAGCATTCAACACATGTTGCTGCTGATAGGCTTATCAGCAGCATTCAACACATGTTGCTGCTGATAGGCCTATAAGCAGCATTCAGCACTTGTTGCTACTGATAGGCTTATCAGCAGCATCATTCTTATTCTTGCTGCTGATATCTATGTTCCTTGAAGACAAATCGTTGCAGCTGACTATCCAATAGGCTTATCAGCAACATTCAACACATGTTGCTGCTGATAGACTTATCAGCAGCATTCAACACATGTTGCTGCTGATAGGCCTATAAGCAGCATTCAACACTTGTTGCTACTGATAGGCTTATCAGCAGCATCATTCTCATTCTTGTTGCTGATAGCTATGTTCCTTGAAGACAAATCGTTGCAGCTGACTATCCATGCCAAGCGTCACTGACAACTTTCTGCAAAAGCAACTGACACACTCAAAGCAGAAGGAACCTCAATGGTGCAACCAATGACGGACGGCAATGCTCTTCTCCAGACATGCAAGCAATGATGCATAAAGAAGACGCTTCAATAAAGTTAGCTAGTTTAGCTTTAACGTGTAAAATTAGCTTTTGTATAAAAGATCAACGGTCTGTGTTCGATCTGATCCTTAGAATCAAGGGTCTGTCTTGATTCTAAGTTAGTATAAATACTGTGTAAACACTTCATTGTAAGCGTGCTTCTTCACAGAGTTTTCATTTGTAATCGTTTATTCACAAAGCTTAATACAACATTGATTTTACAAGTATTCTTTCTGTCTGTTCGATTACATTTGTGTAGTTGTTATTGTTTCCGCCAATTTCAACTAAGAATACAACCATCTTGAAATTTCACGATCCTACAAGTGGTATCAGAGCTTTGGCTCAGATTAAACAAACTAACACTTGTTTAATCACTTCTGGTTCTATTCTAAACTCTTTTGTTTTATCAAGTCACCCAAAACCACGAAACAAAAATGGCACAAAGCAATGGTTTTGAAGACATCGGCAGCATCAACCGACCACCAAATTGGTGTCGGGAGAAGACTACGACATGTGGAAAAATCGCATGGAAAGTTTTTTCTGCTATCAAGAGTACGGAATGTGTAAATCCATCAGGGATGGACCCTACATTCCAATGGTGGCATCTGCTGACTCTGGAGGACCATCAGTTCCAAAGGATCCCTCCAAGTACTCGGATGAAGATATAAAAAAGATGGAGGCGGACTTCAAGGCACTAGGAGCTATCCAAATGTGCCTTCCAAATGAAGTTTTTCATAACTTCAGAAGTCACAAAACCGCCAAAGAGCTCTGGGAGGCTCTTGAGAAGATGTTTGCTGGCTAAGAAGAAGTCAAAGAAACAGAAGGGACATCCTGAAGCAGCAGTACGAAAACTTCGTATGGAAGGAAGGTGAGTCCCTAACTGTTTTATATAATAGATTTACTTATCTTGTAGATGAACTGCAGTGCTCAAAGGTGAAACTGGAGAATGAGGATATTCTCAAAAAGTTCATCAGGTCTTTACCTAGCTGCTGGACACTCTACACGGTGTCCATTAGAAGAATTGAGAATCTGAAGACTCTCCAAATGACTGAGCTCTTCGGTATGCTGAAGACTTATGAGCTAGAGATGATTCAGGCAAAAGAACGAAGCTCAAGCTACCAAACAGCTTCAACATCCACCACCACCTCATCTGGTTTTCACTCTGAGCACTCAGGCCCCAGTACTAGCAACTACTATCCTCCCATAGTCACACATCCTCAAACTCCAACCTCTAAAACAAACATATCACCAATTCTTCTTGAAGCTCCTTCTCAAGCCTCAACCACTGCTGCTTTTGTTTCTGAAAACTCAAGCAACATGTAATTTATCAAGGATGATCTTGAGTGCTTCCATCCAGATGATCTAGAAGAAATGGATATACAGCACTCGTATGCCATGCTCTCTATAAGAGCAAAAAGGTTCTACTCTAGAACCGGAAGACCCATTCCAAGCAACAGCTCATACACCAGAGTTGGTTTGGATAAAAGCAAATTGAAATGTTACAACTCTAACCAACTGGGTCATTTTGCTAGAGAATGCAAGGCACCTAGGGCAAACCCAGCAGCTCACCAAGCCCAACCAAGACATCAACAGCAACAAGCTACTCCTCCAGCTCAAACTATAGCTTGTGCAGCTGTTGGAACATCTGACTTTGACTAGAGCTTCCAGTATGAAGATCTGCCTACTAACAACCAAGCTCTTATGGCAGACACAACTGAAATACCGCCTCAGGTATATGAACATCTATGTTCCCAAGCCTGTATTGATAAGGTTTTAGGCTACAGAAAGCATAATCAAAACCTAATAGATCAAAACGAAGAGTTTCATCAAATGAAATCTGAATTCAAAAAGGTCGAAGACAGTTACAAAGAAAAAATTAACTGCCTAAAGAAAGAGATTTCATCATTAAAACATGAACAAACCAATCTTGAAACTCAGATTGATGATCTACTGGCCAGATTAAAAGCTACCAGAGCAGAATTGGCAGACCAAAAAGTTCATGTCGACAAATATGAATTTGCATCCAAAAAGCTGCAAAGACTTTTGGACGCTCAAATTCATGAGAAGGTAAAAACTGGTGTGGGGTATCATGCTGAACAATATCAAGCCGTTGCACCTCCTGCTAACTACGTGACCATTCATGAACCAAGCTTCAATCTGGCAAATCTTGATATGGCCAACAGAAATCTTGATCCTTCTAAGGATGAACCATTGGTACAAGAATGCACTACCTCATCAGAGTCTGATTCAACTTACTCAGACTCCACTAAAACAAGTGAAGCTTCATCTCCTCCTGCCCCTCAAGTCACTCTGACTAAAGATGAAGTCCATTCAGCACAAGTACCAGCCATTTCAGTACCAGTTCCTACACCATTCAAACAAATCAAAATTAGCTATCCTCCAGAAGGTAGGAAGCTAAATACTGAAAAGGGTCAGTCCTCATCCTCAGTCCAGCCAAGGAAGGTGTTTGACATATGTCATGCGCCTGGAGAAAGGGTTCCATATGTTCAAAAAACATTGGAAGAAGTTACTTTTGAGCACAACAAAGCTCACCCTTGGAATTTCAAAGACCTTTTCAAAAGAAAGGATTATGTGTATCTTTCAAGGGATAAAATGGCAAAATCAAGTTTTGTCTATGGAATACCACACTGCCAGCACCTGCTTCTACTACCTTCAGCAGCAAAGAAACATCAAGCAACATGCTTTTGAGAAGACAAAGAAGAACAAACGGGTAAGAGGTTGTGAAGCTAAGACAACTCAATTCAGAAAATCTCTTTCTCCACTAAGGGAACAGTTGTCAAAACCTCAACAATCTTGCATCATCTGTGGAGAATCAGACCACTTTGCTGCAAATTGTAAGTCAAATCCTTTCAATCAGATTCTTCTTCCAACCCCAGTTATACAAAAGCCTATCGTCAAGGTGAAGAAGGATAAGCATACAACTGGATCTAAGCCATCAGCAGCCAAAATAACTGCTGTTGATCGAGTAAAGCCCAAGCAACCAAAAGGAAGGCCTTCAGCAGCAACAAAGTCTGCAGCTGCTCAAGTAAAACCATCAGCAGCAACAAAATCTGCTGCTGATAAGCCAAAATCCTCAGATACAACGTCTGCTGTTGAAAAGACAAAGAGAGCTGGAAAACCATCAAATCAACAATGGAAGGTAAAGAAACCACCAAGCATCATCATCGGTTGAGTTGAGTGCGTCTATCCTTCGTTGTAAATATGTCTGTCTTATGTTGTAAATAAAAGTTATAGGTAAGCTACATCCTTTTTGGCTGCTGACAGGCCTGATCCTCTGCTGCAAAGGATTTGCCACTGACGGCCTTAAGTTATCAGCAGGAACAAAGTTCCTGTGGATAGCTTTAAGGCCATCAGCAGCAACATCCCTGCTGCAGATCATTGCTTCTATCAGCAGCAATTAAGTTTGCTGCTGACAGACTTAACCTTCCGCAGCAACCACAGTTGCAGCGGACAGGCTTATTCATCCACAGCAACCAAGTTTGCTGCTGATGGATAAACTTAAGTTCAAATTAACTTTTACCCGCTGTAAAAGAAATTAACGTCAGTCTTTACCATGACTGTCTCGGTGTATTACAGCTGTAACAATGAAAAGTAAATAAGGTTGTACTGTACAAGTCATTTTGCTTTTTCTCTCATCTGCCGCTATAAGAACAAATCAAATTTCTTTACCACCTCTTCACATTCAATTCAACCCTAACCAACTATCACTTTCACCCTAAGTCCCCACCACATTCAAAGCTCTCCATATTCTCCATACTCCCAAGTCTCCACCATACTCAAACCATATTCAAATCATCCCTACAGAATCAAACGGCTATGGTAGATATCGACAACCCAAATGACAAGTTTTCCACATACCATAACCTAACAGCATACCATACCAAAGGAAAGAAATCCGATGGTTTTGACGATATGATCGATTTCTTATGTCGATCAATGATCTACTTTTCCCTCACCACCAACCCTACCATATATATCCCTCATATGGAAGATTTCTGGAGAACCGCCGTCTACTAAACCGAACAGGGGATTCCCCAAATCAAAGCCAAAGTAGACGGCAAGAATATCACCATCTTGGAAGCTACACTCAGAAAACATCTTAAGCTTCAAGATGAGGGAGCAACCATCTCATACTCGAAGGACGAATACATGAGGACCTTTGTCTCCATTGGATACATTGGAAATCAAACCGAGTATACGATCGAGAAGGCGCTGATGGGCCCTCCATGGAAGTATCTCTGCCACACTCTTCTCCAATGCATATCTCAAAAGAGGAGTGGATGGCATCAGGTGAGCTCTGCACTGCCCTCCGCCTTCCATGGTATGCTCACTAACCAAGGCTTCAACTTTGCACATCTCATTTTTGAGGGTTTGCGATATAACCTTCAAGAGGGTGCAAAGCAGCAATTTTTCATGTACCCAAGATTCTTGCAGGAAGTTTTCAATCAAGAACTAAAAGAACTTTCAAAACCTGCAAGAATCTACATCATGTTGGGTCATAAAAATAACATTTTTCAAAGCATGAGGACTATTTCCAAAAAGTTCTCAGGGGTCAACGTTCCATTGTTATCTACAATGTTGAACGTACAAAGTACCCCGGGTGACAGTTCAGCAATCCCAGCTGATACTGATCCCACACCCTCCACCTCAAATCGTGAACAACAGTCTGCATCCACCATTCGAACCCATGTGCATACTACTGAGGATGTACATGCACAAAAATTACTTACACCTCTTTTGGATGTTATTGTTCAACCGGAACACAGAGCCCCGGTTGCAACAACATATACTAGAAAAAGGGGCAAGAGAACTCCTTCTTCTTGTGCCTCCAAGGCCCAAACCCAACCTAACAGCCCTCACTCAGAATCACAACATTCTGGTGAGAATATCATAAGGGAAAGCCACATTATTAGGGAGACTCCTTCGGATGCCTCTCTATTAGGATCAGGATCACTTCCCGGATCCGTAGAACAGCCCCCTGAGCCCTTCCTTTCTCTTCTGAACATAAGTGTTAAGGAACCTGATCAAGATGATGTACCTTCTCCAACTACCACTATCTTGAAGGTACTGATTGATCTTGCTTCCAACACACCCAACCCAAGTTCTTCTCTCCTGAAGGTCCACTCTAGGAGTTATGACAGAGTGGATGTGGAAGAGGCTGTCACTACTGCTGGTCCATCAAATAACCAGGAGGACAGTGACAACATCGCTCAGACCTCAACCAAGTCTCTATGCATGAAGCCCATAAATGCCCAACTTCTACCACTCCCTCTCTTGTATCAGTAGGCACCCAAACTGATGCTTACTTGTCTACTGATGCAACCAAAAAGGGGGAGATGGTCTCAATGGAGGAAGACTCAGACACTCTTAACGACTGGATTCAAGAGCAGGTTGTAATTCAAAGCTCACTATTCAAGCCAGCTTTTGTACAAATTCATGAATTGCCAGTCTCAGATAACGAAGAAGAAGTGACATCTGAAGATTGGAAGTTGGTCGTCAGGGCTGTTGATGAAATGCTGAATGATGCCGAAGACACAGAACAAACAAATACATCATTCAGCATCCTTCCTGAAGCAGCAGCCATCATAAGTCAATCCATTACCCCCAACTGTTTCAAACTACACAGAAGCTAGAATTTGACTCCATTCTAGCTTGGGGGTATGATAGATCAGATGAGAGATTTTGGATTGGATGGGAGTTTAGTGGAGTAGAAGAGCTAAACTGGAACTCTCTCAATGCCCTCCAAGTCCTACAACTGTATTTAACTAACTGCATCAACACTTCATCAGATTTCTCAGCAGAACTTGCCATTGGCAGGTTCCATGACTTGATGGAGGATAATCTACCCCACTTCGACAGACTAATACAAACAGCAAAACGGGTAGCTTATCCTGAATCTTCGGCGGCAGCAGAAATAAGACTAACTCCTAGAAGACTTGACATTATAAGGAGCAGTCTTCTCACTAATGAAGAAATTTGATGCTTAAGAAGATTTCTGTACTCCTTCATTGTCAAAGGCTTAGATGTGCTGGGATGGACAAGCACTAAGTCTCTTGACCACACCTTCTTACTAAGCAACGGCTCCTCTCTCACCATCAACACCAGGAACATCTTATCACTTCCTACACACTTTCTCTACAAGATCTTTCAACTCAGGGCAAATATCTGCAATGTCAACTCACTTGAAAACCAGGCAATGATAGCTACTGTTAGAGCCAAACTTAAACACGTAGGAAAAATTACTGAGGAAGTATATGTGTCAAACTCTGACACTGATACTGACTCAGCTTCCCCTCGAGTAGACATCTGTGCTGCAGCATATGAGTCAAGATTAACAATCAAAGAAATGCTGAGTGCAAATCGGATGAAGCCATTGACCTTCCCTTGTTCACCTCTCAATGTGCCAATGAAGCTGAGGCTGAGATCCCAATAGCAGCACCATCATCTGCTGTTATGGTCAGTGAAGCCAAAGTAGAGGCATCCAATATAAACAAGGGAAAGGGAATTATGACAGATGAAGATGAAGAGAGATTGCTAAAATAGAAAAGAGAGAGGGAAGAGAAGAGAATAAGAAGAGAAGAAGTGGAGATGGCTGACATTAAAAAGGCTCAAGAAAGAAAAACAGCCATTCTCCTCAGAGAACAAACCATCCAGCTGTATGCTAGGTAGCTGGATGAACTGAAAAGAAAGATTCCTACAGTTAACCAGATTGAAGAAGATGCAGCTCTTGCTCTTCAACTGCAGGAACAATTTAACAGAGAAGAGGAAGAATTGGAGAAGAAGAAAGAAGAAGCTAAGTTCAGAATAACCGATTCTGAACTAGCCAAAGAAATGATGGAGGAGTGGGTAAAGGCTCTAGTTTCTCAAGGTGAGGATGCAGACTACCTTGAGAAACTATCAAATAAAGAAGTCTACAGAGCCTTCATGGGTTAGCAAGGTCAATTGGCAAAGAAGAAACAGGCTGAAGAAGAAGAAAAAGCCAAACAAAAGTCCAAGAAAATCATTGCCTTTAATAAACGGACCCATGAAGAAAGGAAGGTCATGATTGACTTCCTTAAGGTTAGAGGAGAGAGTGGACAGAGGCTAGGTCCCATGAACTTCATGAACCTGCAAGCCCTCTACTTCAAAGTCAAGGAGGATGAGGAAGAAAGATTGGGGAAGAAGGGATCCAAGAAAAGGGTACCTATTAAGGAAGAAAAAGAAACAAAAGCAAAGAAACCCAAGGCTTCTCCTCACCTACCTCTTCCTCAGTCCAACAACCTTCCACTCTCCTCCCCAAACCCTCCACTCATCCACCCAAAAAGTCCAAACCATCTCACCCAGCTCCCACTCATCAACAGCCTCCCTTAAAGAAATCCAAACCCACACCTAAACCAGAAGACTCAAGAGACATAGTTGACTGGGTCTATAATCCATAGGATCAACGATTTGAGATCTTCAGGGGGAGAACTGAAAGAAGAAGATCTATCTACAGATCTGTTGATGAAGTTCTGCAATTGCCAGATTTAGATCTTGACAGAATTTTGGAGCTGGGTGAAGCTCATGAGCCTGTAAATGAGGGTGGGAAACTTCTTGTGCTAGCCATCAAACACTACTTCAACCCTAGCGAAGATGTGATCATTAGCATCAAACCACTCAAGTCCCACCCATTTGTAAGTTGGTCCTATAATGCTGATTTGGATGAGTTCACTTTAACTGGTGTAAGGAAGCAGAAGATGATATGTTCAAGCAAAACAATCTACAAAATGCAACATAAAGACATCAAGACTCTGTCTGCACTTCCACTGAACAATCCCAGAAAGGATCCAAGAGGCTATGAAGTTGAAAGGGTAGTCAGCCACATGCAAAAGCTTCAGCAGCAAAGTGATTAGAAAAATTTTGGTCGCATCAGTCTAGGGGGAGTTTGTAGAACCAAAGACTGATGGCTTCTAAATTATTCTAAGTACAAATGCTGCTGATAGGCTTATCAGTAGCATTCAACACATGTTGCTGCTAATAGGCTTATCAGCAGCATTCAACACATGTTGCTGCTGATAGGCTTATCAGTAGCATTCAACACATGTTGCTGCTGATAGGCTTATCAGCAGCATTCAACACATGTTGCTGCTGATAGGCCTTTAAGCAGCATTCAGCACTTGTTGCTGCTGATAGGCTTATCAACAGCATCATTCTCATTCTTGCTGCTGATAGCTATGTTCCTTGAAGACAAATTGTTGCAGCTGACTATCAATGCCAAGCGTCACTGACAAATTTATGCAAAAGCAACTGACACACTCAAAGTAGAAGGAACCTCAATGGTACAACCAATGACGGACGACAATGCTCTTCTCCAGACATACAAGCAATGATTCATAAAGAAGACGCTCCAATAAAGTTAGCTAGTTTAGCTTTAACGTGTAAAATTAGCTTTTGTATAAAAGATTAACGGTCTGTGTTCGATCTGATCCTTAGAATCAAGGGTCTGTCTTGATTCTAAGTTAGGATAAATACCGTGTAAACACTTCATTGTAATCGTGCTTCTTCACAGAGTTTTCATTTGTAATCGTTTATTCACAAAGCTTAATACAACAGTGATCTTACTAGTATTCTTTCTGTCTGTTCGATTACATTTGTGTAGTTGTTATTGTTTCCACCAATTTCAACTAAGAATACAACCATCTTGAATGGAGTCAAATTAGCTTTTGTATAAAAGATCAACGGTCTGTGTTTGATCTGATCCTTAGAATCAAGGGTCTTTCTTGATTCTAAGTTAGTATAAATACTGTGTAAACACTTCATTGTAAGCGTGCTTCTTCACAGAGTTTTCATTTGTAATCGTTTATTCACAAAGCTTAATACAACAGTGATCTTACTAGTATTCTTTCTGTCTGTTCGATTACATTTGTGTAGTTGTTATTGTTTTCGCCAATTTCAACTAAGAATACAACCATCTTGAAATTTCACGATCCTACACATTGTATCAATCTGGACTCTCTGTTAGGCCTATAAATCCTAACAGTCTGTTGATCACAATCAATCTAAGCAGGGTATTGATTTAACCAACTAACATTGTACGTGCTCATACTCATAGGCATATATTCAAATACAGAATTCTAATCGCCCAGAGTCATCTTGCAATTTACATACGATTCTTTTATCCTAATCTGCTCTCCACTCGTCGTCTCAACTATGTAAGCACGCTCGAGTGGTGAATGTCTCATGCGTAAATGTAAACTAAAGGCATCTGAAACAAAACTCCTATTTGCCCCCGTGTCGAATAGTATTCTAGCATAAATATTGTTAACTAAAAACATACCAGCCACCACTTCAGCATTGGCATTCCTCTTTCCTTCGCGTATCACAAACACTCGACCCTTAGCCCCTCCTTCGGGCTTCAACTAAACCGGATTAGGACAATTCTTCTGTTTATGTGATGTAGTGTTAAATAACCCTCCATAAATGTGTCGTTTTGTATAGTTTTAATTAGTTTAGCTTTGTACTTTGAGTCGGTTTTACGTGTGTTTTGTAGTAGTGTGTCTTACAGGTTTAAGGTGCTAAATGAGCGGGAAACAAGTGTTAATCAAGAAGGCAGCAAAACATGGGGAATCAAGCAAGTCAAAAAGTCAAAAACATGGAATTTATGGTCTGGGAGATTTCTTTCGCGCCACGCGAAGGACAGGACAAAGAAGTTCGCGATTGTGATACAGGAAAAAAGCCTAACTTTTCATATTTACGCAAATCCAACCCAAATTCGCAATTATTCTATATTGTGATGAATTCAGAGCTACCAGGGGCGATTTTCAGAGGTAGAGATCATTCCAGATCATCCGGATTAGCTATGGTCGCATGTTTGACAAGCATGCGTGGCTAAACCACTTGTGGCATCCTCCGGGCGGACAGTTCGTATAGGTTTTATGTTTGATTCGGTTTTTTTATGTTTTAAATTTGTTCAGTTTCTGACAATAACTGAATGGATTGATGTATTGGTTGATTTAATTAATTTATGTGTGTGTTTTGAGTTTTCTTGCTTTACAATCGCGTTCGGTTTATGACATAACCTAGTAGCGGGTTGGGTGACTAAAGAGGGTTAACTTGACAATAGTAAATCGGGTGATTGGATTATACTGGTTTATGACAAAACTAGTTGTATAGGTTTGCTGACAACAACTTGTCTTCAATTGCTGGGTTAACTAATTTTCCAACACTATGTCTATGTGGTGTCTAATTGAAGAACTGGGTTTTATGTGAAACCTAGAACTTGAAGTTTGGAGGACGCTGCATTCTTTCTTTAATTTGAATTTTAAGCAAAAGAGTTTTCTAAACTAAAACCAATTCTTAACAATTGAACTTTCCACCAATTCCTCATGGAGACGACTCGACTATCCACTTACTATTTAATTCTTTTTTTACCGACCAAACGACATCGATCAAAATGGCGCTCTTACCAGGGAATCTGTGAGATTAGTTTTTGTTTTAGTTTAGTTTGTTTCTTTTATAAAAACAAAAAAAACTCAAATATATATATTTTTTATATTTTTTTTTATTTTCTTTAGCAAGCTTTATTTTTTGTTCAGTACTTCTCGGGTGTGTTATTTGTGGAGGTTTGTCATGGACGGGGATTATGATGATGGATACAATTATGATGAGCCGTGTTATGGAAACCCTGGCCACTGGGCTCAAGACTGCCCAATGTTTGCAGGAAATTACAAGAGAGCTCTAACTACCCGCACTATAATTCTCACAACCAGATAAACCAGAACGCCCAAAGGTACAATCAACATGGTGGTAGTCCAGATTATCAAAGTTACCAGGAGAATTATAATCAAGGCTACCACCCAAAAGGTTCACATAGTCAAGACAACTATCAAGAGAACTAGCAGAATCAGGAGAGCAACAAACAGGCCGATCTGAATTGGATGACATCAGGTCAGATATTAAGGAGTTGACAGGCCTGGTTAAAGCAGTGGTGCAGCAACAGGAGATGCAGGTGAAAGATCATCAAGCCTTGGCAGAACAAGTTGCCCAGTTAGCTGAGGTAGTTGCAGCAATTGTCAGAGATTCAGGTAAGCATCCTAGTGCACATCAGTCTTCAAGTTCCCAAACAACAAACAGTGCACACATAAATGTTGTAAGTCTTTAATCCTTATCTAAGTTTTTTGTTGTTGAACATACTCCACCATTGGTAGTAGAGAGAATGGTGGAGCACAGTGAGTCTGAGTCTGACCCTAATAAGGATTTAATTTCACAAAATAAACTGAAAACTAAAATTGTGAAAAAAATCTTTGAAAATTCCATTTCCTTTGGCTTTGATCAAACTAGTTTTAATTAAACAGGACCCAACACAGGATGAAAGATGGGAAAATTTTGAAAAGCATAAAATTAATTTACCATTTTTAAATGCACTTAAAGAAAATCCTGACAATGTTGAGTGTCTGAAAGGTTTGAGTACCCAAAAACGACGGCACAAGTGTCCCAAACAAGTTGAATTGAGTGCAAGTGTGAATGTCGTGTTGTTGGTTACCCTTCCCCCGAAATTCCAAGATCTAGGAGCACCTATTATTTCAGTAAAATAGGTGAATTTAAATTAGATAGAGCATTGCTGTAAATTGGGGCAAATGTGAGTAATTTACCGGGGAGTTTGTATGATCAGTACGACTTTGGTCCATTACAGAGAGTCCACACCACTGTGGTGTTGGCTGATCAGACTCCCACGCATCCTCGGGGGATTGTATAGGATTTGATTGTGATAGTAGGGGAGTTTTATTACCCAGTAGACTTTCTAGTGTTGGATTGTGTTAAGAACACACAACCAATCGTTATTTTGGGTAGACTGTTTTTGTCCACTGCTAGGGCAACTATTAATTGTGTTGAAGGGATGGTAAGAATGAGTTTTGGTGCTAAGAAGACGAGTCTTAAAATATTTTCAAACTTTCCTAACCTAAATGCTAACAAGTGTGAATCACCTGAACAGGTGAATCACACGGTCAAGAATGATTGTGTTGTAAGTTATAGGTCAACTGAAAAAAAGGAAGGTGAGACTCCGAATAATGAAAGGAAGAAAAGGGCCAGAAAAAGGAAAAGTAAAGGACAGAAAACGCAAGTTCCTAGTGAAGAAAAAGCATTGTTTGCATTGTTTGTGCAAGCATGGAAAAAATATGATGATAAGAGGAACGAAAGTGTGGGGATGGAGGACTGCAAGCATCCCACACGACCACCATAATGTTAGTTAGGTACACCGTGTCTGGCTAAAGACGTTAAACTTAGCGCTATTAGGAGGCAGCCTAATATATTTTTATTTTAATGTCTAGTTAAATGAATGTTGTGTGTGTTCTCTAGAAACCCTCACGAGACTAAACTCGTCCACTCGGGCTACCGAGGGGTTTAAAAGGCTTGTTGCATACGCTAAATGCAATCGTGATTCCTACGAAAGTGAGTTAGTTTTTTATTTTGGTTTTGTGTTTTGTGTGTGAACCAGCCAAGTGTGGGGAAGTTTCGTGGGTTATCATGCATGTTGGGTAAAAATGAGTGCGTGCACGGGTTTTTGGAGGAATTGAAACAAAAATGGGATTGTGAATAAGAAAATTGTCTAAGTATAAAAAGGCCAAAACTTTCTGTCAATAGATGCTCCTCGCGGTATGCGAGATCCCCCACTTCATTCTTCGCGGTACGCGATGAACAAAACTAGAGGACTGGCCTTATTTCCACTCCTCGCGGTACGCGAGGAGTTGATCTCTGTTCTTCGCGGTATGCGAGAATCCTGCCATGAAGCCCTTTTTTCCTAATTTTTTTTTGAGTCGTGTATAGTCCGTAGGGTCTGTTATGTTTTATAGAGTCTGTATATTGAGTCGATATGATGCTTGCGGGTTCGTTTCGAGTTTAATTGTGCTAGGTTTAGACTGATCCACCCGTACTCAATCTCCATTCGGGTGGTGATATTCTGAGCTTGATGTGATTCTATTGTGAAAAGGCAGCCCATTAGCAGTTTTTGCCAACGATCGCGAATGAAATGAAACGGTGCTTGTATATAAATGAATACTGAAAATAAATAGTGCGTCTAAATTGTAACGTTTTGGTAGGCCCAACCGACTTAAAGAGCTTAAATATCCTGATAGTGTATCTAGGTTTAATTGAATAATTAATTCAGGATGTCTTGTGGGTTCTCATCTTAGGGGTGTCGGTAAGGTCGAAACTGTCAATATAGGGTGATAGGTACCACTATAAACTAAAATTTATAGGTTTTTGAAATTCTTTGGCACGCCGCTTTCTTTTTATGAGAATAAATCCAAAAGTTGGTGGCACCCACATTCCATAATCCATCATTGCATGAGCTTAATTAAATAAATTAAGAGTTTAAGTTTCGCATACGTGTCACACGCCGAGTTACAGCTTGGTTGAAATACCCATGGGTTATATTCTTAAGTAATCAAACTTTCTAGATGACTAAGTTTCACTTATCTGTCACACGTCGGGTTCAAGCCTGATTGAAACACCACTAAGTCGACTCTTATGTGCTTCAATGCTAAAACTGCAGCTTATGTACCACACGCCGAGTTCCAGCTTGGTTGAAGCACTACTAGGTAAGGTTTAATCATATAATGTTCATAACAACTCGTATCATTCATCCATTGGTCCATTTTCCATCTGAATTTTTAAAACATAGAAACTTTTGTTTATAGTGGTGGGGAAATCGATACGGTTTAACCCGTGCCTAAACACGACCTTGAGACGGGATTAGGCTGAGCTGTTGCTTTCTGAGTGTGAGACCCAAAGATAGAATGCTAGCTTGGTAATAATAGGATAGTATACCACAGAATCAAGGGCTCGATAGGTCGGTGGTTGGGTTTAATCGGATCGAAATACTAATTGTTACAGTTAACGTGTAAGTACATTAAAGCTGTGTATCAATGAAAGTGTGAAGCAGTTTTCCAATTGTGATTCCATGGCATGATTCTTTTTCGGGACGCAAAAGGTTAAATATGGGGATGTGATGTAGTGTTAAATAACCCTCCATAAATGTGTCATTTTGTATAGTTTTAAGTAGTTTAGCTTTGTACTTTGAGTCAGTTTTACGTGTGTTTTGTAGTAGTGAGTCCTACATGTTTAAGGTACTAAATGAGCGAGAAACAAGTGTTAATCAAGAAGGAATCAAAGCACTGGGAGTCAAGCAAGTAAAAAGGTCAAAAACATGAAATTTATGGTCTTCGCGGTACGCGAAGACATGGGAGATTTCTTTCGTGACACGCGAGGAAGGTGAAAAGTAGCCCCGACTATAATGTCCTTCGCGCCACGCGAAGGACGGGCCAAAGAAGTTCGCGGTATGCGAAGTGTTTACGAAACTAGAAAAAGCCCAACTTTTCATATTTAAGCAAATCCAACCCTAATTCACAATTATTCTGGATTGTGATGAATTCAGAGCTACTGGGGCGATTTTCAGAGGTAGAGATCATTCTGAATCATCCAGATTAGCTATGGTCGCATGTTTGACAAGCATGCGCGGCTAAACCACTTGTGGCTTCCTCTGGCGGACGGTTCGTATAGTTTTCATGTTTGATTAAGTTTGTTTATGTTTTAGATTTGTTTAGTTTCTGACAATAACTGAATGGATTGATGTATTGGTTGATTTAATTAATTTATGTGTGTGTTTTGAGTTTTCTTGCTTTACAATCGCGTTCGGTTTATGACATAACCTAGTAGCGGGTTGGGTGACTAAAGAGGGTTAACTTGACAATAGTAAATCGGGTGATTGGATTATACTGGTTTATGACAAAACTAGTTGTATAGGTTTGCTGACAACAACTTGTCTTCAATTGCTGGGTTAACTAATTTTCCAACACTATGTCTATGTGGTGTCTAATTGAAGAACTGGGTTTTATGTGAAACCTAGAACTTGAAGTTTGGAGGACGCTGCATTCTTTCTTTAATTTGAATTTTAAGCAAAAGAGTTTTCTAAACTAAAACCAATTCTTAACAATTGAACTTTCCACCAATTCCTCATGGAGACGACTCGACTATCCACTTACTAATTAATTCTTATTTTTTTTATCGACCAAACTACATCGATCAATATGTCCCATCTCATTACAATTGTAACATTTAAGGGTCGGGCAATATGTCGTAATATGCCCCGGCCTTTGGGATTTATGGCATTTCACATCTTTGGAACCTCTTGCCCTGTTACTTCCCTTTCTACTAGGGAACTTAAAATTTCGGGCTTGAACTTTTACATTACTTCCTCATTCTCTCTTTTCACCTCAACTGGTTTCACTTTTGCTAACTTTTCAGCCTTTACCTTTGCTTCTTGAGCTACCACTTCATCATAGATTGTGGCACTAAATGTCAAGGCTGCATCCATTGTTTGAGGTTCAGAGGTTTTCACTAAGGTGCGTACCTTCAGTGGGAAACCCCGCATAAACTATTTGATTATCCTCGATTCAGGTGTCACCAGATGTGGTACCGGTTTTGACATCGCCTCAAATTTACCTGCATACTCTTGATGTGTCATGTTTCCGGTCTCCAAATGCTGAAACTCCTCCTCAATCATATCAAGCTCGTTTTGATGACAAAACCACTGTAGAACCAGTTCCTTAAACTCATTCCATCTCATGCTGTCAATGGCCTGCTCACATTTGGCCTGTTTCACATATTCCCACCAGTCTAATGATGTGGTTTTGAAAGAATTGGCAGCAAACTTAACTGCCTGATCACTCCTATACTCACCGAGTTTTATAACCACCTCCATTTTGGTAATCCATTGAGTAGCGTCAATGGCTCCTTTCTTGCCATCAAATGGAGTAGGATTACATCCACAGAAGGACTTGTAATTGCAGCCTTCCTGATTCTCAGTTCTCATCACGGAACTATGATTAGCATTCCCTTTAGTTCCTCCGGTGTTATTGGTTCCTCCTCTAGTTGTTCCAGCACCCATCCTTCTTGTGAGGACTTCATCTAACAGTCCAGGTAAAGTGTTTCGCAGTGCTTTAGTAACCTCACTATCCACTGCTTATTGTAATTGGGTTTCAGACATGATTACTTCGTCAGCATGAGGTCCTGTGTTATTATTGGCGTCATTATTTGTCTCATGGTGAATGTTAGTATCGGTGTTGTTGTTGGTTTGCCAATGAGACCTAGTGACAGGAGTTCGACCTCTTCCTCTTCCAGCCATTTGGTACCTATACACATAGATGTATGATATTAGAATTCGTATAACTGGTTATAATCCAGAAAATCAGAAATTAAAGACATTTGGCCAAAAAATGCAATTAATTATCTGTTTTCTCGATATCACCTGTTATATATCATAATGATTATCAACATCTCAACTTACAACTTTAGCTTATTTTATCGCATTCCATCTATCCATAGAGCACTAGTTTAAGTCTAGATACTAACCTCTTATTAGTATCTAAATCCCTTAAAATGTGGCTTTGATACCAACTTGTCACACCCAAGTTCCTAGAAACTAGTTACAGTGACGTTTATACAAAAACACACAGTGGAAGGCTAAACCATAAAATTTTTATTATAATAATATTTGTTTATAAACTAAAATTGACTGGAATACAAACCATGGTTCCTAACAGGAACCTACAACACTAGATTTATAGTTTCAAGCACTTGCTACCAGCCCAGGCCTTATATTCCCACATGAACCTGCCTTCTGTCGATCCTAGTCATCAAAACCTTGCACCTGTACACCACCTAGATAGCCCTAGAATGCCAAACTACAAACCTCTAGCTAGTGGTTACCTATGCTCAAAAAAAATTAAAACATTTGGATCAGCTTTAGCTAGTGAGTTCATAAATAAAACCATGTTTTCACAAATTGTATCTATGATACCAAACAACCCATGACCTCACTTGGGTCTGGGTCTAATAACCATCTATCTGAATCCCCACCTTGTGGCCACACAAGGACTCTGAGCTTTTATTATATATATACTGGCGACTCCCCAACTACCGAATACTAGTCCGGCCATAACAAGAGGATCAGTCTCGCCCGTCAGTCCCACCCAGATAAGCCAGAATAAGCGCTATTTACGGTATATATACATAGAATATCATTTGGATCTCAACATAAAATCATTTGAAAACAATATTTTCATAGAGCACAGTTTAGAGGAACTCACCTCAGAGCACTTCCTTCTGAATTACAACAAAAACCAACACCTCGAGTATACCCTCGGCACTATCTACAGCAGTTTGCGGACGAATTGCGAGAAACCGGACTTTTGGAGGCGGACTGGGAGCTCGAAATTTTGTGGATCAGAAGGTTTTTGTGTGTGATTGATGGTATGGACTATGGGTTGTTTGTGCAAAATGAACCTTTGCCTTCTATTTTTAGGCTGATATCGGGACCGTAGCGGACCGTTACACAGGGAGGTAGCAGTCTGCTACCGCCATGCATGCGTCAGCCCTACACGCGTCACCCCCTTAGCAGACCTCCCCCATTCTTGCGGCTGGCGGACCATTACGGATCTGGCTAGCGGTCCGCCACCAAGGCCATGCGTCAGACTTCCCCGGTGAGTCATAGGACACGTGTCAGCACACAAGTGATTTCTTTCTCCCCACTTAGCGAACCGGTAGGGCCTAAGGTAACGATCCGCTACCGTCCTAATTTCTGAAATTTTCATTTTTAACCCTCCACTTTGGGAAAACTACATTTCAACCCCTAGACTTCAACTTTTGACAATTTTAGCCCTTATATTCTTTGGTAATTTTCAAGGTGTTACATATAGTTTGTAAACAGTGTTATTTTAATACAAGTTTAGAATTTTAGTCTTCCAATGTGTGTTTCTGTATCAACGTCATTGTAACCAGAATCTGGGAACTAGGGTGTGACAACTTGGTATCAGGGCTGCAGTTTAAGGGATTTAGATACTAATAAGAGGTTAGTATCTAGACTTAAACTAGAGCTCTGTGGATAGCTAGAATGCCATAAGGTAAGTTAAAGCTGTAAGTTGAGATGTTGATAATCATTATGATATATAACGGGTGATATCAAGAAAACAAATGATTAATTGCATTTCTAGCCAAATGTCTTTAATTTCTGATTTTTTTATTATAACCAGTTATATGAATTCTGATGTCATACATCTGTTTGTATAGATATCAAATGGCCGGAAGAGGAAGAGGTAGAGGAAGAGTTTGAACTCCTGTTACTAGGTCTCATAGGCAGACAAACAACGACATCGATACTAGTGTACACCATGAGATAAACAATAATTTTAACAATAACGAGGAACCTCAAACCGAGGAAGTAGTCATGTCAGAGACATAATTTCAAGAAGCAGTGGCCAATGAGGTTACTAAGGCACTGTGAAACCCTTTACCTGGACTACTGGATGAAGTTCTCACTAGGAGAATGGGGACTGGAACCATTGGAGGAGGAACTAATAATACTGGAGGCATTAACGGAAATGCCAATCATAGTTTTGTAAAAAAACTGAGAACCATGAAGGATGCAACTACAAGTCCTTTGGATGATGTAATCCAAAGCTATTCGATGGTAAGAAGGGAGCCATTGATGCTACTCAGTGCATAATCAAAATGGAGGTCGTTATAAAACTTAGTGAATGCAGGAGTGTCCAGGCAGTTAAATTTGCTGCCAATTCTTTTGAAAACACAACTTTAGACAGGCGGGAATCCGTTAAGCAGGCCAAAGGTGATATAACATCCCGATTTTTATAAAGCTAACAAGATTAATGTATATATGTGCATATGCTGTAAAGGATGAACAAAAATATTACGGGATCTAACCAGAGGTGTAGTAACGGGTTTCTTTTTAAGTAAATAAACCTAGAAAGGGGTGACGAGTAAATATCAAGACTTAGTGGGGTTTTTATTTAAAACGCGAGATAGGCTGAGCCCGGGGGATAACCGGTTGCGTACGAGGGCCGAGCTCGATAGGGGAGACACCCTTTTAGGGTGTTACGCAAAGGGAAAGACCCCATTTGGGGTTTGCGGCTGCCAAGAATAAAGAGAGAGGAGGAGAGGCCGTTCGTCGAATTCTTTGTTTGAATCAAGGTATAATCGTGGTCCTCTTATCATTGTTTACGTGTTCTAAGTCTCGGATAATCGTATATAACCATGTTAATTATTCTAGGGTTTCGTAGGGATCAGGTGAAGAAAAGAGACAAGTTCTCGGTGGTTAGATCCGCACGAATCACTCGGAATCAAAGCTATAATCACGAACTCGACTTGTTGTTGTTTTGGTTTTCAATATGGTTGTGTTTCGGGTCTAGGGGAAATCGACCGAACCCATAGTGGTGGTCGACGTGAGTTGCGAGCACGGGTAAGGGTCAGCTAGGGTCGGATGAAGCCGACAGAGGCAGTGACAGGGCTGTGGTGAGCCCAGGGTGGCGGCGACGGGCTGTGGTGGTTACGGGAGGTCGCGGCGGCGATCGTGGATGCCCAACGACGAGGACGCGGGACCAGCTTAGGGTGGGAACGCGTGGGAAGGCACCACAATGGTGCATGGCATGAGTTTAGATGGTGTTTGATGAGTTCGGGAACCCGGAGTGCAACCGAATATAAAGTTAGAAGTCGGGAACGTTGACGGGGGCTTCACGTAGCGCATGCATGCCATGCATAGTGCCATGCACATGAAATTGGTCATGCGTGACGTAGGGTTAGTCGTGTAGGGGAGACGTAATGTCGGGTCGTATATTGACTCGAGAATGGTATGTGTTCTAGGTGCAAGGTCGAATGGCGAGCACGGGGACCTAGTGAGTTCTAAAGATCGTAGTGTGTCGAGCAAAGGTGAGTTTCTATCACCCACTTTTAAATGTTTTATTGTTTCGGGCATGAATACATGTGAAACATGTTTTTTGTATGTTGCATGCATAGACAACGCTTTTGGTAAATAAATATATACTTTTAAATAATCGTTATGATTGCATGTGTGTTTGAGTTTGTGTCACGTACTTAAACGTCATGGCGGGAGATCGAGCGTATGCTTGATGTGATGACGTTAGTCAATGGGATATTGAGTCTTGCATCAGTCAGGTGGGAGATCGAGTGTAAGCTTGATATTGTGTTAACATTAGTCAACGAGGTATTGTGTCTAACGTAAGTCAGGCGGGAGATCATGTTTGCATGTGTCATCGGACCGGACAACATGGTATAATTGTTTGTCGATAAAATATGTCTGTTTGAACTATTGAGAAAGTAATATGAATAAACCTTTGGGATGGAAATTATTTTGTAATGTTTTGGGATTTAATATTCCCTAAAGAACTACTATAGAACTCACTCAGCGTATCTGACTTTTAAGCATGTATTTCAAGTAAAGAGAAGATGTGAGCTGGCGGATTCTGGATGGCATTTAGTTACCGTGGGTGTTTGTGATGACATTATTTACTAGTTGTTTTGTTGAGACATTTTGATCTTAGTACTTGATTTGAATTATGTTTGGATCGGGTCGTTGACCTTCGTTGACTATTTGATTTCCGATGCAATGAATTATGTTTAATTTGATGTCTATGACTACTTAGCTTGCTTTTGAGCCAACAAGAAGGGTTCCCAGTTTTGGGACCTTACAAGTTCGTTTTAGAGCATTGGTTTAAATAATCTGGGCATCCTCGATGCCTAGACTTAGACTGAGAATGGGACCAATGAGTGGGAATGTCATCACGTGTAACCAAAAGCCAGAAGCGCCTGGTATGAGTTTATATGTGTGTCGTGTTAATATGCCATGTTAATGTGTCATGTGAGTAGGCTAAGACAGGGGCGTTATGCCATGATGTAGTACAAGGAGGGTTTAAAACCTGAAAGGCAAGGCAAGAGGGTAATGGCGATTGGCCACCGTCATTAACTAATTGGACTACTCATAATGTTTTAAAATGTTCCTGCATATTGCTCTATTTATTAAATTTCAATAAGTAGATGGCACCTAAAAGACAAGTTGTTGTTAATGCTAACGCCGGGAGGCGTCGTAGGAATGTTCAGAATGAGGACGGTAATGGAGAGGAGGTGTTGGTTCACACTGAACCATCTATGCACACTGAACCTTCAGTGCACTCTGAGCTCAACTAAGAGTTCCAGTTCGAACCAGCAGTTCGTGATGTGATGAAGAAAGAAGTGGTGGAGATGATCCACGAGTACTAGCCTGACATTGTGAAAGCGGCATTCGAAGAGTTGGAGAAGAGAGTTTTGGATGAGGTGAAAGAGAAGAAGAAACCGTCTGGGAACGGCGGTAACTTTGACTAAGGGCACTTCAAGAAGTGCGATCCGCCTAAGTTTGATGGGCGCAAAGATTCGGTGGCTACGTACCACTGGCTTACTGAGATGGAGTCTACCATCTCGATCAGTGAATGTAATCCGAACCAGATTGTGAAATTCGTTTCACTCTTTTGCTGGGGAGGCTCTACAGTGGTGGAACTCGGTTAAAGAGAGGAAGACTGTTCAAGAATTGAGTGATATGACTTGGGATGATCTGAAGGGGTTAGTGAGGAAGAAGTTTTGTGCTCCAGGGGAACTAGAGAGGGTTGAGCGAGAGTTTTTGACTCTCAAGGCGGGTAAACTAACACACCGCGAGTACACTTCAAAGTTCCTTAAGATGCCACATTTGGTGCCACAATTAGCTGGTAATGATGAGCGTTGGAAGAAATTGTATGTAGAGGGTTTGCCTGATGAGGTGAGGCATCTAGTCAAGGCTCAGCAACCGCCGAGCTTTGACGAAGCTGTGGAACTAAGTGGAACATTATATGATGATGTCATGAGTATCGAAGTGCAGGAAAAGAAGTTGGAAGAAAAGAAATGGAATATGCCTAGTAGGAGATTCATTAGGGACCAAAAGGTTCCCTTTAGCAAGAAGGCAGGGACCGAGGGTCCAGATCCATGTCGTAAATGTGGAAGGTTTCACTTGGGCGAGTGCAAAGCTGATTCTGTTTAGTGCTACAGATGCGGAAAAGTTGGACATTTCTCTAGGGGGTGCCCGCGTGATCCTAAGTGTTACCAGTGTGGAGGTGTCGGCCATACAACAAAATATTGTAAGACAGGTCAGGGTGCGGGATCAAGAATGGTAACGGTTCCAGTGAATAAAGAGGATGAGAAGCCTAAGGCGAAGGCGAGAGCCTTCACTGTGACTACAACTAAGGCGAAGAATGACCCAGACGTGGTCTCATGTACTTTTCTTATTAATGATGTACCAACTACTCTTATGTTTGATTCTGGGGCAAGTAAGAGTTTTGTAGCCCCATCTTTCTGTAAGAGTTTACGTAGAACTGCTAGAATGATAGAGAAGCCATTCAGTGTTGAGACTGCGGTAGGATTGCCCACCAAGGTGATTGAAGCATTAGATGATTGTTATATCGATCTAGAGGGTCATAGGTTTCCCGCTAGATTATTTATAATTGCTTTGGGAGGTTTTGACAGAGTATTGGGTATGGACTGGTTGACTGCATTTGATGCGGATATAGTTTGTCGAAGGAAGATGATAAAGTTGAGATCTTTGGAAGGTACGGTAGTAAAGGTGCATGGAGACAGAGAGAGCTCTCTACCGAGATTGATTTCGATGCTGAAGGCAGTAAAGTCCTTGAGGCGGGGATGCGGGGCATACCTAGCCTATATCACTAATACTGAAGCAAAGAGCGTAGAATTGTCAGAAGTTCCGGTGCTGCAAGACTTTCCTGATGTTTTCCCTGATGACTTGACGGGAGTACCACCCGAGAGGGAAATCGAATTCCAGATTGATTTACAGCCAGGAGCACAGCCGGTCGCTAAAGCGTCGTATCGCTTAGCTCTGACAGAGATGAAGGAGCTCATGGAGCAACTCCAAGATTTGTTGGATAAGGGTTCATAAGACCAAGCATCTCACCGTGGGGAGCACCGGTCTTATTTTTAAAGAAGAAGGATGGTAGCATGCGTATGTGCATCGACTACCGAGAGAATAATAAGTTGACGATTAAGAACAAGTATCCTCTACCACGTATTGATGACTTGTTCAATCAACTGCAAGGGGCGAAGTGGTTTTCACGTATAGATCTGAGGCCAGGATATCACCAGTTGAAGGTTAGGGAGGAGGATATTCCGAAGACTGCATTTCGGACACGTTATGGGCATTATGAATTCTAATTATGTCCTTTGGGTTAACGAATGCTCCTGTAGCATTCATGAACTTAATGAATCATGTGTGTAGACCGATGTTAGATAGATCGGTGATTGTGTTTATTGAAGATATTATAATCTACTCTAAGAGCGAGGAGGAACATGGAGAACATCTACGAGAAGTGTTGGAGGCGTTGAGGCGAGAAAAGCTTTACGCTAAATTCTCGAACATATACAATGATGTTATCCAGTACGTGAGCAAATGTTTGACGTGCCTGCAGCCTTATGGTAAAATCCAACCGTTAGAGATTCCAAGGTGGAAATGAGAGCACATTACGATGGATTTTATCATGAATTTGCCCAAGACGGCGAAGGGGCACGATACGATTTGGGTAGTGGTAGATCGGTTAACGAAAAGCACTCATTTTCTACTAATAAGAGAGACCTTCTCTTCTGAGAGGTTATCGGAGGTGTTTGTGAATGAGATCGTCGCACGGCATGGAGTGCCGATTTCTATTGTATCTGATCGAGATACGAGGTTCACATCAAAGTTTTGGAATAGATTCAATGAGGCTATGGGAACGAAGTTACATATTAGCACGGCGTATCATCCCCAGATTGACGGACAGTTTGAACGGACTATCCAAACGTTAGAGGACATGCTTCGTGCGTGTGTGATAGATTTTGGTGGTGCATGGGATAGTCACTTACCGTTAGCAGAATTTTCTTATAACAATAGTTATCACACGATTATTGGGATGCCACCATACGAGATGTTATATAGGAGAAAGTGCAAGACCCTGGTGTGTTGGAGTGAAATTGGAAAAAAGGAGTTAGGGAGTTTAGATGTTGTGAAGGAAACTTCAGAGAAGTTTGAGATGGTAAAGCTGATAATGAAAGCCGCTCAGGATCGGTAGAAGTCTTATGCCGACAAGAGACGGCGACCTATAGAGTTCAAGGAAGGAGACTATGTTATGCTTAAAGTGTCGCCCTGGTAGGGCATCATTCATTTCTAGAAACGGGGAAAGCTTAGTCCATGGTATATCGGGCCATTTATGATTGACGAGCGTGTTGGTAGTGTCGCCTACTGACTGTTATTGCAAGACGAACTGGCAGGGATACACCCGACTTTTCATGTGTCCCAATTACGGAAGTATTTGGCTGGCGCACGAGGTCGAGCCCGATAGGGGAGACACCCTTTTAGGGTGTTACGTAAAGGGAGAGACCCCATTTGGGGTTTGGGGCTGCCGAGAAGAAAGAGAGGGGAGGAGAGGTCGTTCGTCGAGTTCGTTGTTCGAATCAAGGTATAATCGTGGTCCTCTTATCATTGTTTATGTTTTCTAAGTCTCGGATAATCTTATATAAACATATTAATAATTCTAGGGTTTCGTAGGGATCGGGTGAAGAAAAGAGACGAGTTCTCTGTGGTTCGATCCGCACGAATCACTCGGAATCGAAGGTATAATCACCAACTCGACTTGTTGTTGTTTTGGTTTTCAATATGGTTGTGTTTCGGGTCTAGGGGAGATTGGCTGAACCCATAAGGGGTGGTCGATGTGAGTTGCGAGCACGGGTAAGGGTCAGCTATGGTCGGATGAAGCCGACAGAGGCGGTGACGGGGCTGTGGTGACCCCAGGGCGGCGGCGACGGACTGTGGTGACCCAGGGCGGCGGCGACGGGTTGTGGTGGTTACGGGAGGTCGCGGCGGCGATCGTGGATGCCCAATGACGAGGACGCGGGACCGGCTTAGGAAGGGAACGCGTGGGAAGGCACCACAATGGTGCATGACATAAGTTTAGGTGGTGTTTGACGAGTTCGGGAACCCGGAATGCGACCGAATATAAAGTTAAACGTTGGGAACGTGGACGGGGGCTTCACGTAGCGCATGCATGCCATGCATAAGGCCATGCATGTGAAATTGGTCGTGCGTGACGTAGTATTAGTCGTGTAGGTGGAGACGTAATGTCGGGTCATTTATTGACTCGTGTATTGTGTGTATTCTAGGTGCGAGGTCGAGAGGCGAGCACGGGAGTTAGTGAGTTCTAAAGAACGTAGTGTGTCGAGCAAAGGTGACTTTCTATTGCCCACTTTTAAATTTTTTATTGTTTCGGGCATGAATACATGTGAAACGTGTTTTTAGTAAGTTGCATGAATAGACGACGCTTTTGGTAAAGAAATATGTAATTTTAAATAATCGTTATGCCTGCATATGTGTTTGAGTTTGTGTCACGTACTTAAACATCGTGGTGGGAGGTCGAGCATAAGCTTGATATTGTGATGATGTTAGTCAACGGGATATTGAGTCTGGCATCTGTCAGGCGGGAGATCGAGCGTAATCTTGATATTGTGTTGACGTTAGTCAACGGGGTATTGTGTCTAACGTAAGTCAGGCGGGAGATCATGTTTGCTTGTGTCTTCGGACCGGACAACATGGTATAATTGTTTGTCGATAAAATATGTCTGTTTGAACTGTTGAGAAAGTACTATGAATAAACCTTTGAGATGGAAATTATTTTATAACGTTTTGGGATTTAATATTCCCTAAAGAACTACTATAGAACTCACTCAGCGTAGCTGACTTTTAAGCATGTATTTCAGTTAAAGAGAAGATGCGAGCTGGCGGCTTCTGGATGACATTTGGTTAACGTGGGTGTTTGTGCTAACATTATTTACTAGTTGTTTCGTTGAGACATTTTGATCTTAGTACTTTATTTGAATTATGTTTGGGTCGGGTCGTTGACCTTTGTTGACTATTTGATTTCCGTTGCAATGAATTGTGTTTAGTTATATATGTCTATGACTACTTAGCTTGTGTTTGAGCCAACAAGTAGGGTTCCCGGTTTTGGGACCTTACAAGTGAGCAGACCACTGATAATATGAGATGGAATTAGTTTAAGGAACTTGTTTTACAAAGATTTTGTCCTCAAAACGAACTTGATAAAATTGAGGAGGAATTCCAACATTTGGAGGCTGGAGATATGACAACAAGAATATGCGACAAAGTTTGATGAGATGTCAGAACTAATGCTACATCTGGTGACACCTAAGTCTAGGAAAGTCAAACTTTTATTCGAGGTTAACCACTTAAGGTACGCACCTTAGTGAAAACCTATGCACCGATGACCATGGATGCAGCCTTAACATTTAATGCCATGATGTACGATGAGGTGGCAGCTTATGAGGCAAAGGCAAATCCTGAGAAATCAGCAGAACTGAAACCAGTGGAAGTTAAGAGAAAACATGAGGAGGTCATGTAAAAGTTTAAGCCTGGAAATTTTAATAAATTCCCTATGAGAGAGGGAAACAATTGGGCAAAGGGTTCTCAAGAAGTGAGATGCAATAAATGCCAAAAGCCGGGACATATTGCAACATATTGTCCAACACTTAAATGTTGCAACTGTAATGAGATGGAACATATACAGAGAAATTGTCCTAAGCCTGGTCAACAAAAGCCTGGATGGGGGGCTAAAAGTACAGGTCGAGTGTTTGTGATTGGTGATGGAAAGAAAAATGCCAATGCCAAAGTGGAGGCTGGTACATTTCTAGTTAACGATATCTATGCTAGAATATTATTCGACACAGGGGCGAATAGAAGTTTTGTCTCGAATGCCTTTATTTTAAATTTAGGCATGAGACCTACACCACTCGAGCGTGCCTACGTAGTTGAGACGGCGAGTGGAGAACAGATTAGGATAACCGAATCGTATAGAAATTGCAAGACAACCCTGGGCAATATGAATTCAG
This sequence comes from Smallanthus sonchifolius, assembly GCA_023525975.1. Taxonomy (NCBI): domain Eukaryota; kingdom Viridiplantae; phylum Streptophyta; class Magnoliopsida; order Asterales; family Asteraceae; genus Smallanthus; species Smallanthus sonchifolius. The sequence continues at coordinate 27,728,030 of CM042031.1, forward strand.
TGTTTGAATAAATGTCTATGAGTATGAGCGAGTACGATGTTATCCTTGGAATGGATTGGTTGAACCAATGCCATGCTCAGATCGATTGTGATCAGCGGATTGTTAGGATAAGTAGACCTAACGGAGAGTCTATGTTGATATAATGCGATAGTGTTGAAAATAAGATTGAAACTATTTTTGTAGCTAAGGCTAAGAAATATGTGAAAAAGGGATGTAGTGTATTCATAGTATATTCGTCAGACAGTAAACCCGAACGGCAAATTGTGGACATTTCGGTAGTGTGCGATCACCCAGATATTTTTCCAGAAGAATTGTCTAGTCTTCTACCGGATCGATAAATTGAATTATGAATTGACCTCATACCTGGAGCTAAACCTATAGATAGATCACCGTATCGTTTAGCACCTTCAGAATTGAAGGAATTGATGAAGCAGATTCAAGAACTGTTAGACAAAGGTTTTATACGTCCAAGCACTTCACCATGGGGAGGACCTATATTACATGTGAAGAAAAAAGACGGGAGTATGCATATGTGTATAGATTATGGAGAACTGAACAATCTCACTGTAAAGAACAGGTATCCATTGCCAATAATAGATAACATGTTCGATCAGTTGCAAGGAGCTAATTATTTCTCGAAGATTGATCTTAGATCTGGATATCTGATGTGCGTGGTATTTTAAAATAAATAAATATATATATATATATATATAATGTATATAAAAAGTTGATATGGTTTCACGAGATCAGGTTTTAAATTTATAAAATGATAAATACTCAAACTTAAAACACACACAATAGACAAGTGTACCTATCGCAACGTAATATAGTTTAGGTAAGAACCAACTATCGAACCAATGGACACGGTCGAGTTCCAATACTCAACGGTTGTTATCGTTTAGTCGGTTTAATTAGTAAGTGGGTTTTGTGTGATTATGAAGCAGAAAAGTAAATGACAGAAAAGTAAAAATGTGCTTGAAGTGTGTAAAAGAAATGTAAACAGAATAATAGTAAATAACATGAAAGTAAATAGCTTGAGAATAATCAGATCACAACGAGTATTGCTTTGGGCTTTGAATCCGCTTGGTTTATGATAATGTTATGTTAATTAATCCGATGGTATGACTAATACAAATGTATGAACGGTACATCGCTAGAGCCTCATTCTCACAACATTTGGTTCACGAATTATGTTCTTTAGAATAAAATGGTAGGACTCCCAGCTAGGGACATCGTTACCCTCAACTCTTTGATCCTATCACCGAGTTAGTTTGAGACATCAAACTTAAACACCTTTTATTATTATTAAAAGAGTGAGTAGACTTTGTTCACCGGAAGGAAGGTGCAACAATGGGACCATGTATAAAGACGTACCGTTCCCAACGTGAGTTCACAAACTCTTGGTTTCATAATAAGCTCCTATAAAGACGTACGATCTTATTAATATTAACCAAGCTTTGGCTTATCAAAATCAGCTTGTATAAAGACGTACAAGTTTCAAGAGAAGTTTGACTAAAAAGGTTTTACGGTCTTACACTTTAAAATCAAGAACACTCACAAGTGTAAAGACTAAATCAAGTAATAATAAAAACTCCATCATGAATATGGTTTTAAGAACGAATGACTAAAGAACATAAACATACCATTATATTAATAAGTTAAACATTAACATACATCAAACTTCATCTTCACCCAAGCAATACAAAGGGTTTAGCCACGAATGGCCATACGAACTAGCATAATGCTCAGTTTCGTAGGCTACCATATTGCGAACAAAGCGGAAGAGCCTCTCTAATCTCTACTACTACTCTAAGACTACTGAAACGGAGTAATTCTAACTATCTTGAGGTGTAGTAAGTTGTGTAGAATGAAGAACCCAAGCCATCTATTTATAGGCCTTATGTTGACCTTGGTTGAGTTCTTGGGGGTCAAAGCTTTGGGTTTGCTTCTTCCAAAAGCTTGATTTCTTGATGTTTTTGAGTGGTTTTTGCCTTGTTTATCTCTGGACACCATTTAACCTGCAATTGGGAAATATAAACGCTTTAAGTATCAATTTCAAGGATTTTGTTCAATTAGTACCATAATATGGGGATTATTATGCATGCAAAACATGTATAATTTTGGGCATATCATAATACCCCAAACTTAAACTTTTCTTGTACTCCAGCAAACTCATGCATGATCAGACCCATAACTAAAAACTTTACAAAAGTAAAAGAAGTTCCAGATAGTTGGAGACTCAGGGACAACTTATGAGCCGCTTATTCTATTTTTGTGTTTTTTCTATTTTTAGGATGATGGGATCCATGACAAGCCTACTAGAGCTTCAATTATAAATAATCTTTCACTCCTCACAATGTTCACTCAACCCTCGGGTTATATATATATGGATAATGTAAGTCCAGACGAACACTCAAGTTCGAATCGAATTATGCAATGGTCATAAGCTTATATGCAAATCAAGTCTCCACCAATTAACTAAGTAAAATGCACGAATCAAGAGGATTTAAAAAGGGTTATAATGTGGCTAAAAGGAAAATAAAGGGTGAAAATGAAAATCTTTTTTTGTTTTTTTAGGGTTTTAAAAGGGGTTTAAAGGCTGCAGCTAACGTAGGGCACATGGCTAAGGCTTCTTGGCTTATGATTGGAAAATACTAGTAGGTACCTCCATAGTACTCAGATAATGCGGGTATAACTAATCTGAGGGCTCGTTTATGGTCAGATTGCCAAGACCGATACTTCTTATCATATTCAACTCTTCCCTCATTGCGTAATACACATTACTGCCTTTCCGTGTGTTTCTTTCGGCTTGTAACCTAATAGCACTTACTATGATCAGATGCGTATACTCATGTTGGGAATAAGTTTGATTCTTGATGCATTTTCCATCGTGGCTCCAGTTGCCATATTTTAAACATTTGCCATATCTTTTGGCTCTTCTTTTGGCGGCGCTTTTTGACAAGCCACAGAATGGTTGTAATTATTCTTTTGCTTGTGCCACCGTTTTCGTACATCGAATGTTGCTCCAAACACTTTTCCTCAGAGTTCGGGCGGTAATCCAGGCTTTGCAAAATGAATACAAGAAAGCAAATGAAAATCAAAAGAATGCATGTCCAGCTCTTTAATGTCTAACCGGGAAAAGACCAACTTCTCTTCTCTTTCTTTTTTTAACATAAACATCAAGACTGGTTCTTCAATAAATCCTTTTCCTCAATTCCTTGAAATATTGTTCAATATCTTCCTAGTAGATCGTTCGGCTGTTTCTTCCTAATACATCCACTTTCTTTTGTGTATTCCAAATCCTTGAGTGAGTTAGATTCTTTCTGAATTTTCTTAACCTATGCATACTCGAAATAGCGAAACAAGATAAACTAATGAGACTCTATCTTGAAAACAATTAGCCAATAACCGGTGTTTACGAAAAGCTGGTATGGGATAAATGGGTAATGTGTGATAGAAAAGACAAGGCTAAGGCTCAAAGGGGCTAACTAGGTGGATATTTTTAGTAAGTGGGCTAAGTAATAAATAAAGTAAGGGTGATAAAGTCTTAGGTCCCTCAATCATTTCCATACAATTATCAGTTCATGGTCTTGATATGTATAAGTCATACAAATTCTAATTATGCATAAAATTTGATCGAAAAACACTCAATATACCAAACAAAAGAGCATGTGAATAATTATGATAGTAATGATCGTGAAATGCTCAGATTATTCTCACATGAAAACGGATGGGATAGGGTTTAGTGATTCGTTATACATAATATCCATTTGTTTCTACTTGCCTTGTTTCCATTTATTCCTTTTAGTTTATTTAAGCGCGAACTCAAAGAGGTTTAAATTTTTTCTAAGGTTTTTCAAAAAATTTGAATTCTTTTTTTTACAAATTTTTAGTGTTTTTAAGAAAATAAGTTTTGGTGAAAATAAGGTTTTAGTCAAATGGGTAAAAAATCACAAGTTTAGTTTTACTGCTTTGAGGAAAGAAGTTTGTCATGAATCTTAATCTCCCACCCCACACTTAAAACTGTACATTCCCCTCAATGTAATGAAGCGCTATGCAAGAATTTGATGTGCGTGTTATTTTAATATAAATATAATATATATATATATAGTTGATATGGTTTCACGAGATCAGGTTTTAAATTTATAAAATGATAAATACTCAAACTTAAAACACACACAATAGACAAGTGTACCTATCGCAGCGTAATATAGTTTAGGTAAGAACCAAGCATCGAACCAATGGACACGGTCGAGTTCCATTACTAAACGGTTGCTATCGTTTAGCCGGTTTAATTAGTGAGTAGGTTTTGTATACTTGTGAAGAAGAAAAGTACATGATAGAAAAGCAAATGACGGTAAAGTAAATGAAAGAAAAGTAAAAATGTGCGTGAAGGGTGTAACATAAATGTAAATAGTATAATAGTAAATAACATGAAAGTAAATAGTTCGAGAATAATCAGATCACAACGAGTATTGCTTTTGGCTTTGAATCCGCTTGGTATATGATAATATTATGTTAACTAATTTGATGGTATGACTAATACAAATGTGTGAACGGTACACAGCTAGAGCCTCATTCTCACAACATTTGGTTCACTGCTATATCTGCATATCAACAGTTAAAGGTATCAATTGCAAGGCTTTTGTTCAATTAGTACAACAATATGGGGATTATTATGCATGCAAAACATGTATAATATAGGGCATATCAATATCACCAGTTAAAGGTACAAGAGGAAGATGTACCTAAAACTGCCTTTAGAACTCGATATGGACACTATGAATTCTTGGTTATGTCATTTGGAATAACAAATGCTCCTGCGGCATTTATGGACCTAACGAATCGAGTCTGTAAATTATTCCTTGACAAATTTGTTATAGGGTTCATAGATGATATCCTCATCTACTCCCGAACTCAGGAGGAGCATGCTAGACATCTTAAGATAGTCTTGGAAACTCTTAGACAAGAGAAATTGTACGTAAAGTTTTCGAAATGTGAGTTTTGGAAACAAGAGGTACAATTCCTCAGACATGTCATAAATCAGCAAGGAATCCAAGTAGATCTGGTGAAGATTAAAGCTATCATGAAATGGGAAACTATGAAAACACCGACTGAGATTCGAAGCTTTCTTCGTCTAGCCGGATACTATCGGAAGTTTACACAAGATTTCTCTAAGATCACTACTCCATTAACTACTTTAACTCATAAATCAGTGAAATTTGAATGGAGTCAGAAACAAGAAGAAGCATTCAATACCCTCAATCAGAAACTTAGTAGTGCACCAATCTTAGCACTACCTGCGGGGAACAATAACTTTATAATTTACTGTGATGCTTCCCGGTTTGGCTTGGGTTGCGTGCTGATGCAACAAGATAAGGTGATAGCCTATGCATCACGGCAACTTAAAGTTCATGAGAAGAACTATACCACACACGGCATAGAACTTGGTGCCAGAGTGTTTGCTCTAAATATTTGGAGGCACTATCTTTATGGTACTAAGTGTGTGATATATACAGACCATAAAAGTCTCCAACATATATTCAATCAGAAGGAATTGAATATAAGATAGAGGAGATGGATGGAACTCATCAATGACTAAGATTGTGAAATCAAATACCATCCCATGAAGGGTAATGTCGTGGTAGATGCCTTAAGTCAGAAAGAGATAATCAAACCAATTAAGATAAGAGAATTAAGATTAGAAATCAAAATGGTTTGGACGGATCAAATCAAGGAAATTCATATCTAAGCACTAAAAGATGACAACATTAAGAAAGAACGTATGGTTGGTATGGAGAAACTACTAACCAAAGGCAATGACAAAATCCTAAGTTTTGGACGTAAAATCTGGATTCCTAAACTAGGAGAGATTCAAACAAAAGTGATGGATGAAGCTCACAAGTCAAAGTACTCAATACATCCGGGAGCAGATAAAATGTACAAGGCATTAAAGAGTCATTACTGGTGGTCGAACATGAAGAGATTAGTAGCCCGGTGCATAGAGAAATGTCTAACTAGATCTAACACCAGAAACCTGCAGGTCAACTACAACAATTGGAGATACCTGTATGGAAATGGGATAGAATTACAATGGACTTTATCACGAAATTGCCAAGAACTCAAAAAGGGCATGATCCTATATGGGTTGTGGTCGATAGACTAACCAAATCGGCACATTTTATTCCCATCAATGAAAACTATTCAATGGATATGTTAGCCAGATTGTATATCATTGAGATTGTGAGCTGCCATGGCATACCACTATCTATTATCTTTGATAAAGATAGTTGGTTCACATCTAGACTATGTTCTAGTTTCCAAAAAGAATACGGAACTCGAATCAACATGAGTACAACATATCACCCTCAAACCGATGGACAAAGTGAAAGAACAATTCAAACTTTGGAAGATATGCTAAGGGCTTGTACAATTGATTTTGGATGTAGTTAGGATAATCATCTACCACTAATTGAGTTTTCTTACAACAACATCTCACATTCAAGTATAAAAGATGCGTCATTCAAGGTTTTATATGGTAGGAAATGTAGAACTCCAGTTTGTTGGACTGAAATCGGGGATAGTCGATTGTCTGGACCAGAAATCTTACATTTTAACAACTGATAAGATAGTTCAAATTATGCAACGACTGAATGCTGCCCAAGATAGGCAGAAGAGTTATGTAGATAAACGCTAAAGGCCATTAGAATTTCAAGTCAGTGATTATGTGATGTTAAAAGTGTCACCTTGGAAAGGTGTTGTAAGATTCAAGAAAAGCGGAAAGTTAGGGCCAAGATATATTGTACCTTACAAAATCACCGTAAGAATTTGGCAGTAGCATTATAGGTCCTAGCGGGTCTATGGATCTGTCTAGACGAGTGACATGACATGAATACGGAGTGCGGAATCCAATGTATACATACTTACGTAGTGATAACAACAAGTAGAACAATAGATAGAAAAGATGTAAAAAACTTCTGTGTATTGCTCTCCAATATTAGTGTTTACAAATGATCAAGTGTTCAACTGTTCCAAAATACAAACATGTAAACACTATATATAGGCAACTAACTTCCTACAGGCGAACTTATCAAGTTCGCCGCAGCCATGGCTTAGGCGAACTTGACAAGTTCGCCTGTTACAAAACTTGTTACTTAATAAAACATTACAAATTAAAGACAATACAAAGACCTAAACTATTACAAAGCTAATTGTCACAAAACATGTCCTAACAAGCATATAAATTAGAGTTGCCTGAAGCATTACAAGGTATTCATAACACTTTTTCATGTGTCATGTCTACACAAGTGTTTAGCAGCTCCCACTCAGGTAACCACATTGGATGATGTGCACGTTGATGATAAACTTCAGTTCACTGAACAACCTGTTAAGATGTTAGGAACACAAGATCAGAAGTTAAGAAAGAAAACTATACCAATAGTACGGGTTCAATGGCAAGGTCGGAAGGGTGCCAACCAAACTTGGGAATTGACTTAACAAATGAAAGCTAAGTATCCTCATTTGTTCAAGTGATATTGAATTTTGAGGAAAAAACACTTTTAAGGAGGGGAAATTTGTAATACCTGGAGAATTTCAAAAGAAAATAAGGGCTAAAAGTAACTAAAGAAAAAAGTTTAAGGGTTAGAATGAAAATTCCACAAAGTTGGAGGACTAAAAGTGAAACAATTTGAAATTAGGACGGTAGCTGTAACGAACCAAAATTCGGGTTTCGTTTTCAAATAAATAAATAAATATTTAATAAATATTATGGTGAAAATAATATTTATGAAATAAGTTGAAACAAGTGGGTTTCAAGTTAGTAATGGGGTTATACTAGTTTTGGAATGAAATGGGTGAAATGAAAGTTGAGGGGCTAAACTTGTAAATATGACAAATCTGCCATATTTGACTTGGTGAAGTCAAAATTGGGTCATTTGTGTGTGTGTTGGTCGATGTTTGAAAGAGAGAAAAAGGATAAAAGAGGAGTTGGAGCTAAATCATGCAATTGAGGCTTGTTTTGTGAAGGTTTTGGCTCACACAACACCTTCATAACATCAAGTAAGTGATTCTCTTCCTCTTGATTCCACCATGTATGTGTTCTTGGTGGGTTTTAGGTGAAACCCGAAATTTTGTATGCATGTGATGAAATGGTGTTAGATTATTGATAATCTAGCTAAGCTAAAGTTAAAGAATGATGGTTAACATCCTAGAACCCTTTAATTTTGATTATGAGAAGTTAGGGTTCATATGGTGAAAATTGGGGGTGTTTGGATCATAATGCTAGAATGTTGAATTATTGATGATTAGGTGTTTTTATGATGTTAGACACATAAACAAACCCCAAATTAACTTAAAGAACTAATTTGATGAAAAATTAGTGTCAAGGTATTGGAAGGAGAATTCAAGAGGTTGAGTTCTTGGTTTTAAGGGGGTGTTTGGATGTGGGAATAACCCAAACGGGTCATTTTGGGTGGAAATGGAAATTGGGTTGTGAACTCAGTTTTAAAGTGAGTTTTATGTATGTTAAGATTACTGAACTAGGTGTATATGTTTAGGTAATCAAATTTCTAAACTAGAAGGAGGTGCGGGATCTTCAAATCCGCAAGGTAAGTGCCTTAGCACTTACTTAGTAATGTGATATGTGATGTATGTGTTATGTTGTGCATAGTATGAATGATACAAGAATTGATTATGCATAAGTGTATGTATGAATGTGATATGGTTATAATACTATATCTAATATGTGGAGGTTATGATCAAAGAATCATAATGGAAAAGGGGAGGTTATGATCAAAGAATCATAATGGAAAAGTGGAGGTTATGATCAAAGAATCATAATGGAAAAGGGGAGGTTATGGTCAAAGAACCATAATGGAAATGTGGTAAGATCTTGGTCTATGTACCAAGATGAAGAATGGAAAGAAAGTTATGACCTTTGTGTCATAAATGAAATGATAATGTAAAAAGTAAATAAAACTTGTAGGTGAAATACAAGTGGTATGCAATCAAATATCATATTGAATGTTAACGGGTCAAAAGGTTTAAATGGGTGAAAATGACCGTAGTCGCTAATTCGATAAGATGATATGCACTATTAAATGTTGTGAAGATGTTATGTTAAGTAAAGAATGGAACTTGCAAGGTGTAATGCAAGTGTTTGCACCCAAATGCATCTTTGGGCGCAAACGGGTCAAAATGGGTGAATGGGTGAAATAAGTAGAAATTACTTATTGTTATGATATATATCTCATTACTAATGGTGATATGTTTATGTGGTTGTAGGAAAAGCTCCGAAGTAGTCCAAGTCAAGTCCAAGGTGATCGCGGGTTCTCGTATATGTTTTAGGTGCAAATGTTTGAAGTAATTTGACTTTCCCGTAAAGGATGTAAATTTTGAATCTAGGAATCATGTTTTTGGTGTTAAATTGGTGGTATAAGTGTGTGTTTAAATGCCCAAGTGTTTGGGATTTTATGTATAGATGTTTTGGTGAAAAAGGTTGGAAAAATGGTTAAGTGTGAAAACTGCAAAAATGGAAACTTTCTGGAAATTTGACTCCCTCGCGTATCGCGAGGGAGGGAGGGAGTTTTCTCGCGCTACGCGAGAGTGTAAAAAAAAAAAAATTTCCTGCGTTAAGACTTCCGCGCGTTAAAGTTTTGTTCTTTTAAAAAGTGGTGTGTTTCAACTTGGTATCAGAGCAAAGGTTTGAGGGATTTGGTGTGGGTGGCACCAAACTCAAACCGGATGCTTTTGATATGGGGGGGGATGATACGAGAATCCAAGAAGGACTTGACTAAGACTCGGAGCTTTCGGAAATGAAAGGTTAGTAATGTTATGACTAATGATAATTCCATATGGCGGTTATGTATATGTACGAATGATTGGCAAAGTGTTATGTGTGCCGAAACTTGTCTTGTGATTTGTTATATGAATATGATAATTGCAATTGGGCATAGCGCGTTATTAATCATGTCTGCCAATATGATTAATATGACGAGATGTGCAAGGGTCTTTATAATAACCATATGACAATGAACATTTACAAGGATTAGGTGAAGGTGATTATATAAGTATGTATGTATATAAGTAGATAAGTATACATATACTTAATACATATAGGGGTGTAAGTGTGATAAGTATTTAAGGTATTGATAGTATAAGGGTGTTAAGGTGTTTGTTTCTAATTCCCAGTTAAGAGATGGCAGAAGAATCGAGCAATCGGGAACCGTTGGATCCACGGATCCAAGAGTTGATAAAAGAGGAGGTGGCCAAGGCCTTTGAGCAAGCCATAAATCTGTTGATGGAAGAAATGAGGGGGACTATTACACTCTCTCTCGAGGAGATCATGAAAGAGAAAGATAAGGAACCTCGGGGTTGTACACTGAAGGATTTCATGGTGATCAAGCCTAAGGAATATAACGGGCAAGTGGACCCGATTCTGAGCCACAGGTGGGTGGTAGACATGGAGTCTAATTTTGAAACGACAAGGTGTAAGCCCGAGGATAGAGTGATGTTTAGCGTGCCACTTTTGACTGGGCGGGCTAAGGAGTGGCTGCTAAATCTCCGAAAGGAGAGGGGTGAAAGAGGGGTGACCTCCATGTCATGGGAGGAGTTTAAAGCGGCATTCCTAAAGTACCATTGCCCACAGGCCGCTATTGACAGGATGACCGAGGAGTTTCTCCTCATGAGGCAGACGACAGAGACTATTGATGAATTAGCTCGGACTTTCTTCGATCGGGCCAAGTTCTGTCCAGATGTGGTGTCGACCGAGAAAGCTAAGATTGACAGGTTCTATGCTATGCTGACGGTGGAGTTCAGGGATAGCATATCTCCATGCTTATTTACCACACTTGTAGACTTAATAAACAGGTGTCGGGAAAGAGAGGTGGAGTTGAGGAGGCAAGAAGCTTGGGGAGAAAAGAGGAAACGTGAAATAGTGGATCAAGTGGTGAGTAAGATAAAGGGTGGGAGCCCTAGTAAGAAGCAGTTCATCAAGCCTTCGTCGCGGGGGTGCAAAATTTGTGGAAAGGAGCACATTGGGGAGTGCCGGAAGGGATCTCAAAACTGCTATAAATGTGGAAAACTGGGGCATTTTGCTCATCAGTGTTCAAGCAAAGTGCACATATGCTACAATTGTTATAAACCCGGGCACAATAGGGCAGAATGTCCCGAGTTAAAGCAAGGTGGAAGTGGAAAGAAAGTGGAGACGCCAAAGCCAAAAGGAAGAGCCTTCCACATTTCGGCGGAAGAGGCAAAGAACAACTCGGAGGTGGTGTCAGGTACATTCAAGATTAACTCATTACCTGCACTAGTTCTATTTGATTCGGGGGCTAGCCGTTCTTTTGTTTCCTTGAAAATTGTTAAGCATTCCTCTTTTGTAAGTAGCAAGTTAGATGAACCCTTAGAAATTGAAGCGGCTAATGATAAGAGTTTCCTTGTATTTGACGTTTTTAGATAATGTAAGTTCAGAGCGGGGGGCGAAACTTTCTTTATTGATTTGATTCCTATGGCTATGGGAGATTTTGATGTTATTGTGGGGATGGATTGGTTGTCAAAGAATAAGGCGAGTATTTTATGTGGACCGAAGGCGATCCAACTTGTTTCCCCATCGGGAGAGTCCATCTACATAGAAGGTGATAAAAAGGGTAAAGTAAAGTTGTGCACTTATGTGAAGGCGACCAAGTACATGGCGCGTGGGTGCAAGGCGTTCATGGCTTGTGTCGCGGATGTGAATGAAAGAGTAAAGGAGATTCACGATGTACCGGTCGTGAACCAATTCGTAGATGTGTTTCCTGACGAGTTACCGGGGATTCCGCCGGATAGGGAGATAGAGTTTGGAATTGACTTGATGCCGGGTGCTAAACCGGTAGCTAAAGCGCCTTATAGATTGGCACCGCCAGAAATGAAAGAACTCATGGACCAATTACAAGAGTTACTTGACAAGGGTTTCATACGCCCAAGTGTTTCACCTTGGGGTGCGCCCGTTCTCTTCGTCAAAAAGAAGGATGGGAGCATGAGAATGTGCATGGATTACCGGGAGTTGAACAAGTTGACAGTGAAGAATAGGTACCCATTGCCTAGGATTGACGATCTTTTCGACCAATTGCAAGGGGCGTCATGGTTTTCTAAGATTGACTTGAAGTCCGGGTATCATCAGTTGAAAGTGAAGGAAGAGGATGTTCATAAGACAGCTTTTCGCACTCGTTACGGTCACTATGAGTTTACGGTTATGCCTTTCGGTTTGACCAACGCACCTGCGGTTTTCATGGATCTCATGAACCGGGTGTGTAGACCGTTCCTTGATCGTTCGGTCATTGTGTTTATTGACGATCTTCTCATCTATTCAAGGAGCGACGGTGATCACGCTTGTCATTTGCGTGAGATTCTTGAAGTCTTGCAAAAGGAGAAGCTTTATGCTAAATTCTCCAAGTGCGCATTTTGGATGCGCGAGATCCAATTCTTGGGTCATGTGATTAATGAAAGAGGAATAACCGTTGACCCATCCAAGATTATGGCGGTTAAAGAATGGTCATCACCGAAGACGCCTTCGGAGATTCGAAGTTTCTTGGGGTTAGCGGGTTATTATCGGAGGTTCATCGAAAACTTCTCTCGGATTGCTTTGCCGATGACGAAGTTGACTCGTAAGGAGACAAAGTTTGTTTGGAGTCCCGAGCAAGAATCTGCCTTTCAACTCTTGAAAGAAAATTTGACTAAGGCGCCTGTTTTATCCTTGCCGGACGGGACCGAGGATTTTGTTGTTTATTCGGATGCCTCGCATTCGGGGTTGGGGTGTGTTTTGATATAAAGGGGGAAAGTGATTGCCTATGCATCTAGGTAATTAAAGACTCACGAGGTGAATTACCCAACCCATGATTTAGAGCTTGCAGCCGTGATTTTCGCGCTCAAAATTTGGAGGCATTACTTGTATGGTGCTAAGTGTACGATCTACACGGATCACAAAAGTCTCAAATATTTCTTTGACCAAAAGGACCTCAATATGAGGCAAAGACGGTGGCTTGAATTGGTTAAGGATTATGATTGTGAGATACTTTATCATCCGGGTAAAGCGAATGTTGTGGCGGATGCGCTTAGTAGAAAGTCAAGCCATTCACCTATCAAGGTGAAGTCATTTACGATGACAATTTCATCATCTCTTATTGATGAAATCCGGGAGGCCCAAGTGTTAGCACATGGTGGTGACTTGAAGAAAGAACGGATGATTGCTTATGTTGATAAGCTTGGTGAAAATAGCATGGGTTTGAAGACATGCTTTGATAGAATTTGGATACCTAGGTTGTCAAGTGTCTTGACAACTATTCTTGACGAGGCGCATAAATCCAAATATTCTATCCATCCGGGGGCCACGAAGATGTTTTATGATTTGAGGAGTCATTTTTGGTGGCCGGGTATGAGGCGTGATATCGTTAAGTATGTGGAGAGGTGTCTCACATGCTTAAGGGTTAAGGCGGAGCATCAAAAGCCGTATGGAAACCGCTCGAAATACCGCTTTGGAAGTGGGAAAATGTAACCATGGATTTGATCACTAAACTACCAAAGACTCGAAAAGGTTATGATGCGATATGGGTAGTAGTGGATCGGTTGACAAAGAGTGCACATTTCCTCCCAATAAAGGAAACGTACTCGTCGGATAGACTAGCGGAAATCTATGTGAAAGAAATTGTGTCACGCCATGGGGTGCCGGTGTCAATTATTTCGGACCGGGATACGAGATTCACTTCTCTTTTTTGGAAGAAATTCCATGAGGATATGGGGACAAGGTTAAACCTTAGCACCGCTTATCATCCACAAACGGATGGGCAAAGCGAGCGTACGATTCAAACGCTCGAGGATATGTTACGCGCGTGTGCTTTGGATTTTGGGGGTAGTTGGGACGACCATTTACTGTTGGCGGAATTTGCATACAATAATAGTTACCATTCTAGCATTGGTATGCCGCCTTTTGAGGCATTGTATGGAAGGAAATGTAGAACACTCGTATGTTCGGGTGAAATTGGTCAACGGGAACTTGGCAGCAAGGAAGTGGTCATGGAAACGAATGATAGTATTGACCAAATAAAGGCTCGCTTAAAGGCGGCGCAAGATCGCCAAAAATCTTATGCGGATAATAGGAAGCGGGCGATTGAGTTTCAAGTGGGGGACTTTGTGCTATTGAAAGTCTCTCCTTGGAAAGGGGTGATAAGGTTTAGGAAACGGGGGAAGTTAAGCCCACGTTTCATTGGACCGTTTAAAGTGATGGCAAGGGTGGGTGCGGTAGCTTATCGATTGGAGTTACCGGAGGGACTAAGTAGACTTCATAACACGTTCCATGTGTCTCATTTGAGAAAATGTTTAGCGGATGAATCTACTTTTGTTCCATTGGATGATATAGAAATTGATGAAAAGTTGAACTATGTGGAAGAACCGATGGCAATCTTAGATAGGAAAGTGAAGCGGTTGCGAAATAAAGAGATTAGCCAAGTGTTGGTTCGATGGAAGCATAGAAAGGGGGCGGAAATGACTTGGGAAACCGAGGAAGAAATGCTCAAATTCTACCCGAACCTTTTTATGTGAAGTCGGGTTTCGGGGACGAAACCCAAATAAGGGGAGGTGATTTGTAACGAACCAAAATCCGGGTTTCGTTTTCAAATAAATAAATAAATATTTAATAAATATTATGGTGAAAATAATATTTATGAAATAAGTTGAAACAAGTGGGTTTCAAGTTAGTAATGGGGTTATACTAGTTTTTAACTAGTTTTGGAATGAAGTGGGTGAAATGAAAGTTGAGGGGCTAAACTTGTAAATATGGCAAATCTGCCATATTTGACTTGGTGAAGTCAAAATTGGGTCATTTGTGTGTGTGTTGGTCGATGTTTGAAAGAGAGAAAAAGGATAAAAGAGGAGTTGGAGCTAAATCATGCAATTGAGGCTTGTTTTGTGAAGGTTTTGGCTCACACAACACCTTCATAACATCAAGTAAGTGATTCTCTTCCTCTTGATTCCACAATGTATGTGTTCTTGGTGGGTTTTAGGTGAAACCCGAAATTTTGTATGCATGTGATGAAATGGTGTTAGATTATTGATAATCTAGCTAAGCTAAAGTTAAAGAATGATGGTTAACATCCTAGAACCCTTTAATTTTGATTATGAGAAGTTAGGGTTCATATGGTGAAAATTGGGGGTGTTTGGATCATAATGCTAGAATGTTGAATTATTGATGATTAGGTGTTTTTATGATGTTAGACACATAAACAAACCCCAAATTAACTTAAAGAACTAATTTGATGAAAAATTAGTGTCAAGGTATTGGAAGGAGAATTCAAGAGGTTGAGTTCTTGGTTTTAAGGGGGTGTTTGGATGTGGGAATAACCCAAACGGGTCATTTTGGGTGGAAATGGAAATTGGGTTGTGAACTCAGTTTTAAAGTGATTTTTATGTATGTTAAGATTACTGAACTAGGTGTATATGTTTAGGTAATCAAATTTCTAAACTAGAAGGAGGTGCGGGATCTTCAAATCCGCAAGGTAAGTGCCTTTGCACTTACTTAGTAATGTGATATGTGATGTATGTGTTATGTTGTGCATAGTATGAATGATACAAGAATTGATTATGCATAAGTGTATGTATGAATGTGATATGGTTATAATACTATATCTAATATGTGGAGGTTATGATCAAAGAATCATAATGGAAAAGGGGAGGTTATGATCAAAGAATCATAATGGAAAAGTGGAGGTTATGATCAAAGAATCATAATGGAAAAGGGGAGGTTATGGTCAAAGAACCATAATGGAAATGTGGTAAGATCTTGGTCTATGTACCAAGATGAAGAATGGAAAGAAAGTTATGACCTTTGTGTCATAAATGAAATGATAATGTAAAGAGTAAATAAAACTTGTAGGTGAAATACAAGTGGTATGCAATCAAATATCAATTTGAATGTTAGCGGGTCAAAAGGTTTAAATGGGTGAAAATGACTGTAGTCTGTAATTCGATAAGATGATATGCACTATTAAATGTTGTGAAGATGTTATGTTAAGTAAAGAATGGAACTTGCAAGGTGTAATGCAAGTGTTTGCACCCAAATGCATCTTTGGGCGCAAACGGGTCAAAATGGGTGAATGGGTGAAATAAGTAGAAATTACTTATTGTTATGATATATATCTCATTACTAATGGTGATATGTTTATGTGGTTGTAGGAAAAGCTCCGAAGTAGTCCAAGTCAAGTCCAAGGTGATCGCGGGTTCTCGTATATGTTTTAGGTGCAAATGTTTGAAGTAATTTGACTTTCCCGTAAAGGATGTAAATTTGAATCTAGGAATCATGTTTTTGGTGTTAAATTGGTGGTATAAGTGTGTGTTTAAATGCCCAAGTGTTTGGGATTTTATGTATAGATGTTTTGGTGAAAAAGGTTGGAAAAATGGTTAAGTGTGAAAACTGCAAAAATGGAAACTTTCTGGAAATTTGACTCTCTCGCGTATCGCGAGGGAGGGAGGGAGTTTTCTCGCGCTACGCGAGAGTGCAAAAAAAAAAAAAAAAAAAAATTTTCCTGGGTTAAGACTTCCGCGCGTTAAAGTTTTGTTCTTTTAAAAACTGGTGTGTTTCAGTAGCGGACCGCTATTTTGGTCCCTAACGGTCTGCTACGTTGGGAGATAGAGATTACTTGTGTGCTGACACGTGTCCTGTGACTCTATGGAATGTTTTGACACGTGGCACTGGCGGTGGACCGCTAGCCAGGTCCGTAATGGTCCGCCAGCAGGAAAAAGTGGGCGGGTCCACTAGAAATGAGACGCGTGTAGGGCTGACACCAGCAGGGCGGTAGCAGACCGCTACTCCCATGCGTAATGGTCCGCTAAGGGTCCGTATTCAGCTTACAAATTGAAATCACGAGCTCTTTCATCTGTGTAGGATCGTAAGATTACAAGGTGATTCTATTCTAGTTGATATTGGCGGAAACAATAACAACCAACAAAGTAAACAAGTAAACAGCAAGAATACTGATAAATGCACTGTTGTATTAAACTTCTGAGATTACAATTTTACAAGTAAAACACTATCAAGAAGCACTATGAAAGCACAGCAAGCACACTTACAATGAAGTGTTTACACAGTATTTATAGTAACTTAGAATCAAGACAAACCCTTGATTCTAAGGATCAGATCTAACACAAGCCGTTGATCTTGTTTATTAATCTAAATTACACGTAAAGGCTAATCTAGATAACTTTACTGAAACGTGTTCTTAGGCATCATTATTTGCATGCTTGGAG
This sequence comes from Smallanthus sonchifolius, assembly GCA_023525975.1. Lineage (NCBI taxonomy): Eukaryota > Viridiplantae > Streptophyta > Magnoliopsida > Asterales > Asteraceae > Smallanthus > Smallanthus sonchifolius. The sequence continues at coordinate 27,745,298 of CM042031.1, forward strand.
AAGCGCGTCATTGTCCTTTATTGGTTGCACCAGTGAGGTTCCTTCTGCTTGGAGTGTGGCAGTTGCTTTTGCAGAAAGGTGTCAGAGGCGCTTCACATGGATAGTCAGCTGCAACGTTTGGTCTTCAGTGAATAAAGCTATCAGCAGCAGATATGAGAATAATGCTGCTGACAAGCCTATCAGCAGCAACTTGTGTTGAATGCTGCTGATAAGCCTATCAGCAGCAACAAGTGTTGAATGCTGCTGATAAGCCTATCAGCAGCAACAAGTGTTGAATGCTGCTGATAAGCCTATCAGCAGCCATATGTGATGAATGCTGCTGATAAGCCTATCAGCAGCATTTGTACTTAGAATAATTTGGTAGCAATCAGTCCTTGGTTCTACAAACTCCCCCTAGACTGATGCAACCAAAATTCTTCTAATTACTTTGCTGCTGAAGCTTTTGCATGTGGCTGACTATCCTTTCAACCTCATAGTCTCTTGGATCCTTGCTGGGATTGTTCAGTGGAAGTTCAGACAGAGTCTTGATGTCTTTGTGTGGCATTTTATAGATTGCTTTGCTTGAACATCTCATCTGCTGCTTCTTTACATCAATCAGAGTGAACTCATCCAAATCAGCATTGTAGGACCAAGATACAAATGGAGAGTGGGACTTGAGTGGTTTGACATCCATGACCACATCTTTGCTAGGGTTGAAGTAATGTCTGATTGCGAGCATAAGATGTTTCCCACTCTCATTTGCAGGCTCATGAGCTTCACCCAGCTACAAAATTCTTCTTCGGTCTGAATCTGGTAGTTGCAAAACCTCATCAACAGACCTGTATGTAGATTTCTTTCAGTTCTCCCCCTGAAGATCTCAAACCTTTGATCCTGTGGATTGTAGACCCATTCAACTATGTTTCTTGAGTCTTCAGGTTCAGATGAGGATTTTGTAACAAACCAAAATCCGGGTTGCGTTTTCAAATAAATAAATAAATATTTAATAAATATTATGGTGAAAATAATATTTATGAAATAAGTTGAAACAAGTGGGTTTCAAGTTAGTAATGGGGTTATACTAGTTTTTAACTAGTTTTGGAATGAAGTGGGTGAAATGAAATTTGAGGGGCTAAACTTGTAAATATGGCAAATCTGCCATATTTGACTAGGTGAAGTCAAAATTGGGTCATTTGTGTGTGTGTTGGTCGATGTTTGAAAGAGAGAAAAAGGATAAAAGAGGAGTTGGAGCTAAATCATGCAATTGAGGCTTGTTTTGTGAAGGTTTTGGCTCACACAACACCTTCATAACATCAAGTAAGTGATTCTCTTCCTCTTGATTCCACCATGTATGTGTTCTTGGTGGGTTTTAGGTGAAACCCGAAATTTTGTATGCATGTGATGAAATGGTGTTAGATTTATGATAATCTAGCTAAGCTAAAGTTAAAGAATGATGGTTAACATCCTAGAACCCTTTAATTTTGATTATGAGAAGTTAGGGTTCATATGGTGAAAATTGGGGGTGTTTGGATCATAATGCTAGAATGTTGAATTATTGATGATTAGGTGTTTTTATGATGTTAGACACATAAACAAACCCCAAATTAACTTAAAGAACTAATTTGATGAAAAATTAGTGTCAAGGTATTGGAAGGAGAATTCAAGAGGTTGAGTTCTTAGTTTTAAGGGGGTGTTTGGATGTGGGAATAACCCAAACGGGTCATTTTGGGTGGAAATGGAAATTGGGTTGTGAACTCAGTTTTAAAGTGATTTTTATGTATGTTAAGATTACTGAACTAGGTGTATATGTTTAAGTAATCAAATTTCTAAACTAGAAGGAGGTGCGGGATCTTCAAATCCGCAAGGTAAGTGCCTTTGCACTTACTTAGTAATGTGATATGTGATGTATGTGTTATGTTGTGCATAGTATGAATGATACATGAATTGATTATGCATAAGTATATGTATGAATGTGATATGGTTATAATACTATATCTAATATGCGGAGGTTATGATCAAAGAATCATAATGAAAAAGGGGAGGTTATGATCAAAGAATCATAATGGAAAAGGGGAGGTTATGGTCAAAGAACCATAATGGAAATGTGGTAAGATCTTGGTCTATGTACCAAGATGAAGAATGGAAAGAAAGTTATGACCTTTGTGTCATAAATGAAATGATAATGTAAAGAGTAAATGAAACTTGTAGGTGAAATACAAGTGGTATGCAATCAAACATCAATTTGAATGTTAACTGGTCAAAAGGTTTAAATGGGTGAAAATGACCGTAGTCGCTAATTCGATAAGATGATATGCACTATTAAATGTTCTGAAGATGTTATGTTAAGTAAAGAATGGAACTTGCAAGGTGTAATGCAAGTGTTTGCACCCAAATGCATCTTTGGGCGCAAACGGGTCAAAATGGGTGAATAGGTGAAATAAGTAGAAATTACTTATTGTTATGATATATATCTCATTACTAATGGTGATATGTTTATGTGGTTGTAGGAAAAGCTCCGAAGTAGTCCAAGTCAAGTCCAAGGTGATCGCGGGTTCTCGTATATGTTTTAGGTGCAAATGTTTGAAGTAATTTGACTTTCCCGTAAAGGATGTAAATTTTGAATCTAGGAATCATGTTTTTGGTGTTAAATTGGTGGTATAAGTGTGTGTTTAAATGCCCAAGTGTTTGGGATTTTATGTTTAGATGTATTGGTGAAAAAGGTTGGAAAAATGGTTAAGTGTGAAAACTGCTGAAAATGAAACTTTCTGGAATTTTGACTCCCTCGCGTATCGCGAGGGAGGAAGCCTGTTTCCTCGCGCTACGCGAGAGGTAAAAAAAAAAAATTCATGGGTTAAGACTTTCGCGCGTTTAAGTTTTGTTCTTTTAAAAAGTGGTGTGTTTCAATTTGGTATCAGAGCAAAGGTTTGAGGGATTTGGTGTGGGTGGCACCAAACTCAAACCGGATGCTCTTGATATGGGGGGGGGGGAATGATACGAGAATCCAAGAATGACTTGACTAAGACTCGGAGCTTTCGGAAATGAAAGGTTAGTAATGTTATGATTAATGATAATTCCATATGGCGTTTATGTATATGTACGAATGATTGGCAAAGTGTTATGTGTGCCGAAACTTGTCTTGTGATTTGTTATATGAATATGATAATTGCAATTGGGCATAGCGCGATATTAATCATGTCTGGCCAATATGATTAATATGACGAGATGTGCAAGGGTCTTTATAATAACCATATGACAATGAACATTTACAAGGATTAGGTGAAGGTGATTATATAAGTATGTATGTATATAAGTAGATAAGTATAGATATACTTAATACATATAGGGGTGTAAGTGTGATAAGTATTTAAGGTATTGATAGTATATGGGTGTTAAGGTGTTTGTTTCTAATTCCCAGTTAAGAGATGGCAGAAGAATCGAGCAATCGGGAACCGTTGGATCCACGGATCCAAGAGTTGATAAAAGAGGAGGTGGCCAAGGCCTTTGAGCAAGCCACAAATCTGTTGATGGAAGAAATGAGGGGGACTATTAAACTCTCTCTCGAGGAGATCATGAAAGAGAAAGATAAGGAACCTCGGGGTTGTACACTGAAGGATTTCATGGTGATCAAGCCCAAGGAATATAACGGGCAAGTGGACCCGATTCTGAGTCACAGGTGGGTGGTAGACATGGAGTCAAATTTTGAGACGACAAGGTGTAAGCCCGAGGATAGAGTGATGTTTAGCGTGCCACTTTTGACTGGGCGGGCTAAGGAATGGCTGCTAAATCTCCGAAAGGAGAGGGGTGAAAGAGGGGTGACCTCCATGTCAAGGGAGGAGTTTAAAGCGGCATTCCTAAAGTACCATTGCCCACAGGCCGCTATTGACAGGATGACTGAGGAGTTTCTCCTCATGAGGCAGACGACAGAGACTATTGATGAATTAGCTGGGACTTTCTTCGATCGGGCCAAGTTCTGTCCAGATGTGGTGTCGACCGAGAAAGCTAAGATTGACAGGTTCTATGCTATGCTGACCGTGGAGTTCAGGGATAGCATATCTCCATCCTCATTTACCACACTTGTAGACTTAATAAACAGGTGTCGGGAAAAAGAAGTGGAGTTGAGGAGGCAAGAAGCTAGGGGAGAAAACAGGAAACGTGAAATAGTGGATCAAGTGGTGAGTAAGATAAAGGGCGGGAGCCCTAGTAAGAAGCAGTTCATCAAGCCTTCGTCGCGGGGGTGCAAAATTTGTGGAAAGGAGCACATTGGGGAGTGCCGGAAGGGATCTCAAAACTGCTATAAATGTGGAAAACCGGGGCATTTTGCTCATCAGTGTTCAAGCCAAGTGCATATATGCTACAATTGTTATAAACTCGGGCACAATAGGGCGGAATGTCCCGAGTTAAAGCAAGGTGGAAGTGGAAAGAAAGTGGAGACGCCAAAGCCAAAAGGAAGAGCCTTCCACATTTCGGCGGAAGAGGCAAAGAACAACTCGGAGGTGGTGTCAGGTACATTCAAGATTAACTCATTACCTGCACTAGTTCTATTTGATTCGGGGGCTAGCCGTTCTTTTGTTTCTTTGAAAATTGTTAAGCATTCCTCTTTTGTAAGTAGCAAGTTAGATGAACCCTTAGAAATCGAAGCGGCTAATGATAAGAGTTTCCTTGTCTTTGACGTTTTTAGAGATTGTAAGTTGAGAGCGGGGGGCGAAACTTTCTTTATTGATTTGATTCCTATGGCTATGGGAGATTTTGATGTTATTGTGGGGATGGATTGGTTGTCAAAGAATAAGGCGAGTATTTTATGTGGACCGAAGGCGATCCAACTTGTTTCCCCATCGGGAGAGTCCATCTACATAGAAGGTGATAAAAAGGGTAAAGTAAAGTTGTGCACTTATGTGAAGGCGACCAAGTACATGGCGCGTGGGTGCAAGGCGTTCATGGCTTGTGTCGCGGATGTGAATGAAAGAGTAAAGGAGATTCACGATGTACCGGTCGTGAACCAATTCGTAGATGTGTTTCCTGACGAGTTACCGGGGATTCCGCCGGATAGGGAGATAGAGTTTGGAATTGACTTGATGCCGGGTGCTAAACCGGTAGCTAAAGCGCCTTATAGATTGGCACCGCCAGAAATGAAAGAACTCATGGAGCAATTACAAGAGTTACTTGACAAGGGTTTCATACGCCCAAGTGTTTCACCTTGGGGTGCGCCCGTTCTCTTCGTCAAAAAGAAGGATGGGAGCATGAGAATGTGCATGGATTACCGGGAGTTGAACAAGTTGACAGTGAAGAATAGGTACCCATTGCCTAGGATTGACGATCTTTTCGACCAATTGCAAGGGGCGTCATGGTTTTCTAAGATTGACTTGAAGTCTGGGTATCATCAGTTGAAAGTGAAGGAAGAGGATGTTCATAAGACAGCTTTTCGCACTCGTTACGGTCACTATGAGTTTACGGTTATGCCTTTCGGTTTGACCAACCCACCTGCGGTTTTCATGGATCTCATGAACCGGGTGTGTAGACCGTTCCTTGATCGTTCGGTCATTGTGTTTATTGACGATCTTCTCATCTATTCAAGGAGCGAGGGTGATCACGCTTGTCATTTGCGTGAGATTCTTGAAGTCTTGCAAAAGGATAAGCTTTATGCTAAATTCTCCAAGTTCGCATTTTGGTTGCGCGAGATCCAATTCTTGGGTCATGTGATTAATGAAAGAGGAATTACCGTTGACCCATCCAAGATTATGGCGGTTAAAGAATGGTCATCACCGAAGACGCCTTCGGAGATTAGAAGTTTCTTGGGGTTAGCGGGTTATTATCGGAGGTTCATCGAAAACTTCTCTCGGATTGCTTTGCCGATGACGAAGTTGACTCGTAAGGAGACAAAGTTTGTTTGGTGTCCCGAGCAAGAATCTGCCTTTCAACTCTTGAAAGAAAAGTTGACTAAAGCGCCTGTTTTATCCTTGCCGGACGGGACCGAGGATTTTGTTGTTTATTCGGATGCCTCACATTCGGGGTTGGGGTGTGTTTTGATGCAAAGGGGGAAAGTGATTGCCTATGCATCTAGGCAATTAAAGACTCACGAGGTGAATTACCCAACCCATGATTTAGAGCTTGCAGCCTTGGTTTTCGCGCTCAAAATTTGGAGGCATTACTTGTATGGTGCTAAGTGTATGATCTACACGGATCACAAAAGTCTCAAATATTTCTTTGACCAAAAGGACATCAATATGAGGCAAAGACGGTGGCTTGAATTGGTTAAGGATTATGATTGTGAGATACTTTATCATCCGGGTAAAGCGAATGTTGTGGCGAATGCGCTTAGTAGAAAGTCAAGTCATTCACCTATCAAGGTGAAGTCATTTAAGATGACAATTTCATCATCTCTTATTGATGAAATCCGGGAGGCCCAAGTGTTAGCACTTGGTGGTGACTTGAAGAAAGAACGGATGATTGCTTATGTTGATAAGCTTTGTGAAAATAGCATGGGTTTGAAGACATGCTTTGATAGAATTTGGATACCTAGGTTGTCAAGTGTCTTGACAACTATTCTTGACGAGGCGCATAAATCCAAATATTCTATCCATCCGGGGGCCACGAAGATGTTTTATGATTTGAGGTGTCATTTTTGGTGGCCGGGTAAAATACCGCTTTGGAAGTGGGAAAATGTAACCACGGATTTGATCACTAAACTACCAAAGACTCGAAAATGTTATGATGCGATATGGGTAGTAGTGGATCGGTTGACAAAGAGTGCACATTTCCTCCCAATAAAGGAAACGTACTCGTCGGATAGACTAGCGAAAATCTATGTGAAAGAAATCGTGTCACGCCATGGGGTGCCGGTGACAATTATTTCGGACCGGGATATGAGATTCACTTCTCGTTTTTGGAAGAAATTCCATGAGGATATGGGGACAAGGTTGAACCTTAGCACCGCTTATCATCCGCAAACGGATGGGCAAAGCGAGCGTACGATTCAAACGCTCGAGGATATGTTACGCGCGTGTGCTTTGGATTTTGGGGGTAGTTGGGACGACCATTTACCGTTGGCGGAATTTGCATACAATAATAGTTACCATTCTAGCATTGGTTTGCCGCCTTTTGAGGCATTGTATGGAAGGAAATGTAGAACACCCGTATGTTGGGGTGAAATTGGTCAACGGGAACTTGGCAGCATGGAAGTGGTCATGGAAACGAATGATAGTATTGACCAAATAAAGGCTCGCTTAAAGGCGGCGCAAGATCGCCAAAAATCTTATGCGGATAATAGGAAGCGGGCGATTGAGTTTCAAGTGGGGGACTTTGTGCTATTGAAAGTCTCTCCTTGGAAAGGGGTGATAAGGTGTAGGAAACGGGGGAAGTTAAGCCCACGTTTCATTGGACCGTTTAAAGTGATGACAAGGGTGGGTGCGGTAGCTTATCGATTGGAGTTACCGGAGGGACTAAGTAGACTTCATAACACGTTCCATGTGTCTCATTTGCGAAAATGTTTAGCGGATGAATCTACTTTTGTTCCATTGGATGATATAGAAATTGATGAAAAGTTGAACTATGTGGAAGAACCGATGGCAATCTTAGATAGGAAAGTGAAGCGGTTGCGAAATAAAGAGATTAGCCAAGTGTTGGTTCGATGGAAGCATAGAAAGGGGGCGGAAATGACTTGGGAAACCGAGGAAGAAATGCTCAAATTCTACCCGAACCTTTTTATGTGAAGTCGGGTTTCGGGGACGAAACCCAAATAAGGGGAGGTGATTTGTAACGAACCAAAATCCGGGTTTCGTTTTCAAATAAATAAATAAATATTTAATAAATATTATGGTGAAAATAATATTTATGAAATAAGTTGAAACAAGTGGGTTTCAAGTTAGTAATGGGGTTATACTAGTTTTTAACTAGTTTTGGAATGAAGTGGGTGAAATGAAAGTTGAGGGGCTAAACTTGTAAATATGGCAAATCTGCCATATTTGACTTGGTGAAGTCAAAATTGGGTCATTTGTGTGTGTGTTGGTCGATGTTTGAAAGAGAGAAAAAGGATAAAAGAGGAGTTGGAGCTAAATCATGCAATTGAGGCTTGTTTTGTGAAGGTTTTGGCTCACACAACACCTTCATAACATCAAGTAAGTGATTTTCTTCCTCTTGATTCCTCCATGTATGTGTTCTTGGTGGGTTTTAGGTGAAACCCGAAATTTTGTATGCATGTGATGAAATGGTGTTAGATTATTGATAATCTAGCTAAGCTAAAGTTAAAGAATGATGGTTAACATCCTAGAACCCTTTAATTTTGATTATGAGAAGTTAGGGTTCATATGGTGAAAATTGGGGGTGTTTGGATCATAATGCTAGAATGTTGAATTATTGATGATTAGGTGTTTTTATGATGTTAGACACATAAACAAACCCCAAATTAACTTAAAGAACTAATTTGATGAAAAATTAGTGTCAAGGTATTGGAAGGAGAATTCAAGAGGTTGAGTTCTTGGTTTTAAGGGGGTGTTTGGATGTGGGAATAACCCAAACGGGTCATTTTGGGTGGAAATGGAAATTGGGTTGTGAACTCAGTTTTAAAGTGATTTTTATGTATGTTAAGATTACTGAACTAGGTGTATATGTTTAGGTAATCAAATTTCTAAACTAGAAGGAGGTGCGGGATCTTCAAATCCGCAAGGTAAGTGCCTTTGCACTTACTTAGTAATGTGATATGTGATGTATGTGTTATGTTGTGCATAGTATGAATGATACATGAATTGATTATGCATAAGTGTATGTATGAATGTGATATGGTTATAATACTATATCTAATATGCGGAGGTTATGATCAAAGAATCATAATGGAAAAGGGGAGGTTATGATCAAAGAATCATAACGGAAAAGTGGAGGTTATGATCAAAGAATCATAATGGAAAAGGGGAGGTTATGGTCAAAGAACCATAATGGAAATGTGGTAAGATCTTGGTCTATGTACCAAGATGAAGAATGGAAAGAAAGTTATGACCTTTGTGTCATAAATGAAATGATAATGTAAAGAGTAAATGAAACTTGTAGGTGAAATACAAGTGGTATGCAATCAAACATCAATTTGAATGTTAACGGGTCAAAAGGTTTAAATGGGTGAAAATGACCGTAGTCGCTAATTCGATAAGATGATATGCACTATTAAATGTTGTGAAGATGTTTTGTTAAGTAAAGAATGGAACTTGCAAGGTGTAATGCAAGTGTTTGCACCCAAATGCATCTTTGGGCGCAAACGGGTCAAAATGGGTGAATGAGTGAAATAAGTAGAAATTACTTATTGTTATGATATATATCTCATTACTAATGGTGATATGTTTATGTGGTTGTAGGAAAAGCTCCGAAGTAGTCCAAGTCAAGTCCAAGGTGATCGCGGGTTCTCGTATATGTTTTAGGTGCAAATGTTTGAAGTAACTTGACTTTCCCGTAAAGGATGTAAATTTTGAATCTAGGAATCATGTTTTTGGTGTTAAATTGGTGGTATAAGTGTGTGTTTAAATGCCCAAGTGTTTGGGATTTTATGTTTAGATGTATTGGTGAAAAGGTTGGAAAAATGGTTAAGTGTGAAAACTGCTGAAAATGAAACTTTCTGGAATTTTGACTCCCTCGCGTATCGCGAGGGAGGAAGCCTGTTTCCTCGCGCTACGCGAGAGGTAAAAAAAAATAAATAAAAAAAAAAATTCATGGGTTAAGACTTCCGCGCGTTAAAGTTTTGTTCTTTTAAAAAGTGGTGTGTTTCAGATTTGGATTTCTTTAAGGGAGGCTGTTGATGAGTGGGAGCTGGGTGGGATGATTTGGACTTGTTGGGTGGAGGAGTGGAAGGTTTGGGAAGGAGAGTGGAAGGATGATGGACTGAGGAAGAGGTAGGTGAGGGAGAAGGCTTGGGTTTCTTTGTCTTTGGTTTTTCTTCTTCTTTGATAAGTACCCTTTTCTTGGAGCCCTTCTTCCCTAGTCTTTCTTCCTCATCCTTTTTAACTTTGAAGTAGAGGGCTTGCAGGTTCATGAAATTCATGGGACCTAGCCTCTTTCCACTATCTCCTCTAGCCTTAAGGAAGTCAATCATGACCGTCCTTTCTTCATCGGTCCGTTTATTAAAGGCAATGGTCTTTTTGGACTGTTGTTTGGCTTTTTCTTCTTCTTCAGCCTTTTTCTTCTTTGCCAACTAACCTTGCTGACCCATGAAGGCTCTGTAGACTTCTTTAGTTGATAGTTTCTCAAGGTAGTCTGCATCCTCACCTTGAGAGACTAGAGTCTTTATCCACTCCTCCCTCATTTCTTTAGCTAATTCAGAATCGGTTATTCTGAACTTAGCTTCTTCTTTCTTCTTCTTCTCCAACTCTTCCTCTTCTCTATTGAATTGTTCCTGCAGTTGAAGAGCAATAGCTGCATCCTCTTCAATCCGGTCAACTACAGGAATCTTTCTTTTCAGTTCATCCAGCTGTTTAGCATACAGCTGGATAGTTTGTTCTCTTAGGAGAATGGCTGCTTTTCTTTCTTCAGCCTTTTTCATGTCAGCCATCTCCTCTTCTTCTCTTCTTCTTCTTTTCTCTTCCCTCTCTCTTTTCTCTTTTAGCAACCTCTACTCATCTTCATCAGTCATGATTCCCTTTCCTTTGTTTACATTAGGTGCCTCTGCTTCAGCTTCACTGATCACAATAGTAGATGATGATGCTGCTATTGGGATCTCTGCCTCAGCTTCATTGGCATTTTGAGGAATTGAAAAGGGACGGTCACTGTCTTCATCAAGTTGACACTCAGGACCTTCTATTTCCCTCAGTTGATCCCTGATGGAAGATCTTGTGCCAAAAGATGCAGATGTGATGTCAACTTGTGGAGTATCAGAGTTGGAGTCAGTATTAGAAGTTGACACAGTCTCTTCTTGAGGAATCAGTCATTCTTTTTCAAGATAGGCTTTGATGATGACCATCATTGCCTGGCTCTCCAGTGAGTTAATATTGCAGATGTTGGCTCTGAGCTGAAAAATCTTGAATAGGAAGTCTGAGGGCAGCTGAAGGATGTTCCTGGTGTTGATGATGAGAGAGGAGCCGTTGCTGAGCAGAAGAGTGTGGTCAAGGGACTTAGTGCTCACCCAACCTAGCACGTCCAAGTCCTTAACCAGGAAGGCATACAGGAATCTTCGAAGGCCCAGAACTTCTTCTTCATTGAGAAGACTGCTCCTTGTTATTTCAAGATTGCTAGGAGTCAGTCTCCTTTCTGCGGCCGCCGAGGATTCAGGATAAGCTACCCGTTTTGCTTTTTGAATTAGTCTTTCGAAGTGGGGTAGATTATCCTCCATCAGGTCATAGAACCTTCCAATGGCAAGTTCTGCTGAGAGATCTGCTGAGTTGTTGATACAGTTTGATACGTATAGCTGTAGGACTTGGAGGGCATTGAGAGAGTTCCAGTTCAGCTCTTCTACTCCGCTGAATTCCCATCCAATCCAAAACCTCTCAGCTGGTCCATCATACCCCCAAGCTAGAATGGAGTCAAATTCTAGCTTCTTTGATGATCTGAATAGTTGGGGGGTTGAGGATTGACCAATGATGGCTGCTGCTTCAGGAAGGATGTTGAATGATGTGTTTGTTTGTTCTGTGTCTTCAACATCATTCAGCATTTCATCGACAGCCCTGACGACCAACTTCCAGTCTTCAGATGTCTCTTCGTCTTCATTATCTGGGACTGGCAAGTCATGAATTTGGACAAAGGCTGGCTTGAATAGTGAGCTTTGAAGTACAACCTGCTCTTGAATCCAGTCGTCAAGACTGTCTTTATCTTCTTCCATAGAGACCATCTCCCCCTTTTTGGTTGCATCAGTAGACAGGTAGGCATCAGTTTGGGTGCCTACTGATACAAGAGAGGGAGTGGATAAAGTTGGGCATTGATGGGCTTCATGCATAGAGACTTGGTGTCGTAGTTTGGACACTTCAGCCTCTAGCATAGCCACCCTAGCCGTCAATTCCAAGTTAAGAAGTTTCAGTCTGTCCTCATCCACAGTTGTGGAATCCTTGGACCCAGATGGGGCCGTAGGCCGAGCCTCAGCATCCCCATCACCCGAGGTTTCTTGGCGCCTGAGATTCCTCTCAGTGAGGGGAGTTTCCAAGGAAACACCCTCACCATGAGTTGCCGAAGTTGAGGTCTTAAAGATGTTGTCACTGTCTTCCTGGTCATTTGATGGACCAGTAGTAGTGACAGCCTCTTCCACATCCACTCCTTCATTACTCCTGGAGTGGACCTTCAAGGGTGAAGAACTTGGGTTGGGTGTTTCGGAAGCAAGATCAATCAGTACCTCCTTGATAGTGGTGGTTGGAGAAGGTACATCATATTGGTCAGGTTCCTCAACACTTAAGTCCAAAGAAGATAGGAATGGCTCGAAGGGCTGTTCTATGAATCCGGGAAGTGATCCTAATCCTAATAAAGAGACTTCCGAAGGAGTCTCCCTAACAGTGTGGCTTTCCCTTATGATATTCTCACTAGAATGTTGTGATTCTGAGTGAGGGATGTTGGCTTGGGTTTGGGCCTTGGAGGCAAGAGAAGAAGGAGTTCTCTTGCCCCTCTTCCTTGTATATTTGGCTGCAACCGGGGCCCTGTGTTCCGGTTGAGCAATCAAACTGTGGGTGAGTAATGTATGTGCCTGTGCATCCTCAGTAGAATGCACAGGGGTTCGATCAAGGGAAACAGTAGTTTGAGTTTGTGGCAGTGGGTGAGAGGGTGTGGGATCAGTATCAGCTGGGTTTGCTGAACTGTCACCCTGGGCACTTTGCGTGTTCAACATTGTAGACAACAATGGAACATCAGCCCCTTAGAACTTTGATGAAACTGTTCTCATGCTTTGAAAAATGTTGTTCTTATGTCCCAGAATTGAGTAGATTCTTGCAGTTTTTGAAAGATCTTGGTGCTCGATGTTGAACACTTCCTGCAAGAATCTTGGGTACATGAAGAACTGTGATTTCACCCCTTCTTGAAGGTTGTATCTCAAACCTTCAAGAATGAGGTGAGAAAAATTGAACCCAGTTATCATACCGTGAATTGCCGACGCAACTCCGGAGCTGAGTTGGTTCCAGCCACTCCTCTTCTGGGATATGCATTGGAGAAAAGTGTAGCAGAGATACTTCCATTTGGGACCCATGAGTGCCTTCTCTATCGTATACTCTGTTTGATTCCCAGTGTACCCTATGGATACAAAGGTCCTCATGTATACGTCTCTTGGGTAAGAGATGGCGTCCCCTTCATCTTCCAGCTTGAGGTGTTGGCGGAGCTTTGCTTCAGTGATAACCATCTCCTTGCCGTCTACTGTGCCTCTGATTTGGGGAGTGCCCTGGTCAGTAGAATACAGGCTGAGCTCCAAAAATCTTCCATGTGGGAACTGTAGATGGTTGGGTTGACTGTTAGGGCATGGAGGATTTTGGACCGACAAAGGAAGTCGATCATATCATTGAAACCTTCTGATTTCTTTCCCTTTATTAGGCATGCAGTGAGGTTGTGATATGGGGAAAACTTGTCGTTGGGGTTGTTTATGTCTGCGCCTGCCATTTTATGGAGTTGGAGGGAAGAGAGAAGGGAGTTTGAAATTGGGGAGTTTGAATGGTGGTTAATTATAGAGGGCTTTGAATGCTGTGGGGATGGGAGAGAAAGTGATGGGTTTAAGGTTTGAAATTGAATATGAAGAGGTTGTGAGAACGTTTGAAATTGTGATATAACGGCAGACGAAGAAAAAGTGACTTCACTTGTACAGTACAACCTGTTTCACTTTTCATTGTTACAGTTGTAAAGCACTCGAGCAGTCATGGTAAAGACTAAGAGTAGTTTTTATCGCGGTTAAAAGTTAATGTAGACTTGTTTTACCCATCAGCAGTAAACTTGGTTGCTGCCGATGGTGTGCTATCTGCTGCAAACTTGGTTGCTGCGGATAGTGAAGTCTTTCAGCAGCAGATTTGGTAGCTGCTGACTGTTGTATTCATTCCGCATCAAAAAGGTTGCTGCTGACCGCCTTAAAGCTATCCGCAGGAAACTTGTTCCTGCTGATAACTTAAAGCGATCAGTGGTAAAGACTTTGCTGCTGAAGAGTAAATCTGTTAGCAGTGAAAAAGTGCTGCTGACTATAACCTTTTATTAAGAACAAAAACATAGACATATTTACAAGGAAGGATAAAAATTGAGACATGTCTTATTCAAAGTTCATCATGCCAATTGATTCAACTAGATATCGAAATCTTGCTTCATCAAAAGGTTTAGTGAACAAATCAGCATATTGCTCATTTGTGTGAACCTTGGATAGGACAATTCTCCTTTTCTCAGCTTGATCCCTGATAAAGTGATACCTGATGTCGATGTGCTTAGTCTTGGAATGCTGCACTGGATTATTCGTGATAGAGATTGCACTCATGTTGTCAATGTGAATTGGAGTCTGCATGAAGGTCATTCCATAGTCAAGCATTTGATTTTGGATCCAAATGACATGTGCACAGCAGCTTGAAGCTGCAATGTATTCTGCTTCAGCTGTTGAAGTGGAGACACATGTTTGCTTTTTGCATTGCCATGAGATGAGCTTTCCTCCAAGAAATTGACATCCCCCTGATGTGGACTTTTTGTCCAAGTTACAGCCCCCATAGTCACTATCGGTGTAGGCATAGAGATTGACATTTCCATTCTTTGGATACCATAGCCCAAGTTTTGGAGCTCCCTTTAGGTATCTAAAGATCTTTTTGACAGCTTGAAGATGAGACACTTTTGGAGCTGCTTGAAATCTTGCGCAGAGACAAACTGCAAACATGATATCTGGTCTTGAGGCAGTGAGATACATGAGAGACCCTATCATTGCTCGGTACTGATGTTGATCAGTGTCTTGTCCTTCTTTATCCGGAGATAATTGATGGTGCACTTGCATAGGAGTTCTTGCAGCAGAACAGTCAGCCATTTTGAACCTCTCCAATATGCTTTTGACATACTTGGATTGACTTATGAAGATTCCATTTGGTACTTGTTTGACTTGAAGTCCTAAAAAGAAATTTAGTTCACCCATTGAACTCATTTCAAATTTGGAATGCATCAGAACTTCAAAGTCTTTGCAGAGCTTCTTTCTTGTAGATCCAAAGATAATGTCATCAACATAAATCTGGACCAACAAAATTTCTCCCCCTTCATCTTTGATGAAAAGTGTCTGATCAATGGCCCCCCTTCTGAAGTTGTTGCTAAGTAGATATCCAGATAAAGTTTCATACCAGGCTCTTGGGGCTTGGTGTAAGCCATAGAGAGCTTTGTCCAGTTTTAAGACCTTATTTGGATGTGCAGGATCCACAAAGCCTGGAGGCTGTTTGACATAGACCTCTTCACCAATCTTGCCATACAAAAAGGCACTCTTCACATCCATTTGATAGACCATAAAGTTTTTGGATGCTGCATATGCCAGAAAGATTCTGATGGCTTCCAGACGGGCAACAGGAGCAAAGACTTCATCATAGTCAATGCCTTCTTCTTGAGTGTAACCTTGAGCTACCAGTCTGGCTTTGTTCTTGACCACGATGCCCCTTTCATCTTGCTTGTTTCTGAAAACCCATCTTGTTCCAATGGCTGTTTACCAGGTGGAAGATCAACAAGCTTCCAAACATCTTGTCTTTTGAACTGCAGCAATTCTTCCTGCATTGCCTCAATCCAACTGTTGTGTTTGAGAGCTTCATCAATCTTCTTGGGTTCCACCTGAGATAGAAAGCAAGAGAACAAACAAATGTTGGCTTCATGAGACTTACTTCTTGTCTGGATACCTGTGTGGACTTGGCCAATGATGTTTTCCAGAGGATGCTCTTTGTTTATTCTCTGTGCTGGTATCACATCCAGCCGTATTCCCTCTTCAAGGTTGCTTTGGTTTAGATCAGGATTGTCTTCAGTTGTGAGGAGAGGAGCTTGGAGGTTCTGATCATTGTGTTCCACATTTTCAGCAGTATTAGCATTAGAGGCCTCTTCAGCATGGATTGAGGAGGCTTCATTAAAGATTTCTTGGTCAGAGAGATTACTGCTTGTGGTGTTGGAAGTACTGGCTTCACCTGTACCAGCTTCAATAGCTTCTGCCACTGATGGAGGGTCAATGGATGGCCTTTTCATCCTGATGTAGGGACTGGGAAAATCCAGTCTGTAGTCAGTAGAAGAGGTTGAGGCAGAAGATTTTGATTTTGAAGAAGAACACTCCATATTTGAGAATATGAGAGGCTCAAATATCTGGGTGAAGGAGTCTATATCAAAGAGCCAGTTAGGACCTTTGCCTTGTTCACAGACAACATGTTCCCTGCATTCCACAATAGTAGATTCTTCCACAATCCGAGTCCTAGAATTGAACACTTGGTAGGCCTTTGATTGAGAGGAGTAACCCACAAAGTAACCTTCATCAGACTTTGCACCGAATTTAGGAAGAACTCCATGTGTGATGAGGATGGTACATGGACATCCAAAGGGCTTCAGGAAGCCAATGTAGGGAAATCTTTTGAGCCATAGTTCATAGGGTGTTTTCTGGAGAGGCTTAACAATAAGGACTCTATTCTGCACATAACAAGCTGTGCTTACTGCTTCTGCCCAGAAAGTAAGGGGCAGCTTTGAGTCAGCCAGCATAGATCTTGCTGATTCAATCAGAGTCCTATTTCTTCTTTCAGCAACCCCATTTTGTTGAGGAGTTCTTGGAGCACTGTATTTCCTTTCAATGCCCTTGCTCTCACAGAAACTGTTCAAAGTGTGATTTTTGAACTCTGTTCCCTGATCACACCTTATGATCTTTACCTTCAGATTGCTTTGGTTCTCTACCCTAAGAATATAGGATTTGAGAATCTCAGCAGTTTCATCTTTTGTTCTTAGGAAGAATAACCATGAGAATCTGGAGAAGTCATCAGTTATCACCAGACAGTAGGACTTTTTGCCCATTGACATGACATTCGTAAGACCAAAGAGATCCATATGCAGTAGCTGGAGAGGGGTGTCATTTGTGTTCAATGTCTTGGGCTTGTGGGAACTCTTGTGTTGTTTTCCTTTCAAGTAGGCAATGCAGTGATCGTCTAGCTGGAATTCTTTGTCATGAAGCCCTCTGACAAGATTGTCCTTCACTAATTTATTGATTGTTTTGATGTTAACATGGCTTAACCTCCTGTGCCAAAGAGCGGATTCATCAACTGATGCCTTTGACAGAAAACATGAAACACTACCGGATGGAGTGGCTTCATTCATGTCAAGCACATATAAGTTGTCCTTTCTATGAGCAGTTAGGAGAATCTTCTCTGGAGGGGGTTTAGATAGACCAGGAGCTAACACAAAACATTCTTTGTCAGTGAAGAGCATCCAATGCTTTTGATCACATACTTGGGAAACACTCATGAGATTGAAGTCAAGTTCTTTAACATAGTTGACTCTTTCAATACTCATCCTTTCATTGGACACAGTTGCTTGTCCAGTGATAGATCCACCTTTGGAGTCACTCCCAAAGGCAACATATCCTCCATTGAAATGTCTGAAGTTGGAGAGGATGGACCTGTTGCCTGTCATGTGCCTGGAACAGCCGCTATCTACCACCCAAGTATTGTGTTTGTTGCTTGGCTGTCCCTGCACATGGGAAATATCTAATTAGTGGGAGGATCATTGTAGCATGCAGCATTGTAGAAGATCGTTGCTAATTTGCCATTGTCAACATGCTTGCAGTCAATGGAACCAATAGTTATGCTTGGAGATTGTTTGGCCTTCCATTGCTGTGTTGGTGGTTTTCTAGCTTTCTTTGCATTGTTGGCAGAAGATGTTGTTGCTGACAATTTTGGCTTATCCGCAGCTGATTTTGCTGCTGAGGGCTTTGCTGGAGAAGTAGCAGTTTTTGCTGCTGGAAGCTTTGTTTTGGATTTTGCTTTGTCAGCAGCAGATACTTTTGCTACTGATGCCGTTGTTTTTTATTGTGCTTTGTCAGCAGCAGAGACTTTTGTTGCTGAAGGCTTTGCCTTTGGTTTCCTGGACTTTACTCTATCAGCAGCGATTTTGTTTGCTGCTGATGGGTTGAACACAGATGAACGATTTGCAACTTGGTTAAAAGGGTTGAACTTTCATGTTGCAGCAAAGTGGTTTGATTCACCACATATGATGCAAGTTTGTTGAGGTTTCTGCATCTTCACTCTTTGAGGGGATAGAGATTCTCTGAACTTTGTTGCCTTTGCATCATAGCTTCTCACCTGTTTGTTTCTGTTTGTTTTCTCAAAGGCATGCTGCTTTGAGTTTCTTTGGTGTTCACGGTAGTGAAAGCAGGTGCTGGCAGTGTGATTGTATTTGCCACACACAAAGCATGATACTGCTATCTTGTCCTTGTGAGAGTCTACATAGTTCTTATTTTGAAACAAATCTTTGAAGTTCCAGGGATGAGCTTTATTATGTTCAAAGGTGGCTTCTTCTAGTGTCCTTTGAACATATGGACCTTTTTCTCCAGGTGTATGAGAAATATCAAACACCTTTGGCTTTGACTGAGATTTGGGGTTGGTGAAACCTGATGTCTCTCCCTTTTCAATGATTAGCTTTCTTCCACCAGGAGGATAGCTAATCTTGATTTGTTTGAATGGAATGGGAGCTGGAATGGTTGGAGTAACAACATGACAACCGGCTTCAGAGAAAGGAGCAGATGGGACTGCACTAGTTTCACAGTGGTCTGAGTAGGTTGACTCAGATTCTGAAGAGGTGGAGCAGTCTTCCACAAAACATGCATCCATTGAAGGATCAAGGTTTCGGTTTGCCATGTCAAGGTTTGCAGTATTAAAGCTTGGTTGGTGAATGGCAACATAATCAGCAGGAGGAGGAACTGTCTGGTACTCGTCACTATGATATCCAAGTCCAGTTTTTACCCTTTCATGGACTTGAATATCTAACAATCTTTGTAACTTTTTAGATGAAAATTCATATTTTTCAACATGAACTTTCTGTTCAGCCAGTTCAGCTCTGGTAGCTTTAACTTTTACTAATAGATCATCAATCTGAGTTTCTAGATTGGTTTGTTCATGTTTTAATGAAGAAATCTCTTTCTTAAGGCAGTTAATTTTTTCTTTGTAAGTATCTTCGACCTTTTTGAATTCAGACTTCATTTGATGAAACTCTTCATTTTGATCTATCAAATTTTGGTTATGCTTTCTATAACCTAAAACTTTGTCAATGCAAGCTTGAGAGCAAAGATGTTCAAATACCTGAAGTGGTATCTCTGCATTGTCTGCCATAAGTGCTTGGTTGGAGGCAGGAACATCTTCATATTGAAAACTCCAGTCAAAGTCTGAAGTTCCAACATTTGCACAGGCTGTAGTTTGTGCTGGAGGAGTTCCTTGCTGCTGCCTGGGCTGACCTTGGTAAGCTTGTCTTTGATGGCTGGCACCCTGATTGGCTTTAGGTGCCTTGCACTCCCTAGCAAAGTGACCCATTTGGTTACAGTTGTAACATCGGATCTTGCTTTTATCAAGCCCAACTCTGGTGTTTGAGTTGTTGCTTGGAACTGATCTCCCGGTTCTAGAATAAAACCTTTTTGCTCTGAGGGAGAGCATGGCATATGAGTGCTGAATATCCATTTCTTCAAGATCATCTGGATGAAAGCATTCCAGATCCTCCTTTATGAAGTACATGCTGCTTGAGTTGTCAGAGACAAAAGCAGTAGAGGTTGGCTGTTGAGGAGGTGCCTCAAGAAGAAATGGTGATGAGTTGGATTGTGAAGCAGTTGGTGTTTGAGGATGAGTAACAATGGGATGATAGTAGTTGCTTGCACTAGGACCAGAATGATCAGAGTGAAGCGCTGAGGTGGTGGTGGAGGAAGTGGTAGCTGATTGATAACTGGAGCTCCTTTCTTTAGCTTGAATCATTTCTAATTCATAGGTTTTGAGCATGCCAAAGAGCTCAGTCATCTGAAGAGTCTTCAGGTTCTCTGTTCTTCTGATGGACACTGTATATAATGTCCAACAACTAGGAAGAGATCTTATGAACTTCTTGAGAATGTCTTCATTCTCCGGCTTTACCTTGGAGCACTGCAGTTCTCCAACCAGGTACGTGTACCTGTTATATAAAACTGTTAGTGACTCACCTTCTTTCCAGACGAAGTTTTCATACTGTTGCTTGAGAATGTCACGTCTGTTCTCCTTGACCTCCTCAGATCCAGCAAACATCTTTTCCAGGGCTCCCCATAATTCCTTTGCAGTTTTGTGAGCCTTGAAATTGTGAAAAACTTCATTTGGAAGGCACATTTGGATAGCTCCTAATGCCTTGAAGTCCACCTCCATTTTCTTGATGTCTTCTTCAGAATACTTGGAGGGTTCCTTAGGAAATAGTGGTCCTCCGGAGTCAGCAGAGGCCACCATGGGAACATAAGGTCCATCCCTTATGGATTTCCACATTCCGTATTCATGGTAGCAGAAGAAGCTTTCCATACGGTTCTTCCACATATCATAGTCCTCCCCAGACACCAACCTCGGTGGTCGGTTGATACTGCCGATGTCTTCAGATCCATGACTTTATGCCATTTTGTTTTGTGTGACTTGATCAAGAATAGAGTTTTGAATAGAATCAGAAAGTGATTAAACAAATATTAGTTTGTTTAATCTTGAGCCAAAGCTCTGATACCACTTGTAGGATCGTAAGATTACAAGGTGATTCTATTCTAGTTGATATTGGCGGAAACAATAACAACCAACAAAGTAAACAAGTAAACAGCAAGAAATACTGATAAATGCACTGTTGTATTAAACTTCTGAGATTACAAGTTTACAAGTAAAACACTATCAAGAAGCACTATGAAAGCACAGCAAGCACACTTACAATGAAGTGTTTACACAGTATTTATAGTAACTTAGAATCAAGACAAACCCTTGATTCTAAGGATCAGATCTAACACAAGCCGTTGATCTTGTTTATTAATCCAAATTACACGTAAAGGCTAATCTAGATAACTTTACTGAAACGTCTTCTTAGGCATCATTGTTTGCATGCTTGGAGAAGCGCATCATTGTCCTTTATTGGTTGCACCAGTGAGGTTCCTTCTGCTTGGAGTGTGGCAGTTGCTTTTGCAGAAAGGTGTCAGAGGCGCTTCACATGGATAGTCAGCTGCAACGTTTGGTCTTCAGTGAATAAAGCTATCAGCAGCAGATATGAGAATAATGCTACTGACAAGCCTATCAGCAGCAACTTGTGTTGAACGCTGCTGATAAGCCTATCAGCAGCAACAAGTGTTGAATGCTGCTGATAAGCCTATCAGCAGCAACAAGTGTTGAATGTTGCTGATAAGCCTATCAGCAGCCATATGTGATGAATGTTGCTGATAAGCCTATCAGCGGCATTTGTACTTAGAATAATTTGGTAGCAATCAGTCTTTGGTTCTACAATTTGCACAAACTCAACACACACACACATCTTCACCACACGAACACACAATTTATGGTCCCACTTATTCCAAGTTCTCGGTCCGCATCCTAAAGTCCGGTTTCTCGCAATTCATCCATAAAGTTTTGTAGATAGTACCAAGGTAAGATTTCTAAATATCCCGAGGTCCCTTTATGTAAACCTAAGATAGTGGTACTGATTTTAGCAATGTGGATATGACCTAGGATATACTCGAGGTGTTGGTTTTTGCAGTAATTCGAAAGGAAGTGCTTTGAGGTGAGTTCCTCTAAACGGGGCTCTACAAAAATGTTATTTTCAAATGCTTTTGTGTTGAGATCCCTTTGATATCCTATGTATATATACCCGTATATAGCCCTTATTACGGCTGATCTGGGTGGGACTGACGGGCGACACTAATCCTCTCGTTATGGCCGGACTTGTATCCGGTAGCCAGCGAGTCGCCAGTATATGTATAATAAAAGCTCAGAACCCGAGTAAATCTGAGGTTACTGGGTGGGGATTGGATTGGATGGTTATAGAAATGCAGACCGAGTAAAGTTGTGACAATCCGGACTATTCCAGTTAACTCCGTTAACTAAACCCAGTTAAACCTTAACTTATTTAACAAAATCTAACCCCTGGGACTAATTCTATCAATAATTGAATTAAAACCACAGGGACTAGTTATGTAAATACCTAAAACCTGTTCCATTGACTTCTCAAAGTCAAAATTGATCGAATTTGGTTCCTGTTGACTTCAAAAAGTCAAACTCGCGAGCTTGAGATCGAATTTAAATTCTACAACTGAAATTCGCCCGATTATGTAACGGATCATATCATTATGATCGGTTTTGACATCATAAAGTCCTTAATCATCGACATTACACGCGAATTAATTCCAATTATTTGGAATCAAACCAGTAACCGCCGACTTCACTACCATTACTCACCAATTTTCAATCATTCGATCCTATACGCTGAAATTGAACACTCTCAAACCTAAATCGCACCTGTTAGAACCTGTTGCACACACGAATTTGGCCAAAATTGCTGCAGTGGTCACCAGGGATCGAAGTCGTCGCTGTCGGCACTCGTTTTAGTCAAATCCATTCAATCCGACATACAATCTAGTAATCTCCTATACCTGTTGCTTTGTTTTATCGTCCAGATCAAAAGCCCTATCATGTACAGGGCTTACAACATCGAATTTAGTATGAACCCGAATCTAGGGTTCATATGTTCACGTTTTGAGCGAACTCTACCCTAGACCCAATCTAAATTCAATTAAACTTCATGGATAGACTCGCCATCATCCATCCTTTGAAAGCCCTATGCTAATTCGAATGTATAACATCGAATTAATCATGAACCGATTTTAGGGTTCATCACGAGCACGGGTTAATCGAACTCTACTTTAGAACCTGTTTAAATTCAATTAATCCATATGATTAGCTTCGCAATTAACCAATCTTTGAAAACCCTATGCGAATTTGATCTCATAATATCGAATTTTTCAAGATCTATTAACTAGGGTTGTTCTTAAAACAATTTGGGGTTTTCGTCCCTAACAAACTTATAAATCCAATTAATTTATATAACTAGATTCGAAACCCTCTGCTTGTGTAAAGCCCTATGATTCCAAACATGTTCACTATCAAAATTGATCAAATCGATCCCTTGTTTCATTCTAGGTTTTCTGCTTCTGTTTCAGTAATTAAACGACCATTAACTTGTTAGTTTTGAAATTAAACAAACCCACAGACTCGCAATGCCCCGACAAACAAAACCCCTAACATGTTTTGGTCGATCGAAGTCTAAATTGAAGGATCTGGGGTGCAGTTGGTTCGGCTTGGCGTGGGAGGGAAGAACCCACTGAAGTTTCTGATTAAAACCTTTTAAACCCGGATTCTGTTACGATGACCCTAGCGGCTGGGACTGGTTAAACTCTTGTACCGATGGGGAGGAGACCCGGGTTCGAACCCTCCTCCCTTGTTTTCTTTTTAAATATTTATTTTAATGATATTTTAATTATTAAATCAATTATTATATTATTATATTATCATATTAAAGTGTTTTAGCCCAGAAAATAACCCGTAGGCTCGGGTTTGGTTTCATAACTTATTTTAAATATTATTTACCGCTTATAAAATAATATGTTTATATTATTTTCAACCCGTGACTCTTAGTATAAAATAATATATATATTTTATTATTTCGCCTCTTTTATTATTTCGTGTAACGTTTTAAACTAATTAATAATATAATTGTTATATTATTTACCCCCGTTTATATACTCGATTAAATTAATATATTTATTATTTTCCACACAAATAATTATTTGGTTAATCATACGAACCTAAAAATAATATATTAAGTTATATTGTTTTCCTAACTTTTGTAAACGACTCTAACGTACGAATTTATTTATTTATTTATTATTCGTTATTAACGTTTGACGCGTAACGTATACATCTTAATTATAATTAAAGAATTCTTATTCCCGTAGACACGTTCGTCTACTCTTGATCATTAGAGCTTTTCCTTAGGACGTTCAACCTTCCGTGTCGTCGTCACAAATCTCAACTTGTCTCTAATTTATGTGTTTATAATTTTAGGGCATTCGTAAGTCGTTTGAGACTTACACTCGTGATTCCAACTTATCTCTTGTGTGATACTGCCTACGCCATTCAGGTGAGTTTTCGCGGCCCCTTTTTACTGTTTTAAACTGGGGGAGAAAACATGTCTTAAATGCTTTTTGATTTTTGTAATTCATATATGATATCACTTGTATGACTATGCGTATATATTATTCTTTAAGTCCTCACATCGGACCGTTAATATGAACATAGCGAGGTATTTTGAGTAGTACTACTGGGTTTGACAAACCTCACCCGCGTTAGTCGCGCTAACTCGATTGGAGGTCGAACGGGTGCAATATTGACCTAATCATGCACCATGATGGTGGGAGGCATATAAACAGTCAGCTGTTGGTTGCGAGCGCATTAGTTAACATGTTAATGGGTTAGCTACCTATTGATTTATATATTGAATGTACATTAATCTGTTAAACGCTTCAATAAATTGAAACATGTGAACTCACCAACCTCATGTTGACATTTTCTTACATGTTTTTCTCAGGTCGCTTAAGATAAGGCACATGTGCACACAATAGGACATGCATGGAAATCCTGCCTGTGATTTATGTTTTTATTAAACTGTTTGGACTATTTTAATTTGTGTTTGGTTTGGACTTTTGGACAATTCTTTTGGGCGCGTGTGTTTTGCGTATTTACTTTGGTTCCGCTTCCTCATCATCTACCTTACCTAGCTTGCCATGCACTATGGAACAAGCTTTTACAGCTTTTGTATTTTACATGTCTAGGGAGTTGAGCATTGTGAAAGATGCTACTGATGAGATACCTGACATTCTGCAGCGAGAGACTAAAATAGAGGAGAACAAGGTAGGAATTGAGCTTTTGACTGCAGAGCTAGCAGTGACGGATCAGGTCCATAACGTTTTAGTGGATCTGGTGACACATTTGGAGATGAGGGTAGACACCTCGGATTTTGAGGTAGGAGGGATTCTGGAGAGAGTGGCTAATCTGGAAGGCCAGCTGCAAGTAACAAATCATGCTGCCGAGGGACTTCAAGAAAGAGTGACTCACTTAGAAGCCCAACTGAAAGCAGCCTTATTTCCGAAAGACATTCCACTTTCGGACGACGAGGAAGAACCTTTCGAGGAGGAGCCCTTCGAGGATGAGCCCTTAGAGGAGGAGCCACCCGAGGAGGAACCGGTGGAGATCGATGATGCTCAATCATACGTTTCTTTCGACGACGAGGATGTTTGATGATCTTCCTATTCTATCTTTCTTTTTCATTCATGTTTTGCTTATGTTATTTCTCTATTCAAACCTAGATAGGTAAGGTTGTTCCCATTCAATAAAAGCATGAGAAGTTTAATGTTTGAGTTATTTATGTTGTAGCCTTACAATTTATTTAATTTTCAAAATATTAGATGTTGTATTTCTCATTGTTTGTATTTGTGAATGTGAAGAATCATGTTAGAAATAGGACGTGGAGGTCGTGCGGGTGGGTGGGGTACCATCAACATGACAGCAGCGGAGCTAGCAGCACTAATCAACGATAGTGTGGCTGAGGCTCTAGCAGCACAGAATGCTGCAGATAAATGCTTTAACTATTGACTAATGAGGTCAATTCATCTCTTAAAGTGTTTTTCATAAGCTCTATAATCCCAATCCTATGTTATTTCTAAATCCAGGTCAGCAAAACCAGCAGAATCAGCAACCAGCATGCACGTTCAAAGCAGTTATGGACTGTAAGCCCCACACGCTGAAGGAGCTATTGGACTGCTCTGTTGGTTCGAAAAGGTAGAATCGGTGATTTCCATGTGCAACTGCCCAGTGGCCAATCATGTTAAGTTCGCCGCTGGAACTTTGGAGGGCCCGGCTCTCACGTGGTGGAACGCTCAGGTCCAGATGTTGGGTCTGGCCATGGCAAATGGACTCCCATGGGAGGAGTTTAAGATGATGATGAAGGAGGAGTGCTGTCCTCGCGATGAAATTCAGAAGTTGGAAGGTGAATTTTGGAACCTGAAAATGGAAGGTTCTGAAATTGAGTTGTATACCACACGCTCCCATGAGCTCGCTGCCATGTGCCCACATATGGCGACTCCAGATTACAAGAGAATTGAGCTATATATTGGAGGTCTAGTGCCTCAGATTCAAAGTATAGTTACTTCGTCCAACCCTACTACCATCCAGCAGACGATCAGACTGGCTCACAAGCTAACCGATCAGGCGGTGACTCAAGGGACTTTACCCCCGAGAGGTTCGGTCTCTAAATCCACCGACAATCATAAACGCAAGTTTGATCATCACTCCAACACCCACTCCAACTCTCACTCCAAAGGATCCCAGTTCAATCAACCCCATCAGCAGCGAAAGTTTAAGCCTGCTAAGAACTTCAATCAGACGACCTCCTCAGGTCAAAATCAAGGTAGTTATGCGGGGAGAGCCCCCAAGTGCAACACGTGCAATTATCACCACGTCGGTGCTTGTTACCATTGTCAACGGTGTGGCAAGATGGGTCACGCTACAAAAGATTGTTGAGTGGATCTTCAGAATAAGCAACCGTTCCGACCGCAAGGATCCACAAGGGAATGTTTTCAGTGCGGCAAAGAAGGACACATCCAGAGGGATTGTCCTCAGTCGAATAGGAATGGTAATGGAAGTGGGAATGGAAATGGAAATGGTAACGACAATAACCAGGGTAACAATGGTAACGGCAACAACAATCAAGGCAATAGCAGTGGTGGCAATAATGCCAGTAATGGAGGGAACGGTGAGAAAGGACGAGCTTTCGTGCTAGGATCTGGAGAAGCTCGTTTTGATCATAACGTGGTCACCGGTAAGTTTCTCTTAAATAATTACTTTGCATCTGTCCTTTTTGACACTGGTGCTGATAGGAGTTTTATATCTAGAAAACTTAGTGATATGATAAAAGGAACTCCACCTCTGTTAGAAGCTAAGTATATAATAGAGATAGTTGATGGCCTAATAATTGAAGCAACTCACATTCTTAAGGGTTGTAAGCTTGAACTAGCTACTCATAAACTTGATATCGACCTTATGCTGGTCACACTTGGTAGTTTTGATGTAGTTGTCGGCATGGATTGGTTATCTAAAAACCAAGCTGAAATCATCTGTCGAGAGAAAATTGTTCGAATTCCTCTCCCGAGTGGAGAAACCCTTTCCGTTCAGGGAGAAAAGGTTGGTGCAATCATGTTCATCATATCCTTTATGAAAGCACATAAATGCTTTCGAAAAGGGCATACTGCTATTTTGGCTCTCGTTGCTGAGCAGCCCTCAGAAGAGAAGAAGATTGATGATATTCCCATCGTTCGTGATTTTCTGGAAGTATTTCCTGAAGATTGGCCTAGTCTGCCACCACACTGTCAAGTCGAATTCCAAATCGATCTAGCACCCGGAGCGACACCGATCGCTCGGGCACCTTACAGATTGGCACCTAGTGAATTGCAAGAGCTATCTACTCAGTTACAGGAATTGTTGGATAAAGGTTTCATCCGACCTAGCTCATCGCCATGGGGAGCTCCAGTCCTGTTTGTCAAGAAGAATGACGGAACTTTTCGTATGTGTATCGACTACCGTGAGCTAAATAAAGTCACAATCAAGAATCGTTATCCTTTGCCTTGCATAGATGATCTCTTTGATCAACTCCAAGGATCCAGTTTCTATTCCAAGATAGATCTTAGGTCCGGCTACCACCAATTGAGAGTCCGAGATGAAGATATCTCTAAGACGGCTTTCAGGACAAGGTACGGCCACTATGAATTTATGGTCATGCCTTTCGGATTAACCAACGCACCTGCGGTATTCATGGACCTCATGAACCGTGTGTGTAAGCCTTACCTTCATCAATTTGTCATCGTTTTCATCGACGGCATTCTCATTTATTCCAAGAACAAGGAGGAACATCTACGTTTAATCCTGGAATTACTTAAAAAAGAACAGTTGTATGCTAAGTTTTCCAATTGTGAATTTTGGACCCGGGAAGTTCAATTCTTAGGACATGTGGTTAACGAGAAAGGAATACATGTCGACCCATCAAAGATAGAAGCCATCAAGAATTGGGCAGCACCGACGACCCCGACTGAGGTGCGACAATTTCTGGGATTGGTTGGTTATTACCGTCGATTCATCGAAGGATTTTCAAAAATTGCACAACCCCTCACTGCCTTAACCCAAAAGGGTAAAGCCTACAACTGGGGCGATAACCAAGAGTCAGCATTTCAGCATCTTAAGCTGAAACTTTGCAGTGCACCTATTCTAGCTCTTCCGGAAGGTACGAATGATTTCGTGGTGTATTGTGACACATCTATTCAGGGTTTGGGTTTTGTATTAATGCAACAAGAAAAGGTGATCGCGTATGCTTTGCGTCAACTAAAGATTCACGAGAAAAACTACACCACTCAAGATCAGGAGTTGGGAGCCGTAGTTTTCGCACTTAAGATATGGAGACACTACTTGTACGGTACCAAGTGCACCATCTACACCGATCACAAGAGTCTTTAGCATATCTTCGAGCAGAAAGAGCTGAACATGAGACAGCGTCGTTGGGTCGAGCTCTTGAATGATTATGACTGTGTGATCCGGTATCACCCAGGTAAGGCTAACGTTGTAGCTGATGCCCTAAGTTGAAAGGAAAACAAGCCCAAACGAATTCGAGCATTACAACTTACCATTCACCCCGGATTACCTGACAAAATTCGTAGTGCTCAACTCGAAGCCTTGAAAGAGGAAAACCTACAGCAGGAAGGTACGCACGGTATGGAAGCACAACTCGAGGTCAAGTCTGACGGTATTCGCTACTTCACCGAGCGAATATGGGTTCCAATATTCGGAAATTTAAGGGAACTAGTCATGGATGAAGCTTATAAATCTCGTTACTATATTCGTCCAGGTTCCGACAAGATGTATCATGACCTAAAGGTGCTGTATTGGTGGCCAAAGATGAAGGCCGATATAGCCATCTATGTGAGCAAGTGCCTGACTTGCGCGAAGGTCAAAGTTGAGTATCAAAAGCCTTCCGGTCTTCTCCAATAACCAGAGATTCTCATGTGGAAATGGGAATAAATATCTATGGACTTTATCACAAAATTGCCACGAACTCCTACCGGATGTGATACCATTTGGGTGATCGTTGACCGCTTAACAAAGTCCGCTCACTTCTTAGCAATAAAGGAAACCGACAAAATAGATAAGCTTACTCATATTTATTTGAAAGAAGTTGTATCTCGGCACGGGGTGCCAATTTCTATCATTTCAGATCGTGATGCACGATTCACCTCTCGTTTCTGGCAATCGTTACATAAAGCTTTAGGCACGCGTCTAGATATAAGTACAGCATACCATCCTCAAACTGATGGCCAAACAGAATGTACTATTCAAACTCTAGAGGACATGCTACGAGCTTGTGTGATCGATTTCGGTAACACTTGGGAGTCTCACCTATCGTTGGTGGAGTTCTCCTACAACAACAGTTATCACACTAGCATCAAGGCAGCTCCATTTGAAGCACTATATGGACGGAAATGTCGTTCTCCTATTTGTTGGGCCGAAGTTGGGGATAGTCAACTCACAGGTCCGGAGCTCGTACTTGAAACTTCTAAAAAAATCGTTCAAGTTAGAAACCGTATGGCAGGCCAAAAGAGCTATGCCGATAAGCATCGTAAACCGTTAGAATTTCAAGTAGGGGATATGGTCTTATTAAAAGTCTCACCTTGGAAGGGTGTCATTCGTTTTGGAAACGAGTCAAATTGAATCCTCGTTATGTTGGACCATTCAAAATAGTGAAGAGAATTGGCCCAGTAGCGTATCAACTGGACCTACCTGAAGGACTTAGTAGTGTGCACAACGTCTTTCACGTCTCAAACTTGAAGAAATGTCTGGCAGACGAGTCACTCACGGTTCCTCTTGAGGAACTACACATTGATTAACAACTACGCTTCATCGAAGAACCAGTCGAAATCATGGATAGGGAGGTCAAAACGTTAAAACGCAGTAAAATCACTATTGTTAGAGTCCGTTAGAACTCGAAACGCGAACCGGAATTCACGTGGGAGCGCGAGGATCAGATGATGCGTAAATATCCTAATCTGTTCAAGCACTCCACGTCAAATTCTTAAAGTACTATTTTAATTTTCGAGACGAAAATTCTTTCAACTAGGGGATGATGTGATATCTCGAGAATTTTTTTTTATTTATTTTTCGGGACGAAAATTCTTTCAACTAGGGGATGATGTGACAATCCGGACTTTTCTAGTTAACTCCGTTAACTAAACCCAGTTAAACCTTAACTTATTTAACAAAATCTAACCCCTGGGACTAATTCTGTCAATAATTGAATTAAAACCACAAGGACTAGTTATGTAAATACCTAAAACCTGTTCCATTGACTTCTCAAAGTCAAAATTGATCGAATTTGGATCATGTTGATTTCAAAAAGTCAAACTCGCGAGCTTGAGTTCGAATTTGAATTCCACAACTGAAATTCGCCCGATTCTGTAACGGGTCATATCATTATGATCAGTTTCGACATCATCAAGTCCTTAATCATCGACATTACACGCGAATTAATTCCAATTATTAGTAATCAAACCCGTAACCGCCGACTTCACTACCATTACTCACCAATTCTGAATCATTCGATCGTATACGCTGAAATTGAACACTCTCAAACTTAAATCGCACCTGTTAGAACCTGTTGCACACTCGAATTTGGCCAGAATTGCTGCAGTGGTCACCAGGGATCGAAGTCGTCGCCGTCGGCACTCGTTTTAGTCAAATCCATTCAATCTGACATCCAATATGGTAATCTCCTATACCTGTAGCTTTGTTTCTTCGTCCCGATCAAAAGCCCTATCACGTACAGGGCTTACAACATCGAATTTAGTATGAACCCGAATCTAGGGTTCATATGTTCATGTTTTGAGCGAACTCTACCCTAGACCCAATCTAAATTCAATTAAACTTCATGGATAGATTCGCCATAATCCATCCTTTGAAAGCCCTATGCTAATTCGAATGTATAACATCGAATTAATCATGAACTTATTTTAGGGTTCATCACGAGCACGGGTTAATCGAACTCTACTTTAGAACCTGTTTAAATTCAATTAATCCATATGATTAGCTTCGCAATTAACCACTCTTTGAAAACCCTATGCGAATTTGATCTCATAATATCGAATTTTTCAAGATCCAGTAACTAGGGTTGTTCTTAAAACAATTTGGGGGTTTCGTCCCTAACAAACTTATAAATCCTGTTAATTTATATAACTAGATTCGAAACCCTCCGCTTGTGTAAAGCCCTATGATTCCAAACATGTTCACTCTCAAATATGATCAAATCGATCCCTTGTTTCGTTCTAGGTTTTCGGCTTCTGTTTCAGTAATTAAACGACCATTAACTTGTTAGTTTTGCAATTAAACAAACCCACAGACTCGCAATGCCCCGACAAACAAAACCCCTAACATGTTTTGGTCGATCGAAGTCTAAATTGAAGGATCTGGGGTGGAGTTGGTTCGGCTTGGCGTGGGAGGGAAGAACCCACTGAAGTTTGTGATTAAAACCTTTTAAACCCGGATTCTGTTGCGATGACCCTAGCGCTTGGGACCAGTTAAACTCTTGTACCGATGGGGAGGAGACCCGGGTTCGAACCCTCCTCCCCTGTTTTCTTTTTAAATATTTATTTTAATGATATTTTAATTATTAAATCAATTATTATATTATTATAATATCATATTAAAGTGCTTTAGCCCGGAAAATAACCCGTAGGCTCGGGTTTGGTTTCATAACTTATTTTAAATATTATTTACCGCTTATAAAATAATATGTTTATATTATTTTCAACCCGTGTGTAACATCCGACCCCTCGTACCAACAATATTGTCTACTTTGCCCACTAAGAGCTCACGGATTTGTTTTTGGTTGCCCGGGTGAAAACTTCACAGGGGATCACCCATCCTTGGATTACTCCCACCTGAGCACGCTTAACTGTGGAGTTCTCCTCTCATCCACTACATTAAGCCCCAAAACGCGTTTTTGATTTAAGAGGCAAGGCATTCCTTATGAACTAAGGATCTCTCTTGTGCACGGCTGATGTGGGATTCACCTAGGGTGTTACAATCACCCCCCCCCCTTTTGGACTCATCGTCCTCGATGAGGTTTGCCCCACCATCCAATTCAGGGATGTGGGATTCGCCTAAGGTGTCATTCTGAACACCCCCAAGGACTCAACCGTGATCGCTGAGGTTTGCCCCACCATCCCGAACGACACAAGAGTGTCTCTGATACCATTTGTAACATCTGGCCCCTCGTACCAACAATATTGTCCGCTTTTCCCACTAAGAGCTCACGGATTTGTTTTTGGTTGCCCGGGTGAAAACTTCTCAGGGGGTCACCCATCCCTGGATTACTCCCACCCGAGCACGCTTAACTGTGGAGTTCTCCTCTCATCCACTACATTAAGCCCCAAAACGCGTTGTTGATTTAAGAGGCAGGGCATTCCTTATGAACCAAGGATCTCTCTTGTGCACGGCCGATGTGGGATTCGCCTAGGGTGTTACAATCACCACCCCTTTTGGACTCATCGTACTCGATGAGGTTTGCCCCACCATCCAATTCAGGGATGTGGGATTCGCCTAAGGTGTCCTTCTGAATACCCCCGGGGACTCAACCGTGATCGCTGAGGTTTGCCCCACCATCCCGAACGACACAAGAGTGTCTCTGATACCATTTGTAACATCCGGCCCCTCGTACCAACAATATTGTCCGCTTTGCCCACTAAGAGCTCACGAATTTGTTTTTGGTTGCCCGGGTGAAAACTTCTCAGGGGTCACCCATCCCTGGATTACTCCCACCCGAGCACGCTTAACAGTGGAGTTCTCCTCTCATCCACTACATTAAGCCCCAAAACGCGTTGTTGATTTAAGAGGAAGGGCATTCCTTATGAACCAAGGATCTCTCTTGTGCACGGCCGATGTGGGATTCGCCTAGGGTGTTACAATCACCACCCCTTTTGGACTCATCGTCCTCGATGAGGTTTGCCACACCATCCAATTCAGGGATGTGGGATTCGCCTAAGGTGTCCTTCTGAACACCCCCGGGGACTCAACCGTGATCGCTGAGGTTTGCCCCACCATCCCGAACGACACAAGAGTGTCTCTGATACCATTTGTAACATCCGGCCCCTCGTACCAACAATATTGTCCGCTTTGCCCACTAAGAGCTCACAAATTTGTTTTTGTTGCCCGGGTGAAAACTTCCCAGGGGGTCACCCATCCCTGGATTACTCCTACCCGAGCACGCTTAACTGTGAGTTCTCTACTCATCCACTACATTAAGCCGCAAAACGTGTTGTTGATTTAAGAGGCAGGGCATTCCTTATGAACCAAGGATCTCTCTTGTGCACGGCCGATCTGGGATTCGCCTAGGGTGTTACAATCACCCCCCTTTTGGACTCATCGTCCTCGATGAGGTTTGGCCCACCATCCAATTCTGGGATGTGGGATTCGCCTAAGGTGTCCTTCTGAACACCCCCGGGGACTCAACCGTGATCGTTGAGGTTAGCCCCACCATCCCGAACGACACAAGAGTGTCTCTGATACCATTTGTAACATCCGGCCCCTCGTACCCACAATATTATCCGCTTTGCCCACTAAGAGCTCACGGATTTGTTTTTGGTTGCCCGGGTGAAAACTTCCCAGGGGGTCACCCATCCCTGGATTACTCCCACCCAAGCACGCTTAACTGTGGAGTTCTCCTCTCATCCACTACATTAAGCCCTATAACGCGTTGTTGATTTAAGAGGCATGGCATTCCTTATGAACCAAGGATCTCTCTTGTGCACGGCCGATGTGAGATTCGCCTAGGGTGTTACAATCACACTTGTAACATCCCAAAACTGGTAATAAATAAATAATGACACGATCGAAATTTATAATTTTTAAATGGCAAAAGTAAAACGGATGGGCTTGGGCTCAGCTCCAACGGGCCGGGGCTCAGCTCCAACGGGCCGAAGGAAGCCCAAGTATATAAGGGCAAGGGCTGCTTCAAACCTTTCATTTCTACCATTCACAAGTTCTAGAGAGAGAGAAGAGAGCTCGGATCTAGAGAGAGAAAGTGACGGATCGACTCGGGAATTCAGGAGAACGTTGCTGCTGTGCTCGTGATCATCTCCTCCGAATCAGAAATCCAACCCAGGTAAGCGTTCGATCATAATCTGAGTTTTTATGATTTTTTTTTGGGTTTTCGGTTTTAGCCCAATAGATGATGATTTTACGGATGAAACTTGAAAATGAGCTTAGGTATAGCATCTAGAATGAAAACCGAACGTTTTGATCAAAGAAAATTTAGATATCGACAGGATCAGAGTCGCATGCAGAACCTTCGGGTTTTTGGGGAAGAAGACTGATTCATCGAAACTACTAGTTTCGATGTAGGTGAATCCATCGAAACTACTTAGTTTCGATATGTATACAGACCTATCGAAATTACATAGTTTCGATATACCCACGATCCGAAGCTAAGATAATACATAAGTTACTTACCGAAACTACCATAGTTTCGATATGAACCCATGACTCGAAACTACCAAGTTTCGACATAAGCAACCTATCAAAACTACCAAGTTTCAACATAAGCAACCTATCGAAACTACCAAGTTTCGATATAAGCAAATCCATCGAAACTACTAGGTTCAAGCATAGTAATGTCTAGTGTCATCTAGGAGCACTACCTTACGTGTATGATCTTATTATACAGATTGTGAGTGACATTAGTGACGCTCAGTAACCAGCTAAGTGTATCTCAGAAACTACTCATCAGGTAAGTTCTATGTGCCCCTTTCTATGTTATGTGCAAACCTTATTAAATGTTTTGGGACTGAAGTGTATACACTAAATGAATAAATACTATGAATGCCAATGTGATCATACGTGATATACAAATATATATATTTATATATATATATATATATGAAAACGAATTATGAACAAAGAATGAAACGTATGTTTACAAAGTATGAATGAAAGAATGACAAAATATGAATGAATGAAATCTTGCTTTATATAATATATACTGCATGTTATGAATATACGTGAATGTTATGGACGCTTCGATGCTAACGGCTACTACGGTAGACGGACGACCACGTGACTATCTTGCAACCGGGACTAAAATGTTCCTTCATCAGCTAGGAAATAAAAAAGGGGCATTAATGGACGGTCAAAGCAAATGCCAAATCATATGTAAAACGGTTGCAAACATGGTAGCACGTGGGAAACGGATACCTTCGGGTAGACGGGCGAAAAGGACGGACTACGACGGTAGGACGGTTTATGACGGACGACCGAAGGTTGGCCGGACGGTTTTAAGGCAGACGGTTTCTAGGACCGGACGAGTCAAAGGGCTACGACGGTAGCTTCATGGCGTATGTCTTTGTGACATACGTAGTAAAAGACGGGTTGATCACCCTTATGTGTATGACCAAATGAATGTTAAGGAAAAATAAAGGTGAATGCATATCAATGTAGTCACTCAAGAATGATGAAAGAAAAGTAAAAGTTAAGAATACGTATTTATGTTCTTTATATATAAACTTATGTATACTTTGAAGAAATAATGTTTATATCTAATCTTTTTAAACTAGAACTCACCAGGGTTAGCTGACTTTTAGTATACATTTCAGGTAACAAAGAAAAGGGTCGTGCGAAGGCGTGAAGGATGCCCGGCTAGAGACTGACATTCCGATTTATGTTTTCTTTTGTTAAACAATGATGTATGTTTTAAATGTTGAGACTTCCGCTGTAATGTACTCAAACGTGAATGTTTTTGTTGTTAATTGAACGTGTTAAATTTAAAGTTCAGTATTAATGACTTTGTTTATGAGTAAATCCAACAAGTGAGGTTACCCGGGATAAGGGGCCTTACAAGTTGGTATCAGAGCAATAGTTTGAGATATTCAGACATCCCTAAATGTCTGGACTCAAGCTGATTATGGGACCAATGCACAGATGTCAGTCTGGGTAGCCAACGCCAACGCCAGCACAGTAAGTAAGTACTAAGGTTAATACACTTGGATAAGAATAGATACTCAAACCTAGAACCAATAGATGTCAATGTCACGACCAATTTGAAGAGTTTGGAACCCGAAAGGCAATGTAAATTTTTAATCACAAACCGGTCCCTGTAATTAAAAATTTACCTTGTTCGTACTGTTCTAAGACTATGATCTGAGAAAATGACATTGATGTATTTCCTTTATGACCATCAGGAAACTAAGAACTATGGCTGGAGGAGGAAGAACAGGACGCCGAGGCGGTCGCCCTGGCCTAGTCGGTAGGCCTCCACTGAATCCAAGACATCAAGAAGAAGAGGATGTTCACACGGAAAGCACAGAGAGCGTGCACCAAACTAATTTCACCCCAACTGGGGGCGACCATCAAGGGTCTCTACAGTTGGAGCTCGAGGTCAGAGATGCTATTGCCCGTGAGGTCGTGCTCACTTTAAAGAATGTATTGCCTGACTTGCTGTCTGAAGCATTAAAGAAAATTAAGGAAGATGATGAAGTAAACCATGAGGAAAAAGTATATGACAGTGATGGGGACGAAATAAAGATGGGATCAAGCAATAGGGGGTGCACTTATAAAGGTTTCAAGGACGGAGACCCACCCAAGTTTGATGGGAACAAGGATTCAGTGGCTACGTTCGAATGGATTGAGAGGATGAACGCTGTAATCAACATAAGCGAGTGTCGACCGGACCAGGCCGTTAAGTATGTTGCACATTCTTTCACCAATGAAGCACTAGGTTGGTGGAGAAACATTCAGAGAATAAAGTCGCCAAACGCTATTACCAGAATGACATGGGAAGACTTGAAGAAACTGATAATCCAAAAGTTCTGCCCATAAAACGAGATTGATCGTGTGGAGAACGAGTTCCTGAACTTCAAGGCTGGCAACAAGACTCATCACCACTATACTTCGAGATTCAATGAGCTGGCCCAACTGGTACCACACTTAGTGGAGACTGAAGACCGTCTGATTAAGTACTATGTCAAGGGTTTGCCGCAAAGGGTCCGTGTCCATGTCAAAACTAACCTACCCTCGACCTTCGAGTCGGTAGTGAATCTGAGCGGAATCGTCTACGACTACGCCAATGAGGACCCGGCACCTGAGACACAAAATAGAAAGTGGGAGAACCCGTCTAGGGGCACCGGGAAAAGGGATGCAGCAGCTGAAGTTAAGAAACCAAGGTCAAATGAATATGAAACTTGCAAGAAGTGTGGAAAGCGCCATCTTGGTGAGTGCCGAATCGGCACCATCATGTGTTATAAGTGCGGGAAGCTGGGGCACTTCTCCCGAGAGTGTTTAAAGGATGTCAAGTTCCAGAGTTGTGGAAAATATGGACACCTGACTAGGGATTGCAGGAAAACCAGACAATCCGGTTCGGAAAGGAAAAGGAAGCTGAAAAGGAACAGCCAAAGGCTAGGACTCGAGCCTATGCTCTGACTGAGGAAGAAGCAAGAGGAAACCCTGATGTTGTGTCAGGTACGTTTCTAGTAAATGATGAAAATGCTGCTATTTTATTTGACTCTGGTGCTAGTAAAAGCTTCATATCAAATGCATTTAGTCGTAAACTGGATTGCACTATCAACACCATAGTAAAGGCCTTTAGCGTACAAACTGCCGTGGGTAAAAATTCGACAGTGTTTCAAGTAACAGAGGATTGTATCATAGAAATAGAGGGCCATAAGTTTCCTTCTAGATTATTCCTTCTCACCTTAGGAGGATTCGATATAGTATTGGGTATGGATTGGTTAGCTGCCAACGAAGCTCAAATCATATGTAAACATAAGAGGATACACCTCAAAGCTCCTAGCGGAAGTCCAATTACAGTTTATGGGGATTGGAACTGCATAATGCCAAACGTCATTTCGATGATCAAGGCCGAAAGTTACATGAGGCGCGGTTGCGAAGCTTATCTAGCGTATGTTATTAACGATAGAATGAAAATGAAAGCACTCAGGAATGTACCCGTGGTGTGCAACTTTCTGGAAGTATTCCCTGAGGATCTACCTGGATTGCCACCCGATCGGGAAATGGAATTTCAGATTGATTTACGGCCAGGAGCTGAGCCCGTTGCCAGAGCCCCCTACCGATTGGCTCCGTCAGAAATGAAAGAATTGATGTCTCAAATACAGGAATTAACAGAAAAAGGATTTATTAGACCGAGCATTTCACCATGGGGCGCTCCGGTACTATTTGTAAAGAAGAAGGACGGCAGCATGCGCATGTGCATTGACTACCGTGAACTGAACAAGAGGACAGTAAAGAACAAATACCCACTGCCTAGAATAGATGACCTTTTTGATCAACTGCAAGGTGCGAGTTGGTTCTCAAAGATCGATCTTAGGTCGGGTTACCATCAGTTGAAAGTAAGAGAGGAAGACGTACCAAAGACCGCGTTTCGCATGCGTTATGGGCATTATGAGTTTCTCGTGATGTCCTTCGGATTGACTAACGCACCTGCAGCGTTCATGGATTTGATGAATAGAGTATGTCGACCAATGTTGGATCGATCAGTGATAGTTTTTATAGATGACATACTGGTATATTCGAAAAGCGAGGGTGATCACCACTGTCACCTAAGAGAAGTTCTGGAGGTGCTAAAGCAGGAAAAGTTGTACGCAAAATTCTCCAAATGTGCATTCTGGCTTAGGGAAGTCCAATTCCCTGGTCATGTGATAAACCCAAACGGCATCATGGTAGATCCTGAAAAGATCGAGACAGTAAAGGAATGGAACGTCCCAAAGACACCAACAGAGATACGAAGTTTTCTGGGATTGGCAGGCTATTATCGGAGATTCATTCAAGATTTCTCGAGGATAGCATCGCCACTAACTAAATTGACACGGGAGGAAGTAAAGTACGAATGGGGTCCAACCCAAAACAACGCGTTTTGTGGCTTAATGTAGTGGATGAGAGGAGAACTCCACAGTTAAGCGTGCTCAGGTGGGAGTAATCCAGGGATGGGTGACCCCTGGGAAGTTTTCACCCGGGCAACCAAAAACAAATCCGTGAGCTCTTAGTGGGCAAAGCGGACAATATTGTTGGTACGAGGGGTCGGATGTTACACCGTGACTCTTAGTATAAAATAATACATATATTATATTATTTCGCCTCGTTTATTATTTCGTGTAACGTTTTAAACTAATTAATAATATAATTGTTATATTATTTACCCCCATTTATATACTCGATTAAAAATAATATATTTATTATTTTTCACACAAATTATTTGGTTAATCATACGAACCTAAAAATAATATATTAAGTTATATTATTTTCCTAACTTTTGTAAACGACTCTAACGTACGAATTTATTTATTTATTTATTATTCGTTATTAACGTTTGACGCGTAACGTATACATCTTAATTATAATTAAAGAATTCTTATTCTCGTAGACACCTTCGTCTACTCTTGATCATTAGAGCTTTTCCTTAGGACGTTCAACCTTCCGTGTCGTCATCACAAATCTCAACTTGTCTCTAATTTATGTGTTTATAATTTTAGGGCATTCGTAAGTCGTTTGAGACTTACACTTGTGATTCCAACTTATCTCTTGTGTGATACTGCCTACGCCATTCAGGTGAGTTTTCATGGCCCCTTTTTACTGTTTTAAACTGGGGGAGAAAACATGTCGTAAATGTTTTTTGATTTTTGTAATTCATATATGATATCACTTGTATGACTATGCGTATATATTATTCTTTAAGTCCTCACATCGGATCGTTAATATGAACATAGTGAGGTAGTTTGAGTAGTATTACTGAGTTTGACAAACCTCACCCGCGTTAGTCACGCTAACTCGATTGGAGGTCGAACGGGTGCAATATTGACCTAATCATGCACCATGATGGTGGGAGGCATATAAACAGTCAGCTGTCGGTTGAGAGCGCATTAGTTAACATGTTTACTGGTTAGCTACCTATTGATTTATATATTGAATGTACATTAATCTGTTAAACGCTTCTATAAATTGAAACCTGTGAACTCACCAACCTCGTGTTGACATTTGCTTACATGTTTTTCTCAGGTCGCTTAAGATAAGGCACAGGTGCACACAATAGGACATGCATAGAAATCCTGCCTTTGATTTATGTTTTTATTAAACTTTTGGACTATTTTAATTTGTGTTTGGTTTGGACTTTTGGTCTATTCTTTTGGGCGCGTGTGTTTTGCACATTTACTTTCTTTACGCTTTCACATTAACTCTGTTTGATATGATAATTTTAATTTGAGTCCCATGTAGAGTCGTTCAATGTAACTAATGTCTGAGATCCTGGTTCGTCACTTCCCAAACGGTAAAACTCCGTTAGTTGAAATTTGGGGGTGTGACAAAAACTGAAGTCATGGGGTGTTTTGTATCGTAGATACGAATTATGAAAACATGGTTTTGTTTATGAACTCAGCTGCTTTATGCTGATTCAAATGTTTTAA
This sequence comes from Smallanthus sonchifolius, assembly GCA_023525975.1. Lineage (NCBI taxonomy): Eukaryota > Viridiplantae > Streptophyta > Magnoliopsida > Asterales > Asteraceae > Smallanthus > Smallanthus sonchifolius. The sequence goes on from CM042031.1 coordinate 27,785,733, forward strand.
AATGTTTTCGAGCACAGGCGATAGTAGTTTAGAGGCTTGTAGCTTGGCATTCCAGGGCTTTCCAGATGGTGTACATATGGATGTTTTTTTACTGAAGGCAGGTTATGCGAAACCATAACGCCTGAGTTTGTGGATGGTTAACGGAACCATAAGGCCAGTGTTGTAGGTTCCTATTAGTATCACACCCCGCCCCGGGCACCCCCGGGACGTTACCGGGCTGCGACGTCAGTTGGCACCTTCGATACCACATTTTTGGGTTGCACCGGGTCTAGGTGTGTGGCCTGACCCGAATTATGCAACAAAACTGTCATCGATACTATGAGGTCATTTCATTCTTTTCCTGAAAACATTTGAAAATGAACGTCAGCTACATGCTGGTGAATAATTTATGACCTCAAGTCATTTTCATACGCATGGCAAAACAGTTTAATTAAACAGTTAAACATTTCATCATTGGAGGATTCTAGTGATCATATCACTTCCTTGCATTTCATCCATTTGTATACATTGGAGAAGCACTCATGGCCACGTGGCCAAACTGGCACAACTGCGCTTTACGCATCACCCGACATACGAGCCAACCCCGCCCGGCCCAACTGGGATCCGGAGCGAGTATAAATATGTGATCAAAATTTACGTACACTTCCTGTGTATCAACATTCCCGAGGGGTAAAACCCCTAATTATGGGATTAGTGTGAATAAATATTTAATTATCATGTTTTGCGTGAACATAAATCATTTGATATTTTGCGTGAAGGTGCCGACAGCACCAGCACGTCTTATTTGCGTGATGATAGCTTACAACCCAAGCACGTCTTACAAATCATTTTTGTAAAAGCTCACTCTCGCCATGAGAACGAGTATTTTTGATAAAGATGAGTATTCACCTTTAGTTTGAAGTCGGTGATCGAAGGATAATAATCTTGGTGTTAAATAGCTCTTAGAGTTGAATCTTAGGGCTCTAGCACCTTAACTTGCACTTCTATGTGTTCCCCGGGTTTCTTCGGCTCGGAAGTCGAGACGTCTGGATGGCCCGGGAAAGGCTCGAGAGTAGTGAGAGCTCGAGAGAGAGGGTGTACGAAATGAAATGTCAATGCTCCTCAAGTTATAGGCCTGATGTAAGCCCATGTCGGACCATTATCCAGGGGGATATCGGTCTGATATGCCTACATTGTCCCGCATGCACACCACATGGAAGCCATGCAAATCCGGTGTGCCACCCGTCCATGACGGACCGAGTTGGTCTGCCATGTTGGTCTGACATCCATCCACGCGTCCGACATGTTGACGCATGCCTTACACGTGTCTGGTGCAGAGGGCTCCTAGGGGTTTACGTTTCGGACCGTTTTCTTGGCCATGTCGGTCCGACATCCAATCTCTTCCCATATCGGACCGATATCTAATCACATGTCGGTCCGATATCTCCTAACTTTCAGAATTTCCTAATTAATTTTCTGACTCTTGGGTTTCCATTACCTCCCGTTATTTCTTATGAGTTCCGGGCAGAAATTGATATCGGAATTTTGGCAGGTGTTATATCATCCCCAACTTTTTTGAAATCTCGTCCTCGAGATTACTTTCTGAATAAGTGTGGGTATTTCTTTTCATTTCGGATTCAAGTTCCCACGTGTACTCAGGTCCACGTCTACAATTCCATTTCACCTTGTCCAACATGAGTTTCTTTCGTTTCAATTTCTTTTCCTGTCGGTCCTCAATTTGTAACGGTTGTTCCACAAACTTAAGCCTTTCATCCACTACTACATCTTATAATTGCATGGCTAAGGTTTCATCTACTAAACATTTTCGCAGATTGGAGACATGGAATACATCGTGTACTCCATTCATCACTGTTGGCAATTCTAACCGATATGCCACTGGTTCGATTCGTTCTAAGATTTTAAATAGCCCAACAAATATAGGGCTTAACTTCCCTTTCTTTCCGAATCATACCACACCTTTCCAAGGTGATACCTTAAGTAAAACATTGTCTCCAACATTAAATTCTAACGGCTTTCGCCTTTTGTCGGCATAACTTTTCTGGCGATCACGAGCCGTTTTTAATCTTTCCCTTATTTGTAATATTTTATAAGTGGTTTTCTGGACTATCTCAGGTCCTGATACCTGGTTTTCTCCTACTTCTGCCCAAACGGGAGTTCTGCATTTTCTGCCATACAAGGCTTCAAATGGTGCAGCTTGTATACTTGTGTGGTAGTTGTTATTGTAAGAGAATTCCATCAGAGGTAAGTGGTCGTCCCAACTTCCTCCTAGGTCAATAACACATGCTCAGAGCATATCCTCCAAGGTTTGGATTGTCCTCTCACTCTGCCCATCCGTTTGAGGATGGTATGCAGTGCTAAGGTTTAAATGAGTTCCAACAACTTTTTGGAAGCTCTGCCAGAATCGAGAAGTGAATCGACTGTCTCTATCCGATACTATGGACAACGGCACTCCATGTAGGGATACTAACTTGTTGACGTATAGTTGCTCCAACTTGTCCATACTAAAGTTTCTTTCATTGGTAGAAAATGTGCGGAGTAGGTTAAACGAACAATGATAACCCATATCGTGTCATTTCCTCATTTGGTTATGGGAAGTTTAGTGACGAAGTCCATGGCAATCATTTCCCATTTCCATACCGGTAATTCTAGCTGTTGTAATAGCCCAGATGGCTTTTGATGTTCAGCTTTAACCTTGGAACAGGTTAGACATTTGGCCACATACTCGGCTATGTGCTTTTTCATGCCGATCCACCAATATTCTGGTTTTAGAATTTTGTACATCTTATCACCACCGGGGTGCATTGTGTACTTGGATTTATGGGCTTCCTCGAGAATTTCTCCTCGGAGATTTCCATAGATTGGAACCCAAATCCATTTATTTATTCTAAGGACGAGTTGTTCGATCCTTCCTATCATTCCTTCATATTCAAGGTTTGCCACTTTCATGGCTGATTTCTGTGCCTCTTTGATTTGAGAGATAAAACTGGCTTGCAGGTCGAGTCTTAGGGCACGTACTCGCTTTGGTTTCTCATGTTCTTTTCGACTTAATGCGTCGGCTACTACGTTAGCCTTGCCCTCATTATAACATATCTCGCAGTCATAGTGACTTAAGACTTCCATCCATCGTATTTGTCTCATGTTCAGCTCTTTCTGGCTGAAGACATACTTTAGACTGTTGTGGTCTGTGAAAACCATGAATTTAACTCCGTCGAGATAGTGTCTCCATAATTTCAGTGTGACGATTGTGGCACCTAACTCCAGGTCATGAGATGTATAGTTTTTTCATGAGTCTTAAGTTGTCTAGATGCATAAGCGGTGACTTTCTTTCCTTGTATCAGTACACATCCTAAACCAATGTGTGATGCATCGCAGAAAACTACAAAACCTTCGTTGCCTTCGGGCAGCGATAGAATTGGTGCTTGAGTGAGTTTCTGCTTCAGTGTTTTAAATGCTTCATCCTGCTTTGGACCCCATTAATATTTGACTTGCTTTTGGGTTAGTGCAGTCAAATGAACGACGATCCTTGAGAAGTCCCTTCTCGTAAACTACAGACTTTGGTTGGCGTTTTTGGTACTTCCCAATTGGATATGGCCTCAATCCTAACTGGATCTACTTGAATTCCCTTCTCATGTATAACGTGACCGAGAAATTGTACTTTTGACAACCAAATATCACACTTTGAGAATTAAAGTTTCTTGTTTCTCAATAGTTCAAGTATCGTCCTTAGATTGTTGGCATGATCTTCCTTACTTTTGGAGTAGATAAGTATATTGTCTATGAACATGATTACGAATTTATCCAAATAGTGTTTACAGATTTGGTTCATCATATCCATGAATGCTGTGAGAGAATTTGTAAGTCCGAACGGCATAACCGTGAACTCAAAGTGACCGTATCTAGTTCTGAACGCAGTCTTAGATATGTCTTATTCTTGGACTTTCAATTGATGATAGCCTGATCGTAGGTCTATTTTGGAAAAGCATCTTGCTCCTTGGAGCTGATCAAACAGATTGTTGATTCTTGGAAGTGGATACCAATTCTTGATTGTAACCTTGTTCAATTCTCGGTAATCTATACACATCCTCAATGATCCGTCCTACTTTTTCACAAAAAGTACCGGAGCTCCCTATGGCGAGGAACTTGGCCTTATAAAAACTTTCTCTAATAACTCATCGAGTTACTTCTTTAATTCAACCATCTCGGTAGGAGCTAATCAGGGCTTTGGCTATCGGAGCCGTTCCTGGCATAAGATTTTTTTGAAACTCCACTTCCCGATCTGGCGGTGTTCCAGGTAACTCTTCAGGTAAAACATTCGGATATTTGGAGACGATAGGTACATCCTTCAGTTCCCGCTTGGTGTCGCAGGTGGTTACTGTCACACCCCGACCGACGGCGGATTATACGTCGGGGCGGACGCGGTTGTTCAATAGCACAAGGTTGACTATTAAAGTTTCAATATTTCATTAATAAATAGATTCAAAGGTTCAATACAAAGAATAAATCAAATACATAGTAAGAATACAAGTCTAATTGATTAATCATTCTAGGTCCAAGCATCCTATTTGATCACGATAAAGTCTCATGTTGTAGAACCTGAAACATGTGAAAGAATCTGTCAACTACAAAATAGTTGGTGAGATATAAAGGTTTTGACACAGTTTAAACAAGTATTTGAGAAGAATTTACAATTCACTATGATTCATGCATTCTATAATGTAAGTATGAGAAAACAAGCATGTTAGACATTGTGCACATCAACCCTCCAACCAAGTTTAGGCATAACCCGCAGGTTACCCTTATAAGTCTCAAGTTTAAAGTTTAATGTAGTAACAAACACCAAGGGCTCCCCCTCGAAGGGGTCAATCAATCAAGGTGGATTGGTCAAATACAATAGATCTATCATTGTTATTATCGGCTTGATCAAAGCTAATGAATGTGCTAGTTTTAAGTTTAATCTAAGCATACAAGTCTCAAGTTTAACATAAGAATAAACACATAGTCATAGTTGTACAAGAATTGTATAAGTTTAAGAATTGTGAACATGTTTCACCCCAAAAGCATAAAAGGAAAAAGGGGCTAAGTATACTCACTTGGATTGATGACGAGTATCCGAACAAGAGTTAAGTATTTGCAAGACTTGGAGAGGGAGAGTATTCTCACAATAAGCCTATGAATATAAGTCTAAGGTTTCAAGTTTGTTTCTACAAGTCTAAGGTAAAAGATTTAGGATTTTCAAGATTCGACTAGGGTTCCAAATGGACGGTGGGAAAGTTTGCGTTTATGAAGTTTAAATCAACTTTAAACCAAGGGTTTTGAGTGAATGACTCAAGGTGTAATAAGTTTATTAGTTTTAGAATAATTATTTAAAAGTCTCACAATTACACAAAATAGGTGATAATAATCGAACAAAGTTTTCTCAGTATTTATAAATATATTAAGGGTAAGACTAAATAATTGTTAAAGATTTATAATAATTATTTAAAGAAAAGAAAAATTAATTATCAAAGAACAATAATTTTTTAGAGGGTAATTACTATTCACAGGTTAATGATAATCATTTAAAGACTAAATAGTTATTTTAAGAATATGAAATTTTTAGAATTAAATAATAATTTACAAGAATAATCAACATAAATTATTTAAGATTTGTTTAAGTTCCTAAGTATTAAGTATTTATACAAATTAACTTGTAAATAAATGAGTTTAAATAAATAATGAACAATTATAAGTTTATAAGGTATTAAATAGAATTTTCTATAATGGTTATATCTTAATTATAAGTTTATAAATATTTTTAAAGTCTAAAAGAAAACCATAAGTTTATATGGTTTTAAATAGAGTTTCTATTAATTTATAAGTTTATAAATGTTTAGAGTTTTCACTTAGTTTTTATAAAGTTTATAACTTTATAATTATTTAGGAAATAAATAAAGTATAATTACTTCTCTTCTTTTATATAAACAAATAGTTTTATGTTTATATAAATTTTATAAAGTGTATAAATTTATAAATTTATAAGTTCCTGATTAAATAAATTTATAAAATTTTCTGATTTTTTTATAAAAGTTTATTTAAGTTTTCTGTTTTATTAAAAATGTATAAATAGATTAATGTTTTTAAAACAAAATAAATTTGTTATTTAATCTTTTAAAGTTTCTGATTTTTTTTGTAAAGTAATTTGTGATGGAAGTATAAGTTTTATAAAGTTTAGAATTATTTTTATAGTTTTTAAGAATTTAAAACTATTATTAAGGATAAATCTTTTTATAGTCTTTAACTAAGTTTAATTAATTAAAAATAGTTTCAGAATGTAAAAGTGTGATTAAAAATCATAATTGAGTTTATAAAAGTTTAACAGATTTTATAACAATTTTTAGAAAAATTAAATCTGATTTAATAAGCATATAAAAATGAATTACATAAAAATAGGGGGGCCGGGTCGAACCCGCGCCTGTTCCCGGCTCACCGTATACACACACACTTAACCTCCCGGCTACGGGTTCGCTGGTGTATATACTCGGAAAAGAAAAACTTAAACAACACTCCCAAACAGCCCCAAATTGATATGAACCCTAAAATCGAATTCGTCCAAATACGGATCGAATCACCCTCTGTTTATGAATTTAAACAAAGGGCTTTTGATTCTCACAAGAAAGCGACGACCATGGATACAAGTATTACCTGAAATGGTTTCGAATCGAATGAGAACTGGTTCGAGATAGGTGCGGCTGTCGCGATGTGGAATCCGGGAATGCAGGAGCGATAAGATGAAATCGTTGGTATGAGGAGTGTAAGGGTGATGTCGCTAATGATCCTAATTCGTCATTTATACTTGATTTCATCTTTAATGCCGAGTTGGTTGGGAGGATTTCGGTTGGACTTTAATTCGACAATCCGCGTGACTGTAACTGGAATCGAGTATTGATATGTATGGGGTTTCGATCGCACGCGTGTATGGAAGCTCGGGAAGGAATTAATTCGGTCGGGAACGCGTTTTTAAATAAAGCGGCTCAAGATTGGTTGTTTGCGGGACTCAAACTCGGGATCACTTTTCAGATTCGAGAGTTTGGCCTAATTACTCATTGGGCCCCTGAGGTTTCAAAGTGTTATCATTTTATGTATTAAACTTGGTTTTGAGTTTAAAGTATGTTTCAAGGAATGACAGTTTTTGTCCCTTGACTTTTATAAAATAAATATGTTTTAGATTTATAAAAGTTAAGTAAATTTTATAAGTTTTATCCTTATAAAATAACTTATAGGATTTATTTATTTATAAGTTTAAATATTTAACAATTAAGTTTATAAATTTTGTCTTTTGTAATCGTAAACTTATAAGTTTTAAATACTCCTTGCCCGTAAGATGTAGCTAATACGAGTTTCTACGGATTCACATTTATAATATGTGTAGGAATTTAGGAAAAAGTTGTGTCGGGATATCCTGGATATTACAGTCTCCCCTACTTTAGGAAATTCCGTCCCGAAATTAAAGTAGGAGGTTTCTGTTTTAAGTCTTATGATACGCACAAGGATAACGAGGAAAGGTATCTTACGTTCCCTAGTAAACCTTGGGTTACGTTTAGATTTCTAAATGAGGTGAAATGACATGAATAAGATTACGCTTGTGTTTCTAAGTTTTCAAAGCCTTTGGTTATCAAGAGTTTCCCTAAGAAGCATATAGTTTTATTGAAATATAGGAAGATTCATTTTCAGGAATGCATCCGAGAGGATATCTGCTAAATTTCCATTCAGGATTTCAAGTGAGATGCATCACTTAGGATGGATTCGATGATAGTTCAAGAATTGGAGTTTGTAGACTAATACGTTTAAGGATTGCTACGGTACCTAAGTTCCGTGGCTCCCTTTTACGATAAGTCTTAGATCGTAGCACACGACAGAGTTTACTATGTCCTTCTATACGCTGATTTTCGTACTTATGTGTGCACCCGCAAGCATTTAAATCATCGCGTAGTCCGCATAGGTCCTTCCGCTTGTGTGTGGATCAAGAAAGAGTATAAGAATTTGTTTAACACATGACTAGATTTTCCACATAAGAGTGATCATTGATTAACGAGTCCCTTAGAGAGAATCGTCGTTCAATGAGTAAAGAAAGGAATGTGACAAGATTTAGAGTTTCAAAGTTTCCTCGTGATTGATTAAGAATACTTCAATCATTGAGTAGTTTAAAGTCTTTACACTTTCCTCGTGTTTGATCAAGAATACATCAAACCTTGAGTAGTTTAAAAGTCTTATACGTTCATCATGTTTGAATAAGAATACGTCAAACATGGAATAGTTTAAAGTCTTATACGTCCATCGTGTTTGAACAAGCATACGTCAAACATGGAGTAGCTTAAAGTCTCGTACGTTCATCATGTTTGAACAAGAATACGCCAAACATGGAGTAGTTTAAAGTCTCATACGTTCATCATGTTTGAACAAGAATACGTCAAACATGGAGTAGTTTAAAGTCTCATACGTTCATCATGTTTGAACAAGAATACGTCAAACATGGGGTAGCTCAAATTGTGTTTGAACAAGAATACGTCAAACATAGAATAGTTTAAATTGTGTTTGATCAAGAATATGTCAAACATAGAATAGTTTAAATTGTGTTTGAACAAGGATACGCCAAACATAGAATAGTTTAAATTGTGTTTGAACAAGAATACGTCAAACATAGGATAGTTTAAATTGTGTTTGAACAAGAATACGTCAAACCTAAAATAGCTTAAAGTCTCTTAGTTTAGCTTCAGTGTATTGAAGTATACGATTACGTTTCGAGTGTAAAGCGGTTATCTAAATACTCTAGTGTTTTAAGAGAGGTGTGGGACAGCGTTTGGAACAGGCTTAACCGTTATACGCTTTCTCACAGAAGATTCAAGTTGTCCAGAAGATTTGTGGATCCCGATGTTTGGTTTAGATAGGAGTCAGGGGATGTACTCTGCTAAAGAGAGTAATGTCCTCCTTCCTATTAGTTTCTAGTATCAAGAATGAAGTTTTCTCATGTATTTGGAATGTACATTTATCAAGTCTTATAGGGTTTGGTTAAGATGGACACACAAAAGTTTTCAAGACTAAGAATCCAAGTATAAGTTTGAAAATATGATAAGTCAGTTGAGTTTCAAGTTTCAGTATTAAGCTTCACATGATCCTTTATTGAACATGCCTCATTTGGTGTTTTAGAAGGTGTTTAGTTTCAGGAATACGGGATTGAGTATTTGTACGAGTTTTACATGACTCAAAAGTCCCCGACCTTATAGTGGTGTATACGAAGTTTAATGTTTTAGCAACGTGCATTTGAGCTTTTAGTTCCCGTTGTGATTTATAGTAAGTCTTTTACGTGACAAGAGTTGAATGAGGAAAGTCTCCAAGCATAGAGTAACGGGAAAAGTTTCGATAAGGTTTATGATAGTGTGTTTACGAATGATTTATCTTGTTTCACAACAGTAGGTATAGTTTTCTTTTATATAAAATGTAGTTAAAATGTTTTAAAAAAATGACGAGTTGGACATTGATAAATAGTATAAGTAAGACTTATGAAAAGGTTTGTATAATTGTCAAATGAAAAGTTGGTCAAGTTTAGAAGTGTGAAGTCTATATATAAGTAAGGATCATAGTTGATTACGACAGTGGTTCGTAAGTCGAGTTGTTTTAAAAGAGTGCTTACGAATCAGAAGGTTCATTCAAGGTTTATTCTTCAAGTATACGTCCCACTTAGGTTTTTTTTTATAGTTTAATGCTACGTTGTTAATTATCTCTAGTACTAATGCGGGTCGCTCTTGACGGAAGTGTTTGGGTAAGAGGGTTAAGTTTGTAATGATGAGAGAAGTGTCAAATTAACAAGTGATAACAAGATGAAATTTCAAAATAACTTCCATTAGATGTTTCAAAATTAGGGCTTCTAGCCCTTACATAAGACAAAATTTAAAGTTTAATAGAAATGGAGGCTTCATGCACGCCTTAGGTAGCTCTCCACTAAGAAACAGATTAGTACTACCACAAGTACTGCTAGGGTTACTCGGATGGCAAACCTAGCCTCTGCCCTAGTGGTCTCGGTGCGGTGCTCGAGGATTTCTCTGTCTTCTTCCAAAGTTACGATCTTTTCTTCCTGGATCCAGATTTGATTGGCCAGGTCGTTGATCCTTTGGTTTAATAGGTCGTGCTGTGCCCTATGCTCTATCTCCCTCCTCATAAATTCTTTGATTTCCAGAAACCTAGGAATGTTAGACACCGGGATCCCCATTGCCACGGCAGGTACTTCGGTATGCCTAGCCCTTAGGGTAGGGGTAGGTGCTAGGTACGGGTCCCTTGGTGGCGATGAGAACTGGTGGTGAAGATGAGGCGGTTGATAGGGATTCCTCGGTGGTGATGTCCTAGGGTTTCTGGTCCAGTTGGTGTTGAGTTCAGCTCTTGCCCGTGTATTAGGATAAGGACTTGGTTGATACACCGGTGACTCGCTACTCTCTTCGCGGTCGGACTCTCCTCTTGGACGATACACTGGTGAAGAGTGTGAGTGGGAGTCCATTACCTAGCGAGAGGGAGAGTAGAAAGAAAGGTTGTAAGTAAGTTGATCAAATATATTCAAAAGTTTTTATACATAATACTGAGTCATCACAGTAATATTTTCAAAAATAGTTTTAATTGGAAGTTGATGGGCTAACGAGGAAGATTCCCGGAAGAAAGGGGTGGTCACAAGGACTCACTTAAGTACCCTATTTCCCTAGCCAGAACTTCCTCATGGGCCTACAACTTCTCTCAGTTGTTGTCACCGATGTTTGGGTTTATGGTGCTATGTCAAGGTTCATTGTGGGCTTAGAGTCTTTAAACGTGGAGCTTGTTTGTTCTATAGTAGGCTTCTTCCTCTACAAGGAAATTACTTAGGTTACAAATTTCTTTGTTAATGTATTTTGGATTTTAAAAGACGTTAAGTTTTGTTTACAGGAACGGTGATGCGTAAGTTTTAAGGACGTATGAAGGTTTTAAGTTTTAAAAGTGTAACAAAGTTTTGAGTTAGTCATAAATGAAGTTTGCTTGAGTGACGAAAAATGAAATGAGACACAAGGGTTTCCCCTTATGTGCCAAGTTTATAAAATAATGAAATTTATAGGAGAATTTGTAGAGTAATACATAGTTTTAAGGGTTGTATTACAACGATCACGAAGATTATTGGGTAGTATCTATAAATATAAGTTTATGTATGTAGTATAATCTCGTAAGAATTTCTCCTTGAAGGTAACTCCTTCATGTCATGACGAGTAAGCATGTTATCATGTGACAAGACGGGACTTAAGAATCATAGAGTAAAGGTTATAGAGGAAAGTTTTTGAATCATGAATTTATGAAGCGTAAAGTACTTGAGATGGTACTCATTTAGTGCATATCACTAAGTAAGTACTTTGACATATCAAGAGAGATCTAAGCTCACTAATGTTTAGAGAAGTCATGCATTCCTATAAGTGGATACTCATCCCAAGAATTCCCAGGAAAGCATACGGGTCCAACGGTTGATTTGGATTTATACGAAATGCTTTCTTTGACAGAATTTCCCAGAATACAGGTATCCACCCTTCCGGTCCGCACAAGTTCTCACACATTATCTAGAACTTAAATATTCTTGACGAGAGTTTAGTGGTGGCTTAGACTTAAAGCCTAAGAACGTGTCCTCGATGTAGTAGCCTCTTGTAGCACGTAGGTAAGTAGAAACGTAGAATCTCTAAGCGTATAAGATTTAAGAATAGAATGAGGAGAGAATTCCTAGTAAGGGACATGATATAACTCATGTTTGGGTCTCCTAAGTTATAGTCTAGGTCATGTGTCTAATAACCTAATTCCCTATAACCAAGGCTCTGATACCAATCTGTCACACCCCGACCGACGGCGGATTATACGTCGGGGCGGACGCGGTTGTTCAATAGCACAAGGTTGACTATTAAAGTTTCAATATTTCATTAATAAATAGATTCAAAGGTTCAATACAAAGAATAAATCAAATACATAGTAAGAATACAAGTCTAATTCATTAATCATTCTAGGTCCAAGCATCCTATTTGATCACGATAAAGTCTCATGTTGTAGAACCTGAAACATGTGAAAGAATCTGTCAACTACAAAATAGTTGGTGAGATATAAAGGTTTTGACACAGTTTAAACAAGTATTTGAGAAGAATTTACAATTCACTATGATTCATGCATTCTATAATGTAAGTATGAGAAAACAAGCATGTTAGACATTGTGCACATCAACCCTCCAACCAAGTTTAGGCATAACCCGCAGGTTACCCTTATAAGTCTCAAGTTTAAAGTTTAATGTAGTAACAAACACCAAGGGCTCCCCCTCGAAGGGGTCAATCAATCAAGGTGGATTGGTCAAATACAATAGATCTATCATTGTTATTATCGGCTTGATCAAAGCTAATGAATGTGCTAGTTTTAAGTTTAATCTAAGCATACAAGTCTCAAAGTTTAACATAAGAATAAACACATAGTCATAGTTGTACAAGAATTGTATAAGTTTAAGAATTGTGAACATGTTTCACCCCAAAAGCATAAAAGGAAAAAGGGGCTAAGTATACTCACTTGGATTGATGACGAGTATCCGAACAAGAGTTAAGTATTTGCAAGACTTGGAGAGGGAGAGTATTCTCACAATAAGCCTATGAATATAAGTCTAAGGTTTCAAGTTTGTTTCTACAAGTCTAAGGTAAAAGATTTAGGATTTTCAAGATTCGATTAGGGTTCCAAATGGATGGCGGGAAAGTTTGCATTTATGAAGTTTAAGTCAAGTTTAAACCAAGGGTTTTGAGTGAATGACTCAAGGTGTAATAAGTTTATTAGTTTTAGAATAATTATTTAAAAGTCTCACAATTACACAAAATAGGTGATAATAATCGAACAAAGTTTTCTCAGTATTTATAAATATATTAAGGGTAAGACTAAATAATTGTTAAAGATTTATAATAATTATTTAAAGAAAAGAAAAATTAATTATCAAAGAATAAAAAATTTTTAGAGGGTAATTACTATTCACAGGTTAATGATAATCATTTAAAGACTAAATAGTTATTTTAAGAATATGAAATTTTTAGAATTAAATAATAATTTACAAGAATAATCAACATAAATTATTTAAGATTTGTTTAAGTTCCTAAGTATTAAGTATTTATACAAATTAACTTGTAAATAAATGAGTTTAAATAAATAATGAACAATTATAAGTTTATAAGGTATTAAATAGAATTTTCTATAATGGTTATATCTTAATTATAAGTTTATAAATATTTTTAAAGTCTAAAAGAAAACCATAAGTTTATAAGGTTTTAAATAGAGTTTCTATTAATTTATAAGTTTATAAATGTTTAGAGTTTTCACTTAGTTTTTATAAAGTTTATAACTTTATAATTATTTAGGAAATAAATAAAGTATAATTACTTCTCTCCTTTTATATAAACAAATAGTTTTATGTTTATATAAATTTTATAAAGTGTAAAAATTTATAAATTTATAAGTTCCTGATTAAATAAATTTATAAACTTTTCTGATTTTTTTATAAAAGTTTATTTAAGTTTTCTGTTTTATTAAAAATGTATAAATAGATTAATGTTTTTAAAACAAAATAAATTTATTATTTAATCTTTTAAAGTTTCTGATTTTTTTGTAAAGTAATTTGTGATGGAAGTATAAGTTTTATAAAGTTTAGAATTATTTTTATACTTTTTAAGAATTTAAAACTATTAATAAGGATAAATCTTTTTATAGTCTTTAACTAAGTTTAATTAATTAAAAATAGTTTCAGAATGTAAAAGTGTGATTAAAAATCATAATTGAGTTTATAAAAGTTTAACAAATTTTATAACAATTTTTAGAAAAATTAAATCTGATTTAATAAGCATAAAAAAATTAATTACATAAAAATGGGGGGGTCGGCCGGGTCGAACCCGCGCCTGTTCCCGGGTCACCGTATACACACACACTTAACCATCCCGGCTACGGGTTCGCTGGTGTATATACTCGGAAAAGAAAAACTTAAACAACACTCCCAAACAGCCCCAAATTGATATGAACCCTAGAATCGAATTCGTCCAAATACGGATCGAATCACCCTCTGTTTATGCATTTAAACAGAGGGCTTTTGATTCTAACAAGAAAGCGACGACCATGGATACAAGTATTACCTGAAATGGTTTCGAATCGAAGGAGAACTGGTTCGAGATAGGTGCGGCTGTCGCGATGTGGAATCCGGGAATGCAGGAGCGATAAGATGAAATCGTTGGTATGAGGAGTGTAAGGGTGATGTCGCTAATGATCCTAATTCGTTATTTATACTTGATTTCATCTTTAATGCCGAGTTGGTTGGGAGGATTTCGGTTGGACTTTAATTCGACAATCCGCGTGACTGTAACTGGAATCGAGTATTGATACGTATGGGGTTTCGATCGCACGCGTGTATGGAAGCTCGGGAAGGAATTAATTCGGTCCGGAACGCGTTTTTAAATAAAGCGGCTCAAGATTGGTTGTTTGCGGGACTCGAACTCGGGATCACTTTTCAGATCCGAGAGTTTGGCCTAATTACTCATTGGGCCCCTGGGGTTTCAAAGTGTTATCATTTTATGTATAAAACTTGGTTTTGAGTTTAAAGTATGTTTCAAGGAATGACAGTTTTTGTCCCTTGACTTTTATAAAATAAATATGTTTTAGATTTATAAAAGTTAAGTAAATTTTATAAGTTTTATCCTTATAAAATAACTTATAGGATTTATTTATTTATAAGTTTAAATATTTAACAATTAAGTTTATAAATTTTGTCTTTTGTAATCGTAAACTTATAAGTTTTAAATACTCCTTGCTCGTTAGATGTAGCTAATACGAGTTTCTACGGATTCACATTTATAATATGTGTAGGAATTTTGGAAAAAGTTGTGTCGGGATATCCTGGATATTACAGTTACGGATATGAGATAAGTGAGGCATCCCTTCCGGAGATACTTCATTGCTTTTATCATAGAGATCAAACCAACATGGTTGGTTGACTCGTCTCCTTTAATCGTCACTACTTCTCCTGAAGGTGTGCGTAGTTCACTGGCTTTTGAGTCACAAAGGATATGGGTCTGGTTAGTTACTAACCAATCCATTCCAAGGACTATATCGAAGCCAGCCAAATCCAATTGCAAAAGTTGTACAGGTATGACGTGTCCAGATAACGTAATTGAACAGCCATTCAAAGATCTTGAGACTTGGATCAGGTCTCCATTTGCGGTTTCGATTTGGTAAGTTTTGTCTAGCTTAGCTAAGGGCTTATTAACTACTTTACAAAACTTATGATCTATAAAACTTTGGGTCGCCCCAAAGTCAAAAAGCACCTTAGCGTAAGCCTTATTGACAGGAAAAGTACTGTATATGACATCAGTCATTTTATCGGCCACTTTTGCATTCAAATGGAATGCTCGGGCGTTTTTCTTGGCTTCGGTGGTAGGTTTGGTACCTGAGCCACCGGTAACTTTTAGTTTTGGGCATTCGCTCTTGTAGTGCCCGATCTCGCTACAGTTGTAGCAACTGATACCCTTCCTTCGTGGGTAGTGGTCCGTGTGATAACCAGTGCTTTTGCAGTTAGGACATGTTGGGGTATATTGCCGACATTTCCCCCGATGCTTCTTCTTGCAGGTTTTGCATACAAAAGAACTGGATTGTCCTCTTTTTGGGAAAAAGGTCGACTGTTTCTCTTATGGTTAGGTTTGGTTATTTCCTTCTTTTTGTTTTCTTCCAATGTTCAAATCATTCCGTCCGTTAATTGGGAACCTAGATCCATGGAATCATCAATGGTGTTGGGTTTTGAAACCTTTACCATGTCACGGATTTCACTGACCAGTCCATAGATATATCTCTTGATGAGATTTGATTCAGGTGTAGCTAGATGTGTCACTAGCCGTGCATACTCTAGCAGTTTGGTCATGTAATCTTGATGGTTAGAGCCAACCATTCTTAGGTTCATGATTTTTTGTTGTATTTGCTCTACTTCATTGATAGGATAGAATTTTCTCTTGACTTGGTCTTTAAATGAGTCCCAACTCATCTCATATGCCATTTCTTTTCCTTTAGCGGATACCAGGGCGTTCCAGTATTCAAGAGCGAAGTTCTTGAAGAGGTTAGAGGCATAGAGGACCTTGTCTTCTTCGGCACATTTACTTATGGCCAAGACTGATTCTGTCTTCTCTATCCATCGAAGTGTTGCTACTCTGCCTTCCTTTCAAAGGAAGTCATAGGGTTTACAAGCTTGGAAAGTCTTGTACGAGCAACCCATGTGTCTACTCTTTTTATGACGTGGTTTGTAACTATCTGCAGAGCTATCACTTGAGGAATAGTGTTCCTCATTTCGGGTTCTCTTGGTTTTGGAACTTTGATGGGTATGAGTTTTTGAATGTTCCCTTCTCACAGAAATAGTGTGGTTTGATTCGTTATGCTCAGAGTTATGAAGCGTATGCTCGTTCTCTTTTCCTTTATTATTGGCCTCGGCTTTGGCAGCGTGAGCCTTTTCAAATGCCTCTATCATTGTTGGAATTGAATCCTTAATTCCTTTGCTTATCATTTTTCTGCATTTCTACAGCTTGGGCCTCTTTTTCTAAGGCCTCATCAGCTTGTTTCTTTCGTCCACGCGTATTTGTGGATGGTCCAGTTCTTATTGACATTCTAGACGAAAGACATAATATTTATTAGAATTTGAAGATCTTTTTGATAAGGAAAATACAAGATTTTTATTATTTCCAAACTTCAAAATACATTACGGTAATTGAAAATAACATAGATAAGACATATTCTAACGACCCCTAGCTCTAATCAACGCTTGTTGTAGAGCAGCGATCTTCGCGTCCTTTTCAGCTTCAATCCTTTCTAATTCAGCTATGCGAGCTTGCATTATTGCAATCCTTTCTTCTCCGTGGGTTTCTTCGTTAATCTGGGGAGTATGAATTGGAGTAGGATTGGTGGAATGGTAAGTTAAATAGAGTTTGTTGGAATCAGCCCTTTCCTAACCTTCCAATGTGTAGTGGTGTTCGTACGGTATTTCTGGTAGTTTCTCTTGGTAGCTATAATTGTCCACGTAGGTCTGGTTATAGCTTTCGAGTGTTGGAGCGGCGTAATAGCTAATTGGGGTTTCACAAAAATTTTTGGATGTTTCTATTTCCCCTAGATTTGAAAGGTTTCGCTAGTGTATTCGGAATTTGTTCCAGAATAGGATTCGGTTGAGTTTGTGTTTTGTTTGTTATTTCCAGGTGGTGGGTACTTACGAACGAAGCTAGGTCTCTTTCCCTTTCCTGCCATTCTAGGAAAATAAATTCTTTTATTAATAGGATAAAAGATTACAAGATTTTATTTAGATTACAAGAAAAAGGTCCAAATGACTCCGACTCATCCCATAACCAAAACCCGTAAGTCTCACCGATATGGATCGAACGTACCAAAACCATCATCTTGTAGACTATCACCCATAGAAACCCGAAGACCGGTTAACACAATAGACCTGACAAGCCTATACAAGACACTTCCCAAAGCCCACTAATATCCTCGTCATCAACACGACATCATAACCATCAATATCAAGCACGCAAGCTAACATTACTATCACATCATTGCCTTATCACTAAGGCCAAATCATGGTTTATCGCACAATAGATTACACCTATACCCTCGTCAGGGTTATCCCCGTCGAGATATTTATATCACCTCCGAGAACCCCCTTTCAGGTCTCACGATTGCCCTCATAGGTCTCCGTCATGTAACACAATGACACACTCGTCATCTACGATGACTACCCAGCCACCCACATGGTGACTGCTACGTCCCTCAGTTAGTGACTGCCATGTCACCACATGGTGACAACACTTGAAATACCGACTCCTTCCCATCACTGTAATCGTATACACGGACAACAATGTAAGAACACCAATCAACAAGTTAAACACTCATGACACTACATAGACATGTACTGCCACCCACCGCCCATACACGGAACACCTACGTGTGTAACCAAACACATACTCTAGACGTACCCTCATAACGCCTAGACATAACCTCTGACTTATTCCAACAGTCAACATACGACATACTAATTGCATACTGAAATCTAACCCACTTAATCTAAGGACACCACCTTGACCCTTAGTTTAATTTAGAAAGAAGTATAGTTAACTCGTAAAACTCGACGGTTTAACCCATTTCTCGTAACACATTCATTTATAAAAATAAAACATGTAGGTATGTACGATAGCCCCAAAAACAAGTAAAAACAAGGGGATTAGAAACTCACCAGTTGTGAAGATCCAAGTCCTGCTCTACAACCGTCCTCTCGCTCGAAACCCGAACCTGTCAAACGTATGATCACATGATCAGACACGTTCAAAACATACGCCGAATAATGCATAAATATAATAGAACCCCGAAACTCATCTCATCAGCTCATCATTCTATTCCACAAAACCCTGTTTTCACAAGTTCACAAGAAAAAGGTCATCCTTGACCCGTTTAGAACCCGAATACCCGAACCGAGTTCTGTCTCATGCATGCACGTAAACGTGACCCTGCAAGAACCCTAGTCCCACGAGAATACGTGTACTCGAGTCGGGTTTCCATACACGCATGCAAGCCATGCAAACCCAAACCAGCCTCCTCACCGTCCTCCATCTCACATCGTGCACCACCATGCCACTCGTCACCATCGTCTTCTTCGTTGTGCAAAACCCTTATCGACTAACATCGTCACTACCAACACCATTGGACTATGCCCTAGCCACTTAACCCGCCGGATACATCACCACCATCGTCCCCGTCGTTCGCCTTCGTAGAACACCACCACAGCCAACACTGGCAGTCGCCAAGCACTGCTACCGCCTACTCATCGCACACCCGCAGCCCGTCACCATCTTCCTTTCTCTCTCGGTCGTCGAGCGCCAACCCTAACAGGTCACCACAGTCTCGTCGCACCATCACCTAGCCGCACTTGCCGTCGGGTCTATCACCATCACGGTTGTCGTCGTCGGCCACCTTCTTACCATCTCTCTGCTCCCGGTCATTAACACCACACCACCATCCTTTCGTCCCTTATACCGTACTACCACCGGCCACCATGTCTCCACCCGATAACCACTACGTAACATAGAAATAAGAATGGAATAAAAACATAGAACAGGTTTACCTTAAGTGTTTCGGAGGTTCCCGGTCAAAGCCGTCGCATCACTGACTTCGATTCCCTGTCCGACCACCCACTTCGCCGGTTCCTCCTCACCTTGCATCCCTTTCCAGCCGTCGCATCCCCTAGGTCGCCGATGTGTCGTTTTTAATATATAAATATATAATATATTTTTATGATGGTTTTACGATATCAGGTTTTAAATTTATAAAATGATAATTACTTTAACTTAAAAACACACACAATAGGAAAGTGTACCTATCGCAGTGTAATATAGTTTAGGTAAAAACCAAGTATCGAACCAATGGACATGGTCGAGTTCCAGTACTCAACTTTCGTTATCGTTTAGCCGGATCAATTAGTGAGTGGGTTTTGTTTGCTTGTGAAGCAGAATAGTAAATGACAGAAAAGTAAATAACGGTAAAGTAAATAACAGAAAAGTAAAAAATGTGTGTAATGTGTGTAACAGGAATGTGAATAGCATAATAGTAAACAACAAGAAATTAAATATCGCGGAAATGATCAGGTCACGAAAAGTATTGCTTCGGGCTTCGAATCAGCTTGATACGTGATAATGTTAAATTGATTAATCCAGTGATATGACTACTAAAAACTTGTGACCCAGGTCACCGCTAGAGCCTCTTCCTCACGACATTTGATTCACGAATTAAAATCTTTAAATTAAAATAGTAGTATCTCCCGTTAGGGACAACAGTTACCACCCTTAACCCTTCGAATGGTCATCTCCGGGTTGGCTTAAGACATCGAACGTAAATGCTTTGTATTAAAGTTAAATAGGTGATTATACTTTTTTCACCGGGAGGCTGTGAAACAATGGGACCGGGTATAAAGACGAATCGTTTCCAACATGAGTTCATCATTTCTTGGTCGCATAATAAGTTCGTATAAAGACGTACGACCTTAATAATGTTGACCAAGCATTGGCTTATCAATCTCTGCTTGTATAAAGACGTACAAGCTTCAAAGGAAGTTTGATTAAAAAGGTTTTACGATCTTACACTTTAAAATCAAGAACACTCACAAATATAAAGACAGTAATAAAAGCCCACAAAATGGTGGTTTTAAGGACGAATAATTAAAGACATAAACATACCACTAGATTAAAACTTCAAACATTATCATGCACCAAACATCATCTTCACCCTAGCAATACAAGAAGCTTAGCCACGAATGGCCATGCTAACTAGCGTAACACTGAGTTTCATAGGATCCCCTATTGTGGAACAAGGAGGAAGAGCCCCTCTACTCACTTCTACTACTCTAATACTGCTAGAAATGAACTATTCTCTCTATATTTTGTTGTGTTGCGGTGTGTGGAATGAAGAACATAAGCCATCTATTTATAGGCCTCAAAATGAGCAATGCACGGGCGTGCAAACACCTTGGCATTCAAACAGGGTACAAGTGACAGTGTACTAGACCCTTGGAGAGCAAGTTGGGCTTTGCACGGTCGTGAGAATGGGATACACGGCCGTGCATCCCCTTCTTGCCTCATGTTTTGTCTTTTAGCTGCTTGTTTGACTGGTTGTTGACGTGGTTTGACTTCTTGGGGGTCAAAGTTCGGGATTGGTCATCTAAAAGCTTGATTTCTTCATGTTTTAAGCTGGTTTTTGCTTTGTTTGTCTTAGGACATCGAATAACCTGGAATTATGAAATATTAATGCATTAAGTATCAATTGCAAGGCTTTTGTTTGATTAGTACCATAATATGGGGATTATTATGCATGCAAAACATGTATAATTTAGGGCATATCATAATACCCCACACTTAAACTTTGCTTGTCCTCAAGCAAACTCATGCATGATCATACCCATAACTAAAAACTTTACAAATGGTAATGGAGTTCCGAGTAGTTGGAAACCCCGGGATAACTCTTGAGTTGCTTATTCTTTTTTTGTATTTTTCTATGCTGGAATCCATGTCAAGCCTTGTAGAACTTCAATTATGTATAATCTCACTCCTCATAATGTTCACTCAACCCTAGGGTTATATATGTATGGATAATGTAAGTTAAGTGGAACACTCAAGTTCGAATCGAATTATGCAATGGTCATAAGCTTGTATGCAAATAAAGTCTCCACCAACTAACTAGGTAGTATACATGAATCAAGAGGGCTTTAAAAGGGTTGTAATGTGGCTAAAAGGAAAAAAAAAAAGGTGAAAATGAAAATGTTTTTGGATTTCTAGGGATTTAAAAGGGGTTTGAAAGGGCTGCAACTTCTGTGAAACACACAGCTACGGCCTCATGGCTTAAAATGGAAAATATTAGTAGGTCCCTCTACAGTACTCAGATCATGAGGGTATATTTAATCTGAGGGCTCGTTTATGGTCAGATTGCCAAAACCAGGATCTCTTATCATTCTCAACTCTTTCCTCACTGCGTAGTACACATTACTGCCTTTCCGTATAGATATTTCGGCATGTAGCCTAACAGCTCCTACTTTGATTAGATGCGTATACTCATTCTGGGAATGAGTTTGATTCTTGCTACACTTTCCAAAGTGGCTCAAGTTGCCACACTTCACACATTTGCCGTATCTTTTGGCTCTTCTTTTGGCGGCACTTTTTGACAGGCCATAGAATGGTGGCAATTGTTCTTGCTTGCGCCACCGTTTTTATACATCACTTGTTGCTTTGAAAACTTTCTCTCAGAGTTCGGGCGGTAATTCAGGCTTTGCGAAATGAAGGCAGAAAAGCAAATTAAAATCAAAAGGATGCATATACAGTTTTTTAAGGTCTAGCCGGCAAAAGACCCACTTCTCTCTTTCTTTTTCTTTTCTTCTTTTTCTTTTTTTTTCTTTTCTTTTTGTATCAAGGCAAATTCTTCAATAATTATTTTTTCTTAATTTCCTTGAAATAATATTTCCATAGATTCCTTGCATATATTGCAGCTGTTTCTTCCTAATACATCCACCTTCTTGTATA
Organism: Smallanthus sonchifolius; assembly: GCA_023525975.1. Classification (NCBI taxonomy): domain Eukaryota; kingdom Viridiplantae; phylum Streptophyta; class Magnoliopsida; order Asterales; family Asteraceae; genus Smallanthus; species Smallanthus sonchifolius. The sequence goes on from CM042031.1 coordinate 27,807,854, forward strand.
CTCCAATTCTTCTGAGTAAAACGGATTCTTTCCAAAATTGCCTCAATGTTAATGAACTTGAAATAACGACATAAGATAACTTTCCCATTTTGAATACATTCAGCCAATAACCGATGTTTACGAAAAGCTGGTTGGGTGATAAATGTGGGTAGTAGAAAAGAAAAGGCTAAGGCAAAAAGGGCTATCTAGGTGGGTAATAAAGTCCTAGGTGCCTCAATCACTTACATACTTCTAGTAGTTCATGGTTTTGATATGTATAAGTCACACAAGTACTAATTACGCATAAAATCCGATCGAATAAACTCTCAATATACCAAATGAAAGAGCATGCAAAAAATAATGATAATAATGCTCGTGAAAAGGCTCAGATTATTCTCACATAGAACGGATGGGATAGGGTTTAGTGATTTGTTATGCATAATATCCATTTGTTTCTACTTGCCATGTATTCGTTTTATTTAATTAAGTGGGAACTCAAAGAGATTTTGGTTTTACGGTTTAAAATTTTTGAAATTTTTTCTGGTTTTACGAAAGGTAGGTTTTTTGTAATGTTTTAGTCAAATGGGTAGAAAATCACAAGTTAGAATTTTACTGCTTTGAGGTTACAAGTAGTCCTGAATCTCTAATTCTCCACCCCACACTTAAAACTGTGCATTGCCCTCAATATACAAATGCATGTAATGGAATGCTATGTAGGAATTTAAATGGATGAAGTTTTAAGGGAAAAGAAATTGGTACTCCCGCTGTCAATTCGGTGTATAACCCAAGGACAAAATTTATTGTTGCTGTCAGGTTGTGCCTATCAGCTGCTTATTAACACTTTGCTTTAAAGACTTCATTTAATTTCTCATAAATTTGATGTGGTTTCCAACTCCTCAGGTTGTAGAGGTGGAGTGTAAATCCTCAAAGAAGTAGAGAGACTATCTGGTGATGTTATTTTACCTGACACATAAAGGAAAACATAAAAGCAGACAAGAAATAAAAGGTAGTAGTTAAGCTACTAACGTCCTAGTATCGAGAAGGCATCCTGGGGGCTGAAGTATGAGAAACTTAAATTTGGAAAACCAAACCCGAGGTCCATGCATTCTGTCGTATGCACCAACTTCTCAATTTATTTGTGATCATCGGGTTGCCTCTCGGAAGCGCCACGTTTATTTAAGGGTCGTTGGCCGGACCCGTACGTGCTTCATCAATCTTTCTTCAGGTGAGGGCCATTAACTTCCCCCGTGTCTCTTGTTCCTTCATTCAAGTCCTTCAGTTTTGGTAGCTTATCAAAGTATTCATCGATATAGTGAGTGTTGTCAAAGTTCTTGTTAAGATCCAGTTTCTTTCCTTTGTTGAATTTTTTGGCTTTCTTCAGCTGGTAGTCCAAATTAGTGTCGATGAATTATGCAATTTCAAAGGGATCGTTGGACAAGTACTCATTTCCTCCGATGTTGTAGGTCACTGATTGTTTTCCGACACGAAGTGTCAAAATTCCTTCATTCATGTCAATGACGGCTCAGGCGGTAACTAAAAATGGGCGACCCAAAATCAAAGGTATGGAATAGTCAGGTCCCATTTCTAAACCATGAAGTCGGCAGGGAAGACAAACTTGCCGACTTTTACTAGTAAGTTCTCAATGACTCCTATAGGTGATTTAATCGATCCATCCGCGAGTTCAATAGTTGCATTAACAGGCCACGGATTTCCAATTTTAAGCCTCTGAAACATGTTATATTGCATTACATTCACACTTGCTCCCAGATCAGCGAGTGCGAAAGTTATCGGTAGTGGTCTCAATAACACATGGTAGAGAGAACTTTCCAGGATCTGAAAGTTTCTTCAGAACACATCTTTCGATAAGAGCGACACAATGATTGGTCCTTTTCACTGCTGCTTCCATACTTAGAGCGACACAATGATTGGTCCTTTTCACTGCCGCTTCCATACTTAGGCATTTGTTGTATGATATCCAGGAAAGGAAGATTGACATGGATTTGACTTAGTAGTTCGATGAATTTCTCATATTTTTCATCAGTCTTCTTCTTTACTAACCTTCCTGGGTAGGGTATGTGAGAATGGAACGTTCTTTTTGTTGGAACTTTTGGAGGAGTATTCACTAGAGCGGGAGGTGGGATTACATTTGATTGCGATCCTTGAGTAGTTTTTTTCTGCGATGTGCGGACGAAGTGGTACCCCAGTGAATATTTCCCTCCTTGGTGATTGAACTTCTTCTTCTAGTATGGGTGGTTCTGGATAAACCTTGCTATTTCTAAGAGTGATAGCACTTACGTTTTCTTTTGGATTGGTTTCAGTATTACTCGAGAGGCATTTTTGTTGTCTTTCAGATAGGAGTTTTGCAATTTGTCCTAATTGCGACTTAATGGACTGAAGAGTTGCCTTCTGTGTCCTAAACTCAGCTTCATGAAGACTGAACTTTTCCTCGTATTGTTTGTGACGATCATCCGCTAATAGGGCTTGATTTTCAGTTGTAGATATCAATGTAGTTACCGCGTCCTCCAAGCTCAACCCATTACATGGCTTGTTAGTTCCTTGAAATTGTTGACGAGGCTGGTAGTTTTGAGATTTTCTTTGTTGAAACTGCTGTTGTTGTCCGAAACCGGATTGTCCTTGGTTGTTGTTATCTTTCCGGCTGAAATTTGGATGATTCCTCCATCCAGGATTATAAGTGTTGCTGTTGGGGTTGTTCTGCGGACGGTTTGTTCCGATAAAGTCAACTTGCTCAGTATTGGCAGTGATGCTTTTTACTTCTTCAGTAGTCTCAGTGATCATTTTGCCCTTACTAAGCTGATTGAGTCGAGTGGTGAGGGCGTCTACTTGAGCAGAAAATGAAGTGACAGTATCGATAGAGTGAATACCTTTCCTGGCTCCCATATTACTTCTTGGATTGTACCATTGATAGCTGTTCATAGCTATTTCCTCAATTAGGTTGTAAGCTTCTTGTGGCCTCTTGTTTCGAAAAATACCACCTGTAGTAGCGTCGAGTGTCTGACGAGCTTGATTGTGCAACCCATTGTAAAATGATGATACTTGTAACCAAACCTCTAGCCCATGGTGAGGGCATTTCCTCAGCATGTCCTTAAAACGTTCTCATGCCTCACATAGTAATTCACCATCTTCCTTGGTGAAAGTGGTGATATCATTTCTCAGTTTTGCAGTTTTTGCTGGCGGGAAGTATTATAACCGAAATTTCTGAGCTAGATCATCCCATGTAGTGATCGACCTAGTAGGAAGAGAGTTTAGCCATGCCTTAGCTCTTTCCCTTAAGGAGAAGGGAAACATTCAGAGGCGAATTGCGTCATTCGAAACTCCGTTCACTTTGAAAGTGTCACAAATTTCGAGGAAATTTGCAATGTGGTCATGTGGATCTTGATTGGGTAATCCATGGAAAGTGCATGATGATTGGATCATGTGGATAACATGAGATTTGATCTCAAAGTTGTTAGCATCAACTGTTAGCTTTGTGATACTAGACCCCAAAGCCTCTAGTGACGGTCTTGCGAAATTGGAGATAGTGCGGTTTTCTATGGCCATTCTTCTCGTTCGGTTTTCTCGTATTCGGCGGTGAAAGAATCTTCCATGCTCTACTAAAGGCAGATATAAATGTGACAACTGGCAATTTCAGGTCAATACCTGTCCTTGTCTCTATCATAATTTGCATACATTATAATCGTGTTAGACTTAATTATGGTTAATTAAGATAATTTCATAATTAGCAAAGTCCATTCATAGCATTTCACACATTGGTAATTCGGTAAATTACCCGGTCACACGTAGTATAACCGGCATACACGAACGTTGGTGATAATTAATATTTCGAGATTTTACAACACTATTTTAGAACTTAAATATATGTGTGTGTTTATTTATATCAACTTAGTATTTAAACGCGCGTCTCTACTGTTTCATCGGTATATTTTATTTTAACGTGCTATTTCGACATATTAAATTCCTAAACATATATTTACATGTTAGTCAATAATTTATTTTGTTGAGCTCGATTTTAATAAAATCTCTATTTTATATTGTGTCCGATTTACACCCTCTACCACCCGAATACCCGTTTTAAACTACAAGATCTCTTTTACATATGAATTCAAAGAAATATAATAATTAAACTCACTTTTCCTTTTTGATTGTTGACCGAGAAAATAGGCACACATTGGTTGTGTGTTGATTTTGCCAACACCAAAAATTACCTTCTTTAGATATCAACTTTACATACACCAATTTCAACATGGGATCCTTACCATTTCCAACAATTGTCCCATCCTTATCTCTTTTCTTTTCTTTCGGCCAACATGAGGCAAACCCCACACACACACACGTCACATCCATTTATTTGATTAGTCAAATCTAAAATACCAAGCTAATGTATAATCCATCCTTGCATCAAAGCTACCCCCCTAAAGCCTTGCATCTTTCGGCCTTAAACCCCCCTTGACCGAAAAACTAGAACTAATTATCAACTTCCAATGTTAATATTATAAGTTATCACCACCTCTTTAGTTAACCACACAAGTCTTTTGCAAAACCAAACACTCGCTCCCTTTCTCTCTTGTTAAAGCTCAAACATCTAACCCCAACCTTCACTTTTCAAACATTATTCCAAGTATCCAAGGGTGTTACAAGCTTTCTCTAGTGAAGATCAAGTCATCCTTGGAGAATTCAAGCAACATACATCAACACTTCCTTCTTCATTGCTTGCTCCTAGTGAGAAAATCCCCTACTCATTTATATTTCATTCTTGTTTTATATTTCTTTACCTACATGTTGTGATGTACCAAACTTCACCCACAAAAATCCATTTTTTTTTATCAAACATGGAATTTCTATAAAATGACTACATGAGACTTATTTTTGTGTAAAAATATTAATAATAACTTATGGTAGGTCATGAACTAAAATAAATATTTAAGTTGGTGATTTTAGTTTTTGTTGATTATGTCTTACTTAACAAAAATTGTTACTAATAGAAACTAAGTATATGTTAAATCCTTGTTTAGAATGCATCAAGTGGTTTTATTAGGTCCATGGGTTACTTAGTGACTATTATTATGTGTTATTGTATATTTTAGTGCTTTACAAAGTTGTTGGTATTTTGGGTAAACTCATGACAAGTTATAGAAATATATTATTACTAGTTGTAAAATTGGTGTTATTTGTTAAGTAGCTTACTTGGGTTTAGTTATGGATTTTGAAACATATAAATTTAGGAGTTAATTTTTAGTAAATATAAATATTTACTAAATGCCCAAGACTAGATCTCAAAACATATATAATTTTATAAATATATACGTATATATATACTTTGGTTGTAAAACGAAAACCGACATTATTTTAAGAGTGATAATTTTCAAAGTCATATTTCGTAGAAATAATATGGATATTATTTTTGCCTCAAAACATGACGTATTTCGAAAACATTATTTTAAATAAATATATATAATATATATATTTTTCGTTCGCATCGAGTTACGACTAGGGTCGAGTCAAACTTTATTTTGAAACCCGAACTCTAAGTTGACATTGAATTACTTGTAGACATGGACACACTTGATCGAGTATATGACTTGTATTTATTTTATGAAAATATATATTTTTGGAATAACAAATACATATCACCAACGGGTCGTCGAGTCAAACGGAATTTCATAACGAAACTAAGTTGGGTGAAACGGTTACATAACTCACTTATACACGGATACATTACTTAGACCTTAAGGTGTCTTATATATTCTAGGGCACGCGTAGGTCGGTTTACTCTCGGACTTTTGCTACCTACACGTTTACGGTACTCACGCATCAGGTGAGTTTTCACGGCCCCATTTTACTTATTTTCCTTTTGGGGGAGATTACATGCATACTTACTGTTTTCATTGGACACAATTTCACTTACATGATTTCACATATTACATAAGCGGTTTCATATCGTATTAAGTCCTCTCAAACTGGACCGTTAGTTTCGTTTCTAAGCGAGGTAATCATGGATAGATCTATTTGGGTTTGACAACCCCCACCCGCGTTAGTCGCGCTAACTTTGACCGGAGGTCAAAACGGGTGCATCATTGACCTAATCACCCCATGCATACGATAGGCATGGTAGAGGCATTACATTACATTACATTAGTGTTACAGTCTAGCTTCGGTTTCGGTGTGCTTATGGTAATATTGTAGTATTGTCTGTACAGCAATCAAATCATTGAAAGTTTTGTGGTCCATTACAACGATTTACTTTTACATTTAAACCTGTGAACTCACCAACATTATTGTTGACTCGTTTAAGCATGTTTTCTCAGGTCGTTAAGCTTGCACGGGATTAGGGTGCACATCATGCATGAAGTCTTTTGATGTTCCCATGACAATGAACATTTGCTTGTCTTTTGCTTGGCATTGTATTTTCAAAACAATTTATTTTCCTTCCGCATTACTTTCCGCATTAACTCTGTAAAACAATGTTATATTTTGGAACGATCTGGAATGCATGATTTTCAAAACCATATAGAGGTCGTTCTATGTAATCAGTGACGATGATCCATGACCGTCGCACCCCGCGGGAAACCGCCGTGGTTGGGGTGTGACAGATTGGTATGAGAGACATTGGTTATAGCGAACTAAGTTGCATTTAGTGGGCTTAGACTATAACCGTAGTCTCATAACATTTACATTACCGCATACACACACTGCATACTTATGTTACATAGTATTTCGAATATTGCTTTGTCACAGGTATGACTTCAGTAGACCCGATTGTTATATACGCTTCTGACGAGGAGTACACACCCGCGACCCCACCACCACCACCATCTGGGACACCACCAGCGTCGCTGCCTGCACCCGTACCGGAGGTAAGTTACGAGACCGACCCGGAGGAGGCGTCCGGAGAGTCAGCTACTGACAGCACAGGCGGAGCGGCCGCCGGGAGTGACAGCACGAGCTCCGGAGAGACGATGCCTCGCTCGGTGATCTTCGAAGGGTCTTCCTCAGGAGAGAGTACCCCAGTTTCGACACGACGAGCTCCTACACCACCGAGTCCCGTACCATCAGCCCCACCTGTCCTTCGCACCGGAGCTAAGACGAATCAGACTGCTAGGAAGCAGGTCCCCATACTAGGGAAGAGGCCCGCACTATCACCACCAGCACCTGCCGGCGAAGCCGCAGGGACTGACGACACTCCACGAGAGCCTCCGCGGAAGAAGACTTTGGCTTCTGCGAGGAAGCAGACATGGATGCCACACACCCTCAATGGGTGGTTGGAGGAGGAGGATTTACCCTCTATCCACGAGATAGGCGAGTCTTCTCAGGCGCCCCATCCCCTACCACTGACCGGGGAGCCGGTTGAGCGCACCGTGCCCACAACAGTGGCACAAGATGCTCACCGTGACCTCGAGACCCACTCAGTTCGGGATGACATTGAGAGGCTCAAGGGCCTCCACATCGAGTCTATAGTGGACCGCCTACATTCCGTGAATGAATGGTCTTACATCATGGACCAGTCACTTCACGCTATTCACTTCCGGGTGGTTGCCATCGAGGAGCAGGCCGCAGCCGCCAATCAGCGTGTTGTTATAGCTGAACAGCAGGCTGCCGAGGCACAGGAGCGAGCAGGGTCTGCTGTGGCACTTGCTGCAGTTAGTGCTCTCTTCGCCTCTGTGGCCCTCTTTGTTGGTGTATTTTCTCGTTTCATTCATTAGCCTATCGTGAGCGGGTTGTGCTCACGTAATATTTTAGATTTGAACTTGTTTTTGTGGAGCTTTGTACTCTAAAAATACTTTGTATCTCGTGCAATTTATTTATCAAGTTATGTTATCTTTTATATTGCGTGGTTGTTTGATTGTTGTGGTTGTCTACTTTGTGCATATGTGTTGACTTTATTATATATATTGTCTTATATTGCTTATCGTTGTGATTTGAAGAAACATGCCGCCACGAAGGAGAGTCCCCCACAACAATGCAGAGGGCAGTGCACCTACGAGCTTAGCGGAGATTGAGGCAATGATCTCGCAACGAGTAGTCGATGCCCTTGCCGCTTACGACACTAACCGGAACGTGGGATCCGGTGGAGGATCGGAGATCAACGGAGGAGACGGAGGTACGACGGAAGTCCGAAGGGATGCGTTGTCATATGTATTAAAGTCGCTGTTTATGATTGTTTGATTTCTAACAAAGCAATTTATACAATTCAGGAACAGAGCACAATGCGAGGGGCTGTTCATTTAAGTCCTTCCTCAACTGCAAACCTCATACTTTCAATGGCTCTGAGGGGGCAGTTGGAATGGTTCGATGGATAGAGAAGGCAGAGTCTGTCTTCAGCATGAGTAACTGCACTGCGGACAGTAGAGTCAAGTTCGCCTCTGGCACATTTGAAGGGCAGGCACTATCATGGTGGAACTCTCATGTTCAGACATTGGGTCTGGATGTCGCCAATGCGATACCTTGGGAGGATTTCAAGGAGATGCTGAAAGAAGAGTATTACCCTCGCAGTGAACTGCAAAAGATAGAGCAAGAGTTTTGGAATTTGACCATGGAGGGTGCTGATGTGGACACTTATACCACCAAATTTCATGACTATGCACGCTTGTGTCCACACATGGTGACCCCTGAATTCAAAAGGATTGAAAGGTACATTTGGGGTCTAGCACCTCAAATCCAAAGCATGGTAACTTCTGCTGAACCCGCTACAATCCAGAGCGCAGTGAGACTTGCTCACCACTTAACTGATCAAGCAGTTCGCCAGGGTGTTTTGGTGAAAAAGTGTTCCTTTGTGAGAAGCGCTGACAACAAGAGGAAATGGGATAATAATCATGGCAAGACCTTTGTACCCCCAGTTCAGAAGAGACAAGAAACAGTTAAGGCCTTTGCTGCAGGCCCAACTGAGAAGAAACCAAGAGGTGGGTATACCGGGAACCTACCTAAGTGTAACAAGTGTGGTTTTCACCACGTGGGTACATGTGAAGACTCTAAGTGCCAGAAATGCAAGAGGTTCGGCCATGCAACTAAAAATTGCCGAACTACTGAGCTAGCCGCCAACCCAGGGGTCAACCGTGGTTGCTTCGAATGCGGGAGTACTGCACACTTCCGCAAGTATTGCCCAAAACTGAAGAACCACGGGGGCAATAATGCGCGCGGTAGAGCCTTTGTGATAGGAGCCGGAGAAGCCCGTCAAGATCCGAATATTGTTACGGGTACGTTTCTCATTAATGATCACTATGATTCTATTTTGTTCGATACTGGTGCCGATAAGAGTTTTGTGTCTAGCGAATTTAGTCCATTGCTCGGTATTAAACCAATCATGTTAACTAGTAAGTATACCATAGAGTTAGCCGATGGTAAGCTAATTGAAACCGATAAAGTAATTCAAGGGTGTACTTTGAATTTGGCGGATCACCCTTTTGTCATAGATTTACTGCCTGTAACGCTTGGAAGTTTTGACATCGTCATTGGGATGGATTGGTTGTCAAAGAATCGAGCTGAAATCGTTTGTCGTGAAAAGATTGTTCGTATTCCGCTTTCGAATGGGGAAACACTTTCGATTCAAGGAGAAAGGAGCGGTACTACGCTAAGGATCATTACTTGTATGAAGGCCCGGAAGTGCTTACGAAAGGGCTATCATGCAATCTTGGCGCACGTAACAGAGAAGCCAGCGGAGGAGAGAAAAGTCGAGGATATACCGATCGTTCGAGACTACCCTGGAGTCTTTCCCGAAGACTTGCCCGGACTTCCACCTCCGAGACAAGTCGAGTTTCGAATTGACCTGGTACCCGGAGCCGCACCTATTGCGCGATCACCTTACCGGCTAGCGCCATCGGAAATGCAAGAATTGTCTAACCAACTACAGGAGTTGTTAGACAAGGGATTCATAAGACCGAGTTTCTCGCCTTGGGGAGCCCCGGTCTTGTTTGTCAAGAAGAAGGATGGATCCTTCCGAATGTGCATCGATTACCGGGAATTAAACAAGCTGACTATTAAGAACCGGTATCCACTTCCGAGGATCGATGACTTGTTTGACCAACTTCAAGGATCCAGTTATTATTCGAAGATCGACTCACGTTCAGGATACCATCAGTTACGAATTCAAGAGGAGGATGTTCCTAAGACCGCGTTTCGGACTCGTTACGGTCACTACGAGTTTATGGTCATGCCGTTTGGGTTAACCAATGCACCAGCTGTATTCATGGACCTCATGAATAGAGTGTGCAAGCCCTACCTGGATAAATTCGTGATTGTTTTCATCGACGACATCTTGATATACTCACAAACTCAAGAAGAGCACGAGCAGCATTTGAGACTAATATTGGAATTACTTAAGAACGAGAAGCTGTACGCTAAATTCTCGAAATGTGATTTCTGGATTCGAGAGGTGCAATTTCTCGGGCATGTGGTCAACGAGAAGGGTATACATGTTGACCCGTCCAAGGTTGAAGCGATAAAGAATTAGGAAGCACCGAAGACTCCGACTGAGGTGCGACAATTCCTAGGTCTGGCAGGCTACTACAGACGGTTTATCGAAAATTTCTCTAAGATAGCCCAGCCAATGACAACCTTAACCCAGAAGGACAAGAAGTTTGATTGGGGTGAAAAGCAAGAAGCAGCTTTTCAGCTGTTGAAACAGAAACTATGTTGTGCTCCTATCTTGTCACTTCCAGAAGGAACAGACGGATTTGTGGTATACTGTGACGCATCACACCAAGGTCTTGGTTGCGTATTGATGCAACACGACAAGGTTATTGCTTACGCGTCCCGACAACTAAAAGTACATGAGAAAAATTACACCACCCATGACTTAGAACTGGGAGCCGTAGTTTTTGCACTCAAGATCTGGAGGCATTACCTGTACGGTACTAGATGTACTATTTTCACTGACCACAAGAGTCTCCAGCACATCTTTGACCAGAAAGAGTTAAACATGAGGCAACGCAGATGGGTCGAGTTACTTAACGACTACGACTGCGAGATTCGCTATCATCCTGGTAAGGCAAACGTCGTAGCAGATGCCTTGAGTAGAAAGGAACGAACCAAAACTCTACGAGTGCGAGCATTGGGGATGACAATTCACACGAGTTTAACCACTCAAATTCGCGATGCTCAGTTAGAAGCACTCAGGGAGCAAAACCTGAAAGATGAGTCCTTACGGGGTATGGACAAGCAATTTGAGATCAAATCGGATGAAACCCGTTACTTCATGGATCGGATTTGGGTACAAAGCTTTGGGAGCTTAAGGGATTTAGTAATGGACGAAGCACACAAGTCCAGGTACTCGATTCATCCAGGCTCTGACAAAATGTATCAGGATCTCAAGGAACTTTACTGGTGGCCCAACATGAAAGCTGACATCGCCACCTACGTTAGTAAGTGTCTGACATGTTCAAAAGTCAAGACTGAATATCAGAAACCGTCAGGGTTACTACAACAACCAGAGATTCCACAATGGAAGTGGGAGCAGATTTCCATGGATTTCATCACAAAGTTACCCAAGACATCCGGTGGTTATGATACGATTTGGGTAATTTTCGACCGACTGACAAAGTCTGCACACTTCTTGCCGATTAAGGAAACTGATAAGATGGAAAGGTTGACCAGAATTTATCTCAAGGAGGTTATCTCGAGACATGGAGTGCCAATCTCCATCATTTCAGATCGAGATAGCCGATTCACCTCTAGGTTCTGGCAATCTCTACAGAAAGCATTGGGTACAAGATTGGATGTGAGTACCGCGTATCACCCCCAAACTGATGGCCAAAGTGAAAGGACTATTCAGACTTTGGAGGACATGCTTAGAGCTTGTGTGATTGATTTCGGGAACAAATGGGATACTCATCTACCATTGGTTGAGTTCTCTTACAACAACAGTTATCACACTAGCATCAAAGCCGCACCTTTTGAAGCACTGTATGGACGAAAGTGCCGATCACCTTTATGCTGGACAGAAGTTGGGGATAGCCAGCTTACTGGGCCAGAGATCATTCATGAAACAACAGAGAAGATCGTCCAGATTCGGGACAGACTTAAGGCCGCGCGTGATCGTCAGAAGAGTTACGCTGACGTGAGACGCAAACCATTGGAATTCCAGGTTGGAGATAAGGTTTTACTCAAAGTCTCACCTTGGAAGGGAGTTATTCGCTTCAGCAAGCGTGGTAAGCTAAACCCAAGATACATCGGACCGTTCGAAATCCTTGCAAGGGTTGGTCCCGTAGCTTACAAGCTTAAGCTGCCGCAAGCACTCAGTGGTGTTCACGCAACTTTCCACGTGTCAAATCTGAAAAAGTGTTTATCAGACGAGACACAGGTCATACCACTCGAGGAAATCCAGGTTGATGAACGACTCCATTTCGTCGAAGAACCAGTTGAGATCATGGACCGAGAGGTCAAGAGAATGAAACAGAGTCGCATCCCCATAGTAAAAGTTCGATGGAACTCTAGACGAGGACCAGAGTTTACTTGGGAACGCGAGGACCAGATGAAGCGTAAGTATCCACAGTTGTTCGAAACTGCACCAGTAGGATGACACTAGCTGAATTTCGGGACGAAATTCTTTTAACATGGGGAGTATGTGACAACTGGCAATTTCAGGTCAATACCTGTCCTTGTCTCTATCATAATTTGCATACATTATAATCGTGTTAGACTTAATTATGGTTAATTAAGATAATTTCATAATTAGCAAAGTCCATTCATAGCATTTCACACATTGGTAATTCGGTAAATTACCCGGTCACACGTAGTATAACCGGCATACACGAACGTTGGTGATAATTAATATTTCGAGATTTTACAACACTATTTTAGAACTTAAATATATGTGTGTGTTTATTTATATCAACTTAGTATTTAAACGCGCGTCTCTACTGTTTCATCGGTATATTTTATTTTAACGTGCTATTTCGACATATTAAATTCCTAAACATATATTTACATGTTAGTCAATAATTTATTTTGTTGAGCTCGATTTTAATAAAATCTCTATTTTATATTGTGTCCGATTTACACCCTCTACCACCCGAATACCCGTTTTAAACTACAAGATCTCTTTTACATATGAATTCAAAGAAATATAATAATTAAACTCACTTTTCCTTTTTGATTGTTGACCGAGAAAATAGGCACACATTGGTTGTGTGTTGATTTTGCCAACACCAAAAATTACCTTCTTTAGATATCAACTTTACATACACCAATTTCAACATGGGATCCTTACCATTTCCAACAATTGTCCCATCCTTATCTCTTTTCTTTTCTTTCGGCCAACATGAGGCAAACCCCACACACACACACGTCACATCCATTTATTTGATTAGTCAAATCTAAAATACCAAGCTAATGTATAATCCATCCTTGCATCAAAGCTACCCCCCTAAAGCCTTGCATCTTTCGGCCTTAAACCCCCCTTGACCGAAAAACTAGAACTAATTATCAACTTCCAATGTTTCTCACTTTCCCATGAATTCTAAATATTATAAGTTATCACCACCTCTTTAGTTAACCACACAAGTCTTTTGCAAAACCAAACACTCGCTCCCTTTCTCTCTTGTTAAAGCTCAAACATCCAACCCCAACCTTCACTTTTCAAACATTATTCCAAGTATCCAAGGGTGTTACAAGCTTTCTCTAGTGAAGATCAAGTCATCCTTGGAGAATTCATGCAACATACATCAACACTTCCTTCTTCATTGCTTGCTCCTAGTGAGAAAATCCCCTACTCATTTATATTTCATTCTTGTTTTATATTTCTTTACCTACATGTTGTGATGTACCAAACTTCACCCACAAAAATCCATTTTTTTTTATCAAACATGTAATTTCTATAAAATGACTACATGAGACTTATTTTTGTGTAAAAATATTAATAATAACTTATGGTAGGTCATGAACTAAAATAAATATTTAAGTTGGTGATTTTAGTTTTTGTTGATTATGTCTTACTTAACAAAAATTGTTACTAATAGAAACTAAGTATATGTTAAATCCTTGTTTAGAATGCATCAAGTGGTTTTATTAGGTCCATGGGTTACTTAGTGACTATTATTATGTGTTATTGTATATTTTAGTGCTTTACAAAGTTGTTGGTATTTTGGGTAAACTCATGACAAGTTATAGAAATATGTTATTACTAGTTGTAAAATTGGTGTTATTTGTTAAGTAGCTTACTTGGGTTTAGTTATGGATTTTGAAACATATAAATTTAGGAGTTAATTTTTAGTAAATATAAATATTTACTAAATGCCCAAGACTAGATCTCAAAACATATATAATTTTATAAATATATACGTATATATATACTTTGGTTGTAAAACGAAAACCGACATTATTTTAAGAGTGATAATTTTCAAAGTCATATTTCGTAGAAATAATATGGATATTATTTTTGCCTCAAAACATGACGTATTTCGAAAACATTATTTTAAATAAATATATATAATATATATTTTTCGTTCGCATCGAGTTACGACTAGGGTCGAGTCAAACTTTATTTTGAAACCCGAACTCTAAGTTGACATTGAATTACTTGTAGACATGGACACACTTGATCGAGTATATGACTTGTATTTATTTTATGAAAATATATATTTTTGGAATAACAAATACATATCACCAACGGGTCGTCGAGTCAAACGGAATTTCATAACGAAACTAAGTTGGGTGAAACGGTTACATAACTCACTTATACACGGATACATTACTTAGACCTTAAGGTGTCTTATATATTCTAGGGCACGCGTAGGTCGGTTTACTCTCGGACTTTTGCTACCTACACGTTTACGGTACTCACGCATCAGGTGAGTTTTCACGGCCCCATTTTACTTATTTTCCTTTTGGGAGAGATTACATGCATACTTACTGTTTTCATTGGACACAATTTCACTAACATGATTTCACATATTACATAAGCGGTTTCATATCGTATTAAGTCCTCTCAAACTGGACCGTTAGTTTCGTTTCTAAGCGAGGTAATCATGGATAGATCTATTTGGGTTTGACAACCCCCACCCGCGTTAGTCGCGCTAACTTTGACCGGAGGTCAAAACGGGTGCATCATTGACCTAATCACCCCATGCATACGATAGGCATGGTAGAGGCATTACATTACATTACATTAGTGTTACAGTCTAGCTTCGGTTTCGGTGTGCTTATGGTAATATTGTAGTATTGTCTGTACAGCAATCAAATCATTGAAAGTTTTGTGGTCCATTACAACGATTTACTTTTACATTTAAACCTGTGAACTCACCAACATTATTGTTGACTCGTTTAAGCATGTTTTCTCAGGTCGTTAAGCTTGCACGGGATTAGGGTGCACATCATGCATGAAGTCTTTTGATGTTCCCATGACAATGAACATTTGCTTGTCTTTTGCTTGGCATTGTATTTTCAAAACAATTTATTTTCCTTCCGCATTACTTTCCGCATTAACTCTGTAAAACAATGTTATATTTTGGAACGATCTGGAATGCATGATTTTCAAAACCATATAGAGGTCGTTCTATGTAATCAGTGACGATGATCCATGACCGTCGCACCCCGCGGGAAACCGCCGTGGTTGGGGTGTGACAATAAACCATTAGTGGAGTTATGGATCATGCTCTGCCTGCAACAAAATGTAAGAGAGAAACAGATGAAAATGATAAGGCTAATCCGTTAACTTGAATTTTTCTTGAAATCACCGTGTCCCCGGCTACGGCGCCAAAAACTTGATGTGTCCTTTTTAATATAAAAAAATATAATATATTTTATGATGGTTTTACGAGATCAAGTTTTAAATTTATAAAAATGATAATTACTTTAACTTAAAAACACACACAATAATCAAGTGTACCTATCGCAGCGTAATATAGTTTAGGTAAGAACCAAGTATCGAACCAATGGACACGGTCGAGTTCCAGTACTTAACTTTCGTTATCGTTTAGCCGGATCAATTAGTGAGTGGGTTTTGTGCGCTTGTCAATCAGAACAGTAAATGATAGAAAAGTAAATAACGGTAAAGTAAATAACAGAAAAGTAAAAATGTGCGTGATGTGTGTAACAGAAATGTAAATAGCAGAATAGTAAACAGCAAGAAAGTAAATATCCCGAAAATGATCAAGTCACGAAGAGTATTGCTTCGGGCTTCGAATCAGCTTGGTACGTGATAATGTTAAGTTGACTAATCCAGTGATATGACTACTACAAACTTGTGACCCGGGTCACCGCTAGATCCTCGTCCTCACGACATTTGATTCACGAATTAAAATCTTTCAATTAAAACAGGAGTGCCTCCCGTTAGGGATAACAGTTACCCTCAACCCTTCGAATGGTCATCTTCGGGTTGGTTTAAGACATCGAATGTAAATGGTTTGTATTAAAGTTAAATAGGTGATTATACGTTATTCATCGGGAGGCGGTGAAACAATGTGATCGAGTATAAAGACGTACCGTTCCCAACATGAGTTTACCAATTCTTGGTCGCATAATAAGTCCGTGTAAAGACGTACGACCATAATAATGTTGACCAAGCATTGGCTTATCAATCTCTAATTGTATAAAGACGTACAAGCTTCAAAGGAATTTTGATTAAAAAGGTTCTACGATCTTAAACTTTAAAATCAAGAATACTCACAAATATAAAGACAGATTTAGACAGTAATAAAAGCCCACCAAATGGTGGTTTTAAGGACGAATAATTAAAGACATAAACATACCACTAGATTAATACGTCAAACATTAACATGCACCAAACATCATCTTCACCCTAGCAATACAAAAAGCTTAGCCATAAATGGCCATGTTAACTAGCGTAATGCTGAGTTCCATAGGCTCCCCAATTGTGGAACAATGAGGAAGAGCTCCTCTACTCACTACTACTACTTTAATACTGCTAGAAACGAACTATTGTCTCTATCTTGTATTATGTTGTGGTGTGTTGAGGTGTGTGGAATGAAGAACCCAAGTCATCTATTTATAGGCCTCAAAATGAGCAATGCACGGCCGTGCATTGGATTGCACGGGCGTGCAAACACCTCGGGAATCAAACATGGCACAAGTGATAGTGTACTGGACCTTTGGAGAGCAAGTTAGGCATTGCACGGTCGTGCAATGGGATGCACGCCTGTGCATCCCCTTCTTGCCTCTTGTTTTGTCTTTTAGCTGCTTGTTTGACTGGCTGTTGACGTGGTTTGACTTCTTGGGGGTCAAAGTTCGGGTTTGGTCCTCTAAAAGCTTGATTTCATCATGTTTGAAGTTGGTTTTTGCTTTGTTTATCATAGGACACCGAATAACCTGCAATTATGAAATATTAACGCATTAAGTATCAATTGCAAGGCTTTTGTTTGATTAGTACCATAATATGGGGATTATTATGCATGCAAAACATGTATAATTTAGGGCATATCAGTCGCTAATGACCTAGGGTTTTCCCATAATGTGGTATATAAACCACTAATAGTTCCATCCAAGTCCTTGCGTTTCCGTACTCACACATTTCAATCTCAAGGTTAGGTTTAAAATGATTCACGGGTCCTCCGAGTTCGCAATTTAAATTCTTATGTGCCAATAACTTGTTAACTTAATCATTAAATAGAAATTCAGGTCGTCTATTTACCGAACCATTAACTTGTGGATTTTCGGGATGTTAAAGTGCATCTTTCAGCACATATAACATTGTGTGCATCTCAGCACATTTAATGATGTGTGCATTTTTCAGCACGGATAACGATGTTCAATATTGTGGCAACCTCTATCAACTGTTGTATGGGTTATTAGAACTTTTACTATAAGTGTAGTAACTTAGCACTTCAATAATATGCTTAGGTATTAAGTCGATGAACCGTTATCGATAATCAACGGTCAATATCAATTTTCAATGTCAGTGTCAATAGTTTATAATCATATTAATGGACACATGCGATAATGAGTGGGCGATCTATCGCATGAAATTATTAACTCAATAAGAATTAGTAAGCGATAAAAATGTTTGCATTGTCATTAGTAGAGATATCAGAGTTTGCAACAACAATTTTTTTTAGCAAGGTGGTTAGGTTTCCTAACCAGATAGCGCTCGAAACAAATCACGTATTTGTAACTTTACAGTCAAATCATAGTGTATAAAGGTAATAAGAAATCTTGAATCTATACATGACAGTCATTGTCACGGCCTTTATCACTGATGATTTAAGCAACATATGTGTTGCATATATGTGCCAAATGTTTCATTTGAGCGTTTTGTAAAGGAATACCTCCTGATTTCAGTCTCATTCTTACAATTATATTTAATGTCGAAATAGGTCGACATTCTTATGGTAAGAACTGAGAAATTATATTTCAATATTTTAGAATCGTAAAATTTTGATTTTTGCTCGAAAGATCAAGGATGAAAAATGTGAATATTCCCACTATCGGATTAGCAAATTTGGGCTTGTCTCCTTGAAGTGGAGTATGATCAAATGATGTTTGCAAGGAAATGTCATGGTTCATTGGCGTACTATTTGTGGAAACAGCAACACCATCCATAACCTTGGTAACTAGTCATTTGTCAAAGACATTTTCCTTTTCATCAAACAAAGATAATCATGTATCAAAGGGGTCAACAAGGTTGTCAAGGGAGATGTATAATAATGGTTCACCCAAAGTTTTGTGATCAAGAGTCGAAGTCTTCTGCACTAGACTTCAAGGAAAATCATGATGACCATTCATCTCTGTTTGCGTCCTTACACAGTAATAGTTGTTGCCCAAAAGTGTAGATGACGTCCATTAAGATATAACATAAAGTCATACGACTTTGTTGTGAACAACGGGTGGGTGAAAATGTTGATTGAGGTCTATGAGCCTCACTTGTTGGTGAAATATACATAGGTGAAATATGTACGTAAATGGTGATATACATGGGTTTAACACCTATATAAATGGTGATAAATACATAGGTGAAATATGTATATAAATGGTGAAATGTACATATGTGAAATATGTACACAAAGGGTGATATACATGGGTGTAACATGCGCATAAATGGTGATTGAAGTCTTAGAACTTCACAAGGGAGTAAATATGATCATATAAAGGAGTTTGAAGTCTAAGAACCTTACACGGGAGTTAATTGAGGCCGTGAACTTCACAAAGTCGTTTTGAGGCGTTTGAAGTCTAAAAACCTCACACGGGAATTAATTGAGGTCGTGAACTTCACAAAGTCGTTTTGGGGGGCATTTGAAGTCTAAGAACCTCACACGGGAGGTAATTGAGGTCGTGAACTTCACAAAGTCATTTTGGGGCGTTTGAAGTCTAAGAACCTTATACCGGAGTTAATTGAGGTCATGAACTTCTCAAAGTCGTTTAGGGGCATTTGAGGTCTTTAAAACCTCACAAAGGAGTAAAGTCGGGTTAAGAGGATGAAAACAAAAATAAAAATTATATACATAAGTGTTGATGTATGCAATGGGGTGTATTTGGGGAGTTGTATATCATTACTTACGGTGTTTTTTGTGGTGTTTTCTATGTACGTAAAGCTCCGGTGTGCTGTCTGGGTCACGCTTCATTTTGGATTGGATTCTTACTTTTTTTAGTGGTTGTCAATTGTTGCGGTTAAACCTCTTTAAGAGGATGTCATTTGATGTTAAACTTGTAGTCATTTTGAAATGTTGGTTTGTTTTCTTAAACAAAGGTCGTGCCATAGTTGAATGTATTTAAATAACATGGAGTGTTTTGTCAAAGGTGTTAATGAACCTATTTTTCGCATGATTTTGAAAGATTAAATTGGTTTGAAAAATCTGGGTGTTACATATACACCATTATCTAGTTTGCAACCCAACCTTTAACCGGGCATTAAAATAACCGGGTTTAAACCCGGTTTTCTAAAGGACCCTACCCTACCCGTAGTATTCAATACCCGAACCATACCTGATGCATGATTATCCTTTGCTCATGCCAAACTACCGCAAGGAGGACGAGACGACTTTTTGAAGAACCCTGCCCTCAAGGAGGATGAGACGACTTCCTTGGCTACCGTACACTACTGTCATCACCGTCTCCATCATTGAATCGCAACCGCAATCCAGCGGTACCATTAGTGAAGGCGATCACAGAGATAGGGATAGGAGTTGGGTCGGTGACGGAGATGGGGAGAGGAGTTAGGTCGACGAAGTGAAGGCGTGAAGGTCGAAAGATGGGAAGAGCCGCAGATGAGTTGGATCGTGAACACAGGGATGGCTTTTGGAGAATTGGACTTAATTTTGGATTCTATGGTTTTTGACTTGGGAAAGGAAACAACGCTTTTTTTAATATCCGGGCACAATACCCGACCCGAACCCAGGAACACCGGGTATATCCGTTAGAAGATGGACAGCAAGTCAACAACTATTTGACTGTTTTTTAACGGCTTTCTAGCCATTTGGGACAGTATTTGAACGTTTTTTTTTGGGACCATTTTAACCCCCTTTAACTTGTATAAATACATATTTTATGTTTTGGTTGAGTCACAATACTAAAAAACGTTTCAAATCTTAAAACCGCAATATAAACGCTCTCAAAAACTCTCAAAAATGGCTTCCAAAAGTGCCACTTCTTCCATTGGTATGGGTTCTTCGTCAAGCGTTTTGAAAATACTTCCTACAACGAGGAACAAAAAGGTTTGAGCGCATTTTGAATTATGTAAAATGGCGAGCGGTTCGAACAAAGCCTGATGCACGCATTGTGGTTCTTTTTTAAAGTCGGATTCACACACGACTTTGAAAAAACACTTACAAAAGTTTTGCAAGATGTTGAAAAATGTTCCGGATAAAGGTCAAGCAATAATGTCAAACGAGGGAAGTATTTGGCATTTCTATGTGGAAGGTGTTCGGGATTCCATAGCAAAGTTCATGATTCAAGAGGGTTTGCCGTTCGACCACTTTGACAACCTGCGCTTAACACGTCTCATCCAAAAATGACTTCAACAGCGTTATAATCATATAAGTCGCAATACCCTTAGACGTGATTGTATTAAATTGTGGAAAAAAGATAAAAATGAATTAATTTTATGATTTGAAAAATTAGAAACCGGTGTAAATTTAACTTGTGATGTTTGGTCGGCTCCGCACGGTTTACCCGAATCATACATTTGTGTTACCGCTCACTGGGTACATCCCGATACGTGGCAATTGATGAAGCGTACGATTGCGTTTGAAATGTTTTGGTATCCATATACCGCAAATAATTATTTCAAGTTTTAAATAAAGTAATTAAGGTTACAATATAAATCCCAACTTTCAAACTAGAAGAAAAACTTTTTTCAATATCTTTTGATAACGCCTCGAACAATACCGCCGCGATTGCACAACTAAGGTTACAATATAAATCGGTTTGCGACAGTGTTTTTTTCATAATCGATGTGTGACACACATCATTAACTTGGTTGTGTAAGATGGATTTAGTCGAATTGAGGATGTAAAGGAAAATTTTAAGCAAATGTTACGTGACATTTTTACAAGTAAAAGTAGAGTTTTAAGATATAGAAAATATTGCAAAGAAGTGAATTCCAAAACTGTAGGTTCGAATTAGGACGTACCTACAAGATGGAATTCGACTTTCCATATGTTTGAATGTGCTTTAAAACAAAAACAAAATTTACAAGCGTATCGTGACACACTTGCAAGTAGTTGTTTAGTTACGCCTTTTTCGGAATCGAGTTGGCCAATTATCGAACAATTAACCAATGTGTTAAAGAGTTTTCAAAACCGCAACTACTTTTTTTATCAGTAGTTTATTATCCTACGAGTTGTTTAGTACTTAACCAACTTTGGATAATGACGACCAAGCTATTCGATTTAGAATTTAGAGGCCCAATTTTTGTCAAAATGATGAAACCAATGAAAGAAATTTTTTTAAAATATTTTAAAGAATTGCCTCTCGTTATTACCTGTGCCGCCGCACTAAACCTGTGCCTAATTGGTTCCGCTGTCGAATTGTTATTTGAAAAAATAAGTTTCGATTTCGAATTGCAACTTGAAGACATTGATTTTGTAGCAAAAGCAATAGCCAATTTTAACAAACATCTATCAAACTTGTATTAAGTTTATCGATCAAAATATAGTTCAACAACACACATATATGAGGCAATGGATAGTGCGGCATCAAGTAGCAATACTAGAAATTTAAATCTTTATTTATTTAAAACCTTAAGAAGTAATCAGGTTAAACGGCCCTGGGGTTCTACCACAAGTAGCGAACTCGGGAGGTATCTTGGATCGGACTTTGTATTACATATCTCCCCACAAGAACTTGAAGATTTTGATATTTTGGCTTGGTGGAAAGAAAATAAATCCCAATTTTCGATTCTATCTATTATGGCCCGTGATCAACTAAGTGTCCAAACTTTTACGGTAGCTCCGGAATCCGTATTTTTTGTTAGTGGCAGGGTTATATCTTTAAGACGAACAAGATTCACTTCAGAATCGGTGGAAATGTGCATTTTGTTTTGAAAGATCACTTGGACGCAGTCGAAAGGTACAACACATTACTTCACTTGAACGCGAAATAAGTATAGAAGCGAAAATGCACGAGGAGGAGCTAGTGGAAGGAATGTCGACCCCAATAAGTGATGAAGAACTCGCTAACGATGACTAAATGCACGATGAATAAACACCAAACAACAACGAGAAAGATGATTAACCAAACAACAACGAAGACGATGATTGAACACCGAAAATATAATGACTTGGTATTTTCTACGTTATATTTCAATTTATGTTTTTCTAATTTTTAAAACTTTAAAAAATAAATAAAAAACGAATATTTACAGTAAAAAATATATAATATAAAGTTAATAATATTTAAAAGAATGAATTTATGATATTATACTTTATTTTAATTATTTTTATCAAATACAAAGCAAACTAAAAATTTTAAATGAATTTATATTGTGTAAAAAAATAGAAAATAGGTTATTAAAACCCGGTTCTAATGCCAAAGAGGTTGTGGTGTAATGGTTGAGGTGAGGTCTGAAGTTCCAAGTAACCCGGGTTCAATCCCTGTCACCATCATTAATTTCTGAGTCATGCCAATGAGGCCTAGTTCTTAGGCTGATGCACCAGGGTTTTACCCACGCCGATCCAGGGTTCGAGCCTCGGCTCTCCCTCAAGCCCGGAAGGGGCCGTATTGGGTGGGATTTTTCCTTAGATGCTCTCCAACTCTGACGCCAAGTGGGCCCGGTTAAGACAACATATTGGCCGGAGTTGGACGAGGCTCTCCCATGTGACGGGGGTGCGACGTCACAACATTCAATGTTCGCCGTTCAAAAAAAAAACCCGGTTCTAATACCCGATTCCAATACCCGGTATACTCGACCCGAACGCTACCCAGCTCCATACCCTGCCCGGTTACATAGGGTTGAATTTTTTCACCCAATACCCATACCTGAACCCTACTCGGGTTTAAAAAAAAACCCCCAATTTTCCAATACCCGATTATAACCGAAACCAGTTCCATACCCGAAACCGGGTATGGAAAAAACCTGATTTGTACACCTCTACTAGCACCCCTTGTGGGTCGGCCATGGAAAGGGTACCACATGTTGAGAGGGTTCATTGGCGGTTGAAGAATTTGGAATGTTAGAATTGATTAGTGGTATTCTAAAAAAAAAGATATCACTAAAAGGGTATCATACATTGAGGAGAAGGCTGAAATACGTTTAGTTACAATTAGAGGTGCACAAATCGGGTTCTGGGACCAAACCGGTTCAGGTTGAAGTTGGTTCGGGTTTTATCCAAACCGGTTTGGGTTGAAACCGGGTTTGACCAGGGAAAGGATTGTGTTTGATCGGTTTGAAACCGGGTTTTAATCGGTTTGGGTTTGACCGGTTTCAATGTATAGGGTTACAAACGGATTTTAACCCTACGGTTTGGTTCGGTTCCTAACCGGTTCATGCCAAACTGGTTTTCGTGCACCTCTAGTTTCAATCATCTCACATGTTGGGCCTTGGTTAGTATTTGCTTGTGCCTTATTAGTATTCAGCTCTTTTACTGATCACACTTACTGAGCTGGTATCAACAAACCAATTTTGGGCTTCAACAATTCGGCTTTAATGGATCACACTACTTGAGGTGGCGACCTCAACACCAATTTAGACATACACAATCATTTTTTTTTCTGAAAAGATTACATGAACCAAATAATGTAGCAAGTTTTTCTTGTTTTGTTTCAAGTGAAATGTTGATACCAACCTTTATCTTTAGGAAGAATGTTAGAATAAATAGTATTGAGTTAGTTAGGTGGTTAAATCATTTGAATTTGTTAGTGATAGTTAATCTTTAACTAGTATAAATGAGTGGTCATTTGTATTGTAATAACTTAAGTATTCTCTCCATAGATTAGTTAAGTTTAAGTTGGAGTAGTTTAAATTTTCTTTCGATTATATGAAACATCAAGCAGGAGTTCTTGCAACAACAACAACCGTACCTAGTAAAATCTCACTAATAGTCAAACTATTGCTAGGGTTTGGGGAGGGTGATATGTAGGGAAACCATACCTCTATCCGCAATGATAAAGAGGCTGCTTCCAAAGAGACTTCTGGCTCCAAAATCAAGGAGGAATTCTTGGTTCTTTCATATATCACATATTCACATCACGAGTTCTTCGAAAAACACTGCTTGAACCGGTAAATGTTCGTTGTGAATACTTATCAAAGAAAGCTCTTTGTTCCATCATCTACTACAACTCACCCAACACACGTTTCAAAGGTGGCTTCTAAAAAATTATGTATGGCTTTTTTTATTTTAAGCTTTTAGTTCTAGCAACTGAATTTGGTGGGAGGTTTAAATGAGTTTAAAGTTGTTTATACCTTTTCTTGTTTCCATGGTAAAAAAGAAATTAAATTCGTATACAAATAGTACAAAAATTCTTATTTATTTATTAAACATGTGCATATCATCTAATAACATGAATGTTGATAAATACCAAATAGAAGTAACGAAACATGTGTATATTACAAAACTAGTTTAGAACCCGTGTAATACACACAGGGTGAAAAATATCAATACATAAAGTTCTTAAAACTTTATGTATATGTTTTACAGGTGAAAAAATATATTACATATAATAAGAATAGAAACAAAATTCAAAATATATAAAAATTAATATATAATTGGGTTCCGAAAATATGTTACTTACTATTTAATTTAATTTGACTTTCATTTATTATTTGATTGAAAATAAATGTTACATAATTAAATTTTAAAGTTTCTTATAATAAGGGACAATTTAAAATAAATGAGTTTTATTAGTATAATTAGTATTTTTTTTAAAATATATTATTATTATTATTATTAAAAGATAGAGGTGTATTTAATAAGAGATTGAAGCGGAAAAAAAATGATGAGACTGAATATGGATACGACACGTGACATAAATTTTTATTTATTTATTAGATAGTATAGATGTTTACATATCAAATGTATCATAATTTTAAGACACATATTGCACATCTGTATATACGTTTGCTTTGTTATTTCTTGGTTTATTCATATACTTTTTTTTGGTTTGTTTAATACGCAGTCCAAAAATGAAGATCTACATTTCGATTTGATTCAGGGCAGGAGCAGGCCGTGTATTATCTGATTCATGTGCATCCAAACCTACTCAGCAAAATCTATAGCTGGGTCGGGGAAGGAAGAGCGTACCTACCATATAGGTATGGTGGTAGCCGCCTCCACCAAAAAAATTAGTGTTATATACGCGGTAAAACACCGATCGCCCCCCGTAATGTTTTGCAAACGTCCCCATGAACTTTCGAAACTGACTCCATGAATTTTGAAACCGACCCCTAAGAAAAACCAAATTATAAATTTATAAGTTTTCAAATGTAAATAATTAATCTCACTTAAACACTAATATAATCTATACTAAGAAATAAAGGTTTGAGATAGACACGTGTCACTTCCTCATGCCTTGTCACATTAGTTTTCCCGTCTCTCTCTCCTAATAAATGCGTCTTTTTCTTACTAAATAGTAATGATATTATAAATATATTATTAAAGAATAATACTAATTATATTAAATAAGAAAATATATAGTAGGAAATCAAAATATAACTAATTAAAAAAATACTAACTTGTAATATACACACATTTCTACTTAATATATCTCGATACGATCATAATAGTCTGACAAATTAGGACGTATTTACAAATTTATAAGTTTTATCTTTATACAATCTCGTGTAATACACGGGATTCTAACCTAGTAGTTTATATAAAATAACAACTACCTATTTAAATTACGTGTTTATGGTTTTAGTCTTAAGTCCAATCCTAATCCTAAATTTTAAATTCAAGTTTTAACTCTTAAGCCCATTAGCAAACACTCAATCCCAACCCAATTCTCAAATTCAAGTCTTAAGCTTACCCTAATTCTAATAATCAAATATTGATTTAGTCATTGAATGTTGAAACCGCGATTATCTAAAAAAGGAAGCGATTAAAAGTGAAACAGAGGTCTGGAAGCAATCGATTGAAGACTTGAAGAAGACTCAGGCGCAGCAGAGCAACCACTTTGGCTGTTTGGCACTTTTCCATACACGCAGACACAGGCACACAGCCCACAGGTATTTGCAAATTGCAACTGCAACTTTGTTTGACTAAATACTAGAGGTGTTCAAAAGTATCGTATACGAATCCGAAACCGAACCCGAAATATCCGAAATTTCGAATCCGAATTATCCAAAAATTCGGATATCCGAATTTTCGGATTCGGATAGCATTTTTAAATATTTTCGGATATTTGAATATCCGAATATCCAAAAATAATTTTTTTTAAGATATATTTCCTAGAAAGTGTTATGAATGCAATATATATAAAGTATATGGTTTTTATGTTATGTGTTTAGCTCTCTTATTTTAAAAATAAAAAATAAAACATATTCGCGTCGCAATTTCGAAAACTATATTTTTTTGGCCAAATTTATATATTGTTTTCTAAAAAGTGTAATAAATACAATATATATGAAGTATATGGCTTTTTATGTTATGTGTTTAGGCTTCTTATTTTTTTAAAAACTAAAACGTATTCGTGTTTTAATTTCGTAAATTACTCAAAATTTGGGTTTTTTATGTTTTTTTAATTATTTCATAAAGATGATGTTTATTTAGTATATTTTTATATTTAGATTTTAATTTAAAAATATATTTAAGTTAAAAAAAAACCGGATATCCGTTTCACTATCCGAATCCGAAATTTCGGATATCCGAAATTTCGGATTCGGATACGGATAGTGAAATCCACTATCCGAAATTTTCAGATATCCAAATTTTAGGACTTTGAACACCCCTACTAAATACTAATAGATA
Source organism: Smallanthus sonchifolius (assembly GCA_023525975.1). Classification (NCBI taxonomy): domain Eukaryota; kingdom Viridiplantae; phylum Streptophyta; class Magnoliopsida; order Asterales; family Asteraceae; genus Smallanthus; species Smallanthus sonchifolius. Next base: position 27,835,135 of record CM042031.1, read on the forward strand.
TTAGAATTTGGACTTTAGTTTAATTAATAATATTCTTTATATTTATTTGTTTTAGACTTTGAGGTAATAGGTATGTCAATTTACCACTTTGATGGTTTATTGGTTTGGTTTTAGACTATTACGTTGTGTTCCCGAGTCTCATTTAAGGAGGGAAGAGAAAGGAAGGGGAAGAAAACTTTGTTTCAGAGTTTTTTATTAAGGGAGAAAAAGATAGGAAATGGTAGGAACAGTATTCCAGAGTTTTTTTAATAAGAGAAATGAAGGGAAAACAAACCTTATCTCCATCCTTCTAAATTGGAAAGATTTGAAGAGAAAGGAAAAGAAGGGAAAGGAAAAGAAGAGGAATGAATCCTTTCTTTTCTTTCCTCCCTTTAGTAAACTCGGGAACACAACAATAGTCTAATTAATTTTGATGGTTTATTGGTTTGATTTAGTTGAATGTGATTTCATTGGTTTCTTCTATCAAGCGTCTGCTTGAGAAGACTAGATTGGAGGGTTATAATGAGTACATTAAGGAGGTCAACTCTTTTGGTGAAAAATATGAACTTCAAGTGGTAAACATGGATGATGAATACATTAACCCAAAGAAGCCAAGACAAAAAACAAACATCACATATAGCCACTATAATGAGTATGATTGCTTCAACGCGATTCTAGATATGCAAATTCATGAGTTTGGGAACCGTTTTAACGAGGTAACGTCCGGCTTACTTATTTGTATGAATAGTTTGAGTCCTTGTGATAATTTTCGTGAGTTTGACATTCCAAAAATATAAAGATTAGCCGAGATGTATCTTTATGATTTCGATGAAGATGATAAAAAAAGACTTCCGGTTCAACTCGTGAAGTACATTGATAATTTAAAAGGAGATACACGATTTGCCAACTTGAATGGTTTATCAAGTCTTGTAAAATTAATGGTTGAAACAAAGAAATACCTTTCATTTAAATTGGTGTATCGTTCGTGTATTACCCATAGCAACCGCAACCGTTGAAATATGTTTTTCGGCAATGAAGTATGTGAAGTCCGATTTGCGCAATCGTTAATCGGATTGGTGATGAGAATTTAAATGATAGTTGTATTTGTTATATTGAAAAAGACTTGCTTAAGAATGTCTCTCTAGATGATGTTATGGCTAGATTTCAAAAAATGAAAAGCCGTAGAGAACAACTTTAGTTATATTTTATTTTCATTATGCATTTTGTAATAACGTTTGACGTACTTTTGGTTGATTATATGAAATTTAGTTTCATTGTCTTTTTTTATATGACCCGGCCCGATTCGACCGGACCCAAATGGACCGAAAAAATTATTATATAGTGCCTAGTCAATCGACCTCAAAAAATTCCGACCCTCATTAAAAATTTTCTGGGTCCGCCACTGCCAGGAAGGATGAAACAAGAACAAACATTTCCCCTATCCCATAAAATAAAAATGTTGCTCCCACAGATCTACATGGTTACACAAGTAAAAAATAAAGATTGTAGATTTGCATTTGATGTTGTACTTTTCAAACTCGTCAAATATACTCGTACGATCAGACGAAAAAGTCGACAAAGCCGTAACATATGCCAACAATATGATGACACATCAGAAAAAAAAATTAAAAAAATGAAATCGAAATTTATATGTCCGATTTTATTTAGAAATAAAAAAAGATTTTAAAAACATTATCAACTCGCATATGACAACTGTGAGTTCCGCCGGCAAGTTCACAAACTCAATTTCTCATTTTTTTAATTATTTTATTATTTTAATATTAATAAATAGTTTTATAAAGATCTTGTTTTTCTCATATAACTTTTAAAATATAAAGTTTTATAAAATTCTGAATATACCATTGCAACGTGTTTACTTTTATCTATGTTTCAATATAAATTTTATTCAAAAGCGAGTCGATTTAAATATAATGTTACGACGTGCTAAAAATTATATTAAAAAGTATATAAAAATAATCAAATCGTAACGGTATAATCAGAATTTTATAAATATTATATTTTAAAAGTTATAAAAAATAAGATATTTTGTAAAACTAAGTATTAATGTTATATTAATAAAAAATTTAAAATATAAATAAGTGGCGGAAGCTGGCCACCACAAACCGCCACTATCAAGTTCGACCTAACAACGCACGCTACTCACCGCTTATGGGTGTGCAAAAAAACCGAAAAAACATAAAACCGAATCGTATCTGTAACCAAGAAAACCGAACCGAATTCAATTTTCCGTTCAATTAACGAATATACAATTTTTTGGATTCGGTTTATTCGTTAAACGAATAAACCGAATAAGTGACAACTATATATGTTGAGTTCGATTTAAACATTTTTTTGAATACCGTTTGGTTAGACAAATTCCCAATCTGTTGGGTTCGGGTAACAAATAGGCCTAAAAAAATATAAAGTGAATAAACTGAACCGAAAAAACCGAAAACTAAGTTTTTTTTTTCAATTTTAGAACGTTGAACACCCCTATCGCCACTAACCTCCACTACCTACAAACCCTGACCCGCCACCACCGCAAGTCTGACATAGCCAATAAGATAAATTAAGACGTATTTAAAAATATTTTTTCTAACTAGCGTTTTAATTTTTTACAAAACGTCTTTAAAAAATAATCATATAACGTTTTTATAAAATTATAATTTTTTTTAAAGTTGATATTATGTATTCAACACATAATTAATACTTATAATAAAGTTAATTAATTAATCAAAGCTTTCTTAAATATTAAAAAGACAAAGGAAATAAAAAGAAAATAAAAAGGTTTAAATTGTATTTATTTGAGAACTTAAGGGAGGGGTCCAACAAGTAAAATTCAAATAGAGAGGGTACGTATAGCACAACCTTTTTTAAATACTTAAAATGAAAATAGGTGAGAAAATTGACGAGGAAACCGTGATTTCCGCGGAACAGTCGAGAAATTCTTTACAATTTGGAGTTGTCACATGCGACTTTATATTTTTAATTTTTTTTAAATTTCAAATTAAATCGGACTTACGAAGTGCGATTTTATATTTTTAATTGTTTTTTTGCTGGCTTATCATAATATTATTGGTATATGTTACGACATTTTTGCACGTTTTTGTCATTTTTACGACAGTTTCGTCGGATCGTACGAGTATATTTTGAAAAGTTTAAAAAGTAAAAGTACAAAAACAAGACATTTGACTTTTCGTAAGTATATTTTCATAATTTTTCCCAAAATCAAAACCCAAGGTAATATCTTTGAACACATGTACTACATCATATGTATTTACAGATACACATTATTTCAAAATTCAAACAAACTAATTTATTTTCTTGCAAAAAGTAATAGAAACTACATATATTTACAAGCATACATGACTTTTGACAAATAGAAAAAATCCACCATTATATGTTTCTTTAAAGTCCTTTAAAAAAATATATGTTTCTTTAAAGGCAATCATTTTATAAATAAATAAACACACTCAGCAAAAAAATCTCACTTAAAGAATAGGTTCTAGAGAAGATGAGATAAGGACAAACCTTACCTTTATCCCATGATAATAAAGAAACCGCACACAGACTCAACTCAAAAAACATACAAAATCAATCATTTTATAAGAACTCTAATTTATTTACGAGAAATGGTATGACAAGTGACGACTATATGGACCAAATTTTGTGATGATGGTGGACCATTTTTGTATTGATTAATAAGAGACCATACTTGACGACAATAGTTAGGGCCCCCAACCCACTTTTTGAATGTTTGGTACCAACCATGTGTTTTTGTTTTGTTTTTTACTTGTCCCGTTCCTTTTCATATTCTTTTTCATACTGGTCGACATAAGATATAGATAAATTAATTTCTATCTTCAATTTAAGAGACCCATGTACGTCAGTTTGGGCCTTTGGGCTGTTATTTTTTTCTTCATGGGCTTGTTTTAGTCTAAATGTAATTTTGTTTTATACATTGTTAGAGGTGGGCGAAAAAACCTGTGACATCCTGAAATAAGTAAACGAATAAATAATAACGGGATCTGGAGTTAATCAAGGGATGAATATGAAGTAAGAGAGCGGAGCGGGCTTGGGCTTGGCTTCAATAGGCTGATATGGGCCCATGTATATAAAGAAAGGAGCAGCCTCATCTTCATCATTCCATCAATTACACACAAACCCTAGAGAGAGAAATCTTAAGGTTATAGAGAGAGAAAGCTTGAGAAACAACATTCAAGCTCTGATTTTGTGCTCCATCTTGCTTCTCCATCACTCTTGATCGATTCTACACGAAGAACCACTAGTTTTGAGGTAAAAATCAACTTTAGATTTGAGTTTTTTTTTTTAAAATGGGTTTTAGGGTTCTTGGGGTTTTTAAACATAAAGGTTGGATTTTACATATGAAAACTGAATCTAAGCTTAGATCTAGCTTCAGGGAAGCTAGATAAACGTTTTGAACGTAAAACGTTAAGGTTTTAGATCAAAATCCGACCTGGAAACGCTTGATGTTCTTGAGCCGACTCTCGACGAGGAAGAAGACGACGAGAATCGGCCACAAGATAGAACCGACCCTCAAAGAATCGACTCCTAAGCGTCGGCCCTTTGAGAGTCGACCCTCTGAGAGTCGGCCCACTGATGAACACGCTGAGAATCGGCTCCTTGCACAAACACGAAGTCCTGAACGCATGTTCAGGTGACACTTATGAGTGTGGCTAGCGACTCCCTAGCCGACTCTCAAGTGTGGCTAGTGACTCTCCTTGCCGACACTCTCATGTCTCAGCCGACTCTTGCCTTAAATACTAGAATTCATGCTTTGACCTATGTACAGATCAGTATACGCATTAGCAATAGTAAAACATCATCTTCGGGTTGAATACCGGTAGACAGGTGAGTTCTATGTGCCCCCCTATATGTTACGAGCAAATCATTTTAAATATTTTGGGGCTGAAGTGTATACATTAAATGAATGAATGTTATAAATGTTAATATGATCATACGTGATATATGAAAACGAACGATGAACAAGAATGAAACGTATGTACATAAAGAATGAAATAAATGAATGACATAACGTTAATGAAAGAAATCTTGCTTTATATTTATATATATTGCATGATATGAATGTACGTAAACGTTATGGACGGAAACGATGACAACGGCTACCTCGGTAGACGGACGACCACTCGACTATTATGCAGCCAGAAATGAAAGTCTAGAAAGGTAGACTAAACTAAGGCTACTTCGGTAGAATCAGTTGCTCAATCGATGCACGACTGTATATATAGTTCGAGTCGGAAACGGATGCCTTAGGGCAGAAGGGCAAATATGACGGTCTACGACGATAGAACGGTGAGGACGGCCGGTCGAAGGAATCCGGACCGTATAGCATGACCTACGGTCAAAGGAATCCGTACGATCATGGAGGACAGACTATGACGGTAGGACGAGCATTTGTCTTTGTGACTTACGCAAATCAATGGTAGGCTGATCACCCTTATGTGTATGACCGATGAATGTTCAATGAAACCAAAGATGTGTATATATATTTATATGTAATTACAATGAATGATAAATGAAGGCAATTGAAGTGTTAATGTGTTTATATATATATGTGTGTGTGTCACGTGTGTGTACTTACAAAGAAATGATGTTTATACCTAAATGCTTTAAACTAGAACTTACCAGCGTTACCTGACTTTTAGTATGTACTTCAGGTAATAAGAAGAAAGGACGGGCAAAGGCAAAAAGGCTACCTAACGCAAGACTAACATCTTGTTTAATTACTTATGTGTTTAAACAATGTTCTCTTTAAATGTTAAGACTTCCGCTATTTATGTAATTGGATGATGTACGATTCCGCCATGTTTGAATGCTTTTATAAGTAAATCCAACAAGTGAGATCTCCCAGGTTTGGGGCCTTAAAAACCGGTTTATAACCCGATCCAGAACCGATTTGTGACCTGGTTTAGTCCAAATCGATGCGAACTCGACCCAAACCGACGGGGCCTATACCAGTTCGTGTTCTAGTGCTACCGAACCGGTTTCAAACCAACCCAAACTGGTCAAACTGGTTTCAACCCGGTCCGAAACGGTTTGTATACGGTTCTTTGTTTTTCCTCCCAAACAGGTTTGTGCCCTGAACCGGTTTCCACCAAACCGGTTTATAAACCGATTCGGGTTGGTAAAAAAACCCGGTTTGCCCATGTTTATTCCGCACGCCACTTACAACAGGTTATTTATATCTATCTCCATCTCTATTATTTTGAAATTTCTTCTATTTTTCAGCTCTATCAGAATCTACCTCCATTTTTAAATTTTAGAGTTTAATAAACAGAAATTATCTATTTTCATCAATCTCTATTTTTCTGTGAGTGTCTAGGAAAGAGAAAAAATAATAAAATAAGTGTTTGTGAGTGAGATAAAGATAGAGATAGAGATCAAGATGTGGGACGTTAAAAAAAATTTAAAGATAAATTTGAAAAAAAATGTTATATTTAGTTAAATTAAAGAGATAGAGATAAATATGATAGATGTGAATTCTCTTAGAAGATTAAATTTGATTGGTATCATACGGCTTATCATCTTTTTAACGATACATTATTTTGATAATTTATTCTGTTATAAAAAGCCAACATTAAAAGATGATAATAAGTAACTAAAGAGTTATAAACATTGTTGTAAACCAAGACCTCCGGACCAGGATCGGGCTCTCCAAGAGTCTCCAGAAGGGTTATGCTGAGCCTGACCTAGCAAAACAGTAACACTGTTAGTCTCGTCACAGTGAGGACCCCGAGGGGTTTTGCTGTAACCATCCTCCGGCGTGAGAGTAAGTATGAGTTTTTGGTAGGGAAGACAAGTATGGATAGAGTGAGTTTGAACGAATGAGAACGTGAATATTACATTAGAATTCACGGGGTATTTATACCTGGAGTGTTTTGTCTTTAGCCTGCGACCGCTCCTTGCTTATTGGCTGAGATATATAATGCTTAGACCATTTTTAAGATTGTTAGTAATGGTTTGCGCATTGTCGGGCCTCTCCTGTTGATTGGCTCATACTCTGATATGTTGATTGTTATCTCCTCTTTACCGTTATTTAATTGTCTCTTTCTCACTGTTCTTCCAGGGCCTGATTCCACTTGTCGGGCCGGGGTTAAGGCCCGACCATTAAGCCCGTTGGCCCGGTCACTAATCACTACATCTTTGTAGATGATTATCCAGACTTTGGGCTTGGGATATGTCTGGTCCGTGTGCCGGGTCATATCCCAATAAGTCCCCCTCTAGTCTATTAGTTGCTTTGGCTCTGTCGGAGCAGGTTATAGACTAATTTTCTTTATGTTTTTTGCGAGAATCTGAAGCGTTGTTGAGTGTAGGTGCAAGACAGCTGTTTTTGTAGGCTTTCAAGTGCTTTTTCTTAGATACAGTCATCCGACGGTCTTTAAAGTAAAGATCTACCATGTGTCGCTCATCCGTTGTTTCCCAACGTTTGAAATTCAAAAATCCTTTTTAACCGACTTACTTTTTTCTTTTATAACCGTTGTAAGTCCTTTATTTTTCTTTTTTACTTTCTCTTTTCTCCCAAAAATTGCTCTGTCTTTTCTTCCTGCTTCCGACAATTTTTCATCCAACGTTTGTCATACTTCCTCTTTTCATGGAACCAGGTGCGTCTCTTTTTTTCTGAACCTTGCTTACTTTCTTCCTACTCTTTGCTTTCCTTCCAGTTTTTCCTTCTTTTATAATGGGGGAACGTCATAACTTGGCCCTTACCCCGACTGTCTTGTCACAACGGGACTTAGACGTCTTTTGCGATAAATACAACATCCGTCCTGAACTGCTTCCTACGCTTCCTGTTCCTGTCCAAACCGCTGTCGCTACGGACGGGATGATGACCCTTTATACTAAAAACTTTGATTTCGCCAACTGCCGGTATCCACTTACTTCTTTCTTGGTAGAACTCCTCTTGTTTTACGGTGTTCATTTTGACCAATTCAACCCCCTTGGTCTATGCAAAGTATCTCACTTTGAGGTTTCTTGTCGTGCCTGCGCCAGGTGGCCGTCTATAAACCTTTTTCGTGTGTTCTATCATTTAGGCACTGCTGGTGACTGGTTTACTTTCATTAAGAGGAAGAAACCCAGTCCATTGATGGCTGTGAAGATCCCTAATTCCTTGAAGAATTGGAAAGACCATTTCTTTTACGTTTCCTCCGATTTTCTTACTATCCCCTACCTCGTCGGGATATTAACACTCCTACTGAGGATCCCTCCTCTGACGTGGGCACTTACGAGGATGGATTATGTGCTTTGCTGTCCTCTCGGCCTTCTCCCATTGTCGTTTATGATGAACCGGTTTTGGTTTTGGCTGGTGTTAGTCAGAATTAGGACACACCCCTTCTCCACCCTGTCCTTGTTTGTAATGGTGTTGGTGAGTGGGGAGGGGATTAGTGTTACTTTATCTTTCTTTCTGTACCGATTTATATGATTACTGACTTTCTTATTTATTTTGATTTTTTTTTTTTTGCAGAGGTGGATCTACCGGACATTGTGATGGGGGCGACTTAGTGGTAACCTAGAAAGCGGTTAACGTTGTCCCCGCCACTGATGGGGTGGGCAATCCTGCTGTCGTTTCTTCTACCTAAAGTGTGTCGGCTACCCAAGGGATCATCATCAGCCCCTTGGAGTCGGAGGACGAAAATGAGGAGGTGGTACTTACCCGCCGGGGTAAGAGGAAGGTTGAGGGTTCTTCAAGTGACTCTTCACCAAAATGACCTAGCATACTGGTGGTTTTTAACCCTCCTACTACTACTACCAAGCCCCCTTCTCCTCATCCTGCTACCACCGTGCCTTCACTCGTTGTGCCCCTTTAGTCTATCCCCATGCAATATGATCCTCAAGTCTCTCATCCCGCTGATCGGATAACCAATCTCTCTCCTCTCCAATCCCATATTGTCTTATCTCCCCTTAGGGGTGGTCATCCCTCCTCGCCTCCTAATTTAGGAGGTGAGGCCTCATGCTCCGGTCCCTTTGACAATTTTTGTTATGAGCTGTGAATGGGGATGAGATACCTCCTCTATCAGAGTAAGTGCGTGCTTCCCCTTTCTCTCCCAACTGGTCCTTGGTGACTGGTGCTGCTTTTGATTTAGTGGAGACTAGCCATGACTTTATGGAGCATTGTCTTCCTCATGGGGAGAGAACCTTTAACCAAAACCTTAGCACCTCCCGCCTGACCTAGCACAGTTTTTACATGGCGAGTCAGCTCTACCGATTGGTGGTGATGCATCATAGGATGATGTATTTCGAGGGAAGGTATCACGCCCTTCTGGCGTGGTATAACGAAGTTGGTGCGCACCTGGAAACAGCTATGACCGATAGGCTTGGTTTTTTGAAGGAACATGAAGAATTGGGCCTGCAATCTCAAAGAGGCAACGCCGATCTGGACGAATCCAAGACTGAGCACCAGAAGGTGGAGTCTATTATTCAGGATTCCAAGTTTCAGGATGCGGAGATTGCTCGTCTCAAGGCTGAGGTTACTAGTGTGTCCAAGCTAGCGAAGGAGAAGGAGGTAGAATGTGTCCGGGTTACCTCAGAGATGAGTCTCTTGCAGGTGGACCTAGATCATATCTATGGTGAGGTTTGGCTGTTGGAGGTACGTCCTTACACCTTTATTTTCTTGTACCTTTATATATGCTTTCATGTTCTAGACATCCGTATTCTTTTTTTAGGAGAAGGAGACGAGGTTAAATGTACAGCTGGCTCGTGCGAATGAGGACAAACATCATTTGGAAACCCTGATGGCTGATAAGGAGGATGCTTGGGCCTCCGAGCGGGATGGCCTGACTGCTGAGTTATGTGCGAAGAAGCAGCATGTGGAAGCTTTGAAGGCCGACCTTGCTACCGTATCGGCTCAGAAGAATGGTTTGGTTTTGGAGAACAATCGCTTATCTCTTGAGCACGACTGGCTTATCGGTGTGGGTTTTAAACTCTTTTATGAGCGTCTCCGAGTCAGCAGGGAGTGGCTTTTGCTTGTGGGCACTGTGAACAAGGCAGCCAAGTCTGTAGGTTTCCAGGAGGGCTTGGCTGCAGGATACGCGAGGAGTGAAAAGCAGATTCCGTTGGAATCAGTGGAGGGTCATGATCCGGATGCCTTGCAAAGGCTCCATGATAGCACCACTATGTTATAGACCTCCAGTCACTCCTTGGTGTCCCGACTAGTTGGCCTCACTCAGGCTTCCCTGGATGTGCTGAAGGACTGTCCCAAATGGCGCACCCACTCCTTCTTCTAGTGCTGCACCTCCATAGCTTCTTTTGACATTTTGTAAATTTCTTTTGAACAATTTGTAACCTCCCTTTTGATGTAATGTATTTGGCTTTTTAGGAATTTGCTTGATAGCCCAACACATTTTATGAGTTTTTGTATTGTTTAAGTTACTTGTTGATAGTAACCCTTGCTAGCCCTTCCTGATAGCCTTAAGTTTTTTCTTAGTCTTTATACCCTTGGCAAGGGGTAAAAAGTTTATTTTTGTAACTTATCCGGGGGTAGTCCGGCCGGATAGCCCTAGGTTTTTTCTTAGTCTTTATACCCTTGGCAAGGGGTAAAAAAGTTTATTTTGTGACTTATCCGGGGGTATTCCGGCTGGGTAGCCTTAGGTTTTTTCTTAGTCTTTATACCCTTGTCAAGGGGTAAAAAGTTTATTTTTGTGACTTATCCGAGGGTAGTCCGGCTGGATAGCCTTGTATTTTTTTCTTAGTCTTTATACCTTTGGCAAGGTAAAAAGTTTATTTTTGTGACTTATCCAGGGGTAGTGCGGACGGATAGACTTAGGTTTTTTCTTTTAGACCTTTTACCTTTGGTAAGGGGTAAAGGTTTATCTTTGATACCCATCGGGGTGATCCGGCTGGATAGCCTTAGTTTTTTTCTTTTAGTCCTTTTACCCTTGGCAAGGGGTAAGAGTTTATTTTTGTGACTTGTCTAGGGGTGGTCCGGCCGGATAGCCTTGTTCGTTTACCAGTCTTTGACAAATGTTACTTTTGAAAAACATGATCTGCATTGATAAGGCATAAAGCCATCATAAGTAAATAAAAAACAACAGTGTCTGTAGCACTTGTTTTCACATGAAATACTTCTTTAGTTGCATCCCTTGCCAGGTGCGGGGGATGGGTGTGCCGTCTGGTTTGTCCAGCTTGTATGATCCTCTAGCGTTGGCTTCAATTACCCGGTAGGGACCTTCCCATTTAGACCCCAGCTTACCAGTGTCCTCTTGTAGGCTAGCTTCATTGTCCCGCAACACCCACTCGTCGGGTCTAAAGCTTTTGCCTTTAACGCGGACGTTGTAATAACTTTCCACTTTCCTTTTGTACTTCGTCTCTCTTACGACAGCCATTTCTCGACACTCTTCCAGCAGGTTCAGGTTGAACCTTAGGTTCTTTTCATTTTCTCTATTCATGACCGGAGTTCGTTGGCATGGCGATCCTATCTCTGTTGAGATCATTGCCTCAGTGCCGTAGGTTAGGCTGAACGACGTTTCTCCATGACTAGTCATTGGCGTGGTGCGATGAGCCCATAGTACATGCGGGATTTCCTCCACCCAAGTGTGGCTCTTAGGTTCCAAGCGGCTTTTGATTCCTTCTACTATGCTTCTGTTGGCCCACTCCATTTGTCCGTTGGACTGTGGATGCTTGACAGAAGAGAACACTTGTTTTATTTGCAGCTCCGCGCACCAATTCTTGAATGGGTTTTCTGCAAATTGCTTCCCGTTATCACTTACCAATTCTCTTGGCATCCCAAATCTGCACACTATGTTCTCCCACATGAAGCGCTGCACCTGTTGGCCTGTTATTGTTGCTAGTGTCTTTGCCTCAATCCATTTTGTGAAGTAGTCGATGGCCACAATGAGGAATTTCACCCTCCCCGCCGCTTCTGGGAAAGGTCCCACAATATCGATTGCCCATTTGCAAAAAGGCCAAGCAGAATTGACTGAAACTAGATTCATACAAGGGCGTCGGCTTACCGGGGCATGCCTTTGGCAGTTGTCACACTTCTAGATTTCATCGACCACCGTCTTATACATTCCGGGCCAGTAATACCGGCCCTCATTGCTTTTACCAAAATTGTTTTTGGCCCTGAGTGCATTCCGCAGATGCCTTCATGCATTTCCCTGATTACATAGTTGGCTTTGTCTGGGTTTACACATTTTAGCATGGGGCCAAGATAAGACTTTCAGTACAACTGGTTTTCTTCCACTACATAGTTGAGGGCTTTGTGCTGTATCTTTCGGGCTTCATTCTTGTCTGCCGGGAGAAACCCTTCGACCAAGAAATCCAGTAGGGTGACATCCATGTCTTTTCGTCTTTTTCCTCTACTGACCTAACATTTTGCTGTGTTGTTGATGGCTTGGCTAGCACTTCCACTCGTATTTCTTTCACTAAGTGACTGAATGGGACTGAGGCCAGCTTGCTTAGAGCATCGGCCTTTTTGTTTTGACACCGGGGGATGTGTGTCACCTTGCAATACTGAAGTTACCCATTAATTCTTCCACTTTGGCTTTATACTGCTTCATTCCTTCTCCTTTGACTTCATAGACATTGTTGACTTGGTTTGCTAATAGCATGGAGTCGACATGTGCCTCTATCCAGAGTCATGCAAGAAGGGCTTCGTATTCTGCTTCGTTATTAGTGCTTTTGAAGTCTAGGTGGAGAGCGTAGGTGAGCTCTACCTCTTCCGGACTGATCAGTATTAAACCCGCTCCACTTCCTTCATCATTGGAAGCTCCATCTGTGAATAGTTTCTGTGGCTCCTGTTCTATAGCCTCTCCATTCCTTTCTTTGGACACCTCCATCTTATCATTCTAGGCCTCCGGTAGCTCTACAAGGAAGTCTGCAATCACCTGCCCCTTGAACCCTTTTCGTGGACAGTAGGTGATTTGATTACCCCCCAATTCAATTGCCCATGTGGCCAACCTTCCCGAATACTCGGGATTCTTTAAGACTCTTTGGATGGGTTGATAAGTTAGTACCTTAATTGGGTGAGCTTGGAAGTATCGTCGGAGACGTCGTGATGAATATACTAGTGCCAGAGCAAGTTTCTCTATGCCTGGGTATCGGGTATCCGGGTCTTTAAGTGTTCTTCTAACAAAATAGATTGGGGTTTGGACATCTTCTCTTTCTATCATAAGCACTGCGCTAATAGTATTTCCCCCGGCTTTGGTGCTTTAGTGCAGGTAAGTTGCACAGGTGAGCCTTCATTCTTTGGAATGCCACTTCTGCCTTTGCCGTCCACGTGAAGTCATTCTTTTAAAGACAGTTTTTTAGTGTTGCCAAAAATGGTAGTGACCTCTCCGCTATCCTAGATAGAAATCTGTTCAGTGCTACCAGTCTGCCATTCAGTCTTTGCACTTCCTTTAATGTTCTTGGGGAAGGCATTTTGGTTATGGCTTCTACTTTCTCCGGGTTTGGGCGAATTCTTTCCTTGATCACCATCACTCCTAAGAATTTTCCCTCCGCTACTCCGAACGAACATTTCTTTTGATTGAGCTTCATGCCCGCCTCACGGAGTGTTTTAAAGGTTTCTTCTACATCCTTGATCATTGATATGCCCAAAATTATACATGTTTTGCATGCATAATAATCCTCATATTATGGTACTAATCAAACTAAAGCCTTGCAAATGATACTTAATGCGTTAATATTTCACAATTGCAGGTTACTCGGCGTCTCAAGATAAACAGAGCAAAAACAAGCTTAAAACATGAAGAAATCAAGCTTTTGGAGGACCAAACCCGAGCATTGACCCCCAAGAAGTCAAACCAGGTCAACACAAGTCAACCAGCAGCTAAAAGACGAGCCTGGGGAACAGACAAGGGCTTGCACAGCCGGGCATTCCTTTGCACAGTCATGCATTGCATGTCTGGCCTCCCAAGAGCCTGGTACACTGTCCTTTGTACCCTGTTTGATTCCCGAGGTGTTTGCACGCCTGTTCAATCCAATGCATGGCCGTGCATCGCTCATTTTGAGGCCTGTAAATAGAGGGCTTGAGTTCTTCATTGAAGCATCCCTTACACACCCCAAGAACACACCAGAAAAAGCTTATTTCGTAGTTAGAGTGTAGTAGTAGTGCGTAGAGAGTGGAGAGGCTCTTCCTCCTTGTTCCACAATAGTGGAGCCTACGAAACTCAGCGTTATGCTAGTTAGTATGTCCATTCATGGCTAAACTTCTTGTATTGCTAAGGTGAAGATGATGTTTGGTGTATGTTAATGTTTGACGTATTAATCTAGTGGTAAGTTTATGTCTTTAATTATTCTCTCCCAAAACCACCTTTTGTTGGGCTTTTATTATTGTCTAAATTCGTCTTTATATTTGTGAGTGTCTTGATTTTAAAGTGTAAGATCATAAAACCTTTTTTATCAAACTTCCTTTGAAACTCGTACGTCTTTATACGAGCAGAGATTGATAAGCCAAGGCTTGCTCTATACTTCTAAGGTCGTGCGTCTTTATACGAACTTATTATGCGACCAAGAACTGTTGAACTCATGTTGGGAACTGTACGTCTTTGTACTTGTCCCATTGTTACACCGCCTCCCGGTAAACAAAATATAATCACCTATTTAACTCTAATATAAAGCATTTTAAGTTCGATGTCTCAAACCAATCCGAAGATGACCATTCGAAGAGTTGAGGGTAAATTTTTTCCATAATGGGAGGCACTACCATTTTAATTTAAAAACTATAATTCGTGAATCAAATGTCGTGAGGACGAGGCTCTAGCGGTGACCCGGGTCACAAGTTTGTAGTAGTCATACCACTGAATTACTTAACTTAACACTATCACGTATCAAGCTGATTCGAATCCCGAAGCAATACTCTCTATGACCTGACCATCTCCGAGATATTTACTTTTCTGCTATTTACTATTCTGTTCGTTACATTTCTATTTCACACATCGCGCACGTTCTTACTTTTATGTTATTCACTTTATCGTCATTTACTTTTCTGTCATTTACTATTCTGCTTCACAAGCATACAAAACCCACTTATCAATTAATCCGGCTAAACGATAACAAAAGTTGAGTATTGGAACTCGACCGTGTCCATTAGTTCGATACTTGGTTCTTACCTAGACTATATTACGCTGTGATAGGTACACTTGCCTATTGTGTGTGTTTTAAGTTAAAGTAATTATCATTTTATAAATTTAAAACCCGATCTTGTAAAACCATAATCTCTAAATATTATTATATAATATTTAACTACATTCACACACACATCAAGTTTTTGGCGCCGTTGCCGGGGACACGGTGATTTCAAGAAAAATTCAAGTTAACGGATTAGCCTTATCATCTTCCGTCTATTTTTCTTCTACACTTTTGTTGCAGGTAGTGTATGATCCATAGCTCCACTACTGGTTTATATCAACCTCTAGCAGAGCCTGAAAGATTCTTTCACCGCCTAATACGAGAAAACCGTACTAGAAGAATGGCCGTTGAGAACCGCACTATTTTCGATTTCGCAAGACTGTCACTAGAGGCTTTGGGGTCAAGTATCACAAGGCCAACGGCTGACACTAACAACTTTGAGATCAAATCTCATGTTATCCACATGATCCAGTCATCATGCACTTTCCATGGATTACCCGATGAAGATCCACATGCCCACATTGCAAATTTTCTCGAAATTTGTGACACTTTCAAACTGAAAGGAGTTTCATGATGTAATTCGCCTCCGAATGTTTCCCTTCTCCTTAAGGGAAAGAGCTAAGGCATGGCTAAATTCTCTTCCTACTGGTCAACCACTACATGGGACGATCTTACTCAGAAATTCCTGTCGAAATACTTCCCGGCCAGCTAAAACTGCTAAACTAAGAAATGATATCACCACTTTCACTCAGGATGATGGTGAATCACTATATGAGGCATGGGATCGCTCTAAGGATATGTTGAGAAAATGTCCTCATCATGGGTTAGAGGTTTGGTTACAAGTAACATCATTCTAATATGGGTTGCACAATCAAGCTCGTCAGACACTCGACGCTACTGCAGGTGGTATTTTTGAAAACAAGAGTCCACAAGAAGCTTACAACCTGATTGAGGAAATAGATATGAACATCTATCAATGGTACAATCCAAGGAGTAACAGGGGAGCAAGGCAAGGAGTTCATTCTGTCGATACTGTCACTTCACTATCTACTCAAGTAGATGCCCTCACCACTTGACTCAATCTGCTTAGCAAGGGTAAAGCGATCACTGAGACTACCGAAGAAGTAAATAGCATCACTGTTGATGCTGAGCATGTTAACAACCCCTACAGCAATACTTACAACCCTGGATGAAGAAACCATCTGAAATTTAGCTGGACGGATAATAACAATCAGGGACGATCTGGCTTAGGACAACAACAATTTCAACAAAGAAAATCCCAGAACTATCAGACTCGTCAATAATTTCAAGGAGCTAACAAGCCAATTAATGGGTTAAGCCTAGATGAAGCGGTAACTAAGTTGATCTGTACAACTGAAAGTCAAGCACTTCTAGAGGACTCCCATCACAAACAATATGAGGAACGGTTTAGTCTTCATGAAGCTGAGTTCAAGACACAAAAAGCAACTCTTCAAGCCATTGAAACGCAATTAGGGCAAATTGCAATACTATTATCCGAAAGACAACCATGATGTCTCCCGAGTAACACTAAAACCAATCCAAAAGCTAACGTGAGTGCTATCACTCTTAGAAATAGCAAAGTCTATCCAGAGCAACCAATGCCAGGAGAAGAAGTCCAATCACCAAGGAGAGAAATATTCATCGGAGTACCACTTCGTCCACATATCACAGAAACAACCACTCAAGGGTCACAATCAAATGTGATTCCACCTCCTCCTCTGGTGGATCTCCCTCCGAAAGCTCCAACAAAAAGAGCATTCCGCTCTCACATACCATATCGAGGAAGGTTGGTAAAGTAGAAGACTAACAAACAATATGAAAAATTCAACAAGCTTTTGAGTCAAATCTATGTCAATCTTCCTTTCCTAGATATCATACAACAAATGCCTAAGTATGGACGTTTCTTGAAGGATTTCCTTACAAACAAGAGAAACATGGAGGAATCAGTAAAGAGGACTAACCATTATATCGCTCTCATTGAAAGATGCCTTCCAAAGAAACTTTCAGATCCTGGAAAGTTCTCTCTACCATGCTCTATCGGACCACTACCGATCACTTTTGCACTAGCTGATCTAGGAGCAAGCGTGAACGTTATGCCATATAACATGTTCCAAAGACTCCAAATTGGAAACCTGTAACCTGTTAATGCAACTATCGAACTCACGGATGGATCAATTAAGTCACCTATAGGAGTCATTGAAAACTTACTAGTAAAAGTTGGCAAGTTTGTCTTCCCAGCCGATTTCATGGTGCTAGAAATGGGACCCGATTATTCAGTACCCTTGATTTTAGGTCGCCCATTTTTAGCTACCTCCAGATCCGTCATTGACATGAATGAAGGAATCTTAACACTTCGTGTTGGAAAACAATCAGTAGCCTACAACATCGGAGGAAATGAATGCTTGTCAAATGATCCCTTTGAAATTGCACAATTCATCGATACTAATCTGGACTACCAATTTAAGAAAGCTAAGGAATTCAACAAAGGAAAGAAACTTGATCTTGGTAAGGACCTTGACAACACTAATTGGATCGATGAATACTTTGATAAGCTAGCAAAGTTGAAGGACTTGAATGAAGGGACAGGAAACACAGGGGGAGTTGATGACCCCCACTTGAAGAAAGACTAATGCAGCACGTATGGGTCAGGATAAAGACCCTTAAATAAACATAGCGCTTCCGGGAGGCAACCTGATTATAATGAATAAATTGAGAGGTTGGTGTATACGGCAGAATCATGGACCTCAGGTTTGACTTTTCAAATTTAACTTTCTCATACTTCAGCCCCAGGTATGCCCTCTCGATACTAGGACCTTAGTAGCTTAACTACTACCTTTTATTTTCCTTGTCTACTTTTATGTTTTCCTTTGTGTGTCAGGTAGAATAGCATCACCAGATCATCTGTCTACTTTGAGGAGTTACACTCCATCTCTACAACCTGAGGAATCGGAAACCACATCAAATTTATTTGGAATTCGATGAAATCTTTGAAGCAACGTGTTGACAAGCAGCTGATAGGCACATCCTGACAACAACAATAAGTTTCGGCCTTAGGTTATACACTGAATTGACCGGGGGAGTACCAGTTTCTTTTCCCTTAAAAATTAAATTCCTGCATAGCATTCTATTACATGCATTTGTAAATTGAGGGCAATGCACAGTTTTAAGTGTGGGGTGGGGAAATAGAGATTCAAGACTACTTGTATCCTCAAAGCAGTAAAACTTAACTTGTGATTTTTTACCCATTTGACTAAAACATTACAAAAATCTACCTTTTGAATAAAACGAAGACATGGCAAGTAGAAACAAATGTATATTATGCATAACAAATCACTAAACCCTATTCCATCCGTTTCCATATGAGAATAATCTGAGCCTTTTCACGAGCATTATTATCATTATTTTCGCATGCTCTTTCGTTTGATATATTGAGTGTTTATTCGATCGAATTTTATGCATAATTAGAACTTGTATGACTTATACATATCAAGATCATGGACTAGTGGAAGTATGAAAATGAATGAGGCACCTAAAACTTTATTACCCTTATATATTATCCTTAAACCCTAAAAATCCCAAAAATATTATCCGCCTAGATAACCCTCTGAGCCTTAGCATTTTCTTTTCTACTACCCACATTTGTCACCCAACCAGCTTTTCGTAAACACCGGTTATTGGCTGAATGTCTTCGAAATGGGAAAATTATTTCATGTCATTATTTCAAGTTATTACCATTGAGACAATTTTGGAAAGAAATCTGTTTTACTCAGAAGAATTGGAATATACAAAAGTTTGATGTATTAGGAAGAAACAACCGAACTATCTACAAGGAATTTATGGAAATATTATTTCAAGGAAATTGAGGAAAAAGAGTTATTGAAGAATTTTTCTTGATACAAAAAGAAAAGAAAAAAAATAGAAAATGGAAATAGAGAAAATAAAAAGAGAAGTGGGTCTTTTACCGGCAAGACCTTAAAGAACTGGGCATGCTTTCCTTTGATTTCAATTTGCTTTTCTGCCTTCATTTCGCAAAGCTTGAATTACTATCCGAACTCCGAGAGAAGATTTTCCAAGCAACTAGTGATGTAACAAAACGGTGGCGCAAGCAAGAACAATTACCACCATTCTGCGGCTTGTCAAAAAGTGCCGCCAAAAGAAAAGCCAAAAGATACGGCAAATGTGTGAAGTGTGGAAACTGGAGCCACGATGGAAAGTAGCAAGAATCAAACTTATTCCCAAAGTGATTATACGCACCTGATCCAAGTAGGAGCTGTTAGGCTACAAGCCGAAAGATCCATGTGCAAAGGCAGCAATGTGTATTACGTAGTAAGGGAAGAGTTGAGAATGATAAGAGATCTTGGTCTTGGCAATCTGACCATAAACGAGCCCTCAGATTAGTTATACCCTCATGATCTGAGTACTGTAGAGGGACCTGCTAGCATTTTCCATTTTAAGCTATGAAGCCATAGCTGTGTGTTTCACGATAACTGCAGCCCTTCAAAACCCTTTTAAATCCCTAAAAATACAAAAAACATTTTCATTTTCACCCTTTATTTTTATTTTAGCCACATTACAACCCTTTAAAGTCCTCTTGATTCATGCATACTACTTAATTAATTGATGGAGACTTGATTTGCATACAAGCTTATGACCATTGCATAATTCAATTCGAACTTGAGTGTTCCACTTAACTTACATTATCCATACATATATAACCCTAAGAGTTGAGTGAATATTGTGAGGAGTGATAGGTTATGCATAATTAAAATTCTAGTAGGTTTGTCATGGATTCCATCATCTTAAAAAAGAAAAATAAAAAAATAGAATACGCAACTCAAGAGTTATCCCGGAGCTTCGACTTGCTTGGAGATCCATTTCCCTTGTAAAGTTTTTAGTTATGGGTATGATCATGCATGATTTTGCTTGAGGACAAGCAAAGTTTAAGTGTGGGGTATTATGATATGCCCTAAATTATACATGTTTTGCATGCATAATAATCCCCATATTATGGTACTAATCAAACAAAAGCCTTGCAAATGATACTTAATGCATTAATATTTCACAATTGGAGGTTATTCAGTGTCCCAAGATAAACAGAGCAAAAACCAGCTTAAAACATGAAGAAATCAAGCTTTTGGAGGACCAAACCCGAGCATTGACCCCCAAGAAGTCAAACCAGGTCAACACAAGTCAACCAGCAGCTAAAAGACAAGCCTGGGAGTAGACAAGGGGTTGCACAGTCGTGCATCCCTTTGCACGGTCGTGCATTGCATGTTTGGCATCCCCAGACCCCGGTACATTGTCCTTTGTACCCTGTTTGATTCCCGAGGTGTTTGCACGCCCGTGCAATCCAATGCACAGCCGTGCATTGCTCATTTTGAGGCCTATAAATAGATGGCTTGAGTTCTTCATTGAAGCATCCCTTACACACCCCAAGAACACACCAGAGAAAGCTTATTTCGTAGTTAGAGTGTAGTAGTAGTGCGTAGAGAGTGGAGAGGCTTTTCCTCCTTGTTCCACAATAGGGGAGCCTACTGTGGCTAAACTTCTTGTATTGCCAGGGTGAAGATGATGTTTGGTGCATGTTAATGTTTGACGTATTAATCTAGTGGTATGTTTATGTCTTTATTTATTCGCTCCTAAAACCACCTTTTGGTGGGCTTTTATTATTGTCTAAATTCGTCTTTATATTTGTGAGTGTCTTGATTTTAATGTGTAAGATCGTAAAACCTTTTTAATCAAACTTCATTTGAAACTCGTACGTCTTTATACAATCAGAGATTGATAAATCAAGGCTTGGTCTACACTTCTAAGATCGTACGTCTTTATACGAACTTATTATGCGACCAAGAATTGGTGAACTCATGTTGGGAACGGTACATATTTATACTTGGTCCCATTGTTACACCGCCTCCCGGTGAACAAAATATAATCACCTATTTAACTCTAATATGAAGCATTTTAAGTTTGATGTCTCAAACCAACCCGGAGATGACCACTCGAAGGGTTGAGGGTAAATGTTGTCCCTAACGGGAGGCACTACCATTTTAATTTAAAGACTATAATTCGTGAATCAAATGTCGTGAGGACGAGGCTCTAGCGGTGACCCGGGTCACAAGTTTATAGTAGTCATACCACTGAATTAGTCAACTTAACATTATCACGTACCAAGCTGGTTCGAATCCTAAAGCAATACTCTTCGTGACCTGATCATCTCCGAGATATTTACTTTTCTGCTATTTACTATTCTGTTTGTTACATTTCTGTTTCACACATCACACACGTTCTTACTTTTATGTTATTCACTTTATCGTTATTTACTTTTCTGTCATTTACTATTATGCTCCACAAGCACACAAAACCCACTTATCAATTAATCCAGCTAAACGATAACAAAAGTTGAGTATTGGAACTCAACAGTGTCCATTGGTTCGATACTTGGTTCTTGCCTACACTATATTACGCTGCGATAAGTACACTTGCCTATTGTGTGTGTTTTAAGTTAAACTAATTATCATTTTATAAACTTAAAACCTGATCTCGTGAAACCATAATCTCTTTATATTATTATATAAAATTTAACTACATTCACACACACATCAAACATGCTTGCCTCCATTTTGCTTTTAATCACCGGGTTGTCCATATAGACCTCAAGGTTTTTGCCGATCTGTTTGGTAAAAGTTTGATCCATAAACCTTTGGTAGGTGGCTCCCGCGTTCTTTTGACCGAAAGGCATTTTGGTGTAGCAAAATACTCCCTCTCATGTGTAAAAAGTTGTCTTTTTTTCATCTTCCTGGGCCATATGTATTTGATGGTACCCCTTGATATGCAATCCAAGCCGACCTACTTAGTCCACATATCTTGACCACCTCCGCATATAAACGACTTCATACCTGCACATCATCAACATCATAACGAATTAGCCGAAGCTAAGTGAGGACTCACATTCCACATATAATTATACGAATATGATTCGAATATATAAATTCGAAGAGTGTCAAGCTTCACCCCCGAGGTACGACTCCCACAAAGGTTTAAAACTCCGTTGTATACTTTTTGTTCTCTTCTTCTCCCGACCCCAACGCCGAGTCGCTTCACCTTTAATATCCCTGTTATTACGAATTTAAAAGACTACAAACACCATTAGTAGGTTAATTCGCACCATAAGAATTAAACAACGTAATAGACCGACATTCATTGAGTTTCACATCGCAACTCGTCCGGTTAACAACTTATTATTACCCCCACCACACACCCTTACTAAGTTTGTAACATTCACCCGCCTTTAGTTTGTAATTCACCTTAAACGCCACATACGGTAAAAATATATTTAACCTGGTTACAAACTTGTGACGCCATGATTACATCAAACCCACACTTAACCAAAACTCCCACCATTTAGTTTATTCTAAATCAATATAAACCTCATCCCCAACTCATGTATAGAGTTTTAGACACCTTAAGGTTTACAACCATATAAAAGACACCCATAACGAGTTCTCGGTTAATCCCCAACAATTTTATAAATATAATAAAATATCCCCTTTTCAAAACAGCCTTGAGCGGCTGTAAAAACTCAACGTTTACACCCACTTACAATATGTATTTCATCTCAACTAAAATTTTTGAGTAAAGTAGACTCGTAGAGCTTTCCGCTGATGTATAATACACCTCGAACGGACAACTGGTTAATTACTATGAATATTTCAAAACGGGTTAAATTCTAGAAATATGCTGAATTTTCAGCATTTGTCACCCGACTGATTATTAGTTTACACCATTTCTTTAGGGGTTCAAACCCTCAAAACACCGTCAAAACAATACGACGTTGTTTAGTTAAACGATACACAACAATTATAATTGAAACACCTTAACCATAAGTATCCCAAGTCATTATTATGACTATTCTAATCAAACCCAAATTCGAGTCACTCACCTTTGCCCGTAGGAAATTCGTTGCTTTGTCACCCGTTTGATCCGTTGCCATTCTAGACTTGTCACACCTATCTTGACAACAATCAAACTTTCAAACCATTAGAACACATAATCGGGACGTTCATCCCTTTAATACGTATGTATTATTCACCCACCCACAACATGTGTTCTAACCTACCATTCTTTAACATATAAATAATAAACGGGTTACTCCCACCCATGAGACCCGTCATCACCCATTTGACCCGTTTTCACCCGTTCTTTTTCAACCAAAACCATGGGTCAAAGTCATCAATTGAACATGCACCATTCAACAATAAGTAATGGTCTTTTGGTTATAAACCAAACCATGTTAATCCCACGTATCCTTCCGACCCGTTAAAGTGATTAACTAAAGAAAATAACATTCACATATGTAATTATGTTAACCCCATTCACCATTAGCTTCACCCAAGCTTTATGTTTACTAAACACCCATTGATTATTAACAAATCATTTAAATCAAGTAAACATTATAAAATCTCCCAATTTTCACTATTTATTTAGTTAGACATTTCATTGAACACCTTGTGGGCATGATTAAAAATCACCATTAACATACCCATTTGAACTCCTAAAATCACCATTTTATTATCAAAGTTATCAAGTTCATTAAGCATACATATACAACGTGAAACTATAATCAAACTCCTACTTTGTTAATCAACTATCACCATAAAAGTGTGAAGTTGCTAGAACCCAACATAAATCATTATGTTTACACATTTTACACACCAAATCATATAATCTAACATCTAGATTATAACATACAACCATACCCATAACTCATTAATCACAAACAATCATTGTAGCCCATAAATTGGAGCCATTCACACCCCAAATCACACAAATGGAAACCCAAATTCGTGGATTTAAAAACCACTAACACAACAACCATAAACCATCAAATTAACCACATAAAAAGGGGAATTTACATACCAGAAAGGTTAGGAATCATAAAAGGAAGATGGAATTATGCCTCAATCCTCTTAATCCATCATCAATTTGGTGAAAATCACCCCCACATGGGGTCTCCACTTCTTGCAACATCGACCAGGAGGGTTCACGACCTCCTTGTCTCGTGACTTCCCTTTTATTTTCTTTTGTTTTTGTTTATTTCTAAGGGGCGAACTTACTGTATGTTCGCCTAATGTCCAAGTAGCGAACTTATTATGTTCGCCTAAGCTCAATGTGGCGAACTTAAAACATCTTCGCCTAAGATCCATGGAACGAACTTATCATGTTCA
Organism: Smallanthus sonchifolius; assembly: GCA_023525975.1. NCBI lineage: Eukaryota > Viridiplantae > Streptophyta > Magnoliopsida > Asterales > Asteraceae > Smallanthus > Smallanthus sonchifolius. The sequence continues at coordinate 27,859,467 of CM042031.1, forward strand.
CATAAGCTCAGATATGGTGAACTTACCCAAGTTCACCTAGCTCAAAGGAGCGAACTTGCTATGTTCGCTTAAGCCAAAAGTGGCGAACTTACCTAAGTTCGCTAAACCCTAAGTGTAGGAACGTCTAGTGTCGTTTAGGTTCATAATCTTATCTTGTATGACTTGATTATACAGATCGTGTGTAACCTTAGTGACGCTCACTAACCAGCTAGTATACGCCAGGAAACCGCTCATCAGGTGAGTTCTATGTGCCCCCTATGTGTTATGTGCAAATGTTATCCAATGTTTTGGGGCTAGAATGTATACATGCAAATGAATGAATGTTATCAATGCTAATATGACATACGTGTTACATGGAAGTAATGATGAACAAAGAATGAAACCAATGTTTACAAAGAATGAAATGAATGAACGAATTAACATAAATGAATGAAATATTGTAGGTCCCGGGAGCCTCGTCGCACAGCGGAGATACACGGACATGTTCTGTGATTTGTTTGGGAACCAAGAAACAAAGCAGAGAAACAAAAACAAAGACAAAAGATAATGAAACGATACGTAATCCATAACATTGAAGTCATCCCGTATTACAGACTACATACCGAAGGAGCACACATCTCTCATCTAAGCTCACGGTCCAGGGGTCGGGAGAGCTCGTCACGACCCGGACACCTCTCAACCTAGTTCCAAAGTTCCTCCTACAAATGAAGACAAGTCTTCTATTTATAGGGGAAGGAACACTACCTGCGTACTTGTCTAAGTACGCAGGGTTTGGTCATGCATATTTGACAAGTACGTAAGGCAAAAGCCTTGCATACTTACTAAGTACGCAGGACCAAACTGGTGTGCAGGCTAAGTACTCAGGAACACCCTCCTGCGTACTAGCCACGTACACCGATACATAGAATTTAATCTATAGCTACAAAAACATGCTTCTACAAACTCCCTCTTAACTATAGCATCAAATTCTATCTATCACTAACACTGATATGCATCAGTTTACAAAGAATGTCCTAACAGACTCCCTCTAAACTAATGACATCAAGTGTCTTCTGGCGATACTTGATCTTCTGGCATTCCACTTGAGATCTTCAAATCTTCAAACTTCAGCCTTCAGTTGCTAAGTGATACACACGACTCCCTCAAAACTGTAGCTTTCATTGTAGACCAAACCAAGTGCTTCAATAGGAACCAACTAACCCAACACAACTCATTGTAGTTCATCCAACCTCCACCCTGACTTAGAATTCCTCCAAATCAGCTGGCATATGATAGAGAGTTTGAATTTCCAATAACCTGCATCAAACTAATCAGCTCGTAAGATAAACTTTAGTCTTCACACCAGATGTGTCCAACTCTATCCTGTATCTTCACGAGTCAACCAAATTCCTGAAGATGTTCATTTCCAATATCCCCTTTCAGTTTAAGCTCCATCTGACTAGACCAGAAACAAGGATATGTTTCCTATCCCATCGGCAATGATAAAGGTTCCATCTTCAACTAATAATCCAACGAATATCCATCTTCATCTTGAAAACACATGATATAATCAAACACAAAATATATAGTTTACACAAGAAATCACGGTTGATGATACATCCCCCCCCCCCCCATTTCTCTGTAAACTATGACCAGCTTCATCATCACTTCACTCAAATCCTCAAAAAGCATAACTAGCCAACTCCAGGATTTTATTCTTTTATTTCTTTGCAAAGATCCAAAATAGCAAATCCTTAGGTTCAAGTTGTTCCAGTATTCATCCCCTATTAAAGAAGTATCCCGGATACTCGTAGCCCACATATTCAGGTTTGAATACCTAAACAAGATGATTCTTTTTCCAAAAGACCCAAAGCAACCACATTTTCACAAATAGAACGAGACTTTTAGCCGATGACGACTCAATTGCTCCCATTAGTTCAGCATTCATACCCTATTAAATAAGTATCCCGGATACTCGTAGCCCACATTTTCAGGTATGGACACTTAAACAATGTATGACAAGTGGTATCATCCAACAAAAATCTCGTCCGTGTTTCGCCATGCCACATCGTATACAAATTCTGGTCCGGAAAAACCAAAATTACTATCTTCTTAAAAATGGCCAGAAACACGCGTACAAATGATCCCTAAAAAATATGGCCAAGGAATTTTTTTTTTTGAATCCTAAATGCTAGTTCATGCGTACTTAGTAAATACGCACATAAAGGGTGCTCATGCGTATTTGATAAGTTCGCAAAGCCAACCCATGCGTACTTAACAAGTACGCAGGACAACTACTCTTGCGTACTTAGTAAGTACGCAGAAAAGCTGAATTTGCGTAGTTATCAAAAAGTAACAGCGTTCTTGACGGATCTTGAGGAGGATGCTCAAAAAGTGATGGATCTGAGAAATTAATGCTTTCAAAAGCTTAGAAAACATCATCTAACAAACCCTTAGACTTCCAAACACCAAATGAAGTGATAACAAACTCGGATTTAAGGGTTTTTGGTCAAAAAGTAAGAACTCGGAAATGCTCCAAAAACCCTAAAACACGAAACTGGAACACAAATCAACGAACACCGAGGCTCTGATACCACTTATAGGTCCCGGGAGCTTCATCACGCAGCGGAGATACACGAACCTGTTCTGTGATTTGTGTGGGTACCAAGAAACAAAGCAGAGAATCAAAAACAAAGACAAAAGATAATGAAACGATACGTAATCCATAACATAGAAGTCATCCCGTATTACAGACTACATACCGAAGGAGCACACATCTCTCATCTAAGCTCACGGTCCAGGGGTCGGGAGAGCTCGTCCCAACCCGGACACCTCTCAACCTAGTTCCAGAGTTCCACGTACAAATGAAGACAAGTCTTCTATTTATAGGGGAAGGAACACTACCTGCGTACTTGTCTAAGTACGCAGGGTTTGGTCATGCGTACTTACTAAGTACGCAGGGCCAAACTGGTGTGCAGGCTAAGTACTCAGGAACACCCTCCCGCGTACTAGCCACGTACACCGATACATAAAATTTAATCTATAGTTACAAAAACATGCTTTTACAAATCTTGCTTTATATTTTTAAATATATTGCATGCTATGAATGTATGTATACGTTATGGACGAAAATACAGACTACTTCGGTAGGACGGTACGATGATGACGGCTTATGCAGACGGTATGTTAAAGTCTAGAAAGGTAGACTAAATACGAACTACTATGATAGGACGGAGGCCCTTATTCGAAGTGCGGCTGCATAAATAGTTCGCATGGGAAACGGATGCCTTAGAGCAGTTGGGTGAAAGGACGGACTATGACGGTAGACAAGGTAGACGGACGGCCAAAGGTTGCCAGACATTAATGAAGGAAGGACTAATTTGGTAGACACGGTATGAATTATGGCCTACGACGGTAGGACGGAGCGTCTGTCTTTGTGACCTACGCAATCAATGGCGGGCTGATCACCCTTATGTGTATGACCAATGAATGTTCAATGGAAATAATGATATATGCATATGCACATACTAATGTGTATAGTCATTGCATGTTCAATGAAAACGATGATATATATATATATATATATATATATATATATATATATATATATATATATATATATATATATATACAAATGGTACAAATGAATGACTGATGTTATATCTAATTGCTTTAAACTATAACTCACAAGCGTTAGCTGACTTTTAGTATGCACTTCAGGTAATAAGAAGAAAGGACGGGCAAAGGCGTGAAGGCTACCCTATCCAAGACTGACATCCTGTCTAATTGCTTATGTGTTAGTACAATGTTTCTTTTAATGATTAAGACTTCCGTTGTTTATGTAAATTGAATGATGAATGCTTCCGCTATGTTTTGAATGTTTTAATTAAAGTTTAGTGTTTGATGACTATGTTTATGTGTAAATCCAACGAGTGATGTCTCATGGGAAAGAGGCTTTACAGTACAACTTCTCTCTAGTATGGTACAAAATACCACAACTTCTCTCTTATAACAATATAGAAGAATCAGCACTAACTTCTCGCTATCAAGGAAATAATTACCTATTAAAAGTGTTTGTATGATGAGGGTTCTATTCTAACTATATGGATCTTGTGTTGATTTTGATCTTGAGATTATGATTTGGTTGTGTTAGGAATAACCACTCGAGAAAGAATTGTATATCATGTGTTTTTATAAGTGCAAGATGTGAGGAAAGAAAATGGTTTAAATAGAGATGAGATAGATGCTAAAGGTTTGTTAGGACCTACACAGTGGATGCCATGGTCGGATAGTGCATCAACCTTATTGGTTTTTGTCAATACTCTTTCACAGAAGTTTATGCGTTGCAAAAAGTCAACATCTAATTTTTTGCTTTTATCTCAACGCGAAAATATGGAAAATCCAAAGAAACAAGTAGGTTGATTTGGAAGAAGAGGGATAACGATCATAGCTTAATTTGCTAGACATGTTTCATTATAACTCTTGTTTTCTTCCTAAAGAGTTGTACACTTCCCCGTTTAATCAAACAAACCTTTTGACTTAGTTTGCAAATTGAAAAACTTTTTCTTGAAGAAGATTCCTTCTAGAATTTTTTTTAGTTACTTTTAATAAAATCTTGGATTTGAAAATTTTGCTTACTTTTTTGGAAAATTTGGTTCTTTGTAACCATTTTATTAGTTTTTATAAAAAAAAACTATTAAGAAAAATTATTTTATTCTTTGCTTCATTTCAACATTTCCATATCTGTGTATGTCTTTATAGGGTTTTTTAAGCGGGCTTGAATTCTTAGAATTGGTTTGTGCTTGTAATCTTATGTATAGGTTGGATATTCCATGCTCGGTTGAACCATGACATTCACCATGAAAATGGTGTTATTTGTTGAAATATATATTTTAATTTTCAACTAGGATGGTCGATACATGGTTTGACCGTTAGATCGACCAATAACTTCTTCTCAACAGATTATTAGAGACTGAAACGTGGCTGGGTGGTTGATACATAGTTCTTGTGGCATCGACAGTGAAGCTTTTGCCATTTTGTGCAATCGTTTTCTTGAGCCTTATGTGTTGGGTCTATATATGTGAGGTTGAAGTATCAAATAAATAGAAGTGTATTCAGGCTTTGTAAACGTGAACTAGGTTCATGGGTTGGGTCTTGGGCCAGGCTATGTGAGCCGAGAATATGTGTTATGGGCTTTATATTGTTTGTATAGTATAAATACATGTATTCGTGACCTAAGTTAAGTTAGCAGTTTTGCGAGAGCAATAGGGTTAACGGTCATAGTAAGCGGTTTTGTGATAAGTTTCTCTGTAATTTCGATTAAGCAATACAAGTCATTTTACTTTGAATCCTTCTCTTGAATCATCACACCAAGTAGATTCCGCCTACTTTGTGTGAGAGTTTGATATCGTGTTCGTATTTGTTCGTTTGTATGAAGATCCGTCGATAAAGTGGGACCAACAATTGGTATCAGAGCCATTGAAGTCATTTAAGGCTCAGTTTCGATATCAAGGATTCAAGATTTAAGGTAATTTTTGTGTTCTCGGTTAATATTTGTCATTAATCAGGTGGTTTTTTTTGTTTGGCTGCTGTGAATCCGTAGAAGATTGATGAAATCCTAAAAGGGAAAGGTGAATATCCTTCGTGTTCATCGGGGCTGTAAAATATCACAGCTGATTTTTGGGGGATTCAAATTTTGAAATCACAATATTTTAGGAGTTAAAGTTGGAAGCAGGATCCGAAGATCTCGGTCTGGGTTCAAGGTTCAGATTCACGGGTTATCTTCTTGGGTTATCTTCACGTCTAGGGTTCATGGGCTGCGTTTACGACTTAGCTACATGGGTTAGTTCACGGGTTCAATTTCTAGTTCACGGATTTGCTGAAGTGAACATGATTTGAAGGTTCGTGGGTCTGTGTAAGTTCACGGGTTCTTGATAGTTCACGGGTCTGTGTAAGTTCACGGGTTAAATAAAAAAAATTGAGAGGACGTTTAGACCTCTTTGGATTTGTTTTTGAAAAGTTGACAATATTAGAATTTTAATTGAAAACTTTTGGCGAGAAATTTTTTAGTATCTAGCTAAGTTCACAAATCAAGATATGATTTCTATATCTAGAGAAGTAGGAAAAGCTTATCATCTTCATCTTCAATTCCACCTGAGGTAACATCTGATCTCTGTGCTCAATTGTGAATTGATAAGGTGGAGATGTATAGAAAACAAAATGCTGATTTGATTTTTGAAATTGAAAATATTAAGTATCAAAAGTCTAAGTTTTCTAAAACCGAGAAAGCATACAAAGAAGTAATAGAAGCCAATAAGAAAGACATTTCTCTGCTTAAATCTCAACTAAGTGAAAAATGATGTGTACTTACTGATGCTTTTCAAGATATTACAAGATTAACTGCTGAATTAGAACAAGCCAAATCAAATTTTACTGAAGCAAAGTTTAAAGTATAATTTTTTTTGTCAATCTAGTAAAGTAGTTGATATAATGGAAAACCAACTTCATAAACCAAGAAATATGTCAAAAGGGATTGGGTATAACAATATGCCTCCTCCGTTTAACGGTAATTTCACCACTGCTCCACCATCAGTTGAGGAACAAGTGGCATGTGATAAGGAGTTCTCCACTGGCAATTCGTCAGACACTGATGAATCTAAATCATCATCCTTAGCTTCTAATATTAAATGTGTGAACGATTTTGATGCTTCTACTTCATGTGCAGACAAAGTAGAGATTGAGAAATGGGATAATGAGAATGATGAGTATGAAGAGGCTTTTTTTGAAAGAATAACACTAATTCTAGTTACAAAAATAAAACTGATACTTTTAAAGGCACTGTTTCTAAGAGCAACAAACCCTATGTGCGGGTTTGGAAAAATGTTTCTTCAAATTCAAAATTGCTTGCATATAATGATGGCCAAACTAGATTTGTTAAACCTGTCACTGATGGAAATAATGAAAAACATATTTTTAAGTATTCCAACAAGGACTTGTACAGGCTGGAGGAGAAAAGTAAACAGGTTGAAAAACCAAGGGTTATTGTTCAAACCTCAAGTGCTTCACCTAAGCACTTCACCAAAGCTAAGTTTTATACAAAGTATGATCATCATCATAAGAGGTTTGAACAATACCATGCTCAGAAAAACAGGACGTTGCAAGCTCCTCAAATAGAAGATGTGAACATCATTCTAGGAATGATCAATCTTATCACTCACAATCATCATCATCTTCATCCTCGTGGTCAAACAGATCGGGATATGCTACTTATGCTACGAAGCAGACATGCTACACATGTGGCAAAGCCGGTCATATTGCAATAAATTGCATACTTCGTCCTTATGAGCCATACTACATGAAAAAAAAGAGGGCTACACCAAGGGAAAAGTATTAATCTAAGCCAATGAAGGTTGAAAAACCTAAGGCAATGAAGGATAAGCATCCTAAAGTTAAGCCTTCTGATGGTGACTAGAATGTTGCATAGAGAAACAGTCAGTCTTATTTTGAAAGACAAAAATTTAAACAAAACAAGCAAACGGTGAAACCTAAAGTCTCAGTTTCAAAAGAAACAAAACCGTCTGTTCAATCAAAGCATGTCTGGAAAGCAAAGGAGATTGTTGTGGAAGCACCAGTAATTGAATCTAACAATGATATGTGCTTGCAGGAAGTGTCTTACATTGATGCTTCAGGAATGCCCAGGTCAACAATGGCTTGGGTACCTATGTCTAACTAATCTTCTTATTCGTGCAGGGACAGCCAAGGAGGACTGTCAACAACCAGACTAGTATGTTGATGAGGATTGTTCCAGGCACATGACGGACGACATCTCTCTGCTGCATAATGTTAATACTTTTAATGGAGGGTATGTTTCCTGTGTAGGACATAAGGGATGTAAGATCAGCAATAAAGGTATAATTAACTTTGGAGCATTATGCTTTGAAAATAATTGGTTTTGAAATTTGAGAATGGTTAAAAGATTTTTTTTCTTAACTTTGGTATATATATATTTTTCTTAGTTTTTTAAATTTATACATTTCTTTTTAAATTTTTACACACAAATTTAGGGGGAGAAATAAGAAAAGTACAAAAATTTGTCTTTTGCTTTCAATTTTATTTGAGTCTGCTTTAGTTTTATTAGTGTCAAGAAAAATACAAAAAGATTTTGCTTTTGTTTGAGTCGGACGTTTGCAAATAAATGGGAAGTGATATGAATGTTCGTTTCTTAAGGATTAGATCAACACATGTAAGGCACTAGATTGAAATGACTAGGATCGATATGGGATATGTTGATAGGCTCTGCATGTGATACACTTGAACAGCATAAAGTTATATCCTTAGTGGGAAACATCTCATAGATTAGTGTAATTAGCATCTCATGTTAATAATAGAAAACTTAAACATAAAGGTCGATGAACTGTGGATAAACCATGCTCTATTGGGATTGCAGAAACCAAGACCCTTCACAAAGGGGTTGCGAGCTGACTTCCTACAAGTCTATGTATATAGTATATAAATAAAAGACATGCGTTGTCATGCAAAATCTGAAAAGACACTCAATGAAAGTGCAAAGCCAATCAGCAAACCAGAATTCTGAGCAAAAACGCAAGCAATGTTAATGTCGTGCATTAGGAATAAATTCAAAAGATACGCAATATTAGCGTGTACATATTAGTATATTTGTACATATTTTTCTCTTTTGGGGCATGGTGAATGATCTAAAGGTTTTTGACAAATTCAGGATACATAAGTCCGTCGTGCTGTATTCCTGGGCAAAATTTTGATACTCCTCAAACCAGTTCACAAACCCGTGCTAGTTATGCTCAATTAGTTATTATTTAGGTGCTCAAAAGATCATGAGTAAGGGAAAGTTTACCTGATAAGCTGTGGGGTCCATTAAAGTTCATCAAGAATTCACATAATTCACAAACAAATAATTACAGGTTTCTAAGATATGAGTGTGGGACCTACTGAAGCATGAGTTTAGAAGGATCTGAATATTGGCAATCTACTTGACCTGTCTGAGTAAATCCGTGCTGAAAAATGTTCTTTGGTCTACCTATAGAACGATATGATCCCATTGTAAACTTCCTAAGGCTCTTAGTTACAAGTCTGTGTTAATAATTTTTAGTTTTAAATTTGTGTTTATTTTTAGTTGCAATTTGTTAAGAAAATTCCAAAAATATTTTATTTCAAATTTTATCTTTATTTTTACTTCAGTTTTAATTTAGTTTTTTTCTTTTTCTATTTTACTTTTATTTTATCTTTACAAAAATTAACCATTCTTGAATTTAAAGACTTATTATCAGAAGAATTGAAATTTTAAAAGTTTAATAGTACGTGGATGTACTAGGTATTCGTGTGAATACTGTATCCCATGTTGCATATACATGTCTGTTTACAAAATTTCTGAGAATTTGCAGGATTTGATTCAAATCAAGAACCAGGGGTTGAAGAAGATTGAAATATTGTCAATTGCTGACAAGCTTGAAGTACCACCACAACAGAATGTACTCGAGTCAGAAGAACCTAATGTGATCTCATATTCTGAAAATGAAAGTACACATGAACCTGCTTGAAAGAGAAGGATTGAAAACGGAAAGGAGATGCTGAGAATCCTCCTCTCACATCCTCTTTTAGCAAGATGATCAAGCAAATGTTGATTCTGATCCAAATACAGATCTAACTCCAAGAGAAGAAAGAGAGACCCAAGTTTGAGAGGTTAGAAATGTTGAACCTTACCAACACCAACATCGACACCATAGCAACAACCATAAAGTTTGATGAAAATGTTGTATGCGGGAAGTGGTGATCACAGTGCTACGTTCGAATTATGAAGATCATTTGATAACATCAGCCAAGAGGGAGATTGTTGGATCTATATATGTGAGGTTGAAGTATCAATTAAATATAAGTGTTGGTGTTACCGAATAGAAATGTATTCGGGCTTTGTAACCGTGAACTAGATTCATGGGTTGAGTCTTAGGCTAGGCTATGTGAGCCGAGAATATGTGTTATGGGCTTTATATTGTTTGTCTAGTATAAATACATGTATTCGTGACCTAAGTTAGGTTAGCAGTTTTGCGAGAGCAATAGGGTTAGCGGTCATAGTAGGCAATTTTGTGATAAGTTTCTCTATAATTTCTATTAAGCAATACAAGTCATTTTACTTTAAATCCTTCTCTAGAATCATCACACCAAGTAGATTCCGCCTACTTTGTGTGTATTTGTTCGTTTATTTGAAGATCAGTCGATAAATTGGGACTTACATTATGGATGATTTTAAGCATAAATGGGATTTAATTATGGATATATGAGTAGGGGAGGGTTCTAGAGAAAACCAAGAGTTAGGCAAAAATCAAGAAAACCAACTTTTGACCATAGATTAAAAATGATCAATGGATGAGATTAATCAATAAAAAATCTGTAAAAATCATGAGTTTTATTGATTAACTTTAATGGTTCAGGGGTAATTTAGATATATCAACATTTTTTAATTACCTTTTACTTTAGGAAATCCCTTGAAAATATCACTCTCTCACTCCTATCACTTAAAATCCATTTGTTTCGGAACTTGAAATTTGAAATTAAGAAATATGTGTCCGTACTAATTACAACAGATCTACAAAGAATTTGGAGACTGGCTTAGAAAAATTCAAGGGACTAGGAAAACTGAACTAAAAGTACTTTAATATTATTTTGCTTAATTCGGTAGATTGGGCCAAGCTTATGAAAGATTTTTTTGACTTATTCAACAATGTTAAAGTGTTATAGTTCTGGTTTTGGTGATTAGGTGGTAATAGCATTTAATCCCTTAATTTTGATAAAGGCAATCAACATTTATACTATCAATCCTCTAATTTGGAATTATTTGACAAAATCATTGCCTTTATTATTTTATAATCTCGAAAATAAGCAAATTAGAAAGTTTGGCTTCAAATGTTTGCCAAGTAATTTCACAAATAACTAAAAGGTAAAACTTTTCATAAATTTTTGATGTGCTTACGTATGTGTAAACAGATTTACATAAGTGTTTACGTATATGTAAACAAGTTACAAGTGTGTTTACGTATATGTAAACAATACACATTAATGAAAAGAAAGAAACTGGCAGAAAAATTGATATAACGTGTTTACGTATATGTATAACAAACAACGAAAAAGAAGAAACCCACAATCGAATTATGTAAATGATGTATGTAAACATGTGATTACGTATATGTAAACATATGGGTTTACGTATATGTAATCCACTAAATAGACATTGAGAACTCCAATACATACTTCAAACGATTCATCAACCCGGAAAAAAATAAGATTAAGACTCGGTAAATGGCAAAAACAATGGAGGTACCAATCAACCTAGCAAATCATAGCCTACCTCATTCAAATCAATAATGGTGATTTTTTTTATTTCACCTTTCTTTTCTGGTGTCGCCGCCGTCGGAATGGGGCGCCAGAATCGCTTGACCAAAGAATCCCATCTCCATTCAAGATCGCCTTTTACGACCTCAACCGAGCCACCATCCTCCTTCGCCATCAGTTGTTTAACTAAACAACCACCGTCGTCGCTCCGCCGTACTCCGTCGTGGGGTCGCCGAAACCACCCTGTCAACTCCGTCGTTTATGTAATTCCTCTATAAAAAAAACTAAACAGTAAAAAAATGAGATTTAAAGGCAACATTTTTTTTTCAAGAACCTTATTTAACTAGGGGAGATTTTATAGAACTCTAAAATTATATTAAATAATTACTTTTTGCACTCAATGATTTGTGGTTAGCTTTTCTGTTATGGACTTCATATTTTCCGAAGAACAATAACCTATTCCAGTGGAATCAATCCTAATATCTTGTACAGGATGTAACGAACCAACTTTTGTATTATTATTATAATATGGCGTTTATATTATAAGGGTGTAAATAAATAAAAGATGGAAGTTGGAGGTTTGTTGCAAAAGTGGGGATTTAACTAGTTTGGGTGAGAGGGGTCATTTTTGAAACTATAGGGGCTGTTTTGTAAATTGTAAAATTCTGCAATTAGAAGGGGGGAGAGATTTACACACACAAAGTGTATGTTCTTGAGTTTTTGTAAAGAGAAGAGAATAGGAGGTGCATTGAGGAGCAAAATCCGGGTGTTACATGCTTGAATTGAAGGTTTTGGCTTGCTAAATCCCTTCATAACATCAAGTAAGTTCCTTTTCATCTTTTGAATCCATCATTTGAGGCGTTCTTGGTGGGTTTTGGGTGAAATCCAAATTGGGCCTGTTGGGGGTGAATTAGATGGTTATAAACTTGAAATAAATATTTATCTAGCTTAATTAGAAGTAACGGGAGGTAGATAACATCATCTAAACATCTAATTTGGTGATTCAAGAATTAGGGTTCTTGAGGGAAATTTGGGGGTTTTCTATTTAATGTTGTTAGAATGTTAAATTGAGGTTGGATAAATGTCTAGGAAGTTAATAGACACACAATTAACCATAAAGCCCCAATATTTATGGTGATTTGTAAAATGGAAGTTTTGGTGGAACTTGGGTGATTCCAAAACGTGTCATTTGGGTTAAGGGAGTGTTTGGTGGGTGTTAAGGGTTTGATTATGTTAATCTAACCTAGACAAATGTTAATGTTAATGAATTGGTGTTAAGAGTGTGTTAGAACCACAATTGGTGTACATTGTGATGTCTAGACTAATGTTGAGATGAATTGTTTAGGTGATCACGTGGCTAAGATTGAAGGTAAACCGAAATCATATAAAGCACAAGGTAAGTGCTTTGCACTTACTTAGTAATGATAGGGGTTCGTAGATACACATAATTGATTTACATGTCGGTTGTTCAATATCTTTTATGTGTTTAAAAATATTTGTTGAATTTGGGGATGTTATATATGGTGAAATATGCAAGGGTGGGTGTATGGTGTATGAGGTCTAAGGACTTCATTATATTGTTTGGTGAATTAAGTTATTAAACTTACATGGTGTAATGGTGATAATAAGAATTTGTAAAAGGCGAAATACATAGGTGAAATATGTATTTAAATGGTGATGTACATGGGTGAAACATGTGCATAAATGGTGAAATACATAGGTGGAATATGTATTTAATTGGTGATATACATGGGTGTAACATGTATATAAAATGGTGATATATATAAGGGTGATACATGTATATGATTGGTGATATATATACATAAGTGAAATATGTATATAATGGTGGCATACATGATTATAACATGTATGCAAAAGGCGAAACAAATTCCTAAAACTTAAACGGTTGATTCGGTGTTTGAGATTCATAAGAATCATGAGGGGTGTTAAGGGTGGGTTATTGGGTGTTTATAACCATGCCTAGATGGTAACGGTTGATTAAAACGACTGGGGTCGAGTCGGGAGGGTCGAAAAACTAAAAACTGTAAAACTAGGTGTGTAGGCCTGAGACCATCGTTCTGAATGCCGGTGGGCTTCTGGTGAACGCTGGCTCAAACGCCAGTTGTTGAAATTCGCAATTTTTGGAGTTTTGGGAAGTTAAGCACTTGGGGGTTGTTGTGCAATGTTATATCATTACTAATCATTTTTTATGGTATTTTGATTGAAGGGAAAGCTTCGGTTTGATGTCTTGTGTCAAGCTTCGTGTTGGTTGGATTCTCAATCTTTTGGATGGTTGTTAATGTTAGGAGTTATGACTCAATGTTGGGAGTCACTTAACTCGTTTTAAACTACCTTTCGGATGTTGAAGCTTGTTGCTATTTTTGAATGTTGGTCGGTTGTTTAAACGAATTTATGTCATTATCGTTTTGTCGTATTTGACATATGGTGTTTGTCAAGAGTGTTTAATGGGACCTTCTTCCGTGTGTTTTATAAAGTTAAAATTTGGTTGAAACTTTTAGGGTGTCACAACTTGGTATCAGAGCAATTGTTTAAGGGATTCGGGTGTGCGAGACACCAAACTCAAACTTAGTTGCTCTTGATATAGGTAGACGTAACGAGAATCCAACGAAGGCATGACCGAGACACGGAGCTAAGGTAAAGGTTAGCAGTGATATTTGTTGATTGTTAATTGGTGTCTAAGGTGTTTACGTGTGCTGAAACTTGTCTGGGGAGTTATCACATGGGGACAATGACTATATTTAGGCATAGTATATTACTAATCATGTCTAGCCAGGATGATTAGTAATGTAACATGTCTACGTGTCTTCATGTTGGTCATGTAATCATAACCATTGACAAGGAGTAAGTGAAGGTGGATATATACGTATTTTATGTATATAAATATATATACGTGCTTACATACATATAGGAGCATGACTTAAGATAGATGCCTATAGTTATGTTTTGCACGCGTGACAAGTCGTTTATTTTAAATCTTTGTCGAGGAATGGCTAACCAAGGAGATTTGTATAAAGAGAAGAATGTTGGTGATGGACATGATAGCAGGTCGGGGTCAAACCAATCCGTACACTCTCCCAAGGATGATAAGATGGATGAGGCGATCGGAAGGCGAATTTCTGAAGAGGTGGCTAAGGCATTTGAACGAACTATGCCTATCTTTCTAGCCGAAATTCAAGGTGCGGTTAAGGCGGCCTTTGCCGAAAGGGAGAACAAAACAAAGGAGGACGAAATTATTATCGTGGATGGCAGTAATAAAGATAAAGGCAAAGAAAAGGAGAGGAGACCTTGTACTTACAAGGATTACATGATTTGCAAACCGAAGGACTTTCATAGGGAGGTGGACCCATTGGTTAGTCAACGTTGGATCATGGAGATTGAGTCCACATTTGAAACATTCCACTGTGACCCGGAGGATCGGGTAGTATTTGCTGTGAATCAGCTCAAGGGACGAGCTAAGGATTGGTTGCATAATTTCCGCAAGGAGAAGGGCAGCATTGGGATTATCTCATGGGAGGAATTTAAAGAGGCGTTTTTGAAGTATCATTGTCCACAAGCGGCGGTGGACCGCATTATTGAAGAGTTCCTTCGTATGAGGCAATCTAATGAATCGACTGATGAATTAGCGGGTATGTTTTATGACAAAAGTCGGTTTTGTCCGGAGTTCGTGAGCAAAGAGAAAATGAAGATTGATCGTTTCTACTCTATGCTCTCTATGGATTTTAGGGAGTTTGTTACTCCCTCATTATGTGGGACACTTGTTGACATGATCAACAAATGTAGGGAACGAGAGGTGGAGATAAGAAGGCAAGTTGATCGAGGCGAGAAGAGGAAAAGAGAGGAGGTAGAGGTGGCCTCCAAGAAAACCAAACATGCTATCCCTAGCAAGAAGCCATTTGTAAAGGCTACTGCAAGATATTGTCGAACTTGTGGAAAGAAGCATAGTGGCGAGTGTAGAATTAAAACCCAGTCTTGCTACAGATGTGGGAAACCGGGACGCCTTGCTACTCAGTGTTCCAGTCCAATTAATTTGTGCTATAACTGTTACAAGCCCGGGCATATGCGGAATGAATGTCCCGAGTTAAAACAAGCTGGAAGTGGGAGAAAGAAGTTGGAGATTCCAAGACCGAAGGGACAGGCATTTCAAATCACGGCTAAGGAGGCAAAGAAAACTCCTTATGTTGTGTCAGGTATTTTCATGATTAACTCTTTGCCCACTCTTACTTTATTTGATTCGGGTGCTAGTCGTTCTTTTATATCCTTGAAATTTTCCAATCATAATTCGTTTCTAAGTAAAAGGTTAGGTGAACCACTAGAAATTGAGGGGGCTAATGATAGGAGTTTTTTGGTGTTTGATGTTTATGTGGATTGTAAGTTGGAGGTGGAAGGTGAAACCTTCTCTATTGATCTTATTCCTATGATGTTAGGAGAGTTTGATGTTATTGTGGGAATGGATTGGCTTTCAAGATATAGAGCCAATATTATGTGTAGGCCTAAGGCAATTCAACTTATCTCTCATTCAGGGAGATCTCTTTATATTTGGGGTGAAAGAATAGGGGGCGTCCTATTGTGTTCTTATCTCAAGGCGATGAAGTATATTGTTCACGGTTGTAAGGCTTTTATGGCTTGTGTCATGGACGCAAGTCGGGATGTGGTGAAGGTTCATGATGTTCCAGTTGTGAATCAATACGTGGATGTCTTTCCGGAGGAGTTACCAGGGATTCCACCCGAGAGAGAAGTGGAGTTTGGGATTGATCTAATTCCGGGAGCAAAACCGGTTGCTAAAGCACCCTATCGGTTAGCCCCACCGGATATGAAGGAGTTGATGACTCAACTCCAAGAGTTACTCGATAAGGGCTTCATACGCCCGAGTGTCTCTCCTTGGGGTGCTCCCGTTTTGTTTGTGAAAAAGAAGGATGGGAGTATGCGGATGTGCATAGACTACAGGGAATTGAACAAGTTGACAATCAAGAACCGGTATCCTTTACATTGGATTGACGATCTCTTTGATCAACTACAAGGAGCTTCGTGGTTTTCCAAGATTGATTTGAGATCTAGGTACCATCAGTTGAAGGTGAAAGATGATGATATTCCTAAAACGGCATTTCGTACTCGTTATGGTCATTACGAGTTTACTGTTATGCCTTTCGGTCTAACTAATGCGCCCGCGGCTTTCATGGATCTCATGAATAGGGTGTGTAGACCATTCCTTGATCGTTCGGTTATCATTTTTATCGATGACATCCTTATCTATTCACGCAATGAGGGCGATCACGCGTGCCATCTTCGTGATATTCTTGAAGTTCTTCGTAAGGAGAAGTTGTTTGCTAAATTCTCCAAGTGTGCCTTTTGGCTCCGGGAGATGCAATTCTTGGGTCATGTGGTGAATGCGGAGGGTATTTCTGTGGACCCGTCTAAAATTAAAGCGGTTAAAGCTTGGTTATCACCGAAAACACCCACGTAGATTAAAAATTTTTTGGGCTTAGCGGGTTATTATCAGCGATTTATCGAGAACTTCTCTCGTATTGCCTTGCCTTTGCCTAAGTTGACTCGTAAAGAGACAAAATTTGTTTGGGTCCCGATCAGGAATCTTCCTTTCAACTTTTGAAAGAGAAGTTAACCAAAGCACCCGTGTTATCGTTACCATAAGGGACGAGGACTTTGTTGTTTATTCAGATGCCCCGCATTCCAGACTGGGGTGTGTCCTTATGCAAAGGGGTAAGGTGATTGCTTATGCTTCTAGACAGTTAAAGATTCATGAGGCGAATTATCCGACCCATGACTTGGAGCTTGTAGCCGTGGTATTTGCCCTCAAATTTTGGAGGCATTATCTTTATGGGGTGCGTTGTACAATCTTCACGGATCATAAGAGTCTTAAATACTTCCTTGACCAAAAAGATCTCAATATGAGACAAAGGAGGTGGCTCGAATTGGTCAAAGATTATGATTGTGAAATACTCTATAATCCGGGGAAGGCGAATGTAGTGGCGGATGCACTTAGTCGAAAGACTAGTCATACACCGCTTAAGGTGAAATCTTTTAAGATGACTATCTCCTCATCTCTTGTTGACCAAATCCGAGAGGCTCAAGTGAAAGCTCTCGGAGGGAATTTAAAGAAGGAACGGATGGTTCCTTATGTAGACAAGCTTGAGCAGAATAGCTTGGGGTTGAGGACGTGCTTTGATAGGATTTGGATTCCTAGGTTGTCAAGGGTCTTGACTACCATTCTTGAGGAAGCGCACAAATCCAAATATTCTATTCATCCGGGGGCGACAAAGATGTTTTATGACTTGAGGTTTAACTTTTGGTGGTCGGGAATGCGGAGAGACATAGTAAGGTATGTTGAAAAATGTCTCACATGTGCAAGGGTGAAAGCCGAGCACCAAAAGCCGTATGGAAAGCTTCAACCGCTTGAAATACCTCTTTGGAAGTGGGAAAACATCACGATGGATTTGATTACCAAATTACCCAAAACCCGGAGGGGGTATGATGCTATTTGGGTAATGGTTGACCGACTGACTAAAAGTGCACACTTCCTTCCGATTAAGGAGACTTATTCATCGGAGAAGTTGGCGGAAATTTATATTAAGGAAGTTGTGTCATGACATGGAGTACCTATTGCAATCATGTGGGATCGGGATACCCGATTCACTTCGCGATTTTGGAATA
This sequence comes from Smallanthus sonchifolius, assembly GCA_023525975.1. Classification (NCBI taxonomy): domain Eukaryota; kingdom Viridiplantae; phylum Streptophyta; class Magnoliopsida; order Asterales; family Asteraceae; genus Smallanthus; species Smallanthus sonchifolius. The sequence goes on from CM042031.1 coordinate 27,877,494, forward strand.
AGTTCCATGAGGAGTTAGGGACGAGACTAAATCTTAGCACCTCTTATCATCCACAAACGGATGGACAAAGCGAGAGGACGATTCAAATGCTTGAGGATATGCTCCGGGCGTGGGTGCTAGATTTTGGAGGTAGTTGGGATGATCATTTACCATTAGCAGAATTTTCATACAACAATAGCTACCACTCGAGTATCGGTATGCCTCCGTTCGAATTGTTGTATGGAAGACGGTGTCGAACACCCGTTTGTTGGGGTGAGATTGGTCAAAGGGAGCTTGGTAGTAAAGATATGGTTGAAAACACGGCGAGTGTAATCAACCAAATTAGAGTGCGCCTAAAAGCCGCTCATGACCGTCAAAAGTCCTACACGGACAAAATGAGGAGACCGATTGAATTCCAAGTGGGAGACTTCGTATTGTTGAAGGTTTCCCCATGGAAAGGTGTGATCCGGTTCCGTTTTATTGTTGAAGCGGGGGAAGTTAAGTCCCCGTTTTATTGGACCCTTTAAGGTGGTAGATCGAGTGGGGAAGGTAGCTTATAACTTGGAGCTACCGGGGGAACTAAGTAAACTTCATAACACATTTCACGTGTCGTATTTACGGAAATGTTTGGCGGATGAGTCTACTTTTGTTCTGATAGACGATATAGAGGTGGATGAGAAGTTAAACTATGTGGAGGAACCAATTGCTATATTAGATAGAAAGGTGAAACGCTTGCGCAACAAGGAGATTAGCCAAGTGTTGGTTCAATGGAAGCATAGAAAGGGGCGGAAACTACTTGGGAAACCGAGGAGGAAATGCTCAAGTATTACCCTAATTTATTTATGGAGGCGGGTTTCGGGGATGAAACCCAAAGTTAGGGGGGATGATTTGTAACGAACCAACTCTTGTATTATTATTATAATATGGCGTTTATATTATAAGGGTGTAAATAAATAAAAGATGGAAGTTGGACGTTTGTTGCAAAAGTGGGGATTTAACTAGTTTGGGTGAGAGGGTCATTTTTGAAACTACTGGGGCTGTTTTGTAAATTGCAAAATTCTGCAATTAGAAGGGGGGAGACATTTACACACACAAAGTGTGTGTTCTTGAGTTTTTGTAAAGAGAAGAGAATAGGAGGTGCATTGAGGAGCAAAATCCGGGTGTTGCATGCTTGAATTGAAGGTTTTGGCTTGCTCAATCCCTTCATAACATCAAGTAAGTTCCTTTTCATCTTTTGAATCCACCATTTGAGGTGTTCTTGGTGGGTTTGGGGTGAAATTCGAATTGGGGCTGTTGGGGGTGAATTAGATGGTTACAAACTTGAAATAAATAGTTATCTAGCTTAATTTGAAGTAACGGGAGGTAGATAACATCATCTAAACATCTAATTTGACGATTCAAGAATTAGGGTTCTTGAGGGAAATTTGGGGGTTTTCTATTTAATGTTGTTAGAATGTTAAATTGAGGTTGGATAAGTGTCTAGGAAGTTAATAGACACACAATTAACCATAACGCCCTAATTTTTATGGTGATTTGTAAAATGGGAGTTTTACGTATAGAAAAGTGGGTTGGAACAATAGGTTTTCTCCCCTAGAAATGCACACTAACAAATGAGGCTTCAGCTGCTATTTATAGGCTGAAAAAGGTCGGCATAGGCGTGCATGGAAACGCATGACCATGCCTAGCTTCTGGCTTCCAAATTTCTTCATTTTCTTCAATATTTTTCTTCTTTTCCAATAGCTTGTTGAGCATTGTTTTAGTGGAAGGCTTCTCCAAGATCGATGACTATGATGTATTGAGTTAATATTATCGGCCCGAAAGCTCATAGATACGGTTTTATACCTCCACCACCACTTTAATGGCAACGCTATATTAGCCGCTCTAAGGTTGCCAATGCCGAGTTCACCTTTGTCTTTAGGTACCAACATCTTTTCCCACGCGATCCAACAGATTTTGGATCTTGAGTGCTACCTCGCCAAAGGAAACTTCTATGAATGCCTTTCCAAATTGTTGATTACCTGCAACGGAACTTTAAACAAGGAAAAATAATAGAGGGAGAGACTAGTAAGAACTGACTCAATCAAGGTGATTGTGCCCCCCAATAGATAAATTCTTTGCTTTCCACTCATTAAGGGCATGTTTGGGATTACTTTTGAAAACTCCTTATTAACTTTTCCAAAAAGTTAATAAGTCGCTTTGAAAGTAAGTTCCACTTACTCCTTGAAAACTCCTTTTTGCTTCTATTCTTTTTATCTTCTTTTAGTTTACCCAAACAAACTTTTAACTTATTAACTGTTTAAAAAAGTTAATAAGTTAATAAGTAGTTCAAAAAGTAATCCCAAACATGGCCTAAGTTTAGATTTTAATTTTTCTACGATCAGTTTTCAATTTTTTATATTATTTATGTTAGGCCCCACCGACAAGCTCAAATAACTTTTAATGGAAAGGAGTCTTTTAGCAGTTAAGCACTCAAACCACGATGTTTATTATTTTTTACTTGCGAACAGTGGCGTACCCACCCTTTGTGGGTTGGGTCGTCCGACACCCAGGAAAAAAAATTGTTTGTTATATATACGATATAATCCCGAGCGACCCCATGAAATTTTGATACCGACCCCCATGAATTCTTTTTTGCCCAAAACGATACCCAAAAAATTCATTTAAAATTTTAATATTTTAGAAATATAAACTGTGACACCAAGTATTACAGTTCAATACCCATAGTCATATTTGCACGTTCATATTTTATATTTTCTGAATTTTTATTTTGACAAAGTATTATCAAGAAGTCTAGCAAATGAACACACATTATATATTAGTAATGTTTAGAATTACTAGGGAATAAACAATTATAACCCGCATTGTACGTACGTTGGTGATTAACAAAATTTTATTCCAGTAAAGACTAGAGACACGTTTTAAAATAGAAACATAAATATTGGTGACAAAAATATTAAAGGTGGACATAAAAATATTTATTACATGGTGTTAAGTAATTTTTATGTGTATACATGTATAATATAGTTAAAGTATTAACTATGTCGAGTTAACTAGTAAACCATTAAAGCTAGTCAAACTGCACAACATATAGGACGTCTTAATATTTAAAGATATTGAAGCGGATATTAATTTCGGGTAGTATATCGCGTCTAAATCAATCACATTATCATGATGACTTTGCTTACACTTCACTCAAGTGTCATAATATTCATGATTATGACCAAGAGTGCAAGCAATCTCAAATATCATATCACCATCATTATATATTTGCTTATACTTCACTCCAACATCAAGTCGTAATGTTGATCTTGTTGAGATCCACACTCAACCCCCGTTTCATCTAATAATTATATATATATATATATGTATATATATATATATAAATATCTAGATATATAGATATAAAGTTTAAATCACTAAAAGTCCCTACACCGGGTATTATATTACGGGAGCACCTACCGGGTTTACACCACCTTAGACTTACTTATCTAACAAATAAAGACACACTAGTGATTTGACAAGACCCAACCCCCCTACTCCCTCACGGCCAAAACTGGTGTGGCCACCCACAATCACCATCAAATCCATCTTTTTCCATCATTTGTGTCATTACATCCATACTCCATCAACCAAGTATTCAAGCAAAGGTCAATCCATCTTTTCAATCCATGCTTTGCAATGATGTTGTTAAGTCCAAAACTCCAACTCCTTTTTCTCTATCTATATATACGATGCACACACCACACACACACATTTAGCTCTTTTAAAAATCTAGAACAAAGTTCTTGAGAGGTTTAGCTAGGAGAATTGGAGATTCAAGGGAGTTTTTGGAGTCTAGAAGGGTTTTCACTAAGAAGATCGAGCCATCACCATCTTCTACTCATGTTCTTCTCCTAGCTTGTCTAGCGGTATGAAACCGACACCAAACCCTAGTTTCATCTTTGTTTTCTTGATCTAAGCATGTTGTTCATCCTTGAAAACGAAAGGGTTTGGGGAGTTAATGATTTTTATAAAGTTTAACCAGTAATAACTTAAATGATTTAAGATTCGAAATAAGGAAAGTATATATATATGTGGGTCGAAATATATGTATATATATATATATGTCTAGTCGTATTGTTAAAAAGATTGTAAGTGTATACATACATATATATATGTGAAAATCGAGATATATATATATATATATATATGTATATAGTTGTAGTTTGTGACTTGTAACGTGTTGAGTATATATATATACATATATATATATATATATATATATGAAACCCTAATATATGTATATATGGAGGTACACTTTAAAGGTCGATCATGAAAATATTTTACTAGAGGTTTAGATGATTTGAAAACAAATATATATATGCTATAATTTGATGATAGTTATTGTCAAAGCATAAAAGGCAAATACAATACACATGGTCGAAATATTTATGTGTATATGCATGTTTATGAGGTAGATTCATAAAGAAACTTAGATTAATTGATATAAAAGATGGTAAAATACATACATGTGGTATATGATAAATTTTAGAAACAAATATGTACATGAAACCTATGCTTAGGTTTGGTTAAAAACAAATAACCACATGGCATCTTGGAAACATACGAATATGTTTGTCTAAAGATATATGTTTACATATGCATGCGAAATAATAAAATACTTTAATGCATATATAGAAACATAGAGATATATGTGTGCGTACATTTAATAAAAATAAATAAAGATGTATGCATGATAAACCTAACTAAAGTTAATAAATGTTGTTCGGAACATAAGTGTAACATCCCGATTTCAATAAGGTGAAAAAGGTATTTTTCTATAAATATCCGGTATCAAGGTGAGACTATTTTGGTAGAAATATTATTAGATAAATACTATGAAATAATATTTATAAAGATTTAAAGGTGTTGGAGAAGTATTTGATAATATAATTATCAATGCTTGAATCTAATTTTAATAACCAAGTGTTATTATAGAGATTTGAATGTTAGAGGGCTTAAATGGTGTGGGGTGGAATATATACATATTCTTACACTTGATAATTGTAAGTTTATAAATTGGAGGGATTAACCTTGACTAAAATCAAAAGTTGTGATAATAAACGAAAATTACAAATTAAAAGGGAATAAAATAAAATAAAAAAATGCAGATTGTGGGTTTAGGCAGAGGATCGACGACATGAAGAAATTGGAAGGGGAAGGGGGCGATTTCTCCCATTAAACCCGAATTAAGATTATTAAAGCATGATTCTATCATCCTCGTGCGATTTCTAACCCTCTGGTAGGTAATTTTCCATGTTTTGATTATCAAATTCATGATTTAGGATTTTATTTGTTCTTGATATAAGACTTACAAATTTGGGGGCTTTGGTGTATGATTTTGTGTAGAAAGAACCCTAACTTGTATGCTAGAATTATTGTTGTGGTCTTTGAATCAAGAGTTTAGTTGCATCTCATGGATTACGTGTTAATTCCATGAGAATTCACGTGTTTTGGGATTTATGGGTAAACCATGTGTAGTTGCTGAGCAAATCTGAATAGAATTGCATAATCTAAATAATGATGCTTTTATTATTAAAAAAACTTAAAAGATTGTACTATTGGGGGATTATGAAGAAAGTAGTCATCTTTGATGATAAAAAGGAAGTGCAGAGTTCATATGAATATGAAAAATGATGAATTATAGTTTATGCCCATAAGGTGTTTGATGAAATGCCTAAACCAAATAAATGGTGTTATTTAAGAGATTTTATAATATACACTTGATTCAAATGATTTGTTGATAATCATGGGAGTGTTTAGTAAACATAAAGCTTTGGTGAAGCTAATGTGAATAGGGTTACCATAAATTACATAAGTGAATGTTATTTTTAGTTAATCACTTAAACGAGTCGGATGAATATGGTTTGGTTTATAACCAAAAGATCATTACTTGTTATTAAATGGTGTATGTTTAATTGATGACTTTGACCCATAGTTGTGGTTGAACAAGAACGGGTGATAACAGGTCAAATGGATGATGACGGGTCTCATGGGTGGGAGTAACCCGTTTATTATTTGTATGTTAAAGAATGGTGGGTTAGAACACATGTTATGTGTGGGTGATTAATACATACGTATTAAAGGGATGAACGCCCCAGTTATGTATTCTAATGGTTTGTAAGTTTAATTTTTGTCAAGAGAGGTGTGAGAAGTCTCGAATGGCAATGGATCAAACGGGTGATAAAACAACTTTCCTACGGGAAAAGGTGAGTGACTCTAATTTTGGTTCGATTAGAATGGTCATAATAATGACTTGGGGTTCCTATTATTAATGTAGTTTAATATAAACTATTAAATACGTTTTAACGTAACAATAACGTATTGTTTTGACGGCGTTTAGGGGGTTTAAACTCATAGAGAAAGAGTGCGAATTGGTAATGGGTCGAGTGACCCAAGTGCTGAAAATTCAGCATATTTTTAGAATATAACTGGTTTTAAAATATTCATAGTAAATTAACCTGATATCCGTTAGAGGTGTATTATATATCGACGGAAAGCTATATGAGTCTACTTTACTTCCAATTTTTATTTGAGGTGAAATGCCTGCTCTAAGTGGGTGAAAACGTCGAATTTCTACGGCCACACAAGGCTGTTTTGAAACAGAAATTTTATACTATTTATAAAAATTATTGGGGATTAACCAAGAACTCGTTAATGGTGTCTTTTATATGGTTGTAAACCTCAAGGTGTCTAAAAATCTTTAAACGAGTTAAGGATGAGGTATATCTTGATTTAAGGTAAACTTAATGGTGGGATTTCGATTAAGTTGTGGGGTTTGATCTAATCATGGTGTCACAAGTTTGGAACTCGGTTTAAATATACTTTTACCATATGTGACATTTAAGGGGATTTACAAACCAAAAACGGATGAATGTTACAAACTTAATAAGGATATGTGGCGGGGATAATAACAAGTTGCTAACCGCGCGGGTTGTGATGTGAAACAAAATGAATGTCGGTGTATTATGTTGTTTAATCTTTACGGTGCGAACTAACCTACTAATGGTATTTGTAGTGTTTTAAATTCGTACTAACAGGGATAACAAAGGTGAAACGAACCAGTGTCGGGGTCGTGAGACGGAGGGAACAAAGAAGTATACAACGACGTTTTAAGTCGTTGTGGGAGTCGTGCCTCGGGGGTGAAACTTGACATGCTTCGAGTTTATATATTTGATTCGTATTTGTATAATTATATGTGGAATGTGACTTTTCACTTAGCTTCGGCTAATTGGTTATGATGGTGGTGATTTGCAGGTATGAAGAGTCGTTTATACACGAAGGTGGTCAAGATATGTGGATTAAGCGGGTCGGCTTGGATTGCATATCTATGGTGATTAATTGGAGGCATTTATCTTGGATTAACAGGAGGGTCAAAGAGGTGGCTTAACCCCACTTAAATGATAAGTGAAAAATAAACCATTTTCAATTATTTGGTTTCGGTAATAAACACATAATTAGATGTGTGTGCGTGTGTGTATATATATGTGGTCACGGGGATAATACCATAGAAAATTTTGAATTATGAGTTAATTAACCGTTGGGTGATGTCATTTGACAGTTTTGGATGGTGAAAGGCGTTGGTGATCAAGTCAACGGATCGGGTCAACGGGATGTATATTTGGAGTTGGCGTGGTGCATGATTTTACATGGTCGTTTTGTAAAATCTTTTCATTCACATTGTGTTTTTTGTATTGGCGTCTTGGAGTTTAAACTCCATATTGATTTATTACTTGTCGATTTGTCCGTGGATGTTTTGGTCACTTGGTTTAGTTTTATTTGGTGTCTAAACAGGTTAATGTTTCGTAAGGGTTGTTTATTTTACGGACGGGTCATGTCGAAATTTTATAAGAAAACCTGGGTGCGTTTTATGAGTATTCTTTGGGTGAATGTTGGTGAAATATTATATAAGGTATTACTTTTGGTGAAATGAGTTCTTATTTAAAAAGAAAAAATATGGGCCTATTTTCCGCAAGATATAATAATTTATGTTTTAATTTTTTGGGTGTTACAATAAGTATTTTCATGTGGACGTAGTAACGTAGTTTGTACGTACGTGGAATAAATAACATGCATGTATATACTTGAATGATATTTGAGATTGTATATAATTGTTTTTGAGAAATAATTATATGTTTATACGTGAACTATAATGTGAATATATTATAAGTTGTTACAAAAATAATATTTATTTTTGATGCACGTAACAAGTCCCCAATATGAAAACATAATATTTTCTCGAAAAATATGTAAGCGTCTAGACTGGAATAATAATCACCAATGAGTCGTACCATGGAAAACATTGTTTTTACTAAACAAAGACGTACTTAACGGGATTCGTTAAGTCGGGTGAACAACTTGCATTTATGACGGGTAGTCTTAACACATAAGTATCCTTGCATGATTAGGATATGGATAGACAGGAACTATTAGCACACTGCTAATTGCTAGGATTTCATCGGACACAAGGTGAGTTCACGGCCCCCTTTTATCTTTTTACTGTTTTGTAAACATCGGGGGAGAAACATACTTACTTAATATGTTTTGAAAACATGAATACTCTGGTTTAACTCCTTGTGCATTTCATTGTCCCCTTTTTTGGTTCTGAAATGTTTTAGGAAGGAAAACATATTTGTAACGGTTTTCATATAATGAAAGAACAAAGACCAGACCGTATGTTTACATGAGGAACAATAGAGCGCTAAAATTCCCCGGAACAACATTAACATTTTGTAACCATTAGCTATGGTCTTAGCCTAGTATTATATGAATAGTACTATTGGAGGTGACGCCCCGGTCATGGTTAGTCGCGCTAACCGGGACTTGAAGGGTCAAATGGCCGCATATTGTCTTATTCTCGTGGTATAGCGAGGGAGGGACATTCATTTGTCATGGTTTGGTTACGGTATAATGTATTAACATATTATTATTTGTATTCCTAGCTAGTTTACAAATGGGGTGTGTCGGTCGTTCATTCATGGTTCAATGCATTGGGTATTTATAAAGGGTTTAATGGGTCGGTTAAGTACCCATGGTTCAATGCATTGGTTACTCATTTAAACTTATTTTTATGAACGTAAAGTCATGTATATGTTTTCGAGGAAAACTAATTACACTAAAATAACAAAGTCTGTGAACTCACCAACCTTTGTGTTGACACTTTCAAGTATGTTTCTCAGATAACCCTTAGCCATGGTGCGGTTGGAGTAGGCTAGCTATGTTGGATCAATTCCTAGTTGCTGGAAGGACATAGAATATCAAGTCTCAAGTCTAACATTGATCTAGAAGAACTTAGATCATTGTATTACTTAGTTTTAGTAATTGTATATGTAATCAAGTCTCAGAAATTGTTATTACAGCTTCCGCTACCGTGTAATGAACCAATTGTTGCAACCTTTATTTATTTATTAAGTAAATGAAAATTTGGGGGTGTGATAGATTGGTATCAGAGCAATGGTTTTAGCGAATTAGGTTTCCTTAGTCACATCTAGGCTCTAACCGGACTCATTTAGGGACCAACATTTCTAAGACTTACATCACCCAAGACTTGAGTATAGAAATTCCAGTCGTTGCTGAACAAGTTGTGTAGAATATTAGTGTATGGAGTTACACTAGGGTATCATTAGCTACACTAATACATAATACAATTACATGGAACATGCAACGAACGCTTAAACACATACAACAATGTGGAAAAAACAGACACTTACAACGTTTCTCAACGAAGTGTTACTGTTCGGATTACGAGCCAAGGATAACGGGTACTCAGCACACTACAACCCTAGAAGATCAAGTCACGAGCTGAGTTTGGGCGACGACGGCAGCAATCGTCAGTTACCGATCTTGGTATCACAACCAGCTGAACCCGTACCAGAACTTGTACCTATACTTGCACAACACCTACAACTACTCCGGCCGTGGAGGCAGCTTTCTTTCTGATGTATGGGCGGTATAAATACTCTAATTCATGAGTTGCTGGATCGAATGACTAGAATTTCGCCATGAGATATGGCAGACGGGATTACCCGGATAGAAGGGAACCCAAGGTGGATAAGCAGGACTAAACGAGGGAGAACTCTACGGGTCAGGAGACCCAGACATTCATTAGGATCATGTGGATCCATACGTACATACAGACTTGGAGCATGAGTTGCTCGACACTAATTTGAGGATCTCTGCCCTACACATAGTGCCTGACTTCCATACACATTTTATTCTTGAGAGACACTGGTGGTGCCTCTCTACCTTTAACCCCATCCGGCAACAGCCATATTCGACAGATTCATGAGTATTGATACACATAATTAAGAGTAATCCGATAGAACAATATACACTCCTGCACAAATGTGAAAACACAATCTAATGATCATTTCAAATCCTTTTGACTAAAAGGTTGGGATAGGAGAAACACTACAGAGATCATGCAAAGTAAATTATCATTACGGGTGCACACGTAATCATAATTTGCAGTGCATGGGAACTTTAGTAAGTCTTGCTGTCCGAGGTAATGATCAACCCATGTTCTCAGTCACTTGATTAAGGATTGGATCTTAACAAATCGGACTTCTCAAATAGGTGTCCACAAAGTATTCTCCTAGTTCGAGAGGAATTGGTTAAATTCAAATTGAATTCAACCAATCCTTAGCAAATACGGAACGATGAAGGATTTCGCACATTCATTCTTTGAGATTCTACTTGTCAATAAGGTTTCAAATTGAGCGTTACCACAACCAACACTTACAATAATTGCACACTTATTGTGGGAGATTATAGCGTAATCTCAGGATCCATCATACAGTTCAGTCTCACAATTACTTGAAATTTTCGTCAGGAGTGCTATGCACTAACTCCGGTAATGGGGTAGAAAATTATTCTGACCCGCGTACACATAGCACCTATCGGGTGTTGTGGAAGCTCGACATGAGACAAGTAGGTAATCTGACATTTCAGAATATTGGTCAAACAGGGTTGCTCTCGCAACCATTGACATATAGTACACCTTTAAGTCCGACTATTCTTCCAATGATAAATAAGCCGTGATTTATTCTCAAGCGAATGCCAAAGAAACCTAAGTGTGGACTAACGACTGCCATTGAACTAACAGAAAAAATGACATACAAAACTCTTAAAAGAGTCCCAAGTGCGGGATTTTTTTGCTAATATCATTAGTTTATGATGTTCATAAAGGACGTAAGCACAAGTTATTCACAACAGACCACTGTCCATAAGGATTCGAGAAGGATAATTTTATACCCTTTTGTACTGCACTTCCCCAATGATCAGCTTGTTGAATGGATCCCATATTTCAGCCTAGAGGAGAGGCGTGATCACATCTTTCACTCCCAGTTTTCTATAATTAGGAAGCTCTAGGGCATCTGTTGTTAAGAAATGACTTCTTAACGCAGGCTCAGGAAAAGTACAAGAATTTCAATGACCTGAGTCCTTGTACTAAGGACTTTGAAGACTATGACTGGTATGAGTAGAATACGTAATGGTAAGTCACTGAAGTACCATTCGAACGCCTGGTAAGTGCAGACAAACTAAATGACTAATAGTTGGCAATTGTAAAACTCCCAAACCCTTTATGCCAACTTAATGGATTGACAAACCCATGGCCCATTTTGGGGACACACTAATTCGAATAGACCATTCTCATAGTATCACTGTTCATTTCCTCACCTAGACGAAATGTGAATATTCCAAACAAACATAGAACTTCGTATGGCTTACATACATCGAGAGTATGGTAGTCAAGTTTACATATTAGGACGTTACAACCCAACGGCTGGTCTGCCTCGGAAAGGTGGTACAAGCTAAGGGTAAAGTGGTGATTAGACTCGAACTTTGCTAGTAAGAGCACACAAGGAACATCAAAATCTTAGGTCTATTATGACACATGAAAAGAAAGATCCTAGGTAACACGACACCTGAATTAAGGGTAAATTCTTAGTCCGAGAAAGTGCTTTCGAGAAGCATAAGAGGGACAAGCATAATGATTCATTTTCATATTGTGTCATTGCCACCCAATCTTCAACTAAAGTCTGAACACCTCGTCCAGTAAATCTTCTCTAAGATCTATAAAGATCTGGGTATTGTGCATCATAGAGCGTAGATGAATAGAGGGTATGTATCAGCATACACTCAAGAATCTCAAGCACCATTACTTTCTTTATCAAGTTTGAGTATCACATAACTCCACCATATTGAGGGTAACTAAATAAAGGGTTCTTGCGAAGCTAATATCAATAGTCGGAGAAGTATTCGCCTGGGTTTCAAATACCGACTACCAAGTAAATGGAAATCAAACAATTGGAACCTAAGTTGGATGATACAGACAAAATTTAGGTACCAAGTACCGATAACCTATGTGTGTGGTTATGGATGAAGCCCATAAGTCCAAGTACTCTGTTCACCCATGATCGAATAAAACGTATAGGTATCTCAAGGAACTCTGTTGTGTGGCCGAACATGAAAGGAGAAATTGCTATCTACGTTGGCAAGTGTCTGACATGTTCAAAGGTAAAGGCAGAACTTCAGAAACCGTCTGAATTACTACAACAACCCGAGATTCCTCAATGGAAATGGGAACAGATTTCCATGGATTTCATCACAGTTACCCAAGATGTCAAGCGAGTATGAAACTATATGAGTAATCGTCGATCATTTGACGAAGTCAGCTCTTTTTCTACCCATCAAAGAGACGGATAAAACCGAGAAACTTACAAGGCTTTATATCAAGGAAATTATGGCTAGGCATGGAATGCCAATTTCAATTATCTCTGATAGAGACAGCAGATTCGTGTCTAGAATCTAGTAATCATTACAAGAAGCCTTGGGCACACGCCTTGACATGAACATGACATATCACCCACAAACAGATGGTCAAAGTGAAATGACCATTCAAACTTTAGAGGATATGTTCCATGCGTGTGTAATCAATTTTGAAGGAAATTGGGATACTCAATTACCGTTGGCTAAGTGTTCATATAATAACAACTACCATACCAGCATTAAAGTCGCTCCGTTGAGGCTTTGAATGGTCGTAAATGTCGCTCATCGCCATGTTGGGCGGAGATTGGCAGCAAGCATTTGACTGGTCCTGAGATTGGCAAGGAAACCACCGACAAGATCTTCGAAGCTAAAGATCGTTTGAAAGCCACTCAAGACAGACAAAAGAGTTGGGCTAGCAACAGACGAAAGCTATTAGAATTCCAAATTGTAGACCGAGTTTCGTTGAAGGTCTCGCCTTGGAAATGAGTTGCCAGGTTTGGAAATTGTAGCAAACATAACCATAGATACGTCAGACTGTTTGAAATACGGGCTAGAGTTGGCCTTGTAGCCTACAAGCTTAAGTTGTCATGAAAACTAAGCAATGTACATGATACATTTCATGAGTCAAATCTCGAGAAGTATTTATCAGACGAAACATTAATCATACCGTCTGCTGAGATTCACATAGGTGACAAACCACACCCTGTTAAGGAATCTATTGAAATCATTGACTAAAAATTTCAGGGAACAGAGCGTGACCATATTGAATTGATTAAGGTAGTTAGAACTCGAAGCGTGACCCTGAGAATACAAGGGAACACAAAGATCAAATGAAAATCGAGTACTAGTCCTTGTTCACTAATACACCAATTCAAGATAACATCAACTGAATTTCGAGACGAAATTCTCTTTAACATGGGGAGAATGTGACACCCAGTATTACAGGTCAATACCCATAGTCATATTTGCACGTTCATATTTTATATTTCCTGAATTTTTATTTTGACAAAGTATTGTTAAGAAGTCTAGCAAAGGAACACACATTATATTTTAGTAATTTTTAGAATTACTAGGGAATAAACAATTATAACCCGCATTGTACGTACGTTTGTGATTAACAAGATTTTATTCCAGTAAAGTCTAGAGTCACGTTTTAAAATAAAAACATAAATATTGATGACAAAACTATTAAAGGTGGACATAAAAATATTTATTACATGGTGTTAAGTTATTTTTATGTATATACATGTATAATATAGTTAAAGTATTAACTATGTCGAGTTAACTGGTAAATCATTAAAGCTAGTCAAACTGCACAACATATAGGACGTCTTAGTAATTAAAGATATTGAATTAGGTATTAATTTCGGGTAGTATACCGCGTCTAAATCAATCACATCATTATGATAACTTTGTTTACACTTCACTCAAGTGTCATAATATTCATGATTATGACCAAGAGTGTAAGCAACCTCAAATATCACATCACCATCATTATATCTTTGCTTATACTCAACTCCAATATCAAGTCGTAATGATGATTACTTGTTGAGATCCACACTCGACCCTCGTTTCATCTAATAATTATATATATATATATATATACACCAATTACCAAATATGATGATTCCAATTTCCATGGCACACTACAAAAAAAGTGACCATTAGGGACTAAAGTCTCAGGGACTGGTTTATCAGTCTCAAATAAGTAGTATCTGGGACTGATTTATCAGTTGCTAATGGTATTTGAGACTAATTTTTATCCAACATGTTTTACAACTAATAATCAGTCGTTAATACTTAGGCCCCTTATTTGAGACTAAATTTCAGTCGTAAATATGTGTGTATCGTAATGGTTTTTGGAGGGAAACTTATTAGCTACTAAATTTCAGTCCCAAATATATTCCCTGTATAATGAGTAATGGTGCAAATGTGTTAGAGACTAATCTTCAGTCTCTAGTATAAAGGAAATGTATTAGGGACTGAATATCATTCCTTAACATTTTCAATACGAACCTAATTAGGGACTGATAATCAGTCTCGGTCGCCTTTTGGTATAAGAAATGCTTAGTGACTAGTTTTCAGTCTCCAATTATGTTACGCAAATTCTACCATTTGATTAGAGGTATCGGGGTTGAAAATTAGTATGATAGATCTTTTTTCGGAACCTTATTCGGAACTGATACTTAGTCTCCGACGTGTTATGCGAACAAAAGAACTAGAGACTGATATTCAGTCACCAATAATAGAAATATGTTCATGCAGACCTAACACCAGAAATCATGCAGCAGATTACTAAATGGTATGGTAATATATTTACATATTTCTGTAACTTCTTAAGTATCAAGTATCTATTGATCTTTGATATTGACATATTGTTTTTAGATATAAACATAGGAAATTAGTGAAATTAATAATGTTTATATTTTGTTGTAACTTTTGGTTCTTCTTATTTGAACCTTGATAGTAAAATCAAGCTGAACTTATTTTCCATCGTCATTGTTACAAAAAGTTAGTGTTGTTAGTTTAGGTCTACAAGATTCTGTATTAAAAATACAAATCAAGAAGTTAACACCAAAACCAACAACATTTGTGCTTAGCACACATACTTTACCAATCATGAAAATTTATTTAATATTACATTGAAAATTACTGTTTTAAACCTACTTCAAGCAGTGATATAAAAGAAAATATATAACTTATAAACTGAAAAATCATATGAAAAATATATAATAAACTATAAGTTATAAATTCTTTGGGTAGGCATAGTAGTTTCAAAACTCAATGTCACTAACAATTTTGTGTTGCATATGTGTGATGTATATTGATCAATATTAGAATTAAATCATTCAAACATACAATTCCATCATTAAAACTAAACCAATTATACAACACGTAGGAAATGATTGAATAATTCTGTTAATGATCAAAGGGTATCTTAATCTTGTTTTATCAATTATTTCATTCAAAATCATAATCCAAGAACAGTCAAGATCAACAAACCACAAAAGTCAAAATCATTCAATATTTGGGAAGCAAGTGTATGTAGGTATATGTTTACAAAGTTTTACAATTACTCAAAATCAATAGCCCTTCCTCACAAGGGTTTTCTGACTGCAAGAACATTTCCAGCATCAATGACACGGATTATACCATTGATTCCTCCCACTACTAGCAAAGGTATCCCATCAGCATCACAAGCCCAACTTACAGTGTAGAAAGACTCGTCCTTCTGATCTACAATGTACATGGGTGTCCAGGATTTGTATTTGAGGCTAGATGTGTGCAATGTGCTCATGTCACGAGTGGCTAAGCACGTGAGTGAAAAAGATGAGTAGAAACGAATCCTTGGAATGAGGAACCTGAATGAATTCAAACTTTATTTTTATAAAATAAGAGTCAACATATATTATAGTACTCCTGTAGTAAAAGATGGATATATGGATGGGGGCATAGCAAAGAATATTGTAATATATAGTGGGATGTAATAAAAGCTAAAAACAAGAATGTAAACCTGAACTTTGACCTTTGGCAGGATTATCCAACCATCTCAAGATGGAAATAGAATATATTTAGATTAAAGTTTATAAAGTTGCTTTAGTTTGCCGTAATAAGCTGAAGATACAACATTAAGGAACAAATGCAGTCATGTTCAAATATGATATTGTTGGTTTCTTTGTTAATGCCCTCAATTTAACTACTTTCCCTGACCCGTTAAGTTAAGTTAAAACTAGTTTAAACTATGGGTCGGTTTCAAGGCAAGAACAGCCCAAAGATGGGTATGCTTTGATGTGTTTTTCACACAAACAGCAGCAACCCGTAAAGGTCTGCCTGCTGTCCAAAAGAACTACACAATAGCAAAATTTGATGGCAATTAGTCATAAACCCAGCAGTCTTTTATCCTACTTTGCATTAGGTATAACTTATACAAAGATGTAAAATTTCCTAAAACAAAACCCAAAGTGATATGTTTGAGCTCTTATCAGATTTTATTAAAGCTTTCCAAAGTGTAAAATGATTTATCACTTTAAAAATTTAATGAATATTCCAAACCATTTATCACTATATATATAAAAAAAAAGTTTTGACCCAACGGCTCACGGCTGCTACTATGCAGGCCTTATTATTTTTTTTTTTAGGAAAAAACTTTCATTTATATGTAACTAGGTTAAAACCCATGTATTACATGGGTTAAATAAATAAAAGTTGTTATAAAACATCATTTATGAAGATTTGTAAATTCTAGAAATGTTATATAATTATTTTTGGGTCACGTTGAATTAGTCAACGTGTCAATTTGGGTCACCTCAAATATTCAACATCTATATCTGAACCAGGATGGGTTAGGCTGCAATGGCACAAGTCGGTTGGATGTAGCATGTGGGCCCAATGATGAGGTGTCATTGTTGGTGTTAGTGTCGGTGAGGATCTACTGGACCTGACATTTACGTAAATGTCACCATGTGACCCGTGACCCGAACCCCCCCTGACCCGCCCAGTTTTAGGCCTAATTTTTTCCTAAGTCTCAAAATTTGTGATTTGTTCTCATAGCCTATATACAGTAGTTTCTACATAATTATCATGCAAATTCAATTCAAAAATAGATTAAGACTTGAGACATACACTATTTGAAGATGTGCAATCATAAAATTCGTACCTGAACATTACAAATCATCATCGTCACCGTCTGACTCAACATCTTTAATCTCATTATCGGACTTATCAGTGTCTGAATTATCCAGATTGAACTCTAAAGCAAAATCTTCCATACTGTGATCATAATCATTTATCTCATCATCAATAAAATCATCTACCATGCCATCTGAACCCTGAACATCAACATTTTCTACAATTTCTCCAGCAATATCTTCACAAAGAAGGTTGACATCTTCTAACAAATCTTCTACATTATTGTCTTGTGGAATATCTCACAAGTGCCTGTGGGCAATTCTTTCAATGATTTTCCATTGTGAATTTGGTTTACGTGAATCATTTATATAAAATACTTGTTTAGCCTGGTTTGCTAAAATGAAAGGATCTTCCTTAAAAGCATTCCGAGAGGTGTCTATGCTTATGAAATGAGGTTCAAATATCACGTGCTTTCTTCGACGATCAGTGTCAAACCATGTGCATTTAAATAAAATAACACGATAACCTCTTATGAATGACAATTCAATAACTTCGTCAAGATAACCATAATAGTCATCTTCAATGTCATTATGAACGCCAGGGACTGTAACTCCATAATTCTGTGATTGCCTGTAGTCATCTCTTGCCTTAACTACAAATTTAACTCCATTCACTATGTATCCCTTATATGACGAAACTCGATTATCAGGAAGGCAAGACAAGGCATACAACTCCTCATTAATTTGAGATGGATTTAGCGTATACATCTCTCGAATCTATTCTTAATTTAAAATAGTAATCGCGTTATTATAGTGCAATACAATATTACAAAGAACATTAAGTAAAATAGAGTGTGATTATTACCCGTTTTGCAAACCAATCCGGGAATGTAGACTGTTGCATCTCGGAAAAATCTAATGATTCAAGATGTTGCCTTTGTAAAAATTGCAAGTGTTCTCTGCCACATGTAAATAAACTATAAATTTATTAACATATGACACTTAATACTAGTTCACAACCAAAGATAAAAAAAACTTACTCTAAGTACGGTTGAACCTCTTCACAGTTGTTGAAGATAAACCATTTTGCTTTATTCATAAGAAAACTAGGAAGGATATAAACCTCTTTCTTCCCAATACCTCGGCCATTCAATCTAAAAATATCCAACTCAAAGCTTCGAGCATCACTAGAGGTTTTGTCATCATTTCTGTCACGTTTTCCCAACTTTGATTCAACACCTCGTAAATAATGTGAACAAAATGTTATAGCTTCTTCAACAACATAACCTTCCGCTATGGAGCCTTCGGGTTTAGCTTTGTTTCTAACATATCTCTTTAAATGGCCAAGGTATCTTTAGATTGGATACATCTACCTTGACTGCACAGGTCCTCCCAAAATTGCCTCTTGAGGAAGATGCACACACAAGTGCACCATGCTTGTAAAAAATGTGGGGGAAATATTCGTTCAAGCTTGCATAAAATCTTAACTATCACTTCTTGCAACGCTTTCAACTCTGTCACGTGTAATGTGACCTCAGTAAGTTTCTTGAAAAACTAAGACAACTCGCATCACGCATCACGCATTTGTCTTGTAAAAAACGGACGAATTGCAATAGGAATTATACGTTGTATTAAGACGTGACAATCATGTGATTTAAGCCCATATACCTTTCCTTGCTCAACAATCACATTTTTAGCTAAATTTCCAGCATACCCGTCCGGAAAACGCACAGACTTAAGTAAATTACAAAATTGTTTTCTCTCCTCTTGAGTTAAAACATACAAAGCATGTGGCTTAACCCAACGATCATTCTTCTTCATCAAATGAAGCTCCTTACGTATGTTCATATCTTTCAAATCTAGACGAGCTTTGTCAGTGTCTTTCGTCTTTCCTTCTATGTTTAAGAGGGTTCCTAACACGTTCTTACACACGTTCTTTTCAACATGCATCACGTCAATGTTGTGACGTATTAACAACTTAGTCCAATATGGGAGTTCGAAGAAGATGCTTTTCTTTGTCCAGTTTAAATCGTGTGGGTCACATTTTCTTTTCTTACCGCCATTAGAATGATGTTTTCCATGATGTTTTATTGTGATATGTTCCAACTGGCGTAAGCAATCATCTCCGTTGACAGGTTTAGGTGCTGGCCTATTCTCTCTCTGTCCATTAAAATCTCGTGCTTTCCTCCAAGGGTGATCATGTGGGAGAAATCGCCTGTGACCTACATACGCTATTCTATCTCGTATATGTATACTGCTCGCATCTTCATTTCATACCGGCCATGCCTTGTATCCACTCGTGCTCCATCCAGACAGATAACCGTATGCAGGAAAATCATTGATTGTCCATAGAAGTGCGGCACGCATGTTAAATCTCTGTTTTGATTCGCAATCATATGTTTCAATACCCTTATCCCATAGAAGTTTCAACTCATCTACGAGTGGACGTAAGAATACATCAATATCCTTTCCTGGTGAATCTTTTCCAGGAATCAGCAATGTCAACATAAATGAAGCATCAACCATAGACTTCTAAGGAGGCATATTGTATGGTATGAGCACAACAGGCCACATACTATAAGAGAGACTCATTGCCCCGAAAGGATTGAAACCATCACTAGCAAGACCTAGGCGAACATTTCTAGGATCATTTGCAAAATCGGGAAACACTGTATCGAAGTGTTTCCATGCATTTCCGTCTGCAGGATGCCTAAGAACCCCATCCTCTTTGGTTCTGTGTTGATCGTGCACAACATCTCCTTAGCAGTGTGTCTTGAGGCATATAAGCGCTTAAGTCTACTTGTGATGGGAAAGTAACGCAAGACTTTTACAGGTATCTTTTTCCCCTTACTATTTTCTTCATAACGACTAGTGCTACACACCGGACAATTTTGTAATTCTGCATTTTCTTTCCAAAATAATGCACAATCATATTTACAAGCATGGATAGATTCGTATCCTAGTCCAAGAGTACGTAAATACTTTTTCGCCTCATAATGGTTCTTCGGCAAGTTTGCGTCCTTGTATGCCCGGCTAAATAAATTCAGAATCATATCCATTGACACATTTGTCATTTTACATGTTACCTTCACGTTCATCAACTCTAGTAAAAAGCCTAGTACAGAAAACTCCTCACACCCCGGGTATAACGGCTTCTCCATATCGACAAATAACTTCTCCACATTTGGTTTATTACGTACATCAGCACTGTCCCTGTGGTTTTCCGCTTCGGTTTCGTCGCCCGTAGGAAAAGTGTCATAAGTAACTCATCGACACCGCCATTTGATTCGTTTGAAATTTCTTCACACTCACTTTTTGTTTTGTCCGTTTCATAACCGGACAGATGTTCACCGTGATGTATCTATACATTGTATGATTGTTCAAAACCATTATGTATGATATGAGTACCAACAACAGTGGGAATATGTTTTCTTGCATTTACACACTTTCTACATGGACAATGTATTCGACCTTCACTGTCAGCGTATGTTTCACCCCTTTTTTCGAAAGCTAATGCTCCTTTCATGAACGTTGGATCTACCTTATTAGTGATTTTAGTCCAGCTCTTATCCAAAGTCATTGCCAAATCCTGGTTAACAACAAACATACATAAAGTAATTATTGTGGCAATCTGCCGCTTAATTGTTTCTTTCAACTATAGCAAGCATGTCAAACACTTAAATGCAACTGTTAACAAATATATACATAAAACTGTTAAGAAGTAAAAATATTACAAATGCAATCAAACCTGCAATAGAACTGAATTGAATGCAAACCCTCAATAGACAACTCAAGGGATGTTTTCAAGTATTCAACATATGTTCTTCAATCTGCAATAAACAAATCAACTTGAGTACACAGTTGTGAAGTCTTTGCAAGAATTGTGGCAAGGTCCTGCTTAGGTAACACTCTTGACACAAAATTAAACCAGAAATGTAATGATGGATTTTATCAATACACTTTTACTTTCTAGCTGTTCAAGAAAGCCAAACCTTATAAGATCTGATCATACATATATCAATTTGACCATGTAAAAGCATTATTTATTTTTCAAGCATAAACAAGATTACATGAACTCCACGAGCTGACCAACGATCAAGATTACAACACAGATATGTATAAATTTTGCAAGGTTGTAGCAGATACTAATGATTTATGTTGCAAGAATTGTTGTAATTGTTGTTTATAATAACAGAAACAAATGGTTTGCAAACCTGATACTTGGGCTGAATCGAGATTTGATTATTCTATAATGCATTTTCTTCGATCGCCTCCAGAAACAGTTCTTGAACTTGTACGTATGCGAACATAGAAAGAAGCCCCAAATTGATGATTAGAAAGAAGCCCTAGATCGTAAAATAAATTTGTGCCATGAACTACTTATCTAAAAAGTTAAAACGGTAAGCAATTTTCCCTCATTAACGTAATGGTTAAAGTCAATTGGTAAGTCATCAGTTCGATTCAAACTAGGTGCAATCTTTCTTTTTTTATTTCTTTTATTAGAAAAAAAATATATGCTCTTTTTTAAATATTTTCTTTAAAAAGTAACACCAACCATTTACTCTAAAAACTTTATAAATGTTTAACAAAATTAATTTATATTTAAAACTATAGGTACTAGGAAAAAGATAAAATGTAAACCACCTTTAAATATGTAAACCAAAAAATCAAATTCTGGCCATATGTTTAATATAATTAATTGAGTGTTTGACTTTTGGGGAATGAATAAAATAAGATGAAAATAAATGTGTTGTCAGAATTTGGTTTTTTGATTTACAAGTTTACCTTTGATCCTTACCTGTAGGTACTATTAATTATATATAAATATATAAACATATATATTAAATTTCTAACATTTCAATATCAAGCTCGTTTACACCCCTAGCCCATGTACTCGCATTTTACTAAATTTCTAACATTTTACTATGAAATACGGCAACAAATATTTCATTTAGGATAAATGATGATTATTTAGTGCAATTAATGTGTCATTTAGTATCGTTGATGATCAACTAGAGTTAATGATGATCGATTAGGGTGATTAGTGGTCAAATGGATCAATTAAGGATTTTAAGAGTTATTATGTCTGTTAAGACTCAACATAACTCACCAATAGATTGTTGATTTCAATTATAGTAAATGTTGGTTAATGAGAGCCATTGATGTTTTGGGTCATTGATATTTAAGTAAGGTTATTGATATCAAGTAGAATCAATTATGGTCAATTAGAGTTGATGTTGGTAAACATGAGGTCTTTATAGCCAACTAGAGTAAGTGATGGTCAGCTAGAGTCATTAATAGTCAGTTATGGTTATTCATGGTTAACTAGGGTTAATCATGATTACCTATGATCATTGTTAGTCGATTAGTGTCATTATTGGTTAATTAGAGTTATTATTGATCAATGATGATTATCGAGGGTCATTGATGTATGGTTAGAGTTAATGTTGGTTAATTAGATCAATTGATGGCCGGTTAGAGTCAACGTTGGTTAGTTAGAGTCATTTAGGGTCAATGATGGTCACGTAGGGTCATTATTGGATAGTTAAGGTCAATGGTGGGTAATTAGGGCACCACAAGAAAATGACTATCCGTTGACCTGTCCATTGAACTACCAACTTATTGCATTAATATGACTTGCTGACCATAGGTTTTATGCACTAAAATTACATAGACTCCGGCTAGTCTTTCTAGAATTATTTGACCTGTTGACCAATTCAGTAAACTGCACATTTGTTGCATTAATATGACTTGGTGACCCATTATCATGTTTTATGACTTGATTATATACCATCTGTGTGTTAATACTATAAAAAAAGGAATAAAAACAGGAAAAAAAAAAGAATAAAAGCAGCAATAAAATTACAGCAGGAAATAAAAGAAAAAATACAGAAAAAGGAATAAAAGCAGCAAAAAAAAAGAAAAAAGACATAATAAATAACAAAAAAATTCAACTAAAAAACAGGAAAAAAAAACAAAAAGACAGAAAAAACCATCACAAAATGCAAATGGTAACGGGTCAAGTGGATTCAGGTCAACATGGGTTTGGGTGAAAATGATAACGGGTCAAATGGGTTCAGGTTGGGTTACCCGCATAACCATACATTAAAAACAGAAAGAAAAAAAAAACAGGAAAATAAATCAGAAAAACACCAAAATAATAATAATTATAATAATAATAATATCTATAACCAAAGTTTTTTAAATTTCAAATTAAAATAGGTTTGGTTTTTAATCATCTTTATAATTTTATGTGATCTAGTAGATCAACTCTTGTAATATCTTTGCCCATCAACTATAAAAATAATGATTAAAAAATTAATAAATAAATAAATTAATTAAGTAATAGAATCACTTAAGAATTGTAGCAGATTGAGAACAAACGAAGGCCTACTTTTTAGACCTAAAACACAGCAACAAAATCACTGAAGAATCGGGATGTCAATCCCTTGCTACCGTCGATGGAAACCCCCTTTTAACCCTCATTCGCACCCCATGAATACCCACAATTCTGCTGCGTGTTTCTCTGGAATATCTCAATTGGCCAAGAAACAATTGCCGACGAGTAAGATTATCGCAATACCAGGTAACTTTCAAACAACTTTCGTTCATCTAATACGAAATCTTTACACTGTGTTGCGATTAATTGAACATGGTTATGTGACTTCTAGCTTTGTTTTGATTTTTAGCCCCACTACTAAAATATTACCAATCTGAATTTTGACTTCAAAAAATGTGGATATGCTAGATGATTGTAATACAATAAGAATTTTAATTCGATCCTTGATCGTTTATGCTTGATAATTTTGTTCTGCTGGTCCATACATACTTTATTTATAACCCATTTAAGTGTCATTTTAATACAGTGATCGGGATATTTTTTGTTTTAATTTTTGTTTTTGAATACAATGAATTGTAGTTATATTCCTGTGTAATTGAAATAAAATATTTGAATACAGTGATCTGAATTGTTTTTGAATACCCATCCCATTTGGTTTATTATGCTTTGGGTTTGTTTATAAGATTTGAATGGCAAAGGAAACGTCGTCTGCACTTGTTGACCGCAGCAACAACAAACCGACGCATCCCTTTGTTCTTACCATTTCAAATCCTATAAACTGGTTTGTGAAAGACAGAATTCTGAAGTTGTTATGCATTTGTTTTTCTAGTTTCTGTTTGTATTTTTCCTTCCGTGCAGTCCTATTTTTTCGTTCGGTATACCACCAAAACCAGTGTTTAAGTTTCTGTTTGATTCAAATGGCACCACCAAATCATGTTGATATTTGCTTATTTTGTGAACTTCAGTCTGTTAATTCATTTATGTGTGCAGTCGGTGTGGTTTTATTTCTCAAGCAGATTCATGTTATCTTTATTTCAGTTATGAACTGTTTAGAGTATTTTGTGAACTCATAGCAACTTGGTAATGTATTTACTTGCCATTAGATAGTTAAAATTATGATATTAAGAAACAAAATTAGTAACAGTGATGATTCTAAGCCATAATCATGATTTCGTAACTAATGTGCCTCAAGATCTGTTGTTTTTTCTGTTGTTAGGTTTAATTTTCTGTTATGCATGTACATACTGATAGGCGATTCATCTGATTCATGTAAGACTGTAGGTATTGCTAGTTCTTGGTGCAGCTAGAGGTGTTGGACTTGCAGCTATAAATTTTTATCAAAATGTTTTTTTAAATATATAAGATACTATACGAAATAAAAAAAAATTACCAGTTATAGTCTTTTCCTTCTTTTAGCTTAAGGCTAATGATGTTGAACTTTACTTTGCTCATTTGGGCCAAATGTGTTAAAAGTTATACATACATGTGTTTAAAGTTATATAAAACCTTTTTGTGTTATGTTCAAAACAGTACTAGTTGTGTGATGTATGAATCTTTTGTTAATTGACTATCAATTTCCTTGTAGTACCATGTGGATATTTATGTTAGTGATGATGGTCCTTACAAGAACGAGGTCTGACGAAGATTCTCGAGTCCCTACAACAGAGTCGGTGGCCAAGGGAAATGCATCTGCTACAACAACGCGCACGACCCGTAGACGCAAGCGTGGTTCAGACGACACTAGATCTGCCGGTAAATTTCAAATGGTTATGATTATTGTTATTGCATACATTGACTTATTCTTGAATAAGCCTTTTATTTGAATTATACCAAAACAAGCATACATCGTAAACTATTAGTGACTATTAAATTTATTAATCCTAGTTTGAATGATAAATAAAGTCAAAAAATAGTTTTTAATTTATTTCTTACTGTTTAACAAGGTTGCTACAAATGTGTTTTCAGAAGAAAAAAAATAAAGGGTTAAATGTTTCAATTGCTTTGCTAAATAAACAAAACTCGGATCATTTTTTCTTTGTCTTGTATGCATTCCATGAAGAACAACCTGCTGCTACAGAATAACTTGGTACTGAACAACCTGCTATAGAACCACCTGCTACAGAACAACTTGTTGATCCACCAAAGAGGCGCGGTCGAAGTTTAAATCGTAAAGTTAACAAGACTATCTAAAATCCCTTTAACAATGTATACGAATACAACAACCTTCATTGGTGAGTCAGCAACAGCCTTTGCAACCGAGATTGGAATCGTTATTCGCAATGACTGTCCGATGAATTTTCACAAATGGGATTTGATACCGGAAGCTATGAAAACTATATTGTATGAGAAATTAGAAGTAAGTTGTATAAAATAATAATTTTAATCATTGAGAAGCTATTATGATACATTTTCATTTCTATTATTAACAATTTATTCAATGTAGGGAAAATTCCAATTGTTGCGAACAAATAAAGCTTTTATGAAGTATGTGGATGGACGGCTACATGCCCAATGGGTACGCACTCGAGGTGCTTTGAGTAGGCACTGGAAGGAGAACGGAGGAAAAACAGATCCGCAACGGGCTAGATTGCAAGTGCATTCTAATTGTCGGAGTCAAGATGATTGGAATCATCTGTGCGACTATTGGGAGTTGGAAAAAACTCGGGTTAGTATGTTGATTATATTTTACAAATAAAAACAAATATTCGGTAATTATTTTCTAATTTTTCGGGTTCTAACATGTATGCCAAATTTTATTTTTGTAGAAATATAGTGATAATATGGAAGCTAACAGAGCAAAACAAGTTATGATAAGTAGAGGGGGCTCTCGGTCTATAGCTAACCATGCATATAAAATGGTATAATCCTAACTATATATGGGTTTTCTTTTCTCACCCTAACTAGTAGCAAGATATTTAATCCTCTATTAATGACAAATATTGGTTTGACTTTATCTTTGGTTTATATTTGTTAATCAAGACTGATTTCAATTGTTTTTTAGAATATATTTTTTCTTCATTATTATAATTTATATTATGACAGACCAATCTCGAGACTCAAATGCCGCCAAGCCCTTTAGAACTATGGTACAACATGCATTTCAGAGCCGAGAAAGATGGATGGCTAAATGATCATTCACGTATTCAATATGTAAGCATCTCCTTGTTAAAAGCTTTTGACTATGAATTTTATTTTTATCAAATATTGATTTTGGGTTGCTACTAGTTTTAAATGTTCTTCTTGTATATTCTATTATGTTAGGAAAATATTCTTCAGCATAAAAAGGCGGCCATGGATGAATCTAATTCTGAAGGAACCACCATTGATACTGCTATGGAACACAAGTTTGAGAAAGCAGCAATAAAAAGTGTTTGTGGAAGGCAGAAGTCAGTACAATCAGGATGGGAGATAGGTGTTGAGCCTGTGTTGAAGAAAAAAGATAATTGGATGAAACTGGTGGTCGAATAATCTCAGCGGGATTCAATTGAGACCAACGAAGATCTGAGAAATCAGGTTACTGCATTCAAGGAGAAACTCAAACAGAATGACGAGAAACTCAAACAGAATGAAGAGAAAATGGAAAGGATGTCACAATTCATAAACACAAAATTTCCAGAATTCAAGAGCACGACATCCAACACACCTCCGAGAGATGTTTCAGATGATGCATTTAGCGATAATGACAGCTAGACCTAGTACCATGTTAATTCTTTTATTACATTTTTTGGACATCTAACTCTGTTTTAAACTTTAGAATTTTTGAATTGGTATTATTTTTAACTTCGTTATTATTATGATATTGAAGCTTGAAAGATTTTCGGAAAGCAAGAAACAGATTTATGAATGATATTATTGTTGTTTAGTGACTGAAATTTAATATATAAAGCTATAAATCAGTTATAAAGCACCAGCATTGGGACTTCTTTTCAGTCCTTAAAGAAACTCGTTACGGGTTTAGAATACATATTCGCGACTGAATTAAATTGTATCGGAAACCAATTATTAGTTTGTAAAAGATAAATGTTTAGAGACTAAAAAACAGTCACTGATAATACACAATAGGGACTAGTTTCCAACACTGATTTTCAGTCCCTAAAGAAACACATTAGAGACTAATTATCAGACTCTAAAAAACCATATTAGGGACTAAAATAATATGCTATTAGAGACTGATTTTTAGTCCTGACAACAAGGATATTAACGACTAACATCGCGTGTTACCGGGACTAATCCTCAGTCGTTAAAACATCTTATTGGAGACTAATTAGATATGGAATCACAAATCTAATGAAACATGTAAGGGACAATATAGATACTTTTTGAGACTGAATTTCAATCCCTAAAATTACACATTAGGGATTGAAATATCTGATTATCCGAGACTGATATTCAGTCGCTAAATAATTGTATTGGGGACTGAAATAACGTTGTATTCGGGAGACAAATTAAGGACTGATTTGTTGTATCAGAGACTAACTATTAGTCCCTGTTGGTGACATACAATGGGGACTGATGTTCAGTTACTAACCTAACTATTTGGGACTAAGTATTCGTCACTGGCTGGGGACTGATGAAATCAGTCTCTGATAACCATTAAGTACTGATACGGGTGTATTAGAGACTAAAATTTTAGTCCCAAATACCCTTCTTTTTTGTAGTGGCAGAGAACTGGAGATCTTACAGATGTATGGGCTCGTTTGCGTATGTTGAACGCCTTTGAAAGTGTTTTGGTTC
The DNA here is from genome assembly GCA_023525975.1 of Smallanthus sonchifolius. Taxonomy (NCBI): domain Eukaryota; kingdom Viridiplantae; phylum Streptophyta; class Magnoliopsida; order Asterales; family Asteraceae; genus Smallanthus; species Smallanthus sonchifolius. The sequence goes on from CM042031.1 coordinate 27,905,985, forward strand.
GTTATTTTGGGTCAAGAACACCATTTTGATGTATGATTCAAGTGTAATAGCGATGTTTAGGTCTTAATATTGTGTTAGTAATGAATCCTTCATATGTTAAAACATGTATATTCTGAGCTTGGAAGGTTACAAAAGTACATGTAAATCTTAGCACTGTTAGCAAAGCCTTGTGAGGTTTATTGTGAATTATAAATTAATATGTTAAAACTTGTAAATCCTTTTTGTACTTTTGTGTTTATTTTTTAGCCTATTTTTATGAGGTCACTCCTCTTGTGAGTTCAAATCGACCATCTATTGGACACTTTGAATTATCTTTGTAAGAATACTAGGTTACCATCTCGTGTATTACACGAGTTGATTAAATATAATATTATATATTTAGTATTAAAAAGTTTATTTTTTAAAATCCCGTATATTACACGGGTTGAATAAACATGTGTATTACACTGATTGAATAAAATATAATATAATTTGTTAATACATACACTCGTCAAAATATGCCTATAAAAAATGTACTTTAACGTGACTTTTATAAATTTTGTTAAGTTGATTTTTAAAATATTTTTTTTAACTGGGTATTAATTTTTTTTATGTAACTGATAAATGTTAATTTATATTAAATTTATTTGGTTAATGATATAATAATTATCCATATTTAAATAATAAGTATCTATAATTAGATTTATATTAAATATTTAAAAATATATTATTTTAATATCATTATTTAATATGAGATAGAAGCAGGAAAAAATATGCTGATGATGCACTAGATAACATGTATTCCTCTAAGATTTTTATTTATTAATATAAAGATAAGTTTATCATTTTAATAAGTTTGTTTAAAATATGTTATATGTTATTCTTACTTCCATAACAAATTTTATAATTCTTACATGTTCATTAATAAACGAATTAATCATAGAAAATAACTTTAATTTGTATTTAGCTATCACCCATTTCTATAGTTAGGGTACTAGGGGCACCTTCGGGTACCACGGGTACACCACCGTAAGGCTTGCGGGTACCCATGGCAGGTATGGTGTTCGGCTATGTAAACCCATGTTCGGCAAATGAAGGTTGAAAGCAACTGAGCTGTTGGGGTTGGATTTTGATACTTAGGGTACTTAGGGTTGTGCCCCCACCACTTAGGGTATTTGGGTAAAAATAAGGTGTCACTCCCTCATTAGTTAGAGTTATTAAGGTATTTGGGGTACTTAGGCCCGTTTGGTTCACGAAATATGGTGGAATTGGAATTAGAATTCATTCCACTAGAAATTGTGTTTGGTTGTCCTTGGATGGAATTGGAATATTTTCCATCACTCATGGGATTCTAAGAATCCTCCACTAGGTTGATAGAATGTTTTACATTCCAATGGAATGTAATGTGTAAACATGACCAAAATACCCTTCCAAGCATTCTTCCTCGTTCTTAAACATCTTAAATCAAGCAATGCAACCATGAAATAACACAAACCTTTGATTTTTCAAAATTCATCTGAAGGAATGAATTCTAAACATTTGTAATGAATTACCAACCAACGCTGTTAATTCCAAATCAAAAACATTTAATTCCCAACAAACTATTGGAACAAACAAAAACACACAAGCAATTGCCAATGAATTCCAAATCATATGTCGTATCCATCGATTTCTAGTGTGCATACCCAGGAGCGATTTCCACCGGATGGAACCATCGGTTTTCGGCATCCATAGATATATGATATCCAAAACCAGAAGCGATTTACATTAATGAAGAATTCCAAAATCGCTTCTTACAGGTTGCTTCAAATTATTAAACCGGTTCATCAGCCATTAAGCTTCACCAGTAAGTAAATTACTCCTGTGTTAGGGCAATTATCAGAGAGTAATGAACATCGATTAACATCAGGCCTTTGATTTGTGGTGATGGTGAACCAAATGCGCAGCAAGACAACACGAAACATCTTAAATTCACGACCACCATTGACGAAGAGAAACAACATTGACCAAACCTTGAAATCCACCAAATCAAACAAATTAACAACCTGAAACAAAATCGCTAAAACCTGAACCAGAACGAATTGACTATAACGTTAATTTAGCTTCGATGAAGAACGAAGAAAATGGAGGCCAGTGAACCGATTAGGGTTAGAGGAGGACACGACTGGCATTTTACGAGTGAGGATAATTTTGTAATTTTAATTTTTGTAAATTCTAATTCCATTCCTAAACTTGCAAACCAAACACGTTATAATTTTTTGATGGAATTAATTCCAATTTAACCAAATTCCATTTTCTTTGCTTCCTAACTCTTTTTGACCAACCTCCCTCAACATACGGGAGTTCTACATCTCCTGCCATATAGTATCTTGTATGATGGCATACCAATGCTGGAATGGTAGCTATTGTTGTATAAGAATTCGGCTAACAACTGATGATAATCCCAACTTCCACCGAAATCAATTATACAAGCACGCAGCATATCCTCTAGAGTTTGTATTGTTCTATCACTTTGACCATCAGTCTGAGGATGATACGCCATGTTGATTAATAATCTAGTTCCCATCTCTTCATAGAACGTTTTCCAGAAACATGAAGTGAAACTTGTATCTCGATCAGAGACAATTGAAATCGGCACTCCATGTCATGAAACAATCTCTTTAATGAATTAGTAGGCTAACCTTTTTGAAGAATACGTTTCACATATTGCTAAGAAATTAGCACTATTAGTCAGCCGATCTAAAACCACCCAAATGGTATCATAACCTCTAGTTGTCTTGTGTAGTTTGGTTATGGTTATGAAATCCATAGTAAGGCACTATGAATCCTCCACTAGGTTGATGGAATGTTTTACCTCTAGTTGTCTTGTGCCCTAGTACCCTGTGTATTTCATAATAGATGTTAATCAATTTTTAAACTAAATAATTTTTTCTGCACACAAGGTGAGTTTCATGTTGATTTTCTCAACGGATAAACAAGGGCGACCCTTAGGGGGGCGGGGAGGGCGACTGTCCGGGGCCCGGTCTCTTAAGGGGCCCGTAGTTTTAAATTATATATATATATATATATATATTTATATATATATATATATATTTATTTATAAAAGGCACAACTTGTATTATTCATTTATCCTATTAACCTACTTAGAAATTAAAAAAGATTCACTACTTGTATTATCCATTTATCCTATTAACCTACTTAGAAATTAAAAAAAAGGCCCACTACTTGTATTATCCATTTAACCTATTAACCCACTTAGAAATTAAAAAAGGCCACTACTTGTATTATCTATTTATCCTATTAACGCACTTAGAAATTAAAAAAATGTCAACTAGACTATTCTAGGTATGCATCATGATTCATTAATCGTTATGTATGATTCGTTAATCGTTATTCGTTTTTCGTTTGTTGTAGTTTTTTATTATGTCATTATGAGTTTATATTATGAGGCCCGCTTTTTTTTTACATATACCGGCCCCAAAACATTTTAAAGATTCTTATGACCAGCCCAATGGATAAACATCTACATGTTACTTTCTTGGCAAGACTACTTATGAAAACTATTTCTACCTAAATCATTATAGCATGGGTTTATATGATTATGGCCTGCTCAGTTTCTTTTGTTAAAGTGTCAATTAGCTGGCAAAGTATATCTTAGGTGACACCAACACTTTGTTAGGCAAAATCACAAAATAAGTCATGTTAAACAAGAAACTTATCAAAATAGTATGTCTTTGTTATTTTACGAAAATAAAAAGTTTTGATTGTTTTTAAATAACGAAAATCTAATATCGTAACATCCTTTTGTTCCTAGAGGTGCAAGTTTTTAGTCTCCTGCATCGAAAATAAAAAAAAATTAAAGAAATATCTTGGTTGAAGCTGAAAATTCCCGTCTTGAGCCTGACATGGCCGCTCTTACGTTGAATGGCTCGCCTGCGCCATTAGGCGCAAGAGTATGGCGGCCCTGTGCCATTGCATGGATCTGTTGCGCATGTGCATGGTTCTCATGCGACAAGCCGGCAACGCAAGAGTATGGATCTATTGCGCCAAGACGCAAGAACATAAATTTGTTGCTCTATGAGATTCAAAGAATGACGCGTGACATGTTCTTATTTATTTAATAGAGTTATTTTTAGAATAAAAAAAAACTAATTATATTTTGGTAAGTTTGTTACTTGATAAGGCTAATTTTATAATTTTTGGGACTTGAAATGGGTAGCTATGAGATATATGACAAGCATGGATACCAATCCCTAATAAAGCATAATGATGACCTAATCTCTCGATGAGGTGAATCATGGGTTAAAAAAAACAAAAACTATCACCCAATATTTAATTATCATATTAAATGATTTATTTAAAAGTTAAAAATCAAATTTCTATATATTTATATTTAATTGTCTATTTTTATTAGTTTAATTAATCGACTAAAATTGTTAGTTACATAATTAATTGTGTAGCTATCAAATTGTTTGATAATCATCAAACAAACTAGATAAATATAAGTCAAGTTATTAGATAATTAAGCAGGCTTATATTTAATTAATAAAACTTAAAACCCTAACTGGGGTTCTAAAGTTTAGTGGTTGTTGTAAATACAATGGTTTTGGAGTCAATTGTGAAGATTAGTGAGGGCCTCCCGATTTTTCGCTTAGAGTTGTTGATTTATACGTATTCGGTCGAAAATTTTATAGGTATTAAGTTCCGGCCCCCCTGATAGGAAAAAAAATTCCCGACCCCCTACGATTTTCTTCAAGCTTCGCCCCTATATGGAGTAATAAGATATTCGTTTAAATTGAATCATATATTAAAGTGCTAGAACTCGAGACCTACTAAAAAATATTTTAAATAGACTCAGATTTACAAGTTGAGTTTAAGCTATTAAAACAAACTTATCAAACTTCTGTATATTTATATTTGTATCTTTTGTGTGTATTCGCGTTTGAGTGGTAAATAGTAAATACTACCATTAATTAACACTAATTAAGCCAATGTGGAAGCACATGTCTCTTAGAAGCAGTGGTGGACCTAGAAATTTTTTTTCATGGGGTCGGTTGACTAGTAATGTATAACGTGTATATAACACTAAAAAAATTTCATAGGGTACGGGGGCTATTTCAAATTTTATGGGGACGATCAGGATTTTTACACGTATATAATACTAAAAAAAATCATAGAGGGCGCCCCCCCCCCCTATCCCTTAGTAGGTCAGCTATTGCTTAGAGGGAAGCCTGAGGTAAAACTTAGGTAATTGAGTAGTTTAAAATTATTGATATAAAGTAGAGTAAAAGTAACATTGTCGTTCAAAAAATTAACACTGATTATTAAAAAAATAATAAGTACATGCCTACAAAAAATATATATTATATGAACTACAAAAGAATTCTCATAAAAAACCATGAAAAAAAAACAAACAAAACAAATCTAGCATCTCATTAAAACCCTAAACCCCTCAAATTCATCCCTTAACTTCTACCCACCTAAATATATCTATATAGGCACCACCTCCTCCCTCCATGAGCCCTGTACAAAATTAACAAATTAAACAACCTAATTATACTAAAAACAGTAAATAAACTAACAACAACCCGTACCCGCGAGACACATGTAACCTGCTCACGGGTTCATGTTCGGGATGAGCTCGGGTTCTTGCCCAGGAAGCCGAGCCATGGCTTGGTCCGGCATACATTTGGTTCTCATCTCCACAACCTTCTTGTGGGAGTTGGAGTGCAAAGAAGGAACAAAAGTTGGGCTGGCCGCAGGACGGTACTCCGGGAAGAGCCGCCCCGATTTGTGGCGGACACCACAAGCATTGCAAAGGGTTTTTGGACCCATTGGGCCGGCACGCCACTGGGGCGTTTTCGTAATTTCACAATGCATACACTTTCTAACTCCTTGTCCTGTCTGGTTATGGTTTTGGTTTTCGATTTTGTTGTCTGGATTGAGTTGAGCCTCGGGTTTCTTGGGCTTCTTCTTTCTCTTCTTCTGATCAAGCCCGCCACTGGCTGATTTTGGCCCGTTATGAGACTCGACTAGGTTCTCGGAATCCATACAGCCCGGCACTGGGATGAAGGTCACCGGAGAGAGAAGCTCGATGGTGGCCCGAGGGTTGAACGCGGGCGGCCGAGGACGCTTGCTTCGGGCCCTCTGCGGCCCACGGGGAGTTGAGCTGAGCGGGATCATCCTGCCACCATCCCCGCCACCTGAGCAAGAGGACGAGCTCGAACTGCTGCTACTGCTCTCGAGAACCGACACAGGACTCGACATCTGGAACTTGTAGTTTTCAACCGCCAACGGCTCCTCTTTCACCGGAATATTCTCTTTGTTCATGGTCATTCCACCACCGGAAAATGAGTCTTCCTTAAAGTTTGAAAGCCATTCAAGCTGAACGATATCTTCATACTGATGATCAAATAACACAAAATTAAAAAAATATTAAATTTTATTAAAAAAGAAAAGAAAAAAATCTTTTGACTTCTTTTGTAATAATTAAATAACCATGTCTTTAAAACAATCGACGCGGCATTTGAAAGTAACAATTATTGATGGGTCGATCAAAATCTTAAATATTCTTTTTAATTCTGAAGTAATTAAATATTTTATTATTAAATATAAATAAAACATACGTTACCAAATTTCAAGAAACCACACGTTAAAATCCAACACACCGACAACTTTTATGATTAAAAATTTTCAAATTTCAATAAGAACAAATACTAAATTAATAAAAAAATAACAATTAATACTAATACTAAATTAATCTAATAAAAAACAAGAAATTAAATACTCACCGGAACGGCGAGCTCTGCCGACAGGGTGGAGGCACAATTGCTATCGGAGAAGATGGGATCAGAGACCGGCAACTCGTCGGAATTGCCGGTCCACATATCGGCAAAATCATAGCAATTGACAGGACCGAGCGAGGTGTTGGTGACCGGAGGGAATTCAATCAAATCATCAATGTTATCAAACAAGCTTCCACAATCGATCTCCTCTGTGAAATTTTGCTCACCCATTTTCGTTTTCAACACTGAATTCAAGAAAATAGTTAGCAATTTATGAAAAAATATCAAAGGACAGTAACATTTGCAGAAAGTATGAGAACTTAAATGGTGAAATTCTTTTGAGTGTAATAAAAGCAAAGATATGTTTGTCAAAAAGGTGATGAATAACAATGGTGAGACAGCTCGCATTGATGTTATCCGGCGCATTTTAGCAAAGAGAAATATATCAAAAAGAAAATAAAATTCCAAATTTAGCTTAAGGTACTGAGATTCCTCCTTCTTAAATCAAAAAATTGTTGATAATATACACACGGCTAACTTTACATAACAGTAATCATCAAGTTTCATCTGTTTTATTTTATTCACTCAAGTTTCAAATGTTGTTTCAATCTTACGCAATTACCAAGATACATGTTACCTTTTTTTTAATTTCATTATATGGATTTTGTGAAAATGAAATACAAAAACAGTAAACTAACATTTTCACATTATTCATAAAATGAAATCCAAAAAAGAGACTGGAGTGACTAAAATGAGACAAAAAGAGTTTGAGTGATTAAAATGAAACATATTAAAAATATGGTTACTATTTTGTAAAGTTTTTCAAAATATAAAATGCAAATTATCAAATTGCACTCAGTTTGTTAAAACAGAACAAAATTGCACACTTTCAAAAATCGAAAATGAAAGTGGCTATGTTTTCCAGATTTGGGGAAGAACAAATTGAGAAAAATTGAAGCTGAATGCAAACAGAAGCTGTGAAATTGGCTAATAAAATGTCATAAAAACATTAAAAATCATCTGCTATTACGTTTCACAAGATCAAAACGCAGCAATTTGATATGATATCGGTTAAAAAACGGAAGCAATTGCCTTACAAAGAGATAAACCGGCGAATTGAATGCACATTTGACATTTAATTTGAAGAAATTGAAGCTTTAAAAGAGGCGCACCTGTTTTTTAAACCCTAATTTCAGGCTAAAATCTGCAAAAAGCTACTAGTAACGGAAGCAAAAATCCCAAGGAATTGAATTATTAGAAAATTGAAGGTTGAGATAAAAAGTATTGAAAGAAGAGGTGGAGTGTATATATTTGAAATGAGAGAGAAGAAGGGTAGAAAAGGAGGGAAGATGGATGAAAGGTTGGTGAAGCACCTTGTTCAGTGCTAGCTGGCTCTTACCTCATGTCGTGATGTTGAAGTCTTTTCTCTCTCTCATAACTTCATGGGTCCTACACCATACCTCTCCACCGCTCACTTACTTTTTTTTATTTTATTATTTTACAAAAGAAAATTAATGTTATAAATAATTTAAAATTGAGTAAATTACAAATTATATCCTTTAACTATATATTAAATTACATATATTGTCCTTTCCCTTCAATAGTTACACTGGATATCATTTTTTTTTGAAATCTTTGCACAGCCTACGTCATTTCCACTAACCCTTTATTCAAAAGTTTTTGTTAAGTATGGTCATGTGCCCCTCATGTGAGGGGCATTTATGTCTTTTTACCATTTTTTTCCTGATTTATAAACAAATAAATAAATATTACCTCTTTCTACTCTCTCTCTCACAGACACACACACACACTCTCTCTCTCTAATGAACAACAAGATTTTCATCACCATCTTCCACCTTCAAACCTTTGATTTCTTTCTCTCGGAACCAACAAATTAGTCAAAGAATGAGCAACAAAATTCAACAACGGTTTCCATCTTCCTCATCCTGCGATTTCATTTCTCTACGTTGGAGACCATCTTAGAATCACATGAACAACCACTTCCCCACTACCATTCAGTTCTCTCTGTTGGAGACCATCTGATAATCACATGAACAATCACTTCCCCACTACCATGAAGACCCATCTGAGAACCAATCAACACAAGAAATCAATGAACTTAGCTATTTGTAGGCAAGAAATCAAGAAGTTTAGGAGTAGATAGAATGGAGAATAAATAAGAAATTTGGGGGTTATGTCAGTAGTTCACGGTTGATTCTCGATTGATTTCTTGCCTGCAATGAACCTAACTTCGTAGCCCTAAAAGGTTTTCTTAAAATCCTTGCTAACGTGCGTTGTTATAGCACTGAAATGTACCTAGCTTCGTAACCCCATCAATGGCTTCCTTGATTCACCCGCTTCCTGTTCGACTTTAGTGTTTCCCAACAAAATTCAACACTCTCTCAGCCAAAAGCTTCGTGTTTCTACTCGTAATATCTTTTAATCATTCTCGAATTTCCGTCACTCTACGAGCCGCTCCCACACCGCCAGGTTCGCCGCTACCGGACACACATCGATACATTCTCGACATCCTTGATTGATTCTCAGCCTTCATCTTGTGTTATTTTTTTATCTTGTATCTCAATTGATTCCGGCGAAAGGAGGTAAAGTAGAAGGGGGGGCAATGGCGATTAGGGTTTCAGGATGTAGTTAGAACGATTACAGACTCAGGAACAAATGTAACGAACCACTTTTCGAGCTTAATAAATAATATGTGAAAAACATATTATAAGGGTGGAAATAAACCAAAATAAAAGTGTAGGTGTTAGTTGCAATTGAGCAAACTTGACTTTCTAGCAAAAAGGGGCAAAACAGAAAGTATAGGGGCCAAATTGTATTTTAGACAACCTGATTTATCTTATGGGGGAAGTAGCGTAGAACACACACACACTTCTGTGTGTGTTCTTATGATTTTTGCACTAGGGAGGAAGGGGGAGAGGCCAAAAGCTGGAATTTTTGATTTGCATGAAGAATCTAGATGATTTGAGGTGTTCATCTTCTTCCAACATCAAGTAAGCATCTTTCTCATCTTATGAATCACCATTTATGGTGTTCTAGAGTAAAAAGTCACAAATTGGGTCAATTGGTGTGGTGATTTAGGTTTAGTGTCGTTTATAAACCTTAATCTAGTATTATTAATGTTGGATAATCATGTTTTACATAACTATAACATCCAATTTGATGATTCAAGAATTATGGTTCTTGAGGTGAAATAGGGGTTTTTTTTGAAATTAAAGTTGTTTGGATGGTAATTGGGGGTTGGTAAGTGTTTGTGGTGTGATTAAACACATAACCAAGTAATAACCCTCAACTAATTTGGTGATTTAAGAAGTTGGGAGTTTGGGTGAAATCAGGTGGAACCCAAATGGGTCAAAATGGGTGAAAGGGTGTCTAATGGGTTTGAAACTTGATTAAGGTGTGATTAATCAAGTTTAGAATGGGTCAAATCTATGAGGTCTAGGGTGGGTGTTAGACCTCAATTGATGAATGGAAAAATTGATAGATTGAGAGTTTGACTTTAATGGGTCGAACGGGTTATTTGGGTTGTAATGTGGTTATTGGGTGTTGGAGGTTTGGTTGAGGTTGTGTTAACCAAACTAAGTTAAGGTGAGGGTCACTAGATCATAAGGGTGTTGGAATGTCAATTGGTGATCAATTGGTTTCTAATTACGAAAGTGTTAAATAGGTGATCAAAGTGGTAAGGAGCTAACTTGGAGGAGCAAGTGGGATGATCTCTAGTTTAAGGTAAGTGTCTTTACACTTACTTAGTATGATAAGTGTGTGTGTGTGTTGTGACTGCATATATATGTTGGTAATATCATTGTATGCTTAATTGATGTTTGGTGTTGGCTTGGGTGACTTATACTTGGTGTTTAGTATTAAAGCATAGTAAGTGATGCTTAATGCTTGGTGTTTAAGGTTTGGTGTTCAACATGAATGTTAGATGTTGATATGATGTGGTGTATTGGTGTATTTGACTTAGGTGGTAAAGAGTCAAACTATAATATGGTATGTGGTGTATTGGTGTATTTGACTTAGGTGGTAAAGAGTCAAACTATAATGTGATATGTGGTGTATTGGTGTATTGGTGTATTTGACTTAGGTGGTAAAGAGTCAAACTATAAGGTGGTATGTGATGTATTGGTGTATTTGACTTATGTGGTAAAGAGTCAAACTAAATTTGTGTAATGTGGTGTATTGATGTATTTTGACTTAGGTGGTAAAAAGTCAAACTAGAATGTGGTATGTGGATTATTGGTATTAAAAATTGGTGTTTGAAGTCATGAGCCTCACAATGGTGATTGAGGCCTAGAACTTCACATGTCGGTGATTGAGATCTTGGAATATCACAATTGGTGTTTAAAGTCATGAGCCTCACAGTGGTGTATTAAGGCCTAGAACTTCAGATTTGGTGATTGAAGTCATGAGCCTCACAACGGGGTATTGCGGCCTAGAACTTCATATTTGGTGGTTGAAATCACAAGCCTCACAATGGTGAATTGAGGTCTAGAACTTCATATGTGGTGAACGAGATCTTAGGATCTCATAGTTGGTGTTGAAGTTGGTGTCTTGAGGCCTATAACTTCACTTGATTGATAGAAATGAAAACTAAGTATATATTGGTTGGGTTTCGTTTACTAATACATGGTGTTTATGGGGTTAATATGTTAGGGAGGGGCTATTTGTGTGATAATATAGTCCAATTATGGTTTATACGACAATGGGAACAAGTCGGGAGTGAACCAAATGGGTTAACGGGTCATAAAATGAATTTTTGGTGTGTATAACCTGCTGTGAGCATGCGATACGCTGGGTGAGCATACCGAACGCTGGGCCATACGCTGGTTGAGAGTACCATACGCTGTCAGCGTATCATACTCCCAAACACTTCTGGTAGACGCTGGATTTTTGGGTTTTTCGGGGTTTTGGCCAATATTTGATGTAGGGACTGGTGGGTTATCCCTAAGGTTACTTATCATTACTAATCATGTGTTAATTTGGTGTTTTGGATGTAGGTAAAGCTCCGGTATAAGCTCGGGTCATGCACTTCCAGATTTGGATTCTCATGTTTTGTTCTTATGAAGTTGTCATCATTTAGAACTTGCGTCTTGTGAATTGTAATGAATGTAATGATGTTTCAAACTTAATGTTTTGGCTAAAACCTTGAACTTGCTCTTGAACTTATAAAATGGGACTGATTCCGCATGTGTATTTAAAGGTCTAAATTGGTTTGAAATTCCGGGTGTTACAACAAAAACCCTTTTATTTATTTATTTTAGTTTAAAGAATTAATATTGTATATATAAGTTTAAAACTTTGAGATAATTACACAAATAGTCCTTTAAAGAGTAAAAAAGATGAAATTACCCACATGTGCATTGCATATGACTGGACTTAACATAAAAAGTTAACTCCAGTTAGTGGAAAGGACTAAATGTGTGCAAAGTTTTCAAAAAAAGGACATCTAGTGTAATTATTGAAGCCAAAGGATAATATCTGCAATTTCATATATATAGCTAAAGGACATAATTTGTAATTTAGTCTTTAAAATTTAAACTGTGTTCATATAACTAATTTAAAATAAAATTAAAGACTATTTTATCTTTTGATGTGGATATGCAATTCTAGTAGGGATGAGATCGGTATTGTACCGGTATCGATGCCGAAAATACCGATACCGAAATTCTGAAGAAGTGGGTATCGAATCTATCGGTTCGGTATGATACCTGTACAATATCGGTAATTGTTACAAAATGCTCGTATCTAGATTGTATCAATACCGTACCGGTACCGAAAATACTGATACCAAATTTCTAGAAAAGTTGGTACCAAATATACCGGTTCTGTAGGATATCGATACGGTATCGGTACTCGTACAAACCACTCATCCCTAAATTCTAGTGTAGGATCGTGAAATTAAAAGATGGTTCTGTTCTTAGTTGAAATTGGCGGAAACAATAACAACTACACAAGTGTAATCGAGTAAGCAGAAAGAATACTTTTAAGAACACTGTTGTATTAAGCTTTTGCAGATAAACAATTACAATTGAAAAACTCAATCAAAGACATAAAACACACACTTACAATGAAGTGTTTACAGATTATTTATACTCACTTAGAATCAAGACAGCCCCTTGATTCTAAGGATCAGATCTAACACAGACTGTTGATCTGTTGTATGTAGCTAACTATTACACGTTTTGTCTAAAACTAGTTAACTTTATTGAAGCGTCTTCTTTATGCATTATTACTTGCATGCTTGGAGAAGAGCATTGTTTTCTGTCATTGGTTGTGCCATTGCGGTTCCTTCTGCTTTGAGTGTGTCAGTTGCTTTTGCAGAAAGTTGTCAGTGACGCGTGGTATGGATAGTCAACTGCAACGATTTGTCTTCAAGGCACAAGGCTGTCAGCAACAAAGATGTTGATCAGCAGCAAGATGTAACCATCCAAAGCTACTGATGATTTGCCTGTCAGCAGCATAAAGTGTTGATGCTGCTGAGAAGCCTATCCGCAGCAACTTTGGTCTTCAGCAGATAAGGCTATCCACAGCAGATTTGTTCTTCAGCAGGAGAACAAGTATCCGCAGCAGATAAGCTTGTCCGCAGCAGTTTGTTGGTCAGCAGCAAACTCTGAGATCAGCAGCATTTGTACTTAGAGAATTTTGTATCTATCAGTCTTTGGTTCTACAAACTCCCCCTAGACTGATGCTACCAAAATTCTCCTACTGCCTTTGTTGCTGAAGCTTTTGCACATTTCTAACTATCCTTTCAACCAAAAGAAAATGCTTCAATAACAGCCATCTTGTACTTTGAAATACAGCCTGCTCTTGATTCTAGTCGTCAAGACTGTCTGAGTCTTCCTCCATTGTGACCATCTCCCCCTTTTTGGTTGCATCAGTGGACAAATGTGCATCAGTTTGGGTGCCCACTGATACAAAGGAAGGAGTAAGAAAAGTTGGGCATTGATGTGCCTCTATCATATTCACCCTGGCCGTCAATTCCAAGATATGAAGTTGCAGTATGTCCTCATCCACAGTTGTGGAATCCTTGGATCCAGATGGGGCCTTAGGCCTAGCCTCTACAGCCCCATTACCCATGGTTTCTTGGCACCTGGGATTCCTCTCAGTGAGGAGAGTTTCCAAGGAAGCATCCTCACTGTGAGTTGCCGTGGTTGAGGTCTTAACAATGTTGTCACTGTCCTCCTGGTCATTTGATGGACCAGCAGTAGTGACGGCCTCTTCCACATGCACTCTTTCATAACTCCTAGAGTGGACATTCAGGGTAGAAGAACTTGGGTTGGGTGTGTTGGAAGCAAGATCAATCAGTACCTCCAAGAGGATAGTGGTAGTTGGAGAAGGTACATCCTCAACACTTAAGTTCAGAAGAGAAAGGAAAGGCTCAGGGGGATGTTCTATGGATCCGGGAAGTGATCCTGATCCTAATAGAGAGACATCCAAAGGAGTCTCCCTAATAATGTGGCTGTCCCTTATGATATTCTCACCAGAATGTTGTGATTCTGAGTGAGGGCTGTTAGGTTGGGTTTGGGCCTTGGAGGCAAGAGAAGAAGGAGTTCTCTTGCCCCTTTTCCTAGTATATGTCGTTGCAACCGGGGCCCTGTGTTCCGGTTGAACGATAACATCCAAAACAGGTGTAAGTAATTTTTGTGCCTGTGCATCCTTGGTAGTATGCACAGGGGTTCGAATGGTAGAAGTAGACTGTTGTTTAAGATTTGAGGTGGAGGGTGTGGGATCAGTATCAGCTGGGATTGCTGAACTGTCACCCGGGGTACTCTGTATGTTCAGCATTGTAGATAACAATGGAACATTGACCACTGAGAACTTTTTGGAAACAGTTCTCATGTTATCACTTCAGATCGGCGAAAATGCAGATCTTCGTGAAAACCCTAACGGGTAAGACGATCACGTTTGAGGTCGAATCCTTCGACACAATCGACAACGTGAAGGCAAAGATCCAAGACAATGAAGGCATTCCGCCAGACCAGCAGCGTCTAATCTTCGCTAGAAAACAGCTCGAGGACGGCAGAACCCTAGCCGTTTACAACATCCAGAAGGAGTCAAATCTTCGCCTCGTCCTTCGTCTCCGCGGTGGCGCGAAGAAGTGCAAGAAGAAGACCATGGAAGACGGAGGCAAGTGCGGAGCTTACCTGATGACATCCGCTTCTTTTCTAAGATATGCATTGGAGAAGAGTGTGGCTTCCGAGATGGTGATATCCTTGCCATCTACCTTGGCTTTGATTTGGGGAATTCCCTGTTCGGTAGAGTAGACGGCGGTACTCCAGAAATCCTCCATATGAGGGATATATGTGGCATGGTTGGTTGTGAGGGCAAATTGGATCTTTGATCGACATAAGAAGTCGATCATATCATTGAATCCTTCGGATATCTTTCACTTGGTTGGGTATGAAAGTGAGGGATGAAGGGCTTTGAACGTGATGAGGACTTGAGAGAAAGTACCAACTATGGATGAGGACTTGAGAGAAAGTGATGTTGGTTTAGGGAGAAGTGGAAGGTGAAGAGGTGGAAGGAAATTTGATTTGTTTTTATAACGGCAGAAGAGGGAAAAAGCAAAATGACTTGTACAGTACAACTCAATTTACCTTTTATTGTTACAACTGTAATACACCGAGGCAGTCATGGTAAAGACTGACGGGAATTTTAACAGCGGGTAAAAGTTAATTTGGACTTAAATTTACCAATCAGCAGCAAACTTGATTGCTGTGGATGCGGAAGGTTAAGTCTGTCAGCAGTAAACTTATCTGCTGCTGATGGATTTAATAATCCGTAGCAAAGATGTTGCTGCTGACAGTCTTAAAGAAATCCGCAGGAAACCTGTTCCTGCTGATAACTTAAAGCAGTCAGCTGCAAATCTTTTGCTGCTAAAGATTAAACCTGTCAGCAGCTGAAGGACAAAAAAATGCTGCTGACTTATAACTTTTATTCACAACATTAAGACAAAACACAAAAACTAATTTTAGAGATAGATTTTTTATCAAAGTTCATCATGCCAATGGATTCAACTAAATATTTAAATCTGGCTTCATCAAAAGGTTTTGTAAACAAATCAGCATATTGCTCATTCGTATGAACTTTGGTTAAAATAATCCTTCTTTTCTCAGCTTGATCTCTTATGAAATGATACCTGATGTCAATGTGCTTTGTCTTTGAGTGCTGCACCAGATTGTTTGTGATTGAGATAGCACTCATGTTGTCAATGTGAATTGGGGTTGCCATGAAAGTCATCCCATAATCCAACATTTGATTTTGTATCCAGATGACTTGTGCACAGCAACTTGAAGCTGCAATGTATTCTGCTTCAGCTGTAGAAGTTGAAACACATGTTTGCTTCTTGCACTGCCATGAAATCAATCTCCCTCCCAGAAACTGACATCCCCCTGAAGTGGACTTTTTGTCCAAGTTGCATCCCCCATAGTCACTGTCAGTGTATGCATACAGATTAAACATGTCATTTTTAGAGTACCATAGCCCAAGTCTTGGGGCACCCTTTAGGTATCTAAAGATTCTCTTGACAGCCTGAAGATGTGAAACTTTTGGAGCTGCTTGAAATCTTGCACAGAGGCATACTACAAACATGATATCTGGCCTTGAGGAAGTGAGATACATGAGAGACCCTATCATTGCACGATACTGATGTTGATCAGTGTCTTGGCCATCTTTGTCAAGAGTCAGTTGATGATGCACTTGCATAGGGGTTCGTGCAGCAGAGCAGTCAGCCATTTTGAATCTTTCCAAAATGTTCTTTACATATTTGGATTGGCTGATGAAGATTCCATTTAGGACCTGTTTGACTTGTAGACCCAAGAAGAAATTTAGTTCACCCATTGAACTCATTTCAAACTTTGAGTGCATCAGAGTCTCAAAGTCTTTGCACAGTTGTTTTCTTGTTGATCTAAAGATGATATCATCAACATAAATTTGAACGAGTTAGATTTCTCCCCCTTCATCTTTGATAAACAAGGTCTGGTCTACGGCACCTCTTCTGAAGTTGTTGCTTAGTAGATATCCTGATAAGGTTTCATACCAGGCTCTTGGTGCCTGATGTAGGCCATACGGAGCTTTGTCTAGTTTAAACACTTGAGTAGGATGTGCAGGATCTACAAAGCCTGGAGGCTGTTTGACGTATACTTCCTCACCAATCTTCCCATACAGAAAGGCACTTTTTTACATCCATTTGATAGACAGTGAAATTCTTGGATGCAGCATATGCCAGGAAGATTCTGATGGCCTCCAGTCTGGCAACAGGAGCAAAGACTTCATCATAGTCAATTCCTTCTTCCTGAGTGTAGCCTTGAGCTACAAGTCTGGCTTTGTTCTTGACTACTATACCTCTCTCGTCTTGCTTGTTCCTGAAAACCCATCGTGTGCCAATAGCATATTTACCTGGGGGAAGATCAACAAGTTTCCAGACATCATGCCTCTTGAATTGCAGCAATTCTTCCTGCATTGCTTCAATCCAGCTGCTGTGTTTGAGTGCTTCATCTATCTTCTTGGGTTCCACCTTAGATAGGAAACATGAAAACAAGCATATATTGGCCTCGTGAGATTTGCTTCTTGTGAGAACTCCTTGGTGTATTTGGCCAATAATATTCTCTTGAGGATGTTCTTTGTGTATCCGCTGTGCTGGTACCACCTCCAGCTGTATCCCTTGCTCCAGATTGCTTTGATTTTGATCAGGGGTCTCTTCATTCATGGTGGAAGAGTCTTCAACCGCATTATCCACATCAATATTTTCAGCAAGAGCATCAGCAGCATCTACAGCATTTACCGAAGAGTCTTCATTTAGATTTTCAGTTTCAGACAGGCTGCTGCTGGTTATATTAGACAGTCTTATTCCTGCTTCACTTGCTTCAATTGCTTCCACAACTGATGGAGGATCAATTGATGGTCTTCTCAGACTGATAGAAGATTTGGGAAAATCCAGTCTGTAGTCAGTGGATGAAGTGGAGGCAGGTGTTTGTGTAGACGTAGACTCCATATTTGAAAAGGTGAGAGGCTCAAATATTTGGGAAAAGGAGTCTATGTCAAGAGCCAGTTTGGTCCTTTTCCCTGCTCACAGACAATGTGTTCTCTGCATTCCACATTTGCTGATTCTTCAACAATTCTTGTTCTTGAATTGAATACTCGATAGGCCTTTGATTGAGAGGAATAGCCTACGAAATATCCTTCATCAGATTTGGCACCAAAATTAGGAAGAACCCCATGTGTGATGAGAATGGTGCATGGACACCCAAAAGGTTTTAGGAACCCAATATAGGGAATTCTTTGAAACCAAAGTTCATAGGGTGTTTTGTTGAGGGGTTTGACAATTAGAACTCGGTTTTACACATAACAGGCTGTGCTAACTGCTTCTGCCCAAAATGTGAGTGGCTGTTTTGAGTCAGCCAACATAGATCTTGCTGACTCAATAAGAGTTCTGTTTCTTCTTTCAGCAACTCCATTTTGTTGAGGAGTTCTTGGAGCACTGTATTGTATTTCTATCCCCTTGCTTTCACATAAATAGTTTAAGGCGTGGTTCTTGAACTCTGTGCCTTGATCACACCTTATGATCTTCACCTTTTGATTGCTTTGATTCTCTAGCCTGAGAATGTAGGATTTAAGAATTTCAGCAGTTTCATCTTTAGTTCTGAAGAAGTATACCCATGAGAATCTGGTGTAGTCATCAGTTATCACCAGACAGTACGACTTCTTACCCATTGACATGACATTTGTAGGACCAAAGAGATCCATATGCAACAGTTGCAGTGTAGTGTC
Source organism: Smallanthus sonchifolius (assembly GCA_023525975.1). Lineage (NCBI taxonomy): Eukaryota > Viridiplantae > Streptophyta > Magnoliopsida > Asterales > Asteraceae > Smallanthus > Smallanthus sonchifolius. The sequence continues at coordinate 27,924,536 of CM042031.1, forward strand.
ATTTGTATTCAAGGTCTTGGGCTTGTGAGAGCTTTTGTGTTGCTTCCCCTTTAAGCATGCAATGCAGCGGTCTTCCAGCTGAAATTCTTTGTCAGGAATCCATCTGACAAGATTATTCTCCACCAATTTGTTGATAGTTTTGATATTAACATGGCTTAATCTCCTATTCCAGAGAGCTGATTCATCAACTGAGGCCTTTGATAAAAAGCAGGAAACACTCCCAGATGGAGTGACTTCATTCATGTCCAGTACATAGAGAATTTTTTTTCTCTGAGCAGTTAATAAAATGCTTTCTGGATTAGGTGTGGATAAGCCTGGAGTCAGTACAAAACATTCTTTATCTGTGAAGAGCATCCAATGCTTTTGGTCACAGACCTGGGAAACACTAATCAGATTGAAGTCCAATTCTTTAACATAGTTGACCTTATCAATGCTCATTCTTTCGTTGGACATAGTTCCTTGTCCAGTAATGGATCCTCCCTTTGAGTCACTTCCAAAGGCAACATATCCTCCATTGAAATGTCTGAAGTTGGAGAGGATGGATCTGTTGCCTGTCATGTGCCTCGAACACCAACTGTCTACCACCCAGGTGTTATTCTTGTGACCTGGCTGTCCCTACACATGATATATTTCTAATTAGTAGAAGGAACCTGATGTGTTAGTATTTACACATCTTTTTGGCACAAAACTTTGCTCATTTAATGATCAATTCTTGGTTATATTCAACGTTTAGACACTTATTTGCTTCATTTCATGTTTTGTAGGTTTTTGTGAAGCTTGGTGAATAAACAAGAAGATTCCAGGATAAACAAGTGAAGTTTTAGGGTTTCTGTGATGGAGGCACAGTCGTGCCCCTAATTGGCACGGTCGTGCCAAGCTCCCAAACCCTAGGCACGGTCGCGCCCACATCTGGCACGACCGCGTCATGCCAAAATCCAAGGCACAACCGTGCCTTGGCCGCCCACAGTCGTGTGTCATCTCGTGAGTCTGAACAGCTGTACGTCCTGGATCAGTGGTACCCAATGGAAGCTACGGATCGGTCAAACCTCTGTCACACGGTCGTGCCAAGACCTAGAAACGACCACGTCCTTGTGCTAGGCACGGTCGTGCCTTCTCTCTTGGCACGGTCGTGCCTCCCCTTTTCTATTTAAACAGAACTTAATTCTCATTCAGACATTCAGCAACCCAGGGGAAAAACCTACTGTTCCAGCTCGAGTTTTCTTTGTTCCAGCCATATTTCAAGATTCTTGGAGAGGATACAACATCAAGAGGATCACCATACATCAACAACAACATCTAGGCTTGGAGGAGTGGTTTGATTCTTGTTTTCATATCATGTTTCTCACTATTTTTCCCTGCTTATATGTAATTTTGGTGCTCATGATGAGCTAAAACTCTTGTTCACTTTGGTTTAGATGAAGTTTAGATACATTTGACAACATTCATGGATTATTGGCAATTATTATGTTAATGTTATGACAACCGTATGATTATTCTTTGATGAAATTATATGTTCAAGTATTTTGAGTTGTTTACAAGACTTGTATTTGTGTATGTCATATTATGTTGGAAAACTTGTGATTTATGCTTATATTCATGGATTGGTGTATGTATTTATACTAGTTTATGGCATTTGACTAGGAATGGTGAATGAAGTCTTGTTTATGAATCATTATATTTGTATGTATAACCTTATGCTTATGTTTGGAAAGACAAAGTATTTGTTATGATGTGTCATATTTAGTATTATGTTTATCTAGGAATTGTTGACACATCCTCCTAATTTATATAACCTTTATATGAACATTGTATGTTGAAGAAATGCATATTGTTGTCTAATTTAATCAACTTGAGGTGGATAGTGTGTTGTTCATATTATCTTTCCAACTAGTTGTTGGATTAGTGTACCTTAATCGGAAGCTAGTTCAATCTTTATAAACATTGACATGATTATTAAACACGTGAGCCTCATTGCATGACTTTAGGTGGTTGGTTTGTATAATTCATGCTAGCTTTCCGAATAGTCATTTGATTAGATATCTTTGACGAGAATTTAATCAATTTATGTATCGTGTATTTGCCATGTTTCTATGAGTGTATTGAATGTATTCTAAATGGATTCGACACCGAAGTGATATTTTCTCCTTGATTGTTTGATTTGTGATTTTAGTTTAGTTTTATATTCTTACATATTAGTTTAATTAAAAATCAACTTAAACATCTTTTACCCATACTTGATTGAATTTTAGTCCCGGTTTATTATTGCATTCCACCGTGTCCACGGATTGATATCCGGTTCTTACCTTTACTATATTGCTATACGACGGGTACACTGCCCGGTGTGTGTGATTAGTATTTGGTGAAAACCCTTTTTAAAACTAATTGTGTAAAATACTTATTAAAATATATATAGTTTACACTCAAGTTTTTGGCGTCGTTGCCGGGGACACGGTTTTGCGAGAACGATTGGAATTAATTTTTAGTCATTTAGTATATATATTTTTGTGAATATCGTGTTTCCTTGTTGTTATTTTGCAATTTTGTGTGTATAGATATTTTTCGCATTTTACTTGTTATTTTTTGATTTATTTGTATATATATATCTTGGTTTTTATCCCATTTTATTTTTTTTATTTTTATTTTCAATTTTTTTTATTTTATTTTTGTTTTTGTCTAACTTGTGTTTTCTTTGTCTTAGGTTCGCGTATTTAAATCTAACTTGTCGTGCAGATCGTGTATGTTCTCAACTCCCGTCGAAGAGGTTCCTGAGCCGTCTTCCGAGCCGAAGCGTGATCTTCATCGGAGATTGCGAGCCCGTTCCCGATTTGTGGCCCGGTTAATCGAGTTTGACGAGGTTGTTGTTGACGAGGTAGAGGAGATGGCGAACAAGGATGCGGGTCGGACGCTTTCGGATTTTGGCAAACCAACACTTGAGGGTTTGGAGTCGAGCATCAATAGGTCGACGATTGGAGCACATCAGTTCGAGATCAAATCCAGCATTATACAGATGGTGCAGAACATGTGTCAGTTCGATGGCAAGGATCACGAGGATCCTAATACTCATTTGGCCGGTTTCTTAGAGATTTGCGCCACTTTCAAAATTCGTGACGCTACCGACGATGATATTCGGCTCTGGTTGCTCCCGTTTTCCTTACGGGATCGAGCTAAGGCTTGGTTACTGTCACTTCCCCCTAGGTCCATTAGTACTTGGGACCAGATGGCTGCTAAATTCTTAGAAAAGTACTTCCCTCCGGAGAAAACATCAAAGTTGAGGGCTAGGATTCTTTCTTTCCAGCAGGACGACGGGGAGACGATCTATGAGGCGTGGGAGAGATTCAAGGAACTGATGAGGAAGGTTCCCTACCATGGATTGTTGAAGTGGCAGCAGTGTGAGACCTTTTACAATGGTCTGGAGATGACCGGGAAGCAGCTGATTGATGCATACGCGGGTGGAGACATTGGAACGAAGACACCCCAGGAGGCGTATGACTTGCTAGAGAAGGTGGCAGCAAAGAGCTACACTCAGCATACTTCCCGAGCGAGAACTCAGAGGCAGGGTGTCCATCAAGTGGATGGAATTACCTCTTTAGCTGCCCAGGTGGAAGCACTTTCGACCAAGATTGATCAGATGCACGTCCACAAGGCCCAGTCCTTGTGTGAGTTTTGTGGTGGGGTGCATCCCACGAGTGCTTGTCAGGTTGGGGATCAGGGGGCCCACGAGCAGGTTGATTTCATGTCCAACCAGAATCGTCCCCAGAATAATCCCTACAGCAACACATATAATCCGGGGTGAAGGAATCACCCGAATTTCAGTTGGAAGTCTGGCAACAATAGCCAGCAACCACCCGGATTCACTCAGTGCCCCCCCATTCCAGCATCAGTCCCACAAGTCTCAGGGACAGAGTTCCCAGTTTCGACCTCAGCTGGGCCAGTTTCAAGGCCAAGGTTCTAGCAGCGGTCCACCACCCGCACCTGAGGGTAAATCCAGTTTGGAGGAAATGGTTGCACGGCTACTTGCCAACTCAGAGAGTCAGAATCAGTTGGCAGAGAAGCAGAACCGGTACATGGAGGAGCGTTTCCGCACACATGAGACTGAGTTGAGGAATCAGAAAACTTCGATCCAGACCATAGAGAACCAGGTCGGGCAGATCGTGAAGCTTCTTTCTGAGAGACCTCAAGGTGGCCTGCATAGCAACACTGAGCCTAATCCCAATGCTCATGTGAAGGCCATCACTTTGAGGAGCGGTGGAGACACAGGACCGGATCCACAGGTTCCTGTGCACGAGTCATCTGAAGAGGAGGTTGTGATTGAGATTCCTGATGAGATACCGCCGCGGGGTAAACCGGTGAGCACATCGCGCCCTCACGAGCCTGTGAGAGATTATACTCCCGCCATTCCATACCCGGGCAGATTGAAGAAGCAGAAGATGGAGGAGCAGTATGGTAAGTTTCTAGGGTTGTTTAAGCAGTTGCATATCAACTTACCATTTGTGGAGGCTCTAGCTCAAATGCCTAAGTATGCGAGATTCTTGAAGGATATCCTCACGAATAAGAGGAAATTGGAGGAGTTGTCTCAGGTGACGCTGAATGAGGAGTGTTCGGCGGTGATTCAGATCAAGCTACCTGAGAAGAGACGAGATCGGGGAATTTTACCATCCCCTGCTTGATAGGTAGCTTGTCGGTTAGCAACGCCTTAGCTGACCTTGGTGCTAGCATTAACCTCATGCCATATGCGGTCTTTGCTAAGCTTGAGTTGGGAGAACCTACACCGACACGCATGAGTATCCAGCTGGCCGATCGCTCAGTCAAGTATCCGCGAGGGATAGTGGAGAATATGTTGGTTAAGGTTGATCGTTTTGTGTTTCCTATAGACTTTGTGATTCTGGACATGGATGAGGACAAGAATGTCCCTATTATCCTAGGTCGACCGTTCCTGGCCACTGCCAAGGCCCTGATTGATGTGTATTCAGGGAGGCTTACATTGAGGGTGGATGAAGAGGAAGTGACCTTTGATCTAGGGAGATCCATGCAGCATACCCAGAATCAGGATGATTCACTTTACTTTGTTGAGGCTATTTATTCTTGTGTGAGTGATCATCTCCAGGACACAGCTGAGGAGGAGTCCCTGGACACCCAGATAGTAGGAGGGGAGACATTTGATCCAGTTGGTGAGGATCAGTTTGATGAGCAGTTGCATAGCCATTAGAGCTATGAGTTTCCCCAGTGTTCACCGGTTTTTGCGATGGTTGATAGAGAGTCTGAGCCGATTGAGCGGCCTTCTATTGAGGACCCACCACCTGTTGAGCTTAAGGAGCTCCCGAGCCATTTGGAGTATGCCTTTTTAGATGGTGAGTCTCGATTACCTGTCATTATCGCCTCTGATTTGACGAGTGATGAGAAGGATAGGCTACTGGAGGTGCTGAAGCAGCACAAGCAGGCTATTGCATGGAGGATTATGGACATTAAGGGAATTAATCCCTCTTTCTGTACCCATAAGATCCTTATGGAGGATGACTACAAGCCCGCTGTGCAGCACCAGAGGAGGTTGAACCCGAACATGCAGGAGGTAGTGAAAAAGGAGGTGATTAAGTTACTGGATGCTGGTTTGATTTATCCCATCTCCGATTCACCTTGGGTTAGCCCGGTTCAGGTTGTCCCTAAGAAGGGAGGCATGACTGTCATCACCAACGAGAGGAATGAGCTAATTCCTACTCGTACAGTCACCGGTTGGAGAGTTTGCATCGATTACCGCAAACTCAATGATGCTACTCGGAAAGACCATTTTCCCCTCCCGTTCATTGATCAGATGTTGGAGAGATTAGCGGGAAAGATGTTCTATTGTTTCCTGGATGGCTTCTCTGGCTACTTCCAGATCCCGATTGCTCCTGAGGACCAGGAGAAGACGACATTCACATGTCCCTATGGCACATTTGCTTATCGGTGGATGCCCTTTGGATTGTGTAATGCTTCGGCCACTTTCCAGCGTTGCATGGTGGCCATTTTTCATGTTATGATTGAGGACTCCATGGAGGTTTTCATGGATGACTTTTCTGTGTTTGGGAGTTCCTTTAATCATTGCCTCGAGAATCTGGAGAGGATGTTGGCTAGGTGTAAAGAGGCCAATCTGGTGTTAAACTGGGAGAAATGCCACTTCGTGGTGAAGGAGGGCCTTGTGCTTGGGCACAAGGTTTCACGCGTGGGGATTGAGGTTGATAGAGCTAAGATTGACACCATATCTAAGCTGCCCCCGCCGACTTCTGTGAAATCTATTCGGAGCTTCCTTGGTCACGCGGGCTTTTACAGGTGTTTTATCAAAGATTTTTCTAAGATTGCCCGACCGATGACCCAGCTTCTTGAGAAGGAAGCCCAGTTCGTATTCTCCGACGAATGCCTCAGTGCATTCGATTTGTTGAAGGAGAAGTTGGTGAATGCCCCTATCATGGTGGCTCCCGATTGGAAGCTGCCATTTGAGATCATGTGTGACGCGAGTGACTTCGCTGTTGGGGCGGTCTTAGGACAGAGGAGAGAGAAGCAGTTTCACCCGATTTATTATGCGAGCAAGACGCTCAATGACGCATAGGAGCATTACACCATGACAGAGAAGGAGCTCCTAGCCGTTGTCTTCGCTTTCGATAAATTCCGGTCTTATCTCGTCCTATCAAAGACCATTGTATTCACCGATCATGCAGACCTTCGGCACCTGTTCAACAAACAGGATGCCAAACCCCGGCTAATCCGGTGGGTTTTGCTGCTTCAGGAGTTCGACATTGAGATCCGCGACAAGAAGGGCGTGGAGAATGTCGCAGCGGACCACTTGTCCCGTCTTGAGTGCTCAGCTTCATCTGAACTTGTGGGGTCATCCATAAATGACAATTTCCCCCACGAGTTTCTCATGCACATCCAGACACAGGATGAGGAGTGTCCATGGTGTGCTGATTTTCAAACTTTCTTGCTAGTGGGATTGTGATTAAGGGCTTAACGCATCAACAGAAGCGAAAGTTCTTTACGGATGTGAAGCACTATCTTTGGGAGGATCCCTATTTGTTTCGAGTCGGGGCTGATCAGATCGTGCATAGGTGTGTCTTTGGAGATGAGGCACGTCAGGTGCTTAGACACTGCCACGAGGGCCCGACGGGTGGACATCATGGAGCTACTATGACCGCGAAGAAGGTCTTTGACGCCGGTTTCTTCTAGCCTACCATCTTCCGGGATGCTCATGAGATGATCTGAGCTTGTAACGCTTGCTAGAAGGCGAGTAACATTTCGTCGAGGAATGAGATGCCCCTGAACAACATCCAGATTTGTGAGATTTTTGATGTCTGGGGTATTGACTTTATGGGACCTTTCCCAGCTTCTCGTGGCAACCGGTATATCCTAGTCGCTGTTGACTATGTTTCTAAGTGGGCCGAGGCTCAAGCCTTGCCTACTAATGATGCTAGGGTGGTTGTTCAATTTCTGAAGAAGCTGTTCTCTCGCTTTGGTGCCCCGAAAGCCCTTATCAGTGACCGTGGGACCCACTTCTGCAACTCCCAGTTGGAGAAGGCTTTATCACGATATGGTGTGAACCATAGATTCTCCACAGCCTACCACCCACAGACCAGTAGACAGGTAGAGGTCACAAACCGGGGCATAAAGCGGATTCTAGAGAAGACGGTTGGTCAGAACCGTAAGGATTGGTCGGATAGGTTAGATTATGCACTTTGGGCCTTCCGGACTGCCTATAAGACGCCTATTGGTACCACACCATTTAGGTTGATCTATGGGAAGGCGTGCCATCTTCCGGTGGAGTTGGAGCATAAGGCCTATTGGGCATTGAAGGCGGTGAATCTTGACTTGGTGAGCGCGGGAGAAAACCGGTTCACTCAGATTCATGAGCTTGATGAGTTGAGGAATCAAGCCTATGCAAACTCCACGATCTACAAGGAGCGCACTAAGAGTTTACATGACCGACGCTTGAAAGACAAGAAGGAATTCCGAGTGGGTGGTCGTGTGTTGCTTTACAACTCTAGGTTGCGATTGTTTCTCGGGAAGTTGAAGTCCCGATGGACGGGTCCCTACACGGTTAAGGAGGTGTTTCCTTATGGGACCGTCGAGATTGAGTACGAAGACGGGAGGATCTTCAAGGTCAACGGTCATCGTCTTAAACCATACATTGATGGACCGGTTGACCCGGCATTGGAGGTAGTTGACCTCCTCCCCAAGGACAAATGAATTCGGGGACTTGAGTCTAGCTAAAGACTCGTTAATAAACTTAGCATGTTCCGGTATCATCCTTGGTCACAATTTTTAGATTTTGTTTCTATGTTTATCTTCTTATTTTTATTTTCTTCATTTTTTAGGATTTTAGCATTTATTTTTGAGTTTAGGTGATCGGAACGTGTTTTGGATCTAGCGGACTTTGGTTAGTGATTGAGATGTCTCAGGTATCTCTGAATTTTTAGACATTTTAGTTTGGAAGAATCGCAGTCGGGTTGGGTTCAAGCAGCAATAAACTCAGGTTTTTCTGTCTGTTGGGTTAGAGACACGGTCGTGCCTAAGCACTTGGTGCGGTCGTGCCTCTAACCCTAGGCGCGGTCGTGCCTAAGAGATTGGGGCAGTTCAAATTGGTTTCAAAACAGAAACGTTTCATTTTTCATTTTCACCCACCGAGCGCCCTACGTGCGATTCTCCCTAACTTCCGCCATGTTACTTCCTTCTCCGCAATCTAAGGTACGTGTCCGACCCCTCTTTTCTTTTGCGTTTGTAATTAGCCCTAGGATTCTAATCTAGAAATCGAAAATTTAGCTAGTTAGGTTTTGTAATTTTTTTTCGTTTATTGATGATATGTAGTTAGTTTGGGTAACACATGTCCCCTAGGATTCTATGCCACGAAACCCTCTTATAAAACATGATTAAAATGGCAAAATTTGAATTCTGGAAGCCCTAAAATGGGTTGAGCACGGTCGCGCTCCAGACCAGGCGCGGTCGTGCTCGGAATTTCAATCCCAGGTGGACTTGGTTTGGTCAGGCGTGGCCGTGACTCTGTCGAGCGCGGTCGTGCCTCTTGAATTTGGCCTTAGCGCGGTCGTGCCTCGCACCTGGAGCGGTCGTGTTGACGAGAAATTGTGCCCGTGGTCGGCCACAGCGCGACCGTGGGCTTGGATTTTGGCCTTGGCGCGGTCGTGCCCCTTCCCATGCATGACCGTGCCCTTCATAATTAAGTCAGAAACTTCATAATTCCAGCTTAGCGTCTTCATAACTGTTTTGATTTTAATTTTGTTGTCGTGCAGATGGCAGGCAACTGGGACCACCCGTATCTTGAGTTTGACTTGAACGAGCATGAGTACGAGGCTCGTCTGGACGTTTTGTGGCCACGTAGAGGCCGGATTTTAGCCGCTCGTCGTTTAGAGCCGGCCGTCATAGACGCCATCGGTCAGCGGGACCGGTGGAACGATCTTGTCACCGCCCCGTGGCGCCGTTTGTTTCGACTCCATGCTATTCAGTATGTCGAGCTTGTGATGGAGTTTTTCTCCACTTATGAGTTCGATTATCCTTGCGCGGACCTAGAGTAGCCAGAGACGGTTAGGTTTAGGTTAGGCGGGGAGTGGCGAGTTATGTCCGTCGCCAGGTTTGGGAGATTATTGGGCCTGTATACGAGGCAGGAGCTTCAGACTGAGATATTCACCGATGGTATCACCGAGTTCCCGACCGAGGAGGACAAGGATCAGTTCTGGCATGAGTTTGGTTTTGGGATGTTCGATCCGAGTTTGACCAAGGCTTCGAGCCTTCGGGATCCCTTGCACCGTGTTCTTCATCGCTGTATTGTCTATTTGATTTCTGGGAGCGGACAGGGAGAGACGGTAGTGAACCTCAGGGAGCTATTTTACTTGTATTGCCTTGTACGCCCGCGCACCTGCAATCTTGCGCATTCTATCGCGGGGTACTTGGTAAACAGCTCAGGGCGCGACGTCACCAGCGCGATCTGTGGAGGTCACTTCGTGACCAAGCTGGCTAGGCACTTCCAGTTATTGACCGATGATTTGATAGGGGACCCGACCCCTGTGGCAGAGACCGTCGTGATGTCCGTGCAGACACTGCGGAACATGCACGTAGCTCGTCGTGGCGCAGGAGGGATCCGATTGGTAGATAGATGGGGACGGACGTGGGATCCAGACCGTCCGGGTCCCGATCCTGATCTTGTGCAGGCCGAGGCCGAGGCCGTCGCCGCCGCCCATCAGGCACACTCCGCTCAGCAGGAGCAGGAGCATCAGCAGCTCGACCAGCCGCCCCCGCCGCCATCACCGCCTGCAGTTGTTATTCCTCAGGACCTTTTCTTGCATTACTGGACCTGGCAGTATGAGGTCCAGTACGCCGCTGCTGCTGCTGGCGGGGCGCCATACGTGGTTCCCCTCCTATTCTTTATGCAGCCAGAGCAGCAACCGCATTAGCCACCACCATCACCACCACATCAGCCGCCACCATCACCGCAACATCAGCCACCACCTTCTCCACCGTACCATCAGTCACCACCACCATCACCAGCAACAGAGGGCGACGGAGGCTGGGCCGCCGACATCGACCTCGAGGGCATGCAGTGGGAGTTGTACCTCCCATTGCCTTTTGGTATCATTTTTGTGAGTTGTACTTTACTGTCTGTTGTGCAAACTCTTGTATCACGCTTCGGCGTTTATGTTGTTCTTTTGTTGTACTTTTTTTTCCATGTACTGTTATATATATTTGTATTTACATTTCTGTTGATATTTTGGCTTGATATTACTGATCTGTGTTTAATGTTGTTAGTCTTGATTAGATCTTGGAATTGTGGAACTTCGTGGAACGTCATGTTTGTGGGTAGGCTTTTTTCGTGTGCCATGATCGACACGAGGGAAGTTTCAGTTCTCCCTTCACGCTTCATTGCATTGCATTCCATTTTGCTTTGCATGTTTTTTGTATACATTGAGGGCAATGTATATTTCTAAGTGTGGGGTTGGGTGTTTATTCTTTGCTTTACATTATTTTTGTTCTACATTGAGGGCAATGTAGAATTCTAAGTGTAGGGTGGGAATTTATTCACACGATGTTTGTCCTTTTGAGCATTTTATCACCTCAATTTTTTTGAAAAATCTTCCTTCATAATTTTTATTGACACTAAATCAGTTTTATAAAATTGAAAAACACAAAAATATAATAAAAGTTAACCGTTTAGCATTCACAATTTTTAATAAATAATAGAGGTTGGATTTTTCGAAAGCAATTGAAATAGAAATTCCATCGAGTAAAACCCAATTTTTTGTGATAACCATGAGTTTTAGTGGGCTAAACGAATGAATTGCATGTAACCTTTTGCTTACACCAATTCCTTTCCGTTTCCGTGAGTTTATTTTTGAGCCTTGATAGCTTTAGACATTGTTTGCTCTCATTTTTTGCGGATTTGAGTGTGCCGGATGTTTCATGCTTATTAGAACTTGCTTTTCGTATACATTTCGAAATCATGAACATAAATATTGCATAAAAATGATTGAGGCATTAGGATAAACCACTTTGTTAGCCTTTTATTTTTATTTTCCCTCACCCGAACACATCCACTAGTTAGCCACGTTGAGCCTATCCTGTTCTTTTCTTTAATTACCCACTTTACACCGCCATTAAACCTTCATTAGCCTTTTCATTTATTTTTCGCCCGTGTTAGAAATTCGGTCGGCTAATGTTAATTTTATAGCTTTTATTTTGTTGTAATTTTCAAATTCTTGAGAAGTTTTTAGCTAAGGAAAGATGCATATTGACTTAGTTCCCTTCAAAAGAAAGAAAAGAAATATTTGATAAAAAAAAAATTCACCAAAATTAAGTGAATTATAGCCTATTAGAGCAATTTGTGAGCAAAGATGGAAATAATTCGGTTGTTAGCTCTTATCTATACGGAAGCATTAGCTAGTTTATTTTTCTTATTAGATGTTATTTTAGTTTTTGAGTTAGCATAGCCGCCGGGTTTTTAGCCATTAGCCACTTTCAAATTCCACTTCCTTACCCTTAGCCATTACCAAATTACAACCCATTTAAAGCCCTCTTGATTTGTACTTTGTTTCATGTTAGTTGGTAGAGATTTGATCTTTTAGTTGTCTTGGCATTTGAGTGTTCTATACATACTCCATTACTTGTATGATCATATATATTCCCGAGTGTGTGTGAACATTGTGAGAAGCATAATGTTGCATGATAATGATTTCATAGGCATATTCATTTGCTCATTCGGTTATCACGTCATTGGGCTCATTGGGTTTCATTTAGTTAATTTTGCATTTCTTGAAAATCTTTTTAAACCTTTATAAGTTTATTAATGCTTACGGTTTTCCCGATTTGATCCATAGTGTCATTGGAAGTTTTGTTTCATTTTGATTTCTTGCTTGAGGACAAGCAATGTTCAAGTGTGGGGTTGTTTGATGTGTTAGTATTTACACAACTTTTTGGCACAAAACTTCGCTCATTTAATGATCAATTCTTGGTTATATTCAACGTTTTGACACTTATTTGCTTCATTTCCTGTTTTGTAGGTTTTTGTGAAGCTTGGTGAATAAACAAGAAGATTCCAGGATAAACAAGTGAAGTTTTAGGGTTTCTCTGATGGAGGCACGGTCGTGCCCCAAATTGGCACGGTCGTGCCAAGCTCCCAAACCCTAGGCACGGTCGCGCCCACATCTGGCACGACCGCGTCAAGCCAATATCCAAGGCACAACCGTGCCTTGGCCGCCCACGGTCGCGTGTCATCTCGTGAGTCTGAACAACCGTACGTCCTGGATCAGTGGTACCCAATGGAAGCTACGGATCGGTCAAACCTCTGTCACACGGTCGTGCCAAGACCTAGACATGACCACGTCCTTGTGCTAGGCACGGTCGTGCCTCCCCTTTTCTATTTAAACAGAACTTAATTCTCATTCAGACATTCAGCAACCCAGGGGAAAAACCTACTGTTCCAGCTCGAGTTTTCTTTGTTCAGCCATATTTCAAGATTCTTGGAGAGGATACAACATCAAGAGGATCACCATACATCAACAACAACATCTAGGCTTGGAGGAGTAGTTTGATTCTTGTTTTCATATCATGTTTCTCACTATTTTTCCCTGCTTATTTGTAATTTTGGTGCTCATGATGAGCTAAAACTCTTGTTCACTTTGGTTTAGATGAAGTTTAGATACATTTGACAACATTCATGGATTATTGGCAATTATTATGTTAATATTATGACAACCGTATGATTATTCTTTGATGAAATTATATGTTCAAGTATTTTGAGTTGTTTACAAGGCTTGTATTTGTGTATGTCATATTATGTTGGAAAACTTGTGATTTATGCTTATATTCATGGATTGGTGTATGTATTTATACTAGTTTATGGCATTTGACTAGGAATGGTGAATGAAGTCTTGTTTATGAATCATTATATTTGTATGTATAACCTTATGCTTATGTTTGGAAAGATAAAGTATTTGTTATGATGTGTCATATTTAGTAATATGTTTATCTAGGAATTGTTGACACATCCTCCTAATTTATATAACCTTTATATGAACATTGTATGTTGAAGAAATGCATATTGTTGTCTAATTTAATCAACTTGAGGTGGATAGTGTGTTGTTCATATTATCTTTCCAACTAGTTGTTGGATTAGTGTACCTTAATCGGAAGCTAGTTCAATCTTTATAAACATTGACATGATTATTAAACACGTGATTCTCATTGCATGACTTTAGGTTGTTGGTTTATATAATTCATGCTAGCTTTCCGAATAGTCATTTGATTAGATATCTTTGACGAGAATTTAATCAATTTATGTATCGTGTATTTGCCATGTTTCTATGAGTGTATTGAATGTATTCTAAATGGATTCGACACCGAAGTGATATTTTCTCCTTGATTGTTTGATTTGTGATTTTAGTTTAGTTTTATATTCTTACATATTAGTTTAGTTAAAAATCAACTTAAACATCTATTACCCATACTTGATTGAATTTGAGTCCCGGTTTATTATTGCATTCCACCGTGTCCACGGATTGATATCCGGTTCTTACCTTTACTATATTGCTATCCGACGGGTACACTGCCCGGTGTGTGTGATTAGTATTTGGTGAAAACCCTTTTTAAAACTAATTGTGTAAAATACTTACAAAAATATATATATAGTTTACACGCATCAGAACCCAAGAGTCTGCAGACTTGAAAAAGATGGTTGTTAGTTTATCCTTTTCAATATGTTTGCAGTCAACGGAACCAATGACAGTGCTTGAAGATGGTTTGGCTTTCCATTACCTTGTTGGTGATTTTCTAGTTTTCCTCACATTGTCAGCAGTAGATTTTGCTACTGATGTTTCTGGCTTGTTGACTGTAGATCCTGCTGCTGATGGCTTTGTTGAAGTGGCAGCATTCTTTGCTGCTGAAGGCTTTGCCTTGGATTTTGCCTTATCAGTAGTGGACACTCTTGCTGCTGATGGCTTTGCCTTATCAGCAACAGATTTTGCTGCGGAGTATTTTAGCTTATCAGCAGCAGACTTGGTTGCTGCTGAAAGCTTCTGCTTTGTTTTCTTGGGCTTAACTTGACTAACAACCGATGTATGCTGATCCTTCTTTACCCTTTGTCTTTGAGGGGCTTGATGAAGGATCTGGTTGAAGGGGTTAAATTTACAGTTTGTAGCAAAGTGGTCTGATTCACCACAAATGATGCAAGTTTGTTGAGATTTAGGCAGCTTCACTCTTGGGGGAGATAGATACTCCCTGAACTTAGTTGCTTTGACTTCGTAGCTTCTTACCTTCTTGTTTTTGTTAGTCTTTTCAAAGGCATGCTGCTTTGAATTTCTTTGGTATTCCAGGTAATGAAAGTAGGTGCTGGCAGTGTGGTTATATCTGCCACACACAAAGCATGATCTTGCCAGTTTGTCTCTTGAAAGGTAGACATAGTCCTTTCTTTGGAACAGATCCTTGAAGTTCCATGGATGAGCTTTGTTATGTTCAAAGGTGGCTTCTTCTAGGGTCCTTTGAACATATGGAACTTTTTCTTCATGCTTATGACATATATCAAATACCTTCCTCTTTGTGATTGGCTTTGACTGAGGCTTGGGGTTTGTAGGTCCTGATGTCTGTCCCTTTTCAATGTTTAGCTTTCTTCCATCTGGAGGATAGCTGATCTTGATCTGTTTGAATGGTATAGGGGCTGGAACAGCTGGAAGAACAGCAGGAACTGCAACTCTATTCAGAACAGCTTCAGATGGGACTGCACTGGTTTCATCATGGTCTGAGTGGGTTGACTCAGATTCCGATGAGGTAGTGCAGTCTTCGACAAAAGGTTCATCCGTTGAAGGATCAAGGTTTCGGTTTGCAGTGTCAAGATTTTCAACATTGAAGCTTGGTTCGTATATGGCAATATAGTCAACAGGAGGAGGAACAACATTGTACTGATCATTGTTATACCTAAGTCCAGTTTTTACCTTCTCATGGACTTGAATATCTAAAAGTCTTTGTAACTTTTTGGAGGAAAATTCATATTTTTCAACATGAACTTTCTGTTCTGCCAGTTCAGCTCTGGTAGCTTTTAGTTTGACCAGTAGATCATCAATCTGAGTTTCAAGATTAGTTTGTTCGTGTTTTAGCGATGAAATTTCTTTCTTAAGGCAGTTAATCTTTTCTTTATAAGTATTTTCAACCTTTTTGAACTCAGATTTCATCTGATGAAACTCTTCATTTTGATCTATATGGTTTTGGTTATGCTTTCTATAACCCAAAACTTTATCAATACAGGCTTGAGAGGAAAGATGTTCAAATACCTGAGGTGGTATCTCTGTAGTGTCTGCCATCAGGGCTTGATTGTTGACAGACAGTTCTTCATATTGAAAGCTCCAGTCGAACTCAGAAGTTCCTGTAATATCCAATAATTTTACCGACGTATCACCTCCGTATTTAAAATCTATTTCCCGTGTAACCTCTCTATTTCAAGGAATAAATAAACGTATCGTTGGTTTCTTTTAATATTAAATAAATATATATATATACATATATTATAAACAATAGCTTCTATTTTGTAAATGATGAACCTACAAATTTGAAAACTTAAAATAAAGCGTATAAAATATTTCAAACTTAGAAAATATGCTAAACTTGTTTGTTTTTATAAAAACAAAATCTTTTTATTTAGTCTAGGGTATAAACTGTCAATTCTGAAACTTATCTTTAACTAAAAATCAAGTTTTAACTTGAAATACCAAAAACTGGAAACCTCAAGGACATGTTGTGTCATTCACCCAAACCCTCTTGCCCAGAAACCGGTCATGGGTTCGAGTCCCGCAACCCCCGGTTCTCGTCCCTTTTCACGCGAAAATCAAGATTTCGTCCAGGTTCACTGAACCTCAGGCTCGTCTCTCGCGTGCGACCCGTCCCCAAGGTGTAATGATGACCAATTTTGATCGAGGCCGCGCATGGAGTCGGCATTTACTACGAGCGGCTCAACCACCCGCCCTCGACTCGTTCGCGCATTTAATGCCAAAATTGGATATATATATATATATATATATCGACTTCGGCCCCTCAACAACAGCACCCCAACACTCCATCACTCACCAATTTCACAAATCGTGTACCCGTTTGCCTCGGTTTGGAGCTGCGACCGCCGACGAACCACCACAGTCCCGATCTCCCTCGTTTTCGCATCAATTCAGGTAAACTCGATGGTCAATCGACTCGAAATCCCTCAATAATCAAAAGCCCTATGTTTAATTTCATTAACATAGGGCTAATCAATACGTATTTGGCAGATTTGGGTTCTAGGGTTCATTCGGACTTTTTGGAATCGGCTGAACTTGTATTTAAAAACAATTTCCTGGTTATAATCTCAGCGATAGCCTAGCGGCCGAGTTGGTTAAGTCATGTGTCTGTGAACTGGGCGACCCGGGTTCGAATCCGGGCGACCCAGTTTTGATATTTCGATATTTTTTAGCCACTTGTAACCAAGGTTAATTTTTCTAAAATTTTTTATAAAATATGTTGAAACTTTACCTACTGGAAATCAGTGTTTATTTTATTTTCAGAAAGCATTTTTAATTAAATCAAATTACAACTATAAGATTTAATACTTAAAACTTATTATAAATACAAAAAAAAAAACTAGAAAAATTTCCATAAGTTTTATAAAAATTCATATTTAATAGAAACTAATTAATTATTATTTTGTTTTATAAACAAAGGTTATTCTTGCTTAAACTTTAAATAATAATTACAACTTCTATTATTATATAAATACAAAGAAAAATTTATACACTCATATTATCATTAGATACTTATACATATACTTTACTTGACTATTTAAGAAAGTAGATACGCTTTAAGAAATGGATGCTTGTAAACTCATAAACTTTATAAAAGCATTAAAAGATTTATAAAACATGACTTATACTTATAAATTTACAAGGAAAAGCCATTCTTTTTTTTATTTAAACTTCTAGACAACCTTTTAAAGCATAATTTGTAATAAATTCTTAAATAAATAAATACCTTAAAGATTTGTTATTTAAGATAAATACTACCATTATTACTTATGCTTAATAGTTGTATTTGTTCTTTTAGATAAATGTTATTTAACCCTACCGAATAATTGCTGTCATTAATACTTGTTCAAAGTTATACTCAATTAGTAATTTTAAAATATAATACTTGGCAAACTATTTAAAAAGAGTGATTACTTAGCATATGTAAACAATGATTATTTGTTTAAACTTCAAATTTAATAAACTTGGTAGTAATCTAAAACTTGTTATGAAACTAAACTTCATAACACAACTACTCCCACGTTCCAACCCGAAAACCCAAGTCCAATCCCAACTCTTAAAAATCCTTGTCCTAAGATTCTTTGATCAAATCTTAAACTTTAGATTTCCCACTTAGGCATACTGTGAGGATAACTTTCCTCGAAGCTTTCATTACATCTAACCCTTGTAGGACACTCTTACATCCTTCACAAGGTGAGTATACTTAGCCCCTTTTTTGTTTTGTTTTTATTTTATAAACTTGGGGTGGAACATATTCAAACTTTTTAGACTTATACAATTCAAACTTAACTATGTTTACATGTCTTCTATGTGTTTAAATGCTTTGAGACTTGCATGCTTAAATTAAACTTAATTCTAGCATGTTCATTAACTTTGGCTGAGCCTATAGTAACAGTGATAGATCTATTGTATTTGACCAATCCACCTTGATTGATTGACCTTTCGGGGGGAGCCCTTGGTGAATGTTACTGAAACTTATACTTGAAACTTTAAGGGTCACTTTCGGGTTATGCCTAAACTTGGTTGGAGGTTTGACGTGGACAATGTTTAACTTGCTTGATTCTCACATTTGTACTTAGATGCATTAATCATAGTGAATTGTAAAACTTTTAAAGACTATTGTAAAACGGTGTCAAATCCTTTGTATCTCACCAACTATTTTTAGTTGACAGTTACTTAACATGTTTCAGGTGCTCAAGAGTGAGGCTTATCTATGAAAAAGTAGGATGCATGGACTTAGAAAGACTGTCAAGAATTGAACTTTTGTTACTTTTTATGCTTGAACCTTATGTTATTTTTGTCATGTTGAACCCTTTAATTTATTAATGAAATATGTCAAATTTATTAGTCAACCTTGTGCTTTTGAACAACCGCGTCCGCCCCGACGTATAATCCGCCGTCGGTTGGGGTGTGACAGTTGGTATCAGAGCCTTGGTTATAGGGAATTAGGTTATTAGACACATAACCTAGACTATAACCTAGGATTCCCCTAAAACATGAGACACCTCATGTAGATATTAGGAATCACTCTCCTATTCTACTCTTAATCTTAAACTCTATATGCTTATACTTGGGGAACTTACACCTACTTACGTACAACAAGAGTCTACTACGTGGAGTCTATATACTTAGGTCCTCAGTCAAAAATCTAACTCTCATCACGGGTATTTAAATTCTAAATAATGTATGAGGGCTTGTGCGGACCGGAAGGGTGGATGCATGTATTCTGAGATATCCTGTCGAGGAAAGCATTTCGTACAAATCCAGATCAACCGTTGGACCCGTATGCTTTCCTGGGGATTCTTGGGATGAGTGTCCACTTATAGGAATGTACCACTCCTCTAACATTAGGGAATTTAAACCACCTGTGACAAGTCAACGTACCTATAAGCTAAGTGGGTACCATCAAAATATCTCATGCTTTACAATTCATACCCTCATCCTATAAACCTTACTCTATGATTCTTACGTCTAGACTTTTTCATTTTATAGTATGCCTCCCCATCGTAGCCGAAGCAGAGCCATAGCAAACCTTATTGCTCAACAGATGGATAAGGTCCTACCTACTCTAGTTACTCAACTAAACCAAGCAACAGCCAGCAACAGTGCCAACTCTGGATCCCTCCAGTCAGGTTCAAACCCTCCGTGCACCTTCAAGCATTTCAACTCCTGCAATCCCGCCAAATTCTTTGAGACTGAAGGAGCCACTAGCCTCCTCCAATGGTTTGAAAGCATGGAGAGCACATTTCTGAATAGTGACTGCCCGGATAACCTCAGAGTCCGTCATGCATCAAGTGTCCTACAGAAGAGGGCATTAACCTGGTGAAATGGAGAGAAACGAAATAGAAGTGCTGACGCTGCTATGTCACTGACCTGGGAAGAATTCAAGGAGATAATGATCAAAGAATTTTGCCCGAGAAATGAAATGAAGAAACTCGAGGCTGAATTCTGGGATCTTGCCCAGGACAGTGGAGAGAATCTGGTGTATACGACCCGTTTCCATGAACTGAGTCTGCTAGTGCCCCATATGGTTACCCCTCTGTCTCGTGGTATCGAAAAGTATATTAGTGGGCTACCGATGAAGATTCAGGACACGGTGTGGGGTCGAAACCCTCCCACTCTGGAAGACGCCATTCGTCTCTCTGCTACTTTAACAGACAACCACGTAAAAGTAGGGACCCTATTCAAGAAAGGCTCCAAGAAGCCCGTTGATACCTCTACTCCCGAGCCTCTCAAAAAGGTTAAGACTGAACCTAGGTTCAACAAAAAATGAAAGGTCAGGAACTATGCAGTGGTCACACCGGCAGCTCCTTTGGCATAAGTTGCCCTGATTAAGAAGCCCTATGGGGGAGCACATCCCCAATGTAACACCTGCAAGTTTCATCATCCGACCACCTTGCCATGCCGATTGTGCACCCTTTGTGGTCGCTATGGGCATTTATCCACTACCTGCTTCACCAACAAACCTCCAATGGCTCAGGGAAATCGTCCCAACGTCCCGGCACTACCAACTTTGGCAAATGGTCGAGCATGTTTTGGATGTGGTGACCCAACCCACTTCCGTAACCAGTGCCTAAGGCTCGCAAATCCAAACCCAAAACCGGGAGCACGGGGACGTGCCTTTAACATTAACGCAAATGAAGCCCAAGCCAACGCAGAAGTAGTCAACGGTACGTTTCTAGTAAATCAACATTATGCTTCCGTTTTATTTGATACTGGTGCCGATAAGAGTTTCGTATCTTTGGAGTTTGAGTTATTACTTGCTAAAAGTCGCTCTAGATTAGAGAAACCAATCATGGTAGAAGTAGCTGATGGAAACCCCGTAGCTATTGACTCCGTTATCCGTGACTGTGTCCTTAACCTTAACGACCACAACTTTTCAATAAGCCTCATTCCAATGCGCCTTGGAGGTTTCGACATAATAGTGGGCATGGATTGGCTAGCCGAGCATCATGCATAAATCATATGCTTTGAAAAATGCATCCGTATTCCCTTCTCATCAGGAAGCACGTTGCAAATCTATGGTGAAAAACCATCAAGCGGTCTAAAACTCATGTCTTGTACCACAGCCCGTAAGTATCTACGAAAGAATTACGTGGCATTTCTAGCAAATGTCGTGGAAAAGAAAGGGAAGGGAAAGAACATCCAGGACATCCTTATCATCCGTGATTTTCCCGAAGTGTTTCCCGAAGACTTGCCAGGCCTTCCTCCTGTACGTCAAGTCGAATTCAGAATCGACCTTATTCCGGGAGCAAATCCTGTAGCAAAATCACCATATCGCCTTGCACCTTCGGAAATGCAAGAGTTAGCAAGCCAACTTCAAGAACTTTTCGAAAAAGGGTTCATTCGTCCTAGCGTCTCCCCTTGGGGAGCACCTGTTCTATTCGTCAAGAAGAAGGACGGATGCTTCCGGATGTGCATTGATTATCGTGAGCTAAATAAACTTACCATCAAGAATCGCTACCCATTACCTAGGATTGACGACCTCTTTGACCAACTCCAAGGATCTTCTTGTTTCTCCAAAATCGATCTTCGTTCTGACTACCATCAACTTCGTGTCCTCGACGAGGATATTCCTAAGATAGCCTTTCATACAAGATATGGCCACTATGAGTTCATGGTTATGCCTTTTGGCTTAACTAATGCACCCGCGGTATTCATGGACTTAATGAACCACGTGTGTAGGCCGTACATGGACAAATTCGTAATTGTTTTCATCGACGACATCTTGATCTACTCAAAAACTAAAAAGGATCACGAGGAACACCTACGGTTGGTGTTAGACCTCTTAAAGAAGGATACCTTGTTCGCCAAATTTTCCAAGTGTGAGTTTTGGCTAAATGAAGTCCAATTCTTGGGTCATATAGTCAATGAGAAAGGAATTCATGTAGATCCTGCAAAGATAGAAGCAGTGAAAAACTGGAAAGCTCCAAAGACCCCTACTAAAGTCCGTTCATTCCTTGGCCTAGCTGGCTACTACCGTCGTTTCATTTCTAACTTCTCGAAAGTTGCGGTGCCCCTCACAGCCTTAACCCATAAAGGAAAGCCTTACGAGTGGGGACCAAAACAAGAAGAAGCCTTTCAGACTCTCAAACAAAAACTTTGTGATGCTCCAATCTTGACCCTTCCTGAGGGTAATGATGATTTCGTAGTTTACTGTGATGCATCCAACCAGGGTCTCGGTTGTGTCCTTATGCAACGAGGCAAGGTTGTTGCTTATGCGTCAAGGCAACTCAAAATCTATGAAAAAAATTATACAACGCACAACCTTGAGTTAGGTGCAGTTGTCTTCGCTCTAAAGATCTGGCGACACTACCTCTATGGTACAAAGTGTGTGGTTTTCACAGACCACAAGAGCCTTCAGCACATTTTTAATCAGAAGGAACTCAACATGAGGCAACGTCATTGGGTAGAACTACTTAATGACTACGACTGCGACATTCGTTATCATCCTGGAAAGGCGAATGTTGTAGCCGATGCCTTGAGCCGAAAGGAACACACCATGCTACAGTGTGTGAGAGTCCAAAACGATATCCAAATCCGCATCCTCGAAGCACAACACCTTTCGGTCACCGAAGGGAAGATGTACGAAGAAATGGCGTGCGGAGCTGAACTCTAATTAGAGACTAAGCCCAACGGCTTACTCTATTTCTTGAACCGTATCTGGATTCTTGATCGTGATGACCTTCGTACTATCATTATGAACGAAGCTCATAAAACCCGCTATTCGGTCCATCCTGGTGCAGACAAAATGCACAAGGATCTTCGTCACCAATACTGGTGGCCCGGTATGAAGAAAGACATTGCGTAATACGTAGCGAAGTGTCTCACTTGCTCCAAGGTTAAAGCCAAGCACCAACGTCCGTCTGGCCTTCTAGAACAACCAGAGATTCCCGGGTGGAAATGGGAGTGTATAGTGATGAATTTCATTACCAAGCTACCCCGTACCATTCATGGTCACGATAGCATTTGGGTGATCGTGGACCGACTAACTAAATCCGCACATTTCTTGCCTATCCGTGAGGATTATGGAGTCGAAAAATTGGCTCGGATATACGTTAATGAAATAGTTAGTCGCCACGGTGTGCCTCTTAACATTATCTCTGATCGTGACGGTCGTTTCACTTCCCGCTTCTGGCAATCCTTACAACCCGCTCTTGGTACGCAATTAAATCTCAGCACAGCATACCATCCTCAAACTGATGGTTAATCCGAAAGGACCATTCAGACTTTAGAGGACATGCTTAGGGCATGCGTCATTGACTTCGGTGGTAACTGGGATTCACATCTGCCGCTGATTGAATTCTCTTACAACAATAGTTACCATACTAGCATCAACATGGCACCCTTTGAAGCACTTTATGGTCGTAAATGTCGTTCTCCTGATTGTTGGAACGAGATTGGTGAATCACAAATCACCGGACCTGAACTCATTCAAGAAACATCCGATAAGGTCCTTCGTATTCGTGATAATCTTCTAGCAGCTAGAAGTCGGCAAAAGAGTTATGCCGACAAGCGTCGAAAACCTTTAGAGTTTCAAGTCGGTAATCTTGTACTCCTCAAAGAATCACCTTGGAAAGGAGTAGTTCGTTTCGGAAAGAAGGGAAAGCTAGCTCCTCGTTTTGTGGGCCCTTTTAAAATTCTCGAAAGGATAGGAAGGGTGGCCTACAAACTTGAACTACCCGAAAGCCTTAGCAATGTTCATCCAACTTTCCACATCTCTAACCTCAAGAAGTGCCTTGTGGACGAGAACCTCCACATACCTCTCGACGAAGTACGCATCAACGAAACTATGCACTTCGTAGAGAAGCCCGTGGAGATCATGGATCGTGAAGTCAAGCAGCTCAAGCGTAGTCGTATTCCTATAGTCAAAGTACGTTGGGAGTCCAAACGTGGCCCAGAGTTTACTTGGGAACGCGAAGACTAGATGAAAGTCAAGTACCCGCACATTTTCTCTGGACCCTCCTCTTAAATTTCGGGACGAAATTTCCTAAAGTAGGGGAGACTGTAATATCCAGTAATTTTACCGATGTATCACTTCCGTATTTAAAATCTATTTCCCGTGTAACCTCTCTATTTCAAGGAATAAATAAACGTATCGTTGGTTTCTTTTAATATTAAACAAATATATATATATATATATATATATATATATTATAAAAAATAGCTTCTATTTTGTAAATAATGAACCTACAAATTTGAATACTTAAAATAAAGAGTATAAAATATTTCAAACTTAGAAAATATGCTAAACTTGTTTGGTTTTATAAAAACAAAATCCTTTTATTTAGTCTAGGGAATAAATTTTCAATTCTGAAACTTATCTTTAACTTAAAATCAAGTTTTAACTTGAAATACCAAAAATGGAAACCTCAAGGACATCAAACCCTCTTGCCCAGAAACCGGTCATGGGTTCGAGTCCCGCAACCCCCGGTTCTCGTCCCTTTTCACGCGCAAATCGCAATTTCGTCCGGGTTCACTAAACCTCGGGCTCGTCTCTCGCGTGCGACCCGTCCCCAAGGTGTAATGATGACCAATTTTGATCGAGGTCGCGCATGGAGTCGGCATTTACTACGAGCGGCTCAACCACCCGCCCTCGACTCGTTCGCGCATTTAATGCCAAAATTGGCTATATATACCGACTTCGCCCCCTCAACAACAGCACCCCAACACTCCATCACTCATCAATTTCACAAATCGTGTACCCGTTTGCCTCGGTTTGGAGCTGCGACCGCCGACGAACCACCAAAGTCCCGATCTCCCTCGTTTTTGCATCAATTTAGGTAAACTCGATGGTCAGTCGACTCGAAATCCCTCAATAATCAAAAGCCCTCTGTTTAATTTCATTAACAGAGGGTTAATCAATACGTATTTGGCAGATTTGGGTTCTAGGGTGCATTCGGATTTTTGGAATTGGTTGAACTTGTATTTAAAAACAATTTCCTGGTTATAATCTCAGCGATAGCCTAGCGGCCGAGTTGGTTAAGTCATGTGTCTATGAACTAGGCGACCCAGTTTTGATATTTCGATATTTTTTAGCCACTTGTAACCAAGGTTAATTTTACTAAAAATTTTTGTAAAATATGTTGAAACTTTACCTACTGGAAATTAGTGTTTATTTTATTTTCAGAAAGCATTTTTAATTAAATCAAATTACAACTATAAGATTTAATACTTAAAACTTATTATAAATACAAAAAAAAAACTATTAAAATTTCCTTAAGTTTTATAAAAATTCATATTTAATAGAAACTAATTAATTATTATTTTGTTTTATAAAAAAAGGTTATTCTTGCTTAAACTTTAAATAATAATTACAACTTCTATTATTATATAAATACAAAGAAAAATTTATATACTTATATTATCATTAGAAACTTATACATATACTTTACTTGACTATTTAAGAAAGTAGATACGCTTTAAGAAATGGATGCTTGTAAACTCATAAACTTTATAAAAGCATTAAAAGATTTATAAAACATGACTTATACTTATAAATTTACAAGGAAAAGCCATTCTTTTTTTTATTTAAACTTCTAGACAACCTTTTAAAGCATAATTTGTAATAAATTCTTAAATAAATAAATACCTTAAAGATTTGTTATTTAAGATAAATACTTCCATTATTACTTATGTTTAATAGTTGTATTTGTTCTTTTAGATAAATGTTATTTAACCCTACCGAATAATTGCTGTCATTAATACTTGTTCAAAGTTATACTCAATTAGTAATTTTAAAATATAATACTTGGCAAACTATTTAAAAAGAGTGATTATTTAGCATATGTAAACAATGATTATTTGTTTAAACTTCAAATTTAATAAACTTGGTAGTAATCTAAAACTTGTTATGAAACTAAACTTCACAACACAACTACTCCCTCGTTCCAACCCGAAAACCCAAGTCCAATCCCAACTCTTAAAAATCCTTGTCCTAAGATTCTTTGATCAAATCTTAAACTTTAGATTTCCCACTTAGGCATACTGTGAGGATAACTTTCCTCGAAGCTTTCATTACATCTAACCCTTGTAGGACACTCTTACATCCTTCACAAGGTGAGTATACTTAGCCCCTTTTTTGTTTTGTTTTTATTTTATAAACTTGGGGTGGAACATATTCAAACTTTTTAGACTTATACAATTCAAACTTAACTATGTTTACATGTCTTCTATGTGTTTAAATGCTTTGAGACTTGCATGCTTAAATTAAACTTAATTCTAGCATGTTCATTAACTTTGGCCGAGCCTATAGTAACAGTGATAGATCTATTGTATTTGACCAATCCACCTTGATTGATTGACCCTTCGGGGGGAGCCCTTGGTGAATGTTACTGAAACTTATACTTGAAACTTTAAGGGTCACTTTCGGGTTATGCCTAAACTTGGTTGGAGGTTTGACGTGGACAATGTTTAACTTGCTTGATTCTCACATTTGTACTTAGATGCATTAATCATAGTGAATTGTAAAACTTTTAAAGACTATTGTAAAACGGTGTCAAATCCTTTGTATCTCACCAACTATTTTTAGTTGACAGTTACTTAACATGTTTCAGGTGCTCAAGAGTGAGGCTTATCTATGAAAAAGTAGGATGCATGGACTTAGAAAGACTGTCAAGAATTGAACTTTTGTTACTTTTCATGCTTGAACCTTATGTTATTTTTGTCATGTTGAACCCTTTAATTTATTAATGAAATATCTCAACTTTATTAGTCAACCTTGTGCTTTTGAACAACCGTGTCCGCCCCTACGTATAATCCGCCGTCGGTTGGGGTGTGACAGTTCCAACAGTTGCACAGGCTGCAGTTTGAACTGGAGGAGTAGCTTGTTGTTGTTGTCTGGGTTGGGCTTGGTGAGCTTGTCTTGACTGAGAAGTAGCTGGATTTGCTCTTGGTGCCTTGCATTCTCTAGCAAAGTGACCCAGTAGGTTACAGTTGTAACATCTTAGTTTGTTTTTATCCAAGCCAACTCTGGTGTTGGAGTTTTTACTTGGAATGGGTCTTCCGGTTCTTGAGTAGAACCTTTTTGCTCTTATAGAGAGCATGGCATATGAGTGTTGTATGTCCATTTCTTCTAAATCATCTGGATGAAAGCATTCCAGATCCTCCTTGATAAAAGACATGTTGCTTGAGTTTTCAGAAACAAATGCAGCAGAGGTTGATGTTTGAGGAGGAGCTTCTAGGAGAAATGGTGAGTAGTTTGTTTGAGAGATTGGAGTTTGAGGATGAATGATGATGGGAGGATAGTAGTTACTTGAACTAGGACCCGGGTGCTCAAAATGGAGGGCAGAGGAGGTGGTGGTGGATGTTGAGACTGTTTGGTAGCTTGAGCTTCTTTCTTTTGCTTGAATCATCTCTAGCTCATAGGTTTTTAGCATTCCAAAAAGCTCAGTCATCTGGAGAGTCTTCAGATTCTCAGTTCTTCTGATTGACACTGTGTAAAGTGTCCAGCAGCTTGGTAGAGACCTGATGAAGTTCTTGAGGATATCTTCATTCTCTAGCTTCACCTTTGAGCATTGCACCTCTCCTACAAGATAGGTAAATCTGTTGTATAGAACAGTTAGAGACTCAGCTTCCTTCCAGACGAAGTTTTCATACTGCTGCTTCAGGATGTCTCTTCTGTTCTCTTTGACTTCCTCAGAGCCAGCAAACATTTTCTCAAGAGCTTCCCAGAGCTCTTTGGCAGTTTTGTAACTTCTGAAGTTATGAAAAACTTCATTTGGAAGGCACATTTGGATAGCTACTAGTGCCTTGAAGTCCACCTCCATCTTCTTTATATCCTCTTCTGAGTACTTGGAGGGCTCCGTTGGAACTGGTGGTCCTCCAGAGTCAGCAGATGCCACCATGGGAGTGTAGGGTCCATCCCTGATGGATTTCCACATTCCGTACTCCTGATAGCAGAAAAAACTTTCCATGCGATTTTTCCACATGTCGTAGTCTTCCCCAGATACCAATCTTGGTGGTCGATTGATGCTGCCGATGTCTTCAAATCTGTTGCTCTGTGCCATCTTTGTTCTTGGTGACTTGATGAAAGAGAGAGAGTTTAGAATAGAACCAGAAGTGATTAAACAAGTGTGAGTTTGTTTAATCTGAGCCAAAGCTCTGATATCACTTGTAGGATCGTGAAATTACAAGATGGTTCTGTTCTTAGTTGAAATTGGCGGAAACAATAACAACTACACAAGTTAAATAAATAAAAATTAGTCTTCTAGTAAATAAAATTTTCAAGGTAAAAAATGAAAATAAAGAAAATTTAAATTTGTTTCGACCGACCGCTCTAGTTCACGGTTAGTCCAACCATTAACCAGTTGGTTCAAACGGGAAGGGTTCAGATACAGTTAACCGGACCTGTTTTATGTCGTTTTTCAGTCCGACCTACGGTTCTGGTCAATGTAAAGGAAACCCTGAAAAAAATTAATGATTTGTGAAGATGTTATTCATCTCAAAATTAAACCCTTTTTGTTCCGCTCTGGTGGTGAATACGGATAAGTTTAGTTAGTTTTAGTTATTAAATTTGTATCGATCATTTGGCAAATGGTTCAACACTAAAAAAAATATTCGGTAAATTTAGGGCATCCAGTATACTCACTCATGTTCAAACCGTAAACCATCATATTCAAATCGTCAAACCATTAAAAACAAGTGGTCCAGCTAACCTACCCAACTAGAAGAATTGGTTTATCGTTTTCAAAATTATAGTTACTTGTTTATCTCAGATTTTTTTTGTCAAAACCAACCCGTCAAAAAGACACCGTTTGATTGCATAACTAATTTTAAATGAAAAATCACCTAAAACTCAAACATATATCAATTATTTTAATTATGATACATAAAACAGTTATAATCACATAATACTTTTTTTGCTCTCCCATTATATTTCGTGAATACAACCTATAAATACTTATGTGCGTTCAAAAATTATAACAAATAAATACTCATGTGATTTTTTTTAAATTAAAAATTATAACTCTTATTTAAAATACAACCTGAGTGAATAGTGTCATCCCTTATGAGGGAGTGACACGTGTTAGTTTTTTTTATATTTTTATTTTTAACCTTTATAATATATAATATACGTTTTTAGTCCGTTTTATTTTCTATAAATTTCATCTTCCTTTAATAACTTTCGTTCGTTAACTTTTTTCAAAATACGGAGTGCACAGCTATTTGTAGGTTGTAGGATCGTGAAAGTACAAGATGGTTCTGTTCTTAGTTGAAATTGGCGGAAACAATAGCAACTACACAAGTATAATTGAGTAAACAGAAAGAATACTTATAAGAACACTGTTGTATTAAGCTTTTGCAAATAAACGATTACAAATGAAAACTCAATCAAAAAGCACACATACAATGAAGTGTTTACACAGTATTTATACTAACTTAGAATCAAGACAGACCCTTGATTCTAAGGAACAGATCTAACACAAACCGTTAATCTTTTGTATAAAGCTAACAACACAAGTTTAGTCTAAACTAGCTAACTTTATTGAAGCGTCTTCTTTATGCATCATTACTTGCATGCTTGGAGAAGAGCATTGTTGTCCGTCACTGGTTGCACCATTGAGGTTCCTTCTGCTTTGAGTGTGTCATTAGCTTTTGCAGAAAGTTGTCAGTGACGCTTGGCATGGATAGTCAGCTGCAACGAGTTATCTTCAAGGCACAAGGCTGTCAGTAGCAAGGATGAGGATCAGCAGCAAGATGTGACCATCCAAAGCTGCTGATGATTTACCTATCAGCAGCATCAAGTGTTGATGCTGCTGAGAAGCCTATCCGTGGCAACTCTGGTCTTCAGCAGATAAGTCTATCCGCAGCAGATTTGTTCTTCAGCAGAAGAACAAGTATCCGCTGCAGATAAGCTTATCCGCAGCAGTTTGTTGGTCTGCAGCAAACTCTGAGATCAACAACATTTGTATTTAGAGAATTTTGTAGCCATCAGTCTTTATTTCTACAAACTCCCCCTAGACTGATGCTACCAAAACTCTCTTACTGCTTTTGTTGCTGAAGCTTTTGCATGTTGCTGACTATTCTTTCAACCTCATATCCTCTCTGGTCCTTGTTGGGATTGTTAAGAAGAAGCACAGATAGAGTCTTGATGTCTTTGCTTGCCATTTTGAAGATAGCCTTGCTTGAACACCTCATCTTCTGTCCTTTAACATCTGTCAGTGTGAATTCATCCTTTACAGCATTGTAGGACCAGCTGATGAATGGAGAGTGGGATTGGAGAGGTTTGACATCAATGATTTCATCTTTTCTGGGGTTGAAGTAATGTTTGATTACCAACAATAGATGTCTCCCACCTTCATTCTCAGGCTCATTGGCTTCACCCAGCTCCATCATTCTTCTTAGATCAGAATCTGGAAGCTGTAGTACCTCATCAACAGATGTATAAATTGATCTTTTAACTTCTGTCCTCCCCCTGAACACTTCAAACCATTGGTCTTGAGGAATGTATGACCATCTGATTATTTCTCTTGAGTCTTCTGGTTTGGAAGTGGGTTTGTTTTTCTTTTTGGGAGGTTGTTGATGAGTAGGAGCTGGGTGTGAGGATTTGGACTTTGAGGGAGGAGAAGAGGGAGGTCTAGGATGGAGAGTGGAAGGTTGTTGGATTGAGGAAGTGTTGGGTGAGAGAGAAGGCTTGGGTTTCTTTGTTTTCCTTTCTTCTTGTTGAATGATTACCCTTTTCTTGGAGCTTTTCTTCTCCAATCTTTCTTCCTCATCCTTCTTGACTTTAAAATAGAGAGCTTGCAGGTTCATGAAATTCATGGGACCTAGCCTCTTTCCACTCTCTCCTCTAGCCATAAGGAAGTCAATCATGATCTTCCTTTCTTCATGGGTTCTTTGATTAAAGGCAATGGTCTTTTTGGACTTTTGTTTGTCTTTTTCTTCTTCTTCAGCCTTTTTCTTCTTTGCCAATTGACCCTATTGACCCATGAAGGCTCTTTAGATTTCTTTATTGGATAGTTTCTCAAGGTAGTCTACATCCTCACCTTGAGAAATCAGAGCCTTTACCCATTCCTCTCTCATTTCTTTGGCTAGTTCAGAATCAGTTATTCTGAACTTAGCCTCTTTCTTCTTCTTCTTCTGAATCTCTTCTTCTTCTCTTTCGAATTGTTCCTGTAGTTGAAGAGCAAGAGCTTCATCCTCTTCAATTTGATAAACTGTAGGAATCTTTACTTTCAGGTCATCCAGCTGTTTTGCATACAGCTGGATATGTTGTTCTCAGAGGAGAATGGCTGTGAGTCTATCTTGAGCTTTCTTTAGTTCAACCATCTCCTCTTCTTCTCTTCTTCTTCTTATTTCTTCCTTCTCTCTCTTCTCTCTGAGCAACCTCTCTTCATCTTCTTTGGTCATAATTCCCTTTCCCTTATCTTTGTTGGATGCCTTTGCTTCGGCTTCACTGATCACAACAGCAGATGATTGTGCTGCTGTTGGAATCTCAGCCTCAGCTTCATTGACATTTTGGGGAATGGACAAGGGAGGGGAACTTCCTTCATCTTCTTCCCATTCCATACCTGTGACATCTTTCCATGCCTTTTTCATCTTTTCCTTTTCTCTTCTTTTTGATTCTTCTTCTGTGTTCAGTCTGACTGTTGGAGAAGAGAGAAAGGCTAGGTCTGAGTCAGATCCAGATTCCTCCTTATAAAGAGAAGCCTTGATGATTTTGATCATTTCTTGACTTTCTAAGGAGTTGACATTGAAGATGAGTGATCTGAGCTCAAAGACCTTGTGCAGGAAGGCTGAAGGTAGGAGCAATATCTCTTTGATGTTGATTGATAGAGAAGATCCATTGCTCAGGAAGAAGGTGAAGTCATGGGAGTCAGTGCTTATCCATCCTTGCACTTCTACATCCCTGACCATTCTGTTGTACAGGAATCTTCTCCAGCACAGAACTTCTTCTTCAGTGAGAAGACTGCTCCTTATTATTTCAAGTCTTCTAGGAGTCAGTCTTCTTTCTGCTGCTGCTGAAGATTCAGGATAGGCTCCCCCTTTTTGCTGCTTGTATTTGTCTTTCGAAGTTGGGTAGATTATCCTCCATCAAGTCATAGAACCTGCCAATAGCAAGTTCTACTGAGAGGTCCGTAGAGTTGTTGATGCATTGTAGATGGTATAGGTGAAGGACTTGGATGCTGTTGAGAAAGTCCCAGTTTAGCTCTTCTACTCTGCCAAACTCCCAACCAATCCAGAACCTCTCAGACTTTCCATCATACCCCCAAGCTAGTATTGTGTCAAACTCTAGCTGTGTTAAAGTCAGTGGAAATTGGGGGGCAGTGGATTGACTTATGATGGCTGCTGCTTCAGGGATGATGCTGAAAGATGTATATGTTTGTTCTATGTCTTCATCATCAGTCAGCATCTCATCAACAACCCTGACGACTAACTTCCAGTCTTCAGATGTCTATTCTTCTTCATCATCTGAAGCTGGCAAGTCATGAACCTGTACAAAATCTGGCTTGAATAGTGTACTTTGAAATACAACCTGCTCTTGAATCCAGTCGTCAAGACTGTCTCAGTCTTCTTCCATTGGGACCATCTCCCCCTTTTTGGTTGCATCAATGGACAAATAAGCATCAGTTTGGGTGCCCACTGATACAAGAGAGGGAGTAGGCACAATTGGGCATTGATGGGCTTCATGCATAGAGACTTGGTGTCTTAGTTTGGACACTTCAGCCTCTAGCATAGCCACCCTGGCCGTCAATTCCAAGTTATGAAGTTTCAGTCTGTCCTCATCCAAAGTTTAGAATCCTTGGATCTAGATGGGGTCTTAGGCCTAGCCTCTGCATCCCCATCACCCATGGTTTCTTGTAGCCTGGGATTCCTCTCAGTGAGGGGAGTTTCCAAGGAAGCATCCTCACTGTGAGTTGCCATGGTTGAGGTCTTAGCGATGTTGTCACTGTTCGCCTGGTCATTTGATGGACCAACAGTAGTGACAGCCTCTTCCACATCCACTCTGTCAAAACTCCTAGAGTGGACCTTCAGGGAAGAAGAACATGGGTTGGGTGTGTTGGAAGCAAGATCAATCAGTACCTCCGAGATAGTGGCAGCTGGAGAAAGTACATCATCTTGATCAGGTTCCTCAACACTTACGTTCAGAAGAGAGAGGAGTGGCTCAGGGGGTTGCTCTATGGATCCGGGAAGTGATCCTGATCCTAATAGAGAGACATCCGAAGGAGTCTCCCTAACAATGTGGCTGTCCCTTATGATATTCTCACCAGAATGTTGTGATTCTGAGTGAGGGCTGTTAGGTTGGGTTTGGGCCTTGGAGGCAAGAGAAGAAGGAGTTCTCTTGCCCCTTTTCTGGTATATGTCGTTGCAATCGGGGCCCTGTGTTCCGGTTGAATGATAACATCCAAAACAGGTGTAAGTAATTTTTGTACCTGTGCATCCTTAGTAGTATGCACAGGGGTTCGAATGGTGGAAGCAGATTGTTGTTCAGGATGTTATGTGGAGGGTGTGGGATCAGTATCAGCTGGGATTGCTGAACTGTCACCCGGGGAACTTTGTATGTTCAACATTGTAGATAACAATGGAACATTGACCCCTGAGAACTTTTTGGAAACAGTTCTCATGCTTTGAAAAATATTATTTTTATGTCCCAACATGATGTAGATTCTTACAGGTTTTGAAAGTTCTTTTAGTTCTTGATTGAAAACCACCTGCAAGAATCTTGGGTGCATAAAAAATTGTTGCTTTGCACCCTCTTGAAGGTTATATCTCA
The DNA here is from genome assembly GCA_023525975.1 of Smallanthus sonchifolius. Lineage (NCBI taxonomy): Eukaryota > Viridiplantae > Streptophyta > Magnoliopsida > Asterales > Asteraceae > Smallanthus > Smallanthus sonchifolius. The sequence goes on from CM042031.1 coordinate 27,958,034, forward strand.
AACCCTCAAAGATGAGGTGTGCAAAGTTGAAGCCTAGACCAGTAATCATACCATGGAAGGCGGAGGCAAGTGCGGAGCTCACTTAATGCCATCCACTTCTCTTCTGAGATATGCATTGGAGAAGAGTGTGGCAGAGATACTTCCATGGAGGGCCCATCAACGCCTTCTCTATTGTATACTCATTTTGATTTCCAGTGTACCCTATGGATACAAAGGTCCTCATGTATTCGTCCTTTGAGTATGAGATGGCTGCTCCCTCATCTTGAAGCTTAAGATGTATTCGAAGTGTGGCTTCCGAGTTGGTGATGTCCTTGCCGTCTACCTTGGCTTTAATTTGGGGAATCCCCTGTTCGGTAGAGTAAACGGCGGTACTCCAGAAATCCTCCATATGAGGGATATATATGGTAGGGTTGGTTGTTAGGGAAAATGGATCTTTGATCGACATAGGAAGTCGATCATATAATTGAATCCTTCGGATTTCTTTCCCTTGGTTAGGTATGCTGTAAGGTTATGGTATGGGGAGAACTTATCGTCAGGGTTATTTATGTCTGCCATTGTTGTTTTGATTTTGGAGGGAAGGTTTGAAGGTTTAAGAATATGGAAGGCTTTGAATGTTTTAAGGATGAAGGGCTTTGAATGTGGTGGGGACTTGAAAGAAAATGATGTGGGTTTAGGGTGAAATTGAAGATGAAGAGGTGGTAAGGAAATTTGATTTGTTCCTATAACGGCAAAGGAGGGAAAAAGCAAAATGACTTGTACAGTACAACCTTATTCACCTTATACTGTTACAGCTGTAATACACCGAGGCAGTCATGGTAAAGACTGACGTTAATTTTTACAGCGGGTAAAAGTTAATTTGGACTTAAATTTACCCATCAGCAGCAAACTTGGTTGTTGTGGATGAATAAGCCTGTCCGCTGCAAACTTGGTTGTTGCGGAAGGTTAAGTCTGTCAGCAGCAAATTCATATGCTGCTGATAGATTTAATAATCCGCAGCAAGGATGTTGCTGCTGACAGTCTTAAAGAAATCCACAAAAAACCTGTTCCTGCTGATAACTTAAAGCAGTCAGTTACAAATCTTTTGCTGCTGAAGATTAAACCTGTCAGCAGCTGAAGGACAAAAGTGCTGCTGACTTATAACTTTTATTTACAACATAAGACAAAACACATTTTAAAATAGAATCTTAGAGATAGATTTTAATCAAAGTTCATCATACCAATGGATTCAACTAAATATCTAAATCTAGCTTCATCAAAAGGTTTTGTAAACAAATCAGCATATTGCTCATTCGTATGAACTTTGGTTAAAATAGTCCTCTTTTTCTCAGCTTGATCTCTTATGAAATGATACCTGATGTCAATGTGCTTTGTCTTGGAGTGCTACACCGGATTGTTTGTGATTGATATAGCACTCATGTTGTCAATGTGAATTGGAGTTGCCATGAAAGTCATCCTGTAATCCAGCATTTGATTTTGTATCCAGATGACTTGTGCACAGCAACTTGAAGCTGCAATGTATTCTGCTTCAGCTGTAGAAGTTGAAACACGTGTTTGCTTCTTGCACTGCCATGAAATCAGTCTCCCTCCCAGAAACTGACATCCCCCTGAAGTGGACTTTTTGTCCAAGTTGCATCCCCCATAGTCACTGTCAGTGTATGCATATAGATTAACACATGTCATTTTTAGAGTACCATAGCCCAAGTCTTGAGGCTCCCTTTAGGTATCTAAAGATTCTCTTGACGGCTTGAAGATGTGAAATTTTTGGAGCTGCTTGAAATCTTGCACAGAGACATACTGCAAACATGATATCCGGCCTTGAGGCAGTGAGATACATGAGAGACCCTATCATTGCATGGTACTGATGTTGATCAGTGTCTTGGCCATCTTTGTCTGGAGTCAGCTGATATGCACTTGCATAGGGGTTCTTGCAGAAGAGCAGTCAGCCATTTTGAATCTTTCCAAAATGCTCTTTACATATTTGGATTGGCTGATGAAGATTCCATTTGGGACCTGTTTGACTTGTAGACCCAAAAAGAAATTTAGTTCACCCATTGAACTCATTTCAAACTTTGAGTGCATCGGTATCTTAAAGTCTTTGCACAGCTATTTCCTTGTTGATCCAAAGATGATATCATCAACATAAATTTGAACTAGTAACATTTCTCCCCCTTCATCTTTGATAAACAAGGTCTGGTCAATAGCACCTCTTCTGAAGTTGTTGCTTAGTAGATATCCTGACAAGGTTTCATACCAGGCTCTTGGTGCTTGATGTAGGCCATACAGAGCTTTGTCTAGTTTGAAAACTTGAGTAGGATGTGCAGGATCTATAAAGCCTGGAGGCTGTTTGACGTATACTTCCTCACCAATCTTCCCATACAGAAAGGCACTTTTTACGTCCATTTGATAGACAGTGAAATTCTTGGATGCAGCAAGATTCTGATGGCCTCCAGCCTGGTAAAAGGAGCAAAGACTTCATAGTCAATTCCTTCTTCCTGAGTGTAGCCTTGAGCTACAAGTCTGGCTTTGTTCTTGACTACAATGCCTCTCTCATCTTGCTTGTTCTTGAAAACCCATCGTGTGCCAATAGCATATTTACCTGGTGGAAGATCAACAAGTTTCCAGACATCCTGCCTCTTGAATTGTAGTAATTCTTCCTGCATTGCCTCAATCCAGCTGCTGTGTTTGAGTGCTTCATCTATCTTCTTGGGTTCCACCTGAGATAAGAAACATGAAAACAAGCATATATTGGCCTCGTGAGATTTGCTTCTCGTGAGAACTCCTTGGTGGACTTGGCCAATAATATTTTCATGAGGATGTTCTCTGTGGATCCTCTATGCTGGTACCACCTCCAACTGTATCCCTTGCTCCAGATTGCTTTGATTTTGATTAGGGGTCTCTTCATTCATGGTGGAAGAGTCTTCAACATCATTAGCCACATCAATATTTTTAGCAATAGCATTTACCGAAGAGTCTTCATTTAGATTTTCAGTTTCAGACAAGCTGATGCTGGTTACATTAGACAGTCTTGTGCCGGCTTCACTTGCTTCTATTGCTTGCACAACTGATGGAGGATCAATTGATGGTCTTCTCAGACTGATAGATGATTTGGGAAAATCCAGTCTGTAGTCAGTGGATGAAGTGGAGGCAGGTGTTTGTGTAGACGTAGACTCCATATTTGAGAAGGTGAGAGGCTCAAATATTTGGGAGAAGGAGTCTATGTCAAAGAGCCAGTTTGGACCTTTTCCCTGCTCACAGACTATGTGTTCTCTACATTCCACATTTACTGATTCTTCCACAATTCTTATTCTTGAATTGAATACTCTATAGGCCTTTGATTGAGAGGAATAGCCCACAAAATATCCTTCATCAGATTTGGCACCAAACTTAGGAAGAACCTCATGTGTGATGAGAATGGTGCATAGACACCCAAAAGGTTTTAGAAACCCAATGTAGGGAACTCTTTGAAACCAAAGTTCATAAGGTGTCTTGTTGAGGGGTTTGACAATTAGAACTCTATTTTGCACATAACAGGCTGTGCTAACTGCTTCTGCCCAGAATGTGAGTGGCAGTTTTGAGTCAGCCAACGTAGATCTTGCTGACTCAATTAGAGTTCTGTTTCTTCTTTCAGCAACTCCATTTTGTTGAGGAATTCTTGGAGCACTGTATTGTCTTTCTATCCCCTTGCTTTCACAGAAACAGTTTAAAGTGTGGTTTTTGAACTCTGCGCCCTGATCACACATTATGATTTTCACCTTTTGATTGCTTTGATTTTCTCCTCAGAATGTAGGATTTGAGAATTTCAGCAGTTTCATCTTTAGTTCTCAAGAAGTATACCCAAGGGAATATGGTGTAGTCATCAGTTATCACCAGACAGTATGATTTTTTGCCCATTGACATGACATTTGTAGGACCGAAGTGATCCATATGCAGCAGTTGTAGTGGAGTGTCGTTTGTATTCAAGGTCTTGGGCTTGTGAGAACTCTTGTGTTGCTTCCCCTTTTAGCACGCAATGCAGTAGTCTTCTAGCTGAAATTCTTTGTCAGGAATCCCTCTGACAAGATTATTCTTCACCAATTTGTTAATAGTTTTGATATTAACATGGCTTAATCTCCTGTGCCAGAGAGCTGCTTCATCAACTGAGGCTTTTGATAGAAAAAAGGAAACACTCCCAGATGGAGTGACTTCATTCATGTCCAGTACATAGAGATTTTCTTTTCTCTGAGCAGTTAATAAAATGCTTTCTAGAGGAGGTATGGATAAGCCTAGAGACAGTACAAAGCATTCTTTATCTGTGAAGAGCATCCAATGCTTTTGGTCACAGACCTGGGAAACACTCATGAGATTGAAGTCCAATTCTTTGACATAGTTGACCTTATCAATGCTCATTCTTTCGTTGGACACAGTTCCTTGTCCACTAATGGATCCTCCCTTTGAGTCACTTCCAAATGCAACATATCCTCCATTGAAATGTCTGAAGTTGGAGAGGATGGATATGTTGCCTGTCATGTGCCTGGAACAACCACTGTCTACCACCCAGGTGTTACTCTTGTGACCTGGCTGTCCCTGCATATGATAAATACTAATTAGTGGGAGGAACCCAAGAGTCTACAGACTTGAAAAAGATGGTTGTTAGTTTATCCTTTTCAGTATGTTTGCAGTCAATAGAACCAATGATAGTGCTTGGAGATGGTTTGGGTTTCCATTGCTTTGTTGGTGATTTTCTAGTTTTCCGCACATTGTCAGCAGTGGATTTTGCTACTGATGTTTCTGGCTTGTCAACAGTAGATACTGCTGCTGATGGCTTTGTTGGAGTGGCAGCATTTTTGGCAGCTGAAGGCTTTGCCTTGGATTTTGCCTTATCAGCAGTGGACACTCTTGCTGCTGATGGCTTTGCCTTATCAGCAGCAGATTTTGCTGCTGGGGATTTCAGCTTATCAGCAGCAGATTTGGTTGCTGCTGAAAACTTCTGCTTTGTTTTCTTGGGCTTCACTTGACTACCAACACTTTTTCTGGCTGCTGATGGTTTAACAACCGATGTATGCTGATCCTTCTTTACCTTTTGTCTTTGAGGGGCTTGATGAAGGATCTGGTTGAAAGGGTTAAATTTACAATTTGCAGCAAAGTGGTCTGATTCACCACAAATGATGCAAGTTTGTTGAGGTCTTGACACCTTCACTTTTGGGGGAGATAGCCTGAACTTAGTTGCTTTGGCCTCGTAGCTTCTTACCTTCTTGTTTTTGTTTGTCTTTTCAAAGACATGCTGCTTTGAATTTCTTTGGTATTCCAGGTAATGAAAGCAGGTGCTGGCAGTGTGGTTATATCTGCCACACACAAAGCATGATCTCGCCAGTTTGTCTCTTGAAAGGTAGACATAGTCCTTTCTTTGGAACAGATCCTTGAAGTTCCATGGATGAGCTTTGTTATGCTCAAAAGTGGCTTCTTCTAGGGTCTTTTGAACATATGGAACTTTTTCCCTTGGTGTATGACATATATCAAACACCTTCCTCTTTGTGATCGGCTTTGACTGAGGCTTGGGGTTCGTGGATCCTGATGTCTCTCCCTTTTCAATGTTTAGCTTTCTTCCATCTGGAGGATAGCTGATCTTGATCTGTTTGAATGGGACAGGGGCTGGAATAGCTTGAATAATAGCAGGAACTTCAACTCTATTCAGAGTTGCTTCAGATCGGGCTGCACTGGTTTCATCATGGTCTGAGCAGGTTGACTCAGATTCCGATGAGGTAGTGCAGTCTTCGACGAAAGGTTCATTCGTTGAAGGATCAAGGTTTCGGTTTGTAGTGTCAAGATTTGCAACATTGAAGCTTGGCTTGTGAATGGCAATATAGTCAGCAGGAGGAGGAACAGATTTGTACTGATCATTGTTATACCCAAGTCCAGTCTTTACTTTCTCATGGACTTGAATATCTAAAAGTCTTTGTAACTTTTTGGAGGAAAATTCATATTTTTCAACATGAACTTTCTGTTCTGCTAGTTCAGCTCTGGTAGCTTTTAGTTTGACCAGTAGATCATCAATCTGAGTTTTAAGATTAGTTTGTTCGTGTTTTAACAATGAAATCTCTTTCTTAAGGCAGTTAATCTTTTCTTTATAAGTATTTTCAACCTTTTTGAACTCAGATTTCATCTGATGAAACTCTTCATTTTGATCTATAAGGTTTTGGTTATGCTTTCTATAACCCAAAACTTTATCAATACAAGCTTGAGAGCAAAGATGTTCAAATACCTGAGGTGGTATCTCTGCAGTGTCTGCCATAAGAGCTTGGTTGTTGGCAGACAGCTCTTCATACTGGAAGCTCCAGTCGAAGTCAGAAGTTCCAACAGTTGCACAGGCTGCAGTTTGAACTGGAGGAGTAGCTTGTTGTTGTCTGGGTTGGGCTTGGTGGGTCTGTCTTGACTGAGGAGTAGCTGGATTTGCTCTTGGTGCCTTGCATTCTCTAGCAAAGTGACCCAGTAGGTTACAGTTGTAACATCTTAGTTTGCTTTTTGTTGATGCACTTTCTTGTGACAACACTCTGGATAGAGTCTAGGTTTGTATGTCTAATGTCTGTATTTTGTCTTTGTATGTAATAGTCATTATGTAAAAGTTTATCGAGTTGTATTTACTTTTACTTAATGTTTTGTTGATTTCTTCTAAGTGTTTTGCGCACTTGTATGTGCGCAGGAGAATGCTCCTGCGTACTTAGTAAGTACGCAGGAATACCTATGCGTACTTGTTAAGTACGCAGGAGTAATTGGTCATGCGCACTTGCTAAGTGCGCAGGCATCAGGTCAGTATAAATAGGATAGGTTCACAGAAGCTAAGTGCGAAGAACCATTTGTTCATACGAACTCAGTTTTGCTTAGTACGCAGCTTGTATTCTCTCTGTAACCGTCGAGTGTTTATAATACAAAGAACGTTTATTGTGTCTCTTGTGTTCGGTTTACTTTGTTCAGTTAGACTCTCCACCTAGTCACGGGTATTCCGCACCCGGTCTGACTAGTAGACCACTTGCATGTGATGATCCACCACACCCGAGGGACCTACAAGTGGTATCAGAGCATTGCTCTTGAATTCGAGTGTTGTAAGTGAGTTTGGAGACGTTTTTACTGAGTTTTACAAGCAAAGAGAGGTTATTTTGTTGATTTTTGTGATAAAAAAAGGGGTAGCTCTTGAGCACTTTTTAAGAAGCAAAAATCTCTCAAAAACCGATCTTTGTTGTGTGTTTGTGTGTTTTGAGCATCATAGGTTGGTTAGAAACTTGTTTCTGACCCTTTGACTCAATTGCATTGATCATCAGACCATTTTTTACCAACTCTGACGAGTTTCAGGTCACCGGAAAGGTTTGGTGAGAGTTGCTGAAAAGGTGTCCTGCGTACTTACCATTTTTGGCAAAAAGTACAGTTTTCTGCGAACTTGCTAAATACGCAAGAGTTATCTCCTGCGTACTTACAAGTGCGCAAGACTGAACTGCGAACTTAAGACTTATCCTGCGTACTTAACAATTTACTCCTGCGTACTTACAAGTACGCAAGGGCAAATATTAAATACGCAAGACCATTCATAAGTGCGCAAGGCCAATCCTAAGTGCGCAATAGCTACTGACTTTTCTGATTTTTGACCAAGTGTTCACCATGTCAAACCTTCAGAACCTTAGTAGTATATTAAATTATGATAATGAAATCGGTACTCCACAGAAACCTCCCAAGTTGCTCAATGTAAACGATTATTCCAATTGGAAAGCCCGCTTTGAGCACTATATTTCATACACCGATTCATCGTTATGGATACCTATTCTTGAGGGATATAAGCATCCAACCCACTTGTATCTTGATGAAAACGTACCTAAGCCTATCTCTAAGCTGGATGCAGAAGAAAAGAAAATTTATGATCGAGAGAAGAAGGCATTGGGTTCAATCACTATGTCATTAACTCGGGATTTGTTCCACAGTTTCCGAGGATATGAATCTTCTAAGGATCTTTGGAAAGCTTTACAGAAAAGATTCGAAGGAAATAGTGACATCAAGAAAAGCAAGAGGGATCTTCTCCGGAAGCAATACGAGTGCTTCAGATTTATAGAAAATGAATCTTTAGATGATCTTATCTCTAGATTCTATCACCTACAAACGGAGTTGAAATCGTTTGAGCTTAAATATCAAGAAGAGGAAATGGTGGAAAAGTTTTTGGATGCTCTGCCACCGAGATATGAGATGTATACAACCCTGATGAGGGAAAGTTCAAAGTTCTACGAGATGACAGTAGATGAGGCAGTCGGTAAGATTCAGGCTCATAATATGAATCTTATAAAAAGGGAGAATTCTGGAAGACCTCAGATACAGGACCCTTCCATGTATCACGGGACGACTTCCACGTCAATGTCTTCCGGCTCTGGGATTGCACTCTTTACTGGGAAATCCATTGAAGAAGACCACTCTAATGGTTGTGGTGGTCATGCATGTTATGCATCAGGATCAGGGTTTGGATCTCATCAACAAAATCAACAAAACTCAAAGACTCCTCAGAATACGTGCTCAGCCAACCAGTCAGCTATTGCCAAGATAGCTGAAGATCATGTAGCACTATTCTCATCTTGCATGCTGGCATATGAGAATTTCATTGGTGGAAAGCTAACGGATCCTGAGACTATTGAAGAGGACTTCAATCAAGTGGATCCTGATGATATTGAAGACATGGATATTCAGTGGAATATGGCCAGGTTACTGAGGAGGGCCAAGCGTTTCCTGAACAGAACAGGAAGAAAGTATATTGGCGGGCATTCTAATGCCAAGGTTGGATTTGACAAATCCAAGGCCAAGTGCTACAAGTGTCAAAACTATGGACACTTTGCTCGTGAATGTCAAAAGGACAGAGCACCTGCCTCTGGTTTTACCAGACCTAGCCAGGGAAACAGCCATGGCCAAAACAACCAAAGTCACCACAATCATACCCAAAGTAATCAGTCCAATGCACTGGTCGCACAGAATGACGAAAATTTTGATTGGGGTGTGCATCTAGAAGACGCCATCATTGCTCAAGCACAGGTTGGTCTCATGGCAGAAATCATGGAGCTGATGGAGGCCGAGAGGAAGGAGGCCGAGAGGAAGGAAGCTGAAGAAGAGGAATCTTCTGAAACTGAAGGAGAGGAATCTTCTGAATCTGAAGAAGAGGAAGCTTCTGTAGCTGATGAAAAGGAGTCTACCACTGCTGTCGCTCTCATGGCAATTGGAGAAGGACAAAGTTCATCATCTGAGGTAGATTCTAACCCTTTCTCTGTTGATTCTTGTTCTAAATGTCTAGGGCTAAAAAATGAAATTTCTGATCTCCAAGACATAATTGAACCCCTAAAGTTGGCAGCTAAAAATTACAAAATGAATGAATCACGTTTTAAAGAATCAGTTGAAATGCTACAGAACGAAAAACAAGACTATTCTTTAAAAATAAGCGACCAACAGGTTCATTTGGACATTGCGTATAGGGCTTTGGAAAAGAAGAACAATGAAATTAACAAACTGCAAAATGAGATCTTGCAGCTCAAATGCACTAACGAGAAATTGAAAAACTCTCGCTTCGTGGTGGAACACTACGAATCCGTGGTGAGAAAAATGAATGGCCTAGGACTTGGTACCAATGCCATTCCTCCACCAATAAGTGGGCAGTTTGTCAATAGCTTGATAGACATTGATCTCACTTGTCTAGATGAGCCATCTGATAAGGATGATTCCCCTAAAAAGGATGAATCCTCAAGTAAGGCTAACTCCACATCTAGTGAGGAGTATGTTACTGCTTCTGAGGATGGGTCGGTTAACACTTGCCCTGAAGGAGTAGTGTCTAAGGAGTTGTTGACTGAACAGAAAGTCCAGAAAAACATTATCACTAATGGTGATAATTGCATTTTAACTGAACCTGATATCATTGAAACAAATGATAAACTTAAGGGAATGCTTTACGGGGGTTTTAAAAATATTAACCAAGCTAAGAAAGAGGCTTTTTCATCTCATTATGGGCTGGGTTACAAAGAAAAGTTGCAAAAGTATTACACCCCCAAACATCAAACTGTAAAAGTTCAAACTTCTGTTCATAAACCAACTCTTTCTTCTCACAATGGTGAGTTTTCTAAGGCCAGAACTAAAGAGCCTTACATGAGAACTTATGTTGACAAGAGGAATTGCTTTCACTGTGGCTTGGTTGGTCACATTGTTGTGAACTGTCCTTCTAAGAACCCAGGGAAACGGCATGTTGTTTCACGACCAGCTGTTATCCCTAAGTCGCCAGTAGTGAAAGCTCCTATCAGACCAAAGCTAAATGTGGTGAAACCACCAGTGCAACCGATAGCTAAGCCAAAGATCAAATCTGAGGCCAAGCCATCTGTTGTAAGAAAGGTAAAGCAACCTGCTGTACCTCGTGTGTCTACATCTGGTAGTACACGCACTGGTGAGAAACCTGTGGCTAGACTCTCTAAGCCACAGAGAAGAAGAAGGAATAAGAGGTTGAGAAAGCTGGAACAGCTGACTAAAGCTCAATCAGGTGAAGCTTCCACAAGTTCACCGGCTGTGATTGAACCAAAGTCTTCTGTTCTGGTTAAGATTCAAAAGAGATCCTGGAACAAGAAAGTTAAAGATTCTCAATCTCCTGTTCCCAATTCCTCCAAAGATTCACCAATTTTGGACAGTCATCATGACTGTGAGTTGAAAGAAGTAGTTTATTTTGAGAAGGATGGACGACCCAAGACCACAATGGCTTGGGTCTCCAAATCTAACTAATTCTTTTGTTACTCGTGCAGGGACGTCCGAAGGGTACTATCTCTAACCGCTGGTATGTAGATAGTGGATGCTCCCGGCACATGACAGGAAACATGGCCTTGCTTCAAGACGTTAAACCATTTAGAGGCGGCTATGTGGCCTTTGCCGGAGAAAAAGGCGGCAGTATCACGTGTCAAGGCGTGGTTTCGAACGGTTGTGTTAGCTTTGACAATGTCAACTTCTGCGAGCAGCTGAAGCATAACCTGTTGAGTGTCTCACAAATGTGTGACAAGGAGTACTCAGTGATGTTTGACAAGTCAGAATGTCTGATTCTCAAACCCGGTTTCAAAGTTCCTGATGACTGGATTCTGATGAGAGCACCAAGAACAAACGACACTTATCAGATTGATATGAGCGTGGCAAAAACCACCTCATCAGTTGCTACTTGTTTGCTTACAAAAGCGACAGAGCTTGACTCCATCTTGTGGCATAGGAAACTCGGACATATTTCTTATCGTAAAATGAATCATCTTGTCTGAAACGGTTTGGTAACCGGGGTTCCTAAGCTGAGATTTACCGTTGCAGATGACTGTATGCCTTGTAAAAAGGGCAAACAGCAACGGAAGTCTCACAAGCCCAAGCTCCAAAACTCTATCGATACCCCTTTGGAGCTATTACACATGGATCTGTTTGGCCCCATAAGTATCAGGAGTATTGGAGGTAAGTCATTCTGTCTAGTTGTAACTGATGATTTCTCACGTTTTTCTTGGGTGCATTTTTTAGGTACAAAAGATGAGACTACTGATATTCTTCAATACTTGATCCTGACCTTGGAATCTCTTTGCAAGCTGAAAGTTAGAAGAATAAGGAGTGACAACGGAACTGAGTTCAAGAATAATTTGATGGAACTTTTCTGTCTCAAGAAAGGGATCCGTCACGAATTCAGCGCGCCGTACACGCCTCAGCAGAATGGAGTTGCTGAACGGAAGAACAGAACACTGATTGAGACTGCAAGGACTATGCTGTCAGATGCAAAGCTTCCTGTCACTTTCTGGGCAGAAGCAGTAAATACAGCTTGTCACGTCTTAAACAGAGTTTTGGTGGTGAAAAGACACAACAAGACTTGTTATGAGTTGATCAACAATCGACTTCCCAATCTTGATTACCTAGTTCCTTTTGGTAGTCCTTGTTCCTTGTTGCTACAGTATAAAGATCGTAAATCTAAATTTCATGCGAAAGCGGTGGAAGGCATCTTCGTAGGATATGTTGCCAATTCGCCCTGCAAGAGAGTGTACAACATAGGAACTCGTACTGTCGAGGAATGGTTCGAAGTGGATTGTAGTAAACACAGCATTCCACCAGAACCAAAAGGTCCAGCTTGGGGTTTTGATTATGATGCGCTATTCAAGTCTTTCAATCTTCCTGAGCTATCTGCAGAAGACGCCGAAAATGTGTTATAATCTATTGAATGGCGGCAGTTTTTCTACTCGTGCTACTGTACCAATTATAACTCCTGATTCCAATGCTGCATCTGCATCTGGAACTCATGACAATGATAACAGTGATAACAGTGAAAGTGTTCATGTTGTTGGAGATGACGCTCAAGCCAATCCTAACACAACTGTAGGAAATGAAGCTCCAGCTGATCCAATTAACATTGAATCTTCTTCTGCTAAAACACAGGAAATGGGGGAGTTGAGCACAAATTTAGATCCAGAAATTCAAGAACCAATTGTACCGGAGACGAGAGTGCATAGGAATCATCCAATCAACAACATTATTGGTGATCCTTATGCCGGTGTTCAGACTCGTCATAGAACCATCACTGAGAACACCAGTCTTTGCACAGAGATATTTGACACTGGTGTCATGGAAACATGTCTGCATGCTGCATTCGTGTCCCAGATAGAGCCGAAGAATGTGAAGGAGGCTCTCACTGACAACTGCTGGATTGAGGCGATGCAAGATGAATTGTCCCAATTCCAAAAGTTGCATGTATGGGATTTGGTTGACTTGCCAAAAGGCTTTCAGCCAATTGGAACCAGATGGGTGTTCAAATGCAAGACGGATGATCGTCATGTAGTTGTGAAGAACAAGGCAAGATTGGTTGTTCAGGGTTTTTATCAACAAGAGGGCTTGGATTACACGAAAGTATATGCCCCAGTTGCTAGAATTGAGGCCATTCGACTGTTCTTGGCTTATGCCACATATGTCGGCTTCAAGGTCTACCAACTTGATGTGAAGAGTGCTTTCCTTTATGGTAAAGTTCATGAAGAAGTCTATGTCACTCAACCTCCCGGTTTTGAAGATCCGCATAATATCAAAAAAGTGTACAAGCTCGAAAAAGCACTTTATGGTCTTCATCAAGCACCGCGGGCATGGTATGAGACACTATCAAAGCATTTACTGTCTAATGATTTCGACCGTGGACAGATTGACTCGACTCTCTTCATAAGGAAAGCAGGAGGTGACATTCTACTTGTGCAAGTATATGTCGACGACATCATCTTTGGGTCGACCAATGAAGGGATGTGTAGGGAATTCGAGAAGGTGATGAAGTCCAAGTTTGAAATGAGCAATATGGGTGAACTGTCGTTCTTCCTGGGTCTGCTAGTCAGTCAAAGAGAGGATGGCATTTATCTACATCAAACTAAGTACGTGCAAGACATCCTGTCAAAATACAAGATGAGTGATAGCACTACTTATGGCACACCAATCCCAGTCAATCATGGTTTGCATCCTGACAAAGATGGGAAGGATATAGACAGCAGGTTGTACCGTGGGATGATCGGATCACTTATGTATCTCACAGCTTCAAGACCCGATACTATGTTTGCTGTATGCTTGTGCTCAAGGTTTCAGTCTCAACCGAAGGAGTCACATATGATAGCCGTGAAGAGGATTTTCAGATACCTGAAAGGGAAACCCCGATTGGGTCTTTGGTACTCCAAGCAGCAGTCATTCGACTTCAAAGCCTACACTGATTCAGATTATGGCGGTTGTAACCTTGACAGAAAGATTACTTCTGGCGGATGTCAATTCTTGGGAGACAGACTGGTCTCCTGGCAGTGCAAGAAGCAGTCAACGGTTTCTGTCTCAACTTGTGAAGCAGAATACATTGCTGCAGCTAGCGGTTGTTCTCAGATATTGTGGATTCAGCAGCAATTGCGAGACTACGGCTTGAACTTCACTGGAACTCCTTTGTTCATTGACAACAATGCCACCATGTCCATCACAAATAACCCGGTGAAACATTCCAAAACTAAGCATATTGAAATTCGCCATCATTTCATCCGTGATTGTGCTGAAAAGCATTTAATTGAACTTGTAAAGGTTCACACGGATGACAATCTTGCTGACCTTTTCACAAAGGCATTTGAGCGGTCCCGTTTTGAGCATCTTGTCAACTTGATAGGAATGTTCAATCCCGAGTGAAAAATTAATTTTCCTAAATCAATTCAATTCATGGAAGTTAAATTTTATTTCTTTTAAAATTTTTTTGTATAGTTCTGTTAGTTTAAAATAAAAAAAAAATAATAAAAAATGTTTGTACATCTGAAATATTAGAAAATGGAGAAAATTTCAAAAGTTCACTTGAGAAACGAGGAAATGATAGTACATCTGAAATGATCTAACCATCATAGACTGCTCATGGGAAATGATTGCGTCATGTTTACTTAATTGTTTAAATTATTATGTTTTTAATCTGTTTACTTACAAGTAATTTGAATTGTCAGTAGGCTGTATGCGTCTTTGAATCACTAGTAGTGTGGAAACTAAATCTAAATTACAACTGTGATTTGAACCCATATTTGCAAGTGTGTGTGTGTAAAAGAATAGAAAAGATCATTATCAGATAAAGGATGTTAGATTTTGGCAGTAATTTTCTTTTGAGATCAGTTTCGGGTTATGTTGTTAGCACAATTAATGCGGTTCATCTCACTGCCCATACTCACAAGTATGTAAGGAGAGATTGAATCAAGACATGTCTCTACATCAACCGTTGAGCATGTATTCACCCTTGAATCATTCCTGGTTCATTGAAATCAAATCCAGATAAAAGTTGGATCCCATTACCTTATAATCAAACACCATGTTCCTTATCCCGAATCATCATACCGATATTCAAAGTAGAAAATCACATGAAACCAAGACAATTGAATCACTCGATTCTGAATCTTATGATTCTTGATAATCCTCATGGATTCTGCTTGATTTTTCTGTGCTAATTGATGTAACTTCATTCTGAAAATTAAGAATATCATTGGAAAAATCTTAGATGCCTTGAGATAGTGCAAAATATCATAGCATTTAAGTGGGGTACACGTTGTATATTTTATAATTAATAACTTAATACACAAGAACATGATACAAAGATGCATATAGTTTCAAATCTTATAATATTGTCAACTTGAATTACTTGTTTATTTGCTTATTACGTAAGAATAAAGAGTAATACATGACATGATCCCATATTCTTTGATGTTTATATTGTATCGTTTTTGCTATAAGTTAGCCTGATATGATCCTCTGCTCGTGTCTTTGATCAAAAATAGCTTGTATGAATACTTGTACATATCTATTTTGAAAAGAACAAAAAGATTTTAAGTTTATGCATTGTTTAAGTTTAATTCAGAAAAGGCCAAAAATATTTTATGTTTAACCTTCATGAATTGTATTTGAATCCTCCCGATTGAATATTTTTATCTTGTTCGTTATTTGACTTGAAAATCTTCATAATTCTGAGTTGAAAATTGCGCACTTAAAGTTTCTGCGCACTTGTCAAGTACGCACGAAGTAAGACTTGCGCACTTAGCAAGTACGCAAGAGTTAATTCCTGCGTACTTGTTAAGTACGCAAGAGTTAATTCGTGCACACTTAGCAAGTACGCACGAACATTATCAGTGGGGTATAAGTTCAACACTTAGAAAAATTTTCAGGTTAAGCTTTCAAACCGAAATTTTTCCCCCTGCAATTTTCTCTCAAAATCGAGTGTGTTCAAACCCGTTTTTCATCCCTTCCACATTATCATCTTCGTATTTCATCTCCTTGGTGAGATTTTAGACCGATTTCATCCGTAAATTCGTGAAATTTTGGACCGATTTTTGACTTAGAATTTTTAGGTTAAATCCGTAGAATTTTTGGGGTAAAATGGGTTGTTTGGGTAACTAATGTCACTAACAAGCTATTAGATTGCCTAATCGATCATACATTTTCCCTTTGGTCATCGATTGATCCGACGGGTTGAAGTCGAACCGTCAGTGGGTCGATCACTGACCTAGGTCAAAATTTGATCGTGTTGATGGTGTTGATCATGGTACCATAGGTTCGAATCCCTGATTCCGACCTAGTGGCTACCTAATCAACCCGCTTTTTGAACGAATTTAAATCTTTGAAATTTTTGCTAAGGGTTGTTCTTGCGCACTTAGCAAGTACGCAAGAAGTAATTCCTGCGTACTTGTTAAGTGCGCAGGACCAACGCTTAGAAAATTTTTCAAAGTCTGAAATTTTTTACAAAGTGTAACTACTATTCTATGTCATGTGAGTCTACTTCCATTGTTATTAATTGATCTAATTATGTTTTCTGTGTGTGTTTGCAGATAATGGCTCGTGCATTCACTGACGAATTCAATCTGTTGGCGCACACTGAACCAGAATGGAAAGGGGCAGCCTTACAATATAGAGAGATTGTGGACTTCCTGAACAGATCTAAAATAAGTTATGCAATCTCGGCTAATCCAACAGTCTCAAGACCTTACTTAGAGCAATTCTGGGAGACAGCAGAGTACGATTGCACGGTATCTCCAAATGTCATAAGGGCTACCGTTGACGGTCGGGCTATTGCCATCTCTGAGGATACAATAAGGAGAGTACTGCAGTTTGGAGACCTTCCCACCGACCCGACATCCTATCCAGATTACTACGTGGATGGGTGTTGGAGGCAGAGAATGGGATATGTCGGGGAAAGGGACTATGCTTCATACAAGAAAATGTGGGTTCTAGATCAATGGCGTTACTTTGCCCACATCATGATCATGTGCATCTCATCAAGGAAAGCAGGGAAGGATGCCATGGGTCATGACCTTGCCGCAGCCATGGTGGGCTTGTCTCTCAATCGGGGCTACAACTTCTCCCGCTTTATTTTCAAAGCAATCAATGACCAGATAAATACGGCGGAGAGGTTTAGGTTCCTTTTATACCCGAGGTTTGTGCAACTTTTGATCGATGATGCGTTGCCAAACCTGCGTGCGATCGGGGAGAGACTGCAAGTGAAGAGAGTGGCCAAGAGAGTTTTTGCACAGTTTCTAAAGCCAGGCAGTGTAGATCCTACCCCTGAGCACACTGAACTCTTTGGCCACCTATTAAATGAAGCATACGTCGCTCCGGAGGATTGGAACTGGTATAGTCCCAACTCGGGACCAGAGATGAGTGATCACTCTGATGAAGAACAAGATGAAGAGAATGAGGATGATGAAGGTAATGATGAAGGTAATGATGAGGGTGATGATGAAGGTGGTGTTGGTGGTGCTGAGGAATCCGATTCAGAGGCTACAGAATCAGATTCTTCTGATTCCGATGATGCACCATCACAGGCACATCCGAGGAGACAGGCACAGGTAACCCAGCCTGCGTCGTCTTCAAAAAGAAAGAGACAAAGCTCCAGCAGCGAATATGAGCCGGATTCCGACTCTGACGCTGCTTTACAAAGACAGAGGCATGAGAGCACCAACAAGAAAAGGGGCGATAGGCAAGAGGTTGCCATCCCCAGGGTTGAAGAGATTCCAACTGTGCAACCAGTACAAGTTGAGGCTTCCATTCCAGAATCTACCATGCCAGCACGGCAACTGTTTAGTAGGAGGAGAAGGCCACTGGTACAAGCAGATGTGGCGGTCACGGCGGTCACAGAGGTGATTCCTGTGACGGTGACCCTCCCTATTCCAACCGTCCAGGTGACGGTGACTGCTCCACTTCTCACGGAGTCAGTCACAGTCACCCCAACAATAACACCCACTCACATCATACCATCCCCAACCCCAGCACCCACCAAAGAGCCGTCAGGTCAACCCTTCAACTACGGTGATTTCTCACAGGGGTTCGACTTTGACACAATCTTCTCTTCCCCAATCCACAACGCCGAAGCCTCATCATCTAGGCATCCGGATCCAAATGAAGCTAGGATCGATGTGCTAGAAACCCAAGTTGCTGGCTTGTTGAAGACTATTCAAACGTCAAAGGAGGAGTCTGATGCTCAACAAGCACAGATAAACTCTCTGGCAGATGAAGTTAGGATTCTGCGTAGCCAGAGAACGGGGACTGATGAACGGCTGAAGAATGTGATGGCGCAGAATGAACTATTAATGAAGACGAATGAAATGATTCTGGCCCACAGAACTTCAATTGAGCTAAGGATGGATGCTCAAAGGCAGGAGCACGCTACTATGGTCAAATTGATTGCTGAACTGACCGAGAAGCTAGGTGCTCAGGGGGAGAAGGAAAAAGAAAAATCCACCGGTGCAGAGGTCTGTCATCCAGTCGATTTGACTAAGGATGATGACAAAGACAAGGATCCTGAAGTCGGTCCTAGTGGAGGTGAGCACCAAGCTTCGGCAATTGTGCCCATCTCTACTACGTCAATGGCTGAGGGGGAGTCTACTACGCAAGAGGGTGGTGATACCTCAGCAGGTGGTGGTGGCGGTGATAAAGGGAAGTCAGTGGCTGGTGAGATTCTATGTCTCGAGCCTGACTATTCTAAAGAAGCACAGATCGATGCTCTCCTTAATATGGAAGAAGGAGAGATCGACTCTGGTGATGATTGGAATGATGATGATGATGATGTGATAATCGAGATTCCCAAGGGCGACGGGGATCTAGAGTATGAGTTAGAGGATGGTGAGATCTTTGAAATACCATCGCTCGAATCTCTGCTCGAAACAGACACAGGCTCAGTTGATACAGCAAGTAATGTTGAAGCTACAACTGATGCACCCCCGGTCGACCCTATACCTGCGGACCCCGAGGCACAAAAAGAGAAAGACATGCCTTCTGCATCTACAAAAGGTCCAGCTCCAGTGTGGCAAAAGACGTCTATCAAAGACAAGTATGGAGCGACAGGTATGATCTTAGCTGTCAGGTTTGAGGAGGACAAGCAGTTGTTCGCCATCAAAAGATCTAGAGGGGTTCAATACTTGAAACCAACCAGTGAGGCGTTCAACTCTTTGCCCAGGTACGACCTAGTTAACCTTGCAAACTGCGACCTGCTGAATCATTCGAATCATGCAGTAGCAATGGGTTTGTGGAGTATACTACAGCGTGAAGCAAGATCGGGAAAGTATGAGTATCTCAAGCCTCAAGTGCCCAGAAGAGTCAAGGATAAGCACGCTGTGCATCCTGTGACTAAGAAGCCGTTAATGAGATTGGTATACAAGCCAGTGCGATGTGAAACCAAGATTCCCCTTAGCAAGTTACCTCAGGATATTCTTGGTGACATGTGGTACTGGTACGTTGATCCAAAAACGGGCGAGGCTGTGATCATGGGTAAAGGTAAGTCAGATAGTGGAAACACAGTGCCAAAGGAAGTGATCAGGGTTTTTGATGAAGTCTGCTTCATCAATTTCTCTGTGAACGATCTGGAGGTACTAGCAGACAAATTCTGCATCCACACTGACGAATGGACAAAGCTTCTCTCGGCCAAATACGACAAGTTAATCAAGTTCTGTCTTGATTACAAAAAGAAGATGGAAGCTAAGGAAGCAGTGTTGTGAAGACTGAAGATTGAAGACTGAAGACGATGAAGATCCCGAGCTGTTGTCAAGGGGGAGTTTGTTGATGCACTTTCTTGTGACAACACTCTGGATAGAGTCTAGGTTTGTATGTCTAATGTCTGTATTTTTACTTTGTATGTAATAGTCATTATGTAAAAGTTTATCGAGTTGTATTTACTTTTACTTAATGTTTTGTTGATTTCTTCTAAGTGTTTTGCGCACTTGTATGTGCGCAGGAGAATGCTCCTGCGTACTTAGTAAGTACGCAGGAATACCTATGCGTACTTGTTAAGTACGCAGGAGTAATTGGTCCTGCGCACTTGCTAAGTGCGCAGGCATCAGGTCAGTATAAATAGGATAGGTTCACAGAAGCTAAGTGCGTAGAACCATTTGTTCATGCGAACTTAGTTTTGCTAAGTACGCAGTTTGTATTCTCTCTGTAACCGTCGAGTGTTTATAATACAAAGAACGTTTATTGTGACTCTTGTGTTCGGTTTACTTTGTTCAGTTAGACTCTCCACCTAGTCACGGGTATTCCGCACCCGGTCCGACTAGTAGACCACTTGCATGTGACGATCCACCACACCCGAGGGACCTACACTTTTATCCAATCCAACTCTGGTGTTGGAGTTGTTGCTTGGAATGGGTCTTCCGGTTCTAGAGTAGAACCTTTTTGCTCTTATAGAGAGCATGGCATACGAGTGATGTATGTCCATTTCTTCTAAGGCGTCTGGGTGGAAGCATTCCAGATCCTCCTTGATAAAGGACATGTTGCTTAAGTTTTCCGAAACAAAAGCAGCAGAGGTTGAGGTTTGAGGAGGAGCTTCTAGGAGAAATGGTGAGGTGTTTGTTTGAGAGGTTGGAGTTTGTGGATGGGTGACAATGGGAGGATAGTAGTTGCTTTCCTTGGCTTGATGATTGATGATTGGAGCTCCTTTCCTAGGCTTGAATCATTTCTAATTCATATGTTTTCAGCTTGCCAAAGAGCTCTGTCATCTGGAGAGTTTTTAAATTTTCCGTTCTTCTTATAGACACTGTATATAGTGTCCAGCAGCTTGGGAGAGATCTGATAAACTATTTGAGAATATCTTCATTCTCTAGCTTTACTTTGGAGCACTGCAGTTCTCCCACCAGGTAAGTGTACATGTTATACAAAACGGTTAGTGACCCACCTTCCTTCCAGACGAAGTTTTCGTATTGCTGTTTCAGAACGTCCCTTCTATTTTCTTTGACTTCCTCTGATCCACCAAACATCTTCTCAAGAGCCTCCCAGAGCTCCTTAGTAGTTTTGTAACTTCTGAAGTTATGAAAAACTTCATTTGGAAGGCACATTTGGATAGCTCCTAGTGCCTTGAAGTCCACCTCCATCTTCTTTATGTCCTCTTCTGAGTACTTGGAGGGCTCCTTCGAGACTAGTGGTCCTCCAGAATCAGCAGAGGCCACCATGAGAGTGTAGGGTCCATCCCTGATGGATTTCCACATTCCGTACTCCTGATAACAGAATAAGCTTTCCATGCGATTCTTCCACATGTCGTAGTCTTCCCCAGATACCAATCTTGGTGGTCGGTTGATGCTGCCGATGTCTTCAAACACATTGCTCTGTGCCATCTTTGTTTTTGTGATTTTGGGTGACTTGATTAAAGAGAGTTTAGAATAGAACCAGAAGTGATTAAACAAGTGTGAGTTTGTTTAATCTGAGCCAAAGCTCTGATACCACTTGTAGGATCGTGAAAGTACAAGATGGTTCTGTTCTTAGTTGAAATTGGCGGAAACAATAGCAACTACACAAGTATAATCGAGTAAACAGAAAGAATACTTATAAGAACACTGTTGTATTAAGCTTTTGCAAATAAACGATTACAAATGAAAACTCAATCAAAAAGCACACATACAATGAAAGGTTTACACAGTATTTATACTAACTTAGAATCAACAGACCCTTGATTCTAAGGATCAGATCTAACACAGACCATTGATCTTTTGTATAAAGCTAACAATACAAGTTTAGTCTAAACTAGCTAACTTTATTGAAGCGTCTTCTTTATGCATCATTACTTGCATGCTTGGAGAAGAGCATTGTTGTCCGTCATTGGTTGCACCATTGAGGTTCCTTCTGCTTTGAGTGTGTCAGTAGCTTTTGCAGAAAGTTGTCAGTGACGCTTGGCATGGATAGTCAACTACAACGATTTATCTTCAAGGCACAAGGCTGTCAGCAGCAAGGATGAGGATCAGCAACAAGATGTGACCATCCAAAGCTGCTGATGATTTGCCTATCAGCAGCATCAAGTGTTGATGCTGCTTAGAAGCCTATCCGCAGCAACTCTGGTCTTCAGCAGATAAGGCTATCCGCAGCAGATTTGTTCTTCATCAGAAGAACTGTAATATCCCGGACTTTTCCGATGTACTTTTTCCCAAACATTTACCGTATTATTTTAAACTTAAATTCTTATTTCCTTAAATAGTAATTATTCATTTAATTAATATGGATTTAAGGAAAACATTCATATATGTATGTATATATGTATGTTTTTTTTATATAAACAAGACATTATTAAAATTCTTAAAACATATGAGTTTATAATTATATGAATAATTTATAAACTTATTTCAAAAATACTTAAAGTTATAAATCTTAAATCTTAGAGATTGTGTTATAAATTTATAAAATAATAAAACTTATAAAGCTCACTTCATTTTTACAAAAAAAAAAAGAAACAATATTATTTAATCATAAAAGTCTAGGGTCTAAACGGTCGTTTTTGAAACTTAGTTTAAACAAAAATCGTATTTGGTACATAAAATGTCGAAACCTTTAAACTCCAGGGACTAAAAGTGCCATGTCCCGAAACTCCCAAACCTGGAAACAGTCTCGGGTTCGAGCCTTCCTAGTCCCGGTTTTCACCCCCTTTTTACTCAAAATCCGAAAACGTCCACATTCAACGAACCTCGGGTCTCGCCTCCGGCGTGCGACCCTAACCCGAGGTATCCCAACGCTCGATTCCAACTCTAAGCACGCGGATTGTCGAATTTAAGTTCAACCGTAATCCTCCCAACCAACTCGGCATTAAAGATGAAATCAAGAATAAATAACGACCTAGGATCATTAGCGACATCACCCTTACACTCCTCATACCAAGATTTCATCGTATCGCTACTGCATTCCCGGATTCCACATCGCGACAGCCGCACCTATCTCGAACCAGTTCTCCCTCGATTCGAAACCATTTCAGTTAATACTTGTATCCATGGTCGTCGTTTTCTTGTGAGAATCAAAAGCCCTCTGTTTAAATGCATAAACAGAGGGTGATTCGATCCGTATTTGGACAAATTCGATTCTAGGGTTCATATCAATTCGGGGCTGTTTGGGAGTGTTGTTTAAGTTTTTCTTTTCTAAGTATATACACCAGCGAACCCGTAGCCGGGATGGTTAAGTGCGTGTGTGTGGTTGCGACCCGGTCCCAGACCCGAGTTCGAATCCGGGGGAACCGGTTTTGCCCACTGTTTTGTGTTTTAGTTCCTTTTTAAGCAGTTTTTAAACTTTTATAATTTTTATAAATTATGTTAAACTTTTATAAACTCAAAAATGATTTTTATTTTTACTTTTACATTCTGGAACTATTTTAATTAAATAAAACTTGTAATAAATAATTCTTTAAAAATAGTTTTAAACACTTAAAACTATAAAAATACTTTTAAAACTTTATAAACAGGAATTATGTTAATAATCAGAAATTATAAAATTATTTTTTACTTTCTGAAATAAACATATTATTTAGTTTAAACATTAAATCGATTTATAAACTTTAGTTTAACATTTAAAATTCAAGATTTATTTATTTATTTAAATAAAATAAACATGCGTAATTTATAAATCATAAAGTTATAAATTTATAAACATTATAAATAGATAACTTTAAATATTTATAAACTTATAAACCTTACTCGAATATTTTAACGTTGAAATTATAGATTTATAAACTTTGAAACTTTAAATTAAAATATAAAAAAATGCTATTTAACATATTTGTTTAAACTTACAAATTTCACTTTAGATATTTAGAATTATAACCATTCTTAAATAATATTTAATTTGTATACTTAATGCTTTAATCTTAAAACTATCTATATTGATAAATTCAAATCAAGTAAATAACCTTTTGATAATTATTCATACTTAATAATTACTTATTCTTAAATAATTATTATTTATCCTTAATCACTATTTAGTCTTTAAATACTTTGTATTTAATAATTATTTTACTTTTGAAATAATTATTATTCATCTTTAATCCTTATCTTAAATAACTATTTTAAACAATAATTATTTTTAACTATTAACTTATTTAAACTTTGAAATCCAAGTCTAGTATGACTCATTCAAAACCTTATTTAAACTTGACTTAAACACAATCATTCCCATCTCCCACTTGGAACCCTAGTCGATCTTGAAATCCTAGATCCTTACCATAGACTTATAGGATCATACTTAAATCTTTAAACTTGCATACTTAGGCTTATCGTGAGGATATTCTCCCTCCAAGTCTTGTAAATACTTATCCGTGTCGGATACTATTCATCATCCAAGTGAGTATACTTAGACCATTTTTCCTTTTATGTTTTTGGGGTGAAACATGTTCACAATTCTTAAACTTATACAATTCTTGTACAACTATGACTACGTGTTTATTCTTATGTTAAACTTGAGACTTGTATGCTTAGATTAAACTTAAAACTAGCACATTCATTAGCTTTGATCAAGCCGATAGTAACAATGATAGATCTATTGTATTTGACCAATCCACCTTGTTTGATTGACCCCTTCGGGGGGGGGGGAGCCCTTGGTGTTTGTTACTACATTAAACATTAAACTTGAGACTTATAATGGTAACCTGCGGGTTATGCCTAAACTTGGTTGGAGGGTTGATGTGCACAATGTCTAACATGCTTGTTTTCTCATACTTACATTATAGAATGCACAAATCATAGTGAATTGTAATACTTTTCAAATACTTGTTAAACCGTGTCAAAACCTTTGTATCTCACCAACTATTTTGTAGTTGACAGATTCTT
Organism: Smallanthus sonchifolius; assembly: GCA_023525975.1. NCBI lineage: Eukaryota > Viridiplantae > Streptophyta > Magnoliopsida > Asterales > Asteraceae > Smallanthus > Smallanthus sonchifolius. The sequence goes on from CM042031.1 coordinate 27,982,597, forward strand.
TCACATGTTTCAGGTTTACATCATGAGACTTATTCGTGATCACATAGGATGCTTTGGACCTAGACTACTTAAATTAAATGTTGTATTCGTATTATTCTTCCTTGTATTGAATCTTAAATTATTCATTAATGAAATATTGAAACTTTAATAGTCAACCTTGTGCTCTTGAACAACTGCGTCCGCCCCGACGTATAATCCGCCGTCGGTTGGGGTGTGACAGATTGGTATCAGAGCCTTGGTTATAGGGAATTAGGTTATTAGACACATGACCTAGACTATAACTTAGGAGACCCACACATGAGTTATCTCATGTCCTTTACTAGGAATTCTCTCCTCATTCTATTCTTAAATCTTATACGTGAACGCTTGGAGATTCTACGATTCTACTTACCTACGTGCTACAAGAGTCTACCACATCGAGGACACGTTCTTAGGCCTTAAGTCTAAGCCACCACTAAACTCTCGTCAAGAATATTTAAGTTCTAGATAATGTGTGAGAACTTGTGCGGACCGGAAGGGTGGATACCTGTATTCTGGGAAATTCTGTCAAGGAAAGCATTTCGTATAAATCCAAATCAACCGTTGGGCCCGTATGCTTTCCTGGGAATTCTTGGGATGAGTATCCACTTATAGGAATGCATGACTTCTCTAAAACATTAGTGAGCTTAGATCTCTCTTGATATGTCAAAGTACTTACTTAGTGATATGCACTAGACGATGACTATCTCAAATACTATATACTTCATAAATTCATGATTCAAAAACTTTCCTCTATAACCTTTACTCTATGATTCTTATGTCCCGTCTTCTCAAGAATGGTCACATGACAGCATGCTTACTCGTCATGACCTGAAGGAGTTACCTTCAAGGAGAAATTCTTACGAGATTATACTTAAAAACTACATACATAAACTTATATTTATGGATACTACCCAATAAACTTCATGATCGTTGTAATACAACCCTTAAAAACTATGTATTACTTTACAAATTCTCCTATAAACTTCATTATTCTATAAACTTGGCACATAAGGGGAAACTCTTGTGTCTCATTTCATTTTTTCGTCACTCAAGCAAACTTCATTTTATGACTAACTCAAAACTTTGTTACACTTTTAAAACTCAAAACCTTCATACGTCCTTAAAACTTACATATCACCGTTTCTGGTAAACAAAACTTAACGTCTTTTAAACCTAAAGTACATTAACAAAGTGATTAGTAACCTGATCGCTTTCCCGCAAGGGAAGAAGCCTACTATAGGATAAACAAGCTCCACGTTTAAGACCCTAAGCCCACAATAAACCTCGACATAGTACCATAAACCCAAATATCGGTGACAATAACTAAAAAGTTGTAGACTCACGAGGAAATTCTGGCTATGGAAATAGGGTACATAAGTGAGTCCTTGTGACCCACCCCTTCTTCCGGGAATTCTCTTCGTCAGCCCATCAACGTCAAACCAAAAACCATTTTAATAGTACTGTGATGACTCAGTATTATGAATAAAAACCTTTTGAAAATATTTAATCAACTTACTTACACACTTTAATTTTCCGTTTAAATTGTATTATGTAAGGGCTAGAAGTCCCAATTTTGAAACATCTAAACGGAAACCATTTTGAAATTTAATTTTGTCATCATTTACTAGTTTAACTTTCCTTTCATCATTGTAAACTTAACACACCTACCCAAACACTTTCGTCAAAAACAACTTACGTTAGTACTTGAAATAATTAACAACGTTGCATTAAACTATAAAAACCCTAAGTGACACGTGTACCTGAGGAATAAATCTTGAACAAATCTTCTAATTCATAAGCACATTTTCAAAAACAACCCGACTTATGAATCATTACCCCAAACAACCATGACCCTTACTTCTTGTATAGACTTAACACTTGTAAACTTGACCAACTTTTTGCTTGACAATCACACCTATCCTTTATAAATCTTACTCGTACTACTTATCGACGCCTAACTCGTCGTTTTTGAACATCTTAATTACATTCTATACAAAAGAAAACTATACTTTCTGTTATGAATCAAGATAAATCATTTGTAAACACACTATCATAAGCCTTATCAAAACTTTTCCCGTCACCCTATGCTTGGAGGCTTTCCTCATTCAACTCTTGTCACGTAAAAGACTTACTAAAAAAATTACAACGGGGACTAAAAGCTTAAATACACATTGCTAAAACATTAAACTTCGTATACGCGACTATGAGGTCAGGGACTTTTGAGTCATGTAAAACTTGTACAAATACCCAATCCCGTGTTCTTAAAACTAAACATGATCAATAAAGAGCTTAATACTAAAACTTGAAACTCAACTGACTTATCCTATTTTCAAACTTATACTTGGATTCTTAGTCTTGAAAACTTTGTGTGTCCATCTTAACCAAACCCTATGAGACTTGATAAACGTACATTCCATATATACGAGAAAACTTCACTCTTGATACTAAACGCTAGCAGGAAGGAGGACATTACTCTCTTTAGCAGAGTACATCCCCTGACTCCTATCTAAACTAAACATCGGGATCCACTAATCTTCTGGACAACTCGAATCTTTTGTGAGAAAGCGTATAACGGTTAATCCTGTTCCAAACGCTGTCCCACAACTCTCTTAAACACTAGAGCATTTAGATAACCACTTTATACTCAAAATGTAATCGTATACACTGAAGCTAAACTAAAAGACTTTAAGGCTATTCTATGTTTGACGTATTCTTGTTCAAACATAATTTAAACTATTCTATGTTTGACGTATCCTTGTTCAAACACAATTTAAACCATTCTATGTTTGACGTATTCTTGTTCAAACACAATTTAAACTATTCTATGTTTGACATATTCTTGATCAAACACAATTTAAACTATTCTATGTTTGACGTATTCTTGTTCAAACACAATTTAAACTATTCTATGTTTAACATATTCTTGATCAAACACAATTTAAACTATTCTATGTTTGACGTATTCTTGTTCAAACATGATGAACGTATGAGACTTTAAACTACTCCATGTTTGGCGTATTCTTGTTCAAACTGATGAACGTACGAGACTTTAAGCTACTCCATGTTTGACGTATGCTTGTTCAAACACGATGGACGTATAAGACTTTAAACTATTCCATGTTTGACGTATGCTTATTCAAACATGATGAACGTGTAAGACTTTAAACTACTCAAGGTTTGATGTATTCTTGATCAAACACGAGGAAAGTGTAAAGACTTTAAACTACTCGATGATTGAGGTATTCTTATTCAATCACAAGGAAACTTTGAAACTCTAAATCTTGTCACATTCTTCTCTCTCTAATCATTGAATGACGTATTCTCTCTGAGGGACTCGTTAATAAATGATCACTCTTATGTGGAAACTCTAGTCGAGAGTTAAACAAATTATGGTACTCTTTCTCGATCCACACACAAAAGGAAGGACCTATGTAGACTATACGACGATTTAAATGATTACGGGTGCACACGTAAGTACGAAAATCAGCGTATGGGAAGACATAGTAAACTCTGTCGTGTGCTATGACCCAAGACTTATCGTAAAAGGTAGCCACGGAACTTGGGTACCGTAGCAATCCTTAGACGTAATAGTCTACAAACTCAAATCGTTAAACTATCGTCGAACCCATTCTGAGTGATGCATCTCACTTTCAATCATGAATGGGAGTTCATCAGTTAACCTCTTAAATACATTTCTGAAAACAAATCTTCATATATTTCAATGAAACTATATGCTTCTTAGGGAAACTCTTGACAATCAGGTTCTGACAAGATGTACCATGACCTAAAGGTGCTATATTGGTGGCCGAAGATGAAAGCTGATATAGCCACCTATGGGAGCAAGTGCCTAACCTGCTCAAAGGTCAATGTGGGATACCAAAAGCCTTCTAGCTTACTGCCGCAACCAGGAATTCCTATGTGGAAATGGGAACAGCTCTCTATGGATTTCATCACCAAATTTCCCCGAACTCCTAGCGGATATGACAACATCTGGGTAATTGTCGATCATTCGACAAAAGTCTGCTCACTTCTTGGCAATGAAGGCAACTGACAAAATGGAGAAACTTACTCGTCTTTACCTGAAAGAAGTAGTCTCTCGGCATGGAGTGCCAATCTCTATTATTCCGGATCGAGATGCTCGATTCGCCTCTAGATTCTAGCAATCTCTACACAAAGCCCTAGGCACACGTATAAACATGAGTATAGCATATTATACGCAAACCGTTGGTTAAACGGAACATACCATTCAAACATTAGAGGATATACTACGAGCTTGTGTGATCGATTTTGAAAACACTTGGGAGTCTCACCAGCCTTTGGTGGAGTTCTCCTACAATAACAGTTCTCACACTAGTATCAAGGCATCACCATTCGAGGCATTGTACAGACGTAAATTCCGATCTCCGATCTGTTGGACAGAAGTTGGGGATAGCTAACTTACAGGTCCCGAACTTGTATTCGAAACATCTGAAAAGATCGTTCAAATCCGAAACCGTATGGCGGCAGCTCATGATCGTCAGAAGAGCTACGCCGATAAGCGTCGTAAACCGTTAGAGTTTCAAGTAGGCTACATGGTTCTTCTGAAAGTCTCACCTTGGAAAGGTGTGATTCGCTTCGGGAAACAAGGCAAATTGAATCGTCGTTACGTTGGACCGTTCAAAATAGTGAATAGAATTGGCCCAGTAACGTATCAACTGGACCTACCTGAAGGACTCAGTGGTGTACACGACGTCCTTCACGTCTCGAACTTGAAGAAATGTCTAGCACACGAGACCCTCGCGGTTCCTCCTGAGGAACTACACATTGATGAATAGTTGCGTTTCATCGAAGAACCTGTCAAAATTATGGATAGGGAAGTCAAAACGTTAAAGCGTAGTAAAATCCCTATTGTCAGAGTCCGTTGGAATTCGAAACGCGAACCGGAATTCATGTGGGAGCGCGAGGATCAGATGATGCGCCAATATCCTAATATGTTCAAGCACTCCGCGTCAAACTCTTAAGGTACTATTCTAATTTTCGGGACGAAAATTCTTTCAACTAAGGGATGATGTGACATCCGGAAATTTTTTTATTATTATATAATTTTCGGGACGAAAATTCTTTCAACTAAGGGATGATGTGACAATCCGGACTTTTCATCTTAACTCAGTTAACAATTCCGTTAAACTTTCTGTTAAAAACCTAACCCCGTTAGCTAATCCAGTTAGATCTAACTTCAGGGACTTGTTCTACCAATTCCTGAACTTGTATTCATGAATACAGAAGGACTAAACATGCAATTACCTCATTCTCAATTTCTGTTTGACTTTCGAAAGTCAAACCCATATCATCAATCCAAATTCAATCCTAGGATTCGTTTATTTTGAAATTGTAACGGAATTCTCAGACTAATCACATTCCCGTTCATCAATAAGTGTTTAATCACATCATTGATTCGTAATCAAGCTCAATAATGGGTAATAAACCCGTAACCGTCGATATCATTGTCTTATATCACCGAATTCATAAAAGTCGTGTAACCATTACACGCTTTGAGCCTCGGCACTTGATAATCGATCCCCACTAAAACTCTTTCACACGCTAATTTGATCAGAGAAACAGTCGCGGTCGCCGGAGATCAAAACAGTTGCGGTCGACACCCGTTCTACTCGTGCACCTTCCCTTCGACACCAATTCTGGTAACCAATCCCACCCTTAGCTTCGTTTTTACCCTCTGAATGAAAGCCCTATGATTATCGGGGCTCATAACATCGAATTGATCGAAACCCAGAATCTAGGGTTCATACGAAACTCAATTTGGGGCTTTTGATTCTAGACTTGATCATAATCCAATTAATCCACATGGTTAGCTTCGTAATAGGTCACTCATCGAAAGCCCTATGTTTATTTTATCAATTAACATCGAATTGATCACAATCCGTAATCTAGGGTTTGTTCATAATTCGATTTGGGGGTTTCGATCTTAAACGTCATCTCAATCAAATTAAGCTATACCAGTGGATTCGCAATGCTCCTTTGAACAAAAGCCCTATGATTTTAAACCTTGATAACATCCAATTTAATAAATTTGATTTGGTGTTCATAACTAGGGTTTCGACCCTTCTTTTGGTAATTAATTGGTCTTAAACGTGTTAGTTTTGCAATTAAACACATACTCAGATTCGTAATAGCACGACGAGCAAAACCCCTTACTGATTTGAACTTTCGTCATCAAAATTTCGTGTATGGGGGCTAGGGTCGATCGCGATTGGATGTGGGGGGGATATCACAAAGACTCAATTGATAAAAACGTTTGAGTCAGGATCTGTTTGTAATTTGGGTTAGAGCTGAGTTGGTTAAGTGTGTGTGCTTATAGGGGAGAGACCCGGGTTCGAGTCTCTCCACCCGCATTTATTTTTAAACCATTTTCCTAGATACTATTTTAATATAAAACCAAATGTTATATTATTAAAATAATATATTAAAATGTTTAAACCGGGAAAACCACCCATAGGATCGGGTTTGGTTTGTAACCCATATATATTATTAAAACTCATTTATAAAATAATATTTATATTATTTTCAACCCAAAACTCCAACTAAAAATAATATATTTATATATATTATTTTCATCACGTTCATAAACATTTTTGTAACGCTTCAAAGTTATAAATAATATAATTACTTGTATTATTTACACTTGTTATATCCTCGAATAAAAATGATAAATTATTATTTTGTCACGCAAGTTAATTGTTTACGTTACTTCGCTAAACTTAAAAATAATATAATAAATTATATTGTTTTCCTAGACTTCTAGTTAATGACAAAACGCTCGAATATATTTATTATATATTTATTTTGTCATTCGTCGCGTAACGTATACATCTTAATTATTAATTAAAGAATTCTTATTCTCGTGGACACGTTCGTCTACTCGTTGGTCCTACACATGTTTTAGGACATTCAAATCTCCGTGTCATCGTGACAAATCCCATTGTGTCCCTAATTGTTTTGTTTATAATTCTAGGGCATACGTAAGTCGTGCAGGCTAACACTTGAGGTTCTAAATCTCATACTTGTGTGATACTACCTACTACGCAACGCAGGTGAGTTTCACGGCCCCTTTTTACTTGTTTTACTATTAGGGGAGAAACATGCATACTCACAAACATTATTTTACTTGTTTTCCCGTTGGGGAGAAACATGCATACATACAAACAGTATTTTACTTGTTTTCCCGTTGGGGAGGAACATGCATACAAACGAATATCATTTTACTTGTTTTCCCGTTGGGGAGAAACATGCATACGAACATACATCCGTTACTTGTCTCCCAGCCAGGGAGAGACATACACACGGACATGGATCACATAGTATTTCATTACCACTTATGTACCTAAGTGCAAACATAACATGCAAAGTCCTTACACACTTGGACCGTTAATATATGGAGTATAGCGAGGAAATTTGAGTAGTACTACTGGGTTTGACAAACCCCACCCGGGCTAGTCGCGCTAGCACGATTGGAGGTCGAACGGGTGTACATTGTCCTTAACACTTGCCATTGTTGATGTTAGCAATGGCGGAAGGCACCCAAAGACAAACAGTCAGCTTCGGTTGCGAACGCTTAGAGTAACTTGTACATTGTCTAGCTAGCAATAGGTGTGACTTACGTATGAGGATCCAGCAACACTGAAACAGTTTATTTGCATACAAACCTGTGAACTCACCAACCTCGTGTTGACACTTTTTCTTACATGTTTCTCAGGTCGCTTTGGCACAGGTTGCGCACTTAGGACATGCATGGAGTCCTACTGTCATATCATTCATTTCAAATATTTTAAATAGTTTATTTAATTACATTAATTGACGCTCGTTGCGTGTAATTATTTTTACTTCATTTTATCGTTTATGCTTCCGCATTAACTCTGAACTTTTATGTTATGACATTTCAAGTCCCATATAGTGTTGTTTGATGTAACTAATGACTGAGATCCTGGTGTGTCACCTTCCAAACGGTAAAACTCCGTTAGTTGAAATTGGGGGGGTGACAAAGCGTAATCTTATCCCTATCCTTACAACTCATTTAAAAAAATCTAAACGTAACCCAGGGTTTACTTGGGAACGTAAGATACCTTTTCTCATTTTTCTTGTGCGTATCATAGACATCAATTCTTGAAAACAGTAAATTTTCTACTCTAATTTCGGGACGAAATTTCCTAAAGTAGGGGAGACTGTAATATCCCGGACTTTTCCGATGTACTTTTTCCCAAACATTTACCGTATTATTTTAAACTTAAATTCTTATTTCCTTAAATAGTAATTATTCATTTATTTAATATGAATTTAAGGAAAACATTCATATATGTATGTATATATGTATGTTTTTTTTATATAAACAAGACATTATTAAAATTCTTAAAACATATGAGTTTATAATTATATGAATAATTTATAAACTTATTTCAAAAATACTTAAACTTATAAATCTTAAATCTTAGAAATTGTGTTATAAATTTATAAAATAATAAAACTTATAAAGCTCACTTCATTTTTACAAAAAAAAAAAAAAAAACCATATTATTTAATCATAAAATTCTAGGGTCTAAACGGTCGTTTTTGAAACTTAGTTAAACAAAAATCGTATTTGGTACATAAAATGTTGAAACCTTTAAACTCCAGGGACTAAAAGTGCCATGTCTCGAAACTCCCAAACCTGGAAACAGTCTCGTGTTCGAGCCTTCCTAGTCCCGTTTTTCACCCCCTTTTTACTCAAAATCGAAAACGTCCACATTCAACGAACCTCGGGTCTCGCCTCCGGCGTGCGACCCTAACCCGAGGTATCCCAACGCTCGATTCCAACTCTAAGCACGCGGATTTTCGAATTTAAGTTCAACCGTAATCCTCCCAACCAACTCGGCATTAAAGATGAAATCAAGTATAAATAACGACCTAGGATCATTAGCGACATCACCCTTACACTCCTCATACCAACGATTTCATCGTATCGCTCCTGCATTCCCGGATTCCACATCGCGACAGCCGCACCTATCTCGAACCAGTTCTCCCTCGATTCGAAACCATTTCAGGTAATACTTGTATCCATGGTAATCGTTTTCTTGTGAGAATCAAAAGCCCTCTGTTTAAATGCATAAACAGAGGGTGATTCGATCCGTATTTGGACAAATTCGATTCTAGGGTTCATATCAATTTGGGGCTGTTTGGGAGTGTTGTTTAAGTTTTTCTTTTCCAAGTATATACACCAGCGAACCCGTAGCCGGGATGGTTAAGTGTGTGTGTGTGGTTGCGACCCGGTCCCAGACCCGAGTTCGAATCCGGGGGAACCGGTTTTGCCCACTGTTTTGTGTTTTAGTTCCTTTTTAAGCAGTTTTTAAACTTTTATAATTTTTATAAATTATGTTAAACTTTTATAAACTCAAAAATGATTTTTATTTATACTTTTACATTCTGGAACTATTTTAATTAAATAAAACTTGTAATAAATAATTCTTTAAAAATAGTTTTAAACACTTAAAACTATAAAAATACTTTTAAAACTTTATAAACAGGAATTATGTTAATAATCAGAAATTATAAAATTATTTTATACTTTCTGAAATAAACATATTATTTAGTTTAAACATTAAATCGATTTATAAACTTTAGTTTAACATTTAAAATTCAAGATTTATTTATTTATTTAAATAAAATAAACATGCGTAATTTATAAATCATAAAGTTATAAATTTATAAACATTATAAATAGATAACTTTAAATATTTATAAACTTATAAACCTTACTCGAATACTTTAACGTTGAAATTATAGATTTATAAACTTTGAAACTTTAAATTAAAATATAAAAAAAATATTATTTAACATATTTGTTTAAACTTACAAATTTCACTTTAGATATTTAGACTTATAACCATTCTTAAATAATATTTAATTTGTATACTTAATGCTTTAATCTTAAAACTATCTATATTGATAAATTCAAATCAAGTAAATAACCTTTTGATAATTACTCATCCTTAATAATTACTTATTCTTAAATAATTATTATTTATCCTTAATCACTATTTAGTCTTTAAATACTTTGTATTTAATAATTATTTTACTTTTGAAATAATTATTATTCATCTTTAATCCTTATCTTAAATAATTATTTTAAACAATAATTATTTTAAACTATTAACTTATTTAAACTTTGAAATCCAAGTCTAGTATGACTCATTCAAAACCTTATTAAAACTTGACTTAAACACAATCATTCCCATCTCCCACTTGGAAACCTAGTCGATCTTGAAATCCTAGATCCTTACCATAGACTTATAGGATCATACTTAAATCTTTAAACTTGCATACTTAGGCTTATCGTGAGGATATTCTCTCTCCAAGTCTTACAAATACTTATCCGTGTCGGATACTATTCATCATCCAAATGAGTATACTTAGCCCCTTTTTTCCTTTTATGCTTTTGGGATGAAACATGTTCACAATTCTTAAACTTATACAATTCTTGTACAACTATGACTACGTGTTTATTCTTATGTTAAACTTGAGACTTGTATGCTTAGATTAAACTTAAAACTAGCACATTCATTAGCTTTGATCAAACCGATAGTAACAATGATAGATCTATTGTATTTGACCAATCCACCTTGTTTGATTGACCCCTTCGGGGGGGGGGGGAGCCCTTGGTGTTTGTTACTACATTAAACATTAAACTTGAGACTTATAAGGGTAACCTGCGGGTTATGCCTAAACTTGGTTGGAGGGTTGATGTGCACAATGTCTAACATGCTTGTTTTCTCATACTTACATTATAGAATGCACAAATCATAGTGAATTGTAATACTTTTCAAATACTTGTTAAACCGTGTCAAAACCTTTGTATCTCACCAAATATTTTGTAGTTGACAGATTTTTTCTTATGTTTCAGGTTTACATCATGAGACTTATTCGTGATCACATAGGATGCTTTGGACCTAGACTACTTAAATTAAATGTTGTATTCGTATTATTCTTCCTTGTATTGAATCTTAAATTATTCATTAATGAAATATTGAAACTTTAATAGTCAACATTGTGCTATTGAACAACTGCGTCCGCCCCGACGTATAATCCGCCGTCGGTTGGGGTGTGACAAGAACAAGTATCCGCTGCAGATAAGCTTATCCGCAGCAGTTTGTTGGTTAGCAGCAAACTCTGAGATCAGCAACATTTGTACTTAGAGAATTTTGTAGCCATCAGTCTTTATTTCTACATAGGTTTTTTGTTAACGTCCCGATATAATTTTTTTTAAAACAAAGTTGTATTCAAAATCGAGTTTTTTTCGTTGCCTATAGCGAGTGTCGTTACCGTTGTGGTATCGTTACAAGCCAAACCTATTATGGGCGAACAACATCATTGTCGATATTAGTATTATCGGAATCCGTATTAGTATTCGACTTATGGTTTTCGACGACCCGAGCCGGTAATTTTTTTAATTTGTTTTTTTATTATTTAGTTTTATGTTTCCTTTCTATTAACATTATTTTTACCGTTACGCCTACGTTTTCGTTTAATATTTATTAACGATGGGCCCGTCACCGTTTTCTATGATAACTATTGTCCGTTAAGTTTTTTTTTAAATTACGGAATGCGCAATTTTCTTAATTTTTTTTTTTCAATGTTCTAAATTAAGTTCTATTCAAATTCGAGTGTTTTTTTTCTATCATACGCTATAACGAGTATGCGATTCGATGTAAGTTTTATCCACGCAGACGAGTCAAACTAACCCTTTGCGAAACGCGAAGGTAAACACTAGTTGGTTTTTAAACAAAAAGTACAATGTACCAAAGATTTAACCGCCGTATTTTACATTTTTCCGTTTTCTGATAAGTACGGATGGTACTTCTTTCACCGCCGTTTTAGCGCGTGTAGTTTACGAACGAATGAAATAACGTCGGTTGTGAGTATTACGTCATTGTTGGAACGTTATTGGATTAAACTAAAAATCGCGAGTGGGTTAGCGTGGAACTTTTTATAAAAGCAAATGATTTATAGCGTGAATTTAATTTTGAAGCCATGGAAAATTTTACTTTTTTTCATGCTTTATTACTTAAAGTAAATATATGTTTTCGGGTATGCTTATAAGTTAATTAAATTTCCTAATTTTTTTAAACGGCAAACACGCACCTCTTATATTCTACTTTTAAAATGCAGTTGTAATCTAATTTGTGGTATTTGAACCTACATCATTTGAGGTGAGGAAAAGTCTAGGTGCCATTAGGTCAAGTGACCTTGGGAATTAAATTTCTTAATAATTAACTTGTTTTTTTCCGAAGAGAATTAACTTGTTTTTTTTAAGTCGATGATTAACTTGTTGATTAGGGTAATAAGATATCAAACACAATTATCTTATATACTAGTTTTATTAAGAATGTATTGTCGAGTTAAGATTTTGATTTTTTACTATTAACTAATCATAAATATTTAAATGTTATTTTTTATTATACAATTATTTTATGCTCACTCACAGGACAAACTCAAGTAGTAAGGATCAGGTTCAGATAATCGTGTGACTATCACCTAATCATATACCCTTCCTTCTTAAACCTCTGAAAATTTCTAAAACTTATTCCATACGTCTCATACCCGAATGCCATCCAATTACTCATCTCGAATGTTTTGAATTTTCTGGTTTTTTTTACCATCCGTAATCATACATTTATACTGAGTTTATATTGATATTTTATGTAAAATTTATATCTTTTTATATATGATTGGTCAATTTTACCCTCTTCATACGATCTTGATCTATCAATATGATGTTGACTACATATCTTCACATGCAATGAGATGAAATATAAGAAGTTGAGAATGCAATTTGGACATAAAATAGTTGAATGTTTTTCCCACTTTCTTTGCTTTATTAGAAATGAATAAATTTATAATGAGTTAGTGAGATATCAGGGGGTTAACAGTTGAAAATTGGAATAAATAAATATTAAAAACGGAAATTAAAATATGGAAAAATACCCGATAACATTGACTAAACAACAAAAGTTAGGTTTGACTTCGCCGGTGTCGACCTCCCAAATAAAAATTGGCTTCAATTCCCATGCTACTTCCACTACCTATGGGACTCGAAATCTAAAAAAATATATCATATTATATATATATATATATATATATATATATATATATATATATATACTATATAATAAATAAAAGTTTTTCACATGTCATGTGTCGTCTTTATATTTATTTTCATAATTTTTTTCTTGGCTCTCTTTTTTATTAAATACATCTCTATCTTTTAATAATAATATATTTTTAAAGAAAATACTAACTATACTAATAAAACACATTTATTTTAAATTACTCCTTATTATAAGAAACTTTGAAATCTAATTATGTAACTTTTATTTTCAATCAAATAGTAAATGAAAGTTAAATTACATTAAATGGTAATTAACGTATTTTTGAAACCCAATTATATATTAATTTTTACATATTTTGAATTTTTTTATCCTTAGTATATTAATACATTTTTATACATGTAAAATATATACATAAAGATTTAAGAATTTTATATATTAATATTTTTCACCCCGTGTATAGACACGGTTCTAAGCTAGTTATATTATACACACACACACACACACACACACATATATATATATATATATATATATATATATATATATATATATATATATATATATATATATATAGAGTTTCATATAAAAACTACTTGTTTTATGAAAACTACAAAAATTACTTGTTTTATGAAAACTACAAAAACCACTAGTCCATCGTTGATCTGATTAATTAATGGTAATTAGGGGGTGTTTGGGATTGCTTATTTAACTCCAAAAGTATTTTTTTTTTTGTCAAAAGTGCTTATTGATTTATAACTTTTACAAAATGAGTTTTTAAATAAGTGTTTGGATTAGCTTTTGTAATAGGAAAAATCAATAAGTCAATAATTTGTTTTTTAAAAAGTGTTTGGCTTAGCTTATTCATGTAAAATGACCAAAAAACATTCTTATATATTTAAAAGCATATACTATTTTACACATAATATTATATACTTAACAATGTTTTTGAACAAAAATTATAATTAAAAAAAAATTACAAAATATTATATACTTAGTGGCGGTGGTGGTGGTGGGCGGTGGCGGCGGTGGTTGTGGGTGGCAGTTGTGGTTGTGGTGGTGGTGGGCGGCAGGCGGTGATGGTGGTTGGCGTTGGGTGGCGGCGGTGGTGGTGGTGGGTGGTGGGTGGCGGCGGTGGTGGTGGTGGAGGAGGGTGGTGGTGGTGGGTGGCGGGTGTTAGGTTGGCTTTGGGTGGTGGGTGGTTGGTGGCGGTGATGGGTGGCGACGGCGGACAGTGGTGGTGGTTGGCGGTGCCGGGTGGTTGGTGGTGCCGGGTGGTTGGTGGTGGGGGTGGCGATGGGTGGTGGTGGTGGAGCGATTGTAATTGTAAGGTAAAGGGTGGATGTAGATTGGTAATTTTTTGTTTAAAAAGCCAAAAGTCAATTAAAAAATCAAGATTATGACTTTTGAAAAATAATTTTTTAACTCTTTAAAAAATTCAAAACAAAAATGACTTTTATGGTTGTCAAACACTTTTTTTTTAACTTATTAGATTTTTAAAAAGCTAATAATTCATTTTCAAACTCAATTTCAAACACCCTCTTAGTTTGAAATATTTAGAATAGAATTATAAGTAACCAGGGGCATTTAGGGTATTTTTACTTTTTTTATTTGAAAATCCCACAAATCTCACACATTCTGTCTCATATCTCATTCAAGAAATTCTAAGTAATGTATTTTATATAATCTTAACTGGTATATATCTTTAATAAAATTTAAAGGGGAGGAAAATTGGATGTTTTTCAATTCAAATATCACTCCTTGTTTAAACGTATGACTTGGATTAGTTTTATAGATTGTTACATATATTAACTTCATACGCTTCTTTTACGTGCTTTTTTTATGTTTTTATATTCGGAATCGAGCCACCACAACTTCATACGCTTCTCTTTTCGCACTTAACCACGCCAATGTCACCTCCGTATGTTAAACATTATTCAATGATTGTATTCGCAGAAAAATAGATTTGACATTGTTGGTTTTGGGTTCTACAATAATACTTTTTCCCGTCACTTTACGCGGACGGGTAAACCCGCTAGTTTATTACATTAATTAAAATACTTAACACGAAGATAAAGAGAGGTGTGGCATCATATCGTAGACTTTGCTAAGTGGTAGACTGGTAGTCCCGTCATGTAAGCGTCGGTGTATTTTTTTACATATTTTTGAAAT
Source organism: Smallanthus sonchifolius (assembly GCA_023525975.1). Taxonomy (NCBI): domain Eukaryota; kingdom Viridiplantae; phylum Streptophyta; class Magnoliopsida; order Asterales; family Asteraceae; genus Smallanthus; species Smallanthus sonchifolius. The sequence goes on from CM042031.1 coordinate 27,997,920, forward strand.
AAATATTTTCTTTTAAAAAATATATCATTTACTTTCTTAGAAAATCATTTATTTCAAAAAATAATCTTCGTTATAAAATATCATTCTTTTATCATAAAATATTTTTCTTTAAAAAAATCATTTTATTTAAAAAATATTTTATTTATAAAACTCCTTTTTATCAGTTGTTTATAAAAATCAATTAATTTTTATAAATAAATCATTTACTTTAATAACGTCCTTAAAGAAAATAATCACCTTTAGAAAAACATAAAGTACATACAAGTTAGTATTCATTGCTTAAAAAAAATCCTCTTTTCTATAAAATCATTCAGTTTTTTATATCTTTTATTGTTATTATTATTAATTAGAATTGCACGCTTCGGACAATATGGAAGACAATATGCGCTTTGGACAATATGAAAGACAAGAAACAAATGGGTATTTTCAAAGGCTAGAAGATCGGTAGAGAACATGATACAAGACATAAAAATTTTGAGTTTCAAATGGAGTGAATTAAGGGGGAATAAAAATCGATGCAGCTGGGAGAATTGGACCCGTTAGCAGGTATCGGATAAATAATGGGTGAATTATTTTAGTTTGCTAATGTATGTAGTTATCGTGTATGCCATTTTGGCTTGATTGTAATTGGGGTATTACTAGTTCTCCGCTAATGTTTCTATGAGAATTCTTATTATTACCGGTTAAAAAAATTTAATTAGAATTAGTATCATTATCGATTTTTTTTCTTTGAATAATATCATTCATTTCTTTTGAAATCTTGAAATGAACGCATTTGTTTTTGTTTTCTTGCACCGCCGACTTTCTAATATTATTGAAAAGCAAAGCATGTGAGAGTTTCAATTACCATCAAGCCTTAGATGCATATGCTTCTTGGCAGACCACTTCAATTGCTTTTCCATGATTCTCATTGTTTCCGTGTCTCTATATCTAATACAAGTGCCGGTTTCATTTTAAAGCGAGTTTCATTTTTTTTAACGGCAAACTCACAAACATCATTTGTTCATGACGGAACTAAAACTCATAACCTCTTGTGAAGAGGACACCGTAAGCGAGTTTCATCTAAGAATCATAGAAAGCAACAAGGAGGAGAAACATGTACGTGCGTAAGTTTTATAGGCGAGGACATTTGCATCCAGTTAAGCTCGTAGGGTTTTGGCACACATAACCGTACAATATGAAATGAGATAACCTCAACGTGATTTTTTTAATCAAAGTACTATTTCAGACCTAGACACATATTTGAAAAATCAAGTGTTCAACCTAAAAACAACCAAGAAGGTAAGAATAAGATTCATAAAAATTGTTTAGAATTACAATGACTGCTACACATTTTGTTGTCGTATTTTTTTTATTGTTCTTATAACTGAAGGAGTGAGTATAAAGTTAAACATATGATTCATATTGTTAAGGTTGGCTCAAATTTGTGTTAATAATAAACATTTAAGTAAAAAAACTTACACCTATTTGTGTGTTCGTCATCAGTTACTTATTTTGTTTAATAATAGAACAAGTACAAGATTTTTCAACAATTCTAAGCACATGTGTGATGTTATGTATTAAGTTTTCCTCATTTTTATATATCTTTATTATTGTTTTCTTTATATTTTATAGTGATTCAGGATGTTGAGATAATAGCGTTGGTTGATTCAAGTATTCAACTTATTGATAACCAAGAAGGTAAGTTTATTGGAGTTGGTAACGTGAAGAGGCATGTTTATTTCAAAACCAATAATATGGGTATGTTCATTTAAGAACCAATAATATGTTACAAATCGCAAACATTACAAAATACATTTGTACATAAAGCATAAATGATATCTAAAGTCATAGAAGAGAGAAACTGAACAATTACACGTGTAGGGTCGCAGCTTAGTGAGGGCCCGAGGAGCCTCCCCCCTCCCTCGATTTTTCGCTTAGTAGTGTTAATTTATACGTATTCGGCTGAAAATTTTATAGTTTCGCCCCCCTGATAAGAAAATTTTACATAAGTTGTGTACGGATTTTCAATTTGGCATGTCTGATAAAGTGACATTATATGTTTTGCTCCTTTTATAGTAAACTAGTAAGTGTTACTCGCGCATTGCGGTGGCTCGATGCTAAACATCGAAACGTAGATAAAAAACACGTTGAGATGATGTATTTGAAAATCATGAACATGTCATGTCGTAAAATGTAGGTTAATAAAACACGAAAACGAACTTAAAAAAACGTTTAACGAAAGATAAAACCATGTAAAACTGTCTCCCACCCAGATATATCATTTAAAAAAAATGTTTCGAGGATATAACGGTAAAAAATACGAAAGCGAGCCTAAAAAAGTCTTTGATTAAAGATAAAATGGTGTAAAACCTTCACGTAGGGGTGTCGTTTTTACCCGAATATCGAACCCGACCCGAGTTAACCCGAACCCGTTTAAAATGAAACCCACACAACCCGAACCCGTTTAAGATGGAACCCGAATCCAAAGGTAGTATTCGGTTAATTGGGTTAAAAAAATGTTAATAGAGTTAACCTGAATAATAATAAAACGGTAGTTTTATTATTAATATTTATTTGTAAACTTAGCTAAATAAATATGTAACCATTTTTAATGCTTATTTTATTCGATTTTTTTAAAATATGATTGAAAACGGACGAGCAGATATGAATGTGTCAATTCGAAGAGTAAACATTGTATTGGTTGATACGATTTGACATTTTACTTTTTTTTTAATTTATACGATTGGTTAATACGGTTTGGTTTTATGCTTATTTTATTTTGTGTTTTTTAGTTAGTATATGTGTTTAGTGCATGAGTTTGAATGAAAGATCATATTAGAAGTGTTTTTATTTGACATTTTGTACTTATTATCTAATGAAAATAATATTAAGTTAAATTGTAAAGTATGCTTTGCAACTTGTACTTAGAAACCCGAATACCGATTAACCCGACCCGAATAACCCCAAAACCGAATAACCCGAAACTGATTAACCTGAATCATATTTGGGTCGGTAAACGGGTAGGATTCTTATAATAAAAAAACCCGAATAACCCAAAACCCGATTAAAAAATCCGAAGAACACCCCTACCTTCACGTACCCGAATTTAACATTTACAAATTTAGTTTTTAAATACTATAGGTAAATAATAAAAGAAATAAAAGATAATAAATAAATAGTAAAAAAGATCTACTAAAAGAAAAGGTAAAAATAAGTTAAAAAAAATGAAGTTACAAAAATAGGAAGGGGAAGAGTTTCTAACCTGTGGCATGAGGTTTGTAAGCCCCAGCCTTAACCAATCCATCTTTAAAAACATATATAGACACTAATTTCAGAAAAAGAAAAGGCTAAGGATAAGCTGGTGGTGGAGTGGTAAGGTAGAGACCTCGTGTATTCCTGCCCTCTCCATTAGTTTCTGCGGCATGTAAATGAGGCCTAGCTCTTATGCTGATGCACCTGGGTTTTACCCACGCCGATCCAGGGTTCGAGCATCGGCTCTCTTTCAAGCCTGGAAGGGGCCGTATTGGGTGAGATTTTTTCTTGGATGCTCTCTAACTTTGACGCCAAGTGGGCCCGGTTAAGACAACATATTAACCGGAGTTAGACGAGTCTCTACCATATAACGGGGAGCACGACGTTACAATATTCGATGTTCGTCGTTCAAAAAAAAAAGCTAAGGACTTTGCCTTTTAAAAGGATTATAATTATAATATGTTTTGGACAGTATTTGTAGTTATGTGTAGGATTTAATTATAATATGTTTTGGACAGTATTTGTAAGTTATCTGTGGGGACTTGTACATTGTTTGTCATCTAGTGGCCATCAACATTTTATACTTTTGTGGATGATTATTTCCGCTATACGTGGTTACTCTCTACCCTCTAGCTCATAAGCCAGATTTCTTTGTTTTGTTTAAACAATTTACAATTATGGTTAAATAACATTTCAAATATAAACTTAAAATAAATCCCCAAACTAAATCACTACAAAACAACTTAGCATTACCAACGGTTGATTCAACCAGTGATAGTGGTTACTTAAGAAAATTTGTCGTTGATGCTCCTTCGAAAGTATGGCAGTTGGGAAAACAATATTTTGAAAACTGTTAATCCTAATTTTGATTATGATAAAAAATTATTAACATGTATTATTAATTGCCAACAACAAATGATCATATATCACATAAATGTCTATTACACACTTAAGTAATCAAGTATCAACCAATATGTAAGTCAAGATGACATTTGATCAAACAAGGAAACCGACAAGAAATCAACATGATCCAAAAACTTAACCGTCAATATTAATATGTTGTGAATCCAGAGAGAGTACTAATCATATATTAAAAATATAATAAGATTTATAAAAAATATAATTTTATAAGAACCTAGTCATTTCCCAAAGACTTTTTATAAAACCCAAATCAAGTTTTAAAAAAACCATAAATGTTATGAAACTTGTTTATAGAACATGTTTGAACTTCAAATTTGATTTTAGGATTTGGTGTGAGTTAGTGGATCTTCTATCAGTAGAACAATCTCAACATTCTTCCATGCAGAAGACACAACAAGTCTTTAAGTGGATAAATGCCAAAACCAAAGTGGCATGCATCCTCCACACTTTTCAAAATACAAAAGACAATCTTTTGTTGGATTTGGTATGCCAAAGTCTCAACAAAATACGATATAGATAATGAATTTGATACAAAAGAGTCACAAAGCGAGCATCGACATTTGTTATAGATATGTTTAAACACAGCATACGCGAAAGATCATTGTGGCATTAATTATTCGGGGAATAATTAATATTATTATTTGTTATTTGGAAAATAATGAATAAATAATAGTGAAATGTTTAAAGTGTAATTATTTATATTAGTGGAATATAAAGAATAGGTTTAAATATATATATTTGGATGGGATCAAATATATATATATATATATATATATATATATATACGTATATATATACATATATAGGGGAAGAATAATAAGAAAACTCATTGTTCATGAGAAAACAAAAAACTATTTATTAAAGGTAAAAAAAATAATTAAAAAATCATAACTCAAAATATAAATCAAAAACTAAAAAACCGTTTCGGAGACCTTGTTCCCCACGTCGTCCTTTTTCAAAAAAAAAATCAGCGCCCTACTACATATGTGTAGTAGGGTTAGCTTTTGGATTTAGTTTTTTGGGTTAAGTTTAGCTTTTATGTTAGGTTTTTGGGGGAATGGGTGAGGGGTTTAGGTTTTTGGGCGGTGGGGCGGGTTTAGGTTTTTGGGTGGAGGTGGGGTGGGGGGGTTTAGGTTTTTGGGTGGGGGTTAAGTTTTTGGGTGTACTACACATATGCAACACCTTTAATGAGGAGTTTTTTGATTTTCTCATGAAAATAAGTTTTCTAGTGAACTCACCCCTATATATATATATATATATATACTATCTAATTAATAAAGGTTTTTTAATGCCACATGTCGCCTCCATATTTATTATCATCATTTTTTTCTCGTCTCTCTCACTTATTAAATACACCTATCTTTTAATAATAATATATTTTTAAAGAAATTACTAATTATACTAATAAAACATATTTATTTTAAATTATCACTTGTTATAAGAAACTTTAAAATCTAATTATGTAACTTTTATTTTCAATCAAATAAAAAATGAAACTCAAATTATATTAAATAGTAATTAACATATTTTTAAAACCCAGTTATATATTAATTTCTATATATTTTGATCTAGCTTAGAACCTGTGTACTGCACTGGGTAAAAAATATCAAGATATAAAATTCCTAAATCTTTATATATATCTTATGGGTAGAAAAATGTATTACATATAGTAACAATAGAAAACAAAATAAAAAAATATGTAAAAATTAATATATAATTGGGTTTCAAAATACATTAATTACTGTTTAATGTAATTTGACTTTCATTTACTATTTAATTGAAAACTTAAGCTAGGTAATTAAATTTCAAAGTTTCTTATAATAAAAGATAGTTTAAAATAAATGTGTTTTATTAGTATAATTAATACTTTCTTTAAAAATATATTATTATGAAAAAGATAGAGGTGTATTTAATAAGAGAGAAAGTCAGAAAAAAATGATAAGAATGAATATGAATGCGACACGTGCCATGAGAAACCTTTATTTATTATATAGTATAGATATAGATTTTGTTTTCTATTATTAGTATATATAATACATTTTACACCTATAAAATATATATACATAAAGATTTAAAAATTTTGTGTATTGATATTTTTCACCCCGTGTGTATTACACAGGTTCTAATCTAGTGTATATATATATTTGAAATTAAAAAATAATATATATAATATATAGATTTTGAATTTATTAAATAATATATATTATTTTATATATCTAGTTGGAATATGCCAAGAAATAATACAATTAGAAAGACTTATAAATAGGATTTAAATCCTAATAGAGATTTTGAGTTACACTTTAAGAAAACCCTAGCCACCACCACCTACTATGCGCCGTCACCTCCTTGGGATTTTCAGTCAAGAGCAAAAGAAGCCCGGGGCTTTCGTTTTGCATGCAGTTTTGGTGATTTGAGTATTGGCTAGCTGTCACACCCCGTCGAAGGCGGAAACACGGAGTGAGACCGGTATATCGCATTGAACACAAGTACAAGAGAAAACCTAAAAGAAATTTTGTGCATTACATTGAACCATATTACAAGCCTCTATCGAAAGTACAAATACATGGAAAATCCCGAAATTTGCTACAAAGAGTCTAAAATGCCCGACTACAACCAAAGGTACCCAATAATAATTCTTCATAAAGCAAGCCCTTTGAGCTCGTTATCCCCATAACTGTTTACCTAAAAAACATGTTTCAAAAACGGGTCAACTATAAAAATAGTTGGTGAGTACGCAGGTTTTGCGACTCGATAAGAAAAAGTAAGTAAATAAATTTCAAAATGTAATAATAACCATCCGCAGATGATTAAGTACACGTGTTAAGATTTTATTGCCCTAAGCCACAATCAAAACCGTCAGAATAGTTGTTGCCCTTGTATCTAGGTGTCGAATGTGAACACTTACTATGACTAATTATGCGCCCAAATGAAACTACAAGTGTGGTTGCCGCGACCAAAGCTGGGCGGGAGTGTCAACCCAAATAGTACTATCCATAATTCCCATCGGCTATCCAAGCTAATTGATTGTGTTAAAGTGGGGAGTTAATACATTCATTAGTAAACCCATGTAACAACGTGTAGTGTGTGAAACAACTTTCCCCCCATAAATCAGTAAAAATGAAAAGTGGGGCCGCGAAACTCACCTGAACAACGTCGGTGATAAGTGTGACATAGTAAAAAAGAACCGCAAAGTAAGGTTAACAACCAAATTCTATCAAAGGTCAGCAGCCAAATGCAAGCAAAGTGGCTAACAACTCAATGCTACCAAGGTACGGCTAAATCCATAGGAGCCGGAGAAACAGGTGTCCTAACCGAGTCCTACTAACCAAGTAGACACGAAAAATAGCATTTAGGACACCTAAAGTATAAAACCGAGTTTACTACTCAAAAGTGACTATGCAACCTATTGCATACCGAAAAACCCATGCATACGCGTACGAACCGCTCAAAGTTGTAAAACCGCTTTTATATAAATTCGTGACTTTGAAACCTTAAGTTTTAGACTTTATTAATGAATATTAGTAGTTATAAAGTCATGTATGATAAAATCTCAAGTCACGGTTTTGTTTGACCAAAAGCGCGGTTACGTGCGTAAAGTCCGGTTTACAGTTTAAAAATCCGATTCGTCCGAAACTAGGGTTTTAGTGTGATTTTAGCATCCAAATTAAAAGTCTAATTTCATGTTTTTAATGTGATCATACTTCTATCCAAAATCTTCATAAACGTTTTATAAAAACAATTTTATACAAAAATTTCCAAAAATAGTAACTTTTTATAAAGTTTTAATAGACCATAATTTCAAAACCATACTTAGTCATAAATTTACTACTTTAAACTTATACCAATTGATCATATACATAAATAAAAATTTCTGACCAATTTTCATATTTTTTCAATATCCAGATTATTTATTATGAATATAATACTGTTAAAATTTAACAAATTTCGGAAAAATACTTAATCTTATCAAAACTTCACCAAATATTTACCAGCTTAGTTTTAGGTCCATATGAGATTCTCTTCCAAGTTTCAAATCAAGAAGTTGTCCAGAAGTATAAAATCCCCAAATCAATTGTTTAAAATTTATAAATAATAAACACATACTTAAACAAATCCAATTTTCACGAAATTTATACAGAAGTCTTCATTTATAATGTACTAACCACTGTACAAATTCTAGATTTTTCCAATACACAAAGTTATTTTTCTCAATTTTCATGTATTAAACTTATAGGAATTTTAATAAATAATCCATAAAGAGTTTGGTCACCAAATATTCCAGATCTTCATTTTAACATATATTCTACTGACTAAAAATAGATTTGTGTGCCAAATCAATAATTTTTAAAAATCCACCAAGAACATGGATGTTCTTGAACATTCAAGCTAACTAAACAATTTCTAATCCAAATGTACCTCAAAATCAGCCTTGAATGATTTTAATGGAAGCTAATATCTTGTGATTCCTTAATATTTAAACCTACAATCACAATGTGGTTCCAATCCAAGATAAAAACTCAAAAATCCACTTTAAAATTCATAAGAACACAAATGATGAACACCAAGTGTTTATACACTTGATCACCCAATTTTTGCAAGATTTAAACTAGATAACTCATTGTGGATGATTAAAACTAGTTTTCATCCACAAATCCTTGTTAAAATTGCAAGATTTAAGCTTTAAAACACTAAAAACATCAAAACTTGAAAATCAAAGTGAGTGTGTGTAGTGTGTGTGCTCTTGGTGTTCTTGGATGATGCATGCAACATCAAAACAGAAAATAAAAGTTTAAAAACATGATGGAATGCCTTTTAATCTCTGGAACAAATATCATAAACAACTAGAAACCAAGAATCAAGCTTGGATTGAGGTGTTCTTGAGCTAGATTTAAAAAAAAACATTGAGAGAGTGTGGGTGTGTGTGAGTGTTACGGTCAAAGGGAGGAGAGGGGAATTATAGGTGGTGTCAAAAATCTTTAGTTTTATAAAGAAAGTTTGTAAAATTTACCCACTTTTTATAAAAATTACACCCCTACACATTTTAATAAATATTTTTATCCAAACATAAAAATCTAGTATCTAAAATAATGAATTTTGATAATATTTGAAATATAAAAACTCAAAAGTTTTTTAAAAAGTTATACCGGGTAAATACCGGATGAACCACCTTTGATCGTTAGTTTAATCAACAATCACAAAAGTTAGCACATATAAATACTATAAAACATATTTTTCAACTAAATTTAAATATAAAAATTAATTTCAAGAAATTAAATTTTACCATTTATTTAATGCGTTCGCAGTACACGCGATGTATGCACTTAACCGGGTTTTCTAGTTCAGACCTTAATGTTCTTCTAAGGCATTGTTCCTAGAATTCCTATAAACACTTCAAATATATAAAAACCATAAAATTAAAAAATATAAACGTATAAAAAGTCGAGAAACGGTGTTGAGCCGAAAATTCACGGTTGTCACATTAGCACTGTTCGTTGTTGTGTCGTTGTGGATATCGATAGTGGAGTCTTTCATCATCATCAACAAGATCAAAGGTAAGTATAATTAAGTGTTTAATTATATTCTCTTCATCTTCGTTTCTACTGTTCTTGCGATTGGATCACTGGTGCGGTTTTTCCCCGTGTTGATTTGATTAAGACTTAGGGGGCGTTTGGTTCCTCGAATTCGTTGGAATTGTAATTTTAAGGAATTGGATTTGGAATTGTAATTTGTCCAAAGAATTTGGAATTTAAAAGAATTGGAATCTATTAAAGGAATTTGAATTCCTAACCCATTTGAGTGACAAAACATTCATAAAGAAATTGGAATCTATCACTAAGACCACCACCACCGTCACCGCTGCCACCAACCACCCCCACCACCACCACCACCGTCACCGCTGCCACCAACCACCCCTGCCACAACTACCCCCACCACCACTATTGTTATCGCCGCCGCCCGCTCCTCGCCACCGACCCTCGCCACCGCCACCGACCCTCGCCACCGCCACCGACCACCTGGTTACTTGATCAAAGTTCCGATGGACGCCTAATCAGTACACGGCTACTTGCACACTATCCAATACTCAATGTTTCTCATGAACTGGGAGTGTATGTAAAGTATAGAATAATTTAGCAATTGAAGAAAAAATAGACAGAGTATTAGATAAAGATGTTAATAAAGATGTTTGTGGAATCTGCTCTTTGAATACATGATCGCAACAAAAGAAAAAAAAATTCAATATATTAACTTACGTGTATTTTAAGTAAATTGGGTATTGCACCACCACCCTACCACCCTGTCACCACAAAAATTGACACGGTTTCGAGCAGCGACGGTAGTCGGGATGGCATCTACAGAGGGTGGCAGTGTTCAGGGGCGACAGACGACGGTGGCCGGCGGAAACAGTGGTCGGGGGTGGCATCGACGGAGGGGAGTGGCGGGGGCGGAAGGGGTGGCGTTGTTCGGGGTGACGGACTATGGTGGGTGGCGGCAGTCGGCGGAGGTGGCGACAGAGGTCGGGGTGGCGTAGTCGGAGGCGGTGTTGGGGGTGGTCGGGGTGGCGACGACGGCGACGGAGGCGTTCGGGGGTCGGTGGCGGGGCAGTCGTGGGTCGGGTCGACGGCGGCGGCGGCCCCAGGGTTAGGCGGTACGGATGCGACAACGGTGAGTGGTAGAAGATTCCATTTATTTTTGGTGAATTCCTTCACAATTTGGAAGGAATCTGAAATAATTTGTTTGACGGAATTTGTTGGAATTAATTCCAATTCCAATTTCAATTTTTGTTGTAAGTAAACATGTTGAACATGTAGATTCCAATTCCAACAAATTATGCAAACCAAACACAATAAGGAATGAAATTTCAATTCCAATTCCAATTCTAATTCCATCAAACCAAACGTACCCTTACACTGCGATTTTGGGCTTTGATAAAAATTTTGAAAACCTAAAACTCTACAAGAAATCCCAACAGTGGTATTAGAGTCGGTTTTGTGAGACTCTAGAAACCCTAACCGGTTTAAATCCGTTAAACCGGGTAAAGTTTTGATTTTAATCAAAACTCTATTTTTAATTGCAACTTTATTTTATATATTACCAATATTATTTTTAGTTGGTAATCCCAACATCTTTCTATTCTGATAAAATTCTTCAAATCCAGTCATGGGTAAAAAGATCAATTGATAAGGTTTAAATTATGTTACATAAGTGAAAATGACTTTCGAGTGTAAAATTGGACAAACTATACTGTTCAAAATATTGAACAAAAAGGTCACCAGGACGACGGCGGTCGGTTGGTGGTCGACCGGTTAGCGGTCGAGATCGACCTGGCCAGTCGAGATGACTTTTTGGCTTTTTATTTTTCCTATAAATTGAGGCCTTTGTCTAAACTTTACACTCACCCCTTTTGCTTTAACTCTTTCACATATTCATGTAATATATTCTCTCTAGTTTACTTCATATTAAACATCATTTCAAAGAGAGAAGATCAAGGTCAAAGATCAAAAATCAAGAGAGTTGTTTATACAACTACCATCTCATTATTCTTCTTGTGTTGTTCTATTGTAAGGGTATTGTTACATTATCTTAGTGACTACTTTATGAGGTATTTATCAATATTGGGAGTGTGATAAGTTTGTGAGAGTTTCTCTATCTTGATATACTGAAAAGTGTAAAAATCACTATCTTGACATAGCGTGTTGAAGAAGGTCATCGCTACTTTTGTATAGTGATATTGATGTACAAGGTGATCACTACATTTAATTAGTGAAACGTTTTGTGTATCGGGGGGAGGGGGGACGTTGAGTAGATTAGTTAACATCCATTTGAACCTCTATAAATTTAGTTTTGTCTTTATAACCCTAAACTCTTTATATTTATTGTTCATTCATCTTATTGAGTTCTAACAAGTGTTGTTCCAAGCAAGATAAAGTTCTAAATAAGCAAAAATATTTAGAATACCTATTCACCCCTATAGTTTTCTACAATAGCCGTGGGTAATTTCATTCCTGACGGAATATGGCATACGAATAAGCCATCGATTACCGACAGGTCTACCAAGTCGCATTCTAACACTTTTACCGATAAATTAGTAACAGGTTTTTACTACCAAATTACCAACATAACTTTTGAATTATTCCCGTCAGTTGAGTTCGTCGGAAAATAATTTTTTATACATAAAAAAAATATTTAATAGATTTTAAATTCTAGGAAATAAGAATAAATTATAAATTCTGGAATTCAAAATTAAATTACAAAACTACAATAATTAAAAATAAATTCCCGTGATGCACTTGTGATGAGTTGGGCTCATTTTAGCATATGTCTCATGGAAAACTTGCGTTGTGTTAGGTTTTGATGTATTGCAAAGTACATGCATTTTACTGTCAATTTTATTCCCACTTTGTGTTTGTTTTGCTTCGGTTTTCTTCTATAACTGCTTGTACTTTATATTTCTATTTCTTATGGTTGTTAGGTCACAAAGGAAGCAGATATGATTGAAAACGAAGAAGAACGAGTTTCCAGTTCGTGCGAGAGGGCTGTGGATAAGAAAAAAAAGAAACTTTCTGGATTTTTACCCCTGTCGCGTAGCGCGACAGGTCTTGGAATTTCGTCGCGCTACGCGAGGATTGCAAAATGACAGAATTGCCCTTTTAATGATTGTCCGACTGTTTTGTCTTTTCTGGGGCCCTCGCGTTACGCGAGAAGTGTGCAAGATCCCGTCGCGCTACGAGATGGGTGGTTTTTCGCAGACATCTCCTTTTAAACCAAAAATTAGAAAACCCTAAGGATCGAAGAAACGAGCCTGGAGCGGCTGGAGGCGATGAAAAGTGACGAAAAAAGGTGTTTTCAAGAGGAATCAAAGGCTGGGAAGGTATAGGATCGAAGAATCAAAGCATTGGATCAAGGATATCGGGTGTTCATTGTTCGGTTTACCTTGATTCTTTGTTTCTCTTTGATTTCTTGTTCTTCCTTTGTTATTAACAGATTATGAATTGTATTTATATGATGTTTCTTGGCTAAAATTTTAGAACTACCTAGGTTTAGATGATTGCACATGTTTGACATTGGTTTTTGTTGGTTTTTAGAACTTTTGAATGTGAAGAACTCATGATGTAACAAACTTGGTTTTGATCATTGGATGTGTATGCGTATTTAGTATTATCAATTAAATGATTTTTCAATCCTCATGTGCTTTGATGAATGTCTTTCATATAATAGGTGCATGCTAGATCAATTGCCGTGTGTTTTTGATTATTGGATGGTTTGCTAGACGTAGTATTCCATAGGAATGAAATTCGTGAATTGGTAAATCTAAATATTCAACCAATCTTAATAGCTGTGAGGTGAGAGATTGTCGGTTTATCTCGTGTGTCTGATCGCTAGTTTAGAATCTTTGTGAGAAGGTCTGTCTAGTTCGTCGTTCGCATCTTGTTTACCGAGTCCAATAGGAAATTCTTAGTTATCCCTTGCACTTAGGTGTATTGAGACTTTCGCGCTGTGAGGTAGATTGTCTAGCGGATACTTCTTGAGTAGACTGGATGACCTGTGAGGGGAACCCGTCCAGCCGGTGGTTTAACGGCTTTTAGGTCTCTTAGTTGACAATCCTTGAGAAGGGTCGAGGGTGCTCTAGGTTCCCTTTGAGTTTAGTATTTTAAGATCCCGGTATCACATCAGTTCCATTACCGATAGAACCTTCGTCAGACACGTGTAGGATTCGGGCCTAGGTAGTGCTTTCACCCTATCTGTTTTCGTTCCGTAGTTATTCTCACGCTAGTTTGTTTGTCCTCGTCTTTTCCTTTATTTTCTATAGTTTATTTCTCTCTTAAATAAAAAGAAACCCCCCTTTTTGTAATTAGTTATCCTGCATCTGAGTCAGTATTTCGCTGTACATACAGTGTCCGTAGGTTCGATACTCGGTCTTATCTATCTATTCTGCAAACGATCGGTACACTTGCCGTATTGTGCGCGTTAGTTTAGGTTTGTCCGTTTTATTATAAATATTAGAACTTGTAGGTTTTTGCGTATAGTTCGTAGCACACCAGGTTTTAACATATATCATGACAGAACTAGTAAATCTAATCCTACGGTTTAACAAAAAATAAGAGGATTAGCTTGCTTATAGATATATCGACAACATAAAGACTGTAAATCGAATATTTCCATTAATTACATGTTTTAAACTATTATAGCTTTATAAATACAATGTCAACTTATCTGTCTAATTATCCTAACTTATCCATAGGATCGAGTCATAACCCAGAGTAACATTATAATTAATCAAGTATTTCAACAAGATATATACATACAATTTGGAAAATGTACTCGTCTTCTACCTAACTTTGGGGCAACGTATTGTTCTACACCTATTACAAAATGACACCATAAATCAATACAACAACAAAATCACAATATGTATTACAAATAAAAACAAGTGTAACACATACGCAATCAAAACTGGTTCATATTCGCTTAAAAATGCTAGTCGTTAGAAGAATGATCAGACAAAATTGGTTTATCTTCGCTTCTTGTATCTTCATATGTGCCTTCAAGATCTTCTTCCTCATTGTTAGCATCCTTTCCATCATCAATATCGACTTCAATGACATCTCCTGTGACAAGAAAAATGGGTTAGATATCCAAGTTCAATTATGCAATTGTCGAATGGTGTACCCTTTTGTTGATTTGAAAAAAGTTGTTCATATTATGTATGATCATCACTGGGAACTTCATTAACATGTTGTTCTTGTTCATATACCCCCTTGCTTTATCTTGAAAATAATCCACCAAAGTTTCAATCATTTGTTGTCGAAGGTTAAAGTGCATAATACACATGTTCTCCTTATAATGATAGAATGAACATGTCATTGGTATCTAATTTTGATTTGAATTTGATATCGACCAAACCATGTTTTAGATCCACTTTAAACTCGTGGCCACTATCAAACCATGTACAATTGAAAAGCACAATAACGCAATGACCAATGTCGTAATATCCCACCTCTAGGACCTCATCAAGCAATCCATAATAGTCAGGTTCCAACTCATTGTAAGAAGTCACTCTCTCTCACACACACCACTATTATGGTGACATACCCATCAACATGTTTTTGGGTATGAAACTTGTATCCTTTTCCAAAATATCCCTTATGCGACATAGCAGAACATGCGGGTTTGTGTGCTATGGTTTTCAATTGATTGCTTATGTCGACTGCGAGGTGATTGAGCTATAAATAAAGAAAAAACACTAATTAGTAAATAAATAAACACATATTTATTATGGTTTGTACCTTTGAAATTGGTATACTTACATGTTTGGCGAGCCAATTATCTAACACTTCTTCCTTGGCTTGATCCACAAGAGCATCGTAGCATAAGGATATTTGATTTATACCCGTTCTTCATACAAGCAACCAAAAGGGTGAACATCTATACAATTTAACAAGACATATGTGTGGATTTTAGACATCTCATCATCTGTGAGCATACTTTGTCTCCCGCCTTTATCAAGTGACCTACAAGAAGGTACCTTGAATTTACTAAGTCCATTATCGGTAGTCGAACTGGTAGGAATGTTGGGAGGAAAATATCTTGGCACATGATTATGTCTTGTTTCTATTTGTAGATCAAAATATAGCGAGAAATAGTTAGATAGTTCATTTACCATATATGACTCAACTATAGATCCCTCAACCCTTGTCTTGTTTCTGATCGTACTTTTCACTCACCCAGGCATCCTTTCCAAAACATACATACACCAATATTGGATGGGACCACCAAGAATGATTTCACACATGAAATATATCACTAGGTGTTCCATTGAGTCAAAGAAACCGGGTTGAAAGACTTGTTCCAACTTGTAAATGGTTACAACAATACTATTTTGTAGTTTTCCAAGTCTCTATGTGTAATTGTTTTGAACATATCACACGATAGAAAGTGCACAACTTTGTTATTGCACCCCGTATTGTAGACATAATCATTCATCGTAAGGTAATTGGACTAAATGTTGTATAAACACATGACAATCGCTGTAAAGCTATAATATTTAACGTTTACGCACTCCTTATATTCAAAGCATATATGTCTAGAAATTTAAACATTTTCAACCATTCATAGAGGAATTTTAGCTGTTGTTTCGTTAATGTATATTATGCTTTTGGTTTTACTAGTTTGTGTCTATGCGTGAAAATGTGCAACTTCGGTCATGAGCAATATGCTTCTACATCTTTCCTTGATTTTACATTGTTTTTCGTTTCAAACTTGTCCACCATAGTGCTAAAAAGATACTTGAATATATTCATCTAAATGTGCATGAAATCGAGATTGTGACAGATTAACAACATCTTCAAGTAAGGGAGCTCCTAGAAAATTCTTTTCTTTACCCAATTATGGGTTTCGCCGAACCTCAAAATATTTTTATTTTTTCTTTGTACAGAGCCTCTTCAAAATTTGTTGGATAGTCACGGATCTGCACCCAAATTTCTTCACCACTTAATAACTCTGGTGGACCGTTTCTCGTAATATATCCACTCACAAATTTTTTCTTGTCATTGCAGAATTTGTGTTGTTTAGGTAACCATATTTAATGACAATCAAACCAACAAGATTTACTTACATTTAATAACAGAAATGAACCCACATCACCCACACAGTATGGGCTTGCTAACTTCCTGTGTGTGCTCCAACATACAACATTGCAAAGGCAGGGAAGTTACTAACAGTCCATAGTAGTAATACTTTCATCATGGAATTATGTTTACGATAAGAATCACACGTAGCCATACTCATATAACTCCTTCAAGCCGGGTATTAACGACTTAAGAAACACGTATATATATTTTGCGCGGGGCTCTTTTTTACAGGAGTGACTAACAGAAGATAAACATACAAATCTTTTAAAGCCAATCCTGGAGGTAATTATAGACAGTAAGAAAGACTAGCTAACATGAATAAGCCTTCGCATTGGAACTACTCTAATTAAATCCATCAGTGCATAACCTAAGACAAACGTTTCGAACTTCAGTAGCAAAACTAGGATGGTTCAAGTCCAACAATTCCAACCCCATACATTTTGCTCATGATAGAATACGCACCCACAACGATATACCATATTCTTAACTATTCTCACAGACCACATCCAAACAATGATCTGTCATTTTTGAAATACACGGAGGTCGCCATTTTTAGGCTTGAGAGTCTCCATGGTTATCATATTGGCTACTTATAGAAAATATTAACAGTTGTTTTTGGTTGCCTTATTGAGAAACAACGATTGTTATAATATATTGAAGGTTTTACCGATGAAATTCTACCAGAATATCTATCGGTAACGTGGCCCTACTGACATATGCTTGAAAAGCCTGGCGGGAATCTTATAAAAAATCCGCTTTAATATTTTGACAAAATAGCAACGGAAAGTTCGTCGGAAATTACATCCTAGACAAACGAGCATGAATCTTTCTTAAAAAGGCTCTAGGTGTGAAATTATTGGTCTGTGATTACCAGCGGATTACTGATGGCCTAGCTATCCATCGATAATTACCGATGTAAGGCCGAAGGTGTGTACCAAAGTCCAAAAAGAAAATAAAAACTTGAAATTTGGTGGATTCCTTCTATAATCCATTAGTAAGATTCCGACAGAACTGTTCATAGGTGAAAGTGCAATTTTCTAGTAGTGCATTTTCTAGATCAACTAACAACATCACAAACATGATATTAAGAATCCACATAAGTCCCTTGGTGGATGCCACACACCGTCCATGGCCTAAAAGCGACATGAAGACTATGGTCGATGTCATGGTAAAAACACGTATCGACTCTATAAACTAACTTGATGTCCAAGGACCAGAAAAGAAATCATGGTACCATGAACGATCGGTCTCACAGTTCAATAGTGGATGTGGATTGACCGTACTACTCTAGAATTTTTTTTATAAATTGACTGAAACGCCCTACTATTTTTATCTTTTAAAATATCAGAGTTCATTGAAATTTGGTCCCAGTTTTCAAAAACATTAACACCATGGTAACACATGTATTTTTATTTATATAAAATATTATTTTACATACAATAATATAATGATTACAATAGATCTAGGGATTCTTCTCTCTCCGACAGCCACGTCATGGGAAGCTTCATTCGTTTCGAGTGCTTTTCCTTGCAGTGTTTTGAAAATGTTTTCACGTTAACTTACACTAAGTAAGTACACTGCTTTCTTTATTTCTAAAAATATTTATTTATTTACACAAGGACCTTTTGCCCGTAGGCTGGGCACCTTTATTTCTCATTCACAAGGTCGTTCCGCCCGTAGGCTAGGCACCTTTATTTCTTATTCACAAGGTACTTCCGCTCGTAGGCTGGGCACCTTTATTTTCACATAAGGTCCTTCCGCCCATAGGCTGGGCCTCTTGTTTAATATTTTCACACAAGGTCCTTCCGTCCAAGGACTCAGCCCCTTGTTTATATCTAATTTGAATTTTGGGTATCATAGACCCATTGCCTTCCAAAGTTTTTTTCAAACACACATAATCTGCATGTATTCATGACATCTTCTCATGTTTGTTTGGCATATACTTTTATAATACCTTTGGACCCGGTCCTTTCCCTAAATCCTTGTAAAGGTTTTCCCTGATGAATCAAAGAGATTTATATATAGGGTGTATCAGCGGTGTACCAACCACCCCTTTGATACTTCATGAATACTCCGTTACTTGGTTTTAGGGTTTTTACTCGTTCATACCACATAATCACATTCTGATCACATATAGTTAGCATGTATTCTTATTATGTTTTTGAAACCAGTTCCTACCCTAAACCTTTGTAAAGGTTTCTCCCCGAGGTATATTGTGATTTATGGGCTTCATCATGAATCCTGGGTCTAAACTCGCCTAATCGTGGTATCCACATATGACCAAGTCGAGTCTTGACTTCATATTCGTTTTCTTCCAGAAATTTCTCTTGACCGACCATTCTTTCTTTCTTGTCGTTTCCTTCTTTTAATGCTTCGATTTGCGTGTCTAGAAGTTGCTTCATGAAGTCAGGAGTTACTATTATTTTGTATGCTTTTACCCGGATAAGAAGATGCTCTTCCTTACGGCTCAGAGCATCGGCTACTACATTAGCCTTTCCCGGATTATATGGAATGTCACAGGCTTAATCCTTTACCAGTTCCAAGCACCTTCTTTGTTTCATGTTCAAGTCTTTCTAGTCAAAGAAATACTTAAGACTTTTGTGGTCTCTATAGATTGACACTTCGTTCCGTACAGATAATACCTCAAGATCCTTAGTTCGTATACTGCTGCAGCTAATTCTAGATCATGTATTGGATAGTTAACTTCATGCGTCTTTAATTTTCATGAAGCATAGGCTATCACCTTTCCTTTTTGCATTCTCCTAACCTAAGTTTTGAGGTATCAGAATACACCACAATGTCTTCCATTCCTTCTGGTAATGCCAGAACTGGAGCTTCCGTGAACTTTTCTTTTAAGGTTTGGAATGCCTTTTTCTTGTTCTGTATTCCATTCGAATTTTGAATTCTTCCGAGTTAGTTTAGGCAGTGGGGTGGCTACTTAGAGAAGTATTGAATGAATCTTCTGTAATAGCTTGCTAACCCCAAGAAAATTTTGACTTCTGGCGGATTCTTTGGTGGTGACAATTGATGTAGTGCGAATCACACATCTTTATTCCTATTGTTTTCATGTGTTTTTGATTAGTTTTATCTTTGTTTTGAGTCGTTTAGTATACTATTGAGTATTTGTCTTGTTTACAGGTGCTCGTGAAGATTACAAGTGAATACATGAAGAAACAAAGCAAGAGAAGAAAGCCCAAAGTTTAAAAGTAAAAAATGTAGAAAATAGAGTTCTCGCGGTACGCAAGAGAGTAAGAAGAAAGCCTCGCGGTGCGCGAGGGAATCCAGAAGCGCGCATGTCTAATTTGTTCCTCGCGGTATGCGAGGAACTCAACCCACTATCTCGCGGTACGCGGGAGACTAAAATTTCGATAAAAACCCTAAATTCGAATTAAATAGAATTTGATAGCCATTAAGCAAGGAGTTCGAGTTATTGCCGTCCAGAGAGAGACCAAAGACGATTTTGGGAGTTAGGAAGCTAATTGAAGAGAAAATCTTGAATCTTTGGATCCCGGGTTTGTAGTTTAACTTGTTCGATGTTCAAGATTCGATTTTTGTGTTTGATTTGATAGTTTGAAACCATGGTCTATGTTTATTACTTCTGTTTTGGTGTTTTGAACATGATCATAGGCTAAAACTCATATACTGCCGGGGTCATTAGACAAATATTTGTTAGAGTCTTGATTTTTATCAGTTTTGGATTATAATGATGGTTTAATGATTTTTTAAAAGGTTTCTTGCTATAAATTGTGATGAATCTATATGCTTAGATCTGATGTATGTTTGATTTCAATTCCGTGCGTTAATTGTGGATGTCTTCCGGTTTGATTTGCGTATCTAGGTCATAGACTTTAGGGTTTGTGATTGTTTGTGTGGTTTGCTAGAAAAAGTAGCCACTGGAGTTGTGATTGAGTGTTAATTAGAACTGAGTGTGTATCCTGTCTCAATACCCGAGAAGTGAGAAATAGTCGTTTGGTCTTCATTATTAGGAATCCGAGTGTCAACAGTCTGATAGAAAGTTGGTATTAGGTGTCTAGTGATTGTTGCTATTCTGAATCATAGTTGTTATTTTGAGATTACCCCATGCATTCTTCGAATGTATTGTGGACAGTGAGACTGAAAGGTGATCTGTCTTTCGAGTACATTATCATTGTTGGAGAGACCGGAAGGTAATCCATTATCTGGTGAGTTATTACATCTTTAGGTTCCTTAGTTGGTGACACCCTGAGAGTGATTAGAGATCCACAAAGTAGTCTAGAGCTGTTTCCTTAGAAATTCAGATCCATCATAGTTTCTAGAACCGGTAGAAGTTGTGCTTTGCAAGTAGGATTCCGACCTAGGTGGTATTATTCCAATCTCTGATATTTCCTTAGTTCTTTATCTTGATAGTTTGAGTCGATCCTGTTTGCTGCATTAGTAGTTAATCTTTAGTGTAGTCGACCCCCCATCAATCAATCTTTAGTCCGAGTCAGAGTCTAGTATAGTTATAGTAGTGTCTCTAGGGTTCGATAACTCGGTTTACCATTAAGCTGTGCTACACTCGATAGGTCCACTTGCCTGTCAGTGCGGTTTAGTCGAAGGTACTACATTTATTACTTAGGAGTCTAGGTGAGGTTTTGTTAGTTTTTATATAGACCGTTTGGACGACATCAAGTTTTTGGCGCCGTTGCCGGGGACACTTGGCAATAGCAATATTAGCTTTTACTAGTTCTTTTGTGTGATTTTTGGTTTATTTTCTTTCTTTTGTTTTGGAGTCTTAATTGTGTGTCTCTGTCTTATCTAATACTTGTGTGTCCTATCTGAGTGCCTAACATAGGATAGAGTCTTTCTGTTTTCGAGTCTTTATTTGTTTTCTTTTTATTCTTGTGTCAGTTTATGCACCACACTCGTTCACAGGAATCACCACCATATTCTGCTTCTTTAGAGCCTGAACGAGAGCTTCACGAGCACATCTGCGACTTCCGGGAGCGTTTGAAAGCATTCTGCAGTAACCAGGTACGTTCTACTAGCCCAATTCCATTTTCTATCATGGGCGACGCTGACCCACCAGCGAGGCGTACGATACACCAGAGGGCAAGTGACGGGGTCACCGGGGCGAGATCTTCGATCACACGCCCCGCTATTTTGAACACCTATACATGGCAGATCCCGTCACATGTCATGAGCACGATCACTCATGCCACTCAATTTCATGACCTCGAGGATGAGGATGCAACCGGACACCTGTCACGCTTCGCGCGCATATGTGACACTTTCAATAGCACGGGTGTGTCTAATGACGCTATTTACTTGTGTCTCTTTCCATTCTTGTTCTCTGGGCGTGCTTCTACTTGGCTTGACACCCTCCCCGACAATTCTATCACCACATGGGAGGATCTTCAAGTCGATTTCTTCAAAAAGTACTATCCACCTTCCAGGGCCGCTCGCCTTCGGGATCAAATCTATTCGTTCCAGATGGACCCTGATGAGCCTTATCACATGGCCTGGGAGAGGTTTAACGCGCTGCTGAGCCGATGCCTAAAGCATGGTCTTTATGGATGGGCAGTTGTGGAGAAGTTCTATAATGGCCTCACTTTTGAGAAGTAAAAAATGTTCAACACAGCTGTGGGAGGCCATATCATGGACAAACTCGAGCCTGCTGAGTGTGAGGAGATGTTCGAGAGCTTCGCTCTGGCAGAACAACAACACTTATCTACTAGGACTTCCATTCCTAGTGCTAGGATACCCGCCTCTTCTCCTAGAGGTGTGCATCAGGTCACTCCTGATACTAGCATGGCTGCTGCACTTCCAGCTATGGCGAACGAGATCAAGGAGATGAAGCTTAGTGCTCTTACGTGTGAGGTGTGCAGGGGAGGACACGCCACCATAGATTGCCCCATTTTTCATCAGGAGTAGGTGAGTTTTGCTGGCAACCAGAACTAGAACTAAGGGTACAACAACTGCAATAATTCTTATGGTTCGGAATGGAGATCTGGAAACAACCCGCCTAGGTTAAATGGTCTCCAGAATCAGTATGGCAGAGCTAAATCAGGAGCGAGTTTGGGAAGTAGTGTCAACACAAGGAAGATAGAAGAGATGATATAGAATCAGACACAAATGCTTGCCCACTTAGTCCAGTAGGACAGGGACGCTCGGCAAAGACCGGATGTCCACGACACTCTATTGAAGAATCAACAGTCGGCATTTCAGGACTTGCAACGCACGGTAGGAGACATCGTGAAGAGCTTGAAGGACAGATAGGGAGGTCCATCTTCAGGCCCCAATGCTTCAGTGATGGCCGTGTCGATCAGAAGTCATAGAGAGGAGAGAGTAGAAGAGGAAGTCTCCCACAGCGCTGACTATGACATCCCTTCGCCTGAAGAGGTGAAGAAGATAGATTGGAGAGATCAATTTGCTGAGATCAATGCTAGGATGTTAGAGGAGCCTGAGTTGAATGCTGTGTCGACTAGGAGTAGAAGAGCAGAAGAGCAGAAGAGGAGAACCCACCGGTAGAAGAAGAAGAGCCGGTGGATGAGGAGATATAGATGGAGAAGCCTACCGAGAAGGTAGAGGAAAAGAAGAAGGGGGTGGAGATGAAGTCCCCCGAGATGGATCTGACTCGTGTTCCCTATCTAGCTCGCTTGTTGCCTCATAAACACGCTAGGGAATATGGTCATTTCCTTGATATGTTCAAACAACTCAAGGTCAATCTCCTATTTATAGAGGTCCTCCAGCACATGCCAAAGTATGGCAAGTTCTTAAAAGATCTTCTTTCCAACAAGAATAAAATTGAGGATGTATCTAAAGTCTCACTTAGTGAGCAATGTTCTGTAGTGGTTCAGAACAAACTGCCAGAGAAACTGGCTGATTCGGGTCGTTTCACGATCCCGTGTCTGCTTGGCGGTTTGCCCTTAAACCACGCGTTGGCTGACCTGGGTGCTAGCATCAATATGATGCCATAATTTGTCTATAAACAACTAGACCTAGGTGAACCACAGCCGACGCGCATGAGCATATCCTTGGCTGACCGCTCAGTCAAGTATCCACGGGGAATTGTGGAGAATCTTCTTGTAAAAGTAGGCAAATTTGTCTTCCCTGTGGATTTTGTCATCCTGGACATGTATGTGGACGATAGAGTCCCACTCATCCTAGGACGCCCGTTCCTACGTACCGCCAAAGCAATGATCGATGTCTTTGACGGGAAACTCACACTTCGTGTGGGGGATGTGTCAATCACATTCGATGCTACAAAGTCTGTGAAGGATGTTGGCGAGCAGAGCCACTCCGTGTGCATGATTGATGCCTTCATGGACGAACATCGGGACTCTAATCCAGTAGAGGATGCTGTTGATAGGGATGAAAGAGGAATGATAGAGAACTCGCCGGATTGGCTTGAGAAATTTGAAAAGAAATTGGTAGGTCCCCACTTTTAAGTGCAGACGGTGATGATTGCAGTTTGAGTGAAATTTTAGCACAAGTGGAGAAGATAGTCTGTGAGACACCAAAGGTTGAGGTTGTAGAGTTCACATCAGTAGAACCACCTGTGCCCGAGCCCTCACCCGCCATTAGTATCCATGTTGAGGGGAAATTCTAAAGTTGAGTCCTAGTGCTAGTGCCCATAGGTCTAGGCCACCCCGTAAGAGAACCCGAGCGTCGAGTGTCTCTTATGATTTAACGAATGCAACCCCCAAGTGTGGGGATGTCGAGAGGTAAGAAGTTACTGGGGCATTTGATGCATATCATCTTCGGACCGGGTAGATTTAAGTTGTGGTAGAAAGATCTAAGTGCTAAAGGTTCAGTGTTTGGTAAGGGTGTGAAGTTGCTGAGGATTTGGAGGACCGGTAGACCGCGGAGGATGACGGCGGTTCCGGTTAGGATCAAGGAGAAGCCTCCCGATAGGCTTGTTTGAGTTTCGGGCAAGTGCCCGGGATGTAGAGTTTGTGTGCATTACTTGGTCTGAGTTCATGTCAATTTCTGTGTTTTTCGGTGTGTATGTTTTGTTTGTGTCATGTTTTGCAGGGAATGATGCTTGATTCGGTGAGGAAAATCATGGGGAATGAAGTTTCAGGTTTTTTTACATATGTTTTTATGCTTGGAATGGGTTTTTATGGAATTTGGGTGACAAAAATTTTAAATGATCAAAAATTTTCTGAGTATAAAAGTTGGAAAAATCTCTTAACTTTCTGTTACCCGCCATCTCTCATTGTACGTGACGCCTTTAGGAAGTTCTCTCGCGGTACGTGAAGAACAAACTTTATGGCCGGCTTGTAGTTCAATCCCTCGCGGTACGCGAGGGAAGGGACTTTCATTCTCGCGGTACGCCAGGGGTTCCTGATTCACCTCTTATTTCCCTTGTTTCCTATAGTTCACCACCTCTATCCATCATCCATTCACATCATTCATCATCACCAACCACCATGACCATTGGGAACTTTGAAACCATTCGTGACCGATGACCTACCTTGCTGTGGCATTCATGTCTATGTGTTTGCCATTCATCGAGTATGTTTCTCTGCTATCTATCTTGAGTCAGTTTAGTCTTCTATTTTTTTGAGTCAGTTTGATGCTGCGGGTATTGTGTGAGTTTATTTTGAAGGTTTTACCATCTCGCCCGTACTCAATCTCCATTCGGATGGAATTGATCCTGATATTATTAAGCAGCCCATCAGTTTGTGCAACCACGACCGAAATGCTATACGGTGCACAAAAGGAAGAACGAAGCTGGATTTTCATTCAAGAGTATATACATTACCAGCTAAGTCGATTCTTGTTTTTATTTTTGCATTTTTATTTTTAGTTGTGTCTTGCTTCACATTGAGGACAATGTGTCTTTCAAGTGTGAGGATGTGAGTGTCTAGTTTGTCTTGTTTATAAAAATTCAAAAATACAAAAAAATTAAAAAAATTTCAAAAATGTCCTTCGAAATAATTGCTTATACATGGAAAATGATAGTACAACTGGATCTACTTGTTGTGTTTAAATAATTTAAATAATTAAAAACGCGTCTAATTAGTGATGTTTTGGTAGACCCAGTCGGCTTGAATAGCTTAAATAGCATGTGAGTGTTACTTAGGATTAATCACGTAATTAAATCATGAAATCGTGTGGGCACTCATCTTAAGGTATCGGTAATACTGAAACTGTCAACATAGGGTGATAGGTACCACATTAATATAATATCTATTTGTTTTTGAAATTTTTGGCACAACATTCTCTTTTTATGAGAATAAATCCGAGTTTGGTGGCGCCCGTATCCATAGTCCATAATTCATGAGCTTTATTGATTAGAATTGTGAGTTTTGCTTATGTGTTACCCTCCGGGATGGCCACTTGGAGAAAACACCCCTAAGTGATTCTTATGTGCTTTATTGTTAGAATCTAGTGTACGTGTTACCTTCCGGGATAGTGACTTGGTTGAAACGCCTCTAGACGAAAGTTCATTTGCTTGAATTAATGCTCATTATCATACCATTCATTCCATATTTCATCTAATTTCTTAAACAAATAAATCTTAGTTTAACGTGGTAGGGTAAATCTATATGGTTTGATCCGTGCCTAGACATGACCATGAGACGGGATTAGGTAGAGCTGTAACTTCTAAGTGTGAGTCACATAGGTTGATTGATATCTGTATAAAATGGAATTAGAACACATTACGGGGGCTAGATAATTGGTGCTTGGGTTTAATCGGACATAAATACTGATTATTGCCTTTTAACGCATGAGTATGTTTTCCTAATTGGTAATTGAAGAATGTTAAGTCAGATCTCAGTTATGATTCCATTGCAGTTTTTTCGAGGATGAAAAAAGGTTAAGTGTGGGGATGTTTGATGTAGTGCGAAGCACACATCTTTATTCATATTGTTTGCATGTGTTTTTGATTAGTTTTATCTTTGTTTTGAGTCGTTTTTGTATACTATTGAGTCTGTCTTGTTTACAGGTGCTCGTGAATATTACAAGTGAATACATGAAGAAACCGAGCAAGAGAAGAAAGCCCAAAGTTTAAATGTAAAGAATGTTGAAAATAGAGTTCTCGCGGTACATGAGAGAGGAAGAAGAAAGCCTCGCGGTACGCGAGGGAATCCAGAAGCGCGCCCGACTAATTTGTTCCTCGTGGTACGTGAGGAACTCAACCCAATATCTTGCGGTACGCGGGAGACTAAAATAACGAGAAAAACCCTGAATTCAAATTAAATAGAATTTGATAGCCATTATGCAAGGAGTTCGAATTATTGCCGTCTAGAGAGAGACCAGAGGCGATTTTGGGAGTTAGGAAGCTAACTGAAGAGAAAAGCTTGAATTTTTGGATCCCGGGTTTGTAGTTTAACTTGTTCGGTGTTCAAGATTCGATTTTTGTGTTTGATTTGATAGTTTGAAACCATGGTTTATATTTATTACATATGTTTTGGTGTTTTGAACATGATTCTAGGCTAAACCTCATATACTGCCTAGGTAATTAGATGAATATTTATTAAAGTCTTGATTTTTATCGGTTTTGGATTATAATGATGGTTTAATGATTTTGTAAAAGGCTTCTTGATATAAATTATGATGAATCTATATGCTTAGATATGATGTATGTTGTGTGTTAATTGTGGATGTCTTCCAGTTTGATTTGCGTATCTAGGTCATAAACTTTAGGGTTTGTTATTGTTTATGTGGTTTGCTAGAAATAGTAGCCATAGGAGTTGTGATTGAGTGTTAATTAGAACTGAGTGTGTATCCTCTCTCAATACCCGAGAAGTGAGAGATAGTCGTTTGGTCTTTGTTATTAGGAATCCAAGTGTCAACTGTCTGAGAGAAAGTTGGTATTAGGTGTCTAGTGATTGTTGCTATTCTGAATCGTAGTTGTTATCTTGAGATTACCCCGTGCATTATTCGAATGTATTATGGAAAGTGAGACATAAAGGTGATCTATCTTTTAGGTACATTATCATTGTTGGAGAGACCGAAAGGTAATCCACTATCTGGTTAGTTATTACATCTTTAGGTTCCTTAGTTGGTGACACCCTGAGAGTGATTAGAGATCCACTAGGTAGTCTAGAGCTGTTTCATTAGAAAGCCAGATCCATCATAGTTTCCAGAACCGGTAGAAATTGTGCTTTGCAAGTAGGATTCCGACCTAGGTGGTATTCTTCCCATCTCTGATATTTCCTTAGTTCTTTATCTTGATAGTTTGAGTCGATCTTGTTTGCTGCATTAGTAGTTAATCTTTAGTGTAGTCGACCCCCCTATTAATCAATCTTTAGTCCGAGTCAGAGTCTAGTATAGTTATAGTAATGTCTCTAGGGTTTGATAACTCGGTTTACCATTAAGCTGTGCTACACTCAATAGGTCCACTTGTCTGTCAGTGCGGTTTAGTCGAAGGTACTCCATTTATTACTTAGGTGTCTAGGTTAGGTTTTGTTAGTTTTTATATAGACCGTCTGGACGACTTCAACCATTTCAATACTACCTCTACTTTTGCTGGGTCCACTGAAATGCCTTCAGCAATCACAACGTGACCCAAACATGATACTTCTCTTAACCAAAACGCATATTTCAAGAATTTTGTGTATAACTTTTTTTTTCTTAAAGGAGTAAAAACTTCACGAAGATGTTGTGCGTGTTCTTCTTCACTTCGTGAATATATTAGAATGTCTTCAATGAAGACAATGACAAACTTATCCAACATTGGCCGACAAACTCGTAGTGTCCGTAACGAGTTCTGAATGCAGTCTTAGGCACATCTTCTTCTCATACCTTGACTTGGTGATACCCGGATCTTAAGTCAGTTTTGGAAAAACAACTAGATCCTTTTAACTGATCGAACAAATCATATTTTCTAGGAAAGGGATACCTATTATTGATAGTCATCTTGTTCAATTCTCGGTAATCTATGCACATTCTCATGCTACCGTCTTTCTTCTTCACAAATAGAATTGGTGCACCCCATGGGGATACACTTGGATATGTAAATCCTTTATCCAACAACTCTTGTAGTTGTGACATTAATTCCTTGATCTTGGTAGGTCCTAACCAGTAAGGATTCTTAGCCACCGGTTTAGCTTCAAGAATTAAGTCAATTTTGAATTCGATCTTTCTCTCTCTCTCTCTCTCTCAGGTGGAGCACCCGGGAGATCGTCCAGGAATACATCAGGAAATTTATTTACAACTGGAACTTGGTCGAGTTGTTTTCCTTTCATCTTTTCATCGGCCATATAAGCTAGAAATGCTTGGTGACCTTGTCTCACGTAGCTTTTTATCTTAGCCATTGTGCATAGTGTGATCTGGTTCTTTTGTTCACCAAAGGTACTAACTTCCTTTCCTGCAGGTGTCGTAAACTGTACAATCTTTTTATTGTAGATGATTGTCGTGGAATGGGAGGATAGCCAGTCCATCTGATCACGTCGAATTCTTGCATCGCCATCGGAATTAAGTCGACAAGATATTCCTCTCCTTCGATAAGTAGTAGGCAATCTCGGCATATTTCAGTTAGTACACAGTTTTTATTTCTCGCAACTTCATCCTCTAATCCCTTAGCCAACTTACTTCTACCGAAGGTCTCATAGTTTGAAAATTTCAAAGCAATGAAGGATGTACTAGCTCCGATATCGAATAAAACACAAGCAAGTAGGAAGCTTAAGAGGAAGGTACCTGATACGACTTCAGGAATTTCTTTACGTTCCTCTGTTGTCATTTGGAAGGCCCTACTCCTTGGTTTCGGAGCTTCGATATGTTTAACTTCATCTTCCACTTTCCCAGATCCTTCTATCGCCTTCTCTGTTCGCGGCTTGAGTTTAGGACATTCTCTGCTCAGATACCCTGGTTTGTAACAGTTATAGCACAATGTTTATGTTAGATGTCCAGTCTTTCCACACTTGGCACAACTGAGAGTTCGGAATTGGCACTCTCCCAAATGTTTCTTTGTACAGAACCTACACTCCCTTTTTCCTTTCTTGGGGTGTAGTTGCTGCTACTAAATTTTCTGAATTTAACTTTCTTGATGGGTGCAGGAGAGGGAATGTTTTCTCCTTTCCTTTTCCCATCTCTCTCCTCTTGTCTTTTGAGCTCTCATTCTCTTTCTCGGGCCCAATCAATCATCTCTTCTAAGTTCGCCCATTTAGACGGATAAATGAACTCCCTAATCTCCGTTTTCAGAACAAGATGGTATCGCGTCATCTACATCTTGGGGGTTTTAAGAAGCGCAGCACAAAATATGGCTTTATCGAAGAAAATGCCAGTGATCTCGTCAACCAACTCTTTGTCTTGTCGGAGGTGAAGAAATTCCTCCGTGATTCTATCCGATGCCGTTCGTGGGCAATAATGCTTCAGGAAGTTCTCCTTAAATTCTTCCCACTTCATTTTCTTTATTTTATCTCTTCGTTTCTCTTGTTTTACAATGCCCTACCAATCTTCGACTCTTTCTTTAAATTTATTTTTGGCTAATGTTACTTCATCCTCTTTGTCGCAATGGCACGCATCGAAGACCATTTATGCATTTCTAATCTATGCACGTTCATTTATGCATCTCTATTCATGCATATTCACATTTCCAGCTTACTATCTACTAACATAAGTTATCATATGACGTTTGCGGTATCATGGTGGTCCCATACATTAACTCTCATACTGGACAGGTATGAAAGCAATCTATGTTAGGCGTCATAATACTCCCAACTACCATATGGTGCTTACATCATACAAAGTTTAGCCCATGTACAACACATACTTTTCTTAGCACTCGAATTTAAACATATATGCTTCCTCAGACGGCCACATAATGAATCCCTTTTTATATCATGAGCACTTCTGGTTTGAGTTTAAGTATCCTTTCTGATAATCAAATCTCTCAAACCATGCTCTGCTACCAACCTGAAACACCCTACGTTTATTTCTCATTCACAAGGTCCTTCCGCCGGTATGCTGGGCACCTTTATTTCTTGTTCACAAGGTCCTTCCGCCCGTAGGCTGGGCCCTTATTTAATATTTTCACACAAGGTCCTTCCATCCATGGACTCGGCCCCTTGTTTATATTTAATTGGAATTTGGGGTATCATAGACCCATAGCCTTCCATTTTTTTTTCAAACACACATAATCAGCACGTATACATGAACTTGTCATGTTTGTTTGGCATGTACTTTTATCATGCCTTTGGACTCCGTCCTTACCCTAAATCCTTGTAAAGGTGTCTCCCCGATGCATTAAATAGGTTTATATATAGGGTGTATCAGTGGTGTACCCAACACCCCTTTGATACTTCTTGAATACTCCGTTACATGGTTTTAGGGTTTAGACTCGTCGATACCACATAATCACATTCTGATCACATGTAGTTAGCATGTATTCTTATCATGCTTTTGAAACCAGTTCCTACCCTAAACCTATGTAAAGGTTTCTCCCCGATGTATCAAAGAGGTTTATATATATCGTATACCAGCGGCGTGCCCACCACGCCTTTGATACTTCATGAATACTCCGTTACTCGGGTTTAGAGCTTAGACTCGTTTATACCACATACATTCATTACCCGTACATAAGTACTAAAAACAACAAGACTTGGTACGGGTCTAGTGTACCTACGATAATCTCGTTCTTGTCTACACTGTGTACTATCTATGCTAAAGCATTTACTGTCCATTATCTGTAGTAAGGCATTATTGTCTATGTTCTATCTTAGGACATTGACTACCTTCTTTCTACTTTCTTTCCATTGACGGGCTGCTCTGACTGACATTCATTTCCTTTCCTTTGTCACATTCTCAGTTTAACTTCAGACATTATCACAAATGTCTGAATCTCTCAAACTATGGCTCTAATACCAACTTATTTATAGGCTGATGCATTAAACTGAGAATGTGACAAAAAGGAAATGAATGTCAGTCAGAGCAGCCCGTCAATGGAAAGAAAGTAGAAAGAAGGTAGTCAATGTCCTAAGATAGAACATAGACAATAATGCCTTACTACAGATAATGGATAGTAAATGCTTTAGCATAGATAGACACGAATGGCTAGAGGAAAGAGAGGTGGTCGAACCGGTGGTCGTACTGGTCGTCGCGGCCGACCGCCAGGTAACCGAGCACGAGTAGAGGAAAGTGATCACTCCTGCAACATAACTGAATCGGTACATGTGGAGCATAATGATAGTGAGAACAATGTGTATGTCTAGAATGGTGAACACAATGAGGGATTGGTTCTCGAACCGATCGTAAGGGAAGCTATCGTGGCAGAGGTCACCTAAGTCTTGAAGGACGTCTTACCGACAGCACTGGATGAGCCGTTGAAAGAGTTTGGAATAGAGAGGAAAGAAAAGAAAGAGGAAAGCAAAAGAGGCACTGAAGTCACTGACAGTGACGACTCTGAATTTGAGGTGGTAGCTCGAGGCTGCAACTACAAATCATTTCGGGGGTGTGACCTGCCGAAGTTTGACGGAAGGAAAGACGTTGTTGCCACTTTCGAGTGGACAAAGAGGATGATCAGAGTGATCAACATTAGTGAATGCCGTGATGATCAAGCGGTCAATTTTTCCACTCACTCATTCACTAATGAGGCTTTGAGTTACTTGAGGTCGATTCAGCAGACCAAGACCTCCACTTCTCTAAAGAGGATGAAATGGGATGACATGAAAAAGCTTATAACTAAGAAGTTCTGTCCGCATAATGAAATTGATAGAGTTGAGAGAGAGTTTTTAGGGCTTTGTGCTTGTAGTATAACTCACCCTAATATAACTCAAAATACAATGAGCTAGCCAAGTTGGTTCCACATATGGTGGGCATTGAAGAGAAAAGGATAAAGTACTACATTAAGGGGTTGCCACAGAAAGTTCGCGTGCACGTTAAAGCCAACGCCCCTACAAGTTTTGAATCGGTAGTGGAACTAGCTGGAATAGTGTCTGATGACTTCGACTCTGCGGACCCACTGCCTACTGAAGATCCAAAGAAAGTGACAAGTGTCGTTAAGCGGCCGGTAAAAATGTGGGCAGGGCCGGAGGCGAAGAAGTTGAGGATAGAGGATGGGAACGATTATGCTAAGTGTGGGAGGAAGCACTATGGGGAGGGCCGCTTGGGTCTGAATATCTATTATCGGTGCGGAAAGACCGTGCATTATTCGCTTGAATGCCAGTGCTTCGACATGCGATAACTGTTGTACTCCGGGGCACATGGCAAATGATTTGTCGCCGATCCAAAGCTGCTGGCACCAAGAAAGGGAAAGAAGCGGAGAAGCCAAAGGCAAGAACCCGAGCGTATGCACTGACACAGGAGGAGGCAAGGGGAAACCTATACGTGGTGTCAGGTACGTTCATTCTTGAACACATTTTTGTTTCTGTATTATTTGATTCGGGTGCTAGTAAAAGCTTCATATCGTCTTCAAGATGTAAAATAATGAAATGCAAATCTACTAAATAGCGTGGGCCTTTAATTTGGAGACTGCTGTGGGTAAAACCACGAAAGTGATAGAACTAGTAGACAATTGCACGATAAAGATAGATGGCCATAGCTTCCCTGTTAGGTTGTATGTTATAGCCTTGGGAGGGTTTGATGTCTTGGGTATGGATTGGTTAGCTGCCAACGAAGCCCGAATTATGTGTAAGCGAAAGATAGTTCATCTCAAAGCTCCTGATGGTAGCGAAGTCTCGGTTTACGGAGATTGTGGCAGCTTGATAACGAATGTCATTTCGATGATTAAGGCATAGAAGTATATGAGACGCTGATGCGAAACCTACCTGACCTATGTGATAGACAAATATATAGAAATAAAAGAGTTGAAAGACGTACCCATGGTGTGTAATTTTCCGGAGGTGTTCCCTGAGGACTTACCTGGATTACCGCCCGATCGGGAGTTGGAGTTCCAGATAGATCAAGAGCCAGGTGCCCAGCCCGTGGCTAAAGCATTATACCGACTTGCACCACTAGAGATGAAAGAGCCGATGACACAATTAGAAGAGCTTCTGGATAAAAGCTTTATCAGGCTAAGCATTTCTCCTTGGGGGTGCTCCGGTGCTGTTTGTAAAGAAGAAAGATGGTGCCATGAGAATGTGCATCGATTATAGAGAGTTGAATAAATGCACAGTAAAGAACAAATACCCGCTACCCAGGATTGATGATCTGTTCGATCAGCTGGAAGGCGCAAAATGGTTTTCTAAGATTGACCTGCAGTCGGGGTATCATCAATTAAAGGTAAAGTACGAAGACATATCGAAAACGGCATTTCACAAGCAGTATGGACATTACGAATTCCGCGTGATCTCTTTCAGTTTTACAAATGCCCCAGCAGCATTCATGAGTATGATGAACCAAGTGTGCCGACCGATGTTGGATCGATCGGTGATAGTATTCATAGACGACATACTCATCAACTCAAAGAGTGAAGGTTATCACGCCTGTCACATACGGGTAGTACTAGAGACACTGCAAAGAGAAAAGTTGTACACCAAATTTTCAAAGTGAGCATTCTGGTTTAGGGAAGTTCAATTCCTAGGTCATGTCATTACTGAAGACGACATTATGGTTATTCCGACAAAGATCATGACAGTAATGGATTGGGAGATTCCGAAGACACCGACCGAGATTTGGAGTTTTTTGGCATTGGAAGGCTACTACCAAAGATTCATTCAGGACTTCTCGAAAATAGCCTCGCCTCTGACAAATTTGACATGCAAAGAAGTAAAGTACGAATGGGGTAAGGCTCAGTCTGAAGCATTTTAAAAGTTAAAGAGGAAGTTGACCCAAGCCCCAGGGTTGGCGCTACCCGAGGGTAACGAAGATATGATAGTATATTCTGATGCTTTAGGACAAGGGTTAGGATGTGTATTGATGCAAAGGGGAAATGTGATCGCGTATGCGTCACAAAAACTAAAGATTCATGAGGTCAACTACCCGACTCACGACCTTGAGCTCGCAGAAGTCGTCTTCGCATTGAAGATTTGGAGGCATTACCTCTACGGAGTAAAATACACCATTTATACGGATCACAAGAGCTTGAAGTATTTCTTCGAGCAGAAATAACTTGAACATGCGTCAAAGGCGGTGGTTGGAGCTTTTAAAGGATTATGAATTTAAAATCCTATACTACCCGAGAAAGGCGAATGTGGTTGCCGACGCCCTAAGCCGAAAGGAGAATCGACCTCCTATTAGGGTGAAAGCTTATTAGTTAGTAGTGACACAGGATTTAATGGCCTAGTTAGAAATAGCACAGACAGAGGCACTCAAAGAAGCAAACATAAAGAGAGAACGTATGGTTGGTCAACAAGTAAAGTTAGAGATAAACACTCATGGAGTGAGGACCCGATGTGGTCGTATGTGGGTTCCCAAGGGCGGATAGCTTAGGGCCAAAGTACTTGACGAGGCCCATAAGTCTCAATATTCCATCCACCCAAGATCCACGAAAATGTACCAGGATTTGAAGAAAGAGTATTGGTGGCCTAACATGAAGATTGATGTGACAGAAAATATGAATAAGTGTCTGACTTACTCACAGGTTAAGGTCGAACATCGAAAACCATACCGTAAAATCCAACCTTTGGACATACCAGAATGGAAATAGGAGCGAGTTACCATGGATTTTTATCACTAAGCTGCCTCGCATAGCTAAGGGCCATGATACGATTCGGGTAATAGTGGATCGCTTGACAAAGAGTGCACACTTCTTGCTGATCCGAGAGACGTATTCATCTGAGAAGCTGGTAGAAGTATTTTACAAGGAAATAGTCACTAGACATGGTGTACCATTGTCACACCCCGACCGATGGCGGAATCATCGGGGCGGGACATGTAGACTGTTCATAAGCACATGGTTTACTAGATTGAATATATTAAACATCAAATTTCATAACAAGTAGTCCAAACACAACCAAATCCAAGATAGAACAAAATTGAAATACATAGATTTCTTTTATTTAATTTAACTAAGTCCAAGCCTATGTGTAGCACATCTTGATCAATCTCACACATTAGAACCTGAAACATGAATAAAATAAAGTCAACTAAAAAGTTGGTGAGTATAACACAGGTTTATATAGATAGCATATAGTTTGTAAAACAAATCCTTACATAACATGATAAATAAGGCATTTATGGGGAGCAACTATTGTGTAACCATGTACAATCAAACCTTTGTAACTAGCATGCAAAATTGTGTTGTCGGTATCAATCACCCCAATATGAGTGGGTTTGTTAGACTCAATAGATCTATCATTGAATACCGTCGGCTTGAATAGTTAATGATTGCACATAATCGCATACAACGGTTAGCACACCTAGCACTCGGGCATAAAGCTCAAATTGCACACATGAATGTAAATAGGATTTGTACTTGTGTTGTTTGTGTAAATGTAAACATGTAATTTGAATAATGTTCATGTTTCACCAAAAAATGTAAAAGAGTAAAAGGGGCTATGTATACTCACTTGATTTGAAGGCGTAGCTAACAAAGATACTAGATAGAATAAGGATCCTTGAAATGCACAAGTTAACCTAAAGTGTAATGTATATGGTATTAATAGTGTGCACCAAAGTTTAAGTCTAAAGTTGCATTTGGACTTATGTAATAAGGTCATTGATTTGTAATTGGAGGTATTGAATAAAATATATAAAGTTTGAAAGTATATTTTTAGAACATTTTGATTAAGGTTTGAGTTTGAATAATTAAATAAGTAATGTAAATAATTATTGTTTATGAAAATATTACAAGTGTTAAATGAAATTAAGTGTAAATAAATAAATGTCTTTGTTTAAACATAAAGTAAATAAATAATCATTATTTTATTTATTTATTTATAAAATGTAACTTAACCATTTAAATACTTTTTAAATGAAAGGTTTAGCAATAATTGTAAATTAAATTTTATAAACTTTAAATAAATAATTTTCCATTTATTAAATATTTGTTCTTTCTAAATAGGATTAAATGAAATTTTATAAAAATCAACTATTTTTATTTTGTAATTTAATCAGAATATTTATTGTTTGAAAATATATAAAATTTATAATTCTGCCAAGAATTTAACTCACACACGACCATGCCTGGGAAGGGCACGACCGTGCTCGAACCACGGGCGCGACCATGCTAGTCAGGGCGCGACTGTGTTGATCAAACAGAGGGCTTAACTAACTAAATCATTAGGCACGACCGTGCCTTGGCTAGGCACGATCGTGTCTATGATTCTAAGACACGACTGAGATTAGCCAAAAGGCATGATTGGGTCTGGACAGGAGTACACGACCGCGCTGGTATTCGGCACGACCACGTTTCATGAGGCACGACCGTGCTAGATGATTAGCGCGACCGCGTCTGTTCCAAATCAGGAACGAATTGACTAATTCTTATAATAACAGGGTTGGAAATCATAAGGCTTTCACGCATTAGATTATTTCGAGTCTTTTTGCATAGATTAATTGGATTTAAAACGTGTCTAGAGTCGGATTCGATTAAATCATTTTTGAACGAAAACTAGATTCAGGTTTAAGATGATTTCCACATTGGAAGCCCAAATTAACATGGGGCTTTTGATCTAAGGACTAAATCGATAGAGGACAAGGTTTCAATTACCCGAAATGATGGCGAATCGATAGCGAACGG
Organism: Smallanthus sonchifolius; assembly: GCA_023525975.1. Classification (NCBI taxonomy): domain Eukaryota; kingdom Viridiplantae; phylum Streptophyta; class Magnoliopsida; order Asterales; family Asteraceae; genus Smallanthus; species Smallanthus sonchifolius. The sequence continues at coordinate 28,035,237 of CM042031.1, forward strand.
TAGGAAGGAGTTCCGACGTCGGCGAGCTTGGTTTCCGGCGTCTTCTGCTACGATTCCGGTTGCTTCAAGTGGGTCAGTAGCTTCTGGGAGGATTGTTTGTGCGTTTGCTTGGGAGAATTGCAAACAATTTGGAGGATTCGACGGTGTAGTGGACGATTTTGTTGATTATTAGATGAATTGATGAAATTCCGTTTATTTGTTGTAATTAGGATGATCAAGTGGCTTAACTCTGTTTGTTAATAGTTGGAACGTGTAAAATGGTTACGAAATCGAACGTCTCTGTGATTAAAGGTTGTATTTCCGTTTCAATTGGTACTAGGCGCGACCGTGCCCACATGCGCCGCGACCGTGCTAAGGCACCAGGCGCGACCGTTCCAAAGCAAGTCGCGCGACCGTGCCAAAGCACTCGGCGCGATCGTGCCAGAACTAGGCGCGACCGTGGCTATTAGGGTTTCTTGTTATTTTTCAACATTAGCCCTTGTAACTTTAGTTTTTGACATGTTTGTATAAATAGATACTTATGTAGTGTTTTAGTAGGTTATAACCATGTAAAATTTACGGATTAACATTGAAATATAGTATTTAATTGATGGTACGAATAGAACAAAACAGTGCACTAGAATTTGGTTTGAAATGCATTTACATTGAATTTGAAATACGGATACTAAAAATCAGAAATGTTACAACCATTGTCGATTATATCTGAACGGGACACAAGATTCACATCGAGGTTCTGTGTAAGGCCCCCAAACCGTGCACCCTACAGTTGGTTCTCATCACAGTGTATCCTTTTCAAAAGGGTTAATTCTTTTGAAAACGTTCAACGAAAGTCTTAACTCAAAATAGTATTTATCATTTAAAAACGTTATTACATTTCACCTTACCATACAAATGCATGCACACTAATCCGAGTAGCATTATTCCCAAGCTAAGATACGTGGTCCACGGAACTCACCTGTAAAACAGTCTAACGTACATACAAAGTTAGCTACGCTGAGTGAGTTCTAATACTTTCTTTAAGTAGAAACCATCTCGTCATAAATAATATTTATATCAACTCAGGACATCCCGGTCCCTTATAAAATGATTTGTCATTTATTAACATATAGGTAACCCATGTTACCGACATCCAAGACTCATCCCACGTCTATAACCCAGTAAGTCTCACCGACATGGATCGAGCCTACTACACTACCAACTCGTAATCTACCACACGTATCACCCGAAGTCCAGTTAATACAACCAATCCCTTGACTCCGACCTAACAAGCCTTAACCAAGACTCACACAACGTCAACTGACACAACAGTCGTAAATATGACATCATCCCGACATAATGGTCAATCTAAAGCTCGACACCAATGCAATAACACCACAACACAATTGTTGGGTCTAGTTTGATAATGATGTTATCAAATTAAGCGATCACGAGAAGTTTATGAAAATTGGACTGAGTATCGCTAGGGACACTATGAGAGTCGCTAGGTTGGCTTTAGCCGACACCCTGAGAGTGTCGGAAGTTAGATTGGCGACTCTCAGTGATTCTGGCCTGAGTGTCGCTAGAGACACTCTAAGAGTCGCTAGCTCGGTCTCAGCTGACACTCTCAAAGTGTCATCCATGCTCATAGCCAACTCTCTAGGTTTTCTATATATACTCAGCCATTTTCATATCAGTTAGGCTTTTGGATAGTTTTCTGATTGGTATTATGTAATTGCTTAGCTTGTTTTGAGGGTTTGGTTAGCTTGTTTGAGCCACCACCCCAGGGGAGCTCACCCGGGGTGGATGGAAGTTGTAATAATTCCATGTCCAGGAGCTTATTGTATTCATCAGAGTGGATTTAATGAGATTTGGGTGTTTATGTTATTAGTTTTTTTGTGCTCTTCTTCTTACTTTTCTATTGATTCTTCAATAAATAGCTGATCTATAGTTGATTTGTTGATGTGATCTTGTCTAGAATCATTTTAGCACTGAGATCCAAGCCCTCAGGACCTACAACAATAAGTGTCAACCAACACTTGCACATAATTAAATCACACATAAATGCACACAACAATTACCTTCTAAGGATTTCACCGGTTTCGTCATAGCTATCCTCGTTAGGATATTCATTGTACTCCGGGCACCCCCGGGTCACATCACCACCCCCGAAGGGCGTTCTTCACTTACAGTGACTTCCCGGGGGACCTCAACCTCTAAATCATCAATTTTCCGTGATACGAGGTGTTGGAACCTGAGAATCTGACGCATTCCTGATATCTATAGGGGCTTAGTTGTAACTTTTGCAAAGTTATTTTTTTGGGTCAAGAGTCGCTAGCGTCTCTTGAGAGTCGCTATGTCGGTTGCCGGCCGACTATCGACAGTTGATAATCTGAAATTCGATGCTTGCTATCTTCTCTATAAACGGCAACCCAAAAACCTAACTAAGTAGCTCTTGATTCACCCGTTGTTATTATAGTCAAATAGAGAGCTGGTAGGAGTTTGTTTGTGTTTTCTTTGTAATCAAGGTGCTAATCTGTTATCGTTCTTTGTGGATATATAAGAATCAAGCATTTTATGTTATTGTTTGTGATTGCTCTTCATCTTGTGTTTCTTGTGATCATCAACAAATCAGCTTGTCATTAGCTGGATTGTTGATTATTTCCTGGTTAGAATCATTCTAACACAGGGACCTTATCGTCAGCACTTACAATTTGGTATCAGAGCCTTCTGTGCTTTTGATTTTAGTGATTTTTGTGAGTTTTTTTTTTTGGGGGGGGGGGGGGGGGTTTGTTGAAATCTGAATTTCTTTGATTTTTGGCTTGATTTGTATCAAGTTCTGAAATTGATATTGAAATTTACTCAGAAACTTGTTTGTGAAGACTTTGACAGATCTAATTATCATTTTGGTTTAGATCTGAGAATTTAGTGATTGATTTGGTGTTATTGTGTGTAAAAGAGTATGTTGATGTTCTTGAGCCGATTGTCCAGGATCGACTCTCTTGCTTAAGCCGACCGTTGCTTGATCTGGCCGATTGTTCGGGCTGCTTGTCTATGTTTCCAGCGATTCTCTCAGTAAACACAAGTTTACGACTCACTTATGTGTGGTGGCGACTCTTCTGAGCCGACACTCCGAGTGTGATTTTCTTGTCACCTTGTGGTGGTGCCGCTTGTCCATTTTCACCAGCCGACTCTTTCGAGCCGACTGTCTTCCTGACTCTGAGCCGACTCTCTGATTTTCTCATTTTCTGCATTTGCTTGTGTTTTCTTTGATTCAAGATGTTTGTTACTTCTATTACCCAAGCTGATTTGGAGACCAGTTCCATGTCTAGACCTCCTAAGCTCCTATCCACCGATGATTTCCCTAACTTGAAGAACCGCATGAAGGCGTACTTTTACGTGACTGACTTTGGTCAATGGGTCTCGACCACCAATGGTCCACACTGTCCAATGACCACTGGAGCTGATGGTGTTGTAGCTCAAACTGATCCCGCTGCTTATATGAAAAATGACAAACTTCTGATCCTAAGAGATCATAAAGCCTTCGATGCTAACAATATGGCTCTTCCAACCGACATCATGAACATGTTCAAGGAGTACAAAACTGCTCAAACTTTATGGCAGGCGTTGTGTGGCTTTTATGAGGGAAATTCAGACTTGAAAGAAGGGAAGAAAGATATGCTCCAGAAATAATATGATACATTCGGGAGTATCAAAGGAGAAGGTTTGTCTAAACATATCTCAAGGTTCATGGAAATTTCAAGCAAATTGAAGCAAGCCAGGGTAGTCATTAGAAAATCTAATCTGATGAAGAAGCTGCTAGACTCTCTACATCAGGAATGGAGCATACAATGTATGTTGATCAAAAGACAGTATGTGAATGAAGCATCCACTCTTTCTGATGTAATCAATACCCTAAAGTCCTTTGAAATGGACGTTGAAAAGCGTCAAATGAATCAAACAGGATACACCAAAACCATGGCACCAATTAATGCATCCTTTATTGCTCCAACCTCATCAAACAATGCTGCTAACTCATCTCGAGCTATTCCCGCTATGGTTTCTTCTCCCGTCACCAATCAGCAGAATCTGCCAAGCAATGAATAAAAAATTAATCAGAATTGTACCTCAGCTCCAAACCCATCAAGTGAACACATGGCCTTGTTTGGTCTATTTATCAACAGCTATCAAGCTCTTGTTTTAGGTGAATTAAAGGCTGGGGTAAGCCACATTGAAGATGTCTTTCAAGTCGATCCAGATGACATGGAAGAGGTGGATCTACAATGGTAAATGGCTATGCTGACTCTAAGGGCTAAGAGATTCATGGATAGAACAGGTAAAAAGTGTCTTGGTGGAAAGTCTGCAGGTTTTGACAAATCTAAACTAAGATGCTACAACTGTAAGCAACTCGGGCACTTCAAGAGGGAATGTCCACATCCTATCACCGATTCTCTATCTCTTCCTACCATTGTTGAAATTACTGATGGTCAAGAACAGACTGAAAAGGCAAAAGAACCAACAAATGCTTTTGTAGTTAACGACTTTGATTGGAGCAATGAAATTGAAGAAGCTCAGGTTGAGGTGTGCAAGGCACTTGTGGCTAAAACTCCATATACATAGTTTATGATTCATGGGATGGAAGCAAGTCTGGTTGAAAAGGAGAAGAATGAAGTGTTGAGAAGGATTATCATCAACACTGACTCTATTGGTCCTGCTACTCTCCTTAAACAATTTGCTATTCAGGGGACAGCGAGTCAGGTTATTGACACTGAATGAAGTATGACTGAGAATGCCAACATCAAGATCATTAATGCAGTAAAGGTGAATGATGAGAAGAAGAATACCTGTCTCAGTTCCAGCTCAACGGATCGAGTTAACTCTCCGGAGAGTGATGAAACTCAAGACAATGGTGATGGAAGCTCTAATCAAGAATGCATCTATAGGAAAACCTCTGCTGAGCTGATTCCACCAAAGGTAAAATCTTACCTTTGTTCATCTGATTGTGTTGACATGATTGTCCACTATCGCACTTTAAACAAACTCATTATTCATGAAAAGGATGACGCTCTTGCTATACTTAATCAAATCTAGCAAAAAGAGGTTACTCGCAAAGTTAGTTTGAACAAAGCTAATCAAGAAATCCAAACCCTTAAAGAATTTGTCTATAGAAAAGAATTTTTGATCACAGATTTAACTGAAAAATTAACTTCTTCCAGAAATGAATCTGTTAAATTGCAAATTATTATTAACAAGAGGAACGTTAGCAAAAAGGCACAATATACTATGTTGGATTGTTGAAATACTCCTGCTTTTGTGAAAAAGGGGGTGGGATACTTGGATTCGAATGATTGTGAGAGGAAGTTGTTTCACCCTCCCACCCATGGTTACTATGACCCTATTCTGTCTTCGAATCCTAAAAATGATCTTGCAAAATTGTTTGTTTTTGTGACTAATGTAAGTACTGTAGGTTTAAAAGGATAAGATGAGGTTGTTTGGGATGATTGTGGTGCTGGATTGGGTCACAAGGAATACAATCGAGAATCTGTTTTAACTTCCTTTTTGAATTTAAATTCCAAGAATCTAGAGTCATGTAATTCGGGCTTTGTTGATAGCATTAGTGGATCATGTTCTTGGATAATTAACTCTAACTATGATTGTAATGAACACAATAGTTGTAATGACTTTATTTCTATGAATGATGTTTGTTTTAATGATTCGGTTGATACTGTGTCAAGAAACCAGTTTGAAAGGTTTATGATAGAAGAAATTCCAGTCTTCTCCCCAGCATCAACAAGTCAATGTGATAGTCAAAGTGACTAGGACTATTTGTCTACAAGAGACAGTGAAGAAAGTGCATATGATTCGGATAGATCTGTTGAAACATCCGCGAAATCATACAATAACCCTGATGGGGAAGCAAATCAATGACAAATGTTGATAAAGAATCTGATCAAGAATCGTCAACCACTCATGTTGATCAAAAGAAGGAGAAATTCATCAAAGGCAAAAGCAAAAAGCAAATCAAAGTGCTAGTTCAGCAGCAATCATCCTCATCATCTTATCAACCACCACATAAAAGAAAATCTTTTAAGCATGTTAATAGTTTTAGTTGTGGGAAGGGCGGTCATACAGTTAGACAATGCAGTAGTGCAACTTATCATAATAATTGGTTTAAATTTGAACGACCTAGGATGCATATTGTGGGAAACTTTAATAGACATTAACAAGATCACAATCCTTTTTATCATAAAATTGACAAAATTCATCAAAATGTAAATCATTTTCTAAAGGGAACATGTTGGTGGAGAACCAGAACTGATAAAAATGTTAAAATTGATGTTCCGCCCAAGTTGAAAAAGACTTGGGTTCCGGTTTCTAAATAAATCGTCTTGTATGTGACAGGGGTTTCCAGGAAGACTATTGATAATGCATGGCATGTTGATAGTGGGTGCTCTCGTCACATGACCGGGCTAAAAGATCTGCTGATTGACTTCAGAATTATCGATGGGGCATATGTTGCCTTTACGGGTGAGGAAAAAGGAGGAAAGATTACAAGACAAGGAACTGTATGCAACGGAACTCTTACTTTGGAGAAAGTCAATCTCGTTTCAGAAATCTGCTATAATCTAATGAGCGTACCACAAGTCTGTGATAAACAGCTGTCTGTGCTGTTCAACAATACTGAGTGTCTCTTTCTCAAACCTGGAATCGTTGTTCCACAAGACCTGATCCCGCCGAAGAATCCAAGAAGAAACAACACCTACATCGTCGACATGAATGATCTTGAAACAAAAGCTTCTATGGCTTGCTTAATGTCGAAAGCATCTGACTCTGAATCACTGCTCTGGCATCGTCGACTTGGCCATGTGAATTTTAAAAACATAAATCGTTTAGTGAAACAAGACCTTGTGAGAGGTTTGCCCTCCAAGGACTTCAGTTTTTCTGAAAAATGCATGGACTGTGCTAAAGGCAAACAACACAAAAAGTCGCATAAGTCCAAAGTAGAATATTCCATTTCTGTTCCTCTTCAATTACTTCATATGGACCTTTTTGGTCCCGTTAGTGTTAAAAGCATCTCTAAGAACTCTTATTATTGGGTTGTGACAAATGATTTCTCCAGGTACTCTTGGGTTAATTTCTTAGCAACTAAAGATGCAACTAAAGATGAAACTACTGAAGTATTGAAGAGTCTGATTCTCAAAATCGAGAAAATCTGTAAGTGTTTGGTGATTTCTATCAGAAGTGACAATGGCACCGATTTCAAAAATCATGTCTTGAATTAATTTTGCAAAAGCAAGGGAATTTCTTGACAATTCAGTGTTGCAGGACTCCACAGCAGAATGGAGTTGCTGAAAGGAAGAACCGAACATTGATTGAAGTTGCCAGAACGGTGCTGATAGATTCAAAGCTGTCAATCATTTTCTGGGCAGAAGCAGTCAACACTGCTAATTTTGTCCTGAACTGTGCTTTTGTGGTCAAGGCTCACAACATAACTGCTTATGATCTGTTTCATGGAAGGAAGCCCCTAATTGAATTCTTCAGAGCTTTTGGATGTTCATGTACTCTATTGAACATAGCTGAGAATCTTGCAAAGTTTGGTGCAGTCGGTGACGAATGTTATTTCATTGGATATTCGTCATCTCAAAAAGCCTACTGTGTTTACAACAAAAGGACAAAGATCATACATGAATCTTATTACGTTGACGGGTAAGAAGTAAATACTATAAATACCGGAATCGGTCTATGATGCATATATTGTCTTCAATAATTTCATTCCTCCTGCATCACTCGTACCTGAACCATCTTCATCCGCTGAACCATCATTCATTCCATCCATCCAAGCAGAAGATGAATTTTTGCTTTTCTCAACACGAATCACACCTACTATTGTTGATCCTTTGTCTGTCTCCGTCAATAGTAGAGTAACCTCTTCTCATTCTGAGGCTGCTGATACTACGCATGTAAATACTTCTGGTGATGTCAATTCTGGTCAAACAACAACTGTAAATTCTAATGTTGACCAGGACTTGACAAATGATCCCTCTATCGTTTCTGACAATAATGATGGGCCAATTATTCCTGATGAAAATTTAAAGAACCTTCCTGCTCAAGTTGAAGTTGCTGATGGACCATCTTTCAAAACGTTATCAAATCATCCTTTGGAGAATGTGATTAGGCCAATCACTGAAGGTGTTCGTACTAGAAGTTATTCAACTCCTTACAACACGACCCTGTGTGCTTGTTTTCTCTCACAGGATGTTCCAAATAGTATTTCCATTGCCCTAAAGGATTCAAGCTGGATAGATGCAATGCAGGAAGAACTGGCTCAGTTCAGGAAATTAAAAGTCTAGGATCTTGTTGACCTACCAAAGAATAAGTACCCAATAAGTACTCGCTGGGTCTTCAGAAACAAGACTTATGAAAGAAATGTAGTCACGAAGAATAAAGCACGATTGGTTGTACAAGGTTTTGCCCAAGAAGAAGAATTGATTATGAGGAAGTCTTCGCTCCCGTGGCTCGTTTGGAGGCAATAAGGATTTTCCTGGCTTATGCATGTTTCAAGAACTTTAAGGTCTATCAAATGGACGTTAAAAGTGCATTCTTATATGGGAAGGTCAAGGAGGAAGTCTATGTATGCCAGCCTCTGGGGTTTGAAGATCCAGATTATCTGAGTCGAGTCTACAAGTTAGACAAAGCTCTCTATGGACTCCATCAAGCTCCAAGGGCTTGGTATGATACTCTGTCAACTTATCTTCTACATAATGGTTTTGAAAGGGGGAAGATTGATATGACCTTATTCAAGAAGAAGATTGGAAAAGATATTATGCTAGTGCAAATCTATGTGGACGACATCATCTTCGGGTCGATTGATGAGAAGCTTTGCAGAAACTTTGAGAATGTTATGAAGGCCAAATTCGAAATGAGGAAAATGGGTGAGCTCCGTTCTTTCTTGGATTGGAAGTAAAGCAGTCACATGACGGAACTCTGTTTCATCAAGCTAAGTATATTCAAGATATGCTCAAAAAGTTCCAGATGACTGATTCTAAGGCATCGTCCACACCATTTGCTGCTCAAACTCCCATCTCTGCCAATCCAGAAGGAAAACCTGTTGACCGACACCTTTATCGTTCTATGGTAGGATCTCTGCTATATCTCACTGCCAGTCGTCCGGACATCATGTTCGCTGTTTGCTATTGCGCCCGTTATCGGCCAAATCCCAAAGAATCCCATGAAATTACTGTGAAGAGAATCTCCCGCTACCTAAAAGGCTCTCCCAAGTTAGGTCTATGGTATCCAAAGGCCAGTAGTTTTGATTTGTTCGCCTACTCTGATAATGATTATGGTGGATGTCAGATTGACAGAAAGTCTGTGTGAGGAGGATGTCAGTTCTTGGGACATTGTTTGGTGTCCTGGCAATGCAAGAAACAAACTCCAGTCTTCATCTCCTTTGCAGAAGCTGAGTATATCGCTGCCTCCAGTTGCTGCTCTCAAATCCTTTGGATTCAACATCAAATAATGGATTATGGTATCAACTTGAAGCAGACTCCAATGTTCATCGACAATGAAGCCTGTGTGAAAATCGTGAAGAACCCAATTTATCAATCAAAGACAAAGCACATCGACGTGTGGGTTCATGCCATTCGGGATGCATATGAGAAAGAATATATTCAAGTCCTTCCTGTAAACACCAATGATCAGAAAGCTGATATCTTTACGAAGGCATTTGATAAATCCAAGTTTCTTGATCTCGTGCAAAAACTGGGTTTGTTGAATTTTGAGTAAAATCTTTTATCCCTCATGCATTGTATATATATATATATATATATATATATATATATATATATATCTGCTCATATTTTTGTTCAAAAATCCAAAAATATTTTCTTGACCAAAATGAGTTGATGATCGAGCTACAAAAATATTTTATCTTTTGTTTAGAAAATTCCATTTAAAGAGGTTACCTATAAATAAAATATGAGGATGAAGATGAAGGAGATAGTATATCGGAGGAATTATGAGGAGGAGCGGCCCACTGAGCATTAAAGAATCAGGAGTGCAACGATTTTGGGGGAAATTGTTGGAACCTGAGAAACCGATGCATTCGTGATATGTATAGGGGCTTAGTTGTAACTTTTGTAAAGTTAAGTTTTTGGGTCAAGAGTCGCTAGCGACTCTTGAGAGTCGCTATGTCGGTTGTCGGCCGACTGTCGATAGTCGGAAATCTGAATGGCGACTCTTGCAATCTTCTCTGTAAATAGTAACCCAAAAACCTAACTAAGTAGCTCTTGATTCACCCGTTGTTATTATAGTCAAATAGAGAGCCGGTAGGAGTTTGTTTGTGTTTTCTTTGTAATCCAGGTGCTAATCTGTAATCGTTCTTTGTGGATCTAATAGAATTAAGAATTTTATGTTCTTGTTTGTGATTGCTCTTCATCTTGTGTTTCTTGTGATCATCAACAAATCAACTTGTCAATAGTTGGATTGTTGATTGTTTCCTGGTTATTATCATTCTAGCATAGGGACCCTATCGTCAGGCCATACACAAAGACAATGACGTTAGCCCACACAAAAACAAGCAGGTAACACATAGCAGCACACATGTAATTACGACGACCTATTATCTAAGAACATATCACATACGTGCACCCATAATGACACCTTCTAGTTGTACCCACACATCATGTAATCTCATCTCCCGACTCATCCGAAATAGGTCATTATATGACACATAAACATCATACTAACATCTAGCCCATACATCCTAAGGACAACACACAGACCCTTAGCCCCGTCACTAAATAATTAAGTTCGTAAACTCATCGGGTTGAACCCAAAGCTCGTATCACGTTTGATTTAATAAAAAAATATTTCAAGTATGTACGGTAGCCATAAAATAGTAAAAATAGTAAACATGGGATTAGAAACTCACCGGTTATGCTGAGTCCAAATCTTTGCTCTACACCTCGATCACTTGCTCAAATCCCGAACCTGTCAAACGTAAGATCTTCCGATCTGAATACGTTCAAAACATTCGTGGAACACGCATAAATACAAATAAATCCGGACACTCGTCTCATCTGCTCGTCCGACCGTTACACCGAACCCTTAACTCCATGTATACCCGTATCGTATCGTCCTTGACCCGTTTAGGATTAAATATCCAAATCGGATTCCCATGCATGCACGTAGCCTGCCATGGAAACCCTAACCTCACCATGCAAACTCTAGCCGGCAACCCTAACTTACTCCCTCACCGTTCTTCTTTTCCACCTAGTGCACCACCAAACACGTCACCATCGTCCTTTTCGTCTAGTAACAACCCCAATCGGCCAACGTCCCTATTACTATCCCGATGAAATCCACCCGAGCCATACTATATGCCAGATTTGTCCCTGTCTTCATCCTCCTTCTTTCCCCACCGCGGTGCGCCACCACAGCAGCCACCACGTCCGTCGGGCTCCACCACCACTGCCGTCACAACAGCCGCAAGCACCGCCATCACCTCTTCGTCGCTTCTCCGTAATCCGCCACTCTATTTCACTCCTCTCGATAACCAATCTCCACCCTTAATGGGTCACCCCGCTTCCCTCTCCTACCAGTTGCTACTATGAACCCATCAATACCAAGTCTTCGTCGGCGCTCTACCACTGCTTGTAGCCACTGCCGTGACCACCACCCTCTTACCCGATAACCCTCACACAAAACAGAAAGCAAGAACGTGCTAAAGATGTAAACGGGAATTACCTTGACGTATCCCGGAGATCACACCCGCCGGAGCATCTAGCGCCGTCGTCCTCCTCTCACCCTGTCGCCGCCTTTCTTCTTCTCTTTCCCTTCTCGGCCAGTTCTCTCTCTCCCGTCTCCTTCTCAGCCGTCGCACGCTTAGGGTCAATAATAACCTTAGGTTTTACGCTTATGTGGTTTATATACCACATGATTATACGCTCGAGTCCCGGTGTTTCCTTTAACGTGCGTTTCGTTCTCAAACTATGCATTAAACGGCTAACCGGGTTCTCTAATTCTCGTTAAATAAAGTTTTACGTGAAAAGCCATACTAAGCATGACACTTAATAAAGATTAAGGTTGTCCACTAACCCGAACCGTTACCTTCTGAATTTCCGGGATGTTACAAGTCTACCTCCCTTAAAAGGAATTCGTCCTTGAATCCTGTGTAGGCATGGACCATCACAACTCCTCTTTCAGTTCCCACTGGTGTTCCAAAACCACTTGGTGTCATGCATTTACTTTCGACCTTATCGACTCTATTCCTTTGCTTTACAACTTGGCTACCATCCATGGTGTTCAAATAAATCTTCTCCATTGCCCGCTTTCAACTTTGGACTTGTAGGTTTCACCTACACATTCCCTCATTACTTGTTATTCCAATCTTTACTCAGATGGCATAACACCGTCAATTGACTGCTCACTTTTCATCTTTCTCTATTTAGCCCATAAACACATTGGCCCACGTCTCTTGTATAATCCGGACGATCACGTCACTCCGACGGTCATCTCCCCAAGTAGGGCTTCTTGTCCTTCAGAATAGAATCATTCATTACTCCTCTACATGTAAGTCGTTATACTTCTCATCTCATACCCTTATTGCCCTCCTGTGATAATTTCTCAAGCTTAAGCACCTCTACCTTAGGGGTGTTCAAAACCGGGTATTCGAAATTTCCGATAGTGGATTTAACTATTCGAATCCATTTCGGATACGGATTCGGATAGTAATCCGGATATCCGAAATCTGAAAAAAAAAACTTGTTCCACTTTGCAATTCTGCTTTCTAAATTTTCTTTACTGAATAAAAAGCATTTCACAATAAAATACCATAAGTATTTGGTGACAGCATATCAAAAAAGCATTAAACATAAATGATAAATCTACATCCCACTCCAATGACACAACGTAAGCAAAATTTGGTTTCAAGTTCAGTTTGAATCTTCAAGCTTCGCATATGATGATTGGCTAGAAAATGAAAGATATTCCACCAACAATAAAAAAAGGTTAAAAGAAGAACGCTGTTTAACGGAACATTAGGTAGACAAAATCATCGACTATTATTGTTATAAATTAGTATTTACCTTTCAATCTTGGTCGGATTTGAGGTTTGAGGAGCGTGGGACGATGAACGCTAGAACAAAGAACACTGGAAAGAAGCGTGGCGGAACAAAGGGTGTCGTCGGAACGAAGAACGGCGGAACGAAGGTCGGCAGCGGGACGAAGAACGACGTAACGAAGGGCTGGATTGGAGGTAGCGGGCTCTGGAGTAGTGGAGACGTGGAGTGGTTGCTAAGCAGATTTCATTGAAAAGAGTATTGAGCCTTTTTGGGGTTTGAAATAAGTGTAATATAAATAATGATAAATAATCAAAAAATAAAATATTTCGGATTTTGGATATCCGAAATATCCGAAATTTTCCCATATTAATATCCGAATCCGAAAATTCGGATATCCGAATTTTCGGATAGTTCGGATTCGGAATTTCGGATAATTAGGGTTCGGTTTCGGATTTAGATTTTTTTCAACACCCGTACTCTGCCTTACTCATAAGGGTACCTCATCTGACTCTCTCTGATGATCCCTAGGAGCTTGTGAAAAGCCCCTCCTGACTTTACAATCACACATTCCTCTACCGAGGTACTTCTCCACTACATTACCATGTGTCTAACACACTCCTTTAAATACGCACATAACACTCAACACTTATCATCATCAGCCCTCAGTGTTTCTCAAAAGGTTACTTACCACCACCAGGTCTGTTTCAACAGCCAAACATTTGCTTCAATTGATGCTCCACAGGGGCATGCCTTAAACTAATCATATGCTTCCAGCGTAGGCATTTCCTTTCCAGGAACTTATGTGCAATCCTTCACTTATCCCTCCTAAATTTCACTTCCCTCGTTGTGGCTTTATCATTACCACGTGATTATCGATCGCGTCTCATTCATCAGGTGCGAACATAAAGTCCCTCCTAGAATAAGCCTCAGCTATCCATCGTCTCGTTCTGAAAGAACGTCACCGCTCTTCTGTCAACACACGTCGACCAAATCCCTCATACGGAATGCATCCTCGAAGGTTATCTTGCCACGTCGTCACTCTGCGCTGAAGTATCCAACGTCGTAAATTTGGTCACATCATAAATATCTACCGATCAAACGTCCATGCAAATGCGTTCTGCATCATACTCTCAAATTTCCGTCCATTGGCTTCGCACTCTGAAATTCCGAGATATAAGTATAGGCATCTCATAAGAGCACCTCGCCGATTGTTTGTAAAATGTCAAATCACATAGCACATCCTCGATACGTCAAACGTCGAGAAAAACATCAAGAAAGTGGTACTCTACCCGAGCACACACTACGTGTCTTACTCATGACTATTCGTGTATCAAAAGGACTCTTAACGTCAGGTCATAATAACAAAACCTACTAGGTTCAATGTATATATAGATATATAGTAACCCAAGTTCCCGACTGGCACAATGTATACACATAAGTTGCTAGACCTGAGTAAATTCATACCCATACGACATGGCCACCACCATTCGTGATTAGAACAAACTTCTGAACCCTAACAACTACTCATCTCAACGGTGTCTCTTGCCACACGTCACCACGTACTCAGACTAGACACAAAACACCGCCCCCCGGTTAACAAGACAGATGTCCAACACTAGACATCATCCTAAAGCTTCGTAAATACATAAGATGTTTAACCATTTCCTCACACAGGACCCCATCCTTCACATTCACACAAAGTGCAATACACCCATTGCACTCCAAACATCACCTAGACATTAGGCACATAGGTGACACTATTTTAAGACCGTAGACACATACAAATTTAAAACTCATGTCTATACATGTTTACTCATACCATCTAATCAACCGTGCTTTAGTATCGCAGCAAATATTACGTTTAATATGAACTTACATCATTAAAAATGTAATCACATAATCGCACATTACTGCACATAATCAACGATCGCCAGCACAATCTTACACAATTATAAACACAACTAGCATCAGTCAAATCATAATTTGCAGGTGGTAAAACTCCCAATCAGAATTACTGTCAAATAACAAATACTGAGATAAAGACCCCATAACGTCATCTTTAGATCAATCACGACGTCGCAATTGTCCAAACCTCTCGTGACAACTGCCACAACAACTAACCATCGAATAATCGAGCATCCCAAATAATGCCCGTAAAATCACTACTAGACCACGTCAGGGTGCATCCTCCTCTGGTTCCTCCCCGTCACTTCACGGGTCATTCCCTTGGTCTTCCTGAAACAGAGCTCTCTTAGCTGTCGCAAGTGGTCGATCTCTCAGCCACGTTGGTCCATAACCTGGAGGGAAAACTTGTACAGCTGACACCGCCCTCCTTTTCCATCCAGTCTTTCCAATCATAGCAACACGTGGAATGTCGCCAACCGAAGCTCTAGTCACACTCGGCGTAAGAAGTGCCAACACTACTCCTAACTCACTGGTAGTTTCATCTTCAGCCGCCGTTGGCTTGACCTGTCGTTCTGCATTCCTCGTAACAAAATCTCCACGTCTGACCAATCTCGTATGCTTCGTCTTAGCCATCTAATCCTACACAAGATAAAACATTTGTTTGATTATTATAGGCAATAATTCAGAATGTAAGAGTAACAATAAACTGCTGAATCACGGTAATCAAATGTGATCAGTTGTCCACGTCGCTGCTTGGATTCTAAACGTTTCCCATCATACTCACACTTGCTTTCTACCTTACACACAACGGAGACACATGCCTCCCACACAATCCACACAAACACCAAACACTAACTACCACGTAATACAATTTCCAAAACACGTATCTTCAAATAACATAATTCCAAATGGAATCACCCAGTCATATAATCACACCAAATAACTTCACATTGTGTAACACTACTGATGTGCCATCATTTATACATATTTTACATGCACAATTATCCCCATATTAATCACAATTATAGATAAAATGATAGGAATTGATACATAATCTATTTAATTGTGTTACAACAGGATAATTATCCCTTACATAGATTAACATGAATAAATCACTCAAAAACAAGGAAATTCAGCACCTGGAAGCCAATCGGACGTTCGTGCACCTAGGGAGTCAAACCAGTAAGTCAAAATCATACATTGGTCAAAATTGGAGAATGCACGGCCGTGCAAATGGTGAAAAATGGCCCTGTACTCCCAAAAGCTGCCAGATTCCCTCACATGCAGGAAATGGGTGCTTTGCACGTGAAATCCAATGCACGGTCTTGCATTGCCCAAATCTTAGCCTATAAATAGCAAGCTCATTCTAGTCTTTTAGGTTTCCATTACCAAGGGTTGTGAAGGCCTTAGTGCTCTGCTAGAGCCGAAACTCTCTCGGTTTTGGTCTGTTTTAGCTTTTCTTTGTTTATTTTATGTTTTTAGCCTTGTAATACGAAATGATTCTTCTCGTTCGAGTAAAGAAGAGGCAACCTATACCCACTCTCCCTTGGTGTTGGAACACTTCCACACAATATCTAAGGGTTAGTGGAGTCACTTTTATGGTCATTTATGACTAATGCTCTTGTGTTGCTCGGGTTAGTTGAACTTTAATTAATTAATGAAGTATTTTTAGCAAGTTATGTTCTTGAAGTCTTTCTTATAATTTACCTTAAAAAGACAAGAATACCTGATATTTAAACCAACTTAATAATCTTAAATATTGTAAGTTTCTTGTAACATCCCAAAATAACGAAAAATAAAGTTAACGAGTTCAAGCGGGCCGAAGTCGGGCCGGGTCAGTCGCGAACCGGGCTTGGGGAGGTTTCCCCTATAAATAGTCCAAGGCACTCATTCTTCTGCTCTTTGACATTCTAGAGAGAGAAAACCGTAGAGAGAGAAAGTGTCGGAATCGCACAAGATTGCACCCGCTCGTGTCTCCTGCACTCGTGAAGAGAACCTCTAAAGCGGAATCGTCATCCAGGTAACCATTCGAGCTAAATCTGAGTTTTTAGTTCGTTTTTGGGTTTTCGGGTCTTGGGTGAAAATCGGACGTTTTTGTGGATGAAACTGAAAGATAATCATAGAATCGAATTCCTTAATGGAAAACGAACGTTTTGGATGCAACATGTTCGGGATCTTGACATGATCAGACCCGAAATGCGAAAGTTAGGGTTTTCGCGAAGAACAGGTCGTGCGCACTTGCTAAGTGCGCACGGAGCAGGTCTGCGCACTTGCTAAGTGCGCAGGAGGAGGGACCTGCGCACTTGCTAAGTGCGCAGGAGGAGGAACCTGCGCACTTGCTAAGTGCGCAGGAGGCAGGGTCTGCGCACTTGCTAAGTGCGCAGGCAGCAGGGTCTGCGCACTTGCTAAGTGCGCAGGCAGCAGGGTCTGCGCACTTGCTAAGTGCGCAGACATCAGGCTGTTGAGTAGAGATTAGTATGTTTAGAATGGTTAAACCGTTAGAGTCGGTAATGGTCTGATGTGTATGTAACTACTCAATTTAGATCGTACGTGAAGTCATTGGACCTTCGTTTAGGACAACCGAGACTAGCTTATCAGGTGAGTTCTAAAGCCCTCTTTTAAATGTTTTGTTAATGTTTTTGGGCTGGTGTGCATACTTACGAAATGATGTTTAACGAAATGATGTTTAACGAAATGATGTTTTAACAAAACGATGTTTACGAAAGGAAAGGTTTTGAAATGTTTTTGCCAAAAAGGTTACGAATGTTTTATGAACGGTTTAAATGAGGAAATGTTTAATGAGAAGAGAAAGAGGTAAAGGTTTTAAAGAAGTCATTACAAATCTAATCTGTCGAATGAATGGAATTGACGAATGAAGTCTGGGAATGAGATTCCCAGCCTTGTGGTAGATTATGGACAGCGAGCCATAGTTGCCACAAGAACAACAGGGGCATTGTCTATGTGGCATGTCAATGGTTATGATGTTGTACAACTGGTAAAGGGAGTAACGACGGTTACTCAGGGGTTAACGTGACCCTATGTAAGGTTAAATTATGATCCGACGATGTTATGGCTGAGAGTCATAACCGTCGATGGAAGTTGTCGGTTTATGGACATGAGAGCCATAGGGGCAACTGAATGGGTATTGTCGGTCCTCGCGCAGTTAGCCTTGGGGGCAATACCAAAAGGGAATTGACGGAATGTATGGTATTGTCGGTCTTCGTGCAGTTAAGCCTTAGGGGCAATACCATACTAAATGACGGAACGAAGGGTAACACAGATCTAGATAATAATGTATGACTTAAATGAATGTTAAAAGTTTTAAAGAACGATCCGTTTAACGGTGTTTATGATTATGATGTTGATGATGATATGGGTACGAAACCTTTTTAAAGATATTATTATTACATGCTTTTGTGAAAGGTTTTACTAAATGAATGATGCGTTTTTGGCAAATGTTAATGTTAAAGTTTTTATTTGAAATGCTAGAACTCACCAGCGTAGCTGACTTTTTAGTATGCACATTCAGGTTAAGGCAGGTATGGACGATGGACGGCGATGCTTGGCAAGCGAGAAGAGTTACCCGGCCGATCATGAAGACTGGCATCCCGTTATGAGTTGTTTATGTTAAGTTTATGTAATTGACAATGTACGCTTCCGCATGTATGAACAAGTTTTTAGTTATGTTGAATGAATGATTCCGCTGCGTTATTTGATATTCATGTTTAAGAACTGTTTGTGAATGAGTAAATCCAATAAGTGAGGCCTCCCGGGTTTGGGGCCTTACATTTCTCAAGCAATACTTCTTGTTTAGAAAGCTTATTCGAGTTTGTACGGTCTATATACAATCTTGGTGCTAGCAACGGCTGAGTTAGTATAGGTTTAATATTATGGGTTGGTTGGAGGTTTAATATTATTGTTTGTGTCGGTATTTCTTTATTTCTCTTGTGTTAGCTTGCAGAGGACTTCTAGCGGGAGCCATGAGGCTTGATCTTGAGAATGAAAGTTATATTTATTTAAAATATTATTATAAGTAAAGACAACAATTTTAAGAATATAAAATTTTAGGTTCGAGCGTTCATAAAGTAACTTTGGAGGATGTTGCGCATTCCGACTTTCCAAAAGAAGTTACACGACTTCGCATACACCAGTCGACAGGATAATCTTAGTCCGAATAATGAATCACGGGATAGCCGGCGGACTTGAGACCCCGTTTAGGGTCCCGAGATTTATTAGGAATAGTTGGCCGACCGTATCCACGATTTCGTTACTAAATACTAGCTCCCCCATCGAAAGGGTTAGTACTAGTAACTATGACCAACCTTACTAAAATACAATGTTAATTAACAAGTGATAACCACCAGAGTAACACCTTAAATGAGATAATGTTTCTAATTACATTGCTTATCCTTTTTATTTTCCTTTAAACAAAACCCCTTTTTCAAATTATTATCCTAGTTAGACAATAGCAAGGGTTGAGTAAGGAATCCATGTCCATGGTTTGATACTTGGTTGTTACCCAGACTATACTACGCTGCGATAGATACACTTGCCTATTGTGTGTGTGTGTTTAGTTGAAGTATTTGTCATTTTAATTTATAAATTTAAAACATGATTTGTGTAACTCTAAATAGAATATATTTTATACACTAAAACATGTTCATCAAGTTTTTGGCGCCGTTGTCGGGGACACGGTAATTCTACGAAAGATCTAAGCCATTGGACTGACTATTTGTATTTTCTCTTTGTTTTCTTAAAGTTTATTTTCTCTTTTATTTTTATTTTCAACTTTATTTTCTCTTTGTTTTATTTCAACTTTATTTTCCCTTTTTTTATTTATATTTTTCTCACTTTTATTCTCTTTTACTTTTGGTGCTCGTATTCGTTTTGTTCGTTTATTTGTAGTAGCTTTCACGGAGCTCGCATACGGGAGTTATTGTGGAGGATATTGGGACGATTATAAGTACCACCACTTGCCCTAGACTGACTTTCATGGAGCTCGCCTACGAGTCTGGTCTAAGACTTTTTAATAAACGTGATGCTTCCGGGAGGCAACCCGATGATAAATAAATTGAGAAGTTGGTGCATACAGTAGAATACATGGATCTCAGAGTTGTCTTACAAATTTAAGTTTCTCATACTTTCGCCATCAGGTATGCCTTCTCGATACTGGGACTTTGTAGTTTTTATTTTCCGTTTTTTTTCTTTGAGTGCTTGATAGCCTTTATTGGTGAAGGATGATTCTTAAGATTCTATGGGTACCAACCACGTGCATGGTGATGAAGTCTCATCAGGGGAGTATTAGTTTCGTCACACTCTTATTATTCATGACATATATCATATTATATACATTCATATTGTTAGAAACTAAGTATGGGGTGGAACCCCACTGATAAATTGGCTGCCTAATTTTGTCCCGAGTCTTACAAATGCACGATTCTTAATTACCCGATCTATGAGATGAAATATATATAACATTAAAACATTTTCAAAAATAATCTGCGAGCATGACAACTTATTAATAAAAGCAAGAGTCTTAAAAATTATTTGGCTTAAACGGGCTTATAAAAACAACAATTTGAAATACCATTGAAGTAAATCAAGGAAACAAATAGGAAGATT
Organism: Smallanthus sonchifolius; assembly: GCA_023525975.1. Classification (NCBI taxonomy): domain Eukaryota; kingdom Viridiplantae; phylum Streptophyta; class Magnoliopsida; order Asterales; family Asteraceae; genus Smallanthus; species Smallanthus sonchifolius. The sequence goes on from CM042031.1 coordinate 28,055,801, forward strand.
AGAAAGCACAACAGAAAAAAATAAGTTTATGCATATTTTTACTTTTATACCCCTATTTTTCCGTTTCATGTGAGAAATTTGAGCCTATTCGAGCATTATCATACATACACATACATATTTAACATGCTCGTTTCGTTTGATAGAGTGTTTGCTAATTATTGCTTTGCATGTTAGAATTTGTATAAAATATACATTTCAATATCATGGACTAAAAGAATGTATAAAAATGATGGAGACATTAAGATTAACCCATCTTATTTAGCCTTTTCTTTTTCTTTTACCTACCCTAAACATTATCCCTTAGTTAGCCCCTTTGAGCTTAAACCTTTTTCGTTTCTAAACCCACATAAAACCGAAAAATTTTGCCTTTTTATTTCTAACCCTTTTCCGTTAAAAAACCGGTTCTGGCCATATTGGCATTGACTTAAGGACATCTATCCGTTTCAAGTATGTAATTATGAAGCCATGTGTTTGTGAACGAATGAAGAAAAATAGGGCAAAAAGCTACGACAAATGCCCAAGTTGTGAATTTGGTAAACAAAAAAGAAGAAGATATATATATATATGAAGAAAGAAAAGAGAAGGGTAAAAGGATATAACAACTGCCCAAAATTATGGAATGATCTCATGAATAAATTTGAAGAAAGAATTAAACTTACTCTCAATTTGAGTATACAAAATTGATCAAAATGGTTGCTATTCAGATAAAAGCCGAACAATCCACAAGAAAAGATAGCAATGTGTGTTTCAAAAACAAGGAGGAAGTAACGTTCTTAAAGAAGGAGATTCGGTCTTGACGATCTGACCTTAAAAGAGTCCTTAGATTAGCTATAACATCCTAATCTAAGTTTACCAACAATCCTTTTGTTCATAGCCCAATTAGCCAAGACCCGGATTTTTAACATTTAGCCACTCTGTGACAACCCGACTTTTCCGGTTAACTCCGTTAACAATTCCGTTAAAAATCCTAACTGAAACTTAACCCCGTTAACTGAAACCAGTTAAATCTAACCCCAGGGGTCAATTCTGTCAATGTTCAAACTAGAAACACAAGGACTAAAACTGTAATAAACCTAAACTCAATCTGTTGACTTGTGGAAGTCAAAATTGAAGAGTTTTTATCTATGTTGACTTTTACAAGTCTAAATTCGTGAGTTTCAAGCCAAAATTCAAACTCATAACCGATCAATCTCTCGAATTTGTAACGGATATAGCTTTCAATGCTATAATCGATCATCACTGAGCAATTATCACTACCATTATACACGAATAAATCCCAATGATGATTATTTATGTTGTAACCGTCGACTCCACCATTGTCTCTACACAAATTCGCTTCAATTCGATCATTGCAACTGAAATTGATCATCCACGCACCTTGGACGAGTCGCTGAGAACGTATTACACACAACGATCCAATCGGAGATAGAACCAGACTCGCCGGAGACCAACGCCCCTCGGTCGGCACCTGTTTTGATCGATCCCCTTCAATTCATATTGCGTTCTGGTAATAAATCTCATCCATAGCTTCGTTCTTATTCATAGATTAAAACCCTATGCTAATTGGGGTTTATATCATCAATTCGATCAAGATTCAAATTCTAGGGTTCATGCTCAACCGAATTAATCGAACCCTACCTTACAACGTGTTTTAATGCAATTAATTTATACTGTTAGACTCGAAATCATCTTTTTAATGAAAACCCCATGTTTATTTAATCTCATAACATCGAATTGATCAAGACCCGTAATCTAGGGTTTATACGAAAGCCAATTTGGGGATTTTGATACTAAACTCGATTAAAATTCAATTGAATCATATGGTTAGACTCGCGATTACCTACTCTTTGAAAGCCTCATATCAATTGAATCGAATAATATCGAATTGATTATAAACCGTAAACTAGGGTTCATCATAAACTCGATTTGGGGATTTCGATTATAGTCTCAACCAAAATGCAATTAATTTATATGGACAGATTCGAAATCCTTCAATGATCAATAGCCCCAGGGATCCAACATCTAACATTACAAGAATTAATCAAATCGATTTAAAGTTCTTAATCTAGGGTTTCGACCGAATACCTGTAGCTAATCGATTCAAAACGTGTGAATTCTTACAATTAAACACCACCTCAGTTTCGCAAACATCCGATTTACAAAACCCCTAACCTTTGATTTCATTTCAGTGTCAAAAATCGTTGGATTCGAGTCTAGATTCAATCGTATGTGAGTATGGGGAGGGATGAACACTTGGGTTGTATGTTAAAACCATTTGAAACCGGATTCTGTTGCGATAACCTAGCAGCCGGGACTGGTTAAGTGTTTGTGCTATTAGGGGAGAGACCCGGGTTCGAGTCTCTCCACCCACATTTATTTTTAAAAACCGATTTTCACTATTATTTTAACTACCAAATAAATTGTTAAAATAATATAATATTATATTAAAGTGTTTTAACCCGGAAAACAACCCGTAGGCTCGGGTTTGATTTTATAACTTATAATTGATAATAATTCCACTTTCGAAATAATATATTTATACTAATTTCAACCCCGACTTCGTATGAAATAATATATTAATATTATTTTTAACTCGTGACTCCTATTTCTAAATAATATATATTTATGTTATCTCACTTTGTTTAAATACCTCGTATAATGTTTTAAACTGTTTGATAATATAAATTGTTATATTATTTACCGACGTTATTTGCTCGAATAAAAATAACATATTTATTATTTTTACTAACGATTAGATATTAATCTTACGAATCTAAAATAATATATTAGATTATATTATTTTTCTAACTTTTGTAAACGACTCGAACGTACGAATTTAATTATTTATTTGTTTATTATTCGTTATTAACGTTCGACACGTAACGCATTTACCTTAATTATTATATATATAATTCCGTAGACACGTTCGTCTACTCTTAAATTCCTAGAATGCGTTAAGGCGTTAAATATTCCGTGTCGTTGTCACAAATCCCAACTTGTCCCTAATTTATGTGTTTATAATTTTAGGGCATACGTAAGTCGTCTGAGACTTACACTCGTGGTTCCAACTTTTTCCTTGTGTGATCCAAATCTCTACTCAAGCTCAGGTGAGTTTTCACGGCCCCTTTTTACTTCTTTTAAACTGGGGGAGAAAACCTGATACAAACTCTTTTTGATTTTTGTACTTCATTTTATATCACTTGTTATGACTATGCGTAAACTCTATCATGAAAGTCCTCACATCGAACCGTTTAAATATGAATATAGCGAGGTATGTTGGGTAGTACTACTAGGTTTGACAAACCTCACCCGCGTTAGTCGCGCTAACTCGATTGGATATCGAACGGGTGTAATATTGACCTAAACGTGCACCGTGGTTGATAGACTTGGTGGGAGACAATACAAACAGTCAGTTTACGGTTGCGAGCGTAATAGCAAACATGAACATGAGTTAGCTACTCATTGGTATATATATGTTGATTGTACAATAATTCTGGTAAACGTTTATTTATATATTGAAACCGGTGAACTCACCAACCTCGTGTTGACATTTTTACTTACATGTTTTCTCAGGTCGCTAAGTTAAGACACAGGTGCACAACTAGGATCATGCATGGGATGCTCCTGATTTATTGATGTCTTACTACTTTGATTGTTTTCGTTTTATTATTGTTTGGACTTGGACGTTTGGACTTTCTTCTTGGGGCGCGTGTATTTTGCGCATTTATTTTCTTTACGCTTCCGCATTTGAACTCTGAATTTTGATTATATTATACTTATGTCCCATGTAGAGTCATTCAATGTAACTGATGTCTGAGATCCTGGTTTGTTACTTCCCAAAACGGTAAAACTCCGTTAGTTGAAATTGGGGGTGTGATAGATTGGTATCAGAGCCATTGGTTATAGAGAACTAGGATTGCATACTAGACTATGGCCTCACATATTAGTTACATGTCATTTGGATGTTTGGTACTTATACCTAATGTTGCAGGATCATGTCGTCAACCCCACCTCCATCACCTAACGCATCAGGGCATAAGGCACCTGTACTCTCATCCCCGGAGCCCAAAAGGCGCCGGACTACTTCAATTGACCAAGGCGAACCGAGTAACGCACGAGCATTGGATTATGCTCTCAATTGGGATGTATACCCACATATGATCCAAAGGTGGATCGAAATGGGAGATGTTCCATCACCGTACTTTGGATCCGCATCTTCATCATCTACACTACCTAGCTTACCATGCACCATGGAACAAGCTTTCGCAGCATTCGTATCTTATATGTTGAAAGAATTGAGTTTTGTACAAGTTGCCACCGAGGAGATACCTGAACTTCTGATGAATGGACCCCAAGTAGAGAAGAATAAGGTAGGAGTAGAACACTTGACTACCGAACTAGCTGCAACGGACCATGTCCACAACCTTTTAGTGGATCGTGTGGCACATCTAGAGATGAGGGCCGACACTATGGATGATGATATGGAAGGAGTTCTGGAGAGATTAGCTGCTATGGAAGCTCAGCTACATGTGGCAAACCACACTGCTGAAGACCTTCAAGAGAGGGTGACTCACTTGGAAGCCCAACTGCAAGCGGCCCTATTTTCGGAAGACATTCCAGTATCTGACGATGAGGAGGAACCCTTTGAGGATGAGCCCTTTGAAGAGGAGCCCTTCGAGGAGGAGCCCTTAGAGGGGGAGCCAGCTGAGGAAGAGCCAGTGGAGATCGATGATGCACAGTCATACGTCTCTTCTGATGACGAGGATGTTTGAGGATCTTCCTAATCTATCTTCCTTTTCATGGTTGTTTTTGCTTATGTTATTTCTCTTTTCAAACCTAGATGGGTAAGGTTGTTCCCATCCAATAAAAGCATGAGAAGTTTAATATTGAGTTATTTATTTTGTAGCCTTACAATTTATTTAATTTTCAAAATATTAGATGTTGTATCTCCTTACTCGTACCTGAATAATGTTTAATATGCGACATATTTCTCATTATTTTTCATTTGTGATTGTGAAGAATCATGTCTGGGAGAGGACGAAGAGGCCGTGCCGGTGGTCGTGGTACCATTAACATGACGGCAGCAAAGCTAGCAGATTTAATAAATAATAGTGTGGCAGAGGCCCTAGCAGCACAGAATGCTGCAGGTAAATGCTTTAACTATTGACTAATCGTGTCAATCCTTCTCCTAAAAACATCTTTCTAAACTCTATAATTCCAATTCAATTTGTATTTCTAAATCCAGGCCAGCAAAATCAGCAAAACCAACAGCCAGCCTGCACTTTCAAGGCATTTATAGATTGCAAGCCCCACACCTTTAGTAGAGCTGAAGGAGCCGTTAGATTACTTCGCTGGTTTGAGAAGGTAGAGTAAGTAATAGCCATGTGCAACTGCCCCGTGGCTAACCAAGTGAAGTTTGCTGCTGGAACTTTAGAAGGCCCGGCCCTAACATGGTGGAATTCCCAAGTTCAAATGTTGGGTCTGGCAATGGCAAATGGACTCCCGTGGGAGGAATTTAAAGCAATGATGAAGGAGGAATACTGCCCACGAGATGAAATTCAAAAGCTAGAGGGAGAGTTCTGGAACCTTAAGATGGAGGCCTTGGAAATTGAACTCTACACCACTCGTTCACACGAACTTGCTACCATGTGCCCACACATGGTGACTCCGGATTACAAACGGATTGAACTATACATTGGAGGTTTGGTACCTCAGATTCAAAGCATGGTGACCTCGTCCAACCCTACCACTATCCAACAGACCATCAGACTTGCTCACAAATTGACCGATCAGGCGGTGACACAAGGAACTTTACCTCCAAGAGGTTCGGTTTCTAAACCCATCGACAACAATAAGCGCAAGTTCGACCATCACTCCCACTCTAATTCTAAAGGATCCTAACCCAACCAACCACAGCATCAACAGCAGCGAAAGTTTGAGCCTGCTAGAAACTTTAATCAAACGACCTCATCAGGTCCGAATTAGGGAGAATATGCTGGGAGGTACCCCAAGTGCAACAAATGTGGCTATCACCACACGGGCACTTGTGATCGACAACGTTGCCAGCGGTGTGGTAAGATGGGCCACGCTGCGAAGGATTGTAGGGTTACACTCCCGAACAAACAACCATTTCAATCACAGGGATTCACGAGAGGATGTTTTCAGTGCGGCAAGGAGGGGCACATCCAAAGGAATTGTCCTCAGTTGAAGAGGGGTGGAAATGGTAATGGTAGTGGTAGTGGTAACAGTAATAACCAGGGCAACAATGGTAACAACCCCAATCAGAACAATAATGGTGGGAATAACGGTAATAACGGTGGTAATGGAGGGAATGGGGCGAAAGGAAGAGCTTTTATACTAGGATCTGGAGAAGCTCGCTACGATCATAACGTGGTCACCGGTAAGTTTCTCTTAAATAATTACTTTGCTTCTGTCCTTTTTGACATTGGTGCTGATAGGAGTTTTATATCTAAGAAACTTAGTGATATGATAAAAGGAACCCCAACTCTGTTAGAAGCTAAGTATGTAATAGAGATAGCTGACGGCCAAACAATTGAAGCAACCCACATTCTTAAGGGTTGTAAGCTTGATTTAGCTAGCCATATTATTGACATCGACCTTATGCCGGTCACACTTGGTAGTTTTGATGTAATCGTCGGCATGGATTGGTTGTCTAAAAACCAAGCGGAAATCATTTGTCATGAGAAAATTGTTCGCATACCCCTCCCGAGTGGAGAAATTCTTTTAGTTCAGGGCGAAAGGGTTGGTACTGTCATGGGTATCATATCCTTCATGAAAGCACAAAAATGCCTTCGAAAAGGACATACCGCTATCTTAGCTCTCGTTGCCGAGCAGCCATCCGAAGAGAAGAAGATTGAAGATATCCCAATTGTACGGGAATTTCTGGAAGTATTTCCTGAAGATTTACCTGGCTTACCACCGCACCGTCAAGTGGAATTCCAAATTCATTTAGCACCCGGAGCAGCACGGATTGCTCGGGCACCTTACAGACTGGCACCCAGTGAATTGCAGGAACTGCCACTTAATTGCAAGATTTATTGGATAAAGGTTTCATCCGACCTAGTTCATCACCGTGGGGAGCTCCGGTATTATTTGTCAAGAAGAAGGACGGTACGTTCCGTATGTGTATTGATTACCGGGAGCTGAATAAGGTCACAATCAAGAACCGCCACCCTTTACCTCGCATTGATGACCTTTTTGATCAACTCTAAGGATCAAGTTTCTATTCCAAAATAGATCTTAGGTCCGGCTATCATCAGTTAAGAGTCCGAGAAGAAGATATCTCTAAGACTGCATTCAGAACAAGGTACGGCCACTAAATAAAAGGTAGTAGTTAAGCCACTAAGGTCCTAGTATCAAGAAGGCATACCTGGGGCTGAAGTAAAAGAAACCTTAAATTTGGAAAAACCAAACCTAAGATCCATGCTTTTTTTCGTATGCACCAACTTCTAAATTTATTCATGATCATCGGGTTGCCTCCCGGAAGCTCCACGTTCATTTAAGGGTCGTTGGCCAGACATGTACGTGTTTAATCAGTCCTACTCCTCTAGTGGAACCTCGTCCACTACTTGATCAATTGGTCCTTCAAGGTAACGCTTCACTCGGTGGCTGTTAACTTTGAAAGTTGTCACGTCTATTTGTTCCAGTTCCAGTGTTCCATAAGGGAATGTTTTTCGAATTATGTATGGTCCCGTCCACTTAGATCTCAATTTCCCTGGAAATAGTTGTAATCTTTAATTGTAAAGTAAGACTTTTTCTCCTTCTTGGAATTCTTACTTCCTTAGTTTTTTATCATGAAGTCTCTTCGCCCTATCCTTGTATATTGCTGAGTTCCTATATGCATGATTTCACAGTTCTTCCAATTCATGAACTTGTAGAAGGCGATGCTCTCCTACACTGGATAGATCTAGGTTAACTGCTTTAAGCACCCAATATGCTTTATGCTCAATCTCTATTGGCAGGTGACAAGCCTTTCCATAAACCATTCGGTAAGGAGTGGTTCCGATAGGTGTTTTGTAAGCCGTGCGTAAGGCTCATAATGCATCTTCCAGTTTATCAGACCAGTCTTTCCTATTTGGAGTCACAACTTTTTCTAAGATACGCTTGATTGCTCTGTTTGTAACTTACACTTGTCCATTTGTTTGGGGATGGTAAGGTGTGGATAGCTTATGGCTAAAACCATATCGTTTAAGTGTCTTTTCCAATTGTGAATTGCAGAAGTGTGTTCCTCTATCACTCATTAGAGCTTTTGGTGTACCGAACCATGTGAATAGTCTTTTGAGAAACCGGATGACGACTCTTGCATCATTGGTTGGTAATGCTTGTGCTTCAACCCATTTTGACACGTAGTCTACTGCTACCAGGATGTATTGATTTCCGCGAGACGGAGGGAATGGTCCAACAAAGTCAATCCCCCATACGTCGAATATTTCACATACTTGGATGCTTGTCTGAGGTCTTTCGTCATGCTTTGAAACACTTCCTGTCCTTTGACATGAGTCGCATGTGCTTATAAGCTTATGTGCGTCCTTGAAAACAGTTGGCCAAAAGAATCCGGCTTCAAATACTTTTCTTACAGTTTAATTGCCTCCATGATGCCCTCCTGTCGGTCCTTCATGACATTGTCGTAGTATCACGTGTGCCTCCTTCCCGTACACACATCGTCGTACTATTTGATATGTACAGACACGAAATAGATATGGATCTTCCTAGAAGTAGTGCTTGATATCTGCAAAGAATTTCTTTCTTTCCTGAAATGTTAATCCTTTCACTAGTTCTCCGCTTGCTAAGAAATTTGTGATGTCTGCAAACCATGGGTATTCATTGATATCTTGTACATGCAGTATGTACTCGTGAGGGAAACTATCATTTATAGCAAACTTTTGATTTTCTGGAGTGGTTTCAAGTCGAGATAGATGATATGCTGCTAAATTCTCTGCTCCCTTTTTGTCTTTTATTTCGATGTCAAGTTCTAGTAGTAGGAGGATCCACCTAATCAACCATGGTTTTGCGTCTTGCTTATTAAAGAGATGTCTTAAGGCGGCATGGTCACTGTAGACTATAGTTTTTGATAAGACTAGGTACGTACGGAATTTATCAAAGGCGAAAACTACAGCTAGTAATTCCTTCTCAATAGTAGTGTAATTTTCTTGAGAATCATTTAAAGTTTTACTTGCATAGTGAATCATGTGAAAATGCTTTTCGCTTCGTTGACCTAAAACTGCTCCTACTGCGTAGTCACTTGCATCGCACATGAGTTCGAAAGGTTTAGTCCAGTCAGGTGCCATTATGATAGGTGCATCGATGAGTTTCTTCTTGAGAGTTTCAAATGCTACTAAGAAATCATCAGAGAATTAAAAGGGTCGATCTTTCTCCAATAGTTGTGTCAAGGGTCTGGTGATTGATGAAAAGTTTTTTATGAATCTCCTATAGAACCCCGCATGATCGAGGAAGCTTCTGATCCCTTTTACTGAATTTGGTGGTGGAAGCATTGATATAGTTTCTACTTTGGCTTTGTCGACTTCAATACCATTCTTTGAAATTTTATGTCATAATACTATCCCTTCTTTGACCATGAAGTGGCATTTTTCCCAATTTAGTGCTAGATTTGAATCTTCACATCTTGCTAGCATTTTTTCTGAGTTTTGTAGACAATGGTTGAAGGAGTTTCCAAAAACTGAGAAGTCATCCATGGACACTTCCATTGATTCTTCTATCATATCATGAAAAATAGCGATCATACATCGTTAGAATGTAGTAGGTGCATTGCATAGTCTAAATGGCATACGTCTATAAGTGAAGGTGCCATAGGGACATGTAAATGTAGTCTTCTCCTGATCTTCGGGGGCGATAGGGATTTGAAAGTACCCCGAGAATCCATCGAGAAAGCAATAGAACATATTTCCGGATAGTCGCTCTAACATTTGATCAACGAAGGGTAGCGGAAAATGGTCTTTTCAGGTAGCTTCGTTCAACTTGTGATCATCAATACATACCCGCCATCTAGTGACTGTGCGGGTTGGTATTAGCTCATTTTTTCTCATTTGTGATTACCGTTATACCTCCTTTCTTAGGTACAACCAGAACTAGACTGACCCATGCTGAATCTGAAATGGGGTAGATCACTCTTGCATCTAGTAACTTGATAACCTCATTTTTCACTACCTCTTGCATTTTGGGGTTCAGTCGTCTTTGGTGCTGCACACTTTGTTTTCCAACCTGGAGGAGATAATAACCGGAAGCTTAGATTCTTCATCTAGGAAGGCGTATGATAGTAACCTATGATCTAAGCATGCTATTTGTATCGAACAACACTTTAACAAGCTTCATTACCTTCATAATAACATACTAGTATCATTTAATAATGTCATGCACGTCAAGAAACCTCACATTCAAAAATCATCTTTCAACAAAGTTTCCTCTTTTAGTAAGTCGTCCATTACACGCTTTGTTTATACAATTAACACGTCTAATCAATCCCAAATCTTTCAACTAATATAATTATAACTATATTAATCATAATTCACGTCTAGCATGCAATTCCTATACTTCACATAATAAACAAATCTCAATGTACACCTCGTATGGAAACTAGGGTTTCACATATTTTCATAAAATCACCAAATCAATACAATACTACAAATCAATTAATCAATTCATTAATATATTTCGAAAATATCAAGTTTGGATGAACTAGGGTCTCGATCATAAAAATCAAAATGAAAAAGTGACGGAATTCGATGAAACGACTTACGTAGGAGTGTGAGGAATGCCTAGACTAGCACGTATTCACTTTCGGTTTCACGATTGGAGCTCGATCGAAGTGTGTTTGGGTGCTTTAAAGATCTCGGCCAAGGGGTGGGGGGTTGGGATCGAACGCGACGGCTAGGGGTGGTTAGGGTTTATGTTTATTTTTTTTAAGGTTCCTTATATACATGCATGCACTAATGGGTTTTTAAGTTGGGCTTCAGGTTTAATTAATGCCCATAAACTCTAATTAATTAAATAACACTTAATTAATAATTATCAATTTCTATTTTTAATTTTATAAAACTCTAATATTTATAAAAATATTAAGTACAATTAATACACGATAAACACGTACGATAACCAGGATATTCACATAGTTCACGTAAAGTCACGTAATTACATAAAATTCACATAATTTATATTAGATATAAATTATTAAATATTTGTAATATTTATCTTAATTAATCACCAACGTTTCGGGTTAGACTCGAGTGCGATTCCCCGTGTGTGAACTAACTGACACATTTAATTAACTTAATTAAATGCAATGCACGTGTGACTAACTGAGATAACTGAGTTTGCAATGAATAATGTTTGAACTAACGAGGTTTGAGGTAACGGAGTTAACCTGAAATTGCCAGATGTCACAAAGACGAATCGATGAGGATGTGCATAGATTACCGGGAATTAAATAAAGTCACGATTAAGAACCGATATCCACTTCCAAGAATCGACGATATGTTTGATCAACTCCAAGGAGCAAGATGCTTTTCCAAAATAAAACTGCGATCAGGCTATCATCAGTAGAAAGTCCAGGAAAATGACATATCTAAAACTGCGTTCAGAACTATATATGGTCACTTTGAGTTCACGGTTATGCCGTTCGGATTTACAAATGCTCCCGCAGCTTTCATGGATATGATGAACCGAATTTGTAAACCCTACTTGGATAAATTCGTAATCGTGTTCATAGACAACATACTTATCTACTCCAGAAGTAAGGAAGATCACGCCAACAATCTAAGGACGATACTTGAACTATTGATAAACAAGAAACATTACGCCAAATTCTCAAAGTGTGAATTTTGGTTGTCAAAAGTACAATTTCTCGGTCACGTCATAGATGAGAAAGGAATTCAAGTAGATCCAGTTAAGATTGAGGCTATATCCAATTGGGAAGTCCCAAAGACACCAACCGAAGTGAGAAGCTTCCTTGGATTGGCAGGATATTACCGAAGATTTATTAAGGACTTCTCAAGGATCGCCGTTCCTTTGACTGCACTAACCCGAAAGGCAATCAAATATGAATGGGGTCCAAGGCAGGATGAGGCATTTGAAATTCTAAAACAGAAATTAACTCAAGCACTAATTCTATCACTGCCCGAAGGCAATGAAGGTTTTGTAGTCTTCTGCGATGCATCACACACTGGTTTAGGATGTGCATTGATGCAAGGAAACAAAGTCATCGCGTATGCATCTTGACAACTTAAGACTCACGAAAAGAACTATACGACTCATGACCTGGAGTTAGGTGCCATAATCTTCGTGCTGAAATTATGGAGACACTATCTCTATGGAGTCAAATTCACGGTTTTCACAGACCACAAGAGTCGAAAGTATATCTTCGGCCAAAAATAATTGAACATGAGACAAAGACGATGGATGGAAGTCCTAAGCGACTATGACTGCGAGATATGTTATCACGAAGGCAAGGCTAACGTAGTAGCTGACGCATTAAGTCGAAAGGAACATGAAAAACCAAAGCGAGTACGTGCCCTAAGACTTGACCTGCAAGTTAGTCTTATTTCTCAGATCAAAGAGGCATAGAGATCAGCCTTGAAAGAGGCAAACCTTGAAAACGAGGAAATGATAACAACTCATCAAAGGAAACGACGACATCCTTAGAATGAATAAACGAATATGGGTTCCGGTCTATGGAAATCTCCGAGGAGAAATTCTCGAGGAAGCCCATAAATCCAAGTACACAATGCACCCCGGTGGTGATAAGATGTATAAAAACCTGAAACGAGAATACTGGTGGATCGACATGAAAAAGCACATAGCCGAGTATGTAGCCAAATGTCTAACCTGTTCCAAGGTTAAAGCCGAACACCAAAAGCCATCTAGGCTATTGCAACAATTGGAATTGCCAGTGTGGAAATGGGAAATGATCACCATGGATTTCATCACTAAACTTCCCTGAACCAGTCAAGGAAATGACACAATATGGGTTATCGTTGATCGTTTAACCAAATCTGCACATTTCCTATCGATGAAAGAAACTTTTAGTATGGACAAGTTGGCACAACTGTATGTCAACAAGATAGTATCCTTACACGGAGTACCAATGTCCATCGTATCATATAAAGACAGTCGATTCACGTCTCAATTCTGGCAGAGCTTCCAAAAAGCTCTCGGAACTCGTTTAAACCTTAGCACTGCATACCATCCTCAAACGGATAGACAGAGCGAAAGGACAATCCAAACATTAGAGGATATGCTTCGAGCATGTGTGAATGATCTAGGAGGAAGTTGGGATGACCACTTACCTCTGATGGAATTCTCTTACAATAACAGCTACCACACAAGTATACAAGTTGCACCGTTTGAAGCCTTATGGCCGAAAATGCAGGTCTCCTGTGTTGGGCTGAAATAGGAGAAAACCAGTTGTTAGGACTTCAGATAGTCCAGGAAACCACTAATAAGATATTAAAAATTAGTAAAACATTAAAAACGGCTCTTGATCGCCAGATAAGTTATGCCGACAAAAGGCGAAAGCCGTTAGAATTTAACGTTAGAGACAATGTTTTACTTAAGGTATCACCATGGAAAGGTGTGGTACGATTCAGAAAGAAAGGGAAGTTAAGCCCTAGGTTTGTTGGGCCATTTAAAATCCTAGAACGAATCGAACCTGTGGCATATCGATTGGAATTGCTGATAGAGATGAGTGGAGTGCACGATGTGTTCCATGTCTCCAACCTGCGTAAATGCTTAGCAGATGAAACCTTAGCCATGCCATTACAAGATGTAGTAGTGGATGAAAGGTTTAAGTTTGTGGAACAACCGTTACAAATTGAGGCCCGTTAGGAAAAGAAATTGAAACGGAAGAAACTTGTATTGGTCAAGGTGAGATGGAATTCCAGACGTGGACCTGAGTACACGTGATAACTGGAGTCCGAAATGAAAAAGAAATATCCACACTTATTCAGAAAGTAATCTCGAGGACGAGATTTCGAAAAAAAGTTGGGGATAATATAACACCTGCCAAAATTCCGATCTCATTTCTTGCCGGTACTCTTATAAGACAATCGGAATTATTGGAAACCCAAAAGTAAGAGGAAGAAATAAAGAATTTTAACTTTCAAGGGGTAGCGGACCGCTATATATAGGTTAACGGTCTGCTAAGAAGTAAGGAAATCTGGCCGCCTAAGGGGTGGCGGACCGCTAACTGCCTGGCTAACGGTCCACTATGGGAGAACCTTGGCTGGCGGACCGCCTGCATCCAAGCTAACGATCCGCTACGCAGGTCCCTTGGGACACTCTGCGGTTGACACGTGTCTTGCCACGTGTAGAGCATGCATCAGCCCTGATGACGCGTGGGGCTTGGCGGACCGCCAAGAAAAACCCACATGGTCCGCTAAGGACGTGTGGAGCACATGCACACCAGCGTTTGACACTTGTCAAGCATGCGTGAAAGTGGGCGGTAGCAGATCGCCAGGGATCTGGCTTGCGGTCCGCCATGGGGCTGTTATTAGCCTATAAATAGAAGAGCCCTCCATTTGCATTTTCACACCAACCTCAACCAACTCCGAGTTTCTTCTGAGTTCTCGTTTCCCAGCTTCTAGTAGCTGACCTGAGTCCCGAGCCGCTCCTCCCGGTTCGACCAACGTTCGCTTCTCAACTGGACTCGAGCGTTTAAGAGCCGAAGAACCCGAGGAACTCATAGAAGTGCAAGTTAAGGTCCTAGAGCCCTAAGAGTCAACTCTAAGAGCTACTTCACTAAGATTATTATCCTTCGATCTCCGACTTTAAACTAAAGGTGAATACTCGTCTGTACTAAAAATACTCGTTCTCATGGCGAGAACAAGCTTTTCCAATGGTTTACAAAGACTTGATCATAGATTACTTGTCTATGTCACAAACGGAGTCTGTCAAAAATGATTTATAAGACAAACTTGGGCTATAGGCTATCACCACGCAACCAAGACAGACTATCATGTTTTACGAAAAAGGGCAAAACACGATAATTAAATATTTACTCATAATAGTCCCAGAATTAGGGGTTGAGTTCAACCCCTGTGGACAAGATTAAATCCCAGAATTAGGGGTTCTACCCCTTTGGATATGATTACCCAAGAAGTGTAGTAAAGTTTGATCAAATATTTATACTCGCTCCGGATCCAGTTGGGTCGGGCGGGGTTGGCTTGTATGTCGGGTGATTGCGTAAAACGTAGGAGTGCAAGTCTAGCCGCGTAGCCCCCGGGTACTTGTATCCAAAGATTAAATGGATAAATCGGAAGAAAGCGAAGTGTTCGCTAGAATCCAAAGATCAAATGTTTAACTGTTTAATTAAGCTGTTTTGCCATATTTATGAAAATGATTTGAGGTCATAAAGTATTCACCAGCATGTAGTTGACGTTCATTTTCAAATGTTTCCAGGAAAGAAATGAATTGACCTCATTTTACTAGGACCGGCTACGGCATGGGTCCCGATGACAGTTTTGTTGCACAGCTGGGTCAGGCCACACACCTAGACCCGGTGCAACCCGAAAATATGTTGTTACAGGTCGTGCATTGCACATAAAGAACCCGAAGAGTAAACAAGGTTAAGGTGACCGAAGGACTACATTTTCCTTAGGCAGATTACCTCCTTGTAAACCTACTGACTTTGAGTCAGAGTTTTGATTTGAAATCAAATATACAAACGATCGGGTTTTCATACCCAGTTAATTAAATAAATATAATCTTTTTTCTACATGACGAGATTTCTATATTTACAAAACCAACCCTTGAGGTTGAGTTGAAACGATCCATTTTCAAACGTTATTCCGCTGCACAAAAACAAACTCTGAAATCAAAGAAGGTACCGAATGTGCAACGGATGTCGCTCCTGGTAACGTCTCGGGAGTGCCCCGGGCGGGGTGTGACATTGGGGGTCAATGCTCGGGTTTGGTCTTCCAAAAGCTTGATTTCTTCATGTTTTAAGCTGATTTTTGCTCTATTCATCTTTGGGATACCGAATAACCAGCAATTGTGAAATACTAATGTTTTAAGTATCAATTGCAAGGTTATTAATTAATTAGTACCATAATATGGGGATTATTATGCATGGAAAACATGTATAATTTAGGACATATCAACTCTGATACCAACTTGTAAGGCCCAAACTGGGCACCCGACAGTTGGTTCTCATCAAAGTGTATCCTTTTCAAAACCCTTAATTCATACAAAAACGTTCAAAGGAAGCCTTAACACAAAATATTTTTTATCATTTAAAAACGTTATTACATTTTTCCTTACCATACGAATGTATGCACACCAATCCGAGTAGCATCTATCCCAATCCAAGATACGTTGTCAGTGGAACTCACCTGCAAAACAGTCTAACATACATACAAAGTCAGCTACACTGAGTGAGTTCTAACATATAGATAACCCATGTTAAGTAGAAACCAACTTGTCACAAATATTATTTATATCAACTCAGGACATCCCGGTCCTTTATAAAACGATTTGTCATTTATTAACATATAGATAACCCATGTTACCGACCAATTCCCATAAGTATCCACCATCTAAGACTATCCCACGTCTATAACCCCATAAGTGTCACCGACATGGATCGAGCCTACTACACTACCAACTCATAATCTATCACACGTATCACCCAAAGTCCGGTTAATACAACCAACCCTTAGACTCCAACTTAACAAGCCTTAACCAAGACTCTCACCAGGTTAACTAACCCAACAATCGTAAACATGACATCATCCCAACACAATGGTCAATCTAATGCTCGACACCAAAGCAATAACACCACAACACAATTAGTGTCAACCAACACTTGCATACAATTAAATCACACATAAATGCACACAACAATTACCTTCAAAGGATGTAATACCTGCCACAAAAAATGTCCAAGATTTGGCTAAGGTATAAACGACAAGGACTATAAGTGAAAATAACCTATAGATGAAGTTTCAAAAAGTAGAAATCTTTAAAATTCAATGGTAACAGACCGTCACGGACGGTAACGGACCATCACGGACGGTAACGGTCCGTTACGAACTGAGCACGCAAACCCTGATAACGCGCCCCGTGTTCGGTGACTAAGGATCGAATTCTGACATGTGGAAACCCTATAATGGACCGTCACGACTAGTAACGGTCCGTCACGGCCCCAGATTCACCCTGGTGCGCGACGTATCAACTCCGTAACAGACCGTCATGCTAGGTAACGGTCCGTCATGACCCAAATTGACCAGAGGGCGACACGTGTCTGATGACTCGCGACCCCTAATCTGGTGACAGACCGTCACCACCCGTAACGGTCCTTCACGGTCTCAGGAATTGTCATATAAATAGATGGTCGAGCTCATTCGATTTTCTCACACCAACATCAATCTTCACTTCCATTTCTTGTTCCAGAGACCATCTAGCTCGCTCCCGACGCTCCCGGTTCGGTTCCCAATCTTTGTAGTGCCCGATGTAGGAAGAAACACTCATAGAAGAGTCGATACGCTAGAGAAATCAAGTTAAGAAGATAGTCTATAAGCTTTCAATTTAGAGGCTCATTCCTATAAATCAAGGTGAATACTTTATCTCTATGAAAACTTGTGTCAAACATTTTATTTACGTAAATGGCCAAATAAAGATTAAGGGAATAATGCTCAACGTTCTTCTACGAACAAAACATGCAGGCCATAGGTATGCGTAAAACTTGCAAGGGATACACGGGTCTCGGGTGAAATTCCCAACTTGCGGCTGGTGCTTGTCTTCTAACAACCTCGGAGGCAAACATGTCCATTATTATAAGACATAACGCCAGTGTATACTGTGGTGCGATTGAACAGGACGGGCCTACTGAATGTGTGGATTGGATATAAAATTGTGATTATGAAATTAATACTTGTTTATGCCAAATGATTTTATCGTCAAGATAATTGTATTCACCGGCGTTCGCATTGGATTTTCAAAATGTTTTCAGGAAATGATTAAACTGAAATAAGAACGAGGTATGGGCAGACATCAGATCTGACCCATGAAAAGAAAATGTGAGAGGTAGACATTAGATCTGACCTATGAAAAGGATAGACTTACACGTTGGATTCTCAGGCCTCGAGTGTAGAAAATCCTAAAGAAAAGAAAAGGGAGACGAGGCTAGGGGATTGATCAAGCCTAGGTAGTACTATTTCCGGTGGCTGTAAATGTATTTGATTTCAAACACTGTTTTGTAATCAAAATGAAAAGGGTATTTAAATCCCTATGTTTATAAAGTAAATATAAAACTTTTGTCTTCCAACTGAGTTTTGATATTTACAAACACAACCCTTGAGGTTGAAAGAATGTTGAAACGATGCTTTTGAAAAAGACTTCTGCTGTATTTATAAAAACTCTGAAATCAAAGTTCAAATGTGATAACAATCGGGCTCGAACACGTCCAAGGGGTGCCTGGGGCGGGGTGTAACAAGGTTGGTATTGGAGCCACAGGTTTTAGCGAATTAGATACTTGGATCTGGTATCTAGGCTTTAACCATAAGTTTATCTATTACTTAAAAATTAAGATAAGAATACAAGGTAACCTTATGACCAGTATGTAGTTATCTGACAAACGAAAGTGTTGTGTCTAAGGAAAGAGCGGTGTATAAATATCTCCTAGACCCGTCGCTCTTACATGGGAACATATCTGTTGGAGGTACTACTATGTAAAGATAACCATCCTTGTAGAGCTTTAGTTAAGATAAGTATACTCGCTTTAGTATCTAAGTCTTGACAAAAATAAGTTAAGTACTAATTTTTTAAGATTGTAGATGTCTGGAGATAATTCTATACCTGTTTATTATGACCCCAATTGTCCAATTAAACAAGAATCACCTGAGTATCATCCTTTAGGATCTCGAATGAACCCTATCTCTTCGCCCTACTATAACGATGATCCGTTTACCAATCTCCCTAAACTCTCCCGAATACCACCCTCAATCTTATAACTCTTCTAGTCAATGGCTGGAAGCTGGTTCAAACTTCAGCGACTGAATACAAATAATCAACAACTACAAGGAAACAATGGAGCTGAATCAAGTTATATCCAACAGAATAATTCAACAAAAGAGGACCCGTCTGAGGAATCCCACCAATATGAACCTGTTTCTGAAAACCCGGTAGACTATCCGTTCAATAATCCTATTTCAAATAGTTTCGACTATCAATCTTATAATTTTGAAACTCCTGTTTTATATAATCCCTATATGTTTCCTGAACCTCCATATGATGGCCCTTTCAAAGAGTATTTCCATGCTCCTCCGAAATAACAAAATGTTTATAATGAAATTATGATGGGACTTCGTAAGCCCCCTCCTAAATATGGTTATGCGGAAAGTATTCCCTCTTCACCTATTGAATGTTTAGACCGTTCGTTGTGTCAAACAGACGAAGTAACCAGAAAGAAGATAATGGACAAAGCAAGAACCAAATTTTATGGGCAACAAGTATACGAATATGGAGAGTACTTGACGACTCCTGGAAAAGAGCTTATCAAAGATTAGAATCGTTTTTATTGTATTTTGTAATATATTTCTATAATAATAAAATATCGTTTTTTTTCCTTTTTCAGAATGGTCGGAAAAGGCAAGGGTCCTAGCTTTATTCATAAATTTGCTAAAGCTACTTATCATGAACGAAAAACCAATGAAACAAATATAGAAAATAATGAGAAAACTGATAGTTCAACTTTTAAAAGCCTCGGAGAAATAGGAAACCCTAGTGTTCCCTATAATCATTCTATAAGTTTTCATTCTGCTCCTACCGCTGGAAGTTATAATGTCACCCCATTATATTCCCGAAATTTTCATGAGGGATATGCATATATACCTTATGAGAATAATCCTGAAAAAGAAGAACATGCTGACTCTAATATACCTTACATTCCATACTTTGAGATGATTCACATCCCTGCTCCTCATATAAATGAGAATGCATCGGGAAGTGAGAGGGAATGAATGTTGCTGAACAGAATAGCTGAATTGGAACGAGAGAAAGCTGAAGTTGAAACTCGTAATGCTTTGCTAATAAAAGCTCTTAAAGAAATGAATTTTTGAAATTTCTAGGAACAATAATTTTTATATGTATCATCTTCTGTAATATATTATTATCAATAAAAAAGTTTTGTTTTGATTCCAATCTCATTTCAATATAGTATGTCGAAAAATACCGAACCTTCACATCACACTAGGGGAAAGAAGAAACATACATCAGTTGAAAATACTGCTACTAAATCCCGAAAGGAACTCCAAAAGATGATTGCAGAAGGAATCAAGGATTCCCTTACTATGATCTTTACTAAAATGGAGAAAAGGCAAGCTGATAAACTATCGGCATAGCCATCAAATCAAAAATCTGTCAATTCTCAACCTTTAACCCAGCATACCCGAACTATCATTCAGTCCCAGCCAATTACTCTAAAAACTGAAGGTTCTGCAACTCATAAGACTGAGAAGACTAGAAAAGAAAAATATTACCATAACTCTTCTGAAGATGAGAGTATGTGTAATAACTATGGCCATATAGAAAAGAAGAGGAAAGTGGTTGGTTCTACATACAAGTTGTTTCAGGACTGCAAGCCATATAACTTCTCTGAGAGAGAAGGAGGAATTGCCACATTGAGGTGGATAGAAAAGACTGAATCCGTACTAGCTATCAGCAAATGGGCTGAAAAACACAAGATTCTTTATTCCTCGAACTTATTCAAAGACCAAGCATTACAATGATGGAACAACATTGTTGCTGCCAAAGAATGAGAAGTACGTTCCCCAGAATGAGAGGGAACATATAGAAGGAAAATTCATGAGTCTTTAGATGATAGGAACAAATCATCAGGAGTATTCCACCAAACTCCTTGAATATGCTAGATAGTTCCACATCTTGCTACCCCTGAATCAAACCTGATAAAGCGTTATATTTGAGGATTAATTGGAGAAATTCGCGACATGGTCAAAGTCGCAAATTATGAAAATCTTGATGATGCTATGGATCTAGGAGTATCACTAACCAGCAGTTTGATTAGAAACCAGGAGGAGGGAAAGAAGAAGAAGGAATCTGGGCAAGGCCCAAGTGGACCAAAGAAATCCAATTTTACTCCCCGAAACAACAACTCTTCCATTCCGGAATGTCCCAAGTGCAGAAAGAGGCACTTAGGACAATGTTGTACTGGACTTTTCTGCAACTTTTGCAAGATGTTCGATTACAAAACAGAGAATTGTTTCAAAAAGAAGCAAATCACAGTGTGGTGAAACCGGCCACATCAAAATCAATTGTCCCAAGCTAAAGAAACCTGATGGGACTGGTCCAAAACCTGCAGATGGATTAAAGAAGAATGCGCGAGCATTCGTTTTCCATACTCATGAAGCAGCAGGTATGCCCGATGTGATTACGGGTACATTTCTTGTCAATGATATTTACGCTCGAGTTTTGTTTGACTCTGGTGCAAACCAAAGTTTTATAGATCATAGTTTCTATAGACTATTAATTAAAACTCTAGCTAAGTTATACAAGAAATACATGGTAGAAACTGCCAACAGGGACCTAGTCCAAATCTCTGAAATCCTAAACGATTGTAATGTCACACTATGAGGACATGTTATTCCTTCACAACTGTTGTCAATGACTTTGGTAGGTTTTGACATTGTTCTAGGAATGGATTGGTTAGCCTTTAACCAAGCCCGTATCCTATGTGATAAGAAAGCTATAGAACTTCATTCAAAAGGAAATATCTTGACTATACATGGTGATAAATTATCCAACTCTGTTGGAATAATTTCCATGTTAAAAGCTACAAAATACTTATGAAAAGAATGCTTAGCATACCTCGTATCTGTAAACACCGACACTAGAAAGAAGATCGAATATGTGCCGGTTGTAGCTGAGTTTCCTGATGTTATTCCCGATGAACTGCCTGGAATTCCACCTGAAAGAGAGGTGGAATTCAGAATTAATCTAGTTCCATGTACGGCACCAATTGTGACCTCTGAAAAGTTCGACCAGATTAAAGCCTGTATGAAAGCAGAGCAAGATCGTCAAAAGTCTTACACGGATAAGAGGCGGAGACCCATCGAGTTCAATGTCGGAAATCAAGTGTTGTTAAAGGTATCTACATGGAAGGGAATCATTCGGTTTAGAAAGAGAGGGAAACTAAGTCTGAGGTTTGTCGGACCTTTCAAGATTCTGGCACGGGTTGGTGAAGTTGCTTACCGGTTGGATCTTCCTGATAAATTGAGTGGGATGCACCTACTTTCTACGTGTCGCACTTGCGCAAGTGTCTAGCTGACGAGTCAGCATACGTGCCACTCAATGACATCGAGGTAGACAATAACCTCAATTACGTAGAAGAACCCGGGGCCATATTGGACAGGAAAGAGATGCATCTGCGGAATAAAGTCCTTCAACTGGTTAAAGTCCAACGAAAACACCTAAGGGGATCGGAAGCCACGTGTGAAACCGAGTCAGAAATGAAGGAGTCATACCCTCGGCTGTTTGACTTATGACAGGTTTCAAGGACGAAACCTTTTGTAAGAAGGGTAGACTTGTAATATCCCAAAAATAAGACGTTTTACAAAACGGGGTTTGGGAAATAAAAGAATTAAAGTGTCGGTGACTATACGGGGCTATACGAGAAAGAAGGAAAAGGGATTGGGAAGAGAATGCATAAACCCTAACCACCCCCTTGCCCATCCTCACTCCATCATTTTCATCTTCATAGTCTAGAGAGAGAAAGAGCGAGAACTTAGAGAGAGAAAGCTCAAAAATCATCCATTCTTGCCTACATCTTGCTCCAAGATCGTTGCTAAACTGTTGTGGAAGATTAGAGAAGAAGAATCACGTGAAAACAGGTAACAAATCCGTCCAGATCTGAGTTTTTGTTTCAAAAAGTGGGTTTTCGGGTTTTTATGGGGTTTTATACATAAAGCTCAAATGTTTATGTATGAAATGGAGTAAAAAACCTAGATTTGGCTTCATGGAATCTAGATTAAGGATTTGAACGTAAAAACTTACGGTTTTGGATCAAAAACAAGAATTCTATGAAAACACAGTTCATTCGGCGACACTGATCATCCGACGACACTGATTATCACGAGACAATGATCATCCGGAGACACTGATCATGTAGTGACGCTGATCATCCAGCGACACTCATCGTGACATAAAGTCCAAAATGCAAGTTCTAGCGACACTGATCATCAGGTGACACTAGTGTCCGGCGACACTGATCATCTGGCAAACACTAGTGCCTGACGACACTGATCATTCGACGACACTGGTGCCTGACGACACTGATCATGTGGAGACACTGATTATCAAGATACACTGATCATCAAGAGACACTGATCATGTGGAGACATTGATCATCATGAGACACTGATCATGTGGAGACACTGATCATGTGGAGAGACTGATCATCAGGAGACAATGATCATGTGGAGACACTGATCATGTGGAGACACTGATCATGCGCAGACACTACTCATGAGATGACCCTATTTTAGGACGATACTAAATAACACTAGCTAAAAGGTGATGGTTTTCACGTGTTGATTCCTATAGATCTCATAGCTCTCCGTCTAGTTTGACAGTTCGATAGTTGACTAGTGATAGCAGATTTGGTGAGTTCTTATTACCCTTTTTTTCCTATGGTTTTGGGTTGGCATGTATACAGACAAAAATTTTTGAAAGGCAAAGTATAGTTTTTATAAAGATGATATCTTTATAAATAGGAAGAGAAAGAAGATAGTTTTTATAAAAATGATATTTTCATAAAAAGAAAGAGAAAGAAGATAGTCTTTATAAAATGATATTTTATAAAAAGAAAGAGAAAGGAGATAAAGAGTATAGTACTATCTTTGAAATAAATATTTTAAAGAAAGTTAAAAAACGGTAAAGGAGTTGTACATCGGTACAGCTCGATAGTGACAGTGATAGATGCCATGTAATATGCTTATGTGTAAATATGTGTTATTTGTCTTTGTGATGTTTTATGCGATTACATTATTTTGTGTAGTAGTGTAATTGCATAGTAGTGCATAGTAGAAAGTCCTGCACGCATGCTAAAGTAGAAGTCTCACCCCGAGGTGTGAGCAAGCTAAAGTAGAAGTCTCACCCTGAGGTGTGAGCAAGCTAAATGAGTCTTACCCTGAAGTGTAAGCGAGAAAGTCTCACCCTAAGGTGTGGGCACAGTTACAGTAAAAGTCTTACCCTGAGGTGCAAGCGAGAAAGGGATCTTGTCCTCAGATAATGATCCATATGTGATAGTTAAACGTGATAGTCACTTGTCCTGTACAAGTGAACAAAAATTTGAAATTGTAAAGGAGGACACCTTAACGGGTTTCCTCAAATACAAAGTTTTAACGAAATATATCAACGGAACGGTTTATTAAATTGTAACGTTGTAAAGTTTTAAAGTAAAGTGAAGTTGTTTTAAAGATAAAGAAAGAAAGCTTACTTTATTTCTATAAAACTAAGCTACCCAAAATTTTTTTTCTAGTTTTAAGCAAAGATAGAACTCACCAGCGTTAGTTGACTTTTAGTATGCTAAAGTTAAAGTCTCACCCTGAGGTGTGAGCAAGCTAAAGTAGAAGTCTCACCCCGGGGTATGAGCAAGCTAAAGTAGAAGTCTCACCCTGAGGTGTGAGCAAGCTAAATGAGTCTTACCCTGAAGTGTAAGCGAGAAAGTCTCACCCTAAGGTGTGGGCACAGTTACAGTAAAAGTCTTACCCTGAGGTGCAAGCGAGAAAGGGATCTTGTCCTCAGATAATGATCCATATGTGATAGTTAAACGTGATAGTCACTTGTCCTGTACAAGTGAACGAAAATTTGAACTTGTAAAGGAGGACACCTTAACGGGTTTCCTCAAATACAAAGTTTTAACGAAATATATCAACGGAACGGTTATGATCCATATGTGATAGTTAAACGTGATAGTCACTTGTCCTGTACAAGTGAACGAAAATTTGAAATTGTAAAGGAGGACACCTTAACGGGTTTCCTCAAATACAAAGTTTTAACGAAATATATCAACGGAACGGTTTATTAAATTGTAACGTTGTAAAGTTTTAAAGTAAAGTGAAGTTGTTTTAAAGATAAAGAAAGAAAGCTTACTTTATTTCTATCAAAACTAAGCTACCCAAAAAAAAATTTCTAGTTTTAAGCAAAGACAGAACTCACCAGCGTTAGCTGACTTTTAGTATGCTAAAGTAGAAGTCTCACCCTGAGGTGTGAGCAAGCTAAAGTAGAAGTCTCACCCTGAGGTGTGAGCAAGCTAAAGTAGAAGTCTCACCCTGAGGTGTGAGCAAGCTAAATGAGTCTTACCCTGAAGTGTAAGCGAGAAAGTCTCACCCTAAGGTGTGGGCACAGTTACAGTAAAAGTCTTACCCTGAGGTGCAAGCGAGAAAGGGATCTTGTCCTCAGATAATGATCCATATGTGATAGTTAAACGTGATAGTCACTTGTCCTGTACAAGTGAACGAAAATTTGAAATTGTAAAGGAGGACACCTTAACGAGTTTCCTTAAATACAAAGTTTTAACGAAATATATCAACGGAACGGTTTATTGAATTGTAACGTTGTAAAGTTTTAAAGTAAAGTGAAGTTGTTTTAAAGATAAAGAAAGAAAGCTTACTTTATTTCTATAAAACTAAGCTACCAAAAAATATTTTTCTGGTTTTAAGCAAAGATAGAACTCACCAGCGTTAGCTGACTTTTAGTATGCTAAAGTTGAAGTCTCACCCTGAGGTGTGAGCAAGCTAAAGTAGAAGTCTCACCCCGGGGTATGAGCAAGCTAAAGTAGAAGTCTCACCCTGAGGTGTGAGCAAGCTAAATGAGTCTTACCTGAAGTGTAAGCGAGAAAGTCTCACCCTAAGGTGTGGGCACAGTTACAGTAAAAGTCTTACCCTGAGGTGCAAGCGAGAAAGGGATCTTGTCCTCAGATAATGATCCATATGTGATAGTTAAACGTGATAGTCACTTGTCCTGTACAAGTGAACGAAAATTTGAAATTGTAAAGGAGGACACCTTAACGGGTTTCCTCAAATACAAAGTTTTAACGAAATATATCAACGGAACGGTTTATTAAATTGTAACGTTGTAAAGTTTTAAAGTAAAGTGAAGTTGTTTTAAAGATAAAGAAAGAAAGCTTACTTTATTTCTATAAAACTAAGCTACCCAAAATTTTTTTTCTAGTTTTAAGCAAAGATAGAACTCACCAGCGTTAGCTGACTTTTAGTATGCTAAAGTTAAAGTCTCACCCTGAGGTGTGAGCAAGCTAAAGTAGAAGTCTCACCCCGGGGTATGAGCAAGCTAAAGTAGAAGTCTCACCCTGAGGTGTGAGCAAGCTAAATGAGTCTTACCCTGAAGTGTAAGCGAGAAAGTCTCACCCTAAGGTGTGGGCACAGTTACAGTAAAAGTCTTACCCTGAGGTGCAAGCGAGAAAGGGATCTTGTCCTCAGATAATGATCCATATGTGATAGTTAAACGTGATAGTCACTTGTCCTGTACAAGTGAACGAAAATTTGAAATTGTAAAGGAGGACACCTTAACGGGTTTCCTCAAATACAAAGTTTTAACGAAATATATCAACGGAACGGTTTATTAAATTGTAACGTTGTAAAGTTTTAAAGTAAAGTGAAGTTGTTTTAAAGATAAAGAAAGAAAGCTTACTTTATTTCTATCAAAACTAAGCTACCCAAAAAAAAATTTCTAGTTTTAAGCAAAGACAGAACTCACCAGCGTTAGCTGACTTTTAGTATGCTAAAGTAGAAGTCTCACCCTGAGGTGTGAGCAAGCTAAAGTAGAAGTCTCACCCTGAGGTGTGAGCAAGCTAAAGTAGAAGTCTCACCCTGAGGTGTGAGCAAGCTAAATGAGTCTTACCCTGAAGTGTAAGCGAGAAAGTCTCACCCTAAGGTGTGGGCACAGTTACAGTAAAAGTCTTACCCTGAGGTGCAAGCGAGAAAGGGATCTTGTCCTCAGATAATGATCCATATGTGATAGTTAAACGTGATAGTCACTTGTCCTGTACAAGTGAACGAAAATTTGAAATTGTAAAGGAGGACACCTTAACGAGTTTCCTTAAATACAAAGTTTTAACGAAATATATCAACGGAACGGTTTATTAAATTGTAACGTTGTAAAGTTTTAAAGTAAAGTGAAGTTGTTTTAAAGATAAAGAAAGAAAGCTTACTTTATTTCTATAAAACTAAGCTACCAAAAAATATTTTTCTGGTTTTAAGCAAAGATAGAACTCACCAGCGTTAGCTGACTTTTAGTATGCTAAAGTTGAAGTCTCACCCTGAGGTGTGAGCAAGCTAAAGTAGAAGTCTCACCCCGGGGTATGAGCAAGCTAAAGTAGAAGTCTCACCCTGAGGTGTGAGCAAGCTAAATGAGTCTTACCTGAAGTGTAAGCGAGAAAGTCTCACCCTAAGGTGTGGGCACAGTTACAGTAAAAGTCTTACCCTGAGGTGCAAGCGAGAAAGGGATCTTGTCCTCAGATAATGATCCATATGTGATAGTTAAACGTGATAGTCACTTGTCCTGTACAAGTGAACGAAAATTTGAAATTGTAAAGGAGGACACCTTAACGGGTTTCCTCAAATACAAAGTTTTAACGAAATATATCAACGGAACGGTTTATTAAATTGTAACGTTGTAAAGTTTTAAAGTAAAGTGAAGTTGTTTTAAAGATAAAGAAAGAAAGCTTACTTTATTTCTATAAAACTAAGCTACCCAAAAAAAAATTTATAGTTTTAAGCAAAGATAGAACTCACCAGCGTTAGCTGACTTTTAGTATGCTAAAGTAGAAGTCTCACCCTGAGGTGTGAGCAAGCTAAAGTAGAAGTCTCACCCCGAGGTGTGAGCAAGCTAAAGTAGAAGTGTCACCCTGAGGTGTGAGCAAGCTAAATGAGTCTTACCCTGAAGTGTAAGCGAGAAAGTCTCACCCTAAGGTGTGGGCACAGTTACAGTAAAAGTCTTACCCTGAGGTGCAAGCGAGAAAGGGATCTTGTCCTCAGATAATGATCCATATGTGATAGTTAAACGTGATAGTCACTTGTCCTGTACAAGTGAACGAAAATTTGAAATTGTAAAGGAGGACACCTTAACGGGTTTCCTCAAATATAAAGTTTTAACGAAATATATCAACGGAACGGTTTATTAAATTGTAACGTTGTAAAGTTTTAAAGTAAAGTGAAGTTGTTTTAAAGATAAAGAAAGAAAGCTTACTTTATTTCTATAAAACTAAGCTACCCAAATTTTTTTTTCTAGTTTTAAGCAAAGATAGAACTCACCAGCGTTAGCTGACTTTTAGTATGCATGTCAGGTAGTAAAAGTAAAACTAAAGAAAGATAAAGGAGCCGCGAGGGCACGGGAGCATGGATTGTCGTGCTACATTACTGAAGACTGAGAATCCTACCGACAGTTTATGATTTAACAATATTTATTTAAAGTTTTTATTGGTTGTGGATTTTGAATGTTTAAAACAAGACTTTCGATGTAATGGATTCTGATTTCAGTTTAAGAACTATGTTTGCCATGTTTTGTGACAACTATGAGATGTACCCGGTTTGGAACGTTTCACTATTATATGAATTGATTACAAGATCATTACAAATTGCATAAAGATTATATCTCCATCGAGGGGCGGATTTAAGCCCAGCCCAAGGGGGCTTAGGCACCCACTGAACATATTTTGGGCTTGTACATTTATAAAATTTTTAGTGTAGAATTTAGTTTAAAAATTTTAGGCACCCATTTAACTTTTTACCAGGCTCCCATGTTCTCGATTTCATCTAAGTCTCCAACCCAATTGATGGACCATCCACATTCTAAGTGGAAAAAAATTAAAAAGTAAAAAAAACCTCATACATATACAAACGAACGAGTCATGCATGAAGCATTGAAGCGTCCATCCAAATTCCAATCAAAATCATAATCATAATATGAGTTCTAATCACAGATTCCCGCTCATTTTCAAAACCAAAATTGAGTTGGGACTAGGGAGAATCGGAGGTCGCCTGGTCATCGGACGTCGGTTCCAATAATCCAAAATTAAGTGATAATTTACTCGACTGGTTGTAGGTTGTAGGTTCGCTTACTAATGTACTCGATTTCTTGGAAGAAAATGGCAGCCAAAATTGAATATGCATAGTTATATAATTTTGATTGCCAGAGTAAGATTGTTAAGTTGTGTTTGAGATTATTCAAGTGCTAATTAAAAAATCCGGTTAACTTGTGATTGGAACTTATAACTTTTGTTATATGTTTTATTTCTATTTATTTTTGTGATTAGGAATTGTTGGAATGGTAACACAAGAGTAAAGTTCTTCAAAAGATGCATATTGTGTGGGATGATTAAATGGTATTAAACTAAGTTTCTTGTAATGTTTATCATTCCTTACTAACCCTAAAATATATTCACATTAACTCATAACCACAAGTAAGGGATTGTGAAGGTACAAAGTAGTGTTTCTTGAGAAGCGTATGAAGCCTCCACGATGCGACACGTGTATATTGAACAAGTGGTATATGCTTCTGTATGTGTATAATTACGTACACCACATCAACTTTTTTTAAACTAGCTTTTTAAGTGTGTGTTTGTATAGAGGGGGATCAAATAAAAAAGGGATTTTTCCTCAGTAGCCTAAACATGATTTTAAAAACTCAATATCCGGATCAAACGAAATTCGATTGAACTCATTCCGGCAGCGTTGGAACCGGCTCGTCGAGCTTTACTATCTTAGCTTTTTGGGTTTAAGTTTTTGGTTTTAGCATTTAGGGTTTAGTTCTTTAGGTTTAAGCTTTAGTGTTTAGAGTTTAGCTTTTACGATTTAGATTAGGGTTTAGAGTTTAGCTTTTAAGGTTTAGCTTTTTTAGCTTTTAGGATTTAGCTTTAGGGTTTAGATTTATATTTTAGCTTTTAGGGTTTAGTTTGAGGGTTTATGGTTTAGGGATTTGGTTTAGGGTTTGATGAGCCAATTACAACGCTGCTAGAATGAGTTCAATCGGAGTTCGTTTGAGTCGGATATTGAGTTTTTAGAAATCCTTTTTAGAACACTTAGTCAAAATATCCTTTTTAGGAGATCCACCTCTCTCTCTCTCTCTCTCTCTATATATATATATATTTATATAGGGGCCGGTTATCGTACAAAGTGTTTTAGCGTACGAAGCGTACGAAGGCATCAGCATGCGACACGTGTTTAGTGGATGAGGGGTAAATGTGTCCGCGTTATAATCACGCATGATTTATTTCCATAATCACGTAATCACGCATGTTATAATCATGACCATAATCACGTAATCACGCATGTTATACACATTACCATAATTACGTAATCACGCATGATATACGCACAGCACATCGACCTTTTAAAAAATTTTCATTTTTTTAATAAAAGAATAGCAAAAGTATACTCAAATTAAAGAGAATAAAATGCTCGATTTTGTGGTGTAATTTTTTAAAAAAATAATGTCGTATGAAAAAGTTATGATTGTTTTAAAAAAATGGGAGAACTTGTAAAAAGTCAACAAATGTATGCTATTCCAATTTAAACTTTTCAGAATCTTTTTACACTTAAAACAATCACATTTGATTTTAACCACTTATTTCCTAGATCAACGCTTCAAAATACTTATTTCACTTCTTACGAAAAAAACACTTTGTATTTAAAACTTACTATATATATATATAATAATAATATCCAAATTAAAGAACCAAAATGCTCAATTTTATGTTATAATATTTAAAAAAAAATAAAGTATATAAAAATTCTTTGCATTAAAGAAATTGTGAAATTTGATAAATGATCAACAATGATGGCCTTTATTTTAACCGTTAGATTTTTCTTGATCAAAGATCACTTCTTACGCTTGTGAAAAAAAAAACCCTTTTTTTTATTTGAATGTATCTCATAAATTAAAGATAGGTGAAGTCATTTAGAAGGAAATCATCATTCATTGAGTACATTCCAAGTTTGCTAAAAAAGACATGGCAACAAGGCTGATTCTTTAACCACTGGCTTTGGTTCACTGGTAAGACAATAAAGGATTAAACAAAGCCACGTAAGTTTAAACCCGAGCCAACCTGGGTTTTTGTCCGGTGTGCGTTACGCTAGCGGGTCTTGGCTCGTGTAGCGGCGCAACTGCTGTCAAGGGGCAGCAAGCTTCATGGTTTCCCGAGGAACGCCTAACCCTTCGCTCTGAACCCGCGGGCCCGATTCAGACAACATAATGATCAGGTATTGAGGGGTGATGGGTCTCCGACTTGTCGGAGATGGGACTGCCACTCAAAAATGAAAGTCGCCGTTCACAAAAAAAAACAAGGCTGATTCTTTTTAGCAAAACAAAAAACTATATTAACAATAAACACACGTATATTCCAAGTTTGTTAAGGGGTCTCCTCACCTAATTGCTTCCTTTCCCTCTCGAGGTGAATCATTGCATCGTCTTTCATGATTGCTTTTAGCCGTGAGACTTCCTGTTGTAGCGCCAAACATTGTTTCATTAGCTCATGAACCAATTCATTCTGATTTGTTGCTTGTGGTTTCGGGAGTCTTTGTATGTCTATATCATAGTATGCTTTTGCACATAGCATGTATATGATAAGACCACAATTTTCACAATTTCCCCGAATGTTTTGCCTGATATCACTTTTGCAGATTTTGCAACTTTCCTTCTGTTGGGGCTGTTTATGTTCCCAATTATGATAGCATAATTCCTGTTGAACAGGGAGCTTTACTTCTGGCCTCCATGATGCTTTGTTGATTGTTGTGACATATAATTCTTCATCAACTATGTCATCCTCTATGATGACTGTAAAAGCCCATTCTTCTATGACTGAAGCAAAGCTTGTCTGTTCTCCTTCTGACATGCTGCAAATCGCATCACTTTTTGGTTCATCTTGATCTACTGATAGAACATCATAGTTGTCAGGCAGATATAGGTTTTGGAAGGCGTTAGCTCTTTCTACATTGCTTATCTTGCTTTTGCATTCCCGTGCAAAATGACCTTCTCTGCCACATATATAACATTTGCATTTCTTCATGCGGTCACCATGCTTTGATTTGAACACACGAACATGACCAATCAGAAGACGAAATCGTTGCAGCTTCCCAATTTCAAATACAAGAACGAAGAAATAAACTATATAACCTTATAGTTTATTTCAAAATTCCAGGGGTAGAGGAGTTTAAAATCTCAGCAATAATTGACACTGGGGCAACTTCGTGCTGTATTGATGAAAATTCTGTCCCAAAAGAAGCAATGGAGCCAAGTCCCTATATTGTAAAATATTCAGGGATCAATTCGGTTCAAACAACAAAGAAGAAGCTAAGGGAAGGAACAATGAAAATTGAAAACAACTCATTCAGGATCCCCTTTACGTTCTGTTTTCCTATGAAGTTAGGAGGGGGTGTTCAAATGCTAGTTGGATGCAATTTCATTAGATCAATGGGAGGAGGATTGAGAATTGAAGGCTCCCAAGTTACCTTTTACAAAACGGTAACTACAATCAACACAAGCTATGAAGCAGCGGCAATGGGGGAGCTAGAGCTTGAAGAAGAAGAGTACATCAAATTGCAGGAAGAATATGCTGCTTACAACCTTGGCAATTTATCAGAAACGCCAAGAGAATTACAAAACATCCTCCAAGAATTGGAAAAACAAGGCTTTATTGGGGAAGATCCACTAAAGCATTGGAAAAAGAATCAAGTGATTTGTAGGCTTGATATAATCAACCCAGACATGATAATTCAAGATAAGCCTTTGAAACAAGTCACCCCGGCACAAAAAGAACAATTCAAAAGACACACTGAAGCTCTGTTAAAACTCGGAGTAATTAGAAAAAGCAGCAGCAGGCATAGAACAAGAGCTATGATGGTGAACTCAGGAACATCAGTTGATCCAACAACTGGTAAAGAAATCCCTGGAAAAGAAAGGATGGTTTTTGATTACCGCACACTCAATAAGAATACAAACAAAGATCAGTATTCTCTCCCAGGTATCAATACCATAATTCAAAAGATTGGGAATGCCAGAATTTACTCGAAGTTTGATTTAAAAAGCGGTTTTCACCAAATTGCTATGGAAGAAGCAAGCATTCCATGGACGGCGTTCATAACGCCAGAAGGGTTATATGAATGGCTGGTAATGCCATTCGGTCTGAAAAATGCCCCAGCGGTTTTTCAAAGAAAAATGGATAACTGTTTTGGCGCATATTCAGATTTTATTGCAGTCTATATTGACGACATCCTGATCTTCTCAGAAAATAAAGAAGAACATGCAAGACATTTGAAGAAAATGTTATCAATATGCAAGACTGAAGGGTTGGTGCTGTCAAAGACAAAAATGAAGATAGCAGTACAAGAAATTGATTTTTTGGGGGCAACAATTGGAAACAGAAAAATAAAGCTTCAACCTCATATAATCAAGAAGATAGCAGACTTTAAAGATGAAGATCTTCAAACATTGAAAGGTTTAAGATCATGGTTAGGTATTCTCAACTATGCAAGGTCTTACATACCTAATCTGGGAAGAATGTTAGGTCCTCTCTATGCAAAGACAGGAGCTAATAGGGATAAAAGAATGAAGAAGGAACACTGGGAGCTGATCAAGAAAGTAAAAATGGAAGTAGAAAGACTGCCAGACATGGAGATTCCACCAACAAATGCCCATATAGTAATTGAAACAGATGGTTCAATGGAAGGATGGGGAGCAGTCTGTAAATGGAAAAACAAGAAGGAAGATTCAAAATCCACAGAAAAAGTTTGTGCATATTCAAGTGGAAAATTCAGTAGCCTAAAGTCAACCATAGACGCAGAGATCTATGCAGTAATGAATGGGCTAGAAAGTTTCAAGATCTATTATCTAGACAAAGGAAAAGTTACCATCAGGACGGATTGCCGGGCTATAATCAGTTTCTGTAATAAATCAACAAATAACAAACCATCTAGGGTTCGTTGGGCCGGTTTTAAAGACTTTGTTACAGGATCTGGAGTCCAAGTGATGATAGAACACATTGATGGAAAGCATAACCAGTTGGCAGATGCTTTATCAAGACTAACGACAGCGGTTTGTTATGCAGAATGGCAGGACGAAGAGAAACAGCTTGGGATAGGGTCAGAGAAGAATTCATGTCTAGAAGATGGAGGAATTTTTCAGGAATGGGAGCACGGCTACAACAAATTGATGCTGATGAAAGAAGGGGATTGCAACTACTCAGTTATGAAAATGAAAACCTTGGAACAACTCCTTACAGGAACACTGTCATCAATTATCAACCATTCAGTCTATATCGTGTCCAGTATCTCATTGCCCAGAATCTACCACCAATATCAGCAGAACCAGTGGATATGGCAAGAGCAGCAGAACAACATGATGAAGTCTGAAGACTCTTGTGCAACCAGTATGAAGAAATCTTGGGGCATTTGCTCATTTTCAGGGCAATGCTTAGTGTCAGAAGAATCTACTTTGAAACAGGCCCAGGAGGAGACAATGCGAGAGGAGACTGGAGACCAAATGGGCTCAGATCAACAGCCCACATGGATGAGATCATTCAAGACTGGGAAGCCCAAAGAATTAATCTCACCCATTTTTGAGCAGCCCAAACAAAGGTGGTATTATCGGGCCGAAGGATACTTAGGCCCAATACTAAAAACTCGATATTTTGCCTCAGTTCTAGAAGATGGGAGATACGTCACGCATGAGGTGTTTCCCGAAATTATTGTAAACAAGGAAAGTAAAATTAAAGGTGTCCACCACTATCGTGACTTTGATGGAAGGACCCCACCATTATCACGACTCTAAAATAAGTGGGGAGGTCCCACCAGTTTGTCTGTATTATTTTTATCGTTTTATGTCGGCTTTGTAAAAAGGCAATTGAATTAGTTGGCTATGGGGCCCATGATGCGCACCCGCACTAATTATTGTCCTTTAAACGACCGTTTGTTTGTTTGGTAGCCGTCTAAACGGCAGTTTGTGTGTTTTCCATGGCTATATAAGGCCATTAGTGTGATAAGGTTTCTCAGAGTGAGCATACCTCAAATCTGAAATTCCTTACTAAGTCAAGTATTTCAAGCGTTAGAGTCAATCATCTGCTGTAACATAAATCAAGGTATTTTATTATAAAAGTTTGCTTATTAAAGTTTTTAACGTTTCCGTATGCAAAAATACCATTTATGGTATCAGAGCTCTGTTACACTGATGGAGCTCTAAAATTTTAAATTCTAGATCCAGGAAAGGGTTGATCATGCCATTTTAATCTGTTGTACTCTTGAAAATCTAAAAGAAAAGTTTGAAGATATCTGAAAATTTCTTTTTACAAAAATAATTTAAAAAAGGGATAGCCAAGAGGGTGTTGAGGAGCAACAGGTAAGACTCCGTGTATCCCAGGCAACTATCATGATTAAACTATCTTTGAAAAATAAAATTTTTAGAAAAACGATAACTAATCGGACCAGTTTTCATAAAACTAGGATCTTTAGTTAGTAGGTAATTGTTTGAAGAGCGCCAATATCCTCAGTCTGAAAAGACTGCAGCGCGTAGTATTGGAAGGCCTCAGGCTTTTATCGAAACCTTGAAATTTAAATAATTTACAAATTTATAAACCAATAGACGGCTGAGCCGGTAAGGTTTATTTATGAAATATATTATTTAAATGACTGCTGAAAGATTTGAAAAATCAATTACAGATTGGTATGAGAAAACCCGATCCAAGGATTTAGAATATCTTAATCTTGAAATACCAAAACCAAAACGTCTTATTTTAGAATCAAAAGAAAACCTAGAGTTAAAGTTTGATTGTTTTCATAAAAGTTCAAAAATAACCCATGAAGTATGGTCTAGTAATGGTCAAGGAAATCTATTAATAGATTTGTGCTTAAGAATTACTAATAATTTAGACGTAATTTTTGATAGAGTAAGTCTTTTATCCAGAGTTAGCCTAAAACATTTCCATACCCTGAGAGAAACCCAAAGTATAACACAGGAAAAAAATTGAAAAACACCAAAAAGAGAGTAGTGAGAATTTTGAAAAGATCAAAAATTAGTTATTGGTACACGAGCCATTAACCAAGAGGCAAGTTCGAGAATTGGTAGTTGAAATCACTCAACAACCAAAGATAATTGAGGCCGAAGCATTAAAGCTGACAGAAGAATTAAAGGCTCAAGTTCGCAAGGTCGAAGATTTGATCCAAGAAGTGAAATCTTTCTTGATTTCATGAGTTGGGCCATAACTGCTCAATCAGAAAGCTACAAACAAATAATTGAAGCAGTTGAGTCAATAGAAACACCGGCAGTAGGGTTCTCAAAAGCATCTGGAGTAGGTACTGCAACACAGCAAACGGGAATCACGATAAAGCAAAACAACTTTATCATCCAAGCAATCACAAACTTGTCTAAAGAACTCAAGACGGTCAAAGAAGACGTCAAAGAATTAAGACGAGAAATCCAACGAGGAAAGGCACCAACAGTAGAGAACGAACAACTTCTTGAAGAACTCAATAAGAAGTTAGAAAAGCTCTCAATTGGAGGAGAAAAGTTACATAAACCAAAAGGGCCATATTACGTTTTCAAGGATCCCTACAAAATCCTGAAAGAAGAACAGGATAAACAAAAGGAGAAATGAGCATTCGAAGTGAATGAATGGTTTTTGGTGAAAGACCAAGAACAGAGACAGTGGCTAACCAGGAAGACCAGATCAGAGACTACAGACGATTCCAAAGAATACGAAATAATGTGCAAAGATGGGTGCCAACAGGAGGATTCAGAAGAACTGTTGAAAGCCAACTAGATCCAGAAGCAGAATTAAGAATATCACAAACCAGAAGAGCAAGTCTAGTCCCAGCTGAAACACTATATGATGAAGGATCAAGGGCAACTAGACACCGTGTCTATCAACATTATAGTGAAGAAAGAATATTGGTAACAGCTGAAGGTCAACAGGAGGACCTAGGATTTGTTAATGAACAATCCTACAATGAATTAATCAGAAGCGGCTTACAACATGTTCATTTGGGACTCATAATGATTAGAGTCCATGCTTTACACAGAAGAGACGCCGGAACACAAGTACTCATAGTACTTCGTGATACAAGATGGGCAGATGACAGAGCCATCATCGGAACTATGGAAGTCGATATGACCAGGGGAACACAACTGGTGTATATAGCCCCAGATCTGATGATGTCTATACATGATTTCTATAATCATGTACAAATATCCATCCAAACAAGAGGATATGAAGAGTTCACTGGAGAATCAAATCTCTTGATAACAAGAGCAATGGTTGGAAGGCTGACAAATACAAGCTTTGCAGGATTCAGATATAACATACAAAGAGTTGCTGAACACTTGGCAACCAGTGGAATCCAGGCTGTGTCAGGAGAATCCAGAACCATAATTGAACTCCAAGGACAAAGATGGTTACTTAAACCATCAAAGAAGAAAACGGTAAAAGTCCCATCACGAGTTAGTACCGGATCAAGGCTAGATGGTACTCTGTTTCTAAGATTCTCTGAATACAAGTCTAGTCCCAGCTGAAACACTAAATGATGAAGGATCAAGGGCAACTAGACACCGTGTCTATCAACATTATAGTGAAGAAAGAATATTGGTAACAGCTGAAGGTCAACAGGAGGACCTAGGATTTGTTAATGAACAATCCTACAATGAATTAATCAGAAGCGGCTTACAACATGTTCATTTGGGACTCATAATGATTAGAGTCCATGCTTTACACAGAAGAGACGCCGGAACACAAGTACTCATAGTACTTCGTGATACAAGATGGGCAGATGACAGAGCCATCATCGGAACTATGGAAGTCGATATGACCAGGGGAACACAACTGGTGTATATAGCCCCAGATCTGATGATGTCTATACATGATTTCTATAATCATGTACAAATATCCATCCAAACAAGAGGATATGAAGAGTTCACTGCAGAATCAAATCTCTTGATAACAAGAGCAATGGTAGGAAGGCTGACAAATACAAGCTTTGCAGGATTCAGATATAACATACAAAGAGTTGCTGAACACTTGGCAACCAGTGGAATCCAGGCTGTGTCAGGAGAATCCAGAACCATAATTGAACTCCAAGGACAAAGATGGTTACTTAAACCATCAAAGAAGAAAACGGTAAAAGTCCCATCACGAGTTAGTACCGGATCAAGGCTAGATGGTACTCTGTTTCTAAGATTCTCTGAATACAAGTCAAGTATTTCAAGCGTTAGAGTCAATCATCTGCTGTAACATAAATCAAGGTATTTTATTATAAAAGTTTGCTTATTAAAGTTTTTAACGTTTCCGTATGCAAAAATACCATTGCCAATCCATCTCTTCAGGATTATCTTTTGAATCTGACAATGCAGAAAACAGTAATAATCGACATAATCAATGGGATGAATCAGAACAAGGAAGCGATTGTGGTGATCAGGACAGGGCCAATGATGAAGATGACGATGATGAAGAATTATGGTGGCTCCAAAATGAAGAAAGCACTTTAGGGGCAGAAATGCCATATCCTCTCATGAAAAATAATGAAGAAGACACTGAGAGAGTGCTAACTATTCAAGAAGACTTACTAGACATGGAGTACCCACTCCTTACTAAAATGATGAAACAAGAGGTTGGCGCTTCATCAGTAACATCAGCCTACAGACCGCCACAAGATCATACAATGCAACCACCAGGATACCCACCAGCCACGGGTAGAGGAATCCCAGATATCAGCTCGACAAGCTTTAATCTGAACAAAAAGGTTGAAAGTTATGGAAAAAGGGTGGAAAACTATTGGTCATTACCACCAGCACAGGCAACAACGGGTGCAATGTTAGTCTTGCCAGCTGACATAGGAAAGTACACTGATGTAATTGACAGATGGGAGTCAATTACATTAAATTACATTGATGATCCAAATAAATCCTGGCCAACACCCAGATCAAAGGTTGACTGTATTGAAAACCTTTTGGGGGAAGATGAAAAGAAAATATGGATCCAATGGAGAATGGCGTATGATGATGAATACCAACAGCTCTTGAAAATCACTGATGACACACACAATATTACTTCGCAAATAAGAAGAGTTTTTCTTCTCAGTGACGCTGCTCAAGGAAGTACTGAAGAACAAGAAATGGCGTACAATGACCTTGAAAGACTGGTGTGCCATGAAGTCAAAGACTTATTCCAGTACATGAATGAATATAAAGCTTTAGCGGCAAAATCAGGAAGGATGTTTGTTGGGCCAGAGTTATCAGATAAATTCTTCAGAAAAATGCCGCCTGCTGTTGGAAAAGAAATTGAAGAAGCCTTTAATAAAGAAAAACCGGGTGTAACAATTGGGATAATGCCCAGAATATACTTCGCTCACAGATACTTGACAGAATTATGCAAGAAGGCTCAGTTGCAGAGAGAACTGAAGGACTTGCAATTCTGCAGAGAAGTATATATACCTGGAAGTTACAGGAGTAGAACGAAAAGGCTAGGACTGAGAAAATCCAAAACATACAAAGGAAAACCACACGACTCACATGTTCATGTGTTCAAATCAAAGCATGGTGACCGCATGAAGAAATGCAAATGTTATATATGTGGCAGAGAAGGTCATTTTGCACGGGAATGCAAAAGCAAGATAAGCAATGTAGAAAGAGCTAACGCCTTCCAAAACCTAGATCTGCCTGACAACTATGATGTTCTATCAGTAGATCAAGATGAACCAGAAAGTGATGCGATTTGCAGCATGTCAGAAGGAGAACAGACAAGCTTTGCTTCAGTCATAGAAGAATGGGCTTTTACAGTCATCATAGAGGATGACATGGTTGATGAAGAATTATATGTCACAACAATCAACAAAGCATCATGGAGGCCAGAAGTAAAGCTCCCTGTTCAACAGGAATTATGCTATCATAATTGGGAACATAAACAGCCCCAACAGAAGGAAAGTTGCAAAATCTGCAAAAGTGATATCAGGCAAAACATTCGGGGAAATTGTGAAAATTGTGGTCTTATCATATGCATGCTATGTGCAAAAGCATACTATGATATAGACATACAAAGACTCCCGAAACCACAAGCAAGAAATCAGAATGA
Organism: Smallanthus sonchifolius; assembly: GCA_023525975.1. NCBI lineage: Eukaryota > Viridiplantae > Streptophyta > Magnoliopsida > Asterales > Asteraceae > Smallanthus > Smallanthus sonchifolius. The sequence continues at coordinate 28,095,912 of CM042031.1, forward strand.
ATTGGTTCATGAGCTAATGAAACAATGTTTGGCGCTACAACAGGAAGTCTCACGGCTAGAAGCAATCATGAAAGACGATGCAATGATTCACCTCGAGAGGGAAAGGAAGCAATTAGAGGAAATCAAAGAAACGGCTGAAGCAACGAACACAGAAGATGACCAATCAGAAGACGAAATCGTTGCAGCTTCCCAATTTCAAATACAAGAACGAAGAAATAAACTATATAACCTTATAGTGGCAAAACATTCGGGGAAATTGTGAAAATTGTGGTCTTATCATATGCATGCTATGTGCAAAAGCATACTATGATATAGACATACAAAGACTCCCGAAACCACAAGCAACAAATCAGAATGAATTGGTTCATGAGCTAATGAAACAATGTTTGGCGCTACAACAGGAAGTCTCACGGCTAGAAGCAATCATGAAAGACGATGCAATGATTCACCTCGAGAGGGAAAGGAAGCAATTAGAGGAAATCAAAGAAACGGCTGAAGCAACGAACACAGAAGATGACCAATCAGAAGACGAAATCGTTGCAGCTTCCCAATTTCAAATACAAGAACGAAGAAATAAACTATATAACCTTATAGTTTATTTCAAAATTCCAGGGGTAGAGGAGTTTAAAATCTCAGCAATAATTGACACTGGGGCAACTTCGTGCTGTATTGATGAAAATTCTGTCCCAAAAGAAGCAATGGAGCCAAGTCCCTATATTGTAAAATATTCAGGGATCAATTCGGTTAAAACAACAAAGAAGAAGCTAAGGGAAGGAACAATGAAAATTGAAAACAACTCATTTAGGATCCCCTTTACGTTCTGTTTTCCTATGAAGGTAGGAGGGGGTGTTCAAATGCTAGTTGGATGCAATTTCATTACATCAATGGGAGGAGGATTGAGAATTGAAGGCTCCCAAGTTACCTTTTACAAAACGGTAACTACAATCAACACAAGCTATGAAGCAGCGGCAATGGGGGAGCTAGAGCTTGAAGAAGAAGAGTACATCAAATTGCAGGAAGAATATGCTGCTTACAACCTTGGCAATTTATCAGAAACGCCAAGAGAATTACAAAACATCCTCCAAGAATTGGAAAAACAAGGCTTTATTGGGGAAGATCCACTAAAGCATTGGAAAAAGAATCAAGTGATTTGTAGGCTTGATATAATCAACCCAGACATGATAATTCAAGATAAGCCTTTGAAACAAGTCACCCCGGCACAAAAAGAACAATTCAAAAGACACACTGAAGCTCTGTTAAAACTCGGAGTAATTAGAAAAAGCAGCAGCAGGCATAGAACAAGAGCAATGATGGTGAACTCAGGAACATCAGTTGATCCAACAACTGGTAAAGAAATCCGTGGAAAAGAAAGGATGGTTTTTGATTACCGCACACTCAATGAGAATACAAACAAAGATCAGTATTCTCTCCCAGGTATCAATACCATAATTCAAAAGATTGGGAATGCCAGAATTTACTCGAAGTTTGATTTAAAAAGCGGTTTTCACCAAATTGCTATGGAAGAAGCAAGCATTCCATGGACGGCGTTCATAACGCCAGAAGGGTTATATGAATGGCTGGTAATGCCATTCGGTCTGAAAAATGCCCCAGCGGTTTTTCAAAGAAAAATGGATAACTGTTTTGGCGCATATTCAGATTTTATTGCAGTCTATATTGACGACATCCTGATCTTCTCAGAAAATAAAGAAGAACATGCAAGACATTTGAAGAAAATGTTATCAATATGCAAGACTGAAGGGTTGGTGCTGTCAAAGACAAAAATGAAGATAGCAGTACAAGAAATTGATTTTTTGGGGGCAACAATTGGAAACAGAAAAATAAAGCTTCAACCTCATATAATCAAGAAGATAGCAGACTTTAAAGATGAAGATCTTCAAACATTGAAAGGTTTAAGATCATGGTTAGGTATTCTCAACTATGCAAGGTCTTACATACCTAATCTGGGAAGAATGTTAGGTCCTCTCTATGCAAAGACAGGAGCTAATAGGGATAAAAGAATGAAGAAGGAACACTGGGAGCTGATCAAGAAAGTAAAAATGGAAGTAGAAAGACTGCCAGACATGGAGATTCCACCAACAAATGCCCATATAGTAATTGAAACAGATGGTTCAATGGAAGGATGGGGAGCAGTCTGTAAATGGAAAAACAAGAAGGAAGATTCAAAATCCACAGAAAAAGTTTGTGCATATTCAAGTGAAAAATTCAGTAGCCTAAAGTCAACCATAGACGCAGAGATCTATGCAGTAATGAATGGGCTAGAAAGTTTCAAGATCTATTATCTAGACAAAGGAAAAGTTACCATCAGGACGGATTGCCAGGCTATAATCAGTTTCTATAATAAATCAACAAATAACAAACCATCTAGGGTTCGTTGGGCCGGTTTTAAAGACTTTGTTACAGGATCTGGAGTCCAAGTGATGATAGAACACATTGATGGAAAGCATAACCAGTTGGCAGATGCTTTATCAAGACTAACGACAACGGTTTGTTATGCAGAATGGCAGGACGAAGAGAAACAGCTTGGGATAGGGTCAGAGAAGAATTCATGTCTAGAAGATGGAGGAATTTTTCAGGAATGGGAGCACGGCTACAACAAATTGATGCTGATGAAAGAAGGGGATTGCAACTACTCAGTTATGAAAATGAAAACCTTGGAACAACTCCTTACAGGAACACTGTCATCAATTATCAACCATTCAGTCTATATCGTGTCCAGTATCTCATTGCCCAGAATCTACCACCAATATCAGCAGAACCAGTGGATATGGCAAGAGTAGCAGAACAACATGATGAAGTCCGAAGACTCTTGTGCAACCAGTATGAAGAAATCTTGGGGCATTTGCTCATTTTCAGGGCAATGCTTAGTGTCAGAAGAATCTACTTTGAAACAGGCCCAGGAGGAGACAATGCGAGAGGAGACTGGAGACCAAATGGGCTCAGATCAACAGCCCACATGGATGAGATCATTCAAGACTGGGAAGCCCAAAGAATTAATCTCACCCATTTTTGAGCAGCCCAAACAAAGGTGGTATTATCGGGCCGAAGGATACTTAGGCCCAATACTAAAAACTCGATATTTTGCCTCAGTTCTAGAAGATGGGAGATACGTCACGCATGAGGTGTTTCCCGAAATTATTGTAAACAAGGAAAGTAAAATTAAAGGTGTCCACCACTATCGTGACTTTGATGGAAGGACCCCACCATTATCACGACTCTAAAATAAGTGGGGAGGTCCCACCAGTTTGTCTGTATTATTTTTATCGTTTTATGTCGGCTTTGTAAAAAGGCAATTGAATTAGTTGGCTATGGGGCCCATGATGCGCACCCGCACTAATTATTGTCCTTTAAACGACCGTTTGTTTGTTTGGTAGCCGTCTAAACGGCAGTTTGTGTGTTTTCCATGGCTATATAAGGCCATTAGTGTGATAAGGTTTCTCAGAGTGAGCATACCTCAAATCTGAAATTCCTTACTAAGTCAAGTATTTCAAGCGTTAGAGTCAATCATCTGCTGTAACATAAATCAAGGTATTTTATTATAAAAGTTTGCTTATTAAAGTTTTTAACGTTTCCGTATGCAAAAATACCATTTATGGTATCAGAGCTCTGTTACACTGATGGAGCTCTAATTTTTTAAATTCTAGATCCAGGAAAGGGTTGATCATGCCATTTTAATCTGTTGTACTCTTGAAAATCTAAAAGAAAAGTTTGAAGATATCTGAAAATTTCTTTTTACAAAAATAATTTAAAAAAGGGATAGCCAAGAGGGTGTTGAGGAGCAACAGGTAAGACTCCGTGTATCCCAGGCAACTATCATGATTAAACTATCTTTGAAAAATAAAATTTTTAGAAAAACGATAACTAATCGGACCAGTTTTCATAAAACTAGGATCTTTAGTTAGTAGGTAATTGTTTGAAGAGCGCCAATATCCTCAGTCTGAAAAGACTGCAGCGCATAGTATTGGAAGGCCTCAGGCTTTTATCGAAACCTTGAAATTTAAATAATTTACAAATTTATAAACCAATAGACGGCTGAGCCGGTAAGGTTTATTTATGAAATATATTATTTAAATGACTGCTGAAAGATTTGAAAAATCAATTACAGATTGGTATGAGAAAACCTGATCCAAGGATTTAGAATATCTTAATCTTGAAATACCAAAACCTAAACGTCTTATTTTAGAATCAAAAGAAAACCTAGAGTTAAAGTTTGATTGTTTTCATAAAAGTTCAAAAATAACCCATGAAGTATGGTCTAGTAATGGTCAAGGAAATCTATTAATAGATTTGTGCTTAAGAATTACTAATAATTTAGACGTAATTTTTGATAGAGTAAGTCTTTTATCCAGAGTTAGCCTAAAACATTTCCATACCCTGAGAGAAACCCAAAGTATAACACAGGAAAAAATTGAAAAACACCAAAAAGAGAGTAGTGAGAATTTTGAAAAGATCAAAAATCAGTTATTGGCACACGAGCCATTAACCAAGAGGCAAGTTCGAGAATTGGTAGTTGAAATCACTCAACAACCAAAGATAATTGAGGCCGAAGCATTAAAGCTGACAGAAGAATTAAAGGCTCAAGTTCGCAAGGTCGAAGATTTGATCCAAGAAGTGAAATCTTTCTTGATTTCATGAGTTGGGCCATAACTGCTCAATCAGAAAGCTACAAACAAATAATTGAAGCAGTTGAGTCAATAGAAACACTGGCAGTAGGGTTCTCAAAAGCATCTGGAGTAGGTACTGCAACACAGCAAACGGGAATCACGATAAAGCAAAACAACTTTATCATCCAAGCAATCACAAACTTGTCTAAAGAACTCAAGACGGTCAAAGAAGACGTCAAAGAATTAAGACGAGAAATCCAACGAGGAAAGGCACCAACAGTAGAGAACGAACAACTTCTTGAAGAACTCAATAAGAAGTTAGAAAAGCTCTCAATTGGAGGAGAAAAGTTACATAAACCAAAAGGGCCATATTACGTTTTCAAGGATCCCTACAAAATCCTGAAAGAAGAACAGGATAAACAAAAGGAGAAATGAGCATTTGAAGTGAAAGAATGGTTTTTGGTGAAAGACCAAGAACAGAGACAGTGGCTAACCAGGAAGACCAGATCAGAGACCACAGAAGATTCCAAAGAATACGAAATAATGTGCAAAGATGGGTGCCAACAGGAGGATTCAGAAGAACTGTTGAAAGCCAACTAGATCCAAAAGCAGAATTAAGAATATCACAAACCAGAAGAGCAAGTCTAGTCCCAGCTGAAACACTATATGATGAAGGATCAAGGGCAACTAGACACCGTGTCTATCAACATTATAGTGAAGAAAGAATATTGGTAACAGCTGAAGGTCAACAGGAGGACCTAGGATTTGTTAATGAACAATCCTACAATGAATTAATCAGAAGCGGCTTACAACATGTTCATTTGGGACTCATAATGATTAGAGTCCATGCTTTACACAGAAGAGACGCCGGAACACAAGTACTCATAGTACTTCATGATACAAGATGGGCAGATGACAGAGCCATCATCGGAACTATGGAAGTCGATATGACCAGGGGAACACAACTGGTGTATATAGCCCCAGATCTGATGATGTCTATACATGATTTCTATAATCATGTACAAATATCCATCCAAACAAGAGGATATGAAGAGTTCACTGGAGAATCAAATCTCTTGATAACAAGAGCAATGGTAGGAAGGCTGACAAATACAAGCTTTGCAGGATTCAGATATAACATACAAAGAGTTGCTGAACACTTGGCAACCAGTGGAATCCAGGCTGTGTCAGGAGAATCCAGAACCATAATTGAACTCCAAGGACAAAGATGGTTACTTAAACCATCAAAGAAGAAAACGGTAAAAGTCCCATCACGAGTTAGTACCGGATCAAGGCTAGATGGTACTCTGTCTCTAAGATTCTCTGAATACAAGTCAACCAGAGAAATAGGAGAGACAAGCAGAAGAACAGGCGAAGAAAATGAAGAAGAGGAGATATTGATGCAAGAAACTGGAGCAGCAGTGCTTTCGGAATACATTGATTTCGACCTATTAAGAAGCCTGCACTTCGCAAAACCAGAGTTACCAGTGGAGGTCAGAGAATTAATCTATAAAAAGGTTAATACTCAAGAAAGAGACCCATTGAGAGAAGCAGCTCTTGATGAATGGGAAGATGCCGAATTGCAAGAAAGACGAAATAACCTAAGACAAAGAAAGAGGTCAAGAAGACACAAGAATTGGGGAACTTTGGGTCAGTCATCAGGAAAGTATGATTATTATGTGAATTACAGTTATAAAGCTGTAAGTCCCATAGAAGAAATCATAGCAACCGGTTGGGAAGATAATCCTGAAGAGATGGATTGGCTGCAAAAGCATGAAGAATCATCCTTTGAATCTGACAATGCAGAAAACAGTAATAATCGACATAATCAATGGGATGAATCAGAACAAGGAAGCGATTGTGGTGATCAGGACAGGGCCAATGATGAAGATGACGATGATGAAGAATTATGGTGGCTCCAAAATGAAGAAAGCACTTTAGGGGCAGAAATGCCATATCCTCTCATGAAAAATAATGAAGAAGACACTGAGAGAGTGCTAACTATTCAAGAAGACTTACTAGACATGGAGTACCCACTCCTTACTAAAATGATGAAACAAGAGGTTGGCGCTTCATCAGTAACATCAGCCTACAGACCGCCACAAGATCATACAATGCAACCACCAGGATACCCACCAGCCACGGGTAGAGGAATCCCAGATATCAGCTCGACAAGCTTTAATCTGAACAAAAAGGTTGAAAGCTATGGAAAAAGGGTGGAAAACTATTGGTCATTACCACCAGCACAGGCAACAACGGGTGCAATGTTAGTCTTGCCAGCTGACATAGGAAAGTACACTGATGTAATTGACAGATGGGAGTCAATTACATTAAATTACATTGATGATCCAAATAAATCCTGGCCAACACCCAGATCAAAGGTTGAATGTATTGAAAACCTTTTGGGGGAAGATGAAAAGAAAATATGGATCCAATGGAGAATGGCGTATGATGATGAATACCAACAGCTCTTGAAAATCACTGATGACACACACAATATTACTTCGCAAATAAGAAGAGTTTTTCTTCTCAGTGACGCTGCTCAAGGAAGTACTGAAGAACAAGAAATGGCGTACAATGACCTTGAAAGACTGGTGTGCCATGAAGTCAAAGACTTATTCCAGTACATGAATGAATATAAAGCTTTAGCGGCAAAATCAGGAAGGATGTTTGTTGGGCCAGAGTTATCAGATAAATTCTTCAGAAAAATGCCGCCTGCTGTTGGAAAAGAAATTGAAGAAGCCTTTAATAAAGAAAAACCGGGTGTAACAATTGGGGTAATGCCCAGAATATACTTCGCTCACAGATACTTGACAGAATTATGCAAGAAGGCTCAGTTGCAGAGAGAACTGAAGGACTTGCAATTCTGCAGAGAAGTATATATACCTGGAAGTTACAGGAGTAGAACGAAAAGGCTAGGACTGAGAAAATCCAAAACATACAAAGGAAAACCACACGACTCACATGTTCGTGTGTTCAAATCAAAGCATGGTGACCGCATGAAGAAATGCAAATGTTATATATGTGGCAGAGAAGGTCATTTTGCACGGGAATGCAAAAGCAAGATAAGCAATGTAGAAAGAGCTAACGCCTTCCAAAACCTAGATCTGCCTGACAACTATGATGTTCTATCAGTAGATCAAGATGAACCAGAAAGTGATGCGATTTGCAGCATGTCAGAAGGAGAACAGACAAGCTTTGCTTCAGTCATAGAAGAATGGGCTTTTACAGTCATCATAGAGGATGACATGGTTGATGAAGAATTATATGTCACAACAATCAACAAAGCATCATGGAGGCCAGAAGTAAAGCTCCCTGTTCAACAAGAATTATGCTATCATAATTGGGAACATAAACAGCCCCAACAGAAGGAAAGTTAGAATTTGGTGTGCTTTCTAAAACATCTAAACAAAAAAAACATGAATTGCCTTCTATTCTTCTTCTAATGTCATGCTAGTTATGCTAGTTTGTATTCTTTTATTAAATTTTGTTGTCGTTCTAAAATTACATGAATTATATTATAATCACTCGGGTTATAAGTATGAAAAGATAAATTAGCTTTAACTTATTAAAAAGTAATTTCCTTGGTATAAAAATATTACGCTTTTATCTAGCGTTTATGATGTGTTTGTTTTTATATCGTGTTATACTTTTTAGTTACAATATAATTACTCTTTTCAACGCTTCTATAAAATAACAATTGTAGCTATAATCAGTTAATCTATCTTAATATAATAAACAAGTAAAAGTTAGTGCCACTTGTCACAACCACGTTTAACCTCATAATATACCAATACCCATATCGATAGAAAGTGTGTCTACACGCGGATAAAGATCAACCCGTTTCTCTCTCCTATTAATAATAAAATCTACTATTTTAGGCAACTAAATTAATTATTTGTTTCAATTTTTATCTATACATTTTTAAATTTAAAATTGTGTTTATATTTAGTTAATTTGTTCAATCCTATTTTTATGAACTCTATAAACTAAAAACAATTTTACAACCAGATACGATTTAAATAAAAAAAATTAATCATATGTTTACATATTCACATTGTTGCATTTTGACGAGTGTATATATGTTAAAAGATTACATTATGTTTTATTCAATCCGTGTAATACACGGGTTAATTCAACTCGTGTATTACACTGGTTTTAAAAACATAAACTTTTATTACTAATTATATATTATACTAGGTTACTACCCGATCAAAAGAAACATATATTATTCATAAATGTCTAAAAAAATCATAAATAAAATAATAATTTACTTTAAATACGGAAAAAACAGATAATTACAATGCCATTGACGAATTATTTTTTTGAATAAAAATGTGAAATGTATATATATAGTTCTTTAAAATGATATACATAAAATGTATACAGTTACAAATTACATTAGTCCGAACTTTTCTAAAAGGTAATGATATCATCAATCTCAGTTGATGAACAATCGAGAAACATTGTAAGAATTGAAAACGCAAGCATTTCCTACAAATAAAAGTATAATTAAGAAAATATACATATATAGAGTAAATAATATAAACTGATAAGAAAATGTAAGATCTTTTGAAAAATAAAAAAACTATCAATAAATAATTAAAACATAAATAATACCATGGAAAATCTTGAGATAGGCAAACTGAAGAACAATCAAAAGATGAATATTTGGATGTTTTGCAGTATAGGCAACATCTATTCAGCACGTTCATCCTATAAGGTTACATTCAATTGACGACCCTGCAAAAATAAAAAATTATTAAATGCTAATTATTGTTTAATAAAAACTGTATACTCTAATTCTTCTATTAGTAGATTCATTCTCTTTGAATCTTTTCCGATCGTTTTATCGATTTTATTCTCTATTTTATAACATCTTGCAACATAACCAATAATGCATAACAAGATACAAAGAAATTGTTAGTATACAAATATGTTATTGTACAAAATTTGTTGATATGCAAATGTGTTGTATAAGATATTGCACCATATATATATATATCTCATGTGTAATTTTTGTAAGTTATTTTTTCATAACCTATTAATTAATTAATTTATATTTTGTTCTGTTATATAAATTAATCTATTTACAGCAATTAATGACTTATTATACATGTTACACAATTACATCAACAATGCTTTATTTATTTAAATTTACAATTACACCAAAAAAATAAAACTTCAATTAGTTTTTCTAATTTTTATGACATTCAATAAGGATTTTTGAAAAGACAAAAAAAAAACATGAATATAATTAACGAAAATTTTAAAATGTATATTCTGTCTAAAACAATTATAGAAATCCAATATATTCAACATTTGTTTAGAACGTAATCATTCCCGTTTTTTAAAAAGATGTCAAGATTATGATGTAAAAAAGCAAAACTTTAACAATATATTCATTATTTATTTTTTAAACTGATTAATTCAATTTATATTAGGAAATAAATGAAAGTTTAATATGGTATACTTTTGAAAATTGTATACTAATTTGAATTTTATCAATCAATAGTTAATACTTTTATTTTTATTACAAATTACTAAAAATAAGTCCCATTATTGAAATTTATCAAAAAAAAAATTTAACTATTGGTGTAACAAACATATTATGATCTAAAATTTTCAAAATTACATATATTTGGTCAAAATTTCAAATTTAATTATAATTTAATAAAATACCATATAAAAAAGGCAACCTTTGTCAATTATTCAAAACTTTTGAAAGATTTCAAAATTTAAATTTTCACTATTAATTTAAATTTTCAAATTTAAATTTTCACCATGTAAAAAAGGCAACCTCGTAACTCCGTGTAATACACGGGTTCTAACACTAGTTACAACTAATATGACCAAATAAACCATATGATTAAAGTTTTGTTTAAAAAAGAAACTTATGCATTGTTAACTTTTCCATTTAAAATGCATTTTATTCTATTTATTTTGATACATGGATGTTTTTTAACACATTATCATAAATTATTTGTTATTTTCTATATTAATATTCACGAGGGGAAAATACTTTGATAGATATAAATGAACTCATTTCCCTGCCCATTTTGTCAATCTTGATAACGGAGAACAAGCGCTAAATCCTTTTCTAACAATCTATGAAACATATATTAGGAAACATATATATCTATTTTTCTTTAGAAAAAAACTCTTTATCTTATGTGAAAATAATTATTCAATACAGATTACATTAAGTGTAATACATAATCGTGTAAAATACATTTTACATAAACGTAAAACAATTCAAACTAGAATTGACAAGAGTATCATTAGTTGCAAAAATCAAAAGAACTTTTGGTGATTTTACTATTATCAATTCATTTAGGTAACCAAAGGGCCGGCTCTTGTAACCTAATAATATCATGATATATAGTAAAGTTGTTTTTCTCAAGTGGTTCAGGGTTCAAGTCTCATAATATATATTGGTGTAGATTTAAAGTGTGTGTGAGTTAGTTGCTCCAAAAAAATTCATTTAGTTATACCTAGGACCAAACAGAAATCATAATAAGCTTCGATATGAGTTAAAATGTGTGGAGTACATGCTTGTTCGAACTAATTTGTTTTCCGACTTCGACAAACGAGTGTCCAGGGAGCAACGCCTTTTTGCAGGGTCTATGGGCTATAGCTCTGAACGTGAGTATCATTGACTCTTATTATGAGTGGCTAAGAAACTTGATATATAAGATTCCATTATGGCCAAAACCATCACCTATTTTTATTCATTGTGATAGTGCATCTACTTTGACCAAGGCTTAAGACAAGTATACAATAGCAACTCTAGGCACTTAGGTGTTCGACATAACATGATTCATGAGCCAATTACTCATGGAGTAAAACCAGTTGAGTTTGTTCATTCTTAGCAAAATCTTGTTGATCACTTAACAAAGGAGTTGGCTAAAGACTTAATACACAAGTCGGCTATCAGGACGAGGTTAAATTCTAACTAAACATTCTTATGATAAGGTACATAATTCATTTCTATACAATGCTAGAAGCTAAATTCAATGTGGAAAACTTACATTTATAGATTGGAACACATGTGATACGTTATTCCATGGTATATATTCAGACCTACAAATATGGTTAGATTGAAGTTTATCTTCTAAATGGTTCTTTTGCAAAAAAATCATATGTATGTGCAAGACTAAAAGAACTATGTACTTGAGTATGAAGTTTACCGCTTTAAGAAGCTTGAACTTGGATTTTATATACTCATAAGAGGGTAAGGACACGTGAATTATAATAATGTTGGGTAAGAACATTTGAGTATTGTAGAACTTATGTTTATATTATCTATATGTATTTAAATGAACATAAGAGTTTAATCCTAGGTATAACTAAATATTCAAATATTTAAAATCTGTAATATACTAAGATGAAAATTCAATCTTCAAGAAGAAATTTTCATTTATGCATGAGTTCTTTTTTCTAATGTTATTATTATGGTAAGTGATGGATTATAATAAAATGAGGGATAAATGTTTGTGATTTTAGTGTCATCAATTAATTTAGGTAATTGAAATTTATTTAAGACTAAAGGGAAATCTGAATAGGCTTTGATAAAAGTTAGGAGGTGTGGAGTGAACGCTCATTCAATACTAATATAATTTTCGGCTTTAGGAAGCGCACCCTTGCGGGGTTGTAGATGTAGAGCTTCCGAAGCTTGCTTTTGATTCGTCAGAAGTAGCTGAGTGGCTAGTAGTAACTGCACAATTAGTAAAAACTGTTGTTTATGCTAAGACCAACTACCAATAACAACCTAGTTCCTATTGACAGAAGCCCATCAACAATAGTAACTAATTTCGTACTTATAGAATCCAACACTATGAACTATCGTTAACTAATTACCATAACTAAATGCCAACTCTAACCACAAAACTAGCATTGTTTTAATTCAGCAAAACATTGTAATAGTACGTTGCCTATAAAACACAATTGTTGGTCTATATTGACTAAAATTTTATAACAAATATATACATACTAGTTCTTGAGTTATCTGAATTATCCGATTCATAATTCGAGTGACCCATTTAAGTACTTCAATCTAAAAGTGATAGTATGATTCATAAAGATAATCTAATAAATTACATACAATATAATCTACAATAATTAAGAGACATTAGAGTTGGCTAAGGCCTTGTGTTTGACGTGGTTCCTTTATAAAAAATTTCACCCTCTCACAAAACTGTTTCCTAGGGTACAACAGCTGAAACAATAGTTGTACTGATGGACTCTCGAGTCTGAGGTAACTCCGGGTTTTTATGTGTTTGTCCGTTTGTGAAAAAATGTAGAATGGAACAATATGTCACACCCTGGGACATGGGTTGGGGCGTAACAATTGTATCAGAAACAAGTAGCGGAATAAATAGAAGTGCTAAACAATAACCACTCAAAATTACATTACTTATAGGGCAACAATGGAAATGAGCCTAAAGAAGATGTCAGCTACAATACATGTTTAATCACAAAAGTTCGATAATCTAAATTTAACAAACTGAGTTCTCGAAGATATTCAGCTCCCACACTTAAGTTCTATCCATGATGCCCCAGCTACTAGCTAATCCTCAAATTCATGTACTTGAAAGCATGTTAAAAAGTAAAACATCAACTAAAATGTTGGTAAGCTTGTAAGTTTATGACACAAAATAATGACATAAAAATAATGATGATGACGTATGATGTGTGATGTTTGATATAGTAAATATTATATAATAATATTTAGAGATTTTGATTTCACGAGATCGGGTTTTAAAATTATAAAACAAAATCATAGTTACTTTAAACATAAAACACACACAATAGGCAAGTGTACCTATTTCAACGTGATATAGTTTAGGTAAGAACCACGTATCGAACCAATGTACATGGTCGAGTTCCAATACTCAACTTTTGTTATCGTTTAGCCGGTTTAATTAATGAGTGGGTTTTGTGTTCTTGTGAAGCAGAAAAGTAAATGACAGAAAATTAAATGACGGTAAAGTAAATAACAGAAAAGTAAAAACGTGCGTGATATATGTAACAGGAATGCAAATAATAGAATAGTAAATAGCAGGAAAGTAAATATCTCGGAAATGATCAGGTCATGAAGAGTATTGTTTTGGGTTTCGAATCCGCTTGGTATATGATAATTTTAAGTTGACTAATCCAGTGGTATGACTAATACAGATGTGTGACCCGGGTCACTGCTAGAGCCTCGTCCTCACGACATTTGGTTCACGAATTATAATCTTTAATGATAAAATGGTAGGACTCCCAGCTAGGGACATCGTTACCCTTAAATTTTTGGTGCTATCTCCGAGTTGGTTTAGGACATCAAACTTAAGTGCTTAGTTATTTATTATTAAAAGAGTGATTTTACTTTGTTCACCGGGAGGCGGTGTAACAATGTGACCATGTATAAAGACGTAACATTCCAAACATGAGTTCACCAATTATTGGTCTCATAACAAGTTCGTATAAAGACGTACGACCTTATTAATATTAACCAAGCCTTGGATTATCAAGATCCATTTAAATAAAAATGTACAATCATCAAGAGAAGTTTAATTAAAAATGTTTTACGGTCTTGCGCTTTAAAATCAAGAACACTCACAAGTGTAAAGACAAGTGTAGAAAATAATAAAAAGCCCACATAGAAGGTGGTTTTAAGAGCGAATAATTAGAGACATAAACACACCACTAGAATAATACGTTAAACATTAACATACACCAAACTTCATCTTCACCCTAGCAATACGAAGAGTTTAGCCACGATGGCTACACTAACTAGCGTAACACTGAGTTTCGTAGGTTCCCCTATTGCGGAATGAAGAGGAGGAGCCTCTCTACTCTAACTATGAGAATACTCTCTCTGGATAGTGTTTCTTTGCTTCTTGAGGTGTGTGGAATGAAGAATCCAAGCCTCCTATTTATAGGCATCAGAATGAGCAATGTACGGTCGTGCTTTGGATTGCACGGGCATGCAAACACCTAGGGAATCATAGACTATGAGTGGAAGTGTATTGGGAGCCGTGGGGAGCAAGAGAGGGCAATGCACACATGCACAGCCGTGCATCCCCCCCATGCTGCCCACTTTTGTCTTTTAGCTGTTGGTTGACTCTTGTTGCCCTATTTTGACTTCTTGGGGGTCAAAGCTTGGGAATGATCCTTCTAGAAGCTTGGTTTCTTGGTGTTTTTGATAGATTTCATCTTGATTTATATTTAGAACACCGAATAACCAGCAATTACAAAATATAAACGTTTTAAGTATCAATTACAAGGTTATTATTCAACTAGTACAATAGTATGAGGATTATTATGCATGTAAAACATGTATAAACGATGGCACATCATAACACCCCACACTTAAACTTTGCTTGTCCTCAAGCAAACTCATGTATAATTAAACCCATAACTGAAAACTTTACAAGGTAATGGAGCTCCAAGTAGTTGGAAACTCCAGGATAACTCATGAGTCACTTATTCTATTTTTGGGCTTTTATACTTTAGGGTGATGGAATCCATGACAAGCCTACTAGAACTTCAATTATGCATAATCCCTCACTCCTCACAATGTTCACTCAACCCTAGGGTTATATATTGTAGAATCGGTAAATACAAGATGGTTCTATTCTAGTTGAGATTGACGGAAACAATCACAACTAAGCAATGTAACAAGTAAACACAAGAAGTACTGAAAAATGCAATTTGTATTAAGCTTCAATGGTTACAAGATTACAGAGAAAACTCTAAGCAAAAGCACTTAGATACAATGACTCTAAGTACTACTTATATAGTAACTTAGAATCAAGACAGACCCTTGATTCTAAGGATTAGATCTAACACAAACCGTTGATCTTGTATTGAAGCTATTCTACATATAATGACAATAAACACTATAAAAGTTAACCTTACTCAAACGTCTTCTTAGGCATCATTGCTTGCATGCTTGGAGAAGAGCGTTGTAGTTCTTTATTGTCTGCACCAGTGATATTCTTTCTGCGTGGAGTGTGTCAGTGGTGCAGCAGAAAGTTATCAGTGGTAATGGTTGCTTTATCGAAGCTAGTCAGCTGCAACGTTTGATCTTCAGTGGAAATGGCTATCAGCTGTAAAGTTGGAGATCAGCTGCAAGATGCAACCATCCAAAGCTGCTGATGATTTGCCTATCAGCAACATCAAGTGTTGATGCTGCTGAGAAGCCTATCCGCAGCAACTCTGGTCTTCAGCAGATAAGGCTATCCACCGTAGATTTGTTCTTCAACAGAAGAACAAGTGTCCGCTGCAGATAAGATTATCCGCATCAGTTTTTTGGTCAGCAGCAAACTCTGAGGTAAGCAACATTTGTACTTAGAAAGTTTTGTAGCCATCAGTCTTTATTTCTATGAACTTCCCCTAGACTGATGGAACCAAAACTCTATTACTTCTTTTGCTGCTGAAGCTTTTCCATGTTGCTGACTATTATTGAAACCTCATATCCTCTTTGGTCCTTGCTGGGATTGTTAAGAGGAAGCTCAGATAGACTCTTGATGTCTTTGCTTGCCATTTTGAAGATGGCCTTACTTGAACACCTCATCTTCTGTCCTTTAACATCTGTCAATGTGAACTCATTCTTTTCAGCATTGTAGTACCAACTGATGAATGGAGAGTGGGATTGGAGAGGTTTAGCATCAATAATTTCATATTTTCTGGGGTTGAAGTGATGTTTGATCACCAGCAACAGATGTCTCTCACCTTCATTCTCAGGCTCATTAGCTTCATCCAGCTCCATCAATCTTCTTAGATCAGAATCTGGAAGCTACAATACCTCATCAAAAGTTGTATAGATTTATCTTCTTTCTTCTGTTCTTCCCCTGAAGACTTCAAACCTTTGATCTTGAGTGCTGCAGAACCAGTTGACGATTTCTCTTGAGTCTTCTGGTTTGGTAGTAGGTTTGCTTTTCTTCTTGGGAGGTTGTTGATGAGTAGGAGCTGGGTGGGAGGATTTGGACTTTGTGGGTGGAGAGGGGGAGGTCTAGGATGGAGAGTGGAAGGTTGTTGGATAGAGGAAGTGGTTGATGAGGGAGAAGGCTTGGGTTTCTTTGCTTTCCTTTCTTCTTCTTGATTGATTACCCTCTTCTTTGAGCCTTTCTTCCCCAGTCTTTCTTCCTCTTCCTTTTTGACTTTAAAGTAAAGGGCTTGCAAGTTCATGAAACTCATGGGACCCAGCCTTTTTCCACTCTCTCCTCCAGCCTTTAGGAAGTCAATCATGACCTTCCTTTCTTCATGGGTTCTTCTATTAAAGGCAATGGTCTTCTTAGATTTCTGTTTGGCTTTTTTTTCTTCTTCAGCCCTTTTCTTTTTTCCCAATTAATCTTGCTGACCCATGAAGGCTCTATAGATTTCTTTATTAGATAGTTTCTCCAGGTAGTCCGCATCCTCACCTTGAGAAAACAGAGCCTCTGTCCACTCCTCTCTCATTTCTTTGGCTAGTTCAGAATCAGTTATTCTGAACTTAGCCTATTCCTTTTTCTTCTTTTCTCTTTCTTCTTCTTTTTTATTGAATTGTTCCTCCAGCTGAAGAGCTAGAGCTTCATCTTCTTCTATTTGGAAAGCTGCAGGAATCTTGACTTTCAGATCTTCTAGCTGCTTAGCATACAGCTGGATCTGTTGTTCTCTGAAGAGAATGGCCGCTTTTCTCTCTTGGGCTTTTCATAATTCAGCCATCTCCTCTTCTTCTCTTCTTCTTCTTCTTTCTTCCTTTTCCTTCTTTTCCTTCACTATCCTTTCTTCATCTTCTTTTTTCATAAGTCCCTTCCCCTTGTCTTTGTTGGATGCCTCTACTTCAGCTTCATTGACCTCAACAGCATATGTAAGAGATGCTGTTGGGATCTCAGCTTCAGCTTCATTGGCATTTTGGGGAATGGACAAGGGAATGACACTTTCTTCATCTTCTTCCCATTCAAGAAGTGTTACTTCTTTCCACCCTTCCTTCACCTTTTCCTCTTCTCTTCTTTTGGATTCTTCTTCTGTGTTCAGTCTGACTGTAGGTGAGGAAAGGAAGGATAGGTCTGAGTCGGAGTCAGAGGCATCCATTGCAAGTAGACCATCCTTTTCAAGCCGAGCTTTGATGGCTTTTATCATTGCTTGACTCTCTAAGGAATTAACATTGCAGATGTGTGTTTTGAGCTCGAAGACCTTTTGTAGGAAGTCTGAATTTAAGAGTAGGATATCGTTGATGTTGATTGAGAGAGATGATCCATTACCCAGGAAGAATGTGAAGTCAGAAGACCCAGTGCTCGACCATCCTAGCACTTCCACATCTCTGACCACTTTGCTGTATAGAGATCTTCTCCAACAGACAACTTCTTCTTCTGTTAAAGTGCTGCCCCTGATTAAGTCAAGTTTTCTAGGAGCAAGTCTTTGTTTTGCTGTTGTTGAAGATTCTACACTGTCTTTATGATAGGCCACCCTATTTGCTTCTTCTAATAGTGTTTCAAACCAGGGCAGATTTTCCTCCATTAGGTCTTGGAACCTGCTGATTGCAAGTTCTGCTAAGAGATCTGTAGAGGAGTTGATGCAGTTGGAGAGGTACAGTTCAAGCACTTGGAGTGGATTTAGTGCATTCCAGTTCAGCTCTTCTACTCCGTTGAACTCTTTCCCAATCCAGAATCTCTCAGTTGAATCATCATACCCCCAAGCTAGTATGGAGTCAAATTCTAGCTTATTTGCAGACAGTGTGAATTGGGGGGCAGTGATTTGTTTTATTATTGCTGCTGCTTCAGGAACTATGCTGACTGATGGAGGTGTGTCTTCATTTTTACATTCATCCTTTAACATCTCATCAACAGCTCTGACAACCAACTTCCAGTCCTCACTGATTTCTTCCTCTTCATCTACTGAGTCTGGCAAGTCATGAACTTGAACAAAGGCAGGCTTGAATAATGAACTTTGAAATACGGCCTGCTCTTGTATCCATTCTTCTAGGCTGTCAACATCATCTTCTATTGCAACTATCTCCCCCTTTTTGGTTGCATCAGTGTAAAGGGCTGCATCTGTTTGAGTTCCTACTGATATAAGGGAGGGAGTAGGCACAGTTGGGCATTGATGGGCTTCAAGCATAGAGACTTGGTGCCTTAGTTTGGACACTTCAGCCTCTAGCATAGCTACCCTGGCCGTCAATTCCATATTATGAAGTTTCAGTTTGTCCTCATCCACAGTTGTGGAATCCTTGGAGCTAGATGGGGCCTTAGGCCTAGCCTCTGCATCCCCATCACTCTAGTTTTCTTGGCACCAAGGATTCCTCTCAGCGAAGAGTGTTTCAAAGGAAACATCCTCACTGTGAGTTGCCGTGGATAGGGTCTTAGTTATGTTATCACTGTCCTCCTGGGCAGTTGATGTACCAGGAGTAGTGACAGCCCTTTCCACATTCACTCTATCAGTACCACCAGAGTGTACCTTCTTGGGTGATGAACTTGGGGTAGGTGCACCAGCAGGCAGGTTAATCCATACCTCAGAGATAATGGTTGTTGGAGAAGGTATATCATCTTGACAAGGAGCCTCTGCACTTAAGTTCAAAGAAGAGAAATAAAGGTATGGCTTAGCAGGTTCCAGGATGTGATCCTGATCCTAATAGAGAAACTTCCAAGGAGGTCTCTCTAATGTTTTGTCTATCCCCTTTGATATTCTCATCAGAATGTTGGGATTCTGAATGAGGGCTTTGAGGTTGGGATTGGGCCTTTGAGACAAGAAGAGAAGGAGTCTTCTTGCTCCTGTTTCTAGTGTATGTTGTTGCAACTGGGGCCCTTTGTTCCAGTTGAACGATAACATCTAAAACAGATGTAAATGATTTCTGTGCCTGTGCATCCTTAGTATTATGCACAGGGGTTCGAGCAATTGAAGCAGTTTGTTGTTCAGGATTTGAAGTGGAGGGTGTGGGATCAGTATCAGCTGGGATTGCTGAACTGGCACCCTGGGTACTTTGTATGTTCACCATTGTAGATAACAATGGAACATTAACCCCTGAGAACTTTTTGGAAACAGTTCTCATGCTTTGAAAAATGTTGCTTTTATGACCCAGCATAAGATAGATTTTTGTAGGTTTTGAAAGCTCTTTTAATTCTTTGTTAAAAACTTCCTGCAAGAACCTTGGGTACATATAAATTTGCTGCTTTGCACCCTCTTGAAAGATGTATCTCAAACCTTCAAAGATGAGATGTGCAAAGTTGAATCCTTGGCTAGTAATCATATCGTGAACAATAGAGGCAAGTGCAGAGGTCACTTGATGCCATCCACTTCTCTTCTGAGATATGCATTATAGAAGAGTGTGGCATAGATACTTCCATGGGGGTCCTATCAGTGCCTTCTCTATTATGTACTCATTCTGATTTCCAGTGTACCCTATGGATACAAAGGTCCACATGTAGACTTCTTTTGAGTACGAAATGGCTGCCCCCTCATCTTGAAGCTTGAGGTGTTTGCAGAGAGTGGCTTCAGAGATGGTAATGTCCTTGCCATCTACCTAGGCTTTAATTTGGGGTATCCCCTGTTTGGTAGAGTAGATGGTAGATTTCCAAAAATCTTCCATGTGAGTAATGTAAATGGGTGGGTTGAAAGTGAGTGCATGGTACATTTTTGATCGAAAGAGAAAGTCGATTATGTCATCAAACCCGTCAGACTTCTTCACTTTTATCATGTATGCTGTGAGATTGTGGTATGTGGAAAACTTATTATCTGGATGCTTTATGTCTACCTCTGCCATTGTTTGTTTTGGAAGGAAAGAGGAAGGTTTTGAAGGGTGGTTAGGAATATAAGGCTTTGAATGTTGTGGGGGCTTGAGAGAAAGTGATGGGAGTTAGGGCGAAATTGAATGTGAAGGGGTGGTGAGGAAATTTGATTTGTTCTTATAACGATAGAGGAGGGAAAAGCAAAATGACTTGTACAGTACAACCTCATTCACTTTTTACTGTTACAGATGTAATGCATTATAGCAGTCATGGTAAGGATTGAAAGGAATTTTTACGACGGGTACAAGTTAATTTAGACTTATTTTTACCCATCAGCAAAAAACTTGGTTACTGCGGATGGTTAAGCCTATCCGCTGCAAGCTTGGTTGCGGCGGATAGTTAAGTCTGTCAGCAGCGAACTCTATTGCTGCTGATGGATGCATTGATACGCAGCAAGGGTGTTGCTGCTGACTGCCTTAAAGCTATCTGCAGGAAACTTGTTCCTGCTGATAATCTAAAGCAGTCAGTGGCAAAATCTTTGCTGCTGATTATTAAACCTGTCAGCAGCAAAAATTGATGCTGTTGACCTGTAACTTTTATTTATAACAAAAGAAAAACATATTTACAAACACAAAATTTTTAGAGACATATTTTAATCAAAGTTCATCATACCAATATATTCAACTAAATATCTAAATCTAGCTTCATTAAACGGTTTTGTAAACAAATCAGCATATTGCTCATTGGTATGAACTTTGGTTAAAATAATTCTCTTTTTCTCAGCTTGATCTCTTAAGAAGTGATACCTGATGTCAATGTGCTTTGTCTTGGAGTGTTGCATCGGATTTTTTGTGATTGATATAACACTCATGTTGTCAATGTGAATTGGAGTTGCCATGAAAGTCATCCCATAATCCAGCATTTGATTTTATATCCAGATGACTTGTGCACAGCAACTTGAAGCAGCAATGTATTCTACTTCTGCTGTAGAAGTTGAAACACATGTTTGCTTCTTGCACTGCCATGAAATCAGTCTCCCTCCCAGAAACTGACATCCCCATGAAATGGACTTTTTGTTTAAGTTGCATCCCCCATAATCACTGTCAGTGTATGCATACAGATTGAATTTATCATTTTTAGAGTACCATAGCCCAAGTCTTGGGGCTCCCTTTAGGTATCTGAAAATTCTCTTGACAGCTTGAAGATGTGAAATCTTTGGAGCTGCTTGGAATCTTGCACAGAGACATACTACAAACATGATATCTAGCATTGAGGCAGTGAGATACATGAGAGACCCTATCATTTCACGGTACTGATGTTGATCAATGTCTTGACCATCTTTGTCTGGAGTCAGCTGATGGTGCACTTGCATAGGGGTTCTTGCAGCAGAGCAGTCAGCCATCTTGAATCTTTCCAGAATGCTCTTGACATATTTGGATTAGCTGATGAAGATTCCATTTGGGACTTGTTTGACTTAAAGACCTAGAAATAAATTTAGCTCACCCATTAAGCTCATTTCAAACTTTGAGTGCATCAGGATCTCAAAGTCTTTACACAGCTTCTTCCTTGTTGATCCAAAGATGATATCATCTACGTAGATTTGAACCAGTAAGATTTCTCTCCCTTCATCTTTGATAAACAAGGTCTGGTCAATGGCACCTCTTCTGAAGTTGTTGCTTAGTAGATATCAAGACAAAGTTCCATACCAGGCTCTTGGGGCTTGATGTAAGCCATATAGAGCTTTGTCTAGTTTAAACACTTGGTTAGGATGTGTAGGATCTACAAAGTCTGGAGGCTGTTTGACATATACTTCTTCACCAATCTTCCCATACAGAAAGGCACTCTTGACATCCATTTGATAGACCATGAAATTCTTGGATGCAGCATATGCCAAGAGATTCTGATGGCCTCTAGTCTGGCAACAGGAGCAAAGACTTCATCATAGTCAATTCCCTCTTCTTGAGTGTAGCCTTGAGCTACAAGTCTGGCTTTGTTCTTGACTACAATGCCTCTCTCATCTTGCTTGTTCCTGAATACCCATCTTGTGCCAATGACAGATTGACTAGGTGGAAGATCAACAAGCTTCTAGACATCATGTCTCTTGAATTGCAGCAACTCTTCCTGCATTGCCTCAATCCAACTGCTGTATTACAGAGCTTCATATATCTTCTTGGGTTCCACCTGAGATAGAAAACATGAAAACAAATATATATTGGCCTCATGTGATTTGCTTCTTGTTAGAACTCCTTGGTGAACTTGGCTAATAATATTTTCCAGAGGATGTTCCTTGTTGATCCTTTGTGCTGGTACCACCTCCATCTGTATCCCTTGCTCAAAATTACTTTGATTTTGATAACGGATTTCTTCATTCATGGTTGAAGAGTCTTCAAGATCAACAGCTACATTAGTATTAGAAATAGTATTTGCAGCATCTACAACATTTACCGAAGAGTCTTCATTGAAGTTTTCATTTTCAGACAGGCTGCTGCTGGTGACATTTGAGAGTGTGGTTCTGGTTGCACTTGCTTCAATGGCTTCCATAACAGATGGAGGATCAATGGATGGTCTTCTTAGACTTATAGAAGATTTTGGAAAATCCAGTCTGTAGTCAGAGGAGAAAGTGGAAGCAGGTGCTTGAGAAGAGAAAGACTCCATATTTGAGAAGATGAGAGGCTCAAATATTTGGGTGAAGGAGTCTATGTCAAAAAGCCAGTTTGGGCCTTTTCCCTGTTCACAGACAATGTTTTCTCTGCATTCCACATTGGCTGATTCTTCCACAATTCTTGTCCTTGAGTTGAATACTCAGTAGGCCTTGGATTGGGAGGAATAGCCCACAAAATATCCTTCATCAGATTTGGCACCAAACTTAGGAAGAACCCCATGTGTGATCAGAATTGTGCATGAACATCCAAAAGGTTTTAGAAATCCAATGTATGAAACTCTTTGGAACCATAGTTCATAAGGTGTTTTGTTGAGAGGCTTGACTATGAGAACTCTATTTTGCATATAGCAGGCTGTGCTTACTGCTTCTGCCCAGAATGTGAGAGGCAATTTTGAGTCAGCCAAGATAGATCTTGCTGACTCAATTAGAGTTCTGTTTCTTCTTTCAGCAACTCCATTTTGTTGAGGAGTTATTGGAGCACTGTATTGCCTTTCGATTCCCTTGCTCTCTCAAAAACAGTTCAAAGTGTGGTTCTTGAACTCTGTGCCCTAATCACACCTTATTATCTTTACCCTCTGGTTGCTTTGATTCTCTACCTTAAGGATGTAGGATTTCAGAATTTCAGCGGTTTCATCTTTTGTTCTCAAGAAGTATACCCATGAGAATCTGGTGTAGTCATCAGTTATCACCAGACAGTATGACTTCTTACCCATTGACATAATATTTGTAGGACCAAAAAGATCCATATGCAGCAGCTGTAGTGGAGTATCATTTGTATTCAAAGTCTTGGGCTTGTGAGAACTCTTGTGTTGCTTCACCTTACAACAAACAATGCAATGATCTTCTAGCTGGAATTCTTTATCAGGAAGCCCTCCGACAAGATTATCCTTCACCAATTTGTTGATAGTTTTGATGTTAACATGGCTTAATCTCCTATGCAAGAGAGCTGATTCATCAACTGAAGCTTTTGACAGAAAACAGGATACACTGCCAGATTGAGTGACCTCATTTATGTCGAGCACATAAAGATTTTCTTTTCTCAGAGCAGTTAATAAATTCTTTTCCGGAGGAGGTTTGGATAAACCAGGAGATAGTACAAAGCATTCTTTGTCTGTGAAGAGCATCCAATGCTTTTGATCACAGACCTGGGAAACACTCATGAGATTGAAGTCTAATTCTTTGACATAATTTACCTTATCAATACCCATTCTTTCATTTGACACAGTCCCTTGTCCAGTAATAGATCCTCCTTTTGAGTCACTTCCAAAGGCCACATATCCTCCATTAAAGTGTCTGAAGTTGGATAGGATGGATCTGTTGCCTATCATGTGCCTGGAACAACCACTGTCTACCACCCAGGTGTTATTCTTGTGACCTGGCTGCCCCTGCACATGTGAGAGATCTAGTTAGTGGGAGGTGTAACATTTCTGATTTTCATTATCTGTATTTCAGTTCAATGTGACACATTTCAAACCCAATTCTAGTACACTAACTTGTTCTATTCGTACCAACAATTAAATACTATGTTCCAATGCAAATCCGCAAATTTTACACGGGTATATCCTATTAAAATTCTAAATAAGTTTATACTTATATTAATCTATCAAAACTGAAATTTGCAAGGACTGATTTTATAAATTAACAAGAAACCCTAATAGGCACGGTCGCGCCTCGTTCTGGCACGGTCGCACCAAGTGCCTTGGCACGGTCGCGCACCTTGCATTGGAACGGTCGTGCCCGGTGCCTTGGCACGGTCGAGCCTCATATGGGCACGGTCGCGCCTCTCATTAGTTAAAACGTAAATGCAGCCTTTAATCGCAGGGACGTTCAAATTCGTAACCATTACACACGTTACTACTATTAACGAGCACAATTAAGTTTTCAATCACCGTAATTACAACAAATAAATCCAATTAAGTCGATTCGTCTCAAAACCGTCAAATTCTTTCATGAGACCAACAATTCCTCCATTCTGATTTGCAATTCCCCCAAGCAAACGCATCATCGACCCTCTCTGAAGCTCCCGAGAACATTGAGACAGCCGGAGTTGCAGCAAAAGGGCACCGGAAATCAAACCCGTCGTCGTCGGAACTCACCTCTATCGTACGCTATCGATTCATCGTCTTTTGAATCCTCATACACATTCGATTTAGTCTATATATCAAAAGCCCCAACTCAATTGGGGCTTACAACATGGAAATTAACACGAACCCGAATCTATGTTTCATTAAAAAATGGTTTAATCGAATCCGGTTCTGGACACATTTTAAATACAATCAATCTATACCAATATACTAGTAATCACCTAATGGATGAAAGCCCTATGATTTCCAACATTAACATCATAAGATATAAGCAATTCGTTTATGTTTTAGAACAGACACGGTCGCGCTAATCTCTAGGCGCGGTCGTGCTTCATGGAGACACGGTCATGCCAATCCAAGCGCGGTCGTGCCTCACACACTCAGAGCCGGTCGTGCCTCTTGGCTAGACTTGGTCGTGCCTCAGAACCCTAGACACGGTAGTGCCTGGCTAAGACACGGTCGTGCGTAGTGAACAACTTAGTTATGTCTTCTGTTTGATCAACACGGTCGCGCCCGTGGTCCTAGCACGATCGTGCCTTGTCCCAAGCACGATCGTGCCTTGTCTCAAGCACGATCGTGCCTTGTCCCAAGCACGGTCGTGTGTGTAAGAAAATCTTGGCAGAATACTAAAATTTATATTTTAAAATCAATAATCATTCCGAATGAATTTTCAAATAAAAATAATTGATTTTATAAAGATTTATATTAACCTTATTTAAAAAGATCAAATGCCTATTTCTAAAATAAATAGAAGTTATTCATTTAAATCTACAAAATTATATTTACACATATTTATAAAAATAGATTAACAAAAGTTATTTAGTAAATCTATATTTAATATAAAACGCTCGGTACATCTTTATCACTAAATGACTAAGTACATATTTTTTATAAATAAATAAACAAAGCAACAATTATCTAGTTAATCTATATTTAAACAAAGATTGTTTATTTAGGTTATACTTAACAAAACTTAACACCTACAACTCCAACTCTTTGAACAGACATCCAATTCAACCCTAGACTTAGACGTAGACTATTGTGCACACTATTAATTCAATACATATTACACTCTAGGTTAACGTTGTGCATTACAAGGATCTCGTTACTATCTAGTCTCTCGTGTTAGCTACGCCTTTTTGAATCAAGTGAGTATTACATAGCCCCTTTTACTCTTTTACACTTTTTGGGGTGGAACATGAACACTATACAAACTATTGCTTACATTTACACAAACTACACATATACAAATCCTCTTTACATTCATGTGTGGAATTTGAGCTTCATGCCTGAGTGCTAGGTGTGCTAACTTTTGTGTGCAATTTATGTGCAATCATTAACTATTCAAGCCGACGGTAAACAATGATAGATCTATTGAGTCTGACAAACCCACCCAGATTGGGGTGATTGTTACCGACAACACAATTTTGCATGCTAGTTACAAAGATTTGAGTGTACTTAGTTACACAATAATTGCTCTCCATAAATGCCTTATTTTATCATGTTATGTAAGGATTGTTTTACTCATAATCTATAGACTATCTATATACAAACCTGTGTATGCTCACCAACTTTTTAGTTGACTTTATTTTATTCATGTTTCAGGTACTAATGAGTGAGTTTATCAAAGCATGCTACACATAGGCTTTGGACTTAGTTAAATTTAAATAAATACTATTATGTACTTGGTTGAATTTGGTTGTGTTGAATTATTTGAAGTTAAATTTGATGATTAAAATATTGAAATCTAGTCAACCTTGTGCTCATGAACAGTCTACATGTCCCGTCGCGACGTTTCCGCCATCGGTTGGGGTGTGACCGATTGGTATCAGAGCCTTGGTTATAGGGAACTAGGTTATTAAACTCCCTTGACCTAGACTATAACTTTAGGACACCCACTTATGCCATGCTTCATGATTATGTGATATGTGCTACATGCTTACTATGATTAGTTATTACTTCGTTTTTGATGCTTTACTTGTTTAAAATTCATGACTTATTAAGATATATACTTAAATACTAATTAAATAAACAATATCCCTACCTATACCCTAAAACCTCATAGTATTCTTACCTACTCCTCTATCATCATCTACTTAGCATGTGGAAACTTCATGTATCTAAAACTATAAAAAAAATCTTTTTATGCCCTCGTTAAGGTTTTTAAACTTGTTAATTATTTGAGGACACGTGCAATCTGGAAGAGTGACACCTGTATTCTGGGTTTTCTGTCTAGGAAAGCATTTCGCATAAATCCTAATCAACCGAGGGACCCGTATGCTTTCCTGGGAATTCCCGGGATGAGTGTTTACTTATAGGCTAAAGCATGTCTCCTTGAAAATTATATGAGTTTAATTAACCTTAATGTGTCATAGTATTCAAGTGATTTTATCACTATTTGAGTACAATCCAAAGTATGATTAACTATTTTATTTGTTATCTTATTCTTTTAAATCCAAACAACATTCATAAGTTCTTATATCTTTTCTTGTGTTGTGCAATTCTGTAGAATTCCTCCTCGTCGTGCTCCCATGACCAACAACAACACCGACATTGCTGCTATCCTTGCATAACTTGTAACTCAACTCACCCAAGCTAATGGAGCCATTATTGGTACCCATGGAACTAATGGTGGTGGTGGTACCAACCCACCGCAATGCACCTTCAAGCACTTCAACTCATGTAATCCTCTTAAGTTCTATGGTACCAAAGGAGCTACGGGACTTCTTCAATGGTTTGAAAGTATTTAGAATATCTTCCTCAATAGTGACTGCCCTGATAACCTTCGTGTTCGTCATGCCACAAGTGTCTTACAAAAACGGGCACTCACGTGGTGGAATGGGGAAAAGAGAACTAGAGTCGTGGAAGTAGCAATGGCCTGACCTTGGGATGAGGTTAAAAGGCTAATGACCGAAGAATTTTGTCCTCGAAATGAGGTAAAGAAACTGGAAGCCGGGTTTTGGGATCTTGCCCAAGATGGTGGTGAAAGTCTAGCTTATA
Organism: Smallanthus sonchifolius; assembly: GCA_023525975.1. Lineage (NCBI taxonomy): Eukaryota > Viridiplantae > Streptophyta > Magnoliopsida > Asterales > Asteraceae > Smallanthus > Smallanthus sonchifolius. Next base: position 28,123,972 of record CM042031.1, read on the forward strand.
CAACTCGGTTCCATGAGTTGAGTCTCCTTGTGCCCCATATGGTCACACTTTTATCCCGCTGCATTGAGAAGTATATTGGTGGATTACCTAGGCAAATTCAAGATACTGTCTTAGGGTGAAATCCCGCAACACTCGAAGATGCTATCCGCTTATCTGCTACATTAACCGACAACCATGTGAAAGCGGGAACTATGACTAGAAAAGGCACCAAGAAAGTTCCCGACACCACAACCCCTCCCACACACATCAAAGAAGCCACAACTGAACCCTCTCGTAATAATAAGAAAAGAAAGGCTAGAAACTATGCAATGGTCACTCCTGCTATCCTTGTTAACCAAGCTGCGCCTATGGTTCAAGCACCAGCCAAAAAGCCATATGTTGGGATCTACCCACTCTGTGCCACATGCAACTATCACCATCTCCAAAACATTCCATGTCACGTTTGTACTCACTGTGGGAAATATGGCCATACAATCAATGTTAGTAGAGCCAAAGCACTTGCAGGCCAAGTCAACCCACCAAACCGAACCAACTCCCAAGTGGCTAATCAAGGTGTTCCCGCTATTTCAAATGGGCGTGCTTGTTATGAATATGGTAACCCAAATCATTTTCGTTACCAGTGCCCAAGGTTCATCAATGCTAGACAAGGTGGAGCTCGTGGGCGTGCTTTCAACATAAACGCCAATGAAGCTCAAGCCAACAATGATGTGGTCAACGGTACGTTCCTTGTCAATAGTCAATATGCCTCCATTTTATTTGATACCGGTGCCGATAAAAGTTTTGTGTCACTTAACTTTGAACCCTTACTTGCAAAGACACGATCCCAATTAGAGAAAACCTTCACCATCAAAGTAGCAAATGGTGACTCACTTACAATTGACTTTGTTATTCACGACAGCTCTCTAGAACTTAATGATCATACATTTCCAATCAACTTTGTACCAATGCCACTAGGAAGTTTTGATATCATCATAGGCATGGATTAGCTATCAAATCATCATGCCGAAGTCATCTGTTTCGAGAAGTTCATCCGAATACCTCTACCGTCGGGAGAAACGTTAAGGGTCTTTGGTGAAAACCCTTGCGAAAGACTCAAGTTAATGTCATGCATTACCGCCAAAAAGTATTTACGAAAGAAGTACGTAGCCTTCTTAGCTCATGTTGTTCAAAAGGATGTCAAAGAGAAGAGTATCCAAGACATTCCCATCATTCGGGATTTTCCTGAAGTATTTCCCGAAGATCTATCCGGTCTTCCACCCGTTCGGCAAGTAGAATTTCGCATTGACCTAGTACCTGGAGCTAACCCAGTGGCTAGAGCTCCATACCGTCTTGCACCTCCTGAAATGCAAGAACTTGCAAGTCAACTCCAAGAGCTCTCCGACAAGGGCTTCATTCATCCAAGTCATTCACCGTGGGGTGCACCCGTCTTATTCGTCAAGAAGAAGGATGGATCATTCCGCATGTGTATTGACTACCGTGAACTCAACAAGCTTACTATCAAAAACCGTTATCCCTTGCCTAGAATTGATGATCTCTTCAATCAACTTCAAGGTTCGACTTGCTTCTCGAAGATTGATCTTCAATCTGGTTATCACCAACTCCGTGTACAAGAGGAAGATATTCCAAAGACTGCTTTCCGAACAAGGTATGGTCAATACGATTTCATGGTCATGCCTTTTGGACTAACCAATGCACCCGCGGTCTTCATGGACCTCATGAATCGTGTGTGCAAACCGTACCTTGATAAATTTGTGATCGTCTTCATTGACGATATCTTAATCTACTCTAAGACTAAAGCCGACCATGAGCAACACCTTAGACTGGTTTTGGACCTCTTGAGGAAGGAACAACTATATGCCAAATTCTCCAAATGTGAATTTTGGCTAAAGGAAGTTCAATTTCTTAGTCATATCGTCAACGAAAAGGGAATTCATGTTGACCCTGCTAAGATCGAAGCGGTTAAGAATTGGAATGCTCTGAAGACCCCCACCGAAGTTTGTTCATTTCTTGGTCTTACGGGATATTATCGTCGCTTAATCTCAAATTTCTCTAAGATTGCCGTCCCTCTTACCGCTTTAACCCACAAGGGTAAACCTTATGAATGTGGACCAAAACAAGAAGAAGCTTTCCAAACTCTCAAGCAAAAGTTATGCAATGCTCCTATTTTGACTCTCCCTGATGGGAATGATGATCTAGTTATCTACTGTGATGCTTCCAACCAAGGTCTCGGTTGTGTCCTCATGCAACGAGGCAAAGTAATCACTTATGCATCAAGGCAACTTAAGATTCTTGAGAAGAATTATACGACGCATGACCTCGAGTTGGGTGCGGTCGTATTCGCATTAAAAATTTGGAGACATTACCTCTATGGCACAAAATGTGTGGTGTTCACCGACCACAAAAGTCTCCAAAACATTTCCAACCAAAAAGAACTCAATATGAGGCAACGACGTTGGGTTGAACTCCTTAATGACTATGACTGCGAGATTCGTTACCATCCCGTCAAAGTGAATGTTGTAGCCGACGCTTTGAGTCGAAAGGACCATGTCATGCTTCATTGTGTCTAAATTCAAACCAACATGCAAAATCGTATCCTAGAAGCTCAACACGTCTCGGTCACCGAGGGTAACATGTACAATGAAATATCGTGTGGTGTGGAACTTCGGCTTGAATCTAAACCCAATGACTTACTTTATTACTTAAATCGTATCTGGGTTCCCGATCGCGATGATCTCCATACATTTCTTATGAACGAGGCTCACCAGACTTGTTATTCTATTCATCCTGGTGCGGATAAAATGTACCAAGATCTTCGCCAACAATATTGGTGGCCCAGTATGAAGAAAGACATTGCTCTCTATGTTGCCAAATGTCTAACTTGCTCCAAAGTCAAATCCGAACACCAACGTCCTTCCGGTTTACTTGAACAACTGGAAATTCCCATGTGGAAATGGGAGAATTTAGCTATGGACTTCATTACCAAACTCCCTCGTACCTCAAGTGGTTATGATAGCATTTGGGTGATTATTGACCGCCTCACCAAATCTGCTCATTTCTTGCCTATCCGTGAAGACTATCGGGTTGAGAAATTGGCCCGAATTTACAGTGATGAAGTTGTGAGCCGTCACGGTGTTCCATTAAACATAATCTCTGATAGAGATGCTCGGCTCACCTCCCATTTCTGGCAATCTCTCCAAACTGCTCTTGGCACACGATTGAATTTGAGCATGGCTTACCATCCCCAAACTGATGGTCAGACCGAGCGTACAATTCAAACTCTGGAGGACATGCTTAGAGCATGCATAATTGATTTTGGTGGCAATTGGGATTCACCTTTATCCCTAATTGAGTTCTCTTACAACAATAGCTACCACACAAGTATCAACATGACTCCATATGAAGCTCTCTATGGTCGCAAGTGTCGTTCTCCTATCTGTTGGAACGAGATTGGTGAAGCACAAATCACCGGACCCGAGCTAATTCAAGAAACCTCCGACAAGATTATCCAAATCCGTGACAACATTCGAGTAGCGAGAAGTCGGCAAAAGAGTTATGCCGACAAACGACGAAAACCCTTGGAATTCCAAGTCGGTGACCTTGTTCTTCTAAAGGTGTCTCCGTGGAAGGGTGTAATCCGCTTTGAAAAGAAAGGCAAGTTAGCACCTCGCTATGTGGGTCCATTCAAGATCCTCGAAAGGATTGGGAAAGTGGCTTACAAAATCGACTTACCTCCATCACTTGGCAATGTGCATCCTACTTTTCACGTGTCTAATCTGAAGAAATGTCTTGCTGATGAGAATCTTCACATACCTCTTGACGACGTGCACATTGACGAAACGATGCACTTTGTTGAGAGACTAGTGGAGATCATAGGTCGTGAGGTCAAGTAGCTCAAGCCAAGCCGTATTCCTATTGTCAAAGTTCGTTGGGAATCTAAACGTGGTCCTGAATTCACTTGGGAACGAGAGGACCAAATGAAGCTCAAGTACCCCCATCTCTTCACTGATTCCGTCGCCTCCACTACCTAAATTTCGGGATGAAATTCCCTCAACATGGGGATACTATAACATTTTTGATTTTCATTATCTGTATTTCAGTTCAATGTGATACATTTCAAACCCAATTCTAGTACACTGACTTGTTCTATTCGTACCAATAATTAAATACTATGTTCCAATGCAAATCCGCAAATTTTACACGGGTATATCCTATTAAAATTCTAAATAAGTTTATACTTATATTAATCTATCAAAACTGAAATTTGCAAGGACTGATTTTATAAATTAACAAGAAACCCTAATAGGCACGGTCGCGCCTCGTTCTGGCACGGTCGCGCGCCTTGCTTTGAAACGGTCGCGCCCGGTGCCTTGGCACGGTTGCGCCTCATATGGGCACGGTCGCGCCTCTCATCAGTTAAAACGTAAATGCAGCCTTTAATCGCAGGGACGTTCGAATTCGTAACCATTACACACGTTACTACTATTAACGAGCACAATTAAGTTTTCAATCACCGTAATTACAACAAATAAATCTAATTAAGTCGATTCGTCTCAAAACTGTCAAATTCTTTCTTGAGACCAACAATTCCTCCATTCTGATTTGCAATTCCCCCAAGCAAACGCATCATCGACCCTCTCTGAAGCTCCCGAGAACAATGAGACAGCCGGAGTTGCAGCAAAGGGCACCGAAAATCAAACCCGTCATCGCCGGAACTCACCTCTATCGTACGCTATCGGTTCATCGTCTTTTCAGGTAATTGAAACCTCATACACATTCGATTTAGTCTATAGATCAAAATCCCCAACTCAATTGGGGCTTACAATATGGAAATTAACACGAACCCGAATCTATGTTTCATTCAAAAATGGTTTAATCGAATCCGGTTCTAGACACATTTTAAATACAATCAATCTATACAAATAGACTAGTAATCACCTAATGGATGAAAGCCCTATGATTTCTAACATTAACATCATAATATTTAAGCAATTCGTTTATGTTTTAGAACAGACACGGTCGCGCAAATCTCCAGGCGCGGTCGTGCTTCATGGAGACACGGTCGTGTCAATCCAAGCGCGGTCGTGCCTCACACACTCAGAGCCGGTCGTGCCTCTTGGCTAGACTTGGTCGTGCCTCAGAACCCTAGACACGGTCGTGCCTGGCTAATACACGGTCGTGCCTAGCGAACAGCTTAGTTATGTCACTTGTTTGATCAACACGGTCGCACCCTGACTAGCACGATCGCGCCCGTGGTCTTAGCACGATCGTGCCTTGTCCCAAGCACGGTCGTGTGTGTAAGAAAATCTTGGCAGAATACTAAAATTTATATTTTAAAATCAATAAGCATTCCGAATGAATTTTCAAATAAAAATAATTGATTTTATAAAGATTTATATTAACCTTATTTAAAAAGATCATATGCCTATTTCTAAAATAAATAGAAGTTATACATTTAAATCTACAAAATTATATTTACACATATTTATAAAAATAGAATAACAAAAGTTATTTAGTAAATCTATACTTAATATAAAACGCTCGGTACATCTTTATCACTAAATGTCTAAGTACATATTTTTATAAATAAATAAACAAAGCAACAATTATCTATTAAATCTATATTTAAACGAAGATTGTTTATTTAGGTTATACGTAACAAAACTTAACACCTACAACTCCAACTCATTGAACAGACATCCAATTCAACCCTAGACTTAGACGTAGACTATTGTGCACACTATTAATTCAATACATATTACACTCTAGGTTAACGTTGTGCATTACAAGGATCTCGTTACTATCTAGTCTCTCGTGTTAGCTACGCCTTTTTGAATCAAGTGAGTATTACATAGCCCCTTTTACTCTTTTACACTTTTTGGGGTGGAACATGAACACTGTACAAACTATTGCTTACATTTACACAAACTACACATATACAAATCCTCTTTACATTCATGTGTGGAATTTGAGCTTCATGCTTGAGTGCTAGGTGTGCTAACTTTTTGTGTGCAATTTATGTACAATCATTAACTATTCAAGCCAACGGTAAACAATGATAGATCTATTGAGTCTGACAAACCCACCCAGATTGGGGTGATTGTTACCGACAACACAATTTTGTATGCTAGTTACAAAGGTTTGATTGTACTTAGTTATACAATAGCTGCTCTCCATAAATGCCTTATTTTATCATGTTATGTAAGGATTTGTTTACTTATAATCTATAGGCTATCTATATACAAACCTGTGTATGCTCACCAACTTTTTAGTTGACTTTATTTTATTCATGTTTCAGGTGCTAATGAGTGAGTTTGATCAAGGCATGCTACACATAGGCTTTGGACTTAGTTAAATTTAAATAAAGACTATTATGTATTTCGTTTATGTACTTGGTTGAATTTGGTTGTGTTGAATTATTTGAAGTTAAATTTGATGATTAAAATATTGAAATCTAGTCAACCTTGTGCTCATGAATAGTCTACATGTCCCGCCCCGACGTTTCTGCCATCGGTTGGGGTGTGACAGGAGGAATCCAAGAGCTTGCATCCTTGAAGAAAAGGGTTCTCGGAATATCAGTTTCGACATGTGTGCATTCAAAAGAGCCAATGATGATTCTTGGAGGGATAGAAGCTGGGATCTTGGCTTTCCATTGTTGAGGAGATGGTTTTCCAGTTCTTTTTGCTCTGTCAGCAGCTGATGTTGCTTTGGCTGCTGATGGATTTGCTTTATTAGTAGCAGATTTTGCTGCTGATGACTTTAGCTTACCAGCAGCCGATTTTGTTGCTGGTGAGGACTTCGGCTTATCAGCAGTGGATTTTGCTTCTGATGACTTTAGCTTATCAGAAGTAGATTTCGTTGCTGCTGATGGTTTTGCTTGTGTAGCAGTAGACTTGGTTGTTGCTGAAGGCTTGTCCTTTGGTTTCTTGGGCTTGGCTTGATTACCAACATTTTTGCTGGCTGCTGATGGTTCAACAACCAATGTATGCTTATCCTTCTTTACCTTGTTGACGAAGGGCTTCTCTGTAGAAGTTCTCATGCTGATGGGCTTTTGTTTAGAAGGGGCTTGTTGAAGGATCTGGTTGAAGGGATTAAATTCACAATTTGCAGCAACGTGGTCTAATTCACAACAAATGATGCAAGATTGTTGTGGCTTTGGCAGCTGTTTCCTTGGTGGGGAAAGAGAGTTTCTGAAGTGAGTTGCCTTGGCTTCAAAACTCCTTACCTTTTTGTTCTTGTTTGTCTTCTCAAAAGCATGTTGTTTGAGGTTTCTTTGCTGCTGAAGGTAGTAGAAGCATGTGCTGGCAGTGTGGTTGTATTTGCCACAGAAAAAGCATGATTTAGCCAGTTTGTCCCTTCAAAGGTAAACATAGTCCTTTCTTTTGAACAAGTCTTTGAAGTTCCACGGGTGAGCTTTGTTTTGCTCAAAAGTGGCTTCTTCCAATGTCTTTTGAACCTTATCAATATGTCAAACTCCTTTCTTTGAGGCTTTGAGTTGGTGGAGGTTGAAGACTATCCCTTTTCAACAGTTAGCTTTCTTCCTTCTGGAGGATAGCTGATTTTGATTTGTTTGAAAGGCATAGGAACCGGAACAGCTGGTAAAGGGACATGAGCACTTGTTTGAATGACTTCAAGAACAAGCGGTGCTGGTGCTGGTACTTGTACTGGTGATGAAGCCTCCTCAGTTTTAGTGGACTCTGAGCAAGTTGACTCAGATTCTGACGAGGTAGTGCATTCTTGCACCAATGATTCATGCCATGAAGGATCAAGATCTCGGTTGCCTTTTCAAGATTTGAGAGATTGAAGTTTGGTTCATGGATGGCAACGTAGTCAGCAGGAGGTGCAACGGCTTTGTATTGTTCAACATGATACCCCAGACCAGTTTTTACCTTGTCATGAATTTGAGCATTCAAAAGTCTTTGCAGCTTTTTGGATGCAAATTCATATTTGTCAACATGAACTTTCTGTTCTGCCAATTCTGCTCTGGTAGCTTTTAATCTAGCCAGTAGATCATCAATCTGAGTTTCAAGATTGGTTTGTTCATGTTTTAGTAATGAAATCTCTTTCTTTAGGTAGTTAATTTTTTTATAACTGTTTTTGACTTTTGTGAATTCAGATTTCATTTGATGAAGCTCTTCATTTTGATCTATAAGGTTTTGATTATGCTTTCTGTAGCCTAACACCTTATCAATACAAGTTTGGGAACAGAGACGTTCATATAGCTGAGGCGGTATCTCAGTTGTGTCTGCCATAAGAGCTTGGTTGTTAGTAGGCAGATCTTCATATTGGAAGCTCAAGTCAAAGTTAGAAGTTCCAACAGCTGCACAAGCTGTAGTTTGAGCTGGAGGAGTAGCTTGTTGCTGTTGTTGTATTGGTAGGGCTTGGTGAGCTTGTCTTGATTGAGGAGCTGCTGGGTTTGCCCTAGGTGCCTTGCATTCTCTAGCAAAGTGACCCAGTTGGTTACAGTTGTAACATTTTAATTTGCTTTTATCCAAGCCAACTCTAGTGTTGGAGTTGTTACTTGGAATGGGTCTTCCGGTTCTAGAGTAGAACCTTTTTTCTCTTATAAAGAGCATGGCATACGATTGCTGTATGTCCATTTATTCTAAGTCATTTGGATGGAAGCATTCCAGATCCTCCTTGATAAAGGACATGTTGCTTGAGTTTTCAGAAACAAAAGCACCAGAGGTTGAGGTTTGAGGAGGAGCTTCTAGGAGAAATGGTGATGTGTTTGTTTGAGAGGTTGGATTTTAGGGATGAGTGACGATGGGAGGATAATAGTTGCTTCAACTAGGACCTGAGTGGTCAGAGTGGAGGGCAGAAGAGGTGTTGGTGGATGTTGAGGCTCTTTGGTAACTTATGCTTCTTTCTTTTGTCGGAATCATCTCTAGCTTATAGGTGTTTAGCATTCCGAAGAGCTCAGTCATCTGTAGAGTCTTCAGATTCTCAGTTCTTCTGATGGACATAGTGTAGAGTGTCCAGCAACTCGGTAGAGACCTGATGAACTTCTTGAGAATATCTTCATTCTCCAGTTTCACCTTTGAGCACTACAGCTCACCTACAAGATAGGTATATCTGTTATATAAAACAGTTAGAGACTCACCTTCCTTCCAAACGAAGTTTTCATATTGCTGCTTCAGGATGTCTCTTATGTTTCTTTGACTTCTTCTGAACCAGCAAACATCTTCTCAAGAGCCTCCCATAGCTCCTTTACAGTTTTATAACCTTTGAAGTTATGAAAAACTTCATTTGGTAAGCACATCTGAATGGCTCCCAAGGCTTTGAAATCTACCTCCATTTTCTTGATGTCTTCATCAGAGTACCTGGAGGATTCTTTGGGAACCAGTGTACCTTCGGAATCAGCTGAGGCCACCATGGGTATGTATGGTCCATATTTAATGGATTTCCACATCCCATATTCTTGATAGCAGAAGAAGCTTTCCATTCTGTTCCTCCACATATCATAGTCTTCTCCAGACAACAGTCTTGGTGGTCTGGAGACGCTTCCAATATATTCAAATCCATTATTTTGTGCCATTTTGTTTTGATTTGTGAAATGAGAAACTTTAGCAAAGAGATAGTTTATAATAAAACCGAAGAATGACTAAACAAGTGTGAGTTTGTTTAATCTGTGAGCCAAAGCTCTGATACCACTTGTAGGATCGGTAAATACAAGATGGTTCTATTCTAGGTGAGATTGGCGAAAACAATCACAACTAAGCAATGTAACAAGTAAACACAAGAAGTATTGATAAATGCAATTTGTATTAAGCTTCAATGGTTACAAGATTACAGAGAAAACTCTAAGCAAAAGAACTAAGATATAATGACTTTAAGAACTACTTATATAGTAACTTAGAATCAAGACACACCCTTGATTCTAAGGATTAGATCTAACACAAACCGTTGATCTTGTATTGAAGCTATTCTACATATAATGACAATAAACACTATAAAAGTTAACTTTACTCAAACGTCTTCTTAGGTATCATTGCTTGCATGCTTGGAGAAAAGCGTTGTATTTCTTTGTTGTCTGCACCAGTGATATTCTTTCTAAGTGGAGTGTGTCAATGGTGCAACAGAAAGTTGTCAGTGGTAATGGTTGCTTTATCGAAGCCAGTCAGCTACAATGTTTGATCTTTAGTGGAAATGGCTATCAGCTTCAAAGTTGGAGATCAGCTGCAAGATGCAACCATCCAAAGCTACTGATGATTTGCCTATCAGCAGCATCAAGCGTTGATGCTGCTGAGAAGCCTATCCGCAGCAACTCTGGTCTTCAGCAGATAAGGCTATCTGCAATAGATTTGTTCTTCAGCAGAAGAATAAGTATCCGCTGCAGATTAGCTTATCCGCAGCAGTTTGTTGGTCAGCAGCAAATTCTGAGGTAAGCAGCATTTGTACTTAGAAAGTTTTGTAGCCATCAGTCTTTATTTCTACATATATCTATGTATAATGTAATTCAAGTGTAACACTCAAGTTCAAATCAAATTATGCAATGGTCATAAGTTTTTATGCAAATCAAGCCTCCGCCAATTAACTACGTAGTATGCATAAATAAAGAGTACTTTAAAAGGGTTGTAATGTGGCTAAAAGAAAAATAAAGGGTGAAAGTGAAAATGTTTTTGGGATTTTAGGGATTAAAAGGGTTTAAAAAGGGCTGCAGCTAAGTGAAACACACAGCTACGGCTTCAAGGCTTAAGATGGATAATACTAGCAGGTCCCTCTACAGTACTCAGATCATGAGGGTATAACTAATCTAAGGCTCCAGTTGCGTATACTCGTGTTGGGAATAAGTTTGATTCTTGCTGCATTATCTATCGTGGTTCCAGTTGCCACACTTCACACATTTGCGATATCTTTTGGCTGTTCTTTTGGCGGCGCTTTTTGACAAGGCGCAGAATGGTGGTAGTTGTTCTTTCTTGTGCCACCATTTTCTTACATCACTTATTGATTTGAAAACTTTCTCTCGGAGTTCGGGTGATAATTCAGGCTTTGCGAAATGAATACAAGAAAGCAAATTGAAATCAAAAGAATGCACATCCAACTCTTTAAGGTCTAACCGGTAAAAGACCAACTTCTCTCTTTTCTTTTTCTTTTCTCATTTTTCTATTTTTTTCTTTTCTTTTTTTTACACAACATATCATCAAGACTAATTTTTTAATAATTCTTTTTCTCAAATTCGTTGAAACAATTTTTCCATATCTTCCTTGTAGATTGTTCGACCGTTTCCTCCTAATACATCCACTTTCTTGTTTTTCCAATTCCTTTCAGTGAAACATATATTCTTTCCAAATTGCCTCAACGGTTGTAAACTTGAAATAACGACATAAGATAGTGTAATATTTTTCCATCTTGAATACAATTAGCCAATAACAGGTGTTTACGAAAAGCTGGTTTGGAGGTAATTGTGGGAAGTGGAAAAGAAAGGCTGAGGCTCAGAGGGCTATCTAGGCGGATATTGTTTTTGGGATTTTGGGTATAAGGATAATATAGAAAGGGTAATAAAGTCCTAGGTGCCTCGATCATTTTCATACTTCTACTAGTTCATGGTCTTGATATGTATAAGTCACACAAGTTCTAATTATGCATAGAATTCGATCGAAAAACAGTCAATATACCAAACGAAAGAGCATGCGAAAAATAATGATAATTGTTTTGGGTAAAAATTAACAAGACTAATTTTGTAACCAAACTTAGCTTGTGAGGTAGTGTGCTTGTAAAATCAATGTGAAACAATACAAAAACATAAAGAGTGACACAGTTGTTTACGAGGAAAGCTCTTGATCTTTAGGGATCGCTGGCATAAAACCTCGGGAGGTGACAATCGACACCTGCCTCATATCTTGAATAAATGGTAAAGAATTACAAATGTTTAGCAGTAAATGATCGAGCTATGAGTGTTACAGAGGTGACTACGAGTCTAGAAAGCTAAGTGCGTGGTGAAGACATGTCCCTAATCAATCAATACTGCTGATTAAATACAGAGATAATGATAACTAACTATTCGGGAATCCCGGAATCGACTTAGCCTTCATATATGACCGTTGGAGGCCAATCCACGCATCATCTACATGTTTTACTCAACTTCAAGAGCAGTTCTTAAGGGATGAAATTGACATCACTTGTTTTACCTGCACATTAGTCAAGATAAATGAAAGATATAACGGTTATCTACTAGGGAAACCGGAACCTGACAGGAAACCGAAGTACGTTGAAAATCCAGGATCCTTAGCTATAAAACGACCCATAAAAATTGTCCCCAAATTTTAACAGCTGTCAAATACTTATCGACATCTGTAGACATTTCAAAATTAAAACGATGAATGAAGATCAATCTGCAATAGGGCTTTTACACATATCGAGGCGATTTAACCGTTGGGAGCTTATAGGATAAAATCATCATTACTCTTCTCTTTCACTCTTATCTTCCTCAAGCTATAACAGGTAAAAATATCTTATGAGAATCTTTGTTTTCTTTCTTCCAATCTTTCACCATCATGGGTAAGAAAATGACTAGATCGGCTTCTTCCATCATCCTCGAGACAATAGAGGATTTTTAGAAGCATGTTTTGTAACTATAGATTAAATTCTATGTATCGGTGTACGTGGCTAGTATGCAGTAGGGTGTTCCTGAGTACTTAGCCTGCACACCAGTTTGGTCCTGCGTACTTAGTAAGTACACAAGGCTTTTGCCTTGCGTACTTGTCAAGTACGCATGACCAAACCATGCGTACTTAGTAAGTACGCAAGGCTTTTGCCTTGCGTACTTGTCAAGTACGCAGGTAATGTTCCTTCCCATATAAATAGAAGACTTGTCTTCATTTGTAGTAGGAACTCTGGAACAAGGTCAAGAGGTGTCCGGGTCGGGAAGAGCTCTCCCGACCCCTGGACCGTGAGCTTAGATGAGAGATGTGTGCTCCTTCGGTATGTAGTCTGTAATACGGGATGGCTTCTATGCTATTGATTACGTGTCGTTTCATTGTCTTTTGTCTTTGTTCATGTTTTCTCTGTCTCGTTTCTTAGTTCCCACACAAATCACAGAACAGGTCTGTGTATATCCGCTGCGCGACGAGGCTCCCGGGACCTACAAGTGGTATCAGATCGTTGCTCTTGTTTTCGAGTGTTGTGAGTGAGTTTGAAGAGTTTTCTACAGAGTTTTACAAGCAAAAGGAGGTGTTTTTGTTGATTTTTGTGATAAAACTGGGGTAGCTCTTGAGCACTATATTAGAAGCAAAAATCACTCAAAAACCGACTTTTGTTGTGTATTTTGAGTGTTTTGAGCATCAAAGGTTGGTTAGAAACAAGTTTCTGACCCTTTGGCTCATTTTGATTGTTCATCCGTCCGATTTTTACCAACTCCGGTGTGTTTTCAGTGACCGGAATAGTTTGGTGAGAGTTGGTGAAAAGGTGTTCTGCGTACTTACCATATCTGGCAAAAAGTACAGTCTTGCTGCATACTTACTAAATACGCAAGACCAATCTCTTGCGTACTTACTAAATATGCAAGACTAATCTTGTGCGTAATTAAGTTATATCCTGCGTACTTATTATTTACTCTTGCGTACTTATCAAGTACGCAAGAGCAAATCTTAAATACGCAAGACCATTCCTTTAAGTGCGTAAGGCCAATATCAAGTGCACAAGTGTTTCTGAAATTTGACTAAGTGTTCACCATGTCAAATCTTCAGAATCTCGGTAATCTTCTGAACTATGACAACGAGATCGAAACACCTCAGAAACCGCTAAAGTTGTTAAATGTAAATGATTATTCTAATTGGATAGTACGCTTTGAGCATTACATTTCTTATACCGATTCTTCGTTATGGATACCTATTCTAGAGGGATATAAGCATCCCACACATATTTACCTTGATGAAGTAATGCCCAAGCCTATCTCTAAACTCGACGAAGAAGAAAAGAAAGTTTATGATCGAGAGAAGAAGGCTCATGGTTCTATCACTATGGCTTTGACTAGGGAGTTATTCCACAGTTTCAGAGGATATGATAACTCCAAGGATCTTTGGAAGGCGTTACAGAAAAGATTCGAGGGCAATAGTGACATTAAGAAAAGTAAGAACTCAGATCTGCTCCAAAAACCCTAAAACATGAAACTGGAACACCTTGTAGGCCCTTCGGGTGTGGCGGATCGTCACATGCAAGTGGGTCTACTAGTCGGATCGGGTGCGGAATACCCGTGACTAGGTGGTGAGTCTTACGAAACAAAGTAAACCGACAAGATAATCACTATAAACGTTCATCTATTATAAACACTTGAAGGTTACAGAGAGAAGTTCTGAGATTACAAAGTTCTGCGTATTTGCTAATCTGAATGTCTATGACTGCGTACTTATCTACTGTTAACCATTCCTATTTATACATGACCTAATGCCTGCGCACTTTTGCTAATCTGAATGCCTATGACTGCGTACTTATCTACTGTCAACCATTCCTATTTATACATGACCTGATGCCTGCGCATTTAGCAAGTGCGCAGGGCAACTTGCTCATGCGTACATAGCAAGTACGCATAGATATATTCTTGCATACTTGCTAAGTACGCAGGAACTACTTCCTGCGCACATACAAGTGCACAAAACACTTAGAGTAATCTGCAACAGTCAACATGTAAAAGTAAGTACAAGTCGATAACTAATACATACAGACACTTACACAACAAAGACAAATACATACATGAAAGTACAAACTAAGACTCTATCTATCCAGATTCTATCCAGAGTGTTTGTCACAGGAAAGTGCTTCAACAAACTCCCCCTTGAAAACAGCTCTGGATCATCTTTGATCTTCAGTCTGCAGTCTTTGGTCTTCACAGCTATGCATCTTTAGTATCCTCTTGGTATCCTAATGCTTATTTCAGGATCCTGAATTACTAATCTATCTAGATTTTGCAGGGTATTGAGAAGCTTTCTGCCAACTTGTCTGAAGCGGAGAAGAGTGATGAGGAAGCTCTAGAGAAGGTTGAGGACTTGTAGAAAATCTTGGCCTCCAAGAGCAAATACTTGGAGAATGAGATCTAGAGTCTGAAGAACAAGCTGCAGGAGAGCACAACCTAGTATGATTTGAGACTTTAGCAGACTGTGGATGATGCTAAGAAGTCCGCAGCTATGTCCATTCTCTAATCCAGGATCCAGATGGCTGAGCAAGTTACCGCTGAAGGTTTTGATCATGCAACCTGGGATCTTGAGGGAGGGCGCTCTTCTTTGGCCAAGCTAGGAGGTGAAGTAGTAGAGACCAGCAAGGCTGCTAAGAATACTGGAGCTGATGATGGTGAGAAGCAGGTTGACCAGGGCGATGAGGATAACGATACCTAGACTTGAGCCCTAGACTTTGACTATTGATTAACTTTCTTGAAACTATTTCCTTTTATGTCCGTGGTTGATGAACAATTTCATTTTCTTACTCTTGGGATCCCTGCATGGGATAAACAACTTGTGAACCGGGTGGATGGGTCCAAGTTTTGGATGAAACCTGTCACTCTTCTTTTCTGCACTTTAAATGTTAGAGGATGGTTTATAACTATTTTCCATTATTGTTACGTGTTTGGATTATTTTGACATGTTTTAGAAAATTAGGATCTTTAGGAGTTTAAAAAATTTGAAGCTATATTCAGGATACTGGATCCTTAATAATAACTTCTCGGGTTTTTATCAAATTTAGACTTAGGAAAACATAATCTGGTTTTGATAAAAGTTACGTAAGAATATCAAACATATCACAACTTAGTCATGCAAATCTTGAATCTTCTATAAATGAAAACTAATAAGTAATACATACCTTTGTTAAGGAACAAGTTGGGTAGACATACATACCAGATTATAAGATGGGGTCCAAAGTATAACAACTATTAGTTGTCCCCTGTGTTCAGTCATTAAACACGTTGTAGACTTAGTAGTTGAACTTCATGATTTTTTTATGTCTTCAATCCGTTTAAGGATCTTGAGTCATTATATTGATGCTAAGTTCTTGGGTTAACACATAAGCGTTAAATATCTGTGACAAGTTAAAATTCCGGGCCAAGCCAGAATAACGTGGGCCAAGCCAGAATAACGTGGGCCAAGCCAGACTAACGTGGGCCAAGCCAGACTTAAGTTAGCATGAAAATGCTAAAAACCTTAGGAGTAACACGTCTGTTACTATCGTAGCATTCAAGATATAGCCAACAGTGATGAAATTACCATCCACTGTTACATGGACTTGTCGCACCACCTTGAACTATACTTGTAACATCCCAAAAATAAAAACGACAGTTATAATAACGAAATAAACGAACGAGGCATGACGGGTCAGGCCGGATGGGCCGACGGGCTAGAAGGGGCGAGCATAGAGGAGCCTCCCCTATAAATAGCCCAACACACTCCACATTTCTCTCATTTGTAAGTTCTAGAGAGAGAAACCGTAGAGAGAGAAAGTTGACGGATCGACACGAGATTGAAGAAGTGTGTTGCTCCAGAGCTTGTGAGAAGAACCTCCAGATTAGAAGCTCGATACAGATAACGATCCAACCTAGATCTGAGTTTTTGGGTTTTTTGAGTTTTGGACGAAAATGTGACGTTTTTACGGATGAAACTGGAAGAAAAACATGGATTTGAGATCCTTAATGAAACGCAAACATTTTGGATATAAACAAGTTCGGGATCTTGACGTGATCAGACCCAAATACGAAAGTTAGGGTTTTTGCAGGGTAGCAGATCCTGCATACTTATCAAGTACGCAGGAAGAGGGTCATGCGTACTTATCAAGTACGTACGAAGAGGGTCATGCGTACTTATCAAGTAGCATGAAGCAAAGTTTGCGCACTTATTAAATACGCAAGAGCAAGGCCTTGCGCACTTGCTAAGTGCGCAGGCATCAGGCTATTTAGGAAAAGTCAGTATGTTTAGAAGGTTAAACCGTTAGAGTCGGGATTTGGTCTGATATGTATTTAACTAATCAATTCAGATTGAAAGTGACGTTGGGGGACCTTTGTTTAGGACAACCCAGATTAGCTTATCAGGTGAGTTCTAGAAGCCCTAATTTAAATGTTTTAATTAAATGTTTTTGGGCTGGTGTGCATACATACGGAATGATGTTTTGAAATGAGTATTACGAAATGATGTTTACGAAATGATGTTTACGATGTGATGTTTACGAAATGATGTTTACGAAACGATGTTTACGATATGATGTTTACGAATTGATGTTTACGGGATGATGTTTATGAAATGATTTGCCAAATGAAGTTTACGAAAGGTTTACGAAAGAGATGATGTTTTTTTTAATAAAACGTACGAATGCTTTAACTAAAAAGAGGTAAAGGTTTTATGAAAGTCACGAATGAACAAATCTGCCGCGAGTTCCTACGGGAGCTAAGGTATGTATGTATGTATTGGCCTCACCCTTACGGGGGGCCTTTGTGGCTGGCTAACGGTTGTACAAGTGGTTAATGATGGGGTGACGACGGTCACCCATGGGATTACCGGGATCCCGATGGAAAGTACTATTCCTTGCGGGGAAATAGGGCCTATGTTATGTTCTGTCTACCTAGAGGTAACGAGCCTTAGGAGACATATGTTGGTCTACCTAGAGGTAACGAGCCTTAGGAGACATATGTTTGGTCCACCTAGAGGTAGCGAGCCTTAGGGGACATGTGTGACAGATGACTTAGAGGTAACGAGCCTTATGTTCATCCGCTGGTATGCGATGTATGGAATTGACGGTTACGAGAAGGCGCAGATTCGGTTCATGTTGACTTATGTTATGATGTTATGTTACGATGTTAAGATGATGTTAAATTATTGCATGTTTTACGTACGCTTTTGTTAAATAAATGTATGTTATGTTTTTGGCAAAATGATTATGTTAAAGTTTTATGTAAAGCTAGAACTCACCAGTGTAGCTGACTTTTTAGTATGCACATTCAGTTTAAGACAGGTTATGGTGATGGACGGTGATGCTTGGCAAGCGAGAAGAGTTACTCGGATGATATGAAGACTGACATCCCGTTATAAGTTGTTTATGTTATGTTTATGTGTTTGACAACGTTACACTTCCGCATGTATGAACAAGTTTTTAATTATGATAAATGAATAATTCCGCTGCGTTATTTGATATTCAAGTTTAAGAACTGTGTGTGAATGAGTAAATCCAACAAGTGAGGCCTCCCGGGTTTGGGGCCTTATAAGTTGGTATCAGAGCAATAGTTTGAGAGATTCAGACACTCCCAGTGTATGAACTTAAACTGTGAACGGGACCGAAAGCGGATGCCAGTACGGGTAACTCGAGCCATAGCATATGGTATGAAGGTAGTATAAATTTACATATACAGTATGCCTTAGAAAGGGTTAGGTAAGGACTTGTGTTCTGATGGAATCACAAAGGTGGTCAAATAGAAATCGAAAGGTAGTGTAATGTTTAATTGCAGATGGCCAATGTATATTAACATCTTACAATGCTTGTTGAATTTTATTTGTTAACTAGCGTGATGACATTGGATTCCTTGTCCTATAGAACGAAATGGCGGGATGAAAGAGTGGAAGGTGTGGTGGGGGCCGTACCGGCGGTCGTACCAGTGGACGTAACGGTGGGCGCGGCAGGACCCCTGCGCGCCAAGAGTATAGTGAAGAAGGAGGTGTTCACACTGAACCGGCAGTTAGTGTGCATGGAACTGAGCAGACACTGGTTGACGAACAACCTTTCACTTTTGAACCAGAAGTGAGAGCAGCTATAGCTCGAGAGTTCACAGAGTTGATGAATACTTCTCTGCCAGGTCTGTTGGCAGAAGCATTGAAGAAGGTTAATAGGGAGGGTGGGTCTAGTGCGGTAATTGGTGCCCAGAACAACGAGACTGACAACGCACCGCCTGCATGCGGGTGCGACTACAAGTCATTTAAAGCATGTTACCCACCGGTCCTCACTGGAAAAAAGGACGCGGTGGCTACTTTTGACTAGGTGATACGTATGGAAGCCGCCATCCGTCTGATCGAGTGTCGAGCAGACCAAGTTGTGAAATTTGCTGCTAACTCCTTGAGAGAGAAAGCATCCCATTGGTGGGAAGGTGTACGTCAAGCAAAAGGGGACGAGACTATGGATGCAATGATGTGGTAAGATTTGAAAACTTTGGTGATCAAGAATTTCTATCCAATGAATGATATCGAAAATGTAGAAAGGGAATTTCTGGAGATTAAGGCCGGGAGCATGACGCACCGGCAGTACACCACACGGTTCAATGAACTGGCACGTCTGGTGCCACACCTTATCACGACTGAGGTAAGAAAGATTTCCTGTTACATTCAAGGGCTGTTGGACAAGGTCCGCACCTATGTTAAAGCAAACGCCCCTACTACCTATGATTCGGTAGTAGAACTGAGCGGAGTGGTATTTGATGATCTGGCGCTGAATGTCGTTGCCATTGAAGAGCCCAAGAAGAAGCTGAGTTTTCCCGCTAAGCGATCGGGTGGGAGGTTGTTTGGGGCTCAGGACAAACAGGCCAGGGTAGGCGAGACGGCAGTCTGTGGAAAATGTGGTGTGAGACATACGGGTGAATGTCGGCTAGGGACAAATCTATGCTACAAATGTGGCAAGACTGGGCACTACTCCCGTGAATGCAGGCAAGGCATTAAATGTTATAATTGTGGTGAAAGCGGTCATATGAGCCGGGAATGCACCAAGCCCAGGATGGGTGAAGCCGGGAAAGGGAAAGGCCCGGAGAAGAAAGAAGAGAGGCCCCGAGCAAAGACTCGTGCGTACACACTGATGCAAGAACAAGCCAGGGCAGACCCCGATGTGGCGTCAGGTACGTTCATCCTTGACAACACTTTTGTTTCTGTGTTATTTGATTCGGGTGCCAGTAAGAGTTTTATATCTGCGACTTTTTGTAAACGAGTGAAGTACACTATGAGTAAGCTAGAAAGGGCATTTAGCGTAGAAACCGCTGAGGGTAGAACTGCGAGAGTGACCAATGTAGTTGACAACTCCACGATAAAAATAGAGGGTCATAGGTTTCCTGTCAGGTTGTTTGTTATGGTTTTGGGTGGGTTCGATGTCGTGTTAGGTATGGATTGGCTAACTTTCAATGAAGCGCAAATTATATGCAAACGAAAGATAATCCGACTCAAGGCTCCGGATGGTAGCAAAGTCAAGATTTTTGGAGATCGTGACTCCCCGATGCCAAACGTCATCTCGATGATTAAGGCAACAGATTACTTGAGGCGTGGATGCGAGGCTTATCTGGTGTATGTAATTGACAAGTGTAAGGAAGTGAAGGAACTAGACGATGTACCCGTGGTACACCAGTACCCGGAGGTGTTTCCAGAGGATTTGCCTGGGATATCACCCGACAGAGAGATTGAATTTCAAATCGACTTAGTACCAGATGCCCAGCTCGTGGCTAAGGCTCCATATCGACTAGCACCAATGGAAATGAAAGAACTTATGGCCCAATTAGACGAACTACTTGAGAAGGGATTTATACAACCGAGCATCTCGCCTTGGGGTGCTCCGGTGTTGTTCGTGAAGAAGAAGGATGGTTCGATGAGAATGTGTATTGATTATCTCGAGTTGAACAAATGAACGGTGAAGAACAAGTACCCTTTACCAAGGATCAACGACCTGTTCGATCAATTGCAAGGCGCAAGTTGGTTCTCAAAAATCGACCTTCGATCCGGGTACCATCAGTTGAAGGTGAGGGGAGAAGACATACCGAAAACCGCATTTCGCACGCGTTATGGACATTTCGAGTTCCGCGTAATGTCTTTTGGATTGACGAACGCCCCCGCAGCGTTCATGGATTTGATCAATAGGGTTTGTCGATCGATGCTGGACCGATCGGTAATTGTGTTCATCGATGATATCCTCATCTGCTCCAAGAATGAGGGTGATCACGCATGTCACTAAAGGAGGTGTTGGAAGCTTTGAAGAAGGAAAAGTTGTATGCTAAGTTCTCCAAATGTGCGTTCTGGCTTAGGGAAGTCCAATTCCTAGGTCATGTTATTAACCCGAACGACATTATGGTTGACCCAGCAAAGATAACGACGGTAAGGGAATGGAATATCCCTAAGACGCCAACTGAAATCCGTAGTTTCTTGGGATTGGCAGGCTACTATCGGAGATTCATCCAGGATTTCTCGAAAATATCTTCGCCATTGACAAAGTTGACGCGGAAGGAGGTAAAGTACGAATGGGGGTCGACCCAGGATGAGGTGTTTAAGGAATTGAAAGAGAAGCTAACCACAGCTCCAGTCTTAGGCCTTCCCGAGGGCAATGAAGACTTAGTGGTATACTCAGACGCTTCGGGTCAGGGATTGGGATGCGTGTTGATGCAACGCGGAAGAGTGATCGTGTATGCATCACGGCAGTTGAAGATTCACGAAGCTAATTATCCGACTCAAGATTTGGAACTTGTTGCTGTCGTATTTGCATTGAAAATCTGGAGGCACTACCTCTACGGGGTGAAGTTTACTATTTACTCTGACCACAAAAGTTTGAAGTACTTCTTCGAACAAAGAGAGCTTAATATGAGGCAGAGACGATGGTTGGAACTCCTGAAAGATTATGACTGTGAGATCATGTACCATCCTGGAAAGGCAAACGTGGTGGCTGACGCTCTAAGCCAAAAGGATGTGCCTACTCCTATTAGAGTGAAAGCTTGCCAGTTAGTGGTGACATCAGATGTGATGAGGGAAATTGAAAGAGCTCAAGATGTAGCACTTAAGGAAGAAAACGTATGGAAGGAAAGGATGGTTGGCCAACAGGACAAGTTGGAATATAACACCCTTGGTGTTAGGACACATTTTAGGTGGGTATGGATACCTATGAGTGGCGAGCTTAGAACCAAAATCTTGGATGAGGCTCATAAATCTCGATACTCTGTCCACCCCTGTACCAACAAAATATACCAAGATCTGAGGAAGGAATACTGGTGGCCTGGAATGAAACACGAAGTGACAAAGTACGTATGACTTGCTCGCAAGTGAACGCTGAACACCAGAAATCGTATGGAAAGATTCAACCACTTGACATACCGGAATGGAAGTGGGAACACATTACCATGGACTTCATAACCAAGCTACCTCACACAGCTAAAGGTCATGACACCATTTGGGTAATTGTGGACCGTTTAACGAAGAGTGCTCATTTTCTACTTATTCACGAGACGTTCTCATCAGAAAGGTTAGCGGAAGTATTTATTAACGAAGTAGTAGCATGGCATGGGATGCCTTTGACGATCGTATCTGACCGGGACACACGATTCACATTGTGGTTCTGGAAAAGATTTCACGAGGCGATGGGCACGAGGCTTAATATCAGCACGACATACCACCCACAAACGGATGGTCAGTCCGAAAGGACCATTCAGACCTTGGAGGATATGCTTCGCGCTTGTATTATCGATTTTGGCGGTAGTTGGGACAGTCATCTGCCGTTAGCCGAATTCTCCTACAACAATAGTCATCACACGACTATAGGCATGCCACCTTACGAAATGTTGTATGGGAGAAGATGCAGGACCCCGGTTTGTTG
Organism: Smallanthus sonchifolius; assembly: GCA_023525975.1. Classification (NCBI taxonomy): domain Eukaryota; kingdom Viridiplantae; phylum Streptophyta; class Magnoliopsida; order Asterales; family Asteraceae; genus Smallanthus; species Smallanthus sonchifolius. The sequence goes on from CM042031.1 coordinate 28,146,484, forward strand.
GGGTGAGATTGGACAGAAGGAATTAGAAAGTATTGAAGTCGTAAGAGAAACGTCAGAAAGGTTTGATCAAATAAAAGCACGAATGAAGGCCGCACAAAATCGTCAGAAATCCTATGTGGATAAACGACGAAGGCCTATCGAGTTTGATGTTGGGGACAGAGTAATGTTGAAAGTGTCACCCTAGAAGGGAATCATACGATTCAGTAATGTTGAAAGTATCGGCTAGAGTTGCCTGATGAGTTAAGTGGGATTCATCCTACCTTCCATGTATCACACTTGCGAAAGTGTTTGGCGGATGAATCGGCTCACGTACCACTTACTGACATCGAGGTCGACAACAGCCTTAACTACATCGAAGAACCCGTGGCCATCTTTGACAGAAAGGAGAAGCGTTTGCGTAATAAGATTATCCAATTGGTTAAAGTCCAATTGAAGCATCGAAAGGGGTCGGGGGCCACTTGGGAAATGGAGACGGAAATGAGGGAGTCGTACCCTCAACTATTTGACTTATGATAGGTTTCGGGGACGAAACCTATTGTAAGGGGGTAGACTTGTAACATTCCAAAAATAAAACGACAGTTATAATAACGGAATAAACGAACGAGGAATGACGGGTCGGGCTGGATGGGCCGACGGGCTAGAAGGGGCGAGCATAGGGGAGCCTCCCTTATAAATAGCCCAACACAGTCCACATTTCTATCATTTGCACGTTCTAGAGAGAGAGAAACCGTAGAGAGAGAAAGTTGGCGGATCGACCCGAGATTGAAGAAGTGTGTTGCTCCAGAGCTTGCGAGAAGAACCTCCGGATCAGAAGTTCGATACAGGTAACGATCCAACCTTGATCTGAGTTTTTGTTCGTTTTTGGGTTTTTCGGGTTTTGGACGAAAATGTGACGTTTTTACGGATGACACTGGAAGAAAAACATGGATTTGAGATCCTTAATGAAAAGCAAACATTTTGGATGTAAACAAGTTCGGGGTATTGACGTGATCAGACCCGAATGCAAAAGTTAGGGTTTTTGCGGGGAAGCAGATCCTGCGTACTTATCAAGTACGCACGAAGAGGGTCCTGCGTACTTATCAAGTACGCAGGAAGAGGATCATGTGTACTTACCAAGAACGCATGAAGAAAAGTTTGCCTACTTATTAAGTACGCAAGAGCAAGGCCCTGCGCACTTACTAAGTGCGCAGGCATCAGGCTGTTTTGGTAAAGTCAGTATGTTTAGAAGGTTAAACCGTTAGAGTCGAGATTTGGTCTGATGTGTATTTAGCTAATCAATTCAGATCGGAAGTGACGTTGGGGGACCTTTGTTTAGGACAACCCAGATTAGCTTATTAGGTGAGTTCTAGAAGCCCTTCTTTAAATATTTTAATTAAATATTTTTGGGCTGTTGTGCATACAACGTAATGAAGTTTTAAAATGTGGTTTACGAAACGAGGTTTACGAAATGATGTTTACGAAACGATGTTTACGTGTGATGTTTACGAAACGATGTTTACGATATGATGTTTACGATATGAAGTTTACGAATTGATGTTTACGGGATGATGTTTATGAAATGATTTGCCAAATGAAGTTTACGAAAGGTTTATGGAAGAGATGTTGTTTTGTTTATTAAAACGTACGAATGCTTTAACTAAAAAGAGGTAAAGGTTTTATGAAAGTCACGAATGAACGAATCTGTCACGAGTTCCTACGGGAGCTATGGTATGTACGTATGTATGTATTGGCCTCACCCTTACGGGGGGCCTTTGTGGCTGGCTAACGGTTGTACAACTAGTTGATGATGGGGTGACGACGGTCACCCGTGGGATTTCCGAGATCCCGATGGAAGGTACTATTCCTTGCGGGGAAATAGTGCCTATGTTATGTTCTGTCTACCTAGAGGTAACGAGCCTTAGGAGACATATGTTGGTCTACCTAGAGGTAACGAGACTTAGGAAACATATGTTTGGTCCACCTAGAGGTAACGAGCCTTAGGCGACCTGTGTGACGGATGACTTAGAGGTAACGAGCTTTACGTTCATCCGCTGGTATGCGATGTATGGAATTGACGGTTACGAGAAGGCGCAGATTCGGTTCATGTTGACTTATGTTATGATGTTATGTTACGATGTTAAGATGATGTTAAGTTATTGCATGTTTTACGTACGCTTTTGTTAAATAAATGTATGTTATGTTTTTGGCAAAATGATTATGTTAAAGTTTTATGGAAAGCTAGAACTCACCAGCGTAGCTGACTTTTTGGTATGCACATTCAGGTTAAGGGCAGGTTATGGTGATGGACGGTGATGCTTGGCAAATGAGAAGAGTCACTCGGATGATATGAAGACTAGCATCCCGTTATAAGTTGTTTATGTTATGTTTATGTGTTTGACAATGTTACGCTTCCGCATGTACGAACAAGTTTTTAATTATGATAAATGAATGATTCCGCTGCGTTATTTGATATTCAAGTTTAAGAACTATGTGTGAATGAGTAAATCCAACAAGTGAGGCCTCCCGGGTTTAGGGCCTTACAATACTTGAATATCGTGCGCTCCTAGCGGGGTGTAGAAACCCAATATACTTAGAAAGACGAAAGCCGTTTAAACCTTTGAGGTATTCAGGATACCTAAAATTAGGACAGATGGCCAATCTATATCTTCTGTCAGGACCTTTGAGGATCCTTCCTGCAAAACATGAAACCTTGGTAAAGGTGGGTGTTAATTTGGCTAACACCCCTCTGACGCTCAAGTCAGTACTTTGATCAAGGGTAATAACTATAAAAATAGTTAAGGAAAGAAGACGTACCAGTTTCAGTTAGAATATAAGTTTCAAACTTACATAAAGTAGGTTTTGAGATGGATAGTGTTCTAGGATCTTGGCAGGATATCCCCTTCCATAGTAGCCAACCAATATGCACCCTTGCCTGCTTCAGAGTCAATCAAGTACGGGCCTTCCCATGTTGGTGCAAGCTTTCCATCACTATTAGGATTGGTAGTATTTTGAAATGCCTTTCTTAGTACAAGATCACCCACTTGGAATCTTCTAATTCTTATATTTTTGTTGTAAGATCTTGATATCCTTTGTTGATAAGCTGCAATACTAATTTTGGCAAGATCACTGAGTTCATCTACAGTGTCAAGATCATGAGCAACAGCTCCATTGTTAGTCTCTAGAGTCCGGAGATTGGTCCTGGCAGTAGGGATGGCCATTTTTGTAAGGATCATAGCTTAAGTACCGAATACCAGTGAAAACGGGGTTTGCCCTATTGCGTTCTTCGTCGTTGTCCTGTCTGCCCAAAGTACAAACGGTAGCTCTTCAACCCATCTTCCTTTCTTTGCCCCCAATCTCTTCTTGAGGTTGTAGATGATGATCTCGTTGCTAGATTCCGTTTATCCGTTGGCTTCATGATGTACTGGCGTAGAAGTTATCATTTTGATTCTTCAACTGGCACAGAAGTCAGTTGTTCTCTTGCCAATGAACTGAGATCCATTATCATATACTGTTTATGCCGGGATCCCAAATCTTGTCAGGATGTTGCGCTTGATGAAGGAGACGACCTCTTTCTCTCTGACGTGGACAAATGCCTCTGCTTCAATCTATTTAGAGAATTAATCCGTCATTGCTAGCATAAAGACCTTTCCTCCTGGTGCTTTGGGAAGTTTGTCGACGATATCCATTCCCCATTTCATGAATGGCCATGGAGAGATGATTGGATAAAAGGGCTCTGCTGGTTGGTGAAGTATGTTGCTGTGTCTTTGGCATGCGTCACATTTTTGGGAATAATCTACAACATCTTTCCTCATGGTAGGCCAGTAATATCCTATACCCAGGATCCTTGAAAATATCGCTTTGCCCCCAGTGTGGTTACCACAGTAGCCTTCGTGTATATCTTTCAGAACTTCATGTGCTTCCGGATCCTCCAAGCATCTTAAGTACTGACCTACAATGGATTTTCTATACAAAACATTCTATAAAATTATAAAACGAGATACCATTATGCGAAAAGCCTTGTGGTTCTTTTCATCACTCGGGATCTCACCATCCTTCAAGTAATTTTTGATAGATAAAATCCAGGATCCCTGACTAGATTCAAGATCCCGAATATCTGCTTCTTCTTCAGCATTGGATACTTCATTTATTTTTTCAATTGCTGGACTAAAAATATGTGTAATAGGTATCTTGATGCAAGGTTTGCTAGGGCATCAGCCTCAGTATTGTCTTCTTTGGGCACTTGTGTTATGTTAAAAGTTTCGAATTCCATGGATAATTGATTAACTATTATAAGATACTTGGCTAGCTTCTCACATTTTACTGTATATGAACCATTGAAATGGTTAGCAATTAACAATGAGTCTACATATACCTGAAGATACATGATCTTGATATCCCTGGCTAATTACAATCATGTTATCAGCGCTTCATACTCTGCTTCATTATTCGTAGCCTGGAACTCACAGCTTATGGATTGGGGTAATATGTCCCCTTGTGGCGATTTTAGTATGATTCCCAGACCTGTTCCTCTTACATTTGATGCACAATCAGTGAATAAGGTCCATTCTTCCTTCGACTCTTCTAGTTGTTGGACTTCAAGATCTGCTTCGTGTTGAATGTCATTGCTGAAATCAGCCACAAAGTCCGCAAGCGCCTGGGACTTTATTGTTGTTCTAGGATCGTATATAAGGTCATAGGCGCTGAGTTTGACTGACCATTTAGCCATCCTTACTGACATCTCTGGCTTTCTTATGACACACTAAATAGGTTAGTTAGTCTTAACATGAATAGCATGATTTTTCTGAAGGAGAGTACCTGGTTTTCGCTGGTAGCAAACTTTAACTTGCATAGTATACTGGATACTGCTTTCCCTCATGATCCTTGACTAGGACAGAACTAACGGAGCTTCGGGATACTACCAAGTATAGGGATAATGGTTCGCCGTCTTCTGGTTTCATCAGTAGAGGAGCTGATGACAAGTATTCCTTCAACGATTGGAGTGCTTGTTCATGTTTCTCTTCCCATTCGAATCTTTTGTTCTTCTTCAGATTGATGATAGCTTTGATTTGTTCTGTACTGGCTTCTATTCCTCTCTTGGTCACCATGTAGCCCAAGAACTTTCCTGCCCCCACTCAGAAGTGACATTTCGAATGGTTCAGCTTCATATTGTATTGGTCGAGGATATCAAATGCGTCTCTGAGATCCCTGAGATGATCCTCAACTTTATTCGACTTTACCACCATATCATCTATGTAGACTTCAATAGCGTCGCCAATCTTTTCTTTGAACATCATGTTTACCGATACATGGCACCTGCATTTTTAAGACCAAATGGCATAGCTATATAGCAATAAATACATGTCGGCGTCATGAATGTCGTATCTTCCTGATCCAATGGTTCCATTTGGATCTGTTGAAATCCTGAAGAGGCATCCATAAAAGTCAAGATTCTGTGGCCTGTTGTAGCGTGCACCATTGAATCAATGTGTGGTAATGGGAAGAGATCTTTAGGACATGCTTTGTTGAGGTCCGTGTAGTCTACGCAAACTCTCCACTTCCCGTTCTTCTTCTGGACTACCACGACGTTGGCTAGCCACCTTGGGAATTTTACCTCCCTTATCCTTCCATATTTGAAGAGCCTTTCGACCTCTTGTTGGATGATCGCGTTTCTTCCAGGAGCAAATTTCCTTCGCTTTTGATGTATTGGCCTGAAACTTTTATCAATTCCATGTTTATGCGTTATGATATCTTTGGATATACCTATTCATGCTTCCATGCGAAGGTTGCTTTTCTGCCCCTCAGGAAATTCAGGATGTTTTTTTCAATATCTTCAGGGATATTGCTTCCTACAAGAATCTTTACATCTGGATTTTCAGCATCTAAGTATATCTCTTTAACATCCTGTTCTATAGCTTCTAGAACATCCCTAGCCTGCTTCGTTAATTGCTATGCTTGCCTGGTCTTGACAGAGGCTTTCATCGAAAAAGTGTAGCAATCCTTAGCCTCTTGCTGATCACTGTTAATGTTCAGTACTCTCCAAGGGGTTGGCAGTTTAACACATTAATGGTATGTTGAGGGCACCACCTTCATATCATGTGTCAATGGCCTTCCTAAAATGATATTATAGCAAGACAAAGAATCTATTACACAAAATTTTTGAATAGAATTTACCTCTTCAATGTACATCGGTAGTTTTATCTCTCCGACTGTGCTTTTGACCCCACTTAGGATTTTGAAATAATTTCAGAATCCGGGATCCCTATTCTCTTTAGGACTTCATGCTGAATTATGTTCACCGACCTCCCTCCATCAATCAGTATCCTCCGGATGAAGTGGTTTGCAATGTACAAAGTAATTACTAGACCATCATGATGAGGATCTTGTACGTTATTTCTGACATCCTCGTCGAAACAGATCACCTTTTCTTCAGTCAAGATGGAGGTCCTGATAGGTCTGTCCCCATTCTCTGTTTTCGCTTCTTTGTCATTTCTTTTTGCTGCAGAGTAAGAAGTACCACAAAAATCAGATCCACCAGATATAAAGCCTATTACCTTGGCATTTGGCGGTAGGGATTTTGCTCTTTGTGGGATCATGTCTTGATCCTTGGTCTTGTTCTTTCCTTTGCCTAGAAATTCTTTGAGATATCTCTTGCTCAGGAGATAGCTTATCTCCTTCCGCAAAGCAATACCATCCTCAGTTATATGGCCAAAGTCTTCATGGAATGCACACCGGTTGGACTTGTCCCTTCCTCCTGAGTTCTTATCAAACTTGCGAGGCCACCTGGCTTTTTCTCCAAGATCCTGTATAGCAAATAGCAAACCAGTTGTATCAAGAGAAAAACAGTATTCAGACAACTTAGGATATTCTTCCTCGTCATCGTCATCTTCTACAGCATTGACCCTGTGATTGTCCGGCTTAGAATACGGCTTGGATCTGTACGAACTGAAAGGTGCAGGTTCCGCTTTCCGATTAGGTTAAGTGTAGCTTGTCAGAGCATTCACTCTTTGTTGGATCTTTTTATCATCTTCCAGCCTAATAAACCTCAATGCCCGGTTCCTGACTTCATCAAGGTTCCTGCAAGGATTCATAACAAAGTCTTTGTAAAATTGAGAATCCTTCTGTAGTCCCATCTTGAAGGCCTGGACTGCAGTGGCAACATCAAGGTTCGGGATATCCAGGGATTCCCGGCCGAACTTGCTGACATAATCCCTAAGGGACACTCCGCTGTTATGAGTTATCCTGTATAAGTCACTTGTTAACCTTTCAAAGGTCCTACTGCAAGAGAACTGATTGTTAAACAAATTGATTAAGTGAGAAAATGAAGTAATAGAATAAGGTTTAATGTTAAGTAGCCATTTCAGGGCTGATCCTGTTAAGGTAGAGCCAAAGCCTTTGCATAAGCAGGCTTCCTTTAGGTCTAAGGGAATGGGGTTTATCTCCATCCGTTCCCTGTACTGCGCGACGTGCTCCTCGGGATCTGTAGTTTCATCGTACAACTTCATGTTAGGAGTCTGGAAGTGGTTGGGGATCTCAGCATCACATAACTAGTAGAGGACATCTCCGGTATAGGTTTGACCACACCTGGTACACTGGAGATCATTTCTCTCAACTTCTTTAACTCCTTAGCCATGGACGGAGTGATTCCTGTCTCCTGCAGAAATTCGTTAGTATTTGAAAATTGATTGAAAGTGTTACCTATCTCAGGATTTCGGAACGATGATCCAGGAGTAACTCCAGGATCGTGATTTGTCGTAACTCTAAGAGCCGGAGTAGGGCCAACTGCAGTGATTCTTATTTGCATGGGAAGGAAGACTCCCTTATGGATTCCTGAGGATCCTGAATAACTAAAATACAAGATCCTTGGTTGCAGCGGGGTCGTCACTTTCACTGGTTTCTTCGATTCCTTAACCTTCTCAATCTCCCGAAACAGCGCTTGGTTAGTCTTCCTCTGTTGTTCCATTTGTTGTTTCATCTCTTAGAACATATAGATGATATCGTTGTTTGATACGATCACAGGTCCACCAGCAGGTATTCCGGATCCCGAAAAACCCGTAGGAGTAGTTTTATTCGGCTGATTAACAGTTTTTTGAAATGTAGGAGCAGGAATAGGGTTGACCAACCTAGAGATCGAAGATGGAGCAGAAACATAAATAGTTTTGAATTGAGACGACATTTTTGAAAATAGTTTTGTAAGATAGTGATTGAACACAAATTTTAGTAAAGATTTGAAGATGGAAAGCACCACTTGCCCCACGGTTGGCGCCAAATTTTTTTGAGAAAAAATTAACAAGACTAATTTTGTAACCAAACTTAGTTTGTGAGATAGTATGCTTGTAAAATCAAATCAATGTGTAACAATACAAAAACGTAAAAAGTGACACAGTTGTTTACGAAGAAAAGCCCTTGATCTTTAGTGATCACCGACATAAAACCCCGGGAGGTGACAATCGACACCTGCCCCGTTTCTTGAATAAATGGTAAAGAATTACAAATGTTGAGCAGTAAATAATCGAGCTATGAGTGTGACAGAGGTGATTACGATTCTAGAAAGCTAAGTGTGTGGTGAAGATGTGTCCCTAATGCTGATTAAATATAGAGATAATGCTAACTAACTATCCGGGAATCCCGAAATCGACTTAGTCTTCATATATGACCGTTGGAGGCCAATCCACGCGTCATCTACACGTTTTCCTCGACTTCAAGAGCGATTCTTCATGGATGAAATTGACTTCACGTGTTTTACCTGCGCATTGGTCAAGATAAATGAAAGATATAACGGTTAAATACTAGGGATACTAGAACCTGTTAGGATACCGAAGTACATTGAAAATCCAGGATCCTTAGCTGTAAAACGACCCATAACAATAATAATGTTCGTGAAAAGGCTCAGATTATTCTCACATGAAAACGGATGGGATAGGGTTTAGTGATTTGTTATGCACAATATCCATTTGTTTCTTCTTGCCATGTATTCATTTTATTTAATTACATGCAAACTCAAAGAGATTTTTGGTTTTAGGGTTTAACATTTTTGAAAACTTTTTGGGTTTTAAGGTTTAATCAAATGGGTTGAAAATTTTTGAAATTGTCTTTGTTGAAACTGTTGTTGCTGTCCGAAGCCAGATTGTCTGTGGTCGTTGTTATCCTTCCAGCTGAAATTTGGGTGTTTTCTCCATCCAGGATTGTAAGTATTACTATAGGGGTTGTTTCGTGGCCGATTCGTTCCGATAAAGTCAACCTGCTCAGCATCGATAGTGATGCTTTTTACTTTTTTAGTAGTCTCAGCGATTGTTTTGCCCTTGCTAAGTTGATTGAGTCGAGTGGTGAGGGAGTCTACTTGAGCACAAAATGAGGTGATAATATCGACAGAATGAACACCTTGCCTGGCTCCCCTATTACTTCTTGGATTATACCATTGATAGCTGTTCATGGTTATTTCCTCAATTAGGTTGTAAGCTTCTTATGGCGTCTTGTTTCCAAAAATACCACCTGCAGTAGCGTCGAGTGTCTGACCAGCTTGATTGTGCAACCCATTTAGAATGATGATACTTGTAACCAAACTTCTAACCAAACTTAAAAAGTTCCCATGCCTCATATAATGATTAACCATCTTCGTAGGTGAAAGTGGTAATATAATTTCTCAATTTAGCAGTTTTTGCTGGCGGGAAGTATTTTGACAACAATTTCTGAGCAAGATCATCCCATGTAGTGATTGACCCGTAGGAAGAGAGTTTAGCCATGCCATAGCTCATTCCTTTAATGAAAAGGGAAACATTAGGAAGCGAATTGCGTCATTCGAGACTCCTTTCAGTTTCAACGTGTCACAAATTTTGAGGAAATTTGCAATGTGGGCATGTGGATCTTCTTCGGGTAATCCATGGAAAGTGCATGATGATTGGATCATGTGAATGACATACGATTTGATCTCAAAGTTGTTAGAGTCAACCACTGGCCTTGTGATACTAGACCTCAAAGCCTCTAGTCACGGTCTTGCAAAGTCAGAAATAGTGCGATTTTCTACGGCCTTTTTTCTAGCACGATTTTCTCGTATTCGACGGTGAAAGAATCTTTCGGGCTCTGCTAAAGGTTGATATAAACCAGTAGTGGAGCTATGGATCATACACTATCTTCAACAAAACGTAAAAAAAAAACATATGGAAAATGATAAGGTTAATACATTAACTTGAATTTTTCTTGAAATCACCGTGTCCCGGGCAACGGCGCCAAAAACTTGATGTGTGATCTTTGATATAGTAAGTATTAGATAATAATATTTAGAGATTTTGGTTTCACGAGATGGGGTTTTAAATTTATAAAATAAAATTATAGTTACTTTAAACTTAAAACACACACAATAGGCAAGTTTACCTATCGCAGCGTAACATAGTTTAGGTAAGAACCAAGTATCGAACCAAGGACACGATCGAATTCCAATACTCAACTTTTGTTATCGTTTAGCCGGTTTAATTCGTGAGTGTGTTTTGTGTGCTTGTGAAGCAGAAAAGTGAATGATAGAAAAGTAAATGACGGTAGAGTAAATAACAGAAAAGTAAAAACGTGCGTGATATGTGTAATAGGAATGTAAATAACAGAATAGTAAATTGCAGGAAAGTAAATATCTCGAAAATGATCAGGTCACGAAGAGTATTGCTTTGGGCTTCGAATCCTCTTGATATATGATAATGTTAAGTTGACCAATCCAGTGGTATGAGTAATACAGATGTGTGACCCGGGTCACCACAAGAGCCTCGTCCACACGACATTTGGTTCACGAATTATAATCTTTCATGATAAAATGGTAGGACTCCTAGCTAGGGACATCGTTACCCTCAACTCGTTGGTTTTATCTCCGAGTTAGTTTAGGACATCAAACTTAAGTGCTTAGTTGTTATTATTAAAAGAGTGATTAGACTTTGTTCACCGGGAAGCGGTGTAACAATGGGACCATGTATAAAGACGTAACATTCCCAACATGAGTTCACCAATTCTTGGTCTCATAACAAAGTTCGTATAAAGACGTATGACCTTATTAATACTAACCATGCCTTGGATTATCAAGATCCACTTGAATAAAGACGTACAAGCATCAAGAGAAGTTTAATTAAAAATGTTTTACGGTCTTACGCTTTAAAATCAAGAACGCTCACAAGTGTAAAGACAAGTTTAGATAATAATAAAAAGCCCACCTAGAAGGTGGTTTTAAGAGTGAATAATTAAAGAGATAAACACACCACTATATTAATACGTTAAACATTAACATACACCAAACTTCATCTTCACCCTAGCAACACAAAGAGTTTAGCCACGAATGACCATACTAACTAGCATAATGCTGAGTTTCGTAGGCTACCCTATTGCGAAACGAAGAGGAGGATCTTCTATACTCTCTACTCTCTACTCTAACTACGAGAATACTCTCTCTGGATAGCGTTTCTTTGCTTCTTGAGGTGTGTGGAATTAGTAACCCAAGCCTCCTATTTATAGGCCTCATAATGAGCAATGCATAGCTGTGCATTGGATTGCACGGGCGTGCAAAAACCTAGGGAATCATAGGGTACGAGTGGTAGTGTACTGGGAGCCGTGGTGAGCAAGAGAGGGCAATGTACGGCCGTGCATAGGGATGCATGGCCGTGCATCCCCCCCTGCTGCCCAGTTTTGTCTTTTAGCTGCTCGTTGACTATTGTTGACCTATTTTGACTTCTTGGGGGTCAAAGCTCGGGAATGATCCTTCTAGAAGCTTGGTTTCTTAGTGTTTTTGATACATTTCATCTTGATTTATATTTAGAACATCGAATAACCTGCAAATACAAAATATAAATGTTTTAAGTATCAATTGCAAGGTTATTATTCAATTAGTACCGTAATATGGGGATTGTTATGCATGCAAAACATGTATAAATGATGGCACATCAACGTATATTAAATAAGTCCACAACCAACCATGCACCTAGTACCCAAACTACGCATCAGACCGAATCCTTGAGCGTAACTAAAAACCCTTGACTCATACCCTATATTGTTATGGGCTAAAAACACTTATGCCCTTCCAAAGCGTAAGTATGAAACACAAAATTTAGATAATATGCTGCAATGACTACACGATTCTCAATGGGGTTTTCCTAACAAGTGAGATTGTGCATAGGGGTCTTCCCCAGATAGTACTACCCATATGATCTGTCGGTTCACCTGAATTACTGGTTTTGTAAAAACATATGGGGCCATGTACGGCAAAAAAACATGTCTTAATTAATCATACACCATAGTGTTTAAAAACAGTTATGAGTATTGATCACATAGTGTTTGTATGGTGTTTATTGGTATGTAACGCTTTTACTTGTAATGTGTTATGGTTTAAAGGTGTTTGGATGCAAAACACACGTTTTGTGGGAGGATGTAGAAAGATTGGATGTGAAATTATGCAAAAGATGGAGACTGCTCGCGAAGTTCTAGATTCTAAAACTTCAAATAACCTAGAAAATGAGTCACGAAAATCGTAATATATGAATCCTAGGTACCTCGACGATCCGGGTGTTAAAAAAGGGTTTAAGCGTAGCTTACGCTAACTCGACGTAACTTACGCTAACTCACCCCGGGTAGAGTTTTCAGCGTTTTGAGAGCGTAGCTCAGAGGAGGGAGCATAGAGACATATATGAGGGCGTAGCATACGCCCATGTCGGCGAAGGTTACACCCAGGTCGAGTTTTTTGCCCTTTTTTGGTGGTTTGACTATAAATAAACCCTAAACCCTAGAGGCCGATTATTATTTTACCATGGAGCTTTTTGGACGATCTTGGGATCAATTCTTATACTCAAAAGGATCCCAAACATTAAAGCATTGAATAGGATGCACAGATTAAAGATTGAAGGCGTTGTGACGACTATGAGCGGCTAATCTACTTTTGATTGCTTCCGGGTGGATGGTTCATGGTGAGTGAAACATTAGGGTTAGTTTTTTCTTCGAGTTGTATTGAGTTTTTTATTTTCACCTTAAGCCATATGGGTTCAATTGTCTAGTTTGATTGATTTAAACAATTTGTTTTTGTTTACTCATTGGTACATTATCATCAGTTTTTGGTTTTCTTGCATCGTGAACTCATTGATTGTGTGAGGTGTTTGGCATTTATAAATTGGTAATAGTGTGCATGAGCGAGTCTTTAAAAACTTGTCCATTCTTATCACTTCAATCAAATGTCTTACCAGATCATGTCCATGTGATTTCCATAAAAGTAAATTAAACCTTTTATGAATCTCTTGAACTTGAACCCTAGAAGTGATTGCTTTTCTTTAGTTGTTTTTAATCCTTAATCAAAGTTTTGTTACTTTAGCAATTGTGTTCTCAAATCAAATCAAAATCCAATTTTCAATTTAATAGTTAATTAATCTTTGGTAATCTTGATACTTTCCACCAATTCCCTATGAAGACGACCTTACTTACCCTTACTCGTTAGAGGTAGCTAAGTCATGGGTTTTACTTTGTTTTTGATTGACCTACGACAACTAGATCAAAATGGAGCCGTTGCCGGGGAATACGTGCGCAAAGTGTTAAGCTTTAGTTTAATTTTGTTTTTCTTTACTTCGAACATACTACATGAGGTGTGCTTTTGTTTGCAGGAAACATGTTTATGCATATAAGATTTCCTCGAAGATCATCTCCACTACAGTTTGACCTAGGGATCCAAAGAATTGTAGAAAAACTTGACAGCTCTTTAATAGCTATGGAGAACCAGAATCAAAATCAACCCATCAACCAACCACCACAGAATCAATCAATTCCACACCCTCCACCACAATTCCAACCACACAACCCACCAGCACAAGGTCCACCAAACAACCCACGAAACAACCCCGTGTTTCAATATCCACCTCCATATCCTCCCTAAAACCAACCCATACCAAACTTCCAACCATATTATCATGGTCCAAACCACAACAAAAACAAAAATACTAGTAGTCATTCCACATATGATGACCAATTTTCAGTCAAGAGTAATATCAATCACCCAGAACATGGGTCCCAACACAATGGATGGGAGAATGAGGATTGGAATGACCAGTTTAATCAGGACGCAGTCCCTCCTGATCTGCAAGCCAATGGAAGACACAGTGTATAACATTGGAATGTACCACCACCACCAAATTACTATCAGACTCACTATGGATTGAACGTATACCAACATGGTAACCCAAGGAATATGGATCAAGGAGGACGGAATGGTCAACCAATGGTTAACTATAACAACTTTAGAGGTGGTCAACCATTTAATGGATACCAGGGAAGACAAGAAGTTTCAACATGCACCTGTTCATGGCGTGGTGTAACACCTCAAAAATTCCTTGGAAGAAATACTAAGTATAAGGACCTAAGGAATAAAAAAATCAAACTTCAAATACTAAAAGTGAAAAATTGGAGAAAAAAGCCCATAACAGACCGTCACCCAGGATAACGGTCCGTTACAGCCTTGACGGACCGCCACCATCTCATAACGGTCCGTGCCGTAATACCGGAGGTGGTTTAGGGTTTCTGACACGCGTCCTCTAACTCAGCACGACCATGATGGACCATCACGACCCATAACAGTCCGTTACGAGGTCCGGAAATACGTAGCCACCAAGCAAAGCCATGACGGACCGTCACCACGACCCAAAAGTTGGCCCTATAAATTGATGGTCGAGCTCAGACCTTTTCTCATATCCTTTTTCACTATAAAACACACACACACACACACTTTAGAGGTCTAATCCTGAGCCCCCGGTTCGCTTGCGAAAGTCCAGTTTCTAGCCTTACGCTTACAAATAGCCGTAGATAGTTCCGAGGTAAGGTTCCAACAACTTGGTTATTTGCTATTAAGCTTTGATTATGTAATGTTAAGTTTATTATAGATCTTAGTAAAGAAATATTAGCAGTTAAATACACGTTGAGGTACTGTCTTAAGTATTTGACATATTATCAATACAATAAGCAGAAAAATACTGCCCAAGTGAGTTCCTCTTAACTTAATGTATATTGTTACATGGTTGTTATTTGAAATAGTCACCATATTCCATGTATATATATTGTGTAATAAGTACTTTATACGTTATCTTTGTGGAATGGAAGCTATGGGTGGATTATCTCATCTTACTAGTGTGGGAGGACCAGTGGTGAAAAGGTTGCCAATTATATATATAGCAAAAAGCTCACAACATTGTTTCATGTGGGTGGGATGTAGGAATGCTGATGATTAAATAACAACCATTTTTGGTAAAGGTTCATGAACTCACCAACTTATGTTGACTCAGTTACTTTTAAAGAGTTTGCAGGTGGATCTGTTAGTGGCATTCCAGGTAGCTAATAGATGAGGATAGTCATTTTGCTGGTCGGAGGATTGTAATGGACAGAGGCATGCTTGGTAGAGTTGTCTTGTGGATATTTTGAGTTCCGTGACAGGATCTGACATTTGTTGGTTTGGTTAGTTTGTAATTGAAGTTTTTTTTATAATGTAAAACAATTTAATTATTAATAATTGAGGTTTATGGTTTAGCTTTTGCTGTGTGTTTTTGGTATAAACGTCAGAGTGACTAGAAGGCGACCTTCTGGCCGGTATGTAGTTATCTGAGAAACAGAATATTCTGTCAAAGGAAAGAGTGGTGTATAAATCTCTTCTAGACCCGTCGTTCTATCCTGGTAACATATCTGTTGGAGGTACTACTTTGGTTAGACGGATGTCCTGTGTTACGGGTGTGATAAATTGGTATCAGAGCCTAAGTTTAAGGGATTTAGATACTAAAAGGAGGTTAGTATCTAGACTTAAACTAGATTTTTGTAAAGAAGCTGGAATGCCATTAGAAATGCCATAGGTTGACATGTTGACTTTCATTATGAATATAACAGGTAATATCAAGGAAACGTATAATTAAATGCATTCTTGGCCAAATGTCTTTAATTTCCGATTATGGATTATCACCAGTTATACGAATTCTGATGTCATACATATGTGTGTAGGTACAAATGGCAGGAAGGGGTAGAGGACGAGGAGGTGGTAGAGGTAGGACTCCTAAAACTAGGTCTCGTACCCGTAATTTATAGGGCCAAGTTTTGGGTCGTGACATCAACTTTGCCTGGAATCAACTTTCAAGGGGCGGTGGCATCTGAGGTCACCTAGGTGCTCCAATCAACTTTGCCTGGAATCATTGATGATGCTTTTCAGAGGAGAATGGGCTCTGACAATCAAGAGAATAGGAATTAAGGAGCCAGTCGTGCAAACCCATGAGCAGAAGATACTACCCATACCAACCCGATAGGAAACAATAATGGTGCTACCCGAACCCCTGAAACCGTTTTGAATACAAATCAAAGCATTGGAGATAAGTACCAATGATGTACTTACAAGAATTTTATTGATTGTCACCCTAAACCTTTCAACGGCAATAAGAATACCATTGCAGCCATGCAATGGATGACTTCTATGGATGTTGTAATTAAAATGAGTGAGTGCCGACACGATCAAGCCGTCAAATTTGCTGCACATTCCTTTGAGGAAGATACACTTTACTGGTAGGAGTCAGTCAAGCAAATCAAGGGAGAGGAATACACTGATAGAATGAAGTGTGATGATTTGAAGGAATTAATAGTCAAAAGATACTGTCCACAGAATGCAGTGGATAAAACTGAGACGGAATTTCACCGATTTGAAGCTGGAAACCTCACCTATTAGGAATATACCAGCAAATTAATTGAGAAGGCTAAGTTGGTGCCACATCTGGTAACTCCTAAATCCATAAGGATTAAGTGCTATGTTCAAGGTTTACCTCCTAAGGTTCGTACCTTAGTGAAGACTACCACTCCTACAACCATAGATTCAGTAGTACAATTAAGTGTGGTAATGTATGATGAGATAGAAGCGCAAGAGGCAGATAACAAGAGAAGTCTAGAAAAGATAACCTATGAACCCACACATAACAAAGTCCCAAGAAGAGAAAAAGATAATTCGGGAAGAGTTGTACAAGGAATTACATGCCATGACTACCAACAAGTGCGACACTTCATGAGAAATTGCCCACATATCAAATGTCATAATTGTATCAAAATTTGGGCATTTTAAAAGTAATTATCCAAAAACACCTCAAGCAAAGACAGGTGGTGGATCCAAAGGACGCATATTTATTTTAGGAGGAAGGAAAGAGGGAGAAAAATAGGTACGACTCCTATAAATATAATAAAACTATATATCTATTATAAAAGAATGGATAGTATCCTTAGCTCTAAGTATGATCATCCTAAATTTCGAGGATGAAATTCCTAAAGGAGGGGAGATTTGTAACACCTCGAAAATTCCTTAGAAGAAATACTAAGTATAAGGACCTAAGAAATAAACAAATCAAACTTCAAAGACTAAAAGTGAAAAATTGGAGAAAAAGGCCCATAACGGACCGTCACCGGGGATAACGGTTCGTTATAGCCCTGATGGATCGTCACCATCTCACAACGGTCTGTGCCGCAATACTGGAGGCGGTTTAGGGTTTCTAACACGCGTCATCTGACTCAGCACGACCGTCACTATCCATAACGGTCCGTTACGTGGTCTAGAAGAGTGTAGCCACCAAGCAAAGCCATGACGGACCGTCACGCCTGGTAACGGTTCGTCACGACCCGAAAGTCGGCCCTATAAATAGATGGTCGAGCTCAGACCTTTTCTTACATCCTTTTACACTATAAAACACACACATACTTTAGAAGTCTAATCCCGAGCCCAGGTTCACCTGTGAAAGTCCAGTTTCTATCCTTACGCCTTCAAATAGCCGTAGATAGTTCCGAGGTAAGGTTCCAAAAACTTGGTCAATTACAATTAAGCTTTGATTATATAATGTTAAGTTTATTATAGATTTTAATTAAGAAATATTAGCAGTTAAATATACGTTGAGGTGTTGTCTGAAATATTTGATATATTATCAATATAATAAGTAGAAATGTTGCCTAAGTGAGTTCCTCTAAACTTAATGTGTATTGTTACACAATTGTTATTTGAAATAGTCACCCTATTCCATGTATACATAATGCGTAATAAGTACTTTATACGTTCTGTTTGTGGGATGGAACCTATGGGTGGATAAGTAGGTTGGGATAGTTTAATTAATTTATACTGATGTGGGAGGACCAATGGAGGAAAGATTGCCAATTATATATATAACAGAAATCTCACAGCAGTGTTGCATGTGGGTGGATTGTGGGAATGCTGATGATTAAATAACAACCATTTGTGGTAAAGGTTCATGAACTCACCAACTTATGTTGACTCGGTTACTTTTAAAGATTTTGCAGGTGGATCTGTTAGTGGCATTCCAGGTAGCTAATAGATGAGGATAGTCATTTGGTTGGCCGGAGGATTGTAATGGTTAGAGGCATGCTTGGTAGAGCTGTCTTGTGGATATTTTGAGTTCCGTGACAGGAACTGACGTTTTTTAGTTTGGTTAGATTCTAATAGAAGTTTTTTTTATAATGTAAAACAATTTAGTTATTAATAAATGAGGTTTATGGTTTAGCTTTTGCTGTGTGTTTTTGGTATCAACATCACAGTGACAAGAAGGCGACCTTCTGGCCGGTATGTAGTTTTCTGACAAACAGAAAGTTTTGTCTAAGGAAATACCGATGTATAAATCTCTTCTAGATCCTTCGTTCTTTCCTGGGAACAAATCTGTTGGATGTACTACTTTGGTTAGACGACTGTCCTGTGTTACGGGTGTGACGCGTGGATAGTCACTTCCATCCCGCCATTGCATTTAACACTTCACCTATTGTGCAACCGGTTGTTAGAGAGAGAGAGCATTTGAGTTACGCCCACAGTACTTGGGATTCTTACCAAACTTCTACGGCATGGAACTTAAGAACCATATATCCTCTTATCTGAATTTGAAGCGATTTGTGGGACGATTGGTAGTAAAGGCTTCACCTAAGATGAAGTTAAGTTGAATTTGTTCCAGTTCACACTAAAGGACCGAGCTAAGCAGTGGTTCTTGACATTACCTTCAGGTGGCATTTTCACATGGGCAGAGATGCAACACACGTTTCTAGTCGATTATTATACAATGAATCGCACCAGTGTTGCCTGAAATGCAATAAGGAAACAGCAAACTGATGAACCATTTCATGAAACATTCACCTGATTCAAAGAGTTGTTAAGAACCTGTCCACATCACGGGATTCCTACACCGGAGTTGATTAAGGATTTTTATGACGGGTTGAGCCCTGAATATAGTAGGGATTTGAACTCCACCAGTGCAGGTTCATTTTTGTCTAATGAGGAAGTAGTGGATTGGGAATACATGGAAAAGACAACCTGAATTTCAAAGAAGCAAGAACAATCTAGTAGGAGATCAAAACCGGTTTCAACAAAGGTAGTGATGGACTATGAGACGAAAGGAAGACTTGAAGCTGTAGAGAAACAATTGGCAATGTTGGGCTAACCAGTACGGAAGGATGTATAAAATGTGTCTCAAGTTTATTATGTTTGTGATGAGTGTAATGACATTGGTTACACCATTGCATAATGTCCTTTGGACCTCAGAAAGAGTGAAAAAGTCAACCACGTGTTTAGGGAGTGCCTATGCTAAATGCAACTGTGATTCCTATGAAAATGAGTTTAGGAGTTTGCTATACGCACACGAGGACCTCCCCATGAAGACATAATCAGGTTATGTGCTATTTCTTAGTTATATTTTATTTTGTTTAGTTGTTTGAATTGTTTTATTTTCTATGTGTTTAGTTATTTTAGTTTTTGTTTGTTTATAATTGAGTCGTTTCACCAGTGTAACTTGCATGATGGAATTTAGGAGCGGGATGGTTAGTACCCTTGAATCGCACAAAATTTTTGTTTTAAATATACATTAGGGATAATGTAAAGTTTAAGTGTGAGGATTGGGGAATAAAGTTAAAGTAGTGGAAAACTTAGAAAATTTGAAATTTTTAAAGGATTGAATTGTGCTTGAAGATCAAGTTTTCAATGTAAATCTCCATCTTTTTACCTGCTAACATATTGGTCTAGGTCCGTAGTCATAGTCACACTCTTGTTTATTTATTGCAAAATTGGTAGAATCGTCTAATCAAGGGTAACAAGCTAGGGGTGAACTTTTCATGCATGTTTTTACATTAGTGCATTTTACTATTAAAGCATATATGATGCGTTTCAAGCATAAACTAGATTGTTGCATGAAAATGATAAAGGCATTAGGACTATACCCTTGTTTTAAACCTGATTATGTGTTATCCCTAACCTAATTATCCCTTAGAAGTCAAGCTTCAGCCTTTATCCCTTTCTATTTGAAAACCCATATTATCATCCGTTAACCTTTTTAAACATTTTTATTTTAAAAGTCATGTGGTGAAATCCAGTTGGTTAGTCTTAATTGGTTGCTTTATTAGCGTTTAAGTATATGTTATATCGGCCGAAGGCCATGCCTCGAGCTTCGGTAAGCCAAGGAGGATGTTTTCAAATTATATGAAAATATAGGCTGAAAAGGGTCACATTGTCCAAAGAAAGAAAAGTTGGGCGAATGAGTCCAAGTGCCAATATTGTCCATATTTAAAAGAGGGCTAATTTTTGCCCCAACCAAGAGGAGAGAAAAAATGGGGCCAATGGTTGCCCATGTGAAATGCATAATGGGTTGGGTCGAATTTTACCCAAGTTATTATTATGTTTTTGTTTAGTTGGGGGTTATTCATGAAAGTTAGCCTAGCCAGTTTTAGATTTCATCACCATTAGCCACTTTATGAAATCCTTAATCTGCACCTTAACTCAAGCCTAATACTAAACCTAGTAAAGTCCTTTTGATTCATGCATGGTTTGGGTATATTGTGAGAGGGTGTGATTGCATGCATGGGGAAAGCTTGAAGGCCTGTTAGGCTCGGTTAGATGAATATGTTTTGAAAGTGTGATACATGTGCTTGCAAAAGTACAGAGTTATTGACTATGTTAGAGTCGTGCAACTTGGGTATGACTTTGGACCTTAATTGAGAATTGGTAAGGGATTAGTGAAGTGAATTTGTTAATGCTGGTTGGATGGTTGCAAGAGAGATTTGCTTGAGGACAAGCAAAGGATAAGTGTGGGGATGTGATCACATATTGTTTGTATGGGGATTATGATGTTTAATTATATGTTTTTATGTGTGTATTGGTATGGAACACTTTTACTTTGAATGTTATGGTTTACAGGTGTTTGGATGCAAAATATGAATCATGGGTGCCTTGACGATCCAGGTGTGAAAAAAGGGTTCCAGCGTAGCTTATGCTGACTCACCCAGTGTATAGTTTTCAGCGTTTTGAGAGCGTAGCTCAGAGGAGGGAGCGTAGGGACATGTATGAGGGCGTAGCTTATAAATACGACCCTAAACCCTAGACGCCGTGGTCAAGTTTTTGGTGGATTTTGGAGGGTTTTGACTATAAATACAACCCTAAATCCTAGAGGCCGATTATTATCCCTGGAACTTTTTGGACGAGCTTGGGACTAATTCTTGTACTCAAAAGGTTCCAAACCATCAAAATGGATGCACAGATTAAAGATTGATAGCCTTGTGATGATCATGAGCGGCTAATCCACTTGTGATTGCTTCCGGGTGGATGGTTCATGGTGAGTGAAGCATTAGGGTTAGTTTCTCTTCAAATTGGATTGAGTTTTTGATTAGCACCTTAAGCCATATGGATTTAATTTTTTTGTTTGATTGATTTAAACAATTTGTTTTTGTTTATTCATTAGTACATTATCATTAGTTTTGGTTTTCTTTCATCGTGAACTCATTGAATGTGTGTTGTGTTTGACAATTATAAATTGGTAATTGTGTGCATGAGCGAGTCTTTAATAGTTTGTCCACTTTTGTCACTTCAATCAAATGTCTTACAAGATCATGTGTATGTGATTTCCATTAAAGTAAATTAAACCTTTTGTGAATCTCTTGAACTTGAACCCCGGAAGTGATTGCTTTTCTTTAATTTTTTTTAATCCGTAATCAAAGTTTGTTGCTTTTGTAATTGTGTTCTCAAATCAAATCAAAATCCCAATTTCAATTTAATAGATAATTAATCTTAGGTAATCTTGACACTTTCCACTAATTCCATGTGGAGAGGACCTCCTGACCCTTACTCCTTAGAAGCTAAGTCTTGAGTTTTACTTTGTTTTGGATTGACCTACGACAACTCGATCAAAATGGCACCGTTGCCAGGGAATACATGCGCAAAGTGTTAAGCTTTAGTTTAATTTTGTTTTTCTTTACTTCGAACAGACTACACGAGGTATGCTTTTGTTTGCAGGAAACAGGTTTATGCGTACAAGATTTTCTAGAAGATTATCTCCACTACAGTTTGTCCCAGAGATCGAAAGTACATCCAGAAATAACCGAGTCAACAACATGCTAGATAAACTTGACAGCACTTCAACAACTATGGAGAACCAGAACCAAAATCAAAATCAAAATCAACCCATCAACTAAGCACCACATAATCAACCGATTCCACCCGTCCACCTCAATTCCAACAACCCCGTGTTCCAACATCAACCACCACAACGTCTTCAAAACCACAAAACTCAGGTAATCTTGACACTTTCCACCAATTCCATGTAGAGACGACTGATGCGCGTGTAGATATAGTAAGTATATTATATATATATATATATATATATATATATATATATATATATATATATATATATATATATATATATTTAGAGATGTTGGTTTCACGAGATCAATTTTTAAATTTATAAAATGATAAATACTCAAATTAAACACACACAATAGACAAGTGTACATATCGCTTCGTAATATAGTTTAGGTAATAACCATGTATCGAACCAATAGACACGGTCGAGTTCCAATACTCAATATTTGTTATCGTTTAGCCGGTTAATTAGTGAGTGGGTTGTGTTCGCTTATGAAGCAGGAAAGTAATTGACAGAAAAGTAAATAACGATAAAGTAAATGATAGAAAAGTTAAAATGTGTGTGAAGTGTATAACAGAAATGTAAATAGCAGAATAGTAAATAGCAAGAAAGTAAATATCTTAAAAATGATCAGGTCACGAAGAGTATTGTTTTGGGCTTCGAATCCGCTTGGTATATGATAATGTTATTGATGTGTCATCATTTATACATATTTTTCATACAAAATAATCCCCATATTATGATACTAGTTGAACAATAACCTTGCAATTGATAATTAAAATGTTTACATTTTGTAATTGCAGGTTATTCGGTGTTGAAATTATAAACATAGATAAATCATATCAAAAACACCAAGAAATCAAGCTTCTATAAGGATCATTCCCAAGCTTTGTCCACCAAGAAGTCAAAATTGATCAACAACAAGTCAACAAGCAGCTAAAAGATGAAACAGAGAGCAGGAAGGGCAAAGCATGGTCGTGCCTTGACATGCATGGCCGTGCATCCCCTAACTTGCTCCTCAAGGACTTAGTACACCGTTCTCTGTACCCTGTTTGATTCCCGAGTTGTTGGAACGCCCGTGCAATCCAATGCATGGCCGTGAGTTGCTCATTTTGAGGCCTATATATAGCGGGCTTGGGTTCTTTGTTTCACACAACACAACCAAAGATAGTGAGAATAGTTTATTTCTAGTAGTATTAGAGTAGTATCAGAGAGTAGAGGGGCTCCTCCTCCTTGTTCCACAATAGGGGAGCCTATGAAACTCAGTGTTAGGCTAGTTAGTATGGCCATTCGTAGCTAAACTCTTTGTATTTCTAAGGTGAAGATGAAGTTTGGTGCATGTTAATGTTTGACGTATTAATCTAGTGGTATGTTTATGTCTTTAACTATTCGTTCTTAAAACCACCACTTGGTGGGCTTTTTATTGTTGTCTAAATCTGTCTTTATATTTTTTAGTGTTCTTGATTTTAAAGTGTAAGACCGTAAAACCTTTAAAATCAAACTTCATTTGAAACTTGTGCATCGTTATACAAGCTGAGATTGATAAGCCAAGGCTTGGTCAATATTAGTAAGGTCGTACGTCTTTATACGAACTTATTATGTGACCAAGAATTGGTGAACTCATGTTGGGAACGATACGTCTGTATACATGGTCCCATTGTTACACCGCCTCCCGGTGAGCAAAGTATAATCACATATTTAGAAATAATATTTAAGCGCTTAAGTTTTATGTTCTAAACGAACTTGGAGATAACAGCAAAGAGTTAAGGGTAACGATGTCCCTAGCAGGGAGTCCTATCATTTTATCATTAAATATTATAATTCGTGAACCAAATTTCGTGATGACGAGGCTCTAGCTGTGACCCGGGTCACACATCTGTATTAGTCATACGACTAGATTAGTCAACTTAACATTATCACGTACCAAGCGGATTCAAAGCCCAAAGCAATACTCTTCGTGACCTGAGCATTTCTAAGATATTTACTTTTCTGTTATTTGCATTCCTATTACACACATCGCGCACGTTTTTACTTTTCTGTTATTTACTTTACCGTCATTTACTTTTATGCTTCACAAGCACTTTTTTTTATTTACATTCCTGTTACACACATCGACTGTGTCCATTGGTTCGATACTTGGTTCTTACCTAAACTATATTACGCTGCGATAGGTACACTTGCCTATTGTGTGTGTTTTTAAGTTTAAAGTAATTATCATTTTATAAATTTAAAACCTGATCTCGTGAGATCATCATAAAATATATTTATATATATGTATCACACGCACATCAGTTATGTTGACTAATCCGGTGATATGACTAATACAAATGTCTGAACGGTACACCGCTAGAGCCTTATTCTCACAACATTTGGCTCACGGTTTATAATCTTTAATAATAAATTGGTAATGATTCCCGCTAGGGACAACGTTACCCTCAACTCTTTGTATGATATCTCCAAGTTGGTTTAAGACATCAAACTTAAATGCTTAAGTATTATTAGTAAAAGAGTGATTAGACTTTGTTCACCGGGAGGTGTTGTAACAATGGGACCATGTATAAAGACACCAATTCTTGGTCTCATAACAAGTTCGTATAAAGAAGTACAACATTATTAGTATTAACCAAGCCTTGACTTATCAAAGTCTTCTTGTATAAAAATGTACAAGTTTCAAGAGAAGTTTGATTAAAAAGGTTTTACGGTCTTACGCTTTAAAATCAAGAACCTTCACAAGTGTAAAGACAAGTTTAGAAAATAATAAAAAGCCCACCTAAAAGGTGGTTTTAAGAGCGAATAATTAAAGACATAAACAGACTATTAGATTAATACTTTAAACATGAACATATACCAAACTTCATCTTCACCCTATCAATACAAAGTGTTTAGCTACGAATGGCCATACTAACTAGCGTAACGCTAAGTTTCGTAGGCTCC
This sequence comes from Smallanthus sonchifolius, assembly GCA_023525975.1. NCBI lineage: Eukaryota > Viridiplantae > Streptophyta > Magnoliopsida > Asterales > Asteraceae > Smallanthus > Smallanthus sonchifolius. The sequence continues at coordinate 28,171,803 of CM042031.1, forward strand.
CCTATTGCGGACAAAGAGGAGGAGCCTCTCTACTCTCTACTCTCTACTCTCTACTCTAAACTACATAAATGGACTCTCTTGAGCTATGGCAATGTATCTTGAGGTGTGCGGAATGAAGAACCCAAGCCTCCTGTTTATAGGCCTCAAAATGAGCAATGAACGGCCGCACATTGGATTGCACGGGCGTGCAAACACCTCGAGAATCAAACAGGGTACAGAGGACAGTGTACTATAGCCTTCGGGAGCAAGGAGGGCTTTTCATGGCTGTGCAATGGGATGCACGACCATCCCCCTGCCTGCTCCCTGCTTCGTCTTTTAGCTGCTTGTTGACTTGTTGTTGAACTTGGTTTAGTTCTTGGGGGTCAAAGCTACGGAATGATCTTCCAAAAGTCTTGATTTCTTGGTGTTTTTTACTGGTTTTAGCTTTGTTTATCTCAGGACACCAAATAATCTGCAATAATGAAATATTAACTTTTTAAGTATCAATTGCAAGGTTATTACTCAACTAGTACCATAATATGGGGATTATTATGCATGCAAAACATGTATAATTTAAGGCATATCATAATACCCCCTACTTAGACTTTGCTTGTCCTCAAGCAAACTCATGCATGATAAGACCTATAACTAAAAACTTTACAAAGGGTAAGGGAGTTCTAAGTGGTTTGGAAACTCCGGGATAACTCATGAGTCGCTTATTCTATTTTTATGCTTTTCTATTTTAAGATGATGGAATCCATGACAAGCCCACTAGAACTTCAATTACACATAATCTTTCACTCCTCACAATGTTCACTCAAGTTCGAATCGAATTATGTAGTGGTAATAAGCTTGTATACGAATCAAGTCTCCACCAACTAAGTAATATCCATGAATCAAGAGGGCTTAAAAGGGTTCTAATGTGGCAAAAAAAATAAAGGGTGAAAATGAAAATCTTTTTGGGTTTTTAGGGTTTTAAAGGCTAATGTAGAACGCACGGCTATGGCTTCATGGCTTAAGATAGAAAATACTAGTGGGTCCCTATACAGTACCCAAATAACGAGGGTATAACTAATATGAGGGCTCGTTTATGGTCAGATTGCTAAGACATATACTTCTTATCATGTTCAACTCTTCCCTCACTGTGTAGTACACATTACTGCCTTTCTGTATGGTTCTTTCGGCATGTAACCTAATAAAACCTACTTTGATCAGATGCGTATACTCATGTTAGGAGTAAGTTTGATTCTTGCTGCATTTTCCATTGTGGCTCCAGTTGCCACATTTCACACAGTTGCCATATCTTTTGGCTCTTCTTTTCACGATGCTTTTTGATAAGCCGTAGAATGGTAGTTGTTATTATTGCTTGTGCCACCATTTTCATACATCACTTGTTGCTTTGAAAACATTTTCTCGAAATTTGGGCGGTAATTTAGGCTTTGCGAAATGAATACAAGAAAGTAAATGGAATTCGAAAGAATGCATGTCTAGCTCTTTTAGGTCTAACCGGTAAAAGACCAACTTCTCTATCTTTTTTTTAAACATAAACATCAAGACTACTTTGTCAATAAATCCTTTTCCTCAATTCCTTGAAATAATTTTTCCATATCTTCTATGTAGATCGTTCGGCTGTTCCTTCCTAATACATCCACTTTCTTCTGTATATTCCAATTCCTTGAGTAAAACCGATCCTTTCTAAATTGTCTTAATGGTTGCAAACTAATAATTCTCCATCTTGAAGACAGTTTGCCAATAACTGGTGTTTATGAAAAGGTGGATTGGGGATAAATGTGGGTAGTAGAAATGAAAAGGCTAAGGCTCAAAGGGCTATATAGGCGGATATTGTTTTTTGGTATTTTGGGTTTAAGGATAGTATATAAGGGTAATAAAGTCCTAGGTGCCTCAATCATTTTCATACATTTACTAGTTCTTGGTCTGGATATGTATAAGTAACACAAGTTCTAATTATGCATAAAATTCGATCGAAAAACACTCAATATACCAATTGAAAGATCATGTGAATAATGATGATAATAATGCTTGTGAAAAGGCTCATATTATTCTCACATTAAAACGGATGGGATAGGGTTTAGTAAATCGTTATGCATAATATCCATTTGTTTCTACTTGCCATGTTTCCATTTATTCCTTTTCGTTTTTTTAAGCTCGAACTCAAAGAGGTTTACATTTTTTGGGTCTAAAATTTTCAAAATTTCTAGGGTTTTTAGGAAAATAATTTTTTGGATTAAGTAAGGTTTTAGTCAAATGGGCAGAAAATCACTACTTCGGTTTTACTGCTTTGAGGAAACAAGTTTGTCCTGAATCTCTAATTCCCACCCCACACTTAAAACTGTGCATTGCCCTCAATGTACAAATGCACGTAATGAAATGCTATGCAGGAATTTAAATGCATGAAGTTTTAAGGGAAAAGAAACGGGTACTCCCCCGGTCAATTCAATGTATAACCTATGGCTAATGCTTGTGATTGTAGTCAATATTACGCCATAAACTTATTATCAAATCTCTCACAAATTTGATGTGGTTTGTCGGCGTCCAAGCTTGTAGAGGTGGAGTGGAACTCAAAGAAATACAGAAACTACTTAGTGATGTTATGCTACTTGACACACAAAGAAAAACATAAAAACAGAAAACGGAAATACTAGGTAGTAGTTAAGATACTAAGGTCCTAGTGACGAGAAGGCATACCTAGGGGCTGAAGTATGAGAAACTTAAACTTGTAAAACCAAATCTGAAGTCCATGTGTTCTGCCGTATGCACCAACTTCTCAATTTATTCATGATCATCGGGTTGCCTCCCGAAAGCGCCACGTTTATTTAACGGTCGCTGGCCGGACCAGCACGTGCTTTCATCTAGAAAAACCTCATCCACTGTTTGATCAATCGGCCCTTCGAAATAGCGTTTCACTCGATAACCATTGACTTTGAAGGTTGTTCGGTTTTTTTGTTCAAGTTCTAGTGCTCCATGGGGGAATATTTTTCTGATTGTGCATGGCCCCGTCCATTTAGATCGTCATTTTCCTGTAAATAGTTGTAGCCTTGAGTTGTATAGTAAGACTTTTTCTCCCTCTTGAAATTCTCCCTTTTGTAGTTTCTTATCGTGAATCCTTTTTACTTTCTCCTTGTAGATTGTTGAGTTCATGTATGCTTGATTTCAAAGTTCTTCTAATTCATGAACTTGTAGAAGACGATGCTCCCCTGCACTAGATATGTCTAGATTTAAGGCCTTAAGTGCCCAATATTCCTTGTGCTCTATTTCTATAGGGAGATGACATGCTTTCCCATATACCATTCAGTAGGGAGTGGTTCCAATGGGTGTTTTGTAAGTTGTGCGTAGGGGCCATAATGCATCCTCTAGCTTATCAGACCAATCCTTCCGATTAGGAGTTACTACTTTTTCCAGGATGCGTTTGATTTCTCTGTTTGTAATTTATACTTGTCCATTTTCTTGGGGATGGTATGGTGTGGATAGTTTATGATTGCAATCATATCGTTTAAGTGTCTTCTCCAACTGTGAATTGTAGAAATGTGTTCCCTTGTCGCTGATCAAAGCTTTTGGTGTACCAAATCGGATTAATAATCTTTTTAGAAATTGGATGACGACACTTGCATCATTTGTTGGTAAAGCTTGTTCCTGTAGGTCCCTGGAGCCTCGTCACGCAGCGGAGATAACACAGACATGTTCTGTGATTTTTGTGGGAACCAAGAAACGAGACAGAGAAACACGAACAAAGACAAAAGATAATGAAACGAAACGTATTGCATAACATAGAAGTCATCTCGTATTACAGACTACATACCGAAGGAGCACACATCTCGACCTAGTTCCAAAGTTCCACCTACAAATGAAGACAAGTCTTCTATTTAAAGGGGAAGGAACACTACATGCGTACTTGGCTAAGTACGCAGGGCAATGGTCATGCGTACTTGCTAAGTACGCAAGGCAAAAGCCTTGCGTACTTACTAAGTACGCAGGACCAACTGGTGAACAAGCTAAGTACGCAGGAACACCCTCCTGCGTACTAGCCTAGTACACCGATACATAGAATTTAATCTATAGTTACTAAAACATGCTTCTACAGTGCCTTAACCCATTTTGATATGTAATCCACTTCTATACGGATATACAGATTTCCGCGAGACGGAAAGACTGGCCCAACAAAGTCGATTCCTCATACGTCGAATATTTCACAAACTTGAATGCTTGTTTAGGGCATTTCATCTCGTTTTGAGACGTTTCCTTTTCTTTGACAGGAGTCGCATGTGCTTATGAGCTTATTTGCGTCTTTGAAGACGGTCGGCCAGAAGAATCCAACTTCAAAGTTGTAACATCCATGATTTTCTAGTACTACTTTAATTTATTTTATACGATAATGACACTCCATTTGAATCCTGTACTTGTCCCACACAATGTGTCACATTAACTATTATTTCAATTCAAAAATTTAAACTTTGCATTTACATATAATTTTTTATTTATATGTATGACATTAGTATGTATATTTATATAGACTTATATATATACACTCCATTACGGTAATTAAATCAAAACATAAAACTATGAGTTTTAATCATGTAGTTACATCTTTTAGATATATATGTATTTATAAATAAATTTGAAAACTTATATATATTTGATAAACCGTTATACAATTTGTATTTTTTTTATATAAAAAGGAGATATATTCCTTTATAAACATTCACAATTAAACAAATAATAATTAGATTCAATAAATTTTATAAAAAAATCAAATTTTGTAAACAATTAAATTGAATTAAAGATGGTCTTGAACCCCATTTTTATAGCTTGAACCCCCTCAACCCATATGAACCCCTAAACGAACCCTCTCACCTTCAAATTGGACCTTTACTCACAAATTGAACCCACCCCGTTCAATTTTGACTTTGGGAAAGTCAACATTGAGAAATCCGTTTCAAATCCCACGATTTCGGGTGTAATAACTCGTAATGATCGTGCATAGACGTTACTCGACCTGATTCAAATGATTTTAACGAGCCAATTTAAGTGAAATCAAAGCGTATTAACTCCTAATGATTCCTGTAACCGTCCGGCCATTTTCTATTTTTTGTTGAAACCAAGCTATAATAACACACCCTAATTGCTTTTTCCTGTTGGAACCAAGCTATAATAACACACCATAAACTTTCACGGCCACTCTTTTGAACTCACTAAACACTCAAATCCATCTCAAAACCCCTCTGGATTACATTCGAACTTCGAAGAATCCGAACCAGCGCGTCTCAGCCGTCCTCTCTCGTGGTACAATCATTTCAGGTATTTCACCCACCAATCGACTCGTGTCGAGTTCCTGAGAAAAAGCCCTAAGGTTTCGGTCTCATATACGTGCACCATCATGATCAATTTAGGGACTAGGGTTACGGGTGCACGATTGGGGAAGAAGAGGGTTTGGGATTGATTGTTAAATGTTAACCGTACTAGTCCTTTTTCAAGGCAATTGCCCAGGTCCAGCGGTCAGAGCACTATCCCAACAAAGAAAAGGTTGCGGGTTCGAGTCCTAGCCCCCGCACCTTTTTCTTTTGCGCGTGGTTTGGCCTAAGACCCAGTCCCGTCTGTGAAGTCTATTAACAATATTGGGAACCACTCCATTACACGATCGGGTCCTTTAGTCCAGTGATCTACGTGTAAGAACATTCATCAAGCAGACCGGGGTTTGATCCCGGGCAACCCCACAAATTTTTTTAAGCAGTTTTTAATCATTGATTTATTTTATAAAAATTACTTTTAAGATCAGTTTTATAAATTTAAAATATTAAACTATCAAGGAAAACAATTTCATTTATCATTGTCGTATTACAAACCTAATAAAACCAAGTTTATTTAAAACAAAACCTTTAAACAAATCATTTATTCAAACACTTAATTTATAAATAATTATTGGAATATGATTTTGATTTCTTTTATAAACCCATTCACCTTGTAAAAGTTATATGTTCTTTTATATAATATATCTGTATTATATAAAACCATTTAATCAAATTTTGTACTTTTAAATTAATGGATGACATAAATATTATTTGAAACATAACTTTTATACTTTCGATTTTGGTTTAGTTACGAATAGATTTAAATCATTATTTTTAAACACCTATTCTTACTTTATTTAAAATCAAGCAAACCAAATAAAGACCTTATTCATTTATTCAACAAATTTTTATTGATCCACTTATTTATTCATCCATTCATACTTTTACACAATTGTCACAACAAATGAAATCGATTATTCATACTCTCATACTTTTTTTTACAATGAATTTCATAAGCATCTTTTGAAACTCAAACGATTTTTTTCTTACATAATCAAGGACCACCACATCCATCTCTTTACACACTAGGATTCCCTTTAATCATTTGAACTCTTCATTGATGCACTTCTACCATTAAATCATAGGATTAACCTTGTGGTTAGCTAGACATTGTGCAACAACAATTTGTTCGTGTGATATCCAAGCTACATATTACAATGTGAGTTTACATAGCCCCTTTTTTTCACTTTTACATTCTTTGGGGTGAAACATGTTTACATTCAAACTATTTACAACTATTACAATTTAAACATTATGATCATGTGTGCAATTTGTGCCTTATGCTTGAATACTATTAGTGCAAACATCATTTTCATACTTTTTGTGCATAGTGCAAGTGCAATCATTAACTCTGTATAAGCCGACGGTATAGAATGATAGATCTATTGGGTCTGACCAACCCACCCAGTTAGGGTGATTGTTGCCGAAAACACTTAAGAATAGCATTAGTGCTATGCCTATCAGTCACAAGGTTTGAGTATGCGCCCCAGTTTAAACTATAGTGATTATCCATAATTGCCTTATTAAAGCATGTTTAATATGAATTGTACACAACTTTTTATATTACTTGTTGTGTCAAAACATATGTATGATCACCAACCTTTTTTAGTTGACTTTGTTTTCATCATGTTTCAAGTACTAGTGTGTGAGATCATATGCAAGATACTACATATAGGATTTGGACCTAGTGAACAAAGAATTTGAACATGTTAATGTATTTGATTTTGACCGTTGATTGCACTTTTGTAATGAAATCTTGATGTAATTAATATATGAAACCTTAGCTTGATCATATGCTTATAAACAGTCTACACGTCCGCCCCGACGTATTCCGTCGTCGGTTGGGTTGTGAGTGATTGGTATTAGAACCCTGGTTATAGGGAATTAGGCTATTAGAAACCAATGACCTAGTCTATAACCTTAGGACACCCTTGTGTGATTATCTTACATTTATCCTAGGTATTCCATCGCATGATACAATACATGATATTTTATGTGCTACACTACTTGATAACTTACATGCTTATAAGATTGCTATTTACGTAATACCTTGTCTACCACACTGTTTGATTACATGCTACCTAGTTGATCCCATTAAATGTTATCCTAAGTTTTACTATACACTTATTCATATCTAAGTCTTCATACACCTTCACCCTTACGCATTGAGAATTATGTCATCCTCATCATCACTTGTGAAATATTCAAACTCTTAAGCCTAATGCCTATTAATTTTTTTTTCTTATCCCATCAAAGTTTTGAGTTCTTAAAACTAGTAAAGAACATGTGCAATCTGGAAGGGTGAATGCATATACTTTGGGTCTTCTGTCTAGGAAAATATTTCATATTAATCCACATCAACCAAAGGATCCGTATGCTTTCCTGGGAATTCCCGAAGTGAGTGTTCACCTATAGGCTAATGCATGTCTTTTCGAAAGTTTAAGAATTTGAATCACTTTGATTTGTCAAGGTATCCATTTGGTTATGATACCAAATGACTACAATCTAGACATCATCATTTTATATATTGCAATTTAGTACACATGCCTAAACATTTCTTGTAAACTAACTATTTTATTAACATCGTTATCTCATTCAAACAAAACATTTATCAAACCCTTGATTTATAAATACTATCTAGAATACAAATTAGCTATAAATCTTTTCACCTTGTAAAGAAACTTAATACAAATTATTTTATAAAAACACTGTCTTAATTAATAAATTAATTATGACTTTTATTTCATTAAATTATTATTATTAAACCTTGTCTTAATCACTAAATAATTTAGCCATTATTTTCCTTTAAAATATTCTCTTTGTGATAATTAAATTAAATAAGTAAAAAGTTTTTATTTATCTATCCAATTATCTATATAAACAACTATTATTTTCACTTATTCATTAATTTACAACAAGAGTAAATTGCAATTAATTGTTTATTTACAAACAAAAGGTACAAACCAGTTATCCGTGATCACATTATTCTAAATACCTGTAAAACTTTCCCATTAACTTGCACCTTCGGAAACGTATGAGCCTACTAGTCACTTCAAGGAGATGAATCATTTCACGTAGCCATTAACCACCCATAAAAACCTCAACAAAAATGGAAACTTAAAACCCAACTACCCACATTGTACATGAACTCCAAGCAACACGTTTGTCAGCAAAACTCGATCACCTACAAATTTTGATAGTTTACATTACTCGTGCGATTCAATTATTTACATATGAACATTCACAATATACATGAAACTAAATTGTTTACATTATACACGAAACTTGATTAATCACATTGTACACAAAACTTTTTGTTTGCAATATACATGATACTAGATTGGTCACATTATATGTGATACTAGCTTATTTACATTGTATATGAAACTTGGGTGTTTACATGATACCCGAAACTAAATTGTTTACATTGTTGCATTCACGTTATACAAAAGGAATGATTATTCACTTTATTTATGAAAGTTGAAAGCTATAAAACTTTAAACTACTCGGGGTTTGACGTATTCTTTTTCAAACCCGAGGAAGCTATGGAACCTTAAGTTGTGCCACATTGTTACTCTTTAGTTTCCTGATTGACCTTACTATCTAGGGACATAGTTATTTATTAGCAGCTCATACATGAAAACAATAGTTACGAATCTAATGTTTTTGTGTCCCCTCTTGACCCACACACAAGGGGATGATCTATACGGACCATACGACGATTTGAGTAATTACGGGTGCATACGTAATTATAAAAGTCAGCGCATGGGAAACATAGTAAATTATGTCGTGTGTTATGTCATAAGACCTATCGTGATATATAGTATTGAGACTGATGCGATATGATAAGGGCATGGTGGGTACGCCGCTGGTACTTCCTATATATAAGTGTTCCTGTCATATTGTCAGAAGTAGCGTTGTTCGTGTCACGTGAAGTTTTACGTTATTTTGACCATGACCAATGTCTGTGCAATCTTTACCCAGTGATACCTTTTGAACATAATAGACTATATCTTAAACAATCCTTGATTATCAAATTCTCATCATTCTCATTTCAAGTGATGCATTTTATCTTTGGAGTCCAAAATATTCTTCGACAGTTTTCGCCTTAATTCTCTTCAAACTAAATCCACTATCATCATTCATGCCTGACTTTAGTGTCAGACCTAAATCTTGATATCGATCGTACTCCTCAAATCGACAGTCAAAGTTTGTTGAGAATCTAAACTTGGCCCAGAGTCTACTTAGGAACATGAGGATCAAATAATGCTCGAGTACCCTCATCCCTTTCCTTATTCAGTAGCCTGCATCAGTTGAATTTCAGGACGAAATTCCCTCAACTTAGGTATACTGTAACATCCATAATTTTCTAGTACTATTTTAATTTATTTTATACGATAATGACACTCCATTTGAATCCTATACTTGTCCCACACAATGTGTCACATTAACTATTATTTCAATTAAAAAATTAAACTTTGCATTTATATATAATTTTCTATTTATATGTATGTATATTTATATAGACTTATATATATGTATTCTGTTGCGGTAATTAACTCAAAATATAAAACTATGAGTTTTAATCATGTAGTTACATCTTTTAGATATCTATATATATATATATATATATATATATATTTATAAATAAATATGTAAACTTATATATATTTAATAAACCATTATACAATTTGTATTTTTTTTTGTGTGTAAAAAGGAGATATATTCCTTTATAAACATTCACAATTAAACAAATAATAATTAGATTCAATAAATTTTATAAAAAAATAAAATTTTGTAAACAATTAAATTGAATTAAAGATGCTCTTGAACCCCATTTTTATAGCTTGAACCCCCTCAACCCAAATGAACCCCCAAACGAACCCTCTCACCTTCAAACTTGGACCTTTACCCACAAATTGAACCCACCCCCTTCAATTTTGACTTTGGGAAAGTCAACAGGGAGAAATCCGTTTCAAACCCCACGATTTCGGGTGTAATAACTCGTAATGATCGTGCATAGACATTACTCGACCCGATTCAAATGATTTTAACGAGCCAATTTATGCGAAATCAAAGCGTATTAACTCCTAATGATTCCTGTTACTGTCCGACCATTTTCTAATTCGAATTACTTATTCCTGTTGAAACCAAGCTATAATAACACACCATAAACTTTCGCGACCTCTCTTTTGTACTCACTGAACACTCAAATCCATCTCAAAACCCCTCTGGATTACATTCGAACTCCGAAGAACCCGAACCTGCGCGTCTCAACCGTCCTCTCTCGTGGTACAACCATTTCAGGTATTTCATCCAGCAATCGACTCGTTTCAAGTTCCTGAGCAAAAGTCCTAAGGTTTCGGGCTCATATACGTGCACTATAATGATCAATTTGGGGAATAGGGTTACGGGTGCACGATTGGGGAAGAAGAGGGTTTGGGATTGATTGTTAAATGTTAACCGTACAAGTCCTTTATCAAGGCAATTGCCCAGGTCCAGCGGTTAGAGCCCTATCCCAACACAGAAAAGGTCGTGGGTTCGAGTCCAAGTACTGCAACTTTTTCTTTTGCGCGTGGTTTGGGCCAAGACCTGGTCCCCTCTGTGAAGTCTATTAATAATATTCGGAACCACTCCATTACACAATCGGTTCCTTTAGTCCAGTGGTCTGCGTGTAAGAACATTCATCGGGCAGACCTGGGTTCTATCCCGGGCAGCCCCACAAATTTTTTTAAGCAGTTTTTAATCATTGATTTATTTTATAAAAATTACTTTTATGATCATTTTTATAAATTCAAAATATTAAATTATCAAGGAAAACATTTTTATTTATCATTATCAGATTATAAACCTAATAAAACCTAGTTTATTTAAAACAAAACCTTTAAAAAATCATTTATTCAAACCCTTAATTTATAAATAATTATTGGAATGTGATTTTGATTTCTTTTATAAACCCATTCACCTTGTAAATGTTATATGTTCTTTTATATAATATATCCTTATTATATAAAACCATTTAATCAAATTTTGTACTTTTAAATTAATGGAGGACTTAAATATTATTTGAAACATCACTTTTATACTTTCGATTTTGGTTTAGTTACCAATAGATTTAAATCATTATTTTTAAACACTTATTCTTACTTTCTTTATGAATCAAGCAAACCAAATAAAAGACCTTATTCATTTATTCAACAAATTATTATTGATCCACTTATTTATTCATCTATTAATTCCCAAACAAAGAACTCTATTTATCCATTCGTACTTTTACACAATTGTCACAACAAATGAAATCGTTTATTCATACTCTCATACTTTTTTTACAAGGAATTTCATAAGCATCATTTGAAACTCAAATGAATATTTTCTTACATAATCAAGGACCCCCACATCCATCTCTTTACACACTAGGATTCCCTTTAATCATTTAAACTCTTCATTGATACACTTATACCATTAAATCATAGGATTAACCATATGGTTAGCTAGACATTGTGCAACAACAATTTATTCGTGTGATATCCAAGCTACATATTACAATGTGAGTTTACGTGGCCCTTTTTTTCACTTTTACATTCTTTGGGGTGAAACATGATTACATTCAAACTATTTGTAATTATTACAATTCAAACATTATGATCATGTGTGCAATTTGTGCCTTATGCTTGAATACTATTAGTGCAAACAACATTTACATACTTTTTATGCATAGTGCAAGTGCAATCATTAACTCTTTACAAGCCGACGGTATAAAATGATAGATCTACTGTGTCTGACCAACCCACCCGGTTAGGGTGATTGTTGCCGAAAACACTTATGGATAGAATTAGTGCTATGCCTATCAGTCACAAGGTTTGATTGTGCGCCCCAGTTTAAACTATATTGGTTCTCCATAATTGCCTTATTAAAGCATGTTTCATTTGAATTGTACACAACTTTTGATATTACTTGTGGTGTCAAAACCTATGTATGTTCACTAACTGTTTTTAGTTTACATTCTTTTCATCATGTTTAAGGTACTAGTGTACGAGATCATATACAAGATACTACACATAGTATTTGGACCTAGTGAACAAAGAATTTGAACATGTTGATGTATTTGATTTTGATCGTTGATTGGACTTTTGTAATGAAATCTTGATGTAATTAGTATATGAAACCTTAGCTTGATCATATGCTTATGAACAGTCTACACGTCCGCCCCGACGTATTCCGCCGTTGGTTAAGGTGTGAGAAAAGACCTTTCTTGCAGTGTAATTAGCTCCATGGTGTCCTGCTATAGGTCCTTTGTGACATTGTCGCAATATCTCACGGGCTTCTTTTCTGTGCACACATCGTCTTAACATCTGATCTGTATAGAAACGGAGCATATATGGATCTTCCCAGAAGTAGTGTTTGATATCTATAAATAATTTTTTTCTTTCTTGAAACGTCATTCCTTTCACTAGTACTCCACTTGCTAGAAAGTTCGCAATGTCCACAAACCACGGGTGTCCATCTACGTCTTGTATGTGTAGTATGTATTCATGGGGGAAGCTGTCATTGATGGTAAGTTCTTGTGTCTCCTTAGTATTTTTAAACGGATAGGTGGTCTGCTGCGAAATTCTCTGCTCCTTTCTTGTCTTTTATTTCGACGTCAAATTCTTGCAACAGGAGAATCCATCTTATTAACCTAGGTTTAGCATCCTGTTTGCTAAAAAGGTGTCTTAGAGCAGCATGATCAGTGTAGACAAATGTTTTTGACAAAACTAGGTAAGAACGAAATTTGTCGAAGGCAAAAAATACAGCAAGTAACTCTTTCTTAGTGGTGGTGTAATTTTCTTGAGCGTCGTTTAGGGTTTTACTTGCGTAGTAAACTGGGTGGAAATGTTTTTCCTTTCGATGACCTAGAACTGCTCCTACTGCGTAATCACTTGCATCACACATGAATTCGAATGGTTTTGTCTAGTCGGGTGCCATCATAATGGGCGCATCAACGAGTTTTCTTTTCAGGAAATCAAATGCTTTTATGCAGTCATCGAAGAATAAGAAGGGACGATCCTTTTCCAACAACTGTGTTAGCGGTCTTGCTATCGATGAGAAGTCTTTTATGAATCTTCTGTAGAACCTTGTGTGACCAAGGAAACTTCTAATTCCTTTGACTGAATTTGATGGTGGGAGCATATATATAGTTTCCACTTTGGCAGATTTGAAGAATCAGATTTGAAGCATGTGGAATAGAGCTTCCTGAGGACGGAGCGATCAGATTTGAAGAATCCCTATGTAGTATGATGTAAATGTATCATCTTATGTAAAACAATATTATAATAAAAAATATACCTTAGCCATTTTACGGGAAGGTTTTATGAAACTGGGACCGTTTTCCGCAATATAATACTCTGATAAAATAAGAGATAAGTAGGGTGTTTCAAGTTAGTATCAAAGCACAGTTTGAGGGATTTAAGTATCAGAAGGGGTACTTAAACTCAAACCATAAGTGCTCATGATATAAATAGGGATTTAATCTGAGGCTGTCTAAGGAAGTATATGTTTAAATTCGAGTGCAAAAACAGAAATGTGTTAGTATACGTGGGCAAAACTTTGTATGAGATAAGCTTCATATGATAATTAGGAGTATCATGATACGCAACATACATTGCCTTATGCCTGACCAGTATTGGAGCTAATGTATGGGACCATCATGATATCGCAAACATCATATGATAACTTATTTCAGCAGATAGTAAGCCGGGAATGTGATTGTGCATGATTAAGATGCATGAATGAATTTGCATATGTGTAAAATGCATAGATGGGGCCTTATGTGAAACCCTAGAATACTGGAATATGGTTAAACTGATAAAAGGCATGTAGTATAAAAACCCTAGACTATGATTAGGGTAAACAAATGAGAGATTAAACGACATCATGTTTCAGCAAATGGCTGAACATCAAAATGATGAAGTACGTGAAGAGGGAAGCCACAGGAGAGCTAAATCTCCACATCAAGATGAAAACGAAGTTGAGCAAGTTCTAGAGAATATCCGGAAACAAATCGCAATAGAAGTAGGAAAGGCAATTGATGCAAACTTCCCGATCCTACAAGCAGATCTACAGAATTCATTAGAAAGCTGGTTTGAAAACCATAAAGAAGTTACTCATAATGGAGAGGGAGGAAATCCAGAAGTTGATATGAAGTCAACTCGTTGTACTTATTAGAATTTCATGACCTGTAAACAGATGGAGTTAAGGGAGCGGTTAATCCCTTAGAAAGTCAGAGGTGGATCGCTTCAATAGAAAGAACATTCAATACATGCCACTGTGAAAAAGAAGATGAAGTCACCTTTGCCACCAATCAACTAAAAGAGCGAGCTGACGATTGGTGGAGAATAGTAAAGAGAGAGAAAGGTAGAGAAAGAATCAAGGAGATGTGGTGGGAAGAATTTAAGGAACTCTTCCTAAAACATTATTGCCCTCTAGCGGCAATTGAAAGAATTACTGAGGAGTTTCTTCAAATCCGTCAGACAACAGAGACGGTAGATGAAATCACGGGGATATTCTTTGACAAGGCTAGGTTCTGTCCAGCTTTATTGACGACCCCGAAGATGTGGATGACAAGATACCATCTCATTTTAAAAACAGAAATTAGGGAGTTTATCCATCCATCCAAGTGTGCGAACTTGGAGGAGATGATTGATTAGGCTTGGGAATGCGAAACTGAGCTCAAGAGACAAGCTAAGCGAGATGGGAAGAGGAAAGGGGAAAGTTATCCTTCTCCTATGCCTCTTAAGAGGTTTAAGTTTAGTAAACCGGGAGGTGGTTCCTCCCAAAAGAAAAGTATCCAAAGCTATAAGACTTATGGAAGAAGGCACCCGGGAGAGTGTCGATTCAAATCAATAACTTGTCACAAGTGTGGGAAGACAGGGCACAATGCATTGTAGTGCATGAGTGGCACTCGATTGTGCTACATTTTTTATAAGCCAGGACACTTTAACAAGGAATGTCCTGATCTAAAAACTTAGACGGAGAAAGCCGGAGAAGGGTCTAGAGTGGCAGAGAATGAGGTAAAGAGGATCGAGGCTCCAAAGCCAAGGGGTAGGGCTTTTCAGATCACTGTAGAGGAAGCGAAAGATGTTCCTGGTGTCGTATTAGGTACATTCCTCTTGAATTCCCTACCTGTTTGTATTTTATTCGATACAGGAGCTAGTCGATCGTTTATTTCTTTAAAGTACATGATCTCTAGAAATTTCAATAGAAATAAGTTGGCTAAGGCTCTAGAAATCGAAATCGCGAGTGATCTAAACTAAGTAGTAACTGAAATATGCCGAGATTGCCGACTACTAATGGAAGAAGAAGAATATCTCGTTGATTTAATCCCAATGCCAATGCAAGAATTTGACATGATTATTGGAATGGACTGGTTGTCTTCACATGCTTCAACAATTATATGCAATCAGAAGATCGTACGATTCATGACGCCTACAGGAAAGGAAGTGAGTGTCATTGGTGAACGACGGAACCAGATCACGCTATGTACGATGGCCAAGATAAGTAGCTATGTGAGACAAGGTCATCAAGCCTTCTTAGCCTACGAAGCTGATGTAAAAATGAAAGGGAAAGAACTAGATCAGGTTCCAGTAGTAAAAGAATTCCCAGAAGTATTCCCAGATGATCTTCCAGGTACCCCACCAGAAAGAGAAATCGAATTCATTATCGATTTAATTCCTAAATCTAAGCCGGTAGCTAAGGCTCCATACCGGATAGCACCAACAGAAATGAAGGAATTAATGATACAACTACAAGAGTTGTTAGACAAGGGATTTATACATCCAAGTGTATCCCCTTGGGGTGCACCAATTATGTTCGTAAAGAAGAAAGACGGTAGTATGAGGATGTGTATAGACTACCATGAATTGAATAAGCTGACTTTCAATAACAGGTATCCCTTACCTAGAATTGATGATCTGTTTGATCAATTACAAGGATCAAGCTGGTTTTCCAAGATTTACTT
Source organism: Smallanthus sonchifolius (assembly GCA_023525975.1). NCBI lineage: Eukaryota > Viridiplantae > Streptophyta > Magnoliopsida > Asterales > Asteraceae > Smallanthus > Smallanthus sonchifolius. The sequence goes on from CM042031.1 coordinate 28,188,141, forward strand.
AAGATCCGGTTATCATCAGGTCAAGGTACGAGAAGAAGATGTACCTAAGACAACATTTAAAACTCGTTATAGACATTATGAATTTATAGTGATGCCGTTTGGAGTGACGAATGCTCTAGCAATTTTCATGGACCTCATGAATAGAGTATGCCGGCCAATGTTAGACAAATCCGTTATTGTCTTTATTGATGACATCCTGATTCTCAAAATGTGCATTTTGGTTGTATGCCAAATTCTCAAAATGTGCATTTTGGTTGAGGGAAGTTCAATTTCTGGGTCATGTTGTAAATGCAGAAGGTATCTCGGTGGACCCAGCAAAGGTAGAGGCTGTAATGAAATGGTCTCCACCTAAGAACCCATCCAAAGTTAGAAGTTTCTTGGGATTAGCTGGCTATTATAGAAGGTTCATCAATGACTTCTCTAAGATAGCCACCCCATTAACTAAGCTAACTTGAAATACGAATGGAATGCGACACAAGAGAAGACATTCCAGATATTGAAAGAAAGACTGACATAAGCTCCAGTTCTGGCATTGCCAGAAGGAGTAGACGACTTTGTGGTATATTTTGACGCTTCCAAGCTTGGATTAGGATGTGTTCTAATGCAAACAGGAAAAGTGATAGCCTATGCTTCTCGACAGCTAAAGACACATGAAGCAAACTATCCAACTCATAACCTGGAATTAGCTGCGGTGGTGTTCGCACTAAAGATCTGGAGGCAATACTTGTATGGGATGAAGTGCATGATTTACATAGACCACAAAAGTCTTAAGTATTTCTTTGACCAGAAAGACTTAAACATGAGGCAAGACGATTGTTAGAACTGGTCAAGGATTATGACTTTGAAATTCTATACACCCCGGAAAGGCTAACGTGATAGCCGATGCTCTAAGCCGCAAGGAAGAGCATCATCCTATTCGGGTGAAAGCATATAAGTTAGTGATAACTCCTGATTTCATGAGCCAGCTCCGAGACGCACAAATCGAAGCATTAAATGGTGAGAATATTAAGAAAGAAAGAATGGTTGGTCAGGAGAAGTTTCTAGAAGAGAATGAATATAAAGTCAAGACTCGATTTGGTCGCCTGTGGGTACCACGATCAGGTGAGTTTAGACTTAAGATTTTCGATGAAGCTCATAAGTCACAATATTCTATTCATCCGGGTGCTACAAAAATGTACCAAGATCTACACAAGGATTATTGGTGGCCCGGGATGAAATTTAATATCATGAAATATGTAGCAAAATGCTTGACTTGTCTTCAAGTTAAAGCAGAACATCAGAAACCGTATGGGAGATTACAACCATTAGAAATCCCAGAATGGAAGTGGGAAAATCTCACTATGGACTTCATAACCAAGCTACCAAAAATAGCTAGAGGTTATGATATCATTTGGGTGGTTGTAGATTGACTAACTAAAAGTGCTCATTTCTTAGCAATACATGAAACATACTCTTCAGAAAAGTTAGCCGATTTTTTCATCAAAGAGATTGTTTCCAGACATGGAGTGCCAGTCTCAATTGTCTCTGATCGAGATACTCGTCTCACTTCATGTTTTTTGGAAAAAGTTCCATGAGGAGATGGGAACTCGATTATTGATCAGCACGACATATCATCCTCTGACCGACAGTCAAAGTGAGAGGACGATACAAACTCTTGAAGATATGTTGCGTGCTTGTATAATTGATTTCGGTGGAAGTTGGAATAGCCATCTGCCATTGGCAGAATTCTCATACAATAACAGCTACCATTCCAGTATTGGTATGCCACCATATGAGATGTTATATGGTAGAAGATGTAGGACTACTGTATGTTGGGTAGAAATTGGGCAAAAAGAGTTGGGCAGCAAAGAAATAGTTCAAGCCACGTCAGAAAAGCTTGACTTAATCAAGGCACGTTTGAAAGTTGCATAGGATAGACAGAAATCATACGCAGACAAGAGACGTAGACCAATAGAATTCCAAGAAGGAGATTATGTCTTGTTGAAAGTATCTCATTGGAAAGGTCTAATCCGATTCAAGAAACGAGGGAAACTAAGTTCGAGATTCATCGGTCCTTTCAAAATCATCAAACGAGTTGGAAAGGTGGCTTATCAGCTAAAACTACCGAAAGAATTGAATAAGATACACAACATATTTCATGTATCTTATTTAAGGAAATGTTTAGATGATGATACTGGACACGTTCCTTTAGAAGAAATAGAAATTGATGATAAACTGACTTATATTGAAAAACCTATCAAGATTCTAGACACAAAATAGAAGCAGTTACGTCACAAAACAATCAAACAAGTATTAGTGCAATGGAGGCACAGAAAAGGATTAGAAATGACGTGGGAAAGTGAAGAATAGATAAGAGAAAGTTGTCCTCAATTGTTTAAAGATTAACAGGTTTCGAGGACGAAACCTAATTTAAGGGGGGGAGAGTTGTAACACCTCAATTTTCAAAGTAATATAAGTCCAAGGGCCATTGTGTAAATAACCCAAAGTTAAAGGACTGAAAAATAAAGAAAATAAGGAAATCAAGCCGGTAGCGGCCCGCTACCGGGTTTCATAATGGTCCGCTACGTTTGGACAACGTAATCATACAGAGAATGCCACGTAGTAGTGACGTGGGTGATGACTCAGCCCTATGGCGGACCGCCACCAGGCGGGTAACGGTCCGCCAGCCGCATTTGGGCTCAGGCAACGAGAGTGTGACATGTGTTTGATGACTCGCTGATAAGCATTGGGTAGCAGACCGCTACCCAAAGAGTAACGGTCCGCTATGTGGGATGCACGCCAGACAGCTGGCTAATGGGTGGCAGCGGACCGCTACCACCCATCTTAACGGTCTGCTACGCTTGGTGTTTCAAGCCTATAAATAGATGGAATTACCGTTCATATGAAAAACACAAAACACAAACCACCACCACTCCACACACTGACACAATTAGTGAGGAGCTTCGAACGACATTTATGAGTACGGTGCATTACCAGTGCGGTACGCTACGAGTACGGTTCGAGTTCGGAGAAACACTTAAAGCGAGGAACGAACTTAGGAACTACCTTAGGATAAAGTAAGTACACTGGACCCGTACCCTAGGGACTATTATGTGGATAATGTGATTAAATGTTATATGTTATGAGCTATAAATATAATGAGGGTACGGGGTAATGACGGATTAGTCTAAACACTAAACGGGAATAATGAAGTAGTCACGACGTATCCAAGGGGTGGTGGATACGTCGCTGGTACATCCTATATATAAACAACTTGGTACTTCGTGGTAAAACCATTATCAATGTTTAGGGGTATAGACTAATAGATAATAATTAAATATAGTGAACGTATGGGAGAACATCCAACCGGTATGTAGTTATCTGATAAACAGAATGTTCTGTCTAAGGAAAGAGTGGAGTATAAATCTCTCCTAGACCCGTCACTCTTTCATGGGAACATCTCTGTTGGAGGTACTGCTCTGGAAGGAAAATCACCCCAGTTTACAATATATGACGAACATGAATATATGATGGAAGTATACCATGCACAATGAATGGGAATACATGATGAATATGAATACGTGAAATGCATGATGAATACGTGAATGCATGAAGATATGAGCAAACATGAATAAGTATGATGGAACGAGTCTAAACCCTAAAATAGAATAACGGAGTACTCACGAAGTGTTAAAATGGTGGTGGATACGCCGCTGGTACTTCCTATATATAAATCATTTTAATACATCATGGAGAAACCGTTACAAAGTTTTAAGGTGAGGACTGGTTGGAAAGTAAATCAAGCATATATGTGAAATGAATCAAATGCTTGATACATTTGGGAGGCTGTGAGTCTAAGATACTCAACGTCCTAAATGAAATGAGATACCCGGCAAGTAAGGTGGATCTCAGTAAATAAAGAAGAAAAACTAAAGATAACTCCAGGCCTACGGTGCTGAAGGAGAAAAAGATTCCAAGCCTATGGGGCTGAGGAATGAATGTGTCTTCGTGACAAATGCGAGGGGTCTATACTGACGAGTATAAGAACCTTTCTAATACTCGGACCGGAGGTACGGCCTAAGATGGTTGCGAGGGGGTTAGCACACCCATAAAATATACAAATACTGTGATCGGTGGTATGTTCGAAGATGGTCACGGGGGCACCGAGAGCCCCCGAAAACGTGAACAATAATAAGAACGTAAAGGGTTCATAATGAAACGAAAAGATGCAGTGTACTTACTTAGCGTAAGCTAATTCAAAAATGTTTTCCTAACACTTAAGGAAAGAAGCATGTTAAATAGAGCTTCCTGAGGACGGAGCGATTGGATTTGAAGAATCCCTATGTATCATCATATGTAAAACAATATTATAATCTAAAATATACCTTTGCCATTTTTTGGCAAGGTTTTATGAAACTGGGACCGTTTTCCGCAATATAATACTCTGATAAAATAAGAGATAAGTATGGTGTTTCAATGATTCTCGCTAGGGGCAACGTTACCCTCAACTCTTTGAATGTTATGTCCAAGTTGGTTTAAGACATCGAACTTAAATGCTTAAGTATTATTAGTAAAAGAGTGATTAGACTTTGTTCACCGGGAGGTGGTGTAACAATGGGACCATGTATAAAGACGTATCGTTCCCAATGTGAGTTCACCAATTGTTAGTCTTATAACAAGTTCGTATAAAGACGTATGACCTTATTAGTATTAACCAAGCCTTGGCTTATCAAAATATTCTTGTATAAAGACGTATGATGTGTCATGTTTAGTATATAGAAAATATATTATATAATAATATATTCAAGGATATCGTTTTTACGAGATCGGGTTTTAAATTTATAATTAAAATGATAAATACTCAAACTTAAAACACACACAATATGCAAGTGTAACTATCGCAGCGTAATATAGTTTAGGTAAGATCTAAGTATCGAACCAATGGACACGGTCTTGTTCAAATACTTAACTTTTGTTATCGTTTAGCTGGTTTAATTAGGGAGTGGGTCTTGTGTGCTTGAGAAGCAGAAAAGTAAATGACAGAAAAGTAAATGACGGTAAAGTAAATGACAGAAAAGTAAAAATGTATGTGATGTGTGTAATAGGAATGTAAATAATAGAATAGTAAATAGCAGGAAAGTAAATATCTCAGAAATGATCAGATCATGAAGAGTATTGCTTTGGGCTTCGAATCCACTTGGTATATGATAATGTTAAGTTGACTAATTCAGTGGTATGACTAATACAGATGTGTGACCCGGGTCACCGCTAAAGCCTCGTCCTCACGACATTTGGTTCACGAATTATAATCTTTAATGATAAAATGGTAGGACTCCCAACTAGGGACATCGTTACCCTCAACTCTTTGGTGTTATCTCCGAGTTGGTTTAAGACATCAAACTTAAGTGCTTGGTTATTATTATTAAAAGAGTGATTAGACTTTGTTCACCGGGAGGCGGTGTAACAATGGGGCCATGTATAAAGACGTACCATTCCCAACATGAGTTCACCAATTCTTGGTGTCATAACAAGTTTGTATAAAGACGTACGACCTTATTAATATTAACCAAGCCTTGGATTATAAAGATCCACTTGTATAAAGACGTACAAGAATCAAGAGAAGTTTGATTAAAAAGGTTTTACGATCTTACGCTTTAAAATCAAGACCACTCACAAGTGTAAAGACAAGTTTTGATAATAATAAAAAGCTCACATAGAAGGTGGTTTTAAGACCGAATAATTAAAAACATAAACATACCATTAGATTAATACGTTAAACATTAACATACACCGAACTCCATCTTCACCTTAGCAATACAAAGAGTTTAGCCACGAATGGCAATACTAACTAGCATAACGCTGAGTTTCGTAGGCTCTCCTATTGCAGAACGAAGAGGAGGAGCCTCTCTACTCTCTACTCTCCACTCTCTACTCTAAACTAGAGCTCTTGAGGTCTGGTAATGTGTATTGAGGTGTGTGGAATGAAGAACTCAAGCCTCCTATTTATAGGCCTCAAAATGAGCAATGCACGCCCATGCATTGGATTGCACGGGCGTGCAAACACCTTGGGAATCAAACAAGTTACATAGGACAGTGTACCGGGCCTTGTGGAGCAAGGTAGGGCAATGCACGCCGGTACATTGGGATGCACGGCCGTGCATCCCTCCCTTGTTGCCCACTTTTGTCTTTTAGCTGCTTATTGACTATTGTTGACTTTGGTTGACTTCTTAGGGGTCAAAGCTAGGGAATGATCCTTTTAGAAGCTTGATTTCTTGGTGGTTTTGATAGGATTTAGCTTTGTTTATATTTGAGACACCAAATAACCTACAGTTACTAAATTTAAATGTTTTAAGTATCAATTGCAAGGTTATTAATCAATTAGTACCATAATATGGGGATTGTTATGCATGCAAAACATGTATAATTTAGAGCATATCATAATACCCCACACTTAGAGTTTGCTTGTCCTCAAGCAAACTCATGCATGATCAGACCCATAACTAAAAACTTTTCAAAAGGGTAATGGAGCTCCAAGTAGTTGGAAACTCCGGGATAACTCATGAGTCTCTTTATTCTATTTTTGTGTTTTTCCAATTTAGGATGATGGAATCCATGACAAGCCTACTAGAATTTCAGTTATGCATAATCCTTCACTTCTCACAATGTTCACTCAACTCTAGGGTTACATATATGTGGATAATATAAGTTAAGTAGAACACTCAAGTTCGAATCGAATTATGCGATGGTCATAAGCTTGTATGCAAATCAAGTCTCCACCAATTAACTAAATAGTATGCATGAATCAAGAGCACTTTAAAAGGGTTGTAATGTGGCTAAAATTAAATGAAGGGTGAAAGTGAAAATATTTTTGGGTTTTTAGGGTTTAAAAGGGTTTCAAGGGCTACAGCTAACGTGGAACACACAGTTACAGCTTCATGTCTTAAGATGGAAAATACTAGCGGGCCCCTCTACAGTACTCTGATCATGAGGGAATAACTAATCTGAGGGATCGTTTATGGTCTGATTGCCAAGACCGAGATCTCTTATCTTTCTCAACTCTTCCCTCATTGCACAGTACACATTACTGCCTTTGCGTATGGTTCTTTCGGCTTGTAGCCTAACAGCTCCTACTTTGATCAGATGCGTATACTCATATTGGGAATAAGTTTGATTCTTGCTACACTTTCCATTGTGGCTCCAGTTATCACACTTCACACATTTGTTGTAACTTTTGGCTCTTCTTTTGGCGCCAGTTTTTGACAGGCCGCAGAACGGTAGCAATGTTCTTGCTTGCGCCACCATTTTCATACATCACTTGTTGCATTGAAAACTTTCTCTCGGAGTTCGGATGATAATTCAGGCTTTGCAAAATGAATACAAGAAAGCAAATGGACATCAAAAGAATGTATATCCAGCTCTTTAAGGTCTAACTGGTAAAAGACCAACTTCTCTTTTTTTTTTCTTTTCTCATTTTTCTATTTTTTAGACAACATATCATCAAGACTAGTTTTTCAATAATTCTTTTCCTCAAATTCCTTGAAATAAGTTTTGCATATGTTCCTTGTAGATCGTCCGGCTGTTTCTTCCTAATACATCCACTTTCTTATAGATTCCAATTCCTTTGAGTGAAACAGATTCTTTCCAAATTGCCTCAATGGTTGTAAACATGAAATAATGACATAAGATAATCTAATAGTTCTCCATCTTGAAGACAGTTAGCCAATAACCGGTGTTTACAAAAAGCTGGTTTGGTGATAATTGTGGGTACTAGAAAAGAAAAGGCTAAGGCTCAAAGGCCTATCTAGGAGGATATTGTTTTTGGAATTTTGTGTTTAAGGATAATATATATGAGGGTAATAAAGTCCTAGGTGCCTCAATCATTTTCATATTTCTATTAGTTCATGGTCTCGATATGTATAAGTCACACAAGTTCTAATTATGTATAAAATTCGATCAAATAATACTCAATATGCAAAACGAAAGAGCATGCGCAAAATAATGATAATAATGCTCGTTAAAAGGCTCAGATTATTCTCACGTGGAAACGGATGGGATAGGGTTTAGTGATTTACAATGCATAATATCCATGTGTTTCTACTTGCCATGTATCCATTTTATTTAATTAAGTGCGAACTCAAAGAGATTTTGGTTTTAGGGATTAAAATTTTTTTGGTTTTAAGGTTTTAGTCGTTTTAAGGTTTTAGTCAAATGGGTAGAAAATCACAAGTTTAGTTTTACTACTTTGAGGTTACAAGTAGTCCTGAATCTCAAATTCCCCATACCCACACCTAAAACTATGCATTGCCCTCAATGTACAAAAGCATGTAATGGAATGCTATGCAAGATTTTAAATGCATGATGTTTTTAGGGAAAGAAACTGGTACTCCCCCGGTCAAATCGGTGTATAACCTATGGCTTAAACTTGTTGCTGTTGTCGACACTTTGCTTTAAAGACTTCATCTAATATCTCATAAATTTGATGTGTATTTCGGCGTTCCAGCTTGTAGAGATGGAGTGTAACTCCTCAAAGAAGTAGAGAAACTAACTGGTGATGTTATGCTACTAGACACATAAAGAAAAACGTAAAAACATAAATGGAAATAACATGTAGTAGTTAAGCTACTAAGGTCCTTGTATCGAGAAGGCATACCTGGAGGCTGAAGTACATGAAACTTTTGAATTTGTAAACAAATCGGGGGTCCATGTGTTCTGTCGTATGCAATAACTTCTTAATTTATTCATGATCATGGGTTGCCTCCCGGAAGCGCCATGTTTATTTAAGGGTCATTGGCCAGACCCGTACGTGCTTCATCGGTCTTTCTTCGGGTGGGGGCTATTGACTTCCCCCGTGTCTCCCATTCCTTCATTCAAGTCTTTCAACTTTGGTAGTTTATCCCAGTATTTATCAATCCAGTTTGTGTTATCAAAACCCTTACCAAGGTTTGGTTTCTTTCCTTTATTGAATTCTTTAGCTTTTTTCAGTTGGTAGTCCATATTGGTATCGATGAACTAAGCAATTTCAAAGGGATCATTTGATAAGCATTCATTCCCTCCGATGTTATAAGTTACTGATTTTTTTCTGACACGAAGTGTCAGAATTCCTTCATTCATGTCAATAACAGCTCTTGCGGTATCTAAAAATGGCGACCCAAGATCAAAGGTACAGAGTAGTCGGGTCCCATTTCTAAAACCAAGAAGTTGGCAGGGCAGACAAACTAGCCAACTTTTACTAGTAAGTTCTCACTGACTCCTATAGCTGACTTAAGTGAACCATCCGCAAGTTCAATGGTTGCATTAACAGGTCGCGGATTCTCAATTTTGAGTCTTTGAAACATGTTATATGGCATGACGTTCACACTTGCTCCCAGATCAACGAGTGCGAAAGTTATCGGTAGTGGTCCGATAAAACATGGTAAAGAAAACTTTTTGGGATCTGAAAGTTTCTTTGGAAGGAATCTTTCAATGAGAGCGACACATTGATTAGTCTTTTTAACTGCCTCTTCCATATTTCTTTTGTTAGTAAGTAAATCTTTCAAGAAACGTCCATACTTAGGCATTTGTGGTATGATATCCAGGAAAGGAAGATTAACATGAATCTGGCTTAAAAGCTCGATGAATTTCTCATATTGTTCATCAGTCCTTTGCTTCACCAGTCTCTCTAGGTATGGTATGTTGGATTTGAAAGCCCTTTTTTTCGAAATGTTTTGGGGGTGTCCACTTGAGCCGGTTGTGGAATTACTTTTGGTGGTGATCCTTGAGCGGTTGATTTTGTGACAGGTGGACGAAGTGGTACTCTAGTGAATATCTCCCTCAATGGAGTTTGAACTTCTTCTTCCTCTAATAATGGAGGTTCTGGATAAACTTTACTATTTCTGAGAGTGATAGCACTAACATTTGCTTTTGGATTTGGTTCAGTATTGCTAGGAAGACATCCTGGTTGTCTTTCGGATAAAATTTTTGCAATTTGTCCTAGTTGTATCTCAATGGACCGAAGAGTTGCTTTCTGTGTCATAAACTCAGTTTCGTGTAGACTAAACTTCTCCTCATATTGTTTGTGACGGGAATCTGCTAGAAGGGATTGACTTTGAGTTGTAGAAATCAACTTAGTTACCGCATCCTCAAAGCTCAACCCCTTACTTGGCTTGTTAGTTCCCTGAAATTGTTGCGAGGCTGATAGTTTTGAGATTGTCTTTGTTGAAACTGTTGTTGTCCGAAACGAGATTGTCCTTGGTTGTTGTTATCCTTCCAGGTAAAATTTGGGTGGTTTCTCCATCTAGGATTGTAAGTATTACTGTAGGGATTGTTCTGTGGGCGATTTGTTCTGATAAAGTCGACCTGCTCAGCATCAACAGTGATGCTTTTTACTTCTTTAGTGGTTTAAGCGGGTATTTTACCCTTACTAAGTTGATTGAGTCGGGTGGTGAGGGCGTCTACTTGAGCAGAAAGTGAAGTGAAGTATCAATAGAATGAACACCTTGCCTAGCTCCCCTATTACTTCTTGGATTGTACCATTGATAGATGTTCATAGATATTTCCTCAATTAAGTTTTAAGCTTCTTATGGCTTCTTGTTTCCAAAAATACCACATGCAGTAGCGTCGAGTGTATGGCGAGCTTGATTGTGCAACCCATTGTAGAATGATGATACTTGTAGACAAACTTCTATCCCATGGTGAGGGAATTTCCTCAGCATGTCCTTAAAATGTTTCCAAGCCTCATATAGTGATTCATCATCTTCCTGGTTGAAAGTGGTAATATCATTTCTCAATTTAGCAGTTTTTGCTGGCGGGAAGTATTTCGACAGGAATTCCTGAGCAAGATCATCCCATGTAGTGATTGACCCGGTAGAAAGAGAGTTTAGCCATGCCTTAGCTCATTCCCTTAAGTAAAAGGGAAGCATTCGGAGGCAAATTGTGTCATTTGAAACTTCGTTCAGTTTGAAAGTGTCAAACATTTCGAGGAAATTTGCAACGTGGGCATGTGGATCTTCATCGGTAATCCATGGAGTGTGCATGATGATTGGATCATGCGAATGACATGCGATTTGATCTCGAAGTTGTTAGCGTCAACCGTAGGCCTTGTGATTTAAGACCCCAAAGCCTCAAGTGACGGTCTTGCAAAGTCGAAAATAGTGCGGTTTTCTACTACCATTTTTCTAGCACGGTTTTCTCGTATCGAGTGGTGAAAGAATCTTTCGGGCTCTGCTAATGGTTGGTATAAACCAGTACTGGAGCTATGGATCATACACTACCTGCAACAAAACGTAACAGAAACACAGATGGAAAATGATAAGGCTAATCGGTTAACTTGAATCTTTCTTGAAATCACCGTGTCCCCGGCAACGGCGCCAAAAACTTGATGTGTCGTGTTTAGTATATAGAAAATATATTATATAATAATATATTCAATGATATCGGTTTCACGAGATCAGGTTTTAAATTTATAATTAAAATGATAAATACTCAAACTTAAAACAAACACAATAGGTAAGTGTACCTATCGCAGCGTAATATAGTTTAGGTAAGAACTAATTATCGAACTAATGGACACGGTCGACTTCCAATACCCATCTTTTGTTATCGTTTAGCCGATTTAATCAGTGAGTGGGTTTTGTGTGCTTGTGAAGCAGAAAAGTAAATGACAGAAAAATAAATGACGGTATAGTAAACGACAGAAAAGTAAAAACGTGCATGATGTGTGTAACAGGAATGTAAATAACAGAATAGTAAATAGTAGGAAAGTAAATATTTCGGAAATGATCTGGTCACGAAGAGTATTGCTTTGGGCTTCGAATCCGCTTGGTATATGATAATGTTAAGTTGACTAATCAATGGTATGACTAATACAGATGTGTGACCCGGGCCATACAAACTAGCATACCGCTAAGTTTCGTAGGCTCCCCTTTTATAGAACGAAGAGCAGGAGCCTCTCTACTCTCTGCTCTCTACTTTAAACTACAAAAACGGACTCTCTTGAGCTTTGGTAATGTGTATTGAGGTGTATGGAATGAAGAACTGAAGCCTCCTATTTATAGGCCTCAAAATGAGCAATGAACGGCCGTGCATTGGATTGCAAGGGCGTGCAAACACCTCGGGTGTAATCCCCAGGAATTTCCGGCTCTTATTTTAACTATTTTGAAACTTGTTATTTTATTATTATATGACTTACATCTTTCCATTTCAATAAAAGCTATCATATTTATCCTTTTCATTACATGAGCATACATACATACATTGGGCACAATTGTTTCATTTCAAAAATACCAAATATTTATATAAGAGATTATGTAAATAATTGTTTAATGTTCAATGAAATATATATATATATATATATATACTAGGTTATTTCTAAGCCTATATATATATATATATATATATTATAAAAGCTAAATTATATATTCTATAAAAATTAGGGTTTATAAAAATCTATATTATTTATTTTCATAGAAAATGATTTTTAATAGAAATAAAACTATTTCTATATTACAAATCCTAATTTTATGTTATAACATTTAAATATAATATATAGATTTACTAGAATTTATAAAATACAATAACTCTATATTTTATAAAAGTCATGGTTGATTGTTTAATTTCTGAAACTCTATTTCCAATTAAAACCAAGGTTTGCGCATAAAATGTTAAACTTGAAACTTGAGGGACCTGTTGTGTCAATTCCGGAAACACCTCCTCCCCCATTTCAGTCCTGGGTTCGAGTCCCGCAGGACCTGTTTTTGGACCTTTGATCTCGAACTCGTTCCTGAGATATTTTCGTACAAAATCATCAACGGCTTTATGTTCAGGACATCTAAACGATTCATCCTTCAAGTTTAATTGAACTATTACGAGCATTTCAATGGCTAACTCATAACCGAAATCCCATTGAAACTCATTTAATTGATCGATTCGTTACTACATAAATTGTGTATAAATATGCACTCCTAATCATGGACGACACTCATTACAAACACCCCATACTCTCAATTGCATCGCATATCATCCCTGGAACACAAATTGTCATCGACGAAGCTCGAACCTGTTCGTCCAGTTGATCTCACCCTAAACGCAACCAGTTCATGTAATTTTGGTACCAATATACTCGTATCAGTCTCACGAACGAAAGCCCTATGATTCGGGTTTCACTCGTCTATGTAATCGGGTCAATTGGGGACCTAGGGTTTGCGGATTTCAATTGGGGAAGAATATGACTTGGGATTGTTCTATTTAGTTTAAGCGCATCAGGTTAAGACCAAGGCATAAGCCCTGGTCTGATGGTTAAGTGTGTGTGCGTGTGTGTAGCCGGGTTTGACGCGGGTTCGAGTCCCGGTGGCCGGTTTTTTACATTTATTTCCTTTTTATGTTTTTAAATGCTTAAACTAATTTTTAAAATTCTAATTATTTTTTATAAAATTAATAAATATATTTTTTTAATCTCTATAAAAACATAATATATACAATAATTTTTTTGTCTATTTTATTTTATTAGAAACACATTATAAACATTATAAACTCTTAAATAAACAATATAAATGAGTTAATTAAACAAATCTAATTATGTGGTTTTAGTTATAAAATAATAATGCTTATTAAACCAATTTTAATTATTTGTTTAAGTATTATTAATCCATATTTTTTTAAAACACATAAGTAATTATTTTAGCAAAAATAATTATTTAAAACATTTTAAGATTTCTAATTATTTTAGATAAATGGTTATACAAAATTCAATCAATTTCATTTAACATTTATGTCTGATTAATATCTCTTTTATAATTCTTTTAAATAAAAGAGATTATTTAATAGTTTAATTAATTATTTTATTATTTAAACCTTTTTTCATTCCATAATTTATTTATTAATTATTTTTAGAATAACTATATGAATAAATCCAAATGTATTAATAATTAAACCTTTATCTATAATTTATTTATTAAATTTTTTTAGAATAATTACATAAATAAATTCAAACATATTTACTATATAAATAATTAGAAATTTTAATTGATTCTAATTAAATTTATAAACTATTTTTATTATTTTAATATTAGTCATGAACTTATATTTTCCTACAAAATATATACAATCCCACATCCAATCCCAAACCCTATGAAATCCTAAAATCTTATAATCTTCTTATTTCCATCAAACATACATTGAGTTGGAATACAATCATTCATGTACGTTGATTATGAGAAATCCTCACGAGGCCTACCCAACATTAGCAATTCCTATTATTTCTAGCTTCATTACACGGAGTTTCATAGCCCCGTTTTACCTTACTTTTGTTTACAAATACTTGGAGTGGAACATGTGTTACATTACTATGCATACACAATTCAATACCTATGTTCTTATGCAAATGTCTTTGTACTTCACGTCTTAAACTACTTGGTGACCATACGTGTGTTTATTTTAGTATAATCATTAACTTGCGTGGAAGGCCTAAGTTAGAACCTAACATGATCATTTATATGGGAATCCGATTCATTACTTAACATAAACCTTGGCATTTTTGTGTTTACATTTTGGTACTTCACGCAATCCGGGGGATTGTGCATACATATTAACATGGCTTGATTGTACGCTTTGGAACCTTGTATATTTTCACATTTATGCATTAGATTTGATTTGAACATATTGAATTGTAAACCTTTCTCAAACTTTTGTTGGTGTCAAAACCTATGTTACTCACCAACTACTTGTAGTTGACATTTACTTACATGTTTCAGGTGCACATGTTTGACGACCCTGCTTGATCACATAGGGCTATGGACCTAGCAATATATAATTTAAATTTTGTTATGCTATGAACTATATGTTGGGACCTTTTGTGTGTGACATGTAGCTTTGTATAGGTCTTGTGTTATCTTTAGTATTGTAATTAGTCTTTATTGAAAGTTAAGTGTTGTAACAGGCGAACTTAACTAGTTCGCCTATGCCATGTGTGTGGGAACTTAATAACTTCGCCTGTGGCTAACTTGTTAAGTCCGCCTATGGCAGTTAGTATTTCTTATAAATAGTGCTTAGTCTTTGTATTCTGTAACAATCTGATATCTTGTAAGCACATTTATCTGAAGTAATACAAGGAGCATTTAGTGATTCTTGTCTTGTGTGTTCATCGTGTGTTCTTATCTGTTCGAGACACGTTTACTCGTTAGGATTCCGCACTATGAGTATTCGTTGTGTGTTATACGTCTGAGATCGATCCGTAGACCCGCTGGGACCTACAATTGGTATCAGAGATTTTGCTCTTGATTAGAGATCAACGTGTGACTCCGTTTCGTTCTGATTTGTATCAAAAGATTGAGATTTTTGAAGCTTTGTATTTTGCTGAGTTCTTACAAGTTGTCGATCATATCTTGGCTGAGATGATCGATTGTGGAAGTGTTTTAGTGAAATTGATCCGATAGAAGTGTTCTAATTCGTGTTTTGAAGAATCCTACGGATTGAAATTGATTAATTTCAACAAATTTGCAAGATATGATGTTTTTCAGGGTAGTTCGTGCGTTTGGGTGTTAGAACATCTCCTTCGTGTTCTTCAGCTGATACATGCGAACTTAAGGATTCTGTTAGCAGGTGAACTTAACCGGCGAACTTATTAAATTCTCTTCCTATGGATTAGGCGAATTTTGCCTAAGTTCGCTTAAGGAAGAATTTGTTCAAAATTTTTCTAAGTGTTGAACTTTTTCAAGAATTCAAAGTTGTCAAATTCTGATGCTAGTGTGAGCAATATGACTAATATTCTGAACTATGAAAATGAGATTGGTACTCAACTAAACCACCAAGGTTGATGAATCTAAAGGATTACTCGAACTAGAAAAGT
Source organism: Smallanthus sonchifolius (assembly GCA_023525975.1). Lineage (NCBI taxonomy): Eukaryota > Viridiplantae > Streptophyta > Magnoliopsida > Asterales > Asteraceae > Smallanthus > Smallanthus sonchifolius. The sequence continues at coordinate 28,203,940 of CM042031.1, forward strand.
CGATTTGAGAATTATGTCAACATCAATGATACGAGTATGTGGATTCCAATTGCAGAAGGATATAAACATCCTACTCATTCTCATATGGGTGTATCAGATGCGGAAAAACCAGTTCCAGCACTTACTGTGGAAGAGAAAACTTTGTATCATCGAGTGAAAAAGGCACTTGCTGCTTTGTCTATGTGTCTGCCTTTAGGTATTTATCACACATTCAAGAAGTTTAAAACATCACGTGATCTTTGGGAAGGTTTAGCGAAGAGATATGAAGGTAGCACAGATATTAAGAAAAGCATAAGGGAATTACTGAAGAAATAATTCAGTGTATTTAAATCTTTTGAAGGAGAATCTATTGATGAGTTGATGTCTAGGTATTATCACTTGTTGAGTGAAATGGTAAACAATGACATATCTTACAAGAATAGGAAGGTACTTGAGAAATTTCTGGATGCATTGCCTGCTCACTTTGAGATGTATTCCATAGTGATTAAAGAACAACCAGGGTTTGATGAATTAAGTCTTGAAGATCTTATGGGAAAGATTCAATCAAATGATTTGAACAAGCAGAAGAAAGATACAGTTTATCAAGATCCTAGCATTTATTTTGGAAAAGGAACATCGACACCAAAGTCTGGAGTTGCTTTGTTTTCAGGAGAAATTTCTTAAGGTCAAGGTTCAAAAGAAAGTTCATGTGGTGAATCATCATGTTATGTTGCTTCTAGTTCTGGATGTTCAAAGAATTGTCACAATGATACTCATTTGTGTTCTCAAAAGGTGGCTTCTAAAGCTGCTGATGACATGATGGCCAGTTTCCTATTGGAATATTATATAAGAAAGCTAGTGGTGAGAAAATATTTGGTGGAGTTGGTTATTGTTCACAATAGGATGATAAAGTTGATGGGGGAGTTGGTTACTGTCCTCCATTCATTGGAAACTACATAACTAGAATTGTTAAAATAGTGACTGATGAAGATCTTGAGCCAAAAACTATTCTCAAGGTTAATCCGGTGACAAGAGAAGACCAGTGAGGATGAATTTTTTGATTCAAAGAAGGTTGAAGGGAAAGTCAAAGAGTGTAAGGTTGTTGAACCGGTTGTTGTCAAGAAATTCACCAGAGATAAGTGCATCTTGACAGAACCTGATGAAGACATTGAGCGACCAAAACCTAAAACTTTAAAACCTTTTATGAGTGCTGGGTTTGATTTTCAAGAGATTGATAAAATTGAGAAAACTTCAACTGCTGAGTTTATAAAAGAAATGATTGAAAGTGATACACCCAAGGTTGTTCAATCGTCTAACAATGTCTCTTAGTGTGAATCATCTTGTTCAGGAAGTGTTTAGAAAGAAAGGTATGCTCGTGTATACAAGGAAAAACGTGCATGTTTTCATTACGGAATAGTTGGTCACATTCTGATGAACTGTCCAGATAAGAATATTGGAAAGCGTTTAGAAGATCCTAGGATGGGAAGATCATTTGTTGAGCCAAAGACAAAATTTGTGATGAAATATGCTGAAGTTAAACCAGTTGATAAAGTTTCAGAGGTTCAGGTCAAGGCAAAGGTTGACTCAACTATAGTTAAATCTAGTGTATTGTCAAATGAGATACAATGGAAAAGGTTAAATTATCAAGACCTCAAAGAAGAAGAATAAAGAAGAAGCTTAAGAAAATTTTGGAACAACATGTTGAAAAAGAAGTAGGTGAAACTTCTAAGAATTCCAAGCCTAGTGCGAGTGGTCAGTAAAAGTGAAAATCAAATGTTCAAGTGTCTGATTATATGAAACAATCTCCTAAAATTGAGGAGAGATTTGATTGTGTATTAAAAGAAATTGTTTATTTCGATGAATCAGGCCGACCCAAGACCACAATAGCTTGGGTCTCCATTACTAATTGAATCTTAAAGTTTATGTGCAGGGAACACCAAGGAGGACTGTAGGCAACCATTGGTACGTCGACAGTAGATGTTCTCGTCACATGACAGGAAATCTTAAATTATTGGAAAATGTGAAAGAGATACAAGGCCGATATGTAGCCTTTGTAGGGAAGAAGGGAGGCAATATTTCTGGTCAAGGAACTGTAACAAATAGAAGATTGAGCTTTGAGAAAGTCAATTATGTGGAGCAGCTTGGACACAATCTGTTGTCTGTTTCACAAGTCTGTGATAAAGATTTCTCATTTCACTTTAACAAGTATGAGTGTTTCGTGTTGAAGCCTGGATTTGAGAAACCTGAAGATTGGATCCTAATGCGAGCTCCAAGGAAGAATGATACATACATGCTTGATATGAGCACGGCGACAACAACTTCGTCTATTCCGACGTGTCTTCTTTCTAAAGCTTCTGAGTCCAAATCAACTTTGTCGCACCGGAAGATGGCTCACATAAATTTTAGAAAAATGAACTTTTTAGTGAAGAATGGGCTGGTTTTTGGTGTCCCTGCTATGATATTTTAGGTGAACGAAGACTGTATTCCATGCAAGAAGGGGAAGCAGCACAGGAAATCTCGCGAATCTAAGTTGATTAATTCAATTGTGACTCCTCTTGAGTTGTTTCATAAGGATTTATTCAGACCTATAAGTGTTAAGAGTGCAGGCGGAAAATCATACTGTTTGGTAGTGACTGATGATTATTCCAGATTTCTTGGGTGAAGTTTCTTATTTCAAAGGATGAGACTGCTGATATTCTTAAGTTCTTGATCGTGGGACTTGAGAGTTTGTTTAAGCAAAAGGTCAGGAGGATTCGTAGTGACAATGGGACAGAATTCAAGAATGGAAATATGGGTTTATTTTGTTTACAAAAAGGCATCCATCATGAATTCAGTGCTACTTATGTTCCTCAACAGAATGGTGTAGCTGAACGAAAGAATCGAACGCTGATTGAGACGGCTCATACAATGTTATCTGACTCAAAGTTGCAAGTCACATTTTGGGTAGAGGCGGTAAACACGGCTTGTCATGTTCTTAATCGTTTTTTGACCGTGAAGAAACACAACAAAACGTGTTATGAATTTTTGAACAATCGAAAGCCGAATCTAGATTATCTGTTGCCCTTTGTAAATCCATGCACTTTATTGAAGGCAAGAGATGTTCCAACGAAATTCATTGGGAAGGCAATTGAAGGAATTTTCTTGGGATATGTTGCAAATTCTCGCAACAAACGGGTGTTCAATAAAGAGAGCAGACAAATTGAGGAGTGGTTTCACATTGATTGTGATAATCGCACGGCTCCTCGGGATGCTAAAGGACCATCATGGGCTTTTGATTATGATGCTTTGTTCAGATCCTTTAATGTTCCTCCAGCGGTGTCTTGTGTTGAAGCAAAAATTTTATATCAGTCATGCTGTAACAATGATTCAATTGTCGACCCACGATCGGTTATTCCAATTGTGGTTACTCCTTTTGTTAATCCACAGGTACAACACAAGACAATGACAGTGAGGATGATGAAATTGTGTTTCAGGAATCTTCTAATGATATCCAGAACATAATTGATGATTCGTCTACATAGGCACAGTCTGAGGGGGAGATGGCTTCTAATCTTGATGTTGTGATTCAAAGTTCTGACATTCCTCAAACTCGTGTGCATAAACATCATCTGACTGATAACATTATTGGTGATTTGAATGCAGGTGTTCAAACAAGACATTGTTCACTTGTTGAAAATTCATGTTTATATGCATAGATTGTGGATACATGTATTATGGAGACATGTTTGAATGCTTGTTTTATTTCTCAAACAGAGCCAAAGAATGTGGCTGAAGCGCTTGATGAAGATTGTTGGATCGAGGCTATGTGTAAGACATGCCACAAAAAATGTCCAAGATTTGGCTAAGGTACAAACCATAAGGGCTATATGTGTAATTAACCTATAGATCAAGGTTCAAAAAGTGAAAATCATGAAAATTCAACGGTAAAAGACCATCACGGACAGTAACGGTCCGTTACGGGCTGGGCACACGAACCCTGATAGCTTGCCACATGTCCAGTGACTCATCTTCAAAATCTGACGCGTGGAAACCCTATAACGGACCGTCACGCCTGGTAACGGTCCGTCACGGCACCAGATTCACCCTGGTGCGCCACGTATCACTCCATAACGTACCATCACGCCTGTTAATAGTCCGTCACGACCATAATTGACCAGAGGGCAACACGTGTCTGATGACTCGCGAACCCTAGTTTGGTGACGGACCGTCACCACCCGTAACGGTCCGTCACGGTCTCAGAACTTGCCCTATAAATAGTTGTTCGAGTTCATTCCCATTCTTCACACCAAAAATGAACTCTCTCTTCCATCTCATATTCTAGAGACCATCTAGTTCACTCCCCACGATCCCGGTTCGATTCCCGCTCTTCGTAGTGCCCGGTTAAGCAAGAAATGCTCGTAGAAGTGCTGGTATGCTTGAGAAACCAAGTTAAAAAGATAGTCTATAAGCTTTCGACTTAGAGGCTCATTCTTATAATCATGGTGAATACTTTATCTCTCTGAAAACTTGTGTCAAACATTTTATTTACGAAAATGGCCAAATAAAGGTTAAGGAAAAAATGCTCAACGTTCTTCTATGAACAAAGCATTCAGGCCATAGATATGCGTAAAACTTGCAAGGGATACACGGGTTTCGGGTGAAATTCCTGGATTGCGGCCGGTGCTTGTCTTATAACAACTTCAAAGGCAAACCTGTCCACTGTTATAAGACATGACGCTAGTGTCAACTGTGGTGCGATTGAACAGGACGGGTCTGCTGAATGTGTGGATTGAACATAAAGTTGTGATTATGAAATTATTACTTGTTTGGGGCAAATGATTTTAAATGTCAAGATAATTGTATTCACCAGCATTCGCACTGACGTTTTATTTTCATAATATTTTCAGGAAAAGAATAAACTGAAATAAGAAAGTGGTATGGGCAGACATCAGATCTGACCCGAATGTGATAGGCAGACATCAGTTCTGACCTATGAAAGGATAGAGTTACACGTTGGATTCTCAGACCTCGTGTGTAGAAAATCCTAAAGAAAAGAAAAGGGGTATAGAACCAGGGGATTGATCAACCCTGAGTAGTACTATTTCCAGTGGCTATAAATGTATTGATTTCAAACGCTGTTTTGTAATCAAAATCAAAAGGGTATTTAAATCCCTAAGTTTATAAAGTAAATATAAAACTTTTGTCTTCCAACTATGTTTTGATATTTACAAATACAACCCTTGAGATTGAAAGAATGTTGAAATGATCCTTTTGAAAAAGACTTCCGCTGTAATTATAAAAAAACTTTGAAATCAAAGTTCAAAAGTGCTGATACCAATCGTGGGTCGCACGCGCCCAGGTGGTGTCCGGGGCGAGGTGTGACGGGGTTGGTATCAGAGCCACAAGTTTTAGCGAATTAGATACTTGGATCTAGTATCTAGGCTTTATCCATAAGTTTATCTATTACTTCAAAATTAAGATAAGAAAATAAAGGTAACCTTCTGACCAGTATTTGTTATCTGACAAACGCAAGTGTTCTGTCTAAGGAAAGAGCGGTGTATAAATCTCTCTCCTAGACCCGTCGCTCTTACCTGGGAACATATCTGTTGGAAGTACTACTCTGGAAAGATAACCATCCTTGTAGAGCTTTAGTTAAGATAAGGATACTGGCTTTAGTATTTAAGTCTTGACCAAAAATAAGATAAGTACTAATATTTTAAGATTGCAGATGTCTGGAGATAATTCTGTACCTGTTTATTATGACCCCAGTCGTCTGACTAAACAAGAATCACCTGAGTATCATCCTTTAGGATCTCGAATGAACCCTATCTCTTCGCCCTATTATAACGATGATACGTTTGCCATTTTCCCTAATAACAACTCTCCCGAATACCACCTTTAATCTTATAACTCTTCTAGTCAATGGATGGATGCTGGTTCTAACTTCGGCAACTCGAATACAAATAACCAACAGCTGCAAGGAAATGATGAAGCCGAATCAAGTTATATCCAGCAGAATAATTGAACAGAAGAGGATCCATCTGAGGAATCCCACCAATATGAACCTGTTTCTGAAAACTCGGAAGAGTATCCATTCAATAATCCTATTTCAAATAGTTTCAACTATCAATCTTATAATTCTGAAACTCATGTTTTATATGAGCCCTATATGTTTCCTGAACCTATATGATGGCCCTTTCAAAGAGTATTTCCAAACTCCTCCGGAATACCAAAATGTTTATAATGAAATTATGATGGGACTTCGTAAGCCCCCTCCTCAATATTGTTATCCAGAAAGCATGCTTCGCCTATTGAATGTTTAGACCGTTCGTTGCGCCAAACGGACGAAATAACAAGAAAGAAGGTAATGGACAAAGCAAGAACCAAATTCTATGGGAAACAAGTTTACGAGTATGGAGAGGACTTGATGACTCTTGGAAAAGAACTTATGAAAGATTAGAATCGTTTTTATTATATTTTGTAATATATTTCTATAAAAATAAAATATTGTTTTGTTTATTTTTCAAAAAGGTCGGAAAAGGCAAGGGTCCTAGCTTTATTCGTAAATTTGCTCCAGCTAGTTATTATGAACGAAAAACCAATTAAACAACTATAGAAAATAATGAGGAAACTGAAAGTTCAACTTTTAGAAGCCTCGGAGAAATAGGAAACTCTAGTGTTCCCTATAATCCTTCTATAAGTTTTCATTCTGCTCCTACCGCTGGAAGTTATAATATCACTCCTATATATTCCCGAAATTTTCATGAATGATATGCCAATATACCTTATGAAAATAATTCTGAAAAAGAAGAACGTGCTGACTCTAATATACCTTACATTCCATACTATGAAATGATTCCCATCCCTGCTCCTCATATAAATGAGAATGCATCGGGATGTGAAAGGGAACGAATATTGCTGAACAGAATAGCTGGAACAAGAGAAAGCTGAGGTTGAAACTCGGAATGCTTTGCTAATAAAAGCTCTTAAAGAAAAGAATTTTAGAAATTTCTAGGAACAATAATTTATATAATTTCTATATGTATCTTCTTCTGTAATATATTATTAATAAAAAGGGTTTTGCTTTGATTCCAATTTCATTTCTATATAGTATGTCGAAAAATACCGAACCTTCACAACACACTAGGGGAAAGAAGAAACAGACAACAGTTGAAAATACTGCTACTAAATCCCGAAAGGAACTCCAAAAGATGATCACGGAAGGGATCAAGGACTCTCTTCCAATGATCTTTACTGAATTAGAAAAGAGACAAGCCGATAGGCTATCGGCACAGCCATTAAATCAAAAATCTGTCAATTCTCAACCATTAACCTTGCATGACCGAACTATCACTCACTCCCAACCAATTACTCTGAAACCTGAAGGTTTCGCAACCCATAAAACCGAGAAGACTAGGAAAGAAAAATATCACCTTAACTCTTCAGAAGATGAGAGTATGGGTAATAACTATGGTCATATAGAAAAGAAGAGAAAAGTAGTTGGCTGTACATACAAGATGTTTCAGGACAGCAAACCATATAACTTCTCTGGGAGAGAAGGAGGAATTGCCACATTAAGGTGGATAGAAAAGATTGAATCCGTACTTGCTATCAGCAAATGTGCTAAAAAAGACAAGGTTCTTTATGCCTCGAATTTATTCAAGGATCAAGCATTAGAATGGTGGAACAACATTTTTGCTGCCAAAGGAAGAGAAGCAACCTATGCAATAGACTGTAATGTTTTCAAAACCCGAGTACAAAAGAAATACGTTCCCCAGAATGAGAGGGAACAGATAGAAGTAAAATTCTTGAGTCTTAAGATGATAGGAACAAATCATCAGGAGTATTCAACCAAACTCCTTGAATATGATAGAATAGTTCCACATCTTGCTACCCCTGAAGCAAACCTGATAAAACATTATATTTGGGGTTTGATTGGAGAAATCGTGACATGGTCAAAGTCGCAAATTGTGCATATCTTGATGATGCTATGGGTCTAGGAGCATCACTAACCAGCAGTTTGATTAGAAACCAGGAGGAGAGGAAAAAGAGGAGAGAATCTGGGCAAGGCCCAAGTGGATCAAGGAAATACAATTTCATTCCCTGAAATAACAACTCTTCCATTCCAGAATGTCCCAAGTGCAGGAAGAGACACGTAGGACAATGTCGTTCTAGAATTTTCTGCAACTTTTGCAAAATGTCCGATCACAAAGCAAAGAATTGTTTCAAGAAGAAACAAATCACTTGTTTTGAGTGTGGTGAAACCGGCTACATCAAAACCTGATGGGACTGGTCCAAAATCTACAGATGGAGTAAAGAAGAATGTGCGAGCATTCGTTCTCCATACTCATGAAGCAGCAGGTATGCCCGATGTCATTACGAGTACATTTCTTATCAATGATATTTGCGCTCGAGTTTTGTTTGACTCTGGTGCAAACCAAAGTTTTATAGATCATAGATTATGTAGAGTGTTAAATAAAACTCTAGCTAAATTAGACATGAAATACGTGGTAGCAACTGCCAACAGTGACTTAGTCCAAATCTCTGAAATCTTAAACAATTGTAATATCACACTATCAATACATGTTATTCCTGCACAACTGTTGCCAATGACTTTGGCAGGTTTTGGCATTGTTCTAGTAATGGATTGGTTAGCCTCTAACCAAGCCCGTATCCTGTGTGATAAGAAAGCTATAGAATTTCGTTCAAAAGGCAATATCTTGACTATACATGGCGATAAATTATCCAACTTTGTTGGAATAATTTCCATGTTAAACGCTACAAAGTATTTACAAAAAGGATGCTTAGCATACCTCGTATCTGTAACCACTGACACCGGAAAGAAGATCGAAGATGTGCCGGTTGTAGCTGAATTTCCTGATGTTTTTCCCGATGAACTGCTTGGAATTCCACCTGAAAGAGAACTAGAATTCAGAATTAATCTAGTACCCGGTACGGCACCAATTGCGAAAGCCCCGTACAAATTAGCTCTAATGGAGATGGAAGAATTAAAGAAACAGTTGGATGAATTGCTCGAAAAAGGATTCATAAGACCAAGCTCGTCGCCTTGGGGAGCTCCAGTCTTGTTCGTTAAAAAGAAAGACGGTTCAATGCGCATGTGCATTGATTATCGTGAGCTGAATAAAGTCACGATTAAGAACCTTTATCCACTCCCCAGAATCGATGATCTCTTTGATCAACTCCAGGGAGCTCGATGCTTTTCAAAAATCGATCTTCGTTCTGGCTATCATCAATTGAAAGTCCAAGAAGAAGATATTCCCAAAACTGCCTTTAGAACTCGGTATAGTCATTATGAGTTAACGGTAATGCCATTTGGACTTACTAATGTACTAGCAGCTTTCATGGATATGATGAATTGAGTTTGCAAACCTTACTTGGACAAATTCATTATCGTATTCATTGATGATATCCTTATTTATTCCAAGAGTAAGGAAGATCATGCTAATCATTTGAAAATCTTGCTTGAACTCTTGAGAAACGAAAAGCTTTATGCTAAATTCCCAAAATACGAGTTCTGGTTATCAAAAGTTCAATTCCTTGGACATGTCATTAACATTGATGGAATCCAAGTTGACCCGGTTAAAATTGAGGCTATATCCAAATGGGAAATCCTGAAATCTCAAACCGAAATCCGTAGTTTCCTTGGTTTGGCTGGTTACTATCAAAGATTTATCCAAGATTTCTCCCGAATTGTTGTACCATTAACTTCTCTGACTCACAAATGAGTTAAGTATGAATGGGGTCCTAAACAATCTGAAGCTTTTGAAACTCTGAAATTGAAACTGACACAAGCACCCATATTGGCTTTGCCAGATGGAAACGAAGGCTTTTCAGTATACTGTGATGCTTCACACACCGGATTTAGTTGTGTGTTAATGCAAGGAAGAAAAGTTATTGCTTATGCTTCCCGTCAATTGAAAACTCATGAAAAGAATTATATGACTCATGATTTAGAATTGGGCGCCATAATCTTCGCATTAAAATTATGGAGGCACTATCTATATGGAGTCAAATTTACTGTATTCACTGATCATAAAAGCCTAAAGTACATATTCAGTCAGAAAGAACTGAATATGAGACAAAGACGTTAGATGGAAGTCCTAAATGATTACGATTGTGAAATTTGTTATCATGAAGGCAAAGCTAATGTTGTAGCTGACGCCTTGAGTAGAAAGGAACATGAGAAACCTAAACGAGACCTAAACTTGTGCTTTAAGACTCGATCTCCAAGTCGATCTTATCACTCGTATTAAGGAATATCAGAAACTCGCTTTGCAAGAACCCAACCTTGAGAAGGAAGGATTGGGAGGAATGATTGACCAATTGGTCAAGGGTAATGATGGAATTCTTAGAATGAATAAAAGAATTTGGGTTCCTATCTATGGAAATGTACGTAAAGAAATTCTTGAAGAAGCCCACAAATCCAAATACTCCATGCACCCTGGAAGCGATAAAATGTATAAAAACCTAAAAACCAATTATTGGTGGATAAGAATGAAGAAACATATCGCTATCTATGTTGCAAAATGTTTAACCTATTCTCAAGTAAAAGTTGAACACCAAAAGTCTTCTGGGTTGTTACAGCAACTTGAAATTCCTGTATGGAAATGGGAAATGGTAACCATGGATTTCATTACTAAACTTCCTCGAACTAGTCATGGGAATGATACAATCTGGGTTATTGTTGATAGACTTACTAAGTCTGCTCATTTCCTTCCCATGAAAGAAAAGTTACGCATGGATAAGTTGGAACAATTATACGTTAAAAAATTCTATCATTAAATGGTGTGCCACTATCTATTGTATCAGATAGAGATAGTAGATTTACTTCTCAATTCTGGTAAAGTTCCCAAAAAGCTCTAGGTACAAAATTAAATCTTAGCACTTCCTACCATCCTCAAATGGATGGGCAGAGTGAAAGAACCATTCAAACCCTTGAAGACATGTTAAGGGCTTGTGTTATTGATCTTGGAGGAAGATGGGATGACCACTTACCTCTAATTGAATTCTCCTACAATAAAAGCTATCATATCGTAAATGTCAAACTCCAATCTGTTGGTCCGAAATAGGTGAAAATCAGTTATCCGGACCTGAAATAGTCCTAGAAACGACTGAGAAAGTTACTCAAATTAAAAGATAGATTGAAAACGGCTCGTGATCCTCAATATGCTGATAAGAGACGAAAGCCGTTAGAATTCAACGTCGGTGATACCGTTTTGGGTTTCATCATGGAAAGGCGTTGTAAGATTTGGAAAGAAAGGAAAATTAAGTCCTAGATTCGTAGGACCATTCAAAATCCTGAAAAGAGTTGGGCCTATGGCCTATCAACTCGAATTACAAGAAGAAATGAATGGAGTACACGATGTATTCGATGTGTCAAATCTACGCAAGTGTTTGGCAGATGAATCTCTGGTAATACCCCTACAAGAAGTAGAGGTAGATGAAAAATTAAGATTCGTGGAGCAAGCTCTTCAAATCGAGGACATGCAGGAAAAGAGATAAAAAAGAAAGAAATTGATGATCGTGAAAGTAAAATGGAACTCCAGACGTGGACCTGGGTACACGTGGGAACTGGAGTCTGAAATGAAAAAGAAACATCCTCACTTGTTCGAATAATCTCGAGGATGAGATTAAAACAAGTTGGGGAGGATGTAACACCTGCCACAAAAAATGTCCAAGATTTAGCTGAGGTACAAACCATAAGGGCTATAAGTGTAATTAACCTATAGATCAAGGTTCAAAAAGTGAAAATCATGAAAATTCAACGGTAACGGACCGTCACGGACGGTAACGGTCCGTTACGGGCTGGGCACGTGAACCCTGATAGCTTGCCACATGTCCAGTGACTCATCTTCAAAACCTGACACGTGGAAACCCTATAACGAACCGTCACACCTAGTAACGGTCCTTCACGGCCTCAGATTCACCCTGGTGCGCCACGTATCACTCTGTAACGGACCGTCACGCCTGGTATCGATCCGTCATGACCCAAATTGACCAGAGGGCAACATGTGTCTGATGACTCACGAACCCTAGTTTGGTGACGGACCGTCACCACCCGTAAAGGTCCGTCAAGGTCTCAGAACTTGCCCTATAAATAGATGGTCGAGTTCATTCCCATTCTTCACCCCAAAATCAACTCTCTCTTCCATATCTTATTCCAGAGACCATCTAGCTCACTCCTGACAATCTCGGTTCGATTCCCGCTCTTCGTAGTGCTCGATTAAGCAAGAAACGCTTCTAGAAGTGCTGGTACGCTTAAGAAACCAAGTTAAAAAGATAGTCTATAGGCTTTCGACTTAGAGGTTCATTCCTATAATCAAAGTGAATACTTTATCTCTCTGAAAACTTATGTCAAACATTTTATTTACGAAAATGGCCTAATAAAGGTTAAGGAAATAATGCTCAACGTTCTTCTATGAACAAAGCATTCAGGCCATAGGTATGCGTAAAACTTGCAAGGGATACACGGGTCTCGGGTGAAATTCCCGGATTACGGCTGGTGCTTGTCTTATAACAACTTCGGAGGCAAACCTGTCCACTGTTATAAGACATCACGCAAGTGTATACTGTGGTGCGATTGAACAGGACGGGCATACTGAATGTGTGGATTGAACATAAAGTTGTGATTATGAAATTAATACTTGTTTATGCCAAATGATTTTAAATGTCAAGATAATTGTATTCATGGGAGTTCGCGCTGACGTTTTACTTTTAAATGTTTTCGGGAAAAGAATAAACTGAAATAAGAAAGGGGTTTAGGCAGACATCAGATCTGACCCGAATGTGAGAGGCAGACATCAGTTCTGGCCAATGAAAGGATAGACTTACACGTTGGATTCTCAGGCCTCGTGTGTAGAAAATTCTACATAAAAGAAAAGAAAAGGGGGATAAAACCAGGGGATTAATCAACCCTGGGTAGTACTATTTCCAGTGGCTATAAGTGTATTGATTTCAAACATTGTTTTGTAATCAAAATGAAAAGGTTATTTAAATACCTATGTTTATAAAGTAAATATAAAACTTTTGTCTTCCAACTAAGTTTTGATATTTACAAATACAACCCTTGAGGTTGAAAGAATGTTGAAACGATCATTTTGAAAAAGACTTCTGTTGTAATTATAAAAAACTCTGAAATCAAAGTTCAAAAGTGATGATACCAATCGTGGGTCGCACGCGTCCAGGGGGTTCCGGGGGCGGGGTGTGACACTATGCAAGAGGAGCTTGCTCAATTTGACAAATTACATGTTTGGGATTTAGTTGACCTGCGTAAAGGTTCAAGATCAATTGGCACAAGATGGGTGTTTAAGTGCAAACGTGATGATAGAGGCGTGGTGGTAAGCAATAAGGCAAGGCTTGTTGTTCAAGGATTTAACCAACAAGAAGGTGTTGGCTACATGGAAGTTTATGCTTCGGTTGCAAGGATAGAGGCGATCCGATTAATTCTTGCTTACGCAACGTTCAAGGGATTCAAGGTATTCCAGCTAGATGTGTAAAGTGTTTTTTTGTATGGAAAGGTGAAGGAAGAGGTATACATGAAACAACCATCTGGTTTTGAAGATCCCAAGTTTCCAGACAAGGTGTTTAAACTTGATAAGGCGTTATATGGTCTTCATCAGGCTCCTCGCGCTAGGTATGAAACTTTGTCAGTGCACATACTCGAGAATGGATTTCAACTTGGCCAAATTGACTCCACTCTTTTCATCGGAAAAGCAAGGGGAGATATCTTACTAGTTCAAATTTATGAGGATGACATAATTTTTGGGTCGACAAATATGGATATGTGTAAAGATTTTGAGAGAGTTATGAAGCTGAAATTTGAGATGAGTAGCATGGGAGAATTGTCATTCTTTTTGGGTCTTCAAGTTGATCAGAGAGAAGAAAGTTTCTATATTCATCAAACGAAGTATGTGTCGGATATTTTGAAGAAGTTTGAAATGTCAGATACTTCAGCGTTCAGTACTCCAATTCCTGTAAATCACAAACTAGATTCTGACTAGAAAGGGAAGGAAGTGGATTGTAGTTTATACATTGGAATGATCGGGTCTTTAATGTATCTAACTGCGTCCAGACCTGACATTATGTTCGCGGTATGCTTGTGTTCGAGGTTTCAATCTAATCTCATCTGATTGCTGTAAAGTGGATTTTCCGATACTTGAAGGGTAAACCAATATTAGCTTTGCGGTATCCTATTAATTCTGATTTTGATTTAAAAGCAATGTGTTAGGACATGTTTTGTAACTGTTATAAAATTCTGTGTAAGTTCGTAGAGAGGCGAACTTAATAAGTTCGCTTAAGCATCTTTGAGGCGAACTTACTACAAAACTGGTGTTTATAAATAGAGGAACTTAGACAGAATAGAGGTAAGTTTTAGACAGAATAGAGAAGATATCAGGAGGAATTGATTAGAGATAGAATTATTGTAAACTGATATTTGTGGTGGAAATACAAAGCGTTTATTTACACTGTTGTTGTTGATTGAGTTACACGAGCACGTTGATCATGGATTCCGCACGTTATCACCGTGTCATACCGCGAGTCTAGAGATCCGTCACGCACCGAATTAGGGACCTACAAGTGGTATCAGAGCTTTTGCTCTTGATTAGCAGAAGATTCGTGGTGTTTTCGTGTCCAATCAACATCAAATTTCTGAGATTTTGAAGATTTTTCATCTTTTTTGTGTTCTTGATAAAAATGAAGAATTTTTGATCTTTTTGAATTGATTTTTGATTCTTTTGATGAATTTGATCGGATAGAAGTGTTCCTAATCAGTTCCTACACATTCCTACGGTTCAATTTAATCAAATTCCATCAATTCAGCAAGATATGATGATTTTCGTAATTTTTGGTTCGTGTTTGGTTGAACAGCTGATGCAGGCGAACTTAACAATTCTGTTGCAGGCGAACTTAGACAGGCAAACTTAATAAGTTCGCTTAGTGAAGATCAGGCGAACTTAATAAGTTCGCTTGGGGACAAGTTCACTTGGGGTTAAGTTCGCTTGGGGTCAAGTTCGCTCAGTCAGGCGAACTTATTATGTTCGCTTAGGCAGTATCAGGCGAACTTATTTTGGCGGGAAATTTCTTCTTGTCCAAATTTTTTAGGGAAAGCTTATATGGTCGTTTTGAAATTTTGAATTTTTGAAATTTTTTAAAAAGAGTATTTTGGCGGGAAATTTTTTCCGTATATTTTCGCAAAAATTTCAAAATGTCAATTTCATGTGATGATAATGAGATTGGAACTATGCCACAGAGACTTTTGTGCATATCAGATTACCGTAGCTGGAAAGTCCGGTTCGAACAGTTCGTATCAGAAATTGATGAAAACTTTTGGACATCCATATTTGAAGGATATGTGCATCCTACTTATGACTATATGGGATATTGTGATGTTCCTAAACCAGTGACAGCTATTACTAAAGTAGAAAAGCAGAAGTTTGATCGAGAGATGAAAACGTGTGAAACTTTAACAATGTCATTAACAAGAGAAATCATTCATAGCCTCGGGAAGTGTCCAACTTCAAGAGAACTATGGGAAGCCTTGAAGAAAAAGGGTGAAGCTACTACTCAAGCATTTGTGGTCTTGATCAAAGCAGAAGTAGTAAAGCAGAGTGTTTCTGAAAGTGATTCTTCTACCGAGTTAAGTGATAGTGAGAGTATTAGATCTGGTGAAAGTACTCAGTCTACCGAGAGTGATGTAGAGACTGAAGTAAGCTTCCAGACAGTTGAAGATGATCTGAGTGTATCAGACACTGATGTTGAGCCAGTCATTGCTGATCAAAAGGGTGAAGCTGATGATGACGTTTTCATGGCTCCTGGTGCATCTTCTTCAGAAGTAAAACCTGAGGTATTTTCTAACTCTGAAACGTTTTGTTCTAACTGTGTTTCAGTTAAGGATAAAATGATGAGGGTTATGGATGACAACGTCAACCTCATTTGTGATATGAAATCCATGCACACGGTAAACCAGAAATTAAAAGATAATGAGAATGTGTGTATTGAAAGAATAGAATCATTGAAGAGGGATATAAATTCTCTGACTTTGAAGATCAAAGAGCAGGCATATCACCTGGATATGTCCTTTACAGAAATTGAGAAACGAAATAATGATCTTGTTGAGAAAGATAAGGAACTAGCTGAATCTAAAGCAGAGGTAATCAGATTGCATAGAAAGTTAGAAAGCTTTGGAAATTCATCATTCTTATTAGAACATTATCATAATAATACTAAAGAGGGGAAGGGAACTAATGGTATTGGTTATGTTCCTCCACCATTCAACGAAAATTATTCTGTGACACCTGAGATTATAAAAGATGAGGATTTAGATCCTAAGACTGTGTTTAAAGTGAATCCAGTCACAGGTGAAGATATGGGGTATTCTGATGAAAGTAATGATGAATATTTTGATGAAGCTAAGGTAGAGGGGATACCGAAAGAGATTAAGAAAGAAGACTCAAAGTTTGATTCTAATTCATCTGGTAAAAATACATTTGGAAGTTCTTCAAACCCAAGGAGAGTTCCATATTTCATAGATTATAAAGGACATGCGTACATGTTTTCATTGTAATGAGATGGGACACATGGATGACAACGTCAACCTCATTTGTGATATGAAATCCATGCACACGGTAAACCAGAAATTAAAAGATAATGAGAATGTGTGTATTGAAAGAATAGAATCATTGAAGAGGGATGTAAATTCTCTGACTTTGAAGATCAAAGAGCAGGCATATCACCTGGATATGTCCTTTGCAGAAATTGAGAAACGAAATAATGATCTTGTTGAGAAAGATAAGGAACTAGCTGAATCTAAAGCAGAGGTAATCAGATTGCATAGAAAGTTAGAAAGCTTTGGAAATTCATCATTCTTATTAGAACATTATCATAATAATACTAAAGAGGGGAAGGGAACTAATGGTATTGGTTATGTTCCTCCACCATTCAACGAAAATTATTCTGTGACACCTGAGATTATAAAAGATGAGGATTTAGATCCTAAGACTGTGTTTAAAGTGAATCCAGTCACAGGTGAAGATATGGTGTATTCTGATGAAAGTGATGATGAATATTTTGATGAAGCTAAGGTAGAGGGGATATCAAAAGAGATTAAGAAAGAAGACTCAAAGGTTAATTCTAATTCATCTGGTAAAAATACATTTGGAAGTTCTTCAAACTCAAGGAGAGTTTCATATTTCAGAGATTATAAAGACAGGCGTACATGTTTTCATTGTAATGAGATGGGACACATTGTGGTGACCTGTCCTTACAAAAATAAAGGGAAGAAGCATGTATTTCCTGAGAAGATGAAGCCTGAATCAAAACCTGTTGCAAAATCTGGCGTTCCAGAGAAAATAAAGCAAAAAGAAGTTCATGTAGGAGAATCTTCTTCAAGTGCAGCTTATCGTGTGAAGATTCCTTATATGAGAGAATGTAGTGAGAAGAGATCTTGTTTTTACTGTGATCTTGTGGGTCATATTCGGATTGCTTGTCCTCACAAAGCCAAAGGTAACCGACATGTTACTCCAGAAAAGGTAAGAACTCTTGGTAAGCCTTATGTTAACCCAAATGTGGTTAAACCTCATCATACACCAAAGGGTAATTCAAAATCTGAGGTTAGGCTTTCTAGACCTCAAAGACGGAGGAGAAACAGAAGATTGAGAAAACTTTTAGAACAAGAGCTTTAAAAATCTAAACATTTTTCAAATGAACATGATTGTTCAAACACTTCACATTTTAAGCAAAAAGAACTTAATGAACAGAAGTATGTTTGAAAATCTAAAGTTTCTATTTCTGACTCGTCGGAACAATCTCCAAAAATCGATGAGAGATTCGATTGTGAGTGGAGTGAGGTTTATTATTTTGATACAGATGGACGACCCATGACTACCATGGCTTGGGTCCTAATTTCAAATTAATGTTTCTTGTTAGATGTGCAGGATTTACCAAGAGGGACTATTAATACCATTTTGGTTGTTGATAGTGGTGGTTCTAAGCACATGGCAGGGAATGACATCTGCAAAGAGTAAAGAGTTGTTAATAACTGAGAATATATTTGATTCAACGACTTGATGCTCAAGGGGGAGAATATGTCACACACAATGTTTTGGAAAGAGTTTTACAAGTCCAAATGATAACCTGAAACTTAGGATGACAATGGTGAGCATAAAGTCATTGATGCAACCATTTGACTAGACATAACTGTGTTGGTGACAGAGGCAATGACATTCAATTACATTACATCGGTTTGAGTTTTTAATTGATTGACTTGCTTAATCCTGAGTAACCAAGTAAAATGTTTTTCTTAAAATGTTTTCATGGAAGGTTTATTTTTGTTTGTTTTACTTTCTTTGAAAAAGATTTTGAAAAAGCCAAACAAATTGAAAAATATAAAATCGACTTTACTTGAAGTTAAAGAAGAGATGATAGTACATCAGTAGATGTTCTTTCACACATGACCTTAGATTGACTGGTTGGTGCTTTATGTTACTATATCTGAATTATATGTTTTGATCTAAACTTCAGAGACAGCACAAATAGGAAATGATAGCGTTGTGTATGCATATAATTTGAATTGTTAGTAGACTAAAAGCGTCACTGAACTATTAGTAGTGTGAAAACATATTTGCATATGTTACAACTATGATTTGAACTCATTTTATGCCTGGGTGTGTGTGTTAAAAGATCACTATCAGATAAAGAATATTAGCTTTTAATAAATATTTTCCTATGAGATCAGTTTCGGGTTATGTCCTTAGCACTATTCATTCGATTTGCTTCAGTGCCCATGTCCCGAAAAGCATGCAATTTGAAGTATAATCAAGATATGTACTTGACAACATTTGTCAAACATATACTAGCCCTTGTATTGATAAATCATCTTTACTGATTCCATTGAATTCATAATCCAGATAACAGTTGGATCCACGTACCTGAATCTTATGATTCCACATATATAAGCCAAAACATTGAATCATTCGATTCTAAATCTCAATGATTCCTATACAATCCAATTTGGATTCTTCTATTCATGTGCTAAGTGATGTCTCCTCATTCTGGAAATTCGGATAATCTTTAGTAAATTCTTATATGTCTTGAAGATAATGCATTTACTTTCTGTTGGCATACTAGTTGGGTACACGTTGTATTTCATACTTAAATGGTACCTTAACTCTTATCACGAGAATGATCCGTAGAAGAGCCATGTGGACCTACAAGTGGTACCTTAACTCACAAGAAAGTGGGAATCAGATGCTTTTGCTTCAAATCTTATAATATTGACAATTTGAATTTGTGTGTCATAGCCTGATCCTATTTTCTTTGAATGTTTATCGCGTATCATAACATGCAATATGAAAGTCTTGAAAAAATAGAGTGTGATATTATTGAAAGATATTGGTTTGATTGGTCAAGGCTTGAAAGAATGACATAGGATACCATTTGATATTATATGGATTTTATATCCAAGATGTGTGATTGATATCTCATATATACCGATATGATCTTCTTACTCGTGATGTTCGACCAAAAAGATGTGATTTTGTATTTTACATTTTAGTTTGTACAAAGGAAAACCAAAAATATTTTGTGTTTCTTATGTTTGAAAAACCAAAAAGATTTTATTTTTCCAGCTTCCATGGAAATCTTAATTGTTGGTTATTCTTGGTTGTTCTCCTTTGCAAAAACTGAATATTGCAGATAGAAGTTGACAAGGGGTCCTTCTCCCAAGTTTTCTTCTAGATAAAAAGAGAGTGCAGATGAACAAGACGAAGACTACAACTTGTTTGATGATATTTGAAGACGGATGACAATCTTCTGAAGCTGTTGTCAAGGGGGAGTCTGTTGGAGCATATTCTGGTGACAATTACATAAAGACTCTTACATACAAAGACAATTACAGACATGAAAATACAAACTAAGACTCTATCCAAAGTGTTGTCACAGGAAAGTGCTTCAACAAACTCCCCCTTGACAACAGCTCGGGATCTTCATCGTTTTCAGTCTTCAATCTTCAGTCTTCACAGCAGTCCATCTTTAGCTTCCATCTTCTTCTTGTATTCAAGGCAGAACTTGATCACCTTGTCACACAATACCTATCAGCTAGTACCTCCAGATCTTTCACATAAAAGTTGATGAAGCAAACTTCATCAAAGATTCTGATCAGTTCCTTTGGCACTATGTTCCCACTTTCTGAACGTCCCTTTCCCATGATCACAGCCTCGCCTGTTTTTGGATCTACGTACCAGTACCACATGTCACCAAGAATATCCTGAGATAACTTGCTCAGGGGAATCTTAGTTTCACATCGCACTGGCTTGTATACCAATTTCTTTAAGTGCTTCTTAGTCACAGGATGCACAGCGTGCTTATCCTTGACTCTCTTGAGAACTTGAGGCTTGAACATTTCAATGTTCCCAGATCTTGCTTCACGCTGCAGAACCACCCACAAACCCATCGCTACTACATGATTACACTTACCCAGTAGCTCTCGGTTTGCTAGGTTCACAAGGTCGTATTTGGGCAAGGAGCTGAACGCTTCACCGGTGGGTTTCAAGTATTGAACCCCCCTAGATCTTTTGATAGTGAATAGCTGCTTATCCTCCTCGAACCTTACAGCCAAGATCATCCCTGTTGCTCCGTGCTTGTCTATGATTGACGTCTTTTGCCACACAGGAGCTGGACCCTTTGATGATGTAGAAGGCATGTCTGTCTCTTTAGGTGCCTCTGGGTCCACAGGTGCAGGGTCGACTAGGGAGGCTTCAGTCGAGGCTTATACCTTCCTAGCCTGCTCGACTAAACCTGTGTCAAGTGGAGCTTCGAAGGATGGAACTTCAAAGATCTCTCCATCTTCTAGCTCGTACTCTCCTTCCCTGTCACCCTTGGGAATCTCTATTACCACGTCTTCATCATCATCATTCCAGTCATCACCAGAGTCGATCTCTCCTTCTTCCAGATTGAAGAGAGCATCGATCTATGCTTCTTTTGAATAGTCAGGCTCTAGATATAGGATCTCATCATCAGATAAGTCCTTAAGTACTTCAGCCACTGACTTCCATTTATCACAACCACCAGAGGTATCACCACCCTCTTGCTGAGTAGACTCCCCCTCAGCCATTGGAATAGCAGAGATGGGCACAATTGCCAAAGCTTGGTGCTCACCTTCACTAGGACCGGCTTCAGGATCCTTGTCTTTATCGTCATCCTTAGTCAAGTCGACTGGATGACAAGGCTCAGCACCAGTGGATTTCTTTTCTTTCTCTTTCTCTTTCTCCTTCTCCTTCTCTTTCTCCTTCTCCCCCTGAGCATCAAGCTTCTTGGTCAGTTCTACAACAAATTTGACCATCGCTTCGTTCTCTTTTCTTTGTAAATCCAGCCTTAGCTCAAATGACGTTCTGTGGCCTAGAATCATTTCATTTGTCTTCATCAACAGCTCATTCTGTGCCATTACATTCTTCAGTCGCTCATTAGTCTCCGTTCTCTGGCCATGGAGAATCCTAACTTCATCAGCCAGTGAATTAATCTGTGTTTGTTGAGCATCAGATTCCTCCTTTGACTTCTTAATAGTCTTCAGCAGTCCAGCAACTTGGGTTTCTAGCACATCGATCCTTGCCTCATTCGGATCAGGATGCCTAGACGATGACGCTTCAGCATTATGGATAGGGGAGGAGAAGATGGTACCAAAGTCAAACCCTTGTGAGAAATCTTCATAAGTGAAGGGTTGACTTGGAGGATCAATGGTGGGAGTTGGGAATTGGGATGAGATGATGGGAGTGGGTGTTATGATAGGGGTGATGGTGACATACTCTGTGACAATTGGAGTAGTCACCGCCACTTGGACTGATGTTGTAGGGAGGGTTAACGTCACAGGAACTTCCTCTGTGACTGTCGTGACTACCACGTCAGCTTGAACTTGTGGTCTTCTCCTTCTACGGTATAATTGTTGTGCTAGTGGGGTAAAGGCTGAATCTGGACTGGCAGCTGGAACTTGTACTTGCTGCACAGTCGGGACCTCTACTACCCTGGGGATAGCAACCTCTTGCCTATCTCCCCTGTTCTTATGAATGCTTTCCCTTCTTTGTCTTTCTACAGCAGCGTCAGAGTTAGAATTTGGCTCATATTCGCTACTTGAGCTTTGTCACTTTCTTTTGGAGGACGACTCAGGTAGGGTTACCTTAGCCGTTCTCCGTGGGTGTACCTGCGATGGTGCGTCACTAGAATCAGAAGAATCTGATTCTGTTGCTTCTGAATTGGATTCCTCAGCACCACCATCACCGCCTTCGTCGTCTCCATCCTTAGACGATCCATCATCACTTTCCATTTCCTCCTGTTGTTGTTCCTGTTGCACATCGGAGTGTTCACTCATTTCAGGCTCCGAGTCGTGGCTGTACCATCTCCAGTCTTCAGGTGCCACATATGCTTCATTTAGAAGGTGGCCAAAGAGTTCTGTGTGCACAGGGGTAGGTTCTACACTGCCTGGCTTTAGGAATTGAGCAAATACTCTTTTGTCCATCCGCTTGACTTGCAGTCTCTCCCCTATAGTAGGAAGGTTTGGCAACGCGTCATTTATCAAAAGTTGCACAAACCGAGGGTATAACAAGAACTGAAACCTCTCCGCTGTGTTGATCTGGTCTTAGATGGACTTAAAGATGTAGCGGGAGAAGTTGTAGCCCTTGTTGAGAGAAAGGCCGACCATGGCTGCTGCAAGGTCATGACCCATGACATCTTTCCAAGCTTTCCTTGATGAGATACACATAATCATGACATGGGCGAAATATCGCCATTGGTCTAATACCCACATCTTTTTATAAGAAGCATAGTCCCTCGCTCCGACGTGTCCCATTCTTTGTCTCCAACAGCCATCCACAAAGTAGTCTGGATAGGCTGTCGGGTCGGTCGCGAGGTCTCTGAACTGTAGGACCCTTCTTATAGTATCTTCAGAGAAAGCAATAGCCTGACCTGCAACGGTAGCCCTAATGACATTGGGGGATACCGTGCAGTCGTGCTCCGCCGACTCCCAGAATTGTTCGAGATAGGGTCTTGACACGATCGGGTCAGCAGAAATGGCGTAGCTGATTCTTGAACGGTTCAAGAAATCAACTATGTCTCCGTACTGCAACGCTGCACCCTTCCATTCTGGTTCAGTGTTAGCTAACAGGTTGAATTCGTTAGTAAACGCCTGAGCCATGATCTGCAAAAACACATAGAAAACATAATCAGAACAACACGTATCATTGGAAATGGATAAACATGACTCAGTATAGCAGTTAGACTTAGGAAATTTTGCTAAGTGTTGGTCCTTTGTTCTTGCGTACTTAACAAGTACGCAGGAATTACTTCTTGCGTACTTGTTAAGTGCGCAAGACTTGCACTTCGCCAAAATTCCAGAAATCTCAACTTTTAATCAGAAGAGAGGCATTGCCGTGGATTATGGTCACCACAAGGTTGAAATACTTGATTAAGACCTATGGGACCACTATCCACCGCAACTAACCGCTAAACCCGTCAAATTTTTGACCTAGATGACGACCCAGTTGAACTAACGTCAAAATCAAACCATGTTAAGGACAAATTAGGAGTCAATAGGTTTCGATTAGTGATTATTAACAAGTTTTAGGTCTTAATTTGCATTTAGAACACCAAAATAGGTCAATAATTTCACACTCAAAACCGTCGATGAATCGGTCGAAAACATGGGATTTAATGGATGATACGGACCGAGATTCTCACCAAGTAAATGTTAGATGATGATTAAACAATGAGCGGGACGAAAAATCCGGTTGGAACACTCGAAATTTTTGAGGAAAATGGTCGGAGGGAATATCACAGGAGAAAAGGTTTGAATGAACCGAAAGTTTTCTAACTCCTGTTTAAATACTCCGTACATTTGGGTCTTGCGTACTTAGCAAGTGCGCAAGACTTAACTCTTGCGTACTTGACAAGTACGCATGACTTAAGTCTTGCATACCTATAAGTACGCAAGGTTTAATTCCTGCGCACTTAGCAAGAACGCAGAAACCCTTGTGTTCCACAAATTTCAACTCAAATTACGAAAATTTCAAGTCAAATAACGAACAAGATAAAAACGTTCAATCAAGAGGATTCAAAATCAATTCAAGAATGTTAAACACAAATATTTTTGGCTTTTCTGATTAAACAAGAACTATACACAAACTTAAAATCTTTTTGATCTTTTCAAGATAGATATACACACATATTCACACAAACTATTTTTGATCAAAGACACGAGCAGAGGATTATATCAGGCTATCTTTTAGCAAAAACGATACAATTTAAACATCAAAGAATATCGAATCATGTCATGGATTACTATTTATTCATACGTAATAAGCACATAAACAAGTAATTCAAATTGATAGTATTATAAGATTTGAAACTATAAGCATCTTTGTATCACATTCTTGTGTAGTAAGGTATTAATTATAAGATATACAACGTGTACCCCATTGATATGCTAGAATAATGTAAATTGCACTATCTCAAGGCATCTAAGATTTTCCCAATGATTTTCTAAATTTTCAGAATGAAGTTACATCAATTAGCACAGAAAAATCAAGCAGAATCCATAAGGATTATCAGGAATCATAAGATTCAGAATCAAGTGATTCAGTTGTCCTGGTTTCATTTGATTTTCTTCATTGTATATCGGAATGATGATTCAGGATAATATATATGGTGATTGAATAAGGTAAGGGGATCCAACTTTTTTCTGGATTTGATTTCAATGAATCAGGAATGATTCAAGGGTGAATACATGCTCAACGGTTAATGTAGAGACATGCCTTGATTCAATCTCTCCTTGCATACTTGTGAGTATGGGCAGTGAGATGAACCACATTAATTGTGCTAACGACATAACCCGACACTGACCTCAAAAGAAAATTATTGCCAAAATCTAACATCCTATATCTAATAATGATCTTTTCTATTCTTTTACGCACACACACTTGCAAACATGGGTTCAAATCACAGTTGTAATTTAGATTTAGTTTCCACACTACTATTGATTCAAAGACGCATACAGCCTACTGACAATTTAAATTACTCGTAAATAAGTAGATTAAAAACATAATAAGTTAAATAATTAAGTAAGCATGACGCAATCATTTCCCATATGAGCAGTCTATGACGTTTAGATCATTTATGATGTACTATCATTTCCTCTTTTCTCAAGTTAACTTTGAAATTTTCTTCATTTTCTATTTTTTTTTTTTTTTGTAAAATATTTTGAAACCTAAAAGAACTATACAGAAAATTTAAAAAGAAATAAAGTTTAACTTCCATGAATTGAATTGAATTAAGAAAAATTAATTTTCACTCAGGATTGAACATTCCTAT
This sequence comes from Smallanthus sonchifolius, assembly GCA_023525975.1. NCBI lineage: Eukaryota > Viridiplantae > Streptophyta > Magnoliopsida > Asterales > Asteraceae > Smallanthus > Smallanthus sonchifolius. Next base: position 28,229,269 of record CM042031.1, read on the forward strand.
CAAGTGGACAAGATGCTTAAAATGGGATCGATCAAATGCCTTTGTGAAAAGGTCAGCAAGATTGTCATCCGTGTGAACTTTTACAAGTTTAATTAAATGCTTTTCAGCACAATCACGGATGAAGTGATGACGAATCTCTATATGTTTAGTTTTGGAATGTTTCACCGGGTTATTTGTGATGGACATTGTGGCATTGTTGTCAATGAATAGAGGAGTTCCAGTGAAGTTTAAGCCGTAGTCTCTCAACTGCTGCTGAATCCACAGTATCTGAGAACAACCGCTCGCTGCAGCAATGTATTCTGCTTCACAAGTTAAGGCAGAAACCGTTGACTGCTTCTTACACTGCCAGGAGACCAGTCTGTCTCCTAAGAATTGACATCCACCAGAAGTTGACTTTCTGTCAAGGTTACAACTGCCATAATCTGAATCAGTGTAAGCTTTGAAGTCGAATGACTGCTGCTTAGAGTACCAAAGACCTAATCGGGGTTTCCCTTTCAGGTATTTGAAAATTCTCTTCACGACTATCATATGTGACTCCTTCGGTTGAGACTGAAACCTTGAGCACAAGCACACAACAAACATTATATCGGGTCTTGAAGCTGTGAGATACATAAGTGATCCGATCATCCCACGGTACAATCTGCTGTCTACAACCTTTCCATCTTTGTCAGGATGCAGACCATGATTGACTGGGATAGGTGTTCCATAAGTACTGCTATCATTCATCTTGTATTTTGATAAGATGTCCTGCACATACTTAGTTTGATGTAGATAAATGCCATCCTTTCTTTGACTGACTTGCAGACCCAGGAAGAACGACAATTCACCCATATTACTCATTTCAAATTTGGACTTCATCACCTGCTCGAATTCCCTACACATCACTTCATTGGTATATCCAAAGATAATGTCGTCGACGTATACTTGTACAAGAAGAATATCACCTCCTGCTTTCCTAATAAAGAGGGTCGAGTCAATCTGTCCACGGTCGAAACCATTAGACAGTAAATGCTTAGATAATGTCTCATACCATGCCCGCGGTGCTTGATGAAGACCATAAAGTGCTTTGTCAAGCTTATACACTTTATTGATATTATACGGATCTTCAAAACTGGGAGGTTGAGTGACATAGACTTCTTCATGAACTTTACCATAAAGGAAAGCACTCTTCACATCAAGTTGATAGACCTTGAAGCCGACATATGTGGCATAAGCCAAGAACACTCGAATGGCTTCAATTCTAGCAACTGGGGCATATACTTCCTTGTAATCCAAGCCCTCTTGCTGATAAACACCCTGAACAACCAATCTTGCTTTGTTCTTCACAACAACATGACGATCATCCGTCTTGCATTTCAAGACCCATCTGGTTCCAATTGGCTGAAAGCCTTTTGGCAAGTCAACCAAATCCCACATGTGCAACTTTTGGAATTGAGATAATTCATCTTGCATCGCCTCAATCCAACAGTTGTCAGTGAGAGCCTCCTTCACATTCTTCGATCTAACTGGGATACGAATGCAGCATGCAAACATGTTTCCATGACACCAGTGTCAAATATCTCTGTGTAAAGACTGGTGTTCTCAGTGATGGTTCGATGAAGAGTCTGAACACCGGCATAAGGATCACCAATAATGTTGTCGATTGGATGATTCCTATGCACTCTCGTCTCCGGTACAATCGGTTCCTGAATTTCTGGATCAAGATTCGTGCTTAACTCCCCCATTTCCTGTGTTCCAGAGGAAGAAGATTCAATGTTAATTGGATCAGCTGGAACTTCATTTCCTACAGTTGTGTTAGGATTGGCTTGAGCGTCATCTCCAACAACAAGAACATCTTCACTGTCATCACTGTCATGAGTTCCAGATGCAGATGCAGCATTGGAATCAGAAGTTATAATTGGTACAGTAGCACAAGTAGAGAAGCTTGAGTCATCACCGCCACCCAATAATTCATAAACGTTTGCGGCGTCAACTATAGATAAATCAGGAAGATTGAATGACTTGAATAGCGCATCATAATCAAAACCCCAAGTTGGACCTGTTGGTTCGGGTGGAATGCTTTGTTTACTACAATCCACTTCAAACCATTCATCGACAGTACGAGTTCCTATGTTGTACACTCTCTTGCAAGGCGAGTTGGCAACGTATCCTAAGAAGATGCCTTCCACTGCTTTTGCATGAAACTTAGACTGGCGGTCTTTGTACTGTAGCAACAAGGAACAAGGACTACCAAAACTAACTAGGTAATCAAGATTGGGAAGTTGATTGTTGATCAACTCATAACAAGTCTTGTTATGCCTCTTCACAACCAGAACTCTGTTTAAGACGTGACAAGCTGTATTAAAGGCTTCTGCCTAGAAAGTGACAGGAAGCTTTGCATCCGACAGCATAGTCCTTGCAGTCTCTATCAGTGTTCTCTTCTTCCGTTCAGCAACTCCATTCTGCTGAGGCGTGTACGGCGCGCTGAATTCGTGACGGATCCCTTTCTTGAGACAGAAATGCTCCATCAAATTATTCTTGAACTCAGTTCCGTTGTCACTCCTAATTCTTCTAACTTTCAACTTGCAAAGAGATTCCAAGCTCAGGATCAAATATTGAAGAATATCAGCAGTCTCGTCTTTAGTACCTAAAAAATGCACCCAAGAAAAACGTGAGTAATCATCAGTTACAACCAGACAGAACGACTTACCTCCAATGCTGCTGATACTTATGGGGCCAAACAGATCCATGTGTAATAGCTCCAAAGGGGTATTAATAGAGTTTTGGAGCTTGGGCTTGTGAGACTTCCGTTGCTGTTTGCCCTTTTTACAAGGCATACAGTCATCTGCAACGGTAAATCTCAGCTTAGGAACCCCGGTTACCAAACCGTTTCGGACAAGATGATTCATTTTACGATACAAAATATGTCTGAGTTTCCTATGCCACAAGATGGAGTCAAGCTCTGTCGCTTTAGAAAGCAAACAGGTAGGAACTGATGAGGTGGTTGTTGCCACGTTCATATCGATCTGATAGGTGTCGTTGGTTCTTGGCGCTCTCATCAGGATCCAATCTTCTGGAACTTCAAAACCGGGTTTGAGAATTAGACATTCTGACTTGTCAAACATCACCGAGTACTCCTTATCACACATTTGGGAGACACTCAACAGTTATGCTTCAGCTGCTCGCAAAAGTTGACATTTTCAAAGCTGACACAACCGTTCGAAACCACGCCTTGACACATGATGTTGCCGCCTTTTTCTCCGGCAAAGGCCACATAGCTGCCTCTGAATGGTTTCACGTCTTGAAGCAAGGCCATGTTTCCTGTCATGTGCCTGGAACATCCACTATCTACATACCAGCGGTTAGAGATAGTACCCTTCGGACGTCCCTGCACGAGTCACAAAAGAATTAGTTAGTTTTGGAGACCCAAGCCATGGTGGTCTTGGGTCGTCCATCCTTTTCAAAATAAACTACTTCCTTTAACTCACAGTCATGATGACTGTTCAAAATTGATGAATCTTTAGAAGAAATAGAACTAGGAGATTGAGAAGTTTTGGATTTGGCAGTCCAGGATCTCTTCTATTTCTTAACCGGAACAGGAGACTTTGGTTCAACTACAGCAGGTGAACTTGTGGAAGCTTCACCTGATTGAACTGAAGTCAGTTGTTCAAGCTTTCTCAACCTCTTGTTCCGTCTCCTCCTCTGTGGCTTAGAGAGTCTTGCCAAAGGTTTCTCACAGTATGTGTACTACCAGAGGTAGATACACAAGGTACAGCAGGTTGCGTTACCTTTCTTGGAACAGATGGTTTAGCTTCAGAAATGATCTTAGGCTTTACCATCGGTTTGACTGGTGGTTTCACCACATTTTGCTTTGGATGTTTGGGAGATGGTTTCACTTGTGGTGACCTGGGGATAACAGCTGGTTGTGAAACAACAGGCCGTTTCCCTTGGTTCTTAGAAGGACAGTTGACAAAAATGTGACCAACCAAGCCACAGTGAAAACAGTTCTTCTTGTCTACATAAGTTCTCTTGTAAGGCTCATCAGATCTGGCCTTAGATAACTCAGCATTATGAGAAGGAAGAGTTGGTTTATGAACATTAGTCTGAACCTTACCAGTTTGGTTTTTGGGAGTATAATATTTTTCCAAATTTTCTTTATACCCAAGCCCATAGTGAGCTGAAAAAGCCTCTTTCTTTACTTGGTTAAGACTTTTATACCCCCCGTAAAGCATTACCTTTAGTTTATCATTTGTTTCAATGATGTCGGGTTCAGTTAAAATGAAGTTATCACCATTATTGATAACGTTTTTCTTTACCTTTTGTTCAGTCAACAACTCCTCATATACTACTCCTTCAGGGCAAGAGTTAACCGACCCGTCTTCAGAAGCAGTAACAAACTCCTCACTAGATGTGGTGTTAGCCTTACTTGAGGATTCATCCTTTTTAGGGGAATCATCCTTATCAGAGGACTCATCTAGACAAGTGAGATCAATGTCTATTAAGCTATTGACAAACTTCCCGCTCACTGGTGGAGGAATGGCATTAGTACCCAAACCTAACCCATTCAGTTGTCTTACCACTGACTCGTAGTGTTCCACCACAAAGCGAGAGTTTTTCAACTTCTCATTAGTGCATTTTAACTGCAAGATCTCATTTTGTAGTTTGTTGATTTCATTGTTCCGTTTTTCTAACCCCTTGTATGCAACATCTAAGTGAAGCTGTTGATCACTTATTTTTAAAGAATATTCACATTTTTCCTTTTTCAACGTTTCAATAGAACCTCTAAAACGTTTTTCATTTTCTTTATAGTTTAGAGCTGCCAAACTTAGGGGTTCGATTTTGTCTTGGAGCCTAGAATTTTCAAGTTTTAGCCCTTGACATTTAGAACATGAAATAACAGAGAAAGGGTTAGAATCTACCTCAGACGATGAACTTGTTGCTTCTCCAATGGCCATGAGAGCAACAGCAGTGGTCGATTCCTCTTCATCAGCTACAGGAGTTTCCATTTCTTCAGCTTCCTTCACCTCCTCTGTAGCAGCAGTTGTAGATTCTTCTAGGTCAGCCATAGAAGCTTCCCTTTTCTCTGCTTTCATCATCTACATGATCTCAGCCACGAGACCGACCTGGGTTTGTGTGATGATGGCATCCTCAAGATGAACACCCCAGTCAAAGCTGTCGTCCTGTTGTGCTACCAGTGCATTAGATGTTCCACTTTGGCTTTGAGTGTGGTGGTTTGGATTGTTGTGGCCATGGCTGTTTCCTTGGCTGGGCCGGTGAAACCAGAGGCAGGTGCTCTGTCTTTCTAACACTCACGAGCAAAGTGTCCATAGTTCAGACACTTGTAGCATTTGGCCTTGGATTTGTTAAACCCGACCTTGGCATTAGGATGCCCGCCAATAAACTTTCTTCCTGTTCTGTTCAGGAAACGCTTGGCTCTCCTCAATAGCATGGCCATATTCCATTGGATATCCTTGTCCTCCATGTCATCTGGATCCACTTGATTAAAATCTTCTTCAATCGTCTCTGGATCAGTAAGCTTGCCACCTATGAAGTTTTCATATGCAAGCATGCAAGATGAGAATAGCGCTACATGATCTTCAGCTATTCTGGCTATAGCTGAGTTGTTAGCTGGAGACGTAGCAGGAGGATTTCTTGAGGTATTTTGATGATGAGATCCCAACCCTGATCCTGAAGCATAGCAAGCATGACCACCACACCCAGTTGAGTGGTCTTCTTCAGTAGGATTTCCAGTGAAGAGGGCAATTCCAGAGCCATATGACTTGGATGTAGAAGTCGTCCCGTGATACATAGAAGGGTCTTGTATCTGGGGTCTACCAGAGCTCTCCTTTCTTCTTAGGTTCATGTCATGAGCTTAAACCTTTCCTATTGCCTCCTCAACTGTCAGCTCATAGAATTTAGGATTTTCCCTCATCAAGGTTGTGTATATCTCAAATTTGGGTAGTAAAGCATCCAAAAACTTTTCCACCATCTCTTCATCCGGATACCTGAGTTCAAAAGCCTTCAACTCAGTCTGTAAATGATAGAACCAAGAGATGAGGTCATCTAAAGATTCGTTTTCAAAATATCTGAAGCACTCATACTGCTTCCTGAGAAGATACCGCTTACTGTTCTTGATGTCACTACTTCCTTCGAATCTCTTCTGTAAAGCTTTCCAGAGATCCTTAGAATTGTCATACCCTTGGAAACTGTGGAACAATTCCCGAGTTAATGCCATAGTGATCGAACCAAGAGCCTTCTTTTCTCGATCATAAGCTTTCTTTTCTTCATCATCAAGCTTAGAGATAGGCTTTGGCATCACCTCATCAAGATAGATGTGTGTGGGATGCTTATATCCCTCAAGGATTGGTATCCATAATGATGAGTCTATATATGAAATGTAGTGCTCGAAACGTGCTTTCCAATTAGAATAGTCGTTCACGTTCAGCAACTTTGGTGGTTTCTGTGGTGTACCGATCTCATTATCATAATTCAGCGGGTTTCCAAGATTCTGAAGATTCGACATAGTGAACACTTAGTCAAATTTCAGAAAAGTCAGACAGTTGCGCACTTGGTTTTGGCCTTGCGCACTTGAGAAATGGTCTTGCGTATTTAGATTTCCTCTTGTGTACTTGTAAGTACGCAGGAGTAGATGTAAGTACGCAAGATATAACTTAAGTTCGCACAAGTTCAGTCTTGCGCACTTATAAGTACGCAGGAGATAAGTCTTGCGTATTTAGTAAGTACGCACAAAACTGTACTTTTTGCCAGAAATGGTAAGTATGCACAACACCTTTCCAGCAACTTTCACCAAACTTTTCCGGTCACCTGAAATTCGCCGGAGATTGTAAAAATTGGTCTGATGATCAATGCAAATGAGCCAAAGGGTCAGAAACTTGTTTCTAACCAACCTTTGATGCTCAAAACACTCAAATACACAACCAAAATCAGTTTTTTTAAGTGATTTTTGTTTCTAAAATAGTGCTCAAGAGCTACCCCTATTTTATCACAAAAATCACCAAAAATACCTCTTTTTGCTTGTAAAAACTCTCTAAACTCACTCACAACACTCGAAATCAGGAGCAAGAGCTCTGATACCACTTGTATGTCCCTCGGGTGTGGCGGATCGTCACATGCAAGTGGGTCTACTAGTCGGACCGGGTGCGGAATGCCCGTGACTAGGTGGAGAGTCTTGCTAAACAAAGTAAACCGACAAGAGAAAACACTTTAAATGTTCTTTGTATTATAAACACTTGAAGGTTACAGAGAAAAGCACTGAATTTACAATCTGCGTATTTGCTATAATGTCTGCGTACTTAACTTCTGTCAACCTATCCTATTTATACCTGACCTGATGCCTGCGCACTTAACAAGTGCGCAGGGCAAAATGCTCTTGCGTACTTAACAAGTACGCAAAGGTATTCTTGCGTACTTGCTAAGTACGCAGGAGCTTTCTCCTGCGCACATGTAAGTGCGCAAAACACTTAGGAAGAAATGCAACATTCAATATGTAAAAGTAAATACAACTCGATAAACTAATACATAAAGACGCTTACATACAAAGACAATTACAGACATGAAAATACAAACTAAGACTCTATCCAGAGTGTTGTCACAGGAAAGTGCTTCAACAGTTTAATCCTGAGTGAAAAAGGTTTTTCAAAAAGGTTTTCATGGAAAATTTTCTTTTATTTTTAAAAAATTAATTTCACGCTTTAGTTCGATAGTTTAATTGCTTTCTGAAAAACCAAACAAATTGAAAAAGATAAAAATCGACACTACTCGAAGTTAGAGAAGAAATGATAGTACATCAGTAGGTGATCATACACACATGACCATAGAATGACTACCTGGTTTCTGTATTTATGTTTGAAGTTTATGCTTATATAATTTGATCTAAACTTCTTAGTTTACATAAACAGGAAATGATAGCTTCATGACTTACCATTACATGTTTATAATTTTTTTTAATTTGGATATCTGCATGTAATTTGAATTGTCAGTAGGCTAGAAGCGTTTTTAGACCATTATTAGTGTGAAAACATAATGATATATGTCACACTTGTGATTTGAACCCATATTATGTCGGGTGTGTGTGTTAAAAGATCATTATCAGATATAGAATATGAGACTTTAAGAATTTCATGACATCAGTATCAGATTATGTCATTAGCACAATTTTTCAGTTCACTTCACTACCCATGCCTCGAAAAACATGCAATGTGTTGTTGAACTAAGACATGTCTTGATATCATCTGTCAAGCATATATTAGCCCTTGAATCAAAATCACTTGATTATCCTGATTCATTGAAGAGATCCAGATAACAGTTGGACCACATTACCCTGAATTATCGAATCAATCGATTCTTTATTCAATCTTTCATCTGTTACATAATATCATTGAGAATCATCAAAGCCAAGCCAATCTATATGAAACATTTGATTCTGAATCTTTATGATTCTTTATATCCTCGGGATCTGCTTCTTTTTCTGTGCTAATTGATGTAATTTCATCCTGGAGAATGATATATATATATATATATATATATTCTTTAGCATAAAGTCTCATATGTCTTAAAAATAGTGCAAATTTACTTTTTGTTGGCATATATGTGGGGTACGCATTGTTTTTATATAATTGGTACTAACTCACAAGAACGTGGGATAAATACGCTTTTGGTTTCAAATCTTATAATGCTGACAACTTGAATTGACATGTACTATATTGTAAATTCGGTACGTATAAGTTAACAGGCCATGATCTGATCCTGGTTACTTTGAAGTTTATCGCGTATCATTTCATGAATTTCTGAAATGAAAGCTATGAAATATTAGTTCTGAAAATATTATTGCTAAGATATCATGTTTTACTTCACAAAGTTGTATGCTTGTTTGCTGAGATAAGATTTGTATATACACAGAATGCCATAGGTCACCCTTAGATCTGCTAGGGAATTTATATCTGATGTGTGTGTGTGTTTCATCATATATACTGATATGATCTTCTTACTCATAGTGGTCGACCAAAAACAGGTGTTTAAGTATGTACAGATAAAATCCAAAAAGAATTGTTTTTCATTTGATTTACTGTTTTTAATACATATTGAAAAATACAAAAAGATTTTAGTGTGTTTTAGCATAAAGTTTGAAAAACCAAAAAGATGTTTGATTTTTGTTTAGTGTATTCAACACAAAAATTTCAAAAACATTTTATCTTCAATTTCCATGAAATCATAATTTACATGATTTGCATGATAGGTTTACAGGTTGAAGTTTGAAGATTGTTGGATTGATAATCTAAGTGGAGATTGAAAGAGTTCTTATTCCTCACTTTGAAATTTGAACTAGCGAACTTGATGTTTTGGGTTTGCTTAAGTTCGCCTGGGGTTGCGAACTTGACAAGTTTGCGTGGTTGGCGAACTTGTCAATAGGGTATATAATACAAAGAATGGCGAACTTATCTGATTATCTCTGTTTGACTAGAGCGAACTTTGCGCGAGCGAACTTAATTGATTTTCTGGCGAACTTGTTCTTTGATCGAGATTTTCTGATATTACTGTTTCTGTTGTGTTAGAGTCCTATTCTAAATCGATTTACGCATCATTTGAAGGTAATATTACATGACTTCATCCAGTAAATTGATCAAATCAGTTGGAGTTTGATTTTAGGGTTCGCCGTAACTGTTGTATGCGACTACAGGTTGTGTTTGTGATTGAAAAGTAAAATTGATGGTTCCTACAAGTCAATCATGTGTTAGAGAATGAGTTTCCTACTTTGAATCATGAGTTTATCATCTGTTGTGAGAATTTCAAATTTCTAAGAATGCTATGAGTTCTAGCGAACTTGTTCAAGCGAACTTAATAAGTTCGCCACAGGGACTTTTAGCGAACTTATTAAGTTCGCCACACGATGCCTTAGTGTTTCAGACTTAACTTTTTTTTTGTTATTTTTTTTGTTTGTTTTACTTCTTGTTTATTTTAAATGCAAAAATCTAATCAATTATATTGAACAGGTTATGGATAGAAGGGTTGAATATAAACATAATCAAGTGGCTCTACTTGATCCTGACCAACCAGAAGCTGTTAATTACAGAGAAATCATTACATTTTAGAACAGATCAAGACAGAGAGTAGCATTATCTGCTAACCCGATGATATGCCTACAATATATTCAGCAGTTCTGGGATACAGCTGACCATGACTGTACGCTTGATCCAAATGTAATCCGGGCTACTGTGAATAACCAAGAAATTGCAATATTAGTGGAAATAATTAGAGAAGCTTTGAGTTTGGGAGGTGATGCAGAAGATCCTATTAGCTTGGCTAATTTGTTGATAACCGGATGTTTTCACAGGATGGGTTATAGGGGCAAGGCTAATGATTCACAAGCCAGAAAGGGTGGTCTAGTCGGGCAATGGCGGTACTTCATGCATGTTATAATCCAATACTTGTCACCAAGGAAAGCTGGAACAGATGGGTTGAAGTCTGTTTTACAAGGAGCCATGGTCGCTTTGACTTTGATTAGACCGTTCAACTTTGCGTTATATATCTACAAAGAGTTGGTTGCACAGATAACACCACCTGCGGGTCAGGGTTTCATTATGTACCCTAGATTTCTACAGGTCATCATCAATCACCTCATTCCTGATTTGCAACCATTGAATCCGAGACTCACCTTGACTCCAATGACTAAAAGGATATTTTCTGATTGTAGCAATATTAAGAGAGAACTCCTTTATTTGGACACATAGTTAACCCTAATTATGTGGCTCCTCCGAATGATAACTGGATAAATGCTGATGAAGCTCAAGACAACCACAACAACAACAAGTACAATAGCAGCAGGTACAGCAACAACCAGCACAACAACAAGCACCACAACCACAATTGCAACAGCAACAACCAGAACAGCCACAACAACCAGAACAAGCTCATCCTGAAATTGAACAACAAAATGAATCGGTTGATGAGAACTTGTATGCTAATCCACCATCACCATAGCCAGAGAATGTAGAAGCTGTTGATACTAGCTCAAGTTCTATTTCAGGTGAAGAAGTAGAGAAAGAGAATGAGTCAATTGACTCAGAGGAGACTGTACCAGACTTTAGCCCTGAACACTATGTTCAGTTGGTTAAACATCCTAGAGTTGAGAAGAAATTACCAAGGAGAAAGTCAGCTCGGGGTCCTCCTCCTGGTGCTGTACTTGGAAAGAGACAATTACAGGATGAATCTTCGGATTCTGAATATGTTCCTGATCCTACAGTTTCTAAGAAAACAAAAGCTATAGCAAGTGCTTCAAATGAGAACGATGATAATGTCTTTATGGATTCATTGTTTATTACACCTACACCATCACTTAATCTTACTCTAACTACTACTCCATCTGTACCTCATCAATCTACATCACAAGCAGACACTACTTCAAATGAGAAAGATAAAAAGATACGAGTATTGTAACAAAAGGTATATACCTTGGAAGCACAAGTTATAGGGCTTCAAGGCCAAATTGATGTTTTACTAGCAAGTGATTCTCAACATCAACAACAAATCAATTCCCAGAATGGCCAAATAGCTGAAATGCAAATTTTGTTATCTCAAGTGATAGGGCGCCTTGACGCTCAAGGAGAGAAATCAGAGAAGCCTGGGAAGGATAGTTGTCATACTGATAAAATTCAAAAGAACAATGATAATGATGATGAACCAGACATGGATAGACAAATAGGTGAATGTCAAGACGGTGGTGGTGCTACTGGTGGTGCTCTTGATATAGTTCCCATATCCATGGTGCGTGGTGATTCTGGTTCAGGAGATGATATCCAAGATAAAGATAGTGAACAAGACAAAGATATTCAAGTTATAACTGATATGCTAGATGATTCTTTCTATGAAGATTCTGATGCTGATTTGGATGATAAGCTTGATGATGAAGAAGATGTTTCTAATATTGAAGAGGGAGAGACAGTGGAGGTAGAGCTAGAGAAGGATGAAGCCAATGTGACTTATGAAGGATGTAGTGGAGTGACTGTAACATTAGACTTTGTCCAAGACAACATGATTTATGAGATGAGTCTTGATGATCTTGAAGAGTCTATGGATAAAGAACCTGAGATTTTTAAGCTTGTTACTCCAAATGTTGAACCTGAAGAGCCTATTCTTTATAAAGATAATGGAATGACTAAGGAGAGGTGGTTAGAATTAGTTAAAAGATGGAAAAAAGTATTGCCTGTGACACCACCGTCACCTTATTTGAACAATAGTCATTGCAATGGAAGAATTCTAAGTTGGTTTTATGAGGAAGATTTTAAACTGATTATGATAAAAGGAACTGATGGTTTTGAAGCCAAGATTGAAATATTTGAACTCTTTGCCTCAATGTGAGATGAATGGATTAGCTTCTAAACCATTGATAAATAGATCTGGGAATGGTATGGCTGATGCAATAGCCAGATTGATAAGGAAATAGAGTACTTCTGGAAAATTTGAGTATTTGAAACCTTAGAAAGGAGTAAGAAAGAAAGTTAATGACACAGTATTAAACAAGAAAGTGATTAAGTACAGATATATTAACCAGTAAAGACTTTGAAGAAGATTCCTTTAAAGAAAGTCCCACAAGATTTCTTAGGGAATATGAAGTGGTGGTTTGTAGATGTTGACACTGGAGAAGTTGTGATTGAAGATAAAGATGGGAAGAATTTGTATAGATTGTATGATGCTTTGAATCTGATAAATTTTTCAATGAAAGAACAGAAGACTTTGAATAGAAAAGAGATCATGTATACAGATGAATGGAGAGAACAGTCTATGCAATACAAAGGGGTGTGACAGTTATGCATTAATCAAGAATTACATGCTGGAAGCAAGCTTTTGGAGAGTCAGAAGGACAACTGAAGATTTGTAGGTCCCTCGGGTGTGGCGGATCGTCACATGCAAGTGGGTCTACTAGTCGGACCGGGTGGGGAATATCCGTGACTAGGTGGAGAGTCTTACGAAACAAAGTAAACCGACAAGATATAAACTATAAACGTTCGTCTATTATAAACACTTGAAGGTTACAGAGAGAAGTTCTGAGATTACAAAGTTCTGCGTATTTGCTAATCTGAATGCCTATGACTGCGTACTTATCTACTGTCAACTATTCCTATTTATACATGACGTGATGCCTACGCACTTAGCAAGTACGCAGGACAATTTTCCCATGCGTACTTAGCAAGTACGCATAGGTATTCTTGTGTACTTGCTGGAAGGCCCCTTTCCCGGGTGACATCACGTGTTAGATTTACTCATAAACATAGTCATAAATACTGAACTTAATTTAAAACATTCAGAAGTAGCGGAAGCAAACATCATTCAAATTACATGACATAACAGCGGAAGTCTTTACAAATTGAAACATAACATTGTCTTAACATAAATAAAAGTGGGATGTCAGTCTCGTGCCGGGTAACCTTCACGCCACCGCACGACCTTTCCTTCCTTTACCTGAAATGTATACTAAAAGTCAGCTAACGCTGGTGAGTTCTAGTTTAATGCGATTAGATATAAACATTCTTATCTTTACTTTATAAGTATGCATTATTATAAAGTCATTCATATAAATACGTATTCATAACTTTTGCTTTTCTTTCATCTTTCTTTTCTTTATTTTTGTGATTACATATATATATATGCATTCACCCTTTTATTTTCTTTACATTCATGGGTCATACATTTAAGGGTGATCAACCCGTCATTTACTACGTATATCACAAAGATATACGCCCTTGGGCTACCGTCGTAGCCCTTTTACTCGTCCGGTCCTAGAAACCGTCCGCCTTAACTTTAGGTCCGGCCAACCTTCGGCCGTCCGACATAACTTTAGGTCCGGCCACCCTTCCGCCGTCCGACATAACCGCCCGTCTGCCATAAGGCATCCGTTTCCCACTTGAACTAATTATACAGCCGAATTATTGACTTAGCGACTTACTCCACCGTAGTGGCCTTTATTTAGCCTACCTTTCTAGACTTACTGTTTCTGGCTGCATAATGGTTAAGTGGTCGTCCGTCTACCGTAGTAGTCGTTAGCTTCGTTTCCGTCCATAACGCATACTTACATTCATAACATGCAATATAAATAATTATAAAGCGAGATTTCGTTTATTTACGTTATGCCATTCTTTCCTTCATTCTTTGTAAACATACGTTTCGTTCTTTATTCATAATTCATTCTCTTATATATACAATATATATATTAATACATCACGTATGATCACATTAGCATTCATATCATTTATTCATTTAGTGTATACATTTCAGCCCCAAAACATTTAATAAGGTTTGCACATAACATAGAAGGGGGCACATAGAACTCACCTGATGAGCCACTCTAGGTTGTCCTAAACAAAGGTCCAACAGCGTCACTTTCGATCTGGATTAGGTAGTTAAATACACATTAGACCCAACCCCGACTTTTACTTAACCAACCTGCTGCCTGCGCACTTGGCAAGTGCGTAGGAGTCTTCCTCCTGCGTACTTGGTAAGTACGCAGGGACTTCCTCCTGCGTACTTGGTAAGTACGCAGGGACTTCCTTCCTGTGCACTTGGTAAGTACGCAGGGAATTCCTTCATGCGCACTTGGTAAGTACGCAGTACCTGGTTCTTGGACCAAAAATCCGAAGTTCTTGCATGCAAACCCGATCATGTCAATCTTACAATTTTCTTTGATCAAAACGTGCGGTTTTCATTCTAGATGCTATTTCTAAGCTTATTATCAAGTTTCATCCGTAAAAACATCATCTATTTAGCTAAAACTCGAGAAACCCCAATATGAACAAAAACTCACATTATGGTTGAATCATTACCTGGATTGAAGTTCTGATTCGGAGGTTTTGCTCACGAGCTCAGTTGTAACGTGCTCCTCTAATCTCGTGACGATCCGTCGACTTTCTCTCTCTAGACCCGAGCTCCCTTTCTCTCTCTAAGATGGTGAAAATGAAGGTGAAATGAGCTAGTGGGCTGCCTTGCCCCTTTTATACCTGGGCTTCCCTCGGCCCGTTGGAGCCGAGCCCAAGCCCATCCGTTCTTATTTCGTTTTATAACGTTTAAATCTCCATCGTATTATTATTTACTTAGTTACTATTTTCAGGATGTTACACTTGCTAAGTACGCAGGAACTACTTCCTGCGCACATACAAGTGCGCAAAACACTTAGAGTAATCTGCAACAGTCAATATGTAAAAGTAAGTACAACTCGATAACTAATACATACAGACACTTACAAAACAAAGACAAATACATACATGAAAGTACAAACTAAGACTCTATCTCTCCAGAATCTATCCAGAGTGTTTGTCATAAGAAAGTGCTTCAACAAACTCCCCCTTGACAACAGCTCTGGATCATCTTCGATCTTTAGTCTTCAGTCTTCGATCTTCAGTCTTCACAGCTATGCATTTTTAGCTTCCATATTCTTCTTATAGTCAAGGTAGAACTTGATCACCTTGTCATAGTTAGAAGCAAGGAATTTCGTCCATTCGTCTGTATGCATGCAGTACCTGTCTGCTAGTGCCTCCAGATCTTTCACAGAGAAGTTAATGAAGCAGACTTCATCAAATACTCTGATTAGTTCCCTTGGCACCAAGCATCCACTTTCTGGCCATACCTTTCTAATCACCACAGCCTCGCCCGTCTTTGGATCTACGTACCAGTACCACATGTCACCGAGGATATCCTGAGATAACTTGCTCAGGGGAATCTTGGTTTCACATAACACTAGCTTGTATACCAATTTCTTTAAGAATTTCTTAGTCACAGGATGTCTTGCAGTCTTATCCTTGACTCTCTTGGGCACTTAAGGCTTGAACATATCAAACTTCCCAGATCTTGCTTCCAGCTGTAGAACCACCCACAAACCCATCGCCACTGCATGATTAGAATGAACCAGCAGCTCTCGGTTTGCTAGGTTCACAAGGCCGTATTTGGGTAAGGAGTTGAACGCTTCACCGGTTGGTTTCAAGTATTGAACCCCCCCAGATCGTTTGATTGCGAACAACTGCTTATCCTCCTCGAACCTTACAGCCAAGACCATCCATGTTTCCCCTTGTTTGTCTATGATAGACGTCTTTTGTCAAACAGGAGCTGGATCCTTAGATGAAGTAGAAGGCATATCTTTTTCTTTTGGTGCCTCCGGATCCATAGGTGTAGGGTCAAATAGGGAGGCTTTAGTCGAGGCTTCCACATTACTAGCATGCTCGACTGAACCTGTGTCGAGCTGAGCTTCGAAGGATGGAAGTTCAAAGATCTCTCCATCTTCTAACTCGTACTCTCCTTCCCCGTCACCCTTGGGAACTTCTATCACTACATCCTCATCATCTTCATTCCAGTCATCACCAGAGTCGATCTCACCTTCTTCTAGATTAAAGAGAGCATCGATTTGTGCTTCTTTGGAATAGTCAGGCTCTAAGTATAAGATCTCATCATCAGATAGATCTTTAAGTACATCAGCCGCTGACTTTCCTTTGTCACTACCACCACCAGAGGTATCACCACCCTCTTGATGAGTAGACTCCCCCTGAGCCATTGGAATAGCAGAGATGGGCACAATTGCTAAAGCTTGGTGCTCACCTCCACTAGGACCGGCTTCGGGATCCTTGTCTTTGTCGTCATCCTTAGTCAAGTCAACAGGATGATACGCCTTATCACCAGTAGTTTTCTCCTTCTCTTTCTCCTTTTCTTTCTCCCCCTGAGCATCAATCTTCTTGGTCGGATTAGCAATTAGTTTGACCATCAGCGCATGCTCTTTCTGTTGAGTATCAAACCTCAGCTCTAGAGATGACTTGTGACCCAGAATCATTTCATTTGTCCTGATTAGAAGCTCGTTTTGGGCCATGACGTTCTTCAGTCTCTCTTCAGTCCCCGTTCTCTGGCTTCTCAGAATCCTAACTTCATTCACCAATGAATTAATCTGTGCTTGTTGAGCGTCAGATTCCTCCTTTGATTTCCGAATAGTTTCCAATAATCCAGCAACTTGGGTTTCCAGAACATCTATCCTTGCATCATTAGGATCAGGATGTCTAGATGATGATGCTTCGGCATTGTGAATTGGGGAGGAGAAGATGGTGTCGAAGTCAAACCCTTGAGAAAATTCCCCATAGTTGAAGGGTTGACTTAAAGGTTCAACGGTGGTTGTTGGGATTGTGGATGTGATGACAGTTGTAGGTGTTATGGAAGGGGTGATGGTGACTGACTCCGTGAGAATTGGAGTAGTCACCACCACCTGGGCAGATGTGATAGGGAGGGTCACTATCACATGAACCTCCTCTGTGACTGAAGTGACTGCCACGTCAGGTTGTACCTGTGGCCTCCTCCGTCTTCGGTATAACTGCTGTGCAGGTGGGGTGGAAGCTAAATCAGAACTCGCAGCTGAAACTTGTACTTGCTGCTGAGGACTCACCACCACCTCACTAGGAATAGGTTGTTGTTGCCTATCCCCCCTGTTCTTATGAACACTTCCACGTTGTTATCTCTGTATAGAAGCGTCAGAGTCAGAATCTGGCTCATATTCGCTGCTTGAAGCTTGTCGCTTTCACTTTGAGGATGACTCAGGCCGAGTTACCTTCGTCATTCTCCTTGGGTGTACCTGAGATGGTGCATCATCGGAATCAGAAGAATCAGACTCTGACTCTTCGGAGTCAGATCCCTCAGCACCAACATTTCCTCCTTCTTTGTCTCCATTATCAGACTATCCATCTTCACTTTCATTTTCCTCTTCTTGTTGTTGTTGTTCATCTGAATGTTCGCTCAACTCTGGCTTCGAATCGTGACTATACCATCTCCAGTCACCTGGTGCCACGTATGCTTCGTTTATAAGGTGGCCAAAGAGTGCTGTGTGCTCAGGGGTAGGATCTACACTGTCTGGCTGTAAAAACTGTGCAAACACCCTCTTGTCCACCCTTTTTACTTGCAATCTCTCCCCTGTAGCAGGTAGGTTTGGCAACGCATCGTTTATCAGAAGTTGCATAAACCTAGGGTATTATAAGAACCTGAACCTCTTAACTGTGTTGATCTGGTCATTGATGGCTTTAAAGATGTAGCGTGAGAAGTTGTAGCCCTTATTAAGAGATAAGCCAACCATGGCTGCAGTAAGGTCATGGCCCATGGCATCCTTTCTAGCTTTTCTTGAGGAGATGCACATGATCATGACGTGGGCAAAATATCTCCATTGGTCAAGCACCCACATTTTCTTATATGAAGCATAGTCTCTCGCCCCGACATATCCCATTCTTTGCCTCCAACAGCCATCCACAAAGTAGTCTGGATAGGCTGTCGGGTCAGTCGAGAGATCTCGGAATTGCAAGACCCTTCTAATTGTATCTTAGAGAAGGCGATGTCATGACCAGCCACGGTAGGCCTTATAACATTGGGGGATACCGTGCAATCATGCTCCGCCGTCTTCCAAAATTGCTCCAGATAGGGTCTTGAAACGATAGGGTCTACAGAAATAGCGTAGCTGATTCTTGAACGGTTCAAGAAATCAACTATCTCGCGGTACTGTAGAGCAGCACCCTTCCATTCCGGTTGAGTATTAGCTAACAGATTGAATTCGTTAGTAAATGCCCAAGCCATAATCTGCAAAGACACACAGAAAACATAATCAGAACAACAAGTTTCATTGGAAATAAATAAACATGACGCAGTATAGCAGTTACTCTTTGAAGTGAGATTTCAGACTTAGAAAATTTCCCAAGTGTTGGTCCTGCGTACTTAGCAAGTACGCAGGAATTTCCTCTTGCGTACTTAACAAGTACGCATGAATTACTTCTTGCGTACTTGCTAAGTGCGCAAGAACTACACTTGTTCAAAATTCCAGAAGTTTTAAAAATTCAACTGTTGTTCAAATAATGGTTAGATTAGGTCACCACAAGGTCGGAATCTATGATTCTAACCTATGGGACCAACATCTATACCAAACACTTGCTACACTCGTCAAATTTTGACCTAAATGACGACCGAAGATGAACCGACGGTCAATCCAAGCCCAAGGTCAAAATTAACGGATTAAGCGGACGATTAAGAACAGATTAAGGGTATATTATATGTTCTAATCAAGTTTTAACTATAAGGATTTACCCAAACAACCCAAAATTTGACTAAAACTCTCGATTTAAACCCTAAGTTTTTGCAGTCTCAGAATAGGTCCAAAATCGCGACTATTGCGGTTGGATTGAGTCTAGATTCTCACCGATTGATTACTACACTATGATGATACTAGAGATGGGACGAGAAATCGGTTAGGGACACTCGAATTTTTTAGTATGATTTGGAGAGGGAAAATGAGCAGGCGTACTTAAGTTTGAATGAGATAACATCTGAAAAATTTCTAAGTCCTGCTTATATACCCAACACCAAACGGTCGTGCGTACTTGCTAAGTGTGCAAGATTTAACTCGTGCGTACTTACATGTGCGCAAGACTTAACTCTTGCGTACTTGTTAAGTACGCAGGGCTTACTTCATGAACACTTGTCAAGTACGCAGTAACCCTTAAGTGCGCAAACTTTCAACTCAAATTATGAAGATTTTCAAGTCAAATAACGAACAAGATAAAAATATTCAATCAAGAGGATTCACAATCAATTCAGGAAAGTTAAACACAAATATTTTTGGTTTTTCTGATTAAGATTGAACTATTCATAAACATAAAATCTTTTTGATCGTTTCTAGATAGAAATATACATGTATTTACACAACCTATTTTTGATCAAAGACACGAGCAGAGGATCATATCAGACTAACTTATAGTAAAAACGATACAATATAAACATCAAAGAATATGGGATCATGTCATGGATTACTATTTATTCATACGTAATAAGCACATAAGCAAGTAATTCAAGTTGACAATATTATAAGATTTGAAACTATAAGCATCTTTGTATCACGTTCTTGTGTATTAAGGTATTAATTATAAGATATACAACGTGTACCCCACTGATATGCTACAATAATGTAAATTGCACTATCTCAAGGCATCTAAGATTTTCCCAATGATTTTCTAAATTTTCAGAATGAAGTTACATCTATTAGCATTTGAAAAATCAAGCAGAATCCATAAGGATTATCAGGAATCATAAGATTCAGAATCGAGTGATTCATATGTCTTGGTTTCATTTGATTTTCTTCATTGAATATCGGTATGATGATTCAGGATAATGAGTATGTTGTTTGAATAAGGTAAGAGAATCCAACTTTTATCTGGATTTGATTTCAATGAATCAGGAGTGATTCAAGGGTGAATACATGCTTAACGGTTGATGTAGAGACATGTCTTGATTCAAACTCTCCTTGTATACTTGTGAGTATGGGCAGTGAGATGAACCGCATTAATTGTACTAACGACATAACCCGAAATTGATCTCAAAAGAAAATTATTGCCAAAATATAACATCCTTTATCTGATAATGATCTTTTCTATTCTTTTACGCACACACACTAGCAAACATGGGTTCAAATCACATTTGTAATTTATACATTAGTTTTCACACTACTAGTGATTCAAAGACGCATACAGCCTACTGCCAATTCAAATTACTTGAAAATAAGCAGATTAAAATCATAATAATTTATACAATTAGGTAAGCATGACGCAATCATTTCCCATGTGAGCAGTCTATGACGTATAGATCATTTCTAATGTACTATCATTTCCTTTTTTCTCAAGTTAACTTTGAAATTTTCTCCATTTTCTATTTTTTATTTTATTTTGTATAATGTTTTTGAAAGTTAAAAGAACTATACAGAAAACCTAAAAGAAAATAAAAATTAACTTTCATGAATTGAATTGATTTAAGAAAAACAAGTTTTTCAATCAGGATTGAACATTCCTATCAAGTTGACGAGATGCTCAAAACGGGATCGATCAAAAGCCTTTGTGAAAAGGTCAGCAAGATTGTCATCCGTGTGAACTTTAACAAGTTCAATTAAATGTTTTTCAGCACAATCACAGATGAAATGATGACGAATTTCTATATGTTTAGTTTTGGAATGTTTCACCGGGTTATTTGTGATGGACATTGTGGCATTGTTGTCAATGAACAAAGGAGTTCCAGTGAAATTCAAGCCGTAGTCTCTCAATTGCTGTTGAATCCACAATATCTAAGAACAACCGCTCGCCGCAGCAATGTATTCTGTTTCACAAGTTGAGACAGAAACCGTTGACTGCTTCTTACACTGCCAGGAAACCTGTCTGTCTCCTAAGATCTGACATCCACCAGAAGTTGACTTTCTGTCAAGGTTACAACCGCCATAATCTGAATCAGTGTAGGCTTTGAGGTCGAATGACTGCTGCTTAGAGTACCAAATACCCAATCAAGGTTTCCCTTTTAAGTATCTGAAAATTCTCTTCACGGCTATCATATGTGACTCCTTCGGTTGAGACTGAAACCTTGAGCACAAGCACACAACAAACATTATATCGGGTCTTGAAGCTATGAGATACATAAGTGATCCGATCATCCCACGGTACAATCTGCAATCGACATCCTTTCCATCTTTGTCAGGATGCAGACCATAATTGACTGGGATAGGTGTGCCATAAGTACTGCTATCATTCATCTTGTATTTTGACAAGATGTCCTGCACATACTTAGTTTGATGTAGATAAATGCCATCCTCTCTTTGACTGACTTGCAGACCTAGGAAGAATGACAATTCACCATGTTACTCATTTCAAACTTAGACTTCATCACCTGCTCGAATTCCCTACACATCCCTTCATTGGTAGATCCAAAAATAATGTCGTCGACGTAGACTTGTACAAGAAGAATGTCACCTCCTGCTTTCCTAATGAAGAGGGTCGAGTCAATATGTCCACGGTTGAAACCATTAGACAATAGATGCTTAGATAATATCTCATACCATGCCCGCGATGCTTGATGAAGACCATAAAGTGCTTTGTCGAGCTTATACACTTTATTGATATTATGCGAATCTTCAAAGCCGGGAGGTTGAGTGAATAGACCTCTTCATGAACTTTTCCATATAGGAAAGCACTCTTCACATCAAGTTGATAGACCTTGAAGCCTACATATGTGGCATAAGCCAAGAACAGTCGAATGGCCTCAATTCTAGCAACTGGGGCATATACTTTCGTGTAATCCAAGCCCTCTTGTTGATAAAAACCCTGAACAACCAATCTTGCTTTGTTCTTCACAACCACATGACGAGCATCTGTCTTGCATTTGAACACCCATCTGGTTCCAATTGGCTGAAAGCCTTTTGGCAAGTCAACCAAACCCACACGTGTAACTTTTGGAATTGAGACAATTCATCTTGCATCACCTCAATCCAGTAGTTGTCCGCGAGAGCCTCCTTTACATTCTTCGGCTCTAAGTGGGACACGAATGCACCATGCAGACATGTTTCCATGACACCAGTGTCAAGTATCTCCGAGTAAAGACTAGTGTTCTCTACAATGGTTCGATGACGAGTTTGAACACCGGCATGAGGATCACCAATAATGTTGTCGATTGGATGATTCTTATGCACTCTCGTCTCTGGTACATTCGGTTCCTGAATTTCTGAATCGAGATTCGTGCTTAATTCCCCCATTTCCTGTGTTCCAGAAGAAGAAGATTCAATGTTAATTGGATCAGCTGGAGCTTCATTTCCAACAGTTGTGTTAGGATTAGCTTGAGCGTCATCTTCATCAACATGAACATCTTCACCAGATGCAGATGCAGCATTGAAATCGGGAGTTACAATCGGTACAGTAGCACGAGTAGAGAAACTGGAGTCATCACCACCACCCAATAATTCATAAACATTTGCGGCGTCAACTGTATATAGATCAGGAAGAATGAATGACTTGAATAGCGCATCATAATCAAAACCCCAAGCTGGACCTGTTGGTTCTGGTGGAATGTTGTGTTTACTGCAATCCACTTCAAACTATTCCTTGACAGTACGAGTTCCTATATTGTACATTCTCTTGCAAGGCGAGTTGGCAACGTATCCTAAGAAGATGCCTTCCACCGCTTTTGGATGAAACTTAGACTGACGGTCTTTGTATTGTAGCAACAAGGAACAGGGACTACCAAAAGGAACTAGGTAATCAAGATTGGGAAGTCGATTGTTGATCAACTCGTAACAAGTATGGTTGTGCCTCTTCACAACCAGAACTCTATTTAAGACGTGACAAGCTGTATTAACTGCTTCTGCCCAGAAAGTGATAGGAAACTTTGCATCCGACAGTATAGTCCTTGTAGTCTCAATCAGTGTTCTGTTCTTCCGTTCTGCAACTCCATTCTGCTGCGGTGTGAACAAGGCGCTGAATTCGTGACGGATTCCATTCTTGAGACAGAAAAGTTTCATCAAATTATTCTTGAACTCAGTTCTGTTGTCACTCCTTATTCTTCTAACTTTCAGCTTGCAAAGAGATTCCAAGCTCAGGATCAAGTATTGAAGAATATCAGCAGTCTCATCCTTAGTACCTAAAAAATTCACCCAAGAAAAACGTGAGAAATCATCTGTTACAACCAGACAGATCGACTTACCTCCAATACTCCTGATACTTATGGGGCTAAACAGGTCCATGTGTAATAGCTCTAAAGGGGTATCAATGGAGTTTTCGAGCTTGGGCTTGTGAGACTTCCGCTGCTGTTTGCCCTTTTTACAAGGCATACAGTCATCTGCAACGGTAAATCTAAGCTTAGGAACCCAGGTTACCAAACCGTTTCGGACAAGATGGTTCATTTTACGAAACGAAATATGTCTGAGTTTCCTATGCCACAAGATAGAGTCAAGCTCTGTCGCTTTGGTAAGCAAACAAGTAGCAACTGATGAGGTGGTTGTTGCCACGCTCATATCAATCTGATAGGTGTCGTTTGTCCTTAGCGCTCTCATCAGGATCCAATCTTCAGGAACTTCAAAACCAGGCTTGAGAATCAAGCATTCATTCTTATCAAACATCATCGAGTACTCCTTGTCGCACATTTGGGAGACATTCAGCAGGTTATGCTTCAGCTGCTCGCAATAGTTGACATTGTCAAAACTGACACAACCATTTGATACCACGCCTTGACACGTGATACTTCTGCCTTTTTCTCCAGCAAAGGCCACATAGCCGCCTCTGAATGGTTTCACATCTTGAAGCAAGGCCATGTTTCCTGTCATGTGCCGGGAGCATCCACTATCAACATACCATCGGTTACAGATAGTACCCTTCGGACGTCCCTGCACGAGTCACAAAAAGAATTAGTTAGATTTGGAGACCCAAGCCATAGTGGTCTTGGGTCGTCCATCCTTTTCAAAATAAACTACCTCTTTTAACTCACAGTCGTGATGACTGTTCAAAACGGATGAATCTTTAAAAGAATTAGGACTAGGAGATTGAGAATTTTTAGATTTGGCAGTACAGGACCTCTTCTGTTTCTTAACTAGAACAGTAGACGTTGGTTCAACAACAGCAGGTGAACTTGTGGAAGCTTTACCTGATTGAACTGAAGTCAGCTGCTCTAGCTTTCTCAACCTCTTATTCCTTCTCCTCCTCTATGGCTTAGAGAGTTTCACCACAGGTTTCTCACCAGTACGTGTACTACCAGAGGTAGATACACAAGGTACAACAGGTTGCTTTACCTTTCTTGAAACAGGTGGTTTGGCCTTAGATTTGATCTTTGGCCTTAGATTTGATCTTTGGCTTTGCCATCGGTTTAACTGGTGGTTTTACCACATTTTGTTTTGGACATTTAGGAGGGTTCACTGATGGCGACTTAGGGATGACAGCTGGTTGTAAAACAATAGGTCGTTTCCCTTGGTTCTTTGAAGGACAGTTCACAACAATGTGACCAACCAAGCCATAGTGAAAGCAGCTCCTCATGTCTGTGTAAGTTCTCCTGTAAGGCTCATTAGTTTTGGCATTAGATGACTCAGCATTATGAGCAGGAGGAGTTGGTTTGTGATCAGAAGTTTGACCCGATACAGATTGGTTCTTGGGAGTATAGTATTTTTGCAAATTTTCTTTGTAACCAAGCCCATAGTGAGCTGAAAAAGCCTCTTTCTTTACTTGGTTAAGATTTTTATACCCCCCATAAAGCATTACCTTTAATTTATCATTAGATTCAATAATATCGGGTTCAGTTAAAATACAGTTATCACTATTAGTGATAATGTTTTTCTTGACTCTCTGTTCAGATAACAACTCATCATATACTACTCATTCAGGGCAAGTGTTAACCGACCCATCATCATAAGCAGTAACGAACTCCTCATTAGATGTGGAGTTAGCCTTACTTGAGGAATCATCCCTTTTAGAGGAGTCATCCTTTCCTGAGGACTCATCAAGATAAGTTAGATCAATGTCTACTAAGCTGTTGACAAACTTCTCACTAACTGGTGGAGGAATGGCATTAGTACTCAGCCCTAAGCCATTCATTTGCCTCACTACAGACTCGTAGTGTTCCACCATAAAACGAGAGTTTTTCAACTTCTCATTAGAAAATTTCAACCGCAAGATTTCATTTTACAGCTTGTTAATTTCGTTGTTCCTTTTCTCCAACCCCTTATATGCAATATCCAAGTGAAGTTGTTGATCGCTCATTTTTAGTGAATAATCACGTTTTTCCTTTTTCAACGTTTCAATTGAATCTTTAAATCGTTTTTCGTTTTCTTTGTAGCTTAACGCTGCAATACGAAGGGGTTCGACCTTGTCTTGAAGCTTAGAGTTTTCAATTTTTAAGCCTAGACATTTGGAACAAGAAATAACAGAAAAAGGATTAGAATCTACCTCAGACGATGAACTTGTTGCTTCTCCAATGGCCATGAGAGCAACAGCAGTAGTCGATTCCTCTTTATCAGCTACAGAAGCTTCCTTTTCTTCAGCTTCCTTCTCCTCAGCTTTCATCAACTCCATGATCTCAGCCATAAGACCAACTTGAGTTTGTTCAATGATGGCATCTTCTAGATGAACACCCCAAACAAATTTGTCGTCCTGTTGAGCTACCAGTGCATTAGACGTTCCATTTTGGCTTTGATTGTGGTTGTTTGAGTTGTTGTAGCCATGGCTGTTTCCTTGGCTAGGTCTGGTGAAACCCGAAGCCGATGCTCTGTCTTTTTGACATTCACGAGCAAAGTGTCCATAGTTCAGACACTTGTAGCATTTGGCCTTGGATTTGTCAAAACCAACCTTGGCACTAGAATGCCCGCCAATGAACTTTCTTCCTGTTCTGTTCAGGAAATGCTTGGCTCTCGTCAATATCATGGCCATATTCCACTGAATATCCATGTCCTCCATGTCATCAGGATTATAGGTCCCTAATTCGGTACGTGACGGATCTCTAGACTCGCGGTACGACACGGTGATAACGTGCGGAATCCATGATCAACGTGCTCGTGTGACTCAATCAACAACAACGGTGTAAATAAATGCTTTGTATTTCCACCACACTATCAGGTTACAAGATTACAGAATCTGTCTACTCTGATATCATCTCACACCTCTAAGCTCTGTTTTTTTGTTTCACAGACTCTGTTCTGTATATATAAGCAACTGTTCTGCACCAGGCGAACTTATTAAGTTCGCCTCTAACAGGCTAAGCGAACTTAATAAGTTCGCCTCTGATAGACTTAAGCGAACTTATTAAGTTCGCCTCTGATAGCCCAGGCGAACTTAATAAGTTCGCCTCTGATAGCCCACGCGAACTTATTAAGTTCGCCTCTGATAGGCTAGGCGAACTTGTTAAGTTCGCATCTAGTAGAACTTACACAGAATTTTATCAACAGTTACAAAACATGTCCTAACAGACTCCCCCTTAACTGTTGCTAACAATTCTATCAAATACAAGTCAAAGACTCTAAGACTAAGACATAATATCTTCAAGCTCGTTGTCACCAGAATATGCTCCAACAGACTCCCCCTTAACAACAGCTTCAGAAGATTGTCATCCGTCTTCATATATCATCAAACACATTGTAGTCTTCGTCTTGTTCATCTGCACACTCTATTTCTTTCTAGAAGAAAACTTGGGAGAAGGACCCCTTGTCAACTTCTGTTTGCAATATTCAGTTTTTGCAAAGGAGAACAACCAAGAATAACCAACAATTAAGATTTCCATGGAAGCTGGAAAAATAAAATCTTTTTGGTTTTTCAAACATAAGAAACACAAAATCTTTTTGGTTTTTCTCTGTACAAACTGAAATGTAAAATACAAAATCACATCTTTTTGGTCGAACATCACGAGTAAGAAGATCATATCAGTAAAAACAATGTATCAATCACACATCTTGGATAAACAACCCTAAACATTCTAAGGGTATCCTATCCAGAATCATCATTTCTTTATATCAGATAAGATCAAATCTTTTAACCTTCAACCAAAACATGTAACGATACGTGAAGAACTTTAAAGAAGATGAGATCAGATCATAACATGCTTATTACATACGAATTTGCAACACATAACATGTCAATCTAAGTTGTCAATATTATAAGAATTGAAACCATCAGTATTTTTGTCCCATGTTCTTGTGAATTAAGGTACCATTTATTTTGTAATACAACGTGTACCCCACAAATATGCCAACAGAATTTTAAATGTGCACTATCTTCAAGACATATAAGATCATTGCAAGATAATATTCAATCTTCAGGATGAATTATACCGATAAACACAGGATAATATCAAGCAGAGAATCAGAATGATTCAGAATCGAATGATTCAAATGTCTTGGTTTTGATGAAGTATCATGATTCATAATAACAGAAAGATTGATCAAGGAATCGAATGATTCAATGACATAGTGTAGCGTGATCCAACTGTTATCTGGATATATTAAATGGAATCAGGATATTGATCCAAGGGCAAGTATATGTTCCAACAGATGTTGTCAAAAACATATCTTAGTCCAACAAAACATTGCATGTTTTTCAGGGCATGGGCAGTGAAGTGAACTGAAAAATTGTGTTTAACGACATAACCGATACTGGTCTCATGAAGTACTTTAGATCTTATATTCTTTATCTGATAATGATCTTTTACACACACACCCGGCATACCATGGGTTCAAATCACAGTTGTCACAAAGATCATTATGTTGTCACACTACTAATGGACCAAAGATACTCATAGCCTATTGACAATTCAGACTACATACTAGTATCCAAATTAAAATATAAGCATCAAGCATCAATTTTTGTTAAGCAAGAGCAGTTATGAAGCTATCATTTCTCATACTGTGCAGTCTAAGAAGTTCTGATCAAAACATTTATCACAGATATATTAGATAAGCATCATAAAGTCCAACTAAGGTCATGTGTGACTGAACATCTACTGATGTACTATCATCTCTTCTTTAACTTCAAGTAATGTCGATTTTATCTTTTTCAATTTGTTTGGCTTTTTCAAAATCTTTTTCAAAGAAAGTAAAACAAACGAAAATAAACCTTCCATGAAAACATTTTACTTGGTTACTCAGGATTAAGCAAGTCAATCAATTAAAAACTAAAACCGATGTAATGTAATTGAATGCCTTTGCCTTTTGTCATCAACACAGTTCTGTACTCCCCCTGTCCTGTAGACTCCCCTCAACTAGTCAAATGGCTGCATCAACGACTTTATGTTCACCATCGTCATCCTAAGTTTTAGGTTATCATTTGGACTTTCCAAAACATTGTGTGACATATTCTCCCCCTTGAGCATCAAGTCGTTGATTCAAATAGATTTCTCAGTTATCAACAACTCTTTACTCATGCAGATGTCATTCCCTGTCATGTGCTAAGAACCACCACTATCAACAACCAATATGGTATTAATAGTCCCTCTTGGTAAACCTGCACATCTAACATGAAACATTAATTTGAAATTGGGACCCAAGCCATGGTAGACATGGGTCGTCCATCTGTATCAAAATAATAAACCTCACTCCACTCACAATCGAATCTCTCATCGATTTTCGGAGATTGTTCCGACGAATCCGAAACAGAAACTTTAGATTTCCAAACAAACTTCTTTTCATTAAGTTCTTTTTGCTTAAAATGTGAAGTGTTTGAAAATACATGTTCATTTGAAAAATGTGTAGATTGTGAAAACTCTTGTTGTTCTAAAAGTTTTCTCAATCTTCTGTTCCTCCTCCGTCTTTGAGGTCTAGAAAGCCTAACCTCAGATTTTGAATTACCCTTTGGTATATCACGAGGTTTAACCACATTTGGGTTAACATAAGGCTTACCAAGAGTTCTTACATTTTCTGGAGTAACATGTCGGTTACCTTTGGGTTTGTGAGAACAATTCATCCGTATGTGACCGACAAGACCACAAGAAAAGCAATATCTCTTCTCATGATAATCTCTCATATAAGGAATCTTCATACGATAAGATGCACTTGAAGAAGATTCTCCTACATGAACTTCTTTTGACTTGATTTTCTCTAGAACTCCAGATTTTGCAGTTTGAGACCGAACAAACTTTTTCTCAACAGGTCTTGATTCAGACTTCATCTTCTTAGGAACTACATGCTTCTTCCCTTTGTTTTTGTAAGGACAGTTCACCACAATGTGACCTATCTCATTACAATGAAAACATGTA
This sequence comes from Smallanthus sonchifolius, assembly GCA_023525975.1. Taxonomy (NCBI): domain Eukaryota; kingdom Viridiplantae; phylum Streptophyta; class Magnoliopsida; order Asterales; family Asteraceae; genus Smallanthus; species Smallanthus sonchifolius. Next base: position 28,258,792 of record CM042031.1, read on the forward strand.
CGCCTGTCTGTATAATCTCTGACATATGGACTTCTCCTTGAATTTGAAGGACTTCCAAATGTATTTTTACCAGATGAATTAGAATCAACCTTTGAGTCTTCTTTCTTAACAGCTTTCGGTATCCCCTCTACCTTAGCTTCATCAAAATATTCATCATCACTCTCATCAGAATACACCATATCTTCACCTGTGACTGGATTCACTTTCAACACAGTCTTAGGATCTAAATCCTCATCTTTTATAATCTCAGGTGTAACAGAATAATTTTCGTTGAATGGTGGAGGAACATACCCCATACCACTAGTTCCATTCCCCTCTTCAGTATTATCATGATAATATCCTAATAAGAATGATGAATTTCCAAAGCTTTCTAACTTTCTATGTAATCTGATCACCTCTGCTCTAGATTCAGTTAATTCCTTATCTTTCGCAGCAAGATCAGTATTACGTTTCTCAATTTCTGCAAAGGACATATCCAGGTGATATGCCTGCTCTTTGATCTTCAAAGTCAGAGAACTTATATCCCTCTTCAGTGATTCTATTCTCTCAATACACACATTCTCATTATCTTTTAATTTCTGATTTACCGTGTGCATGGATTTCATATCACAAATGAGGTTTACATTGTCATCCATAACCCTCATCATTTTATCCTTAACTGAAACACAGTTAGAACAAAACGTCTCAGAGTTAGAAAATACCTCAGGTTTTACTTCTGAAGAAGATGCACCAGGAGCCATGAATACGTCATCATCAGCTTCACTCTTTTGATCAACAATGACAGGCTCTGCATCAGTTTCTGATACACTCAGATCATCTTCAACTGTCTGGAAGCTTTCTTCAGTCTCTACATCACTCTCGGTAGACTGAGTACTTTCACCAGATCTAACACTCTCACTATCAGTTAACTCGATAGAAGAATCACTTTCAGAGACACTCTGCTTTACTACTTCTTCTTTGATCAAGACCACAAACGCTTGAGTAGTAGCTTCACCCTTTTTCTTCAAAGCTTCCCATAGTTCTCTTGAAGTTGGACACTTCCCGAGACTATGAATGATTTCTTTAGGTAAAGACAGCGTTAAAGTTTCACGCGTTTTCATCTCTCGATCAAACTTCTGCTTTTCTAGTTTAGTAAGAGCTGTCACTGGTTTAGGAACATCATAATATCTCATATAGTCAAAAGTAGGATGAACATATCCTTCAAATATGGATGTTCAAAAGTTTTCATCAGTGACTGATACGAACTGTTCGAACCGGACTTTCCAGCTACGAAAATCTGATATGCACAAAAGTCTCGGTGGCATAGTTCGAATATCATTATCATCATAAGAAATTGACATTTTGAAATTTTTGCGAAAATATCCGGAAAAAATTTTCCCGCCAAAATACTCTTTTTAAAAAATTTCGAAAATTCAAAATTTCAAAAATGATTCAAAACGACCATATAAGCTTTTCCTAAAAAATTTGGACAAGATGAATTTTCCCGCCAAAATACTCAAGCGAACTAATAAGTTGACCCGAGCGAACTTGTTAAGTTCGCCTGCTGATTAAGTTCGCTTACTCTGCACCAAGCGAACTTATTAAGTTCGCTTAATATTCACCAAGCGAACTTATTAAGTTCGCCTGCACAACGAACAGCAAGTTCGCCTAAAACAGTTGTTCTTCCAAACACGAACAGAACATTCTGAAAATCATGATTTCTTAATGAAATGATGGAATTTGATGAATCTGAACCGTAGGAATATGTAGGAACTGATTTGGAACACTTCTATCGGATCAATTTCATCAGAACAATTCAAAATCAATCCAAATTAATCAAAAATCTTCCATTTTTATCAAGAACACGAAAAAGATGAAAAATCTTTCAAATTCTGTGAATTTTGATGTTGATTGGACACGAAAACACCACGAATCTTTTGCTAATCAAGAGCATAAGCTCTGATACCACTTGTAGGTCCCTAATTCGGTGCATGACGGATCTCTAGACTCGCGGTACGACACGGTGATAACGTGCGGAATCCATGATCAACGTGCTCGTGTGACTCAATCAACAACAACGGTGTAAATAAATGCTTTGTATTTCCACCACACTATCAGGTTACAAGATTACAGAATCTGTCTACTCTGATATCGTCTCACACCTCTAAGCTCTGTTTTTTTGTTTCACAGACTCTGTTCTGTATATATAAGCAAATGTTCTGCACCAGGCGAACTTATTAAGTTCGCCTCTAACAGGCTAAGCGAACTTAATAAGTTCGCCTCTGATAGACTTAAGCGAACTTAATAAGTTCGCCTCTGATAGCCCAGGCGAACTTAATAAGTTCGCCTCTGATAGCCCAGGCGAATTTATTAAGTTCGCCTCTGATAGGCTAGGCGAACTTGTTAAGTTCGCATCTAGAAGAACTTACACAGAATTTTATCAACAGTTACAAAACATGTCCGAACAAGGATCCACTTGATTAAAATCTTCTTCAATCGTCTCGGGATCTGTAAGCTTGCCACCTATGAAGATCTCGTAGGCCAGCATACAAGATGAAAATAGTGCTACATGATCTTCAGCTATTGTGGCTATAGCTGATTGGTTAGCAGAAGTTGTAGCGGGAGGATTTCTTGAGGGATGTTGTTGATGAGATCCAGAACCAGATCCGGATGCTGCATAACATGCATGACCAGCACAAGCTTTTACAGTTTCTTCCTCATGAGAGTTTCCAGAGAAAAGGGTGTAACATTTCTGATTTTTGTTATCTGTATTTCAATTCAATGTGACATGTTTCAAATTCAAATTTAGTACACTGACTTGTTCTATTCGTAACAACAATTAAATACTATGTTCCAATGCAAATCCACGAATTTTACACGAGTACACCCTATTAAACTATACATAAGTCCATATTTATGCAAATCTGTCAATACTGAAACTTGCAAGGACCGATTTTTATAAATTAACAAGAAACCCTAATAGGCACGGTCGCGCCCCGAATTGACACGGTCGCGCCAAGTGCTATGGCACGGTCGCGCGCCTTGTTTTGGAACGGTCGCGCCCGGTGCTTTAGCACGGTCGCGCCTCATATGGGCACGGTCGCGCCTCTCATCAGTTGAAACGTAAATGCAGCCTTTAATCACATAATCGTTTGGTTTCGTAACCGTTCTACACATTTTCACCATTAACGAACCCAAATAAACCTTTTAATCATCACAATTACAACAAATATACTCCATTTCGTCGATTTATCTCATAACCGCCTAATCCTCTCACGAGACCATTGAATTCACCATTTTGATTTGCAATTCTCCCAAGCCAACATACTATCGATCCTCTCTAAAGCTCCTGGACACGCTGGTTTAGTCGGAATTGCAGCAGAAGACGCCGGAGATCAAGCCCGTCATCGCCGGAACTCATTCTACCCGTACGCCATCGATTCATCCTCCTCCCGGGTAATTGAAGCCTTCCACACTTTCGATTTAGTCTATAGATTAAAAGCCCCAAACTAATTTGGGCATGCAATAGCGAAATTAACACGAACCCGAATCTAGGGTCCGTTCTAAAATAGTTTAATCGAATCATACTTTTTATGTGTTTTAAATACAATTAAACTATACAAAAAGACTAGTAATAATCTGATGGGTGAAAGCCCTATGATTCCTAACACTACTATTATAAGAAATGGTCAATTCGTTCCTGTTTTGGAACAAACACGGTGGCGCTAGTCTTCTAGCACGACCTTGCTTCATGAGACACGATCGTGCTAATCCCAAGCGCGGTCGTGCCTCACACACTCAGACCCGGTCATGCCCCTTGGCTAGACTTGGTCATGCCTCAGAACCCTAGACACGGTCGTGCCTGGACTAGACACGTTCGTGCCTAGTGAACAGCTTAGCTATATCCTCTGTATTGGTTAACACGGTCGCGTCCCTGACTAGTACGGTTGCGCCCATGATCCTAGCACGATCGTGCCTTGTCCCAAACACGGTCGTGTGTGTGAGAAAAATCTTGGCAGAATAATTATTTTTGGATTTTAAAAACAATAAGTATTTCAGATTAATTTTTAAATAAAAATAATTGATTTTATAAAGATTTATATTAATTTTATTCAAAAAGATCAAATTTCTATTTTAAAGTAAATAGAAATTATTTATTTAAAACTTACAAAAATTAAATTATTACTTATTGTTAAACTCTACACTTAAATATTATTTACACAACTTATTTAAACACCTTTATGAAAATAAATTAAAGAAATTTATATTTAATATAAAACATCTAATACATTTTTATAACTAAATGTCTAAGTTACATACTTTATAAATAAATAAATAAGGTAACAATTATTTATTTAATTTACATTTGAACAAAAATTATTTATTTAAGTTATACTTAATTACCCTTAATACCTACATTATTTTTATAACTAAGTGAATAAATAATAATTACGTAAATTATTTATTTAGTTATTCCAAACTCAAACCTTAATTTTATACAACACCATTCAAGTACAAACCACTAACACCTACAACTTCAAATTCCTTATACACACATCCAATTTAACCTTAGACTTAGACATAGATTATTGAGCACCCTATTAATTCAATATACATTCTATACTAGGTTAACGTTGTGCATTACAAGGATCATATTACTATCTAGTATCTCGTGTTAGCTACGCCTTCGAATCAAGTGAGTATTACATAGCCCCTTTTACTCTTTTACATTTTTGGGGTGGAATCTGAACACTATACAATACTATTGCTTACATTTACACAAACTATACAAATACAAATCATCTTTACATTCATGTGTGCAATTTGAGCTTTATGCATGAGTGCTAGCTGTGCTAACTTTTGTGTGCAATTTATGTGCAATCATTAACTATTCAAGACGACGGTAAACAATGATAGATCTATTGAGTCTGACAAACCCACCCAGATTGGGGTGATTGTTACCGACAACACAATTTTGCATGCTAGTTACAAAGGTTTGATTGTACTTGGTTACAAAATAGATGCTCTCCATAAATGCCTTATTTTATCATGTTATGTAAGGGTTTGCTTATTTACAATCTATATGCTATCTATATACAAACCTGTGTATGCTCACCAACTTTTTAGTTGACCTTATTTTATTCATGTTTCATGTGCTAATATGTGAGTTTTGATCAAGACATGCTACACACAGGCTTTGGACTTAGTTAAATTTGAATAAAGGATATTATGTATTTCGTTGATGTACTTGGTTGGATTTGGTTGTGTTGAATGATTTGAAGTTAAATTTGATGATTAAAATATTGAAATCTAGTCAACCTTGTGCTCATGAACAGTCTAGATGTCCCGCCCCAATGATTTCGCCGTCGGTTGGGGTGTGACAGATTGGTATCAAAGCCTTGGTTATAGGGAACTAGGTTATTAGACACCCTTGACCTAGACTATAACTTTAGGACACCCACTTATGCCATGCTTCATGATTATGTGATATGTTCTACATGTTATGTGTTACATGCTATGTGTTATATGCTATGCGTTACATGTTTTCTATGATTAGTTATTATTTCATTTTGATGCCTTACTTGTAAAAATTCATGACTTATTAGACTATGCTTAAATAATAATTAAATAAACAATATCTCTACCTATACCCTAAAACCTCATAATATTCTTACCTACTCCTCTATCATTACCTTCTTAGCATGTGGAAACTTCATGGATCTATATCTATATAAAAAAAATAATTTCTTTATTTCCTCGTTAAGATTTTTAAACTTTGTTAATTATTTGAGGACATATGCAATCTGGAAGAGTGACACCTGTATTCTGGGTTTTCTGTCTAGAAAATCATTTCGCATAAATCCCAATCAACCGAGGGACCCGTATGCTTTCCTGGGAATTCCCGGGATGAGTGTTTACTTATAGGCTAAAGCATGTCTCCTTGAAAATTATATGAGTTTAATTAACCTTAATGTGTCATAGTATTCAAGTGATTTTATCACTATTTGAGTACAATCCAAACTATGATTTACTATTTTATTTTTATCTTATTCTTTTAAAATTCAAACAACATTCATAAGTTCTTACATCTTTTCTTGTGCAATTCTGTAGAATGCCTCCCCGTCGTGCTACCGTGACCAATAACAACACCGATATTGCTACCATCCTTGCACAACTTGTGAATCAACTCACCCAAGCTAATGGGGCCGCCAATGGTAACCATGGAGCTAATGGGGGTGGTGGTGCCAATCCACCACAATGCACCTTCAAACACTTCAACTCATGTAATCCTCTAAAGTTCTATGGTACCGAAGGAGCTACGAGACTTCTTCAATGGTTCGAAAGTATTGAGAATACCTTTATCAATAGTGACTGCCCCGATAACCTTCGTGTTCGTCATGCTACAAGTGCCTTACAAAAACGGGACTTACGTGGTGGAATGGGGAAAAGAGGAATAGAGGGGTGGAAGTAGCAATGGCCTTACCTTGGGATGAGGTTAAAAGGCTAATGACCAAAGAATTTTGTCCACGAAATGAGGTAAAGAAATTGGAAGCCGAGTTTTGGAATCTTGCCCAAGATGGTCGTGAAAATCTAGCTTATACAACTCGGTTCCACGAGTTAAGTCTCCTTGTGCCCCATATGGTCACGCCTTTATCCTGCTGCATCGAGAAGTATATTGGTGGATTACCAAGGCAAATCCAAGATATTGTCTTAGGGAGAAATCCCGCAACACTTGAAGATGCTATCCGCTTATCTTCTACATTAACCGACAACCATGTGAAAGCGGGAACTCTGACTAGAAAAGGCACCAAGAAAGTTCCCGACACTGCAACTCCTCCCGTACACATCAAAGAAGCCACAACCGAACCCTCTCGTAATAATAAGAAAAGGAAAGCTAGAAACTATGCTATGGTCACTCCTGTTATGCATGTTAACCAAGTTGCTCCCATGGTTTAAGCACCAGCCAAAAAGCCATATGTTGGGATTTACCCACTCTGTGCCACATGCAACTATCACCATCCCCAAACCATTCTATGTCGCCTTTGCACTCATTGTGGGAAATATGGCCATACGGTCAATGTCTGTAGAGCTAAAGCACTTGCAGCACAAGTCAACCCACCAAACCGAACCAACCCCCAAGTGGCTAATCAAGGTGTTCCCGCAATTGCAAATAGGCGTGCATTCAACATAAACGCCAATGAAGCTCAAGCCAACAATGATGTGGTCAACGGTACGTTCCTTGTTAATAGTCAATATGCCTCCATTTTATTTGATACCGGTGCCGATAAAAGTTTTGTGTCACTTAATTTTGAACCCTTACTTGCAAAGACACGGTCCCAATTAGAGAAAACCTTCACTGTCGAAATAGCAAATGGTGATTCGCTTACAATTGAGTCTGTTATCTATGACTGCTCCCTAGAACTTAATGAACATACATTCCCAATTAATCTTGTACCAATGCCACTAGGAAGTTTTGATATCATCATAGGCATGGATTGGCTATCAAATCATCATGCCGAAGTCATCTGTTTCGAGAAGTGCATCCGAATACCTGTACCGTCGGGAGAAACGTTAAGAGTCTTTGGTGAAAAGCCTTGCAAAGGACTTAAGTTAATGTCATGCACTACCGCCCAAAAGTACCTACGAAAGAAGTACGTGGCCTTCTTAGCTCATATTGTTCAAAAGGATGTCAAAGAGAAGAGTATCCAAGACATTCCCATCATTCGGGGTTTTCCCGAAGTATATCCCGAAGATCTATCCGGTCTTCCACCCGTTCGACAAGTAGAGTTTCGCATTGATCTTGTTCCCGGAGCTAACCCCGTGGCTAGAGCTCCATACCGTCTTGCACCTTCTGAAATGCAAGAACTTGTAAGTCAACTCCAAGAGCTCTCCGACAAGGGATTCATTCATCCAAGTCATTCACCGTGGGGTGCACCCGTCTTGTTCGTCAAAAAGAAAGATGGATCATTCCGCATGTGTATTGACTACCGCGAACTCAACAAGCTTACCATCAAGAACCGTTACCCTTTTCCTAGAATTGATGACCTCTTTGATCAACTTCAAGGTTCGACCTGCTTCTCAAAGATTGATCTTCGATCTGGGTATCACCAACTCCGTGTAGAAGAGGAAGATATTCCAAAGACTGCTTTCCGAACAAGGTATGGTCACTAATAGTTCATGGTCATACCTTTTGGACTAACCAATGCACCCGCGGTCTTCATGGACCTCATGAATCGTGTGTGCAAACCGTACCTTGATAAATTTGTGATCGTCTTCATTGACGATATCTTAATCTACTCCAAGACTAAAGCCGACCATGAGCAACACCTTAGACTGGTTTTGGACCTCTTGAGGAAGGAACAATTATATGCCAAATTCTTCAAATGTGAATTTTGGTTAAAGGAAGTTCAATTTCTTGGTCATATCGTTAACGACAAGGGAATTCATCTTGACCCTGCTAAGATCGAAGCAGTTAAGAATTGGAATGCCCCGAAGACCCCCACCGAAGTTCGTTCATTTCTTGGTCTTGCGGGATATTATCGTCGTTTCATTTCAAATTTCTCTAAGATTGCTGTTCCTCTCACCGCTTTGACCCAGAAGGGTAAAACTTATGAATGGGGACCAAAACAAGAAGAAGCTTTCCAAACTCTCAAGCAAAAGTTGTGCAATGCTCCTATTTTGACTATCCCTGATGGGAATGATGATCTAGTTGTCTACTGTGATGCTTCCAACCAAGGTCTCAGTTGTGTCCTCTTGCAACGAAGCAAAGTAATCACTTATGCATCGAGGCAACTTAAGATTCATGAGAAGATTTATACAACGTACGATCTCGAATTGGGTGCGGTTGTATTTGCATTGAAGATTTGGAGACATTACCTCTATGGCACGAAATGTGTGGTGTTCACCGACCACAAAAGTATCCAACACATCTTCAACCAAAAAGAACTCAATATGAGGCAACGACATTGGGTTGAACTCCTTAACGACTATGACTGCGAGATTCGTTACCATCCCGGCAAAGCGAATGTTGTAGCCGACGCTTTGAGTCGAAAGGACCATGTCATGCTTCAATGTGTCTGAATTCAAACCGACATTCAAAATCGCATCTTAGAAGCTCAACACGTCTCAGTCATCGAGGGTGACATGTACGAGGAAATGTCGTGTGGTGTTGAACTCCAGCTTGAATCGAAACCCAATGGCTTACTTTATTACGTGAACCGTATTTGGGTTCCCGATCGCGATGATCTCCGTGCATTTCTCGTGAACGAGGCTCATAAGACTCGTTATTCTATTCATCCTGGTGCGGATAAAATATACCAAGAGCTTCGCCAACAATACTGGTGGCCCGGTATGAAGAAAGACATTGCTCTCTATGTTGCCAAATGTCTAACGTGCTCCAAAGTCAAAGCCGAACACCAACGTCCTTCCGGATTACTTGAACAACCGGAAATTCTAGTGTGGAAATGGGAGAACTTAGCTATGGATTTCATTACCAAACTCCCTCATACTTCAAGTGGTTATGATAGCATTTGGGTGATTATTGACCGTCTCACCAAATCTGCTCATTTCTTGCCTATCCGTGAAGACTATCGATTTGAGAAACTAGCCCGAATTTACATTGATGAAATTGTGAGCCGTCACGGTGTTCCCTTAAACATAATCTCCGATAGAGATGCTCGGTTCACCTCTCATTTTTGGCAATCTCTCCAAACTGCTCTTGGTACACAAATGGATTTGAGCACGGCCTACCATCCCCAAACTGATGGTCAGACCGAGCGCACAATCCAAACTATTAAGGATATGCTTAGAGCTTGTGTAATTGATTTTGGTGGCAATTGGGATTCACATCTATCACTAATCGAGTTCTCCTACAATAATAGTTACCACAAGAGTATCAACATGGCTCCATTTGAAGCTCTCTATGGTCGCAAGTGTCGTTCTCCTATTTGTTGGAACGAGATTGGTGAAGCACAAATCACCGGTCCCGAGCTAATTCAAGAAACATCCGACAAGATTATTCAAATCTGTGACAACATTCGAGTAGCGAGAAGTCGGCAAAAGAGTTATGCCGAAAAACGACGAAAACCCTTGGATTTCCAAGTCGGTGACCTTGTTCTTCTAAAGGTGTCTCCGTGGAAGGGTGTGATCCGTTTTGGAAAGAAAGGCAAATTAGCACCTCGCTACGTGGGTCCATTTAAGATCCTTGAAAGGATTGGGAAAGTGGCTTATAAACTCGACTTACCTCCATCACTGGGCAATGTGCATCTTACTTTTCACGTGTCTAATCTGAAGAAATGTCTTGCTGATGAGAATCTCCACATACCTCTTGACGACGTGCACATTGACGAAACGATGCACTTCGTTGAGAGACCGGTAGAAATCATGGATCGTGAGATCAAACAGCTCAAGCGAAGCCGTATCCCTATTATCAAAGTTCGTTGGGAATCTAAACGTGGTTCTGAATTCACTTGGGAACGAGAGGACCAAATAAAGCTCAAGTACCCCCATCTCTTCGCTGATGCCGTCGCTTCCACTAGCTAAATTTCGGGACAAAATTCCCTCAACATGGGGATACTGTAACATTTCTGATTTTTGTTATCTGTATTTCAATTCAATGTGACACGTTTCAATTTCAAATTTAGTACACTGACTTGTTTTATTCGTAACAACAATTAAATACTATGTTCCAATGCAAATCCACGAATTTTACACGAGTATACCCTATTAAACTATACATAAGTCCATATTTATACAAATCTGTCAATACTGAAACTTGCAAGGACTGATTTTTATATATTAACAAGAAACCCTAATAGGCACGGTCGCGCCCCGAACTAACACGGTCGCGCCAACTGCTATGGCACAGTCGCGCGCCTTGCTTTGGAACGGTCGCGCCCGGTGCTTTGGCACGGTCGCGCCTCTCGTCAGTTGAAACGTAAATGCAGCCTTTAATCACTGAATCGTTTGGTTTCGTAACCGTTCTACACGTTTTCACCATTAACGAACCCAAATAAACCTTTTAATCATCACAATTACAACAAATATACTCCATTTCGTCGATTTATCTCATAACCGCCTAATCCTATCACGAGACCATCGAATTCACCATTTTGATTTGCAATTCTCCTAAGCCAACATACTATCGATCCTCTCTAAAGCTTCTGGACACGCTGGTTTAGTCGGAATTGCAGCAGAAGACGCCGGAGATCAAGCCCGTCATCGCCGGAACTCATTCTACCCGTACGCCATCGATTCATCCTCCTCCCGGGTAATTGAAACCTTCCAAACTTTCTATTTAGTCTATATATTCAATGCCCCAAACTAATTTGGGCTTGCAATAGCGAAATTAACACGAACCCGAATCTAGGGTCCGTTCTAAAATAGTTTAATGGAATCATACTTTTTACGTGTTTTAAATACAATTAAACTATACAAAAAGACTAGTAATAATCTGATGGGTGAAAGCCCTATGATTCCTAACACTACTATTATAAGAAATGGTCAATTCGTTCCTGTTTTGGAACAAACACGGTTGCGCTAGTCTTCTAGCGCGGTTGTGCTTCATGAGACACGGTCGTGCTAATCCCAAGCGCAGTCGTGCCTCACACACTCAGACCTGGTCATGCCCCTTGGCTAGACTTAGTCGTGCCTCAGAACCCTAGACACGGTCGTGCCTGGACTAGACACGGTCGTGCCTAGTGAACAGCTTAGCTATATCCTCTGTATTGGTCAACACGGTCGCGTCCCTGACTAGTACGGTTGCGCCCATGATCCTAGCACGATCGTGCCTTGTGCCAAGCACGGTCGTGTGTGTGAGAAAAATCTTGGCAGAATAATTATTTTTGGATTTTAAAAAACAATAAGTATTTCAGATTAATTTTCAAATAAAAATAATTGATTTTATAAAGATTTATATTAATTTTATTCAAAAAGATCAAATTTCTATTTTAAAGTAAATAGAAATTATTTATTTAAAACTTACAAAAATTAAATTATTACTTATTGTTAAACCCTACACTTAAATATTATTTTCACAACTTATTTAAACACCTTTATGAAAATAAATTAAAGAAATTTATATTTAATATAAAACATCTAATACATTTTTATAACTAAATGTCTAAGTTGCATACTTTATAAATAAATAAATAAGGTAACAATTATTTATTTAATTTACATTTGAACAAAAATTATTTATTTAAGTTATATTTAATTACCCTTAATACCTACATTATTTTTATAACTAAGTGAATAAATAATAATTACGTAAATTATTTATTTAGTTATTCCAAACTCAAACCTTGATTTTATACAACACCATTCAAGTACAAACCACTAACACCTACAACTTCAAATTCATTATACACACATCCAATTTAACCTTAGACTTAGACATAGATTATTGAGCACCCTATTAATTCAATATACATTCTATACTAGGTTAACGTTGTGCATTACAAGGATCATATTACTATCTAGTATCTCGTGTTAGCTACGCCTTCGAATCAAGTGAGTATTACATAGCCCCTTTTACTCTTTTACATTTTTGGGGTGGAATCTGAACACTATACAATACTATTGCTTACATTTACACAAACTATACAAATACAAATCCTCTTTACATTCATGTGTGCAATTTGAGCTTTATGCCTGAGTGCTAGCTGTGCTAACTTTTGTGTGCAATTTATGTGCAATCATTAACTATTCAAGACGACGGTAAATAAGGATAGATCTAATGAGTCTGACAAACCCACCCAGATTGGGGTGATTGTTACCGACAACACAATTTTGCATGCTAGTTACAAAGGTTTGATTGTACTTGGTTACAAAATAGATGCTCTCCATAAATGCCTTATTTTATCATGTTATGTAAGGGTTTGCTTATTTACAATCTATATGCTATCTATATACAAACCTGTGTATGCTCACCAACTTTTTAGTTGACCTTATTTTATTCATGTTTCATGTGCTAATATGTGAGTTTTGATCAAGACATGCTACACACAGGCTTTGGACTTAGTTAAATTTGAATAAAGGATATTATGTATTTCGTTGATGTACTTGGTTGGATTTGGTTGTGTTGAATGATTTGAAGTTAAATTTGATGATTAAAATATTGAAATCTAGTCAACCTTGTGCTCATGAACAGTCTACATGTCCCGCCCCAATGATTTCGCCGTCGGTTGGGGTGTGATAAAGGGCAATTCCAGAGCCCGATGACTTGGTTGTAGAAGACGTCCCATGATACATAGAAGGGTATTGTATCTGAGGTCTTCCTGAGCTCTCCTCTCTTTTTAGGTTCATGTCATGAGCTTGAACCTTTCCAATTGCCTGACCAATTGTCATCTCAAAGAATTTAGGATTCTCTCTCATCAGGGTTGTATACATCTCAAACTTGGGAGGCAAAGCATCCAGAAACTTTTCATCTAATTCTTCATCAGGATACTTTAGCTCAAAAGCTTTCAACTCGGTCTGCAGATGATAGAATCTAGAGATGAGCTCGTCTATAGATTCGTTCTCCAGAAATCTGAAGCACTCATACTGCTTCCTGAGAAGATCCCTTTTACTTTTCTTGATGTCACTATTGCCCTCGAATCTTTTCTGTAACGCCTTCCAAAGATCCTTGGAGTTATCATATCCTCTGAAACTGTGGAATAACTCCCTAGTCAAGGCCATAGTGATAGAACCGTGAGCCTTCTTCTCTCGATTATAAACTTTCTTTTCTTCTTCGTCGAGTTTAGAGATAGGCTTGGGCATTACTTCTTCAAGGTAAATATGTGTGGGATGCTTATATCCCTCTAGAATAGGTATCCATAGTGAAGAATCGGTATAAGAAATGTAATGCTCAAAGCGTGCTTTCCAATTAGAATAATCATTTACATTTAGCAACTTTGGCAGTTTCTGAGGTGTTCCGATCTCGTTGTCATAGTTCAGAAGATTACCAAGATTCTGAAGATTTTACATGGTGAACACTTAGTCAAATTTCAGAAAAGTCAGAGACACTTGCGCACTTGATATTGGCCTTGCGCACTTAGAGTAATGGTCTTGCGTATTTAAGATTTGCTCTTGCGTACTTGATAAGTACGCATGAGTAAATGATAAGTACGCAGAATATAAATTAAGTACGCACAAGATTAGTCTTGCGTATTTAGTAAGTACGCAAGAGATTAGTCTTGCGTATTTAGTAAGTACGCAGCAAGACTGTACTTTTTGCCAGATATGGTAAGTAGGCAGAACACCTTTTCACCAACTCTCACCAAACTATTACGGTCACTGGAAAACGCACCGAAGATGGCAAAAATTGGACTGATGAACAATCAAACTGAGCCAAAGGGTCAGAAACTTGTTTCTAACTAACCTTTGATGCTCAAAAACACTCAAAATACACAACAAAAGCCGGTTTTTGAGTGATTTTTGCTTCTAAAATAATACTCAACAGATACCCCTATTTTATCACAAAAATCAATAAAAACACCTCCTTTTGCTTATAAAACTCTGTAGAAAACTCTCCAAACTCACTCACAACACTCAAAATCAAGAGCAATGCTCTGATACCACTTGTAGGTCCCTCGGGTGTGGCAGATCGTCTCATACAAGTGGGTCTACTAGTTGGACCGGGTGCGGAATACCCGTGACTAGGTGGAGAGTCTTACGAAACAAAGTAAACCGACAAAATATACACTATAAACATTCGTCTATTATAAACACTTGAAGGTTACAGAGAGAAGTTCTGAGATTACAAAGTTCTGCGTATTTGCTAATCTGAATGCCTATGACTGCGTACTTATCTACTGTCAACCATTCCTATTTATACATGACCTGATGCCTGCACACTTTGCAAGTGCGCAGGACAATTTGCTCATGCGTACTTAGCATGTACGCATAGGAATTCTTGCGTACTTGCTAAGTATGCAGGAACTACTTCCTGCGCACATACAAGTGCGCAAAACACTTAGAGTAATCTGCAACAGTCAATATGTAAAAGTAAGTACAACTCGATAACTAATACATACAGACACTTACAAAACAAAGACAAATACATACATGAAAGTAAAAACTAAGACTCTATCTATCCGGAATCTATCCAGAGTGTTTGTCACAGGAAAGTGCTTCAACAAGATTTAAGACCAAGCTAATGTCAAGGGGGAGTCTGTTGGGACATTTTGTGTGTGACATGTAGCTTTGTATAGGTCGTGTGTTATCTTTAGCATTGTAATTAGTCTTTATTGAGTTAAGTGTTGTAACGTGTGAACTTAACTAGTTCGCCTATGCCATGTGTGTGGCGAACCGAACTTAAGTTAGTATTTCCTATAAATAGTGCTTAGTCTTTTGTATTCTGTAACAATCTGATATCTTGTAAGCACATTTATCTGAAGTAATACAAGGAGCTTTTAGTGAATCATGTCTTGTGTATTCATCATGTGTTCTTATCTATTCGAGACACGTTTACTCGTTAGGATTCCGCACTACGAGTATTCATTGTGTGTTATACGTCTAAGATCGATCCGTATACCCATTGGGACCTACACTATATGTTTCAATTTCCCTTTATAACGAATATCTAATTTTGATGATTAATTATAGTAACGCATTTAATAGTCAATCATGTGCTTATGAACAACCGCGTCGGCCCCGGTGTATAATCCGTCGCCGGCCGGGGTGTGACAGATTTGTATTAGAGCCATGGTTATAGGGAATTAGGTTATTAGACACACATGACCTAGACTATAACCTAAGAGTCCAAAACATGAGTTTAACTCGTATCCTTTATTAGGAACTCCACTATATACTTATTCCATACCCATACTTACATGAATCACATCTACTTACCTTTTCCTATCTAGATCTATCTATTTCTGTCTACATGGTGCAAATACATGAACAACAACTTCAAAGGACTACATTAGACTACTTGAAACTACATAGATTACTTGAATCATATTCTTAGACTTAAAATTCTAATCTAAAATGAAACTCTCGTCAAGGTAGGTGAGTTCTAAATAATGAATGGGGACTTGTGCAACCCGGAAGGGTGGATGCCTGTATTATGAGAAATTCTGTCTAGGAATGTACTTCGTATAAATCCAAATCAACCGATGGACCAGTGATGCTTTCCTGGGAATTCTTGTGATGAGTGTCCACTTATAGGCTAAAGCACGACTTCTCGGACATTAGGTGAACTTAAAAGACTTTTGATAAGTCAACGTATCCATTTGGTGATGCAAACTGAATGAGTCCCATCCAATATTTTAGTAAATATCACATTATTTTATTTCAAACTCTTATACATGATTCATATCATATGAATTTCATGTTCATCCTCTCTTATGTTTACTATTGTAGAATGCCTCCTCGCCGTGAACGTAGGAACAACCTCACTGACAGGATCATCCAGCAAATGGCTACGATCTTACCAACCATGGTCAACCAACTAAACCAGAATGCAACTCCAAGGAATCCCACATGCACGTTCAAACATTTCAACTCTTGCAACCCCACCAAGTACTACGGGAATGAAGGAGCCACTAGAGTTCTCTAATGGTTCGAAAGCATTGAGGGTACCTTCATCAATGCTGACTGCCCCGAGGACCTAAAGGTACGCTATGCTACTAATGTCTTTCAGAAGAGGGCACTCACCTGGTGGAACGAGGAAAAGCGTAACCGTGGTATAAAAGTTGCACTGGCTCTACCTTGGGCTAATGTTAAGACACTCATGACTGATGAGTTTTGCCTTCGTAACGAAGTTAAGAAGCTGGAAGCTGAGTTCTGGGATCTCAAGCAGGATAGTGGTGAAAGCCTTGCCTATACCACCCATTTTCATGAACTTAGTCTTATTGTACCTCACATGGTCACTCCACTTTCAAGGTCCATTGAGAAGTACATAAATGGTCTGCCTATGCAAATCCAAGACACTGTCTACAAGGACCTATTCTAAGGCAGGACCTATTCTAAGAAGAGTGCAAAGTTAACTATTGAGAAAACCAATGTTGAACCCACCAAGGAAGCCAAGGCTAAGCCTTCCTTCAATGGCAAGAAGCGGAAAGGCAAACACTTTGCTATTATCACTCCTACTACACCTCTAGCTCAAGTAGCCCCTAATGCTTACAACCCCAACAAAAAGCCTTATGTGGGAAACCTACCTTTGTGCAACACCTGCAAGCTCCATCATACTGCTAACGTGTCATGTCGTATATGTATCACTTGTGGACGTTATCGGCATATGGCTAACACCTGGTGTATTCCACAAGTTAACCAAGTCCATCAACCTATTGTTCATGCTCTTGCTGTTATTACCCAGGGCCGTGCTTGTTACGAGTGCGGTGACCCCAATCATTTCAGGAACCGTTGCCCTAGTTTAGTCATTGTGAATCAAGCCAACATGAACCAAGGAAACATGAATCAAGGAAACATGAATCAGGGGAACATGAACCAAGGGAATGTGATCCAGGGGAATACAAACCCTGTAGCTCGTGGACGTGCCTTCAATGTTAATGTCAATGAAGCTCAAGCCAACAACGACGTGGTGAACGGTACGTACCCAATTAATCAACAATATATCTCTATCCTATTTGATACTGGTTTCGATAGGAGTTTCGTGTCCTTTGAATTTGAACCAAGACTTGCTATGAGTCGAACTAAGTTAGACAAATCCTTTGACATATTAGTAGCGGGTGGATATTCTGTTACATGTGACCCCCTCATTAGAGAATGTACACTAAACTTGAATGACCAAGACTTCTTAAGAAATCTTATACATATGGCTCTCGAGGGTTTCGACATCATAGTAGGCATAGATTGGCTAACCAAGCATCATGCCGAAGTCGTCTGCTTTGACAAATATATCCAAATCCTTCTTGATTCAGGCAGCATTTTGAACGTCTGTGGTGAGAAGCCGTCTAAATAACTCAAGCTTATGTCTTGTACTACCACACAGAAGTACTTACAAAAGAAGTGTGTGGCCTTCTTGGCACACATTGTGGAACAGAAAGACAAGGGCAAAAATGTGACACCCGACAAATCCCGGTTAACCCCGTTAACTCTATTACAAACCTCAGGGACTAAATTGGTTATAATTCAAACTCTAATACACTTAAACTACAAGGACTAGTTGTTAAATTAACTCAAACGCAATTCTGTTGACTTTATAGAGTTAAAATTGAGTGAAATTGTTTATGTTGACTTTTAAAAGTCAAACCCCCTTGTTCTTGATCCAAATTCACAACCATAACCTCCTAATCATTCGAATTCTCGTCTGTAACTCATAGAATTGATGATCTTGACATCCTACTAATCATTTCCATACGTTAGAGTGCTTTAATGATTGCGAATTCAGACCCCAAACCCTAATCGTCGACCCTATCATCGTATACTATCGAATTCGCACCAATCCTCTATTCATTCTGCAATTGAACACATGCGCACCTCATCCACACTTCTCTGAACCTGTTGCTCCATTCAATTCGACCGGAGACCAAGCCTGAGTCGCCGGAGACCAAGCCACGCAAGCCGGGACTCATTTTAGTCGAACACCATCAATCCATTATCAATCGAGGTAACACTTCCTCCGTTTCGCCTTCATACATAGATCAAAAGCCTTATGATAATTCAGACATATAAAATCGAAATGGTGATGAACCGATTCTAGGGTTCATCACATTTCGGGTTTAATCGAACTACACCGTAGACCCGATCTCAATCCAATTAGAGTATATGGTTAGATTCGCAATCCACAATTTAACAAAAGCCCCATGAATCCAACTGTTAATCTTATAAGACTTAATCAATTTGATTTTGTGTTCATAAACTAGGGTTTCGGTTTTCAAATGAGTAATTAACGACTTTAAACTTGATGGTTTTGAAATTAAATTCACCCACATGTTCGAAATACCCCGATCATCAAAACCCCTATGTCATTTGGTTCAATCAAAATCGATTTCAGTGGATTCATGGGGGAGTTTCGATCAGCTTTGATTGGGGGAAGAATTCAGTGCGTTTGAGTGATAAAACTATTTTCATCCGGGTCTTGTATGCGATACCCTAGCGCACGTGATGGTTAGAGTGTTGTGTTGTTGGGGAGGAGACCCGGGCTCGAGTCCCTCTACCACATTATTTTTTTGAGCAACTTTTTAATATATATTTTTATACAAAAACATTTCCTATATTATTTTAATAATAAATTAACGCGTTTTGACACCGGAAAATACCTTTAGGATCGGGATCGAATTTATAATACATTTTAAGTATTATTTACATTTTAAAAATAATATAATTATTTATATTATTTCCTAAACTATCATTTAATTCATAAAAACACACGAATATATATTGTTAACTCGTGTTTGGTTGTATTTTGTACGTACCACTTCCATATTAAGTATTAAACTACGGATTTTTTAATCCCGATGACATGTTTGTCTACTCGTTACTCATAAGTGTGTTTTTAGGACATCAAACATTTCCCGTTTCGTCGTCACAAAATCCTATGTGTTCCTAACTGTCATAAATCATATTTTAGGGCATTCGTAGAATGTCTGCGTGCAATCCATTTGTGGTTTTGGTTGCATCCTTGTGTGGTGCTAATTACTACGCTTTACACAACTCAGGTGAGTTTCACGACCCCATTTACTGTTTTTAAAGTAAGGGGGAGAAAACATGACGCAAACATATGATTCATGTAATTCTTATATTATAACTTGTTAAGACTAAGCATAACACTCTATTATGAAAGTCCTTACACATCAAACCGTTTAATATGAACTTAGCAAGGTAATCTTGAGTAGTACTATTGGGTTTGACAAATTCCACTCACGTTAGTCGCGCTAACTCAACTGGAGGTCGAACGGGTGTAATATTGACCTAAACACATCACCATTTTTGATATACATGGTGGAAGGCATTAAAACACAAACAGTCAGATTCGGTTGTGAGCGCTTTATTAACATGAACGTAGGTTAGCTACCTATTGATATATATATATTGAATGTACATAATCTGGCAAACATTATTTAGAACTGATACCGGTGAACTTACTAACCTAGTGTTGACACATTTCTTTACATGTTTTCTCAGGTCGCTAAGGCACATGTGCACAGTTAGGGCATGCATTGGCGTCCTATTATCATTTCAAACATATTTAAACAATTAAACTATTTATCTGCTTTTCAATAACTTAAATTTTGGGCGCGTTTGTTTTGCGCATTAAATATTTAACTTTTCGCTTCTGCACTTTACTCTGAACATTTAATGGTTTTTCATAAACCAATATAGTGTCGTTTGACATAACTAATGACTGAGATCATGGTTTGTCACACCCCACGCGGTAAAACTCTATAAGTGGATTTTGCGGGTGTGACAGATTGGTATCAGAGCCATTGGTTATAGAGAACTAGGATTGCATACTAGACTATAATCGCGCACATGCATTAGTTACACGACACAGACACTCAAACATGGCACTTATACCTTACATTACAGGAATGTCTACTCCACCTACATCTCCAGTTGCTCAGGAAGTTGATGTTCCCACTATACTTTCACCGGAGCCCAAGAGGCATCGACTAAGCCCGATAGACGAAACCATCATGTACGATGAGCCACTCCATGTGCGGTTCAGAGGTAACACGAAGGATTGGGAGTGGTATCCTAGTATGATCAGGAGCTGGGTCCGACAGGAGCTAGTCCCACCTCCATACTTTGCAGCCCTACTTATACTCTACAGACTCAACCACCTCTGCCTTACCCATTTGAGCAGACTTTAGCTGCCTTTGTAGCCACTATGGACCGAGAGATACGGAATATGCGAGTTGATGCATGGGAGATCACCGGCATGTTGGAACGAGAAAGTCAGGCGAATGAGAAGATTGAAAAGCCGACAGCAGAGTTAGCAGACACTGACCACTATCATGAGAATTTGGTGACTTCATTCCATGAGATGGAAGCTCGAGTGGATACACTAGAGTTCAACCTTGATGTAGCCCATACAAGGATTGAGCATATAGAGACACAGCTCGAGGCTGCCATTGTGGCAGAAGACGCACAAGATGTTGAGCCTGAAAAAGACCCAGCTGAGGACGAGGATGACGAATCAGTTATTTCTTCAGCTAACAGTGGCATATGACATCCTATATTTACTTATTTATTTTCTTCTAAACCTAGATGGGCAGGGTTGTTCCTATCCAATAGATATTTCAGAATTTTAATGTCTTGGTTTATTTACTTTGTTGCCGTTACAATTTATCTAATCAAGAATTATTATTGAAATATTAGATGTTGTGGTTTAGTTTTTATTTATTTACTCGTACTTGTATGATGATAATATGCCATATATTTTATCATTATTGTATTTGAGAATGTGAAGAATCATGTCTGGACGCGGTCGTGGTAAAATCAATATGACTACAGCTGAGCTCACATAACTTATTAATGAACGTGCAGCAGAAGTTGTGGCAGCAAGCCAAGCTGCACATAATGTTGCAGGTAAATTCATTATCCGTTGACTCTAGCAAGTCAATTCATCACTCCAAAATCATTTCCAAACCTTATATCCGTAATTGTGTATTATTTTCAATCCAGGTCAGCAGACCTTTACCTTTAAAACTTTCATGGACTGCAAGCCCCACACCTATAGTGGAGCCGAGGGAGCTGTCGGTTTGCTCTGTTGGTTTGAGAAAGTGGAGTCAGTATTTGCTATGTGCAACTGCCCCTAAGTCGATCAGGTCAAATATGCCTCAGGTACTCTAGAGGGTCCTGCCCTCACCTGGTGGAACTCCCAAGTCCAGATATTGGGTCTGGACATGGCTAACACCATACCGTGGGAAGAATTCAAAACTATGTTGAGGGAAGAGTACTGCCCTCGTGATGAAATTCAAAAACTGGAGGGAGAATTCTTGAACTTGAAGATGGAAGGTTCCGAGATTGAATTCTATACTACTCGCTCGCATGAGTATGCAGTCATGTGTCCTCATATGGTGACACCAGCATATAAAAGGATCGAGAGGTACATCGATGGTCTGGTACCTCAAATTTAGAGCATGGTCACTTCTTCTAACCCTACCACCATTCAGCAAACCATCAAACTTGCTCATAGGCTGACTTATCAGGCTGTAACTAAAGGTACCCTACCCCCGAGGGCACAACTTCCAAAGCTACGGACAGTAACAAACGTAAGTTCGATAGCAACACCAACACCAAGAGTTTTCAATCTAACCCACCTCAACAGCAGCAGCGTAGGTTTGAGCCTACCAAAACCTTCAATCAATCGACTTCTTCAAGTCAGAACCAAGGTAATTATATTGGGAAATACCCTAAGTGTAACAAGTGTGGTTTTCACCACAATGGTGCTTGTGATAAACATCGTTGCTAGCGGTGTGGCAAAATGGGCCACACTGCAAAGGATTGTAGGGGTGAACTCCAAACTAAGCAACCATTTCAACAACAAGGACCCACCAGGGGATGTTATGAATGTGGCAAGGAAGGACACTTCAGGAAAGATTGTCCTCAATTGAAAAAAAGTGGAAATGTTAATGGAAACGGCAACGACAACGGTAACAATCAGGGCAACAACGGTAACAATAACGGAAACAGTGCGAAGGGGCAAGCCTTCGTGATTGGTTCCGGGGAAGAAAGAAACGATCACAACGTGGTTACTGGTAAGTTCCTTCTAAACGACTGTTTTGCCTCTGTCCTTTTTTATACTAGTGCTGATAGGAGTTTCATATCTAAGAACCTTAGTAACCTGTTAAAAGAAACTCCAACCCTATTAGAAACTAAGTGCACTATAGAGATAGCAGACGGTCAGATAATCGAAGCAACTCACATGCTTAAGGGATATAAACTAGGATTGGTTGGTCATAAACTTGACATTGATCTCATTCTAGTCACACTTGCCAGTTTCGACATAATTGTCGGTATGAATTGGTTATCCAAAAACCGGGCCGAGATCATCTGTCGTGATAAAATTGTTCGCCTTCCTCTCCCCGGTGGAGAAGCCCTTTCTGTCCAAGGTAAAAAGAGTGGTGCAGTCATGGGCATCATATCTTTCATGAAAGCACGGAAGTGTTTACGTATAGGTCATATTGCTATTCTGCCTCTTGTCGCCAAACAACCATCCGAAGAGAAGAAGGTTGTTGACATTCCGATCGTTCGTAACTTTCCAGAAGTATTTCCTGAAGACCTGCCTGGTCGTCCGCCTCATCGTGAAGTCAAATTTCAGATTGATTTAGCACCCAGAGCAGCGCCTATTGCTCGAGCACCGTATAGACTTGCATCTAGTGAATTACAAGATTTGTCTACACAACTGCAAGAGTTGCTAGATAAGGGTTTTATCTGACCTAGCTCAACACCATGGGGAGCTCCAGTCTTATTCGTCAGGAAGAAAGATGGGACTTTCCGTATGTGCATCGATTACCGTGAGCTAAACAAAGTGACTAACAATAATTGTTATCCACTACCACGTATTGATGATCTGTTTGATCAACTTCAACGATCAATCTTCTATTCAAAGATCGATCTTAGATCCTGATACCATCAGCTGAGAGTCTGAGACGTAGACATCTCAAAAACTGCATTTAGAACCCGGTACGGCCATTACGAGTTTTTGGTCATGCCATTGTAGGTCCAGGTAACTCAACTACTGATCGGACTCGTGATATGACGTTGGTATAACACAATATGCAGAATCCTTCATGTTAACATATGTATACTAACCGACAATTGAAACAACACGCGTAAATAAACTTCTCGTTATATTCCAAATCACAATGGTTTACAGACTCAATCAAACAATTCTCTCTCTCGGTTCTCTCTGATCAGTCCTCTGACTAATGACTCTGTAAAGACATATATATAGAAAACTAATCTGCTGTAAGCGAACTTATTAAGTTCGCCTGAAACAGACTAAGCGAACTTAACAAGTTCGCCTCAGTTAGACCTAAGCGAACTTATTAAGTTCGCCTCTGATAGACCAGGCGAACTTAACAAGTTCGCCTCTAGGCTCACTTGTAAAAACACTTAGCAACTTTAGACATTTACATAACAAAACATAAAGACATAAAATCTAACTATTACAAGCTTTTGTCTTTACAAATCTATGTCCTAACAGACTCCCCCTTGACAATAGCTTGATCTTCTGTCTTCAGTCTTTATCTTGAACTCTTCCAGTTATCCGGTAGTCTGCTGCCAGCATGCACTCTATATCTTCTGCATATCTCCAAAACTCTTTTGTACTGTAGACCTTGTTCTCTCCATTCATCAGTATACATGATATCATTCTTTCGCAGCGTCCTCTGATCTTTCTTTGAAAAATTAATAAGATTCATTGCGTCATAGAAACACACAATGACCTTATTATCTTTATCTTCAATCCTTGCTTCACCAGTATTAACATCAACATACCACCATTTCATATTCCCAAGAAAGTCTTGAGGAATATTCTTTAATGGTATCTTGTGAATAGCACGCACTGGTTTATACTTGTATCTCCAGGTTACTTTCCCAGTCTTTGGATCTGTGTTCTTCACTATTTTTCCCTTCTGTGGTTTCAGCCGTTCATACTTACCCGAACTACCTTCTTTCTTTATCAGGTTTGCTATCACATCAGCCAAACCATTCTTCGATCTATTTATGAGTGGCTTTGAAGCTAGACCATTTATTTCACACCTCGGCAAGGTATTGAAATATTTGATCCTCGGCTTTAAGTATTGAACACCATCAGATCGTTTGATTGCAAATAATTTTGATTCACCATCATAGAACCAACTTATGATCCTTCCTACACACTGCTCTTTATTCACATATTTTTCTCTTTCTGAGCAGGTTGTGCTGGAGACTTGGGTAGTACCTTCATCCAACTGTTTACAACTTCTCTCCACTGTTCTCGTGTCATCCCTGTATCTCTGTACATCACAGGTTCTTCATTAATCTTCGGAGACTTAGTGTGAGTAGTTTCAGTTTCAGCACCTTTATTGGATTGACTTATCTCATCATCAGTATCCATCTTTGAATCAGCTGTATCATCAGGCAGTGTGACGTCTTCAACAGAGTCCATAGAATCTGTTACTCCTTCATAAGTGAATTCAGGAATAACATCATCTTGGATGAAGTTATACGGCACCTTAAGGCCATCACAGCCTTCATAAGTGACACTGTCTTTATCTTTCTCTATTTCAATCTCTACTATTTCTCCTTCTTCTATCTCATTATCCGACATATCATCTTCCATGTCATTGAATAAATCATCAATGTCATCAAGACATGCAATCCTTTCAGCTTCCTCTTCTTCTGAATCTTGAAAGAACTCCAGTAACAGAATTTCTTCTTCATTAGTACCAGAAGTATCTTTGTCTTTGTTTCCTTCAAGTGATTGTGATGTCGACTCCCCCTGAACTCTAGATATAGGATTAGCATCAGTGTATTGATGATCACCCTCAATATTTCCAGCAGGATCATTGTCTTCATCATCACATCTTTGAATTGACTCTGTGTGACAAGTATCAGGTATCCTCAACTCCCCCTGAGCGTTAAGACGCTGAACGAGTTTGGAAACGAATGCTTGCATATCAGCAATATGTTGAGCTTGAGTCTGAATCACCAGCTGTCGTTATGAATCAATAGACACAAGAGAGTTTACCTGTGTGTTGTAGAGAAAGCACTTGAGATTCAAGGAAAGTAATCATGTCAAAATCAGAAGGCTTTGACGGACCAGCTGTTGATTGTGGAATATAAGGACTTGAAGTAGTAGGAATAACTGGAGGAACAGGAGTTTGAACTGGAGATGGATCCTTAGATCTTGGAGGAGTAATTATCAAAGAAGCAACAAAACTAGCATCCTCGACTCCTTGAGAAGATTTTGCAGCAGCAATCGATGCAGACATTAACTTTTGACGTGTAGGATCTGGATTAAAGTCACTATCAGTGTCAGAACTTTCATCGACCAAATATCTTTTTCCAAGTACTGATCTGGAAGGAGGATCCCGAATAGACTTTCGTCTTGGTCGTCTGGCTTGAGATTTAATGCTTTTTTCCAGCATTAGCCAGTGGAATAGCAACCAACCGTTTATAATGACCTGGGGAAAAATCCCTAGATTCCCTTCTGTTTCTGGAATTGGCGAGTTCACAGCATCATCAAAGAAATCATCCATATTCATTCCTAGATCGTGATCAGGTTCATGAACGACCTCTTCTTGAACTGGTTCCTGAATAGGTATATCAACTTTAGCTTGTGGAATAGGAACTTGTTTAGGAATAGGAATTTGTGGTTGTACAGGAACTTGTATTTGTGGAACTGGTATCTGTTGTTGTTGAACTTGTTGTTGTTGCTGTGGTTGTTGCTATTGTGGTTGTTGAACATTTAAGCCTTAAGGTTGAACAATTTCATCAGGATGAAACCAGTTGTCATTAGGTGGTGCAACATAATCAGGATTGATTAAGTGCCCAAACAGTGGAGTATTGACTGGAATCAATGCAGCATTTTGCTGTTTTACCTTCGTACAGTCAGTAAAGATACGTTTTGACATCGGAGTCAAAGTTAATCTTATAGCATGTTGTGGAAGATCCGGAATAAGGTGATTGAGTATCATTTGAATAAACCGAGGATACATCAAGAAACCATGACCTTCAGCTGGATTGATCTGCATTACCATCTCCCGATAGAAATAAAGAGGAAAATTGAATCGTTTATTCAATGTTAAGGCCACCATAGCTGTTTGAAGAGCCATTTTTAATCCATCAGTACAAGCTTTTCGCGGAGAGATGCATTGAATAATCACATGCATAAAATACCTCCATTCACCAACTAATCCACCTTTCCGAGCTTGGGTATCATTTTATTTCCCACGATATCCCATCCGTTGAAAACAACCCATAATAAGAGTGATAGGATAAGATATTGGATCGTCAGCATTTCCACCCAAATCAAGAGCAGCACGAATTGTCTCTTCAGAAATTGCAATCTCAGTATTGTTTACTGTTGCACGAAGTACATGCGGTTCCACGTCAGTATCTTGATGTACCGTATCACAGAATTGTTGTATTACACCAAGTTGATATAGGGATCTGTAGATAAGGCAACGTGCAGTCGTGATCGATTCAGAAAATTTATGATGCCTTGAAAATGAACTGCTTCTGGCATGTTAGGATCTAACAATGCCACTTGATTATGTTTATATTCGACACGACGAGCCATCTGTGAAAGTATTGGACAACACAACAAACATTAGTACCCTTACACATATATGAAACACGCATTTAATAATACACAGAAACAAAACAAAAAAAAATTTTAATTTTCAAACAAAAAAAAAATATTTTCAACAAAAAAATATTTTCAACAAAAAATCACAAGTCCAAATTCACTTCTGACCCCTAGGAGAACTTAATAAGTTCGCTTAGTAGTGCAAGAGGCGAACTTATTAAGTTCGCCTGACAAGTTCGCTTGGAACAAGTTCGCCTGAACCTGAGACGTTTTAAATTCAAACAACAGTCGATTCAGAATTCGGCAAATCGATAGAAATCATGAAGTAAACATTGAAAATCAGTCGAATACCAATTTACAACCAAATATGAGGATCAATTTTATATTTCGGTCAAAATTAGGTCTAAAACCGTCCATTGAAATGTTCGACGAAAAACCGAAAATAAAATTATCAAATACTCACAATTTACCGGATGAAATTCAACGAAAATACTTCGGTTAGATTCGCAATCTAATATGGAGTAAGATACAACCAGTAAACAACTCCCACAACATAGTTTGAAATTTTTTAAAATTTTGGGCAAGTTCGCCTAATCTGAGGAAGACGATGAAGGTGACAAGTTCGCCTGATTAAACCCTTATTCATATTAAGTTCGCTTGGTTAGGCGAACTTGTTAAGTTCGCTTAACAAGCCTTCGGCGAACAACATAAGTTCGCTTCACCCTTAAGTTCGCTTCACCCCAGACAAGTTCGCTTCACCCCAAACAAGTTCGCTCCACCATAATCAGATTAAGTTCGCTTCACTATTCTCGGGCGAACATATTAAGTTCGCTGCACTGTATAGCACCTTGTAATCGATCCAATCCCGAACAATTTTAATAAAAGTTTAGAATTTTCATGGAAAATCAAAATCTTTTTGAGTTTTATCTATACAGACGGAAACACATATTTTTGATTTTAACATCATGAGCAAGAAGATCATATCAGTATTCAATTAATTCATCACACATATTATCAATAACAAAGGGTAATCACACATATTTCTATAGTATGAGACCATTCAACTCAATTTTGTGCATTTTGCATCTTTTTCCTTTTGAAACTCATTCAATTTGAATAATATTTGAAATGGTACGCGATAAATTTCAAAGTAAATAAGATCAGGTTATAAAATGCTCTTTTATTTATACCGAATTTGAAATATAAAGCTTGAATTCTTAAATTTGTCAATATTATATTATTTGAAACTATAAGCGTTCATTTTCCAAATTCATGTGATTTAGTACCATTTAGATGAAAAACATTGTGTACCCCACATATATGCCAAATAGAAAATAAAAGCACTATCTTCAAGACATATATAAGATTTTACTAAAGATTATTCGAATATTCAGAATGAGGAGACATCACTTAGCACATGAAAAACAGAATCCAAATTGGATTGTATAGGAATCAATGAGATTCAGAATCGAATGATTTAATGTTTTGGCTTATATTTGTGAAATCATAAGATTCAGGTATGTGGATCCAACTGTTATCTGGATTATGAATTCAATGGAATCAGTAAAGATGATTTATCAATATGATCCAAGGGCTTGTATATGTTTGACAGATGTTGTCAAGTACATATCTTGATTATACTTCAAATTGCATGCTTTTCGGGACATGGGCACTGAAGCAAATCGAATGAATAGTCCTAAGGACATAACCCGAAACTGATCTCATAAGAAAATCTTTATTAAAAGCTAATATTCTTTATCTGATAATGATCTTTTACACACACACCCAGGCATATAATGGATTTAAATCACAGATGTAACCATATTATATTTAATTTTCACACTACTATTAGTTTCAAAACGCTTTTAGCCTATTGACAATTCAAGTTTCAAATTTTATACACAAATTTTAAAACAAATTATCAAGAATAGAGCATTCACAACACTATCATTTCTTATTTATACAGACTTTGAAATTTAGATCAAATCAACTTATCTTAATCAATCATATATCAAAGTCTACTAAGGTCGTGTGAAATGAATTAATCACTGATGTACTATCATTTCTTCTCTAACCTCAAATGATGTAAAAAAAAAAAAATTTAATTTGTTTTGACTATTTATAAATTAAAAATTTTGACTGAAAATGTAAATGCAGAAATGTAATAAAGCAATCAAAGAACTTAAAAGAAAATTTTCCATGAAATTCTGATTTTGAAAAACTTTTATTCGGTATTGATCATACTAATCATTTTAATTAGGAATTCAAACCTGGTACGATCAAATGCTTTGGTAAACAAGTCAGCAAAATTATCTTCAGTGTGTACCTTGACCAGCTCAATCAACCTTTTCTCTGCACAATCACGTATAAAATGATATCGAATTTCGATGTGCTTAGTTTTACTATGTTTAACAGGATTATTCGTTATGGACATAGTAGCATTGTTATCAATAAGCATATGGGTTCCTGTGAAATTCAAACCGTAATCTCTCAATTGTTGTTGTATCCACAGGATCTGTGAACAACAACTTGCAGCAGCGATGTATTCTGCTTCGCATGTTGAAATCAAGACTGTGGTTTGCTTTTTGCATTGCCAGGATACAAGTCGATTACCTAAGAACTGGCAACCACCTGTTGTAGATTTCATGTCCAGACAACAACCACCAAAATCAGAATCAGTATAAGCATTGAAATCAAAGTTAGAACCATGAGGATACCATAAACCTAAACGTTGTTTTCCTTTTAAATACCGAAAGATTCTTTTCACAGCAATTAAGTGAGATTCTTTTGGCTTTGCCTGAAATCTGGAACAGATACACACGGCGAACATTATATCCGGCCTTGAAGCGGTTAAGTACATGAGGGATCCAAACATAGCTCTGTAAAGTCGACAATCCACATCTTTTCCTTCTGAGTCAGAATGCAACTTATGATTGACCGGAATTGGAGTATCGTATGGGGTACAGTCCTCCATCTTGAACCGGCTCAAGATGTCTTTGACATACTTGGACTGATGAATAAAGAAACCATCTTCCTTTTGATTTACTTGTAAACCTAAGAAAAACAATAACTCTCCCATAGCAGACATTTCAAATTTCGACTTCATAACACCCTCAAAGTCTTTGCACAACCCTTTATTTGTCGAACCAAAAATAATATCATCCACATAATAAGGTCGAGTCTATCTTTCCACGAACAAAGTCATTCGCCAAAAGATGTGTGGATAAAGTCTCATACCACGCACGAGGAGCCTGATGAAGACCATAGAGAGCCTTATCAAGCTTGAAAACCATATTTGGATTCATTGGATCTTCAAACCCCAGTGGCTGACACACACAGACTTCCTCCTTGACCTTTCCATATAAAAATGCACTCTTGACGTCTAATTGAAACACCTTAAAACCTTTAAAGGAAGCAAAAGCTAGAAACAGCCTTATAGCTTCAAGCCGCGCAACCGGCGCATAAACCTCGGTGTAATCAATTCCTTCTTGTTGATTGAAGCCCTGGACAACTAATCTTGCCTTATTGCGTACCACGACACCTCGATCGTCTTTCTTACATTTAAACACCCATTTTGTTCCTATCGGATACGCACCTTTCGGTAGATCAACAAGATTCCAAACCTTAAGTTTGTCAAATTGAGCAAGTTCTTCCTACATAGCTTCTATCCAGTTATTGTCATTTAAAGCCATCTCAACATTCTTGGGTTCAACCTACGAAATAAAGCATGAATGTGAACAATCATCAAGAACACCAGAATCTTTAATGCAATTATACAAACAAGTATTGTCAACAAGAGAACGTGTTTTCACTCCATCCTGTAAATTTCCAATTATATTTGTTACTGGATGATCTTTGTGTTCCTTGATGGATGCGACCTCAGGAACCGGCAACACGTCAACTTGAGTAGATTCAGATTGATAAGAATAGTCTTAAGTAATTGGAATTTCCGAGTCTAAATTTGTAGGAATCTCCCCCTGAGGCTGTGTCGAGGGTAATGAATCATCACTCAACAACGGATCAGCAGAAGAATCTTGAAAAATAGCATTATCCTCCTCACTCTCTGAATCTTGTGGACCTGAACAAGAAGCAACATTAGGATCAGGAGCAGAAGTAGATGGAATCGATGAATTTGGAACTGCATTGGTAGAAATCCATTGTGCTGTGTATCCTGACAAGAATCATAAAGAACAACAGCATCTTCCTCAAAAATGTCAGAAGGTAAATGAAAAGACTTGAATAAGTTTTCATAATCAAATGCCCAATCCGGACCAATCGCCATTTGTGGTAAAGACCGATTTGAACAGTCAATATGGAACCATTCTTCAACTTGGCGTGTCTCTTTGTTATAAACCCTCTTGGTTGTCGAATTACCACATACCCCAGAAAAATCCCTTCAATAGCCTTCGCACTAAATTTTGTTGGGACATCTCGAACCTTCAGTAGGGTACACGGATTACCAAAAGGTAGTAAATAATCCAGATTCGGCTTTCGATTATTCAGCAACTCGTAGCAAGTCTTGTTATGTCGTTTGACGGTCAAGACCCTGTTCAAAACATGACACGCAGTATTCACAGCTTTAGCCCAAAAAGTGACTGGAAGTTTAGAATCTGCAAGCATAGTGCGAGCTGTTTCGACCAACGTCCTGTTCTTTCGTTCAGCGACACCGTTTTGTTGAGGAACATATGGCGCACTGAATTCATGATGAATTCCTTTTTTAGACAGAATAATCCCATTTTGCTATTCTTAAATTCGCTGCCACTGTCACTCCTGATTCTTCTGACTTTCAGATTGAATAAATTCTCCAAACCCAGGATTAAGTATTGTACCAACTCAGTGGTTTCAGCTTTAGAAGAAAGAAACTTAACCCATGAAAATCTGGAGTAATCATCAGTTACGACCAAGCAATACGATTTCCCACCAATGCTCCTAATACTGATAGGACCGAACAAATCCATATGCAGCAACTCCAAAGGAGTTACGATAGAATTCGTCGATTTCGATTTGTGAGATTTCTTTCTTTGCTTCCCCTTCTTGCACGGAATACAATCATCAGGAACTGAGAATTTCATTTTTGGAATACCAAGCACAAGATCATTCCTAACAATGTAGTTCATCTTCCTAAAGTTAATGTGAGCTAGCTTCCTGTGCCACAATATTGAATCAGATTCCGACGCCTTGGAGAGTAAACATGTTGGAATTGAATCCGTTGTAGTGGCGACACTCATGTCAAGGACATACATGTCATTTCTCCTTGGAGCCTTCATGAGAATCCATTCATCAGGAATCATAAAACCCGGTTTTAGAATATAGCATTCATGATCGTTGAAATGGAATGAAAACTTCTTGTCACAGACTTGTGATACGCTTAAAAGATTGTGTTCCAGCTGCTCAACATAATTCACTTTTTCAAATTTGACTTTGTCATTCTTTAAAGTTCCCTGGCCAGTTATGTATAAGTATTTATTACCCGCAAAAGCGACATAACCACCATCAATTTGTTTTACATCCTCAAGCAATCTAACATTCCCTGTCATATGTCGAGAGCAACCACTATCCACATACCATGTATTGTTGATAGTCCTCCTTGGTTGTCCTACATAAACAACGAGAATTAGTTAGAAAGTGGAACCCAAGCCATCGTGGTCTTGGGTCGTCCGGATTGATCAAAATAAACAACTTCTTGTAATTTACAATCAATTTTATCATTCACTTTTGGAACAGAAGTTTGACAATCAGACCTTTTCAAAGAAAAACCATTTTTATTATTTTGAAAAACATTATTTGATATATTATTGTCAGATTCAGATGTTTCCAAAATTTTCTTTAATTTTCTGTTTCTTCTTCTTCTTTGAGGTCTAGACAATTTAACCTCCTGAAAAGAATCTTTTGAAATCCCAACTTTTGGAATCTCAAGTTTCTCTTTGCATACAAAGGATTTAGCATTCAATGTATTCTGTTGTTTAAATCCAGGGGATTTAACAAAAGATCGACCAGGCATATTTTTCTCCAAACTAGAAGACGACTTTCCCTCATCTTTTCTTTTCAGAATCTTCACCACTTTCGGTTGTGAAGGAACAGTCTTCATTTTACCCTGTTTCTTGTATGGACAATTAATCAAAATATGACCAGCTTCATTGCAATGAAAACACACTCTTCTTTCTTGATAACTTCTGAAATAAGATGTTTTCTTTGAATTTGAAGAACCATCAGAAGAATAAGCTTCGGAGGAATGTCCAGAACAATTTATCGGCTTCTTTGGAACATAAGTCTGTTTTGGCACCTTTGAAGAATTCACTTTTTGATAACCAGCCGCAACAAACCCACTTGACTGTAAGATTGGAGAAAGTTTAGTTAGAACCACTTTCACCTCTTCAGGTTCAGTCAAAATGCATCTATCCCGAGTAACATTCTTCACAACCTTTGGTTCATCAATTTTCACTTCTTTCGGAATGCCTTCAACATTTGAATCATCAAACACCTCATCCTCTGTATCAGAATCAAACACCATGTCTTCACCCGTCACTGGATTCACTTTTAATACTGTCTTGGGATCAATTTCCTCTTCATGAATGATTTCAGGCTCAATCCCATAATTTTCATTGAACGGTGGAGGAACAAACCCAATACCGGCAACCTTTTTTGTGAGATCAGCATTAGCATTGAAATAATCTAAAACTACAGATGAATTCTCAAACTGTTCCAGTTTTCTATGTAATTTTATCACCTCAGATTCTTTTTCAGAAATCTCCTTGTTCTTTTGGGCAACAACTTCATTTCGTTTTTTTATTTCAGCATAAGCCATATCTAGATGATAACCCTACTCTTTGTATTTTAACCCAAGAGAATTTAAGTCTCTTTTCAAAGACTCAATTCTATCAATGCACAGCTTATCATTATCTTTCAGTTTCTGATTAACTGAATGCATTGATTTCATGTCACAAATCAAGTTTGTGTTATCATCCATGACTTTTTGCAGTTTATCTTTAACAGAAATGCAATTAGAACAGTATATATGACAAACAGAGTCTTTTACCTTAGTCGGATCAGACATGTCTGCCATGAATACTTTGGCAATTGGAATATTCTCTGAATCTTCACCAACTGAAGCATTTTCTGTAAGAACAATTTCTTCCTCAGCAACCCCCGACGCAGCATCAGAATCAATACTTTGCCCTCTTTCTTCCTCATCATCAACACTTGGAACACTATCACCATCACACGAATCATCACTAGAACTTTCATCATCAGTAGACTCTTCTGGTTTTTCTGAATGAATTTCTGCAACAAAAGCCTGACTCACAGCACCCACCAAATCTTCCAGATGAATGCCCCAATCATAGTTTTCGTCTTTTTGAGCAACCAGAGCTGATGATGCAGATGCATGATTTGTATTACCAGAAGGACCATGATTTTGATTACCAGATGAACCATGTGACTGATTCCTATTATGCTGAAAGTTAGACTGCTTCTTTTGAGAATCAAATTCTACCTTTGGCTTCACACATTCCTTAGCAAAGTGACCATACTCTTGGCAGTTGTAACACCTAACTTTGCTCTTATCAAAACCCATACGCGATCGACTATTTGAACCAATATATTTTCTGCCAGTTCTCTTCAAGAAATCTTTAGCTTGTCGCATTAACATGGCCATATTCCATTGGATATTCATTTCTTCCAGATCAACAGGGTCAATCTGTCTGAAAATCTTCTTCTATTACCTTAGGATCATGTATTTTACCTCCAATGAAATTTTCATATGATGCCATGAATGAAGAAAACATAGCAAGATAATCATCAGCAACTTTCTGATTCATATGAGATCCAGATGATGTTGAAGTTGTAGTAGCAGAAAATCCAGAATGGCTTGAATGACCAGAATAAATTGGAACTCCAGAACACAGATCATTTGAAGACTCTTGAGCATCCCCAGAAAAGAATGCCACTCCGGTACCAGATTTACCAGCAGATTTGGCAAAATACATTGAGGGATCCTGGATATGCTCCATATTAGTCTCTTTCTTCTTCATATTCATGTCATGTGACTGAATCTTCCCTAGGACTTCTTCAAGAGACATGGTTTTGTACTTAACATTTTCTTTGATCAAAATCGTATACACATCAAACTTTGATGGTAAAGCCTCCAAGAATTTATCATTGATTTCCTCAGTCTCATATACCACAGATGCACTAGCCAGTTCACTAAGAAGATGATAGAATGTTGTAGCAAGGTCATCCAAAGATTCATTTTGAAAATGTTTAAAGACTAGGAACTGCTTCTTTAGTAACTCCTTTCTACTCTTCTTCACATCCAAACTCCCTTCACACCTTTTCTGTAATGCTTCCCACAGTTGTTGAGAAGACTTGAACTGTTTGAAACTGTGATAAATTTCCTTTAATAGAGACATCAAAATGCTAGCCATTGCTTTCTTTTCTCGATCAAATAACAGCTTCTCTTCAGTAGTTAAAGCTGACACTGGTTTTTGAACATCATCCTTTCCCATCCATGAATAAGTAGGATGCGTATATCCTTCCAAAATCGGAATCCACAAACTAGTATCGGTAAAAGATACGAACTGGTCAAACCGATCTTTTCCAATTTGAATAATCAGTTAGATTCAACAACTTTGGAGGTTTTTGAGATGTACCGATCTCATTGTCATAATTGAACATGTTTGTGACTTGAACCATATTTGCCATTTTTTTAAAACAAAATTTCTGAAAAATTTCCAAGTATTGAGCAGTCTTACCCTCAGGCGAACTTAATAAGTTCGCTTTAGTGAGTACTAAGCGAACTTGAGATCAAGCGAACAAGACAAGTTCGCTTAAGGAGGAAATCCGGTAAGTTTGCTTACTAATTAAGTTCGCTTAAAATGTGAGAAGCGAAGTTAATAAGTTCGCTTGCTAAGTTCACTTGCACAGGAACTAGCAAGTTCGCTTAAACTGCTGTAATAGACTCAGAGGAATCTTTACCCAAACACGAACCAAGAACTTCAAAAATCATGATTTCTTAGCGAATTGATGGAATTTAAGGAAATTGAACCGTAGGATTATGAATTTTATCAAATAGAACAGTTCTATCGGACTAATTTCGTCAAAATCACTTCCAAAAACACGAATTCAGCAGAGAAACGATCTTCAAGAACTTGAAAAACTCCATTGATGCAGAAATTTTAAAAATGTTGAATTTCTTGTCGAATTGTACACAAAACCGTCACTAATCACCGAGAATTGTACTTAATTCACGAGCATAAGCTCTGATACCACTTGTAGGTCCAGGTAACTCAACTACTGATCGGACTCGTGATATGACGTTGCTATAACACGAAGTGCGGAATCCTTCATGTTAACATTTGTATACTAACCGACAATTGAAACAACACGCGTAAATAAACTTCTCGTTATATTCCAAATCACAATGGTTTACAGACTCAATCAGACAATTCTCTCTCTCGGTTCTCTATGATCAGTCCTCTGACTAATGACTCTGTAAACACATATATATAGAAAACTAACCTGCTGTAAGTGAACTTATTAAGTTCGCCTGAAACAGACTAAGCGAACTTAACAAGTTCGCCTCAGTTAGACCTAAGCGAACTTATTAAGTTCGCCTCTGCTAGACCAGGCAAACTTAACAAGTTCGCCTCTAGGCTCACTTGTAAAAACACGTGGCAACTTTAGACATTTACATAACAAAACATAAAGACATAAAATCTAACTATTACAAGCTTTTGTCATTACAAATCTATGTCCTAACATCCATCCGGATTAACCAACGCACCCGCGGTGTTCATGGATCTCATGAACCATGTGTGTAAACCCTATCTTGATTAGTTCGTCATCGTCTTCATTGATGACATCCTCATCTATTCTAAGAGCAAGGAAGAACATGAGGAGCACCGGTGTTTAATTCTTGAACTGCTGAAGCAAGAGCAATTGTATGCCAAATTTTCCAAGCGCGAATTTTAAATTCGCGAAGTTCAATTTCTAGGACACGTAGTCAAAGAGAAGGAAATACATGTCGATCCATCTAAAGTAGAAGCCATCAAGAATTGGGTGGCACCAGCGACTCCAACACAAGTGCGACAATTTCTTGGATTGCCTGGCTACTACCGTCGATTCATCGAGGGAATCTCAAAGATCGCTCAACCTCTCACTACCTAACCCAAAAGGGTAAACCCTATAAGTGGAGCGAAACCCAGGAATCAGCATTCCAACTGCTGAAGCAGAAAATCTGTAGTGCACCCATCCTATCTCTTCCAAAGGGAATGGATGACTTTGTAATGTATTGCGATGCCTCCATTCAGGGTCTCAGTTGTGTGTTGATGCAACACGAGAAGGTTATCGCATACGCTTCCCGTCAGCTAAAAATTCATGAGAAGAACTACACGACCAATGACTTAGAATAGGGAGATGTGGTGTTTGCACTGAAAATCTGGAGACATTACTTGTACGGTACCAAATGTACCATCTACACCGATCACCAGAGTCTTCAGCACATCTTCGAACAGAAAGAGTTGAACATGCGCTAGTGTCGTTGGATCAAACTCTTGAATGACTATGATTGTGCTATCAAGTATCATCCGGGCAAAGCTAACGTGGTAGCCGATGCCCTAAGCCGAAAACAAACCAAACCTAGACGAGTCCGAGCATTACAACTCACTATCCACCCTTGACTACCTGATCAAGTTTGTAGTGCTCAACTCGAAGCCCTGAAAGAGGAAAGCATACCGTTAGAAGCCACGTTTGGTATGGAGAAACAACTTGAGGTTAAATCGAACGGTATTCGCTACTTCGTAGAGCGAATATAGGTCCCAGTGTACGGGAACTTAAGGAAACTTGTAATGGATGAATATCACAAATCTCGGTATTCTATTCATCCTGGTTCCGATAAGATGTATCATGACTTGAAAGTTTTGTATTGGTGGCCAAACATGAAAGCTTATATAGCCACCTATCTGAGCAAATGCCTGACCTGCTCGAAGGTCAAGGTTGAATACCAAAAGCCTTCTGGTTTGCTCCAACAACCAGAAATCTTGATGTGGAAATAGGAGCAGATTTCCATGGACTTTATCACTAAACTACCTCGAACTCCTAGCGGATACGACACCATATGGGTGATCGTAGATCATTTGACCAAATCCGCTCATTTTCTAGCAATCAAAGAGACTGATAAGATGGAGAAACTAACTCGTATCTATCTGAAAGAAGTGCTCTCTCGGCACGGAGTGCCAATTTCGATCATTTCTGATAGAGACGCTCGATTCACCTCACGGTTCTGGCAATCGTTACAAAAAGCTCTAGGCACGCGCCTGCATATGAGCACAACATATTATCCTCAAACATATGGCCAAACTGAATGTACTATTCAAACCCTAGAAGACATGTTACGAGCTTGTGTGATTGACTTTGGTAATAGTTGGGAAACTCATTTGCCTTTATTGTAGTTCTCGTACAATAACAATTATAACACTAGCATCAAAGCAGCACCTTTCGAGGCATTATACGGATGGAAATGTCGATCACCTATTTGTTGGGCTGAATTTGGGGATAGCCAACTTACAGGTCCTGAACTTGTGCTTGAAACCTCAAAGAAAATCGTACAAATTCAAAATCGTATGGCAGCAGCTCGTGATCGTCAAAAGAGTTATGCCGATAAGCGTCGGAATCCACTAGAATTCCAAGTGGGTGACATGGTTCTATTAAAAGTCTCACCTTGGAAAGGTGTGATTCGTTTTAGGAAATGAGGTAAGCTAAATCCTCGTTATGTTGGACAGTTCAAGATAGTGAAGAGAATTGGCCTAGTAGCATACCAACTGGACCTACCTGAAGGACTTAGTGGGGTACACAACGTCTTTCACGTTAAGAAATGTCTAGCAAACGAGACACTCGTGGTTCCACTTGAGGAACTAGAAATCGATGAACAATTACGCTTCATTGAAGAACCGGTCGAAATCATGGATAGGGAAGTCAAAATGCTCAAACACAGTAAAATCCCTATTGACAGAGTTCGTTGGAACTCGAAACGCGGACCAGAATTCACAAGGGAGCGCGATGATCAGATGATGCGCAAGTATCCTCATCTTTTCAAGCAATCCACGTCAAACACATAAGGTACTATTTAATTTTCGGGACGAAAATTCTTTCAACTAGGGGATTATGTGACATCCAAAAATTTATTTATTTATTTATTATTTTAATTTCGGGACGAAAATTCTTTCAACTAGTGGATGATGTGACACCTGACAAATCCCAGTTAACCCTGTTAAATGTATTACAAACCTCAGGGACTAAACTAGTGATAATTCAAACTCTAATACACTTAAACTAAAAGGACTAGTTGTGAAATTAACTCAAACTCAATTCTGTTGACTTTATAGAGTCAAATTGAGTGAAATTGTTTCTGTTGACTTTTAAAAGTCAAACCCCCTTGTTCTTGATCCAATTTGCGACCATAACCTCCTAACCGTTTGAATTCCCGTATGTAACTCATAGCATTGATGATATCGACTTCCTATTAATCATGTCCATACATTATAGTGCATTAATGATTGCGAATTAAGACCACAAACCGTAATCGTCGACCCTACCATCGTATACTATCGAACTCGCACCAATCCTCTACTCATTCTACAATTGACACATGCGCACCTCATCCAGACTTCTCTGAACCTGTTGCACCATTCAATTCGGCCGGAGACGAAGCCTGAGTCGCCGAATACCAAGCCACGCAAGTCGGAACTCGTTTTAGTCGAACACCGTCAATCCGTTATCAATCGAGGTCATCAAACACTTCCTCAGTTTCACCTTCATACATAGATCAAAAGCCCTATGATAATTCAGACATATAACATCGAATTGGTGATGAAACTATTCTAGGGTTCATCACATTTCGGGTTTAATCGAACTACACCCTAGACCCGATCTTGATCCAATTAGATTATGTGGTTTGATTCGCAATCCACTGTTTAACAAAATCCCCATGAATCCAATTGTTAATCTTATAAGATTTATCAATTTGATTTTGTGTTCATAAAATAGGGTTTCGGTTTTCAAATGAGTAATTAACGACTTTAAACTTGATGGTTTTGAAATTAAATTCACCCACAGGTTCGAAATACCCCGATTATCAAAACTCTTATGTCATTTGGTTCAATCGAAATCGATTTCAGTGGATTCAGTGGGGAGTTTCGATCGGCTTCGATAGAGCGGAAGAACTCAATGGGTTTGAGTTTTAAAACTATTTTGATCTGGGTCTTGTATGCGATACCCTAGCGGGCGTGATCGTTAGAGTGTTGTGCTGTTGGGAAGGAGACCCAGGTTCGAGTCCCTCTACCCACATTATTTTTTTGAGTAAATTTTTAATAAATATTTTAATACAAAAATATTCCCTATATTATTTTAATAATATATTAATACGTTTTGACACCGGAAAACACCCGTAGGATCGGGATCGAATTTATAATACATTTTAAGTATTATTTACATTTTAAAATAATATAATTATTTATATTATTTCCTAAACTATCATTTAATTCATAAAAACACACGAATATATATATATATATATATATATATTATTAACTCGTGTTTAGTAGTATTTTGTACGTACCACATCCATATTAAATATTAAACTAGGGATTCTTTAATCCCGATGACATGTTTGTCTACTCGTTACTCATA
Source organism: Smallanthus sonchifolius (assembly GCA_023525975.1). Lineage (NCBI taxonomy): Eukaryota > Viridiplantae > Streptophyta > Magnoliopsida > Asterales > Asteraceae > Smallanthus > Smallanthus sonchifolius. The sequence goes on from CM042031.1 coordinate 28,299,644, forward strand.
AGTGTGTTTTTAGGACATCCGACCTTTCCCATTTCATCGTCACAAAATACTATGTGTTCTTAACTGTCATAAATCATATTTTACGGCATTCGTAGACTGTCCGCGTGCAATCCATTTGTGCTTTTTGTTGCATCCTTGTGTGGTGCTAATTACTACGATTTACACAACTCATTTGAGTTTCACGGCCCCATTTACTATTTTTAAACTAAGGGGGAGAAAACATGATGCAAACATATGATTCTTGTAATTCTTATATTATCACTTGTTAAGACTAAGCCTAACACTCTATCATGAAAGTCATTACACATTAAACCATTTAGTATGAATTTAGCGAGATAATCTTGAGTAGTACTACTGGTTTTGACAAACCCCACCCGCGTTAGCCGCGCTAAGTCGATTGGAGGTCGAACGGGTGTAATATTGACCTAAACACATCACCATTTTTTATAGACATGGTGGAAGGCATTCAAACACAAATAGTCAGTTTCGATTGCGAGCGCTTTAGTAACATGAACGTAGGTTAGCTACCTATTGATATATATATTGAATGTACACAATCTAGTAAACATTATTACGAACTGAAACCTGTGAACACACCAACATAGTGTTGACACATTTCTTGACATGTTTTCTCAGGTCTCTAAGACACTTAGGGCATGCATTGGAGTCCTATTAACATTTCAAACCTATTCAAACAATTAAACTATTTATCTGCTTTTCAATAACTTAACTTTTGGGCGCGTTTATTTTGCGCATTAAATATTTAACTTTTCGCTTCCGCACTTTACTCTGAACATTTAATGGTTTTTAATAAACTCATATAGTATCGTTTGACATAACTAGTGACTGAGAAGCTCGTTTGTCACACGCCTCGCGGTAAAACTCCGTTAGTGGATTTTGGGGGTGTGACAAAAAAACCTTCAAGATATTCCTGTGACGAAAGACTTTCCGAAAGTTTTTTCCGAAGACTTACCCGGTCTTCGTCCTGCACGTCAAGTTGAATTCTGTATCGACCTAGTGCCATGAGCAAACCCTGTGGCTAAGTAACCCTATCGTCTTGCACCCTCAGAAACGCAAGAGCTTTCAAGCCAACTTCAAGAACTTTCTGACATAGGATTTATACATCCCAGTGTTTCTCCTTGGGGAGCACCCGTCTTATTTATCAAGAAGAAGGATGGTTCTTTCCAGATGTGTATCAACTACCGGGAACTCAACAAGCTTACTTTGAAGAACCGTTATCCACTTTCGAGGATTGATGATTTGTTTGATCAACTTCTAGGCTCGACTTATTTCTCAAAAATCGATCGTCATTCTGGTTATCACCAGTTACGAGTCCTTGTATCCGATATCCCAAAAAACAGCCTTTCGTACAAGGTACAGTCATTATGAGTTCATGGTTATGCCCTCCGGTCTAACCAATGCACCCGCGGTATTCATAGATCATATGAACCGCGTGTGTAAACCGTACTTGGACAAATTGTTGATCGTATTCATTGACGATATTCTTATCAACTCAAAATAAAAAGTAGAGCACGTAGAACACTTACGTTTGGTTTTGGATCTCTTGAAGAAGGAACAATTATATGCCAAGTTCTCCAAGTGTGAATTTTGGCTAAAGGAAGTCCAATTCTTGGGCCATATAGTCAACGAGAAGGGTATTCACGTGGATCCCGCTAAGAATGAAGCGGTGAAGAACTGGCAAGCTCCAAAAACCCTTACGGAAGTCCGCTCGTTTCTTGGCTTAGCGGGCTATTACCGACACTTCATATCGAACTTTTCAAATATCGCGGTGCCACTCACAGCCTTAACACATAAAGGCAAACCATACGAGTGGGGACCAAAACAAAAAGAAGCGTTTGAAACTCTGAAACAGAAATTGTGTGCAGCTCCTATCTTGACTCTCCCTGACGGAAACGATGACTTTGTCATTTACTGTTACGCTTCTAACATAGGCCTTGGTTGTGTTCTCATGCAATGAGTTAAAGTGATTGCTTATGCGTCTCGAAAACTCAAAATCCACGAGAAGAATTATACTACGCATGATCTTGAGCTGGGTGTGGTCGTGTTTGCTCTCAAAATTTGGAGACACTACTTATATGGTACTAAGTGTGTAGTTTACACCGACCATAAGAGTCTTCAATATATCTTTAATCAAAAGGAGCTCAACATGAGGCAAAGGCGTTGGGTTGAACTTCTAAACGACTACGACTGCGATATTCGTTACCATCCTGGTAAGGCGAATGTCGTAGCCGATGCTCTTATTTGTAAAGAATCTATCAAGATCCACAGCATTCGGATCCAAAATGACATTCAAACTCGCATCTTTGAGGCACAACATCTTCCAGTCACTGAAGGAAACATATACAACGAGATGGCATGTGGTGCTAAACTCCAACATGAGACCAAACCCAATGGTTTGCTTTACTTCCTGAATCATATCTGGATTCCAGACCGTGACAATCTTCGTACTTTCATCATGAACGAGGCTCACAATACTCGTTATTCTATACATCCCGATGTGGATAAAATGTATAAGGACCTTCGTACTCAATATTGGTGGCCTTGTATGAAAAGATACATTGCCCTATACGTGTCCAAGTGCCTTACTTGTCTGAAGGTTAAGGTCGACCACAAGCGTCCGTCTGGATTACTTGAACAACTGGAGATTCCCGTGTGGAAATAGGAGTGCATTTCCATGGATTTTATAACCAAACCCCCGCATACATCTCGTGGTCATGATAATAATTGGGTAATCATTGATCGTCTGACTAAATCTGCTCACTTTCTACCCATTCGTGAAGACTATCGAGTCGAGAAATTGGCTCGAATCTATATTGATGAAATTTTTAATCACCATGGTGTACCTCTCAACATTATTTCTGATCGTGATGGAAGATTCACTTCTCGTTTCGGGCAATCCTTGCAATCAGCTTTGGGTACTCAACTGAATCTTAGTACGGCTTACCATCCGTAAACTGATGGTCAATCCGAACAAACGATTTAAACCCTCGAAGATATGCTTAGAGCCTATGTCATTGACTTTAAGGGAAATTGGGATTTACATCTACCCTTAGTCGAGTTCTCGTATAATAACAGCAACCACACGAGCATTGACACGGCTCCTTTCGAAGCACTTTACGGTCGGAAGTGTCGTTCTCCTATATGTTGGACTGAGATTGGCAAAGCACAAATCAGTGGTCCCGAACTCATCCAGGAGACTTTCGACAAGATCATGTTAATCCATGACAACCTTCAAGTAGCAAGGAGTCAACAAAAGAGCTATGTCGATTAACGTCAAAAACCCTTGGAATTTCAAGTCGGTGATCTGGTTCTTCTCAAGGTATCCCCTTGGAAAGTCGTGGTTCGTTTTGGAAATAAGGGAAAACTTGCACCAAGGTTTGTAGATCCTTTTAAAGTCCTTGAACGGATTGGGAAGGTAGCCTACAAATTGGATTTACCTAAAGGACTCAATAACGTACATCCAACATTTCATGTCTCGAACCTGAAGAAATGCTTGGCCGACAAAAATCTTCACAAACCACTTGACGAGGTTCACATTGATGAGTCATTTCAATTCATGGAGAAACCCGTGGAGATAGAACACCATGTATAAACTTGAAGAACTCTATTTCTAATTAAAACCAAGATTTGCGCATAAAATTTTAAACTTGAAACTTGAGGGACATGTTGTGCCAATTCTGGAAACTCCTCCTCCCCTATTTCAGTCATGGGTTCGAGTCCCGAAGGGACCGGTTTTCGGACCTTTGATCTCGAACTCGTTCCTGAGATATTTTCGTACAAAATCATCAACGGCTTTACGTTCAGGACATCTAAACGATTCATCCTTCGAGTTTAATTGAACTATTATGAGCATTTCAATGGCTAACTCGTAACCAAAACCCCATTGAAACTCATTTAATCGATCGGTTCATTCCTGCATGAATTGTGTATAAATATGCACACCCAATCATGGACGACACTCATTACAAACACCCCATACCCTCAATTGCATCGCATATCATCCCTAGAACACGAATTGTCACCGGCGAAGCTCGAACCCGTTCGCCCAGTTGATCTCACCCTACACGCAACCATTTCATGTAATTTTGGTTCCAATGTACTCGTATCAGTCTCACGAACGAAAGCCCTATGATTCGGGTTCCACTCGTCTATGTAATCGGGTCAATTGGGGACCTAGGGTTTGTGGATTTCAATTGGGGAAGAAGATGACTTGGGATTGTTCTATTTAGTTTAAGCGCATCAGGTTAAGACCAAGGCATAAGCTCTAGTCTGATGGTTAAGTGAGCGCGCGTGTGTGTAGCCGGGCTTGACGCGGGTTCGTGTCCCGGTGGCCAGTTTTTTACATTTATTTCCTTTTTATGTTTTTAAATGCTTAAACTAATGTTTTAAAATTCTAGTTAAATTTTTATAAAATTAATAAATATATTCTGTAATCTTTATAAAAACATAATATATAGAATAATGTTTTATCTATTTTATTTTATTAGAAACACATTATAAATATTATAAACTCTTAAATAAACAATATAAATGAGTTAATTAAACAAATCTAATTATGTTGTCTTAGTTATAAATTAATAATGCGTATTAAACCAATTTTAATTATTTGTTTAAGTTTTATTAATCCATATTTTTTTAAAAATACATAAGTAATTATTTTAGCAAGAATAATTATTTAAAACACTTTAAAATTTCTAATTATTTTATATAAATGGTTATACAAAATTCAATCAATTTCATTTAACATTTATTGTTGGAACCTGAAAAATCGATGCATTCCTGATAACTATAGGGGCTAGTTTGCAACTTTTGTAATGTTAGGTTTTTGGGTCAAGAGTCGCTAGCAACTTTTGAAGAGTCGCTATGTCGGCCGACTTTCGACAGTTGGCAATTTTCACGGCGGCTCTTGTTATGTTCTCTATAAATAGCAATCCAAAAACCTAATTACTAGCTCTTGATTCACCCGTTGTTACTATAGTCAATTTGAGAGGCGGTAGGAGGTTGTAGTTGTTATCTTTATTATCCAGGAGCTAAATTGTAATCGTTTCAAAATTGATCTAATAGATTTGGGTACTTTATGTTGTTGTGTGTGTTGATCTTCATTCTGTGTTTATCTTCTTCATCAACAATCAGCTTCATTATAGCTGATTAGTTGGTTGTAACCTCACTAGAATCATTCTAGCATAGGGACCCTATTGTCAGGACCTACAGTTTGGTATCAGAGCCTTTTGTGCTCTTGATTTTAGTGATTTTTGTGAGTTTTTGGGGTTTTCTATGATTTCTAAATTTCTTTGATCTTTGGTTTGATCTGTATCAAGTTCCAAAATTGTTTGTGAAATTCACTCAGAAATTTGTTTGTGAAGAGTTTGACAGATCTAATTGTTATTTTGGTTTAGATTTGAGCATTCAGTGATTGATTCTGTATTGTTTTGTGAAGAAAAATATGTTGATGTTCTTGAGCCGATTGTCCAGGGTCGAATCTCTTGTCTGAGTCGACTGTCATTTGATCCAGCCGATTGTCTGTTCATCTAGCGATTGTCTCAGTAAACACAAGTTTAAGACTCACTTCTGTGAGGTAGCGACTCTTCTGAGCTGACACTTCGAGTGAGCTTTCCAAGCACCTTATGGTGGTGCCGTCTGTTCCTTGTCTTCAGTCGACTCTTCGAGCCGACTGTCTTGCTTGTTCCGAGCCGACTCTTGGATTTTCTCATTTTCTGATCTTGTTTGTGATTTCTTTGATTCAATATGTCTGTTACTTCTAGTACCCAAGTTGATTTGGAGACCGGCTCCATGTCTAGACATCCTAAGCTTCTATCCATCGATGATTTCTCTAACTGAAAGAACCACATGAAGGCGTACTTTTATGTGACTAACTTCGGTCAGTGGGTCTTGACTACCAATGCTCCACACTGTCTTATGACGACCGAAACTAATGGTGTTGTAGCTCAAACTGATCCCGCTGCTTATATTGAAAATGACAAACTTCTTATCCTAAGAGATTATAAAGCCTTCGGTGCTATCAATATGGCTCTCCCGGCCGACATCATGAACATGTTTGAGGAATACAAGACCGCTCAAACATTATGGCAGGCACTGTGTGATTTCTATGAAGGGAACTCTGACTTGAAAAAAGGGAAGAAAGACATGCTCCAGAAACAATATGATACCTTCGGGAGTATCAAAGGAGAAGGTTTTTCTAAGCACATCTCAAGGTTCATGGAAATTTCAAGCAAATTGAAGCAAGCCGGGGTAGTCATTAAAAATTCTATTATGATCAAGAAGCTACTAGACTCTTTACCCCAGGAATAGATCATACAATGTATGTTGATCAAAAGGCAATATGTGAATGAAGCCTCTACCCTATCTGATATAATCAACACCCTAAAGTCCTTTGAAATGGACATCGAAAAGCGTCAAATGAATCAATCTGGATTCACCAAAACCATGGCACCAACCAATGTTGCTTTTATTGTTCCAACCTCATCAGGCAATGTTGCAAGCCCAACTGGAATCATTCTTGCTATGATGACCGCTCCCGTCACCAATCAGCAGAATCAACCAAGCAATGAATCAAAGGGTAATAGTACCTCTGCTCCAAATCCATCAAGTGAACACATGCCGTTGTTTGGATTGTTTGTCAACGGTTATCAAGCTCTAATCTCAGGTGAATTAAAGGTTGGGGTGAGCCACATTGAAGATGTTTTCCAAGTTGATCCAGATGATATGGAAGAAGTCGATCTATAGTGGGAAATGGCTATGTTGACTCTTAGGGCTAAAAGATTCATGGATAGAACCGGTAAGAAGCGTCTTGGAGGAAAGTCTGCAGGGTTTGACAAATCTACACTAAGATGTTACAACTGTAAGCAACTCGAGCACTTCAAGAAGGAATGTCCCCATCCTATCACCGACTCTCTACTTCTACCTACCATTGTTGCAATTACCGATGGCAAAGAACAGACTGAGAAGGCAAAAGAACTAGCAAATGCCTTGGTAGTAAACGACTTTGAGTGGAGCAATGAAATTGAAGAAGCTCAGGTTGAGGTGTGCAAGGCTCTTATGGAAAATACTACTTCTACACAATTTGTGGTTCATGGAATGGAAGCAAATCTGGTTGAAAAGGAGAAGAATGAGGTGCTGAGAAGAATTATCATCAACACTGACTCTATTGGTCCTGCTGCTCTCCTTAGACAATTTGCTATTCAGGGGACAGAGAGTCAGGTTATTGACACTGAAGGAAGCATGACTGAGAATGCCAACAACAAGATCAAGGATGCAGTAAAGGTGATTGATGAAAAGAAGGACACATGTCCTAGTTCCAGCCCAACGGATCAAATTATCTATCCGGAGAGTGAAGGTGATGGAACTCAAACCAATGGTGATGGAAGCTTTAATCAAGGATGCATCTGCAAGAAAACCGTTGCTGAGCTGATTCCACCTAAGGTAAAATCTTGTCTATGTTTCTCTAATTGTATTGACATGATTACTCACTATCGCACATTAAATCAACTCATTATTCATCAGAAAGATGATGCTCTTGCTATCCTCAATCAAATCAAGAAGAGCGAGGTTACTCTCAAAGTCAGTTTGAACCAGGCTAATCAAGAAATCTAAACCCTAAAAGAGTTTGTTTATGGGAAAGAATTTTTTATCACAAATTTAACTGAAAAACTAACATCTTCAAGAAATGAATCTGTTAAATTGCAAATAATTATAGACAAATGGAATGTTAGCAAAAAGGCACAAGATACTATGTTGGACTGTCAGAACACTCTAGGTTTTGTAAAAAAGGGGGTAGGATATTTGGATTCGAATGACTTTGAGAGGAAGATGTTTCACCCTCCCACCCATGGTCATTATGACCCTATTCCGTCTCCACATCCTAAAAATGATCTTGCAAAATTTATTTGTTTCTGCGACTACCGTAAATACTGCAGGTTTAAAAGGACAAGATGAGGATGTTAGGGATGATTGTGGTGCTGGATTGGGTCACACGGAATGCAACCGAGAATCTGTTTTATCTTCATTTTTGAATTTAAATTCCTAGAATCCAGATTCATGTAATTCGGGCTCTGTTTATAGCAGTAGTGGATCATGTTCTAGGATAATTAACTCTAACTATGATTGTAATGAACACAGTAGATGTAATGACTTTATTTCAATGAATGATGGTTGTTTTAATAATTCAATTGATACTGTGTCAAGAAATCAGTTTGAAAGGTTTATGACAGAAGAAATTGCAGTCTTCACCCCAGCATCAACAAGTCAAAGTGATAGTCAAAGTGACTTAGACTATTTGTCTACAAGAGATAGTGAAGAAAGTTCATATGATTCGAACAGATCTGTGGAAACATCCGCGGAATCATACAATGCATGTGATGAAGAAACAAGTCAAATGACAATGTTGATAAAGAATCTGACCAAGAATCATCAATCACTCATGTTGATCTAAAAAGGAGAAATTCATCAAACGCAAAAGCAAAAAGCAAATCTAAGTTCCAGTTCAGCAGCAATCATCCTCATCAACTTATCAACCGCCACATAAAAGAAAAAATTTTAAGCATGTTAATTGTTTTAGTTGTGGGAAGGGTGTAGGTCCCTAATTCGGTGCGTGACGGATCTCTAGACTCGCGGTACGACACGGTGATAAAGTGCGGAATCCATGATCAACGTGCTCGTGTGACTCAATCAACAACGGTGTAAATAAACGCTCTTTTTATTCCACTACAATATCAGTTTACACAATTTACAGAATTCTCAGTCCCTCCTGATATCGTCCAAGTCTCTCTCTGTTTTCTGCTGATAACTGCTATTTATAGACACTGAACAGTATTAGGCGAACTTGTTAAGTTCGCCTCTAATAGGCTAAGCGAACTTAACAAGTTCGCCTCTGATAGACTAAGCGAACTTGTTAAGTTCGCCTCTGATAGCCTAGGCGAACTTAACAAGTTCGCCTCTAGCAGAACTTACACAGAATTTTATCAACAGTTACAAAACATGTCCTAACAGACTCCCCTTTAATTGTTGCTAACAATTCTATCAATTACAAGTCAAAGACTCTAAGACTAAGACATAATATCTTCAAGCTCGTTGTCACCAGAATATGCTCCAACAGACTCCCCCTTGACAACAGCTTCAGAAGATTGTCATCCGTCTTCATATATCATCAAACAAGTTGAAGTCTTCGTCTTGTTCATCTGCACATTCTCTTTCTATCTAGAAGAAAACTTGGGAGAAGGACCCCTTGTCAACTTCTGTCTGCAATATTCAGTTTTTGTAAAGGAGAACAACCAAGAATAACCAACAATTAAGATTTCCATGGAAGCTGGAAAAATAAAATCTTTTTGATTTTTCAAACATAAGAAACAAAAAATCTTTTTGGTTTTTCTCTATATAAACTGAAATGTAAAATACAAAATCACATATTTTTGGTCGAACATCACGAGTAAGAAGATCATATCAGTAAAAGCAATGCATCAATCACACATTTTGGATAAACAACCCGAAACATTCGAAGGGTATCCTATCCAGATTCATCATTTCTTTATATCAGATAAGATTAAATCTTTTAATCTTCAACCAAAACATGTAATGATACGCGAAGAACTTTAAAGAAGATGAGATCAGATCATAACATGCTTATTACATACGAATTTGCAACACATAACATGTCAATCTAAGTTGTCAATATTATAAGAATTGAAACCATCAGTATCTTTGTCCCATGTTCTTGTGAATTAAGGTACCATTTATTTTGTAATACAACGTGTACCCCACAAATATGCCAACAGAAATTTAAATGTGCACTATCTTCAAGACATATAAGATCATTGCAAGATAATATTCAATCTCCAGGATGAATTATACCAATAAACACAGGATAATATCAAGCAGAGAATCAGAATGATTCAGAATTGAATGATTCAAATGTCTTGGTTTGGATGAAGTATCATGATTCATAGTAACAGAAAGATTGATCAAGGAATTGATTGATTCAATGACATAGGGTAGCGTGATCCAACTGTTATCTGGATATATTCAATGGAATCAGGATATTGATCCAAGGGCAAGTATATGTTCCAACAGATATTGTCAGAAACATATCTTAGTCCAACAACACATTGCATGTTTTTCAGGGCATGGGCAGTGAAGTGAACTGAAAAATTGTGTTTAACAACATAACCGATACTGGTCTCATGAAGTACTTTAGATCTTATATTCTTTATCTGATAATGATCTTTTACACACACACGCGGCATACCATGGGTTCAAATCATAGTTGTCAAAAAGATCATTATGTTGTCACACTACTAATGGACCAAAGATACTCATAGCCTATTGACAATTCAGACTACATACTAGTATCCAAATTAAAATATAAGCATCAAGCATTAATTTTTTATTAAGCATAAGCAGTTATGAAGCTATCATTTCTCATACTGTGCAGTCTAAGAAGTTCTGATCAAAACATTTATCACAGATATGTTAGATAAGCATCATAAAGTCCAACTAAGGTCATGTGTGACTGAACATCTACTGATGTACTATCATCTCTCCTTTAACTTCAAGTAATGTCGATTTTATCTTTTTCAATTTGTTTGGCTTTTTCAAAATCTTTTTCAAAGAAAGTAAAACAAACAAAAATAAAATCTTCCATGAAAACATTTTAAGAAAAACATTTTACTTGGTTACTCAGGATTAAGCAAGTCAATCAATTAAAAACTCAAACCAATGTAATCCTGTAATTGAATGTCATTGCCTCTGTCACCAACACAGTTCTGTACTCCCCCTGTCCTGTAGACTCCCCCTCAACTAGTCAAATGGTTGCATCAACGACTTTATGCTCACCATCGTCATCCTAAGTTTTAGGTTATCATTTGGACTTTGTAAGACAGTTTCCAAAACATTGTGTGTGACATATTCTCCCCCTTGAGCATCAAGTCGTTGAATAAAATATATTCACAGTTATCAACAACTCTTTACTCATGCAGATGTCATTCCCTGTCATGTGCTAAGAACCACCACTATCAACAACCAAAATGGTATTAATAGTCCCTCTTGGTAAATCCTGCACATCTAACAAGAAATATTAATTTGAAATTGGGACCCAAGCCATGGTAGTCATGGGTCGTCCATCTGTATCAAAATAATAAACCGCACTCCATTCACAATCGAATCTCTCATCAATTTTAGGAGATTGTTCCGACGAGTCAGAAACAGAAACTTTAGATTTCCAAACATACTTCTTTTCGTTAAGTTCTTTTTGCTTAAAATGTGAAGTGTTTGAACATTTTCTTTCATTTAAAAATTGATTTGATTGTGAAAACTCTTGTTGTTCTAAAAGTTTTCTCAATCTTCTGTTTCTCCTCCGTCTTTGAGGTCTAGAAAGCCTAACCTCAGATTTTGAAATACCCTTTTGTATAGCATGAGGTTTAACCACATTTGGGTTAACATAAGGCTTACCAGGAGTTCTTACCTTTTCTGGAGTAACATGTCAGTTACCTTTGGCTTTGTGAGGACAAGCAATCCGAATATGACCAACAAGACCACAGTAAAAGCAAGATCTCGTTTCACTATAATCTCTCATATAAGGAATCTTCACACGATTAGATGCATTTGAAGAAGATTCTCCTACATGAACTTCTTTTGGAGTTTGAGACGGAACAAACTTTTTCTCAACAGGTTTTGATTCAGGCTTCATCTTCTCAGGAAATACATGCTTCTTCCCTTTATTTTTGTAAGGACAGGTCACCACAATGTGTCCTATCTCATTACAATGAAAACATGTACGCCTGTCTTTATACTCGCTGACATATGGAACTCTCCTTGAATTTGAGGAACTTCCAAATGTATAATTTCCAGATGAATTAGAATCAACATTTGAGCCTTCTTTCTTAATCTCTTTCGGTATCCCCTCTACTTTAGCTTCATCAAAATATTCATCATCACTCTCATCAGAATACACCATATCTTCACCTGTGACTGGATTCACCTTCAGCACAGTCTTAGGATCTAAATCCTCATCTTTTATAAGCTCAGGTGTAACAGAATAATTTTCGTTTAATGGTGGAGGAACATAGCCAATACCACTAGTTCCCTTCCCCTCTTCAGTATTTTCATGATAATATCCTAATAAGAATGATGAATTTCCAAAGCTTTCTAATTTTCTATGTAATCTGATCACCTCTGCTTTAGATTCAGCTAGTTCCTTATCTTTCGCAGCAAGATCAGTATTACGTTTCTCAATTTCTGCAAAGGACATATCCAGGTGATATGCCTGCTCTTTGATCTTCAAAGTCAGAGAATTTATATCCCTCTTTAGTGATTCTATCCTCTCAATACACACATTTTCATTATCCTTTAATTTCTGGTTTACCGTGTGCATGGATTTCATATCACAAATGAGGTTGGCGTTGTCATCCATAACCCTCATCATTTTATTCTTAACTGAAACACAGTTAGAACAAAACCTCTCAGAGTTAGAAAATACCTCAGGTTTTACTTCTGAACAAGATGCACCAGGAGCCATGAATACGTCATCATCAGCTTTACTCTTTTGATCAACAATGACAGGCTCTGCATCAATTTCTGATTTACTGAAATCATCTTCAACTGTCTGAAAGCTTACTTCAGTATCTACATCACTCACAGTAGACTGAGTACTTTCACCAGAACGAATACTCTCACAATCAGTTAAAACTGCAGAAGAATCACTTTCAGTATCACACTGCTTCACTAAATCTTCTTTGATCAAGACCACAAATGCTTGAGTAGTAGCTTCACCCTTTTTCTTCAAAGTTTCCCATAGATCACGTGAAGTTGGACACTTCCCGAGACTATGAATGATTTCTTTTGGTAAAGACAATTTTAAAGTTTCAAGCGTCTTCATTTCTCGATCAAACTTCTGCTTTTCTACTTTAGTAAGAGCTGTCACTGGTTTAGGAACATCATAATATCCCATATAGTCAAAAGTAGGATGAACATATCCTTCAAATATGGATGTCCAAAAGTCTTCATCAGTTGCTGATACGAACTGTTCGAACCGGACTTTCCAGCTACGAAAATCTGATATGCACAAAAGTCTCGGTGGCATAGTTCCAATCTCAATATTATCACATGAAATTGACATTTTGAAATTTTTGCGAAAATTTCCGGAAAAAATTTTGAAAAAATTTTCCCGCCAAAAAAAAACTCTTTTTAAAAAATTTCGAAAATTCAAAATTTCAAAAATGATTCGAAACGACCATATAAGTTTTTTTTTTTTTTTTTTTTTAAGACTAAGTTCGCCGATTTGAGCAAACTTGACCCGGAGCGAACTTGTTAAGTTCGCCTGATTAAGTTCGCTTACCCTGCACCAAGCGAACTTATTAAGTTCGCCTAAAATTAAGTTCGCTTAAACAGTAAGTTCGCCTGATTCAACAGATTCAAACTCAGAAACAGAGTCAGAACAAAAACGCGAACCAAGAAACCTCTGAATTCATCATAAATCGCTCAATTGATGGAATTAAACAAAATTGGATCGTAGGAATGTGTAATTTCTCAATTAGAAACTTTCTATCGGATCAATTCCATCAAACGAATCCAAAATCAATCCAAATTTGTCAACAATTCGCCATTTTTATCAAGAACACAAAAAGATGAATAATCTTCAAAATCACATAACTTTGATGTTGATTGGACACGAAAACACCACGAATCTTTTGCTAATCAAGAGCAATAGCTCTGATACCACTTGTAGGTCCCTAATTCGGTGCGTGACGGATCTCTAGACTCGCGGTACGACACAGTGATAAAGTGCGGAATCCATGATCAACGTGCTCGTGTGACTCAATCAACAACGGTGTAAATAAACGCTCTTTTTATTCCACTACAATATCAGTTTACACAATTTACAGAATTCTCAGTCCCTCCTGATATCGTCCAAGTCTCTCTCTGTTTTCTGCTGATAACTGCTATTTATAGACACTGAACAGTATTAGGCGAACTTGTTAAGTTCGCCTCTAATAGGCTAAGCGAACTTAACAAGTTCGCCTCTGATAGACTAAGCGAACTTGTTAAGTTCGCCTCTGATAGCCTAGGCGAACTTAACAAGTTCGCCTCTAGCAGAACTTACATAGAATTTTATCAACAGTTACAAAACATGTCCTAACAGACTCCCCTTTAACTGTTGCTAACAATTCTATCAATTACAAGTCAAAGACTCTAAGACTAAGACATAATATCTTCAAGCTCGTTGTCACCAGAATATGCTCCAACAAAGGGCGGTCACACTGCAAGGAAGTGCAGTAGTGCATCTTATCATAATAATTGGGTTAAATTTGAATGACCTAAAATGCATAGTGTGAGAAATTTTAACAGACACCAACAAGATCACAATCCTTTTTATCATAAAATTGACAAAATTCGTCAAAATGTAAATCATTTTCTAAAGGGAACATGTTGGTGGAGAATCAGAACTGATAAAATTGCTAAAATTGATGTTCCACCCAAGTTGAGAGATACTTGGGTTCCAGTTTCTCAAGAAATTGTCTTGTGTGTGACATGGTTTTCCCAGGACGACTATTGATAATGCATGGCATGTTGATAGTGGGTGCTCTCATCACAGGACCGGGCTAAAAGATCTGCTCACTGACTTCAGACTTATCGATGGGGGATATGTTGCCTTTGCGGGTGACAAAAAAGGAGGAAAGATTAACGGACAGGGAACTATATGCAATGGAACTCTCACCCTGGAGAAAGTGAATCTTGTTCTAGAACTCTGCTATAATCTATAGAGTATATTCAAGTCCTTCCTGTAAACACCAATGTTCAGAAAGCTTTTCTTGATCTCGTGCAGAAATTGGGTTTGTTGCACTTTATATATGTCTCTGCTCATATTTTTTTTTCTTTTTCTAAAAATCCAAAAATATTTTCTTGACCAAAATGAGTTGATGATCGAGCTGCAAAAATATTTTATCTTTCATTTAGAAAATTCCATTTAAAGAGGTTGTCTATAAATAAAATTTTCGGGGGAAAGTGTCTATGAATAAAAAAAAAGAAAATTGTTTGAAAAAGATGTGTTTCTTGGCTGTTTTCGCATAACTGTTATTGTGGAAAATGTTATTTATACTGACATACTTGTTCACCGTTTAAGATCAAAAAGGGGGAAGTGGTTATACTGAAGGACATGTTGGTAGGCTCAGCATTCAAACATATAGACCGCAACTCAGTGACAAAGATAATGACTGCTGAAAAGTGTATACCCATCTTGTTCAGGTCTGCTCATAACCAAAGTCCCGTCACAAAGGGGTTACGAGTTCTTATCATATTATATACTTATTCCAAAGAAAAAGCAAAAAGACACGCAATGACGTGCATTAGGAAAATAAAAGACATGCAATGATGTGCAAATCCAAGAAAAAGACACCAATGATGTGCATCATGGTACTGAATTTGTCAATCTTGAGCAAAAGATACGCAATGTCAATGACGTGCATTAAGTTGAAAAAATTCAAAAAGATAAACAATGTTAGTGTGTACATATATATTGTATATATTTTTGCTTTTGGGTTCGTGTGACTGCGAAGGGATTTTCTTGACAAAAGTATGGCTTGTAAGACCGACGTGGAAGTAAGTCCAGTTTATTTCATAAATCAGGGCATATAAGTCCGTCGTGCTTTGTCCCTGACACAAAATCCTTTTAAAGATACCTTAGTTCACAGACCCATGCTAGTTATGCTAATTTAGCTATTTTAGCATTTTCGATGATCAACTTCTCTGATTATGCGTTGGCATAGACCTGAAGCTCTCATCACGCACTCAAAAGACCATGAGGATGGGTAGGTTATACTAACAAGTATGGGAACACTCGCTTCACCTTAATTCTTACCAAAATATGATAAACGTTTGCTAGTTGTATGTTGAAACAATGGTGCATGGGCTTCAGAGGATAGGTATACCAACAGTCGTTCGGAGGCTGTGGACGCCCAAATGCAATAAGAAAAGGTTATGTGACAAGTTATGTCGGTATGATTGTAGGTCCACATGGCTCTTCTACGGATCGTTCTCGTGATAAGACGTATTGTTAACACGGAGTGCGGAATCCAACCGAATCAACAATTGTATACACAAAAGACAATAGAAACAATCACGTAAATAACATTCAAGCTTGTATTCCAACAATCATAGAGTTTACAGACTCAATCAGACAATTCGGTCACTTCTGTTC
Source organism: Smallanthus sonchifolius (assembly GCA_023525975.1). Taxonomy (NCBI): domain Eukaryota; kingdom Viridiplantae; phylum Streptophyta; class Magnoliopsida; order Asterales; family Asteraceae; genus Smallanthus; species Smallanthus sonchifolius. Next base: position 28,315,869 of record CM042031.1, read on the forward strand.
AAAACTCTGTTCTAAATCTGTTAACTCCTATTTATAAACACCATTTCTCCAGTAGGCGAACTTAACAAGTTCGCCTCAAAGATGCTTAGGCGAACTTTAATAGGCTAGGCGAACTTAACAAGTTCGCTCCTAAAGATGCTTAGGCGAACTTGTTAAGTTCGCCTCTCTATGAACTTACACAGAATTTTATCAACAATTACAAAACATGTCCTAACAGACTCTCCTTTAACTGTTGCTAACAATTCTATCAATTCCAAGTCAAAGACTAAGACATAATATCTTCAAGCTCGTTGTCACCAGAATATGCTCCAACAGACTCCCCCTGGACAACAGCTTTAGAAGATTGTCATCTGTCTTCATATATCATCAAACACACTCTAGTCTTTGTCTTGTTCATCTGCACTTTCTCTTTCTATCTAGAAGAAAACTTAGGAGAAGGACCCCTTGTCAACTTCTATCTGCAATATTCAGTTTTTTCAAAGGAGAACAACCAAAAATAACCAACAATTAAGATTTTCATGGAAGCTGTAAAAATAAAATCTTTTTGATTTTTCAAACATAAGAAAGACAAAATCTTTTTGGTTTTTCTTTATATAAACTGAAATGTAAAATACAAAATCACATCTTTTTGGTCGAACATCACGAGTAAGAAGATCATATCAGTATATATGAGATATCAATCACACATCTTGGATATAAAATCCATATAATATCAAATGGTATCCTATGTCATTCTTTCAAGCCTTGACCAATCAAACCAATATCTTTCAAGATTATCACACTCTATCTTTTCAAGACTTTCATATTGCATGTTATGATACGCGATAAACATTCAAAGAAAATAGGATCAGGCTATGACACACAAATTCAAATTATCAATATTATAAGATTTGAAACTAAAGCATCTCATTCCCACTTTCTTGTGAGTTAAGGTACCACTTGTAGGTCCACATGGCTCTTCTACGGATCATTCTCGTGATAAGACGTATTGTTAACACGGAGTGTGGAATCCAACCGAATCAACAATTGTATACACAAAAGACAATAGAAACAATCACGTAAATAACATTCAAGCTTGTATACCAACAATCATAGAGTTTACAGACTCAATCAGAATTACACTCGTTCACTTTTGTTCAACACTCTGTTCTTGTTACTACTGTTGACTCTGTAACCTCTATATATAGACATCTAATCTGTATTAGGCGAACTTAACAAGTTCTCCTCTAACAAACTAAGCGAACTTAACAAGTTCGCCTCAGATAGACTAAGCGAACTTAACAAGTTCGCCTCTGTTAGACTAGGCGAACTTGACAAGTTCGCCTCTAGCATAACTTGTATAAACACTTAAGAAAATTACATACAAAAACATAAAGACATTAGATCTAAACTATTACAAAGCTTTTTTCATTACAAACTATGTCCTAACAGACTCCCCCTTGACAATAGCTTGATCTTCGGTCTTCAGTCTTTATGATGAGCTTTTCCAATTATCCGGTAATCTGCTGCCTGCATGCACTCCATATCTTCTACATATCTTCAATACTCTCTTATACTGCAATCCTTGTTCTCTCCATTCATCAGTGAACATGATTTCATTCTTTCTCAGCGTTCTCTGATCTTTCTTTGAAAAATTAATAAGATTCATTGCATCATAGAAACATACAATGACCTTATTATCTTTGTCTTCAATCCTTGCTTCACCAGTATTAACATCAACATACTACCATTTCATATTCCCAAGAAAATCTTGAGGAATCTTCTTCAACGGTATCTTGTGTACAGCACGTACTAGTTTAAACTTGTACTTCCAGGTCACTTTCCCTGTCTTTTGATCTATTATCCTCACTCGCTTTCCTTTCTGAGGCTTTAGCTTTTCATACTTTCCTGAACCACCTTCTCTCTTGATCATATTAGCAATCACATCCGCTAAACCAAACTTAGATCTATTAATAAGTGGTTTTGAAGCTAGACCATTCATTTCACACCTTGGCAAGGTATTGAAATATTTGATCCTCGGCTTTAAGTACTAACACCATCAGATCTTTTAATAGCAAACAATTTTGTGTCATTATCATAAAAACAACTTATGATTCTTCCAACACACCTCTCTTTATTCACATATTTTTCTTTCTGAGCAGGTTGTGCTTGAGACTTGGGTAGCACCTTCATCCAGCTATTTACAACTTCTCTCCACTGTTCTCTAGTCATCTCTGTATTTCTGTACATCACAGGTTCTTCATTTACCTTAGGAGACACAGTGTGAGTAGTATCAGCTTCAGCATCTATATTGGATTGAACATTCTCATCATCAGTATCCATCTTGGATTCAGCAGTATCTTCAGGCATAGTGATATCTTCTATATAGTCCATAGAATCTGTACTCCTTCATAAGTAAACTCAAGAATAACATCATCTTGGATGAAGTTATAAGGAACATTAAGACCATCACTGCCTTCATAAGTAACAGTAACTTTGTTTTTCTCTATCTCTATCTCTACTATCTCTCCTTCTTCCACATCATTATCAGACACTTCATCTTCAATGTCATTGAATAATTCATCAATGTCATCCAGACATTCTATCTTCTCAGCTTCTTCCGCTTCAGAACTTCTTCATTAACTCCAAAAGCATCCTTGTTTCCTTCAATTGTTTGAGATGCCGACTCCCCTTGAACTGTAGATATAGGATTAACGTCAGCGTATTGACGATCACCCTCAGCATTTCCAGTAGGATCATTGTCTTCATCATCCTTTCTTTGAATGGACTCAGTGTGACACGTATCATGGATCCTTAACTCCCCCTGAGCGTCAAGACGCTCAACAAGTTTAGATACCAATGCTTGCATGTCAGCAATCTGCTTGGCTTGAGTCTGAATCACCAACTGTCTTTGAGAATCAGTAGATACAAAAGTATCTACCTGAGTTTGTAAAGCAAGCACTTGAGATTCAAGGAAAGTAATCCTCTCAGAATCAGAAGGCTTTGAAGGACCAGCTGAAGATTTAGGAACCGAAGGACTTGGAGTAGTCACTGAAGGAACAGGAGTTATAACAGGAGATGAATCTTTAAACCTTGGAGGTGTAACTATTAAAGAAGCAACAAAGGTAGCATCCTCTACACCTTGTGAAGAATGAGCAGCAGCAATTGAAGCAGACATAAGCTTCTGAGCTTTAGGATCCGGATTGAAATCACTATCAGTATCAGAACTCTCATCCACTAATGTTCTTTTTCCAAGTACTGATCCGGAAGGAGGATCCCGAACAGACTTCCGTCTTGGTCTTCAGGCTTGAGATTTTATACGTTTGCCGGCATTTGCCAAAGGTATTTTAGCTAACCTCTCATAATGATCTGAGAAAAAATCTCTAGATGCATCAGAGTCAGTTTCTTCATACACAGGAAAAATTGTGTCACTTGAGCTGGAAGTAGAATCATTCTCTGTCACCACATTCCCTTCAGCTTCATGAACGGGTGAGTTCACAGCATCATCAACAAAATCATCCATATTCATCCCTAAATCATGTTCATGTTCTTGAACGACCTCTTCTTGAATAGGTTCATTAACAGGTATATCAACCTGAGCTTGTTGAATAGGAACTTGTTCTGGAATAGGAATTGGTTGTGGTACCTGAACTTGTTGTTGTTGAGGTGGTTGTTGTTGTCGTTGTACATTCTGACCATGTCCTTGAGCCAACTCTTCAGGATGAAACCTGTTGTCATTTGGTGGTTCAACATAATCAGGATTGATTAAGTGACCAAATAATGGAGTTTGAACAGGAATCAACGTTGCATTCTGTTGTTTTATCTTAGTGCAATTTGTAAAAATTCTCTTTGACATCGGAGTCAATGTTAAACGAATAGGATGCTGTGGGAGATCAGGAATAAGATGATTCAGAATCAGTTGGATGAACCGAGGATACATAAGAAATCCTTGACCTTCAGCAGGAGTTATTTGCATAACCAATTCCCGGTAAATGTAAAGAGCAAAATTGAATCGCTTGTTCAATGTCAAAGCCACCATAGCAGCTTGTAAAGCACTCTTTAACCCATCTGTACAAGCTTTACGAGAAGATAAGCATTGGATAATCACGTGCATGAAATACCTCCATTCACCAATCAAACCACCCTTACGAGCTTATGTATCATTAGGTCTTCCACGGTAACCCATCCTCTGAAAACATCCCATAATCAAAGTTCCCGGATATGACATAGGATCATCAGCAGCACCACCTAGAGCAAGAGCAGCACGAATAGTCTCTGACGATATTGCAATCTCCGTATTGTTCACAGTAGCATGAAGAACATGAGGTTCTACGTCTGTATCTTGATGTACTGTGTCCCAAAATTGCTGAATATACACCAAGCTGATGTATGGATCAGCAGATAAGGCTACACGGAGACGTGAACGATTTAAGAACTCAATAATTCCTTGAAAATTAATGGCCTCCGACAGTTAGGATCTAACAGTGCCACCTGGTTATATTTGTATTCTTCACGATGAGCCATCTGAAAAATATTTGGACAACAGACACATTAGACAAATAAGAAACACATATTTAAAAAAAATAAAAAAAATTTCAAAACATAAAAAAATTTCAAACACAAACAAATTTCACAAGTACAAAATCCCTTAGAGCCCCTAGGCGAACTTGCTAAGTTCGCTTAGTGTTACAAGAGGTGAACTTAATAAGTTCGCTTAGACAAGTTTGCTTGAACAACTTCGCTTGAACAAGTTCGCCTGAACCTGTCTGTCGTTTCAAATTTTCACATAGAAATCAAATTTCGTCAAAACGGTGTTGTAACCAGAAATTAACCATAGAAGTGACTTCGACTAGTGCTCACGAAACAAATACAAGACACATTTTTTTGATTTAATACAGATATAGCATCAATTAGGTCAAAAATGCCTGACGTTAAAAGTTTTACCAAAACCGTAAAGAAAAGTCCTAATATCTCACGATTCAACGGATGAAAAACTATAAAACTACCTTAGGAATGATCGTAATTCAAATCCGAACAAGAAGGTACCAGTTAAACAATCCAACAACACACTGATTTTGAAAATTTTCTAAATTCGCTCAACACTGATAAGTTCGCCTAACGTTTCTGAGAAGACAAAGTGATTAAGTTCGCATGCACAAAAATTCTTATACACATTAAGTTCGCTTAATTAGGCGAACTTGTTAAGTTCGCTTAACAAGCCCCAGGCGAACATATTAAGTTCGCTTCACCAACCTCAGGCGAACATATTAAGTTCGCTTCACCTCAACCAAGCGAACTTATTAAGTTCTCCTCAACCTTTTACCTTGAAAAATTTTCCAACTTTCAACACGTCATTTCTTGAACTTCTGTCATCAGCATGTATCCGATCCAATCCCAAACATTTTAATAAAAGCTTAAATTTTCATGGAAAATAAAAAAAACAAAATCTTTTTGAATTTTATGTATACAAACTGAAATCACATATTTTTGAATGAAAATCATGAGTAAGAAGATCATATTAGTATCGGAGTAGTTCATCACACATTTTATCAATAACCAAGGGTAACCTATGATATGAAACTATCCAACTCATTACATTTTTTTTTCTCAGTATTTATAAATCAATCAATTTGAATACAATTTGAAATGATACGCGATAAATTTCAAAGTAAATAAGATCAGGTTATGAAATGCCCAATTATTCATACCTAATTTGTAATATAAAGCATGAATTCTTAAATTTGTCAATATTATATGATTTGAAACTATAATCGTTTATTCTCCAAATTCATGTGATTTAGTACCATTTAGATGAAAAACATCGTGTACCCCACATATATACCAAACAGAAATATAAATTGCACTATCTTCAAGACATATACAGTTTATTTTAAGATTAGGTCAATTTCCAATATGAAATTATCTCATTTAGCACAAGTATAGAAAAGCAGATCCCAAAGGATATAAGAATCATGATGATTCAGAATCAGAAGATTCTAATGAATTGGTTGTATAATGAGAATCAACAAGTTCAGGTATGAGGATCCAACTATTATCTGGATAAGTTTCAATGAAGTCAGACTAGATGATGTATCTAACTGATTCAAGGGCGAATATATGTTTCAATAGATGTTGTTTGAAAGCATATCTTAGTTCAACAACACATTGCATGTTTTTCGGGGCATGGGCAGTGAAGTGAACTGAAATAGATTTGTGCTAAAGATATAATTCGATATTGGTCTCATGAAATTCTTTAAAACCATATATTCTTTATCTGATAATGATCTTTTACACACACACCCAGGCATATAATGGATTCAAATCACAGATGTAATCATATCATATTTAATTTTCACACTACTATTAGTTTCAAAACGCTTCTAGTCTATTGACAATTCAAGTTTCAAAACTCATACACAAATTTAAAACCAGATTATCAAGATTAGAGCATTCAAAACACTACCATTTATCATTTATGCAGACATTGAAATTTAGATCAAATCAACTCTCTTTAAGCAATCATATATCAAAGGTCTACTAAGGTCGTGTGAAATGAACTAATCACTGATGTACTATCATTTCTTCTCTAACTTCAAATGATGTCAAATTTTATATTTTTCACTTTGTTTTGACTTTTTATACATTAAGAAGCTTTTTGACTGAAAATTTAAAATGCAGAAATGTAATAAAGCAATAAAAGAAATTAAAAAGCAAAATTTTTCATGAAAATCTGATTTTGAAAAACTTTTATTTGACATTGATCATACCTATCATTTTGATTAGAAATTCAAACCTGGTACGATCAAATGCCTTGGTAAACAGATCAGGAAAATTATCATCAGTGTGAACCTTTACCAGCTCAATCAACATTTTCTCTACACAATCACGAATAAAATGATATCTAATCTCAATGTGCTTTGTTTTACTGTACTTAACAGGATTATTAGTTATAGACATTGTAGCATTATTATCAATAAACATAGGGGTTCCTGTAAAATTCAAACCGTAATCTTTTATTTGTTGTTGTATCCACAAAATCTATGAACAACAACTTGCAGCAGCGATGTATTCTGCTTCGCATGTAGAAATGGAGACTGTGGTTTGCTTTTTGCATTGCCAGGAAACAAGTCGATTACCCAAGAACTGGCAACCACCTGTTGTAGATTTCCTGTCCAAACAACAACCACCAAAATCAGAATCAGTATAAGCAATGAAATCAAAGTTAGAACCATGTGGATACCATAGTCCCAATCTTTGTTTCCCTTTCAAATAACGAAAGATTCTTTTTACAGCTATCAAGTGAGACTCTTTTGGTTTTGCCTGGAATCTGGAACAAATACACACAGCAAACATTATATCTGGCCTTGAAGCGGTTAAGTACATGAGAGATCCAATCATTGCCCTGTAAAGTCGACAATCAACATCTTTTCCATCCAGGTCAGAATTCAACTTATGATTGACTAGAATCGTAGTATCATATGGGGTACAGTCCTCCATCTTGAACCGGCTCAAGATGTCTTTGACATACTTGGACTGATGAATAAAGAAACCATCTTCCTTTTGATTTACTTGTAAACCTAGGAAAAATGATAACTCTCCCATAGCTGACATTTCAAACTTCGACTTCATAACACTCTCAAAATCTTTGCACAACCCTTCATTCGTAGAGGCAAAAATAATATCGTCCACATATATCTGCACCAGTAGGTAATCTCCCCCTGATTTCTTTATGAATAAGGTCGAGTCAATCTTGCCACGAACAAAATCATTTGCCAAAATATGTGTAGACATCGTTTCATACCACGCACGAGGAGCCTGATGAAGACCATAGAGGGCCTTATCAAGCTTGAAAACCATATTCGGATTAAGTGGATCTTCAAACCCCGGCGGCTGACAAACATAAACTTCCCCCTTGACCTTTCCATATAAAAAAGCACTTTTCACGTCCAATTGAAACACCTTAAAACCTTTATAAGAAGCAAAAGCCAGAAACAGTCGTATAGCTTCAAGCCTCGCAACAGGAGCATAAACCCTGGTGTAATCAATTCCCTCTTGTTGATTGAAACGCTGGATAACTAATCTTGCCTTATTTCTTACCATGACAACTCGATCGTCTTTCTTACATTTAAACACCCATTTTGTACCAATTGGATACATAACCTTCAGAAGATCGACAAGATTCCAAATCTTGAGTTTGTCAAACTGAGCAAGTTCTTCCTGCATAGCCTCTATCCAATTGTTATCATTTAATGCCATTTCAACATTCTTTGGTTCGACCTGAGAAATAAAACATGAATGTGAGCAATCATCAAGATCACCAGAATCTTTAATACATGTATACAAACAAGTATTATCAACAATAGAACGTGTTTTCACTCCATCATGCAAATTTCCTATTATATTCGTCACCGGATGATCTTTGAGTTCCTTGATTGATGCGACCTCAGGAACCGGCAACACTTCAACTTGAGTTGTATCAATTTGATAAGAAAAATCTTGATTGATTGGAATTTCCGAGTCTAAATTTGTAGGAATCTCCCCCTGAGCCTACGTCGAAGGTAATGGATCATCACCCAACAAAGGATCAGCAGAAGAATCTTGAAAAATAGCATTGTCTTCCTCACTCTCAGAATCTTGTGGTCCTGAACAAGAAGCAACATTAGGATCGGGAGCAGAAGTAGATGGAACCGATGAATTTTGAACTGCATTTGGTAGAAAAACACTGTGTTGTACATCTTGACATGAATCATAGAGAACAGCAGCTTCTTCAGGAGAAATATCAGAAGGGAAATGAAAAGACTTGAATAAATTTTCATAATCAAATGCCCAATCTGGTCCAATCGCCATTTGAGGTAAAGACCGATTTGAACAGTCAATATGAAACCATTCTTCAACTTGGCGCGTCTCCTTATTATAAACCCTCTTGGTAGTAGAATTTGCAACATACCCCAGAAAAATCCCTTCAATAGCCTTAGCACTGAACTTGGTTGGGACATCTCTAACTTTCAATAGGGTGCATGGATTACCAAAAGGTAGTAAATATTCCAGATTCGGCTTTCAATTATTAAGCAACTCGTAGCATGTCATGTTGTGTCGCTTAACGGTCAAGACCCTGTTCAAAACGTGACACGCAGTATTCACAGCCTCAGCCCAAAAAGTAACTGGAAGCTTAGAATCTGCAAGCATCGTGCGTGCCGTTTCAACCAATGTCCTGTTCTTTCATTCAGTAACACCATTTTGTTGAGGAACAAATGGCGCACTGAATTCATGATGAATTCCCTTTTGTAGACAGAATAAGCCCATCTTGTTATTCTTAAACTCGCTGCCATTGCCACTCCTAATTCTTTTGAACTTCAGATTGAACAAATTCTCCAAACCCAGGATTAAGTATTGTACCAACTCAGTGGTTTCAGCTTTAGAAGAAAAAAACTTAACCCATGAAAATCTATAGAAATCATCTGTTACTACCAAACAGTACGATTTTCCACCAATACCCCTGATACTAATCGGACCGAACAAATCCATATGCAGCAGCTCCAAAGGAGTTACGATAGAATTCTTCGATTTAGATTTGTGTGATTTCTTTCGTTGTTTCCCCTTCTTGCAACGAATACAATCATCAGGAACCGAGAATTTCATCTTCGGAATACTAAGAACCAGATCATTCTTAACAATATAGTTCATCTTTCGATAGTTGATGTGAGCTAGCTTCCTATGCCACAAAATAGAATATGATTCCGACGCCTTGGAGAGTAAACAAGTTGGAATTGAATCCGTTCTAGTAGCAACACTCATGTCAAGGACATATGTGTCATTTCTCCTCGAAACCTTCATGAGATTCCATTCGTCAGGAATAACGAAGCCCGGTTTCAAGATATAACACTCAGCATCATTGAAATGGAACGAAAACTTCTTGTCACAAACTTGTGATACACTCAAAAGATTGTGTTCAAGCTGCTCCACATAATTAACTTTCTCAAATTTGACTTTGTCATTCTTTAAAGTACCTTGACCAGTTTTGTACCCGCCTTTATTACCCGCAAAAGCGACATAACCTCCATCAATATTTTTTACATCTTCAAGCAACCGAATATACCCTGTCATATGTCGAAAGCAACCACTATCCACATACCACGTATTGTTGACAGTCCTCCTTGGTTGTCCCTACATAAACAAAGAAAGTCAGTTAAAAATAGGAACCCAGCCATTGTGGTCTTGGGTCATCCATATTGATCAAAATAAACTACTTCAAGCAATTCACAATCAATGTTATCATTAACCTTTGGAACAGAAGTTTCACACTTAGACTTTTTCAAAGAAGACACATTATGATTAATTGGAAAAACATTGTTTGAAATATTATTATCAGATTCAGAAGTTTCCAAAAGTTTCTTCAATTTTCTGTTTCGTCTTCTCCTTTGTGGTCTAGACAGTTTAACTTCAGGTGGAGAATCTTTTGAAATTCCAACATATGGAATCTCAAATTTCTCTTGACAAACAAATGATTTAGAATTCAATTTATCCTGCTGTTTAAATCCAGAAGATTTAACAAAAGATCAACAAGGCATATTTTTCTCCACATTAGAAGTCGACTTTCCCTCATTTATTCTTTTCAGAATTTGCACCACTTTTGATTATGAAGGAGCAGTCTTAAATTTGCCCTGTTCTTATAAGGACAATTTATCAGAATATGACCAGCTTCATTGCAGTGAAAACAAACTCTTTTCTCTTGATGAGTTCTAAAATAAGGGGTTTTTCTTGAGTTTGGGGAACCATCAGATGTGTAAGCTTCAGAAGATTGTACAGAACACTGTACTTGCTTCTTTGGAACATAAACCTGTGTAGGTACCTTTGATGAAAGCATATTTTGATGACCGGCAGCAACAAATCCACTTGACTGTAAAATTGGAGAAAGCTTAGGTGTAATAACTTTCACCTCGTCAGGTTCAGTCAGAATGCATCTATCACGAGTAACAATTTTTACAACTGTTGGTTCATCAAGTTTTACCTCTTTTGGAATACCTTCAACCTTCTTCTCATCAAACACCTCATCCTCAGAATCAGACTCATAAACCATATCCTCACCAGTTACTGGATTGACTTTCAATACTGTCTTTTGATCTATTTCCTCTTCATGAATAATTTCAGGTTCAACTACATAATTTGCATTGAATGGAGGAGGAACAAATCTAATTCCAGCAACTCTCTTAGTAGGATCAGCATTAGCATTAAAATAATCCAATACTACAGAAGATTTTTTAAAATTTTCTAGCTTTCGATGAAGTTTGATCACCTCAGACTCTTTGTCAGAAATTTCTTTCTTCTTTTGAGCGACAACTTCATTTCGTTTATCTATCTCAGCATAAGCCATATCCAGATGATAAGCTTGTTCTTTATATTTCAACCCTAGAGAATTTAAGTCTCTTTTCGAAGACTCAATTCTATCGATGCACAATTTATCATTATCTTTCAGTTTCTGATTAACTGAATGCATCGATTTCATAACACAAATCAAGTTTGTGTTATCATCCATGACCTTTTGCAATTTATCTTTTACAGTAATGCAGTTAGAACAGTAAATATGACAAACAGAGTCTTTTACCTTTGACGGATCAGACATGTCTGCCATGAAAACTTTGGCAATGGGAATACTCTCTGAATCAGCACCATCTGAAGCATTTTGTGTTAGAACAATATCATCTTCAGCAACACCTGATGCAATATCAGAATCAATATTCTGCACTTGTTCTATCTCTTCATCAACGCTCGGCACACTTTCTCCATCACACGAACCATCACTAGAACTATCATCATCAGTCGACTCTTCTGGTTTTTCAGAATGAATTTCTGCAACAAAGGCTTGACTTACAGCACCCACCAAATCTTCCAGATGAATACCCCAGTCATAATTTTCATCGTTCTGAGCAACCAACGTCGATGATGCAGATGCATGATTCGAATTTCCAGATGAACCATGTGACTGATTACGATTATTCTGAAAATTATTCTGCTTCTTCTGAGAATCAAACTCAACCTTTGGCTTCACACACTCTTTAGCAAAGTGACCATACTCTTGACAGTTATAGCAACGCACTTTGGTTTTATCAAATCCCATGCGTGATCGACTGTTAGACCCAATATACTTTCTGCTAGTTTTTTTCAAGAAATCCTTTGCTTGACGCATCAACATAGCCATATTCCATTGGATGTTCATTTCTTCCAGATCAACAGGATCAATCTATCTGAAATCTTCTTCAATAACCTCAGGATCATGAATTTTCCCTTCAATAAAATTTTCATATGACGCCATGAAAGAGGAAAACATAGCCAAATAATCATCAGCAATATTTTGATTCATATGAGATCCAGACGATGTAGATGCTGTAGTTGCAGAGAAACCTGAATGACTAGAATGACCAGAATGAATAACACTGATCATTAGAAATATCTTGAGCATCACCAGAAAAGAATGCAACTCTTATACCAGTTTTACCAGAAGTCTTGGCAAAATACATTGAAGGATCTTGTATGTGTTCCATTTTTGTCTCCTTCTTCTTCATATTCAGGTCATGCGATTGAATTTTCCCAAGAACCTCTTCAAGAGACTTGGTTTTATATTTGATATTCTCTTTTATCAAAACCGTATACACATCAAATTTTGATGGTAATGCCTCCAAAAACTTATTATTAATCTCTTCAGTCTCATACACCACAGAAGCACTCGACAATTCACTTAGCAGATGATAGAATCTTGTAGCAAGATCATCCAATGATTCATTTTGAAAGTGCTTGAAAACCAAGAATTGCTTCTTCAGTGGCTCTTTTCTACTCTTCTTTACATCCAAACTACCTTCACATCTTTTCTGTAATGCTTCCCACAGTTGTTGAGAAGACTTGAATTGTTTAAAACTGTGATATATTTCCTTCGGAAGAGACATCGAAATACTCGCCATCAATTTCTTTTCTCGATCAAACATCAACTTTTCTTCTGTGGTTAACGCAGACACCGGCTTTGGAACATCATCCTTTCCCATCCACGAGTAAGTCGGATGCGTATAACCTTCTAAGATTGGAATCCATAGACTGGTATCGGTAAAGGATACGAAGTGATCAAACCGATCTTTCCAATTAGAATAATCATCAAGATTTAACAACTTCGGCGGTTTCTGAGATGTACCAATCTCATTATCATAATTGAACATATTAGTTACTTGAACCATATTTGCCATTTAAAAAAAAATTTCAAGTGTTGAACACACATTACCTTTAGGCGAAGATAGTAAGTTCGCTCCAGATACACCCAAGCGAATTTAATATGAAGCGAACTTAATAAGTTTGCTTAAACCAGAATCCAGAAATCTGATTAAGTTTGCATAAAAATTAAGTTCGCCTAATTTGAGAGAAGCGAACTTGACAAGTTCGCCTCATAAGTTCGCCTGCAGACCAATTCAGCAAGTTCGCTTGCTTCAGCAGAATCAAAAATCAAGAACAGCTTCAACCCAAAAACACGAACCCAATTTCACCAAAAATCTTCATATCTCACTGATTTGAAGGAATTAGACAAAATTGAACCGTAGGATTGTGTATTTTCTCAATTAGAACCTTTCTATCGGATCAATTTCTTCAAAATCCATTTCAAAATCACCAAATCAGAAGCAAAATAAGCTTGAAAACTCCATGGAAATAAAAATTTCAAAGATGATGAATTTCTTGTCAATTTGCATACAAAACCGTCTAAAATCACCAAGAATCACGAGCATAAGCTCTGATACCACTTGTAGGTCCACATGGCTCTTCTACGGATCGTTCTCGTGATAAGACGTATTGTTAACATGGAGTGCGGAATCCAACCGAATCAACAATTGTATACAAAAAAGACAATAGAAACAATCACGTAAATAACATTCAAGCTTGTATTCCAACAATCATAGAGTTTACAGACTCAATCAGAATTACACTCGTTCACTTCTGTTCAACACTCTGTTCTTGTTACTACTGTTGACTCTGTAACCTCTATATATAGACATCTGATTTGTATTAGGCGAACTTAACAAGTTTGCCTCTAACAGACTAAGCGAACTTAACAAGTTCGCCTCACATAGACTAAGCGAACTTAACAAGTTCGCCTCTGTTAGACTAGGCGAACTTGACAAGTTCGCCTCTAGCATAACTTGTATAAACACTTAAGAACATTACATACAAAAACATAAAGACATTAGATCTAAACTATTACAAAGCTTTTGTCATTACAAACTATGTCCTAACAATGATTCCACGAGATCAGGTTTGCATATTCTATAATTTAAATTTTGAATCGTTTGTGCTTCTTTTTGGTATTAATGTTTGCTCTATAGCTTTTTGGTGTGTATATATTCTTGTACAAATAACTTTTGGTTCATATCTCAAAAATCATGCTCGAAAGTCGATTCGTTTTGGTCAAACGTTCATTTTTTTTAATTTTTCCTTAGCGACTCTTGGGACGACTGTCTAGTGTCGGCCCCCAATTTTTTTACCGTATATATATATATATATGTTTGAAAAGAGGGATTTTTCTTTCACTTTTCGAAACCCTAGCTTTCACCAGTCTTCTCCGATGATTTTTGCACTTTCCCGTTCGAACACCATTCTTTCCCGATCTGTGGTTTGTTGAGTGACTCTCTCACTTCTTTAAGGTAACTTTATGATTCTCCACTTGCCTATTAAATTTGTTTGTCTGATTAGATCGTAGATACTGCCGCAAAATGAGCACTTTGATCCATCTATGATCTGAGAATATGTTGACTGTTCATATTCCATTGAGCTGATTGTCTGGTAAAGAAGATAACAAGAATCGACTCTAGGGAAGCCGACTCTCTCCTCACCATCATCATTTTGTAAAAATTCTTTTGAACGCAAGTTCAAAATCGTGCCCGATTGTTGGTTTGGGCCGATTCTCCGGATTTTGACCTAAGGGACTGCCGACTGTGTCCCTTTTGAGCCGACTATGCCGATTCTCTTTTGATCAGGGCAGAATCTTGCCCCTGATCTAGTCGATTCTCTGCCTTATGACCAATTTCCTGGCCGACACTCTCATGATCAAGGCAAAATTTTGTCCCTGACCTTGTCGACACTTTTCCTTTGATCAAAATCTGCATCGATTCCATCTTTGGTCGACCCTCATCGGGAAACTCATCGTTACAGACGATTCTTTGGCCAACACTCTCTTTTATTTATATATTTAAATTTTGTAGTTGTATTACTTATATTGGTTTCTATTTTTGTTACAGAATATGGACGACAATCATCTTGCAAGTGATAATCATCACAACATGGCAATATCGTTTCCTTAATCAGTTCCTGAGGAATTTAATGATGCAGTGAGATGGATTCTTCAAAGTAAAATTGCTTATGCAATCACTTGGAACGAAGCAGTCTACAGAGGTCTGATCAAAGAATTCTGGATCAATGCTGAGTATAAAGTCCACTCTGTCACAAAGAAGCCTCATGTGAGATCCATTGTTCATGGGAAGGAGGTACTGATTTATGAGAGTACTATCAGAAATGTTTTACAACTAGATGATGATAGACGGGACACAAGATTTATCAACGAAGATGAGACAAGAAACAGATTCATGCAAGAGTTAGGGTATGAGGGACTGTTCAGAAAGAACGAAATTCAAAAGAGATTTTTATCTAAAGATTGGAAGCTCATTATGTACATATTTATACACTCTCTTTTCCACAGAAAAGGCGATTATGATGCATTGAGTGTATATTGGTGTGGAATTATGCTAAAGATTTGCAGTGAAGAAAAATTCAATCTCTCGTATCATTTATTCACCCATATAATCAACCGAGCAAAAGAAAGCAAGTGGCTGCTTTATCCTCGATTCATACAAATGATCCTTAATTATCTTCTGAAAGATCTACCACCATGTGGTCGTCCCATGACCTTTGCAAAGGTTGAATCTCGTATCTACACTGATGTACTAAGGGTATACAAGAACTTCTCTTTGAAATGGACTCCTATGTTCAATAGTATGTATCGAGAAGAACGTTTACCGATGATTAAAGCCGCTCTTAAAGCCGTTGAAGAAAATAAAACAGAGAAAGCAAAGAGTTGAACAGAAACGAAAGGTTGAGAATACGAAGGAACCATCAATCAATGATGACGAGATTGCTCGGAAAAGAAAAGATAAAAGAAAGGCAATTGACCTTGATGCTCGGAAGAAAAAGAAGCAAAGATCTGGAGGTGATAGTGAAGGATTTATGAAATATGCTAGAGACAGTTATGTTTGTCAGGTCAAGACTAAATACTCCTCCCCATAGTATTACTTATGAAGACATTTAGGCAGATCGCTTAGCCCGCGCCGCTCTGGAAGCTGAAGGACTTCCTCCGTCGATACAGACGGCACGTCAAGAACAAGACATTCTCCTTCTACACAAACAACATCTATCCCTCCTACCGACACTCCTAAAAGAATGAAATCCATGGCCAAAAGGAAGACTAGGCCAAGTGGAAATCCCGTTCCTCCTCCTATCAAAGAACCTTTAGATCCAGAATTGGTTAAAAATGTTGGGATTGAGGTCGCTCAGTTACTTAGATGGATGAAAGGACAGATTGAAGCACCAAAGAGCAGAGAAGATGATCGAGATTGTGAAATTGAGGATTTAAAAACTACCATCAATATATTGAATTTTCAGCTCAATAATCAAATTTCTCTAAACAAGAAGATTCAAGCAAATATGAATGATATGAGCAAAGCTCTATTAACATTAAAGAGAGGAAGTCGTAGTCTGGCCTCGGAAGTGAATAGGCTACGAGAATGCTTGAATGAAGACCCTCTTATCTATGATGAAATATTTGACGCATCCATCTTCAATGATGCAGTTATCTTTGACCTGGATCAAGATAAAAAGGAGGAAAAGTAACATGAAGATCCAACGGATCCGAAACCAAGCACAAAAATACAAAAGAACAAGAATAATGAGGATGATGAAGGACACGATGGTACTGGTTTGGGAACAGGCGAAACAAGCTCAAATGCTCCTGTTAACCAATCAGGAGGTGAAGAAGGCAATAAGAATGGAGATGAAACCTCCGATATTCCTGTATCTGAAAAGGACAAGGAAGATGTTGTGAATGAAGACATGGAAGATATGCCAGAAGAATTTATGGAAGAATGAAAAGGAGAAAAGATTTGCTATAAAACTGCTTTTGGTGAGTCCATCAACCTTGGCGACGATGAACCAATCGACAAGTCGGAATGGTTCAAAACTCCCAAACCTATCCATCGCCTTCTCCATAAAAATATTGACATTCTTCGTAAAGCATCAGAAAGAAAGATTATTTCATGGGCATATGACGGTCTAAAGCATCTATTTGTTATCAAAAGAAGAATGGGAGAGATACAGTACTTTCAGAATGAGCATGATCTTCAATCCTTACCAACTTGGGATATTTATGCCTTAGAGAAGCTAAGTATGATCAATCATGGCAATCATTCAGAGGCCAACAATGTTGAACAGATGATTATTTCTGAATGCCACAAAAGGTTTCCCACTTTCAAACCTCAACAGCTTAAGAAGAAAAGGTCAAAGAAAGAGATAGATCCAGTGACAAACTGCCCTAAGATCATCACTTATGTTCAACCTGCCAAGGTAGTTAATAGGATTCTGATTCCTCCAGAACAAGTGACTTGTCTTCATCACTTCATCAAATGGTACTATGATAATCACATAGGAGAAGCGGTGCTATGTAAAGTAGGGACTCCTTTGAATGACATTCGTATACTTGATCCAATGGACATGTTCTTTTTCTCAATTCCTGATCTTGAGGTGCGTTTCAAAAACAACATCAGAAGGGGTGCAGTCATGCAACCAAAGAAGAAGCAACATTATTTGCTCGTGCTGCCACCCGAACTTTGGATTTAAAGAAGAAAATGGCTTAACTAAAAGCCAGCATCGAAGCCCAAGAAAAGGATGATCAGCCCAAGGTTTCTAAGGAGGAGAGGCCCAAGGAGCATTAAAGAATCAGGAGTGCAACGGTTTCGGGGAAAATTGTTGGAACCTGAAAAACCGATGCATTCCTGATAACTATAGGGGATAGTTTGCAACTTTTGTAATGTTAGGTTTTTGGGTCAAGAGTCGTTATGCCGGTTGTCGGCCGACTGTCGATAGTCGGCAATCTTCACGGCGACTCTTACTATGTTCTCTATAAATAGCAATCCAAAAACCTAATTACCAGCTCTTGATTCACCCGTTGTTACTATAGTCAACTTGAGAGCCGGTAGGGGGTTCTAGTTGTTATCTTTGTTACCCAGGAGCTAAATTGTAATCGTTTCACAGTGGATCTAATAGATTTGGGTACTTTATGTTGTTGTGTGTGTTGCTCTTCATTCCGTGTTTATCTTCTTCATCAACAATCAACTTCATTATAGTTGATGTGTTGGTTGTTACCTGACTAGAATCATTCTAGCACAGGGACCCTATTGTCAGGACCTACAATTATATCTAATTAATATATCTTTTATAATTTATTTAAATAAAAGAGAGTATTTAATAGTTTAATTAATTATTTTATTATTTAAACCTTTTTCATTCCATAATTTATTTATTAATTATTTTTAGAATAATTATATGAATAAATCCAAACGTATTAATATTTAAATATTTATCTATAATTTATTTATTAAATTATTTTAGAATAATTACATAAATAAATTCAAACATATTTACTATATAATTAATTAGAAATTTTAATTAATTCTAATTAATTTTATAAACTATTTTTAGTATTTCAATATTAGTCATGTAACACCTTAGGTAAATCCCATATCGTTCTTTTCTGTTCTGTACACGGGAGAGATGCTAGGTTCATAAGGACTACCCCACCTCAAATACTACAACGCATTTTTTGGCTTAATGTAGTGGATGAGAGGAGAACTCCACGGTTAAGCGTGCTCGGGTGGGAGTAATCCAGGGATGGGTGACCCCCTGGGAAGTTTTCACCCGGGCAACCAAAAAAAAATCCGTGAGCTCTTATGGGGCAAAGCGGACGATATTGTTGGTACGAGAGTCCGTATGTTACAAATGGTATCAGAGCCACTCTCCTTATATTCTGTTTACGATAGTGGGGCAAACCTCATCGAGGACGATGAGTCCTGTTGGGGGGGGGGGTTTGTAACACCTTAGGCAAATCGTATATCGTTCTGTTCTGTCCGCGGGAGAGATGCTGGGTTCATAAGAAATGTCCCGCCTCAAATACCACAACGCGTTTTGGGGCTTAATGTAGTGGATGAGAGGAGAACTCCACAGTTAAGCATGCTCGGGTGAGAGTAATCCAAGGATGGGTGACCCCTGAGAAGTTTTCACCCGGGCAACCAAAAACAAATCCGTGAGCTCTTAAGGGCAAAGCGGACAATATTGTTGATACGAGAGGTCGGATATCTGTTGGATGAAAATGGCTAGATTTTGAAAAGTCAAGGACGAAAAATCAAAAAAAGTTTTTGGATGAAACGGGCTAAAATGGTCAAACCACAGGGACGAAAATGACACTTTACTCCTAAAATTATCTTATCAGAATTTATAATTGTCACGTAATATTTTATTCAACCAGTGTAATACACGGGTTTTAAAATACATACATTTTTTATTACTAAATATATAACATTATATTTATTTAATCGTGTAATACACGAGATTTTATTACTAAATATATAACATTATATTTATTTAATCGTGTAATACACGAGATTCTAACCTAGTTATTTATATATCTAAGTTCGGTCTAGTTTCATGGTCAGTTTTGCTAATTCTAATTATAAAATAATGATATATTTTTAGGTTAGTATCATAAAAAAAACCAACAAACTTTTTATTTTTCATAAAAAAAACCTCTCACCATAATTTTGTCATATTAAAATTTCCAAACATGTAAAAAAAAAAAGAAAATATCACCCAACCTAATTTTATCTTATAAAATAATATTTAAAATAATGATTTGTTACATCTTAAACTAGTCAAATTTTGATAAAGTGATTCAACTTGTTTATATATAATCTCATTTTAACCAATTTAAAGGGTAAAGTCGTAAAAATAATTATGTTATTATTTTTCATTAAGTACATACATTCTTGACAAAGATGGGACCTTAATATAGCAAAATTAGTTTGAGGGTTTTTTCATGTTTTTTTTACATGTTTTAGTAGTTTAAAAAAAGACTTTTTTTATTATGTGAATATTTTTATAAGAGTAAATTACACTTTTAGTCTTTTAACTATATACCAAATTTCAGATATTGTTCTTATACTAAAGAAATAATAAAAATCATCTTTTTATATTTAAATTTTGTAACAGTTTACGTTCTTTGATTTAACAGGAGTTAGATTTTGGGGTTAAGTTCTGTCATGTGCAAGACAGTTTAGTCTTTTTTTCTTTTGTTTTGAAGGCAGTTTTTATAAAGGGTGAATCCAAATCTTTAAGTTAAGTACAAAAATGGTCACTGAAAGGTTATAATGACTAAATTATCCTCATGTGCCTTGTACACGACATAACTTAACCCCAAAATCTAACCCTGTTAGACCAAAGTACGTAAATTGTTACAAAATTTAAACATAAAAGATAATTTTTATTATTTTCTTAGTTTAAGAATAATATCTTAAATTTGGTATATATTTAAACCACGAAAAATATAATTTACTCTTTTTTTATAATATTAATAGCTTTATGTTTTTTATAAATAAAAAAATCTCTTAGAAGGGTATAAGACTAATTCGGAGAAAGTAGCAAGGTGAGTCCAGGCAGGAAGGGCGGGGGATGAGATAAAATTAACGTTCAGTCACGTACGCGCTTTTACAGTGGTCAGCGGGTCCACATGCAATACCTATTGCTTCAACCTCACCATGTTCCTATGACATGGCAATAATCCAATAGGATTTTTATGAATATAATTAGAAAAAACTTGTGGAAAATAAAATAGACACATGAATATTTTTATTTTATAATTAACAATTTACATTAAATAATTGAAGTAATTTTATGTTTGGAAAATAAATCAAAAAATTTAAATTATTTAAATAAAACGATTAATAAGATATCTATAAGAGGATCAGGTATACATAACAAAAACATGACATAATCTTATATGGAATAGGAATCACAGCGTGATTCAAAAGCAAACACCACCCACTCGTTTAAAAATCACACCGTCGTTTTATTCCCATGATTTTTTTCATGCCGATCAACACCCTTTCAAACACAATATATCCGTTGTATAACGGTTATTTTTGTATTTAATAAATTTTTTTTAATTTTCATTCTTATCACCTATATAAGCACCTCCTATATAATACAAAACCATAAAACATTTCATATTATCTTCTCTATACTAAAAAAATTTTTAAAAGTGTACGGCCGCGATTCGTCAAATAACGTATGGTACTGCTAGTGATTCGTTTGACGATTACTTGAAGATGTCAGAACGAACGATCAGGTCATGTATTTACAAGTTTTCTAAAGCTATAATTTTATTGTAAGGTAAGATATATTTACGTAAACCGTCGGCTACCGACATTCAACAATTATATGTTTTTTATGAAGCTAAACATGGATTTGTCGGGATACTCGGTAGCATCGATTGCACGCATTGGGATTGGAAAAATTGCACCAATGCGTGGCGATGTCAGTTTGCACGCGGGGATCAAGTATTATGCTTGAAGCGATGGCTTCAAATGATCTATGGTTTTGACATGCATTCTTTGGCGTTGCCGGTGCGAACAATGACATTAATGTTCTTAATCAATCGCATATATTCGATGATATAATCAATGGAACGGCACCTGACTTATCGTTTGAACTTAAAGGATAATATTACAAGCTTGATTTTATCTAACCGATGAAATATATACAGAATATGCTATAATTGTGATGTATTTTACGTGTGTAGAAGGAAGAATAACGATAAAAAAAAGTAAATATTAGTTTTGGAAAGGGCACTACTAACAACACACGGAGAATGCTAATTGGACTTGGCCATATACGCATCGTATAGGGCAATACGATGCGTATAGCTCTTCACAATTTCCCATGCCCGACATTCTCTTCCAGCCTGGTCATTCAAACATCGTATACGCCTCGTATAGGGCAATACGCTGCAGTTTAGGGTACAATGTACCTTCTGCCACTAGTCACATCACCTCGTACCCTATACGCATCGTATTGGGCTATACGATGCGTATAGGGCCCAAATTTTGTGTATTTAACCATGCAGAATTCTCATTCGAACCGAACGTATGCTTTCAAAATTCAAAAATTATAAACATGTCTTGGTGGTGGGATGGTAACTACGGTTTTCAGGTATATTCTAACGAGTCGGTGGAAAACAATCCGCAAAGTTTTGGCGTTCAAGAGGTGAACCAGGAGGAGGTCTCGTCCAACGTTTATTCTCATCAACGGGTAAGGCTTCCAGATTTGAACGAGCCACTAAGCAATCCCGAGTTCGTATACGGTGAACCGTCTTACCTTACACAACCCACGAACGAATACGTATACGATGAAGTCTCTTACCCGACACAACAAACCGATGACTCCGAAGACGAAGAACAAAATAATCAAAATATGTCTTATAAAACTAACCAAAATTTTCAGTCTCGTGAGCAGTTGGTTGATTGGGCTATCCGGAGAGGACGTGACAATGGTTACGTCATTGTCACCCGACGATCGAGGAGAAAAGGCGACGATCCGACAGAACCGTTTATCAAGGTGTGGCTTGTGTGTGACCGTCACGGCGAACGTGCGTCTACTGCCACGGTTAGACGTGCCGGTAGCAAGAAAATTGGTTGTCCCTTTAAATTGGAAGGAGGGTACCAAGAAAATACTGGTGATTGGAAATTAACGGTGAAGGATGACAATCATAACCACGATCCTAGTCAACATCTTGAGGCGCACTCGTTTGCAAGGAGACTGTCTCAGTCGGAACAACTTTTGGTGGGGAAGTTGTATTCGCAAAACATGTTGCCACGAAACATTCTAGCAACTATAAGGGAACAAAACCCAGAGAGTAGTTGCATTAAAAAAGACATTTATAATACAATACAAAAGATAAAAAACGAAACGAGAGTCGGTGAAACTCCAATACAGATTCTGGAAAACCTGCTTTCTTCAAAAAAATACGTCTACTATACTCGAGAAGATCCTGCCACAAATAGTGTGGAGGAGATATTCTTTGTTCATCCGAAATCGTACGAGATGTGGCGTGCATTCCCGCACGTGTTGATGATCGACGCGACATACAAAACAAACATGTACAAACTTCCATTTGTCCAAGTGGTCGGTGTGACCTCCACACACCAGTCGTTTTGCGTCGCTCATGCATTTATATCAAAAGAACGGGAGGAAAACTTCGTCTGGGTGTTACTTCAAATAAAAGCAATGTTGTAAAAGTGTATAGAGCCGCGTGTGATAGTAACAGACAGGGACAAAGCTCTTATGAACGCGTGTGATAAAATATTTCCGAGCTGTTCCAAGAACCTATGTCGGTGGCACATACACGAGAATATCGCAAAACATTGCAGGGCATCATTTACAGACGAAGACTGGAAAAATTTCAAGTATTCATGGTCGATATTATGTGAGTCTCCCACGCCAGATATATACCAGTACAACTTCAACCGACTTTATGAACGTCTGTACGCAGCCAAACGAGGAAGTAAGTTTTAAATATTAAATATTTAATATTCAAGTATTTAAATATTTATTCAATATTAAATATTTTTCTAGGAGTTATTGATTATGTGACTAAAAATTGGCTGGACCCGTATAAAGAAAAGTTTGTATCCGCGTGGTCCAACAAAAACCTCAATTTTGGTCAACATACAACGAACCGAGTCGAGAGCCAGCATTCGCTCTTAAAGAGCTATCTTAGAAACGCTAACAGCTCGCTAGATAGACTTGTTGGGTTTGTTGATGAAATTGTATCAGATCAGTATTATCACTTACAGTTTAGGTTTGGAACAAGCATCAAAATGAAAATGGACAGCCACATAGCTATTCAATTGTTTGATATCCTGCACGGTAAAGTTTCACATAAAGCTCTAGATTTGATAGAAAACGAGTGGTACAAGTTATCAAATATACGGAAACAAAATGCAACGTGTGGGTGCCAACTTTTCAGTAGTTGTGGGTTGCCGTGTGCTTGTCGTCTAGCAAATATCGAAGCTACAGGTAAACTGTTCTGACTATTTAATTATTATTATTATAAATTATTTCAATTAAAAAAAATATAATAAAAACAATATATTAATATTATTATTATTATTATTATTTATTATTTAAACAATATATTATTATTATTATTATATACAGGTGGCATAATCCCTCTAGATGCAGTGGACGTCTTCTGGAGGAAAATTGATTTAAAACCGTCATTTGTCGATGATGAAAATGTAGACGTGGATAAGGTACTGGGACAAGTGAGAAACAAAATTATGTCACAACCCGATCAGGTCAAAAGAAGTATGCTGTCGAGAATTACAGGGGTTGTCTTTCCGAGCAAAAGTAACAAGAAAGCGCCTATGGTACAAGAAGATACTCGCGGTCGTCCAACTTTGAAAAAGCAACAACAAAGGAAACAGGATGTCGCGAGAAACAACTCATTGACAGGTTCCCAACAAAGCAAATGTGACCCTGCGAGACACAGCTCGTATATTGCGTCACAAGACTCTATACAAGCGAGTTCGGTCTTTCAACACAGTCGTTCAACTAAGGGTAACGGAAAGCAATCGCAAGATGATAACGCCCATCTTGGGTTTCCATTGATTACGGGGAATGATGCGGTTAACAATATAAAATGTTTTAAGGATTCGATACCCTCTATATTTTATCCGTACATTTCACATATAGAGGACGTAAAACCCGACGGTAACTGTGGTTTTCGATCGGTAGCTTTGGGCTTAGGGTTAAATGAAAATCGGTGGCTCTTTGTCCGACAACAACTTCTACATGAGATGGACAATAAAGAGGAATGGTGGAGAACTGTTTTTGATAGAGTCGCCTTTCAAGAGTATGATAAGCTACGTCACACAATAGATTGGCAGGATGTGAAAGCCGCACCAGTTAGTCGTTGGATGTCGATGCCATACACAGGACTCTTAATTGCTCAAAGATTTGGGGTGATTGTTCATCTTTTAAGCATCAACGGTAATCAATCATTTTTTCCATTGTGGTTTGGTCTTAACGTTCACGCTCAACATCAAGTCTTATCGTTAGTTCACGTCAAAAATGCTCATTTCATCCACGTCAAGTTAGACGGAGAATTTCCGAGTCCTACGGCGAATGCACTTTGGAATTTGCACCGAAATGATGATGCAGCAAAATGGGAAAATAAATACAATGATCGTATAGAACGATTTAAGAAAATAATGGCCACTAATAAATCTAGTTTTCCACAATATTTCACGAATCTCGGATGATATTTGTTTAAAATTGTATTGTAATTCTTTTTAAATTAATTTTATTGTCATTTTAAATATTTTTATTTAGTTATAACTAATTATAATGTTAATTAAATATAATAATAATTAATTTTAATTCAAATCTTTCAAAATTCAAAATTTCTCGAAATTCAAATTTCTATACGCCACGTATAGATCAATACGTGGCGTATCTTTCCTAACCTTTGGTATTCTATACGCCACGTATTGACCTATACGTGGCGTATATACATTTGATTTATTTGGTTTAGGCCCCGTATTGTACCAAACGAACCAAAAAAACAAACACAAAGCCATACGCGACCCGCTTATAAAACGCTCGTTGATTTGGATTGTGCCATCAAAAAACTTTGAAAAGGAACGTGTCTTAACCCACGATCATTAATGTTAGGTTATTATTAAATATTAGCGGGTGAAACTGGGTAGATTAGCGATTTTTATGTTTTAAATTAAGAACTATACGCCGCGTACAGGACCATACGTGGCGTATAGTTCTTCTGGATTGATCTAAGGAAGAAGATGAAGCCATACGCCACGTATAAGTCTATACGCTGCGTATGGCTCAGTTTACCCGGTCACATGCCTGCGTATGGCCTAGTTTGGTCGCGTATGGCTTGGTTTACCCGGCAACTCGCCCGCGTATGGCCTATTTGGCCTGCGTATGGCTCAGTTTACCCGGCAACCGCCTATACGCCACGTATAAGCCTATACGTGGTGTATAGGTTTTTAATTTAAAATTTAAATTTATTATTTATTATTATTTAATAAAAAAATATATTAATATTATTATTAATTCAATTTATTATTTAAAATTTAAACAATATATTATTATTATTATTATTTATTATTTAAATTAAAATATTAAAAACAATTAATTATTATCAGATATGGCGGATTATGATGATGATGTTCAGATGGATCAGCTAGACGATTTTGCGCACTATCCTTTTCTAGATTTTCCGCCCGATACAGAGGCTTATTCCCGGTCCCAGAAGCTCCGGGAGGTTCAGATGGGTCCGAGTACGGCGGTGGATTGGGCCCTCCTCGAGGAGGTGCATGAGGCCGAGCGAGCTAGGGCCATCATCGGTGAGGACACGCCATGGTCGCGTCTTTTTTACCTTTCTTTTGAGGAGACATACCGAGAGCTTGTCGTCGAGTTTCTTTCGACGTTCATCTATTCAGAGACTGGGCTGCAGCCTCTACCCGGGGAGGCGCCGGATATTGAGGATCCGGATCGTATTTCTTTTTCTATTTTTGGGGTCGTTTACCGTCAGACCCTCCGTCAGTGGGCCGTCACGACGGGCTTGTACTACGAGCCTGAGACGGTCGCGCTGCTATTCACCGAGGCGGTGACGGAGGTTGACAAGGAGGAACTCCTTGTTTTTTGGGGCTTGATTTCAGATAGTCCTTGGTTGGGTACCAAGGGGAGGGTCTCGGGTATTAGAGACCCTTTGTATAGATATCTGCATCGGCTTATTTCGACGTCGATCGCACCGCGTCTGAAAAGCCGTGAGTGGTGCACTGATAGAGATCTTTTCTTCATTTTCTGCCTGCTTACTGGGAGGCGGTGCGACCTGTCCACGAGCATGGCGCTTTATTTTGCTTCAGCCTATATGAGACAGAGGCGCGGACTTTTATATGGCGGTGCATTCATCACGCATATCATGCGGTCGGTCATACCATTTGGCCACCATGAGCCTCAGATGTTACCGGCCATACCCCCTGTCCGATTAGATCGTAGCACGGCGAGCGGCATGCGCATCACGCACCGATTCCCGCAGGGCCTTTGGTTCGTAGGGGCCGTCCAGGACCAGGTTTGGGTCCCGGTGCCGTTGTCGCAGATGCCTGGACAGGGGGACCCGCCTATGCCTCAGCCGCTGCAGGGTATGGCGATTGAGGACGAGCCTCCACACGTCGAGCAGGTCCACGAGCATCCGCCACAGCATCCCCGACACGTACGTCGGTCTGTTAGGCTGGATAGGGCTACTCAGGCATTGCTTGATGGCCTTGTTGCCGACTCACGGCGACAGGGTCGTCAACTCGATCGCATGGAGGACCTGATGACGTGGGCGGTTGGACAGCTCGTGAATCAGTCACGAGCCGCCGGCATCGAGCCACCCCCACTACCACCGCCACGTCATTATCCGGACGACCCCGTTCAGCATGAGGGCGGGGCAGGTCAGGGTGAGGCCGGGGCAGGTGATTAGGTTTAGTTCTTTTATTTGTATTTTGTTTATTTCGTTGTTATGTATGTAAAACATTTTGATGTATATATTTAATTTTATGATGTAATGTATATAATGTTTAGTTTACTTGTTTGGTTGTAATGTTTAATATTTTGTTTGGTTTGTAATGTTTAATATTTTGTTTGATTATACTGTAAAAATATAATAAATGTTTAAAAAAAATATAAAATATATAAAATTTATAAATATATAACAAACTTATATTAACAAACTTATATAAACAAAATTATATAAATTTTAAAAAAATATAATTAAATAAATAATCCTATACGTGGCGTATAGGTCTATACGCGACGTATAGGATTATTTATCACCAAATCTTTCAACTTTTGAAGAAAAATATTGAGCCCTGTCTCATACGAGGCGTATAGGGCAATACGAATCGTATGGGACACCAGAATAACACGTGTCATTCTGGTGTCAGAGACTAAACCCAATACGCCCTCGTATTGACCTATACGAGGACGTATCGCGAGACAACGGGTCCAATTAGCAATATTCCGTGTGTGGTTAGAATCGCCCTTTCGAAATCATCCCCGACTTGTAGATACAGGTGGGTGGGACCAAAGAGAATGACAGAAAAACACCGCAAGATGCGGCAACTGCAAGGACACATACAGTCACGTGGTTTAGCTTCGGGATTGGAGAAAAATTATTTTAAAGGAATATTAAAAAAATAAACCCGCGTACATTTTAATAACTTAAATAAAACAAAATCTTAAATAAAATATATAAACTATTATTTAACAAACAATATGTCGTTATTTTACAATTCTTGAATTATATTTTTTATCTAAGTGAATTGCATTATAATAAAAGTTAAAGTATAACTTACTTCATGGGTCTCAATACCATTCACAATTTGACACGTCATTAATTTTTTTTATTTACTTTCATTTTCATTAGAAATCAGGGCCGGTTCTAAGAATACTTTAGGCCTGGGACATGTAAAAAGAAACAGGCCCTATAATATAAATTCAATAATCATATATAAAAAACATAATACGGGCTTATATATATAGATTTTTTTTAAATTAGGCTTATATATAGGTTTTTTTATTTATTGGTTTTCGGTTCAGATTTATAAACAATTGGGCCTATATATATAGATTTAAAAAAAAAACACATTTATAATATAAAAAAATTAAAGACTTCGGGCCATAGTATTACAATCAATAAAAAATTTCATTGCTAATAGTAGTAGCAAAACTAAATGTTCTATAATGAAATTGGTATATCTTATATTAGGTTAGAAATACACGGGTTAAATAAATAAAAATTTAAATAGTAGTTATTAATGATGGTTTAAAATTATAAAATGATTAAACAATTTAATTGATGACGAACCAATTTTGAATTAAAAAATTTGTAGATAAAAATTGAAACGAATTATTAATCTAATTGTATAAAATAATGGAGTTGATTAAAATGTATAAATACTTTTAGTGGGCCTTTTTTTAATTTTAAGTGGGTTAATAGGATAAATGGATAATACAAGACTACAAGTAGTGTTGTAGTTTTCTTCTGTCAACGTTTTGAAAACGGAGTTGTATTCAAAATCAAGCTTTTTGGTACCGTAGGCTATAGCGAGTATCGTTGCCGTTATGGTACTGTGACGAACTGAACTTATTATAAGCGAACAACATCATTGTCGTTATTGGTATTATAGGAATCGGTCTCGGTATTCGCTTTTATGATTTTCAATGACCCGAACCGATAACGACTAAGTTCTTCCCGCGTGGTGTTGCTGATAGTTTGTTTTTCAACGTTTCAATATAATTTTTTTTGAAAACGGAGTTGTATTCAAAATCGCGTTTTTTTATCGTAGGCTATAGCAAGTATCGTTACCGTTGTGGTACTATGACGAACTAAACTTATTATGAGCGAACAACATCATTGCCGTTATTGGTAATCGGTGACTGATGTCGCCCAGGCGGTCAATATAAAACTCTACTAAACCTAACCTATACTCCTAAGTAATAAATGGAAAACCTATGAACTAGAACGCACTGATAGGCAAGTGTACCTATCGAGTGTAGCACAGCTTAATGGTAAACCAGATTATCGAACCCTAGAGACATTACGAATAACAAAACTAGACTCTTACTCGGACTGAAGATTGATTGGTGGGGGGTTACTACACTACTATTTAAACTAATGAATGCAATAAACAAAGTTCGACTCGACTATCGAGATCAAGAATAAGGTGAAATCAAGAATGGGAAGAATATCACCTAGGTCGGAATCCTACTTGCAAAGCATAACTTATATCGGTTATGGAAACTATAATGGATCTGGGTTTCTAATGAAACAACTCTAGACAGCCTAATGGATCCCTAATCACTCTCAGGGTGCCACCAACTAAGGAACCTATAGATGTAATAACTCACCAGATTGTTAGATCACTTCTCAGGTATTTCCAACTATGACCAAGTACCCTAATAGACAGATTACCTCTCAGTCTCTCCATCCACCAACACACTCAAAGAATGCACGGGGTAATCCCAAGATAACAACTATGACACGAATAGCAACAATCACTAGACACCTAATACCGGCTTCCTCTCAGACAGCTGACACTCTGATTCCTAATGACGAAGACTAAACGACTAATTCTCACGTCTCGGGTATTAAACTAGGATACACATTCAATTCTAATCAGTAATAAAAGACAACTCCTATAGCTACTATGTCTAGCAAACCACCCTAATCACAAATCATAAGATCTATGACCAAGATACGTTAATCAAACTGGCAGACAACCACAATCAACGTAAGGAATTGAAATCAAACACTTGATCAGATCTAACGCATGCAAGAACATCAGAATAATCAACTCAAGATCGCTTACAAAATCATTAATCCGTTAATTAAAATCTAAAAACCGATAAAAATCCAATCTTGCAAACCGAATACGTAAAACTACAAACCCGGAATACGAAGATGCAAGCTTTACTCTTCAATTGGCTTCTCTAGCCTCAAAATCACCTCTAAACCCTTCTCTGGATGGCAAAAGATCGAACTCCTTGAATAATGGCATAAGAATTCTATTTAGTTTCAAATTCTAGGGTTTTGCGGAAATTAGGTCTCTCGCGTACCGCGAGACATTTGGGTTGGGTTCCTCGCGTACCGCGAGGAACAAAATAGTCGAGGCCGTTTTCCTTTCCCTCGTGTACCGCGAGAACTTTCCTTCTCCTCTCTCGCGTACCGCAAGGAACAAAATTTCCCATTTTCTTCTTTTGTTCTTCCGGATTTCATTCACTTGCTCGATTTCTTCACGTATTCACTTGTAATCTTCACGAGCACCTGCAAATATACAATAGACTCAAATACAGACTTAAACGAATAAAAACAAACACAAAACTAATTAAAAATGCACAAAACACTAAGAATAAAGATGTGTGCTTTGCACTACATTAGTGACGGTATTCACTTTTATGGTTTTCGGCGACCCGAACCGATAACGACCAAGCTGTAACACCAGTTTGCCAAATTTGGAGGTCCTCATTTGCCAAATTTGAAACCCTAGGGGTTGGAATTGCTAATTCCCAAGTTATAGGATTGAAAAATGAAAAAATCTAAATTCTAGCTTGGTAGCGGACCGCTACCTCCTTCCTTAACGGTCCGCTAGCCAGGTCCACTATAGGCAGAAGAGTTGGGTGGCAGACCGCCACCGCCTAGGTAACGGTCCACTAGCCGCAATGGAGCCACAATTTCTTATGTTGCCACATGTCCGATGACTCAGCGTGTGGGTCTGACGCGTGTCATCATGGCGAATCGGCACGCCCCCTTATGACGGTCTGCCAGCCGCAATATAAGGAACGGTCCAATCAGGAGTGGACGTGTGGCGGTAACGGACCGCTACCACCCATGCTAACGGTCCGCTACGTGGCTTAGCTGGCCAACTATAAATAGTCCTCCTCGGCTCTTCATTTTGCACACCCAAACTCACATCCAACTTCCAACATTTCTGGAGCCAGCCATTCCTCGATTCTTGTGCCTTCGTTCCTGTAAAATATCTGACTTTCGCTTATTTCCAAACTCGTGCGTTAAGAAACTAACTTATCTAGAACTTGCGTTAAGGTTGACACTAGCACTCAATGACAACTCTGAGAAAAGATCAAGCTTCTATTAAGGTGAATGTGTTTATCTGTCTTTAATTTTAAAACTTTGAAAGTTTTACGTTTATGAAATGGAAATACATGTATTCAAAAGTTTGATGCATAAGTGCGTCTACGGAAAACATTCATGCCATATGTATATGTAAAACTTGATCAAGGGATACACGCTTTATGGGTGAAATTCCCATATTCGGGCTGGTAATTGTCTGTAATTGGACGTAAGACGGGGTCTCGGTTATAGGACATCACAGTAAGTAAGCCTGGTAATGTCACACCCCCAAATTCCACTAACGGAGTTTTACCGTTTAGGACATGACAAACCAGGATCTCAGACATTAGCTACTTCAAACGACTCTATATGAGACTCAAAATAACATTTCATAAAAGTATAAGGTTCAGAGTAAATATGCGGAAGCGTTAAACGAAAGAAAATGCGCAAAACAACGCGCCCAAATCCAAATACAAATAAAACATAAAGATTGTTTAATAGATAGATAATTTGAATGCAATCTAAGACACATGCATGACTTAACGTGATCCTGAGTGCCAACCTGAGAAAACATGTAAGAAAACGAGTCAACACTAGGTTGGTGAGTTCACATTTTTCAATAACATAGTAAAGCACTTGCAGATTATGTACATTCCAATATGCATATCTATATGTAGCTAATCTACGTTCCTGTTTTGCTAAAGCGTTCGTAACCGACGCTGACATGTGTTTGATTGTTTTCCTCCAGCCAGGTCTATCAACCCTGACTAATGTGATTAGGCTAATATTTCACCCGTTCGACCTCCAATCGAGTTAGCGCGACTAACGCAGGTGGGGCTTGTCAAGCACCAGTAGTACTACTAAACCTTACCACGCTAAGATCCATATTAACGGTACGATGTGAGTGTGAGTACTTTCAATGATAGTTGCAATACACTTAGCCCCAACAGTGATATCATATGACGTACCATAATCAAAAATAGTTTGCATGTTTTCTCCCCCAAATTAAAACAGTAAAAAGGGGCAGTGAAACTCACCTGAGTTTGAGTAGTGGTTGGATCACACAAGGATGAGATTAGGTGCACAAGTGTTAGACTGCACGACTTACGTATGCCCTAGAATCATAAACATATGAGTTAGGGACAAATGGGATTTTGTGACGACGACACGGAAGATTTGGATCTCTTAACGCATTCTAGGGGTTTAAGAGTAGACGAACATGTCTACGGAATATATAAATTTCTTAATATAATAATTAAGATCAAATCGTTACGTGTCGAACATTAATAATGAATAATAAATAGATAAATAAATTCGTACGTTAGAGTCGTTTTCAAAAGTTAGGAAAATAATATAATTTAATATATTATTTTTAGGTTCATAGGATTAACCAAATAATCATTTGTATTGAAAAATAATAAATATATTATTTTTAATCGATTATATAAACATGGGTAAATAATATAACAAATTATATTATTTATAATTTTAAAACGTCACACGAAGTAATTAAACGAGACGAAATAATATATAAATATATATTATTTTATAATTGGGTCATGGGTTGAAAATAATATAAACATATTATTTTATTTGAATTCGTGGTTTGAAAATAATATAAATATATTATTTTATATTGATGGGGTATTTAAAATCCCCAATGAAATGAAAAAGATATTTTGTTTATCACCGGATTTGAAAAATATATAATATCAACCATAGGGTTGTGATTTATTACAAGATCGATCCAAAAGTATTTTCCGCTGTAAAACACTGACTCTAATTTTCTAAATAAAATAAGACGGGTGGTGCCAATCTGGTCGCACGCTCGGGGTGTCCTGAAACCGGGGTGTGACAGGTTGGTATCAGAGCCCAAGGTGTTAGTGAATTAGATACTGGCTTTAGTATCTAAGCTTTAACCATAGCTTTGAAATTCAGTATCTCAATATTAAGATAAGGATATTGGCTTTAGTATCTAAGTTTTTGATCAACATGAGGACAGAATACCTATTAAGATAGACACTAATATTTAATTTTTCAGGATGTCTGGAGAACATAATCTTCCATATTACAATCCCAATCGTCCGATCAAACAAGAGTCACCTGCATATCATATCTATGGATCTCAGATGATGCCAATAAAAATTCCAGATGTCAGCGTTCCCTTCGCTATAATTGTAGATACTCCTACTCAGTAGTATCATCCCCAATCATACGAAGCTGAGAGTTATTGGATGGAAGCCGGTTCTGATTTTAGTAACTGGCATCTCAATACACGTCCACCAGTAAATGATCAGGCTGGGCCTAGTATGTCCCGTAAGCCTATAATGAAAGTGGGAATGCCTACTGAAAGATTTTCTATTCCATCTGCTGAGGTGGAAGAAATTTATCAGAACATGCCAGTGGAGGAACCATCCGAAGAAGAATCTCATCATTATGAACCAATTTCTGAAAATCCTGAGGATTATCCTTTCTATAATCCTGAATCTCCAATTCTTCAAGATCCGTACATTGCTCCCGATCCTCTATATTATAGTCCTTATAAGGAATATTTTAATGTTCCTTCCGCCTATCAAATCGCCTACAATGATATTGTGGTTGGACTTCGAGAACCACCACCACAATTTTGATATCCTCTTAAAACCCCTACCTCTCCAATCGAGTGTCTTGACTGTTCGTTGCGAGAAACGGAAGAAGTCAAGAAGGGGTGGTTTAAGGATAAAAAGAAAAGGAAGTAGATTGGAGCTCGAATAAAGGAATGTGGAGAAGAGATGACACAATTGGGTGAGATGCTAATGGAAGATTAGATATGATATAATGTATTTTCCTATCTTGTATTTTGTATCTTGTATCATATATTTTATTAATGAGATATTTTCATTTTATACAGAATGCCAGGGAAAGGAAAAGGTGCAGATTTTATTCGTAGATTTGCTCCACCTAATTATGAGAACCAAATAACCAATGAGGCAGGATATGAACAAGGAATAGATACTGAAAGTTTAACGTTTACGAGTTTGGGAGAATTAGAATCTGTTCCTAACTCTTATATTCCTTCACTCAATATTCATTCCGCTCCAACGGCAGGAAGCTATAACGTTACTCCTATAATTCTGTATAATATATACGAAGGAATTCCTGAAATTCCATACTAACGTATTGTTTTGACCAAAAATTAACAAAGAGAATTCCGTGATCAAATTAGTAAGTGAGGTAGTGTGCTTGTTTGATTCGTGTAACAAATGTAAGATTGAAAGCAATAAAATGACACAGATGATTACGAGGAAAGCCCTTGATCCCTAAAGATCTCTGACATAAAACCTCGGGAGGTGACTAATCGTCGACCTGCCTCTTGTTCTTGTTATTGATCGAAGTAAAGATTACAGTAGTGGAGCAATTGATCGAAGCTAAGTGTTACAATTGAGTAGCTAGAGTGTGTTGTGTGTTCTATTACGATCATAATGCTCATATAAATAATAAAAAAGAAAATAACTAAAATCCGATTATCTCGGGGAGTACTCAGTCTTCATTTGTGACCATTAGAGGGCCTCTTTCACACGTTTTCTTCAACTGATTACGTTGTTCTTTAGCCTTGACTTAGTCAGCACATATTGCCTGTGAAATTAGATCAAAGTCAAAGAAATAATAATTGATTAGTAAAGTTAGCATTCAGGATACTGAACTTACTCGAGATACCGATCATATTCGGGATCTAGGATACCGGATTATAAAATTGACCCCTAACACATATATATAATCTGGAAGCAGAAGAAAGAGCCGATTCTAATCGTCTTTATTTTCCTTATCAAGAAATTCCTAATATACCTATTCCAAGGGCAGTAGAAGATCCGCCTGAGAACGATCAAATTAGAACATAACTGAATCGAATAGCCGAACTGGAGTGGGAGAAAGCCGAAACAAAGGCAGAAAATGAAGTACTATGACAAGCCCTAGATAAAGCTAGGAATCGTAGTAGCTCATAATATATATTATTTTGTAACATTATGCTTATAAATAAAATATTCTTGTATTTCGGTATAAATTTTGGGATTAATATATTTTGATATTTCATATAGAATGTCGAAAAGTGGACCATCTAACCACACTCGAGGCAAGAAGAAGCAACTCGCTGAAAATAATAACGCTGTTGAGCAAGATGCTCAGAAAATAGAAATGGAGAACATGATCAATGTTGGAATTGAGAAAGCAATTCCTAAAATTGTAACAGCAATTGAAGAAAATAAAGCTGCTAACAAGAAAGAATATATGGTACAAAAATCACTAACCAGAGAAGCTGAGAAAGAATTTTCTAACCCTCAATTCTCAAAGCATACTGAAAGAGGACAGTCCAATTTCCGTAGTAAATCCTCCAAACAAACTTATCGGGAAAGCCATGATTCATCTGTGGCAAGCCCTAGAGAAGGATATGAATCATCCCATAAGAAAAGAAATAATATTGGATGCTCATACAATAATTTTCAAGACTGCAAACCATATGAGTTTGCAGGAAAAGAAGGAGCAATAGCCGCACTGAGATGGCTAGAGAAAACTGAGTCAGTTCTGGCTATAAGCAAATGTCTTGAAGAAGCAAGGTCCTTTATGTTTCAAATCTGTTTCGAGATCAAGCCTTAGAATGGTGGAATCAAATTTTATCTGCCAAAGGCAGGGACAAAGCTTATGCCATGAGCTGGTCTGCCTTCAAAGAGAGAGTAGAAAGAAAATTTTTCCCCATGAATGAGAGGGAAAAGATTGAGAACAACTTTTTGAATCTAAGGATGACAGATACGAATCATCAAGATTATGTTACAAAGTTGTTTGAGTATGCTACATTGGTACCTCATCTAGCAACCCTTGAATCAAGCTTCATCAAAAGATACATCTGGGGTTTAGTTTTGGAAATTAGAGACTTGGTGAAAGCCTCTAAACCAAAATCAATGGATGAAGCCATTGAAATTGGTGATGTGCTTGCTGATGGACTGATAAGGAATAGAGAAAAATTAAAGAAGAAAGATAATACGCACCAAAATAGAAACGAGCAAAGGCAACCTGAAAGTAATTTTAGTCATAAATATACTCGTTCATCTGCTCCTGAATGCCGATTGTGTAAAAAGAGTCATTTGGGAAAATGTGGTTGTAGGATCGTGAAATTACAAGATGGTTCTGTTCTTAGTTGAGATTGGTGGAAACAATAACAACTGCACAGTTACAATCGAGTAAACAGAAAGAATACTGATAAGAACACTGTTGTATTAAGCTTTGTGAATAAACGATTACAAATGAAAACTCAGTGAAGAAGCACACTTACAATGAAGTGTTTACACAATATTTATACTAACCTAGAATCAAGACAGACCCTTGATTCTAAGGATTAGATCGAACACAAACCATTGATCTTTTATACAAAAGCTAATAATACACGTTAAAGCTAAACTAGCTAACTTTATTGAAGCGTTTGCTTTATTCATCATTGTTTGCATGCTCGGGGAAGAGCATTGTCGTCCGTTATTGGTTGCACCATTGAGGTTCCTTCTGCTTTGAGTGTGTCAGTTGCTTTTGCAGAAAGTTGTCAGTGATGCTTGGCATGGATAGTCAGCTGCAACGATTTGTCTTCAAGGAACATAGCTATCAGCAGCAAGAATGAGAATAATGCTGCTGATAATCCTATCAGCAGCAACTTGTGTTGAACGCTGCTAATAAGCCTATCAGCAGCAACAAGTGTTGAATGCTGCTGATAAGCCTATCAGCAGCATTTATACTTAGAATAATTTTGGTAGCAATCAGTCTTTGGTTCTACAAACTCCCCCTAGACTGATGCAACCAAAATTCTTCTAATCACTTTGCTGCTGAAGCTTTTGCATGTGGCTGACTATCCTTTCAACTTCATAGCCTCTTGGATCCTTGCTGGGATTGTTCAGTGGAAGTGCAGGCAGAGTGGAAGTGCAGGCAGAGTCTTGATGTCTTTATTTGGCATTTTGTAGATTGTTTTGGTTGAACATCTCATCTTCTGCTTCCTTACATCAGTTAAGGTGAACTCGTCCAAATCAGCATTATAGGACCAACTTACAAATGGAGAGTGGGACTTGAGTGGTTTGATGTCAATGATCACATCTTTGCTAGGGTTGAAGTAGTGTTTGATTGCTAGCACAAGAAGTTTCCCACTCTCATTTGCAGGCTCATGAGCTTCACCTAGCTCCAGAATTCTGCCAAGATCTGAATCTGGCAATTGCAGAATTTCATCAACAGA
Source organism: Smallanthus sonchifolius (assembly GCA_023525975.1). Lineage (NCBI taxonomy): Eukaryota > Viridiplantae > Streptophyta > Magnoliopsida > Asterales > Asteraceae > Smallanthus > Smallanthus sonchifolius. The sequence continues at coordinate 28,353,917 of CM042031.1, forward strand.
TATGTAGATAGATCTTCTTCTTTCAGTTCTTCCCCTGAAGATCTCAAACCTTTGATCCTGTGGATTGTAGACCCAATCAACTATGTCTCTTGAGTCTTCTAGTTTAGGTGTGGGTTTGGATTTCTTCAAGGGAGGCTGTTGATGAGTGGGGGGTGGGTGAGATGGTTTGGACTTTTTGGGTGGAGGAGTGGAAGGTTTGGGGAGGAGAGTGGAAGGTTGTTGGACCGAGGAAGAGGTAGGAGAGGGAGAAGGCTTGGGTTTCTTTGCTTTTGTTTCTCCTTCTTCCTGAATAGGTACCCTTTTCTTGGAGCCCTTCTTGCCCACTCTTTCTTCCTCATCCTTTTTGACTTTGAAGTAGAGGGCTTGCAGGTTCATGAAGTTCATAGGACCTAGCCTCTTTCCATTCTCTCCTCTAGCTTTAAGGAAGTCAATCATGACCTTCCTTTCTTCATGGGTCCGTTTATTAAAGGCAATGGTCTTTTTGGACTGTTGTTTGGCTTTGTCTTCTTCTTCAGCCTGTTTCTTCTTTGCCAATTGACCTTTCTGACCCATGAAGGCTCTGTAGACTTCTTTATTTGATAGTTTCTCAAGGTAGTCTGCATCCTCACCTTGAGAGACTAGAGTCTTTACCCACTCCTCCCTCATTTCTTTAGCTAGTTCAGAATCGGTTATTCTAAACTTAGCTTCTTCTTTCTTCTTCTTCTCCAATTCTTCCTTTTCTCTATTGAATTGTTCCTGCAGTTGAAGAGCAAGAGCTGCATCTTCTTCAATCTGGTCAACTGCAGGAATCTTTCTTTTCAGTTCATCCAGCTGTCTAGCATACAGCTGGATGGTTTGTTCTCTTAGGAGAATGACTGTTTTTCTTTCTTGAGCCTTTTTCATGTCAGCCATCTCCTCTTCTTCTCTTCTTCTTCTTTTCTCTTCCCTCTCTCTTTTCTCTTTTAGCAACCTCTCTTCATCTTCATCTGTCATGATTCCCTTTCCTTTGTTTACATTGGATGCCTCTGCTTCAACTTCACTGACCACAACAGCAGATGATGGTGCTGCTATTGGGATCTCTGCCTCAGCTTCATTGGCAATTTGGGATGTGAACATGGGAAGGTCATTTGCCTCATTCGATTTGCACTCAGGACTTATGACTTCTTTCAGCATTTCTTTGATAGTTGATCTTGACTCATATGTTGCAGTACAGATGTCTACTCGAGGGGAAGCTGAGTCAGTATCAGTGTCAGAGTTTGACACATATACTGCCTCAATAATTCTTCCTACTCGTTCAAGTTTGGCTCTGACAGTAGCTATCATTGCCTGGATTTCAAGTGAGTTGACATTGCAGATATTTGCCCTGAGTTGAAAGATCTTGTAGAGAAAGTCTGTAGGAAGTGACAAGATGTTCCTGGTGTTGATGGTGAGAGAGGAGTCGTTGCTTAGTAAGAAGGTGTGGTCAAGAGACTTAGTGCTTGTCCATCCCAGCACATCTAAGTCTTTGACAATGAAGGAGTACAGAAATCTTCTTAAGCAGCAAATTTCTTCGTTAGTGAGAAGACTGCTCCTTATAATGTCAACTCTTCTAAGAGTCAGTCTCCTTTCTGCTGCTGCCGAAGATTCAGGATAAGCTACCCGATTTGCTGTTTGTATTAGTCTTTCGAAGTGGGGTAGATTATCCTCCATCAAGTCATGGAACCTGCCAATGGTAAGTTCTGCTGAGAGATCTGATGAAGTGTTGATGCAGTTAGTTAAATGCAGTTGTAGGACTTGGAGGGCATTGAGAGAGTTCCAGTTTAGCTCTTCTACACCACTAAACTCCCATCCAATCCAAAATCTCTCAACTGATCCATCATACCCCCAAGCTAGAATGGAGTCAAATTCTAGCTTCTGTGTAGTTTGAAAGAGTTGGGGGGTAATGGATTGACTTATGATGGCTGCTGCTTCAGGGAGGATGCTGAATGATGTATTTGTTTGTTCTGTGTCTTCAGCATCATTCAGCATTTCATCAACAGCCCTGACGACCAACTTCCAGTCTTCAGATGTCTCTTCTTCTTCATTATCTGAGACTGGCAAGTCATGAATTTGTACAAAAGTCGGCTTGAATAGTGAGCTTTGAATTACAACCTGCTCTTGAATCCAGTCGTCAAGACTGTCTGTGTCTTCTTCCATAGAGACCATCTCCCCCTTTTTGGTTGCATCAGTAGACAGGTAAGCATCAGTTTGGGTGCCTACTGATACAAGAGAGGGAGTGGCTAAATTTGGGCATTGATGGGCTTCATGCATAGAGACTTGGTGTCTTGGTTTGGACACTTCAGCCTCTAGCATAGCCACCCTGGCCGTCAATTCCAAGTTATGAAGTTTCAGTCTGTCCTCATCCACAGTTGTGGAATCCGTGGACCTAGATGGGGCCTTAGGCCTTGCCTCTTCATCCCCATCACCCATGGTTTCTTGGCGCCTGGGATTCCTCTCAGTGAGGGGAGTTTCCAAGGAAATATCCTCAATGTGAGTTGCTGTGGTTGAGGGCTTAATAATGTTGTCACTGTCCTCCTGGTCATTTGATGGACCAGCAGCAGTGACAGCCTCTTCCACATCCACTCTTTCATAACTCCGAGAGTGGACCTTCAGGGTAGATGAACTTGGGTTGGGTGTGTTGGAAGCAAGATCAATCAGTACCTCCGAGATAGTGGTAGTTAGAGAAGGTACATCATCTTGATCAGGTTCCTCAACACTTAAGTTCAGAAGAGAAAGGAAGTGCTCAGGGGGCTGTTCTACGGATCCGGGAAGTGATCCTGATCCTAATAGAGAGACATCCGAAGGAGTCTCCCTAATAATGTGGCTTTCCCTTATGATATTCTCACCAGAATGTTGTGATTCTGAGTGAGGGCTGTTAGGTTGGGTTTGGGCCTTGGAGGCAAGAGAAGAAGGAGTTCTCTTGCTCCTTTTTCTAGTATATGTTGTTGCAACCGGGGCCCTGTGTTCCGGTTGAACAAGAACATCCAAAAGAGGTGTAAGTAATTTTTGTGCCTGTGCATCCTTAGTAGTATGCACAGGGGTTCGAACGGTGGATGTAGATTGTTGTTCAGGATGTGAGGTGGAGGGTGTGGGATCAGTATCAGCCGGGATTGCTGAACTGTCACCCGGGGTACTTTAGACGTTCAGCATTGTAGATAACAATGGAATGTTGACCCCTGAGAACTTTTTAGAAACAGTCCTCATGCTTTGAAAAATGTTTTTTTATGACCCAACATGATGTAGATTCTTACAGGTTTTGAAAGATCTTTTAGTTCTTGATTGAAAACTTCCTGCAGGAATCTTGGGTACATGAAAAATTGCTGCTTTGCACCCTCTTGAAGGTTATATCGCAAACCCTCAAAAATGAGATGTGCAAAGTTGAAGCCTTGGTTAGTGACCATACCATGGAAGGCGGAGGCCAGTGCAGAGCTCACCTGATGCCATCCACTCCTCTTCTGAGATATGCATTGGAGAAGAGTGTGGCAGAGATACTTCCATGGAGGGCCCATCAGCGCCTTTTCTATCGTATACTCGGTTTGATTTCCAGTGTATCCAATGGAGACAAAGGTCCTCATGTATTCATCCTTCGAGTATGAGATGGCTGCTCACTCATCTTGAAGCTGAAAGTGTTTTCTGAGTGTAGCTTCCGAGATGGTGATATTCTTGCTGTCTACTTTGGCTTTGATTTTGGGAATCCCCTGTTCGGTTGAGTAGACGGCGGTATTCCAGAAATCCTCCATATGAGGGATATATGTGGTAGGGTTGGTGGTGAGGGCAAAGTAGATCTTTGATCGACATAAGAAATCGATCATATCGTCAAAACCATCGGATTTCTTTCCTTTGATGAGGTATGATGTTAGGTTATGGTATGTGGAAAACTTGTCATCTGGGTTGTCAATATCTGCCATATCCGTTTGATTTTGGAGGGATGATTTGAATATGGTGGAGACTTGAGAGTATGAAGAATATGGAGCGTTTTGAATGTGGTGGGGACTTAGGGTGAAAGTGATAGTTTGTTAGGGTTGAATTGAATGTGAAGAGGTGGTAAAGAAAATTTGATTTGTTCTTATAGCGGCAGATGAAAGAAAAAGCAGAATGACTTGTACAGTACAACCTTATTTACTTTTCATTGTTACAGCTGTAATACACCGAGGCAGTCATGGTAAAGACTGACGTTATTTTCTTTTACAGCGGGTAAAAGTTAATTTTGGACTTAAGTTTACCCATCAGCAGCAAACTTGGTTGCTGTGGATGAGGAAGCCTGTCCGCAGCAACTTTGGTTGCTGCGGAAGGTTAAGTCTGTTAGCAGCAAACTTAATTGCTACTGATAGATGCAATGATCTGCAGCAGGGATGTTGCTGCTGATGGCCTTAAAGCTATCCGCAGGAAAACTTGTTCCTGCTGATAACTTAAGGCAGTCAGTGGCAAATCCTTTGCTGATAAAAATTTAAACCTGCCAGCAGCTGAAGGGCAAAAATGCTGCTGACTTATAACTTTTATGTACAACATAAGACAGACATATTTACATCAAAGGATAGATGCACTCAACTGAACCGATGATGATGCTTGGTGGTTTCTTTGTCTTCCAATGTTGAGTTGGTGGTTTTCCAGCTCTCTTTGCCTTTTCAGCAGCAGACTTTGTATTTGGCTTATCAGCATCAGATTTTGATACTGCTGATCGTTTTACTTGAGTAGCTGCAGATTTTGTTGCTGCTGAAGGCTTTCCCTTTTGTTCTTTGGGCTTTACTCGATCAGCAGCAGTTATTTTGACTGCTGATGGCTTAGGAACAGACGTATGCCTATCCTTCTTCCCCTCACTGATAGGCTTTTGTATAACTGGTGTTGGAAGAAGAATCTGATTGAAAGGATTAAACTTACAATTTGTAGCAAAGTGGTTTGATTATCCACAGATGATGCAAGATTGTTTAGGTTTTGACAACTGCTCCCTTGATGGAGAAAGAGATTTTCTGAATTAAGTTGTCTTAGCTTCATATCTTCTTACCTGTTTGTTCTTCTCTGTCTTCTCAAAAGCATGTTGCTTGAGGTTTCTTTGCTGCTGAAGGTAGTAGAAGCAGGTGCTGGCAGTGTGGTTATATTTTCCACAGACAAAACATGATTTTGCCAGTTTATCCCTTGAAAGATGCACATAATCCTTTCTTTTGAAAGGGTCTTTGAAATTCCAAGGGTGAGCTTTGTTGTACTCAAAAGTAGCTTCTTCCAATATTTTTTGAACATATGGAACCCTTTCTCCATGCACATGACATATGTCAAACACCTTCCTTGGCTGGACTGAAGATGAGGACTGGCCCTTTTCAGTATTTAGCTTCCTACCTTCTGGAGGATAGCTAATTTTGATTTGTTTGAATGGTGTAGGAACTGGTACTAAAATGGCTGGTACTTGTGCTGAATGGACTTCATCTTTAGTCAGAGTGACTTGAGGGGCAGGAGGAGATGAAGCTTCACTTGTTTTAGTGGAGTCTGAGTAAGTTGAATCAGACTCTGATGAGGTAGTGCATTCTTGTACCAATGGTTCATCCTTAGAAGGATCAAGATTTCTGTTGGCCATATCAAGATTTGCCAGATTGAAGCTTGGTTCATGAATGGTCACGTAGTCAGCAGGAGGTGCAACGGCTTGATATTGTTCAGCATGATACCCCACACCAGTTTTTACCTTATCATGAATTTGAGCATCCAAAAGTCTTTGCAGCTTTTTGGATGCAAATTCATATTTGTCGACATGAACCTTTTGTTCTGCCAATTCTGCTCTGGTTGCTTTTAATCTGGCCAGTAGATCATCAATCTGAGTTTCAAGATTGGTTTGTTCATGTTTTAATGATGAAATCTCTTTCTTTAGACAGTTATTTTTTTCTTTGTAACTGTCTTCGACCCTTTTGAATTCAGATTTCATTTGATGAAACTCTTCATTTTGATCTATTAGGTTTTGATTATGCTTTCTGTAGCCTAAAACCTTATCAATGCAGGCTTGGGAACATAGATGTTCATATACCTATGGCGGTATCTCAGTTGTGTCTGCCATAAGAGCTTGGTTGTTCGTAGGCAGATCTTCATACTGAAAGCTCCAGTCAAAGTCAGATGTTCCAACAGCTGCGCAAGCTGCAGTTTGAGCTGGAGGAGTAGCTTGTTGCTGTTGGTGTCTTGGTTGGTCTTGGTGAGCTGCTGGGTTTACTCTAGGTGCCTTGCATTCTCTCGCAAAGTGACCCAGTTGGTTACAGTTGTAACACTTCAACTTGCTTTTATCCAAGCCAACTCTCGTGTTTGAGCTGTTGCTTGGAAAGGGTCTTCTGGTTCTGGAGTAAAACCTTTTTGCTCTTATGGAGAGCATTGCAAACGAGTGCTGTATATCCATTTCTTCCAGATCATCTGGATGGAAGCACTCAAGATCCTCCTTGATAAAGTACATGTTGCTTGAGTTTTCAGAAACAAAAGCAGCAGTGGTTGAGGCTTGAGAAGGAGCTTCAAGAAGAAATGGTGATGTGTTTGTTTTAGAGGTGGGAGTTTGAGGATGTGTGACTATAGGAGGATAGTAATTGCTAGTACTGGGGCCTGAGTGCTCAGAGTGAAAAGTAGATGAGGTGGTGTTGGATGTGGAGGCTGTTTGGTAGCTTGAGCTCCTTTCCTTGGCCTGAATCATTTCTAATTCATAGGTTTTGAGCATACCAAATAGCTCAGTCATCTGAAGAGTCTTCAGATTCTCGGTTCTTCTGATGGACACTGTGTAGAGTGTCCAGCAACTAGGTAGAGATCTGATGAATTTTTTAAGAATGTCTTCATTCTCCAACTTCACTTTTGAACACTGCAACTCACCTACAAGATAAGTATATCTATTATATAAAACAGTTAGAAACTCACCTTCCTTCCAGATGAAGTTTTCGTACTGGTGCTTGAGGATGTCTCTTCTGTTTTCCTTAATTTCCTCAGATCCAGCAAACATCTTCTCGAGGGCCTCCCACAGCTCCTTTGCAGTTTTGTAACTTCTGAAGTTATGTAAAACTTCATTTGATAGGCACATTTGGATGGCTCCTAGTGCCTTGAAGTCCACCTCCATCTTCTTGATATCCTCTTCTGAATATTTGGAGGGATCCTTTGGAACTGTTGGTCCTCCAGAGTCAGCAGATGCCACCATGGGAGTGTATGGTCCATCCCTGATGGATTTTCACATTCCGTACTCCTGATAACAGAAGAAGCTTTACATGCGATTTTTCCACATGTCGTAGTCTTCTCCAGATACCAACCTTGGTGGTCGGTTGATGCTGCCGATGTCTTCAAAACCGTTGCTTTGTGCCATTTTTGTTTTGAGATTTTGGGTGACTTGATCAGAGAGTTTAGAATAGAACTAGAAGTGATTAAACAAGTGTGAATTTGTTTAATCTGAGCCAAAGCTATGATACCACTTGTAGGATCGTGAAATTACAAGATGGTTCTGTTCTTAGTTGAGATTGGCAGAAACAATAACAACTGCACAATTACAATCGAGTAAACAGAAAGAATACTGATAAGAACACTGTTGTATTAAGCTTTGTGAATAAAAGATTACAAATGAAAACTCAGTGAAGAAGCACACTTACAACGAAGTGTTTACACAGTATTTATACTAACTTAGAATCAAGACTGACCCTTGATTCTAAGGATTAGATCGAATACAGACCGTTGATCTTTTATACAAAAGCTAATAATACACATTAAAGCTAAACTAGCTAACTTTATTGAAGCGTTTGCTTTATTCATCATTGTTTGCATGCTCGGGGAAGAGCATTGTCGTCCGTTATTGGTTGCACCATTGAGGTTCCTTCTGCTTTGAGTGTCTCAGTTGCTTTTGCAGAAAGTTGTCAGTGACGCTTGACATGGATAGTCAGCTGCAACGATTTGTCTTCAAGGAACATAGCTATCAGCAGCAAGAATGAGAATAATGCTGCTGATAAGCCTATCAGCAGCAACTTGTGTTGAACGCTGCTGATAAGCCTATCAGCAGCAACAAGTGTTGAATGCTGCTGATAAGCCTATCAGCAGCATTTGTACTTAGAATAATTTTGGTAGCAATCAGTCTTTGGTTCTACAGTGGTGCACGACCATTTTGCAGCACATGTAAAATTTCTGAGCACTCTACCGAGAACTTTTATAAGAACATTAAGCCCATTATTTGTTATGGTTGTGGAAAGTCGGGTCATATAAAGACCCAATGCTCAAAACAGAAGGAGGCAGGGACATCAGGGACAAAACCTGCAGAAGGTGTTAAGAAAAACGCCAAGGCATTTGTTTATAATGCTAATGAAGCAGCTAAAATACCGGATGTCATTACCGGTACGTTTCTTATCGAAAATATATATGCAATGGTTTTATTTGATTCTGGTGCAAATCAAAGTTTCATAGACATTAAATTATGTAAGATGTAATATAAACCCTTAGCTAGATTAGACAAATCTTACAGGGTCAAAACTACCAATGGGGACCTAGTTAGAATTTCTAGTTCCTTAAATGACTATAATATTTCTCTATCTAGACATGTCCTACCTATGCAATTGTTGCCTATGACATTGGCCGAGTTTGATATTGTTCTGGGAATGGATTGGTTATCCGCCAACCAAGCTTGAATACTTTGCGACAAGAAATTCATTGAGATTTGTGTGTCTGATGGTAAGATGATTACTATCAAAGGAGATAAATGTTCTAATCCAATTGGAATCATATCACTCCTTAAGGTAACAAAGTATCTGAACAAGGGATGTTTAACATACCTTGTGTCAGTCACAACCAACAAGGAAGCAAAGCCATTGGCAAATGTGCCAGTAGTATCCGCGTATCCGGAAGTATTCCCGGGGGAACTACCAGGACTACCGCCAGATCGAGAAGTGGAGTTTAGAATTAATCTAGTACCAGGAACAACTCCGATAGCTAAAGCACCATACAGATTAGCAGCCACAAAAATGGCGGAACTGAAGAAACAACTTGAAGAGTTGTTAGATAAAGGATTCACAAGACCAAGTTCTTCACCTTGGGGAGCTCCGGTTTTATTTGTTTAGAAGGAAGACGGGTCAATGTGTTTGTGCATTGATTACCGTGAACTGAACAAGTGCACGATCAAGAATAGATATCCACTTCCTCGAATTGACGATTTATTCGATCAACTTCAGGGAGCGGCTTGTTTTTCAAAGATTTATCTTCGTTCAGGATACCATCAATTGAAAGTATAAGAGGAAGACATATCCAAGATTGCTTTTAGAACAAGATACGAACATTATGAGTTCACAGTAATGCCGTTTGGACTCACTAATGCTTCGGCAGCATTTATGGATATGATGAATCGAATCTGCAAACCTTATTTAGATAAATTCGTTATCGTATTCATAGACGATATACTTATTTATTCCAAAAGTAAGGAAGAGCATGCAAAACATCTTAAAGTAATTCTTGAATTACTTAAGAACGAGAAATTGTATTCCAAATTCTCGAAATATGAATTCTGGTTATATGAAGTTCTATTTCTCGGGCATATGATAAATGCCAATGGAATTCAAGTTGATCCTGCTAAGATTGAAGCAATTATTAAATGGGAAGTTCTAAAAACGCCAACCGAAGTTTGAAGTTTCTTAGGTTTGGCGGGATATTACCGAAAGTTTATCCAGGATTTTTCCTGAATTGTTATTCCTCTTACTTCATTGACAAGGAAATATGTGAAATATGAGTGGGGACCAAAGCAGGAAGAAGCTTTTGAGACGCTAAAACAAAAATTGACGAATGCACCAATTCTAGCTTTGCTAGATGGAACTGAGGACTTTGTAGTTTATTGTGATGCTTCACACACCGGTCTCGGTAGTGTGTTAATGCAAAGAAACAAAGTCATTGTCTATGTGTCTAGACAATTAAAAACTCATGAACAGAACTATACGACTCATGATTTAGAGTTGGGTACCATAATTTTTGCGCTGAAATTATGAAGGCACTATCTCTATGGAGTTAGGTTCACTTTGCTCACTGACCATAAAAGTTTAAAAATATATTTTTGGTCAGAAAGAGTTAAACAAGAGGCAGAGAAGGTGGTTAGAAACTTTAAGTGATTATGACTGCAAAATCAACTATCTTGAAGGTAAGGCTAATGTAGTAGTCGATGCCTTGAGTCGAAAAGAACAAGAGAAACCCAAAAGAGTTTGTGCTCTGAGACTAGAATTAAAAATCAATCTCATTGAACAAATCAAAGAGTGTCAAAAGTTAGTCATAGAAGAGGCAAACTTGGAAAAAGAAGGACTGGGAAATATGATTGATCAATTGATCAAAGGAGATGATAATGTTCTGAGAATGAACAAACGAATATGGGTGCCAATCATAGGAGATCTCCGAGAACGAATTCTTGAAGAGTCTTACAAATCTAAATATACCATGCACCTAGGAAGCGATAAGATGTATAAGAATTTAAGACCCGACTATTGGTGGATCGGGATGAAAAAGCATATTGCTTCCTATGTTGTAAAATGTCTAACTTGTTCACAAGTTAAGGCTGAACACCAGAAACCTTCTGGATTATTGTAACAACTTGAAATTTTAGTATGGAAATGGGAAATGATAACTATGGATTTCATTACGAAACTCCCCCGAACGAATCGAGGAAATGATACTATATGGGTTATCATAGATAGACTGACAAAGTCTGCCCATTTTCTTTCGATAAAGGAAACTTATAGCATGGATAAATTGGCACAGTTATATGTCAACGAAATCATGTCTTTACACGGTGTACCGTTATCCATAGTGTTAGACAGAGACAGCCGTTTTACATCTCAATTCTGGCAAAGCTTCCAGAGAGCACTTGGAAGGTGATTAAATCTTAGCACTGCCTATCATCCTCAAACGGTTGGTCAGAGTGAAAGAACGATACAAACTCTAGAAGATATGCTCTGAGCTTGTGTGATAGACCTTGGAGGAAGCTGGGATGACCATTTACCTCTGATGGAATTCTTGTACAATAATAATTATCACACAAGTATCCAAGCTACCCCATTCGAAGCCTTGTATGGCAGAAAATGCAGAACTCATGTCTAGTGGGTAGAGATTGGAGAAAATCAATTGTCAGGTCCTGAAATAATTCAGGAAACAACCGACAAGGTATTTCAAATTCGTGAACGTCTGAAAGCAGCTCGTGATAGACAGAAAAGTTATGCTGATAAACGTCGTAAACCGTTAGAATTCGCTGTGGGTGATCGTGTATTGTTAAAAGTCTCACCTTGGAAAGGTGTGGTTCTATTTGGAAAGAAGGGAAAACTTAGTCCAAGATTTGTTGGACCATTCAATATTCTAAAAAGAATCAGACTGGTCGCCTATCAACTCGAATTACTAGAGGAAAAGAACGGTGTTCATGATGTATTCCATGTGTCAAACCTGCGAAAGTGTTTGGCCGATGAATCTCTGGTAATGCCTCTGCAAGATGTATAGGTGGATGAAAATTTGAAATTCGTTGAACAACCTCTGCAAATTGAGGATCTTCAGGTTAAAAAGCTGAAAAGGAAAAGGCTGGTGTTGGTGAAAGTGAGATGGAACTCCAGACGTAGACCTGAGTTCACGTAGAAATTGGATAGTGAAATAAAAAAGAAATGCCCGCACCTGTTCCAATAAATCTCAAGGACGAGATTTGAAAAAAGGTGGGAAGGATGTAACACCAGGCCAAATTCCGAGGTCCTCATTTGCCAAATTTGAAACCATAGGGGTTGGAATTGCCAATTCCTAAATTATAGGATTGAAAAATGAAAAATGTAAATTCAGGCTTGGTAGCGGACCGCTTCCTCCTTCCTTAACGGTCCGCTAAGGCCGTGCATTACTTGGAGGTCTGCTAGCAGGTCCGCTATAAGAAGAAGGGTTGGGTTGCGGACTACCACCGCCTAGGTAACGCTCCGCTAGCCGCTATCCAACCGCAATTTCTTTTGTTGCCACGTGTCCGATGACTCAGCATGTGGGTCTGACGCGCGTCATCGTGGCGGACTGCCACGCCCCTTCATAACGGTCCACCAACCGCAATATAAGGAACGGTTCAATTAGGAGTGGACGTGTAGGGCTGACACAAGCCATGGGCGGTAGTGGACCGCTACCACCCAGGCTAACGGGCGTGGCTGGCCAACTTTAAATAGCCCTCCTCGGCTTTTCATTTTGCACACCCAAACTCACATCCAACTTCCAACATTCCTAGAGGCCATTCCTCGATTCGCGTGCCTTCGTTTTGATAAAATATCTGACTTTCACTTATTTCCAAACTCGTGCCCGAACCAAGGAATCCCTTAGATATGATGTAAAAAGGCCGAAAATGTTTGAAAAAAGGTAGGCATATGACGTAGAAAAAGTTCACGGCCTTCTTGGAACGCCCATGGATTTTATCATCAACTTGATGAATTAATTTCAAGATATAAGGCTTTACGAAAAAGGTAGCAGCTGTTTCATCGACATTGTTGCTGGTTCGGCAGAGGATCTTAGTCACAGTTCAGAAGCAAAAATATTTTGATAAAGACGTTCCTCAGGAATATCATCATGACTCTGTTAAGAAACTAACTTATCTAGAACTTCTGTTAAGATTGATACTAGCACTCAAGGACTACCCTGAGATAAGATCAAGCTTCTATTAAAGTGAATATGTTTATCTGTCTTTAATTTCAAAAATTTGAAAGTTTTACGTTTACGAAATGGCAATACATGTATTCAAAAGTTTGATGCATAAGGGCGTCTATGGAAAACATTCAGGCCATAAGTATACGTAAAACTTGATCAAGGGATACATGCTTTATGGGTGAAACTCCCATATTGGGGATGGTAATTGTCTGTAATTGGACGTAAGACGGGGTCTCGGTTATGGAAAATCGCATTAAGTAAGCCTGGTAATGCTGGCAATCCTCTTACGGAAATTAATGGTGTATACCGTGGTTATACACTCGGATGAAATAGTTTCGATGGATGGTAGATTGTACACATATTATGGTTAAATGTTTTGATGTTTTATTTGCCAAACGAATCGAGTCCTGATGGACATATTCACCAGTGTTCACGCTGACGTTTTATTTTCCAAAATGTTTTTCTAGTAATCAATGATTATTTGTAGGACTAGTACTACGGGATAGTCCAGGGGATAAATGTATATAAAGGATTTTGGCAAGGTTATATGCTGCTAGCATGAAGATATCTCTACAGGAAATATGAACAAGTGGAGATGTTTAGGATGACGATTTCCAAGACATGGGTACTCCGTTGTTTTACACAGGGTTAGGTACCGTAAGGTAAAACCCATATATATCAATGCTTGTGTATCTTGGTATTGGAAAGGGTTAACTCCCCAGTCACAGACCAACTACCTTATGGCTCTTATTTTACCCTACTTATGCAGGTGACATGTAAATGGTCATGGACCATGATTTTTGTATATTGATGGGGTATTTAAAATCCCCAATGATACGAAAATATATTTTGTTTAACCCAGGATTTGAAAAATATACAATATCAACCCTCGGGTTGTGATTTATTACAAGATCGATCCAAAAGTATTTTCTGCTGCAAAACACTAACTCTAATTTTCTAAATAAAATATGATTGGTGGTGCCAACCTGGTCGCACGCCGGGGTGTCCTGAAACCGGGGTGTGACACAAGCTCCTCCTGCATGCTGTTGCCGATGGTTTTTTTATTGAACAATATAGTTTTATCCAGTCAGAGGATCCCGCGTGACGATCTTTTTTTATTTTGTTGTTATTTTGAAAGTTTGTTTAAGTGTAAAAACGAATTGAACATAAAGACTAATTTAATATCCCGAAAATCCGTAAGCTAATGGTTCAGGCTAGTGGGTCACCCGACCCTTTATTAAATAAGAGGATTTGTAAGCTTTATCATGTGAGGTGCGTTGAACTACTGAAAAGGGGATGGTTAGTCATTTAAAAATTTAACTCAAGATCGAAACGCACGAAACAAGAAAGGAGGGGCCCGAATGTAACTTGTGAGGGTTTATAAACCACCTTTTTGAAAACCCTAGGTCGCATATTAATCTAGGGGGAGTTCTTGGCCGAGGATACGAGAGAGAGGGAATCCGGAAACGAATGGTGATTTCCACGGCGGTCCTACGGTGGTGTCAATGGGAACTCCGTTACATGTTAAGGTAATCCCCTTTATGATTTCGTTACGTTTATTCTATCGTATGGCATGGATTTTAGTTTAGGGTTTCGGTTAATGGTGTCGGTGGTGATGGGAACTGCCGGTGACAACCTGATGGAGGAGTTTGAGGGTGATGAGCGGGTAGTGATGGACCCGGTGGTGGCTAGTCAACGGCCGGGGGCAACGATGGCTGTCATGATGGAGTGCGACGAGGTCGGTGGAGTGTGACAATGGCTCCATCGGGACAAGGAATGATGACGATGAAGGAGGACATGGTGGCGGCTTCAATGGTGGTTTCCATGGAGGTATGCGATGAGGACAGGAGGCCTACAGCAGCTGTCCCGGTGACTGTGCTTGGTGCATGACAGCGGCAACAACGACGGAAGCCGGTGGTGGTTTCGGTGGTGGTTTCGATGGTGGTGAACAACGGCTGCAATGGCGAGCATCGACAGCCATGGTGACGACAGTGGTGGTGCGACAAGGAGTCGGTGGCTGCCGGTGTTTGTTGTGGCAGTACGACAACAGAAGACGACGGATAACGGGGATGATGATGTCCCCGGTAGGAGATGGAGTACGACGACGGATGTGGTGCCCGTGGTGGTGCATGGACAAGCTTGGGTGCGGATTGGGTTTGCATGGAGAGGTTAGGGTTTGCATGGCACACATACGTGCATGCATGGAACCCGGTTAGGGTATTCGAATCCTAAACGGGTCAAGGACGACCCGATACGTGTATTCTTGGAGCTAAGGGTTCGATGAATCGAAAAGACGAGTAGTTGAGACTGTGTGTGGAGTTTATATTTTTAAACGTTATGTGACGTAAAGTTTGAACTCATTTTAATGAAAGAACTAGAGAACTCCTCATTAAAGTCAAAAAAAAAAAAAAAAAAATCATAACTCAAAATATAAATCAAAAACTAAAAAGTGGTTCGGAGACCATGTTTCCCACGCCGTCCTCGTTAAAAAAAACGTAAAAATGTCTGGTTTAGCTTTAGGGTTTAGATTTGGGTTTAGTTTAGCTTTTAGGATTAGGTTTTTGGGTTTAGTTTTTAGGGTTAGGTTTTTGAGGGTAGGGGTGGGTGGGTTTAGGTTTTTGGGTGGGGGTGTGTAGGTTTAGGTTTTTGGGTGGGGGTGGGTGGGGGTGGGTGGGATGGGGTGGGTGTGTTTAGCTTTTTGGGGGTGGGTGTGGGGGTTTAGGTTTTTTGGTGGTGGGGTGGGTGGGGAGAGGGTGGGTGGGGTGGGGTAGGTTTTAGTTTTTTGTGTGGTGGGGGTTGGAGGATTTAGGTTGGGGGGGGGGGGGTGGGGTAGGGTAGTTAGGTTTTTGGGTTTAGCTTTTAGGGTTTAGCTTTAGCATTTAGCTTTTATACTTTAGCTTTAGGGTTTAGGGTTTAGCTCTAGGCTTTATTTCAACGAGCCGGTTCCAACCCCGCTGGATTTAGTTTAATCGGAGTTTGTTTGACCCAGTTTCTTAGGTTTATTAGCGAAAATTCACTTTTTAGCGGAACCTTCCCCTATATAAAACTTGAAACCCACTTCAGTTGAGAAAACCCGCGAAAACCCTATGTAACAATTAATTTTTTTTATCATACATAATATATATTATTATCTTCCCATTAACCAAAAATGAAATGTCTAACATGTTGTTTCACATTAAAAGGTAATAAAATTGTGTAACATGATGTATCACATGTGTAACATTTCGAACATTAACTTTTTATTACATATATGTAACTATATGTTAGACAAGTTTTTTTTTAATTTTTTTGTTACGGTGGATATAATAACATATATTACATACCCTAAAAAGATTTTTTATTTTTGATAAGGTTTTCTCAACTCAAGTGGGTTTTCAAAATATCCATCCTATATATATATATATATATATATTACGAATATAGGTCGTGTAACATCCTTGATTTTTCTATATATTTATTTTAATGCAATGAGCAGTAGTTCAACTTCAATTCTAATTCAAAACATTATGTGATACAAACATGATAATCTCAAGGCCTCAACACAATTACATAATTTTTATAATTCTTTCTCACACATTGTTATAAAGAATTGAAAAAATGTTATCGTTTCACTCCATTATATATATATAATCATCTCATATAAAGTAGGCAAACAATAAAATTATATATATATTCATATACATAAGGTCTTAAACTAAAGTTAAAATTTTATATATATAGGTATATATATGTATATATGCATACATACAAACATATATATAGTTTCAATTTATTGGTTTGACCCCCTAACCATTTGAACCCTCTAATTGAACCGCCCCAATCCCCAAATTGGACCCTTGACATTGAATTTTGACTCCATTCCTCATATTCTTGACCTATTTTGACTTTGAAAGTCAAACAACCCATTCCCTTGCAAATCAAGGCAAAATCCGATCAACACCCGACAAAATTGGACTTGCTTTGGATACTAGATCAATATTGACCACACACAAGCCATGCGCAGTTAATTTCAAATTTCAAATAAATTCGAAACAGTTTGACTTTGCAAAGTAAAATCAGCCAATTCGTTTCCAAAATCAGAGAAATAGGACGCGTTGATGCCCGCTAATCACGCGCAATCAATCCACGCATGGATTCTACCCAAAATCACGACCCAATTCATCCCCAATCACTGAAATAATGCGTAATTAGACCTTGCAGCTGTCATTCTCAAACCAGAATCGAATCAAACAATTTAAGTCAAATTGATTCATTTGAATCACCCTCACACCTTCGCACACCCCATATCAAACTCTTTAAACCCTTATTCGCGTCTCATTTCATCCCTGGATCCCGGTCAAGCATCATGAACTTCGCCCCTGTTTCTCTAGTTGCTAGCCTTCAATACTTCACCAAATCTAGTTAGTTTTATGGCTTTAGTTTCGTATTCTCGTGGGGATCAATAGCCCTCTGTCGATTTCACATGACAAAGGGCATCAAACTCAATTTCATTTAAATAGAAGCCAGTTCATACGGTTTTGTTTTGGGGATTTTGTTTTCTTTTATTTAGCGTATTTAACTAATTGAGATCCCTACTTAACCAGCGAAACCATCCGGTACGACTGGCTAAGCCCTTGCACCATCGGACCAGATGGCGTGGGTTCAAAACCCACAACCCCGGACTTTTTTGGGGTGAGCTTTAAACCCAGACAGGCCCCCGTACGTTATGTGTTAAATCAAATTCGATTTGCTTCATACCACGGATGGACCTCTGGTCCAGTGGTTAGACACAAGAGGTTCTACTGGGTAAACCCGGGTTTGATCCTGGTCCTCCCCTTTTCTTTTTAAAACCGTTTTTAAAGCTCCAAAAATCTTCTAAAATTTGTTTTATAAAACCCAATGACATTTGGAACTAACTCGTGCAATAGTTAACAAATTTTAATTGAGGACGATTATTTTACATTTTAAAAGGGTTTTAAAACTTTATTTAAAAGTTAATTTTAATTAAAACTATTAAGATTTTAATGAAAACATCCACACAACCTATTTTATAAAATTTTTGAAAAGATCTTATAAAATACAATATAAAATATAAATTTTCCTAAATATATATTAATATATATTCTCATTTTCCTTGTTTTAGAGGACATTTTATTATTTATTATTTAAAACCCTAAATCAAGTTATTATTATACCCTTTACATTTAATATTAAACCTCTATTCTATTACAAACGTCAATACATATATTCATGACTTGTGATGACACAAACACCCATTGTACAAGTCCCTATACTCACATCCATTGAAACCCTAATACTCTACTTTAGACGTGCATAACATTAATCCCAGTTCATACACTTTCACTCTAGGTTGACTTTGTGAGTTACAATGATCACTTTGCTACCTATTGCCCGTACAATCTACAAACAACCTACAAGTGAGTTTACATAGCCCGTTTTTCCTTTTGTATATTTTTGGGGTGAAACATGATTACTCAACAAACACTATTTACAATTACACACTTACAATTCTATAATATGATCATGTGTGTTTATTTGTGTTTTATGCTTGAATGCTATTTGTTAAGCCTACATATACATGACACACTAGTGCAATCTATAACTCTTTACATCAGGATAACATTTGTGTTATGCCCTACATCAGGATAACATGTGTTGTTATGCCCTAAATCAGTATAACATGTGTTGTTATGCCCTAAACCAGGATAACATGTGTTGTTATGCCCTACATCATGAAAACATGTGTTGTTATGCCCTACATTAGGATAACATGTGTTGTTATGCCCTTCAGATTCAAGGTTTGATCTATGCACCTAGCTTAACTTAGATTCTCCATAAATGCTTTATAAACCATGTGTCGTACGAATTGTACACAAAACATTGAACTTTATTAGTGGTGTCAAAACCTATGTATGTTCACCAACTATTTTTAGTTGACCTTGTTTTTATCATTTTTCAGGTACGAATGTGTGAGTTGATCAAGTTTCTTTCACTTAGGATTGAGGACCTAGTTTTAAACTTAATAAAGATATTCATGTATTTTTTATTCTGGTAAATGTTGTACTTGATTACTTGAACTATGAAATGAAATTGGTTGTTTAATTATTTCAACTTTAGTAAACCATGAGGTTATGAACACTCTACATGTCTCGCCCCGACGTTTCCGCCGTTGGTTGGGGTGTGACAGATTGATATCAGAGCCTTGGTTATAGGGAATTACGTTATTAGACACTTTTGACCTAGACTATAACCTTAGGACACCCATATTATGTCATGCTCTATGTACATGACATTGGTCACATTACTAAATGCTACATGATTACTACATTGTGTGAATATATTTACATGTTATTCTAAGTGTTACATCGCATGATACAAAACCCGATAGCCTATGTACTAAACTACTTGATAACTCTTGTGTTTATAAGCATTGCTATCTACATACTACGTATTTGATTTCATTAAGTGTTATCCTAAGTCTTATCACACACTTATTCACACCTAATCTTTCATGCACCCTCATTCTTGCACACATGTCACCATCATCAGTTGCCAACAAAAATTTAAACTATTGGGCCTAAAGCCTATTAAGATTTTAAAATCCCGTCAAAGTTTTGAGTTCTGAAAACTTGTAAAGAACATGTGCAATCCGGAAGGGTGAATGCCTGTACTTTGGGTATTCTGTCTAGGAAAGCATTTCATATAAATCCAAATCAACCGAAAGATCTGTATGCTTTCCTGGGAATTCACGAAGTGAGTATTCACCTATAGGCTAAAGCATGTATTTTTGAAAGTGTAAGAATTTGAATCACTTTGATTTGTCAAGGTATCCATTTGATTATGTTGTCAAATGGGTACAATCTAAACACCATCGTTTTGTTTATCACAATTTAGTACACGTACATAAGCCTTCTTTGCAAACTAATCATTTTATCATCTGATTTAAACAACAACGTTATTTTATTCAAACAAAACGTTTATTAAACCTTCAGATAGTATCTGAAATATAAATTTTTTATAAACATTTTCACATTGTAAGAAAACTTAATACAATTTCTTTTATAAGAACATTATTTTTAATTGATAATTAATTATGACTTTTTCCCGTTAAATTAATTATTAAACATTATTAAACCTTGGCTAAATTATTAAATAATCTAGCCAATATTTTCTCTTAAAAATAGTTTCCTTATAATAAAAATAAAAAATAAAAATAATTAAATAAATAAATAAAAAGGTTTTCATTTAATTACCAATATAGTTAAATATTCAACTATTTTTCATCATTTTATTTACAAACAAAAATAAATTACAACTACTTGTTTATGTACAAACAAAGAGCACAACTCAGCTATTCGTAAGCACACTGCTCTAAAATATCTACATAACCTTCTCGTTATTTTACTCCTTCAGAAATGCATGATTGCACTAGGCACTACAATGAGATGAATGCTTCGCGTAGGCATTAGCCATACTTATAAACCTCAACAAGATTTAAAAGTTAATTTTCAACAAAAAACATTATACATGAATGCCAAACAACACGCTTGTGTGCAACACTCGACTTCCTGCAAAATTCAATTGTTTACATTACTCATGAGATCCAATAACTTACATATGAATATTCACATGATACATGAAGTTTAGTTGTCAACAATATACATGATACTAGGTTAATCACCTGATACACGAAACTTGATTGTTTGATACATGATTGAGCACATTATACACGATCACATAATATATGAAACTTAGTTGCTTGCAATATTACACTGATCACATAATACATGAAACTTGGTTGTTTGCAATGTACATTATACTGCATTGATCACATAATACATGAAACTCAATTTTTTACAAAATACATGATACTAGATTGTTCACCCTATACAATATACATGATAGTACATTGTTTGCATTATACATGAAGCTTATTGGTGTACAAAATACATAAATACTAAATTGTTCACCTTATACATAAAACTCATTTGTTTACTATATACATGGTAATAAACTATTCACAATACATACATGCAACCTATTTGCTTACAATGTACATAACATTAGTCGCACATGGAAGCTTGAGTGCTTACATTTTACACGGAATTAGATTGTTTACATTGTTGCAATTGATTAAGTACATCATACACAAGACATGATTATCCACCTTATCCATGAAAGCTAGTCGGGGTTTGATGTATTCTTCTTCAAACACGAGGAAGATATGGAACCCTAAATTTTGTCACGTTATTACTCTTTAGTACCTGATTGACTCTATTATCTATGGACATAGTTACTTGTTAGCAACACATACGTGAAAACAATAGTTACGAATAATTGATTTTGTGTTACCCCCCCCCCTGACCCACACACACAATGGGATGAACTATACGAACCATGCGACGATTTGGATAATTACGGGTGCACACGAAATTATAAAAACCAGCGCATGGAAAACATAGCAAATTTTTGTCGTGTGTTATGACATGAAACCTATCATGATATATAATAACGAAACTAATGAGATATGACAAGGGCATGGTGGATACGCCGCTGGTACTTCCTATATATAATTGTTCCTGTCATATTATCAGAAGTAGCGTTATTCGTGTCACGTAAAGTTTTATGTTGTTTGACAGGCCAATGTTTTTTAAATGCCTTATCCACTGACAATTCTTGAGCATATTAGACTACATCTTAAATAAGTTTTAATCATAAAAATTCTCATCATTCCCTTTTCAAGTGATGCATCTCATCTTTAAAATCCAAAATATTAATCTACAGTATTCTCCTTAAATTCATTTCAAAACTAAATTCATTATCATCATTCGTACTTGACCTTGAGAAACACACCTGAACCTTGTTAGCAATCGTACTCCTCAACCCAACTTTCAAAGTTCATTGAGAATCTAAATGTGGTCCTTAGTTTACTTGGGAACGAGAGGACCAAATGAATCTCAAATACCCATACCTCTTTGCTGATTCAGTATCCTCAACTAGTTGAATTTCGTGATGAAATTCCCTTTATATGGGGATACTGTAACATCCTTGATTTTTCTTTGTATTTATTTTAATGCAATGAGCAGTATTTCAACTTCAATTCTAAATCAAAACATTATGTGATACAAACATGATAATCTCAAGGCCTCAACACAATTACATAATTTTTATAATTCTTTCTCACACATTGTTATAAAGAATTGAAAATTTGCAATTGTTTCACTCCACTATATATATATAATCATCTCATATAAAGTAGGCAAACAATAAAATTATATATAGATTTATATATATAGACATATACATAAGGTCTTAAACTAAAGTTAAAATTATATATATATATATATATATATATAGGTATATATATGTATATATGCATACATACAAACATATATATAGTTTCAAATTATTGATTTGAACCCCCCTCCCCTAACCATTTGAACCCTCAAATTGAACCCCCCCCAATCCCCAAATTGGACCCTTGACATTGAATTTTGACCCCATTCCTCATATTCTTGACCTATTTTGACTTTGAAAGTCAAACAGCCCATTCTCTTGCAAATCAAGGCAAAATCAGATCAAGACCAGACAAAATTGGACTCGCTTTGGATACTAGATCAATATCGACCAGGCACAAGCCTAATTAACACCTCAATTCAATCCATGCGCGGCTAATTTCAAAATTCAAATAAATTCAAAACAGTTTGACTCCGCAAAGTCAACAACGGCCAATTCGTTTCCAAAATCAGAGAAATAGGATGTGTTAATGCCCGCTAATCACGCGCAATAAATCCACGCATGGATTCTACCCAAAATCATGACCCAATTCATCCCCAATCACTGAAATAACGCGTAATTAGACCTTGTAGCTGTCATTCTCAACCAGAATCGAATCAAACAATATAAGTCAAATTGATTCATTTGAATCACCCTCACACCTTCGCACACCCCATATCAAACTCTTTAAACCCTTATTCACGTCTCATTTCATCCCTGGATCCCGATCAAGCATCAAGAATTTCGCCCCTGTTTCTCTAGTCGCTAGCCTTCGATACTTCACCAAATCTAGTAAGTTTTATGCCTTTAGTTTCGTATTCTCATGGGGATCAATAGCCCTCTGTCTTTTTCACATGACAGAGGGCATCAAACTCAATTTCATTTAAATTGAAGCCGGTACATACGGTTTTGTTTTGGGGATTTTGTTTTCTTTTATGTAGCGTATTTAATTAATTGAGATCCTTACTTAACCAGTGAAACCATCCGGTCCGACTGGCTAAGCCCTTGTACCATCAGACCAGATGGTGTGGGTTTGAAACCCACAACCCCGGACCTTTTTGGCGTGAGCTTTAAACCCAGACCGGCCCCCGTACGTTATGTTTTAAATCAAATTCGATTAGTCTCATACCATGGATGGACCTCTGGTCCAGTGGTTAGACACAAGAGGTTCCACTTGGTAGACCCGGGTTCGATCCTGGTCCTCCCCATTTCTTTTTAAAACCGTTTTTAAAGCTCCAAAAATCTTATAAAAATTGTTTTATAAAACCCAATGACATTTGGAACTAACTCGTGCAATAGTTAACAAATTTTAATTGGGGGCGATTATTTTACATTTTAAAACGGGTTTAAAACTTTATTTAAAAGTTAATTTTAATTAAAACTATTAAGATTTTACTTAAAACATCTACACAACCTATTTTATAAAAATTTTGAAAAGATTTAATAAAATACAATATCAAATTTTAAAGAACTACCTAAGGCATATTTTCGTGATTTCCAAATAAATTATTTTTACATTAATATGCTAATTAGTGTTTAGACTATATTTAAACAAATATAAATTTTCCTAAATATATATTAAAATATATTCTCATTTCCCTTATTTTAGAGGACACTTTATTATTTATTATTTAAAACCCTAAATCA
Organism: Smallanthus sonchifolius; assembly: GCA_023525975.1. Lineage (NCBI taxonomy): Eukaryota > Viridiplantae > Streptophyta > Magnoliopsida > Asterales > Asteraceae > Smallanthus > Smallanthus sonchifolius. Next base: position 28,377,440 of record CM042031.1, read on the forward strand.
AGTTATTATTATACCCTTTACATTTAATATTAAACCTCTATTCTATTACAAACACCAATACACACATTCATGACTTGTGATGACACAAACACCCATTGTACAAGTCCCTATACTCACATCCATTGAAACCTAAGACTATACTTTTGACATTGTGCACAACCTTAATCCAAGTTCATACACTTTCACTCTTGGTTAACTTTGTGAGTTACAAGGATCACTTTGCTACCTATTGCCCGTACAATCTACAAATAACTTACAAGTGAGTTTACATAGCCCACTTTTCCTTTTGTTCATTTATGCGGTAAAACTTGATTACTCAACAAACACTATTTACAATTACACACTTACAATTCTACAATATGATCATGTTTGTTTATTTGTGCTTTATGCTTGAATGCTATTTATTAAGGCTATATATACATGACACACTAGTGCAATCCTTAACTCTTTACATCAGGATAACATTTGTGTTATGCCCTACATGAGGATAACATGTGTTGTTATGCCCTACATCATGATAACATGTGTTGTTAGGCCCTACATCATGATAACATGTGTTGTTGTGCCCTTCAGATACAAGGTTTGATCTGTGCACCTAGCTTAACTTAGATTCTCCATAAATGCTTTATAAACCATGTGTCGTACGAATTGTACACAAAACATTGAACTTTATTTGTGGTGTCAAAACCTATGTATGCTCACCAACTATTTTTAGTTGACCTCGTTTTTATCATGTTTCAGGTACGAATGTGTGAGTTGATCAAATTGCTTTCACTTAGGATCGAGGACCTAGTTTTAAAATTAATAAAGATATTCATGTATTTTTGATTCTGGTAAATGTTGTACTTGATTACTTGAACTATGAAATGAAATTGGTTGTTTAATTATTTCAACTTAAGTAAACCATGAGCGTATGAACAGTCTACATGTCCCGCCCCGACGTTTCTGTCGTCGGTTGGGGTGTGACAGATTGGTATCAATGCTTTATAAACCATGTGTCGTACGAATTGTACACAAAACATTGAACTTTATTTGTGGTGTCAAAACCTATGTATGCTCACCAACTATTTTTAGTTGACCTCGTTTTTATCATGTTTCAGGTACGAATGTGTGAGTTGATCAAATTGCTTTCACTTAGGATCGAGGACCTAGTTTTAAAATTAATAAAGATATTCATGTATTTTTGATTCTGGTAAATGTTGTACTTGATTACTTGAACTATGAAATGAAATTGGTTGTTTAATTATTTCAACTTAAGTAAACCATGAGCGTATGAACAGTCTACATGTCCCGCCCCGACGTTTCTGTCGTCGATTGGGGTGTGACAGATTGGTATCAGTGCCTTGGTTATAGGGAATTACGTTATTAGACACTTTTGACCTAGACTATAACCTTAGGACACCCATATTATGTCATGCTCTATGTACATGACATTAGTCACATTACTAAATGCTACATGATTACTACATTGTGTGAATATTTTTACATGTTATTCTAAGTGTTACATCGCATGATACAAAACACGATATCCTGTGTACTACACTACTTGATAACTCTTGTGTTTATAAGCATTGCTATCTACATACTACGTATTTGATTTCATTAAGTGTTATCCTAAGTCTTATCACACACTTATTCACACCTAATCTTTTATGCACCCTCATTCTTGCACACATGTCACCATCATCAGTTGCGAACAAAAATTTAAACTCTTGGTCCTAAAGCCTTTTAAGATTTTAAAATCCCGTCAAAGTTTTGAGTTCTGAAAACTAGTAAAGAACATGTGCAATCCGGAAGGGTGAATGCCTGTACTTTGGGTCTTCTGTCTAGGAATGCATTTCATATAAATCCAAATCAACCGAGGATCCGTATGCTTTCCTAGGAATTCACGAAGTGAGTGTTCACTTATAGGCTAAAGCATGTCTTCTTGAAAGTGTAAGAATTTGAATCACTTTGATTTCTCAAGGTATCCATTTGATTATGTTATCAAATGGGTACAATCTAAACATCATCATTTTGTTTATCACAATTTAGTACTCGTACATAAGATTTCGTTGCAAACTGATCATTTTATCATCTGATTTAAACAACATCGTTATTTTGTTCAAACAAAACGTTTATCAAACCTTTAGATAGTATCTAAAATATAAATTTTCTATAAACATTTTCACATTATAAGGAAACTTAATACAACTTATTTTATAAGAACATTATTTTTAATTGATGATTAATTATGACTTTTTCTCGTTAAATTAATTATTAAACATTATTAAACCTTGGCTAAATTATTAAATAATCTAGCCAATATTTTCTCTTAAAAATATTCTCCTCATAATAAATAAAAAAAATAAAAGTAAAAAATAAATAAATAAATAAAAAGGTTTTCATTTAATTACCAATATAGTTAAATATTCAACTATTTTTCACCATTTTATTTACAAACAAAAAAAAATTACAACTACTTGTTTATGTACAAACAAATAGCACAAATCAGTTATTCGTAAGCACATTGCTCTAAAATATCTACACAAGCTTCTCGTTATCTTACTCCTTCAGAAATGCATGATTGTACTAGGTACTGCAATGAGATGAATCATTTCGCATAGGCATTAGCCATCGTTATAAACCTCAAGAAGATTTAAAAGTTAAATTTCAACTAACCACATTATACATGAACGTCAAACAACACGCTTGTCTGCAACACTCGACTACCGGCAAAATTCAATAGTTTACATTACTCATGAGATCCAATAACTTATATATGAATATTCACATGATACATGAAGTTTAGTTGTCTACAATATACATGATACTAGGTTAATCACATGATACACGAAACTTGATTGTTTGATACATGATTGAGCACATTATACACGATCACATAATATAAGACCTTAGTTGCTAGCAATATTACACTGATCACATAATACATGAAACTTGGTTGTTTGCAATGTACATTATACTGCATTGATCACATAATACATGAAACTCATTTGTTTACAAAATACATGATACTAGATTGTTCACCCTATACAATATACATGATAGTACATTGTTTGCATTATACATGAGGCTTGTTGGTGTACAAAATACATTAATACTAAATTGTTCACCTTATACATAAAACTCATTTATTTACTATATACATGGTAATAAACTATTCACAGTACATACATGCAACCTATTTGCTTACAATGTACATAACATTAGATCGCACATGGAAGCTTAAGTGCTTACATTATACACGGAATTAGATTGTTTACATTGTTGCAATTGATTAAGGACATCATACACAAGCCATGATTATCCACCTTATCCATGAAAGCTACTCGGGGTTTGATTTATTCTTCTTCAAACACGAGGAAGCTATGGAACCCTAAATTATGCCACGTTAGTACTCTTTAGTACCTGATTGACTCTACTATCTATGGACATAGTTACTTGTTAGCAACACATACGTGAAAACAATAGTTACGAATTAAGTGATTTTGTGTTATCCCCCTTGACCCACACACAATGGGATGAACTATACGGACCATGCGACAATTTGGATAATTACGGGTGCACACGAAATTATAAAAATTAGCGCATGGAAAACATAGCAAATTTTGTCATATGTTATGACATGAAACCTATCATGATATATAATAACGAAACTAATGAGATATGACAAGGGCATGGTGGATACGCCGCTGGTACTTCCTATATATAAGTGTTCCTGTCATATTATCAGAAGTAGCGTTATTCGTGTCACGTAAAGTTTTATGTTGTTTGACGGGCCAATGTTTGTGAAATCCCTTATTGTAGAGTCATATCTTATGTATAAGCTGTTGTCATTTATTGTTTGTTTAAACAGTTTTAGACTAGTTTACTTTCTGTCATTTCATTAAATGTAATTTCAGTTTTCTGTAATTTACTGTTTTTATTTCTAAGTCTGGGCCATTGAAACTACTTAGTTTCGATTGAGTGTGTTCAATCGAAACTAGTAGTTTCGATAGATGGTAGTTTTGACAGTTCTGTGTCACTTGTAAATGGTCAATCGAAACTAGTAGTTTCGATTGAACATAGTTTCGATACTGTCACTACTATAAATAGCCTAGTTTGAGAATGTTTAGGGTGTGTGTAGCGGCTGTAACCCTGAACCTTCTCTTTCACATTTTTCCTGAATCAATACAATTTGCAGTTGTTTATTCACTGTGTTCTTACACTTTCATACCATTTGCATGTTGATTCATAGTGTGGTTAGCCTGTTATCTTCACCAACACTGTTTCTATTATCTGTTTCACCACCATACACATAGTTTCCGCCTCTGTGTGTGTGTAATCGATCAAATCAGTGATTTCAAGAGAAATCTGGACCTACAATTGGTATCAGAGCTTTATGCTCTAGTGTTTTTGAGTGTTATCAGGTTTTGTGATCGATTCTAGGTGATTTGTGAGGTATTTTGAGCTTATTTCGGGGTTTTGCACATCTATTCTCGGAAGTACTGTTTCATCGATTTCCAAGGGTTTTTGCTCGTATTTTCAGAATCGGAATTTGGATTAGTGATCAGGAGGGTTAGTCGAAGGTTTTCGCCGGATTGGTTTGTCATTTCTGCCCTATTGATTTCTGGAGCTTATCATCAATGGAGTATTTCTGAGCTTGGAGAAGAAGGCATCGAAACTACTGGGACAGTTTCTAATTTCCGTTGATCATCGAAACTTCTTGTCTACATTTTGTCGGGAGAAGGTACTATCGAAACTAAATTTTGTCTTATCTCTATCGAAACTGTGGTTATCGAAACTTGCCTTGAAAATTTTCAGTATCGAAACTAGTTGTTTCGATAAAAGTTGTCCTATCAAAACTAGTTGTTTCGATAAAAGTTGTTCTATCGAAGCTAGTTGTTTCGATAGAAGTTGACCTATCGAAACTAGTTACTGTTTTAGTTTCGATTCAAAACATTATGGCCACTTCAAGTTCAACAGAACATTCTGGGGGAAATAGACCACCTGTTCTTGTGTCCACAAGAGATTTTGATGACTGGACTAAAAAGATGAAGCTTTTCTTTCAATTTCACAATTATACACTGTTGAGTTCTATCACCGATGGTCCCCACAAGCCTGTAACTACCACTGCGGATGTTCAACGTCCTAAGTTAGTATCCGAGTATGATGAGAAAGATCTTCCTTGATTGCCCGAGACAACAAGGCCTACGGGACTATTGCCATGGCTCTTCCTATGGATATTTTCAACATCTTTGCTGAGTACACAACTGCCAAAGACTTATGGGCTGCACTGTGCATAAGATATGAGGGAAGTGAGGATGTCAGGGAAAGCAAAAGAGATCTGATCAAGAAACAATATGCGATGTTCAGCAGTATAAGGGGAGAATCAATATCTGATTTGATCAACCGTTTCTTAAGCATTGTATCAAGGTTGAAGGGAATGGGAGTTGAGTACCCTACTCTTGATCTAAACAAGAAACTCCTAGATTCTCTTCCTGAGGAATGGAATATGTATCGAATCATGATCAAAAAGACTGAGAATCTGAGTGGTCTGTCTCAACAGGAAGTCTATAGCATTCTTGAATCTTATGAAATTGAGATTAAGAAGGGAGTAGTCACCCCATCAAATCAGTCTGGAAACACTGCTCTCATTGCTGGATCAAGCTCATCCGGTAGCCCATACTTTCAGACTGATGTCCCTCCTTCAGCTGCTGTAATTAATTCTACCAGCTCCTCTGCTCCTCAAAAGACTATCACCATGATTCCTGATGAATATGTCCCAATCATGACTGCTTTCATGTCGTGCTATGATGCACTGATCTCTGGAAATCTAACACCGGTTAGCTTTCAACCTGATGACTTGGAGCAGATTAATCCTGATGATTTGGAGAAAATGGACATTGATTGGTGCATGGCCATGTTGACCTTAAGAGCCAAAAGATTCATCAAAAGAACTAGCATAGACAGATTCAAGCAGGGAAAGACACTTGGGTTTGATATCAAGAAGGTGAGATGCTACAATTGTGATCAGCTGGGTCACTTTTCCAGAAACTGCAAGGAACCGTCCTCCAAGGATCAGCAAGAAAAGAAGATCTCCTATGGAAAACAAGCTGCCAATCCTCCAAAGACAAACACATCTTCAAGCTCCACAGCTCTTGTGTGTCAGGCTGATGGACATTATCATTGGGGAGACCAAGCTGAGGAAGCTGCTGATAAAGCTTTGATGGCTGATGTGGAGGACATGGGCAAGTGTGTCATGATTGAACCTGCTGAGGATCTCACTACTGTGCCTGCTGAGGTTATTTCTAAACTGTGTAATTCTAGATCTTGCTTGAATGAAATTCAAAAATACAGATTCATTAATCAAGCCTTGATTGATGAACGAAATCACATTAAGGTGATGTATGACTCTGTGGCAAAAAATGAGAAACTTTACTTAAAGAAAATTCGTGATATTTCTGGTGAAAATCGCTCTTTAATTGTGCAACTCAATACTCAAACCATTAATAATACAATTTTAACTGAAAGAGTCCAAAAGGCAGAAAAGGCCAAATTACAGGTTGATCACATGGATATGGATCAGAAAATTCTGTTTGGAATAATTGATAAACAATTTAATAGAAAAGGCACAGAAGGTCTTGGGTATAACTCTCATCCACCTCCTTATTCTAAATCAGGGAGATTTGCTGATATGCCAACTCCACATGTTTCCACACCTTTTGTTTGCACATTATCTCCTGATGATTATATTACATCCTCTGATTCTGACAGCTTTACTTCTTGTGCAGAGTCAAATTGTGTAAATTCCGAAGATGATTGTGATAAGAGTGCTAATGATAGAACTATTTTAAAAGAACTTGAGTCGGATGAATGTAATAATATGTCCGTGTCAAAACCAAATATTTGTGAACATGTTAAAAACTTGTATTTTGATTCTATGCCTGCTGAGCATACGGGTTTGGGATATGATGTTTCTAAATTTAAAAATGCTTTGCCTTTTGTTCCTAAATCTTTGAATGTTATGCCATGTGTTACAAAATTTAAAAGTGCAAGAATTATTGTGAATGATGTACCACGTGAAACTATGAGCAACATGGAATTTTTCAGATTAAAGGAAGCACATCGTCTTCAAGACAACGTTATTGATGAGAGAACCGTCTCATGTTCAGATTCCTCAACATCACAATCAACTTCATCTTGTGATGACTATTATCAGGCTAAGATATCTTGTGAAAACGTCTGTTTTAGTTGTGGTGCCTCAAATCATGTTTCAAAAAGTTGTAAATTGACAACCACAAATTCTAATGAAAAATCGCCTTCCGAAAGTTCATTAAATTCATACATGTTGCCTAAGTCTTCTCACAGTAGGAAATCTAGGCGTAAAAGAATTAAAAATGCTAAAAATCATTTAAAACGAACGTGGAAAATTAAAAATAATGTTCTATTTGATGACCGTGTTTCATCAAAGGATGGTTGTAATTTTGATTCCAATGAGATGTCATATCCTGACACTAAGATCTCTTGATTGAAACAATGTTGGTCAAAACGTATAAATGGTTCGTTGTGTATAGGGTCAATCAAGAAGAACCGGTGACAACATCTGGCATGTAGATAGTGGATGTTCAAGACATATGACTGGGCACTTTAACTTGCTGCAAGATTATCATCAAATTGATGGAGAGTATGTTGCTTTTGCTGGAAACCCAAGAGGAGGAAAGATTGAAGGACAAGGAACAGTATCAAATGGAGTAAATAGTCTGGAACTTGTCAACTTTGTTCCTCAGTTGAAATACAATCTGATGAGTGTTTCACAGATTTGTGACAAGGACTTCTGTACGTTATTCAATTCAAAAGAATGTCTTATCTTGAAGCCAGGAGTGGTGATTCCGGAAGAACTTATTCTCATGCATGCTCCCAGAAGATACAACACATATAGCTTAGATATGAACAACCCATCGGGCATTGAATCATGTTTTCTCTCAAAGGCTTCTGAAGATGAATCTTTCCTGTGGCATAAGAGGTTGGGACATGTCAATTTCAAAACAATGAATCGACTGGTTCGAGGCAACCTAGTCACTGGATTACCTCTCAAAGATTTCACTCCTATGGTACACTGTATCTCATGTTCCAAAGGAAAACAGCACAAATCTTCACATAATCCTAAAACCACCAATTCCATTGACTCTCCTCTCCAATTGCTTCACTTGGATCTTTTTGGTCCAGTGAGTGTCATGAGTCTTGGACGAAAGTCATACTGTCTGGTGGTAACATATATTTTTCTCGATTCACTTGGGTGTTTTTCTTAGCCACGAAAGATGAGACGCCAGAGATTTTAAAAACCTATCTGCTTCAAATTGAGAACCTCTTCAATCTAAGTGTGAAGACTATCCGCAGCGATCATGGAACAGAATTCAAAAATGCAACTCTAGATTCCTTCTGTGAAAGCAAAGGAATTTCTCTAAAATTTAGTGCACCTCGTACTCCTCAACAAAACGGTGTAGCTGAAAGAAGAAACCGCACTTTAATTGAAGCTGCACGAACTATGATTGTTGACTCTAAGCTTCCCGTGACTTTCTGGGCTGAGGCGGTCAACACTGCATGTTTTGTGCAAAATCGGGTTCTTATCACTAAAAGTTGCAACAAGACACCTTATGAGATCATGTACAAGCGCAAGCCAGTTATTGATTTCTCCAGAAAATTTGGTTGTATATGCACAATGCTGAACACTTCATATCAGCTCAACAAGTTTGAAGCCAAAGCTGATGAATGCTATTTTGTTGGTTACTCATCCAATCAACGTGCTTTTCGTGTCTACCATAAGAAGAAAAGGATAGTGATGGAGTCCATTGATATCAATTGGCATGAAAACAATCATACGGACGCAGGAGACGATCCCAATTGGCTCTTTGACGTTGATTCAGTTTAAGTCATTTAATCTTCCTGATTTCTCTATTGAATCAACTCATGCTAATCCTTACTTCTCTGTGAACAATCTAGGGAACATAAATGATCAAGGCTCTTCTTCATCTGCTCAGGTTGAAATTCCTGTGGTTGCTAATGCTGAATCTAATATGGAGTCTTCCGGTTCTGGTGCAACAAGTTAAACTGATGAAGACAACTCCATTCCAATAGTAGATGTTGCACCACAATCACCTGCTGAAGATCCTATTAATGATATTGCCGATCCTCCTGCTGAAAATCTTACCAATTTGGAAGAAGTCGTGGAAGAAGATGAAATTCCTCAACTGCGAATTCACAAGATTCATCCCACCAATAACATCATTGGACCACTCAATGTGGGTGTTAGTACCCGAAGTGCCTGTGAAGCATTTGAAAACAGCATGTTTTCCTGCTTCATCTCTCAAACTGAACCAAAGAACATTAAAGCAGCACTACTAGAAAACAGCTGGGTGGAAGCAATGCAGGAAGAGCTACAGCAATTCTCAAAGTTACATGTGTGGAATTTGGTGGATCTACCCAAGAACAAAGTGCCAATCGGTACTCGTTGGGTCTTTCGCAACAAAAAGGATGAAGGCGGCACTGTGATTCGAAATAAAGCTCGTCTGGTGGTTCAAGGTTTCTATCAAGAAGAAGGGATTGACTATGAGGAAGTCTTTGCACCAGTGGCTCGTTTGGAAGCTATCAGAATGTTTCTCGCCTATGCAGCCTACGTGGACTTCACCGTCCATCAAATGGATGTCAAAAGCGCATTTTTGTATGGCAAAGTTCAAGAAGAAGTATATGTCAAGCAGCCGCCGGGTTTCATTGATCCTAATTTTCCAGACTGTGTTTACAAGTTAGACAAAGCATTGTACGGTCTTCACCAAGCACCTCGTGCGTGGTATGAAACTTTATCAAAGCATCTGCTTGAGAATGGTTTCACACGAGGAGCAATTGACCAAACTTTGTTCAAACAGAAGGAGGAAAAGGATACAATCATGGTGCAAATTTATGTGGATGACATCATTTTTGGATCTACAAATCCCCGTCTCTGCAAAGAATTTGAAGAAGTGATGCGATCTAAGTTTGAGATGAGCTCCATGGGGGAAATGAAGTTCTTTTTGGGACTACAAGTTGATCAGTCTGAGTCAGGAATCCTTATCCATCAAGAAAAATACGTAAAAGAAATCTTGACCAAGTTCAAAATGGCTGATTCCCATCCAGTAAAAACTCCTGTGGAAGTTCGACATTGTTTGACTCCTGATGTGGATGGGGAAAGCGTTGATCCGCATCTATATCGCTCTATGATAGGATCTCTCATGTATCTCACGGCCAGCAGACCCGACATCATGTTTGCAGTGTGCACGTTTTCAGGCTAATCCTAAACTCTCTCATTTATCTGCTGTTAAACGTATTTTAAGATACTTAAGGTATAAGCCAAAATTGGGTCTGTGGTATCCTAAAACTGACTTGTTTGATCTTGTGGCTGATTCAGATTCAGACTACGAGGGTTGCAACTTAGACCGAAAATCCACTTCTGGAGGGTGTCAATTCCTTGGCAACCGCCTTGTCTCATGGCAATGTAAGAAACAATCCACCGTTTCCCAATCCACCGCCGAAGCCGAATACATTACCACAGCCCTCTGTTGTTCCCAAGTCAGATGGATACACCATCAGATGCTTGACTATGGGATCATTTTCCATGAGACACCCATTCTGTGTGACAACACTGCCATTCCCCATATCACCAAAAACCCCGTTCAGCATTCCAAAACCAAACACATTGAAATTAAACATCATTTTATTCGTGACTGTGTTGAAAAGAAGCATATTCGAATTGTTGAAGTCAAAACTAATAAAGAAACCGCAGACATCTTCATAAAGGCTTTTGACTCTACCAGATTTGCCCAACTGGTGGAAATGCTTGGAATGATCAACTTTCAGTAAATTGTGTAAATAATTTTTTTTATTTATTTTTTATTTTTTATTTTTATTATTAATTCTGTTTAAATTGTCTAAGAAAATTCCAAAAAGATTTTATTTTTTTTATGTACAGTATCCACGCAAATCTTTTGGGGAGAAATATAATATTTTAATATTGAAAAGAATTGTTGTGTATATAATCTTACAAGTTGCAGAAAAAAAAATTGAATCTGACCATTGAGAAATGATAGTGTCTGATCTCATCTCTTGGACATGGAATATACCAAAAGCGATGGTGTTTACTGAGGTATAGCTGGTAGGCCCGACATATGGTTAAAACTTGTAAGTAGTGTGAAAACCTAATATATATCTCATACTTGTGTGTTTGAATCCATTATTGAAACATCTAACCCATTTTTATATCTAAGAAAACTGATTCAATCAGATACAGGCTTACGTATTGGATTCCTATTCATACGCCAAGTGACCGTCAATATAACGATAATTACCACCGATGACCCCGTATGTTTTGCTTACGCAAAGATCTCGGGTGCTCATCCTTTTCCCATCCACTTGGATGATTTGACCCCGTCTGTTTTGCTTACGCAAAGATCTCGGGTGTTCAACATTTTTCTATCCGCTTGGATAATTTTACGACTTCTTCTGTTTTGCTTACGCAAAGATCTAGAATGCTCGTACCTTTTTAATATCTACTTGGATATAAATTATTTTAATTTTCTAAATCCACTTGGATATCTTATTTTATTTTGGTGGTACTTTGACATTACTAAGACGGTACCTTGGTTAATCAGAAAGAGATGATGGGATGAAGATGGGTACTTCTTGAGGATTGATAGGTTTTCAAAATCATTTTATTTTAATATGTGGGGTACACCTTGTATATTGCTTAAATGGTACCTTCTAATCACATGAAATCTTTGTACAAACAAATGTTCGGGTTTACTTTGCACAAATACCAGCTATCTTCAGGGACTCACAGTAGTGAATTGCAAAAGGAAGTGTTTCAAGAGACTGACCAGATCTGATCTCATGTTGGATCTTTTTCAAGAAGAAAAGTGTAAATATCTTGTTATTAAATATCGAAACTAGTTGTACATATCGAAACTACTTTGAACTATCGAAACTAGTTGTACATATCGAAACTACTTTGAACTATCGAAACTAGTTGTACATATCGAAACTAATTTGAACTATCGAAACTACTTTGTGCATATCGAAACTACTTTGACCTATCGAAACTACTTTGTACATATCGAAACTAGTTTGTCCTATCGAAACTAGTTGTTTCGACAGGGGCAATTTTGTCTTTTGTCTCACAAGAATTAAAAGCCTTCATAAGCAATTCCTCCCGTCATACTGATTCTTACTCATATTTTTCAAAACCTCTTCGCCTTCTCCGTCATTCATAAAATCTCTCAAAACCGTCGGTCTGAGTTGTAAGATATCAGCTGATTTTCCCCGTTGTCTCTATCGTCTCCATCATCAGGTAACCTCTCACTACCTCTTTTTGATGATTTTTTGCAATACGACAGACCCAGGGTTTCAAAATATAAAAAATGTTCGACTAAATCTTCATAATAACAGTCGTTTGTGTGCTTCTCTGTGTTTGCATACATTTCAATCATCTTCGAACTCACGATTATTGTGTATTCTTGCAGTTAACGTCTCACATTCGGTAAGATGAAGTTCCGTCACTTACAGACCACTCTAAACCTTTCTCTTAAATTGTTTATATTAGTCTAAGTATAACGAATCAGAGGGGTTTGGGTTTCAAAACCAAGTAGTTTCGATAAAGGGGTTCAACACTTTCAAAAATTATCTTAAAAAGTTTTCAATCGAAACTACTAGTTTCGACACCAAAACTTGCCCTAGTATCTCTGATCGAAACTGGATAGTTTCGATAAGTTCATCTCCATCGAAACTAGTTGTTTCGACAGTGTTAATCTCCATCGAAACTAGTTGTTTCGACAGTGTTGATCTCCATCGAAACTTGTTGTTTCGACAGTGTTGATCTCCATCGAAACTAGTTGTTTCAACAGTGTTGATCTCCATCGAAACTAGTTGTTTCGACAGTGTTGATCTCCATCGAAACTAGTTGTTTCGACAGTGTTGATCTCCATCGAAACTAGTTGTTTCGACAGTGTTGATCTCAATCGAAACTAGTTGTTTTGACAGTTAGGACTTCAAATTTTTTCTAAGTGTTGATATACCTTGTTTCGATTAAGTATTTTCAGAAATCTTACTTATTGTGCAAAATTGATGAATTTTACAGGTATGGATCTCTTATTTGTAAAAAGACATAATGTCTGTGCATTCCTCAATGCCAATGATCCAAAGGCTGCAGAGTTCATTCCTGTATTAAACTTCCTGGCAAACTCCAACATTAGCTTTGCCATCAGCAATAATCTGCCGGTGTTTGAGACAACTATAAGAGAATTCTGGGAGACTGCAGAAATCATCACAATTGAGAATATAGAGCAGATTAGAGCAACTGTGCGTGGCCAAGAAGTCTTACTTTCTGAAGCTACAATTAGAGAGGTGCTTCAGTTTAATGATAATCCAGATGCACCCATTGAATTCCCAATCTTCTATGTTAAAGAATGCTTCAGAAGATTGGGTCATCCAGATGAATTCAAAAGTGGCCAGATAATCAATAACTCCTTACCAAGCCACTGGAGATATATAGTGCAAGTGTTTATTCACTGCCTATCAATCAGAAAAGGAGGGTTTGATTCAGCAAACAGCACTCTGGGCTCAGCTATTTTGGGGATAATCAAGGGAAGAGATTACAACTTTTCTGGCTTCATATTCAGACAGTTAAAGACAATCTAACAGGAGCCGTGAAGGAGAAATTCCTGGCATATCCTAGATTTTTACAAATTATCATCAGTCATCTTCATCCTGAGCTGCAACAAGGTGGGAACACCTTTGTGTTCGATCACATGATTGCCAAGACTCTCAGCTATATGAGAAGTACTAACAAGAGAACCAACAGGGCTATAGCTGACGTTCCCCTGTTTGGTCATATTATTGGTGAAGAAGAAGAATTTATCCCTAATATTGACCCTGATCTTGAAGAAGAGAACTCATCATCTGAAGAAGAAGAAATGGAAGTTGAGCAAGATCAAGGTAATGCACCTATTGATGAAGCTGAGATTGAGAAAAACGTCCCTGATGTTCAAGAACAAGAACAACCCATCATTGAGCCTGTGATAGAGGCTCCTTTTGTTGAACAAATTCAGATAATTCAAGAGCCAGCAGTTAATGTTGAAGTTGGCATGCATGAAGTTGAGGAGGAAGTTGCAGAATTAAGTGGAACTCTGGATGCAGGGATTTATGGATCTGACTACTACAAGTCTGATTCAGATGATAGAACAATGCATCCTGCATCTTCCTCCAAACGACAAGTTGAGTCAGGTTCTGATTTTGAGGAAGAAGAGCCTAAGGCAAAGAAAATCAAGACTGGATTTGAAGACTTGTCATCCTCATCAGATTCTCTATTAGCCACTCCACAACCATCTCCACAACCATCTCCACAACCTACTCCACAACCCACTCCACAACCATCTCCACAACAATCACCCATCCATACTACTCCCACATCACCAACTCATGATTCAGCCTCTCCTATACCAAGAGTTAAGACTCTAAGCCTTGAACTGAAGAAAATGCAGGATAGGATTCAAAAGAAAGATGAAGAAATTGAAGGCTTAAAAACTAATTTGCATGATGTCCAGGAAGAGGTTAAAGACATGAAGCTGGAAGTTGGGGGTTTACATACCCAGATTGAGGTCCAACAAACTTAACTTGAAACACAACAGAAACTAATCTCAGAACAAAAAGAAGAATTCAAGGCTTTAGCTGAAGTGGTAGAACAGCTTAAAGCCTCAATGGTTAAACATGTGCAAAAACAACCAACTACTTCAACAGCTCAGGGGGAGACCACATTTGTGGTTGAACCCTCATCTCCTGACCTTGTGACTAATCCACAGTCTGCACTAACTATATTTGCTGGCCATATTGAAAAGACAAAAGAGGCGGTTAAAGTAAAAGTTGAAGGTACAGAACTAAACCTTCCCTCAGCTAGTGAGAGAAGAGATGCAAGGAAGAGAGGGAAAGGGACTTCCACTGAAATAAAGACCGTGATTCTTGATGAAGAAGACATCCAATCTGATGATGAGCTGAATGCCCTTTTAGAAGACATTGAAAACTTTGGGTATAATGATCTTTATCCAGAAATCCTGACCACTGAAGAAAAGGAGACTGAGCAAACTAGATACTTTACGGAAGACGGAGATGAAATTCAAACCTTATCTGACGAAGAAAAAGGTGAAGAAGATGTTCAGATTAATCTTATCAAAACAGTCACTCTTGAACCAACCACTACAGTCTCCGAATCCGGTCCAGCACAAGATTCACCCTCGGTTGCTCCTGAACCTCCAATTTCAAGAAAGTCTTGGTTTAAGAAAATAATTCAGGAGGAAACTCCTAAGACATATGAATGGATAGCAGAGCATCAAGAACTAAAAAGGCCACCAATTGGCTGGAAGTATGATGCTAAAAGGAAGCTCTTTATCATAAGAAGATATAGAGGGGGAGTTCAGCACTTTAAAAATATGACTGACTTCTAAACCCTTCCTTTCTATGACCTCAGGGATTTAGCCAAACTTCCCCTTCAAAACCCTGGGAAGGTCATGGTGGCTTATGACTTTGAGAAATTTCTGCATTCTCAAGTCAATAATGATTTTAAAGGAATGAAGCCTAGGAAAACTCAAAAGAAGATCTCAAAGACAAGGTTTCATCCCAAGACTAACAAGCCATATGTGTTCTTAAGGTACAAGCCTGCCCAAACACACAAGACCATCACCATTCCAAAATCTGTACCTGTCCAGCTACAAACTTTCAAAAAATGGTACTACGACCCAGTCATTGGCAGTGCAGTGATAGAGAGTGAGGGCAAGGAAGACATCACCATCTTTGAGCCCATGGAGCTGTTGAAGTTTCAGCATGAAGATCTGGAATCCTTTTTCAGAATCACATTCAGGCATACAGTGATGAAGATGAAGCTGATGCTAAGGCCTACCAATGGGTTGTATCTCTCCATGTTAAACCTTTTATACCGAGGACAACTGAAGGACCAGCTGCTTGATGAAGAGCTGAAGACGGTAATGCAACAGCTTAGGGGGAGATTGTAGAGTCATATCTTATGTATAAGCTGTTGTCATTTATTGTTTGTTTAAACAGTTTTAGACTAGTTTACTTTCTGTCATTTCATTAAATGTAATTTCAGTTTTCTGTAATTTACTGTTTTTATTTCTAAGTCTGGGCCATCGAAACTACTTAGTTTCGATTGAGTGTGTTCAATCGAAACTAGTAGTTTCGACAGTTCTGTGTCACTTGTAAATGGTCAATCGAAACTAGTAGTTTCGATTGAACATAGTTTCGATACTGTCACTACTATAAATAGCCTAGTTTGAGAATGTTTAGGGTGTGTGTAGCGGCTGTAACCCTGAACCTTCTCTTTCACATTTTTCCTGAATCAATACAATTTGCAGTTGTTTATTCACTGTGTTCTTACACTTTCATACCATTTGCGTGTTGATTCATAGTGTGGTTAGCCTGTTATCTTCACCAACACTGTTTCTATTATCTGTTTCACCACCATACACACAGTTTCCGCCTGTGTGTGTGTGTGTAATCGATCAAATCAGTGATTTCAAGAGAAATATGGACCTACACTTATCCACTGACAATTCTTGAGCATATTAGACTACATCTTAAATAAGTTTTAATCATCAAAATTCTCATCATTCCCTTTTCAAGTGATGCATCTCATCTTTAAAATCCAAAATATTAATCGACAGTTTTCTCCTTAAATTCATTTCAAAACTAAATTCATTATCATCATTCGTACCCGACCTTGAGAAACACACCTGAACCTTGTTAGCAATCATACTCCTCAACCCAACTTTCAAAGTTCATTGAGAATCTAAACGTGGTCATGAGTTTACTTGGGAACGAGAGGACCAAATGAAGCTCAAATACCCATACCTCTTTGCTGATTCAGTAGCCTCAACTAGTTGAATTTCGGGACGAAATTCCATAAACATGGGGATACTGTAACATCCTTGATTTTTCTTTGTATTTATTTTAATGCAATGAGCAGTATTTCAACTTCAATTCCAAATCAAAACATTATGTGATACAAACATGATAATCTCAAGGCCTCAATACAATCACATAATTTTTATAATTCTTTCTCACACATTGTTATAAAGAATTGAAAATTTGCTATTGTTTCACTCCGTTATATATATATATATATTATATATATATAATCATCTCATATAAAGTAGGCAAACAAAAAATTATATATAGATTTATATATATACATATACATAAGGTCTTAAACTAAACTTAAAATTTTATATATATATGTAGGTATATATATGTATGTATACATGTATACACACAAACATATATATAGTTTCAATTTATTGGTTTAACCCCCCCCCCCCCCCCTAACCATTTGAACCCTCAAATTTAACCCCCCCCCCCCAATCCCCAAATTGGACCCTTGACATTGAATTTTGACCCAATTCCTCATATTCTTGACCTATTTTGACTTTGAAAGTCAAACAACCCATTCCCTTGCTAATGAAGGAAAAATCCAATCAAGACCAGACAAAATTGGACTTGCTTTGGATACTAGATCAATATCGACCAGACACAAGCCTAATTAACACCTCAATTCAATCCATGCGCGGCTAATTTCAAAATTCAAATAAATTCGAAACAGTTTAACTCCGCAAAGTCAACATCGGCCAATTCGTTTCCAAAATCAGAGAAATAGGACGCGTTGATGCCCGCTAATCACGCGCAATAAATCCATCCATGGATTCTACCCAAAATCACGACCCAGTTCATCCCCAATCACCGAAATAACGCGTAATTAGACCTTGCAGCTGTCATTCTCAAACCAGAATCGAATCAAACAATTTAAGTCAAATTGATTCATTTGAATCACCCTCACTCCTTCGCACACCCCATATCAAACTCTCTAATCCCTTATTCGTGTCGCATTTCATCCCTGGATCCCGGTCAAGCATCAAGAACTTCGCCCCTGTTTCTCTAGTCGCTAGCCTTCGATACTTCACCAAATCTAGTAAGTTTTATGCCTTTAGTTTCGTATTCTCGTGGGGATCAATAGCCCTCTGTCGATTTCACATGGTTTTGTTTTGGGGATTTTGTTTTAGGGATTTTGTTTTCTTTTATTTAGCGTATTTAATTAATTGAGATCCCAACTTAACCAGCGAAACCATCCGGTCCGACTGGCTAAGCTCTTGCACCATCGGACGAGATGTCGTGGGTTCGAAACCCACAACCCCCGACCTTTTTGGCGTGAGCCTTAAACCCAGACCGACCCCCGTATGTTATGTGTTAAATCAAATTCGATTTGCTTCATACCACGGATGGACCTCTGGTCCAGTGGTTAGACACAAGAGGTTCAACTGGGTAGACCCGGGTTCGATCCTGGTCCTCCCCATTTCTCTTTAAAATCGTTTTTAAAGCTCCAAAAATCTTATAAAAATTGTTTTATAAAACCCAATGATATTTGGAACTAACTCGTGCAATAGTTAACAAATTTTAATTGCTGACGATTATTTTACATTTTAAAAGGGTTTTAAAACTTTATTTAAAAGTTTATTTTAATTAAAACTATTAAAATTTTAATTAAAACATCTACACAACCTATTTTATAAAAAAATTGAAAAGATTTTATAAAATACAATATCAAATTTTAAAGAACTATCTAAGGCATATTTTCGTGATTTTCAAATAAATCATTTTTACATTAATATGCTAATTAGTGTTTAGACTATATTTAAACAAATATAAATTTTCCTAAATATATATTAAAATATATTGTCATTTCCCTTGTTTTAGAGGACACTTTATTATTTATTATTTAAAACCCTAAATCAAGTTATTATTATACCCTTTACATTTAATATTAAACCTCTATTCTATTACAAACATCAATACATACATTCATGACTTGTGATGACACAAACACCCATTGTACAAGTCCCTATACTCACATCCATTGAAACCCTAATACTCTACTTTAGACGTGCATAACATTAATCCCAGTTCATACACTTTCACTCTAGGTTGACTTTGTGAGTTACAAGGATCACTTGCTACCTATTGCCCGTACAATCTACAAACAACCTACAAGTGAGTTTACATAGCCCCTTTTTCCTTTTGTACATTTTTGGGGGTGAAACATGATTACTCAACAAACACTATTTACAATTACACACTTACAATTCTACAATATGATCATGTGTGTTTATTTGTGTTTTATGCTTGAATGTTATTTGTTAAGGCTACATATACATTACACACTAGTGCAATCATTAACTCTTTACATCAGGATAACATTTATGTTATGCCCTACATCAGGATAACATGTGTTGTTATGCCCTACATCATGATAACATGTGTTGTTATACCCTACATCAGGATAACATGTGTTGTTATGCCCTACATTAGGATAACATGTGTTGTTATGCCCTTCAGATACAATGTTTGATCTGTGCATCTAGCTTAACTTAGATTCTCTATAATTGCTTTATAAACCATGTGTCGTACGAATTGTACACAAAACATTGAACTTTATTTGTGGTGTCAAAACCTATGTATGCTCACCAACTATTTTTAGTTGACCTCGTTTTTATCATGTTTCAGGTACGAATGTGTGAGTTGATCAAGTTGCTTTCACTTAGGATTGAGGACCTAGTTTTAAACTTAATAAATATATTCATGTATTTTTGATTCTGGTAAATGTTGTACTTGATTACTTGAACTATGAAATGAAATTGGTTATATAATTATTTCAACTTTAGTAAATCATGAGCTTATGAACAATCTACATGTCCCGCCCCGACGTTTCCGTCGTCGGTTGGGGTGTGACAGGTCGGTTATTGTACACAGGGTTTTTAGCGTACGAAGGCACCAGCATGAGACACGTGTTTAATGGGTGAAGGGTATATCTGTCCTTGTCATAATAATAACGCATGTTTTATAAATAATTACGCATGATTTATAATAACGCATGTTTAAAATGATAATTACGCATGTTTAAAATGATAATTACGCATGTTTTATAATAACACATGACCACAATCACGTATGTTTAATAATAATGCATAACCATAACCACGCATGTTATACACACAATCACGCATGTTTTATAATGACGTATGACCATAATGACGCATGGTATACGCATAATCACGTATGTTTTATAACAACGCATGATCATAATCACGCTTGTTATACGCACAGCACATCGACATTTTTTTTAAAAGTCGATTTTCTAAAAAAATATATGTATAGCAAGACTACACTCAAATTAAAGAGAATAAAATACTCGATTTTATGGTGTAATTTAAAAAAAAATATTGTTGTATAAAAAAATTATACGTGTTTAAAAAAAATGGGGAAACTTGAAAAAGGTCAACAAATGTATGATATTCCAATTACCCTTCCGTAATCTTTTCACGTTTAAAAAAAAGTACCCTTGATCTTAACCTTTGATTTCCAAGATCAATAATCCAGAATCTTTCGTACCTTCAAATGAAAAAAAGACTTGTATTCAAACCTTTATATATATATATATATATATATATATAGGGAGGTTCATTGGGGAACCACAAAAAATGGGAAACCATGTGTTTCGAATGTGAAAAATTCATTTTTACTTAATTTTCTTTGAAGATTTTATATATAAACACATGAAAAAACCGTCCTAACAAAAAGAAAATTAATTTCTACAAAAAAACAAAAATTAAGTTTTTTTATTTTTAATTTTTTAATTAGAATGACTTCTAAATGTGTTTATACGCAAAAGCTACGAAGAAAATTTTGTAAAAATGAATTTTTTATATGTGAAAATGAGTTTTTTTATAAGTTTTTCACATGTAAAACAAATGGTTCCCCGGGAACCATAAAAAACAGGGCAATTGGGGAACACCTCCACAAAAACCCTAAACCCTCCCCCAATCCCCCAAAAACCTAACCCCTCCCCCCCACCCACCCCCACCCACCCCAACCCCCAAAAACCTAAACTTTAAAACTAAAAATTGGGGAACCGACTCAAGCTAACTCCTATTGAACTCATTTTAGCGGAGTTGGAACCGGCTCATACTACCCTAAACCAGAAACCCTAATTCCAAAAGCTAAACCCCGTACCCTAAAGCTAAACTCTAAAATCTAAAATATAAACTCTAAAAGTTAAAATCTAAACCCTAAAGTTAAACCCTCCTCTCACCCCCCAAAAACTTAACCCCCTCCCAAAAAAACGTAAACCCTCTGCCTCCCCACCTTACAAAAACCTAAACCCTCCCCTCCCCTCCCCCACCCCCAACCCCAGAAACCTAAACACTAAAGCTAAAAAAAGAGGAACCGGCTCAAACGAACTTCGATTGAACTCATTTCAGTGCCGTTGAAACCGGCTCGTCGAAACGGTTCCAACGCCGTTGGAATGAGTTCAATCGGAGTTCGTTTGAGCCAGTTCCCATCTGTTCCCTTTTTTTGTTGTTCCCATTTGAACCATCCTCTAAAAATGGGGAATCGCCTGGAACCAACTCAAAGTAACTTCAAATGAACTCATTTCATTGGCGTTGGAACCGGCTCATCGAACCAGTTCCAACGCCGCTGAAATGAATTCAATCGGAGTTCGTTTAAGCCGGGTTTCTCTTTTTCTCCCATTTTCCCCGTTTTTTGGTGTCCCTTTTGAACCACCTTTTATATATATATATATATATATATATATATGTTAATTAAGAAATGAATAGAACATAATTCTTGATTGTGCTTATAAGACTTGCTTTGCAAGTAATTTTTTGTATAATATTGGCTTTGGGAAATGATAAATCAAATATAAAAAAAAAATAAGCATCAAAATCGTTCTTTAGAAATTAGATTTTAAAATGTGAAAAAGGCCTTTATCTTTTGGATATTTAACAAATGTATCCCACAGATTGAAGAAAATAGTTTCGTGGAAGAGGGTGGCTTCACGTTGAACGGTCAAGATCATGCCTTTTTTAATTTGCATTCGCTGGATGTCACGTGCATGTGTGTGATCCTGTACCTCCCCACTTACGCTCCACTACTACTCCATATTTATTAAATCTCTATTTGGTCTTAATCCACCAACCAATCAAAGACCATTCAAACCTCGTACCCCACAGTAGCTTGCTGAGCCGCGTTACACTTTAACACCACCTCCGATCACATAAACCACATGAATTTCAGACGAAAAACTAAAAACTTAAATATACCGGGACCGGATACGAGATTAGATATAAGATATTTACAGGTTACATACGAGTATTGTATCAAACTAGAAAATATGTATCTCGCGCATTGCAATGTTTGCTCTCACAATTCGGATAAGTCGCCGACATTGTGTTTTTATATATATATATTTTTTTTTTACATATTTCCCCCTATTAAAATTCTAAATTACATTTATCCCTAACCCCTAACTTTAATTACATATTTCCTCAATTAACTTAAAATTACATAATTGTCCATCACAAATATTTAGGAAGTGGATATACGTAAATATTATTTTAATTGGTTCATTAAAGGTAAAATGGAAATACAATACGTTATTATAAATTAATTGGATAAATATGTAATATATAGTTTTTAGAAAGGGGAAATATGTATTTTAGGGTTGTATAATAATGTAATAAAGAAACTTAGAAAGAGAATACATATAAATACCCATTTTATATATTACTAATGATCCTAGAATTTAATATAAATTTTTACGGGTTCTGAACCTGATTAGTGGAGAGTATCAAATACATTTTAAATTTGTCATATTCGTTAGAAACTAAGTTAATATACTATATAATTATAAAAATATAATAAATAATGTTTTAAATTTGTCAAAGTATTTAAAAAATTAAATTTATTAAAGTGTAGAATTTACACAGTTGTACTAAGAAATTGATATTGTTGATCAGTTCTTGAAACATGATAATGGAAACCAATAATAATAATAATAAATAATACCTGATAAGCTAACCGCATATTGGGAAGACTTCATGATCTCTAATCTGGATCGGGTTCTCGTTTAGGGTTTACGGTTAGGATGGCTAAGATGAGATCGTTGAGAGCTCAAGGTTTTGGAGAGAGAGGGACGATTTAGTGGTGATGGTAATTGAATGATTCATTACTCTAATTATCTCTCTATATATATGTACACCAAGGGGAAACCCATTTAGGGCCCATTAAGAGTAATTAGGTCCATCAACTAATTACTAGCCATAGGTTATTAAATAAATAAATAATTATATTTGATCATTTAATAATAAGATAAATGATTATAAGAGCCACACAATAAATCGTGTATTACATACCTACACTTGGCTGAGTAATCATTTATTATGAGTATTAGTAAGTCTGCAAAGATTTAATACTCATTTTAGTTCTAAACTATAACTATAGCTGAGAAATACAGTCATTGAATCAGTATTCAACTCAAGACCCTCATTAATCATACTATAGCACAAATTTAAAACTTAAGTAAACTTTAGGATCAAATTGATAAATAAGACCTTTAACGTTGATTTGTATAGTTAGTTGTCTATATGTCATTTGGCATGCATGAATATATTTAGAGACAAACAAATTCAAGTGAGGAAATTTTAATAATTAGTCATTCATAGTACGATATGCAATTATGTATGGTCATTAGTAAAACTCGTCTTTATTATAAGCGCTTACAAAAGACTTAGGGGCGGTAGACCTTTAGTTATTTGGATCCATTAGCATATCATGAATGTATTTGATACAAAGATTTAGTTTCCTCAACTTGTTCATAATTCATAAGTGAACAATAATTTCGTATCGAAATTTAATGCAGCTCCGCTCGAACTGTTACTGTTCGAGAAGCAAGGGTAGCTGACTTATTACAATAAGTCTTCGATATGATATTTATGTGGAGTTATTAAATTATAAGTCTACTGATAAATTTTCCAACAAAATTTAGTGACAATTATGGTGTGATCAGTAACATATTATGTCATTGAAACTTAGGTTGTTGTTAACAGTTTCTTATGACTCCTCCATGAGATAGGTATGTCTATTGACATAAGGATATACCCAGAAATTGACATTTTGTTACTTTTGAATATAACAAAGTTAGAATAAGAGTAGTCAATTGTTTTAAGTTCTCATTTCTTCTTTAAATTATAGTCTCTCATTTCTTAAAGATATTGTAATATTCCATTAGATGCTTCACAGTAATCTAGACTAGTCTAGTGTTCAACAAAGTGAGCAATATCTAAACAAGTATAGACTTTAATCTTCATAAGGCTTCTAATTAATTAAGCATAAGGAAATAATTTTCACTTATCCTATTAGCCTCTAAAGGAGAACAATTTAAATGTTACATGTGTAAGGATCCGCTTAGTGTAAAGCTTATGGGATAAAACTAATGTTCCATTGGATCTATCTCGGTGTATTTTGATACTTTTCACATAAGAAGTATCTCCGAGATCCATCATGTCAAAATATGAGTAATCAATGCTTTGACTCATGTAACATATACTTGTCAAAAGAATGTCTTCTATATAAGGACAAGTTTACATTAGTCGCTCCCACTCATCTTAAGGTAGGTTTACAAATTCACTTAGTTGTTGATGAAGAGAGTTGCACTATGATTTCAACCAACCCATACGTGGATTTTATTGACTTACAAAATAAGTGTTCTTAACATTCAGTTTAGAACTTTCAGGTTATTTTATAACATGTAGTTCAATGTCAGGGAAAGTTGTTTTAATGTCCATCTAATGTAGCTTTAAGTTATTGTAAGCTACTAGAACAGTAATGATCCTCAAAGAAATATTTGTAAAACATGTAAGAAGATTCTTTGATAATTGATTCCTTCTTGAGTATAACCTTTAGCAATCAATCGTGCGTTTCCATTCGGATTTTGTTTAGTTATGAACACCCTTTAGGTAATTCAACCAAATCCCAAATGTTATTCTAATTCATGGAGTCAGGCTTGCTAATAATAGCTTTATTCCATTTAAAAGATTGATTGATGCTAATGACTTAATTAGAAGAAGTAGGATCGGTAAACTTTCCAGCATCCATTTCAAATTCAGTCAAGTAGGATACATAATAATCAAAGTTAGTAGGCCTTTTAGACCTAGATAACCTCCTTAGTTGATTATTGGGTTTATTAGGAGTTTCAAGTTTATATATTAGCTCTTGGTTTAGGTGCTTTCATTTTCAGGTATATTATAAGCAACATTAGTTTCTAAGTTTGTAGGAGTTGATACATTATGGTGTAGCATTATGGTGTACAAGAGGTGTAATCGGAGTTTAAATTCAGAATTAAATCTAAGGAGTCTTTCCCCCCGCCTCTTGTACTCCTGGCAAGTCATGATAAGGACTTTTACTGCTCCCACTTAGCTTATAAAATATAAGTAATTCAGCCTACTTAGGGTCAACAATGTATCTAACATTTGAAGACCAATAGATTCTAATAGAGAAACAACTTAATGATGTTTATGTTAGTTTCTCTTGTTGAGGATTACTTTAGTTTTGGTAAGAAATCTAGGCTTGCCCACATATTAGCATCTATGAGACTTTGTTAGGAGTAGCATTAGATTCTAAGGAGACAAGTTGTGATGGAACAGTGTCGTGTGCAAGAGGTGTAATTGGAGGTAAGACCAATTTGTCACTCCCCCACCTCTTGCAACTTTCGCAAGTTATAATTAGGACACTTGGTGCTCCCACTGATCTTTGAGTTCTCTAGGAACTACACATGACAAGTGTCAATGATGCGCGTGACGTGGGAACCTTTCATATATTTTAGACTTGATTTCCTTATCGTCCAAAATATCATAAGAAATTTTATAGACAAATTTAGAAGGAATTTCATTAAGTATATATGAATTGATATCTTTAAAGCTTTGGGCTGTAGGAAATAGATTAGATACAAGTAAATATTCTTCTAAATGATAAATGAATTATGTCCGAATATTCCATTTGGGATAACTTCTGGTGGACCCTCATTTATTCCCTTATCCATTTGATATTTAGGGCGTTTAACACATGATTTAAAGTCACTGAGAATGAGATTTGGTAACAATTCATCTTGCATTGACCTGGTCATGATTTCTCATAAAATTTGGTCTTAATGAATGAAGTGCATTGGTCTCATTTATCTTTTGTTAAATTTTCATTTTCATGATAACAAAAGTTGTGAAAGTTTATTGTATCAGCTAGTTCTATGTCATAAAGGTTTCTATCTAGATAATGATAACCAATAATATGAGAGTTGAAGTTAATGGTGACTTTGTTGTGGCCATGCAAACCTTATAAATGTCAAAGTGTAGCTTTATTATTGATACTAAATTCTGAGTATTCTTCAGAATATGTGAGGTATCATAAAGCCTAATACAAAGATCAATTATTTCATGGTTCTATGTAGCCTTAACATTTGAAACCACCACTAATTTCTCATCTTAATTATTAGTTGAATTCTGGTAAGGAAACGTATAGAACTAGACTTAACTCGTCATGTGTTGATTGGAATATTAATATTAGCGGACTGAAAAATCATTAATTAGTGACTACCTTATCTTAATCAGTTAGTCCCTTGGCTTATGGATGGTCTCTTTACTTATGCATAATATAATGACATAGTTTTGCAGTGAGACTTCTCCTTGGAGGACTTAGAGCTCGAAGTAGTACTTATATTTTGTTTCCGGACCTTAGAACTATCCTCTTTTTAGGTTTAGTGGTGTGAATAACATCCGGTTTTCCAGTTCTTTTCCTGTATGTATGTTACTATCAATACACTCATTTTCCTTTGGTACTTCTGAGTGTTATATTTGATTTTTTAAGGCAACTAATCGTACTAGTGGAAAAATTATTATGTACGCACTGAAAAACTTTCACTGATTTCCATGTATAAGCCCTTAGTTTTATGGGTCATGTCACTGTATATTATGATGTGTTCACGGATGCCACTCAAACTTTTATTTAGAATTAGAAAGTTTGCATGCATCTTCGGAATTATTTTGATTCTTCCATTTCCATAGAGAATATTTTAGTCTTAGGAAATTCAGAATCTGAAATAGCTCACCTGATAGCAATAATGAAAGGAGTTCTTGATTACCATAAGAGACATTTAGTTTGACTTACCCTATTTCTTATGCTCTAGTTTTCTTCTATAATACTTTTATCAGAAATGGCAGCAGGAATGTCATGTATTATGGGATAATCAAGACTCAATAAGAGCAAATATTTATGAAAACTCTTAATTAAGCAAAACTCATCTTAGAAACTACAGTGAAAATAAGGTACAAATAGCTAAAGAAGAACTTAGAGTGGTCTATGGGGTAATAATCTAAGGCAGACATAAATAATAAATTAAATAAGGTTCTACTGAAGAACAATTATATTATGAAGATGTGATAAAATCTATTATAACACCAAACTAATATATTAATTAGGTTCTACTTAAACAATGTAACACATCACCTTTGGGCAGAAGTGAGACATTTGTTTAATATTAGGAACAATTTAATAGTGAGTATGTGTAGTAAGAATGTAACACATCACCTTTGGGCAGAAGTGAAACATTTATTTAGAATGCACACAATTAGGTTCGCGGAACACAAATGTAACACATCACCTTTGGGCAGAAGTAGAAACATTCATGTATTTCAGGCGAACTAATGCTTAATTAGACTTAAATAACTTTACGAGCGTGACACATCACCTTTGGGCAGAAGTGAAACTTTAGGTGTTATTTAAGTTAATCATGTTTTAATATCATGACATGCACTAAGTTATAATGCTTAATTAAGCTTGAATAAGTTTACACGTGCATCACATCATCTTTGGGCAGAAGCGAAGCTTTAGGTGTTATTCAAGTAAGTTTTTAAAGTTTTGAAAACATTTAATTTTAAGGTTTAACAAAACTAAAACTAAATCATTTATTAATAGCAAACCTCCCTGTTAGCGCGGATCGAACTTAGGGTCCATGGTTCCGGCTAAAGTGAGGGTTCACGGTTCATTAAGGGTTCACGGGTAAAGTGAGGGTTCACGGTTCATTAAGTGTTCACGGCTAAGGTAAGGGTTCACGGTTCAACAAAAGGTTCACGGCTCATGGAAGGTTCACAGTTCATTATCACAAACCGTGAACTTAAACCGTAAACTCAAACTGTGAACTTGAACACCCGTGAACATAGAGACCCGTGAACTATGAACTGTAAACTTATAATCCGCAAACCATACCCGTGAAACATAGACCGTGAAGACCAAAAACGTGAAGATTAATTCATGAAGTGAAAACGTAAATTACAAACCGTGAAAGTTAAGACCCGATAAGGCAGTGCGGAATTTAAGGGATTTGAATATATTCTGTTTTTTTTTCAAAAAAAAAAATCTTTAAGGTGTTTTAGTATATCTCAAAGTATATTAGTTCGAAATAATAATAAAATTTTGAAAACTTGGAGATTAAGTTGCACATTTTTAGGAAAAACATAATCAAATCGAAACATATCCCAAAATAAGGGGATTTCATCAAATCTTTAGGATGAACACGAAGAACAGTTTATGAACATTAGATAAACTGTTTTTCAATAATATCATATTAGAGCCTGGAATCAAAATCTTGAAACATAATTTTAACATATTTCAAAAATATTTAAGGATCTTGGATTTTAGGAGATCAAAACCGTTATATATTAGCATAAACCGAAAACCGTAAAACATTATTTAAGACGATTTTCAAACGATTTTAACAGAACTTTTGTTCTCCGATTTTAATTCCAGTTTAGGGAATGAAAACAAGAACTGATTAAACAACATACGCTCTGATACCACATGTTGATCAGTTCTTGAAACATGATAATGGAAAACAATAATAATAATAAATAATACCTGATAAGCTAACCGTAGAGAGGGAAGACTTCATGATCTCTGATCTGCATCGGGTTCCCGTTTAGGGTGTACGGTTAGGATGGCTAAGGTGAGATCGTTGAGAGCTCACGGTTTTGGAGAGATAGGGACGATTTAGTGGTGATGGTAATTGAATGATTCTTTAGTCAATTCTCTCTATTTATCCCTCTATATGTACACCCAAAGGGAAACCTATTTAGGGCCCATTACGAGTAATTAGGTCCATCAACTAATAATAGCCATAAGTTATTAAATAAATAAATAATTATATTTGATCATTTAATAATAAGATAAATGATTATAAGAGCCACACAATAAATCGTGTCTTACAGATATTTCATGTATGTTTTAGAATAAATTTAAAATCTAGTTTTGGTTTATAGGAATCCAACTAGAAAAAAATTAACCATATAAGATCACAAACGATGATCCCTAATATGCACGATAAAACCCAGAAATCATGAAGCCACACACCCACTGTATAAAGTTTAGATGCATAACTAGGGATGCAAACGAACAAAACGTTCAGCGAACAGTTTGTGAACCCTTAGACGGGAAGTTCATTTATGTTCGTTCGTTTAATAAATGAACAGATATGAACAATAGATTTTGTTCGTTTAGTTATCACAAAGATGATCCCTGATACCCACGGTAAAACTCAGAAACCTAACAGTTAATGAGTAATCAAACACCAAACAAAGTCTTTTTAATCTTCAAACAAAATTTATCAGAAATTTTTCGTCAGCTTTATCCCTGATGCAAACAAGTCGGTTAGAGCTAGAGCTCGACAATGCTTAATCTTGGCTCGATGGCCTTAAGCTGAACTCAAAATCGGCTCGATAATTACATCACTTTTATTTGGCAATTCTATCTAAAATGTTGCATTGTTGTGAATTTGCAAGACATAAAACACAAGGGGCTTAAAATGTAAAATTGAGAAAGTATGTGATGTGGTAGACAAAATAAAAATTAAAGGGGAGGTAAAAGTAAAACCGTCGGAATCACGATGTCAGGGTCACGAGAAAAATCAGGTGAAAGGCCACCGTCGGTGAAACGAAACAGTGCGTTCGTGACTCATGAAAATATATACGTTAAAAATTATAATACACGATAACGACGACATTTATTTTCCGGTTAAGATTAGATATGTCAAAAACATGTCCTGTCGGTGTTTATACTGTCGGCACACGCGACACACTTCTTCCGGTAAATAAATGGTTCTATATTCCCCTATTAGAAATGAAAATTTTGAATCTTATGGGCTAGTTATTCTCGCTTGCTGTATTTTCATAACGATAAAGATTTAATTGTAGTTTAAAATTTAAATATTTATTGAATTATAGACGAGATCCAGGATTTGGTTTTTTATTTATAGAATAATTCGATTTAGATCGAGTTAGGATCTATTAGTGTGTTTTTATTATAAAAACCAATTATGAATTATAATCGGTAACAGGGTCATAGTTTTATTTATTAAATTCAACTAGCTTAGATCTCGTGTAATACACACGGGGTGAAAAATATCAATATATAAAATTCTTAAACCTTTATGTATATATTTTATAGGTGTAAAAATATATTAAATATACCAAGTATAGAAAACAAAATTCAAAATATGTAAAATTAATATATATATATATATATATATATATATAATTGACTTTCATTTACTATTTGATTAAAAATAAAAGTTACATAATTAGATTTCAAAGTTTCTTATAATACGGGATAATTTAAAATAAATGTGTTTTATTAGTATAATTAATATTTTGTTTAAAAATATATTATTATTATTAAAAGATAGAGTTTTATTTAATAAGAGAGAGTAGCGAAAAAAAATATTAGAATGAATATGGAGGCGACACGTGACATGAAAAAATATTTATTTATTATATAGTATAGATTTGCTAACTAAAAGAATTACATCATCAAAATGCCATACGCTAGCAAAGTTAATTCTCCGTTAGAGTGGAATTGTTCTTCCCAACAAAAGTAAAAGTTGGGATTGTCATTGGTTAAATTGTCATTATGAATTATTATTGACAAATGAGTTATAGTTTAAATTATTAAAATCTAATTTGTCTTATTTAATTATATCGGGTCAACCTGAAACCCAATTAATCTACTAAAAAGTAGGTTATTGATATTTCAAACTTTAATCTGGTATTGACGGCGAAAGATATATGGAAGCAATGTGAAGAATGGGTACATTTAGTTATGTTTTCATATCTAATCGATTATCGAAATCAGCCCATAAATTTGGATTCGTTCGATGTATGAGAGTTGATATTGTAGATCGTATGGTTAACAACTTGTGATCGATGTGGTTTGGGAGTTATCATATGTAGCTGATGTTGCAAGGATCAATAGGAAGTCAAAGAAACCTAACAACCAACAGGATGGAATTTCGGTTCGTCGAATGCAAGATCACGTTCAAGGGTTAGAGAGGTAGGTTGCTCCAAATGGAGTATCATACGCTAAGGTTGTGGCAGCTGGTATATCATCGACTAAGAAAGTTGAAGGAGTGTGTTCAATCAAGTTCCCAAGGAAGGTTGAGTTAATGACCACTAATCTGGAATTGAAAACGAGTGTTCAACTATGGTGTACATGAAATATGTCCAGTGTATTGATAAATTGATGAGCATATGCGATCGGGAGGGATTTCATAATGTAGATATTGATGTGTTAGGATTTACACATCTTTTTGGTACAAAACTTCGCTCATTTCACGATCAATTCTTGGTTATTTTCCACGTTTAGACACTTATTTGCTTCATTTCCAGTTTGTAGGTTTTTGTGAAGCTAAGTGAACAAACAAGAAGATTCCAGGAATAAAGTTTGAAGTTTTAGGGTTTCTGAGTGGAGGCACGGTCATGCCCCCTACTTGACACGGCCATGCCATGCTTACAGATCCTAGACACGGTCGCGCCCCGCATCTGGCACGACCGCGCCAAGCCAATTTCTCAAGCACAACCATGCTCAAACACCCCACGGCCACGTGTCATCCCGTGAGTCTGATCCATGACCTCATGCACGTACTTCCTCAATCAATGGGACCCAATAGAAGCTCCGGATCGGTCAACCATCTGTCCCACAACCGCACTAAGTACTTGGCACGGTCGCGTCCCACTGACAGGCGCGGTCGTGCCCCCCCAGTTTTATAAATACAGAAGTTTCTCTCTCATTCAGGCATTCAACAACCAGAGCAAAAAAACCCAATGTTTGAGCTCCGAACCAACCTTGTTCCAGCCACATTTCAAGCTTCTAGTAAGGATTATAACATCAAGAGGATCACTATACATCAACAACAACATCTAGGCTTGGAGGAGTGGTTTGATTCTTGTATTCATATCATGTTTCTTACCATTTTCCCCCGTGTATTTGTCATTCTTGAGCTCATGATGAGCTAAAACTCTTGTTCACTTTGGTTTAGATGAAGTTTAGATATATTTGACAACATTTAAGGATTATTGGCAATCATTATGTTAATGTTATGACAATCGTATGATTATTCTTCAATGAAATTATGTATTCAAGAATTTAAAGTTGTTTGCAAGACTTGTGTTTGTGTATGCCATATTATGTTGGAAAACCTATTATTTATGCTTATATTCATGGATTGGTGTATATTTGTATGCTAGTTTATGGCATTTGACTAGGAATGGTGAATGAAGTCTTGTTTATGATTTATAATTCTTGTATGTGTATCCTTATGCTTATGTTTGGAAAGACGGAGTGTTTGTTATGATGTTTCATGCTTAATTATATGTTTACCTAGGATTTGTTGACACATTCTCCTAATTTATATAAAATTTTACGAACATTGTATGTTGAAGAAATGCATATTGTTGTCTAATTAAATCAACTTGAGGTGGGTAGTGTGTTATTCATATTATCTTTCCAACTACTTGTTGGATTAGTGTACCTTGATCGGAAACTAATTCAATCTTTATAAACATTGACATGATTACAACACTTTAGGTGGTTAGTTTGAGTCATTCATTCTAGCTTTCCGAATGGTCATTTGATAAGATGTCTTTGACAAGAATTTAGTCAATCTTTGTCTCGTGTATTTTCCATGCTTCCATGAGTGTATTGAATGTATTCTAGATGGATTCGACACTGGAGTGATCTTTCTTCCTTGATTGTTTGACTTGTGAGTTTAGTTTAGTTTTATACATTTGCATGGTATTTCTCTAAACAAACTCTCCAACATATATTTTTACCATCACTTGATTAAATCTTAGTTTCAGTTTATTAGTGCATTCCACCGTATCCACGGATTGATATCCGGTTCTTACCTTTACTATATTTCCATCTGACGGGTACACTTGTCCGATGTGTGTGTGATTAGTCTTTGGTGAAAACTCATTTTAAAACTCTAATTGTGTGAAAAATACTTATCAAAATATATATATAGTTTACACTCATCAAGTTTTTGACGCCGTTTCCGGGGATACGGTTTTACGAGAACGATTGAAATTAGTTTTTAGTCATTTAGTATATATTTTTATGCATATCGTATTTTCTTGATTGTTATTTGCATCTTTCATGTATAGATAGTTTGCATTCTTATTAATATTCTTAGTTGCATTTGTAAATATATATTTTAGTTTAATTTTATTTCTATTTTATTTTTTATTTTTATTTCTTTTATTTGTAATTATTATTTTGTCTAACTTGTGTTTTCTATTCCTTAGGTTCGTCATTTAATCTAACTTGTCTTGCAGATAGTGCATGTCCTCAACTCCCACCGAGGACGGAATCACCTCTTTAGCTGCCCAGGTGGAAGCACTTTCCACCAAGATTGATCAAATACAGGTCCACAAGGTTCAGTCCTTGTGTGAGTTATGTGGTTGGTGGGGTGCATCCCACGAGTGCTTGTCAAATTGGGGATCAGGGGATCCACGAGCAGGTTGATTTCATGTCCAACCAAAATCGTCCCCAGAATAATTCCTACAGCAACACATATAATCCGGGGTGGAGGAATCACCTGAATTTCAGTTGGAAGTCTAGCAACAATAGCCAACAACCACCTAGATTCACTCAGCGCCCCCCATTCGAGCATCAGTCCCACCAGTCTCAGGGACAGAGTTCCTATTCCAGACCTTAGCAGAACCAGTTTCAAGGTCAAGGTTCTAGCAGCGGTCCATAGCCCGCACATGAGGGTAAGTCCAGTCTAGAGGACATGGTTACACGGCTGCTTGCTAACTCGGAGAATCAGAGTCATTTGGCCGAGAAGCAGAATTGTTACATGGAGGAGCGTTTTCATACGCATGAGACTGAGCTAAGGAATCAGAAGGCTTCGCTCCAGAACATAGAGAACTAGGTTGGGCAGATCGCGAAGCGTCTTTCTGAGAGACCGCCAAGTAGCCTGCCTAGCAACACTGAGCCCAATCCTAAGGCTCACGTGAAGGCTATCACTTTGAGGAGCGGTAGCGCCACAGGACCAGATCCACCGGTCCCCTGTGCCTGCATCATCCAAGGAGGAGGAGATCGTGATTGAGATTCCGGATGAGACGCCGCCGAGGGATAAGCCGGCAAGCGCATCACACCCCCGAGAGGTTATGAGAGACTATACTCCTTCCATTCCATACCCGGGCAGGTTGAGGAAGCAGAAGATGGAGGAGCAATATGGCAAGTTGTAGAGTTATATATTTTGTATAAGCTGTTGTCATTTATTGTATGATTAAACACTTTTTAGACTAGTTTACTTTCTGTTATTTCATTATTGTAATTTCAGTTTTCTATAATTAGTTAAGTCTGGGCCATCGAAACTACTTAGTTTCGATTGAGTCTGTTCAATCGAAACTAGTAGTTTCGATTGATGGTAGTTTCGACAGGTCAAGTATCATTTGTAAATGGTCAGTCGAAACTAGTAGTTTCGATTGACCATAGTTTCGATACCTGTCACTACTATAAATAGCCTAGTTTGAGATTGTTTAGGGTGTGTGTAGCGGCTGTAACCCTGAACTTTCTCTTTCACATTTTGCTTGAATCAATACAATCTGCAGTTGTTTATTCACTGTGCTCTTACATTTTCATACCCTTTGATTGTTGATTCATCTGTGGTTAGCTAGTTATCTTCACCATCACTGTTTCGTTTATCAGTTTCACCTCCATATACACAGTTTCCGCCTGTGTATGTGTTGAATCGATCATATCAGTGACTTTCGATTAAATCTGGACCTACAATTGGTATCAGAGCTTTATGCTCTAGTGTTTTTTTAGTGTTATCAGGTTATTGATCGATTCTAGGTGAGTACCGAGGTTTTTCGTTGCTTATTTTGGGTTTTTGCACATTTATTCTCGAGGTACTGTTTCATCATTTTTCAAAGGTTTTTGCTCGTATTTTCGAAATCGGAGGTTGGATTCGTGATCAGGATAGTTAGACGAAGGTTTTCGCTGGATTAGTTTGTTATTTATGCATCTTTCATTTCTGGAGCTTTTCATCAATGGAGTATTTCTGTTTTAGAGAAGAAGGCATCGAAACTACGGGGAACAATTTCTGATTTCTGTTGATCATCGAAACTTCTTGTCTACGTTTTGTCGGGAGAAGGTACTGTCGAAACTAGATTTTTGTCTCTTATAGAAACTGTGGTTATCGAAACTAGTCCTATCGAAACTAGTTGTTTCGATAATAGTTGGTCTATCGAAACTAGTCCTATCGAAACTAGTTGTTTCGATAATAGTTGGTCTATCGAAACTAGTCCTATCGATAGAAGTTTGCCCTATCGAAACTAGTTACTGTTTTAGTTTCGATTCAAAACATTATGGCCACTTCAAGCTCAACAGAACATTTTAGGGGAAATAGACCACCCGTTCTTGTGTCCACAAGAGATTTTGATGACTGGACGAAAAAAAAAATGAAGCTTTTCTTTCAATTTCACGATTATACACTGTTAAATTCTATCACCGATGGTCCTCACAAGCCCGTAACTACCACTGCTGATGTTCAACGTCCTAAGTTAGTGTCTGAGTATGATGAGAAAGATCTTGCCTTGAGACAACAAGGCCTATGGGACTATTGCCATGGCTCTTCCTATGGATATTTTCAACATCTTTGCTGAGTACACAACTGCCAAAGACTTATGGGCTGCACTGTGTACAAGATATGAAGGAAGTGAGGATGTCAGAGAAAGCAAAAGAGATCTGATCAAGAAACAATATGCTATGTTCAGCAGTGTAAGAGGAGAATCAATATCTGATTTGATCAACTGTTTCTCAAGCATTGTCTCAAGGTTGAAGGTTATGGGAGTTGAGTACCCTACTCTTGATCTGAACAAGAAACTCCTAGATTCTCTTCCTGAGGAATGGAATTTGTATCGAATCATGATCAAAAAAGACTGAGAATCTGAGTGCTCTGTCTCAACAGGAAGTCTATAGCATTCTTGAATCTTATGAAATTGAGATTAAGAAGGGAGTAGTCACCCCATCAAATCAGTCTGGAAACACTGCTCTCATTGCTGGATCAAGCTCATCCGGTAGCCCATACTTTCAGACTGATGTCCCTCCTTCAGCTGCTGTAATTAATTCTACCAGCTCCTCTGCTCCTCAAAAGACTATCACCATGATTCCTGATGAATATGTCCCAATCATGACTGCTTTCATGTCGTGCTATGATGCACTGATCTCTGGAAATCTAACACCGGTTAGCTTTCAACCTGATGACTTGGAGCAGATTAATCCTGATGATTTGGAGAAAATGGACATTGATTGGTGCATGGCCATGTTGACCTTAAGAGCCAAGAGATTTATCAAAAGGACTGGTATAGACAGGTTCAAGCAAGGAAAGACGCTTGGGTTTGACATCAAGAAGGTGAGATGCTACAATTATGATCAGCTGGGTCACTTTGCCAGAAACTGCAAGGAGCCGTCCTCCAAAGATCAGCAAGATAAGAAGATTTCCTCTGGTAAACAAGCTGCCAATCCTCCAAAGACAAACACAACTTCCAGTTCCACAGCTCTTGTGTGCCAAGCTTATGGACATTATCATTGGGGAGAACAAGCTGAGGAAGCTGCTGATAAAGCCTTGATGGCTGATGTGGAAGAAAATGGCAAGTGTGTCATGATTGAACCAGCTGAGGATCTCACTGCTGTGCCTGCTGAGGTTACTTCTAAACTTTGTGATTCTAGATCTTGCTTAAATGAAATTCAAAAATACAGATTCATCAATCAAGCCTTGATTGATGAACGAAATCACATTAAGGTGATGTATGACTCTGTGGCCAAAAATGAGAAACTTTACCTAAAGAAAATTCGTGATATTTCTGGTGAAAATCTTTCTTTAATTGTGCAACTCAATACTCAAACCATTAATAATACAATTTTAACAGAAAGAGTCCAAAAGGCAGAAAAAGCCAAATTACAGGTTGATCACATGGATATGGATCAGAAAATTCTGTTTGGAATAATTGACAAACAATTTAATAGAAAAGGCACAGAAGGTCTTGGGTATAACTCTCATCCACCTCCTTATTCTAAATCAGGGAAATTTGCTGATATGCCTACTCCACATGTTTCCACACCTTTTGTTTGCACATTATCTCCTGATGATTATATTACATCCTCTGATTCTGACAGTTTTGCTTCTTGTGTAGAGTCAAATTGTGTAAAGTCCGAAGATGATTGTGATAAGAGTGCTAATGATAGAACTATTTTAAAAGAACTTGAGTCGGATGAATGTAATAATATGTCCGTGTCAAAACCAAATATTTGTGAACACGTTAAAAATTTGTATTTTGATTCTATGCCTGCTGAGCATACGGGTTTGGGATGTGATGTTTCTAAATTTCAAAATGCCTTGCCATTTGTTCCTAAATCTTTGAATGTTATGCCATGTGTTACAAAATTTAAAAGTGCAGGAATTATTGTGAATGATGTACCACGTGAAACCATGAGCAACATGGAATTTTTCAGATTAAAGGAAACACATCATCTTCAAGACAAAGTTATTGATGAAAGAACCGTCTCATGTTCAGATTCCTCAACATCACAATCATCTTCATCTTGTGATGATTATTATCAGGCTAAGATATCTTGTAAAAACGTTTGTTTTAGTTGTGGTGCCTCAAATCATGTTTCAAAAAGTTGTAAATTAACCACCGCAAATCTTAATGAAGAATCACCTACCCAAAGTTCATTAAATTCATATGTGCTGCCTAACTCTTCTCACAGTAGGAAATCTAGGCGTAAAAGAATTAAAAATGCTAAAAATTATTTAAAACGAACTTGGAAAATTAAAAATAATGTTCTATTTGATGACCGTGCTTCATCAAAGTATGTTTGCACTTCTGATTCCAATGAGATGTCATATCCTGACACTAAAATCTCTTGATTGAAACATTTTTTGGTCAAAACGTATAAATGGTTCGTTGTGTATAGGGTCAATCAAGAAGAACCGGCGATAATATCTGGCATGTAGATAGTGGATGTTCAAGGCATATGACTGGGCACTTTAACTTGCTGCAAGATTATCATCAGATTGATGGAGAATATGTTGCTTTTGCTGGAAACCCAAGAGGAGGAAAGATTGAAGGACAAGGAACAGTATCAAATGGAGTAAATAGTCTGGAATTTGTCAACTATGTTCCTCAGTTAAAGTACAATCTGATGAGTGTTTCACAGATTTGTGACAAGGACTTTTGTGCTTTATTCAATTCAAAAGAATGTCTTATCTTAAAGCCGGGAGTGGTGATTCCGGAAGAACTCATTCTCATGCGTGCTCCCAGAAGATACAACACATACAGCTTGGATATGAACAACCCATCGGGAATTGAATCATGTTTTCTCTCAAAGGCTTCCGAAGATGAATCTTTCCTGTGGCATAAGAGGTTGGGACATGTCAACTTCAAAACAATGAACCGACTGGTTCGAGGCAACCTAGTCACTGGATTACCTCTCAAAGATTTCACTCCTATGGAATACTGTATTTCATGTTCCAAGGGAAAACAACATAAATCTTCACATAAGCCTAAGACCACCAATTCCATTGACTCTCCTCTCCAATTGCTTCACATGGATCTTTTTGGTCCAGTTAGTGTCATGAGTCTTGGACGAAAGTCATACTGTCTGGTGGTAACAGATGACTTTTCTCGATTCACTTGGGTATTTTTCTTAGCTAAAAAGGATGAGACGCCAGAGATTTTAAAGACCTATCTGCTTCAAATTGAAAACATCTTCCGTTTAAGTGTGAAGACTATCCGTAGCGATCATGGAACTGAATTTAAGAATGCAACTCTTGATTCCTTCTGTGAAAGCAAAGGAATTTCTCGTCAATTTAGTGCACCTCGTACTCCTCAACAAAACGGTGTAGCTGAAAGGAGAAACCGCACTTTAATTGAAGCTGCACGAACTATGATTGTTGACTCTAAGCTTCCCGTGACTTTCTGGGCTGAGGCAGTCAACACTGCATGCTTCGTGCAAAATCGGGTTCTCATCACTAAAAGCTGCAACAAGACACCAT
The DNA here is from genome assembly GCA_023525975.1 of Smallanthus sonchifolius. Classification (NCBI taxonomy): domain Eukaryota; kingdom Viridiplantae; phylum Streptophyta; class Magnoliopsida; order Asterales; family Asteraceae; genus Smallanthus; species Smallanthus sonchifolius. Next base: position 28,416,783 of record CM042031.1, read on the forward strand.
ATGAGATCATGTACAAGCGCAAGCCAGTTATTGATTTCTTCAGAAAATTTGGGTGTGTGTGCACGATGCTAAACACTTCAGATCAGCTCAACAAGTTTGAAGCCAAAGCTGATGAATGTTATTTTGTTGGTTATTCCTCCAATCAACGTGCTTTTCGTGTCTATCATAAGCAGAAAAGAATAGTGCTGGAGTCCATTGATATCAATTGGCATGAAAATAATCACACGGACGCAGGAGATGGTCCCAATTGGCTATTTGACGTTGATTCAGTTTTTAAATCATTTAATCTTCCTGATTTCTCAATTGACTCAACTCATGCTAATCCTTATTTTTCTGTGAACAATTTAGGGAACTTAAATGATATAGGTTCTTCCTCATCTGCTCAGGTTGAAATTCCTGTGGTTGCAAATGCTGAATCTAATATGGAGTCTTCCGGTTCTGGTGCAACAAGTGAAACTGTTGAAGACAACTCCATTCCAACAGTAGATGTTGCACCACAATCATCTGCTGAAGATCCTATTAATGACATTGCCGATTCTCCTGCTGATATTCTTACCAATTTGGAAGAAGTCGTGGAAGAAGATGCAATTCCTCAACTGCGAATTCACAAGATTCATCCCACCAATAACATCATTGGACCACTCAATGTGGGTGTTAGTACCCGAAGTGCCTGTGAAGCATTTGAAAACAGCATGTTTTCCTGCTTCATCTCTCAAACTGAACCAAAGAACATTAAAGCAGCACTACTAGAAAACAGCTGGGTGGAAGCAATGCAGGAAGAGCTACAGCAATTCTCAAAGTTACATGTGTCGAATTTGGTGGATCTACCCAAGAACAAAGTGCCAATCGGTACTCGTTGGGTCTTTCGCAACAAAAAGGATGAAGGCGGCACTGTGATTCGTAACAAAGCACGTCTGGTGGTTCAAGGTTTCTATCAAGAAGAAGGGATTGACTACGAGGAAGTCTTTGCACCAGTGGCTCGCTTAGAAGCCATCCGAATGTTTCTCGCCTATGCAGCCTACATGGACTTCACCGTCCATCAAATGGATGTCAAAAGCGCATTTTTGTATGGAAAAGTTCAAGAAGAAGTGTATGTCAAGCAGCCACCGGGTTTCATTGATCCTAATTTTCCAGACCGTGTTTACAAGTTAGACAAAGCATTGTACGGTCTTCACCAAGCACCTCGTGCGTGGTATGAAACTTTATCAAAGCATCTGCTTGAAAATGGTTTCACACGAGGAGCAATTGACCAAACATTGTTCAAACGGAAGGAGGAAAAGGATACAATCATGGTGCAAATTTATGTGGATGATATCATTTTTGGCTCTACAAATCCCCGTCTCTGCAAAGAATTTGAAGAAGTGATGCGATCTAAGTTTGAGATGAGCTCCATGGGGGAAATGAAGTTCTTTTTGGGACTACAAGTTGATCAGTCTGAGTCAGGAATCCTTATCCATCAAGAAAAATACGTCAAAGAAATCTTGACCAAGTTCAAAATGGCTGATTCCCACCCTGTAAAAACTCCTGTGGAAGTTCGTCATTGTTTGACTCCTGATGTGGATGGTGAAAGCGTTGATCCGCATCTATATCGCTCCATGATAGGATCGCTCATGTATCTCAAGGCCAGCAGACCAGACATCATGTTTGCAGTTTGCTTATGTGCACGTTTTCAGGCTAATCCTAAACTCTCTCATTTATCTGCTGTAAAACGTATTTTGAGATATTTAAAATATAAGCCAAAATTGGGTCTGTGGTATCCTAAAACTGACTTGTTTGATCTTGTGGCTTATTCAGACTCAGACTACGGGGGTTGCAACTTAGACCGAAAATCCACTTCTGGAGGTTGTCAATTCCTTGGCAACCGCCTTGTCTCATGGCAATGTAAGAAACAGTTCACCGTTTCCCAATCCACCGCCGAAGCCGAATACATTGCCGCAGCCCTCTGTTGTTCCCAAGTCAGATGGATACACCATCAGATGCTTGACTATGGGATCACTTTTTATTCACTCGTCTTTTTCAAACACTATTCATCTTCTCCGTCTCTCTCAAACCTATCAAGCCCTGGTCTGAGTTGCAAATTATCAGTGTTATTCACCTGATTACCCCCGTTGTCACTGTCATCTCCATCATCAGGTAACTTTTCTCTATTTCATTTGATTGACCTTTGCGAATCGACAGACCTAGGGTTTCATATTTTCAAAATCTGTTTGACTGAATCATCATAGTCTCAGTCGTTTATGTGATTATCCGTGTTTGCATACATCTCCATCATCTGTGAACTCACTGTTTATGTGTATTCTTGTAGAAATCATTCTCAAATTCGGTAAGATGAAGCTCCGACTTTCACAGGCCACTCTAAAACCTTTCATTTAATTGTTTATATTGTCTGAGTATAATGAATCAATAAAGGAGGTGATGACGAAGGTGGTGATGGTGGTGCTAAGGAATCCAATTCAGAAGCAACAGAATCAGATTCTTTTGATTCCGATGACGCACCATCCCAGGCACACCCGAGGAAATCGGCACAGGTAACCCTGCCTGCGTCGTCTTCTAAAAGAAAGCGACAAAGCTCGAGCAACGAATATGAGCCGACCTCTGACTCTGACGCTGCTCTACAAAGACAAAGGCAAGAGAGTGCCAACAAGAAGAGGGGGGGATAGGCAAGAGGTTGCTATCCCAAGGGTTGTAGAGATCCCGACTGTGCAGCAAGTACAAGCCACGGCTGACAGTCCAGAGTCAGAATCTACCCCACCAGCAACAACTGTACAGAAGGAGGAGAAGGCCACTAGTACAAGGTAATGTGGCAGTCACGGCGGACACAGAGGAGATTCCTGTGACGATGACCCTCCCTACTCCAACCATCCAGGTGACAGTGACTACTCCACTTCTCATGGAGTCAGTCACCATCACCCCAACCATAACACCCACTCCCATCATTACATCCCCACTCCCACCTCACACCACTGAGCCGTCAGGTCAACCCTTCAACTATGGTGATTTCTCACAAGGGTTTGACTTTGACATAATCTTCTCCTCTCCCATCCATAATGCCGAAGCCTCATCATCTAGGCATTCTGATCCGAATGAAGCAAGGATCAATGTCTTAGAGACCCAAGTTGCTGGAATGTTGAAGACCATTCAAAAGTCAAAGGAGGAGTCTGATACTCAACAAGCACAGATTAATTCCCTGGCCGATGAAGTTAGGATTCTCCATAGCCAGAGAACAGGGACAAATGAGCAACTGAAGAATGTTATGGCACAGAACGAGATGCTAATGAAAACCAATGAAATGATTCTGGGCCACAGAACTTCACTTGAGCTAAGGCTGGATTTACAGAGAAAAGAGCACGAAGCGATGGTCAAATTAGTTGAAGAACTGACCAAGAAGCTTGATGCTCAGGGGGAGAAAGAGAAAGAGAAAGAAAAAGAGAAAGAGAAAGAGGAAGAAAAAGAGAAAGAGAAAGAGAAGGAGAAAGAGAAAGAAAATAAATCCACTGGTGCTGAGCCTTGTCATCTAGTCGACTTGACTAAGGATGATGATAAAGACAAGGATCCTGAAGTCGGTCCTAGTGGAGGTGAGCACCAAGCTTTGGCGATTGTGCCCATCTCTTATATTCCAATGGCTGAGGGGGAGTCTAGTCAGCAAGAGGGTGGTGATACCTCTGGTGGTGGTGGTGATAAAGGGAAGTCAGCGGCCGATGTGCTCAAGGACTTATCTGATGATGAGATCCTTTATCTTGAGCCTGACTATTCCAAAGAAGCACAAATCGATGCTCTCCTTAATCTGGAAGAAGGAGAGATCGACTCTGGTGATGACTGGAATAATGAAGATGAGGACGTGGTAATAGAGATTCCCAAGGGCGACGGGGAAGGAGTGTACGAGTTAGAGGATGGTGAGATCTTTGAAGTACCATCGCTCGAATCTCTGCTCGAAACAGGCTCAGTTGACATGGCAAGTAATGTTGAAGCTACAACTGAAGCCTCCCCAGTCGACCCTACACCTGTGGACCCCGAGGCACCAAAAGATAAAGACATGCCTTCTGCATCATCTAAGGGTCCAGCTCCCGTGTGGCAAAAGACGTCCATCACAGACAAGCACAGAGCTACATGTATGATCTTGGCTGTTAGGTTCGAGGAGGACAAGCAGTTGTTCGCCATCAAAAGATCTGGGGGGGGGGGTTCAATACTTGAAACCAACCAGTGAGGCGTTCAACTCTTTGCCCAAGTACGGCCTTGTGAACCTCGCAAACCGCGACCTGCTATGTCACTCAAGTCATGCAGTAGCAATGGGTTTGTGGGTAACACTACAGCGGGAAGCAAGATCAGGGAAATTCGAATACTTCAAGCCTCAAGTGCCCAAAAGAGTCAAGGATAAGCACGCTGTACATCCTGTGACTAAGAAGCACATAAAAAAATTGGTATACAAGCCAGTGCGATGTGAAACTAAGATTCCCCTGAGCAAGTTACCTCAGGATATTCTTGGTGACATGTGGTATTGGTACGTTGATCCAAAAACGGGCGAGGCTGTGGTTATGGGTAAGGGTAAGTCAGCAAGTGGAAACATGGTGCCAAAGGAAGTGATCAGGATATTTGATGAAGTCTGCTTCATCAACTTTTCTGTGAACGATCTGGAGGTACTAGCCGACAAGTACTGCATCCACACTGACGAATGGACAAAGCTTCTTTCTGCCAAATACGACAAGTTGATCAAGTTCTGCCTTGATTACAAAAAGAAGATGGAACCTAAGGATCCAGTGCTGTGAAGACTGAAGATTGAAGACTGAAGACGATGAAGATCCCGAGCTGTTGTTAAGGGGGAGTTTGTTGATGCACTTTCCTGTGACAACACTCTGGATAGAGTCTTAGTTTGTATTTCTAATGTCTGTAATTTGTCTTTGTAAGTAAGAGTCGTTATGTAATAGTTTATCGAGTTGTATTTACTTTTACATAATGTATGTTGCATTTCTTCTAAGTGTTTTGCGCACTTACATGTGCGCAGGAGAAAGCTCCTGCGTACTTAGCAAGTACGCAGGAAGACCCATGCGTACTTGTTAAGTACGCAAGAGCATTTGGTCCTGTGCACTTGCTAAGTGCGCAGGCATCAGGTCTATATAAATAGGTTTGGTTCACAGAGGATAAGTACACATAACTCATATCTTAGACGAACTCAGTTTGTTAAGTACGCAATTTGTAATCTCTCTGTAACCTTCGAGTGTTTATAATAGAAAGAGCTTTTATTGTGACTCTCGTGTTTGGTTTACTTTGTTTTAGTTAGACTCTCCGCCTAGTCACGGGTATTCCGCACCCGGTCCGACTAGTAGACCACTTGCATGCAACGATCCGACACACACGAAGGGACCTACATGATGATAGCTCAAGTGATGGTGAGAGTTTGCCAAGTGCTGATGAAGAGCATGATCAAGTACAAAATGTTGAGTTTGATATTGCATCTGGTGTATCTGAAGATGATACAGTATTAACTCAAAATTCTTCTGATGGTGCTGATTATGAAAATATTCCGATTGCAAAAGTCTTCATGGCAGATATGTCAGATCCTTCAAAGGTAAAAGATTCTGTCTGTCACATTTATTGCTCTAATTGCATCAGTATAAAAGATAAACTGCAAAAAGTAATGGATGATAATACAAATTTAATTTGTGATATGAAATCGATGCATTTAGTTAATCAAAAATTGAAAGATAATGATAAATTGTGTATAGATAGAATTGAGTCTTTGAAAAGAGATTTGAACTCTTTGGGATTGAAATATAAGGAATAAGCATATCATCTGGATATGGCTTATGCTGAGATTGAGAAGCGAAATGAAATTGTCGCACAGAAGAACAAAGAAAATTCTTATAAAGAATCTGAGGTGATCAAATTACATAGAAAGCTGGAAAATTTTGAAAATTCATCTGTGGTATTGGATTACTTTAATGCTAATGCTGATCCTACAAAGAGGGTTGCTGGAATTGGATTTGTTCCTCCACCATTCAATGCAAATTATGTGGTTGAACCAGAAATTATTCATGAAGAGGAAATTGATCCAAATACGGTGTTAAAAGTAAATCCAGTAACTGGTGAAGATATGATCTATGATTCTGATTCTGAGAATGAAGTTTTTGATGATAAAAAGGTTGAAGGCATTCCTAAGGAAGTGAAACTTGATGAACCAAAGGTAGTGAAAAATGTTACTCGTGATAGATGTATTTTAACAGAAGTTGATGAAGTGAAAGTTGATCAAACTAAACTTTCCAAAATGTTACAATCAAGTGGTTTTGTTGCTGCGGGTCATCAGAAGAAGAATTCATCAACGGTGACTAAACAAGTTTTTGTTCAAAAGAAGCCAGTCAACTATTCAGTAAAATCTTCTGAAGCTTGTTCATCGAAAGGGTTATCAAATTCAAGAAAAACTCCTTATATCAGAAATCATCAAGATAGAAGAGTTTGCTTTCACTGTAATAAGGCTGGTCATATTCTGATTCAATGTCCTTATAAGAATCAAGGAAAATTAAAGAGTGTTTCCTCACAACAATGTGTGGTGACGATTCTGAAAAGACCAAATGTGGGAAAGCCTACTTCTAGTGTTGTAAAGAATGTGCCTTGTCAATCATTTGCTAAATATTTGGGATTTAAGCAACATGATAAGCATATTTCTAAAACAGTTGTTTTTCAAAATAAGTTTGAAATTCCACATGTTGGAATTCCAAAAGATTCTCAAACTGAGGTCAAACTTTCTAGACCACAACGAAGAAGACTTAACAGAAAATTAAAGAAACTTTTGGAAATATCTGAATCTGATAATCATAAATCTAATAATGTTTTTCCAATTAATCATACTGTGTCTTCATTGAGAAGGTCTAATTGTGAATCTTATGTTCCAAAGGTTGATGACAATGTTGATTGTGAATTGCTTGAAGTTGTTTATTTTGATCCTTCTGGACGACCCAAGACCACAATGGCTTGGGTTCCTATTTCTAACTGATTTTCTTTGTTTATGTAGGGGCAACCAAGGAGGACTATCAACAATACGTGGTATGTGGATAGTGGTTGTTCTCGACATTTGACAGCGAATATTCGTTTGCTGGAAGATGTTATTAATATTGATGGTGGTTTTGTCGCTTTTGCTGGAAATAAAGGAGGGTACATAACTGGTCAGGGTACTTTGAAGAATGATAAAGTCAAATTTGAGAAAGTAAACTATGTGGAGCAACTTGAACACAATCTTTTGAGTGTATCTCAAGTGTGTGACAAGAAATTTTCATTTCATTTCAATGATTATGAGTGTTATATCTTGAAATCGGGCTTTGTTATTCCTGACGAATGGATTCTAATGAAGGCTCCGAGGAGAAATGGCACATATGTCCTAGATATGAGTGTTGCTACTACAACGGATTCAATTCCTACATGTTTACTTTCCAAGGCGTCTGAGTCAGATTCTATTTTGTGGCACAGGAAACTTGCTCACATCAATTATCGGAAAATGAATTATCTCGTGAAGAATGATCTGGTTATTGGTGTTCTGAAAATGAAATTTTTCGTTCCTGATGACTGTATTCCTTGCAAGAAGGGGAAACAACACAAGAAGTCCCACAAATCTAAGACAAAGAATTCTATTGTGACTCCTTTGGAGCTACTGCATAATGATTTGTTTGGACAGATTAGTATCAGGAGCATTGGCGGTAAATCTTACTGTCTGGTAGTAACAGATGATTTCTCTAGATTTTCATAGGTTAAGTTCCATGCTTCTAAAGCCAAAACCACAGAGTTGGTATAATTCTTAATCCTGGGTTTAGAGAATTTGTGCAAACAGAAAGTCAGAAGAATTAGGAGTGACAATGGCGGCGAGTTTAAAAATAGTAAGATGGGTTTATTTTGTCTTCAAAAGGGAATTCATCATGAATTTAGTGCGCCATATGTACCTCAACAAAATGGAGTTGCTGAACGAAAGAACAAGACTTTTGTTGAAACGACACATACGATGCTTGCAGATTCTAAGCTTCCAGTTACTTTTTGGGCTGAGGCTGTGAATACTGCGTGTCACGTTTTGAACAGAGTTTGACCGTTAAGCGACACAACAAGACATGCTATGAGTTGCTTAACAAATCGGAAGCCGAATCTAGAGTATTTACTACCTTTTGGTAATCCATGCACCCTGTTGAAAGTTAGAGATGTCTCAACCAAATTCAGTGCTAAGGCTATTGAAGGGATCTTTCTGGGGTATGTTGCAAATTCTCCTACCAAGAGGGTTTATAACAAAGAAACTCGTCAGGTTGAATAATGGTTTCATATTGACTGTTCTAATCGGTCTTTACCTCAAATAGCGATTGGACCAGACTGGGCTTTTGATTATGAGAATTTATTCAAGTCTTTTTAATTACCTTCTGATATTTCTCCTGAGGAAGCTGCTGTATTATATGATTCATGATAGGATGCACAGAATAGTGGTTTTCTACCGACTGCAGTTCCACAATCATATGTTCCCTCTACATCTGCTCCAGATCCTAATGTTGCTTCTTGTTCGGGAACACAAGAGTCTGATAGTGAGGACGACAATGTTATTTTCCAAGATTCTTCTGCTGATCCTTTGTTAGTTGATGAACTTTCTAATTCGACACAGGCTTAGGGGGAGATTCCTACAAATCTAGACTCGGAGATACCAGTTAATCATGATATGTCTTATCAATCTGATACAACTCAAGTTGATGTGTTGCCGGTTCCTGAGGTTGCATCAATCAAGGAACTCAAAGCTCATCCGATTACAAATATCATTAGAAATTTGCGATATGGAGTGCAAACGCGTTCTATTATTGAAAACACTTGCTTGTATACATGTATTAAGGATACTGGTGTTCTTGATGTATGCTCACATTTATGTTTTATTTCTCAGGTCGAACCATAGAATGTCGAAATGGCGTTACGTGATAACAATTGGATAGAGGCCAGACATAATGTTCGTTGTGTGTATTTGTTCCAGATTCCAAGCAAAAACAAAAGAGCCTCATTTGATTGCAGTAAAGAGAATCTTTCGTTATCTGAAAGGAAAACAAAGATTGAGACTATGTTTCCACATGGTTCTAACTTTGAATTCAATGCATACACTGATTCTGATTTTGGTGGTTGTTGTTTGGACAGGAAATCTACTACAGGTGGTTGCAAGTTCTTGGGTAATCGTCTAGTTTCCTGGCAATGCAAAAAGCAAACTACGGTCTCCATTTCAACATGTGAAGCAGAATACATTGTTGCTGTAAGTTGGTGTTCACTGATCTTGTGGACCCAACATCAATTAAGAGACTACGGTTTGAATTTTACAGGAACCCCCATGTTTATTGATAATAATGCTAGAATGTCTATCACAAATAACCCTGTTAAGCACAGTAAAACAAAGCACATTGAAATTAGATATCATTTTATTCGTGACTGTGTAGATAAAAAGTTGATTGAGCTGGTGAAGGTACATACATATGATAATTTTGCTGATCTTTTTACCAAGGCATTTGATCGTACCAGGTTTGAATTTCTAATCAAAATGATCGGTATGTTCGATCCCTAATAAAAGTTTTTAAAAAACAATTTTTCATGGGAGATTTTGTTTTAAATTTCTTTTATTGCTTTATTACATTTCTGCATTTTAAATTTCTGTCAAAAATTGTTATTTATAAAAATTCAAAAACAAAATGAAAAATATAAAATTGACATCATTTGAAGTTAGAGAAGAAATGATAGTACATCAGTGAATAGTTCATTACACATGATCATAGTAGACCTTTGATATATGATAGTTTAAAGTAAATTGATTTTATCTAAATTTCAAAGTCTGCATAAATGAGAAATGATAGTGTTTTGAATGCTCTAATCTTGATAATATGTTTTAATTTGAATATGAGTTTGAAACTTGAATTGTCAATAGACTAGAAGCGTTTTTGAACCAATAGTAGTGTGAAAATTAAATATGATATGATTACTTCTGTGATTTGAATCCATTATATGCATGTGTGTGTGTGTAAAAGATCATTATCAGATAAAGAATATATGGTTTTAAGAATTCCATGAGACCAATATCGAATTATGTCTTTAGCACAATCTCTTTCAGTTCACTTCACTGCCTATGCCCCGAAAAACATGCAATGTGTTGCTTAACTAAGATATGTTTTCTAACAACATCTGTTGGAACATATACTAGCCCTTGGATCAGTTAGATATATCATCTATTCTGATTTCATTAAAATTTATCCAGATAATAGTTGGATCCTCCTACCTGAATCTATTGATTCTCATTATAAAGCCAATTCATTAGAATCTTTTGATTCAGAATCATCCTGATTCTTATATCCTTTGGGATCTGCTATTCTATACTTGTGCTAATATAGATAATTTCATCTTGGAGATTGATCTAATCTTGCAATAAACTGTGTATGTCTTGAAGATAGTGCAAATTTAAATTTCTGTTGGTATATATGTGGGGTACACGATGTTTTTCATCTAAATGGTACTAACTCACATGAAATTGGAAGAAAAATGCTTATAGTTTCAAATTATATAATATTGACAACTTAAGAATTCATGCTTTGTGTTACAAATTCGGTATGAATAATTGAGCATTTCATAACATGATCTTGTTTACTTTGAAATTTATCGCGTATCATTTCAAGTATTATTCAAATTGATTGAAAAGTTGAAAAGTGAATATGATGGATTTATGAATATTCATTGCAAAAATTACATAAAAAATGAAAAATATATGAGTTACATAAGAATGAGTTTGATTGTTTCATATCATAGGTTACCCATAGTTGATAATAGACTGTGTGATGAATTGCTCATATACTGATATGATCTTCTTGCTCATGATGTTCATCCAAAAATATGTGTTTCAGTTTGCTCAGATAAAAACCAAAAATATGTGATTCTGTTTATACAGATAAAATCCAAAAATAGTTTGTTTCTATCTTCCATGAAAATTTTATTCTTTATTACAATGACTCGGGATTGGATCGGATACAAGCTACAGATGGAAGTTCACAAGAGTGTGACGTGTTGAAAGTGACGAAATTGTTCAAGGCAAAGGTTTGAAGCAAACTTAATATGTTCGCCTGTTTCTGATTAAGCGAACTTAATATGTTCGCCTGGGTCTTGTTAAGCGAACTTAACAAGTTCGCCTAATGAAGCGAACTTAATTGTGTGAATAAATATTTTGTTCAGGCGAACTTATCCTTATTACCATTTTCACTGTGGGAGCGAACTTCTTTGAGCAAACTTACTGGTTTTAGCGAACTTGTAAAATTTTGAACTAGGGTGTTTTGATTGAAATTTTCGTGTTTGTTTCTGGATCGGTTTTGAATCGCGAGTCTATCTAAGGTAATTTCATGGATTTTTATCAGTTAAATCGATAGGAAATTGCTTTTTTAACTCTATGTTCGTCGTATTTTGAGGTTCTTACGCTTGTCTGAGTAACTCAAGTTTATCTGGGTGTAAATCTTGAAATTGAAACTTAATAGTGTTTAGTTGTTGTGAACCGATTCTTACATTGTGTTTGATTTGAAAATATTTGACAATTTGAACTTTTTGGATTCTGATGTTGAATTTGTATCGATAAACTGGTTCAGGCGAACTTGTTTGTCACACCCCGACCGATGGCGGAATCATCGGGGCGGGACATGTAGACTGTTCATAAGCACAAGGTTGACTAAATTGAAATAAATTAAACATCAAATTTCATTGCAAGTAATCCAAACACAACCAAATCCAAGATAGAAACCAAAATGAAATACATAGAGTTCTTTTATTTAAATTAACTAAGTCCAAGCCTATGTGTAGCACATCTTGACCAATCTCACACATTAGAACCTGAAACATGAATAAAATAAAGTCAACTAAAAAGTTGGTGAGTATAACACAGGTTTGTATATAGATAGCATATACTTTGTAAAACAAATTCATACATAACATGATAAATAAGGCATTTATGGGGAGCAGCTATTGTGTAACCAAGTACAATCAAACCTTTGTAACTAGCATGCAAAATTGTGTTGTCGATATCAATCACCCCAATCTGGGTGGGTTTGTCAGACTCAATAGATCTATCATTGAAAACCGTCGGCTTGAAAAGTTAATGATTGCACATAATCGCATACAAAAGTTAGCACACATAGCACTCGGGCATAAAGCTCAAATTTGTACACATGAATGTAAATAGGATTTGTACTTGTGTTGTTTGTGTAAATGTAAACATGTAATTTGATAGAGTTCACGTTTCACCCCAAAAGTGTAAAAGAGTAAAAGGGGCTATGTATACTCACTTGGTTTGAAGGCGTAGCTAACAAAGATACTAGATAGAGTAAAGATCCTTGAAATGCACGAGTTAACCTAAAGTGTAATGTATATGGTATTAATAGTGTGCACAAAACTTTAAGTCTAAAGTTGCATTTGGACTTGTGTAAAAAGTCATTGATTTGTAATTGAAAGTATTGAATAAAATATAAAGATTGAAAGAATATTTTTAGAGTATTTTGATTAAGGTTTGAGTTTGAATAATTAAATAAGTAATGTAAATAATTATTGTTTATGAAAACATTGTAAGTATTAGTTATACTTTAGTATAAATAATTAATTGTTTTTGTTTAAATATAAATTAAATAAATAATCATTTCTTTATTTATTTATTTATAATATATGTAACGTAACCATTAAAATACTTTTTAAGGTTTAACAATAAATGTAAATTAAATTTTATAAACTTTAAATAAATAATTTTCTATTTATTAAATATTTGTTCTTTCTAAATAGGATTAAATGCAATTTTATAAAAATCAACTATTTTCATTTTGTAATTTAATCAGAATATATTTATTGTTTGAAAAATATATAAAATTATAATTCTGTAAAGAATTTAATTCACACACGACCGTGCCTGGGAAGGACACGATCGTGCTCGAACCACGGGGGCGACCATGCTAGTCAGGGCGCGATCGTGTTAATCAAACAGAATGCACAATTGGATTGTTCTCTAGGCACGATCGTGTTCTGGACTAGGCACGACCGTGTCTAGGGTTTTGAGGCATGACCAAGTCTAGCCAAAGGCATGACCGGGTCTGAGTGTGTGAGGCACGACCGCGCTGGTATTTGGCGCGACCGTGTCTCATGAAGCACGACCGCACTAGAATACTAGCGCGACCGTGTTTGTTCCAAAATAGGAACAAATTGACTGATTCTTATAATGTTAACATTGGATTTCATAGGGTTTTCATCTGTATATTTATTACGAGTATTTTAGGATACATTAATTGTATTTTAAACATGTTCAAGGTTGGATTCGATTAAATCTATTTTGAACGAACACTAGACTCCGGTTCGTGATGATTCCCATATTGTAAGCCCAAATTAGATTAGGGCTTTTGATTAGTAGACTAAAACGTAAGTGTGAGAGGTTTCAATTACCCGGAAGGGCGACGAATTGATAGTGTTCGGTAGAGAGAAATTTCGGCGACGAAGGGTTCTGTCTCCGGCGTCCTCTGCTGCAATTCCGACTAGACCAGCGTGTCCAGAGCCTTATAGAGGATCGATGGTATGTTGGCTTGGAAGAATTGTAATCGAATTGGTGAATTTGGTGATTTCGTGAGAGAATTTGGTGTTTATGAGGTAATTCGATGATAATAAGTTCATTTGTTGTAATGGTGATGATTAAAGGGCTTAATGGAGTTTGTTAATGACGAAAACGTGTAGAACGGTTATGAAACTGAACGTTCCTGTGATTAAAGGTCTGCATTTACGTTTCAACTGATGAGAGGCGCGACCGTGCCAATATGAGGCGCGACCATGCCAAGGCACCGGGCGCGACCGTGCCAAGGCACTTGGCGCGACCGTGCCAGAACGAGGCGCGACCGTGCCTATTGGGGTTTCTTGTAAATTTCCAACATCAGAACTTGTAACTTTGGTCTTTGACATATTTGTGTAAATAGATACTTATGTAGTGTTCTAGTAGGTTATAACCGTGTAAAATTTGCGGATTAACATTGAAATATGGTATTTAATTGATGGTACGAATAGAACAAAACAGTGCACTAGAATTTGGTTTGAAATGCATTACATTGAATTTGAAATACGGATACTAAAAATCAGAAATGTTACAGTCTCCCCATGTTGAGGGAATTTCGTCCCGAAATTTAGTTAGAGGAAGCGACGACATCGGTAAAAAGGTGGGGGTACTTGAGCTTCATTTAGTCCTCTCGTTCCCAAGTGAATTCAGGACCTCACTTAGACTCCCAACGAACTTTGACAATAGGAATACGACTTCGCTTGAGTTGCTTGATTTCATGATCCATAATTTCTACCGGTTTCTCAACGAAGTGCATCGTTTCATCAATGTGCACGTCATCAAGCGGTATATGGAGATTCTCATCAGCGAGACATTTCTTCAGATTAGATACATGAAATGTAGGATGCACATTGCCAAGAGATGGAGGTAATTCGAGTTTGTAAGCCACTTTCCTAATCCTTTCAAGGATTTTGAATGGACCAACATAGCGAGGGGCTAATTTGCCTTTATTTCCAAAGAGAATCACACCCTTCCACGGAGACAACTTAAGAAGAACCAGGTCACCGACTTGGAATTCCAAGGGTTTTCGACGTTTATCGGCATAACTCTTTTACCGACTTCTCGCTGTTCGGATGTTGTCACGGATTTGAATAATCTTGTCGGATGTTTCTTGAATTAGCTCGGGACCGGTGATTTGTGCTTCACCAATCTCGTTCCAACAGATAGGAGAGTGACACTTGCGACCATAGAGAGCTTCAAATGGAGCCATGTTAATACTCGTGTGGTAGCTATTATTGTAAGAGAACTCAATTAGAGGTAAATGTGAATCCCAATTGCCACCAAAATCGATTACACAAGCTCTAAGCATGTCTTCAAGAGTTTGGATTGTCCGCTCGGTTTGACCATCAGTTTGGGGATGGTAAGCCGTGCTCAAGTCCAATCGTGTGCCAAGAGCAGATTGAAGAGATTGCCAAAATCGAGAAGTGAACCGGGTATCTCGATAAGATATTATGTTCAAGGGAACACCATGACGGCTCACAATTTCGTCGATGTAAATTCGGGCTAGTTTCTCAACCCGATAGTCTTCACGGATAGGCAAGAAATGAACAGATTTGGTGAGACGATCAATGATTACCCAAATGCTATCATAACCACTCAAGGTGCGAGGGAGTTTGGTAATAAAATCCATGGCTAGGTTCTCCCATTTCCACAAGGGAATTTCCGGTTGTTCAAGTAATCCGGAAGGACGTTGGTGTTCGGCTTTGACTTTGGAACACGTTAGACATTTGGCAACATAGTGAGCAATATCCTTTTTCATACCGGGCCACCAATATTGTTGGCGAAGATCTTAGTACATTTTATCCGCACCAGGATGAATAGAATAACGAGACTTGTGAGCCTCGTTCATGAGAAATGTACGGAGATCATCGCAATCGGGAATGCAAATACGGTTCAAGTAATAAAATAAGCCATTGGGTTTTGATTCAAGTAGAAGTTCAACACCACACGACATTTCCTCGTACATGTTACCCTTGGTGACTGAGACGTGTTGAGCTTCTAAGATGCGGATTTGAATATCGGTTTGAATTCGGGCACAATGAAGCATAACATGGTCCTTTCGACTCAAAGCTTCGGCTACAACATTCGCCTTGCCGGGATGGTAACGAATCTCGCAGTCATAGTCGTTAAGGAGTTCAACCCAACGTCGTTGCCTCATATTGAGTTCTTTTTGGTTGAAGATATGTTGAAGACTTTTGTGGTCGGTGAACACCACACATTTTGTGCCATAGAGATAATGTCTCCAAATCTTCAATGCGAATACAACCGCACCCAACTCGAGATCGTGCGTCGTATAATTCTTCTCATGAATCTTAAGTTGCCTTGACGCATAAACGATTACTTTGCCTCGTTGCATGAGAACGCAACCGAGACCTTGGTTAGAAGCATCATAGTAGACAACTAGATCATCATTCCCACCAGGGAGAGTCAAAATGGGAGCATTGCACAACTTTTTCTTGAGGGTTTTGAAAGCTTCTTCTTGTTTTGGTCCCCATTCATAAGTCTTACCCTTGTGGGTCAAAGCGGTAAGGGGGACAACAATCTTAGAGAAGTTTGAGATGAAACGACGGTAATATCCCGCAATACCAAGAAATGAACGAACTTCAGTGGAAGTCTTCGGGGCATTCCAATTCTTAACCGTTTCGATTTTAGCAGGGTCAACATGAATTCCCTTGTCGTTGACGATATGACCAAGAAATTGAACTTCTTTTAACCAAAATTCACATTTGGAGAATTTGGCATATAGTTGTTCTTTCTTCAAGAGATCCAACACCAATCTAAGATGTTGCTCATGATCGGTTTTAGTCTTGGAATAGATTA
The DNA here is from genome assembly GCA_023525975.1 of Smallanthus sonchifolius. NCBI lineage: Eukaryota > Viridiplantae > Streptophyta > Magnoliopsida > Asterales > Asteraceae > Smallanthus > Smallanthus sonchifolius. The sequence continues at coordinate 28,433,197 of CM042031.1, forward strand.
AGATGTCATCGACGAAAACGATCACGAACTTATCAAGGTACGGTTTGCACACACGATTCATGAGGTCCATGAAAACTGTGGGTGCATTGGTTAGTCCAAAAGGCATAACCATTAACTCGTAATGACCATACCTTGTTCGGAAGGCAGTCTTTGGAATATCGTCTTCTTGCACACGGAGTTGGTGATAACCAGATCGAAGATCAATCTTCGAGAAGCAAGTGGAACCTTGAAGTTGATCAAAGAGGTCATCAATTCTAGGTAAGGGATAACGGTTTTTGATAGTAAGCTTGTTGAGTTCGCGGTAGTCAATACACATACGAAATGATCCATCCTTCTTTTTGACGAATAAGACTGGTGCACCCCACGGTGAATGACTTGGACGAATGAATCCCTTGTCGGAGAGCTCTTGAAGTTGACTTGCAAGTTCTTGCATTTCAGAAGGTGCAAGACGGTAAGGAGCTCTAGCCACGGGGTTAGCTCCGGGCACAAGATCAATGCGAAATTCTACTTGACGAATGGGTGGAAGACCGGATAAGTCTTCGGGGAATACTTCAGGAAAATCTCGGATAATGGGGATATCTTGAATACTCTTCTTTTTGACATCCTTTTGAACAATATGAGCTAAGAAGGCTGCATACTTCTTTCGTAAGTACTTTTGAGCGGTAGTGCATGACATCAATTTAAGTCCTTTACAAGGCTTTTCACCAAAGACTCTTACGGTTTCTCCCGATGGTAGAGGTATTTGGATGCACTTCTCGAACCGATGACTTCGGCATGATGATTTGATAGCCAATCCATGCCTATGATGATATCAAAACTTCCTAGTGGCATTGGTACAAGATTGATTGAAAATGTATGTTCATTAAGTTCTAGAGAACAGTCATAGATAATAGACTCAATTGTAAGGGAGTCACCATTTGCAATTTCGACGGTAAAGGTTTTCTCTAATTGGGATCGTGTCTTTGCAAGTAAAGGCTCAAAATTAAGTGACACAAAACTTTTATCGGCACCGGTATCAAATAAAATGGAGGCATATTGACTATTTACATGGAACGTACCATTGACCACATCATTGTTGGCTTGAGCTTCATTGGCGTTTATGTTGAAAGCACGCCCACGAGCTACACCTTGTCTAGCATTGGCCAATCTTAGGCATTGATCACGGAAATGGTTCGCGTTACCACATTCATAACATGCACGCCCATTTGCAATAGCGGGAGCACCTTGATTAGTCACTTGGGTATTGGTTTGGTGGGTTGACTTGGCCCGCAAGAGCATTGGCCCTACAAACATTTACCGTATGGCCATATCTCTCACAATAAGTACAAAGGCGACATGGGATGCTTTGAGGATGATGGTAGTTGCAGGTGGTATAAAGTGGGTAGATTCCAACATATGGATTTTTGGCCGGTGCTTGAACCATATGTGCAGCTTGGTTAACAGGAATAGCAGGAGTGACCACAGCAAAATTTCTAGCCTTTCTCTTCTTATTGTGTCGGGAAGGCTCAGCTGTGGCTTCTTTGTTGTGGGTAGGAGGAGTTGCGGTGTCAGAAACTTTCTTGGTGCCCATTTTAGTAAGTGTTCCCGCTTTCACATGGTTATCGGTTAAGGTGGCGGATAAGCGGATAGCATCCTCTAGTGTTGCGGGATTCCTTCCTAGGACAGTATCTTGAATTTGCCTAGGTAGTCCCCCAATATACTTTTCAATGCAGCGGGACAGAGGAGTGACCATGTGGGGCACAAGAAGACTCAACTCATGGAATCAAGTCGTATACACCAAGTTTTCACCACTATCTTGGGCAAGATCCCAAAATTCGGCTTCAAATTTCTTTACTTCATTTCGAGGACAGAATTCCTCGGTCATTAGCCTTTTAACCTCATCCCAAGGTACGGCCATTGCCACATCCACTCCTCTATTTCTTTTCTCCCCATTCCACAACGTGAGTGTCCGTTTTGTAGGACACTTGTGGCATGACGAACACGAAGGTTGTCGGGACAGTCACTATTGAGAAAGGTATTCTCAATACTTTCGAACCATTGAAGAAGTCCGGTAGCTCCTTCGGTACCATAGAACTTGAGGGGATTACACGAGTTGAAATGCTTGAAGGTGCATTGAGATGGGTTGGCACCACCATTTCCACCATTACCACCATTCCCACCATTACCACCATGGTTACCATTGGCAGCACCATTAGCTTGAGTGAGTTGAGTTACGAGTTGTGTAAGGATGGTAGCAATGTTGGTGTTGGCCACGGGAGCACGACGAGGAGGCATTCTACAGATTTTCACAAGTCAAGAAAAGATGTAAGAACTTATGAATGTTACATGGATTTAAAAGGATGAGATAATAAATTAAAATAGTAAATCATAGTTTGGATTGTACTCAAATAGTGATATAATCACTTGAATACTATGACACATTAAGGTTAATTAAACTCATATAATTTTCAAGGAGACATGCTTTAGCCTATAAGTAAACACTCATCCCGGGTATTCCCAGGAAAGCATACGGGTCCCTCGGTTGACTGGGATTTATGCGAAATGCTTTCCTAGACAGAAAACCCAAAATACAGGTGTCACTCTTCCATATTGCACGTGTCCTCGAATAATTAACAAAGCTTAAAAAACTTAACGAGGAAATAAAGAAAATTTTATGGATTTAGCTTCATGAAGTTTCTACATGCTTAGAAAGATAAAGATATAGAAGAAGATAAGAATATTATGAGGTTTTAGGATATAGGAAAGGATATTGTTTATTTAATTTATCATTTAAGTATAAACTAATAAGTCATGGATTTTTAACAATTAAGTCATCAAATAAAATAATAACTAATCATAGTAAGCATGTAGCACATAATCATATAAACATGAAGCATAGCATAGGTAGGTGTCCTAAAGTTATAGTCTAGGTCAAGGTGTCTAATAACCTAATTCCCTATAACCAAGTCTCTGATACCAATCTGTCACACCCCGACCGATGGCGGAATCATCGGGGCGGGACATGTAGACTGTTCATAAGCACAAGGTTGACTAAATTGAAATATATTAAACGTCAAATTTCATTGCAAGTAATCCAAACACAACCAAATCCAAGATAGAAACCAAAATGAAATACATAGAGTTCTTTTATTTAAATTAACTAAGTCCAAGCCTATGTGTAGCACACCTTGACCAATCTCACACATTAGAACCTGAAACATGAATAAAATAAAGTCAACTAAAAAGTTGGTGAGTATAACATAGGTTTGTATATAGATAGCATATAGTTTGTAAAACAAATCCATACATAACATGATAAATAAGGCATTTATGGGAAGCAGCTATTGTGTAACCAAGTGCAATCAAACCTTTGTAACTAGCATGCAAAATTGTGTTGTCGGTATCAATCACCTCAATCTGGGTGGGTTTGTCAGACTCGATAGATCTATCATTGCAAACCGTCGGCTTGAAAAGTTAATGATTGCACATAATCACATACAAAAGTTAGCACACATAGCACTCGGGCATAAAGCTCAAATTTATACACATGAATGTAAATAGGATTTGTACTTGTGTTGTTTGTGTAAATGTAAACATGTAATTTGATAGAGTTCACGTTTCACCACAAAAGTGTAAAAGAGTAAAATGGGCTATGTATACTCACTTGGTTTGAAGGCGTAGCTAACAAAGATACTAGATAGAGTAAAGATCCTTGAAATGCACGAGTTAACCTAAAGTGTAATGTATATGGTATTAATAATGTGCACAAAAGTTTAAGTCTAAAGTTGCATTTGGACATGTGTAAAAAGTCATTGATTTGTAATTGAAAGTATTGAATAAAATATAAAGATTGAAAGAATATTTTTAGAGTATTTTGATTAAGGTTTGAGTTTGAATAATTAAATAAGTAATGTAAATAATTTTTGTTTATGAAAACATTGTAAGTATTAGTTATACTTTAGTATAAATAATTAATTGTTTTTGTTTAAATATAAATTAAATAAATAATCATTTCTTTATTTATTTATTTATAATATATGTAACGTAACCATTAAAATACTTTTTAAGGTTTAACAATAAATGTAAATTAAATTTTATAAACTTTAAATAAATAATTTCCTATTTATTAAATATTTGTTCTTTCTAAATAGGATTAAATGCAATTTTATAAAAATCAACTATTTTCATTTTGTAATTTAATCAGAATATTTATTGTTTGAAAAATATATAAAATTATAATTCTGCCAAGAATTTAACTCACACACGACCGTGCCCGAACCACGGGGGCGACCATGCTAGTCAGGGCGCGACCGTGTTGATCAAACAGAATGCACAATTGGATTGTTCTCTAGGCACGATCGTGTTCTGGACTAGGCACGACATTGTCTAGGGTTTTGAGGCATGACGTAGTCTAGCCAAAGGCATGACTTGGTCTGAGTGTGTGAGGCACGACCGCCCTGGTATTTGGCGCGACCGTGTCTCATGAAGCACGACCGCGCTAGAATACTAGCGCGACCGTGTTTGTTCCAAAACATGAACGAATTGACTGATTCTTATAATGTTAACGTTGGATTTCATAGGGTTTTCATCTGTAGATTTATTACGTATATTTTGAGATACATTAATTGTATTTTAAACATGTTCAAGGTTGGATTCGATTAAATCTATTTTGAACGAACACTAGACTCCGGTTCGTGATGATTCCCATATTGTAAGCCCAAATTAGATTAGGGCTTTTGATTAGTAGACTAAAACGTATGTGTGAGAGGTTTCAATTACCCGGAAGGACGACGAATTGATAGTGTTCGGTAGAGAGAAATTCCGGCGACGATGGGTTCTGTCTCCGGCGTCCTCTGCTACAATTCCGACTAGACCTGCGTGTCCAGAGCCTTATAGAGGATCGATGGTATGTTGGCTTGGAAGAATTGTAATCGAATTGGTGAATTTGGTGATTTCGTGAGAGAATTTGGTGATTATGAGGTAATTCAATGATAATAAGTTCATTTGTTGTAATGGTGATGATTAAAGGGCTTAATGGAGCTTGTTAATGACGAAAACGTGTAGAACGGTTATGAAACCGAACGTTCCTGTGATTAAAGGTCTGCATTTACGTTTCAACTGATGAGAGGCGCGACCGTGCCAATATGAGGCGCGACCGTGCCAAGGCACCGGGCGCGACCGTTCCAAAGTAAGGCGCGCGACCGTGCCAAGGCACTTGGCGCGACCGTGCCAGAACGAGGCGCGACCGTGCCTATTAGTGTTTCTTGTAAATTTCCAACATCAGACCTTGTAACTTTAGTCTTTGACATATTTGTATAAATAGATACTTATGTAGTGTTCTAGTAGGTTATAACCGTGTAAAATTTGCGGATTAACATTGAAATATGGTATTTAATTGATGGTACGAATAGAACAAAACAATGTACTAGAATTTGGTTTAAAATGCATTACATTGAATTTGAAATACGGATACTAAAAATCAGAAATGTTACATTGTTCAAGCGAACTTGTTTAGGCGAACTTATTATGTTCGCCTCTTGCATCACTAAGCGAACTTATTAAGTCCGCCTAAGGGCTAAGCAGTGTTTGGACTTGTAATTTTTTTTTGTGTGTGAAATTTTTTTATGTTTTTTTCTTTTATTTATTATATGACTAATGTGTGTTCTCTGTCCAATACATTTACAGATGGCTCGTCGTGTTGAGTACAAACATAATCAAGTGGCGTTGTTAGATCCAAATATGTCTGAGGCTGTTAATTTCCAAGAATTATCAATTTCTTGAATCGTTCACGTTTACATGTGGCCTTATCCGCAGATCCGTACATCAGCTTACCGTATATACAACAATTTTGGGATACAGTACATCAAGACACAGATGTTGAACCTCATGTCCTTCGTGCAACGGTGAATAATACAGAGGTAGCTATTTCAGTGGACACTATTCATGCTGCTTTGGCATTGGGAGGTGCTAATGAAGATCCTATGTCTTATCCTGGAACACTGATTATGGGGTGTTTTCAGAGGATGGGTTACAGAGGCAGATCAAATGATACTCAAGCACGAAAAGGTGGTTTAATTGGAGAATAGAGGTATTTTATGCACGTAATCATCCAATGTTTATCTCCAAGAAAGTCTAGTACCGATGGTTTGAAGAGTGCGTTACAAGCTGCAATGGTTGCATTAACCCTGAACAAACGGTTTAACTTTGCTTTATATATATACCATGAGTTGGTCATGCAAATCAATCCTCCAGAAGGTCAAGGGTTTCTTGTGTACCCTAGGTTCTTGCAAATGATTCTGAACCTTTTAATTCCAGATTTACCACAACATCCAATACGTTTGACCTTGACTCATATGTCCAAAAGAATCTTTACCGATTGTACTAAGGTTAAACAACAAAATGTTGCTTTGATTCTAGTTCCGACTCCTTTGTTTGATTATTTAATCAATCCTAATTATATTGAGCCTCCTAATGATAATTGGTTTCATCCTGTGGAGTTAGTTCAAGGACAAGTCCAGAATCAAGTACAACAACCATAACAAGTTCAAGCTCCGGTACAAGCACAACAACAAGTTCCTATTCCACAACAACAAGTTCCTATTACACAACAACAAGTTCCTATTCCACAACAACAAGTTCCTATTCCTCAAGTACAGGTTCATATTCATGTTAATGAACCAGTTCAGGAAGATGTTGCTCAAGGAAATGAACAAGATTTAGGTATGAATATGGAAGATTTTGATAATGAAGCTGTGAACTCACCTATTCATGAAGCTGAAGGGAATGTGGTTGATACGAGTTCCGGTGATACCATTTTACCTGATTCTGAGGCTACTGACTCTGATTCGTCTAGAGATTTTAGCTCAGATCATTATGAGAGACTGATTGCTTTGCCATTGGCAAATGCGGGGAAACGCATTAAATTTAAAGCCAGAAAGCCGAGGTGTAAGTCTGTTTAGAATCCTCCTTCTGGATCAGTACTTGGAAAGAGAACACTAATCGATGAGAGCTCGGATTCTGATAGTGATGCACATCCGGTTCCAAAAGCTCAGAAGCTTATGTCTGCTTCTATTACTGCTGCACATTCATCTCAAGGTGTTGAGGATGCTACTTTTGTTGTTTCCTTACCGGTTACACCTCCTTCATTTACACATCCGTCTCCTGTGATTACTCTTGTTCCTACGGTTTCTAAATCTTCTACTGGTACTTCAAAGCCTTCTGATTCTGAAAGGATTACCTTCCTTGAATCACAGGTGCTTGCATTGCAGACTCAGGTAGATACTCTTGTGACTACTGATACTCAGAGATAGTTGGTTCTTTAGACTCAAGCTACACAGATTGCTGACATGCAGTTATTGGTATCCAAACTTGTTGAGCGTCTTGACGCTCAGGGGGAGTTAAGGATACATGATACTTGTAATGCTGAGTCAATTCAACGAAAGGATGATGATGACAATGATCCCAGTGGTAATGTTGAGGGTGATCGTCAATACGCTACTGACGTAAATCCAATATCAAGATCTCAGGGGGAGTCGACATCACAAACTATTAAAGAAACCAAGAATGATTCTGGAGTGAATGAAGATATTTTATTATTGGAATTCTTTACTGATTCTGAAGAAGAAGAAGAAGAAGCTAAGAAGTTAGAATGTCTGGATGATATTGATGAATTATTTGATGATATTGAAGAGGATGTGTTAGATAATGAAGTTGAAGAAGGAGAGATTGTAGAGATTGAGATAGAAATAAGTAAAGCTAAAATTACATATGAAGGCAGTGATTGCCACACCCCGACCGATGGCGGAATCATAGGGGCGGGACAATGTAGACTGTTCATGAGCTCAAGGTTGACTAAATTTTAATATGTTAAATCCATTTCCATTCAAACAAACATAATCAAGTTCAAGTACATAATGAAATACAAATCGTTCTTGAATTAAGATTAACTAGGTCCAAAGCCTATGTGTAGCATGTCTTGATCAAACTCATAAGAAAGAACCTGAAACATGAATAAAATAAGGTCAACTAAAAAGTTGGTGAGTATAACACATGTTTGTATATAGATAGCATATAGTTTGTAAAACAAATCCTTACATAACATGATAAATAAGGCATTTATGGGGAGCAGCTATTGTGTAACCAAGTACAATCAAACCTTTGTAACTAGCATGCAAATTGTGTTGTCGGTATCAATCACCTCAACAAGGTGGGTTTGTCAGACTCAATAGATCTATCATTGAAAACCGTCGGCTTGAATAGTTAATGATTGCACATAATAGCATACAAAAGTTAGCACACATAGCACTCGGGCATAAAGCTCAAATTTGTACACATGAATGTAAATAGGATTTGTACTTGTGTTGTTTGTGTAAATGTAAACATGTAATTTGTATATAGTTCATGTTTCACCCCAAAAGTGTAAAAGAGAAAAAGGGGCTATGAAATACTCACTTGATTCGAAGGCGTAGCTAACACGAGATACTAGAAAGTAATGTGATCCTTGTATCGCACAACGTTAACCTAGAGCGTAATGTATAATGCATTAATAATGCACAATGGTCTAAGTCTAAGTCTAAGGTTGAATTGGATAAAGTTAGTGATTGGTACTTGGAAGTATTGTATAAAACGGAAGATTTGAAATGAATATTTTTACAACATTTTGAATAAGGTTTGAGTTTGGAATAATTAAATAAGTAAATTAATTAATTATTGTTTATGAGAATAATGTAAGTATTAGATGTAATTAAGTATAACTAAATAAATGTTTTTGTTTAATTATAAATCAAATAAATAATTATTACTTTATTCATCTATTTATAAAATGTAACTTAGACATTAAAATATTATTTAAGTGTAGGGTTTATAATTTAAAGGTTGAAACTTTAATTAAATAATTTCCATTTATTTTAAGATTAAATACTTGATCTTTTTAAATAAAGATAATACGCATTTTTATAAATTCAACTATTTTTATTTTGAAAATTAACTTGAAATACTAATTGTTTAAAAATATAGAAAATTTAAGGATTCTGTGAACACACACGACCGTGCCTAGACAGGGCACGATCGTGCTCGGGCCACAGGCGCGACCGCGCTAGTAAGGGCGCGACTGTGTTGATCAACAGAGGACATAGCTAGACAAATCACTAGGCATGACCGTGCCTTGTACAGGCACGACCGTGCCTTGTACAGGCACGACCGTGTCTATGCTTCAGGGGCACGACCAAGTCTAGCCAACGAGCATGACTGGGTCTGAGCAGGAGGCACGACCGCGCTGGAAGTCGGCACAACCACGTCTCCCGAGGCACGACCGCGCTAGATGATTAGCGCGACCGTGTCTCTTTCAAAACAGAAACGAATTGATTAATCCTTATATTGATGGTGTCAAAATTGATAGGGCTTTCATTCACAAGGTCATTAAAAGTCTTTTGGTGTAGATTAATTGTGTTTAAAACATGTTTAGGACCGGATTCGATTAAACTATTTTGAATAAAAATATGGTTTCTGGTTCGAGTAGATTTTGATATTGAATGCCCAAATTAGATTGGGGCTATTGATCTATAGAATAAATATAAGGTTTAGAAGATTTCAATTACCCTGTACAATGATGGATTGGTAGCTTACGCTAGGAAGGAGTTCCGGCGTGACGAATTTGGTCTCCGGTGTCTCCTGCTGCAATTTCGGCTAGACCAGTGTACTCGCGAGTTTCAATGAGGATCGATGGTGCAATGGATTGAGGAAACTTCACTTCAGAATATAAGAATCTCGGTTCAAACAGAGGGAGGTTTATTTTTCTGAGACTAATCGGATTTCTAGGACTATTGGTTGTAAATGACAGTGTAATTGTTTTGTTAAGAGATATTAAGCGGAAATCGGTTACGGGAAACCAACGATCGGGCGATTAAAGCTGCAGTTACATTTTCTCAGACATGAGGCGCGACCGTGCCAAAACAAGGTGTGACCGTACCAGACGAGGCGCGACCGTGCCAACATGAGGCGCGACCGTGCCTACTAGGGTTTCTGGTTATTTACAAAATCAGCCCTTGCAACTTCAGCTTTGACAGAATTAGCTTGGTTAGGATTTAACAGAACACCTAACGGGATTACTAACTGAGTTAACTCTAGGAGGTGTTACCATGTGATTTGAGTTCTAAAACTTTGAATTAAAATATGATCGGCTAACAATTTAATGAGGCGTAGGTTTGAACAAGTATAGGGTCTAGCATTGTATTGTTATTAAAATAAGTTAGAATAGGGTCGGAAAATCAGGAATGTTACAGTCTCCCCATGTTAAGGGAATTTCGTCCCGAAATTTAACTAATGGAGGCTGCAAAAATCAAGAAAGAGGAGGGAGTTTTGGGTTCTCGGGTAGTTTTGAGTGTTGGATTCTGGGGTGTGTAACCGTTGACATGACTTAAGCCTGATACTTTGAATATGAAGAGTGATAATAAATTTTGTTTTGAATTGAAGATTGTCGAATAAAAATTGAATTCTAAATGTGAGATGTGTTACTTGGAATTGATTTGATGGGATTTGATATTTAGAGTTTGTGTAAGATATAGTCTAATATGTTCTAAATTGTTAGTGGGTAAGAGATTTCATAACCATTGGTCTGGGTCAAAACCTCACGTGACACGAACAACGCTACTTATGATAATATGATAGGACACTTATATATAGGAAGTACCATCGGCGTATCCACCATGCCCTTGTCATATTACATCAGTTTCGTTGTTACATATCATGATAAGTTTTAGGTCATAACACACGACAAAATTTCACTATAGTTTCCATGCGCTGATTTTTTTATAATTCCGTGTGCACCCGTAATTATTCAAATCATCGTATGGTCCGTATAGATCGTTTCGTTGTGTGCGGGTAACGGGGCTCAATTTCACTATGAACACGTCTATAGTTTACACATAAAAGTCGCCAACAAGTAACTATGTCCCTAATCAGGTCAGTTCGCAACTAAAGAGTAGTAAAGTAGTAACACTTAAAGTTTCTTAGTTTGCTCGTGTTTGAATAAGAATACGTCAAACCCCGAGTCGTTTCAATGTATTATGGTCTTCAACTTTGGTGTACAAAGTGCATGACCATGTCTTGTGTATAATGTAATCAATCCATTGCAATAATTGTAAGCAAATTTTGTTTCGTGTATAAAGTAATCGCACAAGTCTTTTGTGTAGAGTGAACAACTAGCGTTAGGTATTTTGTAAATTTATAAGCTCTCCAGTAGAATGTAAACAATATAATATCACGGGTATTGTATGGAATAAATTTCACGTATGATGTTGACATCTTAGCATCATGTATTTTGTAAATCAATATGCTCTCACGTGTAATGTAAACAACATAGTATCACATGTATCGTGGGAAATGAATCTCATGTATAGTGTTGATAAGTTAGCATCATGTATTTTGTATAATGTGCACCGTTTAGTATAATGTACTTTGTAACCAAATGAGTTTCATGTATAGGGTGGTCAATCTAGAATTTTGTATCAATCAAGCAATCGTTATGTATCACGTATATTGCAAACAACTAAGTTTCGTGTATCATGTGCTCAATCCATTAGCATGTGTATTGCAAATAAACATGTTTCGTGCCTTACGTGATCAATCGAGTAAATTGTGCTTTGTAGGCAACTAGCTTCATGTATTATGTAATTTGTGTAGTATTGAATATATTCAGAATAATTGAGTTTCATGTACCATGTGGTTGCGTTAGATAAATTATGAACGTGTATACGTAAGTATTGAACTTCGCGTGCGATGTATATTAACGAGTTTTGTGTGTGATCGAGTGTTGCGGACAAACGTGTTATTTGGCGTTCTTGCATAATGTGGTAGTCAGGTTCAAGTTCTCAAATCTCATTGAAGTTGATGGGGATGGATAACGTTTATGCTGTACGATCGTCTCTTGAAGTGACAAGTGAAAGGTAACGAGGAGGTTCTGAAAATATTCGGGGAAACGTGTTTACAAATACTGATCTTTGTTTGAAAATAGAAAGTGATAAATTATTCTTTATTGTAGATATATAAAGTAGTGAAATCATTGAATCGCATATTTTAAATGAATATGCAATTTATGAGAAAATATTTTTAATTTAAAATTTCAACTCTTGGCTAAACAAGTAGTAGATTAATTTAGCCAAAGTTTAGAATTATTTACTTTAGTGAATAAAAATCATAATTATTTATCAGTTTTAAAAATTATTTTTATAAAATTGATTGCATTACTTTCCTTATTAGGTGAAAAAATTTTATGGAAAATTTATGTTTTTGATGTTATCTAAAAAAATTTCAATAAACATTTTGTTAAACAAGGTAGCGATGTTTTGTTTAAATCACAAAATAGGATGATTTATTTGTGAAAGAGATTGTTGGTAATGTACTAAATTATGTTGAATGAAAGAAATGATATTTGAGAAAGTTTGATGAAAATATAACAGGTGTAATTTACGCTCCACGGGTCAAATCAATGAACAATAACTGTAGAGTTGAAATATATGGAATTGACTAGATGCTGAAATGTTAAACATTACTCAAAACATAAGGAAATGGTTCTCAAATCGAAAATTTAAAGGAAATCAGTAGAAGCTCCCTCTAACGTCTCTGGTAGCTTTCCTCTAGGAAGAAGATAATCGCCAAGATGAGCACCGTTATAGTCACTCGAGTAGTAGATCTGGCTTCAGTTCTGGCGGTCTCCGTGCGATGATCTTGTATTTCTTTTTCGAGGATGGAGATTAACTCCTTTTGGTATCCTAATTGGTTTGCTAGGCTATCCATTTTTTTGTCTTTGCAGGTCGTGTTTTACTCCTTGCTCTATCCTATGTCTCTCAAATTCTGAAGTTCTTACATATTGGTGGAGGTCATGGGTTGGAATCCCCATAACACCAGTGGGTGCCATGGTATGCCTTACCTAAGGGTTAGGATGGTACGAATCGGGCATTAGATATGGGTCTCTTAGTGGGGGTGGTAATTGATTGTGGAGGCGAGGTGTTTGATACGGGTTTCTGGGTGCGGGCGATCCAGATGTTCGAAGTCTCGGGCCGGTGTTCCTAATCCAGTCCGCCCTTACATCAAACCTTGGCCTAGCAGTTGGGGGTGTTGGTGACCGATACACGGGTGTCTCAGTGTCTTCTTCCCAATCAGATTCTGTTCCGGGATGGTATACCGGGGAGGGAGGAGAGTAGCAGTCCATGCTTAGTAGGAAAAAAAATGGAAAAGTTGTAAGCGATAATAAAATACTGAGTGTCAAATATAGGAGTTCTCGTAGGTTTAGAGCTTGACTAGTCATAACGCCGAGTCTTCACAATAGTATTTTAGGAGTACACTTGACCTATAAGTAATGTATCCCTGAGGAGAATTCCCAGGAAAGAGGGGTGGGTCAATAAGACACACTTAAGTACCCTATCTTTCCTTAGCCAGAATTCCTCGTGGGTCTACACACTCTTCCAGCCATCATGTATTTAATAATACCATTGTTGGGCTCATGGTCATGATGAGAATTGTTGTGGACTGGGCTTTGAGGCCCAAGAGTAAGGTTTATGCTTTTCAGCGGGCTTCTTCTTCTTGGAGGATAGATGGGCTTCTTGGTTTATTATTGGTGGGTATTAGGCCCAATAGTTTAAGTCTTTGCTCATAAAGGGTAATGGTATCATGTATTTGGGTCCAAAGGTGTATGAATAATTTTGGTGCGTATGTGTGTGTGTTAAACTTAGGATAGTGTTTTAAATAAATTATGTAGGTAGCTATGAATAGAAGAAGAAGTGGGCAAGTAACGTGACACATAAACTATTGGGTATTGTATCATGTGATGTAATCATATTGTATAATATGTAAAAATATTCACATAGGTGAATAATCATATAGCATGTAGGTAGTAATGAGTGTAAGTATAAGAGTTATCAAGTAGTGTGACACATAAGTCATTATGCATTGTATCAGGTAGTGTAAGTACTTAGGATAACATGTAAAAATAATCACACAGGAATTGATAATGTAACATGTAGTAGCATGGCATTGTATGGGTGTCCTAAAGTTATAGTCTAGGTCAAGATGTCTAATAACCTAATTCCCTATAACCAAGGCTCTAATACCAATCTGTCACACCCCGACCGATGGCGGAATCATCGGGGCGGGACAATGTAGACTGTTCATGAGCTCAAGGTTGACTAAATTGTAATATGTTAAATCCATTTCCATTCAAACAAACATAATCAAGTTCAAGTACATAATGAAATACAATTCGTTCTTGAATTAAGATTAATTAGGTCCAAAGCCTATGTGTAGCATGTCTTGATCAAACTCATAAGAAAGAACCTGAAACATGAATAAAATAAGGTTAACTAAAAAGTTGGTGAGTATAAGACAGGTTTGTATATAGATAGCATATAGTTTGTAAAACAAATCCTTACATAACATGATAAATAAGGCATTTATGGGGAGCAGCTATTGTGTAACCAAGTACAATCAAACCTTTGTAACTAGCATGCAAATTGTGTTGTCGGTATCAATCACCTCAACAAGGTGGGTTTGTCAGACTCAATAGATCTATCATTGAAAACCGTCGGCTTGAATAGTTAATGATTGCCCATAATAGCATACAAAAGTTAGCACACATAGCACTCGGGCATAAAGCTCAAATTTGTACACATGAATGTAAATAGGATTTGTACTTGTGTTGTTTGTGTAAATGTAAACATGTAATTTGTATATAGTTCATGTTTCACCCCAAAAGTGTAAAAGAGAAAAAGGGGCTATGAAATACTCACTTGATTCGAAGGCGTAGCTAACACGAGATACTAGAAAGTAATGTGATCCTTGTATCGCACAACGTTAACCTAGAGTGTAATGTATAATGCATTAATAATGCACAATAGTCTAAGTCTAAGTCTAAGGTTGAATTGGATAAAGTTAGTGATTGGTACTTGAAAGTATTGTATAAAACGGAATATTTCAAATGAATATTTTTACAACATTTTGAATAAGGTTTGAGTTTGGAATAATTAAATAAGTAAATTAATTAATTATTGTTTATGAGAATAATGTAAGTATTAGATGTAATTAAGTATAACTAAATAAATGTTTTTGTTTAATTATAAATCAAATAAATAATTATTACTTTATTCATCTATTTATAAAATGTAACTTAGACATTAAAATATTATTTAAGTGTAGGGTTTATAATTTAAAGGTTGAAACTTTAATTAAATAATTTCCATTTATTTTAAAGATTAAATACTTGATCTTTTTAAATAAAGATAATACGCATTTTTATAAATTCAACTATTTTTATTTTGAAAATAAATTGAAATACTAATTGTTTAAAAATATAGAAATTTTAAGGATTCTGTGAACACACACGACCGTGCCTAGACAGGGCACGATCGTGCTCGGGCCACGGGCGCGACCGCGCTAGTCAGGGTGCGACTGTGTTGATCAACAGAGGACATAGCTAGACAAATCACTAGGCACGACCGTGTCTATGCTTCAGGGGCATGACCAAGTCTAGCCAACGAGCATGACTGGGTCCGAGCAGGAGGCACGACCGCGCTGGAAGTCGGCACAACCACGTCTCCCGAGGCACGACCGCGCTAGATGAATAGCGCGACCGTGTCTCTTTCAAAACAGAAACGAATTGATTGATCCTTATATTGATGGTGTCAGAATTGATAGGGCTTTCATTCACAAGGTCATTAAAAGTCTTTTGGTGTAGATTAATTGTGTTTAAAACATGTTTAGGACCGGATTCGATTAAACTATTTTGAATGAAAATATGGTTTCTGGTTCGAGTAGATTTTGATATTGAATGCCCAAATTAGATTGGGGCTATTGATCTATAGAATAAATATAAGGTTTAGAAGATTTCAATTACCCTGTACAATGATGGATTGGTAGCTTACGCTAGGAAGGAGTTCCGGCGTGACGAATTTGGTCTCCGGCGTCTCCTGCTGCAATTCCGGCTAGACTAGTGTACTCGCGAGTTTCAATGAGGATCGATGGTGCAATGGATTGAGGAAACTTCACTTCAGAATATAAGAATCTCGGTTCAAACGGAGGGAGGTTTATTTTTCTGAGACTAATCGGATTTCTGGGACTATTGGTTGTAAATGACAGTGTAATTGTTTTGTAAAGAGATATTAAGTGGAAATCGGTTACGGGAAACCAACGATCGGGCGATTAAAGCTGCAGTTACGTTTTCTCAGACATGAGGCGCGACCGTGCCAAAAAAAGGCGCGACCGTACCAGACGAGGCGCGACCGTGCCAACATGAGGTGCGACCGTGCCTACTAGGGTTTCTGGTTATTTACAAAATCAGCCCTTGCAACTTCATCTTTGACAGAATTAGCTTGGTTAGGATTTAACAGAACACCTAACGGGATTACTAACTCTAGGAGGTGTTACCATGTGATTTGAGTTCTAAAACATTGAATTAAAATATGATCGGCTAACAATTTAATGAGGCGTAGGTTTGAACAAGTATAGGGTCTAGCATTGTATTGTTATTAAAATAAGTTAGAATAGGGTCGGAAAATCAGAAATGTTACAATGATGGTCTGAATGTACCGTATAACTTCATCCAAGATGATATCACTACACCTGATGATACTGCTCAATCCAAGATAGATTCTGATGCTGATACTACTCATCCTGTGTCTCCTAAGCCGAATGAAGAACCTGTGATGTATAGAAATACAAGAATGACTAGAGAACAGTGGAGAGAAGTAGTTAACAATTGGATGAAAGTACTACCCAAGTCACTTATACAACCTGCTAAGAAAGAAAGATATGTGAATAAAGAGAGGTGTATTGGAAGAATCATCAGTTGGTTTTATGACGATGACACGAAGTTGTTTGCTCTTAAGAGATCTGATGGTGTTCAATACTTAAGGCCTAGGATCAAGTATTTCAATACCTTGCCAAGGTGTGAAATGAATGGTCTAGCTACGAAACCACTGATTAATAGATCAAAGTGTGGATTAGCCGATGTGATTGCCAACTTGATTAAAAGAGAAGGTGGATCAGGGAAGTATGAAAGATTAAAGCCACATAAAGGAAAAAGAGTGAAGATTGTAGATCAAAAGACTGAGATTATGACATGGAAGTATAAGTTCAAGCCAGTACGTGCTGTACAGAAGATACCATTGAAGAAAATACCACAAGATTTTCTGGGGAATATGAAATGGTGGTACGTAGATGTGAATACTGGTGAAGCTATAATTGATGATATAGATAATAAGGTCATTGTTAGTTTCTATGATGCAATGAATCTTATTAACTTCTCAAAGAAAGATCAGAGGACGTTAAGAAAGAATGAGATTATGTTTACTGATGAATGGAGAGAACAAGGATTGCAGTATAAAAGAGTGTTGGGGATCTGTCAGAGATATGGAGTGCACGCAGGAAGCAGATTACCAGATAACTGGAAGAGCTCGTCATAAAGACTGAAGACAAAAGATCAAGCTATTGTCAAGGGGGAGTCTGTTAGAACATAGAATGTATGACAAAAGCTTTGTAATAGTTTAGGTCTTATTGTCTTTATGTTTTTATGTAATTGTATAGATTTTGTCTAAGTGTTAGAACAAGTTCTGCTAGAGGCGAACTTGTTAAGTTCGCCTAGCCTATTAGAGGCGAACTTGTTAAGTTCGCCTAGTCTCATGTGAGGCAAACTTGTTAAGTTCGCCTACTGCAGAGCTTGTTTCAATAAATAGGTGTTTGCCGATTATGTTCAGTAGAGACTTAATCGATCATTTTTAGTGAATCTTGTAAACTCTATGCTTTATGGAATACAAAGAGAAAGTTTATTTACATGTTGTTTCTATTGTCAATTCGTATACATTCTTTAACACTAAGGATTCCGCACTCCGTGTTATCGAGACGTCCTGTCACGAGATCGATCTGTAGATGAGTCATGTGGACCTACAGGCTGAACCTTTTGACCTTGGCACGGTCTTGCCAATTCCCAGGCATAGTTGTTGCCCCTTCATAACTTAGGTCAGAAACTTCATAAATTTACCTAATTTCTTCATAACCGTTCTGATCTCTGTGATTCTTCTTCCTGTAGATGGCTAGCAACAGAGATCACCCGTATCTTGAGTTTGATCTCAACGAGCATGAGTACGAGGCTCGTTTGGAGGTTCTTTGGCCATGTCGGAGCCATATTCTAGCCGCGCGACGCCTCGATCCCGCATATGTCGATGCCATCGGTCAGAGGGACTGATGGAATGATCTTGTCACCGCCCTCTGGCGCCAATTGTTCAGGTTTCACACCATTCAGTACATAGAGCTTGTGATGGAGTTTTTATCCACATATGAGTTTAATAACCCGTGTGCGCACTTGGAGCAGCTAGAGACTGTTAGATTTAGGTTGGGAGGGGAATGGTGTGTGATGTCGGTTGCTAGATTTGGGAGATTACTTGGGTTGTACACTAGGAACGAGATTGAGACCAAGTTGTTTATGGATGGGATTACTGAGTTCCCGATAGAGTAGGATAAAGACTAGTTCTGGCACGAGTTCGGGTTTGGGATGTATGATCCAAGTTTGACCAAGGCTTCGAGCCTTAGTGATCCATTGCACCGTGTCCTTCACTGTTGCATCATTTATTTTATTTCTGGTCGAGGATAGGGAGAGACGGTTGTGAATATGAGGGAGTTATTCTACCTTTATTGACTTGTACGCCCGCGCAACTGTAATCTTGCGCACTGTATTCCAGTTATTCTACCACCTCCATCGCCTTCACCACATCCGTTTATCATCCCTCGGGATTTGTTCATGTGTTACTGGACCTAGCAGTATGAGGTCCAGTGCGCTGCTGCTGCTGACGGAGCCCCCTATGTGGTTCCCTTACCTTTCTTTATGCAGCCAGAGCACCAGCCATCCCCACCTCCTCATCATTCTCTGACACATCATACTCCACCACCATCACCACAACACCATCATACTCCACCACCATCACCACCAGAAGGAGGAGGAGGAGCCGAGGAGGGTGGTGCAACAGACGTTGATCTTGATGCCATGCAGATGGAGGAGTAGTGACCTCCACTTCCCTTTTTGGGACCACCTTTTGATGAGTTGTACTTGGTCTCATGTTGTACAAACTCTGCTCTCATGCTTTGACGTTTGTGGCTGTTTATCTTGTTGTACTTTTTTTTTTGTACTGTATGTGGATGTTTGTCTTTACTTTTCATGTTTATATTTTGGCTTGATGTTATTGATTTGTGTTTGATGTTGTTAGTCTTGATTAGATCTTGGAATTGTGAAACTGTTTGGAACGTCATTTTTGTGGGTAGGCCATTTGAGTTTGACCGAGATCAACACGAGGGAAGTTTCAGTTCTCCCTTCACACTCTTTTGCTTTGCATTCCCTTTTACATTGCATGTTTTTTGTGTACATTGAGGGCAATGTACGTTTGTAAAGTGTGAGGTTGAGTGTATATTCTTTGCTTTGCATCTTTTTTTTGTTATACATTGAGGGCAATGTATGATTCTCTAAGTATAGGGTGAGAATTTGTTCACGCGATGTTTGTCCTTTTAGCATTTTATCAATTATTTTTTTTTGCAAAATCTTCCTTCATAATTTTTATTGGCATTAAACCAGTTTTATAAAAATTTAAAAACACAAAAATAGAATAAAGTTAATCGTTTAGCATTCACATTTTTAGAAAAAAATATTAGAGGTTTGATTTTTCGAAAGCATTCGAGATAGAAATTTCATCGAGTCAAACATAAGTTTTTGTGATAACCATGAGTTTTAGTGGGCTAAACAAATGAATTGCATGTAACCTTCTGCTTACAACCATTCCTTTCCGTTTCTGTGAGTTATTTTTTAGCCTTAATAGCTTTAGACATTGTTTGCTCTCGTTTTTAAGGATTTGAGTGTGCCGGATGTTTCATGCTTTTTAGAACTTGCTTTTAGTATACATTTCGGAATCATGAAC
Source organism: Smallanthus sonchifolius (assembly GCA_023525975.1). Classification (NCBI taxonomy): domain Eukaryota; kingdom Viridiplantae; phylum Streptophyta; class Magnoliopsida; order Asterales; family Asteraceae; genus Smallanthus; species Smallanthus sonchifolius. Next base: position 28,453,122 of record CM042031.1, read on the forward strand.
ATAAATATTGCATAAAAATGATTGAGGCATTAGGATAAACCACTTTATGAGCCTTTTTATTTGTTTTTTCCTTCATCCGAACATATCCATTAGTTAACCACGTTGAGCCTATCCCTTGTTTTTCTTTTATTACCCACATTACACCACCACAAACCTTCATTAGCCTTCTTTTTTATTTTATTTTTCACCCGTGTTAGAAATCCGGTTTGCTAATGTTAATTTTTTAGTTTTTATTTTTTGTATGTTGTTGATTTCTTGAGATTTTTTTAGCTAAAGAAAAGAAAAGAAATAGTGATATATTCAAAAAAATCACCAAAATTAGGTGAAATATAGCTAATTAGAGCAATTTTGTGAACAAAGATAAAAATAATTTGGTTGTTAGCTCTTATCTACAGGAAAATATTATTTAGTGTAGTTTTTGAGTTAGCATAGCCGCCAGGTTTTTAGCCATTTAGCCACTTTCAAATTTCACTTCCTTACCCTTAGTCATTGTCAAGTTACAACCCGTTCAAAGTCCTCTTGATTTATGCTTTGTTTCATGTTAGTTGGTAGAGATTTGATCTTTTAACAAGCTTATGATTTATGCATGATTCATTGTCTTGGCATTTGAGTGTTCTATACATACACCATTACTTGTATGATCATATATATACCCGAGTGTGTATGAACATTGTGAGGAGTATAAGGTTGCATGCTAATGATTTCTTAGGCATATTCATTTGCTCTTCGGTTGTTACTTCATTGGGTTCCTTGGGTTTCATTTAGTTAACTTTTAATTTCTTGAAAAGCTTTTCAAACCGTTATAATTTTATTAATGCTACGGTTTTCCGAATTGATCCATAGCGCCATTGGAAGTTTTGTTTTAGTTTGATTTGCTTGAGGACAAGTAATGTTCAAGTATGGGGTTGTTTGATGTGTTAGGATTTACACATTTTTTTGCCACAAAACTTCGCTCATTTCATGATCAATTCTTGGTTATTTTCCACGTTTAAACATTTATTTGCTTCATTTCTAGTTTTGTAGGTTTTTGTGAAGCTAAGTGAACAAACAAGAAGATTCCAGGAATAAAAGTTTTAGGGTTTCTGAGTGGAGGCACGGTCGTACCCCTACTTGGCACGGCCGTGCCATGCTTACAAACCTTAGACACGGTCATGCCCCGCATCTGGCACGACCGCGCCAAGCCAACTTCTCTAGCACAACCGTGCTCAAACACCCCCACAGCCGTGTGTCATCCCGTGAGTCTGATCCATGACCTCATACCCGTACTTCCTCGATCAATGGGACCCAATAGAAGCCCTGGATCGGTCAACCATCTGTCCCACGACCGCGCTAAGTACTTGGAACGGTCGCGTCCCAGTGACAATCACGGTCGTAACTTACCACCTGGCACGGTCGTGACTCCCCAGCTTTATAAATACAGAAGCTTCTCTCTCATTCAGGCATTCAGCAACCAGAGCAAAAAAACCCACTGTTTGAGCTCCGAACCAACCTTGTTTCGGCCACATTTCAAGCTTCTAGGAAGGATTATAACATCAAGAGGATCACCATACATCAACAACAACATTTAGGCTTGGATGAGTGGTTTGATTCTTGTATTCATATCATGTTTCTTATCATTTTTCCCTGTGTATTTGTCAATCTTTAGCTCATGATGAGCTAAAACTCTTGTTCACTTTGGTTTAGATGAAGTTTAGATACATTTGACAACATTTATGGATTATTGGCAATCATTATGTTAATATTATGACAATCGTATGATTATTCTTCAATGAAATTATGTATTCAAGAATTTAAAGTTGTTTGCAAGACTTGTGTTTGTGTATGTCATATTATGTTGGAAAACCTATGGTTTATGCTTATATTCATGGATTGGTGTATGTTTATATGCTAGTTTATGACATTTGACTAGGAATGGTGAATGAAGTCTTGTTCATGATTTTTAATTCTTGTATGTGTATCCTTATGCTTATGTTTGGAAAGACAAAGTGTTTATTATGATGTTTCATGCTTAGTTATATGTTTATCTAGGATTTGTTGACACATTCTCCTAATTTATATAAATTTTTTATGAACATTGTATGTTGAAGAAATGCATATTGTTGTCTAATTAAATCAACTTGAGGTGGGTAGTGTGTTATTCATATTATCTTTCCAACTAGTTGTTAGATTAGTGTACCTTGATCGAAAACTAGTTCAGTCTTTATAAACATTGACATGATTACAACACGTGAGCTTTATTGCATGATTTTAGGTGGTTAGTTTGTGTCATTCATTCTAGCTTTCCGAATGGTCATTTGATTAGATGTCTTTGACGAGAATTTAGTCAATCTTTGTTTCGTGTATTTGTCATGCTTCCATAAGTGTATTGAATGTATTCTAGATGGATTCGACACCGAAGTGATCTTTCTTCCTTTATTGTTTGACTTGTGATTTTAGTTTAGTTTTATACATTTGCGTGCTAGTTATCTAAACAAACTCTCCAAAATATCTTTTTACCATCACTTGATTAAATCTTAGTTTCGGTTTATTATTGCATTCCACCGTGTCCACGGATTGATATCCGGTTCTTACCTTTACTATATTGCCATCCGACGGTTACACTTGCCCGATGTGTGTGTGATTAGTCTTTGGTAAAAACCCATTTTAAAACTTCAATTGTGTGAAAAATACTTATCAAAGTATATATATAGTTTACACTCGTTGGGGTAAGTGGATTTTGATAGAATTTCCATCGGCTAAATCTTTAAACATGTTCAAAGAGAGTCCGACTTTAAATGTTTTCTTTAAGAAGTTTGTTCCTGTGGATAAAAAATTCACCCTAGATGAACGAGTATTTTGGTTTGAAATCATTGGTCTTCCGTTGTGTGCCGGAACTGATAATTCCTATAGGAAGATCATGGTTTATTGGGGTATATTTTTGTTTTCTTATGAGGATAAAGATGAAAGCATGGCTACAGGAAGAGTATGTGTATGGACTAAAAATTGATCAACCATTGAAGAGACGATGGAAGTGGTTGTTGGTAATGATAAGTATCACGTTGGCCTTAAGGAGTTATCTTCTTAGTCACCTACTATTTTCAAACCAAAAGAGTCAGAGGATGGCGATGGCGAGGAGACTTTGTCGAGTGGAGAGGATGATTGTTTTTTTTTACTAAGGGACCCGTCGATATTGATCAAGAGGTTGAGCTGGAAAAAATAAGGTACACGAAGAGGGGAATAATGAACAGCCTCAAGAACCTAAATTGAATGATGGTCAGTCGAAGGTGGATATACAAGGGGATAGGAATTCTGATGCTTCCACGGCGTCGGTACCTCCTGGGTTTGGGAAGCGAGGTTCTTTAATCAGAGGTCGTTGAATGAATATATGGAAATGAGACGGTTTGCGTGGACTTCGGGGTTTAATATGTGGGGGGGGGGGGTTTGGTTTAGAAAGGTGATTTGGCAAAAATGATTAAAAGAATGGGAGATAATGTGGTTGTTTAATGGATATTATGTCCATAAACGTATGAGGGATCGAGAGTTTAATGAAGCACAAATCCATTGCTAAACTATGTAACATGGAACCTATTAATTTTTTGGGAATTCAAGAAACAAAGGTGACTCGGGTTGATATTATTTCGGTCAGATTTATATGGGGAAATTCGATGTTTGATTTTGCTAGTGTTAGTGCTCGTGGTAAATCGGTGATTTATTGTCTATTTGGAACACGACTTTTTTTTGTGAAACATGCGTGGTATTGTTTTGGTAACTTATTAATCGTAGAAGGGAATGGGTTGCCACGAAGGTTCATTGTTTCATGATAAATGTATACGCTCCTCAAGATAAGAATGAAAAAGAGAAGTTTATGGATGTTTATTCACTTGTTCATGGTTAATCTTCCAGGGGTGTATTGTATATTTGGGGATTTCAATTCCGTTAGAAGCACGGATAAAAGACTTGTTTCGATGTTCTCCACCGTTAATGCAAAGAATTTCAATGATTTTGATGTGCCTCTTGGGGGTTTCAAGTTCATTATAATAGACGTGATTAGTAAAAATTGAGCAAGTTCATTATAATAGACGTGATTTTTAGTCTCGGAAGACTTTTGGATGTGGACCCCGGGTTTGAAGGGCGTGTGGTTAATTCAAGTTTCCCGGATCATCGGCCTATTGTTTTGAAACAAATAAAAAAGATTATGGTCTAATCCCTTTTAAATTTTTAATTATTGGTTGAATCTAAACGTTGTGGATAAAGTGTTTAAAGATGCTTGGTTGGGGGATTTTAGTGGTAATGCTATAGTGAGATTTAAAGAAAAACTTAAATCTTTGAAGGCCATGGTGAATTCTTGGGCTCAAAGTAGTAAATCTCAAATCCAATTGAAAAAGATGGAATTAGAGAAAGTGTTGATCATGTGTGATGGGATTTGGGGGGGGGGGGGGGGGGGGGACGCACCATATCCTTTCTGAAAGAAGGGAGGCAAAGATGGAGCTTACGAAAATAGTTGAATCGAAAGGTAAATAATGTGTGTTTTTATATATAGATAAAAATAAAAATATATATATTTCTGGAAACAACGCCAAAAACATGATGGTGTGTTTTTAGTATTAATAAATATATTCTATTTATAGCTACACAAAATCAGATTTTAAATTTATAAATTAAAATGATAATTACTTCAACTAACTACACACATAATAGGCAACTGTACCTATCGCAACGTAGTATAGTATGGGTAAGAACCAAGTATCAAACTATGGACACGGATCCCGTACTCAACCCTTGATATTGTCTGACTAGGATAGTAAGTTGGAAAATAGGTTTTGTTTGAAAGGAAAATAAGAGATAAGAAATGTAATTCGAAAGGTTATCTCATTTAAGACGTTACTCTAGTTGTTATCCCTTGTTAATTAATAAGATATTTAAAGTAAGGTTAGTCATAGTTACTAGTACTAACCCTTAATAAATATAGTATTTCGTATTTCGTCTGGTCGGGGAGTTAGTATTTCGTAACGGAACAGTGGATACGGTCGGTCAACTGTTCCTTAATAAATATAACGTACCCTAAATGGGGTCTCAAGTCCGTCGGTATCTCACAATTCATTATTCAGACTAATATTATCCCTGTGACTGACGTACGTCTAGTCTTGTAACTTCTTCCGATAAGTCGGAATGCACGACTTCCTCCAAAGGTACTTTATGAACGTTCGGACCTAACAAATTATGTTCTTAAATAGTTGTCTTTACTTATAATATTATTTTAAATAAATAAGACTTTCCTTCTCAAGATCAAACCCCATGGCTCCCGCTAGAAGTCCTCTACAAGCAGATACGAGAGAAGTAAAGAAACACTGATACAAACCACCCGGTCTGTTTAGGGCTCAAACGGCCTGCTAAATACCCAAACCTCCAATCAACCCATAATATTAAATCTATACTAACCGAGCCCTTGGTAGCACCAAGATTTATATATAGATCGTACAAACTCGAATAAGCTTCCCAAATAAGAATTCTTGCTTAAGTAACTTACAAGATTTAAGATTATTAGATTGGTTTAAAAATCACTTATTCTTGTCTTTTTAAGATAAATCATAGTAAAGACTTTAAAAACATAACATACTAAAAATAATTCATTAATTAATTAAAGTTCAACCAACTCGAACAACGTAAGAGAACTAGCCATGAATGACCGTACAAGTGACTCCACTAACCACTACAAAAAAGAAGGGTATTTGGGACTAAAATTTTAGTCTCTAATACACCCGTATCAGTACTTAATGGTTATCAGAGACTGATTTCGTCAGTCCCCAGCCAGTGACGAATACTTAGTCCCAAATAGTTAGGTTAGTAACTGAAAATCAGTCCCCATTGTATGTCACCAACAGGGACTAATAGTTAGTCTCTTATACAAAAAATCAGTCCTTAATTTGTCTCCCGAATACCACGTTATTTCAGTCCCCAATACAATTATTAAGCGACTGAATATCAGTCTCGGATAATCAGATATTTCAATCCCTAATGTGTAATTTTAGGGATTGAAATTCAGTCTCAAAAAGTATCTATATTGTCCCTTACATGTTTCATTAGATTTGTGATTCCATATCTAATCAGTCTCCAATAAGATGTTTTAACGACTGAGGATTAGTCCCGGTAACACGCGATGTTAGTCGTTAATATTCTTGTTGTCAGGACTAAAAATCAGTCTCTAATAGCATATTATTTTAGTCCCTAATATGGTTTTTTAGAGTCTGATAATTAGTCTCTAATGTGTTTCTTTAGGGACTGAAAATCAGTGTTGGAAACTACTCCCTATTGTGTATTATCAGTGACTGTTTTTTAGTCTCTAAACGTTTATCTTTTACAAACTAATAATTGGTTTCCGATACAATTTAATTCAGTCGCGAATATGTATTCTAAACCCGTAACGAGTTTCTTTAAGGACTGAAAAGAAGTCCCAATGCTGGTGCTTTATAACTGTTATAGCTTTATATATTAAATTTCAGTCACTAAACAACAATAATATCATTCATAAATCTGTTTCTTGCTTTCCGAAAATCTTTCAAGCTTCAATATCATAATAATAACGAAGTTAAAAATAATACCAATTCAAAAATTCTAAAGTTTAAAAAAGAGTTAGATGTCCAAAAAATGTAATAAAATAATTAACATGGTACTAGGTCTAGCTGTCATTATCGCTAAATGCATCATCTGAAACATCTCTCGGAGGTGTGTTGGATGTCGTGCTCTTGAATTCTGAAAATTTTGTGTTTATGAATTGTGACATCCTTTCCATTTTCTCTTCATTCTGTTTGAGTTTCTCGTCATTCTGTTTGAGTTTCTCCTTGAATGCAGTAACCTGATTTCTCAGATCTTCGTTGGTCTCAATTGAATCCCGCTGAGATGATTCGACCACCGGTTTCATCCAATTATCTTTTTTTCTTCAACACAGGCCCAACACCTATCTCCCATCCTGATTGTATTGACTTATGCCTTCCACAAACACTTTTTATTGCAGCTTTCTCAAACTTGTGTTCCATAGCAGTATCAATGGTGGTTCCTTCAGAATTAGATTCATCCATGGCCGCCTTTTTATGCTGAAGAATATTTTCCTAACATAATAGAATATACAAGAAGAACATTTAAAACTAGTAGCAACCCAAAATCAATATTTGATAAAAATAAAATTCATAGTCAAAAGCTTTTAACAAGGAGATGCTTACATATTGAATACGTGAATGATCATTTAGCCATCCATCTTTCTCGGCTCTGAAATGCATGTTGTACCATAGTTCTAAAGGGCTTGGCGGCATTTGAGTCTCGAGATTGGTCTGTCATAATATAAATTATAATAATGAAGAAAAAATATATTCTAAAAAACAATTGAAATCAGTCTTGATTAACAAATATAAACCTAAGATAAAGTCAAACCAATATTTGTCATTAATAGAGGATTAAATATCTTGCTACTAGTTAGGGTGAGAAAAGAAAACCCATATATAGTTAGGATTATACCATTTTATATGCATGGTTAGCTATAGACCGAGAGCCCCCTTTACTTATCATAACTTGTTTTGCTATGTTAGCTTCCATATTATCACTATATTTCTACAAAAATAAAATTTGGCATACATGTTAGAACCCGAAAAATTAGAAAATAATTACCGAGTATTTGTTTTTATTTGTAAAATATAATCAACATACTAACCCGAGTTTTTTCCAACTCCCAATAGTCGCACAGATGATTCCAATCATCTTGACTCCGACAATTAGAATGCACTTGCAATCTAGCCCGTTGCGGATCTGTTTTTCCTCCGTTCTCCTTCCAGTGCCTACTCAAAGCACCTCGAGTGCGTACCCATTGGGCATGTAGCCGTCCATCCACATACTTCATAAAAGCTTTATTTGTTCGCAACAATTGGAATTTTCCCTACATTGAATAAATTGTTAATAATATAAATGAAAATGTATCATAATAGCTTCTCAATGATTAAAATTATTATTTTATACAACTTACTTCTAATTTCTCATACAATATAGTTTTCATAGCTTCTGGTATCAAATCCCATTTGTGAAAATTCATCGGACAGTCATTGTGAATAACGATTCCAATCTCGGTCGCAAAGGCTGTTGCTGACTCACCAATGAAGGTTGTTGTATTCGTATACATTGTTAAAGGGATTTTAGATCCCGCGCCCAAATTTTCTAAAGTCTTGTTAACTTTACGATTTAAACTTCGACCGCGCCTCTTTGGTGGATCAACAAGTTGTTCTGTAGCAGGTGGTTCTATAGCAGGTTGTTCAGTACCAAGTTGTTCTGTAGCAGCAGGTTGTTCTTCATGGAATGCATACAAGACAAAGAAAAAATGATCTGAGTTTTGTTTATTTAGCAAAGCAATTGAAACATTTAACCCTTTATTTTTTTTTCTTCTGAAAACACATTTGTAGCAACCTTGTTAAACAGTAAGAAATAAATTAAAAACTATTTTTTGACTTTATTTATCATTCAAACTTGGATTAATAAATTTAATAGTCACTAATAGTTTACGATGTATGCTTGTTTTGGTATAATTCAAATAAAAGGCTTATTCAAAAATAAGTCAATGTATGCAATAACAATAATCATAACCATTTGAAATTTACCGGCAGATCTAGTGTCGTCTGAACCACGCTTGCATCTACGGGTCGTGCGCGTTGTTGTAGCAGATGCATTTCCCTTGGCCACCGACTCTGTTGTAGGGACTCGAGAATCTTCGTCAGACCTCGTTCTTGTAAGGACCATCATAACTAACATAAATATCCACATTGTACTACAAGGAAATTGATAGTCAATTAACAAAAGATTCATACATCACACAACTAGTACTGTTTTGAACATAACACAAAAAGGTTTTATATAACTTTAAACACATGTATGTATAACTTTTAACACATTTGGCCCAAATGAACAAAGTAAAGTTCAACATCATTAGCCTTAAGCTAAAAGAAGGAAAAGACTATAACTGGTAATTTTTTTTTATTTCGTATAGTATCTTATATATTTAAAAAAACTTTTTGATAAAAATTTATAGCTGAAAGTCCAACACCTCTAGCTGCACCAAGAACTAGCAATACCTACAGTCTTACATGAATCAGATGAATCACCTATCAGTATGTACATGCATAACAGAAAATTAAACCTAACAACAGAAAAAACAACAGATCTTGAGGCACATTAGTTACGAAATCATGATTATGGCTTAGAATCATCACTGTTACTAATTTTGTTTCTTAATATCATAATTTGTAACTATCTAATGGCAAGTAAATACATTACCAAGTTGCTATGAGTTCACAAAATACTCTAAACAGTTCATAATTGAAATAAAGATAACATGAATCTGCTTGAGAAATAAAACCACACCGACTTCACACATAAATGAATTAACAGACTGAAGTTCACAAAATAAGCAAATATCAACATGATTTGGTGGTGCCATTTGAATCAAACAGAAACTTAAACACTGGTTTTGGTGGTATAGCGAACGAAAAAATAGGACTGCACGGAAGGAAAAATACAAACAGTAACTAGAAAAAAAAATGCATAACAACTTCAGAATTCTGTCTTTCACAAACCAGTTTATAGGATTTGAAATGGTAAGAACAAAGGGATGCGTCGGTTTGTTGTCGTTGCGGTCAACAAGTACAGACGACGTTTCCTTTGCCGTTCAAATCTTATAAACAAACCCAAAGCATAATAAACCAAATGTGATGGGTACTCAAAAACAATTCAGATCACTGTATTCAAATATTTTATTTCAATTACACATGAATATAACTACAATTCATTGTATTCAAAAACAAAAATTAAAACAAAAAATATCTCGATCACTGTATTAAAATGACACTTAAATGGGTTATAAATAAAGTATGTATGGACCAGCAGAACAAAATTATCAAGCATAAATGATCAAGGATCGAATTAAAATTCTTATTGTATTACAATCATCTAGCATATCCACATTTTTTGAAGTCAAAATTTAGATTGGTAATATTTTAGTAGTGGGGCTAAAAATCAAAACAAAGCCAGAAGTCGCATAACCATGTTCAATTAATCGCAACACTGTGTAAAGATTTCATATTAGATGAACGAAAGTTGTTTGAAAGTTACATGGTATTGCGATAATCTTACTCGTCGGCAATTGTTTCTTGGCCAATTGAGATATTCCAGAGAAACACGCAGCAGAATTGTGGGTATTCATGGGGTGTGAATGAAGGTTAAAAGGGGGTTTCCATCGACGGTAGCAAGGGATTGACATCCCGATTCTTCAGTGATTTTGTTGCTGTGTTTTACGTCTAAAAAGTAGGCATTCGTTTGTTCTCAATCTGCTACAATTCTTAAGTGATTCTATTACTTAATTAATTAATTTATTTATTTTTTAATTATTTTTATAGTTGATGGGCAAAGATATTACAAGAGTTGATCTACTAGATCACATAAAATTATAAAGATGATTAACAACCAAACCTATTTTAATTTGAAATTTAAAAAACTTTGGTTATAGATATTATTATTATTATAATTATTATTATTTTGGTGTTTTTCTGATTTATTTTCCTGATTTTTTTTCTTTCTGTTTTTAATGTATGGTTATGCGGGTAACCTAACCTGAACCCATTTGACTCGTTATCATTTTCACCCAAACTCATGTTGACCTGAATCCACTTGACCCGTTACCATTTGCATTTTGTGATGGTTTTTTCTATCTTTTTGTTTTTTAGTTGAATTTTTTTGTTATTTATTCTGTCTTTTTTCTTTTTTTTTGCTGCTTTTATTCCTTTTTTCTGTATTTTTTCTTTTATTTCTTGCTGTAATTTTATTGCTGCTTTTATTCTTTTTTTCTGTTTTTATTCCTTTTTTTATAGTATTAACACACAGATGGTATATAATCAAGTCATAAAACATGATAATGGGTCACCAAGTCATATTAATGCAACAAATGTGCAGTTTACTGAATTGGTCAACAGGTCAAATAATTCTAGAAAGACTAGCCGGAGTCTATGTAATTTTAGTGCATAAAAGATAATAATGGGTCAGCAAGTCATATTAATGCAATAAGTTGGTAGTTCAATGGACAGGTCAACGGATAGTCATTTTCTTGTGGTGCCCTAATTACCCACCATTGACCTTAACTATCCAATAATGACCCTAAGTGACCATCATTGACCCTAAATGACTCTAACTAACCAACGTTGACTCTAACCGGCCATTAATTGCTCTAATTAACCAACATTAACTCTAACCATCCATCAATGACCCTCGATAATCATCATTGATCAATAATAACTCTAATTAACCAATAATGACACTAATCGACTAACAATGATCATAGGTAATCATGATTAACCCTTGTTAACCATGAATAATCACAACTGACTATTAATGACTCTAGCTGACCATCACTTACTCTAGTTGGCTATCAAGACCTCATGTTTACCAACATCAACTCTAATTGACCATAATTGATTCTACTTGATATCAATAACCTTACTTAAATATCAATGACCCAAAACATCAATGGCTCTCATTAACCAACATTTACTATAATTGAAATCAACAATCCATTGGTGAGTTATGTTGAGTCTAAACAGACATAATAACTCTTAAAATCCTTAATTGATCCATTTGACCACTAATCACCCTAATCGATCATCATTAACTCTAGTTGATCATCAACGATACTAAATGACACATTAATTGCACTAAATAATCATCATTTATCCTAAATGAAATATTTGTTGCCGTATTTCATAGTAAAATGTTAGAAATTTAGTAAAATGCGAGTACATGGGCTAGGGGTGTAAACGAGCTTGATATTGAAATGTTAGAAATTTAATATATATGTTTATATATTTATATATAATTAATAGTACCTACAGGTAAGGATCAAAGGTAAACTTGTAAACCAAAAAACCAAATTCTAACAACACATTTATTTTCATCTTATTTTATTCATTCCTCAAAAGTCAAACACTCAATTAATTATATTAAACACATGGCCAGAATTTGATTTTTTGGTTTACATATTTAAAGGTGGTTTACATTTTATCTTTTTTCTAGTACCTATAGTTTTAAATATAAATTAATTTTGTTAAACATTTATAAAGTTTTTAGAGTAAATGGTTGGTGTTAATTTTTAAAGAAAATATTTAAAAAAGAGCATATATTTTTTTTCTAATAAAAGAAATAAAAAAAGAAAGATTGCACCTAGTTTGAATCGAACTGATGACTTACCAAATGACTTTAACCACTACGCTAATGAGGAAAATTGCTTACCGTTTTAACTTTTTAGATAAGTAGTTCATGGCACAAATTTATTTTACGATCTAGGGCTTCTTTCTAATCATCAATTTGGGGCTTCTTTCTATGTTCGCATACGTACAAGTTCCAGAACTGTTTCTGGAGGCGATCGAAGAAAATGCATTATAGAATAATCAAATCTCGATTCAGCCCAAGTATCAGGTTTGCAAACCATTTGTTTCTGTTATTATAAACAACAATTACAACAATTCTTGCAACATAAATCATTAGTATCTGCTACAACCTTGCAAAATTTATACATATCTGTGTTGTAATCTTGATCGTTGGTCAGCTAGTGGAGTTCATGTAATCTTGTTTATGCTTGAAAAATAAATAATGCTTTTACATGGTCAAATTGATATATGTATGATCAGATCTTATAAGGTTTGGCTTTCTTGAACAGCTAGAAAGTAAAAGTGTATTGATAAAATCCATCATTACATTTCTGGTTTAATTTTGTGTCAAGAGTGTTACCTAAGCAGGACCTTGCCACAATTCTTGCAAAGACTTCACAACTGTGTACTCAAGTTGATTTGTTTATTGCAGATTGAAGAACATATGTTGAATACTTGAAAACATCCCTTGAGTTGTCTATTGAGGGTTTGCATTCAATTCAGTTCTATTGCAGGTTTGATTGCATTTGTAATATTTTTACTTTTTAACAGTTTTATGTATATATTTGTTAACAGTTGTATTTAAGTGTTTGACATGCTTGCTATAGTTGAAAGAAACAATTAAGCGGCAGATTGCCACAACAATTACTTTATGTATGTTTGTTGTTAACCAGGATTTGGCAATGACTTTGGATAAGAGCCGGACTAAAATCACTAATAAGGTAGATCCAACGTTCATGAAAGGAGCATTAGCTTTCGCAAAAAGGGGTGAAACATACGCTGACAGTGAAGGTCGAATACATTGTCCATGTAGAAAGTGTGTAAATGCAAGAAAACATATTCCCACTGTTGTTGGTACTCATATCATACATAATGGTTTTGAACAATCATACAATGTATGGATACATCACGGTGAACATCTGCCGGGTTATGAAACGGACGAAACAAATAGTGAGTGTGAAGAAATTTCAAACGAATCAAATGGCGGTGTCGATGAGTTACTTGATGACGCTTTTCCTACGGGCGGCGAAACCAAAGCGGAAAACCACAGGGACAGTGCTGATGTACGTAATAAACCAAATGTGGAGAAGTTATTTGTCGATATGGAGAAGCCGTTATACCCGGGGTGTGAGGACTTTTCTGTACTAGGCTTTTTACTAGAGTTGATGAACGTGAAGGTAACATGTAAAATGACAAATGTGTCAATGGATATGATTCTGAATTTATTTAGCCGGGCATACAAGGACGCAAACTTGCCGAAGAACCATTATGAGGTGAAAAAGTATTTACGTACTCTTGGACTGGGATACGAATCTATCCATGCTTGTAAATATGATTGTGCATTATTTTGGAAAGAAAATGCAGAATTACAAAATTGTCCGGTGTGTAGCACTAGTCGTTATGAAGAAAATAGTAAGGGGAAAAAGAGACCTGTAAAAGTCTTGCGTTACTTTCCCATCACAAGTAGACTTAAGCGCTTATATGCCTCAAGACACACTACTAAGGAGATTTTGTGGCACGATCGACACAGAACCAAAGAGGATGGGGTTCTTAGGCATCCTGCAGACGGAAATGCATGGAAACACTTCGATACAGTGTTTCCTGATTTTGCAAATGATCCTAGAAATGTTCGCCTAGGTCTTGCTAGTGATGGTTTCAATCCTTTCGGGGCAATGAGTCTCTCTTGTAGTATGTGGCCTGTTGTGCTCATACCATACAATATGCCTCCTTGGAAGTCTATGGTTGATGCTTCATTTATGTTGACATTGCTGATTCCTGGAAGAGATTCACCAGGAAAGGATATTGATGTATTCTTACGTCCACTCATAGATGAGTTGAAACTTCTATGGGATAAGGGTGTTGAAACATATGATTGCGAATCAAAACAGAGATTTAACATGCGTGCCGCACTTCTATGGACAATCAATGATTTTCCTGCATACGGTTATCTGTCTGGATGGAGCACGAGTGGATACAAGGCATGTCCGGTATGCAATGAAGATGCGGGATGTATACATATATGAGATAGAATAGCGTATGTAGGTCACAGGCGATTTCTCCCACATGATCACCCTTGGAGGAAAGCACGAGATTTTAATGGACAGAGAGAGAATAGGCCAGCACCTAAACCTGTCAACGGAGATGATTGCTTACGCCAGTTGGAACATATCACAATAAATCATCATGGAAAACATCATTCTAATGGCGGTAAGAAAAGAAAATGTGACCCACACGATTTAAACCGGACAAATAAAAGCATCTTCTTCGAACTCCCATATTGGACTAAGTTGTTAATACGTCACAACATTGACGTGATGCATGTTGAAAAGAACGTGTGTAAGAACGTGTTAGGAACCCTCTTAAACATAGAAGGAAAGACGAAAGACACTGACAAAGCTCGTCTAGATTTGAAAGATATGAACATACGTAAGGAGCTTCATTTGATGAAGAAGAATGATCGTTGGGTTAAGCCACATGCTTTGTATGTTTTAACTCAAGAGGAGAGAAAACAATTTTGTAATTTACTTAAGTCTGTGCGTTTTCCGGACGGGTATGCTGGAAATTTAGCTAAAAATGTGATTGTTGAGCAAGGAAAGGTATATGGGCTTAAATCACATGATTGTCACGTCTTAATACAACGTATAATTCCTATTGCAATTCGTCCGTTTTTTACAAGACAAATGCGTGATGCGTGATGCGAGTTGTCTCATTTTTCAAGAAACTTACTTAGGTCACATTACACGTGACAGAGTTGAAAGCGTTGCAAGAAGTGATAGTTAAGATTTTATGCAAGCTTGAACGAATATTTCCCCCACATTTTTTACAAGCATGGTGCACTTGTGTGTGCATCTTCCTCAAGAGGCAATTTTGGGAGGACCTGTGCAGTCAAGGTAGATGTATCCAATCTAAAGATACCTTGGCCATTTAAAGAGATATGTTAGAAACAAAGCTAAACCCGGAGGCTCCATAGTGGAAGGTTATGTTGTTGAAGAAGCTATAACATTTTGTTCACATTATTTACGAGGTGTTGAATCAAAGTTGGGAAAACGTGACAGAAATGATGACAAAACCTCTAGTGATGCTCGAAGCTTTGAGTTGGATATTTTTAGATTGAATGGCCGAGGTATTGGGAAGAAAGAGGTTTATATCCTTCCTAGTTTTCTTATGAATAAAGCAAAATGGTTTATCTTCAACAACTGTGAAGAGGTTCAACCGTACTTAGAGTAAGTTTTTTTTATCTTTGGTTGTGAACTAGTATTAAGTGTCATATGTTAATAAATTTATAGTTTATTTACATGTGGCAGAGAACACTTGCAATTTTTACAAAGGCAACATCCTGAATAATTAGATTTTTCTGAGATGCAACAGTCTACATTCCCGGATTGGTTTGCAAAACGGGTAATAATCACACTCTATTTTACTTAATGTTCTTTGTAATATTGTATTGCACTATAATAACGCGGTTACTATGTTAAAATTAAGAATAGATTCGAGAGATGTATACGCTAAATCCATCTCCAATTAATGAGGAGTTGTATGCCCTATCTTGCCTTCCTGATAATCGAGTTTCGTCATATAACGGATACATAGTGAATGGAGTTAAATTTATAGTTAAGGCAAGAGATGACTACAGGCAAACACAGAATTGTGGAGTTACAGTCCCTGGCGTTCATAATGACATTGAAGATGACTATTATGGTTATCTTGATGAAGTTATTGAATTGTCATTCATAAGAGGTTATCGTGTTATTTTATTTAAATGCACATGGTTTGACACTGATCGTCGAAGAAAGCACGTGATATTTGAACCTCATTTCATAAGCATAGACACCTCTCGGAATGCTTTTAAGGAAGATCCTTTCATTTTAGCAAACCAGGCTAAACAAGTATTTTATATAAATGATTCACGTAAACCAAATTCACAATGGAAAATCATTGAAAGAATTGCCCACAGGCACTTGTGGGATATTCCACAAGACAATAATGTAGAAGATTTGTTAGAAGATGTCAACCTTCTTCGTGAAGATATTGCTGGAGAAATTGTAGAAAATGTTGATGTTCAGGGTTTAGATGGCATGGTAGATGATTTTATTGATGATGAGATAAATGATTCTGATCACAGTATGGAAGATTTTGCTTTAGAGTTCAATCTGGATAATTCAGACACTGATAAGTCCGATAATGAGATTGAAGATGTTGAGTCAGACGGTGACGATGATGATTTGTAATGTTCAGGTACGAATTTTATGATTGCACATCTTCAAATAGTGTATGTCTCAAGTCTTAATCTATTTTTGAATTGAATTTGCATGATAATTATGTAGAAACTACTGTATATTAGGCTATGAGAACAAATCACAAATTTTGAGACTTAGGGAAAAAATTAGGCCTAAAACTGGGCGGGTTCGGGTCACGGGTCATAACGGATTCGGGTGACATGGTGACATTTACGTAAATGTCAGGTCCAGTAGATCCTCACCGACACTAACACCAACAATGACACCTCATCATTGGGCCCACATGCTACATCCAACCGACTTGTGCCATTACAGCCTAACCCATCCTGGTTCAGATATAGATGTTGAATATTTGAGGTGACCCAAATTGACACGTTGACTAATTCAAGGTGACCCAAAAATAATTATATAACATTTCTAGAATTTACAAATCTTCATAAATAATGTTTTATAACAACTTTTATTTATTTAACCCATATAATACATGGGTTTTAACCTAGTTACATATAAATGAAAGTTTTTTCCTAAAAAAAAATAATAAGGCCTGCATAGTAGCAGCCGTGAGCCGTTGGGTCAAAACTTTTTTTTTATATATATAGTGATAAATGGTTTGGAATATTCATTAGATTTTTAAAGTGATAAATCATTTTACACTTTGGAAAGCTTTAATAAAATCTGATAAGAGCTCAAACAGATCACTTTGGGTTTTGTTTTAGGAAATTTTACATCTTTGTATAAGTTGTACCTAATGCAAAGTAGAATAAAAGACTGCTGAGTTTATGACTAATTGCCGTCAAATTTTGCTGTTGTGTAGTTCTTTTGGACAGCAGGCAGACCTTTACGGGTTGCTTCTGTTTGTGTGAAAAACACATCAAAGCATACCCATCTTTGGGTTGTTCTTGCCTTGAAACCGACCCATAGTTTAAACTAGTTTTAACTTAACTTAACGGGTCAGGGAAAGTAGTTAAATTGAGGGCATTAACACAGAAACCAACAATATCATATTTGAACATGACTGCATTTGTTCCTTAATGTTGTATCTTCAGCTTATTACGGCAAACTAAAGCAACTTTATAAACTTTAATCTAAATATATTCTATTTCCATCTTGAGATGGTTGGATAATCCTGCCAAAGGTCAAAGTTCAGGTTTACATTCTTGTTTTTAGCTTTTATTACATCCCACTATATATTACAATATTCTTTTCTATGCCCCCATCCATATATCCATCTTTTACTACAGGAGTACTATAATATATGCTGACTCTTATTTTATAAAAATAAAGTTTGAATTCATTCAGGTTCCTCATTCCAAGGATTCGTTTCTACTCATCTTTTTCACTCACGTGCTTAGCCACTCGTGACGTGAGCACATTGCACACATCTGGCCTCAAATACAAATCCTGGACACCCATATACATTGTAGATCAGAAGGACGAGTCTTTCTACACTGTCAGTTGGGCTTGTGATGCTGATGGGATACCTTTGCTAGTAGCAGGAGGAATCAATGGTATAATCCGTGTCATTGATGCTGGAAATGTTCTTGCAGTCAGAAAACCCTTGTGAGGAAGGGCTATTGATTTTGAGTTATTGTATAACTTTGTAAACGTATACCTGCATACACTTGCTTCCTAAATATTGAATGATTTTGACTTTTGTGGTTTGTTGATCTTGACTGTTCTTGGATTTTGATTTTGAATGAAATAATTGATAAAACAAGATTAAGATACCCTTTGATCATTAACAGAATTATTCAATCATTTCCTACGTGTTGTATATTTGGTTTAGTTTTAATGATGGAATTGTATGTTTGAATGATTTAATTCTAATATTGATCAATATACATCACACATATGCAACACAAAATTGTTAGTGACATTGAGTTTTGAAACTACTATGCCTACCCAAAGAATTTATAACTTATAGTTTATTATATATTTTTCATATGATTTTTCAGTTTATAAGTTATATATTTTCTTTTATATCACTGCTTGAAGTAGGTTTAAAACAGTAATTTTCAATGTAATATTAAATAAAATTTCATGATTGGTAAAGTATGTGTGCTAAGCACAAATGTTGTTGGTTTTGGTGTTAACTTCTTGATTTTTATTTTTAATACAGAATCTTGTAGACCTAAACTAACAACACTAACTTTTTGTAACAATGACGATGGAAAATAAGTTCAGCTTTATTTTACTATCAAGGTTCAAATAAGAAGAACCAAAAGTTACAACAAAATATAAACATTATTAATTTCACTAATTTCCTATGTTTATATCTAAAAACAATATGTCAATATCAAAGATCAATAGATACTTGATACTTAAGAAGTTACAGAAATATGTAAATATATTACCACACCATTTAGTAATCTGCTGCATGATTTCTAGTGTTAGGTCTGCATGAACATATTTCTATTATTGGTGACTGAATATCAGTCTCTAGTTCTTTTGTTCGCATAACACGTCGGAGACTAAGTATCAGTTCCGAATAAGGTTACGAAAAAAGATCTATCATACTAATTTTCAACCCCGATACCTCTAATCAAATGGTAGAATTTGCGTAACATAATTGGAGACTGAAAACTAGTCACTAAGCATTTCTTATACCAAAAGGCGACCGAGACTGATTATCAGTCCCTAATTAGGTTCGTATTGAAAATGTTAAGGAATGATATTCAGTCCCTAATACATTTCCTCTATACTAGAGACTGAAGATTAGTCTCTAACACATTTGCGCCATTACTCATTATACAAGGAATATATTTGGGACTGAAATTTAGTAGCTAATAAGTTTCCCTCCAAAAACTATTACGACACACACATATTTACGACTGAAATTTAGTCTCAAATAAGGGGCCTAAGTATTAACGACTGATTATTAGTTGTAAAACATGTTGGATAAAAATTAGTCTCAAATACCATTAGCAACTGATAAATCAGTCCCAGATACTACTTATTTGAGACTGATAAACCAGTCCCTGAGACTTTAGTGACAATGTGTGGAAGTGTTCCAACACCAAGGGAGAGTGGGTATAGGTTGTCTCTTGCTTTCTCGAACAAGAATAATTGTTTCGTATTACAAGACTTAGAAAAATTAAATAAACAAAGAAATAGCTAAATGGGCCAAAACCGAGTGAGTTCCGGCTCTAGCAGAGCACTACGGCCTTCCCAACCCTTGGTAATGGACACCTAAAACACTAGAATGAGCTTCCTATTTATAGGCAAAGATTTGGACAATGCACGGCCGTGCAATGGGATGCACGGTCATGCAAAGCACTCATTTCTTGCACGTGAGGGAATCTGGCAGAGCAGGAAATTACAGGGCCACGTGTCACCATTTGCACGGCCGTGCAATTGGATGCACGACCGTGCAACCCCTAATTTTGACTCTTGCTTGATTTTGACTCTCTGGGTTGACTCCTTGGGTGCATGAACGTCCGATTGGCTTCCGGATGCTGATTTTGCCCTGATTTTGAGTGATTTCTTCATGTTTTTGTATGCAAGGGGTAATTATCCTGTTGTAACATAATTAAGTAGATTAAGTATCATATCTTATCATATTATCTCTAATTGTGATAAATTCGGGGATAATTATGCGTGCAAAACATGTATAATTTACGTCATATCAGTAAAGAAATTAGTTCCGAGTTAAAAAATAAATGGTCAATGGAGGGGTATAAAAACACAAAGTTCTTTAATTCTACGTTAGAGAAAAAAAGAAGACAACAAGAGATTTTGGGGGTAAGTTTAAAGGAGAATGGGCGTCGTATCCTACTAAGGTGAAAGGTTTGTTTTTCGGTTATTTCTCTAATAAATTTGCGACTTTTAATAGTATTCTGATTACTAACCTGGGTAGTCATTTTTCTTCATTAACATTGGATCAACGTGTGATGTTGGAGTAGAAAGTGTTGATGGAGGAGCTTAGAGCAATGGTTTGGTCTTGTGGGGAGATAAATCTCCAGGTCTGGATGGTTTCTCTTTTGAATTCATTAAATTCTTTTGGGGGGAGATCATCAGCACTGATTTACTTGAGGCGGTAAGATGATTCTATAATGATGCTAAAATCCCTAAAGAATGCAACTCACTTTTATGACGTTAATTTCGCAGGTTCATAGTCCGACTCTATTTAAGGATTATAGGTATATTAGCTTAATTTGGTTGCTTTATAAAGTTATTGCTAAGGTGTTAGCAAATAGACTGGTAAAGGTGATTGGCTTAGTCATTAGTGTTAAGCAATACGCTTTTCTAAGTAGCGTCAAATTTTAGATGGGGTTTTAATTATGAATGAGGTGGTGGAAAGGTTTAAGAAGTTGAAAAAGAAGATTATGTTGTTTAAGATTGATATTGAGAAAGAATATGACTCCATTTCTTGATCTTTCTTGGAAACAGTTATGGGTTTTATGGGATTCAGTAAAAAATGAATCTCTGGGATTATGGCTTGTCTTTCTTCATTCAGGATATCTATATTGCTTAATGGTGGCTCATCTATAGTGTTTCAGATGTATCGCGGGTTGCATCAAGGTGATCATCTCTCTCCTTTCTTGTTCATTATGGCGAGGGAAAGGCTACATACTATGATAGAGGATGCGATCTAGGCAGGTAGTTTTAAACTGATCCATGTTGGTAAAAAAGGGCGTGTCTCATCTTTTTTATGCAGATGGCGTTAATTTTTCGAGAGAATGGTTGGAAAATAATGTTGGTTCAGTTGTTAGTATACTGGAATGGTTCTTTTTGGCATCTGGATTGAAGATAAACCTGGGCAAATCTCATTTATGAGCGGGGGTGGATTTTTATGAGGTAGTTGGTCTTGCTTCTCATATTAGACGTCACCTGGGTTAGTTGCCATTTTTCTATTTAGGGCTGCCTATGGGCTATAATATGGCAAATCTACATGATTGGAAGGTAATTATCGATCGATTTGAGTGTAATATCCCGAAATTTACGATAAAGAATAAACGACGATTACGGGTAAAAGAAATAAAGAAAGAATAAAACAAGAAAGGGCTTGATCAAGTTTGGGTAGCGCAAAGAAGGGGAGGGGTAAAACCCTAGCCACCTTCTTTGCTTCCCACACTTCATCTCCTTCACCCACAACCTAGAGAGAGAAAGCTTCAAGAATCCACACCCGAGACCTTCGTGTTGCTCCCGATCATTGCTGGAACATCTCGGAGGACTTGAGAAGAAAGAATCAAACGTTAACAGGTAAAAACTCGACCTCAGATCCGATTTCTGTATTGAATAAGTGGGTTTAGGGTTTATATGATTTTTTAATCAAATATGAGATTTTTACGTTGGAATTGCTCCAAAAAGTTGATATCTAGCTTCATGGAAGCTAGATATAAGCTTGGAGGTAAAAAGATCAAAGCTTGGATCAAAAACGAAGAATTTGATCAAGGACGGTTGAATTGTCCGAAAACTCCATGAATGGTCTGAAAACTCGGATACGTCCGAAAAGTATTTCGGAACACCATGGGTTTCGGACAGAACTATTCGGTTGAAAAGTATCTCGGATGAAACATTTCGGACGAAAAGTATTTTGGACAGAAAAAGATTTCGGACATAGGTGTTTTCGGATGAAATATGTTGGTTATAACCTTGTTTCATTCGTGACTCTTGAAACAGTTATATTAGCATCCCACCTAGATTGAAGCTTCAATGCTAAGTGAGATAGACACAGTAGAAGTCAGGTGAGTTCTTATTACCCTTTTTCCCTAAACGGTTTTGGGTTGGCATGCATACTGTTAAAGAGATAGTTTTCAAAGTTAAAAGAATATTTTATAAGAATTGTATATTTTTATAAAATGAAAGAAAAAGTATAGTATTTTAAGAAAGGTTATTTTTATAAAAAAAAGGTAAAGTGTTAAAGGGAATAATACTATCTTTGAAATGTAATTTTTAATGAAAGTAGAGAGTTAAAGTAAAGAAAGGCAAAGAAGCTGCACTCCGGTTGACAGTGACAGTGACAGTGATAGATGCCGTATTATATGCTTATGTGATAATATATGTTATTTGTCTATGTGTTATGTGTTTCAATGGCTTTATATTATGTGACATAGTATAATTGCATAGTAGTTGCATTGTATTTGCAAAGTAAAAAGTCCTGCAGGCAAGCAAAGTAGAAAGTCCCACCCTGAGGTGTGAGCACAACAAAGTAAAAGTCTTACCTTAAGGTGTAAGCAAGCAAAGGGATCTTGCCCTCGGGCAATGATTCATGTGTGATAGTTAAAGTATGTGATAGTCACTCGTCCTGTGCGAGTGAAATGTAAAGTTGCAAAGAGTAAAGGAGGACAACTTAATCGGTTACCTCAAAAGTACAGTCTTAACGAAAGATATAACGTAACAGTTTTTTTTATAATTGTCAGGATGCAAAGTTTTAAAGTAAAGTTAAAGTGTTTTCAAAGAAAGTGAAAGTAAAGCTTATTTTATTTTTATAAAACTAAGCTACCTAAAAGAAAGTTTTAAGGTTTAAAGTAAAGATAGAACTCACCAGCGTTAGCTGACTTTTAGTATGCATGACAAGTAGAATAGGTAAAGAGAAAGTAAAGTAAAGGAGTCGTGTGGGCTGGATAGCATGGACATTAGGCTGCAGCACTGAGTATTGGCATTTCTAATCGTGCCAGTTCATGTTATAAACAATGATTACATTATCGTTTGTTGAATGTTTTAATTTAAAGACTTACGCTGTAATAGATTCTGATTTCTGGTTTAAGAACTATGTTTATGAGATGTACCCGGTTTGGGGCGTTTCAAGTTGGTATCAGATCCATAGTTTGAGAGATTCAGACATTTGCGATAATGTCTGAACTTAAACTGAGAATGGTACAAAGAAAAGAAAGGAAAGGAATGTTAGTCAGAGCAGCCCGTCCATGGAACGATAGTAGACAGAAGGTAGTCAATGTCCTTAAATAGAACATACACAATAATGCCTTAGTACAGATATTAGAAAGTAAATGCTTTAGCATAAATAGTACGTAGTACATGCCTTAGCACAGACAGTAGATAGTATGTGCCTTATAGTAGAAACTCTGAACTTGAATGCAAATGTTACTCTGAAAGGAGATGTTCAGAACCCGAGTAGTAAAGTAAATTAGTAATTTCATACCAGTCTCTGTAATTAGTAATTTACATTACTCGAGGTGTTCTAAATTATTACCTATCATGATAACACGAGCTATCTTTGTTCGCAGTAGACACTAATGGCTAGAGCAAAGAGAGATGGTCGCACTAGGGGTCATACAGGTCGTCGAGGCCGACCGCCAGGTAACCGAAACCGCCATGAGGAAAGTGAACACTCCCGCAATGAGACTGAATCGGTGCACGTGGAGCATAATGACAGTGAGAACCATGTGTCGGTTCATGACGATGCCCATAACGAGGCGCTTGAGTTGGAACCGATTGTGAAGGAAGCTATCGCGGCAGAGGTTACTTCAATCTTGAAGAAAGTTCCACTCGAAGCACTGGGCGAGGCCCTTAAAGAGTTTGATATAGGGAAGAAAGAGAAGAAAGAGGAAAGCAGCAAGAGAACTTAAGTCACTGATAGTGATGATTTTGATTATGAAATGGCAACTTGGGGTTACAACTATAAGTCCTTTCGGGGGTGTGACCAGCCGAAGTATGATGGACGGAAAGATGTTGCCACTTTCGAGTGGATAGAGAGGATGAATGGTGTGATCAACATTAGCGAGTGCCGTGATGACCAAGCGGTCAAGTTTGCCGCTCACTCATTCACTAATGAGGTGTTAAGTTGGTGGAGATCGATTGAAAGAATCAAGTCTTCTGCTGAAATGAAAAAGATGAAATGGGATGACATGAAAAAGCTATTTATCACTAAGTTCAGCCCGCAGGACGAGATTAACAGAGTTGCGAGAGAACTTCTGGGGCTCTGTTCTGGCAGTATGACTCATCGCCAGTACACCTCCAAATACCAAGAGTTGGCTCAGTTGGTTCCACATATGGTGGACACCGAAGAAAAGAGGATCAAGTATTACATCAAGGGACTACCAAAGAGGGTCCGTGTGCACGTTAAAGAAAATTCTCCTACAAGCTTTGAATCTGTGGTATCACTTGCTGCGGTAGTTTATGATGACATCGAATCCGCTGACCCACCGCCTACTGAGAAGAAAGGGACAAATGTCGTTAAGCGGCCATCAAAAGAATGAGCAGCCCCGGAGGCGAAGAAGCTGAGGATAGAGGATGGGAATGATTGTGAAAAGTGTGGACGAAAGCACTCTGGGGAGTGCCGTGTGGGTCTGAACATTTGCTATCGATGCGGGAAGACGGGGCATTACTCTCGAGAGTGTCCTGGTGCACCGTCATGCTATAACTGTGGAATCCCTGGCCACCTGGCCAAGGACTGTCGTAAGCCTGAAGCTGCTGTCACAGAGAAAGGAAAAGAGGCCGAGAATCCAAAGGCAAGGACCCGAGCGTATGCACTGACACAAGAAGAAGCTAGGGGTGATCCAGATGTGGGGTCAGGTACGTTCATACTTGATCATACCTTTGTGTCTGTACTATTTGATTCGGGTGCCAGTAGGAGCTTTATATCATCCTCTATGTGTAGAAGAATGAAATGCAAAGTTACTAAAGTAGAACGGGCCTTTATGGTAGAAACTGCCATGGGTAAGACCACAAGAGTTATAGAACTTGTAGACAATTGCACGATAAAGATTCAGGGCCATAGATTCCCAGTTAGGTTGTATGTTATGACCTTGGGAGGGTTTGATATAGTCCTGGGTATGGATTGGTTAGCTGCAAACGAAGCTCGGATCATATGTAGACGAAAGATAGTTAAGCTCAAAGCTCCAGACGGTAGTGAGATTCTGGTTTACAGGGATCGCGACGGCTCATTAACGAACGCCATATCAATGATAAAGGCAGAAAAGTATATAGGGCGCGGATGCGAGGCCTACCTGGCCTACGTGATAGACAATGATGTAAAAGTGAAAGAGTTGAAAAACGTACCCGTGGTATGCAACTTACTTTCCCGAGGTGTTTCCTGAGGAATTGCCTAGGCTACCACTCGACCGAGAGACAGAGTTCTAGATAGACTTAGTGCCAGGTGCCCAGCCCGTGGATAAAGCGTCGTACCGACTTGCGCCTCTAGAGATGAAAGAGCTAATGATACAGTTGGAAGAACTTTTGGATAAAGGTTTTATCAGACCGAGCATTTCTCCATGGGGTGCTCCGGTTATGTTTGTAAAGAAGAAAGATGGTGACATGAGAATGTGCATAGACTACAGAGAGTTGAACAAACGTACAGTAAAGAACAAATATCCGCTACCAAGGATCAATGATCTGTTCGACCAACTACAAGGCGCCAGATGGTTCTCCAAGATCGATCTGCGGTCAGGATATCATCAATTAAGAGTAAGGGAAGAGGATATACCTATGACAGCGTTTCGTATGCGGTATGGCCATTACGAATTTCGCGTGAAGTCTTTCGGTTTGACCATTGCTCCAGCAGCATTCTTGAGTATGATGAACTAAGTGTGTAGACCGATGTTGGACAGGTCGGTGATAGTATTCATTGACGACATACTTGTTTATTCGAAGAGTGAAGGCGATCATGCTTGTCATCTTCAAGAAGTACTAGAGACACTACAGAAAGAAAAGTTGTATGACAAGTTCTCCAAATACGCGTTCTGGCTTAAGGAAGTCCAATTCTTAGGTCACGTTATTAACGCAGACGGCATTATGGTTGACCAGGCTAAGATAGAGGCGGTACAAGAATGGGAGATCCCGAAGACACCAACCGTTATTCGGAGTTTTCTTGGATTGGCATGTTACTATCGAAGGTTCATTCAGGACTTCTCGAGAATAGCTTCGCCACTGACAAAGTTGACACACCAGAAGTAAAGTACGAATGGGGTCAGGCCCAGTCTAAAGCTTTTGAAGAGTTAAAGAGGAAGTTGACCCAAGCCCCAGTGTTAGAACTACCCGACGGTAACAAGGACCTGGTGGTATATTCTGACGCTTCGGGACAAGGGTTAGGGTGTGTTTTGATGCAGAGGGGAAAGGTGATCGCGTATGCGTCACGACAACTAAAGATTCACGAAGTTAACTACCTGACACTATTTGGAGCTCGCGGTAGTTGTCTTTGCGCTAAAGATTTGGAGGCATTACCTTTACGGGGTGAAATGCACAATTTATTCGGATCACAAGATCTTGAAGTATTTCTTTGATCAGAAAGACCTAAATATGCGACAAAGACGGTGGTTGGAATTGCTAAAGGATTATGACTGTGAAATACTATACCATCCGGGAAAGGCGAATGTGGTCGCTCCGAAAAGAGACTTATTCTCCTATTAGGGTGAAAGCGTACCAGTTGGTAATAACACCATATTTTATGACAGAGCTAGAGAAAGCACAGAAAGAAGAGTTAAAGGAAGAAAACATAAAGAAAGAAAGAATGGTCGGTCAACAGGTAAAGATGGGACATAAACACACATGGAGTGAGGACCAGATGTGGACGTATGTGGGTACCAAAGGGCGGAGAGCTTAGAGCCAAAGTACTCGACGAGTACCATAAGTCTCGATATTCCATCCACCCGGGAACCACGAAAATGTACCAAGATTTGAAGAAAGAGTATTGGTGGCCTAACATGAAGAATGATGTGACCGGATACGTAAGCAGGTGTCTGACTTGCCCACAAGTTAAAGCAGAGCATCAGAAGCCATACGGGAAAATCTAGCCTCTGGAAATACCTGAATGGAAGTGGGAGCATATCACCATGGACTTTATTACAATGCTGCCTTGCACAGCTAAAGGCCATGACACGATTTGGGTTATAGTGGATCGTCTGACAAAGAGTGCACACTTCTTACCGATCCGTGAAACTTATTCATCGGAGAAGCTGGCAGAAGTGTTTATCAATGGGATTGTGTCTCGTCATGGCGTGCCAATATCGATTGTATCTGACCGGGACACACGATTTACATTGAGATTCTGGAAAAGATTTCATGAGTTAATGGGTACAATGTTGAACATCAGCACTGCTTATCACCCACAGACGGATGGTCAATCGGAAATGACCATCCAGACGTTGGAGGATATGCTCCGTGCATGCATTATAGACTTCGGTGGCAGTTGGGATAGCCTCCTACCGTTGGCAGAATTCTCCTACAACAACAACTACCACACCACTATTGGTATGCCGCCTTTCAAGATGTTGTATGGTAGGAAATGTCGAACCCCGGTCTGTTAGGGTGAGATAGGATAGAAAGAGGTAGTAACAGCAACCTCTGAGAATTTTAACCAAATTAAGTCCAGCATGAAAGCAGCACAGGACCGTCAAAAGTCCTACGCGGATAAGAGGCGAACATCGATCAAATTCAATGTTGGGGATCAAGTACTGTTGAAGGTTTCTCCCCGGAAGGGGATTATACGATTCAGAAAGAGAGGGAAGTTAAGTCCAAGGTTTGTCGGACCTTTCAAGATAATGGCACGGGTTGGTGAAGTTGCTTACCGGTTAGAATTACCTGATGAGTTAAGTGGAATTCACCCAACCTTCCATGTGTCGCACTTGCGTAAGTGCCTAGCTAACGAATCAGCACATGTGCCACTTAACGACATCGAGGTAGATAATAGCCTCAATTACATTGAGGAACCAGTTTCCATACTAGACAGAAAGGAGAAGCGACTGAGAAATAAAGTGATTCAGTTAGTTAAGGTACAATGGAAGCATCGTAAAGGATCGGACGCTACTTGGGAAACCGGAGCGGAAATGAAGGGAGTCGTACCCCCACCTATTTGACTTGTGACAGGTTTCAAGGACGAAACCTTTTGTAGGGGGGGTAGACTTGTAACATCCCGAAATTTACGATAAAGAATAAACAACGATTATGGGTAAAAGAAAGAATAAAAGAAGAAAGGGTTTGATCGAGTTTGGGCTTTGGGCCATGTTTGGGTAGCGCAAAGAATGGGAGGGGTAAAACCCTAGCCACCTTCTTTACTTCCCACACTTTATCTCCTTCACCCACAACCTAGAGAGAGAAAGCTTCAAGAATCCACACCGAGACCTTCGTGTTGCTCCCGATCATTGCTGGAACATCCCGGAGGACTAGAGAAGAAAGAATCGAATGTTAACACGTAACAACTCGACCTCAGATCCGATTTCTGTATTGAATAAGTGGGTTTAGGGTTTATATGAGTTTTTAATCAAAGATGAGATTTTTACATTGGAATTGCTCCAAAAAGTAGATATCTAGCTTCATGGAAGCTAGATATAAGCTTTGGACGTAAAAAGATCGAAGCATGGGTCAAAAACGAAGAATTTGATCTAATACGGTTGAATCGTCCGAAAACTCCATGAATGGTCTGAAAACTCGGATAAGTCCAAAAAGTATTTCGGAACACCATGGATTTCGGACAAAACTTTTCGGTCGAAAAGTATCTCGGACAGGACATTTTAGAAGAAAAGTATTTTCGACAGAAAAAGATTTTGGACATAGGTGTTTTCGGATGAAATATGTTGGTTATAACCTTCTTCAAGTCGTGACTCTTGAAACAGTTATATCAGCATCCCACCTAGCTTGAAGCTTCAGTGCTAAGTGAGATAGACACATTAGAAATTAGATGAGTTCTTATTGCCCTTTTTCCCTAAACAGTTTTGGGTTGACATGCATACTGTTAAAGAGATAGTTTTCAAAGTTAAAAGAATATTTTATAAGAATTGTATATTTTTTATAAAATGAAAGACAAATTATAGTATTTTATGAAAGGTTATTTTTATAAAAAGAAAGGTAAAGTGTTAAAGGGAATAGTACTATCTTTGAAATGTATTTTTTAAAGAAAGTATAGAGTTAAAGTAAATAAAGGTAAAGAAGTTGCACTCCGGTGTAGCTTGACAGTGAAAGTGACAGATATCATATTATATGCTTATGTGTTATTTGTCTATGTGTTATGTGTTTCAATGACTTTATAATGTGACATAGTAGAATTGCATAGTAGTTGCAATGTAAAAAGTCTTGCAGGCAAGCAAAGTAGAAAGTTCTACCCTAAGGTGTGGGCACAACAAAGTAAAAGTCTTACCCTGAGGTGTAAGCAAGCAAAGGGATCTTGCCCTCAGGCAATGATTCATGTGTGATAGTTAAAGTATGTGATAGTCACTAGTACTGTACGAGTGAAATGTAAAGTTGCAAAGAGTAAAGGAGGACAACTTAATCGGTTACCTCAAAAGTACAGTCTTAACGACAGATATAACGTAACAGTTTTTTCTTTTATAATTGTCAGGATGCAAAGTTTTAAAGTAAAGTTAAAATGTTTTCAAAGAAAGTGAAAGTAAAGCTTATTTTATTTTTATAAAACTAAGCTACTTAAAAGAAAGTTTTACAGTTTAAAGTAAAGATATAACTCACCAGCGTTAGCTGATTTTTAGTATGAAAGACAGGTAGAATAGGTAAAGAGAAAGTAAAGTAAAGGAGCTGTGAGGGCTAGATAGCATGGACATCGGGCTGCAGCATTGAGGACCGGCATTTCTAATCCTGATAGTTCATGTTATAGACAATGATTACATTATCGTTTGTTGAATGTTTTAATTTAAAGACTTCCGTTGTAATAGATTCTGATTTCCGGTCGAAGAACTATGTTTGTTATGTTTTGTGTCAACTATAAGATGTACCCGGTTTGGGGCGTTTCATTGAGACCATATTATCGTCTTGGAAAGCTTCTCTATTATCCATTGGGGCAAGATTGTAACATCCCAAATAATGACAAGACAAATAGAAAAGGGAAATAAAGTGGGCTTGGCCAAAATTTCGGCCCATGGGCCGAAAAGAAAAGGGGGAAACCCCATTACAAAACAGCAGCTTCAACCCAAACCCCTCTCGTTTCATCTTCCTGCGCAAGAATACTAGAGAGAGAGAGAGAGAGAGCGATCGGCTTGTGAAGAAAACCGCAAGGAGAAGACTCAAGGGCTCGGGAATCATCCGACTCCACCATTTCAACGCATAGCAACAGAAATCGGGCCTGTTGAGGTAAGCATCGCCTCTGATTATGAGTCTTTGCATGTCTCGGGTTTAAATCAAATAAAGATACGATTTTTGCATATGAAACTTGAAACAAATCACGTATTTGAACTCAAGAACGACAAAGGAAGGTGTTTAACGTAAAATGCTCAAGGTTTAATCGATTGGAAATAAGTTGGCTGGAGCAAGGTTCTGGTCAGGGAAGATGCAGACCCATGACTCGAAACTACCATAGTTTCGATAGGATCTCATGACTCGAAACTACCTAGTTTCGATAGAAGGATTATGACTCGAAACTACCTAGTTTCGAGTGTAAGACCATAGCTCGAAACTACCATAGTTTCGATGCGACCCACCTCCCGAAACTACTGAGTTCAAGAATAGAAATGTCTAGTGTCATTTAGGAGCCCTACCTTATATGTATGACTTTATTATACAGATTGTGGGTGACCTTAGTGACGTTTCGAAACCAGCTATTATACTTCAGGGACCCGCCTATCAGGTGAGTTCTATGTTCCCCTTTTTATGTTATGTGCAAATCATTTTAAATGTTTTGGGGCTGAAGTGTATACATTAAATGAATAAATGTTATGAATGCCAATGTGATCATATGTGATACTTATATATATATGAATGTTAATATGATCATACGTAAAATAATGATGAACAAGAATGAAACGAATGTATACAAAGAATGAATGAACGAACGACATAACGAAAAAGAAGAAAAATCTTGCTTTATATTTTATATATTGCTTGTTACGAATGCATGTAAATGTATGGACGCTTCGATGATAACGGCTACTTCGGTAGACGGACGACCTCGTGACTATTTTGCAATCGGACAAACACGTTCCTTCATTAGCTAGGACGTGTGAAACGCACTAATGGACGGTCGAAGCAATTGCCTTATCAATGATAAGTAGAACGGTTGCATATATAATAGTTCACGAGGGAAACGGATGCCTTAGGGCAGACGGGCGAATATGACGGACTACGACGGTAGTACGGTTAAGACGGACGGCCGAAGGTTTGCCGGACGGTATAGCATAACAGATGGCCGAAGGTTTGCCGGATGTTGTGGAGGACGGACTACGACGGTAGGACGGGCGTATTGTCTTCGTGACTTACGCATAAATGAATGTTGGCTGATCACTCTTATGAGTATGACCAATAAATGTTAATGAAAGTAAAGGTGAATGCATATTTATGTGCTCACATACGAATGATAAAAGAAAGCAAAGGATATGTAAATGTGTATTTATATTTATATATTTATACGTAAGTATTTATAAATGAATAATGTTCATACCTAAATGTTTTTAACTAGAACTCACCAGCGTTAGCTGACTTTTAGTATACATTTCAGGTAAAAAGAAGAAAGGTCGTGCGTTGGAGTGAAGGCTATCCCGATCAAGGGCTGACATCCCATCCACTTTAATTTTTGTTAAAGCAATGTGTTATGTTTAAATGATTAAGACTTCCGCTGTTATGGCTATGTAATCGAATGATGTAAGCTCACGCTACGTTTAGAAAGTATTCAATGTAATTATTCAGTATCTATGGCTATGTTTATGAGTAAATCCAACGAGTGAGGTCACCCGGAAAAAGGGGCCTTACAAGTTGGTATCAGAGCAATAGTTTGAGAGATTCAGACATCCCTAAATGTCTGGACTCAAGCTGATAATGGGACCAACGCACGGATGTCAGTCTGGGTAGCCGACGCCAACGCCAGTGCAGTAAGTAAGTCATAAAGTTAATGCCTATAGTTAGGGATAGATACCTTAACTTAGAACGCTTAGATGTCAATGTCACTACTGATGTGAAGAGTTTCGAACCCGAAAAGCAAAGCAAATTATTAATCACAAACCGGTCACTGTAATTAAGAATTTACCTTGCTCGTACTGTTCTAAACTATGATCTGAAGGAATGACATTGATGTATACCTTTTTACTCAACAGAAAATCTAGAAAACTATGGCTCGTAAAAGAGGAACTGGACGCCGAGGCGGTCGCACTGGCCGAGTCGGTAGACTGCCATTGAACCAAAGATATGAGGAAGAGGAGAGTGTGCACGTGGAACACACTGAGAGCGTGCATGAAACAAATGTAACCCCACCAGCTGAGGGCAATGAAGGATCTCTACGACTGGAACCCGAAGTTAGAGATGCTATTGCCCGTGAGGTCATACTAACTCTGAAGAAAGTACTGCCTGATCTGTTATCTGAGGCACTAAAGAAGAGCAAAGAGGAGGAGGAAAACAACCACGAGGAGAAAGTTTATGATAGTGATGGGGATGAAGTGACAGTGAGACTGAACACCCATGGGTGTACCTACAAAGGATTTAAGGACGGTGATCCGCCCAAATTTGATGGAAACAAGGATTCGGTGGCTACGTTTGAATGGATCGAGAGGATGAATGGGGTAATCAACATAAGCGAATGCCGACCTGACCAGGCTGTAAAATATGTGGCTCACTCTTTCACCAACGAGGCACTAAGTTGGTGGAGGACTATCCAAAGAACTAAATCGCCAAACGCTCTCAAAAGAATGACTTGGGACGATCTGAAAAAGTTGATAATCCAGAAGTTCTGCCCACAGAACGAGATTGATCGAGTGGAAAACGAGTTTCTAAATTTCAAGGCTGGCAACAAGACTCATCGCCAGTACACTTCAAGATTTAATGAGCTAGCTCAACTGGTACCCCACCTGGTAGAGACTGAGGAGCGATTGATTAAGTATTATGTCAAAGGCCTACCCCAAAAGGTCCGTGTTCATGTGAAAGCTAACCTACCCTCGACTTTCGAGTCGGTAGTGAATCTGTCCGGAATCGTCTATGACGATTATGCCAATGAGGACCCGGTGCCGGAGGCACCAAAGAGGAAGTGGGAGAACTCGTCTAAGGGGACTGGAAGAAGAAATGTTACTGCTGAGGCAAAGAAGCCAAGGAATGATGAGTACGAAATATGCACAAAATGCGGGAAACAGCACCGCGGTGAATGTTTGGCCGGCTCAACCATGTGTTTTAAATGTGGAAGACCGGGGCACTACTCGAAGGATTGTACTAAGGGCATCAAGTGCCAGAACTGTGGTTGGTATGGGCACGCTACTAAGGATTGCAGGAAGACCGGACAATCTGGTTCGGGGAAAGAAAAAGAAAAGGAACAGCCAAAGGCTAGGACTCGGGCCTATGCTTTAACCGAGGAAGAAGCAAGAGGAAACCCTGACGTCGTGTCGGGTACGTTCCTAGTAAATGATGAACATGCTGCTATTCTGTTTGATTCTGGTGCTAGTAAAAGTTTTATATCCACTGCATTTAGCCGCAAATTAGACTGCACAATCACTAGCCTTATAAGGGCCTTTAGCGTACAAACTGCTATTGGTAAAAACTCAGTAGTCATCCAAGTGACTGACGATTGCATGGTAGAAATAGAGGGCCATAAGTTTCCATCTAAATTGTACCTTCTAACCTTAGGAGGATTCGATGTAGTATTGGGCATGGATTGGTTAGCTGCCAACGAAGCTCAAATCATATGTAAACGAAAGATGATACATCTCAAGGCCACTGACGGCAGTCCGATTACGGTTTATGGTGACTGGAATAGCACAATGCCGAACGTCATCTCGATGATCAAGGCCGAAAGTTACATGAGGCGCGGTTGCGAAGCTTATCTGGCGTATGTTATTGACGATAGAATGAAAACGAAAGAGCTAAAAGATGTACCCGTGGTGTGCAATTTTCCAGAAGTGTTCCCAGAGGACCTACCTGGTTTGCCGCTCGATCGGGAAATAGAATTTCAGATTGACTTACTGCCAGGAGCTGAGCCCGTTGCCAAGGCACCATACCGATTGGCTCCGTCAGAAATGAAAGAATTAATGTCCCAACTTGAAGAATTAACAGAGAAAGGATTTATCAGACCGAGCATCTCACCATGGGGCGCTCCGGTATTATTTGTAAAGAAAAAGGACGGCAGCATGCGCATGTGCATCGACTACCGTGAATTGAACAAGAGAACAGTAAAGAACAAATACCCACTGCCTAGAATAGACGACCTCTTTGATCAATTACAAGGCGCGAGTTGGTTCTCAAAGATTGATCTCAGGTCGGGTTACCATCAATTGAAAGTAAGAGAGGAAGATGTACCGAAAACTGCGTTTCGTACGCGTTATGGGCATTATGAATTTCTCGTGATGTCCTTCGGATTAACTAACGCACCAGCAGCATTTATGGATTTAATGAACAGAGTATGCCGACCCATGTTGGATCGATCAGTAATAGTTTTTATAGATGACATCCTCATATATTCAAAGAATGAAGGTGATCACCACTGTCACCTAAGAGAAGTATTGGAGGTGCTAAAGCAGGAAAAGTTGTACGCAAAATTCTCCAAATGCGCGTTCTGGCTTAGGGAAGTCCAATTCCTAGGTCATGTAATAAACCCAAACGGCATCATGGTGGATCCTGCAAAGATCGAGACAGTAAAGGAATGGAACATCCCAAAGACACCAACAGAGATACGAAGCTTTCTAGGGTTGGCAGGCTACCATCGAAGGTTCATCCAAGATTTCTCAAGAATTGCCTCGCCGCTAACCAAACTGACACGGAAGGAAGTAAAGTATGAATGGGGTCCAACCCAAAACAACGCGTTTGAGGAACTTAAGACACGATTAACTCAAGCTCCAGTATTAACACTACCTGAGGGAAATGAAGACTTAGTAGTCTACTCTGACGCTTCAGGGCAAGGTTTAGGGTGCGTACTCATGCAACGAGGAAAGGTAATTGCTTATGCATCGCGGCAACTAAAGGTTCATGAAGTTAACTACCCAACACATGATCTAGAATTAACAGCAGTAGTTTTCGCGTTGAAAATATGGAGACACTACTTGTATGGAGTTAAATGCACCATCTACTCCGATCACAAAAGCTTGAAATACTTTTTCGAACAAAAGGAACTAAACATGAGGCAAAGAAGATGGTTAGAGCTACTGAAAGACTATGACTGTGAGATATTGTACCATCCAGGCAAGGCAAACGTAGTGGCTGACGCTTTAAGTAGAAAGGAAGAATCGGCACCTATCCGGATCAAAGCGTGTCAGTTAATTATAACGCCAGACTTAATGGGTGAAATATCAAAGGCACAAGATGAAGCATTGTTAGAAAGAAATGTGAAACGGGAAAGAATAGTAGGACAACAAGGGAACTTAGATGCGAATGCATACGGAGTACGAACTAGGTTTGGCCGGATGTGGATACCTAAGATTGGTGAGCTTAGAGCCAAAATACTCGATGAGGCCCATAAGTCTCGCTATTCTATCCACCCCGGGACAAACAAAATGTATCAAGACTTGAAGAAAGAATACTGGTGGCCTGGCATGAAGAATGATGTGACAGAATACGTGAGCAAGTGCCTAACGTGTTCTCTAGTTAAGGCCGAGCACCAGAAACCATGCGGTAAAATGCAACCTTTACCAATGCCGGAATGGAAGTGGGAAGAGATCACAATGGACTTCATTACCAAGCTACCGCGAACAGCTAAAGGCAATGATACCATTTGGGTGATCGTCGACCGCTTGACAAAGAGTGCTCACTTCTTGCCAATACGAGAAACTTCTTCTTCTGAAAAGCTAGCAGAAGTATTTATCAAGGAAATTGTGAGCAGACATGGTATGCCGCTGTCGATTGTGTCTGACAGGGATACTAGATTCACGTCAAGGTTTTGGAAGAAATTCAATGAAGCGATGGGCACTAGATTGAACATCAGCACCGCTTACCACCCCCAAACCGATGGACAATCGGAAAGGACCATTCAGACCTTGGAGGACATGCTCCGGGCCTGTATCATTGACTTCGGTGGGAGTTGGGACAGCCATCTACCATTGGCAGAATTTTCATATAACAACAGCTATCACTCGACTATTGGCATGCCGCCATTTGAAATGTTGTATGGGAGGAAATGTAGGACCCCGGTTTGTTGGGGGGAAATTGGACAGAAGGATTTTGCAAGTCTCGAAGTGGTCAAAGCTACTTCTGAGAAATTTGATCAAATCAAGGCTCGTATGAAATCCGCAAAAGACAGACAGAAATCATACGCGGATAAGAGAAGGAGGGATTTAGAGTTTCAAGTAGGGGACATGGTACTGTTGAAAGTATCACCGTGGAAAGGAATCATTCGGTTCAGAAAGCGTGGCAAACTAAGTCCAAGGTTTGTCGGACCTTTCAAGATTGTAGCAAGAGTGGGTCAAGTTGCTTACAGACTCGACCTACCCGTCGAGCTTAGTGGAATACACCCTACATTCCACATATCACACTTACGCAAGTGCCTTGCTGACGATACGGCTCACATACCTTATGACGAAATCGAAGTGGATAACAGCTTGAACTATGTAGAAGAACCAATAGCTATTCTTGACAGAGCCGAGAAACGATTACGCAATAAGTCGATCCCTTTAGTCAAAATACAATGGAAACACAGAAAGGGGTCCGAGGCTACTTGGGAGAAAGAAGACGAGATGAAGGAACTGTATCCCCAGTTGTTTAACGTGTAACAGGTTTCGAGGACGAAACCTCATTAAGGAGGGTAGACTTGTAACATCCCAAATAATGACAAGACAAATAGAAAAGGGAAATAAAGTGGGCTTGGCCAAAATTTCGGCCCATGGGCCGAAAAGAAAAGGGGGAAACCCCATTACAAAACAGCAGCTTCAACCCAAACCCCTCTCATTTCATCTTCCTGCGCAAGAATACTAGAGAGAGAGAGAGAGAGAGAGAGCGATCGGCTTGTGAAGAAAACCGCAAGGAGAAGACTCAAGGGCTCGGGAATCATCCGACTCCACCATTTCAACGCATAGCAACAGAAATCGGGCCTGTTGAGGTAAGCATCGCCTCTGATTATGAGTCTTTGCATGTCTCGGGTTTAAATCAAATAAAGATACGATTTTTGCATATGAAACTTGAAACAAATCACGTATTTGAACTCAAGAACGACAAAGGAAGGTGTTTAACGTAAAATGCTCAAGGTTTAATCGATTGGAAATAAGTTGGCTGGAGCAAGGTTCTGGTCAGGGAAGATGCAGACCCATGACTCGAAACTACCATAGTTTCGATAGGATCTCATGACTCGAAACTACCTAGTTTCGATAGAAAGATTATGACTCGAAACTACCTAGTTTCGAGTTTAAGACCATAGCTCGAAACTACCATAGTTTCGATGCGACCCACCTCCCGAAACTACTGAGTTCAAGAATAGAAATGTCTAGTGTCATTTAGGAGCCCTACCTTATATGTATGACTTTATTATACAGATTGTGGGTGACCTTAGTGACGTTTCGAAACCAGCTATTATACTTCAGGGACCCGCCTATCAGGTAAGTTCTATGTTCCCCTTTTTATGTTATGTGCAAATCATTTTAAATGTTTTGGGGCTGAAGTGTATACATTAAATGAATAAATGTTATGAATGCCAATGTGATCATATGTGATACTTATATATATATGAATGTTAATATGATCATACGTAAAATAATGATGAACAAGAATGAAACGAATGTATGCAAAGAATGAATGAACGAACGACATAACGAAAAAGAAGAAAAATCTTGCTTTATATTTTATATATTGCTTGTTACGAATGCATGTAAATGTATGGACGCTTCGATGATAACGGCTACTTCGGTAGACGGACGACCTCGTGACTATTTTGCAATCGGACAAACACGTTCCTTCATTAGCTAGGACGTGTGAAAGGCACTAATGGACGGTCGAAGCAATTGCCTTATCAATGATAAGTAGAACGGTTGCATATATAATAGTTCACGAGGGAAACGGATGCCTTAGGGCAGACGGGCGAATATGACGGACTACGACGGTAGTACGGTTAAGACGGACGGCCGAAGGTTTGCCGGACGGTATAGCATAACAGATGGCCGAAGGTTTGCCGGATGTTGTGGAGGACGGACTACGACGGTAGGACGGGCGTATTGTCTTCGTGACTTACGCATAAATGAATGTTGGCTGATCACTCTTATGAGTATGACCAATAAATGTTAATGAAAGTAAAGGTGAATGCATATTTATGTGCTCACATACGAATGATAAAAGAAAGCAAAGGATATGTAAATGTGTATTTATATTTATATATTTATACGTAAGTATTTATAAATGAATAATGTTCATACCTAAATGTTTTTAACTAGAACTCACCAGCGTTAGCTGACTTTTAGTATACATTTCAGGTAAAAAGAAGAAAGGTCGTGCGTTGGAGTGAAGGCTATCCCGATCAAGGGCTGACATCCCATCCACTTTAATTTTTGTTAAAGCAATGTGTTATGTTTAAATGATTAAGACTTCCGCTGTTATGGCTATGTAATCGAATGATGTAAGCTCACGCTACGTTTAGAAAGTATTCAATGTAATTATTCAGTATCTATGGCTA
The DNA here is from genome assembly GCA_023525975.1 of Smallanthus sonchifolius. NCBI lineage: Eukaryota > Viridiplantae > Streptophyta > Magnoliopsida > Asterales > Asteraceae > Smallanthus > Smallanthus sonchifolius. Next base: position 28,492,181 of record CM042031.1, read on the forward strand.
TGTTTATGAGTAAATCCAACGAGTGAGGTCACCCGGAAAAAGGGGCCTTACAAAGATCCTTGTTGACTAATACGGTCCTTGGTTCTATTGGGGGTATACTATATGTCTTTCTTTTGTGCTCCTCCGTTTGTTCTCATAAACCTTGAAAGAATCTGGTCTATATTTTTTTAGGGGGATGTAGGCCCGGAGAGGAAGATGCATTGGGTGGCTTAGAACCGGGTTTTGGCGTCAAAACAAAATGGTGGTATTGGAATTGGTTCTTTAAAATCTTTTAATAAAGCTCTTTTACTCAAATGGAAATGGAGGTTTGTTAATGAGTCGGTTAGTCTGTGGGTAAATATTATTTCTTCTCTTTATGGTTCGTGTGTTGGGAGATTATGTAGAGTAAAAGGTAACAATGTGTGGCAAAGTATGTTGAAGTTGTTTAGTACGCTACATGAATCAAGTCATATTCCTTATAACTCAATTTGTAGGAAGGTGGGGCATGGGGATGACACGATGTTTTGGAAGTATTGTTGGTGAGATAATATGGTGTTTGCTAATCTTTTTCCCGGACGTTTTGCATTGGAGAATGATAAAGATTGTAAGGTTTCTCAAAAGTGTAATGGGTCGACTTGTTCTTGAAGACGGGTGATAAGGGGTGGCACGAAACAGTCTCAGTTAGAAGCTCTTTAGAACATTATTGCCAAAACTAGATTGACTTCATAACCAGACTCGTGGGTTTGGAGCCTCAATGGATCGAAACTTTTTTCTGTAAAGGAGGTCCGCGAGTATCTTGATGGTCTTATTCTCAATTCAGGTCTGAGGCATACGACATGGTTTAATCGGTACCTTGTAAAGTGAATATTTGTACATGGAGAGTTATGGAAAACAGACTTCCCACCTGTGTTAACTTAGGTAGAAAAGGCATTAATGTTCCGTGTATTCTATGTCCGGTGTGCAATGATGAGCCGAAGTCCTTTCTGCATGTGTTTGGTGAGTGTTCTGGTTTGATTCATTTTATGTCATTGATTTCCGCTTGGTTGGGGGTCGCTATCCCAAATAACTGCTCGCCAACGACTGTGTTAGAGTGGCTAGATGAGATGAATATGTTGTTGGGCAAAAAGGAGTTGATAGGAGCGGTTATCTTCGTTGTTTGGTGGATAATTTGTAGGTTCAAAAATGACATGGTGTTCTTCAAGAAGCGACATTTGAAAGACGCTCTATTTGATGACGTTCTCCATTTTTCCTATTTGTGGTATAGTGCTAAGAATTGTAAATGTACTATCAAATGGATATAGTGGATAAAAAACTCTCTTTTACTCTTGTAATGTTGCTCTCCGTCTAGTATCTTGCTAGTCGATTTTTAGATAAAAATATCGCCACTCTAAAAAAAAGTTAGCTGTATCTTTCTAGTCTCACCGATCAAGAATTCAATTAAATTCTCGTGTCATAACAAGAATAATTAAATTCGAATTGTAAAAAAAAAAGAATAATAAGAGGAAATTAAATTCGAATTAGTAGTTAATTAGATAAGTTAAATAAGCCTCTCAATGTTTTAAATACAAGTTTAAATTCTCGTATAACCTTATTGAAGGCGTATCCGAGATTTCAAATGCTCAGCGCGACTACAGATAAAAACCCATAAAATATGAACTTATATTTTAAAAAAAATTGAATTAGGTTAAAAAACCATTGTGTTTAAATTAAATTTGAGCCAAAATAAATTTGAATTTTAATGTGTTTAAACTTTATAGTTTTTTATAAAATATAATTTTATATATATTAAAAATTTTATGCACCTCGAAAACCATCAAAATTACATGCCTCGTGCGGCGGCACATACCGCACAGGTCACTGATCCACCTCTGTCTATATCTATACTATATAATAAATAAAAATCATTTATGCCACCTGTCACGTCCACATCTCTTTACACCATTTTTTTTCCGGCTCTGTGTCTCTTTCTCTCTTATTAAACACACCTCTCTTTTTTTTAAGAGTAAACTTTCAATTTAGACCCCGTGGTTTGATTAAAATTGCTATTTTAGTCCATTAGTTTAAATCTTACATAGGATACACTCTAGTTTCAAAATATTGCCATTTTCATCTACCTTCCTTAACACCATTAAATATCCTCTTAGATTTAAGTAAGGGTATTTTTGTCCTTTTAATTAACACCTAAAATACATCAATTCTTTCTTTTTTGAACGTCATATATCCATCACCCCTCAATTCAATACTAACTTTACAATAATTAATTTAAAGATTAACCCTAATATCCCGTTCTCGATCATCAGTTCTGTTATTCATATTTTCTTGTATTAAAGCCCCATGTTATGAATTTCTTGGAGATCATCATGGGAAAAAGAAAGAAACGCTAATAAATGGCAGCAAAAAAAAACCTAAATAACTTTGTAACATAGCTTTATTTAATCTTTAATGCACAAGCCTCATTAGTTAAACTTTCAGAAAGAATAAAAGGCACTTACTCTTCAAACAACAAAATCAAACAAACATTTTCCAATGACAATGTACAGAAATCGTAAAAATGCACCTTAAAATAGTTATAAAGACAATCAAGTACTACAAAACCTGAACAACACAGCATGTACAGAAATCATAAGAAATTAAGAATCAAAATAAATTCATCAACAATCCGAGCAGTTAATTTCATAACAAACTAAATGCAAGAAAATTAAAAGCAGAAATTGACATGACTGCGTGGATAGCATACCTTTTCTCAAAGATTGAGCTTCAACTGTTGACCAATTTCAATAAATTGAGGTGAAAAAGGCATGGAGGATTTGATACGATTTAACCAATATACTGATTAACACGACCCGAATTAACCCGAAACCGATTATCTCGGATCTTATTTGGGTTGGTAAATGGGTAGGATTCCTATAAAAAAAACTCGAATAACCCGAAACCCGAACAACACTCCTAATTAACATACCCAGAAAAACACAAAAATTTTAAGAAAACTCACTGTATGTTCTTGAAAAATCAAAATCTTCATTAGGACGATGAACAATCCAGAGCTTGAGAGCTATGAAATCTCTAGGGCGTGAAATCGCTAGGGCCTATAATCATGAGAAGAAAAAACAAACGTGATCTTGTAAATATTGCAGGGGATCGTGATCTTGTAAATAATGTGGGGAACTGTTTTAGGGTGTTATTGCGGGGATCGTGATCTTGTGATCTTGAATCAACGATGATGACACAAAAAGAATTCTAATTTCTAGGGTGTTAATCAAAAGGACAAAACTACCCATAATACTAACATGAAATATAACGGTGTTAAGGGAGGTGGATGAAAATTGCAATATTTGAAATCACAATGTATCCTATGTAAGGTTTAAATTAATGAACTAAAAGTGAGACTGAAATGACACTTTACTCTTTTTTAATAATAATTTACATTTAAAGAAAAATATTAATTATACTAATAAAACACATTTATTTTAAATTATCTCTTATTTTAAGAAAATTTGAAATTTAATTATGTAAATTTTGTTTTTAACTAAATAGTGATGTAAGTCAAATTAGGGGTGTTCTTGGTCCGGTTTTGACTTTTTTTAGGTCAAACCGTTAGAAACGGTTTTTGATTATCGAACCCTAACCGTTGAGAGATAAAACCGAACCAAACCGAACTGTTACTAACGGTTTGGATCCGGTTTGGTTTCACGGTTTGGACGAACTGTCAATAATAGGAAAACAAAATTTAATGAAATCTTCAAAAGAGTTGAATGTTATCAATCACCATGAAAATGGGACAACATCCTCACACGATATGTTTTCAACAACCTCAACACCATATGTTTACAAGTAACTTTTGGAGATGTTTCATCAAGCTGCAATAAACAGCTTCGTGAACAGAATAGGTTTTTAACTAATAAATAGCTTCGTGAACAGGAGGCCAGGAGCGATGTTGAGAAGGTAGTGCGGGAATTGGCCAACTGGGGGAAGTTTTAATTTGTTTGGATTGAGGGAGGATTACATTTCCGTATACTTGAGGCCTGAGATGAAGCCCAATTTTAATTCATGACATAAGCCCACATGCTAATAAAAGTGTTAAGAGTCCACTTAACGGTTCACACACGTTTTTGTTTAATTCAAATCAACTATAAATATTTAAATATATCTAACATACAATATTTCAAATAAATAAATATATTTTAATCATACGGTCCGGTTTTCAGGGTAAACCGGCCGACCGAAAGTTAAAGAAAAAAACCGACCGGGAAACCAAACCGATGACCGGTTTGGACGGTTTCACGGTTTTAAACCAAATCGTGAACACCCCTAAGTAAAATTATATTAAATAGAAATTAATGTATTCAAACCTTGTAATATACGAGTTTTTAAAGATATAAATTTTTTATTACTAAGTATATAACATTACATTTTATCAACACTTTTAAAATACAATTTTTTTATTACTAAGTGTATAATATTACATTTTATCAATCCGTGTAATACACTGGATTTTAACTTAGTTTCTAATAAAGCATGAGAATTTGGGTGCCTAAAGTAACTATTGGGGAATGTTTTATGGTGGCAATGTTGATCCATTCTTTAAATAATGAGTTGATTTGGGTCACCTTAAATTAGTCAACGGGTCAAAACGAACAAGTATTATAAAAGTTGTTAAGTTAAAAGTAGTGCATATGGGTTAGCCCCCCACTAACGTTGTCACCCCCCCCCCCCCCCACTATCGTGTTACCGTCGTGCCCACCGCCCACCACTCTGGCGCTCCACCGCCACCACCACCCACCCCACCGTATTGGCCGAACCCGTTTCGACCCGAACCAAATTGATAGTTTTTTTACCCGTTTGAGCCGGACTCATATTGCTCCAAACTTGTTTTGTCACGAACTCATTTTACTCTTAACCCGTATTGACCTGAACCCGTTCTAACCCGTGACCGAACCCGCCCGACCCGTCCAGTTTACCAGACCTAATTTAAGGACAAGGATATTAGACCTCAGGTGGGTTAGGAAGTGAAGTAGCCCAATATGTTAGATGGGTTGTTTAGTTTAAGTATCAAAAGAAATGGAGAATAAAAAAGAAGACTTTGGGCTGGATGTATGCGGTCCAATATCTATCAAGCTGTTTGATCCAAATATCATGATATTGACCTATTGGGAACTTCAATTGAAGTAACTCTTATTAACAAAGACTTCCTTGAAGATAAAGATGCTTCACGTGAATAACATGTTTTATTGGATTTTCCATTCAATTCTTCGAGATAAAGATGGTGGCTATTTAAAAAATTGAAGCCTTTCTGAAAAATAAATATACATATTTTGTTTATATTCCTAACCAATCGAGATACTATGATCATTTTAATGGTATTATGGATTTATGGTAATACAAAAGTACCATACTCTTTAAATACATATACGGACATAGTATGTTATACTGTTATAAACAACGTATATGCACTACAAAAGGTAGGATATCTTCATATCATATAACAACCACCATAATAACATATATAATCATATAGATATACATAGATGTAGAGATGTATATGGGGCAGTTCGGTTCTGTTTTGAGCTTCATTTGAACGGAAACAAAAAATTTCAGTTATTGGATTTTGAAAATTGATCTGTTTTGGTTAATCGGTTTGGTTATGGTTTGATTCTATTAGTTTGTGTATGTCTGCAAATTTGCATGCACTTGAACCGCGTTGTATGAGTTTGGTAGTTTTGCACAGAATAAGTTACGTATGCTTGACCATTTTCAAATATGTAGTTATGTTGTTTTGTAAATTTATTTAGCTGCTTATAATCATTTAACAAGTATACATTTATGTTTTGAAAAGCAATGTTTTTAGAACTGGACAGGACAACGTCCGGACGTCTTAGAGGTTCACCGGTCGGATCGGATTTAAGAACCAGATGACGTGCGGTTCAAATGAAAACCTCATTTTATAAGAAAACCAAGAAAACACATATTCAGCCATTGATCATGTTGATCAATGGCTCTAATCATATGATGACAAATCTATAATAAACTGCAAATTTGTTTACTTAGTTATAGGGATCGAGGGTGAAATATGGAAATCAATTTTGAAACCATCCCTATAAAAAAGAAACCCTAAAATCTCTCTCATCTCTCTCCTATGTGGTATTTTTTTAAATCAAATCAATTTTACAAAATCGATCTCATGACTTTTTATTTGAATTTTTTGATAGTGAAAACCCAATTTTTACTTAATTCGCTGTTTATATATGCTAAGTATATGTAACTTGATAAGTTACGTATGTGACAATAAAAGTTTATATATGCTTATGTATATGTAACTTGGTAAGTTACGTATATGTAACACTATCTGTTACATATATGTAATAAGACAATTTACCAAAGACAAAAGGAAATCAAAGACAAAAACAACTTACCAAAGACAAAAACTCCAACATGAGAAAAATGACAAAAGGAAATCATAGACAAAAACTCCCACACGAGGTTAGAACGCATGCCCTCAAGATTTAACAGAAACAAATTGACCACTATACCAAGGCCCTGGTATTTGAACTATTTTTTATTAAATTTATTTGGCACGCACAAAGCGTGAATCATCTTGTCCAAATCAATTTCACAATTGCCGGACATGTAATTGTTTCTGATTTGGTTCGATAATTTCATGTGCATGAACAAAAACATTTACCTTGAAATTGTTTCCTGTTTACCAGATATGTATATGTTTACCTTGAAATGCTAAAGGGTGACAATTGGAACCCTAGTGTGAGGCGGAGATTTAAGCAGTGAGGTTGGAACGAAGTGTGTGATATCATCTAAAAAATGATTATGATGTGGAAAATATTGGGATTTAACTAAAATAAATAAATACCAAAATATATTGGTATAACATTTACCAAAACACCTTTTAGTATAATTAATAATAAAAAATTCTAAATTTTGTGATTGGATAATAGTGGTTTTCTTGGTTTACCTGTGAAATCATGGTTTTCATTTGATCCCTATATATGAGTATAGTTCCGGTACAAAATAATTTTAGTATGAGAAACGTAGAAAGCAATAAGAAGGTGACACATGTACAAGTGTAGGTTTTATGGGAGGGTATTTGAGTCTATTTACAAATTTAAATCAACATATCATTTTTAGACATGGGCGTATAACAACATTGCGTGTATTCAATAGCCACATTACAACACCATTATCATTTGATAGCAACACCCTACTTTTTGTAAATCAACATACCGTTTGAGACCTGAGCGCATAACAACACTATGTAAATTCAATATCAATATAACAACACCATATAAAATTGTAACAACACCCTACTTTTCGTAAATCAACATATCATTTTACACCTGCAGATATAACAACACTGTATAAATTTAATAGCCACATAACAACCCCATTTAAAAAATGTAATTTTAAATATATATATATATATATAGAGAGAGAGAGAGATAAAGACTGATGGCTACATAAACTCTCTAACTATGGATGCTGCGGACTCTACAAAGTTGCCACTGATGAAGTTGCTGCAGATAAGTACTTATGTTGCGGATAGTTAAACTTTGTTGCTGATCTACAACTATGTTGCTGATAGACTTTAGCTGTTGAAGTCCAAAGTTGTTGTTGATAGGCTTCTCAGCAGCATCAAACATTGATGCTGCTGATAGGCAAATCATCAACAGCTTTGACTTTACTACTGACACATTTTGCTGTAACACTGACACACCTATAAGCAGAAGGAATGTTATTGGTGCAGATAACAAAAGACAATGCTCCTACTTCTGATTGCCCCTGCAAAGATTCCTAAGAAGACTTTTGTTTTGCAGTTGTCTTTTTGTTGTAGTTGTCTTTTTGTTGTCCTCTAATTGTAGTGTAGCTTTTATCTGTACAAGATCAACGGTCTGTGTTTGATCTGATCCTTAGAATCAAGGGTCTGTCTTGATTCTAAATTCCATTTATATGTATTGTTTCTCTTCATTTGTATGTATGCTTCCTTAGAGCTTTCTCTATAACTTGTTAACATTTAAGAGTAATACAATTTGCATTTATCAGTATTCCCATTGTTTCTTGTTGCATTACATAGTTGTTATTGTTTCCGCCAATATCAACTAAACAGAACCATATTGTAATACATCGATCCTACAAGTGGTATCAGAGCTTTGGCTCTCAGATTAAGCAAACTCATATTTGTTTAATCACTTTTTGGTTCTGTTACTATTATCTCTTTGCTGCACATCATCCATCCAAAGTATGGCACAAAATACAGGATTTGATGATATTGGAAGCCTTCACAAACCACAAAATACTGGATTTGATGATTTGGTATTTATGACATTTGGAAAAATAGAATGGAAAGCTTCTTCCGCTATCAAGAATAAGGAATGTGGAGATCCATAATTGATGGTCCTTATGTGCCAATGGTGGCCTCTGTTGATTCTGGAGGTCCATATGTCCCTAAAGAAGCTTCAAAGTATTCTGAGGAAGACATCAAGAAGATGGAGGTAGATTTTAGAGCTCTAGAAGCCATTCAAATGTGCCTGCCAAATGAAGTGTTTCACAACTTCAAAAAATACAAGACTGCTAAAGAGCTATGGGAAGCTCTTGAGAAGATGTTTGTTGGATCTGAAGAAGTTAAAGAAAACAGGAGAGACATACTGAAGCAACAATATGAAAACTTTGTGTACAAGGATGGTGAGTCTCTTACAACCTAGTACAACATGTACACTTATCTTGTTGGCGAGCTGCAGTGTGCCAAAGTCAAGATAGAGAATGAAGATATTCTCAAAAAGTTCATCAGATCTCTTCCAAACTGCTAGACACTTTATACAGTGTCAATTAGAAGAACTGAAAACTTGAAGACTCTCACCATTACAGAGTTGTTTGGTATGTTGAAGACTATGAGTTGGAAATGATTTAACTAAGAGAAATAAAATCAGATTATCCATCTACACCCTCATCATCTACAACCACCTCTTCACTACATTCTGACCATACATCACCTAGCACAAGCAACTATTATCTTCCCATTATCACACATCCTCAAACACCCAACTCATAAGTAAATAATTCTCCCTTCCTTCTTGAAGCTCCTCCTCAAAATCCTAACCCTGCTGCCTTTGTTTCTGATACCCCAAGCAACATGTCATTTATCAAAGAAGATATGGAGTACTTTCATCCAGATGACTTAGAAGAGATGGATATACAACATTCTTATGCCATGTTGTCTCTCAGAGCAAAAAGGTTCTACTCTAGAACTAGAAGACCTATTCCAAGCAATAGTTCAAACACTAGAGTTGGTTTGGACAAAAGCAAGTTAAGATGCTACAACTGCAACCAACTTGGTCATTTTGCTAGAGAATACAAAGCACCAAAAGCAAACCCAACTGCTACACAACCAAGACAGGCTCAACAAGATTAAGCAGGTCAAAACACTCAACCTGCTCAAACTCCTGCTTGTGTAACTCAACAGGCTGGATCAACTGACTTTGACTAGAGCTTTCAAAGTGAAGAAATATTTGCCAATAACCAAGCTCTCATGGCAGACACCACAGCGATCCCACCTCAGGTATATGAACATCTTTGCTCTTAAGCTTGCATTGATAAAGTTTTCAGATATAGAAAGCATAACCAAAACCTAATAGATCAAAATGAAGAGTTTCATCAAATGAAGCCTGAAATCAAAAAGGTTGAAAACAGTTATAAAGAAAAGATTAACTGCCTCAAGAAAGAGATTCCATCATTAAAACATGAACAAACTAATCTTGAAACTCAAATTAATGATCTATTGGTTAAGTAAAAAGCTACAAGAGCTGAGCTGGCAGATCAAAAGGTTCATGTTGATAAGTATGAGTTTGCATCCAAAAATATGCAAAGATTGTTGGATGCTCAAATCCGTGAAAAGGTGACTGCTGGTCTTGGGTATCAAGCTGAACAATACAAATCTGTAACACCACCCACTGATTATGTAGCCATACATGAACCCAACTTCAACCTAAACAATCTTGACAATGCAAACCGAAACCTTGATCCTTCCAAAGAAGACATTGTTGTGCAAGAATGCAGTACTTCCACTGAGTCTGATTCCACATACTCAGACTCATCTAAAAACTATGATGCCCCTTTACTTCCCACAAATTGTAACAAATCAAAATCCGGGTTTCGTTTTAAATAAATAAATATTTCTAATTAATATTATGGTGGAAATAATATTTTAGAAATAAGTTGAAACAAATGGATTTCAAGTTTGTTATGGAGTTATGTTAGTTTTTAACTAATTTTGGCATGAAAATGGATGAAATGAAAGTTGAGGGACTAAAAGTGTAAATATGGAAAATCTGCCATATTTAACTAAGGAGAAGTCAAAATCCAGAATTTTCAATGTTGTGGGTGTCGATGCTCTCAAGAGAAAAAGGAGAAAAGGGGTGTTGAAGCTAAATCTTGCAATTGAAGCTTGAATTGAGAAGGTGTTGCTTATACATCATCCTTCTAACATCAAGTAAGTGATTATCATCCATATTAGTTCAGCTTTGATGAGTTCATAGATGGGTTTTATAGAAATTCGGAATTTATGATGCATGGGGTTAAATTGATGTTAGATTGTTGATAATCTAACTAAACTAAAGGTAAAGAGTGGTAAATAACATCATAGAACCTTTTAATTTTGATTTTTAAAAATTACGGTTCATATGGGATGAATTGGGGGTTTTTGATTTATGATGATAGAATGTCAAATTGAGGTTGAGATAAGTGTTTAATTGATGATTAGGCACTTGAATGAACACCAAATTAACCTAATGATAAGGATAGAATGAAAAATTAGTGTTAAGGAAATGGTAATGAAACTCAAGAAGGTATGTTTAGGTGGAAAGAGGGTGTTTGGATATGAGTATAACCCAAACGGGTCAGTTTGGGTTGAAAATAGAAGATTGGGTTGTGAACCCAATTAAAATGTTATTTTGAAATATAATATATTACTAAACTAGGTGAATGTGTTTAGGTAATCAAATTGAAAAGCGTGAAGGGGGAACGAGATCTTCAAACCCGAAATGTAAGTGCTCTTGCATTTACTTAGTATTGTTGACAAATGTTGATACTTGTGTAGTATGTTTGTATATTATGTTATGTGTAATGAATGTGTATGAAAGTGTGTGAACATGTGAATGAATGTAGTTATAGTTGTAATACTATAATGGAAATATGGTTATGAAGTTATTGTCTATGAACTATAATGGAAATGTGGTGAGGTTATGGTCAAAGTTATCATAATGGGCATGTGGTGAAAATTATGGTCTAAGCACCATGTTGGAAATGTAAAAGAGTTACGGTCGTGTGTCATAATGGAAATGAAAATTTTGTCAAACATGAGATTGTTTCAAGGAAAGAAAGGAACGTGTATGTGGTTATGTAAGTGATATGTCGCCTAAGGGGTAATTGGGTGGAAACGGGTCAAATGGGTGAATGGGTGGAAATGGTAATACTTTACCATGTTGTTATGATGTCTCTTCATTACTAATGGTGTTTTATATGTGGTGACATGTAGGGAAGGATCCGGTACGATCAAGGTCAAGTCTATGGCGATGTTGGATTCTCGTATCCGTTTTTGAGTAATTACGGGTGTATTTAGATGTCCTTCAAATGGGTGTAAACCGATTTATGAAATTGTAGTTTTTGGTACAAAGTATGTTGTTTTGAATGTTAGAACCCAAATCTAAGTGTTGAAAAAAAAATTATGGTAAAATGGGTTGATGTTGGAAAAATCGGCTAAGTATTGAAAGCTGCTGAATTATGAAACTTTCTGCCATATGGGGGTCTTCGCGCCACGCGAAAAACCGAGAAGGGTCTTTCACGACGCGCGAAAGACCTGGTCCCCGGACAACCTTTTTTGGACTCCCTCGTGGCACGCGAAGGGAGGGGCCCTAGTCCTCGCGCCACGCGAGTTTTAAAAAAATAAATTAATAAATAAATAAAATATCTTTTCTTGGGACGAATGCTTTCACGTGTTTTATTGATAAAATAATCGGTGTTTGAAATTAGAGTGTTACAAGTTGGTATCAGAGCGATAGTTTGAGGGATTTGGTGTGCGTGACACTAAACTCAAACCGGATGCTCTTGATATGGGGGGAAGATACATGAATCCAAGTAGGACTTGACCAAGACTCGGAGCTTTCGGAAGTGAAAGGTTAGTAATGTTATAATTAATGTTGTTGCATATGGTTTATATGTATATGTATGATTGAATGACAAAGTGTTATGTGTGCCGAAACTTGTTTTGTGATTTGTTATATGGATATGATATTTACAATTGGGCATAGCGTATTATTAAACATGTCTGGCCAATATGATTAATAAGACGAAATGTGTAAGGGTCTTTATGATAACCATATAACAATGAATATTTACAAGGATTAGGTGAAGGTGATTATATATGTATGTAGGTATATAGGAAGATATATATATATACTTAATACATATAAGAGAAAAATGTAAGATGGATACTTAAGGTATTGAAAGTATAAGGGTACTAAGGTGTTTTATTCTAATTTCTTAGCTAAGAGATGACAGACGAGAATGAGGATCAATCCATGATGCTATAAAGGAAGAAGTGGCCAAGGCTTTTAATCAAGCCACAACTCTGTTGATGGAAGAAATGAGAGGGTCTATTAAACTCACTTTCGAAGAGTTATCGAATGAGAAGGAGAAGGAACCACAAGGTTGTACTCTTAAGGAGTTCATGGTGATCAAGCCAAAAGAGTATAACGGGCAGGTGGACCCGATCCTTAGCCACATGTGGGTGGTGGATATGGAATCAAATTTTGAAACGACTAAGTGTAAGCCCGAGGATAGGGTGATGTTTAGTGTGCCACTATTGACTGGGAGGGCGAAAGAATGGTTGTTAAATCTCTGAAAGGAGAGGGGTGAATTGGGTGTGACCTCCATGACTTGGGAAGAGTTTAAGATGGCTTTTCTGAAATACCATTGCCCACAAGCCGCAGTTGACAGGATGACTGAGGAGTTCCTCCTCATGAGGCAAACGACAGAGTCAATTGATGAATTGGCAAGGACCTTCTTTGATCGCGGCAAGTTCTGTCCGGACGTGGTGTCGACTGAGAAGGCAAAGATTGACAGATTCTATGCTATGTTGACTGTGGAGTTTAGAGATAGCATATCACCTTCCTCTTTTGCCACACTTGTCGATTTGATCAACAGGTGTCGGGAAAGGGAGGTAGAGTTGAGGAGGCAAGAAACCAGAGGTGAAAAGAGGAAACGGGAAATTGTGGATCAGGTAGTAAAGAAGATAAAGGGCGGGAGTCCTAGCAAGAAGCCGTTTAGCAAGTTTTCTTCACGGGGATGCCAGATATGTGGAAAGGAGCATTTTGGGGAATGTAGGAAGGGAACGTCAAATTGCTATAAATGTGAGAAGCTGGGGCATATGGCTAATCAATGTTCAAGCCAAATTAATATATGCTACAATTGCTATAAGTCCGGGCATAATAGGGTGGATTATCTTGAGTTGAAGCAACAAGGTAGAAGCGAAAGGAAGGTTGAGATGCCAAAGCCAAAGGGCAGAGCTTTCCACATCTCGGTGGAAGAGGCAAAGAATAACTCGGAGGTGTTGTCAGGTACATTCAAGATTAACTCCTTACCTGCACTAGTTCTATTTGATTCAGGGGCTAGTCGTTCTTTTGTGTCTTTGAAATTTGTTAAGCATTCTACTTTTCTAAGTAGCAAGTTAGACGAACCCTTAGAAATCGAGACGGCAAATGATAAGAGTTTTCAAGTGTTTGATATTTATAGGAAATGCAAGTTAAGGGCGGGGGGTGAACCGTTCCTTATAGATTTAATTCCTATGACCATGGGGGATTTTGATGTAATAGTGGGTATGGATTGGTTGTCGAAGAACAAAGCGAATATTCTATGTGGACCTAAGGCGATACAACTCGACTCCCCGTCGGGTGAGTCCATTTACATAGAAGGTGAAAAGAAAGGTAAAGTAAGATTGTGTTCTTATGTGAAGGCAACAAAGTACATGGCACGTGGGTGCAAGGCGTACATGGCTTGTGTTGCGGATGTGATCGAGAAAGTGAAAGAAATTCGCGATGTTCCGGTTGTGAATCAGTTTGAGGATGTGTTTCCAGATGAGTTACCGGGGGTTCCACCGGAGAGGGAAGTAGAGTTTGGGATCGATTTGATACCGGGTGCTAAGCCGATAGCCAAAGCACCTTATAGGTTGGCACCGCCGGAGATGAAAGAGCTAATGGAGCAATTGCAAGGACAACTTGATAAAGGTTTCATATGCCCAAGTGTCTCGCCTTCGGGTGCACCAGTTCTCTTTGTTAAAAAGAAGGATGGGAGCATGAGGATGTGTATGGATTATCGGGAGTTAAACAAGTTGACAGTGAAGAATTGGTACCCGTTACCCCGGATTGACGACCTTTTTGACCAATTGCAACGGGCGTCATGGTTCTCTAAAATTGATTTGAAGTCCGTGTACCATCAGTTAAAAGTGAAAGAAGACGATATTCCAAAGACCGCTTTCCACACTCGTTACGGTCACTATGAGTTTACGGTTATGCCTTTCGGTTTAACCAACGCTCCCGCGGTTTTCATGGATCTTATGAACTGGGTGTGTAGGCCATTCCTCGACCGTTATGTCATTGTATTTATTGATGACCTCCTCATCTATTCACGGAGTGAAGGTGATCATGCCTTTCATCTACATGAAATCCTTGAAGTTTTGCAAAGGGAGAAACTTTATGCTAAATTATCCAAGTGCGCCTTTTGGTTGCGCGAAATTCAATTCTTGGGCCATGTGATTAATGAAAAAGGGATTACAGTCGACCCATCCAAAATAGTAACGGTAAAAGATTGTTCGTCGCCGAAAACTCCTTCGGAGATTAGAAGTTTCTTGGGGTTGGCGGGTTATTATTGGCGATTTATTGAGAACTTCTCTCGGATTGCCTTGCCGATGACGAAGTTAATGCGTAAGGAGAATAAGTTTGTTTGGGATTCCGATCAAGAATCCGCTTTTCAAGTCTTAAAAGAAAAATTGACTAAGGCACCTATCTTGTCCTTGCCTGACGGGACCGAAGATTTTGTTGTGTATTCGGATGCCTCGCATTCGGGGTTGGGATGTGTTTTAATGCAAAGGGGGAAAGTGATTGCTTACGCGTCTAGGAAATTGAAGACTCATGCGGTGAATTACCCTACTCATGATTTAGAGCTTGCGGCCGTGGTTTTCGCGCTGAAAATTTGGTGGAATTATTTATATGGGGCGAAGTGTACGATCTACACAGATCACAAAAGTCTCAAATATTTCTTCGACCAAAAGGACCTCAACATGAGGCAAAGGCGGTGGCTTGAATTGGTCAAGGACCATGATTATGAGATACTTTATCATCCGGGTAAAGCAAATGTATTGGCGGATGCTCTTAGCCAGAAGACGAGCCATGCACCTATTAAGGTGAAGTCATTTAAGATGACAAATTCATCGTCTCTTATTGGCGAAATACGAGAGGCTCAAGTGTTAGCACTTGGTGGGGATTTGAAGAAGGAACAGATGGTTTCTTATGTTGACAAGCTTGGGGAAAATAGTTCGGGGTTAAAAGCATGCTTTGATAGAATTTGGATACCTAGGTTGTCAAGTGTTTTGACAACTATTTTAGATGAGACGTATAAATCCAAGTATTCTATCCATCCGGGGGCCACAAAAATCTTTTATGATTTGAGGTGTCATTTTTTGTGGCCGGGTATGAGGCGTGATATTGTTAAGAATGTGGAAAGATGTCTCACATGCTTAAGTTGTTAGGACATGTTTTGTAACTGTTGATAAAATTCTGTGTAAGTTCTGCTAGAGGCGAACTTAACAAGTTCGCCTAGCCTATCAGAGGCGAACTTGTTAAGTTCGCCTAGTATATCAGAGGCGAACTTATTAAGTTCGCTTAGCCCATTAGAGGCGAACTTAATAAGTTCGCCTAAGCACAGTGAAGCGAACTTATTAAGTTCGCCTGGTGCAGGTCTGTGGCTATAAATAGGAGATATCAGTAGACAGAGTGGTAGAATATCAGAACGGTGAGACAGAATATACGATATCAGAGTAGACGAGAGAGAATTCTTGTAACCTGATATTGGTGGAATACAAAGAGTTTATTTACACCGTTGTTGTTGATTGAGTTACACGAGCACGTTGATCGTGGATTTCGCACGTTATCACCGTGTCGTACCGCGAGTCTAGAGATCCGTCACGCACCGAATTAGGGACCTACAAGTGGTATAAGAGCTTATGCTCTTGATTAGCAAAAGATTCGTGGTGTTTTCGTGTCCAATCAACATCAAAGTTCAGATATTTTGAAGATTTTTGATGAATTCGTGTTCTTGATAAAAATGGAAGAATTTTGACAAATTTGGATTGATTGTGAATTGTTTTGATGAAATTGATCCGATAGAAGTGTTCCAAATCAGTTTCTACACATTCCTACGGTTAAATTTTATCAAATTCCATCAATTAAGCAAGAAATCATGAATTTCGGAAGTTTTGGTTCACGAATATGGTTCTGAGCTGTTCTTGAGTTGATTCTGTTGGAGCAAGCGAACTTGCTGAAATCTGTGCAGGCGAACTTAGCTTCAAGCGAACTTGTCAAGTTCGCTTCTCACAGGATTAAGCGAACTTAGCAGCAGGCGAACTTGGTTTAGGCGAACTTAATCAGATTTCAAGTTTCCGGTTCAAGCGAACTTATTTAGTTCGCTTCTCATTAACTTCGCTTGGATGTCTCAGTCAGGCGAACTTATTAAGTTCGCTTGTACAGTATCAGGCGAACTTATCTGTTTGCTAGTGTTCATAAAAAAAAATAAATAAATAAAATAAAAAATAAAATAAAAAAAGAGTATTTTGGCAGGAAATTTCTTCTTGTTCAAATTTTTTAGGGAAAGCTTATATCGTCGTTTTGAATCATTTTTGAAAATTTGAATTTTCGAAATTTTTTAAAAAGAGTATTTTGCAAAAATTTTTCGCAAAAATTTCAAAATGTCAATTTCTTATGATGATAATGAGATTGGAACTATGCCACCGAGACTTTTGTGCATATCAGATTTTCGTAGCTGGAAAGTCCAGTTCGAACAATTCGTATCAGCAACTGATGAAAACTTTTGGACATCCATATTTGAAGGATATGTGCATCCTACTTATGACTATATGGGATATTATGATGTTCCTAAACCAGTGACAGCTCTTAGCAGAATAGAAAAGCAGAAGTTTGATCGAGAGATGAAGACGCGTGAAACTTTAACGTTGTCTTTACCAAAAGAAATCATTCATAGTCTCAGGAAGTGTCCAACTTCAAGAGATCTATGGGAAGCTTTGAAGAAAAAAGGGTGAAGCTACTACTCAAGCGTTTGTGGTCTTGATCAAAGAAGAAGTAATAAAGCATAGTGTCTCTGAAAGTGATTCTTCTACAGATTTAACTGATAGTGAGAATATTCATTCTGGTGAAAGTACTCAATCTACTGAGACTGATGTGATGAGTGAAGAAAGTTTTCAGACAGTTGAAGATGATCTGAGTGAATTAGAAACTAATGCAGAGCCTGTCATTGTTGATCAAAATAGTGAAGCTGATGATGACGTATCCATGGCTTCTGGTGCATCTTCTTCAGAAGTAAAACCTGAGGTATTTTCTAACTCTGAAACGTTTTGTTCTAACTGTATTTCAGTGAAGGATAAAATGATGAGGGTTATGGATGACAACGTAAACCTCATTTGTGATATGAAATCGATGCACACGGTAAATCAGAAATTAAAAGATAATGAGAATGTGTGTATTGAGAGGATAGAATCAGTGAAAAGAGATATAGGTTCTCTGACTTTGAAGATCAAAGAACAGGCATATCACCTGGATATGTCCTTTGCAAAAATTGAGAAAAGAAATAATGATCTTGTTGAGAAAGATAAAGAACTAGCTGAATCTAAAGCAGAGGTAATCAAATTGCATAGAAAATTAGAAAGCTTTGCAAATTCATCATTCTTATTAGGATATTATCATGAAAATACTGAAGAGGGGAAGGGAAATAGTGGTATTGGCTATGTTCCTCCACCATTCAACGGAAATTATTCTGTTGCACCTGAGATTATAAAAGATGAGGATTTAGATCCTAAGACTGTGTTGAAAGTGAATCCAGTCAAAGGTGAAGATATGGTGTATTCTGATGAGAGTGATGATGAATATTTTGATGAAGCTAAGGTAGAGGGGATACCGAAAGAGATTAAGAAAGAAGACTCTAAGGTTGATTCTAATTCATCTGGAAATCATACATTTGGAAGTTCTTCAAATTCAAGGAGAGTTCCATTTGTCAGAGATTATAAAGACAGGCGTACATGTTTTCATTGTAATGAGATGGGACACATTGTGGTGAACTGTCCTTACAAAATAAAGGAAAGAAGCATGTAGTTCCTGAGAAGATGAAGCCTGAATCAAAACATGTTGAGAAAAAGTTTGTTTCGTCTCAAACTCCAAAAGAAGTTCATGTAGGAGAATCTTCTTCAAGTGCAGCTTATCGTGTGAAGATTCCTTATATGAGAGAATATCGTGAGACGAGATCTTGCTTTTACTGTGGTCTTGTGGGTCACCTTAGGATTGCTTGTCCTCACAACGTCAAAGGTAACCGACATGTTACTCCAGCAAAGGTAAGAACTCATGGTAAGCCTTATGTTAACCAAAATGTGGTTAAACCTCATGATACACCAAAGGGTAATTCAAAATCTGAGGTTAGGCTTTCTAGACCTCAAAGACGGAGGAGAAACAGAAGATTGAGAAAACTTTTAGAAAAACAAGAGTTTTCACAATCAAATAAATTTTCAAATGAAAGAAAATGTTCAAACACTTCACATTTTAAGCAAAAAGAACTTAATGAAAAGAAGTATGTTTGGAAATCTAAAGTTTCTGTTTCTGACTCGTCGGAACAATCTCCGAAAATCGATGAGAGATTCGATTGTGAATGAAGTGAGGTTTATTATTTTGATACAGATGGACGACCCATGACTACCATGGCTTGGGTCCCAATTTCAAATTAATGTTTCTTGTTAGATGTGCAGAATTTACCAAGAGGGACTATTACTACCATTTTGGTTGTTGATAGTGGTGGTTCTAAGCACATGACAGGGAATGACATCTGCAAGAGTAAAGAGTTGTTGATAACTGCGAAACTATTTGATTCAACGACTTGATGCTCAAGGGGGAGAATATGTCACACACAATGTTTTGGAAACAGTTTTATAAAGTCCAAAGGATAACCTGAAACTTAGGATGACAATGGTGAGAATAAAGTCGTTGATGCAACCATTTGACTAGTTGAGGGGAAGTCTACAGGACAGGAGGAGTACAGAACTGTGTTGGTGACAAAGGCAAAGCCATTCAATTACAGGATTACATCGGTTTGAGTTTTTAATTGATTGACTTGCTTAATCCTGAGTAACCAAGTAAAATGTTTTTCTTAAAATGTTTTCATGGAAGAGTTTATTTTCGTTTGTTTTATTTTCTTTGAAAAAGATTTTGAAAAAGCCAAACAAATTGAAAAAGATAAACTCGACATTACTTGAAGTTAAAGAAGAGATGATAGTACATCAGTAGATGTTCTTTCACACATGACCTTAGATTGACTGGTTGGTGCTTATGTAAATATATCTGAATTATATGTTTTGATCTAAACTTCAGAGACTGCACAAATAGGAAATGATAGTGTTGTGTATGCATATAATTTGAATTGTCAGTAGACTAAAAGCGTCACTGAACCATTAGTAGTGTGAAAACATAATTGCATATGTTACAACTGTTATTTGAACCCATTTTATGCCTGGGTGTGTGTGTTAAAAGATCACTATCAGATATAGAATATTAGCTTTTAATAAAGATTATCCTATGAGATCAGTTTCTGGTTATGTCCTTAGCACTATTCATTCAATTTGCTTCAGTGCCCATGTCCCGAAAAGCATGCAATTTGAAGTATAATCAAGATATGTACTTGACAACATCTGTCAAACATATACTAGCCCTTGGATCATATTGATAAATCATCTTTACTGATTCCATTGAATTCATAATCCAGATAACAGTTGGATCCACGTACCTGAATCTTATGATTCTACATATATAAGCCAAGACATTGAATCATTCGATTCTGAATCTCATTGATTCCTATACAATCCAATTTGGATTCTACTATTCATGTGCTAAGTGATGTCTCCTCATTCTAGAAATTCGAATAATCTTTAGTAAAATCTCATATGTCTTGAAGAAAATGCATTTACTTTCTGTTGGCATACTAGTGTGGTACACGTTGTATTTCATACTTAAATGGTACCTTAACTCCCAAGAAAGTGGAATGAGATGCTTTAGTTTCAAATCTTATAATATTGACAATTTGAATTTGTGTGTCATAGCCTGATCCTATTTTCTTTGAATGTTTATCGCGTATCATAACATGCAATATAAAAGTCTTGAAAAGATAGAGTGTGATAATCTTGAAAGATATTGGTTTGATTGGTTAAGGCTTGAAAGAATGACATAGGATACCATTTGATATTATATGGATGTTTATCCAAAATGTGTGACTGATGCATTGTTTTTACTGATATGATCTTCTTACTCGTGATGTTCGACCAAAAAGATGTGATTTTGTATTTCACATTTCAGTTTAGATAAAGAAAAACCATAAAGATTTTGTCTTTCTTATGTTTGAAAAACCAAAAAGATTTTATTTTTCTAGCTTCCATGAAAATCTTAATTGTTGGTTATTCTTGGTTGTTCTCCTTTGCATAAACTGAATATTGCAGATAGAAGTTGACAAGGGGTCCTTCTCCCAAGTTTTCTTATAGATTGAAAGAGAAAGTGCAGATGAACAAGATGAAGACTATAGTGTGTTTGATGATATTTGAAGACGGATGACAATCTTCTAAAGCTGTTGTCAAGGGGGAGTCTGTTGGAGCATATTCTGGTGACAACGAGCTTGAAGATATTATGTCTTAGTCTTAGAGTCTTTGACTTGTATTTGATAGAATTGTTAGCAACAGTTAAAGGGGAGTCTGTTAGGACATGTTTTGTAATTGTTGATAAAATTCTGTGTAAGTTCTGCTAGAGGCGAACTTAACAAGTTCGCCTAGCCTATCAGAGGCGAACTTGTTAAGTTCGCCTAGTATATCAGAGGCGAACTTATTAAGTTCGCTTAGCCTATTAGAGGCGAACTTAATAAGTTCGCCTAAGCACAGTGAAGCGAACTTGTTAAGTTCGCCTGGTGCAGGTCTGTGGCTATAAATAGGAGATATCAGTAGACAGAGTGGTAGAATATCATAACGGTGAGACAGAATATACGATATCAGAGTAGACGAGAGAGAATTCTTGTAACCTGATATTGGTGGAATACAAAGAGTTTATTTACACCGTTGTTGTTGATTGAGTTACACGAGCACGTTGATCATGGATTCCACACGTTATCACCGTGTCATACCGCGAGTCTAGAGATCCGTCACGCACCGAATTAGGGACCTACATAAGTGTAAAGGCGGAACACCAAAAGTCGTATGGAAAGCTTCAACTGCTTGAAATACCGCTTTGAAAATGGGAGAATATAACCATGGATCTAATCACTAAACTACCTAAGACACGAAAGAGTTATGATGCAATTTGGGGAGTAGTAAATCGGTTGACAAAGAATGCACATTTCCTTCCTATAAAGGAAACATATTCATTGGATAGATTGGCGGAAATCTATGTGAAGGAAATACTGTCACGACATGGTGTACCGGTGACGATTGTATCGGATCGTGATACGAGGTTTACTTCTCGTTTTTGGAAGAAATTCCATGAGGATATGGGGACTAGATTGAATCTTAGTAGCGCTTATCATCCACAAACAGATGGTCAAAGCGAGCGGACGATTCAAACGCTTGAGGATATGTTATGAGCGTGTGCTTTGGATTTTGGGGGTAATTGGGACGGCCATTTACCGTTGACGGATCTTTCTTACAACAATCGCTACCATTCTAGCATTGGTATGCCGCCTTTTGAGGCGTTGTATGGGAGGAAATGTCGAACACCCGTGTGTTGAGATGAAATTGGTCAACGGGAACTTGGTAGCAAAGAGGTGGTCAAGGAAACTATTAGTAGTATTGACCAAATAAGGGCACGCTTAAAGGCGGCCCAGGATCGCCAAAAATCCTATGCGGATAATAGAAAGCGGGCGATTGAGTTTCAAGTGGGGGACTTTGTACTTTTGAAAGTCTCTCCTTGGAAAGGGGTGATACGGTTTAGGAAACGGGGGAAGTTGAGTCCACGTTTCATCGGACCGTTTAAGGTGATAGCAAGGGTGGGTACGGTAGCTTATCGTTTGGAGCTACAGGAGGGACTAAGTAGACTTCATAACACGTTTCATGTGTCTCATTTGCGAAAATGTTTGGCGGATGAGTCTACTTTTGTTCCATTGGATGATATTGAGTTAGATGAAAAGTTTAATTATTTTGAAGAACCGGTGGCAATCTTGGATAGAAAAGTGAAGGGTTTATGCAATAAAGAGATTAGCAAAGTTTTGGTGAGGTGGAAACATAAAAAGGGAGCGGAAATGACTTGGGAAACCGAGGAAGATATGCTCAAATATTATCCGAACCTCTTTATGTGAAGTCGGGTTTCGGGGACGAAACCCAATTAAGGGGAGGTGATTTGTAACAAACCAAAATCCGGGTTTCGTTTTAAATAAATAAATATTTCTAATTAATATTATAGTGGAAATAATATTTTAGAAATAAGTTAAAACAAATGGATTTCAAGTTTGTTATGGAGTTATGTTAGTTTTTAACTAATTTTGGCATGAAAATAGATGAAATGAAAGTTGAGGGACTGAAAGTGTAAATATGGAAAATCTGCCATATTTGACTAAGGAGAAGTCAAAGTCCAGAATTTTCATTGTTGTGGGTGTCGATGCTCTCAAGAGAAAAAAAGGAGAAAAAGGGTGTTGAAGCTAAATCATGCAATTGAAGCTTGAATTGAGAAGGTGTTGCCTTACACATCATCCTTCTAACATCAAGTAACTTACTATCATCCATATTAGTTCACCTTTGATGAGTTCATAGATGGGTTTTGTAGAAATCCAGAATTTATGATGCATAGGGTTAAATTGGTGTTAGATTGTTAATAATCTAACTAAACTAAAGGTAAAGAGTGGTAAATAACATCATAGAACCTTTTAATTTTGATTTTTAAAAATTACGGTTCATATGGGATGAATTGGGGGCTTTTGATATATGATGATATAATGTTAAATTGAGGTTGAGATAAGTGTTTAATTGATGATTAGGCACTTAAATGAACACCAAATTAACCTACTGATAAGGATGGAATGAAAAATTAGTGTTAACGAAATGGTAATGAAACTCAAGTAGGTGAGTTTGGATGGAAAGAGGGTGTTTGAATATGAGTATAACCCAAACGGGTCAGTTTGGGTTGGAAATAGAAGATTGGGTTGTGAACCCAATTAAAATGTGATTTTGAAATATAATAGATTACTAAACTAGGTGAATGTGTTTAGGTAATCAAATTGCAAAACGTGAAGGGGGGACAGGATCTTCAAACCCGAAATGTAAATGCTCTTGCACTTACTTAGTATTGTTGAATAATG
This sequence comes from Smallanthus sonchifolius, assembly GCA_023525975.1. Classification (NCBI taxonomy): domain Eukaryota; kingdom Viridiplantae; phylum Streptophyta; class Magnoliopsida; order Asterales; family Asteraceae; genus Smallanthus; species Smallanthus sonchifolius. Next base: position 28,515,809 of record CM042031.1, read on the forward strand.
TTGATACTTGTGTAGTATGTTTGTATATTATGTTATGTGTAATGAATGTGTATGAAAGTGTGTGAATATGTGAATGAATGTAGTTATAGTTGTAATACTATAATGGAAATATGGTTATGAAGTTATGGTCTATGAACTATAATGGAAATGTGGTGAGGTTATGGTCAAAGTTATCATAATGGGTATGTGGTGAAAATTATGGTCTAAGCACCATGTTGGAAATGTAAAAGAGTTACGGTCGTGTGTCATAATGGAAATGAAAATTTTGTCAAACATGAGATTGTTTCAAGGAAAGAAAGGAACGTGTATGTGGTTATGTAAGTGATATGTCGCCTAAGGGGTAATTGGGTGGAAACGGGTCAAATGGGTGAATGGGTGGAAATGGTAATACTTTACCATGTTGGATTCTAAGTGTTGGATTCTCATATGCGTTTTTGAGTAATTACGGGTGTATTTAGATGTCCTTCAAGTGGGTGTAAACCGATTTATTAAATTGTAGTTTTTGGTACAAAGTATGTTGTTTTGAATGTTAGAACCCAAATCTAAGTGTTGGAAAAATTTTATGGTAAAATGGGTTGATGTTGGAAAAATTGGATAAGTGTTGAAAGCTGCTGAATTATGAAACTTTCTGCCATCTGGGGGTCTTCGCGCCACGCGAAATACCGAGAAGGGTCTTTCGTGACACGCGAAAGACCTGGTCCTCTGACAGCCTTTTTTGGTCACCCTCGTGGCACGCGAAGGGAGGGGCCCTGGTCCTCGCGCCACGCGAGTTTTTTTTTTAAATATCTTTTCTTGGGACGAATGCTTTCGCGTGTTTTATTGATAAAATAATCAGTGTTTGAAATTAGAGTGTTACACAAATGAAGTAATTCCGAAACCACCAAATCTGGGAAAGTGATTCAAACCAAATTTCCAAATCCCGTCATTCCATCCTTACCAGTGACACAACCCACCAAACAGATCAATATCAGCTTTCCTCCTCAAGGAAGAAAGCTGATCATTGAAAAAGCACAATCCTCAACATCCTCCAAATCCAATCGTGCAAAGAAAGTGTTTGAAATCTGCCATTCACCTGGAGAAAGAATGCCATAGGTTTAGTAGACATTGGAAGAAGCCACATTTGAACACAACAAAAATCATCCCTGTAATTTCAAAGATCTATTTAAAGGAAAGGACTATGTGTACTTTCAAAGAGACAAGATTGCAAAATCATGTTTTGTTTGTGGAAAATACAATCATACAGCAAGTACCCGCTTTTATTACCTTCAGCAACAAAGGAGTCTCAAGCAACAAGCTTTTGAGAAAACCAACAAAAACAAGAAAGTAAGAAGCTATGAAGCAAGATCAAATCAGTTCAGAAAGTCCATTTCTCCACCAAGACATACTGCTGTTGCAAAAACCCCAAAAGCTCAACAATCTTGCATCATCTGTGGTGAATCAGACCATTTTGCTGCAAATTGCAAGTTTAATCCTTTCAACCAGCTCTCTCAACCATCAGCACCAACCGTCAAAATCATTCCTGATAGACAAAAATATGTCTATAAAAGAATTCCCATAGAAAAACCCATCTTCAACAGGAAGATGAAGAGTGAGAAGTCAGTGGTGATTGAACAAGCTAAACCATCAGCAGCAACCAAGATTGCTACTGATCAATTCAAATCAAAGAAGACAAAGAATAGATTAAAGCCATCAGCAGCAACCAAGCGTGTTGCTGATCAGTCAAAGCCTTCAGTAGCAATCAAGTCTGTTGTTGATCAGTCCAAACCCAACACTACCAATAACAAAGCAGAACCATCAACAGCTAAAGTTACATCTGCTGCTAATAGTGCTAAAATAATTGCAAAGGTTACTCAACAATGGCAAGCAAAGTCTAAATCCCCATCAAATCAGAGCATAATCATTGGATCCATTGAATGCCAGCCAGCTGATAATCTTATTCTGAAATCAAAAGTCCCACCCAAGTCTGCAAGTTCTTGGGTCCCCCTTTCTAACTAGAACTCTCTCATGCGCAGGAACAACCAGGTAACAAGGATAACACCTGGGTTGTAGACAGTGGTTGTTCCAGGCACATGACTGGCAATAGGTCCATCCTCTTAGACTTCAGAAACTTTTATGGTGGATATGTTGCCTTTGGGAGTAATTCAAAGGGAGGGACTATCACTGGACAAGGAACTGTGTCCAATGAAAGGATGAGCATTGAAAGAGTGATATATGTGAAAGAATTAAAGTTTAATCTCATGAGTGTATCACAGATCTGTGTTCATAAGCATTAGATGCTTTTCACAGATGAAGAATGCTTTGTGCTATCCCCTAGGCTAAGCAAACCTCCTCCAGAGAAGATCTTGTTAACTGCTCAAAGAAAAGACAATATCTATGTGCTTGATATGAACAAGATTACACCATCTGGCAGTGTATCTTGATTTCTATCCAAAGCATCAGTTGATGAATCTGCTCTATGGCATAGGAGACTGAGTCATATGAATGTCAAACCATCAACAAGCTGGTCAAAGGAAATCTAGTTAGAGGACTACCTAATAAAGAATTCTAACTTGAAGATCACTGCATAGCATGTTTGAAGGGGAAGCAACACAAGAGTTCTCACAAGCCCAAGACACTCAATTCTAATGACACCCAACTACAGCTGTTGCATATGGATCTTTTTGGTCCTACAAATGTCATGTCTATGGGCAAGAAGTCATACTGTCTGGTAATTACTGATGACTATACCAGATTCTCATGGGTATACTTCTTGAGAACAAAAGATGAAACTGCTGACTTTCTTAAATCCTTCATTCTTAGGTTTGAGAATCAAAGCAATCAAAAAGTCAAAAAATAAGGTGTGATCAAGGTACAGAGTTCAAAAATCAAACCTTGAACTGTTTTTGTGAGAGCCAAGGTATCCAAAGACAATAAAGTGCTCCAAGAACCCCTCAACAAAATGGGGTTGCTGAAAGAAGAAATAGAACTCTAATTGAGTCTGCTAGATCCATGTTAGCTGACTCAAAGCTGCCTCTCACATTTTGGGCTGAGGCAGTTAATACAGCCTACTATGTTCAAAATAGAGTTCTCATTGTCAAACCTCTCAACAAAACACCTTATGAATTGTGGTTCAATAGAGTTCCCTACATTGGCTTCCTGAAACCTTTTGGATGCCCATGTACTATTCTTATTACAAGTGGAGTTCTTCCAAAATTTGGTGCCAAATCTAATGAAGGATAATTTATGGGCTATTCCTCTCAATCCAAAGCCTAAAGAGTATTCAACACTAGAACAAGAATCATTGAAGAATCAACAAATTTGGAATGTAGGGAATACATTCCATGTGAACAGGGAAAAGGGTCAGACTGGCTTTTGATATAGACTCCTTCTCTCAAGTATTTGAGCCTCTCATATTCTCAAATATGGAGTCTTCATCTTCACAAGAGCAAGCTACTTCCTCAAATGATGACTATAGATTGGGTTTCAATGGTCCATCCATAAGAATCAAAATACCATCCATTGATCCTCCTTCTGTTGTCAATGCCATTGAAGCTAGTGAAGCCAGAACAAGCAGCTCAAATGTTACAAGCAACGGTCTCTTTGAACATGATGATCCAAATGAAACCATTGATCAATCTGCAGCTGACATAGAGGCACCTGCTACAAATGAGGGTACTGTATCTGATGTTGTTGAAGACACATCTGCAAACTCCTTTGAAGATGCTGATGAGAACCACAACAATCTTGACCAAGGAATACAACTGGATGTTGTTCCAACCCAAAGAATCAACAAAAAACATCCTCTAGAGAATGTCATTGGTCCAGTTCAACAAGGAGTTCAGACAAGAAGAACGTCTCATGAAGCAAATATATGTCTTTGCTCCTGCTTTCTGCCTCAAGTTGAACCAAAGAAAATAGATGACGCCCTGCAGCACAGAATCTGGATTGAAGCAATGCAAGTAGAGTTGCTGCAACTCAAGAGACAAGAAGTGTGGACACTAGTTGATCTGCCGCCTGGTCAAACTGCTATAGGCACAAGGTGGGTCTTCAGGAAAAAAACAGGATGAAAGAGGGATTGTGATCAAGAACAAAGCAAGACTTGTAGCTCAAGGTTACACCCAGGAAGAGGGAATTGATTTTGATGAGGTATTTGCACCTGTTGCCAGTTTGGAGGCAATCCGAATCTTCCTAGCATATGCTGCATCCAAGAGCTTCACCGTTTATCAGATGGATGTCAAGAGTGCTTTTCTCTATGGAAGATTGGTGAGGAAGTCTATGTTAGACTGCCTCCTGGCTTTGTTGATCCTTCACATCCTTACAAGGTGTTCAAACTAGACAAAGCTCTATATGGATTACATCAAGCCCCAAGAGCCTGGTATGAAACTTTGTCACGATATCTACTCAGCAACAATTTCAGAAGAGGTGCTATTGATCAGCCTTTGTTTATCAAAGATGAAGGGGGAGATATTCTCCTAGTACAAATCTATGTAGATGACATCATCTTTGGATCAACAAAGAAGAAGTTATGCAAATACTTTGAAACCCTCATGCATTCAAAGTTTGAAATGAGTTAAATGGGTGAACTAAATTTCTTCTTGGGTCTCCAAGTCAAACAAGTTCCAAATGGAATCTTCATCAGCCAATCCAAATATGTCAAAAGCATCTTGGAAAGATTCAAGCTGGATGACTGCACTGCTGCAAGAACTCCAATTCAAGTGCACCATCAACAGTCCCCAGACAAAAATGGTCAAGACACTGATCAACATCAGTACAGGGTAATGATTGGATCACTCATGTATCTGACTGCGTCCAGACCAGATATCATGTTTGCAGTGTGCTTATGTGCAAGATTTCAAGCAGCTCCAAAGACTTCACATCTCCAAGCTGTCAAGAGAATTTTTAGGTACCTAAAGGGAGCTCCAAGACTGGGGCTATGGTACTCCAAAAATGGAAAACTCAATCTGTATGCATACACTGATAGTGACTATGGAGGCTGCAACTTGGACAAGAAGTCCACATCAGGAGGATATCAATTTCTGGGAGGAAGACTTATCTCTTGGCAATGCAAGAAGTAGACATGTGTATCAACATCACAGTAGAAGCAGAATACATTGCAGCTTCAAGTTGCTGTGCTCAAGTGATTTGGATTCAAAATCAAATGCTGGACTATGTAGTGACATTCATGACAACTCCCATTCATATTGACAACAAGAGTGCTATCTCAATTACCAACAATCCTATGCAGCACTCCAAGACAAAACACATTGACATCATGTATCATTTCATTAGAGATCAAGCTGAGAAAAGGATAATTATTTTAACCAAAGTTCATACCAATGAGCAATATGCTGACTTATTCACTAAAGCCTTTGATGAAGCTAGATTTAAATATCTAGTTGAATCCATTGGTATGATGAACTTTGACTAAAATACTTCTCTAAAATTAAAATAATAAAAACATGTTTGTCTTTCCTTGTTGTTTTTTAATAAAATCCTCCTGGAAATTCAAAAAAAAATAAATATTTTGAGTCATTTTGATAACTTCATCTGTCAGCAGCAAACACTTTTGCTGCTGATAGGTTTAGTCATCAGCAGCCACACCTTGTGCTGCGGACCATTATATCCATCAGCAGCAACTAAGTTTGCTGCTGATAGACATAACCATCAGCAGCAACCAATCTTGTCGTGGATGGGTAAAAATTGGTTCAAATTAACTTTTATCCGCTGTAAAAAAATTCATTGTCAGTCTTTACCATTATTGATACAGTGTAGTATAGATGTAAAACAGTAAAAAGTAAAGCGTTACTATAGATGCCATACCTACGTTGCTTTCTTTTGTACGGTACAAGTGACTGTTGCTCAATCCCCTCAAACCCTTCCATTATAACAAAATGAAATTCCCTCCTTCACCTCATCACATTCAATTCTGACCTAACTCTTCATCTTTTCTCTCCGACACTCAAGCATTCAAAGCTTCCTGCACCCATATCCCAAAAGAGAAGTAGATGGCATCAAATCAACTTTGGACTTGCATCTGCAGTCTATGGCAGTCTATGGACTGGTAAATGACTTGCCCTTCAATTTCTCTCATTTAATCTTTGAAGGTTTGAGATATAACCTTCAAGAAGGGGCAAAACAAGCCTTTTACATGTACCCTAGGTTCTTGCAGAAAGTTTTTAATGGTGAACTAAAATATCTTTCAAAATCTGCAAAAATTAACATTGTTGGGTCACATAAAAACAACATTTTCAAAAGCATGAGAACTGTTTCAGAAAAGTTCTCAGGGGTCAATTGTGACACCCGACATTTCAGGTCAATATCCGTACACATTATGAACAAGTTTACATTACAATAAACGAGTTTACATTATAATTATTTTTGTGATTTACGTAATTTCACAAACAAGGACATTAAGGTCCATCAAAAACCGTACATGGTCTCACTTCATATTTGGTAATTCTAGGAGTTACCGGATCACGTGTTATATACACCGACAAATTCGAACACTAGTGGTTAATTTAAATAACCAGAGAAATATATATTTTATTTCCACAAACTTTGCGTAGAACAATAAATTATTTTCAGAATAAATTTATAATACCGTGGAGGATCTAAACCGGATTTATTTACCCCTTTAAAACTCTAATTGATATTAATACCATAAATAAAGTAGTGGTAAAATCTAATTATTACTCAAAAATTAACCTAATCCAACCCACTTACCCTTGACTTTCTCGGCCGAAGCCAGAGAAAAGCCATCCCACTCTCACGTCCCCATTTACCTCACATTCAAATTTTTATTCCAAAACCCATATCTCCTACTTGCGAGAATTCAGATATAACCCATACTCTTTTCAATCAAAAACTCTCACAATTTTCACTTTATCACTCATTTCATACGGCAAATTCTCCATTTCTCTTCAAATCGAAGCCGAGTTTTAAGGCGAAATCCTACCACAATCCAGTATTTTAAGAAGAATCTCAAGTGTTTCTGCAAAAGAGTCGAGATCATCTCTGTTTTATTTCATCATCTTCATCTCGATTTTAAGGTAAAAACTCGACATTTTCACATTAGTTTCTTTAAAACCGTAGCTAAACTTACATCTTATTTAAACGCAAGAAAGATAACAAGAAGAGTGTGTCGAATTCAAGTTTAAAACATAAAAATATGCAGGACTGATTCTGTCAAACAGAAGTCCAGTAATCGAAACTAGGAGTTTCGATACCAGTTAACTCAATCGAAACTAGGAGTTTCGATACCTGTTGATCCATCGAAACTAGGAGTTTTGATGTCTTTTACTCAATCGAAACTAGGTAGTTTCGATAGCAAATACTCAATCGAAACTAGGTAGTTTCGATACCTTTTCTCAATCGAAACTAGGTTGTTTCGACTCCTGACCACTCCATCGAAACTAAGTAGTTTCGACACACATATACTACATCGAAACTAAGTAGTTTCGACACACATATGCCTAATCGAAACTAAGAAGTTTCGACACCTGTACAACAGTCCCAGTTGGGCAGTAACTCAAAACTATTTTATAACAAAACATGTGTTGGAAAACTAAAACGATATTTAAACAAACACAATCAGATTTACAAGGTCGGTGAACAATTTACAATTAAGACGTTGGTCTTAACAACAATTTACCCTTGGTATCTAGGGTACAAATAGTCAAGGTTGACTACAACAAGTATTATCACAAGTATCTACACAAACTCAAGGTGAGTTTCACGGCCCCTTTCTTTTTACTGTTTTCTAATATTTGGGGGAAGAACATACTTCAACTATTTTATGGGATAACAAGAGAATAAGACACGACTTTATGTTTACATGGGATGAGAACAACACATTGGAAGCCGCTAAAGTCCCCTGGAACAACATAGTAACCATTAACTGTAGCCTAGGGTCCTATGAATAGTACTATGGAGAGTGACGTCTCCCGGTCATGGTTAGTCGCGCTAACCACAATCTGGAGGATTTATGGCCGCATAGAATCTGATAACGCTTAATAGGGGCTCACACATGTCATGGTTTGGTTACGCCTCATGTATGAACATATTATTTGTATTCCTAGCTAGTTTACAAATGGGTCAACAATTCTTATTCTATTTATCACATACAACTGAAACTATTTACGAACGATGAAATTTTGCAAAGAACTATTTGATTAAACCTGTGAACTCACCAACCTCGTGTTGACGATTTTAAGTATGTTTTTCAGGTAACTGAACGTGATTTCAAGGTTAGCAATGTAGATTACATGCATGCACGATGGATACTACTCAAGGAGGATTTCCCTTGTATAACTCATTGAATTGAGTCATATTTGTGAAATCTTAATGTTTTGTAAACTCATTTTACATTTTGTAATGTAAAACTTTAAACTCATTTATGTATCCATTTATCATGTATGTGTTTGCGGTAATCATATGCTTTGGAAACCAGTGAACGTCGTGCCTCGCGTTTCCGCCTTGGCGGGGTGTGACAGAACTTGGTATCAGAGCCATTGATTATAGCGAATTAGGAATCTAAATTGGAACCTAGTCTATAATTTAAATGACTCACTAAAACGTTTTCATTGCATAAGCATTGTATAACCAGTCATTTTGTCATATGGATATTGTAGTCATAAGCATGTCGTCACATTCACATTCTGATCCCGTCTCTGACACTGAATCAAACGAGGAACGTTCCGCCTCACATCCCAAAAATCGAGTACAAACCCGTAGCTCCACACCACCTAAAGTCGCCTTGGGAGAACCGCCTATTGTCTACCGAAAGAAAAGCGAAGGACCAGTGAAGGTACAAAGCGCTAGAAAGAAGTTTCGACTTCCGCACAAGAGGACTCTAGCAGCCCGTGACCCGAAGGACTTAGAGACTGATGAAGAGCCATCTAGGAAACGACCCTGTTACCACCCTGCTGTGGGAACTATCCGTTGGATGCCACATACTCTGGCCCGATGGAGGGATATGGAGAGCATCCCATCTACCTTTGGGATTGGAGAGTCTTCTAACTCCCCAACACCCCTACCTCACACTGGGGAAGTCATGGAGCTCACAGTGCCTACACTAGTAGCACGCGTTCGTACGCATGAGGAGCGTCTTGATGATCTCCTAGATGACATCCGGGCACAGGGGGATGCAGCCACGCGACTTCAGCAAGGACTCGGATCTCGAGTTCAAACTCTAGATGACCGCACCCGAAACATACAGGATGCCACTAACTATCTAGAGTTGAGAGCTGACATGGACTGGCAGTTCACAGTTACGGTCTGAGACATGGTGGAGGCGCTAGAAGAAAGGACGTTTGCTGCAGAATTTGTGGCTAGAGCAAGCTTTGTTATGGCAGGACTTGCCATGATGATTGGATTGTACTCTCACTTCTTCTTCTAAACCTAATATGGGCGGGTTGTGCCCATAGTACATTATGTAGTTTAAAACTTTAGTACTGATGAGGTCATGAGAACCCATCACTTTTGTATCCGTTTCTTTTGGGAACAATGTACTATGAATGTTTTAACTATGTATATAATGGTTTATGTTTTGATGTTGTCATATCCTTATGCCATGTGCTATCATTATTGTCATATAATGTTATTTCTTTTTAATTGATGTGTTAGAAAGAACGTCATGGCACCAAAGCGTAGCACACCCCGTAACACTACTGGAGACAACAATGAGACGATTTCTCCAAATGTAGAACAACTCATAGCACAGCGAGTAGCTGCTGCCATGCAACAGTATGAGGCAAACCGAAATAGTGGAGGAGGAAACGGCAGTGGTACCGGCGGAGGAGGTGCAGGAGGTAGCGGTACAGCTGGAGGTTCCGGAGGTTCCGGAGGTTCCGGAGGTAATAGAATAAATAAGTCGTAACACCTAGTCATGATCCGAATTAATGACGTTATGACTTGTAATTCTACAGATGCTCCAATTAGGAAGTGCTCCTACAAGACCTTTCTATCTTGCAAACCCCGTAACTTCAATGGCACCGAGGGTGCAGTTGGACTAATGAGATGGATAGAGAAAATGGAATCGGTGATTGATATCAGTGAATGCACTGCTGACTGCATGGTGAAGTATTCTACATGCTCACTCACTGATAAAGCTTTAACTTGGTGGAATTCACAAGTAAAGACTTTGGGAAGGCAGACAGCATATGAGTTGTCATGGGAAGACCTGAAGGACATGATGATCGAGGAATATTGTCCTCGAAATGAGTTGCAAAAGATCGAATCTGAAATGTGGAACTTCCAAATGACAGGAGATGATGTTGCTGGCTACACTGACCGATTCAATGAGTTAGCAATCTTGGTTCCACACATGGTTACCCCGGAATACAAGAAGGTTGAAAGATATTTGTGGGGTCTCGCACCTCAAATCCGAAGTCTGGTGACTTCATCGAACCCTATGGATGCCAAGAGCGCCATAACTTTAGCTTTCAAGCTAAGGGATAATGCTGTACGTGATGGTTTGTTTGAGAAGAAGGAGACCGAAGGAGGGAAATCTGGAGAAAAGAGGAAATGGTTTGGAAAACCAATTAATCAAAACAAGAATCAAATTTACAAGAGACCTGAAACTATGAAAGCCTTTGTCGCCAACACTGTGGAACAAAAAGGATACCTTGGAGCACGACCAAGGTGTGACAATTGTGGATATCATCACAGTGGGAAGTGTACCCAATGTGGAAAATGTAAAAAGTATGGACATCTAGCCCATGACTGTAGGAACAATGCGAACCCTAACAAGATAAATCAAGTAGCAGGAAAAGTCAACCCAGGAACAGAAAGGATGAATCAAGGATGCTTTGAGTGTGGAGATCCAAAGCACTTCAGAAAAGACTGTCCAAAGTTGAAGAACCGAAACGACAATCAGGCCCGTGGAAGAGCATTTGTGATGGGGGCTGGTGACGCACGACAAGATCCAAACATTGTCACTGGTACGTTCCCGATAAATAATCACTATGCCTCTATACTTTTCGATACGGGTGCTGATTTGAGTTTTGTGTCAAATGACTTTAAGTCCCTACTCGGTATTAAGCCCAGCAAACTAGAACAAAAGTATACAATTGAATTAGCGAACGGAAAATTAATTAATACCGGAGAGGTCATTCAGGATTGTACCTTATGTCTTAAAAACCACACATTTAGTATAGATCTGTTACCCGTTGATTTAGGAAGCTTTGACATTGTTATTGGCATGGATTGGTTGTCAAAGAATCATGCCGAGATTGTTTGTTTTGAGAAGATTTTCCAAATCCCACTCTCAAACGGAGAAGTTCTTTCGATTCAAGGTGAGAAGAGTGGAGTAACGTTAAGGATGATAAACTGCATGAAAGCTCGTAAGTATCTACGTAAAGGCTATTGCGTATTCCTGGCTCACGTCGTCGAAAAGAAACCCAAGGAACGTCGACTTGAAGAAATTCCAATCGTTAGGGATTACCCCGAAGTTTTTCCTGAAGACTTACCTGGATTATCACCACCGAGGCAAGTCGAATTCCAATCGATTTGGTACCCGGATCCGCACCAATTGCGCGATCACCATATCGATTAGCACCTTCTGAAATGCAAGAATTATCAAATCAACTACAAGAGTTGCTTGATAAAGGTTTCATAAGACCGAGTTTCTCACCTTGGGGAGCTCCGGTCCTATTCGTAAAGAAAAAGGATGGAACCTTTAGGATGTGTATAGATTACCGAGAATTAAACAAGCTTACAATCAAAAACCGATACCCACTACCTCGAATAGATGATTTGTTCGATCAACTACAAGGTTCTAGCTTCTACTCTAAGATCGATCTACGGTCAGGGTATCATCAACTAAGAATCCAAGAAGAAGATGTACCAAAGACAGCATTTAGGACTCATTATGGTCACTACGAATTCCTAGTTATGCCATTTGGTTTGACAAACGCACCAGCTGTTTTCATGGATCTCATGAACCGCGTGTGCAAACCATACTTGGATAAATTCATGATTGTGTTTATCGATGACATATTAATATATTCACGAACCAAGGAGGATCATGAACATCATCTTAAATTAATCTTAGAACTACTCAGAAACGAGAAACTTTACGCTAAATTCTCTAAGTGTGAGTTTTGGATCCAAGAAGTGCATTTTCTTGGACATGTAATCAACAAGGAAGGAATTCACGTTGATCCATCTAAAATTGAAGCGATCAAAAACTGGGAAGCACCAAAGACTCCGACAGAAGTACGTCAATTTTTAGGTTTGGCCGGCTATTACAGACGATTCATCGAGAATTTTTCAAAAATAGCCCTGCCTTTAACCAAATTAACCCAGAAAGAAAAGAAGTATGATTGGAATGACAAGCAAGAGTCAGCTTTTCAATTACTAAAGCAGAAGCTGTGTAGTGCACCAATTCTATCCCTTCCTGAGGGAATCGACAATTTTGTCGTATACTGCGATGCATCACACCAAGGACTGGGTTGTGTGTTAATGCAAAGAGACAAAGTCATCGCATATGCCTCACGACAACTAAAAGTGCACGAAAAGAATTATACGACCCACGACTTGGAATTGGGTGCAGTTGTGTTTGCGCTCAAAATTTGGAGACATTACCTTTACGGTACAAGATGTACTATCTTTACTGATCACAAGAGTCTCCAGCATATCTTTGATCAAAAGGAACTTAACATGAGACAACGTCGTTGGGTAGAACTACTAAACGATTATGATTGTGATATCAAGTACCATCCCGGGAAAGCCAATGTCGTAGCGGACGCTTTAAGTCGCAAAGAACGAGTTAAAACTCTTCGTGTTCGTGCCTTAGGATTGACAATTCATACGAATCTTACTACTCAAATTCGGATGGCACAACATGAGGCAATCAAAGAAGAAAACATTCAGAATGAAGCTTTACGAGGAATGATAAAGCAATTGGAGCCAAAGTCAGATGACACTTTATACTTCATGAATAGAATTTGGGTGACACGTTTTGGTAACTTACGGGAGTTAGTTATGGACGAAGCCCACAAGTCCAGGTACTCCATTCACCCAGGTTCAGATAAGATGTATAAGGATCTAAAAGAATTATATTGGTGGCCCAATATGAAAGGAGATATTGCCACATATGTCAGTAAATGCCTAACGTGCTCAAAAGTAAAAGCCGAACATCAGAAACCGTCTGGTTTACTACAGCAACCTGAAATTCCCCAATGGAAATGGGAACAAATTTCTATGGATTTCATCACAAAATTACCCAGGACTTCCAGTGGTTATGATACCATATGGGTTATTGTCGACCGATTAACAAAATCTGCTCACTTTCTGCCAATGAAAGAAACTGACAAAACCGAGAAACTTGCAAAGCTTTATATCAAGGAAATTGTGGCTAGGCATGGAGTGCCAATTTCTATTATCTCGGATAGAGATAGCAGATTCGTGTCTAGAATCTGGAAATCATTACAAGAAGCCATGGGCACACGTCTTGACATGAGCACGGCATATCACCCACAAACAGATGGTCAAAGTGAACGGACTATCCAGACACTAGAAGATATGCTCCGTGCGTGTGTAATTGATTTCGGAGGAAATTGGGATACTCATTTACCATTAGCTGAGTTTTCCTACAATAACAGTTACCATACGAGCATTAAGGCAGCTCCGTTTGAAGCTTTATATGGTCGTAAATGCCGCTCACCGTTATGTTGGGCGGAAGTTGGTGAAAAACATTTGACAGGCCCTGAGATTGTCCAGGAAACCACTGATAAGATTTTCAAAATTAAGGACCGTTTGAAAGCGGCCCGAGATAGACAAAAGAGCTATGCTGACAACAGACGAAAACCATTAGAATTTCAAATTGGCGACCGAGTAATGTTAAAAGACTCACCATGGAAAGGCGTTGCAAGGTTTGGTAACCGTGGTAAGCTCAACCCTAGATACGTTGGTCCGTTCGAAATACTGGCTAGGGTTGGCCCTGTAGCTTACAAACTCAAGCTACCACAAGAACTAAACAATGTACATGATACGTTTCATGTATCAAATCTCAAGAAGTGTTTATCAGACGAGACACTAATTATACCACCTGACGAAATTCACATTGATGATAAACTTCACTTCATCGAGGAACCGATTGAGATTTCAGATTGGAAGGTTCAAAAGCTGAGACGTAGTCGGATCAAACTGATTAAAGTACGTTGGAACTCAAAGGTGGTCCTGAGTATACATGGGAACGAGAGGACCAAATGAAAACAAAATACCCATCCTTGTTCGAGGATGCACCAGTTCAAGAGGACACGAATTGAATTTCGGGACGAAATTCTTTTAACAAGGGGAGAATGTGACACCCGACATTTCAGGTCAATATCCGTACACATTATGAACAAGTTTACATTACAATAAACGAGTTTACATTATAATTATTTTTGTGATTTACGTAATTTCACAAACAAGGACATTAAGGTCCATCAAAAACCGTACATGGTCTCACTTCATATTTGGTAATTCTAGGAGTTACCGGATCACGTGTTATATACACCGACAAATTCGAACACTAGTGGTTAATTTAAATAACCAGAGAAATATATATTTTATTTCCACAAACTTTGCGTAGAACAATAAATTATTTTCAGAATAAATTTATAATACCGTGGAGGATCTAAACCGGATTTATTTACCCCTTTAAAACTCTAATTGATATTAATACCATAAATAAAGTAGTGGTAAAATCTAATTATTACTCAAAAATTAACCTAATCCAACCCACTTACCCTTGACTTTCTCGGCCGAAGCCAGAGAAAAGCCATCCCACTCTCACGTCCCCATTTACCTCACATTCAAATTTTTATTCCAAAACCCATATCTCCTACTTGCGAGAATTCAGATATAACCCATACTCTTTTCAATCAAAAACTCTCACAATTTTCACTTTATCACTCATTTCATACGGCAAATTCTCCATTTCTCTTCAAACCGAAGCCGAGTTTTAAGGCGAAATCCTACCACAATCCAGTATTTTAAGAAGAATCTCAAGTGTTTCTGCAAAAGAGTCGAGATCATCTCTGTTTTATTTCATCATCTTCATCTCGATTTTAAGGTAAAAACTCGACATTTTCACATTAGTTTCTTTAAAACCGTAGCTAAACTTACATCTTATTTAAACGCAAGAAAGATAACAAGAAGAGTGTGTCGAATTCAAGTTTAAAACATAAAAATATGCAGGACTGATTCTGTCAAACAGAAGTCCAGTAATCGAAACTAGGAGTTTCGATACCAGTTAACTCAATCGAAACTAGGAGTTTCGATACCTGTTGATCCATCGAAACTAGGAGTTTTGATGTCTTTTACTCAATCGAAACTAGGTAGTTTCGATAGCAAATACTCAATCGAAACTAGGTAGTTTCGATACCTTTTCTCAATCGAAACTAGGTTGTTTCGACTCCTGA
Organism: Smallanthus sonchifolius; assembly: GCA_023525975.1. NCBI lineage: Eukaryota > Viridiplantae > Streptophyta > Magnoliopsida > Asterales > Asteraceae > Smallanthus > Smallanthus sonchifolius. The sequence goes on from CM042031.1 coordinate 28,531,198, forward strand.
CCACTCCATCGAAACTAAGTAGTTTCGACACACATATACTCCATCGAAACTAAGTAGTTTCGACACACATATGCCCAATCGAAACTAAGAAGTTTCGACACCTGTACAACAGTCCCAGTTGGGCAGTAACTCAAAACTATTTTATAACAAAACATGTGTTGGAAAACTAAAACGATATTTAAACAAACACAATCAGATTTACAAGGTCGGTGAACAATTTACAATTAAGACGTTGGTCTTAACAACAATTTACCCTTGGTATCTAGGGTACAAATAGTCAAGGTTGACTACAACAAGTATTATCACAAGTATATACACAAACTCAAGGTGAGTTTCACGGCCCCTTTCTTTTTACTGTTTTCTAATATTTGGGGGAAGAACATACTTCAACTATTTTATGGGATAACAAGAGAATAAGACACGACTTTATGTTTACATGGGATGAGAACAACACATTGGAGGCCGCTAAAGTCCCCTGGAACAACATAGTAACCATTAACTGTAGCCTAGGGTCCTATGAATAGTACTATGGAGAGTGACGTCTCCCGGTCATGGTTAGTCGCGCTAACCACAATCTGGAGGATTTATGGCAGCATAGAATCTGATAACGCTTAATAGGGGCTCACACATGTCATGGTTTGGTTACGCCTCATGTATGAACATATTATTTGTATTCCTAGCTAGTTTACAAATGGGTCAACAATTCTTATTCTGTTTATCACATACAACTGAAACTATTTACGAACGATGAAATTTTGCAAAGAACTATTTGATTAAACCTGTGAACTCACCAACCTCGTGTTGACGATTTTAAGTATGTTTTTCAGGTAACTGAACGTGATTTCAAGGTTAGCAATGTAGATTACATGCATGCACGATGGATACTACTCAAGGAGGATTTCCCTTGTATAACTCATTGAATTGAGTCATATTTGTGAAATCTTAATGTTTTGTAAACTAATTTTACATTTTGTAATGTAAAAATTTAAACTCATTTATGTATCCATTTATCATGTATGTGTTTGCGGTAATCATATGCTTTGGAAACCAGTGAACGTCGTGCCTCGCGTTTCCGCCTTGGCGGGGTGTGACATCAATGTTCCATTGTTACCTACAATGTTGAACATACAAAGTACCCAGGGTGACAGTTCAGTAGTCCCAGCTGATACTGATCCCACACCCTCCACTTCAAAGCCTGAAACAACATCTGCTTCCATTGATCGAACCCCTGTGCAACCTACTAAGGGTGCACAGGTACAACAAATACTTACCCCTGTACTTCAAGCCCAACTGGAATAAAGGGCCCCGGTTGAGGCAAGGTAAACCAAGAAAAGCAAGAAGAATCCTTCTATTCTTGGCTTAAAGGCCTAATCCCAACCTAAAAGCCCTCATCTAGAGTCACAACACTCTGATGAGAATATCATAAGGGATAGCCACAACACTAGGGAGACTTCCTTGGAAGGATCACTATTAGGATCAGGACTAAATCCCGAGTCTATAGAGAATCCCCCTGAGCCCATACATTTCGTTTCTTCTTTGAACTTAAGTGCAGAGGCACCTAGTCAAGATGATGTACCTTCTCCAAATGCCACCATCAAGGAGGTACTAATTGATTTGGCTACCAATGTACCCAGCCCAAGTTCATCACCTGAGAGGGTTCACTCTGGGAGTATTGATAGAGTGAATATGGAAGGGGCTGTCACTACTTCTGGTCCATCAATTGACCAGGAGGACAGTGACAACATCACTAAGACCCCAACCATGGCAACTCAAGGTGAGGATGTTTCTTTTGAAACACTTTTCACAAAGAGGAATCCTAGGAGCCAAGAAAACCAGGGTGATGGGGAGGTAGAGGCTAGGCCTAAGGCCCCATCTTGTTCCAAGGATTCCACATCTGTGGATGAGGAAAGACTGATACTTGAAAATTTGGAATTGACGGCAAGGGTAGCTCTGCTAGAGGCTAAAGTGTCTAAACTAAGGCTTCAAGTCTCTATGCATGAGTCCCACAGATGCCCCACCATGACTTCTCCTTCCCTTCTATATCAGTGGTAACTTAAACAGATCCAATTATATGCACTGATGCAACCAAAAAGGGGAGAAAAGTTCTGAAGATGACAAAGACAGTCTGGATGCTTGGGTCAAAGAGCAGGAAGAATTTAAAAGAACACTCTTCAAGCCTGCCTTTGTTAAATTCATGAGCTGGTGGATACCATAGATGTAGAGGAAGAGATCTCTGAGGAGTGGAAGTTAGTTGCCAGGGCTATAGATAAAGCATTCCCTGAGGAGATGGAGATAGAGAAGGAAGAAGAAGAAGCCTTACCCCTTGTCCAAGTGCTTGAAGCTGCTGGTAGCATTTCAAGACAAGTCATAGCCCCAGTTCCCTTTAACAGCAAAACACTTAGAGTTTGATTCAATCTTGTCATGGGGCTATGATGGTTTATCAGAGAGGTTCTAGATTGGGTGGGAGTTCTCTAGGGTAGAAGAACTGGATTGGGACAACTTGAATGAACTTGACATCTTGGCTCTACATACTACTGAATGCATCAACACATCCAAGGATCTCTCTGGCAGGCTTGCTATTGACCGTTTCCATTATCTAATGGAAGATAACATGCCTTGGTTTGAGAGACTCCTTGAAGAAGCCAAGAAAATTTCCTATCCCTGCCTTAAGGAAGAAGAAGCAGAGTCCTCAAGTGCAGCCCAAGAAAGAGCAGTTCAAAGACTGGGTTTGATGAGAAGCAATGTCCTGACAGAAGATCAGATTCTAAGCTTAAGGAGATACCTAAACAATGAAGCTGTCAGAGGACTTGAAATCTATGGATGGTCCAACACTGATCCCTCGGGAATCAAATTTATTTTGTGTGATGGATCATCCATTGAAATCAACAACATCCAAGAAGTTCTTCTGCTAAATCCTGACTTCCTTCTCAAAGTATTTCTGCTGAGATCACAGATTTATTCAATTAATTCACCAAGAAGTCAGGAAATGATACTCCTCATTAAGTCATTCTTACAAGAAGGAGTATGGATAGCTTTAGATGCATCACCAAACTCATCTGCGTCATCTTCTCCCCCTCCCCAAGGTGATCTAAATGCTAGAATATCAATGACACGGGTAATAGAAGCTTGGGATTCAGTGCCCAGTGATGAAGAAAAAGATGCTCCTCCCCTACCTATTCTACAAATTACCAATGAAGCCTATGATAAGGCCTCAATAGAAACCTCCTCATCTACTATTGTGGTCAATGAAGCAGAAGCAGAGGCATCCAATAAAGACAAAGGGAAGGGTATAATGACAGAAGAAGAAGAAGAAGAAAGAAAGATAGAGGAAGGGAAAAGAGAGAGAGAAAGAAGAAGAAGAAGAAGAGAAAGAGAAGAAAAAGAGATGGCATAGCTAAAGAAAGGCCAGGAAAGGAAAGCTGCCATGCTCTTCAGAGAACAACAAATAAGCAGAGTTGCAAGATCTCTAGATGCCATAAAAGTCCAAGTCCCTGTAGCTTCACAGATTAATGAAGATGAAGCTCTGGCTCTCAAGCTACAGGAACAACTGGCCAGAGAAGATGAAGAGAGAGGAAAACAAAAGGCTGAATAAGCTAAATTCAAAATAACAGACTCTCAACTAGCCAAAGAGATGAGAGGGGAGTGGACTGAGATCCTAATTTCTCAAGGTGAGGATGCAGGCTACCTTGAGAAACTATCCAATAAAGAAATCTACAGAGCTTATGTGGGTCAACAAGGAGAACTGACAAAGAAAAGGAAGGCTGAAAAAGAAGAGAAAGCCAGACAAAAGTCTAGGAAAGCTATTGTCTTAAATAAAAGAACATATGAAGAAAGAAAGGTCATGATGGACTTTCTTAAGGCAAGAGCTGAGAGTGGAAAAAGTCTAGGTCTCATGAACTTCATGAACCTTCAATCCCTCTACAGACAAGTGAAAAAGGAAGAATAGGAGAGACTTAAGAAGACAAATCAGACAAAGAGGGCAAGTACCACTGAAGATGAAAGAAAATAAAAAAACCCAGAACAGATTCCTTGGTCCATTCTCCTTCTATCCAACTTATTCCCCATCCTAGACTACACTCCTCCACTCCCAAAAAGTCCAAATCCTCACACCAGTTCCCTCTAAACAACAGCCTCCTAAAAAGAAAACAAAACCTCCTACCAGCAATTCCGATTCAAGGAAGATTATCCAGTGGTTCTATAGTGATTCAGATGAGTGGTATGAAGTCTTTAGAGGAGAGCTAGAAAAGAAAAGATCAATCTACATTTCTGTTGACGATGTGATGCAGCTTCCGGATTCTGATCTTCAGAGAATTCTTGAGTTGGGTGAAGCTCATGAGCCTGACAATGAAAGTGTGAGACACCTCTTGCTAATAATCAAACATCATTCCAATCATAACAAAGAGGTTGTCATTGATGTCAAATCAATCCAAGCCCATTTTCCTATTGTCAAATGGTCCTACAATGCTGCTAATGATGAATACACTCTGGTTGATGTCAAAGGAAACAAGATAAGGTGTACTAACAAGGCTATATTCAACATGCCAAGGAGGGACATCAAATCTCTTTCTGAAATTCCTTTTGCTAATCCCAGCAAGGACCCAAGAGGCTATAAGACTGCAAGGATCATCCTGAACATGCAGAAACTTTATGATCAAAGGCAGTAGAAATTTTTGGTAGCATCAGTCTAGGGGGAGTTTGTAGAGATAAAGACTAATGGCTACAGAAATGCTTTAAGTATAGATGTTGCGGACTCTACAAAGTTGTCACCGATGAAGTTTTGCTGCAGATAAGTACTTATGCTACGGATAGTTAAACTTTGCTGCTGATCTATAACTATTTTGCGAATAGGCTTTAGCTGCTGAAGTCCAAACTTGCAGTTGATAGGCTTCTCAGCAGCATCAAACACTGATGCTGCTCATAGGCAAATCATCAGTAGCTTTGACTTTACTACTGACACCTCTTGCTGCAACACTAACACACCTATCAGCAGAAGGAATGTTATTGGGGCAGATGACAAAAGACGATGCTCCTACTTCTGATTGCCCCCGCAAAGATTCCTAAGAAAACTTTTGTTTTGAAGTTGTCTTTTTGCTACAGTTGTCTTTTTGTTGTCCTCCAATTGTAGTGTAGCTTTTATCTGTACAAGATCAACGGTTTGTGTTTGATTTGATCCTTAGAATCAAGGGTCTGTCTTGATTCTAAGTTTCCTTTATATGTATTGTTTCTCTTCATTTGTATGTATGTTTTCTTAGAGTTTTCTCTGTAACTTGTTAACATTGAAGAGTAATACAATTTGCATTTATCAATATTCTCATTGTTTCTTGTTGCATTGCATAGTTGTTATTGTTTCCGCCAATATCAACTAAACAGAACCATCTTTTAATACATCAATCCTGCAATATATATATATATATATATATATATATATATATATATATAGGTAGAAGATCATAAGAAAACTCATTTTATTGAGAGAACTAGAGAACTTCTCATTAAAGGTAAAAAATAAATATTAAAAAAATCATAACTCAAAATATAAATCAAAAACTAAAAAAGTGGTTCGGAGACCATGTTTCCTACGTCGTTCTCGTTCAAAAAAAAATACGTAAATATGCTCGGTTTAGCATTAGGGTTTAGTTTTTGAGTTTAAGGTTATGTTTTTGGGTTTAGCTTTTAGGGTTAGGTTTTTTAGGGTATGGGTGGGTCGGGTGGGGTGGGTTTAGGTTTTTAGGTGTGGGTGGGGTGGGTTTAGGTTTTTGGGTGGGGGTGGTTGGGGGGTTTAGGTTTTTAGGGGTGGGTTGGGTGGGGTGGGGTTAGTTTTTTGGGTGGGTGGGGAGTTTAGGTTTTTCGGGGTGGGTTAGGTTTTTGGGGTGGTATTACACGTATGTAGTATTGCGGTTTTTTTTAAACGAGGACGATGTGGGAAACATGGTCTCCGAACCACTTTTTTAGTTTTTGATTTATATTTTGAGTTATGATTTTTTTATAATTTTTTTGAATTTTTTTCCCTTTAATGAGAAGTTCTCTACTTTTATCATTAAAGTTAATTCTCTCATTAACCCAACCCTATATATAAATATATATATATATATATATATATATATATATATTCACAAAAAATTTAGAATACATAAGAGCACAAAATAATCAAATTTTGTTAGAAATAAAAAATGTTAAGAAAGATAAACATACACCAGAGGTAGAAGAAAATTATATCGAAATCAACAAAATTATAAATAAACTAAACAAAATACATATAAGTGATAATAAGCCTAAACCATATAAACATTGGAAACCGGGCGATAAATAAACAAATTATTCAAGGATTTAGAAAGTCTACTAGCAATATAAAAGATATTATTACATCTGATACCTATTTAAACAGAATTTTAAAGAAATGATCGTCTTCTAAAAGTACACAACAGGTAATACAGATAGAAGAAGAAATAAATTTAGATAAAAACATAAACTTATACAACCTGCATCAACTAGATATTTTAAATCCTAGAACCTTATATCAAACAGGAATGTTAAACGTTAATACAACATTAATACAAAGTAGTAGAGAAGAAAGTCTACGAGTGGTAGATAAAATGGTAGAAATAGACTTATTTTCACCAGAAACAACCCAAAGAGTTAAACAATCAGGAAAACAGTTTATACACACAGGACTAATAGTTATAGAGATAAAAGCCTTAGGAAGAAAAAACCTAGGAACAAAACTGTTAGCCCTAATATTAGATAAAAGCTGGAAATCAGAAATGAAAAAGACAATTATTTCAAGAATGGAAATAGATTTGAGTCAAAACACAGCCTTATTCTATTGTACACCTGGAATTCTAAAAGACATTAAGGACCTACAAAACCTAAAAATAGCACTACAAACCAAAGGATATGAAAACTATGAAGGAAATAACATAGTAATAACTATAGGAGTCTTAGGAAAGGCCAGTAATATATCAGGAATGAAATACAAAGTAAACATAGAAGGAATAGTTAATACAATTGCGTCTAAATCAATACAAATGATTGAACCAGTTAGAATAGATCCTAAAAAATTAGCAGGATTAGAATGGCAAATAAGCGATTTAACAGAAAAAGAAAACTCAACTTTAATCCCAAAAAAGAGCCATATATATGAAGGGATAGATGGGATACAAAGCTTAAGATTTACAGATTTTAAACAAGAAGATAATAAATATGAGGAAAGTAGTTGTTCTGAAGAACAACCATAAGAACCACAATATAATTTTATGAATTTAGAATTAGATGATGAATCCGAATATGGAAAACCTATATACGATACAGAAAATGAAGAAAGTGAAGATGAATACATAATAGATTTAGAATTCACAAGGTTCGAACAAGAGGATGTAGATTACAGTTTATTAGATTGTCCAAAAGAAGAAACAAATACAACTTTTAAGACAGAAGAAACTAACAAATCATATGAACAAATAATTAATAGAAAGTTCACAGAAATAAATATACAATAAGAAGTAGACGACATGATAGTAGAATGTATGCTTACCTTAGGAATGACATATGAAGAGTGTTACAACAAACTCCAAGAAAATTTTAATTTACCATTAGTAAAAAGTATAGTCAAAGGAGATACCATGATCTCTGATTTTTACAAACACGAAAGTAGTTTTATGGACTCTGAATATAAGAAAAGAAATTATACAAAAGGAAAAATAGGAGAAACTTCATATGAAACCATGGGAAGAGAACCTTGGACTAGACCAACTACGAGCTATCAACAGGAGTCAAGTTATAAACGAACAGGAAACAGGTTACCAATAGGACAAATTTATAGGAGTAGTATGATATTACTAGAACAGCAGAAACCACAACTATGGGTAGACGAAGTTCTAACATGGGAACAAACAGTAGTAAGGATGTGGGAAACAAATAAGAAAGATAGTATGAACATGTTTGCCTATTTAGAAACAACTCTAGGACCAACAGCCCTAGGAATATGGCAAAGCAAAAAAGCCCACATCCCAGACCAAATAAACAGATTAAAAGCTATACGAGATAATCCTTATAATTTTACTTCTCAAATAAGAACCCTTATTTTAGGAGTAGACCCAGCAAAAAAACAACAGTTTAATACAAGACACAGCTGTTAGAAATCTAGAACAATTAAGCATAGCAGACATGAAATATATAAACGAGTTTACACTAGACTTTACAAGATTATTAGCACAAACAGGACAAGCTATGGATGATAGCTTATGTGACAAATATTTTATAAAACTACCAGGAGACTTAGGAAAAATTATACATGAAGCCTGAAAGTTACAATACGGAAACTTAGCAAACATAGGAATAGGACCTAGAATAACCTTTACATTTGGTATTCTAGAAGAAAAATGTAAAGAAGTTGCGTTACAAGAGCAACTAAAAAGAAATGCATTTGCATTTTGTAAAACAGCAATCTATACTCCACAGGCCTATAGATATTATGATAAGAAAAAGAAAATTAGAAAGAGTACTACATACAACAAAGAATATAAACCGTATAAAAAATATTAAAACAAATATGTTAGAAAAGCTCATACTAGAACATGCAAATGTTTTATATATGGAGACATAGAGCATTTAGCTAATAAATGTCCAAATAGAAATAAAAATATGGAAAGAAGCAATTTAGTTGAACAAATTAACGACTATGAGATAGAAGCATTAGATACAGATCACACAGATAATGAATCAATATACAGTATATATAGCGAAGAAGAAAAACCGGTAACAAAAATCTCACACACATACACTAATCCAGAAGAATGCGAGCATGACTGGAAACATAGAAAAGGAAACAATTACATTAAATGTTACATTTGCGAATACTACCCAAGTATAGACAAAAGATCTAAATGCAATATATGCTTTAAAGAAATCTGTCATATTTGCATTAAAAATATTAATAACATAGAACCACCAAACACTAGTTAAAGCGCAAGTTAAAATACAAACGAATACGAAGAAAAGTTTAAAAAATTAGAACTAGCTATAGAAGTCAACAAATTAAAAATAGAAATTATGAATAACAAAATTACTAGACTTGAAGATCTAATAAAAAAGAAAAAACAGGCAGTAGAATTCCCAGAAATAAGTAACATAGCCACAGAACCAGAACAAAACCCTATACAAACCAATGAACAAACCCTTAACAAACTAATGGGTCAATAAATATGATAAACATACAGTGTAGATTATGGTTTGATGCCAACACTCCAATAGACTTAACAGCCCTGGTAGATACAGGAGCAACCAAAAGTGTAATATCACACAGTCTTACACAAGAAAAATTCCATAAACCACTTACATATAGGTTAATGACAAGAACTGTAGAAGACAGGTTAATAAAATAACACATTACCTAAAACCAGTAGGAATACAATTTCTAGATTTTGCAGGAAATTATAGTACAAAGTATGATATTCCACAAATAAATATAAATCCACAACGCATTAAATCCAGAGATTTTGTCTTAGAATTAAATTTCCTACTAGGATTAATTGGTGCAATTACTATAACAAGAAACTTCATAACCATTAGTAAACAAATTTACAGTTTCCCCACTTTTAGATATAAAAGCATGAATGAAATTGCTCACAAAAGAGAAGAAAAAAGAAATTTAGAATTCTTAAATAAAAATAAAAGACAGAACCCTATTGAAAACGAAGTTTTACAACTCCTCCCAAATTTTGTAAACTATGAACTAGAAAAAGGACAAGATATTACAACAAGTATTAATCATCCTACACTTTTACATCTAGAACGAATAGGACTTATTGGAGAAAATATTACAAATTCGAAAGTTAAATACATTTGTAAATTCAAGCTAAAAATCCAGATATCACCATTAGAAATATAAATATAGAATATAGCCCTCTAGACAAAGAGGAATTCAAAACACAAATGCTAGAAATGATTAAACAAGGATTAATCAGAAAATCTGAAAGTCCTCACAGATCAACAGCCTTTATAGTAAAAAACCATAGCGAAATAAAAAGAGGAAAAGCAAGAATCGTCTACAATTACAAAAGATTAAATGATAACACAGAAGACGATGGTTACAACATTCCCAACAAGATAGCTTAATTCAACTAATACAAAATAACAAAGTATTTTCTAAATTTGACCTAAAATCAGGTTTTAATCAATTACATCTAGAAGAAGACTTTAAAAAATGGACAGCTTTTACATGTTCTGAAGGATTATATGAATGGAATGTTCTTAGCTTCGGACTAAAGAATGCTCCTTCAATATTTCAAAGATTTATGGACAATATATTTCTCAAATACAAATTTTGTCTAGTATATATTGATGACATACTAGTAGCAAGTGAAACAGTCCAAGAACACGAAACTCATGTACAACAGTTATTTGAAGAAATAAAAAAGAATGGGATAGTAGTATCTAAGAAAAAGATAGAATTATTTAAAAGAAAAATCTCTTTCTTAAGACTAGAAATTGGTAATGGAAAAATTGAGTTACAACCACATATTTCTACAAAAATCCTCGATTTATCATAAAAACTTACTAATTTAAAACACATTCAAGCTTTTTTTAGGCTTGGTAAATTATGCTAGAAAGTTTATTCCAAACCTTTCAAAATTAGTAGGACCGTTATATAGCAAAACCACTAAAAATGGACAAAGACATTTCAATCATGAAGACATTATTTTAATTAAAAAGATAAAGGAAAGGGTTAAAGAAATCAAACCCTTAGAATTACCACTTATAACATATTACATCATTATAGAAGTTGATGGATGCAAAGAAGGATGGGGAGTAGTTCTTCTTTGCAAACCAAATGTTCACAGCTACAAAAAAAGAAGAAAAAAATATGTTCTTATTACAATGGAAGCTTCAAAACTGGAACCACTTGGACCAGTTTAGATTTTGAAATACAAGCGCTAATCAACGCATTAGAAAAATTTAAATTATTTTTACACAAAGATTTTACAGTTAGGACAGACTGTGAAGCTATAGTTAAATTTATAAAAAATAACCAAAGCAAAAAGATAAACAGAACAAGATGGGTAAATTTGTAAAATATTATACAAGGTAGTGGATATACTATACAGTTTGAACATATTAAAGGAAAAGATAATGGGATAGCCGATTTGTTATCCCGAAACATTAACAAATTGCTTTGTTCAGATGGATAGAAAACAAAAAGGAAAGAAGAAGATGGTTATCAGACCGCTACAGTTTAAAAAGAATCCTTCACCAATGAGTATTTCGTCTAACGAACATGAAGAACACAGAGAAGCTATTAAGCCGATCTATTAAAGCTGAAAAAAATACACAGTACTAGACAAACAGCTTTATCACAAAATACTCAAATCCCACAGAACTCTAGACAGCTACCTCCCCATTTCCTCAACTTTATACAACCACAACCCACACAAAGCTTTATACAACCACAACCTTCACAAAACCTAGCCTACAAAAAACCCATTTCTCCTTCTCCTTACAAAGTTCAAAAACCCATTTCCCCCTACAATCCCACTATTTCTTTTGGCACTTATGCCTTACAAGTCTGTAATGACTCACACACAAAGTTTCATCCCATTAATGGAATGAAACTAACAGATAAAAAATAGTGTTTACTACACAATTTATGGCATATTCAAACCATGCCTCATGCATCCTCCTTCAAAGTTCAGATTTTAAATGCGCTAAGTATATACTTCAGCGAACAAGGAGCTAAATGCCCTGAAAAACAGCCTCAGCCTCCAAAGTTTACACACTACATAATTTTTAGAGGAACTAAAATTGGTATTTTTAACAAATGGGAAACAGTTACAAAGTTTATACAGTGTCCCGGACCAATTTATAAAGGTTATCAAAGCTTCTCTGAAGCTCTGAAAACAGCCAGAGATCACTTTGGTATAGACATCTTTTTTATTGAACCCGAAGAGGTTCAAACTTTTTCACAGATTACAAAAACGAGTCATGAACAGATTATAAAGACTCAGGAAGAAACTATTGCAAGCTTGCAAAACCAGCAAGGAAAAAGTACACATTCTATACAAAGCCATATAGAAAATAGTATTCTAAAACAAAAGGTTGGCATTCTCAAATCAAAAAATATACGGTTGTTAAAAAGGCTTGAGAAAAAAGAAAACAGTTACAGAAGCTATGACTCTTTTAGAGCCAGAATGCTAGACACTCCCTGGAAATCCTGTCTTCAAACTGTGTTTGATCAATTTCCAGAATTTGAACAGATAATATCCCAAAAGATTAACACAGAATTCCCACTAGTACTATATGAGTTACAACTCAGACTCATGACGATTGCCCTGAATGAAGAAAAGTACAAAGGGGTTACAGTTGTTGAAAGAACAGATGACGATGGAGAGGGGACTTGCTTGCTCCTTCTTCAAATAAACCTAAAAGAGACAGACATGCCAGATGTTCTAATTCTACAATTCTACCATAATGGTATGATGATTACATAGAATTAGAATTAAATACAAAAACATAAAAAATTATAAATCTTTTTGGAGAGAAATTTGTAATAGCCACTAGAAACATCTCTACACATATATTTCCTCCACACATTGGCTGGAAAATCTTTTTTTCCTTCCCCTTTTCCAATGACCACACATTCAGACCTGCCAGAAAAAGAATGTTCATCAGCCACAAGCTCTCTACCAAAGATTACCTAAAAAGACTTGCCATACAAACTGAAATTCAATTCTCAGAACTTTACTGTGTCGGCAACCTTACCAGCCTTGCTTCAGAAAAATCTGAAGCAAACAGCCACAGAAAAGACACTACACGATTTATCACCCAAAACCAGAAGACTCCTACACTACCTCCAGGCTTTCACTGGGAAAGCTATCACCTTCTCGCCGAAGGATATTACAAACAAATTTGGAGTTATAAAAATTGGAACATGCTTCTTCCCTTCATCGGTGAAGGAAAATCCTTTGAGCTACAGCATATTATGAATTTAGAAGATTATTATTTGAACCCGGATAATTTTGATTCAGACACAGGCACACCGCCAACCATTCCAGCACTCACAGAGATTTCTAGAAGATTGGCGTATGCAATGACGTCAAAACCCACAAAGTCTACAAAGCCAACACAGTCTACAAAGTCATAATAATTCATCTGACACTCCTCTGTAGAGAAAAGAAAAAGTTTTTTGTTGTTTTACTACTTTAATTTGTAGCTGTTTCTTTTATGTCTTTTAGCTTAGTGCGTTCTTAGTGCGTTCTTTATCATTTTTGTTTGATAGCTTAGTGTTCTGCCTATTTAAAGGCAAGAAAATTCATTTGTAGATACACCGAAAATATTGAATGAAATCAATCTCAGTTATGAGTAGCTAAATTCTCTTTTTCTGATTTCTCTTGTAAACCCTTATTATTCTAAGAGTTTTCTCTAGTTCTTCATACTATATCCCAAATATAAAAAAAAAAGTCTTTCCGCTGCAATCCTACAATCCGCTCCAAATATTCTCATTAACCACTGCAAATATACTGTAAGTTTTTATGTTTTATTGCAAGTGTCAAAAATCTCTGATGCCCCAACCTATTTTGGTATCAGAGGAAAGGCTTTCCTAATATCTAAAAGACTAAGACAGGTCCATGTCAGGCAGCGTGTATACTTAAGTCCTATTTATATGGAAACCTGCTTAGGTGAAAATTAGTGAAAAAATTTTCTTTGATCTACTAATCTAGATAAGTTGTCAAAGATTTAGATATTTCATACTTGATTCATATTTGTTTTACTTTTGTTTTATTATGATAAAATTGAGATATAGAAAAAATTTATAAGAGAAAACTCAAGAGATAAGGTGTTTACTAAGAGAAACCAGATTCTTTTAAAAATTATTGAATCATCAAAAGTGTTCAAAAAACTCGAATTATTAAACTTAGAATTTGCAGAACGAAGCGATCATAAAAAATATAAGTAATAGCTACTATAATCATTTTTTGTAGATTTAAAGAGCTTCATACACACAGTCTTCATACAGATAATACACATCTAAATAGTATTACAGGTCTTATTATAAATTTAGGATTCAGTTTACAAAAAGAATCCATAAATAATAAACACTTATTAGAAAGAATTATACAATTTATAGCTTCCGGATTCTGATCTGCAGAGAATTCTTGACCTGGGTGAAGCTCATGAGCCTAACAATGAAAGTGGGAGACACTTTTTGCTAATAATCAAACATTATTTCAATCATAGCAAAGAGGTTGTCATTGATGCCAAACCAATCCAAGCCCACTTTCCTATTGTCAAATGGTACTACAATGCTGCTAATGATGAATACACTCTGGTTGATGTCAAAGGAAACAAGATGAGGTGTACTAACAAGGCTATCTTCAACATGCTAAGGAGGGACATCAAATCTCTTTCTGAAATTCCTTTTGTTAATCCCAGCAAGTACCCAAAAGGCTATGAGACTGCAAGGATCATCCTGAACATGCAGAAACTTTATGATTATAGGTAGTAGAAATTTTTTGTAGCATCAGTCTAGGTGGAGTTTGTAAATATAAAGACTGATGGCTACATAAATTCTCTAAATATGGATGCTGCGGACTCTACAAAGTTGCCACTGATGAAGTTGCTGCAAATAAGTGCTTATGCTGCGGATAGTTAAACTTTGCTGCTGATCTACAACTATGCTGCGGATAGGCATTAGCTGCTGTAGTCCAAAGTTGCTACTGATAGGCTTCTCAGCAGCATCAAACATTGATGCTGCTGATAGGCAAATCATCAGTAGCTTTGACTTTACTACTAACACCTTTTGCTGCAACACTGACACACCTATCAACAGAATGAATGTTATTGGTGCAGATAACAAAAGGCAATGCTTCTACTTCTGATTGCCCCTGCAAAGATTCTTAAGAAGACTTTTGTTTTACAGTTATCTTTTTGCTGCAGTTTTCTTTTTGTTGTCCTCCAATTGTAGTGTAGCTTTTATTTGTACAAGATCAACGGTCTTTGTTTGATCTGATCCTTAGAATCAAGGGTCTGTCTTGATTCTAAGTTTCCTTTATATGTATTGTTTCTCTTCATTTGTATGTATGCTTCCTTAGAGTTTTCTCTAAAACTTGTTAACATTGAAGAGTAATACAATTTGTATTTATCGGTATTCTCATTGTTTCTTGTTGCGTTGCATAGTTGTTATTGTTTCCACCAATATCAACTAAACAGAAACATCTTGTAATACATCGATCCTACAATATATATATATATATATATATATATATATATATATATATATATATATATATATATATATATATATAGGGAGAAGATCATAATAAAACTTATTTTAATGAGAGAACTAGAAAACTCCTAATTAAAGACAAATAAAAATAATAATAAAAAAATCATAACTCAAAATATAAATCAAAAACTAAAAAAGTGGTTCGGAAACCATGTTTTCAACGTCGTTCTCGTTCAAAAAATAAAATACGTAAATATGCTCGATTTAGCTTTAGGGTTTAGTTTAGCTTTTAAGATTAGGTTTTTGAGGGTAGGTGTGGGTGGGTTTAGGTTTTTGGGTAGGGGTGGGAGGGTTTAGGTTTTTGGGTGGGGGTGGGTTTAGGTTTTTTTGGTGGGGTAAGTGTGGGGGGTTTAGGTTTTTGGGGGTGGGTGGGGGGGGGGTTATGTTTTTTGAGGGTAGGGTGGGGTGTTTAGGTTTTTCGGGTAGTACTAAACATATGCAGTATTGCAGTTTTTTTAAACGAGTACGATGTGGGAAACATGGTATCCGAACCACTTTTTTAGTTTTTAATATTTTGAGTTATGATTTTTTTGAATTTTTTTCCCCTTTAATGAGAAGTTCTCTACTTTTCTCATTAAAGTTAGTTCTCTAATTAACCCAAACCTATATATAAATATATATATATAGGGGACGGTTCCACTAATAAGTGGTTTCTCGCTAAGAAATCCTAAGAAGTGGGTCAAACGAACTCCGATTGAGCTCATTCCAGCGGCGTTGGAACCGTATCATCGAACCCTAACCCGGACCCAAAAACCTAACCCCCCAACCAGCACCCCCAAAAACCTAAACCTCCCCTCCAACCCTACCCCGAAAAGCCTAAAACCACCACCCCCACCCCCTAAAAACCTAAACCCCCCCCACCCCACCCTCTCAAAAACCTAAACCCACCCCCAAAAACCTAAACCCCCCACCCCCACAAAAAAAACCTAAACCATAAAATCTAAACCCTAACGTTAAACCATAAGGCTAAAACCCTAAAATTCAAACGTAAAATCTAAATCTTAAAAACTAAACCCTAAAAGCTAAGATGGTAGAGTTCAACGAGACGGTTCCAACGCCGTTGAAATTAGCTCAATCGAAGTTCGTTTGATATCATTTAGGTTTTTGGGTGGTGGGGTGGGTGAGGAGGTGGTGGGTGGGGTTGGGTGAGGTTTTTGGGTGGGGGTGGGGGGTGAGGTTTTTGGGTGGGGGTGGGGGGTGAGGTTTTTGGGTGGGGGTGGGGGTGAGGTTTTTGGGGGGGGGGGTGGGGGGTGGGGGTTTTTTGGGTGATACTACACATATGCAGTATTGCTTTTTTTTATTTGAATGAGGTCGACGTGAGAAACATGGTATCCGAACCACCTTTTTAGTTTTTGATTTATATTTTAAGTTATGAATTCTTTTTTTGCCTTTAATTTAAGAAACGATATCAAACGAACTCCGATTGAGCAAATTTCAGCGGCGTTGGAACCGTCTCGTCGAACTCTACCATCTTAGCTTTTAGGGTTTAACTTTTAAGGTTTAGACTTTACGTTTGAATTTTAAGGTTTTAGTCTTATGGTTTATCCTTAGGGTTTAGCTTTTAGGGTTTAGATTTTATGGTTTACGTTTTGTGGGGGGGCGGGGGGTGGGGGGTTTAGGTTTTTTTTTGGGTGGGGTGGTGGTTTTAGGCTTTTCGGGATGGGGTTGGAGGGGGGTTTAGGTTTTTCGGTCCGGGTTAGGGTTCGATGAGACGGTTCCAACGCCGCTAAAATAAGATCAACCGGAGTTCGTTTTATCCACTTTTTAAGATTTATTAGCGAAAAACCATTTTTTAGTGAACCGTCCCATATATATATATATATATATATATATATGTATATAAATATGTGTGTATATATATATATATATATATATATATATAAGGGGAGGTTCAAATAAGAAGTGATATTTCGCTAAAAAGTCTAAAAAATGACAAAACCTTAAGAAACGATATCAAATGAACCTCGATTGAGCTCATTCCAGCGGCGTTGGAACCGTCTCGTCGAACTCTAACATCTTAACTTTTAGGGTTTAGATTTTAGCGAAACATAGTATATTTGTCGAGAAGTGCAAAATCTTATGAATACGACCCTCGTTGTACCAAAAGTTTCCATTTCGTTGCATCCAATATTTTTGTTCCGACAATCATATGAAGAATGGATGCGGGATAAATACTCTCATTTCCAGGCTCCTATTTATTTTATTGAATATTGTTATTGTATTAAGTATTGAATGGATGCGGGATAAATACTCTCATTTCCAGGCTCCTATTTATTTTATTGAATATTGTTATTGTATTAAGTAATGAAGGGAAGTAAAAAATTAAAAACTATCTCTTTTATAACAAAGAAAAAAAATATAAAAAGCTTAGTAATTTAGTATACATAAAAATTAGAATAGAAAGAGAGGTCTTTTTCTTAATATTCTGAACAAGATTTAAGAATCCATTTAGTTGATGGAAGAAGACGGGGGCAGGTCTGAGGATCAACCGGTAGTGTATATATATATAGGGGGAAGAATCAAGAGAAAACGACAAAATTAAGCGAAAACCGATAAAACCACTAAAAGTCGGTCAAATAATTTTTAGATTTTTTATTTTTTAACTTATTTCTAAATGTATTAATATAATATTATACAATTTACCAAAAAATTATTTTACGCATTGTGTTTTACGTATAAGTAACATAAATGTTTTTGTTTTCTATTTACGTATACGTAACACTATGGGTTACGTATACGTAAGCCAATACTTAAATGATTTTTTGGTAAAAATGTGTAATATTACATTGATACTCTTATAAATAAATAAATATTAAAAAAAAAACAAAAAAGAAATATTATTATATAATTAGTTAAAATTGGTTTATTAGTAGTTTTCGCCTAAATATGTGGTTTTCTCTAGAACCCTCCCCTATATAGATATATATATATATATATATATATATATATATATATATATATATATATATAGGGTTGGGTTAATGAGAGAACTAACTTTAATGAGAGAAATAGAAAACTACTCATTAAAGGCAATATATATATATATAGGAGAATTTTCCACTAAGAATTGGTTTTCGCTAAGAAAAACTAAGAAATGGGTCAAACAAACTCCGATTGATCTCATTCCAGCGGCGTTGGAACCGTCTCATTAAACCTTAACCCGCCCCCAAAAACCTAAACTCCCCTCCACCCGCACCCACAAAAACCTAAACCCCCCTCCACCCCCACCCTGAAAAGCCTAAAATCACCACCCCCCACCCCCCAAAAACCTAAACCCCCCACCCTATCCCCAAAAAGCCTAAACCCACCTCCAAAAACTTAAACCCACCACTAAAGAAAAACCTAAATCCTAAGGCTAAACCTTAAGGCTAGAACCGTAAATTTCAACCCTAAAATCTAAACCTTAAAAGCTAAACCCTAAAAGCTAAGATGGTAGAGTTTGACGAGACGGTTCGAATGCCGCTGAAATTAGCTCAATCGGAGTTCGTTTGATATCGTTTCTTAAGGTTTTAAAAAATAACGTTATAAAAAATAACATTAAATCAAGAATTTCTTTATCTTTCATTTCAGTATAAATGACGTTATAAAAAATAATAATTAACTCATTTTTTTTTCTTTTTTTTTTCAATACTGCATATGTGTAGTATCACCCCAAAAACCTAAACCCCCTACCCCACCCACCCCTACCCCACCACCAAAAAACCTAACCCCCCACCCACCCATCACCACCAAAAAACCTAAACCCCTCCTCACCCCCACCACTCAAAAACCTAAACCCCCCACACCCACCCTCAAAAACCTAAACCCCCACCCACCTCACCCAAAAACATAAACCCACCGACCCCACCCAAAAACATAAAACCACCCTACCCCCACCTAAAAACTTAAACCCCCTACCCATAAAAACCTAACCATAAAAGCTAAATTAAACCCAAAATCTAAACCGAGCATTTTTTGCGTTTTTTTGGAACGAGGACGACGTGGGAAACATGTATCCGAACCACTTTTTTAGTTTTTGATTTATATTTTTAAATTGTGATTTTTTTATTATTTTTTTAAATTTTTTTTTCCTTTAATGAGGAGTTCTGTAGTTCTCTCGTTAAAATGAGTTTTCTCATGAACTTTTCCATATATATATATATGGGAAGTTTTAAATACAAATGACTTATTTCGTACGAAGGGATAACAACGCGCCACGTGTTCTTTTTAATTTTGAGTGGGAGAAATATTTTTATCATTGTACCAGTTATAAATTATATATGCGTAATTAAATGATTTCATTAATAAAAAATGTGATTCAATTGCCGAATAGTAAGATTCACCAAACCTTTATATAAAAAAACGTTATTATTAAAATCAAAAAATTCACTAAATTTACTTTAAATTCACGTTACATGCGTAACCGGACAAAAATTCTTTTTAAAAAAAAACGTGATTATGCTCAATTTTTGCGTGAAAGATTCATAAGTTAGTCATTTTCTATAAATTAAATATCAAGTTTTTCACGTAAATAAACAAAATAATAATCAACAAAATATCAAGCTTCACGTGATAAAACTTGAAAATCACGCAAAAAACAAAAATCACGATTGAAGCGTGATTAGTGAAAATAATTACGCTTAAAGCGTAATTATTAAAAAACAATTCCGTAAAAAACGTGATTATTAAAAATTCAACGCTTGTGTGGGTACAAGTTGACATTTATACCCTTTTTAACCCGGACGACGCGTTATCTTTTTCAAAGTAATTACGTTTATGCCACCGCGTTATCACCAACCCTAGATCATATTAATCGGACGGTTAGGAGCCCTTCGTACGATTTGGGCCTTTGTACGGTAACTGTACCATATATATATATATATATATAGGGGAGGGTTCCAGAGAAAACCACAAGTTAGGCGAAAACCGAGAAAACCATTAAAAAAATCAATTTTACCCAATCATATAATAATATTTTTTTTTGTTTTTTTTATTTTTATTTATTTATAAGAGTATCAATGTAATATTAAACATTTTTACCAAAAAACATTTTTACACATAGTGTTACGTATACGTAAACATAAAACAAAAAAATTGTGTTTACGTATACGTAAATCAAAAAAATTATTTTCGAATACGTATACGTAAATAAAAAAAATTGCCTAAAATGATGTGGTTTTCTCAGTTTTCGCCTAACTTTGTGGTTTTCTCTTGATCCCTCCCCTATATATATATATATATATATATATATATATATAGGGTTACGATCAAATGATAAGCAACTTTTTATATGAAAACCAGCATCCAACCAATCACATAATTTTTTCATTCTTTTTTATATTAATTGCAAAAAGGGTAGAATAGGAAATTAATTTTCAAATCAGATAATTATTTCTCTAATATTTCTCAGATTCTCCCTCCTATCATTTCAAATTAAATAATTCAAACCCTAGAAAAATTAATTCAAAACCTAGAAAAATTAATATTTTTTTTTAATTTTGCATAACAGTAAAAATAACACATAGACACCAGAACATAAAATTTTACACAAACAACCAAACTTAAAAATTGATAGAAATTAATGTGATACATATATGTATCAGACTCATAACTTTGATAAGCTACTAAGTTAACGCATATATACACCTCAATAAATCAGTAGCCGAGTCAATTTGGTACGCATATGTAACACAGATGTTACGTATATGTAACACAATTGGTACGTAGATGTAACACGGACGTTGTGTATATGTAACTCGAAACTGTTTCATATACGTAACTTAGTAGCTTATCAAAGTTGTGAGTCTGATAATATATGTATCACAGTAATTTATATCAGTTTTTAAGTTCGGTTGTTTGTGTAAAATTTTACGTTCTAGTGTGTTTTTTTTTGTGATTGTTCTTTAAAATTAAAAAAAATATATATTAATTTTTCTAGGTTTTGAATTATTTGATTTGAAATGATAGGGGAGAGAATGTGAGAAATATTAGTAATGATTAATTGATTTGAAAATTAATTTCATGTTCTACCTTTTTTGCAATTAATATAAATCATTTTAAATTTAAATAATTACAAGTTTGCAATTAAAGTATGTCAACCATTTATTAACATCATTCAATGGTTTAAATGTGGTTTTCATGGTTATCAAATAAAAGATGGGTATCATTTGAATCACACCCTATATATATACATCTATACTAATAAATAAAAATATAAGGGGACACGTGTCACTCACTAGTGCCTCCTCATTCTTATTTTCCCGACTCTCTCTCATATTAAATAACTAGGTTAGAAACCCTGTGAATTACACGGTTTAAATAAATGCAATGTTATATACTTAGTAATAAAGATTTACGTATTAAATATTTATGACATATTACATAATTTTTTAATCCAAATTTTAGAAACGTTATATAGTTATTTTTTTAATGTTTTATAAAAAGAATGAAAAATGTACAATTTCTGAAAATGTTTTATGAATAAACATATATTTTTTTAAATAAAAAATGTTTAATAAAAAGAATTATAGAAATTATTATTATTTAATTGGAGAGAAATGCGTGAAACAAAAATTATAAAAAAACAATTACAGAAAATTTGTATAATTATAAATAGTTAGAATTTATGACGTTATTTAACATTTTTGCACAATAAATTTGTATTATGGATAGTTATTTTATTATCAGACTGTTTTTATATTTTAATCAACTCCACTATTTTATACAACTAGATTAATTATTCGTTTCAATTTTTATCCACAGATTTTTTATTGCAAAATTTTGTTTATCATGAATTAAACTGTTCAAACATATTTTTATGAATTCTACAAACTAAAAACGATTTTATAACTATGTAGGATCCAATTAAAAAAACATTCAATCATATATTTACATATTTAAAGATCTAGCATTTGTTATGATTTGCTGAATGCCACTGTATTTTTTGTCATATCATTATAGCCGAAAGTGTTCAAGTAATTATTTTCTTTTATTCTCATTTCGATTAACATCGTGGCTTATTTTATCACTTTGCATATGTTTATATATGTTCTGTAGATTTGATAACTTCGACCACTTTCTTATGAACAAATCGATTTGGGTTATGTTTTATCTCTAGTGGGTCGAACGGTTAAAAAGAAAATCTAAAATGAGAAAGCAGATTAGTTGAAAGTCGCTCTAAGTTTAATTTTAATGCAAATAAATATATTCAGATTGTTATATTATAATCAGAATAATATAACTTTTTAGTTATATTTGACACTAAACTATACCTAATAAATAAGTAATTGGTTGCGTCACGTGTCACAATTCTGTGAGCCCAAGATTCTTGTAACGTTTGAAATTTTTCCAGCTTATTTTTCTGTGAGCCAAGTTATACCTAATAAATAAGTAACTGATTTAATTTTTTTCCGCGTATTGTTTCCCGACTATTTATTATCTTCTTTATTAATATTTACTTTATGAATATTTCATTTATTTAATATTTCTTTTCTCAACTATTTCCTTTATTTTTCCCGCTTATTAATAAATGTTTAACACTTCATTGATCCAACTCCGTGTAATACACGGGTTTCTGAGGGAGGTCATATATATATATATATATATATATATATATATATATATATATATATATATATATATATATATACACATACATATATAGAGGGAGGATCCCCTAAGAATGGGATTTTGCCTAATAGGCTAATAAGTAATGTTGACTATTAAATTTGATAATCAATGGTTGAAATCAAAGTGTAGGAAAAAAGAGAGGTGAAAAGGTATTTAAGGAATAGTCACTTTTGTTGATTCTTTTCAAATTCTCCTACTTTTTTTAAACGGTTATAACTTTTTCATATGGCATTATTTTGAAAAAAAATTTCATAATAAAATCGAGCGTTTTGTTATCTTTAATTTGAGTATAGTATTGGTATATAAAAAATGTCAATTTAAAAAAGTTTTTTTAAAAATGTAATGTATTTTTCTGGGTTGAAGTTTGTGCTGTATTTATGTGTGGTATTTTTCTGTGTTGAATATTTGTGCTGTATTTTTATAACTGTGCTGAAATTGTGTGCTGTATTTTTATAACTATGCTGAATTTTATGTATTTTTCTGTGCTAAATTTTTTTGTACTGAATTTTTTAGCTGTATTTTTGTAACTATGCTAAATTAAATGTGTGCTATTTTTTCTTATGCTGTATTTTTCTGTACTGAATTTTTGTGTTGTATTTTTGTAACTTAGCTAAATTGTCAATGTGACACCCGTCATTTCCAGTTGATACGAACGTAAAATCCGTATAACACAAACAATTTCAATTAAATATTACAACATAAAAATATTTAGAATTATTTTCTAAATAAACGATCATACTCAGAAAACTAAATCTTTAATATATATTATATAAAGATTCTCGTAAAAACATTCTAGAGTTGTCGTTAATATATAGTTATTAAAGGTTGACAACTCCAAGAATTTTTTTACTAAAACGGGTAGTAGTTTCGGGTAGTATACAACGTCTAAATCAATCACATCATCATCATGATTACTTCTTTGCTTACACTTCACTCAAGTGTCATAATCGTCATGATTATGACCAAGAGTGCAAGCAACCTCAAAGATCACATCACAATCATTACATATTTTCTTGTACTCCACTTCAACATCCAGTCGTAATGATAATAACTTGTTGAGATCTACAATCAACCCCGTCTCATTTAATAAATATATATATAGAAATATATATATTTATATATATATATAACCCGCAATGTACGCTCGTTGGTGATTAACAAGATTTTATTCAAATAAGTCTAGAGACGCGTTTTAATATAAAAACATAATTATTGGTGACTAAACTTTTAAAAGTGGACACAAAATTTTTTATTACATGGCGATAAGTTATTTTTATGTGTATATGTAACATCCCGAATAAATAGAAAACTTATAAAAGAAAAGCAAGGTGGGTTTGGCCTTGGGCCGGCCCATGGGCCGAGATCAAGAGGGAAAAACCCCTCATATCAGCGCCCTCACCTCAACCTCTTCTCATTTCCCTCATTTGCGCCAAGCTAGAGAGAGAAAGAGAGATCTCGGGTCTAGAGGATCAAGCTCAGGATCAAGCTCAAAGTCTCGAGGATTGTAGCTCATCACCTTTGGATCATCTAGCATAAAAAAGGGAACGAAAAGAGGTAACCATCTGACCCAAATCTGAGTTTTTATAACTTTTGGGTTTCGGGTTAAAAATCAAGTAAATGTTTAGTTTTTACGTATGATATTCAAAACAAACCACATATTTATAATCATGGATGAAAATGGAACGTTTTGAACGTAAAAAGTTCAAGGTTTAAACAACTTGAAATCATAAGGTCGGATCTAGGGTTCTGATCGGGGTAGAAGACTGATGCATCGAAACTACTAGTTTCGATATAGGAGAATCCATCGAAACTACCTAGTTTCGATATATGCAGACCCATCGAAACTATATAGTTTCGATATAAACCCATGACCCGAAACTACTAAGATTTTACATAAGTTACTTATCGAAACTACCATAGTTTCGATGTAAACCAATGACCCGAAACTACTAAGATTTTACATAAGTTACTTATCGAAACTACCATACTTTCGATATAAACCCATGACCCAAAGCTACTAATATTTTACATAAGTTACTTATCGAAACTACCATAGTTTCGATATAAACCCATGACCAGAAACTACTAAGATTTTACATAAGTTACTTATCGAAACTATCATAGTTTCGATATAAACCCATGACCCGAAACTACCATAGTTTCGATGTGATTCATCAATCGAAACTACTGGGTTTAAGCATAGTAATGTCTAGTGTCATCTAGGAGCACTACCTTATGTGTATGACTTCATTATACAGATTGAGAGATACCTTAGTGACGCTCAGTAACCAGCTAATTGTATTACAGAAATCACTCCTCAGGTGAGTTCTATTTGCCTCCTATGTGTTACGTGCAAATGATTTTAAATGTTTTGGTGCTGGAGTGCATATATGATATGAATGAATGTTATGTGCTATATGACAATACATGTTGAATATAAGTATGATAAGTAGGTTTCTAAATAAAGAAATGAAAGTATGACATACCACGTAAGAATGAAATCTTTCTTTATATCTATGTATATATTGTTTGCCAAGTATGAAAAGAATGACACAATGTGTAAAGATGAAATCTTGCTTTATATCTATGTATATATTGCTTGCCAAGTATGAAAAGAATAACATAACGTGTAAGAATGAAATCTTGCTTTATATCCATGTATATATTGCTTGCCAAGTATAAGTAAACGTTATGGACGCTTCGATGATAACGGCTACCTCGGTAGACGGACGACCATGTGACTATCATGCAACCTGGACATCTACGTTCCTTCATAAGCTAGGAAGTATTAAAGGTAATCAATGGACGGTCGAAGCAAATGCCTTATCAATGATAAGTAGAACGGTTGCATGAATAATAGTCGCATGGGAAACGGATGCCTTAGGGCAGACGGGCGAATATGTCGGACTACGACGGTAAGACGGTAAAGACGGACGGCCGAAGGTTTGCCGGACGGTTTAAGATATGACGGACGGTTTCTAGTGCCGGGCGGTTAAGTAAATGGGCTATGACGGTAGTTCGAGAACGTTTGTCTTTGTGACTTACGTAAGCAAAGTAACGGGTTGATCGCCCATATGTGTATGACCAACGATTGTGCACTAAGAACTAAGCATGTATGTATTTATATACGTACTCATTACGAATGTTATAAGAAATAAGTAAAGTAAAGAAAAAGAATATATATATATATATTATATGATAAGTTTATATCTGATTGTTTTAAACTAGAACTCACCAGCGTTAGCTGACTTTTAGTATGCACTTTAGATAGAAAGAAGAAGGAGCGTGCTAAGGCGTGACGGCTACCCGGCACAACTGACATCCCAATCACGTGAGTTTATGTTAAGACAATGTTTATTTTTAAATGTTAAGACTTCCGCCGCTACGTTATGTATTTGACTTATTATACGCTTCCACTATGTTGGGGTGATACTACACATATGCAGTATTGCTTTTTTTTATTTGAATGAGGTCGACGTGGGAAACATGGTATCCGAACCACCTTTTTAGTTTTTGATTTATATTTTAAGTTATGAATTTTTTTTTTGCCTTTAATTTAAGAAACGATATCAAACGAACTCCGATTGAGCTAATTTCAGCGGCGTTGGAACCGTATCTTCGAACTCTACAATCTTAGCTTTTAGGGTTTAACTTTTAAGGTTTAGACTTTACGTTTGAATTTTAAGGTTTTAGTCTTATGGTTTATCCTTAGGGTTTAGCTTTTAGGGTTTAGATTTTATGGTTTACGTTTTGTGGGGGGGGGGTGGGGGGTTTAGGTTTTTTTTGGGTGGGGTGGTGGTTTTAGGCTTTTCGGGATGGGGTTGGAGGGGGGTTTAGGTTTTTCGGTCCGGGTTAGGGTTCGATGAGACGGTTCCAACGCCGCTAAAATAAGATCAACCGGAGTTCGTTTTATCCACTTTTTAAGATTTATTAGCGAAAAACCATTTTTTAGTGAACCGTCCCATATATATATATATGTATATATATATGTGTGTGTGTGTGTATATATATATATATATATATAGGGGAGGTTCAAATAAGAAGTGATATTTCGCTAAAAAGTCTAAAAAATGACAAAACCTTAAGAAACGATATCAAATGAACCTCGATTGAGCTCATTCCAGCGGCGTTGGAACCGTCTCGTCGAACTCTAACATCTTAACTTTTAGGGTTTAGATTTTAGCGAAACATAGTATATTTGTCGAGAAGTGCAAAATCTTATGAATACGACCCTCGTTGTACCAAAAGTTTCCATTTCGTTGCATCCAATATTTTTGTTCCGACAATCATATGAAGAATGGATGCGGGATAAATACTCTCATTTCTAGGCTCCTATTTATTTTATTGAAATCTAGAAAACTATGGCTCGTAGAGGAGGAACTGGACGCCGAGGCGGTCGCACTGGCCAAGTCGGTAGACCACCATTGAACTGAAGATGTAATGATGAGGAAAGTGTGCATGTGGAATGGGAGGAAATCGTGCATGAAGAACGTACTGAGAGTGTGCACGAAACTAATGTGACTCCACCGGATGAAGGCAACGAAGGATCTCTACGACTGGAACCCGAAGTTAGGGATGCTATTGCCCGTGAGGTTGTACTAACTCTGAAGGACGTACTGCCTGATCTGTTATCTGAGGCACTAAAGAAGAACACGGAAGAGGAAGAAACGAACCACGAGGAAAAAGTTTATAATAGTGATGGGGATGAGGTCACTGTGGTACTGAACACCCGAGGGTGTACCTACAAGGGGTTTAAGGACGGTGACCCACCAAGTTTGATGGGAACAAGGATTCGGTGGCTACGTTTGAATGGATTGAGAGGATGAACGGAATAATCAACATAAGCGAGTGTCGATCTGACCAGGCTGTGAAGTATGTGGCTCACTCTTTCACCAACTAGGCACTGAGTTGGTGGAGGAACATTCAAAGGACTAAGTCGCCAAACGCTCTCAAAAGCATGACTTGGGTAGATCTGAAAAATCTGATAATCCAAAAGTTCTGTCCCCAGAACGAGATAGATCGGGTGGCGAATGAATTCCTGAACCTCAAGGCTGGCAACAAAACTCATCGCCAGTACACTTCCAGATTCAATGAGCTGGCTCAACTAGTACCACACCTGGTAGAGACTGAAGAGCGATTGATCAAGTACTATGTTTAGGGCTTGCCTCAAATAATCCGTGTACATGTTAAAGCCAACCTACCCTCGACCTTCGATTCGGTAGTGAATTTGAGTGGTATCTTCTATGACGATTATGCTAATGAGGACCCGGTGCCGTAGGCACCAAAGAGGAAATGGGAAAATCCTTCTAAGGGAAATGGAAGGGGAACATTTGCAACTGAAGCTAAGAAGCCAAAGACAGATGAGTATGAAACATGCACGAAGTGCGGAAGGCAACACCGCGGTGAGTGCAAAGCTGGCTCCACAATGTGCTATAAGTGCAGGAAAGCAGGCCACTACTCCAAAGACTGTCTGAGGGATGTCAAGTGCAAAGGACGTGGACTATTTGGCCATCTGACGAAGGATTGTAGGAAGACCGGACAATCTGGTTCGGGAAAAGAGAAGGAAAGAGAACAGCCAAAGGCTAGGACTCGGGCTTATGCCCTAACTAAGGAGGAGGCAAGAGGAAACTCTGATGTCGTGTCAGGTACGTTCCTAGTTAATGATGAACATTCGGCTATTTTATTTGATTCTGGTGATATTAAAAGCTTTATATCGAACAACTTCTGTCGCAAATTAGACTCCTCAATTGATACTGTAGTGAAGGCTTTTAGCTTAGAAACCGTCGTTGGTAGAAACTCGGCAGTATTTCAAGTAACTGAAGATTGCATGATAGAAATAAAGGGCCATAGGTTTCCTTCTAGATTATTCCTTCTGACCCTAGGAGGATTCGATATAGTATTGGGCATGGATTGGTTAGCTGCCAACGAAGCCCAAATCATATGTAAACGAAAGATGATACATCTCAAAGCTACTGATGGCAGTCCGATTACGGTATACGAGGATTGGAATTGCACAATTTCGAACGTCATCTCGATGATCAAGGTCGAAAGTTACAAGAGGCGCGGTTGCGAAGCTTATCTGGCGTATGTTATTGATGATAGAATGAAACCCAAGGAAATCAAAGATATGCCCGTGGTGTGCAACTTTCCAGAAGTGTTCCCAAAGGACCTACCTGGCCTGCCACCCGATCGGGAGATAGAATTTCAGATTGACTTACTGCTAGGAGCTGAGCCCGTTGCCAAAGCACCCTACCGATTGGCTCCATTAGAAATGAAAGAATTAATGTCTCAACTTGAGGAATTGACAGAGAAAGGATTTATCATACCAAGCATCTCACCATGGGACGCTCCGATATTATTTGTAAAGAAGAAGGACAGCAGTATGCGCATGTGCATCGACTACCGTGAAATGAACAAACGAACAGTAAAGAACAAATACCCACTACCTAGAATAGACGACCTTTTTAACCAGCTACAAGGCGCGAGTTGGTTTTCGAAGATTGATCTTAGGTCGGGTTACCATCAACTGAAATTAAGGGAGGAAGATGTACCGGAAACCGCGTTTCGCACGCGTTATGGGCATTATGAATTTCTCGTGATGTCTTTCAGACTAACCAACACACCTACAGCATTTATGGATTTAATGAATAGGGTATGCCAACTAATGTTGAATCGGTCGGTGATAGTTTTCATCGATGACATTCTCATCTATTCAAAGAACGAAGGTGATCATCACTGTTACTTAAGAGAAGTATTAGAAATTCTGAAGCAGGAAAAGTTGTATGAAAAATTCTCTAAATGCGCGTTCTCGCTTAGGGAAGTCCAATTCCTAGGTCATGTTATAAACACAAATGACATTATGGTGGAATGGAACGTCCCGAAGACACCAACGAAAGTACGAAGTTTTCTGGGATTGGCAGGCTACTATCAAAGATTCATTCAGGATTTCTCAAGGATAGCCTCGCCACTGACAAGACTAACGCGTAAGGAAGTAAAGTATGAATGAGATCCAACCCAAAACAATGCTTTTGAAGAACTAAAGACACGATTAACCCAAGCACCAATCTTTACCTTACTTGAGGGAAACGAAGACTGGATAGTCTACTCTGACGCTTCGGGTCAAGGATTGGGTTGTGTACTAATGCAACGAGGAAAGGTAATTGCTTATGCCTCGCGACAGTTCAAAATTCATGACGTTAACTACCCGACTCACGACCTAGAGTTGGCGGCAGTAGTTTTCACATTAAAGATATGGAGGCACTATTTGTACGGAGTTAAATGCACCATTTACTCCGACCACAAGAGCCTGAAGTACTTTTTCAAGCAAAAGGAATTAAACATGAGATAAAGAAGGTGGTTAGAGCTACTGAAAGACTACGACTGTGAAATATTGTACCATCCGGGCAAGGCAAATGTAGTGGCTGACGCCTTAAGCAGGAAAGAAGAAGCAACACCTATTCAAATCAAAGCATGTTAGTTGATTATAACACTGGATATAATGAATGAAATAGCGAAAGCACAGGAAGAAGCATTGTTGGAGAGGAATGTGAAACGGGAAAGAATAGTAGGGCAACAGGGTAATCCGTAAATCAACGTGTATAATGTACGGACTCAATGTGGCCGGATGTGGATACCTAATATTGGTGAACTTAGAAGTCTCGCTACTTTATCCACCCCGGGACGAACAAAATGTACCAATATATAAAGAAAGAATACTTGTGGCCTGGCATGAAGAACGACGTGACCGAGTATGTGAGCAAGTGCCTAACTTGTTCTCTGGTTAAAGCTGAACACCAGAAACCATGCGGTAAAATGCAACCCTTGCCGATACCGGAATGGAAATGGGAAGAGATCACAATGGACTTCAGTACCAAGCTACCGCGAACAGCTAAAGGCAATGATACCATTTGGGTGATCGTCGACCGCTTGACGAAAAGTGCTCACTTCTTACCAATACGCGAGGCTTCTTCGTCTGAAAAGTTAGCAGAAATATTCATCAAGGAAATCATAAGCAGACATGGAATGTCGTTAACGATCGTGTTAGACAGGGACACTCGATTCACATCAAGGTTTTGGAAAATTTCAACGAATCGATGGGCACTAGGCTAAACATCAGCATAGCTTACCACCCTCAAACCGATGGTCAGTCGGAAAGGACCATTCAGACCATGGAGGACATACTCCGGGCCTGTATCGTTGATTTCGGTGGTAGCTGGGACAGCCATTTGCCCTTGGCAGAATTTTCATATAATAACAGCTATCACTCAATGTGACATTTCGGGTTTTTATGCACACTTTTATAATATATGTCATGTAAACAATTTCTATTCAGTGAAATACAAGTGTTTTTATTTAATTTTTGTATGTATATAATGTACAAAGTATATATTTTTAATTTTATGGATTTAAAATAATTAAAATTTTATAAGTTTTAAACTTATATAAAATTTTATATAAAAAAATCTAAATTTAAAAGGTTCATATATAAATAAGATGATCTATAAAATAATTAACTTTTATAAAAATATATATAATAATAATAATATAAGTTTATAAAACCATTTAAATATAATTTAAATTAAAAAGAAATTTAATTAGTTTATTTTTATAAAAGTTAAGGGGTCGGTTTTGAAAATTATTAAACTAAAAGGGTTTTAAAATAAAAATAAGTTAAGGGGCTATTCATGGACAAACTAAACCATAGGGACCTATTGGTAAAAATCTCGGGGACTATTTTAATTCAAAAACAAACTCCAGGGACCACTCTTGCCAACTCTCAATTCGTATTTCCGGTCGTCTCCCCCATGGTCCGGCGGTCCAAGCGTTTTTCCGGCGAACCCTCGACACGCTTGTTCCCTGCACCTCGACAGCCGAAAAAGGGCTCTCTGAGCTCGTCGTCCCCACGCGAACCTAAGCCCCCGACCAATTTGTCTCTTTATCATACGAAAAGTCTGTTCGCTTTTGTGATCGAAAGTCAACGCCGCGAGATTGGCCTCGTCAGTAGACCTCCACGCCTGCAAAATGGCTCGATAGCTTCGGCTTGCCTAGACGAGTGTCTAGACATACTCAATTTCATGTTTCATTGCCGGGATCAGGTTCGGGTATAAATGGCCATTAACGGACCTTCTCAAGCTCACTCTCCCTTCGACACTCACTCTCACTCCAAATTGAAACTGTCATTATGTTCGTCTCCTCAATGTGAAGCTGTGACCGGATTCTCAGAGCTCAATTCGTCTCGAGTCGTATTTCCCCATTCGTGGTATCTCCGGAATATCAGCCCAGTCGTCTCGACCCTTCGCTACCAGGTAAGAACCTCAAATTCATTCCTTTACCTTCGGTTATCATCTGGCCATCTGTTCCAAGCACTACCTCGGCCTCAGGCCTTCGATTTCCTAGCAAACCAATGTTCTCGGACACTGGTTTGCCGGTTGCCGAGAACCCAGCGACCAGTTGCTTGTGTGGTTATATATTAAACGCCACACACATAACCAGCGATGGGCGATAGCCCGGCTGGTTATGCGTGTGTGTGTTATGTTCGAGGTCTCGGGTTGGACCCTTGTTGGCCTCCGGCCCAACCATTTTCTTTTTATTTTATTATTTTCTCTACACATTAAAAACTATTACGAACCGGTTGACTCGTTCGTTTATTTTGGAAACCTTTAAACGACTGTTTACACGTATTTAACCCGTCAAATATTTAATAAGCCCTATATTTTTATAAACTTGTTTAAATAGTTTTAACTTACAAAAAATAAAAATAAAAAATAAAAAAAAATAATATATAATAATAATAATATAAATAAACAAATAGAAAATTTTTTTTATAAATACAATAAACATAATAGCTACTTATTTAAAAAATATAATATTCTAACAAGATTAAAATATATTTTTAGATGTTAAGTTTTAAAAAAAAATCGTTATCATTTTACTACAATATTTTATACAAATAATTTTAAGGAATGTTTTTATTTATAGACCCATACACGTTTAAAATGCAAATACACATATACAAACATACAATAATACATATTTATCTACATAGGGTTTCAACGTGCTTAGATATCATTATCCTTATCATCTACACACGTGGATTAAAACATCCGCTAGCAAGGTAAGTTACATAGCCCCTATTTTATATTTTTACATGCTTTGGGGTGAAACATTATTACCTATACACTTCATGCTACTCATCAAATTGTTTATACGTGTTATACATGTGGATTATATGCTTGTTCATCGTGAATTATCTGGGGTGTACATTCATTAACTGTAAACACAAAGAGAACCAACAGTAATATTAATAGATCTATTGTGCCTGACCAGCCCACCCGTGTAGGGTGTTTATTACTGCATACTCGGGTATAGCCGTGTGTTATATTCAAACATATCGGATATAGTGGATAACTATATTCAATCATACCGGGCCTAGCTGTTATGCTATGCTCAATCGCGTCAATCAAGGTTTGAATTGTGCTTAGATAAACATGAAGGATTCAACCATATATGCTATATCTAACAAGTTAAACAATAAGTTTGCAAAACGTTTTTATCTACTATTTATCGGGTCCACAAAACCTATGTACTCACCAACTTTATAGTTGACACTTGATTTAACAAATGTTTCAGGTTTGGATATGTGATTGCTTGCTAAAGATTCTTTCACTTAAGAACTTATGGACCTAGTTAATTAAATCAATGTTTTAAAATAGACTAGGTTATTTGAATTGCATTGTACTTGAATATTTGTTACTTTTAATTAAATTAATGAATTATGCGACATTTTAGCTATCATGTGTTTTTGAACAATTATCTATTGTCCGCCTCGATGATTCCGCCATCGGTCGGGGTGTAACACTCAACCATTGGCATGCCGCCATTTGAGATGTTGTATGGAAGAAGGTGTAGAACCCCGGTTTGTTGGGGAGAAATTGGACAGAAAGACTTTGCTAGTCTCGAAGTAGTCAAAGCTACTTCGGAGAAGTTTGACTAGATAAAAGCTCGAATGAAAGCTGCAAAAGACAGACAGAAATCATACACGGATAAGATAAGAAGAGATTTACAGTTTTAAGTTGGGGACATGGTACTACTGAAAGTGTCACCCTGGAAAGTGATCATCCGATTTAGAAGACGTGGCAAATTAAGTCCAAGGTTTATCGGACCTTTCAAAATCGTAGCAAGAGTTGGTCAGGTTGCTTACGGACTCGACCTACCTGATGAGCTCAGTGGAATTCACCCTACATTCCACGTATCGCACTTACGCAAGTGCCTTGCTGACGATACAACTCACATACCCTATGACGAAATCGAAGTGGATAACAGTTTGAACTATGTAGAGGAACCAATAGCTATTCTCGACCGAGCCAAGAAACGACTACGCAATAAGTCGATTCCTTTAGTCAAATTACAATGGAAGCACATGAAAGGGTCCGAAGCTACTTGGGAGAAGGAAGACGAGATGAAAGGATTGTATCCGAAGTTGTTTAACTTGTAGCAGGTTTCGAGTACGAAACCTCAATAAGGAGGGTAGACTTGTAACATCCCGAATAAATAGAAAACTAATAAAAGAAAAGCAAGGTGGGTTTGGCCTTGGGCCGGCCCATGGGCCGTAATCAAGAGGGAAAAACCCCTCATATCAGCGCCCATGGGCCGTAATCAAAAGAAAAGCATGTATGTATTTATATATGTACTCATTACGAATGTTATAAAAAATAAGTAAAGTAAAGAAAAGAATATATATATATATATATATATTATATGATAAGTTTATACCTGATTGCTTTAAACTAGAACTTACCAGCGTTATCTAACTTTTAGTATGCACTTCAGGTAGAAAGACGAAGGAGCGTGCTAAGGCGTGACGGCTACCCGGCACAACTTACATCCCAATCACTTGAGTTTATGTTAAGACAATGTTTATGTTTAAATGTTAAGACTTCCGCTGCTACGTTATGTATTTGACTTATTGTACGCTTCTGCTATGTTGAATGATTTTACTTAAAAAGTTCAGTATGAATGAATATGTTTATGAGTAAATCCAACAAGTGAGTTCTCCCGTGAAAGGGGCCTTACTGTATACATATATATTATAGTTAAAGTATTAACTACGTCGGGTTTAACTTGTAGACTATTAAAACTAGTCAAGCTACACAATTTATATAAGTGTTTGATCATAAAAGTTTATGCACCGGGTATATTATCACGAGATCACCTACCATGCTTACACTACCTAAGTACCATCTTGTAAACATTAGAATGACTACACTTGAAGTGACAACACCCAACCCCCCTACTACCCTTCTTGGCCGAGATAGGGGACCCACCCACACACCACCACCAATTTCATCACAATGGTTTGTAAGAAACCAAACCATTTTAAGTGTAATCCAAGCCAACATCAAATCCATCTAATCATTCATATCTTGTGATGATGATGGAGTAACTAACACTCCACCTCTCTTTCTCCATATATACATATCGACACACATACACACACTTGCACTTCACACTTAGAAATTTCAAGATCAAATTCTCTAAGAGGTCTAACTAGAGATTTGGTGATTCAAGGAAGACTTAAAGGTTTAAAGGTCGGTTTTGCTAGCGTATCGAGTCATCATCACCTTCTACTCGTGAATCTTCACCTAGCTTGTCTAGCGGTATGAAACCGACACCACTTTTCATTCTTATCTTTATTTTTAGTTCAAAGTTCGTTGTCCACCATGAAAATAAAGGATTTAAAGGATTAATGAGTTATTATAAAGTTTAACCTTATTAAGTTTAAAACCTACGGTTTTGTATATATATATATATATATAAATAGTCAAAATTTGTGTGTATATATATGAGTAGATATTGTTGTTTAAACATTTAATGTTAAAATGTGGATTTTAAATTGAAAGTATGATTGGATGAAAAGTAAAGAATATATATATATATATATATATATATATATATATATGAATTCATGAGTTATATATGGATACATGTGTATGTATAAAATTTCTTAACTCGAAATATTGTTAAGTATGAGATTATATGTTCATATAAAGATATCGAAATGGATATACATATACATAATTTTAGTTGTTAAATGAGAAAATGATTAAGTGTATGCATATAGAATTATTGTTGACTTGGAATTTATAAATATAAATGGAAGTCAAGACTATGTTTATATGAACGCGGTCATAACCATTAACTTGGAACAAGTTATGAAAGGGCTAAAAGGTTTGGGATTCATACATGTGGTCGGACTATGAAAAGTGTTTATATGCATCTTATGAAATAATATTATGAAAAGTCTATGTTATTTAGTATATGAATATGTGATCAAGGAATTCTAGAAAATAAACAAGTAAATGATTATGATAAAAACCCTAAAGTGTTGTATGCATATATTGGTATAAATAAATGCATGATTGAACGTAAACAAGATAATAAATGTTGTTCGGGACAAGTATTTGCATGTGGACGTGTTAACGTGGTTTATGTGCACGTAGGATGATTGACATGCGTAGAACATACTTGAACGATATTTGTGATTTTATATAATTATTTTTAAGAAATAATTTTATGTTTATACGTGAACTATAATGTGAATATATTATAAATTGTTACAAAAATAATATTTATATTGATACATGTAACAAGTCACCAATATGGAAACATGATATTTTCTCGGAAACTATGTAAGCATCTAGACTGGAATAATAATCACCAATGAATCGTCACTTGAAAATATTGTTTTTACTAAGCAAAGACATACTTAACGGGATTCGTTAAGCCGGGTGAACAACTTGCATTTAAGATGGGTAGTTTTAGCAGCTTAGTACCCTTATGTGATTAGGGTACGGATAGCCAGGAACTGTTAGCACATTTTTATTTGCTAAGATTTCATCGGACACAAGGTGAGTTCACGGCCCCCTTTTATCTTTTTACTGTTTTGTAAACGTCGGGCGAGAAACATACTTACTTAATATGTTTTGAAAACATGAATACCCTAGTTTAACTCTTTGTGAGTTTCACTGTCCCCTTTTTCTGGTTCTGAAATGTTTTGGGGAGGAAAACATATTTGTAACGGTTTTCATATAATGAAAGAACAAAAACCAGACCGTATGTTTACATGAGGAACAATAGAGCACTAAAAGTCCCCGGAACAACATTAATATTTTGTAACCATTAGCTATGGACTTAGCCTATGATTATATGAATAGTACTATTGGGGGTGACGCCCCCGGTCATGGTTAGTCGCGCTAACCGGGACTTGAAGGGTCAAATGGCTGCATATTGTCTTATTCTCGTGGTATAGCGAGGGAGGGGCATTCATTTGTCATGGTTTGGTTACCGTATCATTTATTATCATATTATTATTTGTATTCCTAGCTAGTTTAAAAATGGGGTCTGTCGGTCGTTTATTCATGGTTCAATGCATTAGGTATTTATAATGGGTTTAATGGGTCGGTTAAGTACCCATGGTTCAATGCATTGGTTACTCATTTAAACTTATTTATTACGGTAATGTCATGTACATGTTTTCGAGTAAAACTACTTGTGACGGTAATTCATGTATACGTTTTCGGTGAAAACAACTTCTTTTTATGACGGTTAAGTCATGTATACGTTTTCGGTACAAACTACTTACTTTTATGACGGTTAAGTCATGTATACGTTTTCGGTAAAAACTACTTATTTTTATGACGGTTAAGTAATGTATACGTTTTCGGTGAAAACTACTTATTTTTATGACGGTTAAGTCATGTATATGTTCTCAGGGAAAACTACTTATTTTTATGACGGTTAAGTCATCTATACGTTTTCGGTGAAATCTACTTATTTTTATGACGGTTAAGTCATGTATATGTTTCCAGGGAAAACTACTTATTTTTATGACGGTAAAGTCATGTATATGTTTTCGGGAAAAACTAATTACACTGAAATAACAAACTCTGTGAACTCACCAACCTTTGTGTCGACACTTTCAAGTATGTTTATCAGTTAACCCTTAGCCATGGTGCGGTTGGAATAGGCTAGCTATGTTGGATCAATTTCTAGTAGCTGGAAGGACATAGAATATCAAGTCTCAAGTCTAACGTTGATCTAGAAGAACTTAGATCATTGTATTACTTAGTTTTAGTAATTGTATATGTAATCAAGCCTTTGAAATCGCTATTACAGCTTCCGCTACCGTGTAATGAACCAATCGTTGCAAACTTTATTTATTTATTTATTAAGTAAATGAATATTAGGGGTGTGACAGATTGGTATCAGAGCAATGGTTTTAGGAATTAGGTTTCCTTAGTGATACCTAGGCTCTAACCGGAATCATTTAGGGACCAAGATTTCTAAGACTTGCATCACACCAAGAACACTCAAGACTTGAGTATAGGAATTCCAACCGTCGTCGAACAATTTGTGTAGACTATTAGTGTATGGAGTTACACTAGGGTATCATTAGCTACACTAATACTTAATACGATTACATGGCTCACGTAACGAACGCTTAGCACGTACAAATAGACGCCTACGATGTTTCTCATCAAAGTGTCACTATTCGGATTACGAATCACGGGAGACGGGTAATCAACACATTGTAACCCTAGAAGATCGAGTTACAAGTTGAACTTGGGTGACGACGGTAGTAATCACCAGTTCCCGATCTTAGCATCACGACAGGCTGAGCCCGTACCAGAATCTGTACCTATACCTGCATCACACCTACAACTATTCCAGCCATGGAGGCAGCTTTCTTTCTGACGCATATGCGGTATAAATACTCTCCTTCATGAGTTACCAGATCGGATTCCTAGACTTTCGCCATGATATATGGCAGACAGGATTGCCCAGACGGGAGGGAACCCGAGTTGGATAAGCAGGACTAAACGGGAGAGAACTCCACGAGTCTGGAGACCCAGGCATTCATCAGAATCATGTGGATCCATACGTACATACAGACTTGGAGCATGAGTTGCTCGACAATCATTTGAGGATATCTGCCCTACACATAGTGCCTGACTTCCATACACATGTTATTTTTGAGAGACGCCGGTGGTGCCTCTCTACCATTAACCCCATCCGGCAATAACCATATTCGGCAGATTCATGAGTATTGGTACACATAATTAAGGGTACTCCGGTAGAACAATACACACTCCTATACAAGTGTGCAAACACGACCTAATGAACATTTCAAATCTCTTTTGACTAAAAGCTTGGGATAGAAGAAACACTATAGGGATCATGCAAAGTAAATTATCATTACGGGTGTACACGTAATCATAATTTGAAGTGCATGGGAACTTTAGTGAGACTTGCTGTCCAAGCTAATGATCAACCCATGTTCTCAGTCACTTGATTAAGGATTGGAACTTAACAAATCGGACTTCTCAAATAGGTGTTCACAAAGCATTCTCCTAGTTCGGGAGGAACGAGAGAAATTCAGATTGAATTTAACCATTCCTTAGTGAATCCTGAACGATGAAGGATTTCGCACATTCATTCTTTGAGATCCTACTGGTCAAGAAGGCTTCAAATTGAGCGTTACCACAACCAACACTTACTATAATTGCACAATTATTGTGGGAGATTATAGCGTAATCTCAGGATCCATCATACAGTTCAGTCTCACAATTACTTGACATTTACGTCAGGAGTGCTATGCACTAATTCCGATAATGGGTCAGGAAATTATTCTGACCCGCATACACATTGCATCTATGTAGTATTGTGGAAGCTCGACATAAGGCAAGTAGGTAATCTGACATTTCAGAATATTGATCAAATAGGGTTGCCCTCACAACCTTTGATATTCAATACACCTTTAAGTCTGACTATTCTCCCGGTGATGAATAAACCGTGATTTATTCTCAAGAGAATACCAAAGAAACCTAAGTGTGGACTAACGACTGCTATTGAACTAACAGAAAAACGACATACAAAGCTCGTAAAAGAGTCTCAAGTGCGGGATTTCTTGCTAATCTCATTGTTTCATGAGGTGCATAAAGGGCCTAAGCACAAGTCATTCGCAACAGACCACTGTCAACAAGGATTTGAGAAGGATAATTTTATACCCTTTTGTACTGCACTTCCCCAATAATCATCTTGTTGAATAGATCACTGTTTTCTGCCTAGAGGAGAGGCGTGGTCACATCTCTCACTCCCAATTTTCTATAAATAAGGAGCTCTAGGGCATCTATTGTTAAGAAATGACTTCTTAACGCAGACTCAGGAAAAGTACAAAATTTTGACGTTTAACACTCATTACCAAAATGTTATGACCTGAGGACTTTGAGGCTATGGCCGGTATGAGTGAGATACGTAATGGTAAGTCACCAAAGTACCATTCGAACGCCAGGGAAGTGCAGACACACTAAATGACTAATAGTTGGCAATTGTAAAAATCCCAAACCCTTTCTGCCAACTTAATGGGTTGACAAACCCATGGCCCATTTTGGGGAAACACTAATTCAATGAGACCATTCTCACAGTATCACTGTTCATTTCCCCACCTAGACGGAATGTGCATATTCCAAACAAACATAGAACTTCGTATGGCTTACATACTTCGAGAGTATGGTAGTTAAGCCATGAGTTTACATATCAGGACGTTACAACCCAAAGGCTGGTCTGCCTCAGAAAGGTAGTACAAGCAAAGGGTAAAGTGGTGATTAGACTCGAACTTTGCTAGTAAGAGCTCACAAGGAACCTCAAAATATTAGATCCATTAGGATACATAGAAAGAAAGATCCTAGGTAACACGAGACCTAAATTAAGGGTAAATTCTTAGTCCGAGAAAGTGCCTTCGAGAAGCATAAGAGGGACAAACATAATGATTCATTTTCATATTGTGTCATTGCTACCCAATCTTCAACTAAAGCCTGAACATCTCTTCAAGTAAACCTTTTCTAATATCTATAGAGATCTGGCTATTGTGCATCATAGTGCGTAGAGGAATAAAGAGTATGTGTCAGTATACACTCAAGATTCTTAGGCACCATTTCTTTCATTATCAGGAATGAGTATCACATGACCCTACCATATTGAGGGTAATCAAATATGGGTTCTTGCACAACTAATATCAATAGTTGGAGAAGTATTAGCCTTGTTTTCGAATACCGACCATCAAGTAAATGAAAATCAAACAATTGGAGTCTAAGTAGGACGATACAAACAGAATTTAGGTACCAAGTACCGGTAACCTATGTGTGTGGTTATGGATGAAGTTCATAAGTCCAAGTACTCGTTCATCCAGAATCAAATAAAACGTATAAGGATCTCGAGGGACTCTATTGGGTGGCCAAACATGAAAGGAGAAATTGCTACCTATGTTGGGAGATACCCGACAGTAAGGGCAGAATGTTAGGAATCAACTGGGTGACCACAACAAGCCAAGATTCCTCGATGGAAATGGGAACAGATTTCCATGGGTTTCATTACAAAATTACACAAGACATTGAGCAAGTATGATGTTATATGGGTAATCGTCGATTGTTTGACGAATCCATTCACTTTCTGTCCATCAAAGAAACAGATAAAACCGAGAAACTTACAAGGCTATATATATGAAGGAAATTGTGGCTAGATAAGGGTGCCAACCTCCATTATCTCGGATATAGAGACCGCCAATTCGTGTCAAGAATCTGACAAACATTACAAGAGGCCTTAGGCACATGCCTTGACAAAAACATGCATGGCATCCACAAACGGACGGTCAAAGTGACAGGATCATTCAAACTTTAGAGGATATGCTCCGTGCGTGTGTAATCAATTTCGGAGGAAATTGGGATACCCAATTACCGTTAGCTGAGTTATCATATATTAACAACTACCATGCCAGCATTAAAGCCTCTCTTTTTGAGGCTTGGTACGGCTGCAAATGTCGTTTACTGCTATGTTGGGCGGAGGTTGGTGACAAGCATGTGACTGGTCCTGAGATTAGCCAGGAAACCACCGATAAGATCTTTGAAATTAAAGAACGTCTGAAAGCCGCTCAAGTCAGACAAAAGAGTGGTGCTAACAACAAACGAAAACAATTAGGCTTCCAAAATGGAGACCGAGTTTTGTTAAAAGTCTCACTTTGGAAAGGAGTTGCCAGGTTTGGCAATTGTAACAAACATAACCATAAATACATCGGACCGTTTGGAATACAGACTAGGGTTGGCTCTGTAGCCTAAAAGCTTAAGTTGTCACGATAACTAAGCAATATACATGATACGTTTCATGTGTCCAATATCGAGAAGTGTCTATCAAACGAGACGTTGATCATACCGTCTGATGAAATTCACATTGATGACAAATTGCACTTCGTTAAGGAACTTATTGAAATCACTAACTGAAAAGTTCATGGAATAGGGCTTAACCGCGTTAAATTGGTTAATGTACGTTGGAACTCAAAGCGTGACCCCGAGTATACATGGGAACACGAAGATCGAATGAAAACTGAGTACCAGTCCTTGTTCATGAATACACCAAATTCAAGATGACACTAACGAAATTCTTTTTAACATGGGGAGAATGTGACACCCGACATTTCCAAAACATCATCCGAACACGACTTCAACGTGTTTACGTTAATATGTTTCCCGAATCACTCAAAATGTACACTCGAACGATGAAAGTCTAGCTAACATAATGCATCGATCGTTCATATCGTAATAATTTCCAGTTCATACGAACGTAAAATCCGTATAACCAAACAATTGCAATTAAGTATTATAACAGAAAAATATTTAGAATTATTTTCTAAATAAAAGATCACGCTCAGAAGACAATCTTTAATATATATTATATAAAGATTCTCGCAAAAACATTCTAGAGTTGTCGTTATGTATTATTCTCTAAAGATGCGTATAAAATGTGAGCGAGCACATTTACGAATAAAAACATACGTAAACTTGAACGTTTTCATTCAAGTTCATTAATGTGTCTAAACCAAGATATATATATATATATATATATATATATATATATATATATATATATATATATAGATATTAAAGGTTGACAACTCCGAGAATTTTTTTATTAAAGAGGGTAGTAATTTCGGGTAGTATACAACGTCTAAATTAATCACATCATTATCATGATGACTTCTTTGCTTACACTTCACTCAATTGTCATAATCGTCATGAATATGACCAAGAGTGCAAGCAAGCTCAAAGATCACATCACCATCATTACATCTTTGCTTATACTCCACTCCAACATCAAGTCGTAATGATGATAACTTGTTGAGTTTTACACTCAACCCCCGTCTTATTTAATAAATAAATATATATATATATATATATATATATATATATAACCCGCAAGGTACGCTCGTTGGTGATTAACAAGATTTTATTCAAGTAAGTCTAGAGACACGTTTTAATATAAAAACATAATTATTGGTGACTAAACTTTTAAAAGTGGAGACAAAAATGTTTATTACATGGCGATAAGTTATTTTTATGTGTATACATGTATATTATAGTTAAAGTATTAACTATGTCGGGTTTAACTAGTAGACTATTAAAACTAGTCAAGGTACACAGTATATAAGCGTTTGATCATAAAAGTTCATGTACCGGGTATATTATCACGAGATCACCTACCAGGCTTACACTACCTAAATACCATCTAGTAATCATTGGAATGACTACGCTTGAAGTGACAACATCCAACCCCCCTACTACCCTTCTTGGCCGAGATAGGGGATCCACCCACACACCACCACCAATTTCATCATCATGGTTTATAAGAAACCATACCATTTCAAGTGTAATCCAAGCCAACATCAAATCCATCTAATCATTCATATCTTGTGATGATGATGGAGTAACTAACACTCCACCTCTCTTTCTCCATATATACATATCGACACACATACACACACTTGCACTTCACACTTAGAAATTTCAAGATCAAATTCTCTAAGAGGTCTAACTAGAGATTTGGTGATTCAAGAAAAACTTGAAGGTTTAAGGGTCGGTTTTGCTACCGTATCGAGTAATCATCACCTTCTACTCGTGAATCTTCACCTAGCTTGTCTAGCAGTATGAAACCAACACCACTTTTCATTCTTGTCTTTATTTTTAGTTCAAAGCTCGTTGTTCATCATGAAAATAAAGGATTTAAAGGATTAATAAGTTATTATAAAGTTTAACCTTATTAAGTTTAAAAACTATGGTTTTGTATAAATATATATATATATATAAATAGTCAGAATTTGTGTGTATATATATGTGTAGATATTGTTGTTTAAACATTTAATGTTAAAATGTGGATTTTAAATTGAAAGTATGATTGGATGAAAAGTAAAGAATATATATATATATATATATATATATGAAATCATGAGTTATATATGGATACATGTGTATGTATAAAGTTTATTAACGCGAAATATTGTTAAGTATGAGATTATATGTTCATATAAAGAGATCGAAATGGATATACATATACATGATTTTAGTTGTTAAATGAGAAAATGATTAAGTGCATATAGAATTATTGTTGACTTGGAATTTCTAAATATAAAAGGAAGTCAAGACTATGTTTATATGAACGCGGTCATAACCATTAACTTGGAACAAGTTATGAAATGGCTAAAGGTTTCGGATTCATACATGTGGTCGGACTATGAAAAGTGTTTATATGCATCTTATGAAATAAGATTATGAAAAGTCCATGTTATTTAGTATATGAATATGTGATCAAGGAATTCTTGAAAATAAACAAGTAAATGATTATGATAAAAACCCTAAAGTGTTGTATGCATATATTGGTATAAATAAATGCATGATTGAACGTAAACAAGATAATAAATGTCGTTCGAGACAAGTATTTGCATGTGCACGTGTTAACGTGGTTTATGTGCACGTAGG
This sequence comes from Smallanthus sonchifolius, assembly GCA_023525975.1. Lineage (NCBI taxonomy): Eukaryota > Viridiplantae > Streptophyta > Magnoliopsida > Asterales > Asteraceae > Smallanthus > Smallanthus sonchifolius. Next base: position 28,575,943 of record CM042031.1, read on the forward strand.
ATGATTGACATGCGTAAAACATACTTAAACGATATTTGCGATTTTATATAATTATTTTTAAGAAATAGTTATATGTTTATACGTGAACTATAATTTGAATATATTATAAGTTGTTACAAAAATAATATTTATTTTGATACATGTAACAAGTCACCAATATGGAAACATGATATTTTCTCGAAAACTATGTAAGCGTCTAGACTGGAATAATAATCACCAATGAGTCGTCACTTGAAAACACTGTTTTTACTAAACAAAGACGTACTTAACGGGATTCGTTAAGCCGGGTGAACAACTTGCATTTAAGACGGGTAGTCTTAAATGTTTAGTACCCTTATGTGATTAGGGTACAGATAGGTAGTAACTGTTAGCACATTGTTATTTGATAGGATTTCATCGAACATAAGGTGAGTTCACGACCCCTTTTATCTTTTTACTATTTTGTAAACGTCGGGGGAGAAACATACTTACTTAATATGTTTTGAAAACATAAATTCTTTGGGTTAACTCCTTGTGAGTTTCACTGTCCACTTTTTTTGGTTCTGAAATGTTTTGGGGAGGAAAACATATTTGTAACGTTTTTCATATAATGAAAGAACAAAGACCAGACCGTATGTTTACATGAGTAACAATAGAGCGCTAAAAGTCCTCGGAACAACATTAACATTTTGTAACCATTAGCTATGGTCTTAGCCTAGGATTATATGAATAGTACTATTGGGGGTGACGCCTCCGGTCATGCTTAGTCGCTCTAACCAGGACTTGAAGGGTCAAATGGCCGCATATTGTATTATTCTCGTGGTATTGCATATTGGATTATATGAACCTTGCCATGGATTTCATCACCAAACTCCCACGCACTTCTAGTGGGCACGATAGTATCTGGGTTATTATCGACCGACTTACAAAGTCTGCTCATTTCTTACCCATTCGTGAGGACTATCGAGTCGAGAAATTGGCTCGGATTTACATTGATGAGATCGTAAGTCGTCACGGAATCCCTTTGAACATCATCTCCGATCGTGATTCGCGTTTTACTTCCCGATTTTGGCAATCATTACAATCAGCACTTGGTACTCGTTTGGATTTAAGTATGGCTTACCATCCTCAAACTGATGGACAAACCGAGCGAACAATCCAAACTCTTGAGGATATGCTTAGAGCTTGTGTCATCGACTTTGGTGGCAATTGGGATTCTCACCTACCACTGGTTGAATTTTCCTACAACAACAGCTACCACACAAGCATTAACATGGCACCGTTTTAAGCTCTTTATGGACGGAAATGTCGTTCACCGATTTGTTGGAACGAAATTGGTGAAGCACAAATCACCGGTCCCGAGCTTATCCAAGAAACCACCGATAAAGTCTCTCTTATCCGTGACAACATCCGAGTAGTAAGGAGTCGACAAAAAAGCTATGCCGATAAACGACGAAAACCCTTGGAATTTCAAGTTGGAGATATGGTTCTTCTAAAGGTATCACTTTGGAAAGGCATAGTCCGATTTGGAAAGAAAGGAAAACTTGCACCTCGATATGTGGGCCCATTCAAGATACTCGAGAGGATAGGAAAAGTGGCCTACAGACTCGACCTTCCTTCAGAACTCAGCAACGTTCATCCGACTTTTCATGTGTCTAATTTGAAAAAGTGTCTAGCCGACGAGAATCTCCACATCCCTCTTGACGAAAAAATGCACTTTATTGAGAAACCCGTGGAAATCATGGACCGAGAAGTCAAGAAACTCAAGCGTAGCCGCATCCCCATTGTCAAGGTTCGTTGGGAGTCTAAACGTGGACCCGAGTTCACTTGGGAACGTGAAGACCAAATGAAGACCAAATATCCGCATCTCTTTTCATAGCCTCCACTGGTTGAATTTCGGGGCGAAATTCCTTTAACATGGGGAGACTGTGACATTTCAGATTTTTATTCACGCTTTTATATTATGTATCCTGTAGACATTTTCTATTCAATGGAATGCAAGTGGTTTTATTTAAAATTTTGTACAAGTATATATAAATATATATATAATTTAAGGATTTAAAATAAATAAAATTTTATAAGTTTTAAACTTATATAAAATTTTATACAAAAATCTAAATTAAAAGGGTTCATTTATAAATAAGATAACCTATTTAAATAAAATAATTAACTTTTATAAAAATATTTATAATAATAATAAATAATATAAGTTTATAAAATACAAATGAAATTAAAAAGAAATTTAACAAATTATTTTTATAAAAGATGAGGGGTTATATTGGAATTTTTCAAACTAAAAGGTTTTAACCTAAAAACCGGTTGAGGGACTAAATGTGGTCAAACCAAACCTCAGGGACCCATCCATAATTATCGCAGGGACCTGATTAAAACGAAATCAAACTTCAGGGACTAAAGTTGCCAATTCCCAATTCGTGTTTCCGGTCACCACCTTCGTTATATGGCGGTCCAAGCTATTTTCCGGTGACACTCGGCACGATTGTCCCCTACACCTCGACAGCCGAAAGTGGTCTCTCTGGCTTCGTCTCTCCCACGCGAACAAGACCCCTCGACAAATTTGTTCCCCCAACATAAGAATCGACCAATCCTGTTGATGGCCGAGATACCCATGTCCAAATTCGTGCCCGACAGGCCACCTCCACGCCTGTGGGATGTCGGGTTAGTTTCTCCTCGTCCAGACTAATGTCGGGACATGTCCAATTGCACGTTTGAGCATAGGAATCAAGCTCGCCTATAAATGACCATTGTCGGCCCTGCACGAGCTCGGTACCCTCCGTCCACACACTCTCACTCCAAATTAAGGACTCCATCACCTTCGTCGACCCTGAGTGAAGCTGTGACCAGAATTACAGGAGCTAATTCCACTCAGAGATCGATCCCCGCTTGTGACATTTTCGAGTTCAAAGACGGTGCCGACCAGAACCGTTTCGACTTGGTTCGAGTCTCGAATCGATTCCACTATCTTTTATTAATCCCTGGTAAAAATTCCAACTCGAAATCACGGCAATCGCACGAGAGTTACCGGACAAACCCAATGTCCTCGGACACGGTTTGCCGGCCACCGAGGTCCAGCGACCTGATTTGCCCTTGTGTACTTAATGTATCCGTTACACACATAACCAGCGATGGGCAGTAGCCCGGCTGGTTATGCGTGTGTATGTTTGAGCTTCAGGTCGCAGGTTCGAGTCCTCTGGCCTCCGGCCCAACCCCACTTTTGCTCCTGTTATCATTTTTTTATTTTATTTAATTTTTTTTTAACTTATTTTAATAATGTTTTATTACACTAAAGACTAAAACGAGTCGGTTTGATCGTTCGTTTATTTTGAAATCGATTAAACAATCTTTTTATCTATAAACTATTTCATTTTATAAATCTTGTAATATTATTTAAATACATAAAATATCCCATATTTTTATAAATCTTGTATTATTTTATAAACTTATTTAATTACATTTTTATATATAAAATGTCCCATAATTTTTATAAATCTTGTAACATTTTTATAAACTTATTAAAATACATGTGATATATAAAATGCCTCATTTTTTTATGAACCTTGCATTATTTTTAATAAACTTGTTAAAATAAATTTTAACATATAAAATATCAATATAATTAGTCAAATAAAGACTTTTCTTTCATTTGTTATTATTATATAAATACATAATACATAATAACTACATATCGAAACTAAGTAGTTTCGATAGAAGAAAGTTTCGACAGCTCTGTAGTCAATCGAAACTAGTAGTTTCGATTGAACATAGTTTCGATACTTGAACATAGTTTCGATACCTAAAATAGTTTCGATCAAAATCAGTGATTTCAAGTAAATCTGAACCTACACTTTACGCAAATAATTTTAAGAAATATTATTATAAACCTATACACAATTAAATACGGATACACACCTATAAGCATAAAATAATACCCATTTATCTACATAGGGTTCCATCGTGCTTAAGTTTCAAACATCCGTATCACCTACTCTCGTGGATTATCATATCCGCTAGCCAGGTGAGTTACATAGCCCCTATTTTACATCTTTACATACTTTGGGGTGAAACATTATTTCATGCTACTCAATCAAATTGTTTATACGTGTTATACATGAGACTATATGCTTATTCTTTGGATGTACATACATTTAAACACAAGACAACCAACTGTAATATTGATAGATCTATTGTGCCTGACCAGCCCACCCGGTTAGGGTGTTTATTACTGCATACTCGGAGATAACCGCGTGTTATATTCAATCATATCGGATATAGTGGGTAACTATATTCAAACATACCGGACTTAGCTGTTATGCTCTGTTCAAGCGCGTCAAACTCGGTTTGAATTGTGATTAAATAAATGATATATCAAACATACTATGTTTAACAAGATAAACAATGAGTTGCAAAACGATTTACAACTACTATTTACCGGATTTACTAAACCTATGTACTCACCAACTTTTTAGTTGACACTTGATTTAAATAATGTTTCAGGTTTGGATATGTGACTACTTGCCGAAGATTCCGTCACTTAAGATCTATGGACCTAGTTAAATAAAACAATGTTTTGAACTAGACTAGGTTATTTGAAATGTATTGTATTTGGATCTTTGTTGTCTTTAAATTTAATTAATGAATTATGCAACATTTTAGTTATCATGTGTTTTTGAACAATCATTCTATTGTCCGCCATCGGTCGGGGTGTGACAAGTACCCATGGTTCAATTCATTGGTTACTCATTTAAACTTATTTATAACGGTAATGTCATGTACATGTTTTCTAGTAAAACTACTTATGACGGTAATGTCATGTATACGTTTTCGGTGAAAACTACTTATTTTTATGACGGTTAAGTAATGTATACGTTTTCGGTGAAAACTACTTATTTTTATGACAGTTAAGTCATGTATATGTTTTGAGGGAAAACTACTTATTTTTATGACGGTTAAGTCATGTATACATTTTCGGTAAAATCTACTCATTTTTATGACCGTTAAGTCATGTATATGTTTTCAGGGAAAACTATTTATTTTTATGACGGTAAAGTCATGTATATGTTTTCGAGGAAAACTAATTACACTGAAATAACAAACTCTGTTAACTCACCAACCTTTGTGTTGACACTTTCGAGTATGTTTATCAGGTAACCCTTAGCCATGGTGCGGTTGGAATAGGCTAGCTATGTTGGATCAATTCCTAATAGCCGGAAGGACATAGAATATCAAGTCTCAAGTCTAACGTTGATCTAGAAAAACTTAGATCATTGTATTACTTAGTTTTAGTAATTGTATATGTAATCAAGTATTAGAAATCGCTATTACAGCTTCCGCTATCGTGTAATGAACCAATTGTTACAACCTTTATTTATTTATTAAGTAAATGAATATCGGGGGTGTGACAGTCTACCTTTGGCGTCGTTCAAAACATTATGGGTATATGTATGATGGAAAGTTTCGGCGTATATAAACACTTACCCTTATTTATCATATTTTAATTATCACAGAAAACAAATGACATATCAAAATTTGTTGAATTAAGAAAAGAAGTTTCATAACATATTTTCATAAAGCATAATGACATGTAAATGTTGACTTGAAAGATTAATGACTCACCAGAATGAGGGTTCGACAAAAAAAATGTAATATACGACAAATTATTGGTAAAATTGCACTAGCCTTTCCTAAGAAAACTCCTGGAAAATTCTTGACTGTGTGAGTCAGTAGTTTCAGTACAGCAATCATCTCCCTCTCATTTGCTGCAAATTTAGAGATGATAGTCATGCAACAGTACAGGATTAGAATCCCTCTACACACATCTTAGTCACTTGTTTGCATCATGGTAATCATGTAGAAACTTAATAAACAACAACTAACTAAAGATTTGACCCAAAATCAACATCCCAAGCTAATCTAAGTATCTGGCCCCTTTCAACTACAGTACAAACTGAGTAAAATCTCTTAGTTAGCAAACTAAATTCATAAAACAAGCAAAATCCAACTCGAATCTTTTATTCCGATGCCCTAAACACCACAAGAAGTCAAGACTAATCAACAATACTTATGGTTCCCAACTAGAATTAGGGGTCCTTTTTTTGTTAATTAATCAAGCAAAATCAAAGTTACACAAAATTGGCACAATCCCCTCAACTAGAACACCATATCCACACATTGGGTATACTACAACTAGGCCAAAGACCTATTAAATTAGCAAGCAAAACTCATCAAATCAAGCAAAATCAAAGTCTCAAATACTTCAATTCAATGCCCTAAACATCACAAAATCTGCATAATCCACCTGCATTTTTTTTATACAAACTCATTAATCGTCGGAGATCCATCAATGCACCGGACGTAATCCTTATGACCGATTAGGTTACAAATCGAAGTCTCCGACGACACACTCTAATACTTAACGACAGAATCATCGCCGCCGGAGAACAAATGTAGCTTACCAATGCGAGGATAACTACCAAAATGAGTCGGCCGCTAGTGGTCGCGAAGTTGCAGGAGAGCGGACCGTTTCTTAACGTCGAACACCTGGATCTGGCTGGAGTACGAACCGGCAGCGAGCAATTGGCCAAGCGGAGTCTTTGAAGGCAATGGTGGTTGATTTAGGTTCTAGGGTTTGTGAATTGAAGATTGTGACGGTGGCAGAGTATATGGCGGCGAAATCGTGTGGAGATGTTGGGGAGAATGCGAGTGAGGTTATGGATGAAACTAGGGTTTGTATTTGTTTGTTTGGATTTCATAGATGAACACAGAAGTGCTCACGGATTTTGGGAGTGGGGAGGAAAATGTTTCTTTACCAAAATGCCCTTCACTCTATTTTTAAGAACTGACACGTGTCAAACTCACGATCCTTCTTAACCTACTTAGGACTTATTTGATCTTCCCTCTATATATATATATATGGAGAGAGATGTTCATTTCAAAACACTAAATAAATACAAAAACAAAAATAACTAATCTTAACCATTAGATCATTTAATCAATGGCTAAAATTCAACAATAACATTATTTTAATTAATTAAAACAATAATTATACTAATTAATTGCCTAAAGGTAGTATTGACATTTAGAATTAAAGAGTTTTTCTATCTAATTAATTAAATTTTCTATAATTAATAATTTCTCTCATTTCTTATTCAATTAATTTTTATCTAATATTTAAAATTAATTAGTTAAAAAAATAGTATTTTATACATATAGAAGCGTAGGTAACTACATATATACATGAGTAGGTACCTACACATACACGTACTTATACACATATATGGAGTTTCAACCTACACGTATTGATTTTCCACCTACACATATGGAGTTTTAACCTACACATAGAGTTTGTAGCTCTATAAAAGTTTCAACCTACACACATTTTGTATGTGTAGGATGAGTTTTGATATGTGTAGGATGAATTTAAATAGTGTAGGATTAATTTGAACTAATTAATTAAAAAAAAAAAAGAGAAAGATGATTATTTGTATAATAATGTTTGTCTCAATTAACTAATAGGAAAGAGGATATACAAACTAATTAATCGTAAAGAAAGTACAAATAATTAATTGGAGAGATAGATTTTAATGTTTATCATTATACCCTTCTCATTTAATTATTATATTTTACGATTAAACAAAAAATGAGTGGTCCAGATTAGTTCTCCATGTTCTAGCAATAATTTGTGTTCTGAATAAAACTATCCCATATATATATACTACTCGGAAACCCGCTCGATGCGGCGCGCGGAGACAATTTACAATGCAATAATTGTTTTCATTTAGTTTATCATTCTTTCGTGACTGCATAATCATATTTTATTTTCGTGATGATTTTTTTGAAGATCAATAGAGAGAACTCTTAGCTTATGAGTTCTTATAAGTTTTGGGACGCTTCTTGATATGTAATATAGCATTTTCGTTAATATAATTAAACTGAAAAGTTAAAGTGGATATATTATTAGAATTTGAATTAAGTTAATTTTAATAAAACTGAAAAGTTAAAATGATATATTATTAGCATTTTCATATCTGCTTTTAACTCTAAAAAGTGACACATACAATAATTCAACTATAGGATAGAACCTTTGTGTTACACGTAATGAATAATTAAAAAAATACAATTCTTTTTATTTACATTCAATAGTGAGAAATAAAAAGTTAACATTTTGGCCTATTACCCAACCCACATGCCCGACAGTTGCCGCTATTGTGTCGCCGCTAATACTTCGTCGCTAAAGGCCATTTTATCGCCGCTAATACCACCATTGTCGCTGCTAATGTTTAACGTTTAGCGGCGACAACTGTCGCGACTAATGCTTCAAAGTCGCCGCTAATGCTCGAAGTCCGTTTTACGGCTTTTTCCAGTATTTTTAATAATTCTAGTTTTTCACGGTATATGCCAATGCAAATTTTTTAGTTTTTGATCCATTCACATAAACATAAAAACTACATTAAAACATAAATCTATAACATTGTCTAAATATTTTGTCATATCCATAACATTGACATAAATACCAAGTCATAAACATAAAAATACATTAAAACATAAATAGTTTTGACATACAATTCACCTTGTTTTCATGTTCATAAAATAGTTTTGACCCGTTTAGGAATAACTATAAATCTACTTGAATAACTATAAGTCTACTTGACTCAATAATGATGTATATCTAACAATGTCCAATAACAAAAAAAAACACTGATGCAAAAAGTAATTTCTATAGGTCATAGCATTATAATAAAAGTAATCAAATACTACAAGCTGCTCATGCAAAGTTAGATGATAAAAGTAATGTTATTGGTGATACAACCAAACATATAACCAGGGATAAGGGTTACTGACCTTCTCAAGGTCTCCATTCAGCACAAGTTTTGTGAGCTTTGCAGTTAATAATCTTCTGAAATTCTTGGTCACATCATACTTTGGCTGCAACATGTATAAACATTAAGAAAAATCAATTGTCGGAAATCCCAAAATTCTTTAATCTATGAAATTTCTTATATTTTAGTCCACATGGCAATCAATTGCTTAAATTGTGACCTATAAGAGAAGTGAGGACCTTTGACCATAGTTACCAAATTCGCCCAGCCACCCGTGATCCCCGTATTGGATCGCGTTGTACCAAAACGAAATTCGGAGCGTACCAAATCGCCATGGTACGACGAATTCAAATAACCTGGTTCGGCGATTTACCAACAATGGTTCGGCGATCCAATAGCATGAAATCGTTGTACCATTGCTGCCCCAATTCGTGATTTTGGGAAAGGAATTCGTTGTGGTTTGCGATTTTGCAATGAGATTTAGATGGAGAGATAATTTCGGCATGAGATTGAGAGATAATCTCGGAATTGATTGGGATAATCTTCTGTGATCTACTAATTTACAGCTCATGAGATTTAGATGGTGTTTTAATGGGTTTTTTTTTTGAAATGGACTTCAATGATATTTTATTGGAACTTTAAAACTTGTAAGCCTTTATTGGAACTAGTTCAAAGAAGAAGAAAATATAGTCTTTATTGTCGGCCTGTATTGGGACTTTAAAACTCCAATGGTATTTCAATAGACTAAATCAAAGTAATTAAATGAATTTTATTACTTAAGTTTTTTAAAAATTAGAAAATACAATAATAGTTTTATAATAAAAATCATTATTTTTTTATGTTTTTGTCTATTATATATTTTTTAAATTATTATGCATTTTGGAATTTTGGTAATTCAGATTTGGAATTTGGTAATTTCTTTTTTGAATTGTGTACACCGAACCGAACTACATGGTACACCGTACCGGTTCATACCCAAATTAACCTACCCCCCTCCGTACCGAATACGTTAACTCTAGCGAATTGCGTACCCGAACCGCATACCCGTACCAGAGCGAACCGCGTATTAGGTAACTATGCCTTTGACATTTAGTAACACAAACAAGATAGCTAGCCACTTAATAGATACAAGATTTGTAAATTATGCAATAGATTTTTCTGCAGCATAACAGTTTGATTCATTTGATACAGATTCAATTTTTATCCATAATGTGAGTTTATTTCTTCAAAGCTATCAACTTCATCTGATAACAGGTGAATGAAGGTATACAGTTTCATCAAAACCCTTAACGGGTCACCACCCATTCAATACCAAAACCAACCCATCCAAACCCTTACAGGTCACCATCCATTTATCATAATGTGATTATACTCTTCCAAACCCATTCTAATGTTTATGTGAGTAGGAGGTTACCCACACGGTTCCTCACGGGTTTCATTATCCGAATTAGAACCAAAACTACACCAAAAATATTTTTCTTGAATGCAAGTTTTTAGTTGATATATTACTACAAATAGCATTTAGCACTGATGTAGTTCATCACTTTCCTAACAAAAGGAAACAATGATAGGAGTCCGGTCAAAGTTTATGAAAGGAAGAAGTCACGGGTCAAACCAATGGAGGTGGAGTAGCTCAATTCTATTTTCGGGTATTTGATGGATCCTTTGGGTCAACAAGATCGTGGAATTAAGGAGTGGTGGGGAGCAGTTCACAAGCTTACTTTCAGGAGCAGTTATTAGCAAGTAGCAATATTAGAGCAGGCCATGTTATTTCCGATTGTTTTTGTTCTTGTCTTTTGAATTTCTAGTTCGTATGTACTTGGAGACTTGCCCTCTCGAATCGGGCCTTATCTTTTCAGTTTAATCAAATCAAAGTCGCCTGCTTATTTTTTCGAGTTCTATCATTGGTTCCATTGTCGGGAAATTTTCGAGACCAAGATGATGCAGACCCAGAACAACTCGGAAGGTAGCGGCTCTAATCCTGATCCACTGGCTACTCAGTTAGCCGCTATCGTTGCAAAACTCGAATCCATGGATACATTCAGAGTTGAACTTGCAGCGCTCAAATCCCAGGTAGAGCATTTAGGCAGAAGTTCTGGACGGCATGAAGATGGAGAGTCATCTAGACATCACAATCGCCATTACAGGCCTTAAAACAAAATTGAGTTTCCCACTTTTAGTGATGGGGACCCGCATGGATGGATACTCAAGGCTGAAAAATACTTCCGCTAATATGACATACCGGACAAGGAGAAAGTAGACGTGGCCTCCATGCATTTGGAGGGGGACATGCTCGATCTTTTTTCTTGGCTATCCACGGATCAAGAAATCGGTTTTTGGGAGGACCTGGTCCATGCCCTACAAAAGAATTTTGGACCTGCAGAATTTCAGAATCTAGATGAACATCTTTGCAGTATTAGGCAAACAGGCACCGTGCAGGAGTATCGTCAAGAGTTTAAAAAAAGATCTTCTCGGGTGTCAAATTGGCCAGACCATTGCTTGTAGGGTGTTTTCCTAAATGGTTTGAAAGAGGAACTCAAGGCGGACGTAAGGCTGCACAAACCGAGGTCAGTTTACAAGGCCATGAGTATTGCCCTAGAATATGAATCAAAAAGCAGTCACCTTCTGGAATTCCCATTCAAAACCAACTCCTACGTCTGACTCCAAGCTTTTAACCTCTAATCAGACACAACAGCAAATCAGACAACCTTATCGGTTACCCGACAGCGAGAAGCAATCTCTTTTCCTTTGGGGTGAATGTTTCCGGTGTGGGGACAAGTACGGGCCTGGGCATAGATGCAACACCGGTACTTTTAAGGTGTTTGAAGCCGAAGAAAATGTGGAGCCCAAACCTGACTTGGATGCTGTCAAACCTGATGAAGTTCCTGATGAGGTGGCGGAAATCAGCCTGCACGCTATCCTCGGGAAATCACACCCGACCAATATGAAAATTCATGGTATGCTCAATACCATAGAGGTACTCATCTTGGTAGATGGAGGTTCAACTCATAACTTTATCTCTGGTGTTTTAGTAAATGAATTGAAATTAACCACCCAACTAGTGACGCCCTTTGGTGTTCAAATTGGGAATGGAGATGTTATTCTGTGACAATCCGAACTTTTCAGTTAGTTCCGTTAGCAATCCCGTTAAATATTCTGTTAAATCCTAACCCAGTTAACCCAATATTAAACCCTGAGGACTGTTTCTGTCATAAATTGAACTAGAACTATAGGGACTAGTTGTGACATTAGCCCAAACTCCATTTCTGTTGACTCTTGAAGTCAAAATTCAAGTTTTGAGTTCCTGTTGACTTTTAAAAAGTCAAAGTCACTATCCTTGATTCAAAATTCGAATCCCTCTATCGATTTTCGTTTGATATTGTAACTGAAAAACATTCATGTCTTTAACAATCATCATTACGATCATTAACAACCTCATCAACCGTGAATTAAGCTAATTAATAGCTAATGAAAGCATTTCGGTCAAACCGTCACCCCCCTTTATCAAAATCGACGAGTTCTTATATTGTTTTCACAAATTGATCATACACACACGTAAATCGCACCTCTCTGGAGCTTTTGCACAAATTGAATTGGCCGGATTAGCAGTCAAAGACGCCGGAGACTATCACAGTTCCAGTCGGCCACCATTTTAGTCGAGAACCTTCAATCCATCACGCATTTTGGTAATCTCTTGTACCCACAGTTTCGTTTACACCTGTTGATTGAAAGCCCTATCATATCTAGGGCTTGCAGCATCGAGTTTGGCGTGAACCCGAATCTAGGGTTCATATTATTTTATTTTAGTCGAACCCTAACAATCCGATAACAAATATTGAAATTGAGCACACCCTTAGCTTCGTCTCAATGCATAGACTGAAAGCCCTATGCCTATTTGGAATTATAACATCGAATTCTTCAAGATCCGTAACCAAGGGTTCTTACGAAACTGGTTTAATCGAATCCTACTTTAGACATGTTTTAAATCTAATTAACCTATATCTCTAGACTCATGATCATCTATTTGATGAAAGCCCCCTAATTCTAACTGTTTTCACTATCGAAATTGACAAATTCAATATTGGGTTCATATTCTAGGGTTTGGACACATATCTAAGAATTTAACGATCTTAAACTTAACCATTTTGCAATTAACTTCACTTACAGACTCGCAATAGATCATTGAACAAAACCCCTATGCTTTCAAACCCGATCGTGGTCCAAATCATGGGTTAAGGGGGCTGGTTTGGCTCGGCAGGCGTGGGGGAGAAGAACCCACGAGTTTTGTTTGATAAAACCAATTGCAACCGAATTATGTCGCGATACCCTAGCGGGCGGGCGAGACTGGTTAAGACAGTGTGCGTGTGTGGGAGAGACCCGGGTTCGAGACCGGGCTCCCACATTTATTTTTTGAGGCACTTTTTAATTATATTTAATTATTAAAAATCAAACCTTATATTATTATATTATTATATTAAGAGTGTTAACCCGAAAAACAACCCGTAGGCTCGGGTTTGGTTTCATAACCTATTTTTATTATTATTATTATTCCCACTTTTAAATAATATGTTTATATTATATTCAAAACGCGAATTCGATTAAAATAATATGTTTATATTATTTTAACCCGTAACTCCCACTATTAAATAATATATTTTTATATTATTCCACCTCGTTAAAATACTTTGTGTGACGTTTAAACTAAAAATAATATAATAGTTTATATTATTTACTCTCGTTTTTATATTCTCGATTTAAAAATAATATATTTATTATTTTTCCACACAAATGATTATTTAGATAATCCTGCCAACCTAAAAATAATATATTAAATTATATTATTTTCCTAATTTTTGTAAACGACTCAAGCGTACGAATTTATGTATTTGTTTAATAAATTATTCATTTTTAACGTACGACACGTAACGCGTTGATCTTAATTAATATATTAAGAAATCTATATTTCCGTAGACACGTTCGCCTACTCATAATCATTGGAGGGTTTATGTTAGGACATTCCTCATTCTGTGTCGTCGTCACATATCCCATTTTATATCTAATAACTATGTTGTAATTCTAGGGCATCCGTGAGCCGTGTCGGGCTAACGCTTGAGAATTTAATCTCATTCTTTTGTGACTACCTCCTACACAATCAGGTGAGTTTTTACGGCCCCTTTTTACTGTTTTAAACTGGGGGAGAAAACATGTCGTAAATTCTTTTTGATTTTTGTAATTCATATATGATGTCACTTGTATGACTATGCATATACATTATCCTTTAAGTCCTCACATCGGACCGTTAATATGAACATAGCGAGGTAATTTGAGTAGTACTACTGGGTTTGACAAACGTCACCCGCGTTAGTCGCGCTAACTCAATTGGAGGTCGAACGGGTGTAATATTGACCTAAACATGCACCATGATGGTGGGAGGCATATAAATAGTCAGCTGTCGGTTGCGAGCGCATTAGTTAACATGTTTATGGGTTAGCTACCTATTGATTTATATATTGAATGTACATTAATCTGTTAAACGCTTCTATAAATTGAAAAATGTGAACTCACCAATCTCGTGTTGACATTTTCTTACATGTTTTTCTCAGGTCGCTTAAGATAAGGCACAGGTGCACACAATAGGACATGCATGGAAATTCTGCCTTTGCTTTATATTTTATTAAACTGTTTGGACTATTCGAAATTATGTTTGGTTTGGACTTTTGGACTATTCCTTTGGGCGCGTGTGTTTTGCGCATTTATTTTCTTTACGCTTCCGCATTAACTCTGATTGATATGATAATTTTCATTTGAGTCCCATGTAGAGTCGTTCAATGTAACTAATGTCTGAGTTCCTGGTTCGTCACTTCCCAAACGGTAAAACTCCGTTAGTTGAAATTTGGGGGTGTGACATATTCGTTGCAGCCAGGTTTGCAAGGATCTTACTATAAAGGTCAGCGACCTTAAGATCACTCAGGATTTCTACCCTTTTTCGATTGGAGGGGCTGATGTAGTTTTGGGAATTTAGTGGCTCGCTACCTTGAACACTGTTCAAGCAATCTGGAAAGAATTGTTCATGGTGTTTACCATAGATGGCAAGAAATACAAGTTACAAGGTGTCTCATCGGGTCCTCAAGAGTCTTCCAGTTTCCAACACTTGGCTATTGAACCGGAAACTAACCCAAATGTACCACCTAATTTGAAACCTATCCTTACCAAATACTCAGCTGTTTTTGAGGAAGTTCACACCCTACCCCCTTATCGTTCATAGACCCATTCCATTCCTTTACTCCAAAATTCCACCCCTCCTAACATACGCCCTTACCGTTATCCCCATTCCAAAAGACAGAAATCGAGAAGCAGGTGGAACAATTATTGACAGCAGGGTTTATTCAGCCTAGTAATAGCCCCTTTTCGAGCCCAATTCTGCTCGTAAAAAAAATATGATTCGTGGAGAATGTGCGTGGATTACCGTGCTCTAAATAAAATTACCATAGCTGACGAATACCCCATACCAAATATTGATGAACTGCTTGACGAGCTATATGGAGCTACGGTCTTTTCCAAACTGGATTTAAGATCGAGGTATTATCAAATCCGAGTATGTGATTAAGACATTGCCAAAACGGCCTTTCGGACTCATTCGGGGCATTATGAGTTCAAAGTTATGCCCTTCAGGTTGACCAACGCCCACCTTTCAAGCTATCATGAATGACTTGTTTCGTCCTTATTTACGACAATTTATTCTTGTTTTATTTGATGATATTTTGGTCTACAACCCTCATATGTCACAGCATATGGCCCATTTGGAACAGGCTCTGAGGTTGTTACAGGATCATCGGTTTTTTGCCAAATTTGTAAAATGCTGTTTTGGGCAGCAGCAGGTGGTTTTTTAGGGCATGTGATTACCGCCAAGTCGAAAAAGAGAAGATTACAGTTGTTCAATCGTGGCATGTCCCTTCTAGTGTTAAAGAGGTCCGGGGTTTTCTTGGTCTCATGGGGTATTATAGACGATTTGTTAAAAATTATGGTATCATAGCTCCACCTCTTACGGCTCTCACTAAAAAAGATGGTTTTATCGGGACTGATGACGCTTTGCAGGCTTTTAATCGTTTGAAACAGGCCTTGCTATCCACTCCGGTGCTTCGCTTACCCGATTTTTCATAGACTTTTGTGATAGGGTGTGATGCATCTTCTGAGGGAGTCGAAGCTATACTATCTCAGGAAGACCACCCGGTCGCTTATTTTAGCAAGGGCTTTTCTCCCTCCAACCGTATTAAATCGGCTTACGATCGGGTATTGCTAGCTTTGGTCCTCGCAGTGCAAAAATGGAGTCATTATTTGTTGGGACATCATTTCCTCATTCGCACCGATGACTATACTTTGAAATTCTTGCTTGAACAGAGAATCACTACGACGGAACAACAACGTCTCCTGCTTAAATTGATGCCATATGACTTTTCCATTTGTCATAAAGTCGGTAAGGAGAATCGGGGTGCAGATGCTCTCTCACGCCGTCCCCATTCCAGTGATTTATTCACCATTACTACCCCTTATAGCGTGGAACTAGCAGACATTAAAATGGGTCTCAAATCCGACTCATACACGCGTGATTTACTCCAACAATTGACGTTGTATTCCTGTTTAGTTCCTAACTTCTCTCTAGTGGAGGAGTTTCTATTGTATAAGGGGCGCCTTGTTAAACCCGACTTACCAGCTCTTAAACTCAAGCTACTGCAGGAAGCTCATGGTACACCAATTGGTGGTCATGGGGTTTTTTAAAGACATTCAAACGACTCTCTGTCTAGTACTTCTGGCCTAAAATGAAGCAGGATGTCCATTTTTTTGTTCAGCAATGCATCCCTTGTCAGCAACAAAAGTATCAAACATTATCTCTTGCTGGATTATTCCAACCTCTGCCAGTTCCTTCCCGAATTTGGGAAGATATATCCATGGATTTCATTGTCGGTTTACCCTCCTCCAATCGACTGGACACAATTATGTTGGTGGTGGATCGCCTGAGCAAGTATGCCCATTTTATTGGTCTGTCACACCCATTTACTACTAAGGGAGTAGCTGCAATTTTCTGCAAAGAGGTTGTTCGCTTACATGGATTTCCTCGCTCTATTGTCTCTGACCGTGACGTCGTTTTTATCAGTAATTTTTGGCAGGAACTATTCCGATTACGCCAGATTAAGTTACAACTTAGTACTAGTTATCACCCTCAATCGGATGGGCAAATGGAGGTGCTTAATCGTTGTTTAGAGGCCTACTTACATTGTTTTGCACATGAGCAGCCTACTAAATGGGACTCATTTTTGGCATGGGCTGAATATTCCTACAATACTGGATATCACACTTCAACAGGCACTACCCTGTAATCCCTGAGAAATTCCGACCTCTACTTTAACTATTCCGGCATTGTAACCTATTTAATTTATGAATACATTTATTCATTTTATTAAATTATCTCTTTTATATGCGTACATTTAATGCCATTATTACAAAATGATAAATGTTTGTTTAACACAATATTATCCTAATAGATAAACGCATACATTTATAAATATATTAATACGTATTTATAAACAAATTACAAAAATATCAAATTATAACTAAAAGGTTGTAATAATTATTTGATAATCACTTTCAAATAGATAATAATTAATAAGGCCATAAATATTCTTCAATCCCATTTATAACAAATAAAGGATTTAATTTATGATTCTAATCTTATTACATTTTTTTATAACAAAATAATTTAAATTAAGTTTATAAAACTCATAGAAATGAAATTATATATACATATATTTTTTTTTTATAAAAAAAAAATAAAATAAAATCTATATAACCTTTTCAACTTATTAACTTTTATAGAAACTAAAAGTTTTGTAAATTCCTAACTTTATAAAAGTCCAGGGTTTAATGTGTAAATCCTAAAACTTAAACTTGAAACTAAATCAAAACGTTGGGCATAAAATGTTAAACTTCAAAACATCAGGGACCAAACTGCAAATTTCAAAAACTCTTTCCTCCCAACCCGGTCGCGAGTTCGAAACCCTGTGACAACCGGTTTTGTAACCAAACCGCGATCTTGAGTTTGAGATAATCCCTTCCGATTCTGAAAGCGGCAAAACATCGAGGACGATCAATCGATCCGTTCCCCGCAGTTAATCGAGTTTTCAAGATCAAATAAATAGTAAAAATCGTAACCGAAGCCTTTAAGGACTCGTGAAATCAATCGACTCACTCCCACGCGAATTGGCTATAAATAGCAGTTCCAAATCGACAACGAGACCCACTTCAAGCCTCTCGCATCTTCAATCCCATCGCAATCCGTCACTAAACTCGTTCTTACGGCCGAAGAACACCTCTCGGCTGGGCTCGATCGATCTCGCCATCCACATATTCATCCCAGGTAATTTTGGTTTTGATGAACTCGTCTCAGTCCCACGATCAAAAGCCCTATGATTTCGAGCGCAAATCGTTGGCCGGACGAGGGGATTGGAGGGTTAGGGTTTACGCCGGCGGGTTGGGACGAAGGGCTTGGAGACTGCGTGATGAAAGCAAAATGACTCTGCCTATAACCAAGGCATTGAGCCCAGTCCTATGGTTAATGCGTGTGTGCCAGCCGGAACCGGTCAGGGTCGCGGGTTCGAGCCCCGGCAGCTTTTTTTTTTTTGAATTAATTTCTTTCACTCATTTTTAAGCCTTTAACTTATGTTTAAAATTCCAAATTAAATTCTACAAATTCTATAAAGATATTTCAAAGGTTTATAAAAACCGAATTTTTTAAAATACAAAATTATTTATCTTGTTTTCATCAAAACATATTGTAAAACCTTTCTAATTCGTGAATAAATTATGAAAACAAATTGTCAAATAAATTTAATTATTTATGTTCTAATTAGGTGGTAACACCATTAAAATTCTTTAAAACTATAAATACTACGGTACGAATAATTACTTAAATATTTACTTTTAGATTTATAAACATCCAAATAATTATTGTTAATAATTATTTTATAAAACTCTTCAAATTTAAATAATTATTATATATAAATTTTTACTAGTCCATGTTTATTCATTATCTTTACTTACATAAATCCTATATGCTATTTTTACTAAACACACTTTTAAAGATTTAGTAAATCCTAATTAATCATACAAACTATCTTAATAATTGTCATAGACGTATGACTCCTTACAAAAAAATATATATCAATCCCATATCAAACCCCAAACCTTATGAAACCCTAAGATATCAAAACTTCCCGAATTCCATTAAACATACATTGAGCTAGATACGTTTACACGTGTAGGTTTTGTGTGAGAAATCCTCACGAGGCCTACCCATACCTACCGGTTTCTACCATTCCTAAATTGATTCAAGTGAGTTTCATAGCCCCCTTTCTCTTTACTATTATTTGCAAATACTCGAGGTGGAACATGTTTACATACTTTACTTACCAAATTCAATACCAATGTTCTCATGTTATTTACTACGTGCTTTATGTCTTAAACTGCTTGGTGACCATTACATGTATTCATACTAGTACATTCATTAACCTGCTACCCAGGCCTAAGGTAGTACCTAACATGATCATTTATAGGGGAATCCGATTCCAGTTAACACGAACCTTGGCGGGTTTTGTGTGTACCATATTACTATTTTTCCAAAACACAATCAGTGGGATTGTACTTACCAGTTTTTCATTTACTACGGATTGAATTGTACGCTTGGAACCTTGTATGTTTTCACATTTATGCCATAGTTACGCTTTGAACAATATTGAATTTCAAACCATTTTTACTAAACTTTTGTTAGTGTCAAAACCTATGTTACTCACCAACTACTTGTAGTTGATATTTACTCGCATGTTTCAGGTGCTCCGGTTTAAGGACTCAACGTGCTCACATAGGACATGGACCTAGTTAATTAAATATACGTTATGTTTTGATCGTTTCGTTTCCTTTTCCCATGTAACGAACACTTTAAATTGAATAATAAATATTATCGCATTTAATAGCCAATCATGTGCTTTTGAACAACCGTGTCAGCCCCGGCGTATAATCCGCCGCCGGCCGGGGTGTGACAGATTGGTATCAGAGCCATGGTTATAGGGAATTAGGTTATTAGACACATGACCTAGACTATAACTTAGGAGTCCCAAACATGAGTTTAACTCGTGTCTTTTATTAGGAACTCCACTCTATCCTTACTATGCATACTTACCTACACCTATCTATTTTTGATTACTTGATGCAACTACATGAACTACAACATTCAAGAGTCTACATGAAACTATTTGGAACTACTTGAACTACATGAAACTTACACTTAGACTTAATAGTCTAATCCAAATGAAACTCTCGTCAAAGGTATGTAAGCTCTAACTAATGAATGGGAACTTGTGCAATCCGGAAGGGTGGATGCCTGTATTCTGGGAGTTCTGTCTAGGAAAGCATTTCATATAAATCCAAATCAACCGATGGACCAGTTATGCTTTCCTGGGAATTCTTGGGATGAGTGTCCACTTATAGGCTAAAGCATGACTTCTCAAACATTAGAAGGACTTAAAGTACCTTGATAAGTCTATGTACTCATTAGAGTACCATCTATGTTTCATCTAACATCTCATGATTAAATTGCAAACTCTTATACGTGATTCACATCTTATAAACTTTCTATTCACCCATTTGTAGAATGCCTCCCCGTCATGAGCGTAGGAACAACCTCACCGATAGGATCATCCAGCAAATGGCTACAATCCTACCAACTATGGTCAACCAACTGAACCAGAATGCTGCACCAAGGAATCCCGCGTGTACATTCAAACACTTCAACTCCTGCAACCCCACCAAGTTCTACGGGAACGAAGGAGCCACTGGACTCCTCCAATGGTTTGAAAGCATTGAGGGGACTTTCATCAATGCTGACTGTCCTGAGAACCTGAAGGTTCGTTATGCTACTAGCATCTTCCAGAAGAGGGCACTAACCTGGTGGAATGGAGAAAAGCGTAATCGTGGGATAGATTTTGCACTAGCCTTGCCTTGGGCTGTTGTGAAAACACTCATGACCGATGAATTTTGCCCCCGTAATGAGGTCAAGAAACTAGAAGCTGAGTTCTGGGATCTCAAACAAGACAGTGGTGAAAGCCTTGCCTATACCACCCGCTTTCATGAGCTTAGCCTACTAGTGCCCCATATGGTCACTCCTCTCTCTCGAGCCATTGAGAAGTACATCAATGGTCTGCCCATGCAAATTCAGGACACTGTTTTGGGTAGTAACCCAACCACTCTCGAGGAAGCCATCTGTCTTGCAGCAACCCTGTCAGACAATCATGTTAAGGCAGGGACTCTATCTAAAAAGGGTGCCAAGAAGACCATTGAGAAAGCCACTACTGAACCCCTCAAGGAGACCAAGTCTGAGTCTTCCTTCAATAACAGGAAAAGGAAGGGCAGGAACTTTGCCATTATCACACCTGCTACTCCTTTAGCGCAAGTAGCCCCTACTGCCTACAACCCCAACAAGAAGCCTTATGTGGGGACTCTACCTCTGTGTAACACCTGCCAGCTCCATCATACTACCTACATGCCATGTCGTCTATGTACCAATTGTGGACGATCTGGGCATACGGCTAACATCTGTCGTGCTGCTCCCCGAGCTAACCAAGCTAATCAACCTAATGTCCTTGTCCCTGCCGCTATCGCCCAGGGTCGTGTTTGCTACGAGTGTGGAGACCCAAATCATTTTAGGAATCGCTGCCCTAGGTTGGTCATTGTGAACCAAGCCAACATGAATCAGGGCAACATGATTCAAGGGAACGGGAATCAAGGTAACCTAATCCAGGGAAACAGGAACCAGGGGAATGCAAACCCGGTAGCTCGTGGACGTGCCTTTAACATCAATGCTAACGAGGCTCAAGGGTACGTTTCTAATTAATCAGCAATATGCTTCTATCCTGTTCGATACTGGTTCCGATAAGAGTTTCGTGTCCTTTGAGTTTGAACCACAGCTTGCTATGAGTCGAGCTAAGTTAGACAAACCCTCTGATATTCTAGTAGCGGATGGTTATTCTGTTTCATGTGACACCATTATTAGAGATTGTACCTTAACCTTGAGCGATCATGACTTTTCAATCAATCTTGTTCCTATGGCTCTCGGAGGTTTCGACATCATAGTAGGCATGGACTGGCTGACCAAGCACCATGCTGAAGTCGTCTGTTTTGACAAGTACATTCGTATCCCACTTGACTCGGGTGACATTTTGAACGTCTATGGTGAGAAGCCGTCGAAAGGACTCAAGCTCATGTCTTGCACTACCGCACATAAGTATTTACGAAAGAAATGTGTGGCATTCTTGGCCGATATTGTGGAACGAAAAGGCAAAGACAAGAGTCTCCAAGACATCCCCGTAATCAAGGGCTATCCTGAAGTTTTTCCCGAAGATTTACCTGGCCTTCCTCCCACGCGTCAGGTCGAGTTTCGTATTGACCTAGTGCCAGGAGCAAACCCCGTGGCTAAATCACCTTACCGTCTTGCACCATCAGAGATGCAAGAACTTTCAAGTCAACTCCGAGAACTTTCTGATAAGGGGTTTATTCGCCCTAGTGTTTCCCCTTGGGGAGCACCTGTTTTATTTGTCAAAAAGAAGGATGGTTCTTTCAGAATGTGTATCGACTATCGGGAACTTAACAAGCTTACCGTGAAGAACCGTTATCCACTTCCGAGGATTGACGATTTATTTGATCAACTTCAAGGCTCGACTTATTTCTCTAAGATCGATCTTCGTTCTGGTTATCACCAGTTACGAGTCCTCGAATCTGATATCCCCAAAACAGCCTTTCGTACTAGATATGGTCATTACGAGTTCATGGTTATGCCCTTCGGACTAACCAATGCACCCGCATTATTCATAGATCTTATGAATCGCGTGTGTAAGCCGTACTTGGACAAGTTCGTAATCATCTTCATTGACGATATTCTCATCTACTCAAAATCAAAAGCAGAACACGAAGAACACTTACGTCTGGTTTTGGACCTCTTGAAAAAGGAGCAATTATACGCTAAGTTCTCCAAATGTGAATTTTGGCTAAAAGAAGTCCAATTCTTGGGTCATATAGTCAACGAGCAGGGTATTCACGTGGATCCCGCTAAGATTGAGGCGGTGAAGAACTGGCAAGCTCCAAAGACCCCTACCGAAGTCCGCTCATTTTTAGGTTTAGCGGGCTATTATCGTCGTTTCATAGCAAACTTTTCGAAAATCGCGGTACCTCTCACAGCCTTAACTCACAAAGGCAAACCCTACGAGTGGGGACCAAAACAAGAGGAAGCTTTTCAAACCCTAAAACAGAAACTGTGTGAGGCTCCTATCCTGACTCTTCCTGATGGAACTGAAGACTTTGTCGTTTACTGTGATGCTTCCCACTTGGGCGTAGGTTGTGTTCTAATGCAACGAGGCAAAGTGATCGCTTATGCGTCCCGACAACTCAAAATTCATGAGAAGAATTATACGACGCACGATCTTGAGTTGGGTGCGGTCGTATTTGCTCTTAAAATTTGGAGACATTACCTATATGGTACCAAATGTGAGATTTACACCGATCATAAGAGTCTCCAGCACATCTTCAATCAAAAGGAACTCAACATGAGGCAAAGGCGTTGGGTTGAACTCCTAAACGACTACGACTGCAATATTCGTTATCATCCTGGTAAGGCGAATGTCGTAGCCGATGCTCTTAGTCGTAAAGAACCTATCAAGATCCACAGCATTCAAATCCAAAATGATATTCAAACTCGCATCCTAGAAGCACAACATCTTTCCGTCACTGAAGGAAACATGTACAACGAAATGTCATGTGGTGCAGAACTCCAGCTTGAAACCAAACCCAATGGGTTACTCTACTTTCTAAACCGTATTTGGATTCCTGACCGTGACAATCTCCGTACCTTTGTCATGAACGAGGCTCACAAGACTCGTTATTCTATACATCCTGGTGCAGACAAAATGTACAAAGATCTTCGTACCCAATACTGGTGGCCTGGTATGAAAAAGGACATCGCTCTATACGTGTCCAAGTGCCTTACTTGTTTGAAGGTTAAGGCCGAACACCAGCGTCCATCTGGCTTGCTTGAACAGCCCGAAATACCTGTGTGGAAGTGGGAGTGTATTGCCATGGACTTCATAACCAAACTCCCGCACACGTCCCGTGGTCATGACAGCATATGGGTGATCATCGACCGTTTGACAAAATCTGCTCATTTCCTGCCCATCCGTGAAGACTACCGAGTTGAGAAATTGGCTCGAATCTACATTGACGAGATTGTTAGTCGTCACGGTGTACCTCTTAACATCATTTCTGATCGTGATGGATGATTTACTTCTCGTTTTTGGCAATCCTTACAATCAGCTTTGGGCACTCAGTTGAATCTTAGTACGGCTTACCATCCGCAAACTGATGGCCAGTCCGAACGAACGATTCAAACCCTCGAAGACATGCTTAGAGCCTGTGTCATTGACTTCAAGGGTAATTGGGACTTGCACCTACCCTTAGTGGAGTTCTCGTACAACAATAGTTATCATACGAGCATTAACATGGCTCCTTTTGAAGCACTTTATGGTCGGAAGTGCCGCTCTCCTATCTGTTGGACTGAAATTGGTGAATCACAAATCACTGGTCCTGAACTGATTCAAGAGACTTCCGACAAGATAATGCTAATCCGAGACAACCTTTTAGTAGCAAGAAGTCGGCAAAAGAGCTATGCCGACAAACGTCGAAAACCCTTAGAGTTTCAAATTGGCGATCTGGTCCTTCTCAAGGTATCCCCTTGGAAAGGCGTAGTTCGTTTTGGAAAGAAAGGAAAACTTGCTCCAAGATTCGTAGGTCCTTTTAAAATCCTTGAGCGGATTGGGAAGGTAGCCTACAAATTGGATCTACCTGAAGGACTCAGCAACGTTCATCCGACATTCCATATCTCAAACTTAAAGAAGTGCTTGGCTGACGAAAACCTCCAAATACCGCTTGACGAGGTGCACATTGACGAATCAATGTACTTCGTGGAGAAACCCGTGGAAGTCATGGACCAGGAGGTTAAGCAGCTCAAGCGAAGCCGAATTCCAATTGTTAAGGTCCGATGGGAATCCAAACGTGGCCCGGAGTTTACTTGGGAACGTGAGGATCAAATGAAGGCCAAATACCCTCATCTATTCCCAGGACCCTCTTCTTAGCCAATTTTGGGACGAAATCTCCTAAAGTAGGGGAGACTGTAATCCCTGAGAAATTCCGACCTGTACTTTAACTATTCCGGCATTGTAACCTATTTAATTTATGAATACATTTATTCATTTTATTAAATTATCTCTTTTATATGCGTACATTTAATGCCATTATTACAAAATGATAAATGTTTGTTTAACACAATATTATCCTAATAGATAAACGCATACATTTATAAATATATTAATACGTATTTATAAACAAATTAAAAAAATATCAAATTATAACTAAAAGGTTGTAATAATTATTTGATAATCACTTTCAAATAGATAATAATTAATAAGGCCATAAATATTCTTCAATCCCATTTATAACAAATAAAGGATTTAATTTATGATTCAAATCTTATTATATTTTTTTATAACAAAATAATTTAAATTAAGTTTATAAAACTCATAGAAATGAAATTATATATACATATATTTTTTTTTTACAAAAAAAAAATAAAAAAAAATAAAATCTATATAACCCTTTCAACTTATTAACTTTTATAGAAACTAAAAGTTTTGTAAATTCCTAACTTTATAAAAGTCCAGGGTTTAATGTGTAAATCCTAAAACTTAAACTTGAAACTAAATCAAAACGTTGGGCATAAAATGTTAAACTTCAAAACATCAGGGACCAAACTGCAAATTTCAAAAACTCTTTCCTCCCAACCCGGTCGCGAGTTCGAAACCCTGTGACAACCGGTTTTGTAACCAAACCGCGATCTTGAGTTTGAGATAATCCCTTCCGATTCTGAAACCGGCAAAACATCGAGGACGATCAATCGATCCGTTCCCCGCAGTTAATCGAGTTTTCAAGATCAAATAAATAGTAAAAATCGAAACCGAAGCCTTTAAGTACTCGTGAAATCAATCGACTCACTCCCACGCGAATTGGCAATAAATAGCAGTTCCAAATCGACAACGAGACCCACTTCAAGCCTCTCGCATCTTCAATCCCATCGCAATCCGTCACTAAACTCGTTCTTACGGCCGAAGAACACCTCTCGGCTGGGCTCGATCGATCTCGCCATCCACATATTCATCCCAGGTAATTTTGGTTTTGATGAACTCGTCTCAGTCCCACGATCAAAAGCCCTATGATTTCGGGCGCAAATCGTTGGCCGGACGAGGGGATTGGAGGGTTAGGGTTTACGCCGGCGGGTTGGGACGAAGGGCTTGGAGCCTGCGTGATAAAAGCAAAACGACTCTGCCTATAACCAAGGCATTGAGCCCAGTCCTATGGTTAATGCGTGTGTGCCGGCCGGAACCGGTCAGGGTCGCGGGTTCGAGCCCCGGCAGCTTTTTTTTTTTTTGAATTAATTTCTTTCACTCATTTTTAAGCCTTTAACTTATGTTTAAAATTCCAAATTAAATTCTACAAATTCTATAAAGATATTTCAAAGGTTTATAAAAACCGAATATTTTAAAATACAAAATTATTTATCTTGTTTTCATCAAAACATATTGTAAAACTTTTCTAATTCGTGAATAAATTATGAAAACAAATTGTCAAATAAATTTAATTATTTATGTTCTAATTAGGTGGTAACACCATTAAAATTCTTTAAAACTATAAATACTACGGTACGAATAATTACTTAAATATTTACTTTTAGACTTATAAACATCCAAATAATTATTGTTAATAATTATTTTATAAGACTCTTCAAATTTAAATAATTATTATATATAAATTTTTACTAGTCCATGTTTATTCATTATCTTTACTTAAATAAATCCTATATGCTATTTTTACTAAACACACTTTTAATGATTTAGTAAATCCTAATTAATCATACAAACTATCTTAATAATTGTCATAGACGTATGACTCCTTACAAAAAAATATATATCAATCCCATATCAAACCCCAAACCTTATGAAACCCTAAGATATCAAAACTTCCCGAATTCCATTAAACATACATTGAGCTAGATACGTTTACACGTGTAGGTTTTGTGTGAGAAATCCTCACGAGGCCTACCCATACCTACCGGTTTCTACCATTCCTAAATTGATTCAAGTGAGTTTCATAGCCCCCTTTCTCTGTACTATTATTTGCAAATACTCGGGGTGGAACATGTTTACATACTTTACTTACCAAATTCAATACCAATGTTCTCATGCTATTTACTACGTGCTTTATGTCTTAAACTGCTTGGTGACCATTACATGTATTCATACTAGTACATTCATTAACCTGCTACCCAGGCCTAAGGTAGTACCTAACATGATCATTTATAGGGGAATCCGATTCCAGTTAACACGAACCTTGGCGGGTTTTGTGTGTACCATATTACTATTTTTCCAAACCACAATCAGTGGGATTGTACTTACCAGTTTTCCATTTACTACGGATTGAATTGTACGCTTGGAACCTTGTATGTTTTCACATTTATGCCATAGTTACGCTTTGAACAATATTGAATTTCAAACCATTTTTACTAAACTTTTGTTAGTGTCAAAACCTATGTTACTCACCAACTACTTGTAGTTGACATTTACTCGCATGTTTCAGGTGCTCCCGTTTAAGGACTCAACGTGCTCACATAGGACATGGACCTAGTTAATTAAATATACGTTATGTTTTGATCGTTTCGTTTCCTTTTCCCATGTAACGAACACTTTAAATTGAATAATAAATATTATCGCATTTAATAGCCAATCATGTGCTTTTAAACAACCGTGTCAGCCCCGGCGTATAATCCGCCGCCGGCCGGGGTGTGACAGATATCGCATTTAATAGCCAATCATGTGCTTTTGAACAACCGTGTCAGCCCCGGCGTATAATCCGCCGCCGGCCGGGGTGTGACATACCCCTTTCTCTGTGGTGTATGGACGGGATCCGCCTCCCCTTCTTCTGTATGTCCTGGGGGACACAAAGAATGTTGAGCTGGAACAACAACTTATTGATCGGGACGATATGTTAAGGTTGATTCGTTCCAATCTGCACAAAGCTCAAGATCGTATGCGTGCTCGGGCTAATCTGAAAAGTCGTGAGCTGTCTTTCGAGGTAGGTGACTATGTATTCCTCAAAATCCAGCCCTATTGCCAGCGCAGCCTCGCAAAACTTTTCTTTGAGAAACTTTCTCCACGTTTTTATGGCCCCTACCATATCACCCGCCGTATCGGCCCAGTTGCCTATGAGCTGGAGCTCCCACCAACAGATCGCATACATACTGTTTTTCATGTTTCCATGCTCAAACCTGCCCGCGGTTCTTTCTCCCCTACCAATTACTAAGGACGGGGAGATTGATCTACATCCTGGCTCTGTGGTCTCTCACCGTTAGATTTCTGAAGCTGGTCATCAAGTGCTCGAGCTCTTAATTACTTGGTCCAACCGGCCGCTAGAGGAGGCCACCTGGGAATCTTATGACCTGTTAGCTCTCCAGTTTCCTAATTTTCGCCTTGAGGACAAGGCGTTTTACCGAGGGGGAAGTAATGATAGGTGTCCGGTCAATGTTTATGAAAGGAAGAAGTCACGGGTCAAACCA
This sequence comes from Smallanthus sonchifolius, assembly GCA_023525975.1. Lineage (NCBI taxonomy): Eukaryota > Viridiplantae > Streptophyta > Magnoliopsida > Asterales > Asteraceae > Smallanthus > Smallanthus sonchifolius. Next base: position 28,604,512 of record CM042031.1, read on the forward strand.
ATGGAGGTGGAGCAGCTCAAATATATTTTCGGGTATTTGATTGATCCTTTGGGTCAACAAGATCGTGGAATTAAGGAGTGGTGGGGAGCAGTTCACAAGCTTACTTTCAGGAGCAATTATTAGCAAGTAGCAGTATTAGAGCATGCCATGTTATTTCTGATTGTTTTTGTTCTTGTCTTTTGAATTTCTAGTTCGTATGTACTTGGAGACTTGCCCTCTCGAATCGGTCCTTATCTTTTAAGTTTAATCAAATCAAAGTTGCCTGCTTATTTTTTCGAGTTTTATCAAACAACCACCTAAATATAACTAAATCCAACAATGCATACAAGTGATAAAACAATCAAAAAATGAGCTCATGGTAAAACAACGCACCATTCAAGCATTTGGAAGATAGTTCCTCGAGTATTGAGCCACATTCAGTAACAAAATCAACAGCAACCTCAACTCCATCATCAGTTGGATTTTCTATACGGATTTTCTTATTTCTCAACACCTATACATGTTAATAATGATATAATCTTAATTGATGTTGAAAACTATGAATAAGAACACATGATCAGTGAATATAATGAAAAGGTCTAAAACAATTGACCTTATTGTTGGTGTTAGAACTTAACTTACAATCAAAGAGGTAAAAAACAATAAATTTGCATATAAAAAAAGAGTAAACTGCCATTTTCATCCCTGTGGTTTGGTCAAAATTACGACTTTCATCCAACAGTTTGTTTTCTTGCATCTGGGTCCTCGTGGTTTTAAAATCTTGCCACTTTCATACAGTCAGTTAAAATGTCAAACCCCCCAAATAACTTACTTAGAAATAAATAAATTAAGGTTGTAACTATTGGTAACATTACACAACAGCGGAAGCTAAATAAAGACTTCTAAATATGTCGAACACCATTACAAAGACTAAATGAGTATATAGACCTAAAGCCAAATAGGTCTAAATGGACATGATGTTAAACGACCATGCGTCTTCATCTTCTAAGGTCATAATCCAAATATTTTACCTAATCCAACCGTGCCAAAGCCATAGGATACCTGAAAAACATCTCAAAAATGTCAACGTAAAGTTGGTGAGTTCACAGGTTTTAAATGAATGCAATTGGCAAAATCATTTGTACAAAATCGTTTGGTAAAAACCTTTTGTACGAAATCATTCGGCAAAAACCATTTGCATGAAATTGATTGACAAAACTGTTTGTACGGGTACTATTGGCAAAATCCTTTACCTGAAATTTACAGGCAAAACCATTGGTATGTATACCATTGGCAAAACTCTTTTCTCGAAATTATCTAGCAAAACCCAATACGTATACCATTGACAAAACCTTTTAATCGAAATTTACTTTATGCATATGATAAACAAAATAAGTTAGCGGTTGATTCATCGATGTCTAGCTAGCACAAAAAAATTATGTGATGCACAAGCCTATAACCAAACTTTTAACGAATTCTTGAATTTTGCCCCAGCCCATTGTACCTTTAAACAATGAGAAACAACAAGACCTAATATGCAATCATTTAACCATGCTGGTCGTGGTTAGTGCGACTAACAATGATTGGGGGTGTCAACCTGAATAGTACTATTCATATCGATCTACGGCTAAGTCCATAGCAAATGGTTATAGTTTAAAATACCGAGGACCTTTATGTGTTAACTCATGCTCACAAAGGAATCATATGCTTGTTTCTCATTTTCTAGTTATCATACCATTTGAATTTAACATGTTTTCCCCCAAATATAGAAAACAGTAAAAGGGGTCGTGAAGCTCACCTGGTGTCCGACGCAATCCTAGTAACAATAATTCTAAGAGCGAGATCTGACTACTCGTGCCCTAGTATAACATGTGTATTAAAATCGAGAAACGACGTCTCAAATGCAAGTTGTTCACCCGGCTTAACGGATCTAGTTAGGGATGTTTTCATTTAGGAAAAGATATTGTGTTACTATCCATTGATGACTAATATATATTCATATTACTACCTACGCACGTATTATACTTACACAATTAAGTACAAATAAAACTTATATTATTTATATTTCTTAACATACGTGTTCATTCAAGTTTCGGTTCATCGCGAATATACTTATATATATAAACACCCGTTTCGACAAAAAGATACCAATTATTTGTTAAGATTGCGATGTAAATGAGTTTCTACTAAACACATGTTTACTAATAATTTGATATATTTTTATATATGTCGTGTTTACGAAACCCATAATTGTCATATGCCATATCATTACTTAAAATGATTATTTGAATCCGCTTAACGATTTAATTTATCAAAATATATACGTGGGTTTGCAAGTATTCAAAGTATCAATATCCAAAAGTAAACTGTTGCATATAAGTTGCCATGTTTTACTCGAAGCACATTCATAGTCAAGACATTTCCATATTTTTTAAAACTCGTTTTTATTCGAAACGACCAAACTACCTATGTACATATATATCTTATCTAAAAGATCAACTATTCTTTCACGAACTCTACTTAACAATCTAAGTTTTATACAAGTGTATGTTTTCTAATCCATATACGTATAGATCCATATATATACATATGTTTATCCATTTGTATCCATATAAGTGTCATGAACAAATATATATATAGATACATATATATATATATATATATATGTATATATATATATATAAATATGTATCTATATATATATATATTAGATAAATTTGGAGGTTGAGTGTTGATGTAGGTGAATGAACAAGGTCTTTCACATCAAGTCATGATGATAGGATTTTGTATAAGATTGTGGTTGATTGAAGTATGGGGTGGTGGCGGTTGTTTGTTGTTGTCGTGAACAAGAAGGAAAAAAAACATGGAGTTGTGATCTTGTAATGTAAATGAATGAATAGACATATATATATATATATTTATATATATGTATATAAAGACTTTTTGATAGGATGGATGTTGTGTAAGATTGGTTATAATCATCATCATGAGATGGATGATGGTTGAGTGGAGTATTAAGCAAAACACCATGATGGTGGGGTGGTTAGTTGGTGGTGGATAATATGGGTATTTAATCAAGAGAGCTGGTATTTGGATCACCTAATGTGTATACCTCAATAGAATAATAGTTGGTACTATAAAAGTTGTTTACGTTTTGTATAGTTTTACACTCCAACTAATTAAGGATAACGTATCCTTATTTATACATGACTAGATGCTTATATATATATATATATATATATATATATATATATATATATATATATATCTTTATATATATCTAGTTGTTACGATTCGTGATAATGTCTTCGAGAGTTTTGTCATAAATTCCTACGAGTGTTTACGAACTCTTCAATTATTCACTTTGCAAAATATATTGCACATATATTTTGAATTCCTAAACGACGTAATGGTTATTTTTGGATTTATCCACGACGTTCGTACTTTGCTGGATATATATATCTCTATATATATTTATTAAATGAGATGGGGGTTGAGTGCTGTTATAGTCGAACTCCATAATTATGAGGATTTGACACCTTGAGTGGAGTACACTCCTCTTAATTATGACGACGTGATGTTTGAGTGAAGTACACTCTTCATCATAATCATGATGATAAGAGATTGGGTGAAGCGTAAGCAAAGGATAATGACGATGATGGTGATGTGGTTGGTTTAAATGCAGCATACTACCCATAATTAATACTCGCTTTATTATATAAATCTCGGAGTCGTCAACTTATAATATATATATATATATATATATATATATTTATTTATATTCATATATATATAATCCCTTAGTTTAGACGCGTTAACGAACTTGAATGAAAACGTTCAAGTTTATGTAGATTTTTATTTGTAAATGTGTTCGCTCACATTTATACGCATCTTAAAAAAATTATTTACAACGACAACTCCATAAATGTTTTTACAAGAATCTTTATATAATATATATTAAAGATTTAGTCTTCGGAACATGATCGTTTATTTAGAATATAATTCTAAATATTTTTCCGTTGTAATAATTAATTGCTATCGTTTGTGTTGTACGGATTTCACGTCCGCATGAACCGGAAATTATCATAATTATTACGGTATGAAACGATAGATGTATCATGTTCTCTAGACTTTTATCGTTCAAGTGTATGATCTCGAGTGATTCAGGAAACATGTTAATGTAACCACGTTTAATTTGTGTACGGACAATGGTTTGGAAATGTCGGGTGTCACATTCTCCCCTTGTTAAAGAAGTTTCGTCCTCGAAACTTGATCTAAGCTACCCTTTAGGGTTGGTTTACTCTATTCCGATTAGAGCTTTGTATCCTTAGTTCGTTTCTAGAGCATAGGGAGAATTTTTGATTTCCATTCACTTAGCAGTTGGTATTTGAAGGTAAAGCGAATACTTCTGACTAACGGTATTGGATGTGCAAAGGTTTGAGATGTTATAGTATAATGCAACAGTGCATCGATACCGTTGAACATTTGATATCTCCAACGAGTGTATTTCAGAAAATACTTCGAATATTATCGATAATGGAACGACGTTAGTTACACCCTGTAGGGATAAAATCATTGTCAGTGTCCATGAACAAGATGAACTATACTTAGTAAGGTCACTCCAGGTATTGAGTGAGTCATTAAAATCCTGAATTAGATGTCGAAGGATTTTCTTATTTGACCACTTTCATCAGGGTGGAGTCGTGTGATACTCATAACTGGTAATGAAAGGAAATGATTTATGTGAGTTTTGAATGTATGTTGGCGCATACCCTTCATTTATCTACGCATTTAATGCACGAAGGCCAACTCACTATAGATCTTTGAAATGAATTATTTGACGAGGTGTTCGGACTTCATCTTGAAATCGGATACTTGTTTGTTTTTCATACTCAATCAATGCCTAGATTCATTCAATCTTTTCAGAATAAAAGATTCTGACTGGTATATCATCTGTCAAATCCGTATGTAGGTTAACTTGGTTCAATTGAGTTCCAGGAAATGGTATCCTCGTATGTTGTTTCTCTTAATTAACCCGGAAAGGTTTTACAGAGACGCGATGTCCTGAGCTTGGCTTTGGTCTCATCACTCTCAGCCATTAGTAATTTTATCACGCGCGTGATTCGTAACTTGTTGTAGACTGATTTCTTCATGAAATAAATGTCTAACTATAATTCGAGATTACAAAATCTCACAGTAGTCTTGTATTATCGAGATTTCTGTGGTTCATCTACCGTCTAGATGAAGCAGGTGAGAGTGTCAAAGTATTTGAGAATAGTATTATTGACTTGGCTTAACAAATACTAAAGATAAGTGAATCTTCATGGGTGTTCAGAAAAGTGAGGATGGGTTTATAACCAGTTCTGAGAGCTAGAAACGCAGTTTCATTACTATCAGTTTGCTGTAATCGGATGGTAACGATAGAATATAGAAGTAAAACTTCTTGTTTGTCCCTTTTGTACTTCTCGAAAGTGTGTTATGGGGTTAAGACTTTACTCTCATTTCAGGTTTCGTGTCATCTAGAATCTTCCCTTAACATGGGTCGTAATGGATTTAAGGTTCCTTGTGAGCTCTCACTAGCAAAGGTTGAGCTTAATCACCACCTTACCCATTGCTTGCACTACCTTCCCGCGACAGACTAGCATTTAGGTCGTACCGTCCTGATTTGTAAATCTATGACTTGACTATCATACCCACGAGGTATGTAAGCCATAAGAAGTTCAATGTTTGCTTGGAATAGTCACATTCCGTCTAGGTGAGGAAATAAACAATGAGACTGTGGGGATGGTCTCATATAATTAGTGTTTCCCCGAGATGGGCTATGGGTTTGCCAACCCATTAAGTTGGTAGGAAAGGTTCGAGAGTTTTAAAATTTACCAACTATTAGTTATACAGGGTGTCTGCACTTCCCTTGGGTTCGAATGGTATTTTAGTGACTTACCATTACGTATTCCACGCATATCGATCATAGTCTTACAGTCCTTAGCGCAAGGGTTTAAGTTATGAATTTTGAATTAATGACTGTTAATTGTCGAAGTTTTGTATTTCCCCCAAAGCATATGTTAAGAAGTCGTTTCCTAACATTAGTTGGTTTCGAGTCTTCTATTCTATAGATGGCTGGGAGTAAGAGAGGTGAGCGTGTCTCCCCCGGTAGGCCGAAATCAGAGACTCAGCCAATCAAATGATTTTTGAGGAATTACAAGTGTAGAGGGGGTAAAACTATCCACTTGTCTCAAGTCGGGTTTCCACAATACCATGTAGGTGTTAAGCGTAAAAAGTTCAGAATAAATTCCCATCCTATTACCGGAGTTAGTCCAACGCACTTCCGATTGTAAACTTCAAGTGAGTGTGATTCTAGATCATAAAGTAGATCTTAAGATTACGCCATGATTTCCAAATATAATCATGCAATTACTGCAAGCGTTGATTATTGTAATAATCAACATGGAGTTGAAGTAAAATCTCAAGAGATATGGCTTATCAGGTAGGAATAGGTGGACGAGAACCTTAGTTACTCAGGATTCACCAAAGGCTGGTTAAATCCAATTTGAATTTCTCTGGTTCCTCCAGAACCGCGAGAATGTTTCGTGAACATCTAATTGAGGAGTCCGAATTGTTAAGGTCCGACTCATGCTAACCCGAAAATTTGGCCACATGCGTTGATTGATAAGTAGCGAAATCGAAAATAGGCAATCTATAGCACAATCTCAAAAGTTGAAGCAACATTCCACAAGGAATTTCCAAGTTCAGTCTAAATACTGAAGTCAAATCACCAAGAGTAGATCTCTTCAAAGTTCTGGTTAACAATTGTCGTGCCAATGAAATTTCGATAAGGGTTTTGGATTTATTAGAATTCCCAGATAAAGGGGTTGATATACATTTCCACATCACTTGTAGTAGTCTGTCACATTACCTGATGCCTTTTGGCTCAACCCTTATGGTTATGGTGATTTCGATAATTAATCGAGTGACTGGGAATTGAGATTAGGGATACAGATTAATCATGAACATTGGCTCGTATAATAAGACTCACTAGAGTTCTTATGCACTGCAAATTATGATTACGTGTGCACCTGTAATGATAATTTAGTTTGCACGATCCCTATAGTGTTTCTCATATCCCAAGCTCTTAGTTAAATGGATTTGAAATGTTCATTAGATCGTGTCATCGTGTTGCACTCTTAAGTAGGAGTGTGTATATTCTATCGGATTACTCTTAGTCATGTGTACTAATATTCAGGAATCTGTCGACTAAAGCTGTTGTTGGATGGAGTTAATGGTAGAGAGACACATATGGTGTCTTCTAATAACGGGATGTGTATGGTGGAAGTCAGGCACTATGTTTAGGGCAGAGATCCTCAAATTAGTATCGAGCAACTCATGCTCCAAGTTTGTATGTACGTGTAGATCCACATGATCTCGATGTGTGTTTGGGTCTCCTGACCCGTGGAGTTCTCTCCCGTTTAGTCCTACTTATCCACCTCGGTTTCCCTTCTGCTTAGGCAGTCCCGTCTGCTATATTTCATGGTGAGAGTCTTAGTCATCCAATCCGGAAATTCATGAATAAGAGTATATGTACCACACCAAATGGAGGCAACATATGACAGAAAAGAAAGCCGACTTCACAACCGGAGTAGTTGTAGGTGTGGTGCGGGTACATGTACAGATTCTGGTACGGGTTCAGCCTGTTATGATATCAAGATCGGTAACCGGCTATTGCTACCATCGTAGCCCAAGCTCGGCTTGTAACTCGATCTTCTAGGGTTATAGTGTGCTGAGTACCCGTCATCCTTGATTCGTAATCCGAATATTGACACTTTGTTGAGAAACGTTGTAGGTGTTTGTTACGTGTACCACGTAATTGTATTAAATATTAGTGTAGCTAATGATTCTCAAGTGTAACTACATACACCAATGGTCTACACAAGTTGTTCGACAACGGTTGGAATTTCTATACTCAAGTCTTGGGTTATGTAAGTCTTAGAAACCTTGGTCCCTAATTGAGTCTGGTTAGAGCCTAGGTATCACTAAGGAAACCTAATTTGCTAAAACCATTGGCTCTGATACCAATCTGTCACACCCCCAAATTATTTACTTAGAAATAAATAAATTAAGGTTGTAACGATTGATAACATTACACAATAGCGGAAGCTAAATAAAGACTTCTAAATATGTCAAACACCATTACAAAGACTAAATGAGTATATAGACCTAAAGCTGAATAGGTCTAAATGGACATGACGTTAAACGACCATGTGTCTTCATCTTCTAAGGTCATAGTCAAAATATTTAACCTAATCCAACCGTGCCAAAGCCATATGATACCTGAAAAACAGCTCAAAAATGTCAACGCAAAGTTGGTGAGTTCACAGGTTTTAAATGAATACAATTGGCAAAACCATTTGTACAAAATCGTTTGGTAAAAACCTTTTGTACGAAATCATTCGGCAAAAACCATTTGTACGAAATTGATTGACAAAACTTTTTGTACGGGTACTATTGGCAAAATCCTTTACTCGAAATTTATTGGCAAAACCATTGGTACGTATACCATTAGCAAAACCCTTTCCTTGAAATTAACTGGCAAAACCATTGGTACGTATACCATTGACATAACTCTTTTCTCGAAAATGTCTAGCAAAACCCAATACGTATACCATTGGCAAAACCTTTTGCTCGAAATTTACTTTATGCATATGATAAACAAAACAAGTTAGCGATTGATTCATAGATATCTAGCTAGCACAAACGAATTATGTGATGCACAAGCCTATAACCAAACCTTTAACGAATTCTATAATTTTGCCCCAGCCCATTATACCTTTAAACAATGAGAAACAACAAGTCCTAATATGCAATCATTTAACCCTGTTGATCGTGGTTAGCGCGACTAACCATGATTGGGGATGTCAACCCGAATAGTACTATTCATATCGATCTACGGCTAAGTCCATAGCTAATGGTTATAGTTTGAAATACCGGGGACCTTTATGTGTTAACTCATGCTCACAAAGGAATCAGATGCTTGTTTCTCATTTTCTAGTTATCATACCATTTGAATTTAACATGTTTTTCCTCCAAATATAGAAAACAGTAAAAAGGGGTCGTGAAACTCACCTGGTGTCCGACGCAATCCTAGAAACAATAATTGTAAGAGCGAGATCTGACTACTCGTGCCCTATTTAGTATAACATGTGTCTTAATATCGAGAAACGACGTCTCAAATGCAAGTTGTTCACCCGGCTTAACAGATCTAGTTAGGGATGTTTTCATTTAGGAAAATATATTATGTTACTATCCATTGATAACTAATATATATTCATATTACTACCTACGCACGTATTATACTTATCCGATTAAGTACAAATATGTAAGTTTTAGCCGTCAAGTAGTTATATACTTCCCAAATATATATCTGTAACTATTTTTAGGAAAATATTCCATTATCGTCGTACGAATGTAAATAATAAAACTTATATTATTTATATTTCTTAACATAAGTGTTCATTCAAGTTTCGGTTCATCGCGAATATACTTATATATATAAACACCCGTTTCGACAAAAGATACGCATTATTTGTTAAGATTGCGATGTAAATGAGTTTCTATTAAACACATGTTTACTAATAATTTGTTATATTTTTATATATGTCGTGTTTACGAAACCCATAATTGTCATATGACATATCATTACTTAAAATGATTATTTGAATCCGCTTAACGGTTTTATTTATCAAAATAGATACGTGGGTTTGCAAGTATTCAAAGTATCAATATCCGAAAGTACACTATTGCATATAAGTTGCCATGTTTTACTCGAAGCACATTCATAGTCAAGACATTTCCATATTTTGCAAAACTCGTTTTTATTCGAAACGACCAAACTACCTCTTTACATATATATCTTATCAAAAAGATCAAATATTCTTTCACGAACTCTACTTAACAATCTAATTTTTATACAAGTGTATTTTTTCAAATATATATAAATATAGATCCATATATATACATATGTTTATCCATTTGTAACCATATTAGTATTATGTACCTATATATATATATATATATATATATATATATAGAGGTACATATATATATATATATTAGATAAATTTGGAGTTTGAGTGTTAATGTAGGTGAAGGAACAAGGTCTTTCACATCAAGTCATGATGATAAGATTTTGTATAAGATTGTGGTTGATTGAAATATGGGGTGGTGGTGCTTGTTTGTTGTTGTCGTGAACAAGAAGAAAAAAAAACATGGAGTTGTGATCTTGTAATGTAAATGAATGAATATATATATATATATATTAAGACTTTTTGATTGGATGGATGTTGTGTAAGATTGGTTATAATCATCATCATGAGATGGATGATGGTTGTGTGGAGTATTAAGCAAAATACCATGATGGTGGGGTGATTAGTTGGTGGTGGATAATATGGGTATTTAATTAAGAGAGCTGGTATTTGGATCACCTAATGTGTATACCTTAATAGAATAATAGTTGGTACTATAAAAGTTGTTTACGTTTTATATAGTTTTAGACTCTAACTAATTAAGGATAATGTATCCTTATTTATACACGACTAGATGCTTATATATATCTTTATATATATCTAGTTGTTACGATTCGTGATAATGTCTACGAGAGGTTTGTCATAAATTCCTACGAGTGTTTACGAACTCTTCAATTATTCACTTTGCAAAATATATTGCACATATATTTTGAATTCCTAAACGACGTAATGGTTATTTTTGGATTTATCCACAACGTTCGTATTTTGCGGGATATATATATATATATCTCTATATATATTTATTAAATGAGATGGGGGTTGAGTGCTGTCATAGTAAAATTCCATAATTATGAGGATTTGACACCTTGAGTGTAGTACACTCCTCCTCTTAATGATGAAGACGTGATGTTTGAGTGAAGCACACTTTTCATCATAATCATGATGATAAGAGATTGAGTGAAGTGTAAGCAAAGGAATAATGACGATGATGGTGATGTGGTTGGTTTAAATACAACATACTACCCGTAATTAATACCCGATTTAATATATAAATCTCGGTGTCGTCAACTTATAATATATATATATATATATATATATATATATATCTATATCTATATATATATATATTCATATATATATATAATCTCTTAGTTTGGACGCGTTAACGAACTTGAATGAAAACGTTCAAGTTTATGTAGATTTTTATTTGTAAATGTGTTCGCTCACATTTATACGCATCCTAAAAGAATTATTTACAATGAGAACATGATCGTTTATTTAGAATATAATTATAAATATTTTTCCGTTGTAATAATTAATTGCTATCGTTTGTGTTGTACGGATTTTACGTCCGCATGAACCGGCAATTCTCATAATTATTACGGTATGAAACGATCGATGTATCATGTTTGCTAGACTTTTATCGTTCAAGTGTATGATCTCGAGTGATTCAGGAAACATGTTAATGTAACCACGTTTAATTTGTGTGCGGACAATGGTTTGGAAATGTCGGGTGTCACATAAAAGCATCAATTTTTCTCAGTTAAATGAGAGATATTTCAGTCCTTTACATATTTATTTTTCTTCATTTTTTTACTATCATTTAATCATCCCCAATTTTCCTTTTCTTCTCGTAATCACCTCCACGATCAAGAGGTATACTGTCACTTTGCCTTTTCTTCTCGTAATCACCTCCGCGATCAAGAGGTATATTGTTTGATTATGATTTATGAACTCTAGATCATCACTGCTAGTATTTCATAATCATATGTTAAAACTTGTCTAAAACATACAAAAAAAAGTGTCACTGGAAACCTAGTGTTGTCATCGGAAACTTGGTCGGTTAACACCTTTCATTTTTCTCAGGAAAAAGATGAAGAAGGCTAGAAGGGGGATGATTAAATGAGAGTAAAAAAATGAAAAAATAAAACAAATATCTAAAAGGACTCAAATACCCCTCATTTAACTGAGAAAAATGGATGATGTTAACTGATTGGATGAAAGTGGCAAGATTTTAAAACCACGAGGACCAGATGCGAGAAAATAAAGTATTGGATGAAAGTGACAATTTTGACCAAACCATAGGGACGAAAATGACAGTTTACTCTAAAAAAAAATTAAGAATATCCAATCAGTTTGTAAGTTTATCTTTAGTAAAAGTACAGAAAAATTCAGATATAACAACAATATTGGAATGAATTAATCTGCTTCCAATTTGCTTCATAAAAAAATTAAAAATTGATTATAGGGTATAAAATTTTCTGAACTGTGAAGTCACTGGCATGTCGAATTGAAGCCGGAATTGAACGATTCCTGAAACAACTTCTTTATCTATTTCCATCTTGATCGGTGAGTGTTCAATCAAATCATAATCACAACATAAATTAACAAAATACTTTAAAACCTAAATCTGTAGATAAATATACCTAACCATCAAAGACCGATTTTGTACTGCTTGTTTGCTTTCACTATCGATTACAAACGAAATTCGCCAAGAAAGAAAACATATTGGCCGGTCAAGTTATCCACATTTGCAGTTAATTCGTTGCAGCAAAACCAGCTGTGGGAAGTGTTGATACCTCTACTGCAGCTAACTCCTTTAACTCATTGTTAGTCCCATGATATGTCTCATCTACAAAAACAACAGAAAACCCAACTCACATGTCATCATGAAGGTTAATATCTACAATAATAAATAAAATAAAATCATAAATACTTACCACGGATAGTACTAAAATGCAGATTCTCAGATTTACAAATCCCTAAATTCCACTAAATTCAAAACCGAGTAAGTTTCATTAAAATCTGAAACAAAAATGATTATCTAATGGTAAAAAAATAGCAATTATTCACGTATTTCTTTTAAACTAATGAGACACTTTTACTTCAGTTATACAAACCGTCTGCTTTGTTCGCAGAAGTAAATCATTTGTTAAGGAACTTAGTGTTATGAAATACCTTTCTTGTGAAAGGAAGCCTCTCAGGTTGTCAAATCTCTGATGCCTCACTCATGACACCGGTTGATAAACCTCACTACGAAGGGAGCTAACAGATTTACCTAATAGAAAAATGCAATAAATAATTAAGAAATGAAAACGTAATGCCAAGAACAGGAACTTCAGGTCATCAACAATGTATTTTTAGAACTGTATTTCTTCTTCTATAATCAAGTTAGAAAACAAATTGCTGAATGGGATCTAGAGATTGAAAGAAAAAAATCCACAATAAGAATCAGTAATTCTATGAATCAACAACTCTGATTAACAGCGAGTGGCATATAAGTCAAAAGAGGGAAAATACATATCATAAACAATTTAACAAAAGAGGGTATATAAACCAGATAATTCGTTTATAACAACAAACACTTTCTCCTCATCAGTACAAAGTTCATCCCCAAGCTTTTAGCAGCAACTTTGGTTCCACATGAAGAAAGGGTTGTATGAGAAACGACGAGGCGATCAATTTGAGAACGGTGATTAATAATAAAAATTAAATCAATGGATCGTTCCAATTTCAATAATAAGAATGATATATGTACCGGACCGCATCTCCAAGTTCAAGACCCCCCTGCTCACCATTTGCCAATGGATCGTTCCTCCTTAAACGTTGTAAATAAACCACAAACCAATGATCATAAACCCACAAAAGTATGGATTTGATGCTTGTCCAATCAGCAAATAAATAGGTAATATATTAGAAAAATAAGTAACAGATTGCATTGGCTGCTTACAATGCTAGGAAGAGCAAATTTTTTTTTTATCATTTGAGCAAATATGGGATCAAATCAATCGACTGTGTACAGAGAACAAACATGCAATTACAACTTGAAGTTTCTTTAAAGATGAAGCAAGTCTATAATTTATCACATTTGATTTAATTTGTTGGCATTCATCTTCATCTTCACTGGTGACAGGGGTTAATTTTTATGATGCAGGATCCCGAGTATAGTACGATCCGGAAATCAAGATTCCTGAAAACTTAAGTATCCTGAGTATTAATGTTACTAATGGTTATTTGTTCCCTATCTTAATTTATTCGCAGGTAAAACGTGTTGATCCACTACTCCTGAAGAATCGGTCAAGGCAGTTGAAGAAAACGTGTGGAATGTGCGTGAAGAGGCCAATAACGGTCATATTTGAAGACCTAGTAAATTCCGGGATTCTCGGATGTAACATCCCAAAATTTTCTTTTACTTAAAACACGAGGATTCGTTTAAAACAAAGGTTGTTAAAAATCGCAAATGTGGCACGATGATTGAACTACCAATTTAATTAAAAAGTCGGTAATGCAATTCTTATAAAGAGAAAGGGGGGCAAATGAAAATTCATTTAAACCTAAAACCCACCCCAAATTGATCCAGCCGCAAACATCCATTTTCGTTTTCCTCTCCTTCTTCAACCTGCGTCCTCACATCCGACCAACCCTACTCCGATCAAGTGCCATCCTAACCACACGGCCGTAGCTTGAGGACGAGGACCACGAGCACGTGAGCTGCTGCCATAGCTCCAGCAACAACAGTAAGTTCCTTGTGACCGGGTACGGCGGCGGGATTGTGATGGCGTTGAATGGCAACCTCGTGGTGGCGAAATGGAAGAGTGGAAGATTGTGATCCCTAGGAAATTCCGACCTATATTTTTATTTTTTCGGCACTTGAAATTTCATCATTTTATGTTTTGCATTTATCCTATCTATCCATTACATCTCAGGAGTATACACACATACATACATTGGGTACAATTATTCAAATTCAAAAATAATAAATATTTATATAAGGGATTATATAATTGTTAATATTAAATAAATATATATATAGGGTCATTTCAAAAGTCTACATACATACACATTAAATTCTCTAAATAAAATTAGGGTTATAAAAGTTATATTAATTAATTATCAATAAAAATAATTTCTAAATGGAATTAATTCTATTTAGTAAGTTACATTTTTTTCCTCTCTTACATTTATAACATTTAATTATAACCTAATGATTTATTAGATTTTATAAAAATTTATAAGATTTAAAGATTTTAGATTTTATAAAGTCCAGGGTTTAAATTGTAATTCCTGAAAGTTTGATTTCAATTAAAAACAAGTTCGTACATAAAATAATGACATCCTGAAACTTGGAGGACATGTTCTGCCAATTCGCAATCTTACTCCTTCCCAAATCAGTCACAGGTTCGAGACCTGTAACCCCCGGTTTCGGCTACCTTTCTCCCAAACTCACTACTGAAGTATTTTCGTGCAAATCTGATAACGACATTACGATTAAACCCATCAATCGACCCACTCTCTGCAATTAATTGCATTTTTATAAGCAATTTGATGCTCAATTAGTAACCGAAAACCCCACTATCAATCCTTTAATGGATCGATCAATGCATTACTAATTAACTATAAATAGAGGCTAGTAATCATTTGTGATACATAATACAAACTACTCGCACCTCTAATCAAGTCTGAATTCACCCCTGGAGCTCGATTTTCAGCCGATGAACTCGTCCCTATTTCACCCAGTCGTTCGCTTTTATTACACAACCATTTCAGGTAATTCTTGTGTCATTAGGTTCGTATGGGTACATGGATCAAAAGCCCTATGATTTCAGGTTCGATCGTTTGGTCAATGGAGTCAATTTAATGGCTAGGGTTACGAGTTAGGTTTGGGGAATAAGATGACTTGGGACTTGTTGTTTAAAACTAAAATGCGTCACCCTCAGACCATGGCATAAGCCCTGGTCTGATGGTTAGTGTATTGTGTGCGTGTGGTGCGGATTCGAGTCCCGGCCACCCGTTTTATTTAGATTTAATTTCTTTTATCATTTTAGACTTGGGACTTGTTTAAAACTAAAATGCGTCACCCTCAGACCATGGCATAAGCCCTGGTCTGATGGTTAGTGTATTGTGTGCGTGTGACCCGGTATGTGGCTCGGGTTCGAGTCCCGACCACCCGTTTTATTTAGATTTAGTTTCTTTTATCATTATAAACACATTATCTAATGTGTACAAATTTCAAATTTATTTTTATAAATTACATAAATAAATGTTTTAAACTCTATAAACACTGAAAATATAAATTAATGTTTTTACTATTTAATTTTATTAAAAACCAATATAAAGCTTTATAATTTCTTAAATGAATAATTTATGGACAAATTAATGATGTTATATTTACTTATACATTAATAGTGTTATGACACAATTCTTAATTAAAATGTTTAGGCATTCTAAAATCCTTTCAAGCTTATAAATAATTATTTTTTAAGAATAATTATTTAAAAATACTTTTAAACTTATAAATACTCAAATAATTATTTTAAATAATTATTTTATACAAAGTTCTATTAAATCTATTTAAAAACCTATTTAGACTTTATAATTCATTTATTAATTGATTAACTCACCAATTTATTTACATTTATTAATAAGATTAACTTATCACTTTATTATATTTATTAATAATCAATTATTTTAGTTACATTGATTAATAGCCTAAATAAACACTTTATTTACATAAAACTTATTTATTTAAAAACCTCTTCCTATTCATAATTTATTTATGAGTTACCTTATAAATAAATCCATATCATCATTTTAAACTTACTACATTTCATGAATTTATTTATTATCTTTAGAATAATTTCATGAATTAAATTACTAAATGATTAACTAAATTAATTTTATAAACTATTTTTATTACCATTATTCCTATAGTAAGTCAATAACTTATATTCCTTACAAAACACCCAAGCAAATCTATCTTCAACCCAAACCCTAAAACCTTAGAATTTCTTTATCTTATTTATCATACTTTAAACTCTAGAGTACAATTATCTATGTAGGTTGTTTGTGAGGAAACCCTCACGAAGCCTATTCATCCATACTAATTCATACCATCCTTAGCTTCATATCAAGTGAGTTTACATAGCCCCTTTTTACTCTTTTTACTTTTGGGCTGAAACATGTTATTAACTATATTTCATACACAGTTCAATACCTTTGTTTTTATGCTTTGATCTTTATGCTTTATGTCTTAAACTACCTGGTGATCATTACATGTGTTCATGTCAGTACATTCATTAACTTGCAGCCCAAGCCTAAGGTAGTACCTTTTATGATCATTTATAGGGGAATCCGATTCATTACTTGACACGAACCTTGGCGGGTTAGTGTATACATCTTACTACTTTTTCAAAAGGCAATCAGTTGGATTGCGTAACTATTTTCATATTACATGGCTTGAATTGTACGCTTAAAACCTTGTATGTTTTCACATTTATGCTTTAGACATGCTTTGAACATATTGAATTGTAAAACTATACTTAACTTTTGTTTGGTGTCAAAACCTATGTTACTCACCAACTACATGTAGTTGACATTTACTCACATGTTTCAGGTGCACCTGTTTGATGACACTACATGATCACATAGGACTATGGACCTAGCTTTAATAAAGATTGAATTTAACTTGTGTTATGTTTGAACTCCTTGTTTTTCATTTCTATTTGTAACGTGTAACAACCCTGAATTAAGGTAAAAAATCCTCAATAGTTAGTTCACCATAAATTGGCTCAGCCCATTACAGGCCCAATTATAGGCCCAATAGGCAAACTTAACTTGTAGCCTTACATGACAGATTACAAGATGATTCAAGAAAACGTGATATTAATACATAGAGTTTACCTTACCTCAGAACGTATAAGTAAATAAATTAACGCGTTCACAGGAAGCAACAGATACTGACGCTAGATTTAATTAATAATATTAAATGTTAATAATCACTTCAGACGATGGGGAGTTATACGACGTGGAACGCACGATCACGACAAACACCGATGTAAACGAAATCCGGATATGTATTACCCGAAATAATTAAATACAATAAACAACTATTAATTTTATATTATCTCCATTGAACTATTATTAATATTATTATTATAACAGCCGTAATATTACCATTGGGAATGCACAACGTTTAAGCGAAAAAACACGTTAGTTAAGCTGTGCTGACGAGTGCCGGTTCGGACAACAAACAGAGCGGAATTTAGTAAATCAAATATTTAAATAATATCGATAATGGCATTATCTAATTATGTTTATATCGAAATAACGTATTAGGAACGAGAACGTGACAACATACTAGTTTTTACACGCGGTGTCCAGCCATTTCTCTTACCCTCCCTCAAAACCCTAGATATAAAAATCTCTTACTAATTGTCTCCCTCATTTCCACCCCATTTCAAACACACACTATGTGTGGGTGTCTAGAGTGAGAAACTACTGCAGAGAGAGAGAGAGGAAGGCCGGTGGCCGGCCCCATCGCGGTGATACGACCGGTGACGACCACGACGGTGACGGATCTGAGATGGCGGCGGGTCTGGTGGTGGTGAACAACGGAGAAGATGGTGGCTAGGGTTTCCTTTGAGAAAGAAGACGACGACGAAGATGGAGGGCGGGATCAGGCTGCCGGAAGGATGGTGGTGTTGGTGGAAACCCACAACGATGGCGGCGGCGGCTAGGGTTTACCCAGCGTCGCCGGAGATGGTGGTCTCGAAGACGACTTTCCGGCATGGGGAGAACAGCGGCGGCTCAGCCGCATATCGGAAGGCCAGCGATAGCCATGAGGGCTGCCGGCCTCAAGATCCGACGAGCCTGAGACTGAGACTGATCTGGCGTCTCCCGGTTTTCCGGCAAGGGAAACCCAACTTCGACGAAGGCTAAATGGGATTCCGGTAAGTTCCCTTCCCTTTTTTCTCATCATTCGAGATTTGAACTACACCCTTGTACTGATTTGTTTCCATGTTTGTGCTTTCCGACCAAATTCAATTTTCCCCGCCATAGATCCGGCGACCAGAAATGCTCCGGTACGTTTTCGGTAAATCCGGTGAGTTCCTTCTCGTGTAATTTGTCATTGCGAGCGTAGATCTATAAGATTTGGGAGTTGGTTTTGTTAATCTCATGGGTTACCTCGAGGTCGATTGCTTTTTGTTACAGATCTAGTAATTTTGGTTGGCCGGGTTCCATTCCCGAGTATAAACCGTGTATTTTTGGACAGAATACGTCACCCCGGACCTTGGTCAAACTCGGGCAATGAAAGTCAACTGTGGTCAACACGAGTCAATGAGTTCGTATACGCAAAATGAGTGCTCCGAAAGGTATAAACGCGCATTAGAAATTATACTTTGTTACACGAACATAAACGTACGTGCGGTTGATGTCACGATGAGCTTAAACGAATTATTAGCGATAAATATAAATATTATCATGGTGTTAAATACTAACGGGTCGTATTAAACGCACTGTTGACAAAAGAAATCCACTTAAGCGAAATACATAATATTTAGACTAGAAATATATAATAAGCAAGACGAGAACTTTAATACGACTAGAAACCGTTATATAAATGTGTGTATTCATACATATACGGATAATAATTATTATTTGGGTCGTACAAATGTCTATAAAATATTCGTTACATAAAAGACATCGATACTTGTTAATTGGGATGATTTAGGTAATAAATATAATTTATTTAAACTGGTATCTTGGATATTACATTTGGACATTTTTGAAACTTACACAAATCGCACTCTTGCATTATCAACTAAACGAGGGTTTTCCTAGACAACGATGATAAATATGCTTATGTCACCCATGAAGATAGACATATTATAGGTTCATTATTTAGAAACCAGACAATTATTTATAACACGGTATTTGGATCCGAACACACACATATATATATATTCAAGATATATATATATGTACTTATTATACAAAGTCGGACAATTATTTATTAAATAAAAGATTCGAATACGAATACAAATAAATATATGATTTTGGCGTTTTTGAATGTATATATATATATATATATATATATATATATTGATATGAATGGTTTCTAGACATAACACGTTATAATATCATAAACAAATAGTACAAACGTATATGTAATTATATGTCTCCATATCTCGTCTTAAACAATGTTTCACATGTATATACATAAAATATAAGGATATACTTTATAGGAAAACAAACGAGTATACGGTTACTCGAGACGATTATATTCAATAAGTTAAGTTATATATATATGTATATAGATATATGTGTTTTCGGTCAAGACTTGAATAAATTAAATATGTTAATTGAATATACCAAATTAACTATATTTACGCGTATATGTTTACGTAAGGTCGAACAAATCCTAATAAGGAACGTTATTCGAGAAATACAATATAGTACAAATACATTTCGGGATTTTGAAACTATATAAATATGTGAATATATTTATATTTATAAATATGCGTATGAATTCACTATAAGTCCTGAAACGGTTTTACTAAATCATAAAGTTACACACTTTATGTTATATTAACGAATGATAAACCAACATCGTATACTGAGCTCAACCGCACACGTGACAACTCAACACAAGTTTAGACTCGCTTTAAATTATTAGGGATAGTCTATAAAGCTCATTAAGTACCTACATGTATTGTAGGACTCGAATAAGACATAAGCCGTGACTATCACGCGGACATTAGTTTCCATTGCTAACAGAAGGACATTAGTGTTCCTGACACGTCACCAGGTGAGTTCATGGCCCCCTTTTAGCTTTTAATATTTTGTAAACATCGGGGTAGAAACATACTATACAACACATTTTCTTACATATTTGAAGGCATGAAAAATCAATGTTTGATACCCATTTTAGAAAACATGGAACACACTTACAAACATTTTTATGTAATAACAAGAAAACAAGACACGACCATTATGTTTGCATGAGGGAACAATTATAGAGCTCGTAAAGTCCCCTAGAACAAACACATTATATAACCATAAGCTATGGACTTAGCCTGTGATTTTACAGATAGTACTATTGGGATTGATACCCCGGTCATGGTTAGTCGCGCTAACCTTGGGTCCACATGGCCAATTGACCGCATATTGTCTTAACACATACTCGTGTGGAACGAGGGAGGGGCATACAATATTGTAATGGTTTGGTTATGACTCATGCATGAACATAATATTGTAAGCCTAGCTAGCATACGAATGGAACAACAATACTTGTTTTTTTTATCATATACACTTAGAACTATTTGCGTACAATTGGATATATTTTCATTGGGAAAATTACTCGTTTTATGACTATGAAGTCATCACTTGTTTTCATTGGGAAAACAAATCACTTTATGACTATGAGGTCATCACATGTTTTCGAGGAAAACGGTTTCATAATATGGCCATGTACACCTTTTCAATGTTTTGACTTTATAACTTTGAAGTCATCACATGTTTTTGAGGAAAACGGTTTTATATTACGGCCATGTACACGATATCAATGTTTTCAAGGAAAACTGCTTTACATTGAGACAACTAAATCTATGAACTCACCAACCTTTGTGTTGATATTTTTAAGTATGTTTTTTAGGTAACACATAGCTATGGCACGGTTGGAATAGGTTAGCCACTTGGATTAAACCATAGAAGCCAAAGAAGCGTGATTGTCAAACCTCAAGACGGTTTGACCTATATGGTTTTAGGACAATGTACTAGCTCATTTTAGTTCTTGTAATGGTGTTCAATACTTTAGATAACTTCATTATTCTTCCGCTATTGTGTAATGTACCAATCGTTACAACCTCAATTTATTTATTTATTTATAAAGTAAATGAATTTGGGGGTGTGACAGATTGGTATCAGAGCCAATGGATTTAGCGAATTGGGTTTCCTTAGTGTCACCTAGGCTCTAACTAGACTCATTTAGGGACCAACATTTCTAAGACTTGCATCACCTTAAGAACACCCAAGACTTGAGCATAGAAATTCCAACCGTTGCTGAACAACTTGAATAGACCATTAGTTTATGTAATTACACTAGGGTATCATTAACTACATTGATACTTAATACAATCACGTGGCATATGTAAAAAGCATTTAATACGTACAACAATGTAGAAATATTAAGCACCTATAATGTTACTCAACCGAGTGTCATTACTCGGATTACAAATGAAGGATGATTGGCACTAAGCACACAGTAACCCTAGAAGATTGAGTTACGAGCTGAACTTGGGCGACGATGGTAGTAATCGCTAGTCACCGATCATAACATCACAACAAGCTAAATCCGTACCTGAACCTGTATGTATACCTGCACCACTGATATGTCCTAAATTATATATGTTTTGCATGGATAATAATCCCCATATTATGGTACTAATTGATTAATAACATCGCAATTAATACCTAAAACGTTAATATTTCACAATTGCAGGTTATTCGGTGCTCCAAGATAAACAAATAAAAAACCCGCCTAAAACATGAAGAAATCAAGCTTTTGGAGGACCAAACCTGAGCATTGAGCCCCAAGAAGTCAAACCAGGTCAACACAAGTCAACCAGCAGCTAAAAGACGAGCCAAGGGAGCAGACGGAGGGATGCATGGCCGTGCATCCCTTTGCATGGTCGGGCAAAGCAAGTCTGGCCTCCCCAGACTCCGGTACACTGTCCTTTGTACCCTGTTTGATTCCCGGGGTGTTTGCATGCCCGTGCAATCCAATGCATGGCCGTGTATTGCTCATTTTGAGTCCTATAAATAGATGGCTTGAGTTCTTCATTCCACACATCTATCAATCCTTTACACACCCCTAGAACACACCAGAGAAAGCTTATTTTGTAGTTAGAGTGTAGTAGTAGTGAGTAAAGGGGCTCTTCCTCCTTGTTTCGCAGTAGGGGAGCCTACGAAACTCAGGGTTATGCTAGTTAGTATGGCCATTCATGGCTAGACTCTTTGTATTGCTAGGGTGAAGATGAAGTTTGGTGCATGTTAATGTTTAACGTATTAATCCAAGTGATGTGTTTATGTCTTTAACTATTCGTCCTTAAAACCACCACTTTGGTGGGCTTTTATTATTATCTAAACCCGTCTTTATATTTGTGAGTGTTCTTGATTTTTAAAGTGTAAAACCTTTTTAATCAAACATCTATTGAAGCTTGTACGTCTTTATACAAGTAGAGATTGATAAGCCAAGGCCTGGTTAACACTATTAAGATTGTACGTCTTTATACGAACTTATTATGCGACTCAGAATTGGTGAACTCATGTTGGGAACGGTACATCTTCATACTTGGTCCCATTGTTACACCGCGTCCCGATGAGCAAAATATAATCACCTATTTAATTCTAATACAAATCATTTTACGTTCGATGTCTTAAACCAAACTGGAGATGACCATTCGAAGGGTTGAGGGTAATTGTTGTCCTTAATGGGAGGCACCACCACTTTTTAAATCTTTTAAATTTGCAAATCAAATGTCGTGAGGACGAGGCTCTAGCGGTGACCCGGGTCACACATTTGTAGTAGTCATATAACTGGATTAGTTAACTTAACATTATCACGTACCAAGCGGATTCAAAACCCAAAGCAATACTATTCGTAACCTGATCATTCCCGATATAACATCCCTAAAATATTAAATAAATAAATAATAACGCGATCGAGATTTAATCATCAAAAATGAAAGGAAAAGGATGGGCTTGGGCTCGGCTCCAACGGGCCGAGGGAAGCCCAGGTATATAAGGGCCAAGAGAGCCTCAAACTTGCAAACTTCCACCATTTGAAAAGTTAGAGAAAGAAAGGAGAGCTCGGGCCTAGAGAGAGAAAGTTGACGGATCGACCTGGAATTGAAGGAGCACGTTACTGCTGAGCTCGTGAGCAAAACCTCTGAATCCGAATCCGAATCCCGGTAACGATTCGACCCTAAACTGAGTTTTTGTTTCATTTGGGATTTTCGGGTTTTAGCTAAATAGGTGAGGTTTTTATGGATGAAACTTGAAAATAAGCTTAGGACTAACATCTAGAATGAAAACCGCACGTTTTGAACAAAGAAAGTTGTAAGATTGGCACGATCAGATCCGCATGCGATAGTTAGGGTTCTTGCGGAGAAACAGATCCTGCGTACTTATTAAGTACGCAAGAAGAATGTTCTGCATACTTATCAAGTACGCAAGAAGAAGGTCCTGTGTATTTTTCAAGTACGCATGAAACGAAATATGCGCACTTATTAAGTACGCAAGAACAAGGCCCTGCGCACTTGCTAAGTGCGCAGACATCAGGCCGGTTAGTAAAGTCAGTATAGTCGCCTAATTCAGAATGGTTTAACCGTTAAAGTTGGGATTATGTCTGATGTATGTGTAATTAACAATCCAGATCGTGTGTGGCACTCATTGGACCGCTGTTAGGACAGGACGAGACTAGCTCATCAGGTGAGTTCTATGTGCCCACTCTATGTTATGTGCAAACCTTATTAAATGTTTTAGAGCTGAAGTGTATACACTAAATTAATAAATGTTATAAATGCTAATGTGATCATACGTGATATATATATATATGTATCAAAATGAATGATGAACAAAGAATGAAACGTATGATTATAAAGAATGAATGAAGAATGACATAACGTGAATGAATGAAATCTTGCTTTATATTTTATATATTGCATGTTATGAATGTATGTAAACGTTATGGACGCTTCGATGACAACGGCTACTTCGGTAGACGGACGACCACGTGACTATTTTACAACCGGGACAAAAACGTTCCTTCATAAGCTAGGACGTATAAAAGGCACTCTTGGATGGTCGAAGCAAATGCCTTATTACATGTAGAACGGTTGCATACATAATAGCCGCGTGGGAAACGGATGCCTTTGGGAAGACGGGTGAATGAACGGACTACGACGGTAGGACGGGTTTAGGCGGACGGACAAAGGTTGCCAGACGGATTTATGTTACGACGGACGGTTTCTAGGGCCGGACGGTTTATGAAAAGGACTATGACGGTAGTTCTCACGGCGTTTGTCTTTGTGACTCACGCGACAATTATGACGGGTTGATCACCCATATGTGTATGACCAATGAATGTTCTCTCCAAAGTAAGTATGCATGTACATATATATAGACTCAGTATGAATGTTATGTGAGAACAGTAAAGCAAAGAATATGCAAATGCACGTATATTATATATATATATAATACTTTACGATAAGATAAATGTTATGTCTGATTGTTTTTAAACTAGAACTCACAAGCGTTAGCTGACTTTTAGTATACATTTCAGGTAAAGAAAGGAAGGGTCGTGCGAAGGCGTGATGGTTACCCGGCACGAGACTGACATCCCACTTTTATATATGCTAAGACAATGTTATGTTTTTAATTGTTAAGACTTCCGCTATTATGTTATGTTATGTTATGTATTCGAATGATGTTTGCTTTCGCTACTCTTGAATGCTTGTAAATTAAATTAAGTATTTATGACTATGTTTATGAGTAAATCCAACAAGTGAGATTACCCGGGTACTTTCCTTTTATTTACTATTATGTTCATTACATTTCTGTTACACACTTCACGAACGTTTTTACTTTTCTGCTATTTACTTTACCGCCATTTACTTTTCTG
Source organism: Smallanthus sonchifolius (assembly GCA_023525975.1). Taxonomy (NCBI): domain Eukaryota; kingdom Viridiplantae; phylum Streptophyta; class Magnoliopsida; order Asterales; family Asteraceae; genus Smallanthus; species Smallanthus sonchifolius. The sequence continues at coordinate 28,629,970 of CM042031.1, forward strand.
TCATTTACTTTCCTTTTTCCACAAGCACACAAAACTCACTCACTAATTAAACCGGCTAAACGTTAACAAAATTTGAGTATTGGAATTCGATCGTGTCCATTGGTTCGATACTTGGTTCTTACGTAAACTATATTACGTTGCGATAGGTACACTTGCCTATTATGTGTGTTTTTAAGTTAAAGTAATTATCATTTTATAAATTTAAAACCTGATCTCGTGAAACCATAATCTCTAAATAGTATTATATAATATTTAACTACATCAAAACTCACACATCAAGTTTTTGGCGCCGTTGCCGGGGACACGGTGATTTCAAGAAAAAATCAAGTTAACGGATTAACCTATCAATTTCCATCTGTTTTTCTGTTACGTTTGTTGCAGGTAGTGTATGATACATAGCTCCATTACTGGTTTATATCAACCTTTAGAAGAGCCCAAAAGATTCTTTCACCACCGAATACGAGAAAACGGTACTAGAAGAATGGCCGTTGAAAAACGCAATATTTTTGATTTCGCAAGACCGTCACTAGAGGCTTTGGGGTCTAGTATCACAAGGCCAACAGTTGACGCTAACAACTTTTAGGTCAAATCTCATGTGTTCCACATGATCCAGTCATCATGCACTTTCCATGGATTACCTGATAAGGATCTACATGCCCACATTGCAAATTTCCTTGAAATTTATGATACTTTCAAACTGAACGGAGTGTCGAATGACGCAATTCGCCTCTGGATTTTTCCCTTTTCCTTAAGGGAACGAGCTAAGGCATGGCTAAACTCTCTTCCTATCGGGTCAATCACTACATGGGATGATCTAGTGTCACACCCGGACCGATGGCAGAATCATCGGGGCGGGACATGTAGACTGTTCATACGCACAAGGTTGACTAAATTGAAATATATTAATTGTCAAATTTCATTACAAACATTCAAACAAAACCAATTTCAAGAAAAGGAACATAATCGAAATACATAAGTTCTTTATTTATTTTAACTAAGTCCAAGCCTATATGTAGCACATCTTGATCAATCTCACATATTAGGACCTGAAACATGAATAAAATAATGTCAACTAAAAAGTTGGTGAGTATAACACAGGTTTGTATATAGATAGCATATAGTTTGTGAAACAAATCCATACATAACATGGTAAATAAGGCATTTATGGGGAGCAGCTATTGTGTAACCAACTACAATCAAACCTTTGTAACTAGCATGCAAAATTGTGTTGTCGGTATCAATCACCCCAATCTGGGTGGGTTTGTCAGACTAAATAGATCTATCAATGAAAACCGTCGGCTTGAATAGTTAATGATTGCACATAAGTGTTCACAAAAGTTAGCACACATAGCACTCGGACATAAAGCTCAAATTGCACACATGAATGTAAATAGGATTTGTATTTGTGTTGTTTGTGTAAATGTAAACATGTAATTTGATAGAGTTCATGTTTCACCCCAAAAGTGTAAAAGAGTAAAAGGGGCTATGAAATACTCACTTGGTTTGAAGGCGTAGCTAACAAAGATACTAGATAGAATAAGGATCCTTGAAATGCACAAGTTAACCTAGTGTGTAATGCGTATTGTATTAATAGTGTGCACAAAAGTTTAAGTTTAAAATTGAAGTTGAATTTGAATTTGTGTATAAGGCCATTGATTTGTACTAAAAAGTATTGAATAAAATATAAGGTTTTGAAATAAACATTTTTGAAGCATTTTGTTTAAGGTTTGAGTTTGAATAATTAATTAAGTAAATTAAATAATTATCGTTTGTGAAAATATTGTATGTGTTAAATGTAATTAATTGTAAATAAATAAAAGACTTTGTTTAAATATAAAGTAAATAAATAATCATTATTTTATTTATTTATTTATAAAATGTAACTTAACCATTTAAATACTTTTTAGCAATAATTGTAAATTTAATTTTTATAAACTTTAAATAAATAAATTTCTATTTATTCCAAGATTAAATATTTGATCTTTCTAAATAGAATTAAATGCATTTTTATAAAAATCAACTATTTTTATTTTGTAATTTAATCAGAAATATTTATTGTTTGAAAATATATAAAATTATAATTCTGCCAAAAATTTAACTCACACACGACCGTGCCTCGGAAGGGCACGATCGTGCTCTAACCACGGGCGCGACCATGCTAGTCAGGGCGCGACCGTGTTGATCAAACAGAGGGCTTAACTAACTAAATCATTAGGCACGACCGTGCCTTGGCCAGGCACGATCGTGTCTATGATTCTAAGACACGACTGAGATTAGCCAAAGGGCATGATTGGGTCTGGACAGGAGGACACGACGGCGCTGGTAGTCGGCACGACCGCGTCTCATGAGGCACGACCGCGCTAGATGATTATTGTGACCGTGTCTCTTCCAAAACAGACACGAATTGACTGATTATTACATTGTTAGTGTTTGAAATCATAGGTCTTTTATTCATAGTGATGTTACGAGTATGTTGGGATGTTTTAATTGTATTAACAACATGTTCTTGGTCGAAACCGATTAAACCATTTTTAATAAAATATGGATTCGGGTTCAGGATGATTTCTATATTGTAAGCCCAAATTGATATGGGGCTTTTGATATAGCGACTAAATAGATTGAGGACAAGGTTTCAATTACCCGGAAGGACGATGGATGGATAGCGTTCGATAGAAATGAGTTTCGGCGACGACGAGAGTGGCTTCCGGCGTCTTCTGCTGCGATTCCGGCTAAACCAGAGAGTCTAGAAGTTTTTGGGAGAATCGAGTAGCGTGACTCTTTTGCTTGATTGAGAGAATTCGGTTCGAAAAGAGGGTTTGTGTTTTCTTTGAAATGCTTGAGAGATTTTTGAGTCTGATTGAATTAAACTGGGACGTTTGTTGTAATTGAAAATGTTATTGCTTTCGTTAATGGTAATGAAGTGTAAATCGGTTACGGAACTCAACGATCGGGCGATTAAAACTGTATTTACGTTTCAACTCGTACTAGGCGCGACCATGCCCAAACGAGGCGCGACCGTGCCTAGGTACCGGGCGCGATCGTTCCAAAGCAAGTCGCGCGACCGTAACAAAGCACTCGGCGCGACCGTGCCAGAACGAGGCGCGACCGTGCCTATTAGGTTTTCTTGCTACTTTTCAATATCAGACCTTGTAACTTTAGTCTTTTGCCATATTTGTATAATTAGATACTTATGTATTGTTTTAATAGGATATAACCGAGTAAAATTTGCGGATTTGCATTGAAATATAGTATTAAATTGATGGTACGAAAAGAAACAAAACAGTGCACTAGAATTGACTTTGAAATGCATTACATTGAATTGAAATATGGATACTAAAAATCAGAAACGTTACAGTCTCCCCATGTTGAGGGAATTTCGTCCCGAAATTTAGTTAGAGGAAGCTATGGCATCAGTAAAAAGGTGGGGGTACTTGAGTTTCATTTGGTCCTCTCATTCCCAAGTGAATTCAGGACCACGCTTAGAATCCCAACGAACTTTGACAATAGGAATACGACTTCGCTTGAGCTGCTTGATTTCACGATCCATGATTTCTGCCGGTCTCTCAACGAAGTGCATCGTTTCATCAATGCGCACGTCATCAAGCGGTATATGGAGATTTTCATCAGCGAGACATTTCTTCAGATTAGATACATGAAATGTAGGATGCACATTTCCAAGAGATGGAGGTAAGTCGAGTTTGTAAGCTACTTTCCCAATCCTTTCAAGGATCTTGAATAGACCAACATAGCGAGGTGCTAACTTACCTTTGTTTCCAAAGCGGATCACACCCTTCCACGGAGACACCTTAAGAAGAACAAGGTCACCGACTTGGAATTCCAAGGGTTTTCGACGTTTGTCGGCATAACTCTTTTGTCGACTCCTCGCTACTCGAATGTTGTCACGGATTTGAATGATCTTATCGGATGTTTCTTGAATTAGCTCGGGACTGGTGATTTGTGCTTCACCAATCTCATTCCAACAGATAGGAGAAAGACATTTGCGACCATAAAGAGCTTCAAATGGAGCCATGTTGATACCCGTGTGATAGCTATTGTTGTAAGAGAACTCAATTAGGGGTAAATGTGAATCCCAATTGCCACCAAAATCAATTACACAAGCTCTAAGCATGTCTTCAAGAGTTTGGATTGTCCGCTCGGTTTGACCCTCAGTTTGGGGATGGTAAGCCGTGCTAAAATCCAATCGTGTGCCAAGAGCAGATTGAAGAGATTGCCAAAAACGAGAAGTGAACCGGGCATCTCGATCGGATATTATGTTCAAGGGAACACCATGACGGCTCACAATTTCATCGATGTAAATTCGGGCTAGTTTCTCAACCCGATAGTCTTCACGGATAGGCAAGAAATGAGCAGATTTGATGAGACGGTCAATGATCACCCAAATGCTATCATAACCACTTGAGGTGCGAGGGAGTTTGGTAATGAAATCCATAGCTAAGTTCTCCCATTTCCACACGGGAATTTCCGGTTGTTCGAGTAAACCAGAAGGACGTTGATGTTCGGCTTTGACTTTGGAGCAAGTTAAACATTTAGCAACATATAGAGCAATGTCTTTCTTCATACCGGGCCACCAATATTGTTGGAGAAAATCTTGGTACATTTTATCCGCACTAGGATGAATAGAATAACGAGTCTTATGAGCCTCGTTCATGAGAATTGCACGGAGATCATCGCGATCGGGAATCCAAATACGGTTCAAATAATAAAGTAAGCCATTGGATTTTGATTCGAGTAGGAGTTCAACACCACATGACATTTCTTCGGACATGTTACCCTCAGTGACTGAGATGTGTTGAGCTTCTAAGATGCGGTTTTGAATGTCGGTTTGAATTCGGACACATTGAAGCATGACATGATCCTTTCGACTTAAAGCATCGGCTACAACATTCGCTTTGCCGGGATGGTAACGAATCTCACAGTCATAGTCGTTATGGAGTTTGACCCAACGTCGTTGCCTCATATTGAGTTCTTTTTGGTTGAAGATGTGTTGGAGACTTTTGTGGTCGGTGAACACCACACATTTTGTTCCATAGAGGTAATGTCTCCAAATCTTCAATGCGAATACGACCGCACCCAACTCGAGATCGTGCGTCGTATAATTCTTCTCGTGAATCTTGAGTTGTCGTGATGCGTAGGCGATTACTTTGCCTCGTTGCATGAGGACACAACCAAGACCATGGTTAGAAGCATCACAGTAGACAACTAGATCATCATTCCCATCAGGGAGAGTCAAGATAGGAGCATTGCACAACTTTTGCTTGAGAGTTTGGAACGCTTCTTCTTGTTTTTGTCCCCATTCATAAGTTTTACCCTTGTGGGTCAAAGCGGTAAGAGGGACAGCAATCTTAGAGAAATTTGAGATGAAACGAAGATAATATCCCGCAAGACCAAGAAATGAACGAACTTCAGTGGGAATCTTCGGGGCATTCCAATTCTTAACCGTTTCGATCTTAGCAGGGTCAACATGAATACCCTTGTCGTTGACGATGTGACCAAGAAATTGAACTTCCTTTAACCAAAATTCACATTTGGAGAATTTGGCATATAGTTGTTCCTTCCTCAAGAGATCCAAAACCAGTCTAAGATGTTGCTCATGGTCAGCTTTAGTCTTGGAATAGATTAAAATGTCATCGATGAAAACGATTATGAACTTATCAAGGTACGGTTTGCACACACGATTCATGAGGTCCATGAAAACTGCGGGTGCATTGGTTAGTCCAAAAGGCATAACCATGAACTCGTAATGACCATACCTTGTTCGGAAGGCAGTTTTTGGAATATCGTCTTCTTGTACACGGAGTTGGTGATAACCGAATCGAAGATCAATCTTCGAGAAGCAAGTAGAACCTTGAAGTTGATCAAAGAGGTCATCAATTCTAGGCAAAGGGTAACGATTCTTGATGGTAAGTTTGTTGAGTTCGCGGTAGTCAATACACATGCGGAATGATGCATCTTTCTTTTTGACGAACAAGACGGGTGCACCCCACGGTGAATGACTTGGACGAATGAATCCCTTGTTGGAGAGCTCTTGAAGTTGACTTGCAAGTTCTTGCATTTCAGAAGGTGCAAGACGATATGGAGCTCTAGCCACGGGGTTAGCTCCGGGTATACGATCGATGCGAAATTCTACTTGACGAACGGGTGGAAGACCGGATAGATCTTCGGGAAATACTTCGGGAAAATCCCGAATGATGGGAATGTCTTGTATACTCTTCTCCTTGACATCCTTTTGAATAATATGATCTAAGAAGGATACATACTTCTTTCGTAAGTACTTTTGACCGGTATTGCATGACATTAACTTAAGTCCTTTGCAAGGCTTTTCACCAAAGACTCTTAATGTTTCTCCCGATGGTAGCGTAATTTGAATACACTTCTCAAAGAAAATAACTTCGGCATGATGATTTGATAGCCAATCCATGCCTATGATGATATCAAAACTTCCTAGTGGCATTGGAACAAGGTTGATTGGGAATGCATGATCATTAAGTTATAAGGAGCAGTTATAGATAACGGAGTTAATTGTAAGGGAGTCACCATTTGCTATTTCGACGGTAAAGGTTTTCTCTAATTGGGATCGTGTCTTTGTAAGTAAAGGCTCAAAATTAAGTGACACAAAACTTTTATCGGTACCGGTATCAAATAAAATGGAGGCATATTGATTATTTACAAGGAATGTACCATTTACCACATCATTGTTGGTTTGAGCTTCATTGGCGTTTATGTTAAAAGCACGCCCACGAGCTCCACCTTGTCTAGCATTGACCAACCTTAGGCATTGATCACGGAAATGGTTCGGGTTGCCACATTCATAACATGCACACCCATTTGCAATAGCGGGAGCACCTTGATTAGTCACTTGGGTGTTGGTTTGGTTTGGTGGGTTGACTTGGCCCGCAAGAGCTTTGACCCTACAAACATTGACCGTATGGCCATATCTCCCACAATGAGTACAAAGGCGACATGGGATGCTTTGTGGATGATGGTAGTTGCAGGTGGCACAAAGTGGGTAGATTCCAACATATGGCTTTTTGGCCGGTGCTTGAACCATAGGCGCAGCTTGGTTAACAGGAATAGCAGGAGTGACCACAGCAAAATTTCTAGTCTTTCTCTTTCTATTATTGCGAGAGGGTTCAGATGTGGCTTCTTTAATGTGGGTAGGAGGGGTTATGGTGTCGGAAACTTTCTTGGTGCCCTTTTTAGTAAGGGTCCCCGCCTTCACATGATTATCGGTTAAGGTAGCGGACAGACGGATAGCATCCTCAAGTGTTGCGGGATTTTTTCCTAGGACAATATCTTGAATTTGCCTAGGTAGTCCCCTAATATACTTTTCAATGCAGCGGGACAAAGGAGTGACCATGTGGGGCATGAGTAGACTTAACTCGTGAAACCGAGTTGTATATACCAAGCTTTCGCCACTATCTTGGGCAAGATCCCAAAATTCGGCTTCAAGTTTCTTTACTTCATTTCGAGGACAGAATTCCTCGGTCATTAGCCTTTTAACTTCATCCCAAGGTAAGGCCATTGCTACATCCACACCTCTATTTCTTTTCTCTCCATTCCACCACGTGAGTGCCCGTTTTTGTAGGACACTTTTGGCATGACCAACACGAAGGTTGTCGGGGCAGTCACTATTGAGAAAGGTATCCTCAATGCTTTCGATCCATTGAAGGAGTCCAATAGCTCCTTCGGTACCATAGAACTTGGGGGGATTACACGAGTTGAAATGCTTGAAAGTGCATTGAGATGGGTTTTACCACCATTTCCACCATTACCACCATTACCACTATTACTACCATTACCACCATTGTTGCCATTGGTGGCACTATTAGCTTGAGTGAGTTGTGTCACGAGTTGTGCAAGAATAGCAGCAATGTCGGTATTGGTGTTGGCTGCGGGAGCACGACGAGGAGGCATTCTACAGATTTTCACAAGACAAGAAAAGATGTAAGAACTTATGAGAATTGTTTGGATTTAATAGAATAAGATAACAAAATAAGTAGATAATCATAGTTTGGATTGTACTCAAATAGTGATATAATCACTCGAATACTATGACACATTAAGGTTAATTAAGCTTATATAATTTTCAAGGAGACATGCTTTAGCCTATAAGTAAACACTCATCTTGGGAATTCCCAGGAAAGTATACGGGTCCCTCGGTTGATTGGGATTTATGTGAAATGCTTTCCTAGACAGAAAACCCAAAATACAGGTGTCACCCTTCCAGATTGCACGTGTCCTCAAATAATTAACAAAGTTTAAAACCTTAACGAGGGTATAAAAAGATTTTTATAGTTTTAGATCCATGAAGTTTCCACATGTTAAGAAGATGAAGATAGAGAAGTAGGTAAGAATATTATGAAGTTTAGGGTATAGGTAGGGATATTGTTTATCTACTTATTATTTAGATATATTCTAATAAGTCATGAATTTTTAACAAGGCATCAAAATAATATAACAACTAATCATAGTAAGCATGTAACACATAGCATATAGCATATAACATGTAGCATATATCACATAATCATGAAGCATGGCATAAGTGGGTGTCTTAAAGTTATAGTCTAGGTCAAAGGTGTCTAATAACCTAATTCCCTATAACCAAGGCTCTGATACCAATCTGTCACACCCCGACCGATGGTGGAATCATCGGGGCGGGACATGTAGACTGTTTATAAGCACAAGGTTGACTAAATTGAAATATATTAATTGTCAAATTTCATTACAAACATTCAAACAAAACCAATTTCAAGAAAAGGAACATAATCGAAATACATAAGTTCTTTATTTATTTTAATTAAGTCTAAGCCTATATGTAGCACATCTTGATCAATCTCACATATTAGGACCTGAAATATGAATAACATAAAGTCAACTAAAAAGTTGGTGAGTATAACACAGGTTTGTATATAGATAGCGTATAGTTTGAGAAACAAATCCATACATAACATGGTAAATAAGGCATTTATGAGGAGCAGCTATTGTGTAACCATGTACAATCAAACCTTTGTAACTAGCATGCAAAATTGTGTTGTCGGTATCAATCACCCCAATCTGGGTGGGTTTGTCAGACTCAATAGATCTATCATTGAAAACCGTCGGCTTGAATAGTTACTGATTGCACATAAGTGTTCACAAAAGTTAGCACAAAAGCTCAAATTGCACACATGAATGTAAATAGGATTTGTATTTGTGTTGTTTGTGTAAATGTAAACATGTAATGTGATAGAGTTCATGTTTCACCCCAAAAGTGTAAAAGAGTAAAAGCGGCTATGAAATACTCACTTGGTTTGAATGCCTAGCTAACAAAGATACTAGATAGAATAAGGATCCTTGAAATGCACAAGTTAACCTAGTGTGTAATGCGTATTGTATCAATAGTGTGCACAAAAGTTTAAGTTTAAAGTTGAATTTGAATTTGTGTATAAGGCCATTGATTTGTACTAAAAAGTATTGAATAAAATATAAGGTTTTGAAATAAACATTTTTGAAGCATTTTGTTTAAGGTTTGAGTTTGAATAATTAATTAAGTAAATTAAATAATTATCATTTGTGAAAATATTGTAAGTGTTAAATGTAATTAAGTGTAAATAAATAAATGTCTTTGTTTAAATATAAAGTAAATAAATAATCATTATTTTATTTATTTATTTATAAAATGTAACTTAACCATTTAAATACTTTTTAGCAATAATTGTAAATTTAATTTTTATAAACTTTAAATAAATAATTTTCTATTTATTCCAAGATTAAATATTTGATCTTTCTAAATAGAATTAAATGCATTTTTATAAAAATCAACTATTTTTATTTTATAATTTAACCAGAAATATTTATTGTTTGAAAATATATAAAATTATAATTCTGTCAAAAATTTAACTCACACAAGACCGTGCCTGGGAAGGGCACGATCGTGCTCTAACCACCGGCGCGACCATGCTAGTCAGGGCGCGACCGTGTTGATCAAACAGAGGGCTTAACTAACTAAATCATTAGGCATGACCGTGCCTTGGCCAGGCACGATCGTGTCTATGATTCTAAGACACGACTGAGATTAGCCAAAGGGCATGATTGGGTCTGGACAGGAGGACACGACCTTGCTGGTAGTCGGCACGACCGCGCTAGATGATTAGCGCGACCGTGTCTCTTCCAAAACAGACACGAATTGACTGATTCTTACATTGTTAGTGTTTGAAATCATAGGGCTTTTATTCATAGTGATGTTACGAGTATGTTGGGATGTTTTAATTGTATTAACAACATGTTCTGGGTCGAAATCGATTAAACCATTTTTAATAAAATATGGATTCGGGTTCAGGATGATTTCTATATTGTAAGCCCAAATTGATATGGGGCTTTTGATATAGCGACTAAATAGATTGAGGACAAGGTTTCAATTACCCGGAAGGACGATGGATGGATAGCTTTCGATAGAAATGAGTTCCGGCGACGACGAGAGTGGCTTCCGGCGTCTTCTGCTGCGATTCCGGCTAAACCAGAGAGTCTAGAAGTTTTTGGGAGAATCGAGTCGCGTGACTCTTTTGCTTGATTGAGAGAATTCGGATCGAAAAGAGGGTTTGTGTTTTCTTTGAAATGCTTGAGAGATTTTTGAGTCAGATTGAATTAAATTGGGACGTTTGTTGTAATTGAAAATGTTATTGCTTTCGTTAAAGGTAATGAAGTCTAAATCGGTTACGGAACTCAACGATTGGGCGATTAAAACTGTATTTACGTTTCAACTGGTACTAGGCTTGACCGTGCCAAAACGAGGCGCGATCGTGCCTAGGCACCGGGCGCGATCAGTCCAAAGCAAGTCGCGCGACCGTGCCAAAGCACTCGGCGCGACCATGCCTATTAGGGTTTCTTGCTACTTTTCAATATCAGACCTTGTAACTTTAGTCTTTTGCCATATTTGTATAATTAGATACTTATGTATTGTTTTAATAGGATATAACCGAGTAAAATTTGCGGATTTGCATTGAAATATAGTATTAAATTGATGGTACGAAAAGAAACAAAACAGTGCACTAGAATTGAGTTTGAAATGCATTACATTGAATTGAAATACGGATACTAAAAATCAGAAATGTTACATCTAGCTTAGAAATTCCTGTCGAAATACTTTCCGCCAGCTAAAACAGCTAAACTAAGAAATAATATCACTACTTTCACTCAGGATGATGGTGAATCTCTATATGAGGCATGGGAACGCTTTAAGGACATGTTAAGGAAATGTCCTCACAATGGGCTAGAAGTTTGGTTACAAGTATCATCATTCTACAATGGGTTGCATAATCAAGCTCGTCAGACACTCGACGCTACTGCAGGTGGTATTTTTGAAACAAGAGGCCACAAGAAGCTTACAACCTAATTGAGGAAATAGCTATGAACGGCTATCAATGGTACAGTTCAAGAAACACAAGGGGAGCCATGCAAGGAGTTCATTCTGTCGATACTGTCACATCACTTTCTGCTCAAGTAGATGCCCTCACCACTCGACTAAATTAACTTAGTAAGGGCAAAACCGCCGCTGAGGCTACTAAAGAAGTGAAGAGTATCACCACTAATACCGAGCAGGTTGACTTTATCGGAACAAATCGCCTACAAAACAACCCCTATAGTAATACCTACAATCTTGGTTGGAGGAACCATCCAAACTTCAGCCGGAAGTATAACAACTATCAGGGACAATCTGGCTTCGGACAACAACAACAATTTCAACAAAGACCACCTCAAAACTATCAGCCTCGTCAACAATTTCAGGGAACTAGTAAACCAAGCAACGGGTTAAGCTTAGAGGACATGGTAACTAAGTTAATCTCTACAACTGAAAGTCAAGCCCTTCTAGCGGATTCCCGTCACAAACAATATGAGGAGAAGTTTAGTCTTCACGAAGCTGAGTTTAGGACACAGAAAGCAACTCTACAGTCCATTGAAACACAACTAGGGCAATTTCAAAACTTCTATCCGAAAGACAACTAGGATGTCTTCCGAGTAATACCGAAACCAATCCAAAAGCAAATGTAAGTGCTATCACTCTGAGGAATAGCAAGGTTTATCTAGAGCCACCAATGCCAGATGAAGAGGTTCAATCAACAAGGAGAGAGATTTTCACCGGAGTACCGCTTCATCCAAATATCATAGAAACAACTACCCAAGAACCACAATAAAAGATAACTCCACCTCCTGCTCAAGTAGATACTCCTCTAAAAGTTCCAACAAAGAGAACATTCCATTCCCACATACCATACCTAGGAAGGTTAGTAAAGCAGAAGACTGACGAACAATATGAGAAATTCATCGAACTATTAAGCAAGATCCATGTCACTCTTCCTTTCATGGATATCATACAACAAATGCCTAAGTATGGACGTTTCTTGAAAGATTTCCTTACAAACAAAAGAAACATGGAGGAAGCAGTAAAAAGGACTAATCATTGTGCCGCTCCCATTGAAAGATGCCCTACAAAGAAACTTTCAGATCCTTGAAAGTTCTCTCTACCTTGTTCTATCAGACCATTACCAATAACCTTTGCACTCGCTGACCTAGGAGCAAGTGTGAATGTAATGCCTTATGTCATGTTTAAAAGGTTAAATATTGGGAATCCACGACCTGTCAATGCAACTATCGAACTCACAGATAGATCAATCAAATCACCCATAGGAGTCATTGAGAACTTACTAGTAAAAGTCGGCAAGTTTGTCTTCCCTGCCGATTTCATGGTTTTAGAAATGGGACCCGACTATTCCGTACCTCTGATTTTGGGTCGCCCATTTTTAGCCACTGCTCGAGCCGTTATTGATATGAATGAAGGAATCTTGACACTTCGTGTCGGAAAACAATCAGTGACCTACAACATAGGGGGAAATGAATGCCTATCTAATGATCCATTTGAAATTGCCCAATTCATCAATACTAATCTGGACTACCAACTGAAAAAATCTAAGGAATTCAACAAAGGAAAGAAACTGAATCTTGGAAAGGATTTTGAAAACACTGACTAGATCGATGAGTATTTTTACAAGCTACCAAAACTGAAGGACTTGAATGAAGGAACCGGAGATACGGTGGAAGTCGATGGCTCCCACCCAAAGAAAGACTGATGAAACACGTACGAGTCTGGCCAACGACCCTTAAATAAATGTGGCGCTTCCGGGAGGCAACCCGATGATCATGAAAAAATTATGAAGTTGGTGCATACAGCAAAAAGCATGGATCTCAGGCTTGGTTTTTGCAAATTTAAAGTTTCTTTTACTTCAGCCCCAGGTATGCCTTCTCTATACTAGGACCTTAGTAGCTTAACTACTACCTTTTATTTTCCTTGTCTGCTTTTATGTTTTCCTTTGTGTGTCAGGTAGAATCACATCACCAAATAGCTCCGCCACTTCTTTGAGGAATCGAAAACCATATCAAATTTATTTGAAATTCGATGAAGTCTTTAAAGCAAAGTGTTGACATCAACAATAAGTTTTGGCCTTAGGTTATATACCGATTTGACCGGGGGAGTACCAGTTTCTTTTCCCTTAAAACTTCATGCATTTAAATTATTGCATAGCATTTCATTACATGCATTTGTACATTGAGGGCAATGCACAGTTTTAAGTGTGGGGTGGGGAATTAAGAGATTCAGGACTACTTGTAACCTAAAAGCAGTAAAATTTCAACTTGTTTTTTTCTACACAGTTGACTACATTTTTACAAAAACCTACCTTTTATAAAACCCGAAAAATTTTCAAAATTTTGAACACTAATATTTAAAACCTCTTTGAGTTCGCACCTAATTAAATAAAATGAATACATGGCAAGTAGAAACAAATGAATATTATGCATAACGATTCGCTAAACCCTATCCCATCCGTTTTCTTGTGAGGAAAATCAAGCCTATTACACAACATCAAATTTTTGGTGCAATATATAATTATTCGCATGCTCTTGCGTTTGGCATTACTGAGTGTTTTTCGATTGAATTTTATGCATAATTAGAACTTGTGTGACTTATACATATCAAGACCATGAACTAGTAGAAGTATGAAAGTGATTGAGGTACCTAAGACTTTATTACCCTTATCTTTAAACCCTAAAAATCCCAAAAATATTATCCTCCTAGATATCCCTCTGAGCCTTAGCCTTTTCTTTTCTACTACCCACATTTATCACCCAAGCAACTTTTCGTAAACACCGGTTATTGGCTGAATGTCTTCAAAATAGGAAAATTATCTTATGTCGTCATTTCAAGTTTATTAGCATTGAGGCAACTTCGGAAAAAATCTGCTTTACTCAAAGGAATTGGAATATACAAGAAGGTGGATGTATTAGGAAGAAACAACCGAACTATCTACATGGAATTTATGGAAATATTATTTCAAGCAAATTTAGGAAAAAGAGTTATTGAAAAATTTGTCTTTCAAAAAAAAAAAAATATATATATATATATATATATATATATATATATATAGAAAAGGAGAAAAGGAAAAGAATGTCTTTTACCGGTTAGACCTTAAAGAGATGGATATGCATTATTTTGATTTCAATTTGCTTTTCTGCCTTCATTTCGCAAAGCCTGAATTACCATCCGATCTCCGAGAGAAGATTTTCAAAGCAACTAGTGATGTAAGAAAACGGTGGCGCAAGCAAGAACAACTGCCACCATTCTGTGGCTTGTCAAAAAGTGCTGCAAAAAGAAGAGCCAAAAGATATGACAAATGTGTGAAGTGTGGCAACTGGAGCCACGATGGAAAATGTAGTAAGAATAAAACTCTTTCCCAGCATGAGTATACGCATCTGATCAAAGTAGGAGCTGTTAGGCTACAAGCTGAAAGTTCCATACGAAGATACATCAATGTGTACTACGCAGTAAGGAAAGAGTTGGCACTAATGAGAGATCTTGGTCTTGGCAATCTGACCATAAACGAGCCCTCAAATTAGTTATACCCTCATGATCCGAGTACTGTAAAGGGACCTGTTAGTATTTTCCATTTTTAGCCATGAAGTCGTAGCTGTGTGTTTCACGAAAGCTCCAACCCTCAAAACCCTTTAAATCCCTAAAATCCCAAAAAGATTTTCATCTTCACCCTTTTATTTTTATTTTAGCCACATTACAACCCTTTTAAAGTCCTCTTGATTCATGCATACTACTTAGTTAATTGGTGGAGACTTGATTTACATACAAGCTTATGATCATTGCATAATTCGCTTCGAAAGTGTTCTACTTGACTTACATTATCCATACATATAACCCTAGAGTTGAGTGAACATTTTGAGGAGTGAAAGTTTATGCATAATTGAAATTCTATTAGGCTTGTCTTGGATTCCATCTTACAAAAATACAAAAATAGAATAAGCAACTCAAGAGTCATCTCGGAATTTCTAACTACTTGGAGTTCCATTTCCCTTGTAAAGTTTTAGTTATGGGTATGATCATGCATGAGTTTGCTTGAGGACAAGCAAAGTCTAAGTGTGGGGTATTTTTATATGTCCTAAATTATACATGTTTTGCATGCATAATAATCCCCATATTATGGTACTAATTGATTAATAACCTCGCAAGTGATGCTTAAAACGTTAATATTTCACAATTACAGGTTATTCGGTGCTCCAAGATAAACAAAGCAAAAACCAGCCTAAAACATGAAGAAATCAAGCTTTTGGAGGACCAAACCCGAGCATTGACCCCCAAGAAGTAAAACCAGGTCAACACAAGTCAACCAGCAGCTAAAAGACGAGCCTGGAGAGCAGACAAAGGGATGCACGGTCGCACATCCTTTTGCACGGTCGTGCAAAGCCAGTCTGGCCTCCCTAGACTCTGGTACACTGTCCTTTGTACCCTATTTGATTCCCGAGGTGTTTGCACACCCGTGCAATCCAATGCATGGCCGTGCATTGCTCATTTTGAGGCCTATAAATAGATGGTTTGAGTTCTTCATTCCACACATCTATCCATCCCTTACACACCCCAAGAACACACCAGAGAAAGCTTATTTCGTAGTTAGAGTGTAGTAGTAGTGAGTAAAGGGGCTCTTCCTCCTTGTTCCGCAATAGGGAAGCCTACGAAACTCAGCGTTATGCTAGTTAATATGGCCATTCGTGGTTAGACTCTTTGTATTGCTAGGGTGAAGATGAAGTTTGGTGCATGTTAATGTTTAACGTATTAATCCAAGTGATGTGTTTATGTTTTTAACTATTTGTCCTTAAAACCACCACTTTGGTGGGCTTTTATTATTGTCTAAATCCGTCTTTATATTTGTGAGTGTTCTTGATTTTTAAAGTGTAAAACCTTTTAATCAAACTTCTCTTTAAGCTTATACGTCTTTATACAAGTAGAGATTGATAAGCCAAGGCCTCGTTAACACTATTAAGATCGTACGTCTTTATACGAACTTATTATGCGACCAAGAATTGGTGAGCTCATGTTGGGAACAGTACGTCTTTATACTTGGTCCCATTGTTACACCGCCTCCCGGTGAGAAAATTATAATCACCTATTTAATTCTAATACAAAGCATTTTACGTTCGATGTCTTAAACCAACCCGGAGATGACCATTCGAATGGTTGACGGTAATTGTTGTCCTTAACGGTAGGCACTACCACTTGTTGTCCTTAATGGTTGAGGGTAATTGTTGTCTTAAACCAATCCGGATTGGATGACTAAGACTTTCTCCATGAGATGTGGCAGACGGGACTGTCCAAGCAGACGGGAACCCGAGGTGGATAAGCAGGACTAAACGGGAGAGAACTCCACGGGTCAGGAGACCCAAACATTCTTCGGGATCATGTGGATCCACACGTACATACAAATTTGGAGCATGAATTGCTCGACACTGATTTGAGGATCTCTTCCCTAAACATAGTGCCTGACTTCCACCATACACATCTTATTTTTGGAAGGCACCGGTAGTGCCTCTCTATCATTAACTCCATCCAGCAACAGTGAGTATTGGTACACATGATTAAGAGTAATCCGATAGAACATACACACTCCTGCGCGAGAGTGCAACACGATCTAATGAACATTTCAGATCCCTTTTAACTGAAATCTTGGGATAGGAGAAACACGGAAAGGGTCATGCAAACTAAATTATCATTGCGGATGCACACGTAATCATAATTTGCAGTGCATGAGAACTCTAGTGAGTCTTATTGTCCGAGCTAATGTTCATGATTAATCCGCATCTCTAATCCAAATTCCCAATCACTTGATTAATGATCGGATCGTAACAATTCGAACTCCTCAATTAAATATTCACGTAATGTTCACGTAGTTCTAGGGGGACTAGAGAATTTCAGATTGGATCTAACCAACTCTTGATGGATCTTGAACGACGAAGGTCTCCCTCATCAGTTTGTACTTTCTAAAAGCATATCCCTTGAAATTTGTTTATCATGTAAACTCCATGTTGATCTTTGTAACGATCAACACTTGCAGGGATTGTACAACAAATGTCATATATCACGGCATAATCTTGGGTTTTATCTTATAATCAAGTATCACTCATGCTTGAGATTTATATCGCAGGTGCTTTGCACGAACTTCTCTAATGGAATGGAAATTAGTTTTATTTCTCCTACGCGCGATATCCATAAGGTATTGTGGAAACCCGACCAGGAAGCAAGTAAGAATCTGACAAATTCTGCTATGATCTATTCCAACCAACTTTGATGGGAAATCAAAGACCTAAATTGAAATTTGAGGACCTAACTCTGTGTTCTACGACTGATAATCGTGTAAAGCTGTACGCTATCAGGAAGAGGAACAAAGGATGAATTATAGCTAACCTTGCTCTTTCGAAAGGCTACACGTATACATTTCTTTCGATTTCTCAGCTTTCCTCCTAAATTTTATGTTTACCTTTCCAAGACCTCTTGGTATATCTATGCATTATCTTTAAAGAACATAAGAGTATGACATCCTAGCGTTTGGCTATTCTCTGAAGTTTTAAATTGATACTCGCCTATCTTCCAAAAACTATGTAATGAGAAGTCAAGCCCTTAACTAAACTGACCATGATATCACATCACAATCTAATAATTTAATGGGTTAGCAAGCCCTGAATCAGTTTCGGGAAACCCTACTTCCATGAGACTATTACCACAATATGACTTTTACTCCTCGTCTAGACGAACTGCGACTTTTTTTCAAAAAAGCTAGACTATTCTTAAAACACTTTTCTTTGAATCCCGTGATGATTCATTTACCTTTAGTATATGTTGAGCCAAATCAACTAAACTATTCACAAAATACTTTCACACTCTCTTTCTTCATCGAGGTTTCACTTCCATCTATAGATGAATCATAGAAGTCTGGACGATTCAAAATCTGGATGATTCAATGTTATTGGGAATTTTGTTTATTGCTTCGAGCTTGTTGTTCTACATCTGCTTCGTTAAGACCTCTATCTAAGCCAAATTACGAATGACATGCGTGATAGTGTCATTACTAACGTAATCGGATAAAACCAAGATCAATTACATAGGATCAAGTACCTATAAAAATCTTACTCCATATCATAGCTGTGTAATTCGCTACCTAGACAACTACTAACGTTTCTCTAAACCATTCCGACTCCCTTGTCAGAAACTATGTACGCTGATATCATTTCCCGGAACTTAACTGAATCATTTTAACCTACATACTAATTAGACAACTGAAAGATCAGTTATAATCTTTTGTCCTAGAAAGATTTGAATGCATCAAGGCATTGACTCGTTACAAGAAATGGCCAGGAACCTGATTTTGGACTAAGACATGAGCATTTCTTCAAACCATTTGACACATATTTACTTAACCTTCGATAAGTTTCCTTTGGATTCTATCATGATTTGGCTTTCATAACATAAAACCAAGTATGAATAAAGAATATGTGCCCTTATACTCTCAGGAATCCATGTGCATGAATGCACTTTCGTTATTCATTACAAATGATGATGATTATACAGTTCCACCTAGATGCGAATGACCACATAACGAAATTCTTCGACATCTAATCCCTGATTATTTACTTTGATGTATGAGTTGATCACTTGACTTGTGAAACTCACTATCTTAATTCACACCAACCCGATATTCTTTTAATGACTTACTCATTACACACATATGAACTTACTAATTGTAATCCCTTTAGTCAATGGGACTCTAGTGGTAACCCTATCACTTTTGGGTATAGACAACATCGTCCACTTAACGACATGTTCAAAGAGTCCTCCTAAATCAAATCAGATGATATAATGTCTGCCCAACAGTACGTTGTACTGTTACATGATACATTGATATCCAAATCTTTACACATCCAACATCGTTGGTCGATGAGATATTCGCTTTACCTTCGAGTACCGACTACTAAGTGGATTGAGTTAAAATTCTTCCTATGAACTAGAAACGAACTAAGTATACAGAACTCCTACCTAAACAAGTTGAGTCAATCCTAGAGGATAGTACAAGCTAAGTTTCGAGGACGAAACTTCTTTAACGAGAGGAGAATGTAACAACCCTGAATTAAGGTAAAAAATCCACAAAAGTTAGTTCACCATAAATGGTCTCAACCCATTACAAGCCTAATTATAGGCCCAATAGGCAAACTTAACATGTAGCCTTACATGACGGATCACAAGATGATTCGAGATAACGTGATATTAATACATAGTGTTTACCTAACTTTGGAACGTATAAGTAAATAAATTAGCGCGTTCACAGGAAGCAACGGATACCGACGGAAGAGTTAATTAATAATATTAAATGTTTATAATCACTTCAGATGATGGAGAGTTATACGACGTGGAACGCGCGATCACGACAAACACCGATGTAAACGAAATCTGAATATGTATTACCCGAAATAATTAAATAACATAAACAACTTTTAATTTTATATTATTTCCATTGAACTATTATTAATATTATTATTATAAAAGAAATAATAATACCATTGGGAATGCACAACGTTTAAGCGAAAGTACGCGTTAGTCACGATGTGCTGACGAGTGCCGGTTCGGACAACAAAAAGAGCGGAATTTAGTAAATAAAATATTTAAATAATATCGATAATGGAATTATCTAATTATGTTTATATCGAAATAACGTAGTAGGAACGAGAACGTGACAACAGACTAGTTTTTATACACGATGTCCACCCATTTCTCTTACCCTCCCTCAAAACCCTAGATATAAAAAGCTCTTACTCCTTGTCTCCCTCATTTCCGCCCCATTTCAAACACACACTTGAGTGGGTGTCTAGGGAGAGAAACCACCACAGAGAGAGAGAGGAAGGCCGGTGGCCGGCCCCATCGCGGTGATACGACCGGTGACGGCCACGACGGTGATGGATCTGAGATGGCGGCGAGTCTGGTGGTGGTGAACAACGGAGAAGACGGCGGCTAGGGTTTCCTTTGAGAAAGAAGACGACGAAGATGGAGGGCGGGATCAAGCTGCCGGGAGGATGGTGGTGTTGGTGGAAACCCACAACGATGGCGGCGACGGCTAGGGTTTACCCAGCGTCGCCGGAGATGGTGGCCTCGAAGCCTGACTTTTCGGCATGGGGAGAACAGTGGCGGCTCAGCCGCATATCGGAAGGCCAGCGATAGCCATGAGGGCTACCGGCCTCAAGATCCGACGAGCCTGAGATTGATCTGGCGTCTCCCGGTTTTCCGGTAAGGGAAACCTAGCTCCAACGAAGACTAAATGGGATTCCGGTATGTTCCCTTCCCCTTTTTCTCGTCATTCGAGATTTGAACTACACCCTTGTACTGATTTGTGTCCATGTTTGTGCTTTCCGACAAAATACACTTTTCCTGGCCATAGATCTGGCGACCAGAAATGCTCCGGTGCATTTTCGGTAAATCCGGTGAGTTCCTTCTCATGTAATTTGTCATTGCGAGCGTAGATCTATAAGATTTGGGAGTTGGTTTTGTTAATTTCATGGGTTACCTAGATGTCGATTGCTTTTTGTTACAGATCTAGTAATTTTGGTTAGCCGGGTTCCATTCCCAAGTATAAACCATGTGTTTTTGGACAGGATACGTCACCCCGGACCTCGGTCAAACTCGGGCAATGAAAGTCAACCGTGGTCAACACGAGTCAATGAGTTCTTATACGTAAAACGAGTGCTCCAAAAGGTATAAACGCGCATTAGAAATTATACTTAGTTACGCGAACAAAAATGTACGTGTAGTTGAGGTCACGATGAGCTTAAACGAATCATTAGCGGTAAATATAAATATTATCGTGGTGTTAAATACTAACGGGTCGTGTTAAACGTGCTGTTGACAAGCGAAATCCACTTAAGCGAAATACATAATTTTTAGACTAGAAATATATAATAAGCAAGACGAGAACTTTAATACGACTAGAAACCGTTATATAAATATGTGTATTCATACATATACGGATAATAATTATTATTTGGGTCATACAAATGTCTACAAAATATTCATTATATAAAAGCCATTGATACTTGTTAATTGGGATGATTTGGGTAATAAATATAATTTGTTTAAACTGGTATCTTGGATATTAAATGTGGACATTTTTGAAACTTATACAAATCGTACTCTTGCATTATCAACAAAACGAGGGTTTTCCTAGACAACGATGATAAATATGCTTATGTCACCTATGAAGATAGACATATTATAAGTTCAATATTTAGAAACCAGACAATTATTTATAACACGGTATTTGGATCCGAACACATTTACATATGTACTTATTGTACAAAGTCGGACAATTATTTGTTA
The DNA here is from genome assembly GCA_023525975.1 of Smallanthus sonchifolius. Taxonomy (NCBI): domain Eukaryota; kingdom Viridiplantae; phylum Streptophyta; class Magnoliopsida; order Asterales; family Asteraceae; genus Smallanthus; species Smallanthus sonchifolius. Next base: position 28,651,718 of record CM042031.1, read on the forward strand.
AATAAAAGATTCGAATACGAATACAAATAAATATATGATTTTGGCGTTTTTGAATATATATATATATTGATATGATTGGTTTCTATAAAAAAAAAACACGTTATAATATCATAAACAAATAGTACAAATGTATATGTAATTATATGTCTCCATATCTCGTCTTAAATAATGTTTTACATGTATATACATAAAATATAAGGATATACTTTATAGGAAAACAAACGAGTATACGATTACTCGAGACGATTATATTCAATAAGTTAAGTTATATATATATGTATATAGATATATGTGTTTTCGGTCAAGACTTGAATAAATTAAATATGTTAATTGAATATACCAAATTAAGTATATTTACGCGTATATGTTTACGTAAGGTCGAACAAATCCTAATAAGGAACGTTATTCGAGAAATACAATATATTACAAATACATTTTGGGATTTTGAAACTATATAAATATGTGAATATATTTATATTTATAAAAATGCGTACGGTATTTGGATCCGAACACATTTACATATGTACTTATTGTACAAAGTCGGACAATTATTTGTTAAATAAAAGATTCGAATACGGATACAAATAAATATATGATTTTGGCGTTTTTGAATATATATATATATATATTGATATGATTGGTTTCTATAAAAAAAACACGTTATAATATCATAAACAAATAGTACAAACGTATATGTAATTATATGTCTCCATATCTCGTCTTAAATAATGTTTCACATGTATATACATAAAATATAAGGATATACTTTATAGGAAAACAAACGAGTATACGATTACTCGAGACGATTATATTCAATAAGTTAAGTTATATATATATATGTATATAGATATATGTGTTTTCGGTCAAGACTTGAATAAATTAAATATGTTAATTGAATATACCAAATTAAGTATATTTACGCGTATATGTTTACGTAAGGTCGAACAAATCCTAATAAGGAACGTTATTCGAGAAATACAATATATTACAAATACATTTTGGGATTTTGAAACTATATAAATATGTGAATATATTTATATTTATAGAAATGCGTATGAATTCACTATAAGTCCTGAAACAGTTTTACTAAATCATATAGTTACATACTTTATGTTATATTACCGAATGATAAACCAACATCGTATACTGAGCCTAACCGCACACGTGACAACTCAACACAAGTTTAGACTCGCTTTACATTATTAGGGATAGTCTAGAAAGCTCATTAAGTACCTACAGGTATTGTAGGACTAGAATAAGACGTAAGCCGTGACTATCACACAGACATTAGTTTCCATTGCTAACAGAAGGACATTAGTGTCCTTGACACGTCACCAGGTGAGTTCATGGCCCCCTTTTAGCTTTTAATATTTTGTAAATATCGAGGTAGAAAGATACTATACAACACATTTGCTTACATATTTGAAGGCATGAAAATCAATGTTTGATACCCATTTTAGAAAACATGGAACACACTGGTAGAAATAAAGACTGATGGCTATAAAATTCTCTAAGTACAAATGCTGTTGATCTCAGAGTTTGCTGCTGACCAACAAACTGCTGCGGACATGCTTATCTGCAGCGGATACTTGTTCTTTTGCTGAAGAACAAATCTGCTGTGGATAGCCTTATCTGCTGAAGACCAAAGTTGCTGCGGATAGGCTTCTCAGCAGCATCAACACTTGATGCTGCAGACAGGCAAATCATCAGCACCTTTGGATGGTCACATTTTTGCTGCTGACAGCCCTGTGCCTTGAAGATAAATCGTTGCAGCTGACTATCCATGCCAAGCGTCACTGACAACTTTCTACAAAAGTAACTGACACACTCAAAGCAGAAGGAACCTCAATGGCACAACCAATGACGAACAACAATGCTCTTCTCCAAGCATGCAAGTAATAATGCATAAAGAAGACGCTTCAATAAAGTTAACTAGTTTTAGGCTAAACGTGTAATAGTTAACTATATACAAAAGATCAACGGTCTGTGTTAGATCTGATCCTTAGAATCAAGGGTCTGTCTTGATTCTAAGTGAGTATAAATAATGTGTAAACACTTCATTGTATGAGTGCTTTTTGATTGAGTTTTCATTTGTAATCGTTTATTTGCAAAAGCTTAATACAACAGTGTTCTTATAAGTATTCTTTCTGTTTACTCGATTATACTTGTGTAGTTGTTATTGTTTCCGCCAATTTCAACTAAGAACAGAACCATCTTGTACTTTCACGATCCTACAAGTGGTATCAGAGCTTTGGCTTAGATTAAACAAACTCACACTTGTTTAATCACTTCTGGTTCTATTCTAAACTCTCTCTTTCATCAAGTCAACCACAAAAAACAAAGATGGCACAGAGCAATGGATTTGAAGACATCGGCAGCATCAACCGACCACCAAGATTGGTATCTGGGGAAGACTACGACATGTGGAAGAATAGCATGGAAAGCTTTTTATGTTATCAGGAGTACGAAATGTGGAAATCCATCAGGGATGGACCCTACACTCCCATGGTGGCCTCTGCTGACTCTGGAGGACCACTAGTTCCGAAGGAACCCTCCAAGTACTCAGAAGAGGACATAAAGAAGATGGAGTTGGACTTCAAGGCACTAGGAGCTATCCAAATGTGCCTTCCAAATGAAGTTTTTCATAACTTCAGAAGTTACAAAACTGCTAAAGAGCTTTGGGAGGCTCTTGAGAAGATGTTTGCTGGCTCAGAGGAAGTTAAAGAAAACAGAAGGGACGTCCTGAAACAGCAATACGAAAACTTCGTATAGAAGGAAGGTGAGTCACTAACCGTGTTTTATAACATGTACACTTACCTGGTAGGAGAACTGCAGTGCTCCAAAGTAAAACTAGAGAATGAAGATATTCTCAAAAAGTTTATTCGATCTCTCCCAAGCTGCTGGACACTATATACAGTGTCTATAAGAAGAACGGAGAATTTAAAAACTCTCCAGATGACAGAGCTCTTTGGCATGCTGAAAACATATGAATTAGAAATGATTCAAGCCAAGGAAAGGAGCTCCAATCATCAATCAGCCTCTTCTTCCTCCACCATCTCATCTGCACTTCACTCCGACCACTCAGTTCCTAGTTCCAGCAACTACTATCCTCTCATTGTCACCCACCCACAAACTCCAACCTCTCAAACAAACACCTCACCATTTCTCCTAGAAGCTCCTCCTCAAACATCAACCTCTGCTGCTTTTGTTTCTGAAAACTCAAGCAACATGTCCTTTATCAAGGAGGATCTGGAATGCTTTCATCTAGATGATTTAGAAGAAATGGACATACAACACTCGTATGCCATGCTCTCTATAAGAGCAAAAAGGTTCTACTCTAGAACCGGAAGACCCATTCCATGTAACAACTCCAACACCAGAGTTGGCTTGGATAAAAGCAAACTAAGATGTTACAACTGTAACCTACTGGGTCACTTTGCTAGAGAATGCAAAGCACCAAGAGCAAATCCAGCTACTCCTCAGTCAAGACAAGCTCACCAAGCCCAACCCAGACAACAACAAGCTACTCCTCCAGTTCAAACTGCAGCCTGTGCAACTGTTGGAACTTCTGACTTCGACTGGAGCTTCCAGTATGAAGAGCTACATGTCAACAATCAAGCTCTTATGGCAGACACTACAGAGATACCACCTCAGGTATTTGAACATCTTTGCTCTCAAGCATGTATTGATAAAGTTTTGGGTTATAGAAAGCATAACCAAAACCTTATATATCAAAATGAAGAGTTTCATCAGATGAAATCTGAGTTCAAAAAGGTTGAAAACACTTATAAAGAAAAGATTAACTGCCTTAAGAAAGAGATTTCATTGTTAAAACACGAACAAACTAATCTTGAAACTCAGATTGATGATCTACTGGTCAAACTAAAAGCTACCAGAGCTGAACTGGCAAAACAGAAAGTTCATGTTGAAAAATATGAATTTTCCTCTAAAAAGTTACAAAGACTTTTAGATATTCAAATCCATGAGAAGGTAAAAACTGGACTTGGGTATAATAATGATCAGTACAAATATGTTCCTCCTCCTGCTGACTATATTGCCATTCACGAACCAAGCTTCAATGTTGCAAATCTTGACACTACAAACCGAAACCTTGATCCTTCAACGGATGATCCTTTCATCAAAGACTGCACTACCTCATCAGAATCTGAGTCAACCTACTCAGACCATGATGAAACCAGTGCAACCCCATCTGTAGCTGTTCTGAATAGAGTTGAAGTTCCTGCTGTTATTCTAGCTATTCCAGCCCCTGTCCCATTCAAACAGATCAAGATCAGCTATCCTCCAGATAGAAGAAAGCTAAACATTGAAAAAGGGAGAGACATCAGGACTCAAAAACCCCAAGCCTCACTCAAAGCCGATCAAAAAGAGGAAGGTGTTCGATATATGTCATACGCCTGAAGAAAAAGTTCCATATGTTCTAAAGACCCTAGAAGAAGCCACTTTTGAAAATAACAAAGCTCATCCATGGAACTTCAAGGATCTGTTCCACAGAAAGGACTATGTCTACCTTTCAAGAGACAAACTGGCAAGATCATGCTTTGTGTGTGGTAGATATAACCACACTGCCAGCACCTGCTTTCATTACCTGGAATACCAAAGAAATTCAAAGCAGCATGTCTTTGAAAAGACTAACAAAAACAAGAAGGTAAGAAGCTACGAGGTCAAAGCAATTAAGTTCAGGGAGTCCCTATCTCCCCCAAGAGTGAAGCTGCCTAAATCTCAATAAACTTGCATCATTTGTGGTGAATCAAACCACTTTGCTGCAAATTGTAAGTTTAACCCCTTCAACCAGATCCTTCATCAAGCCCCTCAAAGACAAAAGGTAAAGAAGGATCAGCATACATCGGTTGTTAAACCATCAGCAGCCAGAAAAAATGTTGGTAGTCAAGTGAAGCCCAAGAAAACAAAGCAGAAGCTTTCAGCAGCAACTAAGTCTGCTGCTGATAAGCTAAAATCCTCCGCAGCAAAATCTGCTGCTGATAAGGCAAAGCCATCAGCAGCAAGAGTGTCCATTGCTGATAAGGAAAAATCTAAGGCAAAGCCTTCAGCAGCAAAGAATGTTGCCACTTCAGCAAAGCTATCAGCAGCAGGATCAACTGATGACAAGCCAGAAACATCACTAGCAAAATCCGCTGCTGACAATGTGAGGAAAACTAGAAAATCACCAACAAAGCAATGGAAAGCCAAACCATCTCCAAGCATTATCATTGGTTCCATTGACTGCAAACAAACTGAAAAGGATAAACTAACAACCATCTTTTTCAAGTCTGCAGACTCTTGGGTTGCTCCTGCTAATTAGAAATCTATCATGTGCAGGGACAGCCAGGTCACAAGAATAACACCTGGGTGGTAGACAGTGGTTGTTCCAGGCACATGACAGGCAACAGATCCATCCTCTCCAACTTCAGACATTTCAATGGAGGATATGTTGCCTTTGGAAGTGACTCAAAGGGAGGACCCATTACTGGACAAGGAACTGTGTCCAACGAAAGAATGAGCATTGATAAGGTCAACTATGTCAAAGAATTGGACTTCAATCACATGAGTGTTTCCCAGGTCTGTGACCAAAAGCATTGGATGCTCTTCACAGATAAAGAATGCTTTGTACTGTCTCCAGGATTATCCACACCCCCTCCAGAAAGCATTTTATTAACTGCTCAGAGAAAAGAAAATCTCTATGTACTGGACATGAATGAAGTCACTCCATCTGGGAGTGTTTCCTGCTTTTTATCAAAAGCCTCAGTTGATGAATCAGCTCTCTTGCATAGGAGATTAAGCCATATTAATATCAAAACTATTAACAAATTGGTGAAGAATAATCTTGTCAGAGGGCTTCCTGACAAATAATTTCAGCTAGAAGACCACTGCATTGCGTGCCTAAAGGGGAAGCAACACAAGAGTTCTCACAAGCCCAAGACCTTGAATACAAATGACACTCCACTGCAACTGCTGCATATGGATCTCTTCGGTCCTACAAATGTCATGTCAATGGGCAAAAAGTCATATTGTCTGATGATAACAGATGACTACACCAGATTCTCTTGGGTATATTTCTTGAGAACTAAAGATGAAACTGCTGAAATTCGCAATTCCTACATTCTGAGGGTAGAAAATCAAAGCAATCAAAAGGTGAAAATCATAAGGTGTGATCAGGGCACAGAGTTAAAAAACCACACTTTAAACTGTTTCTGTAAAAACAAGGGGATGGAGAGACAATATAGTGCTCCAAGAACTCCTCAACAACATAGAGTTGCTAAAAGAAGAAACAGAACTCTTATTGAGTCAGCAAGATCTATGTTGGCTGACTCAAAACTGCCACTCACATTCTGGGCGGAAGCAGTTAGCACAGCCTGTTATGTGCAAAATAGAGTTCTAATTGTCAAACCCCTCAACAAGACACCCTATGAACTTTGGTTTCAAAGAGTTCCTTACATTGGGTTTCTAAAACCTTTTGGATGTCCTCGCACAATTCTGATCACACATGGGGTTCTTCCTAAGTTTGGTGCCAAATCTGATGAAGGATATTTTGTGGGCTATTCCTCTCAATCAAAGGCCTATAGAGTATTCAATTCAAGAATAAGAATTGTGGAAGAATCAGCAAATGTGGAATGTAGAGAACACATAGTCTGTGAGCAGGAAAAAGGTCCAAACTGGCTCTTTGACATAGACTACTTCTCCCAAATATTTGAGCCTCTCACCTTCTCAAATATGGAGTCTACGTCTACACAAACACCTGCCTCCACTTCATCCACTGACTACAGACTGGATTTTCCCAAATCCTCTATCAGTATGAGAAGACCATCAATTGACCCTCCATCAGTTGTGGAAGCAATTGAAGCAAGTGAAGCCGGCACAAGACTGTCTAATGTAACCAGCATCATCCTGTCTGAAACTGAAAATCTAAATGAAGACTCTTCGGTAAATGCTATAGATGCTGATGATGCTATTGCTGAAAATATTGATGTGGCAAATGATGTTGAAGACTCTTCCATCATGAATGAAGAGACCCTTGATCAAAATCAAAGCAATCTGGAGCAAGGGATACAGTTGGAGGTGGTACCAGCATAGAGGATCCACAAAGAACATCCTTACGAAAATATTATTGGCCAAGCACACCAAGGAGTTCTCATAAGAAGCAAATCTCACGAAGCCAATGTATGCTTGTTTTCATGTTTCCTATCTCAGGTTGAACCAAAGAAGATAGATAAAGCACTCAAACAAAGCAGTTGGATTGAGGCAATGAAGGAAGAATTGCTGCAATTCAAGAGGCAGTATGTCTGGAAACTTGTTGATCTTCCACCAGGTAAATATACTATTGGCACACGATGGGTTTACAGGAACAAGCAAGATGAGAGAGGCATTGTAGTCAAGAACAAAGCCAGACTTGTAGCTCAAGGCTACACTCATGAAGAAGGAATTGACTATGATGAAGTCTTTGCTCCTGTTGCTAGGCTGGAGGCCATCAGAATCTTCCTGGCTTATGCTGCATCCAAGAATTTCACTGTCTATCAAATGGACGTAAAAAGTGCCTTTCTGTATGGGAAGATTGGTGAGGAAGTATATGTCAAACAGCCTCCAGGCTTTATAGATCCTGCACATCCTACTCAAGTGTTCAAACTAGACAAAGCTGTATATGGCCTACATCAGGCACCAAGAGCCTGGTATGAAACCTTGTCAGGATATCTACTAAGCAACAACTTCAGAAGAGGTGCCATTGACCAGACCTTCTTTATCAAAGATGAAGGGGGAGAAATCTTATTAGTTCAAATTTATGTTGATGATATCATCTTTGGATCAACAAGGAAACAGCTGTGCAAAGACTTTGAGATTCTGATGCACTCAAAGTTTGAAATGAGTTCAATGGGTGAACTAAATTTCTTCTTGGGTCTACAAGTCAAACAGGTCCCAAATGGAGTCTTCATCAGCCAATCCAAATATGTTAAGAGCATTTTGGAAAGATTCAAAATGGTTGACTGCTCTGCTGCAAGAACCCCTATGCAAGTGCATCATCACCTGAATCCAGACAAAGATGGCCAAGACACTGATCAACATCAGTACCGTGCAATGATAGGGTCTCTCATGTATCTCACTGCCTCAAGGCCAGATATCATGTTTGCAGTATGTCTCTGTGCAAGATTTCAAGCAGCTCCAAAAGTTTCAAGACTTGGGCTATGGTACTCTAAAAATGACATATTTAATCTGTATGCATACACTGACAGTGACTATGGGGGATGCAACTTGGACAAAAAGTCCACTTCAGGGGGATGTTAGTTTCTGGGAGGGAGACTAATTTCATGGCAGTGCAAGAAGCAAACATGTGTTTCAACTTCTACAGCTGAAGCAGAATACATTGCAGCTTCTAGTTGCTGTGCACAAGTCATCTGGATACAAAATCAAATGCTGGATTACGGGATGACTTTCAAGGCAACTCCAATTCACATTGACAACATGAGTGCTATATCAATCACAAACAATCCGGTGCCGCACTCCAAGACAAAGCACATTGACATCAGGTATCATTTCATAAGAGATCAAGCTGAGAAAAAGATAATTATTTTAACCAAAGTTCATACGAATGAGCAATATGCTGATTTGTTTACAAAACCTTTTGATGAAGCTAGATTTAAATATTTAGTTGAATCCATTGGTATGATGAACTTTGATTAAAATCTATCTCTAAAAATTCTATTTTTAAAATGTGTTTTGTCTTATGTTGTAAATAAAAGTTATAAGTCAGCATCATTTTTGTCCTTCAGCTGCTGACAAGTTTAATCTTCAGCAGCAAAAGATTTGCAACTGACTGCTTTAAGTTATCATCAGGAACAGGTTTCCTGCGGATATCCATAAGACCGTCAGCAGCAACATCCTTGCTGCGGACCATTAAATCCGTCAGCAGCAGAAGAGTTAACTGCTGACAGGTTTAATGTTTAGCAGCAAAAGATTTGTAGCTGACTACTTTAAGTTATCAGCAGGAACAGGTTTCTGTGGATTTCTTTAAGACTGTCAGCAGCAACATCCTTGCTGTGGATTATTAAATCCATCAGCAGTAGATGAGTTTGCTGCTAACAGACTTAACCTTCCGCAGCAACCAAGGTTGCAGCGGACAGGCTTACTCATCCACAGCAACCAAGTTTGCTGCTGATGGGTAAATTTAAGTCCAAATTAACTTTTACCAGCTATAAAAATTAACGTCAGTCTTTACCATGACTGCCTCGGTGTATTACAGTTGTAACAGTAAAAGGTGAATTAGGTTGTACTGTACAAGTCATTTTGCTTTTTCCCACCTCTGCCGTTATAAGAACAAATCAAATTTCCTTACCACCTCTTCACCTTCAATTTCACCCTAAAACCACATCACTTTCTCTTAAGTCCCCACCACATTCAAATCCCTTCATCCTTAAAACATTCAAAGCCTTTCATATTCTAAACCTTCCCTTCAAATCATACAACGACAGACATCAATAACCCTGATGATAAGTTCTCCCCATACCATAACCTTATAGCATACCTAACAAAGGGAAAGAAATCCGAAGGATTCAATGATATGATCGACTTCTTATGTCGATCAAAGATCCACTTTGCCCTCACAACCAACCCTACCATATATATCCCTCATATGGAGGATTTCTAGAGTACCGCCGTCTACTCTACCGAACAGGGGATTCCCCAAATCAAAGCCAAGGTAGACGGCAAGGATATCACCATCTCATAAGCTACCTTCCGAAAACATCTTAAGCTTCAGGATGAGGGAGCAGCCATCTCATACTCGAAGGACGAATACATGAGGACCTTTGTATCCATTGGATACACTGGAAATCAGACCGAGTATACGATCGAGAAGGCGCTAATTGGTCCTCTATGGAAGTATATCTGCTACACTCTTCTCCAATGCATATCTCAGAAGAGGAGTGGATGGCATCAGGTGAGCTTCGCACTTGCCTCCGCCTTTCATGGTATGGTCACTAACCAAGGCTTCAACTTTGCACACCTCATCTTTAAGGGTTTGAGATATAACCTTCAAGAGGGTGCAAAGCAACAATTTTCTATGTACCCAAGATTCTTGCAGGAGGTTTTCAATCAAGAACTAAAAGAACTTTCAAAACCTGCAAGAATCTACATCATGTTGGGACATAAAAATAATATTTTTCAAAGCATGAGAACTGTTTCCAAAAAGTTCTCAGGGGTCAATGTTTCATTGTTATCTACAATGCTGAACATACAAAGTACCCCGGGTGATAGTTCAGCAATCCCAGCTGATACTGATCCCACACCCTCCACCTCACATCCTGAACAACAGTCTGCTTCCACCATTCGAACCCCTGTGCATACTACTAAGGATGCACAGGTACAAAAATTACTTACACCTGTTTTTGATGTTATCATTCAACTGAAACACAGGGCCCCGGTTGCAACGACATATACTAGGAAAAGGGGCAAGAGGACTCCTTCTCTTGCCTCCAAGGCCCAAACCTAACCTCTAAGCCCTCATTCAGAATCCCAACATTCTGATGAGAATATCAAAAGGGATAGTCACAACACTAGAGAGACTTCTTCGAAAGCCTCTCTATTAGGATCAGGATCACATCCCGGATCCATAGAGCAAACCCCTGAGCCATTCCTCTCTCTTCTGAACTTAAGTGTTGAGGAACCTGATCAAGATGATGTACCTTCTCCAACTACCACTATCTCGGATGTACTGATTGATCTTGCTTCCAACACACCCAACCCAAGTTCTTCTACCCTGAAGGTCCACTCTAGGAGTTATGAAAGAGTGGATGTGGAAGAGGCTGTCACTACTGCTGGTCCATCAAATGACCAGGAGGACAGTGACAACATCGCTAAGACCTTAACCACGGCAACTCACAGTGAGGATGCTTCCTTGGAAACTCCCCTCACTGATGGGTGATGGGCATGCAGAGGCCAGGCCTAAGACCCCATCTAGATCCAAGGATTCCACAACTGTGGATGAGGACAGACTGAAACTTCATAACTTGGAATTGATAGCCAGGGTGGCTATGCTAGAGGCTAAAGTGTCCAAACTAAGACACCAAGTCTCTATGCATGAAGCCCATCAATGCCCAATTGTGCCTTCTCCCTCTCTTGTATCAGTAGGCACCCAAACTAATGCTTATTTATCCACTGATGCAACCAAGAAGGGGGAGATGGTCTCAATGGAGGAAGACTCAGATAGTCTTGACGACTGGATTCAAGAGCAGGCTGTATTTCAAAGCACACTTTTCAAGCCAGCTTTTGTACATGTTCATGACTTGCCAGCTTCAGATGACAAAGACGAAGAGACATCTGAAGACTGGAAGTTAGTCGTCAGGGCTGTTGATAAGATGCTGACTGATGCTGAAGACATAGATCAAACATATACATCTTTCAGCATCATTCCTGAAGCAGCGACCATCATAAGTCAATCCACTGCCCCCCAATTTTCACTGACTTTAACACAGCTAGAGTTTGAAAAAATACTAGCTTGGGGGTATGATGGAAGTCTGAGAGGTTCTGGATTGGGTGGGAGTTTGGCGGAGTAGAAGAGCTAAATTGGGAGTTTGGCGGATAGGCTTCTCAACAGCATCAACACTTGATGCTGCTGACAGGCAAATCATCAGCAGCTTTGGATGGTCACATCTTGCTGTTGATCATCATCTTTGCTGCTGACAGCCCTGTGCCTTGAAGATAAGTCGTTGCAGCTGACTATCCATGCCAAGCGTCACTGACAAGTTTCTGTAAAAGCAACTTACACACTCAAAGCAGAAGGAACCTCAATGGCACAACTAATGACGGACAACAATGCTCTTCTCCAAGCATGCAAGTAATAATGCATAAAGAAGACGCTTCAATAAAGTTAACTAGTTTTAGACTAAACGTGTAATAGTTAGCTATAAACAAAAGATCAACGGTCTATGTTAGATCTGATCCTTAGAATCAAGGGTCTGTCTTGATTCTAAGTGAGTATAAATACTGTGTAAACACTTCATTGTATGAGTGCTTTTTGATTGAGTTTTCATTTGTAATCGTTTATTTACAAAAGCTTAATACAACAGTGTTCTTATAAGTATTCTTTCTATTTACTCGATTATACTTGTGTAGTTGTTATTGTTTCCGCCAATTTCAACTAAGAACAGAACCATCTTGTACTTTCACGATCCTACAACACTTACAAACATTTTTATATGATAACAACAAAACAAGACACGACCATTATGTTTGCATGAGGGAACAATTATAGAGCTCGTAAAGTCCCCTAGAACAAACACAATATATAACCATTAGCTATGGACTTAGCCTTTGATTTTACGGGTAGTATTATTGGGATTGACATCCCTGGTCATGGTTACTCGCGCTAACCTTGGGTCCACATGGCCAATTGACCGCATATTGTCTTAACACATACTCGTGAGGAACGGGGGAGGGGCATACACTGTTGTCATGGTTTGGTTATGACTCATGCATGGACATAATATTGTAAACCTAGCTAACATACGAATGGAACAACAATACGTGTTTTGTTTATCATATACACTTAGAACTATTTGTGTACAATTGGATATATTTTCATTGGGAAAATTAGTCGTTTTATGACTATGAAGTCATCACTTGTTTTCATTGGGAAAACGACTCACTTTATGACTATGAGGTCATCACATGTTTTTGAGGAAAATGGTTTCATAATATGGCCATGTACACCTTTTTAATGTTTTCACTTTATGACTCTGAAGTCATAACATGTTTTCGTGGAAAACGGTTTTATATTACGGCCATATACACGATATCAATGTTTTCAAGGAAAACTACTTTACATTGAGACAACTAAATCTGTGAACTCAACATCCTTTGTGTTGACATTTTCAAGTTTGTTTTTCAGGTAACACATAGCTATGACACGGTTGGAATATTTTAGCCACTTGGATTAAACCCTAGAAGCCGAAGAAGCGTGATTGTCAAACCTCAAGGCGGTTTGACCTATACGTTTTTAGGACAATGTACTAGCTCATTTTAGTTCCTGTAATGGTGTTCAATACTTTAGATAACTTCATTATGCTTCCACTATTGTGTAATGTACCAATTGTTACAACCTCAATTTATTTATTTATTTATAAAGTAAATGAATTTGGGGGTGTGACAGATTGGTATCAGAGTCAATGGTTTTAGCGAATTGGGTTACCTTAGTGTCACCTAGGCTGTAACCAGACTCATTTAGGGACAAACATTTCAAAGACTTGCATCACCTTAAGAACACCCAAGACTTGAGCATAGAAATTCCAACAGTTGCTGAACAACTTGAATAGACCATTAGTGTATGTAATTACACTAAGGTATCATTAACTACATTGATACTTAATACAATTACGTGGCATACGTAAAAAGCATTTAACACATACAACAATGAAGAAATATTAAGCACCTACAATGTTACTCAACCGAGTGTCAATATTCGGATTACAATCAAGGATGACGGGCACTAAGCACACAGTAACCCTAGAAGATCGAGTTACGAACTGAACTTGGGCGACGACGGTAGTTATCGCTAGTCACCGATCATAGCATCACCACAAGCTAAACCCGTACCTAAACCTGTATCTATACCTGCACCACTAATATGTCCTAAATTATACATGTTTTGCATGCATAATAATCCCCATATTGTGTTACTAATTGATTAATAACGTCGCAATTGATACCTAAAGCGTTAATATTTCACAATTGCAGGTTATTCGGTGCTCCAAGATAAACAAAGAAAAAACCAGCCTAAAACATGAAGAAATCAAGCTTTTGGAGGACCAAACCCGAGCATTGACCCCCAAGAAGTCAAACCAGGTCAACCAAAAGCTAAAAGACGAGCCTAGGGAGCAGACAGAGGGATGCACGGCCGTACATCCCTTTAAACGGTCTTGCAAAGCCAGTCTGGCCTCCCCAGACTCCGGTACACTGTCCTTTGTACCCTGTTTGATTCCCGAGGTGTTTGCACGCCCGTGCAAACCAATGCATGGTCGTGCATTGCTCATTTTAAGGCCTATAAATAGATGGCTTGAGATCTTCATTCCACACATCTATCCATTCTTACACACCCCAAGAACACACCAGAGAAAGCTTATTTCGTAGTTAGAGTGTAGTAGTAGTGAGTAAAGGGGCTCTTCCACCTTGTTCCATAATAGGGGAGCCTACGAAACTCAGCGTTATGCTAGTTAGTATGGCCATTCATGGCTAGACTCCTTGTATTGCTAGGGTGAAGATGAAGTTTGGTGCATGTTAATGTTTAACGTATTAATCCAAGTGATGTGTTTATGTCTTTAACTATTCGTCCTTAAAACCACCACTTTGGTGGGCTTTTATTATTGTCTAAATCTGTCTTTATATTTTGAGCGTTCTTGATTTTTAAAATGTAAAACCTTTTTAATCAAACTTCTCTTGAAGCTTGTACGTCTTTATACAAGTAGAGATTGATAAGCCAAGGCCTGGTTAACACTATTAAGATCGTACGTCTTTATACGAACTTATTATGCGACCAAGAATTGGTGAACTCATGTTGGGAACGGTACGTCTTTATACTTGGTCCCATTGTTATACCGCCTCCCGGTTAGCAAAATATAATCACCTATTTAATTCTAATACAAAGCGTTTTATGTTCGATGTCTTAAACCAACCTGGAGATGACCATTCGAATGGTTGAGGGTAATTGGTGTCCTTAATGGTAGGCACTACCACTTGTTAAAGCTTTTAAATTTGCAAATCAAATGTCGTGAGGACGAGGCTCTAGCGGTGACCCGGGTCACACATTTGTAGTAGTCATATCACTGGATTAGTTAACGTAACATTATCACAAACCAAGCGGATTCAAAACCCAAAGTATTACTATTCGTAACCTGATCATTCTTGGCATATTTACTTTCCTGTTATTTACTATTCTGTTCGTTACATTTCTATTACACACTTCACGCACGTTTTTACTTTTCTGCTATTTACTTTACCGCCTTTTCTGTCATTTACTTTCCTGTTCCATAAGCACACAAAACTCACTCACTAATTAAACCGGCTAAACGTTAACAAAAGTTAAGTATTGGAATTCGACCGTGTCCATTGGTTCGATACTTGATTCTTACCTAAACTATATTACACTGCGATAGTTACACTTGCCTATTGTGTGTGTTTTTAAGTTAATATAATTATCATTTTATAAATTTAAAACCTGATCTCGTGAAACTATAATCTCTAAATATTATTATATAATATTTAACTGCATCAAAATTCACACATCAAGTTTTTGGCGCCGTTTCCGGGGACACGGTGATTTGAAGAAAAATTCAAGTTAACGGATTAACCTATCAATTTCCATATGTTTTTCTGTTACGTTTGTTGCATGTAGTGTATGATCCATAGCTCCACTACTGGTTTATATCAACCTTTAGAAGAGCCGGAAAGATTCTTTCACCGCCGAATATGAGAAAACCGTACTAGAAGAATGGCCGTTGAAAACCGCACTATTTTTGATTTTGCAAGACCGTCACTCTAGGCTTTGGGGTCTAGTATCACAAGGCCAACGGTTGACGCTAACAACTTTGAGATCCAATCTCATGTGATCCACATGATCCAGTTATCATGCACTTTCCATGGATTACCAGATGTGGATCCACATGCCCACATTGTAAATTTCCTTGAAATTTGTAACACTTTCAAACTGAACGGAGTGTCGAATGACGCAATTCGCCTCCGAATGTTTCCCTTTTCCTTAAGGGAACGAGCTAAGACATGGCTAAACTCTCTTCCTACCGGGTCAATCACTACATGGGATGATCTAGCTTAGAAATTCCTATCGAAATACTTCTCGCCAGCTAAAACTGCTAAACTAAGAAATGATATCACCACTTTCACTCAGGATGATGGTGAATCGCTATATGAGGCATGGGAACGCTTTAAGAACATGTTAAGGAAATGTCATCACCATGGGCTAGAATTTTGGTTACAAGTATCATCATTCTACAATGGGTTGCATAATCAAGCTAGTCAGACACTCGACGCTACTGCAGGTGGTATTTTTAGAAACAAGAGGCCACAAGAAGCTTACAACCTAATTTAGGAAATAGCTAAGAAGAGCTATCAATGGTACAGTATAAGAAACACCAGGGGAGCCAGGCAAGGAGTTCATTCTGTCGATACTGTCACATCACTTTCTGCTCAAGTAGACGCCCTCACCACTCGACTCAATCAACTTAGTAAGGGCAAGAGCGCCGTTGAGGCTACTGAAGAAGTGAAGAGTATTGATGTGTGTTTTTATATGTAGATAAAAATATAAATATATATATATATCCTTGGCAACGACACCAAAAAATTGATGGTGTAGTTTTAGTAATAAATATATTATATTTGGAGCTACACAAAATCAAGTTTTAAATTTATAAATTAAAATGATAATTACTTCAACTAAATACACACACAATAGGCAAGTGTACCTATCACAACGTAGTAAAGTATGGGTAAGAACCAAGTATCGAACCATGGACACGGATCCCGTAATCAACCCTCGCTATTGTCTGAGTAGGATAATAAGTTGGAAAATGAGTTTTTTTAAAGGGAAAATAAACAGATAAGAAATGTAATTAGAAAGGTTATCCCGTTTAAGGTGTTACTCTAGTTGTTATCCCTTGTTAATTAATGATATATTTAAATTAAGGTTGGTCATAGTTACTAGTACTAACCCTTTCGATAGGGGAGTTTGTATTTCGTAACGGAATAGTGGATACGGTCGCCAACTGTTCCTTAATGAATACAACGGACCATAAACGGGGTCTCAAGTCCGTCGGTATCTCACAATTCATTATTCGGACTGATATTATCCCTGTGACTGAAGTACGTCTGGTCTTGTAACTTCCTTTGGAAAGCCGAAATGCGCAACTCCCTCTAGAGCTACTTTATGAACGCTAGGACCAAACAAATTATGTTCTTAAATAGTTGTCTTTACTTATAATATTATTTTAAATAAATAAGACTTTCATTCTCAAGACCAAGCCCCATGGCTCCCGCTAGAAGTCATCTTCAAGACGATACAAGAGAAGTAAAGAATTACCGACACAAACCGCTCGGTCTGTTTAGGGCTCAAACGGCCTGCTGAATACCCAAACCTCCAGTCAACCCATAATATTAAATCTATACTAACATGCCATGCTAGCACCAAGATTTGTATATAGACCGTACAAACATCCAATAAGCTTCCCAAACAAGAAGTCTTGCTTAAGTAACTCAAAAGATTTAAGATTATTAGATTAGTTTAGAGATCACTTATTCTTGTCTTTTTAAGATAACTGATAGTAAAGACTTTAAAAACAAAACATACTAAAAATACTTCATTAATTAATTAAAGTTCAACCAACTCGAGCAACACAAGAGAACTAGCCATGGATAACCATACAAGTGACTCTACTAACCCTTAGATAATGTGTGAAAGTGTTCCAACACCAAGGGAGAGTGGGTATAGGTTGTCTCTTGCTTGCTCGAACAAGAAGAATCGTTTCGTGTTACAAGACTTAGAAATAGAAAATAAACAAAGAAAAGATAAAACAGACCAAAACCGAGAGAGTTCCGACTCTTAGCAGAGCACTAAGGCCTTCACACCTCTTGGTAATGGACAACTAAACATTAAAATGAGCTTTCTATTTATAGGTTAATATTTTGGCAATGCACTGTCGTGCATTGGATTGCACGGGCGTGCGAAGTACCCATTTCTTTCACGTGCGGCATCTGGCAGCACAAGGGAGTACATGGACCCAGAATTGGGTTTGCACGACCGTGCACGGCAATGCACGGCTGTGCTTTCTCCTTGTCTCGTCCCTGTTGACTTTTTAATCTTCTGGTTTGACTTCCTGCGTCCGGTTTCGTTCAATTAGCCCATAAATGCTGATTTTACCCTGATTTTGAGTGTTTTCTTCATGTTTTTGTAAATCCGGGTCAATTATCCTATCGGAACACAAATGAGTGGATTAGGCATCAATTATTATCATATTATCTCTAATTGTGATGATTTCAGGGATAATTATGCGGGTAAAACATGTATAATTTACGTCATATCAAGTATCACCACTAATACCGAGCAGGTTGACTTTATCGGAACAAATCTCCTACAAAACAACCCCTATAGTAATACCTACAATCCTGTGTAACATCCCAAAAATAAAACGACAGTTATAATAACGGAATCAACGAACGAGGCATGACGGGCCGGGCCGGATGGACTGGTGGGTTTAAAGGGGAGCCCCCTACAAATAGCCAAGGTCACCACCCATTTCTCTCATTTGCAACATCTAGAGAGAGAAAGTTGGCGGATCAACCCAAGATTGAAGAAGTGAGTAGCTCCAGAGCTTGGGAGAAGAACCTCCGGATCAGAAGATCGATATAGGTAACGATCTAGCCTAGATCTGAGTTTTTGTTTGTTTTGGGGTTTTTCGGGTTTTGGAAGAAAATGTGACGTTTTTACGGTTGAAACTGGAAGAAAAACATAGTTTTGAATTCCTTAATGAAAAGCAAACGTTTTGAATGTAAACAAGTTCGGGATCTTGACGTGATCAGACCCGAAGGCGAAAGTCAGGGTTTTTGCGGAGAAGCATATCCTGCGTACTTATCAGGTACACAGGAAGAGGGTCCTGCATACTTATCAAGTACGCAGGAAGAGGGTCATGCGTACTTATCAAGTACGCATGAAGAGGATCATGCGTACTTATCAAGTACGCATGAAGCGAGGTTTGCGCACTTATTAAGTACGCAAGAGCAAGGCCCTGCACACTTGCTAAGTGCACATGCATCAGGTTGTTTAGGTAAAGTCAGTATGTTTAGAAGGTTAAACCCTTAGAGTCGGGGGTTGGTCTGATGTGTATTTAACTAATCAATTCAGATCGGAAGTGACGTTGTGGGACCTTTGTTTAGGAAAACCCAGATTAGCTTATCAGGTGAGTTCTAGAAGCCCTCTTTTAAGTGTTTTATATAATGTTTTCGGGCTGGTGTGCATACATACGAAATGATGTTTTACGAAATGATGTTTATGAAACTATGTTTACGAAATGAAATGATTTGGAATGAACGGTTCATGGAAAGAAAGTTTTATGAATGGAATGTTTACGAACAGAATGTTTATAAAGAAATGGTTTAAAATGAAGGAAAAGGGTTTTGAAAATGGATGAAAAGTTTTATGAAAAGAAAAGAAAAGGGCAAAGGTTTTAAAGAAGTCATTACAAATCTAATCTTTCGAATGAAAGGAATTGATGAATGAAGTCTGGGAATGTAATTCCCAGCCTTGTGGTAGATTATGGACAGCGAACCATAGTTGCCATAAGAACAACAGGGGCAGTGTCTTTGTGGCATGTCAATGGTTTTGATGTTGTACAACTGGTATGGGAGTAACGACGGTTACTCAGGGGTTAACGTGACCCTATTGAGGTTAAATTATGATCCGACGGTGTTATGGCCATGATCCATAGCCGTCGATGGAAGTATTTGGTTTATGGATAGGAGAGCCATAGGGGCAACTAAAGGGGTATTGTCGGTCCTCGTGCAGTTAAGCCTTGGGGGCAATACAAAAGGGAATTGATGGAATGTATTGTATTGTCGGTCTTCGTGCAGTTAAGCCTTAGGGGCAATACAATACTAGGTGATGGAACGAATGGTAACACAGATTTAGATAGTAATGTATGACTTAAATGAATGTTAAATGTTTTAATCGAACGATCCGTTCAACGGTGTTCATGATGATGATAAATGTTTGAATGTTTTTAATGAGGAACGAAAGGCCCTGTTTTCTTATACAAGATGTTAAACCCTAATGAATTATTAAATGATGAACCATTTTATAAATTGAATGAAAAACTAGAACTCACCAGCGTAGCACATTCAGGTTAAGGCAGGTATGGATGATGGTCGGTGATGATCGGCAAGCGAGAAGAGTTACCCGGTGGATCTTGAAGACTGACATCCCGTTATGATTAGTTTATGTTATGTTTATGTATTAGACTATGTTACGCTTATGCATGTTGAACGATGTTATGAGTATGTTTTAATGAAATTTTCCACTGCGTTATTTGATATTCAAGTTTAATAATTGTTTGTGAATGAGTAAATCCAATAAGTGAGGCCTCCGGGTTTGGGGCCTTACAAGTTGGTATCAGAGCAATAGTTTGAGAGATTCAGACACTACTAGTGTCTGAACTTAAACTGTGAATGGGACTGAAAGCGGATGCCAGTACGGGTAACTCGAGCCACAACATCAGGTATGAAGGTAGTATATATTTACATGTATAGTATGTCTTAGAAAGGGTTAGGTATGGACTTGTGTTCTGATGAAATCACAAAGGTGGTCAAATAGAAATCGAAAGGTAGTGTAATGGTTAAATGCAAATGGCCAGTGTATATTAACATCTTACAGTGCTTGTTGAATTTTATTTGTTAACTAGCGTGATGACATTGGATTCCTTGTCTTATAGAACGAAATGGCGGAACGAAATGGCAGGACGAAAGAGAGGAAGGCGTGGTGGGGGCCGTATCGGTGGTCGTACCGGTGGTCGTAACGGTGGGCGTGGCAGAACCCCTGCACGCCAAGAGTATAGTGAAGAAGGAAGTGTTCACACTGAACCGGCGATTAGTGTGCATGGAACTGAGCAGACACAGGTTGAAGAAAAACCTTTCACTTTTGAACCACAAGTGAGAGCAGCTATAGCTCGAGAGTTCACTGAGTTAATGAAGGTTTCCTTGCCAGGACTGTTGGCAGAAGCATTAAAGAAGGTTAATGAGATGGGTGGGTCTAACATGGCGGTTGATACCCCGAACACGGAGGCAATCAACGCACCGCTTAACCTTGGTTGCGACTATAAGTCCTTTAAGGCATGTGACCCGCCGGTCTTGACTGGAAAGAAAGACGCGGTAGCTACGTTTGATTGGGTGATTCGTATGGAGGCTGCCATTCGTCTGAGCGAATGTCGAACGGATCAAGTTGTGAAATTTGCTGCTAACTCCTTGAGAGAGGAAGCATCCCATTGGTGGGAAGGTGTACGTCAAGCAAAAGGGAGCGAGGTTGTGGATGCAATGATGTGGGCTGATTTGAAAACCTTGGTGATCAAGAATTTCTGCCCAAGGAACGAGATTGAGAAGGTAGAGAGGAAATTTCTGGGTTTGAAGGCCGGGAGCATGACGCACCGGCAGTACACAACCCAATTCAATGAACTGGCACGTCTGGTGCCACATCTTGTCACGACTGAGGAAAGAAAGATTGCATGCTACATTCAAGGACTGCTGGACCAGGTCCGCACCTATGTTAAGGCAAACGCCCCTACTACCTATGATTCAGTAGTAGAACTAAGCGGCGTGGTATTTGATGATCTGGCGCTAAATGTCGTTGCCATTGAAGAGCCTAAGAAGAAGCTGAGTTTTCCCGCTAAGAGATCGGGTGGGAAGTTGTTTGGGGCTCAGGAAAAACAGGCAATGGTAGGCGAGACGGCAGTCTGTGGAAGATGTGGGGTAAGACATGCGGTAAATGTCGGTTAGGGTCAAATCTATGCTTTAAATGCAGCAAAACCGGACACTACGCACGTGAATGTCCCCAGCTATTCAAATGCTACAACTGTAGGGAGAGTGGTCATATGAGTCGGGAATGCACCAAGCCCAGAAAGGGTGAAGCCGGGAAAAGGAAAGGCCCGGAGAAGAAAGAAGAGAGGCCCCGAGCAAACACTCGTGCGTACGTGCTGACGCAAGACCAAGCCAAGGCAGACCCCGATGTGGCGTCAGGTACGTTCATCCTTGACAACACTTTTGTTTCTGTGTTATTTGATTCGGGTGCCAGTAAGAGTTTTATATCTGTGACTTTTTGTAAACGAATGAAGTGCATTGTAGTCAGCTAGAAAGGGCTTTTAGCGTAGAAACCGCTGAGGGTAGAACTACAAGAGTGACCGATGTAGTTGACAACTCCACGATAAAGATAGAAGGTCATAGGTTCCCTGTCAGATTGTTTGTTATGGTTTTGGGAGGGTTTGATGTCGTGTTAGGTATGGATTGGTTAACTGCCAATGAAGCACAAATCATATGCAAATGAAAGATAATCCGACTCAAGGCTTCGGATGGTAGCAAAGTCGAGTTTTTGAAGATCGTGACGCCCCGATGCCAAACGTCATCTCGATGATTAAGGCAACAAATTACTTGAGGCGCGGATGCGAGGCTTACCTGGTGTACGTAATTGACAAGTGTAAGGAAGTGAAGGAACTAGACGATGTACCATTGGTACGCGAGTACCCGGAGGTGTTTCTAGAGGATTTGCCTGGGATACCACCCGACAGAGAGATTGAATTTTGAAACGACTTAGTACCAGATGCCAATGAAGCTCAAGCCAACAATGACGTGGTCAATGGTACGTTCCTAGTTAATGGTCAATATGCCTCCATTTTATTTGATACCGGTGCCGATAAAAGTTTTGTGTCACTTAATTTTGAACCCTTACGTGCAAAGACACGATCCCAATTAGAGAAAACCTTCACCGTCGAAGTAGCAAATGGTGACTCACTTACAATTGACTATGTTATTCATGACTTCTCTCAAGAACTTAATGATTATACATTTCCAATCAACCTTGTACCAATGCCACTAGGAAGTTTTGATATCATCATAGGCATGGATTGGCTATCAAATCATCATGCCGAAGTCAACTGTTTCGAGAAGTGCATCCGAATACCTCTAGCGTCGGGAGAAACGTTAAGGGTCTTTGGTGAAAAGCCTTGCAAAGGACTCAAGTTAATGTCATGCATTACCGCCCAAAAGTATTTACGAAAGAAGTATGTAGCCTTCTTAGCTCATGTTGTTCAAAAGGATGTCAAAGAGAAAAGTATCCAAGACATTCCCATCATTCGGGATTTTCCCGAAGTATTTCCTGAAGATCTATCCGGTCTTCCACCCGTTCGGCAAGTAGAATTTCGCATTGACCTCGTACCCGGAGCTAACCCAGTGGCTAGAGCTCCATACCGTCTTGCACCTTCTGAAATGCAAGAACTTGCAAGTCAACTCCAAGAGCTCTCCGACAAGGGCTTCATTCGTCCAAGTCATTCACCGTGGGGTGCACCCGTCTTATTCGTCAAGAAGAAGGATGGATCATTCTGCATGTGTATTGACTACCGCGAACTCAACAAGCTTACTATCAAAAACCGTTATCCCTTGCCTAGAATTGATGATCTCTTCGATCAACTTCAAGGTTTGACTTGCTTCTCAAAGATTGATCTTCGATCTGGTTATCACCAACTCCGTGTACAAGAGGAAGATATTCCAAAGACTGCTTTCCGAACAAGGTATGGTCATTACGAGTTCATGGTCATGCCTTTTGGACTAACCAATGCATCCGCGGTCTTCATGGACCTCAACAGTTGTGTGTGTAAACTGTACCTTGATAAATTTGTGATCGTCTTCATTGACGATATCTTAATATACTCCAAGACTAAAGCCGACCATGAGCAACACCTTAGACTGGTTTTGGACCTCTTGAGGAAGGAACAACTATATGCCAAATTCTCCTTGTGAATTTTGGCTAAAGGAAGTTCAATTTCTTGGTCATATCGTCAACGACAAGGGAATTCATGTTGACCCTGCTAAGATCGAAGCGGTTAAGAATTGGAATGCCCCTAAGACCCCCACCGAAGTTCGTTCATTTCTTGGTCTAGCAGGATATTATCGTCGCTTCATCTCAAATTTCTCTAAGATTGTTGTCCCTCTTCGCTTTAACCCACAAGGGTAAACCTTATGAATGGGGACCAAAACAAGAAGAAGCTTTCCAAACTCTCAAGCAAAAGTTGTGCAATGCTCCTATTTTGACTCTCCCTGATGGGAATGAAGATCTAGTTGTCTACTGTGATGCTTTCAACCAAGGTCTCGGTTGTGTCCTCATGCAACGAGGCAAAGTAATCGCTTATTCATCAAGGCAACTTAAGATTCATGAGAATAATTATACGACGCACGACCTCGAGTTGGGTGCGGTCGTATTCGCATTAAAAATTTGGAGACATTACCTCTATGGCACAAAATGTGTGGTGTTCACCGACCACAAAAGTCTCCAACACATTTTCAACCAAAAAGAACTCAATATGAGGCAACGACGTTGGGTTGAACTCCTTAACGACTATGACTGCGAGATTCGTTACCATCCCGGCAAAGCGAATGTTGTAGCCGACGCTTTGAGTCGAAAGGACCATGTCATGCTTCAATGCGTCTGAATTCAAACCGACATTCAAAATCGCATCTTAGAAGCTCAACACGTCTCAGTCACCGAGGGTAACATGTATGAGGAAATGTCGTGTGGTGTTGAACTCCAGCTTGAACCGAAACCCAATGGCTTACTTTATTACTTGAACTGTATTTGGGTTCCCGATTACGATGATCTCCGTGCATTTCTTATGAACGAGTCTCACAAGACTCGTTATTCTATTCATTCTGGTGCGGATAAAATGTACCAAGATCTTCACCAACAATATTGGTGGCCCGGTATGAAGAAAGACATTGCTCTCTATGTTGCCAAATGTTTAACTTGCTCCAAAGTCAAAGCCGAACACCAACGTCCTTCCTGTTTACTTGAACAACCGGAAATTCTCGTGTAGAAATGGGAGAATTTAGCTATGGACTTCATTACCAAACTCCCTCATACCTCAAGTGCTTATGATAGCATTTGGGTGATCATTGACGGCCTCACCAAATCTACTCATTTCTTGCCTATCCGTGAAGACTATCGGGTTGAGAAATTGGCCCGAATTTACATTGATGAAGTTGTGAGCCGTCACGGTGTTCCATTAAACATAATCTCCGATAGAGATGCTCGGTTCAACTCCCGTTTCTGGCAATCTCTCCAAACTGCTCTTGGCACATGATTGAATTTGAGCACGGCTTACCATCCCCAAACTGAAGGTTAGACCGAGCGTACAATTCAAACTCTGGAGGACATGCTTAGAGAATGCGTAATTGATTTTGGTGGCAATTGGGATTCACATTTATCCCTAATTGAGTTCTCTTACAACAATAGCTACCACACAAGTATCAACAAGGCTCCATTTGAAGCTCTCTACGGTCGCAAGTGTCATTCTCCTATCTGTTGGAACGAGATTGGTGAAGCACAAATCACCGGTCCCGAGCTAATTCAAGAAACCTCCAACAAGATTATCCAAATCCGTGACATGAGTTATGCCGACAAACGACGAAAACCCTTGGAATTCCAAGTCGGTGACCTTGTTCTTCTAAAGGTGTCTCCGTGGAAGGGTGTAATCCGCTTTGGAAAGAAAGGCAAGTTAGCACCTCGCTATGTGGGTCCATTCAAGATCCTCGAAAGGATTGGGAAAGTGGCTTACAAACTCGACTTACCTCCATCACTTAGCAATGTGTATCCTACTTTTCACGTGTCTAATCTAAATAAATGTCTTGCTGATGGGAATCTTCACATACCTCTTGACGACGTGCACATTGACTAAACGATGCAATTCGTTGAGAGACTAGTGGAAATCATGGATCGTCAGGTCAAGCAGCTCAAGCGAAGCCGTATTCCTATTGTCAAAGTTCGTTGGGAATCTAAACGTGGTCCTGAATTCACTTGGGAACGAGAGGACCAAATGAAGCTCAAGTACCCCTATCTCTTCACTGATGCCGTCGCCTCCACTAGCTAAATTTCGGGACGAAATTCCCTCAACATGGGGATACTGTAACATTTCAGATTTTCATTATCTGTATTTCAGTTCAATGTGATACATTTCAAACCCAATTCTAGTACACTGACTTGTTCTATTCGTACCAACAATTAAATACAATGTTCCAATGCAAATCCGCAAATATTACACGGGTATATCCTATTAAAATTCTAAATAAGTTTATACTTATATTAATTTATCAAAACTGAAATTTGCAAGGACTGATTTTATAAATTAACAAGAAACCCTAATAGGCACGGTTGCGCCTCGTTCTGGCAAGGTTGCGCCAAGTGCCTTGGCACGGTCGCACACCTTGCTTTGGAACGGTCGCGCCCGGTGCCTTGGCACGGTCGCGCCTCATATGGGACGGTCGCGCCTCTCATCAGTTAAAACATAAATGTAGCCTTTAATCACAGGGACGTTCGAATTCGTAACCATTACACACGTTACTACTATTAACGAGCACAATTAAGTTTTCAATCACCGTAATTACAACAAATAAATCCAATTAAGTCGATTCCTCTCAAAACCGTCAAATTCTTTCATGAGACCAACAATTCCTCCATTCTGATTTGCAATTCCCCCAAGCAAATGCATCATCGACCCTCTCTGAAGCTCCTGAGAACATTGAGGCAGCCGGAGTTGCAGCAAAAGGCACGGGAAATCAAACCCGTCGTCGCCGGAACTCGCCTATACCGTACGCTATCGATTCATCGTATTTTCGGGTAATTGAAACCTCATACACATTCGATTTAGTCTATAGATCTGAAGCCCCAACTCAATTGGGGCTTACAATATGGAAATTAACACGAACCCGAATCTATGTTTCATTCAAAAATGGTTTAATCGAATCCGGTTCTGGACATGTTTTAAATACAATCAATCTATACCAATAGACTCGTAATAATCTAATGGATGAAAGCCTTATGATTTCCAACATTAACATCAAAAGATTTAAGCAATTCGTTTCTGTTTTGGAACAGACACGGTCGCGCTAATCTCCTAGCGCGGTCGTGCCTCATGGAGACACGGTCGTGCCAATCCAAGCGCGGTCGTGCCTCACAATCAGACGCGGTCGTACCCCTTGGCTAGACTTAGTCGTGCCTCAGAACCCTAGACACGGTCGTGCCTGGACCAGACACGGTCATGCATAGTGAACAGCTTAGTTATGTCTTCTGTTTGATCTACACGGTCGCGCCCTGACTAGCACGGTCGCGCCCGTGGTCCTGGCACGATCGTGCCTTGTCCCAAGCACGGTCGTGTGTGTGAGAAAATCTTGGCAGAATACCAAAATTTATATTTTAAAATCAATAAGCATTCCAAATGAATTTTCAAATAAAAATAATTGATTTTATAAAGATTTATATTAACCTTATTTAAAAAGATCAAATGCCTATTTCTAAAATAAATAGAAGTTGTACATGTAAATCTACAAAATTATATTTACACATATTTATAAAAATAGATTAACAAAAGTTAATTATTAAATTATAATTAATATAAAATACCTGATGCATTTTTATAACTAAAAGACTAGGTTACATATTTTATAAATAAATAAATAAGGTAAAAGTTATTTATTTAGTTTATATTTAAGAATTATTTATTTAAGTTATACTTAATTACCCTTAATACATATATTATTTTTATAACTAAGTAAATAAATAATAATTTTGTAATTTATTTATTTAGTTATTCAAACTCAAACTTCGATCAAAATGTTCTAAAATATCTATTTCAAACCTTTCATTTTATGCAATACCTTTAAGAACAAACCATTAACTTTATACACACGTCCAATTCAACCATAGACTTAGACATAGACTATTGTGCACACTATTAATTCAATATACATATTACACTATAGGTTAACGTTGTGCATTACAAG
This sequence comes from Smallanthus sonchifolius, assembly GCA_023525975.1. Classification (NCBI taxonomy): domain Eukaryota; kingdom Viridiplantae; phylum Streptophyta; class Magnoliopsida; order Asterales; family Asteraceae; genus Smallanthus; species Smallanthus sonchifolius. Next base: position 28,679,309 of record CM042031.1, read on the forward strand.
GATCTCGTTACTATCTAGTCAATTATAGAGCTCGTAAAGTCCCTTGGAACAAACACATTATATAACCATTAGCTATGGACTTAGCCTGGGATTCTATGGATAGTACTATTGGGATTGACACCCCCGGTCATGATTAGTCGCGCTAACCTTGGGTCCACATGGTTAATTGACTGCATATTGTCTTACCACATGCTCGTGAGGAATTAGGGAGCGGCATACACTGTTGTCATGGTTTGGTTATGACTCATGCATGAACATAATATTTTAAGCCTAGCTAGCATACGAATGAAACAACAATACTTGTTTTTTTATCATATACACTTAGAACTATTTGCGTACAATTGGATATATTTTCATTGCGAAAATTACGCGTTTTATGACTATGAAGTCATCATTTGTTTTCATTGGGAAAACGACTCATTTTATGACTATGAGTTCATCACATGTTTTCGAGGAAAACAGTTTCATAATATGGCCATGTACACCTTTTCAATGTTTTCACTTTATGTCTCTGAAGTCATCACATGTTTTCGAGGAAAATGGTTTTATATTACGGCCATGTACACGATATCAATGTTTTCAAGAAAACTGCTTTATATTGAGACAACTAAATCTGCAAACTCACCAACATTTGTGTTGACATTTTCAAGTATGTTTTTTAGGTAACACATAGCTATGGCACGGTTGGAATAGGTTAGCCACTTAGATTAAACCCAAGAAGCCGAAGAAGCGTGATTCTTAAACCTCAAAACGGTTTAACCTATATGGTTAGGACAATGTACTAGCTCATTTTAGTTCTTGTAATGGTGTTCAATACTTTAGATAACTTCATTATGCTTCCACTATTGTGTAATGTACCAATCGTTACAACCTCATTTTATTTCTTTACTTATAAAGTAACTCAATTTGGGAGTGTGACATAATGGATGCTTTAATTATGATGAAATAATATTATCACTCATTAATAGATGATCATGTTCTTATGAACAACCGCGTCAGCCCAAGCGTATAATCCGTCGCTGGCCGGGGTGTGACAGATTGGTATCAGAGCTATGGTTATAGGGAATTAGGTTATTAGACACACATGACCTAGACTATAACCTAGGAGTCCCAAACATGAGTTTAGCTCGTGTCTTTTACTAGGAACTCCACTCTATACTCATTATACACATACTTACACCTACTTACCTATCTACATCTACCTATTTCTATCTACGTAGTGTAAATACCTGAACTGCAGTATTCAAGAGACTATATGAAACAATTTGAACCTACATGGGTTACTTGAAACATATCATTAGTCTATAATCTATAACCTTAGGATACCTTTGTGTAATTATCCTACATATTATCTAATGTATTACATTGCATGATACAATACTAATTATATTATGTGCTATGTTACTTGATAACCTACATGTTTACAAAAACTACTACCCATGTGATACCTTCTTTACTACACTATTTGAATTGTCTGCACCATACATATTTGATATCACTAAATGCTATCCTAAGTTTTGCCACACACTTATACACTTTCATCTTTACACATCATCATTAATCACCTATGGAAAGATTCAAACTCTTAGGCCCAATGCTTATTAAAATTATAAAATCCCGTCAAAGTCTTGGGTTCTGAAAATTAGTAGAGAACATGTGCAATCTGGAAGGGTAAATGCCTGTACTTTGGGTCTTCTGTCTAGGAAAGCATTTCATATAAATCCAAATCAACCGAAGGATCCGTATGCTTTCCTAGGAATTCCCAAAGTGAGTGTTCACTTATAGGCTAAAGCATGTCTTCTTGAAAGTATACGAACCTGAATCACTTTGATTTGTCACATCATCCATTTGGTTATATGCCAGATGAAGGCAATCTAAACATCATTCGCTTAATTATAATAATTTGGTACACAAGTCTAAACCTCCTATTTGATCCTTACACTTAATCATATTTAAGTCAACTATACCCCTTCATCCTTATGCCTTGGGGATTTTTATCACCCTTATTATCATTTGCAAGTAATTAAAACACTTAGACCTTACCCCTCAAGGAAGGGAAGCTGCTTGAATAGGTGAAGCACACCATGGAGCCACAAGACACAATCCTTAATGATTCTCACCATAACCATGAGTTCAAATAATAATGCTAACGGTACATGATGGCTGGAAGAGTGAGTGTAAGTCCATGGAAGATTCTGACTAAGGAAAGACTGAGTACTTCGGTGTGTCCCTTGTGACCCATCTCTCTTTCCTAGGAATCCTTTTCGTGGGTACACTACTTATAGGTCAAGTGTTACTCCCGGTATATTATTATAAGAACTAGGTGTTATGATTAGTCAAGTATTAAACTCATGAAAAACTTACCATTACACTTACGATCTTTTCGTGCTATACATGGCCTTTTACCCTCCCCACTCCCCTGGAAAATCACCCCGAAGCAGAGTCAACACAAGAGGAAGACTTTGGGTCCCCGTCACCAGACAACCAATCACCGGCATGACTAGCTGCCACATCCATGTTTGACCGCAGGGCAGATGGGCTTAGGAGTAGGCTTGAGACTCCGAGCAGCTGAATCATCACCTCAGCGAGACCCTTATCTAGTACCCAATCTATACCGTCCAGACCCAAGAGTAGGAAAAGCCAAGGAACCTACCAGCGCCTTAGGAGTTCCAGCTGATACCGCTCACCTATAGGTAAGGACCACAGAATTTCTGAGGCAAGGAATGGAGGCAAGGGAATACTTAATGCACATACAGAAATAACTGGGGCTGAAACCTGGTTTGCAATATGAATAACCACAACGACGTTCATCTTGGTGCTCATCTGCTTCCTGGTGGAAAGCTATCTGAGATGTTAGCCATATATTCTATTTCGCATTTCTTAATACTTAAATTGAAACCCATATCCTGTACCCAAATGTAAATGTCATTATCCTTAATGATTGACATCTAAACCTTCTTTGTAAACTATTTATGTTATTATTTCCTGATTTGACTAATGTAGTTATTTTGTTCAAATAAAACCTTTATCAAACCCTTGGTTTATAAATTTTATCTAGATTATAAATTATTTACAAACCCCTTTACCTTGCGAAGGAACTTAATGCAATATGTTTTATAAAAACATTATCTCATTATCTTAGTTAATAATTACATGTGACTCGATCAATTACTTCAATACGACCTCTTAATTCGTTACTTGGCCCGATTACGAACTAATCTGACCATTATTTTCTTTCGATAACTTAATAAATAGAAAGGTTGTATTTACCCAATTACCTAGTTATTCAACCTATTACTTTCACTTATTAATTTACAAACAAGGATAAATTTCAATTACTTGTCATTTACAAACAAAAAGCTTAAACCAATCATTCGTGTGCGTATTATTCTAAATACCTATAGAACTTTCTCATCACCTTGCACCTTCGAAAATGTATGAACTTACTAGCCACTTCGAAAAGATGAATCCTTTCACACAGGCGTTAACCATCCATCAACAAAGTTGAAAAAGTTGAAACCCAACTACCTACATTATACAACACGCTTGAAACCCAACTACCTACAAGATTCGATAGTTTACATTACTCATGAGGTTCAATCATTTACATATGAACGTTCATAATATGCCTGAGACTAAATTGTTTACATTATACACGCAACTTGATTGTTCACGTTATACATGAAACTTGGTTGTATACAATATACATGATTATTTACATTATACATGAAACTTGATCTCTTGCAATATACATGATGCTAGATTGATCACATTATAGACGGAACTTGATTACTTGCAATATGCATGATACTAGATTGTTCACACGATACATGATACATGGTTATTTACATTATAATACTAGATTATTTACGCTATAGATGAAACTTGAGTGCCTACATTACATACGAAACTAGACCGTTTACATTGTTCACAATTGATTGTCCACTATATACATGAGGCATGATCATTCACCTTATCCATGAAAATTGATAGCTATAAACTTTGACCTACTCGGAGTTTGACGTATTCTTGTTCAAACATGAGGGAGCTATAAACTTTGAGTTACTCGGGGTTTGACGTATTCTTGTTCAGACATGAGAGAACTATCAACTTTATGGGTAATCTGGAGGGATATGCCATTTACTCAGGACACCCAAGTATGGGGTTGTGCCACATTGTTAGCCTTTACTTCCTGGCTGACTTTACCATCTAGAGACACAGTCACTTATTAACAATTGATACATGAAAGCAATAATACACTAAATGTTTTTGGGTGTTTCCCCTCTGTACCCACGCACAATAGAATGACCTATACGGACCATACGACGATTTGAGTAATTACGGGTGCACATGTAATTATAAAAGTCTGCGCATGGAAAACATAGTAAATTATGTCGTGTGTGATGACATAAAACCTACGGTGATATACAGTAACGAAAATAATGGGATATGATAAAGGCATAGTGGATATACCGCTGATATATCCTATATATAAGTGCTCCTATCATATTTTCAGAAGTAACGTTGTCCGAATCACGTAGGGTTTCCTATTATTTTGACCAATCCTTATCCAGTTACATTACTTGAACATCTTAGATTACATCCTAAACAAGTTTAGATCTTAAAATTCCCATCATCCTCATTACAAGTGATGCATCCCATCATTTGAGTCCAAAATCATTCCAGGACAATCTTCTCCTTATTTTCACTTAAACAAAATCCACTACCACCATCCATACCTAAAACGATAACCTGACCTGAACCTTATCATCAACCATACTCCCAAAATCGACAAGCAAAACTAGTTGAGAATCCAAACACACAACTATTTTCCTGAACACCCCTCCTAAATAATTTCGGGACGAAATTACCTAAAGTAGGGGAGACTGTAATCCCCAAGAATTTTCGGTCTATATTTTTATTTTTTCGGCACTTGAAATTTCATCATTTTATGTTTTGCATTTATCCTACATATCCATTACATCTCAGGAGTATACACACATACATACATTGGGTACAATTATTCAAATTCAAAAATAATAAATATTTATATTAGGGATTATATAATTGTTATCATTAAATATATATATATATATATATATATAGGGTCATTTCAAAAGTTTACATACATACACATTAAATTCTCTAAATAAAATTAGGGTAATAAAAGTTATATTAATTAATTACCAATAAAAATAATTTCTAAATAGAATTAAATCTATTTTGCAAGTTACATTTTTTTTTCTCTCTTACATTTATAACATTTAATTATAACCTAATGATTTATTAGATTTTATAAAAAATTATAAGATTTAAAGATTTTATATTTTATAAAAGTCTAGGGTTTAAATTGTAATTCCTGAAAATTTGATTTCAATTAAAAACAAGTTTGTACATAAAATAATGACATCCAGAAACTTGGAGGACCTGTTCTGCCAATTCGCAATCTTCCTCCTTCCCAAATCAGTCACATGTTCGAGACTCGTAACCCCCGGTTTCGGCCACCTTTATCCCAAACTCAGTACTGAAGTATTTTCGTGCAAATTTGATAACGGCATTACGATTAAACACATCAATTGACCCACTCTCTGCAATTAATTTCATTTTTACAAAAAAATTGATGCTCAATTAGTAATCGAAAACCCACTATCAATCCTTTAATGGATCGATCAATGCAGTACTAATTAACTATAAATAGAGGCTAGTAATCATTTGTGAAACATAATACAAACTACTCGCACCTCTACGGCGTCACCCTCAGGCCATGGCATAAGCCCTAGTCTAAAGGTTAGTGTATTGTGTGCGTGTGACCCGGTATGTGGCGCGGGTTCGAGTCCCGGCCACCCGTTTTATTTAGATTTAATTTCTTTTATCATTTTAAACACATTATCTCATGTGTACAAATTGCAAATTTATTTTTATAATTACATAAATAAATGTTTTAAACTATATAAACACTGAAAATATAAATTAATGTTTTTAACTATTTAATTTTATTAAAAACCGATATAAAGCATTATAAATTCTTAAATGAATAATTTATGGACAAATTAATGATGTTATATTTATTTATACATTATTAGTGTTATTACACAAATCTTAATTAAAATGTTTAGGCATTCTAAAATCATTTCAAGCTTATACATAATTATTTTTGTAAGAATAATTATTTAAAAATACTTTTAAACTTATAAATACTCAAATAATTATTTTATACAAAGATCCATTAAATCTATTTAAAAACCTATTTAGTCTTTATAATTCATTTATTAATTGATTAACTCATCAATTTATTTACATTTATTAATAAGATTAACTTATCACTTTATTATATTTACTAATAATCAATTATTTTAGTTACATTGATTAATAGCCTAAATAAACACTTTATTTACATAAAACTTATTTATTTAAAAACCTCTTCCAATTCATAATTTATTTATGAGTTACATTATAAATAAATCCATATGCATCATTTTAAACATACTACATTTCATGAATTTATTTATTATCTTTAGAATAATTTCATGAATTAAATTACTAAATGATTAACTAAATTGATTTTACAAACTATTTTTATTACCATTATTTCTATAGTAAGTCAAGAACTTATATTCCCTGCAAAACAACCAAGTACGTCCATCTTCAACCCAAACCCTACCAAACCCTAAAACCTTAGAATTTCTTTATCTTATTTATCATACTTTAAACTCTAGAGTACAATTATCTATGCATGTTGTTTGTGAGGAAACCATCACGAAGCCTATTCATCCATACTAATTCATACCGTCCTTAGCTTCAAATCAAGTGAGTTTACATAGCCCCTTTTTACTCTTTTTACTTTTGGGGTGAAACATGTTATTAACTATATTTCATACACAGTTCAATACCTTTGTTCTTATGCTTTGATCTTTATGCTTTATGTCTTAAACTACTTGGTGACCATTACATGTGTTCATGTCAGTACATTCATTAACTTGCAGCCCAAGCCTAAGGTAGTACCTTTTTTGATCATTTATAGGGGAATTCGATTCATTACTTAACACGAACCTTGGCGGGTTAGTGTATACATCTTACTACTTTTTCAAAAGGCAATCAGTTGGATTGCATAACTATTTTCATATTACATGGCTTTAATTGTACACATGGAATCCTTTATGTTTTCACATTTTTGCTTTAGACATGCTTTGAACATATTAAATTGTAAAACTAAACTTTTGTTTGATGTCAAAACCTATGTTACTTACCAACTACTTGTAGTTGACATTTACTCACATGTTTCAGGTGCACCAGTTTGAGGACACTAGATCATATAGGACTATGGACCTAGCTTTAATAAAGATTGAATTTAACTTGAGTTATGTTTGAACTCCTTGTTTTCCATTTCTATTTGTAACAGATGCTTTAATTATGATGAAATAATATTATCACTTATTAATACATGATCATGGGCTTATGAACAACCGCGTCAGCCCCGGCCTATTATCCGCCATCGGTCGGGTGTGACAAAGATGGTATGGTGGTTTACGGTGGATAACAGCGGTGATGTGGGTGGAAGCTCGTGACGGTGTAGATGGTGGTGTCTATGCGAGCTTCACGGAGGTGGTGATGGAGGCTGTTAACAGTGGTGGTGAGCTGTTATAGACTTGACGGTGGTGATGGGGGCTGTTAACGATGATGCTGACCAGGGCTGTTATGGCATGGCGATGGTGACAGTGGCAGCCGCGTGAAGTTGGTTAATGACGGTAAGATGGACTCGGGGAGAATGCTCACGGCGGGGATAGTGGTGGCTGTGCGGGTTTCACAGTGGTGGTTGTAGGAGCCTGAAGGTGGTGGTGGTGGTGTAACGATGGCAATGGATATGGAGGTTAGCTTCACGTGAATGGCGGTGAGCTTCACGGTGGGACGTACGGTAGTTAATGGCAGTCTATGTAAAGATAGTAATGGTGGTTAGAAATGGTGGTATGGTGACAAGGGAGGTGATGCAAGCTCACGGTAGGAGTGGTTAGAGGTGAACCATTGAGGCATTGGTGAGTATGTTTCATGGTAACATCGGTTAGTGGTGGTGTTTGTTAACAGTTACGGTGGTTTAACTAAAGGATAGTGATGGTGACAGCAGTGGGGAACGGTGGTGACTAGCTTCATGGTGGTGTTGTACGGATCCCATAGTGGAGATGGTGGTTGTTATATAAGCTTAACAGTGTTGACGATGGTGGTTAGTAGTTACATAATGGTTCACGGTGGCTCATATGAAGATGATAATGGTTTCACAGCAGGAGATGGATGGGAGTGTAACAAGGATTGACGACAAGGGGTTCCATTTAGTCAAGACCGGTGTGTTGAGACGAGTCCGTGGGCTTTCGAATCACCCGATTCAGAGTCTGTATGGTCGAGTTTCGAGTACGAAACCGGTTCATAATCTATACACCGTGTTGTGGATATACATTCTTAAACCCCTGATTGGCGACAGTTGAGTAAAATTCCGGAACGCAAGTTCCGACAAGAGCCGGGCCGACTGCCGACTGTCGACTGTCCGAGCCGACTGTCCACGCCGACTGTTGACTGTCCGGGCCGACTGTCGACTGTCTGGGCGACTGTGTGAGCCGATTGTCCGGGCCGAACGTTGATTATCCGGCCCGACTGTCAACTGACTGGGCTGACTGTCCGAGCCGACTGTTCGGTCAACTCTCCGACAAGACATAGGATCCTAGCGACATTTAGATGTGATTTGATGGTATTCGTGTGCTAACTTTAGTGCAGATCATTTAGCACTAGTTTTAGCTTATACATCCAGATTCAGGATAGTTCTCGACAGACCTGTGAGTTGTAAGAGGTCGACTCGGATTGTGCTTGCTGAAAGGTATAACGCTCATCAGGAATTAGAGAGGTGTAGTCATGACAACACAAGACTCTAGCAATGGAAAAGCAAGGAATGATCAACGTCTAAAGTCTAGGGTTGGGTTTAAAGGAAAGATAGTAAAATTTACTAGAAGATACGTAAAGGCTGTAAAAAGGGCTCATTGCTCGCTCAGTATGGCAAATCCACGCAATTTGTTGGAGAATTTGATGTTAAGTCCACCCATGAGCCACGCATAAGAGTAAAGTAGGTTATATCATTCAATATAACATCTGAGATGTTAGATTACAGAGAAGAAGAGGTAGTAGTGATTTGTAAACTCTAGTTGCAAGCAGGTCACGTATGGCATCGAATGTTCGCCAGCCTGAGGATCGACCTACAAATTTGAAAGAAGCCGAGAATACTACCTAGTCGCGAGATACTATAGTTAGTTGTGTTGTGAGATGCGACGAATTTCGAGGACGAAATTCTTATAAGGAGGGTAGACTTGTAACAACCCAAAATTTTCTTTTACTTAAAACATGAGGATTCGTTTAAAACAAAGGTTGTTAAAAATTGTAAATGTGGCACGATGATTGAACTACCCATTTAATTAAAAAGCCGGTAATACGATTCTTATAAAGAGGGAGGGGGAAAATGGAAATTCATTTAAACCTAATTCCCACCTCAAATTGATCTAGCTGCAAACATCCACTTTCGTTTTCCTCTCCTTCATCAACACGTCAAGTGCCATCCTAACCTCACTGCCACAGCTTGAGGACGAGGACCATGAGCACGTGTGAGCTGCTGCCACAGCTCCAGTAGCAGCAGTAAGTTAATTGTGATCGGGTACGGTGTCGGGATGGTAATGGCGTTGAATGGTAGCCTCGTGGTGGAGAAATGGAAGAGTGGAATTTGGTATGGTGGTTTACGGTGGATAACAACGGTGATGTGGGTTGGAGCTCGCGACGGTGGATATGGTGGTGTCTATGCGTGCTTCACGAAGGTGGTGATGGAGGCTGTTAATGGTGGTGGTGGGCTGTTACGGACTTGACGGTGGAGATGGGGGCTGTTAAAGATGATGGTGACCAGGGCTGTTATGGCGAGACGATGGGGACAATGGCAGCCGCGTTAAGGTGGTTAATGATGGTAAGAAGGACTCGGGCAGAATACTCACGATGGGGATAGTGGTGGTTGTGCGGGTTTCACGGTGGTGGTTGTAAGAGCTTGAAGGTGGTGGTGGTTGTGTAACGATGTCAATGGAGATGAAGGTAAGCTTCACAGGAATGGTGGTGAGCTTCACGGTGGTACGTACGGTAGTTAACGGTGGTCTATGTAAGGATGGTGATGGTGGTTTGAAATGGTGCTATGGTGACAAGGGAGGTGATGCAAGCTCACGGCTGGAGTGGTTGGAGGTGAGACATGGAGGCGATGGTGAGTATGTTTCACGGTAACATCGGTTAGTGGTGGCGTTTGTTAACAGTTACGGTGCTTTAACTAAAGGATAGTGATGGTGACAACAACGGGGAACGGTGGTGACGAGCTTCATGGTGGTGTTGTACGGATCCCACAGTGGAGATGGTTGTGGTTATATAAGCTTAACGGTGGTGACCATGGTGGTTAGTAGTCACATAATGGTTCACGATGGCTCACATGAAGATGAAAACGGTTTCACGGTAGGAGATGGATGGGAATGCGACAAGGATTGACGACAAGGGGTTCCGTTTAGTCAAGACCGGTGTGTCGACACGAGTCCGTGGGCTTTCGAATCACCCGATGCGGAGTCCGTATGGTCGAGTTTCGAGTATGATACGGGTTCATAAGCTAGACCCCGCGTTGTGGAGGCACATTCTTAAACCCCTGATTGGCGAATGTTAAGTAAAAGTCCGGAACGCAAGTTCCGGCAAGTGCCGGGGCCGACTGTTGACTGTCCAGGCCGACTGTCGACTGTCTGGGTCGACTGTCCGTGCCGACCGTCGATTATCCGGCCGACTGTATGAGCCGACTGTCCGACGATTGTTTGGTCGACTCTCCGACGGTACTTAGGATCTTAGCGACATTTAGATTAGTTTTGATAGTATTCGTGTGCTAACTTTCGTGCAGATCTTTTAACACTAGTTTTAGCTTATACATCCCGATTCAGGATAGTTGTCGACAGACAGGTGAGTTTTAGAGCCCTTCTTTAAATGTTTTAAATTATATTTCAGGCTGGTGTGCATACTTACAAAATGATGTTTACGAAAAGATGTTTACGAAATGATGTTTACGAAATGATGTTTACGAAACGATGTTTACAAAATGATGTTTACGATATGATGTTTATGAAATGTTTTGCCAAATGAAGTTTACGAAAGGTTCACGAATGAAATGATGTTTTATTTAATAAAACATACGAATGCTTGAGCTGAGATGAGGTAAACGTTTTATGAAAGTCACAAATGAACGAATCTGCCACGAGTTCCTATGGGAGCTAGGGTATGTATGTATATATGTATGGGCCTTACCCTAACGGGGGCCTTTGTGGCTGGCTAATGGTTGTACAACTGGTTGAGGATGGGGTGACGATGGTCACCCATGGGATTACCGAGATCCCGATGGAAGGTACTATTCCCAACGACGGAACCGTGCCCAAGGTACTGGTTGGTGTCGAAGGGCTTTGAGGTATTGGGCCTTAGGTTTCTCCGCCCGAAAGATAGTACGGTGTTGAAGGGCCTAGTGGTGGTGTGCCTCGAGATTTCTCTGCCAACGCACGATGTATGGAACTGACGGTTACGAGAAGGCGCGGATTCGGTTCATGTTGACTTATGTTATGATGCGATGTTACGATGTTATGATGATGTTATGTTATTGCATGTTTAAAGTACGCTTTGTTAAACAAATGTATGTTATGTTTTCGGCAAAATGTTTATGTTAAGGTTTTATGTAAATCTAGAACTCACTAGTGTAACTGACTTTTAGTATGCACATTCATGTTAGGGACAAGTATGGACGATTGACGGTGATGCTTGGCAAGCGAGAAGAGTTACCCGGTTGATCATTGATCGCGTGTCGAAGGCTAATAAAAAATTATATTAAAAACTACTATTTAGCTACTTGTACTATAGTACATAAAAGTAGGGTTGTCGAATCCACATGGAACTTGTGGAGAATACTATTTAGACTAAAACAATTCAATTGCCACTAAAGTTTAAAACTTTATTACTTCAAACACTAGGAACTATCAAAAACAATTAATTTGAGGTTGAGAAAACAATTTGAGAAAAAGGACCACTTCGGGTTTCAGATTCAGCAAATCACACGTTCAGTTTTAGTTTCAAATCAGATAGGAGGTTACATAGACATAACCTTGTTTAAATTGTTCAATCCAATTTCAATTTTATAAATCCTAGGACGCAGGCAAATTATTACCGATGCAAGAAAACCAATAAACGATGGCACATGTACAAACGTTAAACAAAATCAAACTGATAATAAATCAAACAGACAATTGAATCCAAAGAACTTAAAGGGTTCACAAAATTCAATCCAACACTGATAATCTACTAAAACTTGACGAGTACATGCATAAATCATTCTCCCGGAGGGATCACGAAGAGCTTAGCCGCTCATAATCGTAACAAATATCACAATATCTAATCTAGAACTTACAAGCATGAAAAATTAAGAACAATTGAGCTATGAATACTGAAAATCGCCCCTGAGAACTTCTGAAACGGCTGAAGTAAAAGATTTTTCGAGAACAGGAGACACAATTGACTGATAATTAGAATTAAGTTAATTTTCAGCAAAACAGGTTCTTCGCGTGCCGCGAAGCTTTCTGGCCGAGCCTTCGCGTACCGCGAAGGCCAAAATAGTCGTGCCCTCATTTTCCTTCTCTCGTGTACCATGAGAACTCCTCACTAATACTTTGCGTACTTCGAAGACTCCAATTTCCAAGAATTTTGGCTTTTTGACTTTGGTTGACTTCCTTGAATTTCCGTGCTTTGATGCCTTCTTGTTTATGACTCGTATCTCCCAGCTCAATAAGCACAATTACCCTGTAACACTCTAACTACAAAACACATATAAAACCGACTCGAAATACAAAATTAAACTATTAAAACTATACAAAAAGGACACATATATATGGGATATTTGACCCTACATCACATCCTCACACTTAACCTTTTGCGTCCCGAAAAAGAATTATGCAATGGAATCATAATCGGAAAACTTGCTTCACCCTTATAACTCAAAACATACTCACACGTTAATTGTAACAACCGGTATTTCGATCCGATTAAACCCATCCACCGACTCTAGAGCCCCCGATTATGTGATCTACTATCCTATTCATTACCAAGCAACAGGCTATCTATGGGTCTCACACTCAGAAACTACGACTCAGCCTACTCCCATCTCACGGTCATGTTTAGGCACGGGTTAAATTTTATAGATTTCCCACCACTATAAACACTAATTTAGAAGTTTTAAAAATCAGATGAATTACGGATCAATGGATGAATGATATGAGCTTTTATTAACTATGAATAAACCTTAACCATTAGTGTTTCAACCAAGTCAATATCTCAGAGGGTAACACACAAGCTTTAGTTTTTAAGCAATGAAGAACATAAACTCAATTAGAAGCGTTTCAACCAGGTCATCATCCCAGAAGGTAACATATAAGTCAAACTTAGTCATCTATGATTGATCACTAAAGAATCTGCCCATGGGCGTTTCAACCAAGCTTGTAACCCGGAAGGTAACACGTAGGCAGATCTTAAGCTTTCAATTTAATTAATTAAGGTTATGTAATGATGGTTTATGGAATGCAGGTGCCACCAACTTTCGACTTTATTCTCAAAAAAAGAAAGCGGTGTGCCAAATATTTTAAAAACTTATAAACTCTTGCTTATAGATGTACCTATCACCCTACATTAACAGTTTCAACCTTGCCGACACCCCTAAGATGAGAACCCACAAGATATCCTGAATTATTATTATTCATTTAAACCTAGATACACTATCAGGATATTTAAGCACTTAAGTCTGCTGGGCCTAACAAAACGTTACAACTTAGATGCATTTTCTATTTTATTATTTCAATTCAATTCACATAAGCATATTTCCAATTCTACCTATCATCTTCCATTTAGTTGCAACAATTCTAATCTAGGGACATTTTTAGAAATTTTTAAATTTTTATGGATTTTTTATTTTATGACTCAAACACAGACTCAAAATATAGACCTGGACTAAGGTCTCCCCTCCCCACACTTGAACTCTACATTGCCCTCAATGTAGGAACAACGACACTAAAATGAAAAAAAAATACAAAAATAAAGAAAACTTAGCTGGACAAACGATCGTATAGCATTTCATTCGCGATCGCCGTGAAAATCTGCTCATGGGCTCCCTTGTACACACGAATCAAGTGAAAGTCAGAAATCACCACCCGAATGGAGATTTAGTACGGGCGGATCAATCGAAACTTACTGCAAAATTAAACTCCAAACACCCCACAAGCGTCATATCGACTCAATATACAAAATAGAAATAAAAGAACCAACGAACTCGACATGACTCAAAATAACAAAAATAAAAAATTAGGGAAAAAATGGCAAAATTGAGTCCTCTCGCGTGTCGCGAAGACCAGACGAGACTCCCTCGCGTACCGCGAGGGACAAATAAACACCTTGCCAGTTCTTTTGTCTCTCGCTTACCACGAAGACTGGGCATGAAACTCTTGCGTACCGCGAGGGAGTGTTGGTGATAGAAAGTTAAGACGGATTTTTGAGTTTTTCCCTTAGAAAAATTTTCAATCTCAAAACTCATTTTTTCAAATTTTTCCAAAACTTGTTCCAAACTTCATTGTTGTTCATACATATCTGGAACGTCATTCCTGATGATTTTTCTCACCCAAATGGCCACGAATCCCTGCAAAAACTTAGAAAAACATAAAACTATACTGAAAAGACCGAAAAACTTTAAAAATTCAACAAACTCTACAACGGCATCCTACCCCCCACGAGTTTGTGTATTGTCCTCAATTACACTCATTCCAACAATGATCTCCTCAGAGACGTCCCCACACTTGGCCAATTGCATACAAATATAGAAAATAAAGAAAAATAAAGAGATGATAACCTAACTCACTTTCGTAGAAATCACGGATGCATTTAGCGTATGCAACAAGCCTTTTAAACCCCTCGGTAGTTCGAGAGGACAAGTTAGTATCGTCAAGGTTTCTAGAGAACACACCCACAACGTTCATTTAACTAGACAAGAAATAAAAGCTAACTAACCTTAGCTTGCCTCCCAAGAGCGCTAAGTTTAACGTCTTTAGCCAGACGTGGTGTACCTGGCTTTCATTACGGTGGTTGGAACACAAAATCCTTACCAAATGCTGCTGCACATGCCCTTTGGTAGTCATTACCATTCAGGTTCAGATTCTACATGTGTTCTCCAGCAGTGATTTCTTCTTCACCCCGCATTACCCAAGAGTCACCCGTTTCATATGAATTCCTGAAGAATTTAGGAGGTTTCTTTGACCCCATGCTGACCTTGATGTTCCTGTTCCTGATCTAGTATGATTACTTGCACTTTCTACCTAAGGTTTCCTTGGTGGCTTTCCCACTTGTATTCCAACTTCCCCACACTTGGGGTTTACTGCATCCACTACCTTGTTGATCACATTCTTCAAATCAGATGTGTCAACCACAACACTTTTATCTTTTGTGCCACCCACATCCACTTTGGACCGAGGAGGACACTTGATAGTAGCACCTGTTTTAGGACATTTAACTTTGCTAAAATATGTAAAAGTATTTAAACGAATATCTAAGTTAAATTCCCTGTTACCAAAGGTCATGCTTGCTGTATTGTCCCTGCAGTTGATCAGAGCGTTGGCAGTTGCCAAGAATGGTCTGCCCAGGATGACCCTTTCTTGCTTCTCTTTCACGTTCGATTCATATTCAATCACCAGAAAATCTCCGGGGTTGTAGAATTCCACGACTTGCACCGCAAAACCTCTAATCATGCATCGAGCCTGTTTCCTTGTTAAATCAGCTATAACACCATAGTAGTATCAACTTTTTGCATAGGGCCAAAGTCAGACTGGTCATATAAGCTTCCTAGTAATATGCTGACACTCGACCCATAATCTAGCAAAGCCTGGTCAATCTACAAACCCCCTTCTTTAACTGGGATAATGGGTTCACCTTGCTCACTTTCATATTTTGGCTCACTCCCTTCACCATCTTCGTGGGTACTAACCACACAAACATAAGCATTCTTTGACCTAGAGGAGCTTGCTCCTTGATGTTGCGCGTTTAGTTTTGTATCACTCGGGAGTTGCCCCTGTGGTCTCCCTGCCACTTCAACTAACTTCTCAGCTAATTGACCCAATTGTCTTTCAAATGATTCGTTGGTCTTGGTTTGGATCTCCCTATCTAGTTCAATTCTTTTCAGGGATTCCATTATGACTGCAAGCTGTTAATCATTACCGGCTGCAGGTTTGTTCTGTTGGTTTCCCTGTTGTTGATACTGCTGTGGTTGATTATGTTGGTAGTTTCTCTGCTGATAGCCTCCTTGCTGATACCCCTGAGTACCTTGATTTCTTTGGTACCCGCCTAGATTATAGCCTTGTTGGTGGTTTTGGTATTGCTGCTGACTTCCACCCTGCACATCAGAACCCTGAAAGTTTGGATTTAGTTGATTTGATGCATTACCATACCTTAGATTTGGATGATTCTGGAGTTCCGGATGGTAGTGGGTTGCATTCAAGTCCTGCTTCCTATCTCCCCCAATTTGGTTCACCTCTTCTGCCTTTCCTTCGTCTCTCTGACAGTTGGCCACATTATGGCCCAAATCAACACATCCGTCACATACCGAATATCCTTGTGACACATTTTCCACATCTTTTCCACCTGTCATGCGAAGCCTTGCCATTTGTAGTTCCATGGCATCTTGACGCTTTTATGTCTCATAATCAACTTCCTTGGAACATGCTCCATTCTTTGCTCTCATACTGGCATGAGCTTGCCTCTTTGATGTCACCACCATCCTTTCTAAAATATCCCAGTCGTCATCCACATGATTTGAGAAAAAGGACCCGTTACTAGTTGAGTTCACATCTCTAACATCTTCAGGCAATAGACCATTATAAAAGGCCTGAATTAGCTCCCACTTCTCTATCCCATGATGTAGGTAGTTTATCATCAACTCCTTAAACCGCTTAAATTCCTCATAAAAAGGCTCCCCTGATTATTGCTTGAAATCCCGTATTATAGCTCGTGCCTCATTAGTCTTATGAGGTGGGAAGTATTCATCTAGGAATTGTTGTTGTAACTCAGCCCAGGTGGCAATACTAGCAGATGAAAAAGACAGAAACCATTGCTTTGCCCTATCCTTTAATGAGAACTGGAAAAGCGCCAGTTTCACCTCATCTGTTGTGAACCCTTGACCTCCGATGGTTCCACATGTAGCCTCATATTCTGAAAGATGAGTGTAAGGCTCTTCAGTAGCTCTCCCAAAGAAGTGTGGGAGGATCCCAAGACATCCAGGCTGGATCTCAAATGCGTTCCCCCTACGAACTGGTGGTATGACAGGGGAAGCATTTAAAGCTAGAGTTGGGCGGTAGTGACTGTCCACCCCTTGATCGTGCCTCGCTAGGTGCATGTTTCTAGGCTGTTCCTCTCTATAATTCTGACTGTTATGAGGAGGTTGCCTATACTTGTTCTCTCTTTCAAAGTTCCCCACATTACCCTGACGGTTTTTCCTCGGTGGATACCCATATTCTACTCTCGGTGGTGGCTGAACCCAACCTTCTACTCCATCATGTATTTGGTTTCTGGGCGGGAATGCCTCCTGACGGTTTAGGTCATACCATTCTTCCTCTTTGTTCCAGTTCTCATGTTGAGAACCATGCTGTGGCTGATGGCTGCCCCCTGGTGACAAAGGCTCATCATGCCCAAATTCATAATAGCTTAGGTAGCTGTCACATGGTTGGTTATGGCGATCATGGAAAAGTGGTAGTGGTGGTTGTCGGTGTTAATGGTTTTGAGGCGGTGGTGGTTGATTTTGTGGAGGAGGTGGGTTTTATGGATGTTGGTTTTAGGGTGGTTGTTTGTTTTTGGTTTGGAAATAGAAGAATTTGTAAAGGTGGAATAGGTGGGTTTGGTCCCCAACCTTGGTTAGGATCTGGGTTTTCTGGTTGATTTTGTGACATCCTCACAGACGGACTGTCAAGCTTCTCTAAGATGGTCTGAACTGTGCCTTGGAGCTTTCGGTTAACTCTTGCTGTTTTCTCTATTTCAGAATCAAAAAGCAATGGTGATTATCTGCCTGAGTGCCTAATATGCATAAAACTGTCCCTACACACGTAATCACACAATTAGTAGCACTTAAAAAAACAAATCACAAATAACACTTTGCACAAAAATTCCCCGGCAACGGCACCATTTTGATCGCGTGTCGAAGGCTAATAAAAAAATATATTAAAAACTACTATTTAGCTACTTGGAGTGTAGTACATAAAAGTAGGGTTGCCGAATCCATAGAGAACTCGTGGAGAATGCTATTTAGACTAAAACTGTCAGATTGTTAAAGTACATGATGGTTCTGTTCTTAGTTGAAATTGGCGGAAACAATAACAACTACACAAGTATAATCGAGTAAACAGAAAGAATACTTTTAAGAACACTGTTGTATTAAGCTTTTGCAAATAAACGATTACAAATGAGAACTCAATCAAAAAGCACACATACAATGAAGTGTTTACACAGTATTTATACTCACTTAGAATCAAGACAGACCCTTGATTCTAAAGATCAGATCCAACACAGACCGTTGATCTTTTGTATAAAGCTAACTATTACACTTTTAGTCTAAAACTAGTTAACTTTATTGAAGCGTCTTCTTCATGCATTATTGCTTGCATGCTTGGAGAAGAGCATTGTTGTCTTTCATTGGTTGTGCTATTGAGGTTCCTTATGCTTTGAGTGTGTAAGTTACTTTTGCAGAAAGTTGTCAGTGACGCTTGGCATGGATAGTCAGCTGCAACGATTTGTCTTCAAGGCACAAGGCTGTCAGCAGCAAAGATGAGGAAAAGCAGCAAGATGTGACCATCCAAAGCTGCTGATGATTTGCCTGTCTGCAACATCAAGTGTTGATGCTGCTGAGAAGCCTATCCGCAGCAACTTTGGTCTTCAGCAGATAAGGCTATCCGCAGCAGATTTGTTCTTCAACAGGAGAACAAGTATCCGCTGCAGATAAACTTGTCCGCAGCAGTTTGTGGGTAAACAACAAACTCTGAGATCAGCAGCATTTGTACTTAGAGAATTTTGTAGCCATCAGTCTTTATTTCTACAAACTCCCCCTAGACTGATGCTACCAAAACTCTCTTACTGCTTTTGTTGCTGAAGCTTTTGCATGTTTCTGACTATCGTTTCAACATCATATCCTCTCTGGTCCATGATGGGATTGTTAAGAGCAAGCTCAGATAGAGTCTTGATGTCTTTGCTTGCGATTTTGAAGATAGCCTTGCTTGAACACCTCATCTTCTGTCCTTTAACATCTGTCAGAGTGAATTCATTCTTCTCAGCATTGTAGGACCAGCTGATGAATGGAGAGTGGGATTGGAGAGGTTTGACATCCATGATTTCATCTTTGTTGGGGTTGAAGTAATGTTTGATTACAAGTAATAGATGTCTCCCACCTTCATTCTCAGGCTCAGAGGCTTCACCCAGCGCCATCATTCTTTGTAGATCAGAATCTGGAAGCTGCAGTACTTCATCAACAGATATATAAATTGATCTTTTAGCTTCTGTCCTCCCCCTGAACACTTCAAACCATTGGTCTTGAGGGCTGTATGACCATCTGATTATTTCTCTTGAGTCTTCTGGTTTGGAAGTGGGTTTGGTTTTCTTTTTGGGAGGTTGTTGATGAGTAGGAGCTGGGTGTGAGGATTTGGATTTTGATGGAGGAGAGGAGGGACGTCTAGGAAGGAGAGTGGAAGGTTGTTGGATTGAGGAAGTGTTGGGTGAGAGAGAAGGCTTGGGTTTCTTTGATTTCCTTTCTTCTTCGTGAATGATTACCCTTTTCTTGGAGCCTTTCTTCTCCAATCTTTCTTCCTCATCCTTCTTGACTTTGAAATAGAGGGCTTGCAGGTTCATAAAATTCATGGGACCTAGCCTCTTTCCACTCTCTCCTCTAGCCTTAAGGAAGTCAATCATGATCTTCCTTTCTTCATGGGTCCTTTTATTAATGGCAATGGTCTTTTTGGACTTTTGTTTGGCTTTTTCTTCTTCGTCAGCCTTTTTCTTCTTTGCCAATTGACCTTGCTGACCCATGAAGGCTCTGTAGATTTCTTAATTTGATAGTTTCTCAAGGTAGTCTGCATCCTCACCTTGAGAAACTAGAGCCTTTACCCACTCCTCTCTCATTTCTTTGGGTAGTTCAGAATCAGTTATTCTGAACTTAGCCTCTTCCTTCTTCTTCTTCTTCTCTAGTTCTTCTTCTTCCTTGTCAAATTGTTCCTTCAGTTGAAGAGCAAGAGCTTCATCTTCTTCAATCTGATAAACTGTAGGAATCTTTACTTTAAGATCATCCAGCTGTTTTGCATACAGGTGGATTTGCTGTTCTCTAAGGAGAATGGCTGTGAGTCTATCTTGAGCTTTCTTAGTTTCAGCCATCTCATCTTCTTCTCTTCTACTTCTTCTTTCTTCCTTCTCTTTCTTTTCTCTTAGCAATCTCTCTTCGTCTTCTTTGGTCATGTAACATTTCGGATTTTAGTATGCCTATTTCAGTTCAATATAATGCAATTTCAAGTTCTATACTCGTGCAATGCCTCATTATTTTCTCGTCGTAAAATTTAATGCAATGATCCTATACAAATTCGCAAGTTTTACTCGATTATTTACATTTAAACGCTATACAAGAAACTATTTGGTACAAACTTATCAAACCTGAAAAGTCAAGGACTAAAATTGAAAAACATCAAGAAACCCTAGTGAGTCGTGCTTCGTTATAGCACGGTCGCGCCAAGTGCTTTGGCACGGTCGCGCGACCTGCTCTGGAACGATCGCGCCCGGTGCCTAGGCACGGTCGCGCCTCTCCTTGGCACGGTCGCGCCTGCGTAACAGAAAAACGTAAATGCAGATTAATCACCCGATCGTTCGAATCCGAAACCGTTATACGTTTTTTTTCCCCTTAACAATTGTATTACCACTTTTCAAATCCCAAACGCCTCAGTATTCATTTGCAAGAAAACTCTCTCAAGCAAATTTCAAGAAAGAAACTCTCCCAAAGCTTTTCGACCCAAATTCTCCCAACTCAGTAGCAGAATCGTGATATCAAACCATCTCTGAAGCTTCCGGACTGTCTGGATTGACCGGAGTTGCAGTAAAGATCGTCGGAACTCGAGTCGTCGTCGCCGGAGCTTCCTTCCAACCGTTCTCTATAAATTCGTTTCGTTTCAGGGTAAATATAATCGTCTTCTCATTCATTTCAGTATCATTATCAAAAGCCCTCATCCAATTTGGGCTTCCACAATAGAAATCGACCAGAATCAGAAACCATGTTTCCAATAAAAATGATTTAATCGAACCCATACTTAAACCCGATTTCCATACAATTAAGGTATATGAAAAGACACGTAATAACCTATTAATCAAAAGCCCTAACAATTCCAGTGTTTAAAATACAAGAAATTCTCGATTCGTGTCTGATTTAGATTAGACACGGTCGCGCTAATCATCTAGCGCGGCCGTGCCTCGTTTAGCGCGGTCGTGTCGACTAGAAGCGCGGTCGTGTCATCCGTCCAGACCTTGTCATGCCCTTTGGGCTAGTCTCTGTTGTGTCTAAAAATCATAGACGCGACCGTGTCGGGCTAAGGCACGGTCGTGCCTGATGACTTGTCTAGATTGTGCTCCTGATTGATCAACACGGTCGCTCCCCGACTAGCACGGTCGTGCCCGTGGTTTGAGCACGATCGTGTCCTTCCGAGGCACAGTCGTGCTAGACTCAGAATTTTTAACAGAATTATAATTTTTATATTTTAATCAGTAAATGTTTCAGATTTTATAAAAATATGTTTTCTGTATTTAAAAATAGATTAAAAGTTTAATCTTAGCATAAATGTAATTTATTGAAAAGTTTATAAAAAAATTAAATTTATATTTATCATCTTACACTTAAATGATATTTTAAATAATTAAGTTACAAAATTTATAAATAATGATGACTTATTTACTTTACATTTTAAATCAAAATCGTTTTATTTATTTATACTTAATTACAATTAATATTGACATTATTTCATAAACTATAGTTATACACTTATTTATTTAATTCAAACCTAATTAAATTGTTTCAAACATATTTTACCTCAAACTTTATATATTTTATTCAATCCTTTTTAAATACAAACCAATGGTTTTATATACAAATCCAACTTTCATTTTTTAAACTTTATACATCTATGTGATTCAATGCATATTACTATTTGGGTTAAAGTGTGCTTTTCAAGGATCTTTTTTGCTATCTATATTCGTTGTTAGTTTCACTTCCATACCAAGTGAGTATTCACAACCCCTTTTACTCTTTTACACTTTTGGGGTGGAACATGAACTCTATACTCATTACACATTACACATTTACATTTACACAAACAACACAAGTGCAAAAATCCTATTTACATACATGTGTGCAAAAATTTGAGCTTTGTGCCCGAGTGCTAGGTGTGTTTAACCTTTGTATGCTCTTATGTGCAATCATTAACTATACAAGCCGACGGTTTTCAATGATGGAGCTATTGAGTCTGACAAACCCACCCATGGTACGCGGTGATTGAAACCGACAATACATTTGTTTTGCATGCTAGTTACAAGGTTTGATTGTACATTTGGTTACACAATAGTTACTCCCCATAAACGCCTTATTTATCATGTCATGTAAAGGATTTGTTTTCAACTATATGCTATCTATATACAACTGTGTTATACTCACCAACTTTTTAGTTGACTTTATTTTATTCATGTTTCAGGCCCCAATATGTGAGATTGATTCAAGACGTGTTCAACATAGGATTTGGACTTAGCAAAATAAATCAAGAATTTTATGAGTTGTTTATGTTTCTTGTTTGAATTTGATCTTGTACTTGGATTTGTTGTAATGCAAATTTGACTTTAATATATTTCAATTTAGTCAACCATGTGCTATGAACAGTCTTACATGTCCCGCCCCGATGATTCCGCCATCGGTCGGGGTGTGACAGATTGGTATCAGAGCCTTGGTTATAGGGATTTAGGTTATTAGACATCTTGACCTAGACTATAACTTTAGGACACCCACTTATGTTATGCTTCATGATTTTGTGCTATGTGCTACATGCTATGTGCTACATGCTTACCATGATTAATTATTATTATATTTGCTACCTTCTTTGTTAGAAATGCATGACTTATTAGGATATTCTTAAATAATAATTAAATAAATAACATCCTTTCCTATGGCCTAAACCTCTTATTATTCTTATCTTCTTTTTCTATCTTTATCCTTTCTAAGCATGTGGAAAATTCTTGAAGCAAAAATCTTTAAATAAAATTGTTATTTCTTCGTTGAGGTTTTTAAACTTGTTAAATTATTTGAGGACACGTGCAATCTGGAAGGGTGACACCTGTATTTTGGGTTTTCTGTCTAGGAAAGCATTTCGCATAAATCCTAATCAACCGAGGGACCCGTATGCTTTCCTGGGAACTCCCGAGATGAGTGTTTACCTATAGGCTAAAGCATGTCTCCTTGAAAATTATATGAGTTTAAATTAACCTTAATATGCCTTAGTATTCAAGTGAATTTTTGTCACTTTTGAGTACAATCCAAACTATGAATATCTATCTTTTATTTGGTTTTCTCATTCTATTAAATCCTAGCAATTCTCATAAGTTCTTACAACCTTTCTTGTCTTGTGAAAATCTGTAGAATGCCTCCTCGTCGTGCTCCCGCCGCTAACGCCAACTCCGACATTGCTGCTATCCTTACTCAATTGGTGACACAACTCACCCAAGCCAATGGTGCCACTAATGGCAATGGAAGCAATAGTGGTAATAATGGTGGTAATGGTGGAAATGGTGGTAATCCATCCTAATGCACCTTCAAGCACTTCAATTCGTGCAATCCCCTAAAGTTTTATGGAACCGAAGGAGCTACCGGACTCCTCCAATGGTTCGAAAGTATTGAGAATACCTTTCTCAATAGTGACTGTCCCGACAACCTCCGTGTTCGTCATGCTACTAGTGTCCTTCAAAAGCGGGCACTTACATGGTGGAATGGGGAGAAAAGGAATAGGGGTGTTGATGTAGCTATGGCCTTACCTTGGGATGAGGTCAAAAGGCTTATGACCGAGGAGTTCTGTCCTCGCAGTGAAGTGAAGAAGTTAGAGGCTGAATTTTGGGATCTTGCCCAAGATAGTGGGGAACACTTGGCTTACACAACTCGGTTCCATGAATTGAGTCTTCTTGTGCCCCACATGGTCACTCCATTATCTCGTTGCATCGAAAAGTACATTGGTGGACTACCAAGACAAATTCAAGATACTGTCTTAGGTAGAAATCCTGCTACTTTGGAAGATGCCATCCGCCTGTCTGCTACCCTAACCGATAATCATGTTAAAGCTGGAACTCTTACCAAAAAGGGTTCTAAGAAAGTTGCTGAAACCGTAACCCCTCCTAACCACACCAAAGAAGCTACAACCGAGCCCTCTCGCAACACTAGAAAGAGGAAGGTTAGAAATTTTGCTGTGGTGACTCCTGCTGTTCCCGTGAACCAAGCTGCACCTATGGTTCAAGCACCAGTCAAAAAGCCATATGGTGGAATTTACCCACTTTGTGCCACCTGCAACTATCATCATCCCCAAAACATCCCATGTCGCCTTTGTACTTATTGTGGGAGATATGGTCATACGGTTAATGTTTGTAGGACCAAAGCCCTTACGGGCCAAGTCAACCCTCCAAACCAAACCGTACCTCAAGTGGCTAATCAAGGTGCTCCCGCCATTGCTAATGGGCGTGCTTGTTATGA
Source organism: Smallanthus sonchifolius (assembly GCA_023525975.1). Taxonomy (NCBI): domain Eukaryota; kingdom Viridiplantae; phylum Streptophyta; class Magnoliopsida; order Asterales; family Asteraceae; genus Smallanthus; species Smallanthus sonchifolius. The sequence goes on from CM042031.1 coordinate 28,704,204, forward strand.
GTGTGGTGACCCGAATCATTTTCGTAATCTATGTCCAAGGCTCGCAAATACTAGACAAGGTGGAACATTAACGCCAACGAAGCTCAAGCCAACAACGACGTGGTTAATGGTACGTTCCTTTTTAATAGTCAATATGCCTCCATTTTGTTCGATACCGGTGCCGATAAAAGTTTTGTGTCACTTAATTTTGAGCCTTTACTTGCAAAGACACGATCCCAATTAGAGAAAACCTTCACCGTTGAAGTAGCAAATGGTGACTCCCTTACAATTGAGTCTATTATCTATGATTGCTCTTTAGAACTTAATGATCATGCATTCCCAATCAACCTTATTCCAATGCCACTAGGAAGCTTTGACATTATCATAGGTATGGATTGGCTATCAAATCATCATGCCGAAGTTATTTGCTTTGAAAAGTGCATCCGAATTCCGCTACCTTCGGGAGAAACCTTAAGGGTTTTTGGTGAAAAGCCTTGCAAGGGTCTTAAATTGATGTCTTGTACTACTGCTCAAAAGTACTTACGAAAGAAGTACATCGCCTTCCTAGCTCATATTGTTCAAAAGGATGTCAAGGAGAAGAGTATCCAAGACATTCCCATTATTCGAGATTTTCCCGAAGTGTTTCCTAAAGATTTATCCGGTCTTCCTCCTGTTCGTCAAGTCGAGTTCCGTATTGATCTCATGCCTGGAGCTAACCCTGTTGCTAGAGCTCCTTATCGTCTTACACCTTCCGAAATGCAAGAGCTCGCAAGTCAACTTCAAGAACTCTCCGATATTCGCCCGAGTCATTCACCGTGGGGTGCACCCGTCTTATTTGTAAAGAAGAAGGATGGATCATTTCGCATGTGTATTGACTATCGCGAACTCAATAAGCTTACTATCAAGAATCGCTATCCTTTGCCTAGAATCGATGATCTCTTTGATCAACTTCAAGGTTCTACGTGTTTCTCGAAGATTGATCTTCGATCTGGTTATCATCAGCTCCGTGTTCAAGAAGATGACATTCCTAAGACTGCTTTCCGAACAAGGTATGGTCATTACGAGTTCATGGTTATGCCTTTTGGATTAACCAATGCACCCGCAGTTTTCATGGACCTCATGAATCGTGTGTGCAAACCGTACCTTGATAAATTCGTGATCGTTTTCATTGACGATATCTTAATCTATTCCAAGACTAAAGCCGACCATGAAGAACACCTTAGATTGGTTTTGGACCTTTTAAAGAAAGAACAACCATATGCCAAGTTCTCCAAATGTGAATTTTGGTTAAAAGAAGTTCAATTTCTTGGTCACATCGTCAACGACAAGGGTATTCATGTTGATCCTGCTAAGATTGAAACGGTTAAGAATTGGAATGCCCCGAAGACTCCTACCGAAGTTCGTTCGTTCCTTGGTCTTGCGGGTTATTATCGTCGTTTCATCTCAAACTTCTCAAAGATTGCTGTCCCTCTTACCGCCTTGACCCATAAGGGTAAAGCTTATGAATGGGGACCGAAGCAAGAAGAAGCTTTCCAAACTCTTAAGCAAAAGTTGTGCAATGCTCCCATCTTGACTCTCCCCGATGGAAATGATGACCTAGTTGTCTATTGTGATGCTTCTAACCAAGGTCTTGGTTGTGTCCTCATGCAACGAGGCAAAGTGATCGCTTATGCATCAAGATAACTCAAAATTCATGAAAAGAATTATACGACGCACGACCTCGAGTTGGGTGCGGTCGTATTCGCGTTAAAGATTTGGAGACACTACCTATATGGCACGAAATGTGTGGTATTCACCGACCACAAAAGTCTTCAACATATCTTCAACCAAAAAGAACTCAATATGAGGCAACGACGTTGGGTCGAACTCCTTAACGACTACGACTGCGAGATTCGTTACCATCCCGGCAAAGCGAATGTTGTAGCCGATGCTTTGAGTCGAAAAGACCATGTTATGCTTCATTGCTCCCGTATTCAATCCGATGTTCAAACCCGTATCCTGGAAGCTCAACACGTCTCGGTTACCGAGGGTAACATGTATGAAGAAATGTCGTGTGGTGTTGAACTTCTTCTTGAATCTAAACCCAATGGCTTACTATATTACTTGAACCGTATTTGGGTTCCCGATCGCGATGATCTCCGTGCAATTCTCATGAACGAGGCTCATAAGACTCGTTATTCTATTCATCCTGGTGCGGATAAAATGTACCAAGATCTTCGTCAGCTTTATTGGTGGCCCGGTATGAAGAAGGACATTGCTCTTTATGTTGCCAAATGCTTAACTTGCTCCAAAGTCAAAGCCGAACATCAGCGTCCTTCTGGTTTGCTTGAACAACCGGAAATTCCCGTGTGGAAATGGGAGAATTTAGCTATGGATTTCATTACCAAGCTCCCTCGCACCTCGAGTGGTTATGATAGTATTTGGGTGATCATTGATCGACTCACCAAATCTGCCCACTTTTTGCCTATTCGTGAAGACTTCAAAGTGGAGAAACTTGCCCGAATTTACATTGATGAAATTGTGAGCCGTCATGGTGTTCCCTTGAACATAATATCTAATAAAGACACTCGGTTCACTTCTCGATTTTGGCAATCTCTCCAATCTGCTCTTGGTACTCGTTTGGATTTGAGCACGGCTTACCATCCCCAAACTGATGGCCAAACCGAGCGAACAATCCAAACTCTTGAAGACATGCTTAGAGCTTGTGTAATCGATTTTGGTGGCAATTGGGATTCACATTTATCCCTTATTGAGTTTTCTTATAACAATAGCTACCACACAAGTATCAACATGGCTCCATTCGAAGCTCTCTATGGTCGCAAGTGTCGTTCTCCGATCTGTTGGAACGAGATTGGTGAAGCACAAATCACCGGTCCTGAGTTAATTCAAGAAACTTCCGACAAAATTATTCAAATCCGTGACAATATTCGAGTAGCGAGGAGTCGGCAAAAGAGTTATGCCGACAAACGACGAAAACCCTTGGAATTTCAAGTCGGTGATCTCGTTCTTCTTAAGGTATCTCCATGGAAGGGTGTGATCCGTTTTGGAAAGAAAGGCAAGTTATCACCTCGTTATGTTGGTCCATTCAAAATCCTTGAAAGGATTGGGAAAGTGGCTTACAAGCTCGAGTTACCTCCATCTCTTGGCAATGTGCATCCTACATTTCATATATCTAATCTAAAGAAGTGTCTCGCTGATGAAAATCTCCATATACCGCTTGACGACGTGCGCATTGATGAAACGATGCACTTCGTTGAGAAACCGGTGGAAATTATGGATCGTGAAGTCAAGCAACTCAAGCGAAGTCGCATTCCTATCGTTAAAGTTCGTTGGGAATCTAAGCGTGGTCCTGAGTTCACTTGGGAACGAGAAGACCAAATGAAGCTCAAGTACCCTCATCTTTTTACTATTAATGTTGTTTCCTCTAGCTAAATTTCGGGACGAAATTCTCTCAACATGGGGAGACTGTAACATTTCGGATTTTAGTATGCCTATTTCAGTTCAATATAATGCAATTTCAAGTTCTATAATCGTGCAATGCCTCATTATTTTCTCGTCGTAAAATTTAATGCAATGATCCTATACAAATTCGCAAGTTTTACTCGATTATTTACATTTAAACGCTATACAAGAAACTATTTGGTACAAACTTATCAAACCTGAAAAGTCAAGGACTAAAATTGAAAAACATCAAGAAACCCTAGTGAGCACGGTCGTGCTTCGTTATAGCACGGTCGCGCCAAGTGTTTTGGCACGGTCGCGCGACCTACTCTAGAACGATCGCGCCCGGTGCCTAGGCACGGTCGCGCCTCTCCTTGGCACGGTCGCGCCTGCGTAACAGAAAAACGTAAATGCAGATTAATCACCCGATCGTTCGAATCCGAAACCGTTATACGTTTCTTTTCCCCTTAACAATTGTATTACCACTTTTCAAATCCCAAACGCCTCAGTATTCATTTGCAAGAAAACTCTCTCAAGCAAATTTCAAGAAAGAAACTCTCCCAAAGCTTTTCGACCCAAATTCTCCCAACTCAGTAGCAGAATCGCGATATCAAACCATCTCTGAAGCTTCCGGACTGTCTGGATTGACCGGAGTTGCAGTAAAGATCGTCGGAACTCGAGCCTTCGTCGCCGGAACTTCCTTCCAACCGTTCTCTATAAATTCGTTTCGTTTCAGGGTAAATATAATCGTCTTCTCATTCATTTCAGTATCATTATCAAAAGGCCTCATCCAATTTGGGCTTCCACAATAGAAATTGACCAGAATCAGAAACCATGTTTCCAATAAAAATGATTTAATCGAACCCATACTTAAACCCGATTTCCATACAATTAAGGTATATGAAAAGACACGTAATAACCTATTAATCAAAAGCCCTAACAATTCCAGTGTTTAAAATACAAGAAATTCTCGATTCGTGTCTGATTTAGATTAGACACGGTCGCGCTAATCATCTAGCGCGGCCGTGCCTCGTTTAGCGCGGTCGTGTCGACTAGAAGCGCGGTCGTGTCATCCGTCCAGACCTTGTCATGCCCTTTGGGCTAGTCTCTGTTGTGTCTAAAAATCATAGACGCGACCGTGCCGGGCTAAGGCACGGTCGTGCCTGATGACTTGTCTAGATTGTGCTCCTGATTGATCAACCCGGTCGCGCCCCGACTAGCACGGTCGCGCCCGTGGTTTGAGCACGATCGTGTCCTTCCGAGGCACGGTCGTGCTAGACTCAGAATTTTTAACAGAATTATAATTTTTATATTTTAATTAGTAAATGTTTCAGATTTTATAAAAATATGTTTTCTGTATTTAAAAATAGATTAAAAGTTTAATCTTAGCATAAATGTAATTTATTGAAAAGTTTATAAAAAAATTAAATTTATATTTATCATCTTACACTTAAATGATATTTTAAATAATTAAGTTACAAAATTTATAAATAATGATGACTTATTTACTTTACATTTTAAATCAAAATCGTTTTATTTATTTATACTTAATTACAATTAATATTGACATTATTTCATAAACTATAGTTATACACTTATTTATTTAATTCAAACCTAATTAAATTGTTTCAAACATATTTTACCTCAAACTTTATATATTTTATTCAATCCTTTTTAAATACAAACCAATGGTTTTACATACAAATCCAACTTTCATTTTTTAAACTTTATACATCTATGTGATTCAATGCATATTACTATTTAGGTTAAAGTGTGCTTTTCAAGGATCTTTTTTGCTATCTATATTCCTTGTTAGTTTCACTTCCATACCAAGTGAGTATTCACAACCCCTTTTACTCTTTTACACTTTTGGGGTGGAACATGAACTCTATACTCATTACACATTACACATTTACATTTACACAAACAACACCAGTGCAAAAATCCTATTTACATACATGTGTGCAAAAATTTGAGCTTTGTGCCCGAGTGCTAGGTGTGTTTAACCTTTGTATGCTCTTATGTGCAATCATTAACTATACAAGCCGACGGTTTTCAATGATGGATCTATTGAGTCTGACAAACCCACCCATGGTACGCGGTGATTGAAACCGACAATACATTTGTTTTGCATGCTAGTTACAAGGTTTGATTGTACATTTGGTTACACAATAGTTACTCCCCATAAACGCCTTATTTATCATGTCATGTAAAGGATTTGTTTTCAACTATATGCTATCTATATACAACTGTGTTATACTCACCAACTTTTTAGTTGACTTTATTTTATTCATGTTTCAGGCCCCAATATGTGAGATTGATTCAAGACGTGTTCAACATAGGATTTGGACTTAGCAAAATAAATCAAGAATTTTATGAGTTGTTTATGTTTCTTGTTTGAATTTGATCTTGTACTTGGATTTGTTGTAATGCAAATTGGACTTTAATATATTTCAATTTAGTCAACCATGTGCTATGAACAGTCTTACATGTCCCGCCCCGATGATTCCGCCATCGGTCGGGGTGTGACAGGTCATAATTCCCTTTCCCTTATCTTTGTTAGATGCCTCTGCTTCGGCTTCACTGATCACAACAGCAGATGATGGTTCTACTGTTGGAATCTCAGCCTCAGCTTCATTGGCAATTCGGGGAATGGATAAGGGAGGGGAACTAACTTCATCTTCTTCCCATTCCATACCTGTTACATCCTTTCATGCCTCTTTCATCTTTTCCTCTTTTCTCCTTTTTGATTCTTCTTCTGTGTTCAGTCTGACTGTTGTAGAAGAGAGAAAGGATAGGTCTGAGTCAGATCCAGATTCCTCCTTATACAAGGAAGCCTTGATGATCTTGATCATTTCTTGACTTTCTAAGGAGTTGACATTGAAGATGAGTGATCTGAGCTCAAAGACCTTGTGCAGGAAGGCTGAAGGTAGGAGCAAGATCTCCTTGATGTTGATTGTTAGAGAAGATCCATTGCTCAGGAAGAAGGTGAAGTCATGGGAGTCAGTGCTTCTCCATCCTTCCACTTCGACATCCCTGACCATTCTATTGTACAGGAATCTTCTCCAGCACATAACTTCTTCTTTAGTGAGAAGACTGCTCCTTATTATTTCATGTCTTCTAGGAGTCAGTCTTCTTTCTGCTGCTGTTGAAGATTCAGGATAGGCTACCCTTTTTGCTTCTTGTATTTGTCTTTCGAAGTTGGGTAGATTATCCTCCATCAAGTCATAGAACCTGCCAATGGCAAGTTCTGCTGAGAGGTCCATTGAGTTGTTGATACACTGTAGATGGTATAGGTGAAGGACTTGGATGCTATTGAGAAAGTCCCAGTTTAGCTCTTCTACTCCGCCAAACTCCCATCTAATCCAGAACCTCTCAGACTTTCCATCATACCCCCAAGCTAGTATTGTATCAAACTCTAGCTGTGTTGAAGTCAGTGGAAATTGGGGGGTATTGGATTGACTTATGATGGCTGCTGCTTTGGGGATGATGATGAAAGATCTACATGTTTGTTCTGTGTCTTCAGCATCATTCATCATCTAATCAACAGCCCTGACGACTAACTTCCAGTCTTCAGATGTCTCTTCTTCTTCGTTATCTGAAGCTGGCAAGTCATGAACCTGTACAAAAGCTGGCTTGAAAAGTGTGCTTTGAAATACAGCCTGCACTTGAATCCAGTCGTCAAGACTGTCTGAGTCTTCCTCCATTGGGACCATCTCCCCCTTTTTGGTTGCATCAGTGGACACATAAACCTCAGTTTAGGTGCCCACTGATGCAAGAGAGGGAGTAGGTAAAGTTGGGCATTGATGGGCTTCATGCATAGAGACTTGGTGTCTTAGTTTGGACACTTCAGCCTCTAGCATAGCCACCCTGGCCGTCAATTCCAAGTTATGAAGTTTCAGTCTGTCCTTATCCACAGTTGTGGAATCCTAGGATCCAGATAGGGCCTTAGGCCTAGCCTCTTCATCCCCATCACCCATGGTTTCTTGGCGCCTGGGATTCCTCTCAGTGAGGGGAGTTTCCAAGGAAGCATCCTCACTGTGAGTTTCCATGGTGAGGTCTTAGCAATGTTGTCACTGTCCTCCTGGTCATTTGATGGACTAGCAGTAGTGACAGCCTCTTCCACATCCACTCTGTCATAACTCCTAGAATGGACCTTCAGGGTAGGAGAACTTGGGTTGGGTGTGTTTGAAGCAAGATCAATCAGTACCTCCGAGATGGTGGTAGTTGGAGAAGGTACATCATCTTGATCAGGTTCCTCAACACTTAAGTTCAGAAGTGAGAGGAATGGCTCAGGCGGCTGTTCTATGGATCCGAGAAGTGATCCTGATCCTAATAGAGAGACATCCAAAGGAGTCTCCCTAATAATGTGGCTATCCCTTATGATATTCTCTCCAGAATGTTGTGAGTCTGAGTGAGGGCTGTTAGGTTGGGTTTGGGCATTGGAGGCAAGAGAAGAAGGAGTCCTCTTGCCCCTTTTCCTAGTATATGTCATTGCAACCAGGGCCCGGTGTTTCGGTTGAACGATAACATCAAAAATAGGTGTAAGTAATTTTTGTACCTGTGCATCCTTAGTAGTATGCACAAGGGTTTGAATGGTGGAAGCAGACTGTTGTTTAGGATGTGAGGTGGAGGGTGTGGGATCAGTATTAGCTGGGATTGCTGAACTGTCACCCGGGGTACTTTGTATGTTCAGCATTATAGATAACAATGGAACATTGACCCCTGAGAAATTTTTAGAAACATTTCTCATGATTTGAAAAATATTATTTTTATGTCCCAACATGATATAGATTCTTGCAGGTTTTGAAAGTTCTTTTAGTTCTTTATTGAAAACTTCCTGCAAGAATCTTGGGTACATAAAAAATTGTTGCTTTGCACCCTCTTAAAGGTTATTTCTCAAACCCTGAAAGATGAGGTATGCAAAGTTGAAGCCTTGGTTAGTGACCATACCATGGAAGGCGGAGGCAAGTGCGGAGCTCACCTGATGCCATCCACTCCTCTTATGGGATATGCATTGGAGAAGAGTGTGGCAGAGATACTTCCATGGAGGGCCCATCAGCGCCCTCTCGGTCGTATACTCAGTCTGATTTCCAGTGTATCCAATGGATACAAAGGTCCTCATGTATTCGTCCTTCGAGTATGAGATGGCTGCTCCCTCTTCTTGAAGCTTAAGATGTTTTCTGAGTGTGGCTTCCAAGATGGTGATATCCTTGCCGTCTACTTTGGCTTTAATTTGGGGAATCCCCTGTTAGGTTGAGTAGACGGCGGTACTCCAAAAATCCTCCATATGATGGATATATATGGTAGGGTTGGTTGTGAGGGCAAACTAGATTTTTGATCGACATAAGAAGTCGATCATATCATTAAATCCGTCGGATTTCTTTCCCTTGGTAAGATATGCTGTAAGGTTGTGGTATGGGGAGAACTTATCATCAGGGTTATTGATGCCTGCCATTTTTGTTTGATTTGGAGGGAAGGTTAGAATATGGGAGGCTTTGAATGTGTTAAAGATGAAGGGCTTTGAACGTGGTGTGGACTTGAGAGAAAGTGATGTGGGTTTAGGGTGAAATTGAAGGAGAAGAGGTGGTAAGGAAATTTGATTTGTTCTTATAACGGCAGAGGAGGGAAAAAGCAAAATGACTTGTACAGTACAACCTAATTCACCTTTTACTGTTACAGCTGTAATACACCGAGGCAGTCGTGGTAAAGACTGACGTTGATTTTTATAGCGGTTAAGAGTTAATTTGGACTTAAATTTACCCATCAGCAGCAAACTTGGTTGCTATGGATAAGGAAGCCTGTACGCTGCAACCTTGGTTGTTGCGGAAGGTTAAGTCTGTCAGCAGCAAACTCATCTGCTGCTGACAGTCTTAAAGAAATCTGCAGGAAACTTGTTCCTGCTGATAACTTAAAGCAGTCAGCTGCAAATCTTTTGCTGCTGAAGATTAAATCTGTCAGCAGTTAACTCATCTGCTGCTGACAGTCTTAAAGAAATCCGCCAGAAAACTATTCTTGCTGATAACTTAAAGCAGTCAGCTGTAAATCTTTTGCTGCTGAAGATTAAACCTGTCAGCAGCTGAAGGACAAAAATGATGCTGACTTATAACTTTTATTTACAACATAAGACAAAACATATTTTAAAATGGAATTTTTAGAGATAGATTTTAATCAAAGTTCAACATACCAATTGATTCAACTAAATATTTAAATCTAGCTTCATCAAAAGGTTTTGTAAACAAATCAGCATATTGCTCATTCGTATGAACTTTGGTTAAAATAATCCTCTTTTTCTCAGCTTGGTCTCTTATGAAATGATACCTGATGTCAATGTGCTTTGTCTTTGAGTGCTGCACCGGATTGTTTGTGATTGAGATAGCACTCATGTTGTCAATGTGAATTGGAGTTGCCATGAAAGTCATCCCATAATCCAACATTTGATTTTGTATCCAGATGACTTGTGCACAGCAACTTGAAGCTGCAATCTATTCTGCTTCAGTTGTAAAAGTTGAAACACATGTTTGCTTCTTGCATTGCTATGAAATCAATCTCCCTCCCAGAAACTGACATCCCCCTGAAGTGGACTTTTTGACCAAGTTGCATCCCCCATAGTCACTGTCAGTGTATGTATACAGATTAAACATGTCATTTTTAGAGTACCATAGCCCAAGTCTTGAGGCACCCTTTAGGTATCTAAAGATTCTCTTGACGGCCTGAAGATGTGAAACTTTTGGAGCTGCTTGAAATCTTGCACAGAGACATACTGCAAACATGATATCTGGCCTTGAGGCAGTGAGATACATGAGAGACCCTATCATTGCACGGTACTGATGTTGATCAGTGTCTTGGCCATCTTTGTCTGGAGTCAGCTGATGATGCACTTGCATTGGGGTTCTTGCAGCAGAGCAGTCATCCATTTTAAATCTTTCCAAAATGCTTTTTACATATTTGGATTGGCTGATGAAGATTCCATTTGGGACATGTTTGACTTGTAGACCCAAGAAGAAATTTAGTTCACCCATTGAACTCATTTCAAATTTTGAGTGCATCAGAATCTCAAAGTCTTTGCACAGCTGTTTCCTTGATGATCCGAAGATGATATCATCAACATAAATTTGAACTAGTAAGATTTCTCCCCCTTCATCTTTGATAAACAAGGTCTGGTCAATGGCACCTCTTCTGAAGTTGTTGTTTAGTAGATATCCTGACAAGGTTTCATACCAGGCTCTTGGTGCCTGATGTAGGCCATACAGAGCTTTGTCTAGTTTGAACACTTGAGTAGGATGTGTAGGATCTATAAAGCCTGGAGGCTGTTTGACGTATACTTCCTCACCAATCTTCCCATACATGAAGGCACTTTTTACATCCACTTGATAGACAGTGAAATTCTAGGATGCAGCATATGCCAGGAAGATTCTGTTGGCCTCCAGTCTGGCAACAGGAGCAAAGACTTCATCATAGTCAATTCCTTCTTCCTGAGTGTAGCCTTGAGCTACAAGTCTGGCTTTGTTCTTGTACAATGCCTCTCTAGTTTTGTTTGTTCCTGAAGACCCATCGTGTGCCAATAACATATTTACCTGGTGGAAGATCAACAAGTTTCCACACATCCTGCCTCATGAATTGCAGCAATTCTTCCTGCATTGCCTCAATCCAGCTGCTGTGTTTGAGTGCTTCATCTATCTTCTTCGGTTCAACCTGAGATAGGAAACATGAAAACAAGCATATATTGGCCTCGTGAGATTTGCTTCTTGTGAGAACTCCTTGGTGTACTTGGCCAATAATATTTTCATGAGGATGTTCTTTGTGAATCCTTTGTGCTGGTACTACCTCCAGTTGTATCCCTTGCTCAAGATTGCTTTGATTTTGATTAGGGATCTCTTCATTCATGGTGGAAGAGTCTTCAACATCATTACCACATCAATATTTTCAGCAATAGCATCAACATCTACATCATTTACCGAGGAGTCTTCATTTAGATTTTTAGGTTCAGACAGGCTACTGCTGGTTACATTAGACAGTCTTGTTCCTGCTTCACTTGCTTCAATTGCTTCCACAACTGATGGAGGATCAATTGATGGTCTTCTCAGACTGATAGAAGATTTGGGAAAATCCACTCTGTAGTCAGTGGATGAAGTGGAGGCATGTGTTTGTGTAGACATAGACTCCGTATTTGAGAAGGTGAGAGGCTCAATTATTTGGGAGAAGGAGTCTATGTCAAAGAGCAGTTTGGACCTTTTCCCTGCTCACAGACAATGTGTTCTCTGCATTTCACATTTGCTGATTCTTCCACAATTCTTGTTCTTGAATTGAATACTCTATAGGCCTTTGATTGAGAGGAATAGCCTACGAAATATTCTTTATCAGATTTGGCACCAAACTTAGGAAGAACTCCATGTGTGATGAGAATGGTGCATGGACATCCAAACGGTTTTAGGAACCCAATGTAGGGAATTCTTTGAAACCAAAGTTCATAGGGTGTCTTGTTGAGGGGTTTGACAATTAGAACTCGGTTTTGCACATAACAGGCTGTGCTAACTGCTTCTGCCCAGAATATGAGTGGTAGTTTTGAGTCAGCCAACATAGATCTTGCTGACTCAATAAGAGTTCTGTTTCTTCTTTCAGCAACTCCATTTTGTTGAGGAGTTCTTGGAGCACTGTATTCTCTTTCTATCCCCTTGCTTTCACAGAAACAGTTCAAGGTGTCGTTCTTGAACTCTGTGCCCTGATCACACCTTATGATCTTCACCTTTTGATTGCTTTGATTCTCTACCCTGAGAATGTAGGATTTGAGAATTTCAGCAGTTTCATCTTTAGTTCTCAACAAGTATACCCATGAGAATCTGGTGTAGTCATCTGTTATCACCAGACAGTATGACTTTTTGCCCATTGACATGACATTTGTAGGACCGAAGAGATCCATATGCAGCAGTTGCAGTGGAGTGGGCTTGTGAGAACTCTTGTGTTGCTTCCCCTTTAAGCATGCAATGCAGTGGTCTTCCAGCTGAAATTCTTTGTCAGGAATCCCTCTGACAAGATTATTCAATTTGTTAATGGTTTTGATATTAACATGGCTTAATCTCATGTGCTAGAGAGCTGATTCATCAACTGAGGCTTTTGATAAAAAGCAGGAGACACTCCCAGATGGAGTGACTTCATTCATGTCCAGTACATAGAGATTTTCTTTTCCATGAGCAGTCAATAAAATGCTTTCTGGAGGAGGTGTGGATAGGCCTGGAGACAGTACAAAGCATTCTTTATCTGTGAAGAGCATCCAATACGTTTGGTCACAGACATGGGAAACACTCATGAGATTGAAGTCCAATTCTTTGACATAGTTGACCTTATCAATGCTCATTCTTTTGTTGGACAAAGTTCCTTGTCAAGTAATGGATCCTCCCTTTGAGTCACTTCCAAAGGCAACATATCCTCCATTGAAATGTCTGAAGTTGGAGAAGATGGATCTGTTGCCTGTCATGTGCCTGGAACAACCACTGTCTACCACCCAGGTGTTATTCTTGTGAACTGGCTGTCCCTGCACATGATAGATTTCTAATTAGTAGGAGGAACCCAAGAGTCTGCAGACTTGAAAAAGATGGTTGTTAGTTTATCCTTTTCAGTATGTTTGCAGTCAATGGAACCGATGACAATGCTTGAAGATGGTTTGGCTTTCCATTGCCTTGTTGGTGATTTTCTAGTTTTCCACACATTGTCAGCAGCAATTTTTGATACTGATTTTTCTGGCTTGTCAACAGCAGATCCTGCTGCTGATGGCTTTGTTGAAGTGGCAACATTCTTTGTTGCTGAAGGCTTTGCCTTGGATTTTGCCTTATCAGTAGTGGACACTCTTGCTGCTGATGGCTTTGCCTTATCACCAGCAGATTTAGCTGTGGAGGATTTTAGCTTATCAGCAGCAGACTTGGTTGCTGCTGAAAGCTTCTGCTTTGTTTTCTTGGGCTTCACTTGACTAATAACCGATGTATGCTGATCCTTCTTTACCTTTTGACTTTGAGGAGCTTGATGAAGGATCCGGTTGAAGGGATTAAACTTATAATTTGCAGCAAAGTGGTCTGATTCACCACAAATGATGCAAGTTTGTTGAGATTTAGGCAGCTTCACTCTTGGGGGAGATAGAGATTCCCTGAACTTAGTTGCTTTGACCTCGTAGCTTCTTACCTTCTTGTTTTTGTTAGTCTTTTCAAAGGCATGCTGCTTTGAATATTTTTGGTATTCCAAGTAATGAAAGCAGGTACTGGCATTGTGGTTATATCTGCCACACACAAAGCATGATCTTGCCAGTTTGTCTCTTGAAAGGTAGACATAGTCCTTTCTTTGGAACAGAACCTTGAAGTTCCATGGATGAGCTTTGTTATGTTCAAAAGTGGCTTCTTCTAGGGTCTTTTGAACGTATGGAACTTTTTCTTCAGGCTTACGACATATATCAAATACCTTCCTCTTTGTGATCGTCTTTGACTGAGTCTTGGGGTTTGTGGGTCCTGATGTATGTCCCTTTTCAATGTTTAGCTTTCTTCCATCTGGAGGATAGCTGATCTTAATCTGTTTGAATGGTACAGGGCTGGAACAGCTGGAATAACAGCAGGAACTTCAACTTTATTCAGAACAGCTTCAGATGGTGCTGCACTAGTTTTATCATGGTCTGAGTAGGTTGACTCAGATTCCGATGAGGTACTGCAGTCTTCGACGAAAGGTTCATCTGTTGAAGGATTAAGGTTTCAGTTTGCAGTGTCAAGATTTGCAACATTGAAGCTTGGTTCGTGAATGGCAATATAGTCAGAAGGAGGAGGAACAGATTTGTACTGATCATTGTTATACCCAAGTCCAGTTTTTACCTTCTCATGGACTTGAATATCTAAAAGTCTTTGTAACTTTTTAGAAGAAAATTCATATTTTTCAACATGAACTTTCTGTTCTGCCAGTTCAGCTCTGGTAGCTTTTAGTTTGACCAGTAGATCATCAATATGAGTTTAAAGATTAGTTTGTTCGTGTTTTAACGATGAAATCTCTTTCTTAAGGCAGTTAATCTTTTCTTTATAAGTATTTTCAACCTTTTTGAACTCAGATTTCATCTGATGAAACTCTTCATTTTGATCTATAAGGTTTTGGTTATGCTTTCTATAACCCAAAACTTTATCAATACAGGCTTGAGAGCAAAGATGTTAAAATACCCGAGGTGGTATCTCTATAGTGTCTGCCATAAGAGCTTGATTGTTGATAGGCAGCTCTTCATACTGGAAGCTCAAGTCGAACTCAGAAGTTCCAACAGGTGCACAGGCTGCAGTTTGAACTGGAGGAGTAGCTTGTTGTTGTTGTTATCTGGGTTGGGCTTGGTTGTTCTGTCTTGACTAAGGAGTAGCTGGATTTGCTCTTGGTGCCTTGCATTCTCTAGCAAAGTGACCCAGTAGGTTACAGTTGTAACATCTTAGTTTGTTTTTATCCAAGCCAACTCTGGTGTTGGAGTTGTTACTTGGAATGGGTCTTCCGGTTCTAGAGTAGAACCTTTTTGCTCTTATAGATAGCATGGCATACGAGTGCTGTATGTCCATTTCTTCTAAATCATATGGATGAAAGCATTCCAGATCCTCCTTGATAAAGGACATGTTGCTTGAGTTTTCAGAAACAAAAGCAGCAAAGGTTGATGTTTGAGGAGCTGTTTGTTTGAGAGGTAGGAGTTTGTGGATGGGTGACAATGGGAGGATAGTAGTTACTGGAACTAGGAACTGAGTGGTCGGAGTGAAGCGCAGATGAGATGGTGGATGAAGAAGAGGCTGATTGATGATTGGAGCTCCTTTCCTAGGCTTGAATCATTTCTAATTCATATGTTTTCAGCATGCCAAAGAGCTCTGTCATCTGGAGAGTTTTTAAATTCTCCGTTCTTCTTATAGACACTGTGTATAGTGTCCAGCAGCTTGGGAGAGATCTGATAAAATTTTTGAGAATATCTTCATTCTCTATCTTTACTTTGGAGCACTGCAGTTCTCCCACCAGATAAGTGTACCTGTTATACAAAACGGTTAGTGACTCACCTTCCTTCTATACAAAGTTTTCGTATTGCTGTTTCAGGATGTCCCTTCTGTTTTCTTTGACTTCCTCAGAGCCAGCAAACATCTTCCCAAGAGTCTCCCAGAGCTCTTTAGCTGTTTTGTAGCTTCTGAAGTTATGAAAAACTTCATTTGGAAGGCACATTTGGATAGCTCCTAGTGCCTTGAAGTCCACCTCCATCTTCTTTATGTCCTCTTCTGAGTACTTGGAGGGCTCGTTTGGAACTAGTGGTCCTCCAGAGTCAGCAGAGGCCACCATGGGAGTGTAGGGTCCATCCCTGATGGATTTCCACATTTCGTACTCCTGATAACAGAAAAAGCTTTCCATGCGATTCTTCCACATGTCGTAGTCTTCCCCAGATACCAATCTTGGTGGTCGGTTGATGCTGCCGATGTCTTCAAATCCATTGCTCTGTGCCATCTTTGTTATAGGGTGACTTGATGAAAGAGAGAGTTTAGAATAAAACCAGAAGTGATTAAACAAATGTGAGTTTGTTTAATCTGAGCCAAAGCTCTGATACCACTTGTAGGATCGTGAAAGTTGCAGGTCCCAAATTCGGTGCGTGACGGATCTCTAGACTCGCGGTACGACACGGTGATAACGTGCGGAATCCAAGATCAACGTGCTCGTGTAACTCAATCAACAACAACGGTGTAAATAAACGCTTTGTATTTCCACCACAATATCAGGTTACAAGATTCTGTCTCTAATCAAGTCTACTCTGATATCGTCTATTCTCACTCTGTTCTATATTTATAAACTACTGTTAACTTAATAAGTTCGCCTAAAAGATGCTTAGGCGAACTTATTAAGTTCGCCTCTAATAGGCTAAGCGAACTTAATAAGTTCGCCTCTGATATACTAGGTGAACTTAAGAAGTTCGCCTCTGATAGGCTAGGCGAACTTGTTAAGTTCGCCTCTAGCAGAACTTAGAAATTTATCAACAGTTACAAAACATGTCCTAACAGACTCCCCTTTAACTGTTGCTAACAATTCTATCAATTACAAGTCAAAGACTCTAAGACTAAGACATAATATCTTCAAGCTCGTTGTCACCAGAATATGCTCCAACAGACTCCCCCTTGACAACAGCTTCAGAAGATTGTCATCCGTCCTCAAATATCATCAAACAAGTTGTAGTCTTCGTCTTGTTCATCTGCACACTCTCTCTTTATTTCTAGAAGAAAACTTTGGAGAAGGACCCCTTGTCAACTTCTATCTGCAATATTCAGTTTATGCAAAGGAGAACAACCAAGAATAACCAACAATTAAGATTTCAATGGAAGCTAGAAAAATAAAATATTTTTGATTTTTCAAACATAAGAAACACAAAATCTTTTTGGTTTTTCTCTATACAAACTGAAATGTAAAATACAAAATCACATCTTTTTGGTCGAACATCACGAGTAAGAAGATCATATCAGCATATGTGAGATATCAATCACACATCTTGGATATACAATCCATATAATATCAAATGGTATCCTATGTCATTCTTTCAAGCCTTGACCAATCAAACCAATATCTTTCAAGATTATCACACTCTATCTTTTCAAGACTTTCATATTGCATGTTATGATACTCGAGAAACATTCAAAGAAAATAGGATCAGGCTATGACACACAAATTCAAATTGTCAATATTATAAGATTTGAAACTAAAGCATCTCATTCCCACTTTCTTGTGAGTTAAGGTACCATTTAAGTATGAAATACAACGTGTACCCCACTAGTATGCCAACAGAATGTAAATGCACTATCTTTAAGACATATGAGATTTTACTAAAGATTATCCGAATTTCCAGAATGTGGAGACATCACTTAGCACATGAATAGCAGAATCCAAATTGGATTGTATAGGAATCAATAAGATTCAGAATCGAATGATTCAATGTCTTGGTTTATATATGTGGAATCATAAGATTCAGGTACGTGGATCCAACTGTTATCTGGATTATGAATTCAATGGAACCAGCAAATATGATTTATCAATATGATCCAAGGGCTAGTATATGTTTGACAAATGTTGTCAAGTACATATCTTGATATTACTTCAAATTGCATGCTTTTCGGGACATGGGCACTGAAGCAAATCGAATGAATAGTGCTAAGGACATAACCCAAAAATGATCTCATAGGAAAATCTTTATTAAAAGCTAATATTCTTTATCTGATAGTGATCTTTTAACACACACACCGTGGCATAAAATGGGTTCAAATCACAGTTGTAACATATGAAATTATGTTTTCACACTACTAATGGTTCAGTGACGCTTTTAGTCTACTGACAATTCAAATTATATGCATACACAACACTATCATTTCCTATTTGTGTAGTCTCTGAAGTTTGGATCAAAACATATAATTCAGATATATTAACATAAAGCACCAACCAGTCAATCTAAGGTCATGTGTGAAAGAACATCCACTGATGTACTACCATCTCTTCTTTAACTTCAAGTAATGTCGATTTTATCTTTTTTTTAAATTTGTTTGGATTTTTCAAAATATTTTTTAAAGAAAGTAAAACAAACGAAAATAAACCTTCCATGAAAACATTTTAAGAAAAACATTTTACTTGGTTACTCAGGATTAAGCAAGTCAATCAATTAAAAACTCAAACCGATGTAATCCTGTAATTGAATGCCTTTGCCTCTGTCACCAATACAGTTCTGTACTCCCCCTGTCCTGTAGACTCCCCCTCAACTAGTCAAATGGTTGCATCAACGACTTTATGCTCACCATCGTCATCCTAAGTTTTAGGTTATCATTTGGACTTTGTAAAACTGTTTCCAAAACATTGTGTGTGACATATTCTCCCCCTTGAGCATCAAGTCGTTGAATCAAACAGATTCTCAGTTATCAACAACTCTTTACTCATGCAGATGTCATTCCCTGTCTTGTGCTATGAACAACTTCTATCAACAACCAAAATGGTATTAATAGTCCCTCTTGGTTAATCCTGCACAACTAACAAGAAACATTAATTTGAAATTGGGACCCAAGCCATGGTAGTCATGGGTCATCCATCTATATCAAAATAATAAACCTCACTCCATTCACAATCGAATCTCTCATCAATTTTCGGAGATTGATCCGACGAGTCAGAAATAGAAAATTTAGATTTCCAAACATACTTCTGTTCATTAAATTCTTTTTGCTTAAAATGTGAAGTGTTTGAACAATTTGTTTCATTTAAAAATGTGTAGATTGTGAAAACTCTTGTTGTTCTAAAAGTTTTCTCAATCTTCTGTTTCTCCTCCGTCTTTGAGGTCTAGAAAGCCTAACCTCAGTTTTTGAATTACCCTTTGGTGTAACATGAGGTTTAACCACATTTGGGTTAACATAAGGCTTACCATGAGTTCTTACCTTTTCTGGAGTAACATGTCGGTTACCTTTGGCGTTGTGAGGACAAGCAATCCGAATGTGACCAACAAGACCACAAGAAAAGCAAGATCTCGTCTCATAATAATCTCTCATATAAGGAATCTTCACATGATAAAATGCACTTGAAGAAGATTCTCCTATATGAACTTCTTTTGGAGTTTGAGAATGAATAAACTTTTTCTCAACAGGTTTTGATTCAGATTTCATCTTCTCAGGAACTACATGCTTCTTCCCTTTATTTTTGTAAGGACATTTCACCACAATGTGTCCCATCTCATTACAATGAAAACATGTACGCCTGTCTTTATAATCTCTGACATATGGAACTCTCCTTGATTTTGAAGAACTTCCAAATGTATATTTTCCAGATGAATTAGAATAAACCGTTGAGTCTTCTTTCTTAACAGCTTTCGGTATCCCCTCTACCTTAGCTTCATCAAAATATTCATCATCACTCTCATCAGAATACACCATATCTTCACCTGTGACTGGATTCACCTTCAACACAGTCTTAGGATCTAAATCCTCATCGTTTATAATCTCAGGTGCAACAGAATAATTTCCGTTGAATGGTGGAGGAACATAGCCAATACCACTAGTTCCCTTCCCCTCTTCAGTATTATTATGATAATGTTCTAATAAGAATGATGAATTTTCAAAGCTTTCTAACTTTCTATGTAATCTGATCACCTCTGCTTTAGATTCAGCTAGTTCCTTATCTTTCTCAACAAGATCATTATTTCTTTTCTCAATTTCTGCAAAGGACATATCTAGGTGATATGCCTGCTCTTTGATCTTCAAAGTCAGAGAACGTATATCCCTCTTCAGTGATTCTATTCTCTCAATACACACATTCTCATTATCCTTTAATTTCTGATTTACCATGTGCATGGATTTCATATCACAAATGAGGTTTACGTTGTCATCCATAACCCTCATCATTTTATCCTTTACTGAAATACAGTTAGATTAAAACGTCTCAAAGTTAGAAAATACCTCAGGTTTTACTTCTGAAGAAGATGCACCAGGAGCCATGAATACGTCATCATCAGCTTCACTCTTTTGTTCAACAATGACAGGCTCTGCATCAGTTTCTAATTCACTCAGATCATCTTCAACTGTCTAAAAACTTTCTTCACTCATCACATTAGTCTCAGTAGATTGAGTACTTTCACCAGAACGAATACTATCACTATCAGTTAAATCTACAGAAGAATCACTTTGAGAATAACTCGGCTTCTCCAATACTTCTTTGATCAAGACTACAAACGCTTGAGAAGTTGATTCACCCTTTTTCTTCAATGCTTCCCATAGATCTCTTGAAGTTGGACACGTTTCGAGACTATGAATGATTTCTTTAGGTAAAGACATCGTTAAAGTTTCACACGTTTTCATCTCTCGATCAAACTTCTGCTTTTCTAGTTTACTAAGAGCTGTC
Organism: Smallanthus sonchifolius; assembly: GCA_023525975.1. NCBI lineage: Eukaryota > Viridiplantae > Streptophyta > Magnoliopsida > Asterales > Asteraceae > Smallanthus > Smallanthus sonchifolius. The sequence continues at coordinate 28,724,505 of CM042031.1, forward strand.
ACTGGTTTAGGAACATCATAATATCCCATATAATCATAAGTAGGATGCACATATCCTTCAAATATGGATGTCCAAAAGTTTTCATCAGTTTCTGATACGAACTGTTCAAACCGGACTTTCCAGGTACGAAAATCTGATATGCACAAAAGTCTCGGTGGCGTAGTTTCAATCTCATTATCATCACATGAAATTGACATTTTGAAATTTTTGAGAAAATATCTGGAAAAAAATTTCCCGCCAAAATACTCTTTTTAAAAAAATTTCAAAAATTCAAAATTTTAAAAATGATTCAAAACGACCATATAAGCTTTCCCTAAAAAAATTGGACAAGAAGAAATTTCCTGCCAAAAATACTCAAGCGAACTTAATAAGTTTTTTTTTAAGAACACCAGCTAACTGATAAGTTCGCCTGTACAAGCGAACTTATTAAGTTCGCCTGACTGAGCCACCCAAGCGAACTTAATGAGAAGCGAACTTTAAATCATAATTCAACAATTTGATTAAGTTCGCCAAAAATAAGTTCGCTTAACCCTGTGAGAAGCGAACTTCACAAGTTCGCCTGCTGCTAAGTTCGCCTGCACACAGATTCAGCAAGTTCGCTTGCTTCAGCAGATTCAAGATCAAGAACACTTCAGACCAAAATCGCGAACCAGAAATATACGGAAATCATCATTAATCACTGATTTGAAGGAATTAATCAAAATTGGACCGTAGGATTGTGTAATTTGTCAATTAGAAGCTTTCTATTGGATCAATTTCTTCATAATCCTCTTCAAAAAACCAAATCAGATCAAAATCAGTCTTGAAAACTCCATTGAAATGAAAAACTCAAAAATGATGAATTTGATGTTGATTGGACATGAAAACACCACGAATCTTTTGCTAATCAAGAGCAATAGCTCTGATACCACTTGTACGTCCCAAATTCGGTGCGTGACGGATCTCTAGACTCGCGGTACGACATGGTGATAACGTGCGGAATCCATGATCAACGTGCTCGTGTAACTCAATCAACAACAACGGTGTAAATAAACGCTTTGTATTTCCACCACAATATCAGGTTACAAGATTCCGTCTCTAATCAAGTCTACTCTGATATCGTCTATTCTCACTTTGTTCTATATGTATAAACTACTGTTCTGCACCAGGCGAACTTAATAAGTTCGCCTAAAAGATGCTTAGGCGAACTTATTAAGTTCGCCTCTAATAGGCTAAGCGAACTTAATAAGTTCGCCTCTGATATACTAGGCGAACTTAATAAGTTCGCCTCTGATAGGCTAGGCGAACTTGTTAAGTTCGCCTCTAGCAGAACTTAGAATTTTATCAATAGTTATAAAACATGTCCTAACAAAAGTACAAGATGGTTCTGTTCTTAGTTGAAGTTGGTGGAAACAATAACAACTACACAAGTATAATTGAGTAAACAGAAAGAATACTTTTAAGAACACTATTGTATTAAGCTTTTGCAAATAAACGATTACAAATGAGAACTCAATCAAAAAGCACGCATACAATGAAGTGTTTACACAGTATTTATACTCACTTAGAATCAAGATAGACCCTTGATTCTAAGGATCAGATCTAACACACACCGTTGATCTTTTGTATATGGCTAACTATTACACGTTTAGTCTAAAACTAGTTAACTTTATTGAAGCGTCTTCTTCATGCATTATTGCTTGCATGCTTGGAGAAGAGCATTGTTGTCTTTCATTGGTTGTGCCATTGAGGTTCCTTCTGCTTTGAGTGTGTCAGTTGCTTTTTCAGAAAGTTGTCAGTGACGCTTGGCATGGATAGTCAGCTGCAACGATTTATCTTCAAGGCACAAGGCTGTCAGCAGCAAAGATGAGGATCAGTAGCAAGATGTGACCATCCAAAGCTGCTGATGATTTGCCTGTCAGCAGCATCAAGTGTTGATGCTGCTGAGAAGCCTATCCGCAGCAACTTTGGTCTTCAGCAGATAAGGCTATCCGCGGCAGATTTGTTCTTCAGCAGGAGAACAAGTATCCGCTGCAGATATGCTTGTCCGCAGCAGTTTGTTGGTCAGCAGCAAACACTGAGATCATCAGCATTTGTACTTAGAGAATTTTGTAGCCATCAGTCTTTATTTCTACAAAAAACAATTCAGTTGCCACTAAAGTTTAAAACTCTATTACCTCAAACACTAGGAACTATCAAAAACACTTAATTCGAGGTTGAGAAAACAACTGGAGAAAAAGGACCACTCCGGTTTTCAGATTTAGCAAAGCACACGTTCAGTTTTAGTTTTAAATCAGATAGGAGGTTACATAGACATAACCTTGTTTAAATTGTTCAATCCAATTTCAATTTTATAAAACCTAGCACACAACCAATTTATTCCCGATGCAAGAAAACCAAGAAACGATGGCACATGCACAAACGTTAAACAACATCAAACTGATAAAAAAATCAAACCGACAATTGAATCCAAAAAAGTTAAAGGGTTCACAAAATTCAATCCAACACTTATAATCTACTAAAACTAGACTAGTACATGAATAACTCGTTTTCTCGCTCATAATCATAACAAATCCCGGAGGGATCACGAAGAGATTACACGCTCATAATCATAACAAATCTCGCAATATCTAATCTAGAACTTACAAGCACGAAGAATTAAGAACAATTGAGCCAAGAATACTGAAAATCGCCCCTGGGAACTTCTTAAACGGCTGAAGTAAAAGATTTTTCAAGAAGAGGAGACACAATAGACTTATCATTAGAATTAGGCTAATTTGTCGCAAAACAGGTTCTTCACCTACCGCGAAGCTTTCTGGCCGAGTCTTCGCGTACCGCGAATGCCAAAATAGTCGCGTCCCCATTTTCCTTCACTCGCGTACCGCGAAGACTCCAATTGCCAAGAATTTTGACTTTTTGACTTTTGTTGACTTCCTTGACTTTCCGTGCTTTGATGACTTCTTGTTTATAACTCGTATCTCCCCTCTCAATAAACACAATCATCCTGTAACACTCAAACTACAAAACACACATAAAACCGACTCGAAATACAAATATAAACTATTAAAACTATACAAAAACGACACATATATACGGGATATTTGACCCTATATCAATCATGAAGTCTGGCATCTCGTTATGTTTTGATTATGTCATGTTTATGTTTTAGACAATTTATACGCTTCCATATGTTGAACAAGTCTTAGTTATGTTGAATGAATGATTCCGCTGCGTTAACTGATATTCAAGTTTAAGAACTGTTTGTGAATGAGTAAATCCAATACGCGAGGCCTCCCGGGTTTGGGGCTTTACATCGGATAGTTAGTTGATTATGTTTTTGTATTTAAACAGCAATATGATCGATTAGGAAACACATTTACAACACAATTACGCACTCACAAGCTCTGTAACACTTAGTACTCGGTCCATTTATGCTCATATTGTATTTTTTTCGAAGATTAATAAGAAGAACAGGAGGCACGTGACGATTTGTCACTTCCCGAGGTTATATGCCGGAGATCCTCAAGGATTAAGGGCTTTCCTCATAAACACTCATGTCATTTTTATTGTCTTACATACTTTGTTTATCGCAAATCTTACAAGCACACTACCTCACATTCTAAGTTTGATAACAAAATTACTCTTGTTAATTTTTAGTCAAAACAATTTGCCTGGTGTTTTTTATCTTGAAATTATTGTTAAAATTTGCATTCAATCACTACTTTTCCAAATTCATTGCAAAAATGTCATCTCAATCTAAGTCAGTTTCTTTTTCAACTCCGTCTTCAAGCTCTTGATTGAGTATCCCTTCTCCTCCTCCTCCGTCATTCCAGAAAAAGAATGACAATCCACTTAAGAAAACAGCTTCTACTGGTTTTTTGGGATCTGGATTAACCGTCGGAGGACCCGTGCTTGTTTCGAATATCGACAACCTTAATATGTTCTCAGAGGTGAAAAAGCAGATGGAACACCAACAAAAGACCAACCAGACGCTGTTTAGGGAGCTTGAAAAGATAAAAGGATCGAAGAAACCGATGGAGACAACAACTCCGCTACAACCAAGGATCCGGAACTTTGACTCTGCACGATCCTCAGGAAATCCAGGGAGACTTCATCCCCATGCAGGCTAGAACCATGACAGTTGGCCAAACTCCAGCTGTTAGAGTCGCTGCAAACCGAGATCTTGGAGTCACCCCAGGATCATCATCGCAGAATCCAAACATTCGTAACACCTTCAATCAATTTTTAAACACTAACCATAACGAACTTGTGATGGATGCAGGGATTAGTCCAGTCATGGCAAAAGAACTAAAGAAACTGAAGGATATGATCTCTAGCGTACCAGCTGTGGTGCAACCAATATCGGAAGTATCCTCTTTGATCCTCCAATATGCGATGTAGAGATCCCGAAACGCTTCCTGACTCCCAACATGAAATTATATGATGGAACTACTGATCCCAAAGAGCATGTTGCTCAATATAGAGAGAGAATGGAGATCAATCCTATCCCTCTGGATCTGAAGGAGGCTTGTCTATGCAAAGGGTTTGGATCAAATTTAACAGGATCTGCTTTGAAATGGCTATTAAACGTTTCTCCTTATTCTATTACTTCATTTGCTCATTTAGTTAATTTATTTAATAATCAGTTTTCTTACAGCAGAACCTTTGAGAGACTAACTAGTGATTTGTACAGAGTAACCCAAAAAGCTGACGAATCCCTTAGGGGTTATGTGAGCAAGTTTGGTTAGGAATCCTTGGATATCCCGAATCTAGACATTGCTACAGTAGTTCAAGACTTCAAAATGTGATTGCAAAAGGACTCCCCGTTTATGAAGATCTTGTAATGAATCCTTGTAGGAACTTGGACGAAGTCAGGAATAGGGCTCTGAGGTTCATAAGGGTCGAAGATGACAAGAAGATCTAGAAAAGGATTAATGCACCTTCCAACTATGATCATCCTAGTAGGAAATCTGAACCATCATCTTTCAAACCCCATAGATGAAAGCCTTATTCGAGATCTGACAATCATAGGGTCAACGTTGTGGAGGATGATAGGGAAGAAGAAGATTATCATAAACTAACCAATTATTGTTTTTCTGTTGATGTTTCAGGACTCATGTATGCTATGCAGGATATTTGGGACAAAGCCAAATGGCTAAGGAAAACTGACAATGGATTCGGATGGAAGGAAAAATCCAAATGGTGTGCCTATCATGAGCATATGACTGACGATTGCATTGCCCTTAGAAAGGAAATAAGCTATCTCCTTAGCAAGGGCCACTTGAAGGAACTCATGGGCAGAAAGAAAGAAAAGATTCAGAATTGTGATACTACCACAAAACGAGCAACATCCCCACCTCAGGATGTCAAGGTAATAAATTTTGTTTCTGGTGGTTCTAATATCTGTGGTACTTCCTATTCCATAGCCAAAAGACACGAAAAAGAAGCCAAGACGGAGAAATAAGATAGGCCTACCCGGACATCAACCTTGACTGACCAGAAGGTGATATCGTTCGATGAAGAGGATAGGGATAATGTGCAGTATCCTCATCATGACGATTTGGTGATTACTTTGTATGTCACCAATCATTTCGTACGTAGGATCCTGATAGATGGAGGAAGCTCAGTTAACATTATACAACTAGAAAAATTGAAGAAAATGAATATTCCTGAAACTGAAATCATATCGAAATCCTAACTATTAGTGGGATTCAGTGGAGAAGTCAAGAATACAATCGGAGAAATAAAACTACCAGTCTATATCGAGGGGGTAAACTCTATACAGGGATTTTGTGTTATTGACTCTTTATCTTGCTATAATATTATCCTAGGAAGACCTTGGATCCATGATATGAAGTCGGTGTCGTCGACATACCGTCAGTGTGTCAAGATGCCGACCCCTTGGGGAGTAGTGAAAATAGATAGTGATCGGCAGGAGGCTTAAGATTGTTACACATCCTCGATGAAAGCTTCCGCAAAAACAAGACAATCATAACAATTAACAAAACAAGCGGGGGATGTTCTGGAAGCTAAAGAACAAGATGTTAAGGAAGTATCTCTGGACGCTCATAATCCAGATATTAAAGCGCTTATAGGAACCATCATCCCTGAGGATATCGAGAAAGATCTCTTGGGATTCCTAAAGGGCAGAAAATCAACATTCGCATGGAAGCACGAAGATATGACATGTATATCTAAAAACATTATAACTCACAAACTTGGAATTGATAATATTTTCAGGCTGATACATCAAAAGTGAAGGAAATTCGCTCATGAAAGGAACGTGATTATCCAAGAAGAGGTGGAAAGACTTCTCAAATATGCAATGATCAGGGAAATAAAATTCCCAAGATGGTTGGCAAACGTAGTGGTAGTATAGAAGTAGAACGAGAAGTGGTGAGTTTGCATGGATTACACAGACCATAACAAGGCATGCCCTAAGGATCCCTTCCTATTGCCACATATATAGGGGTGTTCAAAGTCGGATATCCGAAAATTCGGATATCCGAATTTCGGATATCCGAAATTTTCGGATAGTGGATTTCACTATCCGAAAATATAAAAAAATAAAAAAATTTATAAAAATAATATTTTTAAATTACAAAAACAATTAAAAACCTTAAAAACATTAGAAAATATACATATAAAAATATATAAATATAATATATCGGGTTTTGATTCAAATTTTATTATTTTTAAATAATAAAAACAATTAAAAAAAATATATTAATATAATATTTCGGATATTCGGATATCCGAACTATCCGAATTATCCGAAAATCACTATCCAAATCCGAATCCGAAAATTCAGAGAATTTTCGGATAATTCGGATTCGGATTTTCGGATAATTCGCGTTCGGTTTCGGATTCGGATATTTTTGAACACCCCTACACATATAGACTCAATGGTTGATGCTATAGCGGTCCACGAAATCCTGACTTTTATGAATGCTTCTTCGGGATTTTAGCAGATCCAAATGGAACCATCAGATTAGGAGGATACTGCGTTCATGAACCCGACATGTATTTACTGTTATATAGCTATGCCATTTGGTCTTAAAAATGCAGGTGCTACGTATCAGAGACTGGTGAACATGATGTTCAAAAACAAGCTGGTGGACACCATGGAGGTCAATATAGATGATATGGTGGTGAAGTCAAAGAAAGTCGAGATCATCTTAGGGATCTCAAAGATGCGTTCGATATCCTGGACCGGAATAACATGAAGCTGAATCCTTCAAAATGCCACTTTGGAGTGGGGGTATGAAAATTCTTGGGATACATGGTAACCAAGAGAGGGAAAGAAGCTAATCCATAGTAGATCAAAGCAATCGTCAATCTGAAATCCCCAGCAAATACCAAGGATGTCTAAAGATTAACCGGAAGGGTAGCGTCACTCAACCAATTCATTTCAAGATCCTCAGAAAGATGCAAGGAATTCTATGACATCTTAAAGTATAACAAGCGATTTGAATGGGAAGAGAAGCATGAACAAGTGCTTCAAACATTGAAGGAGTACTTATCATCAGCACCTCTACTAATGAAGACAAAGGTTGGTGAGCCGTTGTCCCTATACTTGGCAGTATCCGGAAACGCTGTAAGTGTTGTGTTAGTCAAGGATCATGAGGGACATCAGTATCTCATCTACTATGTATGTAAAAGCTTATTAGCCGCGGAGACAAGGTATTCTCATTTGGAAAAATTAGATTTCAATTTAATAATGGCATCTACTAAGCTTAGACACTACTTTGAAACACATACTATTCATGTTAAAACTAATTATCCTATTAAGTGTGTTTTAAGAAGGCCAGGGGTGTCAGGTTGGATGGCAAAATGGTCTGTTAAACTCAGTGCTTATGATCTAGTGTATGAGCCTAGGACAACAATAAAGTCAAAGGCACTTGCAGACTTTGTGTCTGAATTTAGTAATGATATTCAGCATGAAGCGGATCTTGAAGTCCAACAACTGGAAGAAACCAGGGATAAGTGCACATTATTCACTGATGGTGCGTCTAATGTAAGGGGAACAGGTCTAGGCATCATACTGAAATCGCCACAGGGGGACATAATACCCCAATCAATCAATTAGGAATTCCAAGCCACAAATAATGAAGCAAAATATGAAGCACTGATAGCGGGATTAAAACTGGCCAGAGATGTGAAAATCTGGTATCTCCAAGTATATGTAGATTCATTATTACTCGCTAACCACTTTAACAGTTCTTATGTAGTTAAGGGCGAGAAACTTGCCTAGTATCTTGAAATAGTCAAGAATTTGGCAAAAGAATTTGAGATTTTTAATATAAAACAGGTACCCAGAGAAAATAATGCGGAGGATGACGCCTTAGCAAGTCTAGGATCAACTCTTAAGCTGCCACTAGACGTGAAGATTCCGATTATACACATCAGGAACCCTGCAATCATTATAACAGAATACGAGGGAAATGAAGTATCAAATACGAAAGACTTCGAGGTCCAAGATCCTAACCCAGATCAAGGATCCTGGATCCTACCTATTAAAAGATATTTGCAGGATGGCGAGATCCTAAGCAAAGAAAATAATCATAGAGCTTTTCTAATGAAGATATCTCGTTTCGTTATTATACACGATATTTTATTGCATGTCCATATTTGAGATGTCTGGAGAATCCTGAAATATAAGAAGTAATTAAAGATATACATGAAGGAGATTGCGGCAATCATACTGGAGGCAGAGCACTATTTTCCAAGATCCCGAGGACAGGATATTATTGGCCAAATATAAGGAAAGATGCTGTGACATATGCTCAGAAGTGTGAAACTTGCTAGAGACATAACAACATGCCACATCAACCGGCTAAACCTGTGTATCCAATCATTTCCCCGTGGCCATTCATGAAGTGGGGGATGGACATAGTGGGTAAGCTACCCAAAGCACCAGGAGGAAAAGTGTTCATGCTAGCAATGACTGGCTACTTCTCCAAGTGGATAGAAGAAGAAGTCTTTGTTCAAGTTAGATAAAAGGAAGCAATCTCGTTCATAAAGTGCAATATCCTGACAAGATTCAGGATCCCGACGGAAATAGTGTGTGATAACGGATCTCAGTTCATTGGCAAAAGAACGACAAATTTCTGTGCTACTTGGGGGATAAAGATGATAACTTCCACCTCCTTACATCCTCAGGCTAACGGACAAGCGAAATCCAGCAACAAGATCATCGTGAACAACCTCAAGAAGAGATTGGACGCCATGAAGGGAAGATGGGCATAGAAATTAACTTTCATCCTTTGGGAAGATAGAACAACCGTAAAAAATGCAACGGGTCAAACTCCATTCTCGTTAGTATTCGGAACGGAAGAAGTGATCCCCACTGAGATGGTTATCCCTACAGCAAGATCCAGCCTTCAAAATCCTGAAACCAACAGCGGAGCCCTGGCACAGGATCTTAATATTGTGGATGAGCTCAGAGATCTCGCCAAAGTTCGCATTGCGGCTTATCAGCAGAGGATATCATGATCCTACAACATGAAAGTGAGGGTTAGAAGATTTCAAGTAGGCGACATGGTATTAAGAAAAAACATTTCAGAATACTATCAACCCCAACGAATGAAAGCTTGCACCGGAGTGGGAAGGACCATATTTGATAGAGTCAGAAGCAGGCAAGGGAGCCTACTGGTTAGCTACAATGAAAGTAGAGATCCTACTAAGATCCTGAAATGCTATCCATCTCAAAGCGTATTTCGTGTAGGTTAGAATTTAAATTCTAACTAAGACTGGTATGTCTTCTATCCCTGTTTGTTTTTTATTCAATTATTACCTTTTGTTTTATCAAAGTACTAACTTGATCGTCGAAGGGGTGTTAGCCAGTCTAACACCCACCTTCACCAAGGTTTAATGTTTTGCAGGAAGGATCCCTAAGGACCCTAACAAAAGCATTAGAGACTGGCCATCTCTCTAAGTTTAAGGTATTCCAAATCCCTTCAAAGGTTTAAAGGTTTTCACCTTTTTACGAATGGAGTTTAAACACTCCGCTTGAACGCACGATATCCTGGTATAGTTCAAGATAATGGGACCGGTCCATGTAACAGTGGCTGACAATTTCATTATTATTGGCTATATGTTGGACCTAACGAATATATTCAATGGAATAACACATACGTATTATTCACCGGGCATGACCTAAGTGTTTAACATTTATGTGTTAACTTAAGTTTCTGGCTCATCCAAAGTTTTTAGCATTCACATGCCAACACAAGAATTAGATTGTCCTAAGTATTTAACACTTATGTGTTAACTTAAGTTTCTGGCTTGTCCCAAATTTTTAGCATTTATATGCTAACTCAAGATTCTAACGCTAAAGCGAAACACGGGTATCTCTGAGGATCTTAAGGTATGATTACTAAGTAAATAATTTGCTTATCAGTAATACTGTGACAACTGCACAATTCCATAATCTAAAACTTAATTGTTAGACTAGACAAACTAGGCCCAATAGAAATTCAAGCCCATTTGAAGCCCAAGTTCATAATCCGTATCTGAAACTAATCACTCGATTTAGTTTAACTACGTGTTACATGTAAGAGTTGAAGAAATGATAAAGTACGTAAGCGAAACATGTCAGCAAGATGTGTTATTAAACGTTTAACGCGTCAGCCGTCATTTATCGTGAAATATATGACAATACAATTATTTAAAGTAACGAATTAGTTATATCATATATATTAATATTAAGCTTGGAAGTCAGTTCAGAGAATTACACACGAAGTACGCGTACGTAAACGTAAACTGCGTGAGGTGCGCAGTAGACCAACATTAATGGTGTAAACATTACCAATATGTAAATTGACATGATAAGAATTATAAGATGCTTATTATATTTTGTTAGTAGGTTAGAAACCCCATGTATTACACGGACTGAATAAATGTAATATTATATATACTTAGTTATAAGATTTACATATTACATATTTATGACATATTACATAGTTTTTAGTATAAATTCTAGAAACGTTATATAGTTATTTTTTAAAGGTTTTATAAAAAATGAAAGAAATGTTCAATTTATAAAAATGTTTTTTGAACAAACCTATTTTTTAAATAAAATTTTTTTAATTAAAACAATTATAGAAATCAATATTATTTAACACGAGAGAGGCGGGAAAAAAATTATAAAAATAATTTTTGAAATTTGTATAATTAATAGGAGAGAGAGTCGGGGAAAAAAAATTAAGAATGCATATGAGAGTGACAATTGTCCCATAAAAACCTTTATTTATTATATAGTATAGATATAGATTATTATTAGACAATTAATAATTACTTCCGGATAACGAAAACGTGTAGATACGAGGTATAAATTTGAACTGACCTACGTTTTTCCCCATTAATAAACACGTGAAATATATAATTAAAGATTATTTATCTTAATACATATACAATTATAATCAACAAGAAATAAATAATTTAAACGAGAAATAAATAAAGAAAGACGAGTATGTGAGACGACTTGTCGGGTTCGAGACGCGGTATTGACCTACTCATTAACCCACCTCAAACCCAAGATATAAACACTACATCTCTCCCTTTTATCCTCATTCCCTCAAACCACAAAAACACAGATAAGGTTTATTTGAAAGAAACATAGGAGAAGACTAGATTCCGACGAAGCCACGGAGGCCGGCCAATGCCAGCGGCGGGGAAGGCGTTCTTTTGGGGCCTTAGGCCTTGATTTCTGATCGAGAAGCAGTTGCATGAGATGTTTTCGAACTTCCAAGACAGACCCAGACGTCTGACGACCAAGCGAAGTTGGCCAAGACAGAAACTGGCGACGGCGGTGGGAAGCACATCTGACTTCTAGTGGTAGTCTGAGACCTAGAGCTGTCCAGATCCGGCTAACGAAGGTGGTTATCTAGCAAAATCGTCTTCCCAGCGAGCCTCCGACAAGCTGACTAGAGTTCCAACGAGACCAAAGGTAGGGGCGGCGGCCCACTTTTTTGGCTATCCTAGTTTAACCGGTAAGCATTCAAACCTGGTTTTCTAGCAGAACATGACGGGTCTATGGACCTAGGGTTCCGGTGGATTTGACAAATTCCGACGTGTTGTAGGTGAGTCTCCGGTGAGTTCCTTATCTCGTTTTATTGTCGTTTTGGGGCTAGATCTACACACGTATAAAATAAGTTTTCTGTTTCAAGTTCCGGCTAGACTCCGATGCACTCAAAATACTTCGGTCATTGCTTGAATGTTGTTCTACCATCCCGATCTATGACTTGCGAGGTTTGTTTTGAAATCTTAGAGTAGTGTTTAGAGGTTTGTTGTTACTTCGTTAGATCTAAAAATCTTGGTGGCCGGGTTTCATTCCCGGGTGTTGGATACGTCTTTTTGGACAGATGGCGGCGTCCCGTACCATGGTCAAACCCAGTCAACGCTGGTTAAACGAGTCAAACTCGGGTCAAACGAGGCCATCATGAAAACCGGGATGTTTAGGAGGTGTCGGATCGAAAACGAGACCTACGAAAGGTATAAACGCACGCTAACGTGATAATATTTATTTACGAGAAATTTAAACGCGTATGCGGCCGAATTGCGTTGAGCTTGAAAGATTCGTTAATGGTAAAAATAAATATTAACATAACAATTAATATTAACATACCGTAAACGTGTATATTATAAAACTTTAAATAGTTGGTATAAACGTATATGTATATATATATATATATCTAATGGATGTGTTGTTAATTGGTATGTAAATATATAACCGGACTGACTAAACAAGGGTTTGACAAATAACAATAATCCATAAAAAAAATATTTTTGTATATAGATATAAATGTTTTCTTCTAAAGATATACAATTATAAATCTTCACGCTTTATACGAAACCAAACGATTATTCCATAATACGGTATATAGGTCCAAACATATATATTAAATTCAAGATAAATAGATATATTCTGATTACACGAAATCGGGCGATTATTTGTTATAAATAATATTCGAATACGGATATCAATATATATGACTTTGGAGCTTTTGACTATATATTGATACGAACGGTTTCAAAACATAAGACATTAACATTGTCATGAACAAGTGATATAAAAGTATACGTAAATACTCGCATTAAATAATTTTCCACTGTAGGACCCTCAAGGGTGTGTGTTGGATCATGATTGTGTGTGTGCGTAGCCTAGTCAACATGTAACACCCAAGATTTCAAGGAAATTAAAGTCTAGGGGCCAAAGTGTAAATAGCCCAAAGTTAAAGAACTGAAAAATGAAGAGAATAAAGAAAACGAGCCGGTAGAGGACCGCTACCGGGTCCCATGACGGTCCGCTACGTGAGGATGAAGGAATCATGAGGGAATGGCACGTGGCAGTGACACATCTTGTGACACAGCCCTATGGCGGACCGCCACCAGCTGGGTAACGTTTAAAGTGAGGAACGAACTTAGGAACTACCTGAGAATATAGTAAGTACACTGGACCCGTACCCTACACACGACTATGTGAAGTACGTGTTTAAATGATACGTGTTATGTGATATGTATATGACGAGGGTACGGGGTAATGATGAATTAGTCTAAACACTAAACAGGAGTAATTGAGTAATCACGATGTATCCAAGGGGTGGTGGAAACGCCGCTGATACTTCCTATATATAAACTTCTTGGTACAACGTTGTGAAACCATTATGAATGTTTAGGGGTATAGACTAATAAACAATGATTAAATATAGTAAATGTACGGGAGAACATCCAACCGGTATATAGTTATCTAACAAACAGAATGTTCTTTCTAAGGAATGAGTGGTGTATAAATCTCTCCTAGACCCGTCACTCTTTCCTGGGAACATCTCTGTTGGAGGTACTGCTCTGAAAGGAAAATCACCCCAGTTTACAATATATGTCGAATATGATTATATGATGGAAGTATACCATGCATAATGAATGGGAATACGTAATGGATATGAATACGTGAAATGCATGATGAATATGTGAAAGCATGATGATATGTGCAAATATGAACGAGTATGATGGAACGAGTCTAAACCCTAAAATGGAATAACGGAGTACTCGTGAAGTGTTAAATGGGTGGTGGAGACGCCGCTAGTAATTCCTATATATAAACCCTTTTAATATACCGTGGAGAAACCATTATGAAGTTTTAAGGTGAGGACTGGTTGATGGAATAAATCAAGCATATACATGAAATGAAAACAAATGCTTGATACATTTGGGAGGCTATGAGTCTAAGAAAATCAAGGTCCCAAATAAAATGAGATACCTGGCCTGTAAGGTGGATCTCAATAAATAATAAAAAAGAGAACTCTAGGCCTACGGGGCTGAAAGAGTAAAAGATTCCAAGCCTACGGGGCTGAGGAATGAATGAGTCTTCGTAACAAATGCAAGGGGTCTATACTGACGAGAATAATAACCTTGCCAATACTTGGACCGAAGGTACGGCCTAAGATGGTTGCGAGGGGGTTAGCACACCCATAAAATATACACATACCGTGATCGGAGGTACGTCCGAAGATGGTTACGGGGGCGCCGAGAGCCCGAGAAACCGTGAACAATAATAAGAACCTAAAGGGTTCCGAATGATATGAAAAGATGCGGTGTACTTACTTAGCGAAAGCTAATTCAAAAACGTTTTTCAAACACTGCAGAAACGAAGCACGTGGAATGAAGCTTCCTGTGAACAGAGCTATCGGAGATGGAAAATCCCTATATAGGATAATGTAATTATATTATCCTCTGTAAAACAATAATATTTTAATGAACAATATACCTTAGCCATTTTATGGCAAGGTTTTATGAAACTGGGACCGTTTTTCACAATATAATACTCTGATAAAATAAGAGATAAGTAGGGTGTTTCAGGTTGGTATCAGAGCACTGTTTGAGGGATTTAAGTATCAGACATGGTACTTAAACTCAAAAGTGCTCATGATATAAATAGGGATTTAATCCGAGGTCGTCCAAGGAAGCATGTATGTTTAAATTCCAGTGCTAAAACATAAATGTATGAATATACGTGGGCAGAAATTTGTATGAGATAAGCTCCATGTGATAGTTGGGAGTATCATGATAAGTAACATACATAGCCTTATGCCTGGCCAGCATTGGAGCTAATATATGGGACCATCATGTAGAAGCATGTTTTTTTAAATATAGATTAAATTCGATGTATCGGTGTACAAGGCTAGTACGCAGGAGGGTGTTCCTGCCTACTTAGCTTGTTCACCTGTTGGTCTTGCGTACTTAGTAAGTACGCAAGGCTTTTGCCTTACGTACTTAGCAAATACGCATGACCAATGCCCTGCGTACTTAGACAAGTACGCCGGTAGTGTTCCTGTTCCTATAAATAGAAGACTTGTCTTTATTTGTAGGTGGAACTTCTGGAACAAGGTCGAGAGGTGTCTGGGTCGGGAAGAGCTCTCCCGACCCCTGGACCGTGAGCTTAGATGAGAGATGTGTGCTTCTTTGGTATGTAGTCTGTAATACGGGATGACTTCTATGTTATGGATTACGTATAGTTTAATTATCTTTTATTTTTGTTCTTGTTTCTCTGCTTCGTTTTCTTGGTTCCCACACAAATCACAGAACAGGTCCGTTTTATCTCCGATGCGCGACGAGGCTCCCGGGACCTACACATCATGATATCACAAACATCATATGATAACTTATTTCAGTAGCTAGTAAGCCGGGAATGTGATTATGCATGATGAAAATGCATGAATGAATGTGCATATGTGTAAAATACATAGATGTGGCCTTATGTGAAACCCTAGAATACTGGAAGAGGGTTAAACTGATAAAAGGCATGTAGTATAAAAACGCTAGACTATGATTAGGGTAAACAAATGAAAGATTAAACGACATCATGTTTCAGCAAATGGTTGACATCAAAATGACGAAGTACGTGATGAGGGAAGCCACGTGAGTGTTGAATCTCCACTTCATGATGAGAATGAGGATGAAAAAGTCCCGGAGAAAATCCGAAGACAAATCGCATTAGTATTAGGAAAAGCGTTCGATGTGAATTTCCCGATCTTACAAGCAGATCTACAAAGCTCGTTAGAGAACTGGTTTGAGAACTGGTTTGAGAACCATAAGGAGATTACCCATAATGGAGAAGGAAGAAATCAAAAAGTTGATAAAAAGTCAACCCGTTGTACGTATAAGGATTTCATGAAATGCAAGCCATTAGAATTTAAGGGAGCGGTTAATCCCTTAGAAAGTCAGAGATAGATCGCCTCAATAGAAATGACATTTGATACATGCCACTGTGAAAAAGAAGATGAACTCACCTTCACCACCAATCAGTTAAAAGAACGAGCTGATGATTGGTGGGGAATAGCGTAGAGAGAAAATGGTCGAGAGAGAATCAAAGAAATGAGGTGGGAAGAGTTCAAGGATATTTTCTTGAAACATTATTGCCCTCGAGCGGCAATTGAAAGAATCATTGAGGAGTTTCTTCAACTCCGTCACACAACAGAGACGGTGGATGAGATCACAGGGATCTTCTTTGACAAGGCTAGGTTCTGTCCATCTTTGTTAACAACCCTTTAGATGTGGATGACGAGATACCATCTCGTTTTAAAAACAGAGATTAGAGAGTTTATCCATCCATCCAAGTGCGCAAACTTGGAGGAGATGATTGATTGGCCTCGGGAATGCGAGACTGAGTTCAAGAGACAAGCTGAAAGAGATGGGAAAAGGAAAGGAGAAAGTTATCTTTATCCTATGCCTCTTAAGAGGTTTAAGTTTAGTAAACGGGGAGGTGGTTCCTCCCAAAGGAAAGGTATCCAAAATTGCAAAAGTTATGGAAGGAGGCACCCGGGGGAGTGCCGATTCAAGTCCACAACTTGCAACAAATGTGGGAAGGTAGGGCACACTGCATTGCAGTGCATGAGTGGCACTCGATTGTGCTACATTTTTTATAAGCCAGGACACTTTAGCAGGGAATGTCCCAAGCTAAAAACTCAGACAGAGAAAGCCAGAAAAGGGTCTAGAGTGGCAGAGAATTAGGTAAAGAGGATCGAGGCTCCGAAGCCAAGGGGTAGGGATTTTCAGATCAATGCGGAGGAAGCGAAAGATGTTCCTAACATCATATCAGGTACATTTCTCTTGAATTCCCTACCTGCTTGCGTTTTATTCGATATAGGAGCTAGTCGATCGTTTATTTCTTTAAAGTACGTCAACTCTAGAAATTTCAATAGAAGTAAGTTGGCTAAGGCACTAGAAGTCGAAATCACGAGTGATCAAAACTGCGTAGTAAATGAAACATGCCGAGATTGTCGACTACTGATGGAAGAAGAAGAATATCTCGTCGATTTAATCACGATGCCAATGCAAGAATTCGACGTGATTATTGGAATGGACTGGTTGTCTTCACTTGTTGCAACGACTATATGCAATCAGAAGATTGTACGGTTCATGACACCTACTGGAAAATAAGTTAGTGTCATTGGTGAACGACGGAACCAGATCACGATATGTACAATGGCCAAAATAAGTAGCTACGTGAGACAGGGCCACCAAGCCTTCTTAGCCTACGTAGCTGATGTAAAGATGAAAGGGAAAGAATTGGACCAAGTTCCAATAGTAAAAGAATTCCCAGAAGTACTCCCAGACGATCTTCCAGGTACCCCACCTGAAAGAGAAATCGAATTCAAAATCGATTTAATTCCTGAAGCTAAGCCGGTAGCTAAGGCTCCAGACCAGTTAGCACCAACAGAAATGAAGGAATTAATGTCACAAGTGCAAGAGTTGTTAGACAATTGATTTATACGTCCAATTGTATCCCCTTGGGGTGCACCAATTCTGTTCGTAAAGAAGAAAGATGGAAGTATGAGGATGTGTATAGACTACTGTGAATTGAATAAGCTGACTATCAAGAATAGGTATCCCTTACCTAGAATTGATGATCTATTTGATCAATCACAAGGATCAAGTTGGTTTTCCAATATTTACTTAAGATCCGGTTATCATCAGGTCAAGGTACGAGAAGAAGATGTACCTAAGACAACATTTAGAACTCGTTATGGACACTATGAATTTGTAGTGATGCCGTTTGGAGTGACGAATGCTCCGGCATTTTTCATGGACCTCATGAATAGAGTATGTCGGCCAATGTTAGACAAATTTGTTATTGTCTTCATTGATTACATCCTGATTTATTCAAGGAATGAAGAAAAACATGCACAACACCTTCGAGAAGTACTTACTACTTTGCGTAAGGAGAAGTTATACGCCAAATTCTTAAAATGTGCATTTTGGTTGTGGGAAGTTCAATTTCGGGGTCATGTTGTAAATGCAAAAGGTATCTCGATGGACCCAACAAAGGTAGAGGCTGTAATGAAATGGTCTCCACCTAAGAACCCATCGGAAGTTAGAAGTTTCTTGGGATTAGCTGGCTATCATAGATGGTTCATCAAGGACTTCTCTAAGATAGCCACCCCATTAACTATGCTAACTCGAAAAAACTCGAAATACGAATGGAATGCGACACAAGAGAAGGCATTCTAGATATTGAAAGAAAGACTGACACAAGCTCCGGTTCTGGTATTGCCAGAAAGAATAGAAGATTTTGTGGTATACTCTGATGCTTCCAAACTTGGGCTAGGGTGTGTTCTAATGCAAAGAGGAAAGGTGATAGCCTATACCTCTCGGCAGCTAAAGACGCATGAAGCAAACTATCAAACCCATGATCTGGAATTAACTGTAGTGGTGTTCGCACTAAAGATCTGGAGGCATTACTTGTACGGAACGAAGTGTACGATTTACACAGACAACAAAAGTCTTAAATACTTCTTTGACTAGAAGGACTTATACATGAGGCAACGATGATGGTTAGAACTGGTCAAAGATTATGATTGTGAAATTCTATATCACCCTGGAAAGGCTAATGTGGTAGCCAATGCTCTAAGCCGCAAGGAAGAGCATCATCCTATTCTGGTGAAAGCATATAAGTTAGTGATAAATCCTTATTTCATGAGTCAACTTCAAGACGCACAAATCGAGGCATTAAAAAGTGAGAATGTTAAGAAAGAAAGAATGAATATAAAGTCAAGACTCAATTTGGTCGCATGTGGGTACCACGATCAGGTGAGTTTAGACTTATGATTCTTGATGAAGCTCATAAATCACGATATTCCATTCATCCGGGTACTACAAAAATGTACCAAGATCTGCGCAGAGATTATTGGTGGCCCGGAATGAAGTTTGATATCATGAAATATGTAGCTAAATGCTTAACTTGCCTTCTAGTTAAAGCAGAACATCAGAAGCCATATGGAAGATTACAACAATTAGAGATCCCAGAATGGAAGTGGGAACATCTCATTATGGACTGCATAACAGCTAAGGGTTATGATACCATTTGGGTGGTTGTAGATCGGTTAACTAAGAGTGCTCATTTCTTAGCAATACATGAGACACACTCTTTAGAAAAGTTAGCTGATTTATTCATCAAAGAGATTGTTTCAAGACATGAAGTGCTAGTCTCGATTGTCTCTGATCGAGATACTCGTTTCACTTCACGTTTTTGGAAAAAGTTCCATAAAGAGATGGGAACTAGGTTATTGATCAACACAGCATATCATCCTCAAACTGACGGTCAAAGTGATAGGACAATACAAACTCTTGAAGATATGCTGCGTGCTTGTATGATCAATTTCGGTGGAAGTTGGGATAATCATTTACCATTAGTAGAATTCTCGTATAATAATAACTACCATTCAAGTATTAGTATGCCACCATATGAGATGCTATATGGTAGAAGATGTAGGACTCATGTAAGTTGGGGAGAAATTGGTTAGAAAGAGTTGGGCAACAAAGAAATAGTTCAAGCCACGTCAGAAAAGCTTGACTTAATTAAGGGACGTTTGAAAGCAGCACAAGATAGACATAAGTCATATGCAGATGAGAGATGTAGACCAATAGAATTTCAAGAGGGAGATTACGTTTTGTTAATGGTATCTCCTTGGAAAGGTCTAATCCGATTCAAGAAACGTGGAAAACTGAGTCTACGATTTATTGGTCCTTTCAGAATTATCAAAAG
Source organism: Smallanthus sonchifolius (assembly GCA_023525975.1). Taxonomy (NCBI): domain Eukaryota; kingdom Viridiplantae; phylum Streptophyta; class Magnoliopsida; order Asterales; family Asteraceae; genus Smallanthus; species Smallanthus sonchifolius. The sequence goes on from CM042031.1 coordinate 28,744,528, forward strand.
AGTCGAAAAGTTAGCTTATCAGTTAGAACTAACTGAAGAATTGAATAAGATACACAACATGTTTCACTTATCTTATTTGAGAAAGTGTTTGGCGGATGAGACTAAACATGTTCCTCTGCAAGAAATAGAAGTGGACGAAAAACTGACTTATGTTGAAGAACCTATCAAAATTCTAGACACAAAAGAGAAGCAGTTGCGTCACAAAACAATCAAACAAGTATTTGTGCAATGGAGGCACAGAAAAGGATCAGAAATGACTTGGGAAAGAGAAGAAGAGATAAGAGAAAGTTATCCCCAATTGTTTAAACATTAATAGGTTTTGAGGACGAAACCTAATATAAGGGGGGGAGAGTTGTAACACCCCAAATTTCAAGGAAATGAAAGTCCAAGGACCATAGTGTAAATAGCCCAATGTTAAAGGAATGAAAAATGAAGAAAATAAATAAATCGAGCCGGTAGCGGAACGCTACGTGCGGATGAAGGAATCATGAGGGAACGACACGTGGCAGTGACGCATCTGGTGACTCAGCCCTATGGCGGATCGCCACCAGGCGGGTAACGGTCCACCAGCCGCAATTGGGCTCAGGCAATGAGAGTGTGACACGTGCTTGATGACTCGCTGATAAGTATTGGGTAGCGGACCGCTACCCAAAGCATAACGGTTCGCTATGTGGGATACCCGCCAGACAGCTGGCTAATGGGCGGTAGCGAACCACTACCACCCATCTTAACGGTCCGCTACGGGTGGTGTTTCAAGCCTATAAATAGATGGAATTGCCTTTCAAATGAAAAAACATAAACCACATCACAAACCACACTCAATCCTAATTACCGAGGCAAGGCTAGCACGACGGTACAAGCGTGGAAGTTACGAGTGCGGTACGCTATGAGTTCGGAGAAACGTTTAAAGCGAGGAACGAACTTAGGAACTACCTGAGAATATAGTAAGTACACCGGACCCGTACCCTACACATGACTATGTGAGGTACGTGTTTAAATGATATGTGTTATGTGATATGTATATGACGAGGGTACGGGGTAATGATGAATTAGTTTAAAAATTAAACAGGAATAATGGAGTAATCACGACGTATCCAAGGGGTGGTGGATACGCCGCTGGTACTTCCTATATATAAACTTCTTGGTACAACGTGGTGAAACCATTATGAATGTTTAGGGGTATAGACTAATAAATAATGATGAAATATAGTAAACGTACGGGAGAACATCCAACCGGTATGTAGTTATCTGAAAAAACATAATGTTCTTTCTAAGGAAAGAGTGGTGTATAAATCTCTCCTAGACCCGTCACTCTTTCCTGGGAACATCCTTTTGGATGTACTGCTCTGGAAGGAAAATCACCCCAGTTTGCAATATATGACGAATATGAATATATGATGGAAGTATACCATGCATAATTAATGGGAATACGTAACGGATATGAATACGTGAAATGCATGATGAATATGTGAAGGGGGTTAGCATACCCATAAAATATACAAATACCATGATCGGAGATACGTCCGAAGATGTTCACGGGGGCGCCGAGAGCCCGAGAAAACGTGAACAATAATAAGAACCTAAAGGGTTCTGGATGAAATGAAAAGATCCGGTGTACTTACTTAGCGAAAGTTAATTCAAAAACGTTTTTCAAACACTGCCGGAAAGAATCACGTGGAATGAAGCTTCGTGTGGACATAGCTATCGGAGTTGGAAAATCCCTATATAGGATAATGTTATTATATTATCCTTTGTAAAACAATAATATTATAATGAACGATATACCTTAGCCATTTTATGGCAAGGTTTTATGAAAACTGGGACCGTTTTTCGCAATATAATACTCTAAAAAAATAAAAGATAAGTAATGTGTTTCAGGTTGGTATCAGAGCATGGTTTGAGGGATTTAAGTATTAGACAGGGTACTTAAACTCAAAAGTGCTCATCATATAAATAGGGATTCAATCCGAGGCCATCCAAGGAAGCAGGTATGTTTAAATTCAAGTGCTAAAACATAAATGTATGAATATACGTGGGCAGATATTTGTATGAGATAAGCTCCATGTGATAGTTGAGAGTATCATGATAAGTAACATACATAGCCTTATGCCTAGCCAGCATTGGAGCTAATGTATGGGACCATCATGATATCGCAAACTTCATATGATAACTTATTTCAGCAGATAGTAAGCCGGGAATGTGATTATGCATGATTAAAATGCATGAATGAATGTGCATATGTGTAAAATGTATATATTGGGCCTTATGTGAAACCCTAGAATACAGGAATAGGGTTAAACCGATAAAAGGCCTGTAGTATAAAAACCCTAGACTATGATTAGGGTAAACAAATGAAAGATTAAACGACATCATGTTTCAACAAATGGCTGAACATCAAAATGACGAAGTACGTGATGAGGGAAGCCACGAGAGAGATAAATCTCCACTTCATGATAAGAACGAGGTTGAAAAAGTCCCAAAGAATATCCGGAGACAAATCACATTAGAAGTAGGAAAAGCGTTCGATGATAATTTCCCGATCTTACAAGCAGATCAACAAAGCTCGTTTGAGAACTGGTTTGAGAAGCATAAGGAGATTACCCATAATGGAGATGGAAGAAATCCAAAAGTTGATACGAAGTCAACCCATTGTATGTATAAGTATTTCATGACATGCAAGCCATTAGAATTTAAGGGAGCGATTAATCCCTTAAAAGTCAGATATGGATCACCTCAATAGAATGGGCATTTGATACACGCCACTGTGAATAAAAAAGATGAAGTCACCTTCACCACCAATCAGCTAAAAGAACGAGCTGATGATTGGTGGGGAGTAGTGTAGAGAGAAAAAGAAGATGAAGTCACCTTCGCCACTATCCATGCGTATTTGTTTGGTACACAACATAAACATACACCTTACAAACGTCAAACAGTACAAGTTCAGACAAAAGTAAATTACAACTCGATCAACAACAAGACAAACACAAATACATACAAATACACAAAGACTGAATTGTAGATAAATAAAAGCTTCAGCATTATCAAGAGTGCCTATCATCAAAAGATGCTTTAACAGATTCCCCCTTAATAGCAACTCTGGATCTGTTCAGTCTACTTATGTACCTCCAGCTTGACTTGCACCGGCCAACCCGGACTTGTAATCATAACAGAACTTTACCAACTTGTTGTAGCGATTAGCTAGCAGCTTTGTCCACTCATCTGTGTGTATGTAGTATTTGTCAACCAACACCTCCAGATCTCGAACCAAAAAGTTGATGAAACAGATTTCATAAAAAAACCTCACTATCTCTTTCAAACTGAGCTTCTCGATCATAACAGCCTCTCTGGTTACTTGGTCTACATACTAGTACCAAAGGTTTCCCAACACATCCTGAGGAATTTTCCTTAATGGTATGTAAGACTCACACAGTACAGGTTTGTAGACAAGCTTTTTCAAGAACTTACGTGTCACTGGATGTCTCTATTCTTTGTCTTTGACACACCTCTGCATTTGAGGCTTGAAAACTTCAAATTTCCCAGAGCGACCTTCCTTCTGTAACACTCCCCAAAGACCTTTAGCTACCGCAAAAGAGGTTTCGCAACTGAGTTCTCGGTTAGCTAGGTTGACTTGGTCATACTTAGGTAAAGAGTTAAAGGCTTCAGCTGTCGGTTTAAGGTATTGAACCCCTCCACATCGTTTAATAGCAAACAAACCTTTTTCATTTTCAAATCTTACAGACATGATAATACCAGCAGCGCCATGTTTATCTGTGTATTGTGGCTTAATCCAGGGGGTTGGCTGGGGTTTCTTAAACCACTCTTGAGGAACCCTCCTCTAAGAGTTGCCACTGTCGCTTGCTTCTGGAGTGGGATCGGTTTGGGAGGCCTTAGCTGATGTTGCCGCAACACTAACACATGCAACATATGGTTCAACTAGTTCATGTATTGTAGGGACCTCAAAAATCTCCCCATCTTCCAGTTCATATAATACCGCACCATCTCCTTTGGGAAACTCGATTACCACGTCCTCACCTTCTTCATCCCAGTCATCACAAGAGTCTATTTCTCCTTCCTTAATCTCTTTTAACGCTCCAATCATTGTTTCATTGGTCAAGTCCAGTTCTGTGGATAGATCTTCCAAGACTTCTGCCACGGACTTCCCCTTATCACTTCCACCACCTGCTCCTTCATGGGTAGACTGCCCTTGTGCCGCTGCTGTTAAGGATAGTGAAGTTGAAACAACTTGTGGCTCACTACCAGCACCACCTTATGGGCTCACACCAGGATCTTTGTCTTGATCTTTATCATCAGTTAGGTCAACGTGGTGACAGGCTTCCTCAGCTTGTTTGCTGGACTCCTCCTGAGCCCCAACCTGGTTAAGAAGTTTTGTAACAATGTCAACCAAAAGCACCTGCTCCTCTATTTGAATTAGCATTTGAGCTTCTAAAGTTTGCTTGTGGCCTAGAACAGTATCATTGAGTTTGAATTGGATTGTTTGAAGTTCCAGCAATGATTTGAGTTGTTCTTGATTGTTGTGCCATTGGTTTCTTAACATGGTAGTTTCATTCATGAGTGAGTTGATTTGTGCTTGTTGTGCTTCAACTTGTGATTTGGAGTTGGCGGCCTCTTTGAGTAAGGCTGCCACTTGAGATTCCAAGTAGGAGATGCGTGTCTCTCTTGGATCAACTTCTCTGGCTGTTGACGCTTCACCCGTCTCATGAATTGTATCAGAAAATAGCTCAGAAAGATCAAAGTGATGACCCATATCACCAAATTCTATGGAGTGAGTCATGGGTGGCAAAATGCCAGCAGTAACAGATACTGCCAGAGATGAAGCTGGGATGACAATCGGTTCCGCTGTTGTTGCCACAATAATGGACTCAACCATTATTGGTAGGGTTTCAGTTGAGATTGGGATTAAAATAGCAGGAAGAGAGACTATTGGTGGAGTCATCTCTTGTATGGTGGGAACAATCACATGTTTAATTGTCCTTCGTTTACGCCTACTATACGATGATGTTGGTGCTGCAGAGCTCCTTTCATCTTGAAGACGGGCAGCGATTTGCTCCATGACCACATTCTATGGGTGATAGGATCAAAATTTATTTCTTCGTTCTACCACATGCACCTCTTCAGCCTAGGTCTCAGAACTTTCATCATCGAGTTGAAATTCACTATCAGAATTCTCCTTTCTTCGATGTTTAGAGGATGGTTCAGGAAGGGACTCCTGATCATTCCTACGTGGATGTCCTTGATCGGGTGCATCATCAAAATCGGATGATTCGGTTATAGTTCTTTCAGAATCCGTTTCCTCCGCACCATCACCATTATCACCATCACTTTCATCATTATGAGAATCATCATTACTAGAATCACCATCACCGTGGTGTTCAACCTCCTCTTCATATTATGGTTCTTCATCTGAATGCTCGTTAGCTTCTGGTTCAGAAATAATACTATGCCATCTGTCATCAACAGGGCCAATATATGATTCATTGATTAAATGCCCAAACAGAGGTGTGTGAAAAGATATGGGTTCTTCGGTTCCTGCTTTCATGAATTGTATAAATACCCTTTTATCCACACGTTTAACCTGTAACCACTCTCCTATCTGTGGAAGATTTGGCAAAAAGTGATTGATAAGCAGCTGGACAAAGCGAGGATATAAAAGAAACCTAAATCTCTCAGCTGCGTTAATTTGTTCTAACATAGGCTTGTAGATGTAGCGTGGGAAATTGTAGCCTCTGTTCAATGATAGACCTAACATGGCCGATGCAAGATCGTGTCCCATTGCATCCTTTCCAGCTTTGCATGCAGAAATGCACATAATCAATTATGTGAGCAAAATATCTCCACTGATCTAGCAACCATCCTTTCTTGTATGATGGGTAGTCTATTCTCCCAACATAACCCATTCTTTGCCTCCAATACCCATCAATAACATAACCAGCATAAAGAGTCGGATCTATTGCCTGGTCATTAAACTGTAAAACTTGAAGGATTGTGGCTTAAGATATAGCTATTTGCTGATTTGCAACTGTAGCTATAATCACATTTGGAGTTGGTCTGCAATCTAGTTCTGCGGTGCCTAGAACTGTTCAATATAAGAACGGGAGACAACTGGATTTGCTGAAATAGCATAAGCAAGCTTTGACCGATTCAAAAAGATAACAATCTCTTTGTAATTGACAGCATCACCTCTCCATTCCGAGTCGGTGAGAGCGAACATGTTGAACTCGTCAGTGTAAGCTCGTCTAGGCATACCTGCAATAAACACAATAAAACAACATTAGAACAGTTAAGAGACAAAGAGCTACTTGTACTATTGTAGACACTTAAGGAGATTTTAAGACTTAGAAATATTTTTTTTTGAGTTGCTGCCTCATGCATACATAGGTGAGTACGTACAACCGAATATTGCCAATAAGTACGCATAAACAAAATTCCTCATGCGTACTTGTAAGTACGCATGTTTAACTTTAAGTCCATTTTCTTTTTACATCTGAAATCATTAAATCAAGTTTTATGGTCTACGAATCTTGTCCTAAGGGTGTCAAAAATGTCACTGCAACACAATGTGAGTCGTTTTAGTATCACTATCAACAACACTCGACCCCCTTTTGATTGTATAGGGGCCGAAGGCAAGATACGACTCAAATGAAGATCAAAAATCCAATTTTAACAAGTTAAAGTGATGAATTTTGTATTAGACGACTTAGATTGATGATTAGACATATAGATGGTTGCTAAATTTCACATTCAAACATCCATTTGATTCAAAAATCGGTCACCAAACCCTAGTCTCAAGAACACAGAAATCACTCAATTTTGGATGTTTGAACGGTTGAAATGTGTTGAGATTCTCACCAGATGATCTAGAGATGATATTATAACTTATTCTGTGATTGAAAATGGTTTTGCAACACAAATATTTTCGAGGAAAAATGAACAGGTCGAAGGATGAAATGTGGAGAGTTTGAAATGAGGAGTAAATGCTTGTTGCCGTTATATATACCCCGCGTTTCAGACCCTGCGTACTTGTCTAAGTGCGCACGACCTACATCATGCGTACTTAACAAATGCGCATGAGTTAAGATATGCGTACTTAGAAAGTACGCATGGTTTAAGCTATGCGTACTAGCTTAAGTACGCATGACTTATAACCTGCTCGAATTTTAACTCAAAAACTTTGTTTATGAAGGATTTGGAGATGAACATGATAGATATGTTCAATTTTTCTTGGAACAAAGATGTTTCCGAAAGTTAAGAAAATATTTTTTTTTTGTTTTTCTAAGGAAATAGAAATAGCTGTGCAAGAAATCTTTTTTTCTTTTATAAAGTTTAAGCTAAAACACGCCGAAAATCTTTTTATCGTTTTTCTTTGAACATTTGTACAGGTTACCGAATAACAAAATAGTTACAGCAAACGACCTACATTAAGTCATGAGAAGAGGATCATATCAGGCTAAAACATGTAGCAAAAGTGATACTAGATAAATTTCAAAGAAATTGGGATCATATTATGACATACTTACTTAGAATAAATTTGAAATATATCATGTTAATTCAAGTTGTCAATATTATAGGATTTGAAACTATAAGCATTCTTGGATCAAGTTCATGTGAGTTAAAGTACCATTTAAAGTTCTAGAATGTGTACCCCATGGTTAAGTTAAAAGAAAGTGAATGCATTAGCTCAAGACATCTAAGAGTTTCCCAAGGATTATCAAAATCTCCAGGTTGAAGTTATATCATTTTGCACAGAAAAATTAAGCAGAATCCATAAGGATTATCAAGAATCATAAGATTCAGAATCAATTGATTCATTTGTCTTGGTTCGTGAGGTTTATCTTTAGTGAATATTTTGTAATGATTCAGGCTAATAGATATGGAATCCGAAGATTCAGGTAATGGGATCCAACTATTATCTGTATGTCTTCAATGGAACATATTTGATCCAAGGGGGTAGTATATGCTTGACGGTAGTTGTCAAGTCATATCTTAGCTCAACTTCTCATTGCATACTTGTGATTATGGGAAGTGAAGTGAACCAAAAAATTGTGCTAAAGACGTAACCCGAAACTGGTCTTAAAAGATAATACTAGCCAAAATCTTACATTCTATTTCTGATAATGATCTTTTAATTCATCTTTTACACATGCACACAACATAACATGGGTTCAAATCATAGTTGCAGTAGAGATATTTAGATTTTCACACTACTAATGATTTAATGAATGCTTCTAGCCTACTGACAATTCAAGTTAAATTATAATTTATAAACAGTTTAAGTAGTCATGATGTAATCATTTCCCAATTGTGTAGTCTAAGAAATTTAGATCACTTACTAATGTGTTATCATTTCCTTTTAACTTCAAAAGAGTTTGAGATTTTTATAGTTTTGTATTTTGTTTGGTTTTTTCTGGATAATAATTTTTTTTAACAGAAAGTAAAATTTAAAAGAAATAATTTTAACTTCCAAGAAATACGCTTGATTTGAAAAATGTTTTTCACTCAGGATTGAACATTGCTATCATGTTGACGAGATGTTCAAATCTTGAACGATCAAAGGCTTTTGTGAAAAGGTTGGCATAATTGTTATCCGTGTGAACTTTCACAAGTTCAACTAAGCGTTTTTCAGCACAATCACGGATAAAGGGGTGACGTATTTCAATATGCTTAGTTTTGGAATGTTTCACTGGGTTATTCATGATAGACATGGTAGCATTGTTGTCAATGAACATTGGAGTTCCAATGTAATTCAAGCCATAGTCTCTGAGTTGTTGCTGGATCCATAAGATTTGAGAACAACAGCTTGCAACAGCAATGTATTCGGCTTCACAAGTTGATACAGACACCGTTAATTGCTTCTTATACTGCCAGGAGACAAGCCTATCTCCTAGAAATTGACATTCACCAGAACTTGATTTCCTGTCGAGGTTACAACCACCATAGTCTGAATCGGTGTAAGCTTTAAAGTCAAATGATCGATGCTTGGGATAGCAGAGACCTAATTAGGGTTTTCCTTTTAGATATCTAAACATCCTTTTCACAGCATACAACAAACATAATGTCAGGTCTTGATGTTGTTAAGTACATTAGAGAACCAATCATCCCATGATATAATTTACAATCTATGTCCTTGCCTTCCTTATCTGGACTTAGCTTGTAGTTGACTGGGACCGGTGTGCAATAAGTGGAACAATCATTCATCTTGAATTTTTCCAAGATGTCGTGTACATACTTAATCTGATGTAGGTAAATTCCATCTTCCCTCTGATTGACTTGCAATCCTAAGAAAAATGATAGTTCACCCATATTGCTTATCTCGAACTTAGACTTCATCACCGCTTCAAATTCTCTACACATTTCTTCATTTGTTGACCCAAAAATGATATCGTCCACATATACTTGTACCAAAAGAATATCACCTTCTGCTTTCCTTATAAAGAGAGTCGAATCTATCTGTCCACGATCAAAATCGTTAGATAATATATGCTTGGATAACGTCTCATACCATGCCTATGGTGCTTGATGAAGACCATAAAGTGCTTTATCCAACTTATACACTTTATTAGGGAATTGTGGATCTTCAACTCCAGGTGGTTGAGTGACGTAGACTTCTTCATGAACTTTACCATATAGGAAAGCACTCTTCACTTCAAGTTGATAGACCTTGAAGCCAACGTATGAGGCATAAGCCAAGAACTATCTGATTTCTTCAATTCTAGCAACTGGGGCATACACCTCGGTGTAATCCAGGCCCTCTTGTTGATAAAACCCTTGTACAACTAGCCGCGCCTTGTTTCTGAATACAACATGCCGATTGACGGTTTTGCATTTAAACACCCATCTAGTACCAATAGAGTGTACTCCTCTTGGCAAATCAACCCGATCCCATACATGCAACTTACGGAATTCTGACAATTCATCTTGCATTGCCTCAATCAAACAGTTGTCTTTTAGAGCCTCTTTCACATTCTTAGGCTCCATCTGGGATACAAAGGCGATATGCAGGCATTTCTCCATGATACCTTTATCAAGTATCTTAGCGTACAGACTAGTATTCTCTGTAATTGTTTGACTCCTTGTTTGAACTCCAGCATCAGGATCACCAATGATGTTGTCTATTGGATGATTCCGATGCACCCGTGTTTCTGGTATATCCTGTTCCTGGATAACTGAATCAAGATTCGTACTAATTTCCTCCACATCATGTGTCACACCCCCAAATTCCACTAACGGAGTTTTACCGTTTTGGAAGGTGACAAACCAGGATCTCAGACATCAGTTACTTCAAACGACACTATATGGGACTTGAAATGTAATAACATAAAATTTCAAGGTTCAGAGTGTATATGCGGAAGCGTTAAATGAAAATAAATGCGCAAAACAACGCGCTCAAGTCCAATTACAAACAAAAGATAAATATTATTCAGTAGATAATTATTTCAATTGGAGTCCAAGACACATGCATGACTTAACGTGATCCTGAGTGCCAACCTGAAAAAACATGTAAGAAAACGAGTCAACACTAGGTTGGTGAGTTCACAGGTTTCAATCATTTAAAGTAAAGCGTTTGCGGATTATGTACATTCAATATGCATATCAATAGGTTGCATGCCTATATTCATGTTTTGCTAAAGAGCTCGCAACCGAAACTGACAGTGTGTTTGTTTGTTTGCCTCCAGCCAGGTCTATCAACTCTGACTAATGTGTTAAGGTCAATATAACACCCGTTCGACCTCCAATCAAGTTAGCGCGACTAACACGGGTGGGGTTTGTCAAACCCAGTAGTACTACCAAAATTACCTCGTTCATACCATATTAACGGTCCGATGTGTGTGAGGGCTTTTCATGATAGTGTGTTACGCTTAGCCTCAATAGTGATATCATATGAATTTCAATAAACCAAAAAGTTGTGACATGTTTTCTCCCCCAAATAAAAACAGTAAAAAGGGGCCGTGAAACTCACCTGCGTTGCGTAGTAGGTAGTATCACACAAGTATGAGATTTAGGATCTCAAATGTTAGCCTGCACGGCTTACGTATGCCCTATAATTATAACACATACGTTAGGGACATATGGGATTTGTGACGACGACACGGAAGTTAGAATATCTTAATGCTTTCTAAGGATTTAAGAGTAGACGAACGTGTGTACGGAATTATATAACTTTCTTAATATAATCATTAAGGAAAAAGCGTTACGTGTCGTACGTTAATAACGAATAATAATTAAATACATTCGTACGTTAAAGTCGTTTACAAAAGTTAGGAAAATAATATAATTTAATATATTATTTTTAGGTTCGAAGGGTTAACTAAATGGTCATTTATGTGGAAAAATAATAAATATATTATTTTTAATCGAGTATATAAACGTGGGTAAATAATATAACAATTATATTGTTAATTGGTTGGAAACGTCACACGAGGTATAAAACGATACAAAATAATATAACGTATATATTATTTAATAAGATTAGTCACGGTTTGAAAATAATATAAACATATTATTTTATACGAAATTACGGTTTGAAAATAATATAAATATATTATTTTTTTTCGATAATAACATAAATATATTATTTATAAAAGTGGAAAAGATAATAAAATGGATTAATAAATTAAACCCGAGCCTACGGGTTGTTTTCCGGTTTAAAATCCATTTATATAAAGATATAATAATATTATGAATGACTTTTACTAATTAAATATGTTTAGAAAAATGTTTAAAAAGAAATGTGGGAGCCCGGACTCGAACCCGGGTCTCTCCCACATACGCACACTGTCTTAACCAGTCCGGCCGCTAGGCTATCGCAACATCAGTCCGAGTAACAAAGGTTTTAATCAGGGGATCCCGTGACCCCCCTTTCTTGCATGAGCCGCGATCGATCCAAGTCCCAAACACACAATTTTGATAATAAAGCTTTAAATCTGTAAAGGGGTTTTGTTTATCGAGTATATACGAACCTGTAAGTAAAATTAACTGCAAAAACATCACGTTTTGAATCGTTTAATTACAGATTAAAAATACGAAACCCTAGAATATGAACTTCAAATCAAATTGACCGATTTGTATGTTATATTGTTCTAGAATCATGGGGCTTTTACTAAAAGGAAGATTTCGAAACTAATGATATAGTTTAATTGCATGAAGAACGTGTCTAGATCAGGTTTTGATTAAATCGTTTGCGATGAACCCTAGGTTCTGGATCGTGGTCAATTCGATATTGTAAGCCCCGATTAGGTTAGGGCTTACGATCTAGATGTAAAAATGAAGCTAAAGGATGTAAGGGTTACCAGAATGATGCTCGAATCGGTGGTGTACTAGTAGACAGGTGCCGACCGAGAATGGTTTGCTCTCCGGCGATTGTGGATGCTTCTCCGATCGATTCCACGCGTGCAGAGGCTATAGTGGGTATCGTCTTTCGTGTGTAGGTAGTTTGATTGCGAGAAAAACAATTGAAATGATCGAATTCGTTGGTATGAACTCATATCGTCGAAGGTTATGAGTTATAACTCATTAACTTGATTAATTTCGGCATTGATGATGATTAAGTCGGTAGTTAAGACCGATAATGGCTGAATTCGAATGGTTTCAGTTTCGATTTTGATTAAAAACTATCATGGAAATTCGAATTTGATCAATGATATACGGTTTGACTTTCAAAAGTCAACCAAAATCAAGAAGTGTTTAATTTCAGCTTTAGACCCTATAGTTTGAGATACAAACTGACAGAAATGGCTCCTGGGGTTTTAACTGGTTTCAGTTAACGGGGTTAAGTTTTCTATAGGATTTTTAACGGAATAGTTAACGGGATTAACTGAAAAGTCCAGATTGTCACATCATCCCCTAGTTAAAAGAATTTTCGTCCCGAAAATTAAAATATATAAAAAAATTTCTGGGGTGTCACATCATCCCCTAGTTGAAAGAATTTTCGTCCCGAAAATTAAATAATACCTTAAGAATTTGACGCGGAGTGCTTGAACAGATTAGGATATTTGCGCATCATCTGATCCTCGCGCTCCCACTTGAATTCCGGTCCACGTTTCGAATTCCAACGGACTCTGACAATAGGGATTTTACTACGCTTTAACGATTTGACTTCCCTATCCATGATTTCGACAGGTTCTTCGATGAAACGCAACTGTTCATCAATGTGTAGTTCCTCCAAAGGAACCGCGAGGGATTCGTCAGCTAGACATTTCTTCAAATTTGAGATGTGAAAGACGTTGTGTACTCCACTCAGTCCTTCAGGTAAGTCCAGTTGATACGCTACTGGTCTGATTCTCTTTATTATTTTGAAAGGTCCAACATAACGAGGATTCAGTTTGCCTCGTTTCCCGAAACGAATGACGCCTTTCCAAGGTGAGACTTTTAATAAGACCATATCCCCTACTTGAAATTCTAATGGTTTACGACGTTTTTCGGCATAGCTCTTTTGACGGTCACGAGCTGCTGCCATACGAGTTCGAATTTGAATGATCTTTTCGGAAATTTCAAGTACAAGTTCCGGACCTGTAAGTTGACTATCCCCAACTTCAGCCCAACAGATAGGAGATCGGCATTTACGTTCGTACAATGCCTCGAATGGCGCCGCCTTGACGATAGTGTGATAACTATTATATAGGTGAGACTATTATTTGTGCATTCATGAAGGATATGATGCCCATAACAGCACCACTCCTTTCGCTTTGAACGGAGAGGATTTCTCCATTAGGAAGAGGAAGGCGAACGGTTTTCTCGCGACGGATAATCTCAGCTTGGTTCTTAGATAATCAGTCCATTCCGACAATCACGTCGAAACTACCGAGTGTGACCGGTATGAGATCAAAGTAAAATTTATGACTAGTCAGTTAAAGTTTACAACCCCTAAGATTATGGGTTGCTTATATTACTTGTCTGTTGGTTATTTCTATGGTGTATATGTTTTCTAACAGAGTTGGGGTTTTTCTTAGTAGGTTGCTAAGTTTATTAGTCATGGAATTCCTATCAGCTTCAATGTCAAATAGTACAGAAGCAAAATAGTTGTTTAGAAGGAACTTACCGGTAACCACGTTGTGGTCATAACGAGCTTTTCCGGATCCTAGCACAAAGGCTCGCCCCTTTGCACCATTCCCTGCATTATTGCCCTGGTTGTTATTATTGTTTTGGTGGTTGTTGTTGTTGTTGTCGATGTCACCCTTCTTTAATTGTGGACAATCCTTCCGGAAGTGTCCCTCTTTTCCACATTCAAAACAACCTTTGGTAAAACCTGGTTGTTGGAAGGGCTGCTTGGCTTGTAATTCCCCTCTGCAGTCTTTGGCAGCGTGGCCCATCTTGCCACACTGCTGGCAACGGTTTTTGTCATAAGAACCGAGGTGGTGGTAATTACATTTGTTACACCTGGGGTGTCTCCCAATATAACCACTTTGATGCTGACTTGAAGAAGTCGACTGGTTGAAGTTCTTCGTAGGTTCAAACCTATGCTGTTGTTGTTACTGTGGCTGCTTTGACTGAAATCCCATGTTGTTATTGCTACTGTCAAACTTCCTCTTATTGTTGTCAGTAGACTTGGATGATGACTTCCTGGGAGGTAGTGTCCCTTGGGTAACGGCTTGGTCCGTCAGTTTGTGAGCAAGACGGATGGTTTGTTGAATGGTAGCGGGGTTGGATGAAGTAACCATGCTCTGGATTTGTGGTACTAATCCACTGATGAACATTTCAATTCTCTTGTAGGGTGGTGTGACCATGTGAGGACACATCCCCGCTAATTCATGCGAGCGAGTGGTGTAGAGCTCTATTTCAGAACCCTCCATTTTCAGATTCCAGAATTCTCCCTCGAGTTTCTGAATTTCATCCCTGGGACAGTACTCTTCCTTCATCAGGATCTTGAAATCTTCCCATGGTGATGCATTGGCCATGTCCAGACCTAGCATCTGGACCTGTGCATTCCACCATGTGAGGGCAGGACCCTCTAGAGTTCCCGATGCAAATTTGACTCGGTCAGCTACAGGGCAGTTACACATGGGGAACACAGATTCAATCTTTTCAAACCATCGGAGTAATCCGACAGCTCCCTCAGCTCCACTGAATGTGTGGGGTTTGCAGTCCATAAATGTCTTGAAGGTACAGACATGCTGATTGTTCTATGGATTGTTCGCTTGCCCTGGATTAGAAAGAGTAGGTTGGGTTTAGGAAAGAGTGGAATAAATGTGTACAGTTGGTTGTCTAGAATTAACGGTTAACAGGTTTACCTGCAACGTGTGCTGCTAAGGCTTCAGCAACACTGTCATTAATCAACGCTGCCAGTTCGGCTGGTGTCAGGTTGATATTTCCACGACCACCGTTGCGACCGCTACGTCCACGTCCGGCCATGATTCTTCATATTCACAAACACAAGAAATGAGTAAATATATCGCATATTGACATCACTCAAGTGTAAGCAAACAGAAGGAAATGTGTAAAGACATGCAGGTTTATGATTTTAGTACAAGGCTAACTTAAATCATAAGGCCATGGAATAAATGGTTCAACTCAAACAGTTCACTCAGATTTTATTGGAATGGGAACATCCTTACCCATTTAGGTTTTTATTTGAAACATAAAGAAATGACAAAATAAGATAAGATAGAATAGAATGGAATATCAAGCTCCACTGCCGGCGGATGAGACGACTGACTCAGCATCATCCTCCTCTACTTCCTCGGGCTCATCCTCAGGCTCAAAATTGGGTACTTCGGCTGGCTCTAAAGCAGCTGCAAGTTGTATCTCTAATTCTCCAATTCTTTCCTGAGATTCTACTTCAGCCTCCTCGAGTGCATTCACTCTAGCCTGCAACGCCCTTACCTCGTCCACTAATGCATTATGCAAGCGGTCAGTGCTTGCCAGTTCTGCTACTAGCAAATCTATCCTGTGATCCGTTTGTTTCTCTCCTCTTAACAAACCTGTGATTGCTCCTGCTGCGTCTCTCATATTCCGGATCTCTCGATCCATAGTTGCTACAAATGCTGCAAAGGCTTGCTCCAAGTGACAAGGTAATAATGGTAAACGTGGTCCTGATGATGACGAAGCTCCAAAGTACGGTGATGGAACTCGTTCCTGTCTAACCCATTTGCTCAGTAAACCGGGGTACCAATCCCAGTCACTCCCATTCCGGATATGCATGGGCTCTCCATACACAATAGAGTTATCAATGGGCTCAAGCCTACGCTTCTTGGGCTCCGGTGATGCAATGGCGGGAATGTCACGTTTCTGATTGTTAGGTGGTGAAGATGGTGGTGTAGACATAATTCCTGAAACATAAGAAGTAAGTGTCTATGCCAAGTAACTAATGTGTGGCTATAGTCTAGAATGCAGTCCTAGTTCTCTATAACCAATGGCTCTTATACCAATCTGTCACACCCCCAAATTCCACTAACGGAGTTTTACCGTTTTGGAAGGTGATAAACCAGGATCTCAGACATCAGTTACTTCAAACGACACTATATGGGACTTGAAATGTAATAACATAAAAGTTCAAGGTTCAGAGTGTATACGCGGAAGCGTTAAACGAAAATAAATGCGCAAAACAACGCGCTCAAGTCCAATTACAAACAAAAGATAAATATTATTCAGTAGATAATTATTTCAATTGGAGTCCAAGACACATGCATGACTTAACGTGATCCTGAGTGCCAACCTGAGAAAACATGTAAGAAAACGAGTCAACACTAGGTTGGTGAGTTCACAGGTTTCAATCATTTAAAGTAAAGCATTTGCGGATTATGTACATTCAATATGCATATCAATAGGTTGCATGCCTATATTCATGTTTTGCTAAAGCGCTCGCAACCGAAACTAACAGTGTGTTTGTTTGTTTGCCTCCAGCCAGGTCTATCAACTCTGACTAATGTGTTAAGGTCAATATAACACCCGTTCGACCTCCAATCGAGTTAGCGCGACTAACACGGGTAGGGTTTGTCAAACCCAGTAGTACTACCAAAATTACCTCGTTCATACCATATTAACGGTCCGATGTGTGTGAGGGCTTTTCATGATAGTGTGTTACGCTTAGCCTCAACAGTGATATCATATGAATTTCAATAAACCAAAAAGTTGTGACATGTTTTCTCCCCCAAATAAAAATAGTAAAAAGGGGCCGTGAAACTCACCTGCGTTGCGTAGTAGGTAGTATCACACAAGTATGAGATTTAGGATCTCAAATGTTAGCCTGCACGGCTTACGTATGCCCTATAATTATAACACATACGTTAGGGACATATGGGATTTGTGACGACGACACGGAAGTTAGAATATCTTAACGCTTTCTAAGGATTTAAGAGTAGACGAACGTGTGTACGGAATTATATAACTTTCTTAATATAATCATTAAGGAAAAAGCGTTACGTGTCGTACGTTAATAACGAATAATAATTAAATACATTCGTACGTTAAAGTCGTTTACAAAAGTTAGGAAAATAATATAATTTAATATATTATTTTTAGGTTCGAAGGGTTAACTAAATGGTCATTTATGTGGAAAAATAATAAATATATTATTTTTAATCGAGTATATAAACGTGGGTAAATAATATAACAATTATATTGTTAATTGGTTGGAAACGTCACACGAGGTATAAAACGATACAAAATAATATAACGTATATATTATTTAATAAGATTAGTCATGGTTTGAAAATAATATAAACATATTATTTTATACGAAGTTACGGTTTGAAAATAATATAAATATATTATTTTTATTCGATAATAACATAAATATATTATTTATAAAAGTGGAAAAGATAATAAAATGGATTAATAAATTAAACCCGAGCCTACGGGTTGTTTTCCGGTTTAAAATCCATTTATATAAAGATATAATAATATTATGAATGACTTTTACTAATTAAATATGCTTAGAAAAATGTTTAAAAAGAAATGTTGGAGTCCGGACTCGAACCCGGGTCTCTCCCACATACGCACACTGTCTTAACCAGTCCGGCCGCTAGGCTATCGCAACATCAGTCCGAGTAACAAAGGTTTTAATCAGGGGATCCCGTGACCCCCCTTTCTTGCGTGAGCCGCGATCGATCCAAGTCCCAAACACACAATTTAGATAATAAAGCTTTAAATCTGTAAAGGGGTTTTGTTTATCGAGTATATACGAACCTGTAAGTAAAATTAATTGCAAAAACATCACGTTTTGAATCGTTTAATTACAGATTAAAAATACGAAACCCTAGAATATGAACTTCAAATCAAATTGACCGATTTGTATGTTATATTGTTCTGGAATCATGGGGCTTTTACTAAAAGGAAGATTTCGAAACTAATGATATAGTTTAATTGCATGAAGAACGTGTCTAGATCAGGTTTTGATTAAATCGTTTGCGATGAACCCTAGGTTCTGGATCGTGGTCAATTCGATATTGTAAGCCCCGATTAGGTTAGGGCTTACGATCTAGATGTAAAAATGAAGCTAAAGGATGTAAGGGTTACCAGAATGATGCTCGAATCGGTGGTGTACTAGTAGACAGGTGCCGACCGAGAATGGTTTGCTCTCCGGCGAGTGTGGATGCTTCTCCGATCGATTCCACGCGTGCAGAGACTATAATGGGTATCGTCTTTCGTGTGCAGGTAGTTTGATTGCGAGAAAAACAATTGAAATGATCGAATTCGTTGGTATGAACTCATATCGTCGAAGGTTATGAGTTATAACTCATTAACTTGATTAATTTCGGCATTGATGATGATTAAGTCGCTAGTTAAGACCGATAATGGCTGAATTCGAATGGTTTCAGTTTCGATTTTGATTAAAAACTATCATGGAAATTCGAATTTGATCAATGATATACGGTTTGACTTTCAAAAGTCAACTGAAATCAAGAAGTGTTTAATTTCAGCTTTAGACCCTATAGTTTGAGATACAAACTGACAGAAATGGCTCCTGGGGTTTTAACTGGTTTCAGTTAACGGGGTTAAGTTTTCTATAGGATTTTTAACGGAATAGTTAACGGGATTAACTGAAAAGTCCGGATTGTCACATCATGAGTATCTGAAGAAGAAATATTAATAGGACCAATTTGAGCTTCATCTCCTTCCGAATTGTCAGGATCAGCTTGAGCATTGTTTCCTTCAACATTTGAGTCTTCTTCTATGTTACCATTAAGCGTTCCCGATGCAGATGACGCATTAGAATCAGTGGTAGGAATAGGTATCATGGACCTAGTTGAGAATGTGTAGTGATCACTGCCACTTCAATGTTCATACAATCTGGCAACGTATTCAGCAGATAAATCCGGAATACCGAAAGACTTGAAGAAAGCGTCATAATCAAAACCCCACACTGGACCTGTTGGTTCGGGTGGAATTCTATGTTTACTGCAGTCCACCTCAAACCATTCTTCTACTAAGCGTGTTTCCTTGTTGTAAACCCTCTTGCAAGGAGAATTGGCAACATATCCAAGAAAGATTCCTTCTGTTGCTTTCTCATGAAATTTAGATTTACGATCTTTGGATTGTAACAACAAGGAGCATGGACTACCAAAAGGAATTAAGTAGTCCAGATTTAGTGGTCGGTTGTTGATTAACTCGTAACAAGTTTTGTTGTGACATTCTACCACAAGAATTCTGTTCAAAGTATGACATGCTACATTTACAGCTTTAGCCCAAAAAGTAATTGGAGTTTGGCATCAGCCAGCATAGTCCGTTCAGTTTCTATTAGAGTTCTGTTCTTTCGTTCTGTCACTCCATTTTGCTGAGGTGTATACGGTGTGCTAAACTCATGATGAATGCCCTTTTTTATACAGAAAAGCTCAATTATGTTATTCTTGAACTCTGTGCCATTATCACTTCTGATCCTTCTCACTTTTAATTTGCATAAGTTTTCCAAGCATAGAATAGGATATTGAAGAATCTCAGCCATTTCATCCTTAGTACCTAGAAAATGAATCCAAGAAAAACGTGAGTAGTCATCAGTTACAACAAGATAATATGACTTTCCACCAATACTTTTGATACTTATGGGGCCAAATAAATCCACGTGTAATAGTTCCAAAGGGGTATCAATTAAGTTTTAGGTGTTTGGGTTGTGAGATTCTCGTTGCTGTTTGCCCTTTTTACAAGGCATACAGTCATCTGCAACTGAAAATCTCAACTTAGGAACCCCGGTTATTAAACCGTGTTGGACAAGGTAATTCATTTTTCTAAAATAAATGTGTCCAAGTTTCCTATGCCACAGGATTGAGTCATAGTATGTTGCTTTAGAAATTAAACAAGTAGCAACTGAAGTTGTGGTTTTTGCCACACTCATATCAATTTGATATGTATCGTTCATTCTTGGAGCTCGCATCAGAATCCATTCCTCAGGAATCTCAAAGCCTGGTTTGAGAATTAGAAATTCAGACTTGTCGAACATTATGGAGTACTCTTTATCACACATTTGTTCACAACCATTTGATACTATGTCTTGGCTGGTTATACTTCCCCCTTTCTCTCCTGCAAAGGCCATATAGCCGCCTCTAAATGATTTAACGTCTTAAAGTAGGGCCATTGATGTAGTGCGAAGCACACATCTTTATTCCTATTGTTTTCGTGCGTTTTTTATTAGTTTTATCTTCGTTTTGGGTCGTTTTTATATACTATTGAGTCTTTATCTTGTTTACAAGTGCTCGTGAAGATTACATGTCAATACATGAAGAAACCGAGCAAGAAAGTGAAGCCCAAAGTTCAAAAGTCAATAATGTTGAAATTTGGTCTCTCGCGGTACGCGAGAGAGAAATAGGAATGCCTCGCGGTATGCGAGGATCTTCAGAAGCGTGCCCAACTAATCTGTTCCTCGCGGTACGCGAGGAACCCATGCCAAAGTCTTGCGGTATGCAAGAGACATAAATTCCGTGAAAAAAACCCTAATCGAATTATATTAGAATTCTAATGCCATTATTCAAGGAGTTCGACATTCAGCCTTCTAGAGAGAGACCAGAGGTGATTTTGGGGCTAGAGAAGGCCATTGAAGTGCAAGATTAAACGTTTCGATCTCGAGTTTGTTTAGTTTAGCTTTCTCGGTGTTAAAGTTTGAATCTTTGTGTTTGATTTCTGAGTTTGATACTATGTTTTGCTTAATTACTTCTGTAATGGATGTTTTGAGTATGATTGTAGGCTAAAACTCTGATACTGCCTAGGTCACATGATGAATGCTGCCTAAATTTTTTATTTTTACTGGTTTTGGTTATTGATTAATGGTTAATGATTTTGTAAAAGGTTTATTGATATTAATTGTGATGAATCTATATGCTTAGATCTGATGTATGTTTCAATTCAATTATGTACATTAATTGTCGATGTCTTCCAATTTGATTAGCGTATATAGGTCATAGACTTTAGGGTTTGTGACTGTTTGTATGGTGTGCTAGAGATAGTAGCCATAAGAGTTGTGATTGAGATTCATTAGAACTGAGTGTGTATCCTGTCTCACTACCCGAGAAGTGAGAGATAGTCGTTTAGTCTTTCTTATTAGGAATCCGAGTGTCAATTGTTTGAGAGGAAGTTGGTATTAGGTGTCTTGTGGTTGTTACTATTCTGATTTATAGTTCTTATATTGAGATTACCCCATGCATTCTTCAAATTTATTGTAGATAGTGAGACTGAAAGGTGATCTGTCTTTTGGGTACACTATCATTGTTGGAGAGATCGAAAGGTAATCCACTATCTAGTGAGTTATTACATCTTTAGGTTACTTAGTTGGTGACACCCTAAGAGTGATTAGGGATCCACTAGGTTATCTAGAGTTGTTTCCTTTGAAACCCAGATCCGTCCTAGTTTCCAGAACCGGTAGAAGTTGTGCTTTGCAAGAAGGATTCCGACCTATGTAGTATTATTCCCATCTCTGATATTACCTTAGTTCTTTATCTTGATAGCTTGATTCGATCTTGTTTACTGCATTAGTAGTTAATCTTTAGTGTAGTCAACCCCCCATCAATCAAGATTTAGTCCGAGTCAGAGTCTACTATAGTTATAGTAGTGTCTCTAGGGTTCAATAACTCGGTTTACCATTAAGCTGTGCTACACTCTAGGTTACGTTTAGTTAGTTTTTATATAGACCTTCTGGGCGACATCAAGTTTTTGGCGTCGTTGTCGGGGACACTTGGCAATAGCTATATTAAATTTGACTAGTTCTTTTGTGTGATTTTTGGTTTATTTTCTTTCTTTTGTTTTTGAGTCTTAATTGTGTGTCTTTATCTTATCTGCTACTTTTGTGTCCAATCTGAGTGTCTAACATAGGATTGAGTCTTTATGTTTTTGAGTCTTTATTTGTTTTCTTTTATTCTTGTGTCAGTTTATGCACCACATTCGTTCGTAGGGATCACCATCATATTCTGCTTCTTTAGAGCCCGAACGAGAGCTTCACGAGCGCACCCGCGACTTCCGGGAGTGTTTGAAAGCATTCTGCAGCAACCAGATACGTTCTACTAGCCCAATTCCATTTCCTATCATGGGCGACCCTGACCCACTAGCGAGGCGTACCGTGCATAAGAGGGCTAGTGACGGGGTCATCGGGGCGAGATCTTCTATCACACTACCCGCTATTCCGAACACCAATACATGGTAGATCCCATCACATGTCATAAGCACGATCACTCATGCCACGAGCACGATCACTCATGCCACTCAATTTCATGGCCTCGAGGATGAGGATACACCCAGACACATGTCCCGTTTTGCGCACATATGTGATACCTTCAATATCACGGGTGTTTCTATGGACGCTATTTATTTACGTCTCTTCCCATTCTCGGTCTCTTGGCGTTCATCTACTTTGCTTGACACCCTACCCAACAATTCTATTGCCACTTGGGAGGATCTTCAAGCCATGTTCTTCAAAAATTACTATCCACCTTCCATGGCCGCTCACCTTCGGGATCAAATCCACTCCTTCCGAATGGATCCCGATGAGCCTTATCACATAGCCTTGGAGTGGTTCAATGCGCTGTTGAGCCGACGCCCCAAACATGTTCTTTCTGACTGGGCAATTATGGAGAAGTTTAATAATGGCCTTACCTTCGAGAAGCAACAAATGTTCAACACAGGTGCGGGAGGCATATCATGGACAAACTCAATCCTATTGAGTGTGAGGAGATGTTCAAGAGCTTCGCTCTGGCGGAACAATAGCGACCATCTACTAGGACTTCCATTCCTAGTGATAGGATACCCGCCTCTTCTCCTAGAGGTGTGCAACTGGTCACCCCTGATACTAGCGTGGATGCTACACTTGCAGCTATGGCTAATGAGATTAAAGAGCTCAAGCTCCGTGCTCAATGGTGTGAGGTGTGCAGGGGAGGCCACGACACCAGAGATTTCCCCGTCAATCATTAGGAGCAGGTGAGTTTTGCTGGCAACCAAAACCAGAACTGAGGGTAAAACAACTATAATAATTCTTTTGGCTCGGGATGGAGGTCTGGAAACAACCCGCCTGGGTTTAATGGTCGCTAGAATCAGTATGGAGGAGAAGTAGGAGCGAGTTCGGGAAGCAGTGTCAGCACAAAGAAGATAGAAGAGATGATAGAGAATCGGACACAGATGCTTGCCCATTTAGTTCGACAGGATAGGGACGCTGGGCAAAGACTGGATGCCCAAGACACTTTATTGAAGAATTAGCAGTCGGCATTTCAGGACGTGCAACGCATGGTAGGAGACATCGCTCAGAGCCTGAAGGATAGACAGGGAGGTCCATCTTCAGGCCCCAATGCTTCAGTGATGGCTGTGTCAGACATGAGTCATGGAGAGGAGGAGAGAGTAGAGGAGTAATTCTCCCACGGTGCTGACTATGGCATCCCTTCGCCTGCAGAGGTGAAGAAGATAGATTAGAGAGCTCGATTTGCTGAGATCGATGCTAGGATGTTGGAGGAGCCCAAGTCGACTGAGGTGATGGACCCATGGACCCTAGTGAATGCTGTGTCGACGAGGAGTAAAAGGGCAGAAGAGAAGGAGAGCCTACCGGTAGTAGAAGAAGAAGAGCCGATGGATGAGGAGATAGAGATGGAGAAGCCTGCCGAGAAGGCAGAGCAGAAGAAGAGTCAGGGTGAAAGTAAGACCCTCGAGATTAACTTGACTCGTGTTCCCTATCCAGCACGCTTGCTGCCACATAAACACGCTAGGGAATATGATCACTTCCTTGATATGTTTAAATAACTCAAGGTCAATCTCCCATTTATAGAGGTCCTTCAGCACATGCTAAAATATGGCAAGTTCCTCAAATATCTTCTTTTCAATAAGAAGAAGCTAGAGGAGGTCTCTAAAGTCTCACTTAGTGAGCAATTTTCTATAGTGGTTCAGAACAATCTGCTACAGAAACTGGGAGATTCGGGTCATTTCACGATCCCGTGTCTACTTGGCGGTTTGCCCTTAAACCACACGTTGGCTGACCTGGGTGCTAGCGTCAATCTGATGCCTTATTCCCTTTATATTCAGCTTGACCTAGGTGAACCATAGCCGACGCGCATGAGCATCTCCTTGGCTAACCGTTCAGTCAAGTATCCACGGGGAACTGTGGAGAATCTCTTAGTGAAAGTAGGCAAATTTGTCTTCCCCGTGTATTTTATCATCTTGGATATGGAAGTGGATGATAAAGTCCCACTCATCCTAGGACGCCCGTTCCTACGTACCGCCAATGCAATGATCGATGTCTTTGACGGGAAACTCACACTTCGTATGAAGGATGAGTTAATCACATTTGACGCTATGAAACCCGTGAAGGGGTCTACTGAGTAGAGCAATTCCGTTTGCATGATTGATGCCCTCAAAGGTAACCATCAGGACCCTGATCTAGAGAAGTTGTTACATGAACTGGATGAACCCGCCCCTAACTTAGGAGAGATATCTGAATAGGCGTTGGAGTTGGAGAAGCTGTTAGATGAACCGGATGAATACAATGACGAGGATGGGCATGATGATCTGCTGGAGAAGATGGTAGAGTTAGATGAGATCATAGGCAAAACCCCAAGTGTGGGGATGACTGAGGGGAGTGTAGAGGATCCTGTTGATCTGAGCTAGAGTTAGAGGCCACACCTTTAGTGATATCACATATTGAACCTTTAACCTGTACTTGTGTCCATGCTAAGGGGATTGAAGCCGAGTCATCCCCTAAATCTAGGCCGCCCCGTAAGAAACTCTGAGAGTTGAGTGAGTCTTGTGATCTAAAGATAATACAACCCCAAGTGTGGGGACGGCGAGGGGTAAGAAGTTACTGGGTATTTGATGCATGTCATCTTCGGCCCGGGTAGATTTAAGTTGTGGTGGAAAGATCTAAGTGCTATAGGTTCGATGTTCGGTAGTAGTATTTGTTTGATTATGCTAGGGAGGACCGGTAGACTATGTAGTATGAAGGCGATTCCGGTTAGGATCAAGGAGAAGCCTCCTAATACACTTGTTTGAGTCTCGGGCAAGTGCCCAGGATGTAGAGTTTGTATGCATTACTTGGTCTGAGTCCGTGTTTTTTTTTCCTGTGTTTTGGTTTGCGTATGTCTTGCAGGAATTCGTGCTTTATTCGGTGAGGAAAATCATCAGGAACGAAGTTCCAGGTATGTTCTACATTGGTTTTTATCATTTGAATGAGTTTTTAAGGATTTCGGTGAAAAAGATTTGTAGGAGGCCAAAAGTTTTCTAAGTATAAAAATCGAAAAAAGTAATTAGCTTTCTGTGAATGATAGTCTCTCGCGGTACGCGAGGAAGGGGATCCAAGCCTTCGCGGTACACAAGGGACTTGAAATATTGGCTGGCTAGATTTCATCTCCTCGCGGTACGCGAGGAGTGGCCCAAGTTTCTTCGCGGTATGCGGGGATTCACTGGGTATGCCCTTTTTCCTGGTTTGTCCATGGTTTCCCACACCGTTCACCGTTCACCATCTTCCACCATCATTCATATCCGTTATCCATCATATTCACCACTTCCACCACTCTCATCTACTACCCATCACCATTTCATCACTTCCATCCATATCATATCCACCATTCACCTTCATGCCATCCGACTACCATTACCATGGGAGAACTTTGAAACCACTTGTGACCGATGATCTTCTTTGTCGTGGCTTTCATGTCTATGTGTTTGCCACCCATTGAGTACGTTTCTCTGCTATCTATCTTGAGTCTTTAAATCTTAGTGAGTCAGTTTGAGTCAGTCGAGTCTTTATTTTAATTTGAGTGAGTTTAATGTTGCGGGTTTGTTGTGAGGTTTATTTTGCAGGTTTTATCATCCAGCAAGTACTCAATCTCCATTCGGGCGGGGTCGATCATCACTTATAAATAGTTTGTAAAGGCAACCCAGCAGATTGTGCAACCGCGACCGAAATGCTATACGATGCACACAAGGATGAAAGAAGCTGGATTTTTCTTCGAAAGTATATACATTACCAGTTAACTCGATTCCTGTTTTATTTTCGCATTTTTATTTTGTAGTTGTGTTTTGCTTCACATTGAAGACAGTGTGTCTTTCAAGTGTGGGGATGTGAGTGTTTAGTTTAGCTAGTTTATCTTGTTTATAAAAATTCAAAAATACAAAAAAAACTAAAAAAATTTGTAAAATGTCCTTGGAAATAACTGCTTATACTTGAAAAATGATAGTACAACTGGATCTGCTTGTTGAGTTTTAAATGATTTAACTAATAGAAAACAAGTCTAATTAGTGATGTTTTGGTAGACCCAGCCAGTTTGAATAGCTTAAATAGCCTATGAGTGTTACTTAGGATTAATCACATAATTAAATCGTGAAATCATGTGGGTACTCATCTTAGGGTGTCGGTAATACTGAAACTGTCAACATAAGGTGATAGGTACCACGTTAAGATAATATTTATTTGTTTTTAAATTTTTTGGCACACCGTTCTCTTTTTATGAGAATAAATCCGAGTTTGGTGGTGCCCACATCCATATCCCATAATTCATGAGCGTATTGATTAGAATTATGAGTTTTGCTTATGTGTTACCCTCCGGGATAACCACTTGGAGAAAACACCCCTAATTGATTCTTTTGTGCTTTATTGTTAGAATCTAGTCTATTTGTTACCTTCCGGGGTAGTGACTTGGTTGAAACGCCTCTAGAAGAAAGTTCATTTGCTTGAATTAATGCTCATTATCATCCATTCACACATGATTTCATCAAATTTCTTAAAAAATTAAATCTTAGTTTAACGTGGTAGGGTAAATCTATATGGTTTAATCCATGCCTAAACATGACCATGAGACAGGATTAGGTAGAGTTGTAACTTCTAAGTGTGACTCACATAGGTTGATTGATAACTGTATAAATTGGAAGTAGAACATATTACGTGCGCTAAATGGTTGGTGCTTGGGTTTAATCAGACAGAAATACTGATTATTGCTTTTTAATGCCTGGGTATGTTTTCCTAATTGGTAATTGTGTTTGTTAAGTTAGATCTTAGTTATGCTTCTATTGCAGCTTTTTCGAGGACGAAAAAATGTTAAGTGTGGGAATGTTTGATGTAGTGCGAAGCACACATCTTCATTTGTAACACCCAAAATTTTCAACCGATTTTAACTTTCAAAATCATGCGGAAATAGGTCCCATAAACATACTCTTGACAAAATAACACGTTTTAATAACAACAAAACGACCACGACATAAGTTGTTTTAAAACCACGACCAACAGATTAAGGATAACGACCAGTTTTAACATCAACAAGATAGTTCAAACCAGTTTAAAGACTCCTCAATCAGAAGTTCTAACTCTAACCATAAACATCCACGAAAAAGTATTGAGAATCCAATCCTACACGAAGCGTGACCCGACACTTCAACCGGAGCTTGCCTACAAGAAAACACCATAACTAAACCATTAGTAATGATATACGACCCCCATATGAGCCCCCCAAGCCCTTACAACAATAATCGACCAAAAACGACATTTCAACATTGACAGTAAACTGACTACTTTGGGTGTAAAATACTACAGTCCAAAATCAGCCAAATTGTTTTGCAAAGTTTTAGCCTTTTCGACCCTCCCGACTTGACTCCCGGTCGTTTTAAGCAACCAACAACATTTCATGGATGTTGTAAACACCTAACAACCCTACCATACTTCCTTGTGAGGTTCCAAAGACCTCAAAACACCACAAACGACTATGTGAAGTTCACGACCTCAATTAACTTCCGTGTGCGGTTCTTAGACTTCGAATACTACAAAATGACTTGTGAAGTTCATGACCTCAAATAATTACCATGTGAGGTTCTTAGACTTCAAAATCCTCTATATGAGGTTCTAAAGACGTCAAACGCCACAACACAACCTTGTGAATTTCATGATCTCAAATTACTTTCGTGTGAGGTTCTTAGACTTCAAGCAACGACGACGTTAGTGAAGTTCAAAGACTTCAAGCTACATTGATATATGTGAGGTTCATGACCTCAATTCCGCTAAGTGAATTTTACTTTGACTATAAGCACATATTAGTCAAATTACACAAAATCACAACATATTACATATTAGTTTGACTCATACCACACTAAGTCAAATTACACTAATATACCACATTCCTCTAGTTTGATTTTCTTCAAAAATCCACCAACAATACGATTAATGGTGGATTCAAGGTTTGAAAGAGAACTGACTTGCATTCTTGAAGAAGATGAACACCACTACTCATCTAGATTCTTCATGCAATTCACCAATTTCGATTTCCAGCATCTCCACCTCTTTGTCTCTTTTCATTTTCGCAAGACACACCCACAAAATGTGTGTGTTTGCGTTCTTCTCCACCAAAACCGAAACCAGATTGGTTTAATTACATAATCAGTCCCTCAAGTTCATATTTGATCTCCTTCTTGCCATAAGTTACTCAAAACCAAATATTTACAACATAACACCCCTAAACTTCCAATTTATTTATTTCACCACTTCAAATAATATAAAATATATTATTTTAATAAACCGAAAGTTGGTTCGTTACAAATCATCCCCCCTAACTTTGGGTTTCGTCCCCGAAACCCGCCACCACATGATCAACTTAGGGTAGGAATTCAACAATCCTCCTCTATACTTTCTCAAAGTCAATTCCACCGTTCTTTGTGCTTTCAAGGAATAATACATGGTAGATCCCTCATCGCGCAATTAATTCGTCCCACTATTTAAGATAGTCTCCTATTCTTCCACAAGATTCAAAATCATACCCTCAACCTCACCGTGAGAAGAAAAGACAGCTTCTCTTGCCAAACATTTCCATGGATGGGCCACACGAAATGTAACATGTAGTTTACTTGATTCCTATGGTAACTCCAATGGTAAGCCATTTACCAATATAATCTAGAGCTTAAACAGTAATCTCTCACGTTTTCAAACCCGATACACCCCTTTCAAGGGAAAAACTTTTATAACACCAAGTTGCCCATTTAAATAACAAAACACCTCCTCCCTATGTTCGACTAGGGATTCATGTCACATCTTGAGCGGATTTTTCAATCGCACTCAATACATAAGATCTTTCACGCTAAATCTTGAATCACACGATGATTCTTAGTCTCACGACATCCAATACAACCCCAACCAAACGGTATTTGACACCGTTCACCATTTAGTAATTCAAGTATCGGCATATGAATACTCAACGGTAATTAAGATGAAACCATCTTCTAACCAACGATAATTACTCACTCGATTTCCTCCAATCGATAAGTAAAACTGAAATTTCAACTCGACTAGAAAAAGGTAGGGTCACACCACGCCGTGTCACACCCTTCCTTAAAATCGACATTCTACAACTACTCGGCGGAGTAAGTTTCCTTTATGAACAGGAAGTATTCATTCTCGACCATACGACCCGCCATTACCAAAATCATAACAAGCTCCCACCATTTTCATATAACTTCGTAGTCAACTCCACTACAAGTTTCTCCCACCTCATATTTGAAAGTTTCATAACCTCCACACCAACCCATCCATTGAGATTTAAGGTCTCAGGTATTTCATACTTTTCGGATTCAAGGATCCCATCACATACATACAACACTCCTTTGAAGCTCGAGACTTCAATTTAACCACCCAATAAACAGCACTCGTTCCTTCCTCGAGTTATCTCCTTCAGTTGCTATAATCAAGTTTACAATTGTCTAAGAGAATACGCGATAATCCCGCCTCATATCATAACGACATAACCGAGTCTAATGCGAGAGGCACCAAAATAAACGACAAGCACACGGTTTCTCCAAGTAAGGACACGACAATTGCCTTACCCAAATCCTCTTTCATAACTCTGAACGGCAACTCCTTATCCGTGACCCAAACACTCAGTTTATCTCCAACGACTTAATCATAAGTCATCCTTTGAGATTCAAAGATCTCAATCACAATCCCTCTTGAAGTTCGAAGACTTCATTCTCAAATAACGTTGGTGAAGTTCTAGGACTTCAAACACCACTTGGTGAAGTTCTAGGACTTGAAACACCACTTGGTGAAGTTCTAGGACTTCAAACACTACTTGGTGAAGTTCTAGGACTTCAAACACCACTTGTGAAGTTCTAGGACTTCAAACACCACTTGTGAAGTTCTAAGACTTCAAACATCACTTGTGAAGTTTTAGGACTTCAAACACCACTTGTGATGTTCTAGGACTTCAAACACCACTTGTGAAGTTCTAAGACTTCAAACACCACTTTTCCTCGTTTACCTATATGTTTGATGGGTGTACAGATATGCCTTTATAATTCATCACCTCATCCAAAAATGGATTTCCACCGAAGCCAAAAATGTCACACCGTAATCTCATAGTATCCGCAATGGATTTCATAACCATTTATGGGATATCACCCTCCTCTAAATTCATTGGTTGAATCTAGGACCTAAGTCACTTGTTCAACCTCGACAATTGATGCACAACGCATTCTTCAACTCTAAAAAGATTTGTTACACCCCAAGAAAAGACACTCGAGGTATAAAACCCTTAATGAACTCTCTCAAAACTGGAACATCAAGTATTCCATTACTCCGGTTGGTGTCAATGGAATAAGCCAGGTACACACCAATTCATGCGCCATGTGTTTCACCGTCTCTAGATAAGAACAGATCGACACGTCTCCTCTTGGCCACACACGACAACGATATGGTCACTAAGTAACCACACAAGTTCCACTACCATCGTAGGACTCCATTCCATGTGATTGTTTCACCCGCAAACTAACAAATAAAATGAAACGACTTCAGTCTCGTCATTGGTAGTTAGAAATTTCCAACTCGAAGGCCTTGAAATTTCTATTTCTCCCCCATATCACCCTTGTGTTTTAGCTCGAGACATTCACTTCAAATGTGTCCCGAATTATAACAACGGTAGCAGATGTTATTAGGACTATAACACTATGGCATAGTGTGTCCCATCATTCTCCAATCTAGTTACTTTCCATACATACGACAGTAACAAGTATTGCCTCCCCAAAAGGTTTCTAGCTCAGCTAGAATATTTGGCTTGCTTGAAGCCACCTCTAAATCCTCCTAACGATCCACCTGTCTCCCGAGTTTGATCTCCCTGCAACATAAAATAATCAACTCCACCAGAGTTGTACACCATGTAGGAGAATCCACTCTATATAGCAAATTGATAGTATCGAGAAGCCAATCTAATTCCATTCCTTCTGACACTTCAAGATTTAGGCAAGACTATGCTTAGACATACAACATGCCCTTAATAATCAATTCACCAGTCTACCACACGTGAAGGAATTCTCCAGATACACGGTCCACTAGCTTGTGGATAGAACGCCTCTTGAATTCACCCTGATGCATTGCTTTAACGCCATTAAGCTTTTCTCCTTATGGAAAAATCTCAACCAATTCTCCACCGTGTCCCAGAGTTGACTCACTACGAATCGTACTCTATCCGACATTCACAATGGATTGCTTCTGAAGTCAATACCATTATAGTGATGCATCGTTGACTAACCAACGAATAAATTACCACCAATTAACTCCTTTGTACGCATGCAATGAAACCCTTGTGGAAACAATGTTTTCTTCCTCCTTTATTCGCCAAAGTTGTTCCTCCCGCTCCTTAGGTTTCATTCGTTTCTTCCAAAGGCTCGCCTCGAAGAACCCTATCTGTCTTGAAGGAAGTTTCATACGACAAGATAGAAAGCTCTAGCCGTCCTCCACTAGAATGATGCTCTCTAATTCTCCCAACTAACTTCAAGATCCTCATCATCCCCGAGGTGAATACACGTGTAAACTCTTTCATTCATGAGTCTTTAAGACAATCCCCGTCTATAATTCCACTTACTAACATCTGTCTCCGTCAGTCATTCCCCAACTGTGTTAATATGATCGACTCGTCATACGTGTATAAGCATAACTATAGGAATCTATCTTAAGTTATACTCCTATATGTATATAAGTATATTTACGTCTATATACATATAATTACATATATATTCACCTTCACTTACTCCTTGGTGATGGTTATTATTACATGGCCACCATGAAGACACGTAGACATGTTACATTACAAATCACTCTAGCCAGACATGATTAGTAATATACTATGCCTAAGTATACTTATTTTCCCCATGTGATAACTCCCAATACAAGTTTCGGCACACATAAACACCTTGGACACCAAATAAACTACCAAAAACTATCATTACTAACCTCTACCTTAGCTCCGTGTCTCGGTCAAGCCTTCATTGGATTCCCATTACACCCACCTTATCAAGAGCAAATAAGTTTGAGTGCAGTGTCTTGCACACCCTAATCCCTCAAACCATTGCTCTAATACCAAGTTGTAACACCCAAAATTTTCAACCAATTTTAACTTTAAAAATTATACGAAAATAGGTCTCATAAACATACTCTTGACAAAACAACACGTTTTAATAACAACAAAACGACCACGACATAAGTTGTTTTACAACCACGACCAACAGATTAAGGATACCGACCAGTTTTAACATCAACAAGATAGTTCAAACAAGTTTAAAGACTCCTCAACCAGGGGTTCTAACTCTAACCATAAACATCCACGAAAAAGTATTGAGAATCGAATCCGACAAGAAGCGTGACCCGAGACCTCAACCGGAGCTTGCCAACAAAAAAACACCATAAATAAACCGTTAGTAATGATATACGACCCCCATGTGAGCCCCCAGACCCTTACAACAATAATCAACCAAAAACAACATTTCAACATTTTAGGCGTAAAAAGGATCGTAAACAGACTACTTTGGGCGTAAAATACTCTTATGATCTATAGATCAACACCCCAACTTAATTTGGTTAACATCACCTTAACCAAACCTCCAACACCCAAAAACAACCTTTCAACCCAAATTCACCAATTGAGGTTTAACGCCCACCCTAGATCTTTTGGGTTAAACCCATTCTAAACTTGAATATTTACACCTTAAACAATTTTTAACCTCCCAACACAATCATTCACCCATTTGACCCGTTTGGGTTCCACCCAAATTCACCAAAAACTCTAATTTTACAAATCACCATAAAAATTGCGGTTTTATGGTTAATTATGTGTCTAGTAACTCCCTAGACACTTACGCAACGTCAATTCAACATTCAAACATCCCCAAATCGAAAACCCCCAATTTGGCCTCAAGAACCCTAATTTCAAGATTCTTAAATTGGATGGTTTAAGGATGTTTTAACCATTCAATCAACATTAGACAAGCTAGATTATAAGTAATGAACCATAATCCACCACAAATTCAGCCTTTAATTTGATTTTCTTCAAAACCCACCAAGAACACCATTAATGGTGGATTCAAGGTTTGAAAGATAACTTACTTGCATTCTTGAAAAAGATGAACACCACTACTCATCTAGATTCTTTATGCAATTCACCAATTTTGATTTCCAACATCTCCACCTCTTTCTTTCTTCTCATATTCGCAAGACACACACACAAAATGTGTGTGTCTGCGTTCTTCTCCACCAAAACCAAAACCAAAACCAAAACCAGATTGGTTTAATTACACAATCAGTCCCTCAAGTTCATATTTGATCGCCTTCTTGCCATAAGTTATTCAAAACCAATAACTTACAACATAACACCCCCAAACTTCTAATTTATTTATTTCACCACTTCAAATAATATAAAATATATTATTTTAATAAACCAAAAGTTGGTTTGTTACATTATTCCTATTGTTTTCGTGCGTTTTTTTATTAGTTTTATCTTCGTTTTCAGTCGTTTTTGTATATTATTGAGTCTTTGTCTTGTTTACAGGTGCTCGTGAAGATTACAAGTCAATACATGAAGAAACTAAGAAAGAAAGTGAATCCCAAAGTTTAAAAGTCAAAAATGTTGAAATTTGGTCTCTCGCGATATAGGAATGCCTCACGGTACGCGAGGATCTTCATAAGTGCGCCCGACTAATTTGTTCCTCACGGTACGTGAGGAACCCATTCGAAAGTCTCGCGGTACGCGACAGACATAAATTCCATGAGAAAAACCCTAATCGAATTATATTAGAATTCTAATACCATTAGTCAAGGAGTTCGACATTCAGCCGTCTAGAGAGACCGGAGGAGATTTTGGGGCTAGAGAAGGCCATTGAAGTCCAAGATTAAAGCTTTCGATCCCGGATTTGTTTAGTTTAGCTTTTTCAGTGTTAAAGTTTGAATCTGTGTTTTATTTTTACTGTGTATAGTTATGATTTTTACTAGTTTTGGTAATTGATTAATGGTTAATGATTTTGTAAAAGGTTTCTTGATATTAATTGTTATGAATCTAGATGCTTAGATCTGATGTATGTTTGATTTCAATTACGTACATTGATTATGGATGTCTTCCAGTTTGATTAGCGTATCTTGGTCATAGACTTTAGGGTTTGTGATTGTTTATGTGGTTTGCTAGAGATAGTGGCCATATGAGTTGTGATTGAGAGTCATTAGAACTGAGTGTGTATCTTGTCTCAATACCCGAGAAGTGAGAGATAGTCGTTTAGTCTTCGTTATTAGGAATCCGAGTGTTAACTGCCTGAGAGAGAGTTGGTATTATGTGTCTAGTGATTGTTGCTATTTTGAGTCATAGTTCTTATCTTGAGATTACCCCGCGCATTCTTCGAATATAATGTAGACAGTGAGACTGAAAGGTGATCTGTCTTTTGGGTACACTATCATTGTTGGAGAGACTGAAAGGTAATCCACTATCTGGTAAGTTATTACATCTTTAGGTTCCTTAGTTGGTGACACCCTAAGAGTGATTAGGGATCCACTAGGTTGTCTAGAGTTGTTTCCTTAAAAACCCAGATCCATCATAGTTTCCAAAACCGGTAGAAGTTGTGCTTTGCAAGTAGGATTTCGACCTAGGTAGTATTATTTCCATCTCTAATATTACCTTAGTTCTTTATCTTGATGGCTTGAGTCGATCTTGTTTACTGCATTATTAGTTAATCTTTAGTGTAATAAACCCCCGTCAATCAATCTTTAGTCCAAGTCCGAGTCTAGTATAGTTATAGCAGTGTCTCTAGGGTTCGATAACTTGGTTTACAATTAAGCTGTGCTACACTCGATAGGTACACTTGCCTGTCAGTGCGGTTTAGTTGAAGGTACTCCAATTATTACTTAGGAGTCTCGGTTTGGTTTAGTTAGTTTTTATATAGACCGTCTAGGCGACATCAGCCATGTTACGTGTCATGTGCCGGGAGCATCCACTATCAACATACCAACGGTTTGTAATAGGTCCCTTCAGATGTCCCTGAATGAGTCAAAAGAAATTAATTAGATTTTGAGACCCAAGCCATTGTGGTCTTGGGTCGTCCGTTTTTCTCAAAATAAACGACTTCTATTAACTCGCAATCAAGTCGGTCAAAAATTTGTGACTCTTTTGAAGAGTCAGAATCAGAGAATTGAGAAGTAATGAGTTTCTTTCTCCATAATTTTTTTTCTTGAACAGTTGGCTTGCTATTTTTAACCACATGTGAACGAGTAAAGACTTCACCTCGTTGACAACGAACTAGTTGTTGTTCAAGTTTTCTCAATCTCTTATTCAGACTCCTCCTTGTGGTTTAGAGAGTTTTACCACAGGCTTCTCACCAGATTGTGTACTACCCAAGGTAGATACACCAGGAACAACATGTTGCTTATTCCATTTCATAGCAAATGGTGCAGCCACGGGTCTTGGCTTAACCATATGCTTGGCTGGTTGTTTTAGCAATTTTGGAATAGGATTCTTGAATTTCTTTATTGATGAAGTTTTCAGGGATACAGCCTGTTGTTGGACAACCAGCCGTTTCTCCTGATTCTTATTTGGACAGTTCACAAGAATGTGACCGAATGTACCACAGTGAAAGCAATTCCTTCTTTCTTTAAAAATTCTTCTGTAAGGCTCATTTGTTTTGGATGTTGATGATTTATTCTGATGAGTATTCGGACTGGTTTGATGAACCGCAGGTTGTGCTTGACCTGATGTTGATTGATTTTTGGGAGTATAATGTTTATCTATGTTTTCTTGAAAATTCTTTCCCAATTTATTTGCAAATATCTCGTTCTTTGCTTGCTTTATGGTTTTGAAACCACCATAAAGCATCATTTTTAATTTATCATTTGATTCAATTATCTCAGGCTCGGTTAAAATGCAGTGTCACGATTAGTGCAAAAGTTTTTGTTGATTATGGGTTCATCAAGCAACTCTTCTGAGACGACACCCTCGACGTTGTTGTCCTCAGAACATTCATCTGAATAAAACTCTCCATCAAGAAACTCTTCTGAGACAACACCCTCGACTGAGCCATTGACAAACATCCCGTTAACAGGTGGAGGAATGGCATTAGTAACCTAAACCTTTTCCATTCACTTGTCATACAATAGACTCGTAGTGTTCCACCACAAAACGAGAATTTTTCAATTTTGCCACTTAACTTCAGAATCTCATTATGTAATTTGGCTATTTCGACATTCTTTTTCTCTAATTCTCTGTAGGCAACATCTAAATGAAATTTTTATTCGCTGATTTTAATCAAAAAATATTGTTTATCTTTTCTAAGATTTTCAATAGAATTGTTAAACCGTTTTTCATTTTCTTTGTAGTTTAGAGCTGCTCTATGTAGAGGTTCGAGTTGATTATGAATTCGATCATTTCCGTTTTTTTATGTTTAAATAGTTAGCACAAGAAATAAAAATAAAAGAATTAGAATCTACCTCGTTTTTTGAAGAACTGGACGCTTCTTCGATTGCCATAAGAGCGAGTGCATATTCTTGTTGGTTAGCCGCGGCTTCTTCCCTTTCTCCAGCTTTCATAATTTCACCGATTTCTGCCATCAACCCGAGCTTAGTTTGTAAAATTATAGCATCTTCTAGATGAACTCCCCAATCAAAGTTGTCATCCTTTTGAACTACCAATGCATTTGACGATGCTCCTTGATTTTGACTGTGGCTGTTCTGGTTGTTGAAATTCTGGTTACTTCTTGGACTTGGTCGAGTGAAACTTGAGGCTGGTGCCTTATCCTTCTGACATTCTCTTGAAAAATTTCCATAGTTCACACATTTGTAACATTTGGCCTTTGACTTGTCAAACCTGACTTTTGCATTTGAATATCCACCAATGAATTTCCTCCCAGTTCTGTTCAGAAAACGCTTCGCCCTTCTTAGGATCATAGCCATATTCCATTGAATATCCATATCTTCCATGTCATCTGGATCCACTTGGTTAAAATCTTCTTCAGTCGTTCAGGATCAGTAAGCTCTCCACCTATGAAGTTCTCGTAGGCAAGCACGCAGGAAGAAAATAGTGCAACATGATCTTCTGCAATTTTGGCAATAGCACTTTGGTGAGTAGACGAAGTACTCTTTGATGAATGTTGATGACATAAACTAGACCCTGGTGCCACAAAACATGTAGAACTATCACAACCATTAGAATTTTCTTCCTCCTGAATAGGATTCCGTGAGAACAAAGCAATTCCAAAGCCAGATGTTTTTGCTATGGAAGATGTTCCAAAGTACATTGACGGTTCTTGAACTAGAGGTCTGCTAGTAGTCTTTTTCTTTCTTAAGTTCATGTCATGTGCATGAACCTTTCCTATTGCTTCATCAATGGTCATTTCATAGAACTTAGGGTTTTCTCTTAGTAAGGTTTTGTACATGTCAAACTTTGGTGGTAAAGCATCAAGAAACTTTTCCACAAGTTCATCATCTGGATATTTCAATCCATAAGACTTAAGTTCAGTCTTTAGATGATAGAATATGGAAATAAATTCGTCAATGGATTCATTTTCCAAATATCTAAAACATTCATATTGTTTTCTTAACAGCTTTCTCTTGCTTTTCTTGACATCACTGTTACCCTCAAATATTTTCTTTAAAGCTATCCAAAGATCTTTTGATGTGTCATAACCTCTAAAGCTGTGAAATAAGTCACATGTTAGTACCATGGTTAAGGAACCATGTGCTTTCTTTTCTAGGTCATATGCCTTCTTTTCCTCTATTTCAAGCCTAGAAATTGGTTTAGGTTGGGTTTCACCAAGAAATTCATGGGTTGGATGTTTATACCCTTCTAAAATGGGTATCCACATGTTTGAATCTGTGTATGAAAAGTACTCTTCAAAACGTGCTTTCGAGTTGGAATAGTCAATCACGTTCAATAACTTTGGTGGTTTTTGTGGAGTACCTATTTCATTGTCATAATTCAACATGCTACTAATGTTCTGGAGATTTGCCATTTTATAAGACATAGTCAAAAAACTCAGAAATTCAAACTGACATGCGTATTGGTTACGCATGAACAAAAATGAGGGTGCGTACTTATAATTGCGCATAAACAAGTCAACTTCGCACAAGTTTGGTCTTGCGTACTTAATAAGTGTGTATGATCAGAATAACTACACACCAATTATGCCCTTGCATACTTGTGTAAGTACGCAGGATTGATAAGTACGCACGATTGATCAGTGCGCAAGATTGATAAGTGCGTAGGAATCAGTAAGCAAAGTCACTTTTTGAACAAGTGCATCGACTTGTTTGATCAAATAGTGATCTGAATTGGTTGTTGTGTACGAACAATGTGGTGTAATTAAAGAATCTGACTCTTGATTCTAATCAACTTTTGACGAACGGATCATCCAAACAACAACACAAAGACGGATTTAGGGATTTTTCTAAGATGAACAAGTATATGAACAAGGTTCTAAAAATCACCAATGCAGATTCAATAGATGTGTAATCAGAACAATATTTTGTCGAAAAGTGTTCCTAACATACGATCGTATCCACGACAAACTAATATTTTTGAATATAACTACTGAAACATATTCTAGTTGAAAATCCCGATTCGATCTAAGTAACTAATATTACCGATCGTTAAACATACATCATATATTGAACCGATAGTAGCTTCAAGAATCAACATAGCTCAACCGCACACGTGATAACTCGACACGAGTTTAAACTTTCTTTATAATATTTGGGTTAGTCCTTAAAGCTCTATAAGTTCCTACAAGTATCGTAGGACTAGAGTAGGACGTAAAACCGTGACTATCATATCATGTGGACATTGATTTCCCTTACTATCAAGAGGATATTTTTGTTCCTGACGCGCTTCCAGGTGAGTTCACTACCCCCTTTTTACTTTTTAGATATTTTAGAAATGTCGGGGGAGAAACATACTTGCTTAACGTATTTGATACATTTGGTAACATCATTACTTGATACATTTGAGAAAACATGAAACATACTTGCTTAACACGTTTTAAAACATGAAACATCTTTGTTTGATACATTTGGAAACAACATTACTTGCTACATTTGAGAAAACATGAAACAAATTTGCATTATACAAGAAATCTTGACCGACCACTTATGTTTACATGAGACATTCGTTGAGAGCTCATAAAGTCCCCTACGGATAGTACTATTTGGGATTGACATCCCCCGGTCATGGTTCGATCGGTTTTGGTCGAATGGCTGCATAGTGTTCAACCGTGTGCTTGGGTGGTACGAGCTGGGGGCAAAAATACATGTGTCGTGGTTTGGTTAACACTCATGTAAAATAAACTTCATATACCTAGCTAGTTACGATGGGTCAACTTGATATGATTTCTTGGTTTCGTTTAAGGTATACTTGAAATCATTTTAGTGCACATGCATATACTTGATACTTGAAAACGTTTTTTGTGCAAAGGAAAACTTGAATACTTGAAACTTGAGATTGTTTTCATGCAGATGGATATTCCAATCATTTTCGTGCAAATTGGTTTTGCCGGTCGTTTACATACAAATGGTTTTACCATTCGTTCATGTGCGAATGTTTTTGTCAATGTTTTCAAGAAAAACAGTTTCATGATATGGCCGTCTACGCATTTTAAATGTTTTCGAGGAAAACTGTTTCATATCCTGGCCGCGTATACATCATCAATGTTTTCAAG
Source organism: Smallanthus sonchifolius (assembly GCA_023525975.1). Lineage (NCBI taxonomy): Eukaryota > Viridiplantae > Streptophyta > Magnoliopsida > Asterales > Asteraceae > Smallanthus > Smallanthus sonchifolius. Next base: position 28,784,863 of record CM042031.1, read on the forward strand.
GAAAAACTATTTTACATTGAGACAATTAAACCTGTGAACTCACCAACCTCTGTGTTGACACTTTTAAGTTTGCTTTTCAGGCAATTCATAGCTATCGCATGGTTGGAATAGGTTAATCCTTCGGATCAAAACCCCAGAAGGCGAAGAAGCATGATTGTCAAACATCAAGTTGGTTTTGACCTATATGGTTGTAGGACAATGCACTAGTTTAATTTAGTATTTGTAATGGTATTCAATACCGTAGAAGTCTTCAATTAGCTTCCGCTGTTGTGTAATGTTACCAATCGTTACGACCTTAACTTATTTATTTATTAAGTAAATAAATTTTGGGGTGTGACAGATTGGTATCAGAGACAATGGTTTTAGCGAATTAGGTTTCGTTAGTGACACCTAGGCTCTAACCAGACTTATTTAGGGATCAAGATTTCTAAGACTAACATCACATTAGAACACCCAAGACTTGAGTGTAGAAATTCCAACCGTTGCCGAACAACTTGAGTAGACTATCAGTGTATATAGTTACATTAGGGTATCATTAGCTACACTAATACTTAATACAATTAAATGGCACACGTAACGAACACTTAACATGTATAACAACGTGAGAATAAGAGACATCTACAACATCACTCAACAAAATGTCACTGTTCGGGTTACGAGACAAAGATGACAGGTACTCGGCAAATTATAACCATGGAAGATCGAGTTACGAGCTGGGCTCGGGTTATGACGGTAGTGATCACCAGTTACGGATCTTGGTGTTACAACAAACTGAATCTGAACCTGTAGCTACACTTACACCACACCTGCATCTATTCCAAATGTGGAGTCAGTTTTCTTACGGACATATGTTGCCCTCATTCAGTGTGGTATATATATATATATATATATACTCTCCCTCGTGATCTTCTAGATTGGATGATTAAAACTTTAGCCATGAGTTATGGCAGACGGAACTGCCCGATCAGAAGAGAACCCGAGGTGCAGAAAAATAGGACTAATCGAGAGAGAACTCTGCGAGTCAGGAGACTCATAGACTCATTTGGATCATGTGAATCCACACATACATACAAACTTGGAATATAATTTGCTCGATACTGATTGGAGGATCTCTGCCCTAATATAGTGCCTGACTTTCACCACACGCATCTTATTAATAAAGGACATCGGTTGTGCCTCTCCGCTATTAACTCCATCCAGCAGTAGCCTTAGTCGGCAGATGTATGAGTATTAGTACTAATAACCATTAGTATCAGATAGAACATACATACTCGTACGCGAAAGGGGAACACAATGACACGATTTAATGAACATTTTAGCTGAGAGCTTGAGATAGGAGAAACACTATAAGGACCACGCAAAGAAATTATCATTACGGGTGCACACATAATCATAATTTGCAGTGCATGAGAACTCTAGTGAGTCTTACTGTCCGAGTCAAATGATTAATGTGTATTTTTGATCCAATTCCTAGTCATTCGAATATTGATCGAAACTCTCGTAACCTTAGCGATGAGCCAAAGAATATACATCGTCTCTTTCATCATTGAATCCTAATGGATCTGAAACTCTTAACGAAACTTCATTGGCATGACAATTTCTACCGAAACACTGAAAATGTCTATTACTAGTTGATTTGACCTCGGTATTTGGACCGAATCTGGAAATTCTATGTAAAGTACCACTTTCATTTTTGAGATTCAGCTATAGATTTTCTCTTTTCTATTTTGTTACCTATCTATCAAAGCATGAGGTTGATATACAAACTCTTAAACATGCCTAGAGAAAACACAAATCTCTAACACCTAACACTCATTACCTAAATTTCATGGCTTAAGCCCTTATGCTAAGGACATTAAGGCTATAACCTATATAGGTGAAATACGGAATGGTAAGTCATGATAATACCAATCGAAATTCAAGGATGTTACAGGAACACTATGCTACGAGTTGTTGGCAAATAATCAATTCAACCCTCTTCAACGATAGATCACGAGGCAAAGTCTGAAAACTCCATGACCCATTCCGACCAACTTTGATGGGAAATCAAGAACCTAAGTTGAAATATGAGGATTTAATTTTGTGTTCTACGATTGACAGTCGTCTAAAGTTGTACGCTACCATGAATATGAACAAGAGACAAATCGTAGTTGACCTTACTCTCTTGAATTTCTACGCATATACATTTCTTTCGACTTCTCAGTTTTCCTCCTAAATTTTATATTTACTTTTCCAAGATCTTTTGGAATATCTATACGTTATCTTTAAGGAACATACGTCCTCACATTTGGCTATTCTCTGATGTTTTAAATTGATTCTCGTATACCTTCTAACACCTTTGTAATGAGAAGTCAAGCCCGTGACTAAACTGACCACGATATCACATCACAGTCTACCAATTCAATGGGCTAGCAAGCTCTGAATCAGTTTCGGGGAAACACTATTTCTATGAGAAAATTTCTATGATGCGACTGCTTACCTTCTCATCCAGACGGACTACGGCCTAGAAGTCCTTAAAACTTATCTATTCCGTGGACATGATAGTCAAGTCATGGGTTTGCAAATCAAGATATTACAACCCAAATGCCAGACTGCAGTAGAAGTGCAGTGCAAGCATTGACTAATGAGGTATTAAAACCAATCTTCTCCAGTGAAAGCATACAAGAAATCTTGAAAACTTTAAACCATTGTAACCAATTTTAATGGAAAAATCTCATATGGCATAGAATCTAATATGAGAGTATAATTTTAATGTTCTCAGAAAATGCTTTCAAGAAGTATAAGGGAGCAATCATAACGTTTCATTTCTATGTTCTTTCATTGCTATCCGAGTTCAAGAAGGTGATGGATATGCGGTTAGAAAACGAATATAAGTGAAACTACGTCCCTAACCTATAGTAACTGGTTTGAGAGCTATTCTTACTTTTCCTTGAATCCCATGGAGATTCATTTCTAGCAACTGTTGAGTCGAATCAACAAAACTAACCTCAAATACTTTGACTTTCTCTTCCTTCTCCATCTAAATTCACCCTCATCTTTAGAGGAATCATAGAATTCTGGATGATTAGATGTTCCTACAAGATTTGATTGACTCAAGGTTAATTGTTCGACGCCTATTTCATCAAGTTTTCAACCTAAACCAAATTACGAATGCGATTTGTGATAATGTTACCGATAGTGAGATTTGATAAAACCAGGATCATCTCAAGAGATCAGGTCTTCCTAAATACTTATTCCATATCGTAGATGTCTAATGCGCTACCTAGACAACTACTAATGATTTCTCTAAACCATTCTAACCCCCTTGTGAGAAATTGTATACACCGATATTATTTCCTAGAACTTAATCGAATCAGTTTAACCTACATACTGATTGTAGGTCCCTTCGTGTGTGTCGAATCGTTGCATGCAAGTGGTCTACTAGTCGGACCGGGTGCGGAATACCCGGGACTAGGCGGAGAGTATAACTAAAACAAAGTAAACTAACACGAGAGTCACAATAAAAGCTCTTTTTATTATAAACACTCGACGGTTACAGAGAGATTACAAATTGCGTACTTAACAAACTGAGTTCGTCTAAGATATGAGTTCTGCGTACTTATCCTCTGTGAACCAAACCTATTTATACAGACCTGATGCCTGCGCACTTACCAAGTGCGCAGGACCAAATGCTCTTACGTACTTAGCAAGTACGCATCGGTCTTCCTGCGTACTTGCTAAGTACGCAGGAGCTTTCTCCTACGCACATGTAAGTGCGCAAAACACTTAAGAGAAATGCAACATACATTATGTAAAAGTAAATACAACTCGATAAACTATTACATAACGACTCTTACATACAAAGACAAATTACAAACATTAGAAATACAAACTAAGACTCTATCCAGAGTGTTGTCACAGGAAAGTGCATCAACAAACTCCCTCTTGACAACAGCTCGGGATCTTCATCGTCTTCAGTCTTCAATCTTCAGTCTTCACAGCACTGGCTCCTTAGCTTCCATCTTCCTTTTGTAATCAAGGCAGAACTTGATCAACTTGTCGTATTTGGCAGAAAGAAGCTTTGTCCAATCGTCAGTGTGGATGCAGTACTTGTCGGCTAGTACCTCCAGATCGTTCACAGAAAAGATGATGAAGCAGACTTCTTCAAATATCCTGATCACTTCCTTTGGCACCATGTTTCCACTTGCTGACTTACCCTTACCCATAACCACAGCCTCATCTATTTTTTGATCAACGTACCAGTACCACATGTCACCAAGAATATCCTGAGGTAACTTGCTCAGGGAATCTTAGTTTCACATTGCACTGGCTTGTATACCAATCTCTTTATGTGCTTCTTAGTCACAGGATGTACAGCGTGCTTATCCTTGACTCTTCTGGGCACTTGAGGCTTGAAGTATTCAAATTTCCCTGATCTTGCTTCCCGCTGTAGTGTTACCCACAAACCCATTGCTACTGCATGACTCGAGTGACTCAGCAGGTCACGGTTTGCGAGGTTCACAAGGTCGTACTTGGGCAAAGAGTTGAACGCCTCACTGGTTGGTTTCAAGTATTGAACCCCCCCAGATCTTTTGATGGCGAACAGCTGCTTGTCCTCCTCGAACCTAACAGCCAAGATCATACCTGTAGCTCCATGCTTGTCTGTGATGGACGTCTTTTGCCACACGGGAGCTGGACCCTTAGATGATGCAGAAGGCATATCTTTATCTTTTGGTGCCTCATGGTCCACAGGTGTAGGGTCGACTGGAAGGCTTCAGTTGTAGCTTCAACATTACTTGTCATGTCAACTGAGCCTGTTTCGAGCAGAGATTCGAGCGATGGTACTTCAAAGATCTCACCATCCTCTAACGCGTACTCTCCTTCCCCGTCTCCCTTGGGAATCTCTATTACCACATCTTCATCCTCATCATTCCAGTCATTACCAGAGTCGATCTCTCCTTCTTCTAGATTGAAAAGAGCATCGATCTGTGCTTCTTTAGAATAGTCAGGCTCTAGATATAGGATCTCATCATCAGATAAGTCCTTAAGTACTTCAGCCACTGACTTCCCTTTATCACCACCACCACCAGATGTATCACCACCCTCTTGCTGAGTAGACTCCCCCTCAGCCATTGGAATAGAAGAGATGGGCACAATCGCCAGTGCTCACCTCCACTAGGACCGACTTCAGGATCCTTGTCTTTATCATCATCCTTAGTCAAGTCGACTAGATGGCAAGGCTCGGCACCAGTGGATTTATTTTCTTTCTCTTTCTCCTTCTCTTTCTCTTTCTCTTTCCTTTTCTCCCCCTGAGCATCAAGCTTCTTGGTCAGTTCTTCAACTAATTTGACCATCGCTTCGTGCTCTTTTCTCGATAAATCCATCCTTAGCTCAAGTGAAGTTCTGTGGCCTAGAATCATTTCATTGGTTTTCATCAGCAACTCGTTCTGTGCCATAACATTCTTCAATTGCTCATTTGTCCCTTTTCTCTGGCTATGGAGAATCCTAACTTCATCGGCCAGGGAATTAATCTGTGCTTGTTAAGCATCAGACTCCTCCTTTGACTTTTGAATGGTCTTCAACAGTTCAGCAACTTGGGTCTCTAAGACATTGATCCTTGCATCATATGGATCAAAATGCCTAGATGATGAGGCTTCAACATTATGGATGGGGGAGGAGAAGATTGTGTCAAAGTCAAACCCTTGTGAGAAATCACCATAGTTGAAGGGTTGACCTGACAGCTTAGTGGTGTGAGGTGGGTGTGGTGATGTAATGATGGGAGTGGGTGTTATGGTTGGGGTGATGGTGACTAACTCCGTGAGAAGTGGAGTAGTCACCGTCACCTGGACGGTTGGAGTAGGGAGGGTCATCGTCACAGGAATCTCCTCTATGACCGCTGTGACTGCCACATTACCTTGTACTAGTGGTCTCCTCCTCCTTCTGTACAGTTGTTGTGCCAGTGGGGTAGATTCTGACTCTGGACTGTCAGCTGCAGGTTATACTTGCTGCACAGTCGGGATCTCTACAACCCTGGGATAGCAACCTCTTGCATATCGCCCCTTTTTTTGTTGGCACTCTCTTGCCTTTGTCTTTGTAGAGCAGCGTCAGAGTCAGAAGTAGTCTCATATTCGCTGCTCGAGCTTTGTCGCTTTCTTTTAGAAGACGACACAGGCAGGGTTATCTGTGCCGATTTCCTTGGGTGTGCCTGGGATGGTGCGTCATCGGAATCAGAAGAATCTGATTCTGTTGCTTCTGAATCGGATTCCTCAGCACCACCATCACCACCTTCGTCATCACCTCCATCACTTTCATTCTCTTCTTGTTGTTCATCAGAATCATCACTCATCTCTGGTGCTGAATTGGGACTATACCAATTCCAATCTTCTGGTGCGACATATGCTTCATTAAGCAGGTGGCCAAAGAGTTCAGTATGCAAAGGGGTAGGATCTACAATGCCTGGCTTTAGAAACTGAACAAATACTCTCTTGTCCACCCGTTTTACTTGCAGTCTCTCCCCGATAGCACATAGGTTTGGCAATGCATCATCAATCAAAAGTTGCACAAACCTCGGGTACAATAGGAACCTAAACTTCTCTGCTGTATTGATCTGATCATTGATTGCTTTGAAGATGTAGCGAGAGAAGTTGTAGCCCCTATTAAGAGACAAGCCCACCATGGCTACTGCAAGGTCATGACCCATGGCATCTTTCCCCGCTTTTCTTGACGAGATGCACACGATCATGATGTGGGCAAAATACCGCCATTGATCCAAAACCCACATCTTCTTGTAAGAAGCATAGTCCCTCGCTCCAACATATCCCATTCTATGCCTCCAACATCCATCCACATAGTAATCTGGATAGGATGTCGGGTCGGTAGCGAGGTCTCCGAACTGCAGGACCCTTCTTATTGTATCCTCAGAGAAAGCAATAGCCCGACCATCAACGGTATCGCTTATGACATTAGGGGATACCGTGCAGTCGTGCTCTGTCGTATCCCAGAATTGCTCTAAGTAAGGTCTTGAGACTGTTGGGTCAGCTGAGATTGCATAACTTATTCTTGATCTGTTCAAAAAATCAATGATCTGCCGATACTGCAAAGCTGCCCCTTTCCACTCAGATTGAGTGTTCGCTAACAAGTTGAATTCATCAGTGAATGCCCGAGCCATAGTCTGCAGAAACACACATAAAATATAACCAGAACAACGTATATCATTGAAAATGAACAAACATGACACGGTATAGTAGGTACACTATGAACAAAAATTTCAGACTTGAAAATTTTTCTAAGTGTTGGTCCTGCGCACTTAGCAAGTGTGCAGGCTTTTCCTCTAGCGTACTTAACAAGTACGCAGGAATTGCTTCTTGCGTACTTGCTAAGTGCGCAAGAATAACACTTGGCAAAAATTTCAGAATTTTAACAAGATGACAGATTGCTCAAAGATCGGGTCAAGTAGGTCGCCACTAGGTCGGAATCGAGGATTTGAACTTATGGGACCATTATTAACACTAGTAACTACCAAACCAAGACCAATTTCGACGTAAAAACGTCGCCCAATCCTACTGTCGATTAAGATTCCACCGACGCCTAGAATCGAGGACGAAATGGATGAATATGGAGTCGATTAAGAATCCTATTAGCATAGAAATGTCAATAAGTTACCCAAACAACCCCAATTTTACCCAAAATATTTCGGATTTAACCTAAAAATTTCTAAGTCACGAATCGGTCCAATGTCACGATTTTATGGATGGAAATCGCCTAGATTTTCACCAATGAGATGATGAAACTATAGACGGGATGAAAAGATGGTTTAGACACAATTGATTTTGAGTTAAATTTGCAGAGGGAAAAAGATCGATTTGAACGCTTGAAACTGAAAAGTTTTTCTAAGTGTCACTTTTATACCCCTCACTTATCGGTCGTGCGTACTTGTTAAGTGCGCACGAGTTAACTCTTGCGTACTTACATGTACGCAGGACTTAACTCTTGTGCAGTTACAAGTGCGCAAGACTAACTCTTGCGTACTTGCTAGGTGCGCAAGGTTTACTTCGTGCGAACTTGACAAGTACGCACAAGCCTTAAGTGCGCAAATTTGAAACTCAGATTTATGAAGATTTTCAGGTCAAATAACGAACAAGATAAAAAATATTCAATCACGAGGATTCAAATACAATTCATGAAGGTTAAACATAAAATATTTTTGGCTTTTTCTGATTAAACTTGAACAATGCATAAACTTAAAATCTTTTTTTTTTATTTTAGATAGATATATACAAGTATTCACACCAACTATTTTTGATCAAAGACACGAGCAGAGGATCATATCAGCCTATCTTTTAGCAAAAACGATACAAAATAAACATCAAAGAATATGGGATCATGTCATGGATTACTCTTTATTCATACGTAATAAGCACATAAACAAGTAATTCAAGTTAACAATATTATAAGATTTGAAACTATACGCATCTTTGTATCATGTTCTTGTGTATTAAGGTATTAATTATAAGATATACAACGTGTACCCCACTGAAATGCTATTTTAACTTGCACTATCTCAAGGCATCTAAGATTTTACCAATGATTTTCTAGATTTTCCGAATGAAGCTACATCTATTAGCACAGGAAAAATCAAGTAGAATCCATAAGGATTATCAGGAATCATAAGATTCATAATCGAGTGATTCATTTGTCTTGGTTTATTTGATTTTCTTCAGTGAATATCGGAATGATGATTTAAGATAATATATATGGTGTTTGAGTTTTCAAGGTAAGGGAATCCAACTTTTATCTGGATTTGATTTCAATGAATTAGGAGTGATTCAAGGGTGAATACATGCTCAACGGTTAATGAAGAGACATGTCTTGCTTCAATCTCTCCTTGCATACTTGTGAGTATGGGCAGTGAGATGAACCGCATTAATTGTGCTAACGACATAACCCGAAACCGATCTTAAAAGAAAATTATTGCCAAAAACTAACATCCTTTATCTGATAATGATCTTTTCTATTCTTTTACGCACACACACTTGCAAACATGAGTTCAAATCACGGTTGTAATTTAGATTTAGTTTCCACACTACTAGTGATTCAAAGACGCATACAGCCTACTGGCAATTCAAATTACTTGTAAATAAACAGATTAAAAACATAATAATTTAAACAATTAAGTAAACATGACGCAATCATTTCCCATATGAGCAGTCTATGACGTTTAGATCATTTCTGATGTACTATCATTTCCTCTTTTCTGAAATTAACTTTGAAATTTTCTACATTTTCTATTTTGTTTTTGGTTTTTTGTAAAATATTTTAAAAACTAAAAGAACTATACAGAAAATTTAAAAGAATTAAAAATTTAACTTCCATGAATTGAATTGAGTTAAGAAAACTTAGTTTTCACTCACGATTGAACATTCCTATCAAGTTAACAAGATGCTCAAAACGGGATCGATCAAATGCCTTTGTGAAAAGGTCAGCAAGATTGTCATCTGTGTGAAGTTTTACAAGTTCAATTAAATGCTTTTCAGCACAGTCACGGATGAAATGATGGTGAATCTCTATATGTTTAGTTTTGGAATGTTTCACCGGGTTATTTGTGATGGACATGGTGGCATTGTTGTCAATGAATAGAGGAGTTCCAGTGAAGTTTAAGCTGTAGTCTCTCAACTGCTGCTGAATCCACAATATCTGAGAACAACCGCTCGCTGCAGCAATGTATTCTGCTTCAGAAGTTGAGACAGAAACAGTTGACTGCTTCTTACACTGCCATAATCTGAATCAGTGTAGGCTTTGAAGTCGAATGACTGCTGTTTACAGTACCAAAGACCTAATCGAGGTTTCCCTTTCAGGTATCTGAAAATTCTCTTCACAGCTATCATATGTGACTCCTTCTGTTGAGACTGAAACCTTGAGCACAAACATACAGCAAACATTATATCGGGTCTTGAAGCTGTGAGATACATAAGTGATCCGATCATCTCATGGTACAATCTGCTGTCTACATCCTTTCCATCTTTGTCAGGATGCAGACCATGATTGACTGGGATAGGTGTGCCATAAGTACTGCTATCATTCATCTTGTATTTTGATAAGATGTCCTGCATATACTTAGTTTGATGTAGATAAATGCCATCCTCTCTTTGACTGACTTGCAGACCCAGGAAGAACGACAATTCACCCATATTACTCATTTCAAATTTGGACTTCATCACCTGCTCGAATTCCCTACACATCCCTTCATTGGTAGACCCAAAAATGATGTCGTCGACATATACTTGTACAAGAAGAATGTCACCTCCTGCTTTCCTAATGAAGAGAGTCGAGTCAATCTGTCCACGGTCGAAACCATTAGACAGTAAATGCTTAGATAATGTCTCATACCATGCCCGCGGTGCTTGATGAAGACCATAAAGTGTTTTGTCGAGCTTATACACTTTATTGATATTATGCGGATCTTCAAAACCGGGAGGCTGAGTGACATAGACTTCTTCAAGAACTTTACCATATAGGAAAGCACTCTTCACATCAAGTTGATAGACCTTGAAGCCGACATATGTGGCATAAGCCAAGAACAGTCGAATAGCTTCAATTCTAGCAACTGGGGCATATACTTCCGTGTAATCCAAGCCCTCTTGCTGATAAAAACCCTGAACAACCAATCATGCTTTGTTCTTCACAACAACATGACGATCATCTGTCTTGCATTTGAACACCCATCATGTTCCAATTGGCTGAAAGCCTTTTGGCAAGTCGACCAAATCCCACACGTGCAACTTTTGGAATTGAGATAATTCATCTTGCATCTCCTCAATCCAGGAGTTGTCAGTGAGAGCCTCCTTCACATTCTTTGGCTCTAATTGTGACACGAATGCAGCATGCAGACATGTTTCCATGACACAAGTGTCAAGTATCTCTGTGTAAAGACTGGTGTTCTCAGTGATGGTTCGATGACAAGTCTGAACGCCGGCATAAGGATCACCAATAATGTTGTCGATTGGATGATTCCTATGCACTCTCGTCTCCAGTACAATCGGTTCCTGAATTTCTGGATTAAGATTCGTGCTTAACTCCCCCATTTCCTGTGTTCCAGAGGAAGAAGATTCAATGTTAATTAGATCAGCTGGAGCTTCATTTCCTACAGTTGTGTTAGGATTAGCTGGAGCGTCATCTCCAACGACAAGAACATCTTCACGGTTATCACTGTCATGAGTTCCAGATGCAGATGTAGCATTAGAATCAGGAGTTACAATTGGTACAGTAGCACGAGTAGAGAAGTTGGAGTCATCGCTGCCACCCAATAATTGATAAACATTTGCGGCGTCGTCTGTAGATATATCAGGAAGATTAAATGACTTGAATAGCGCATCATAATCAAAACCCCAAGCTGGACCTATTGATTCGGGTGGAATGCTGTGTTTACTATAATCCACTTCAAACCATTCCTCGACAGTACGAGTTCCTATGTTGTACACTCTCTTGCAAGGCGAGTTGGCAACGTATCCTAAGAAGATGCCTTCCACCGCTTTTGCATGAAACTTAGACTGGCGGTCTTTGTACTATAGCAACAAGGAACAAGGACTACCGAAAGGAACTAGGTAATCAAGATTGGGAAGTCGATTGTTGATCAACTCGTAACAAGTCTTGTTGTGCCTCTTCACTACCAGGACTCTGTTTAAGACGTGACACGCTGTATTAACTGCTTCTGCCCAGAAAGTGACAGGAAGCTTTGCATCCGACAGCATAGTCCTTGCAGTCTCAATCAGTGTTCTGTTCTTCCGTTCAGCAACTCCATTCTGCTGACACGTGTACGGCACGCTGAATTCGTGATGGATCCCTTTCTTGAGACAGAAAAGCTCCATCAAATTATTCTTGAACTCAGTTCCGTTGTCGCTCCTTATCCTTCTAACTTTCAGCTTTCAAAGAGATTCCAAGCTCAGGATCAAATATTGAAGAATATCAGCAGTCTCGTCTTTAGTACCTAAAAAATGCACCAAGAAAAACGTGAGAAATCATCAGTTACAACTAGACAGAATGACTTACCTCCAATACTCCTGATACTTATGGGGCCAAACAGATCCATGTGTAATAGCTCCAAAGGGGTATCAATAGAGTTTTGGAGCTTGGGCTTGTGAGACTTCCGTTGCTGTTTGCCCTTTTTACAAGGCATACAGTCATCTGCAACGGTAAACCTCAGCTTAGGAACCCCGGTTACCGAACCGTTTCGGACAAGATGATTCATTTTACGATAAGAAATATGTCCAAGTTTCCTATGCCACATGATAGAGTCAAGCTCTGTCGCTTTTGTAAGCAAACAAGTAGCAACTGATGAGGTGGTTGTTGCCACGCTCATATCGATCTGATATGTGTCATTCGTTCTTGGTGCTCTCATCAGAATCCAGTCTTCGGGAACCTCAAAACCGGGTTTGAGAATCAGGCATTCTGACTTGTCAAACATCACCGAGTACTCTTTATCACACATTTGGGAGACACTCAATAGGTTATGCTTCAGCTGTTCGCAGAAGTTGACATTGTCAAAGCTGACACAACCGTTTGAAACCACGCCTTGACACGTGATACTGCCGCCTTTTTCACCTGCAATGGCCACATAGCCGCCTATGAATGGTTTCACGTATTGAAGCAGGGCCATGTTTCCAGTCATGTGCCTAGAACATCCACTATCTACATACCAGCGGTTAGAGATAGTACCCTTCGGACGTCCCTGCACGAGTAACAAAAGAATTAGTTAGATTTGGAGACCCAAGCCATTGTGGTCTTGGGTCGTCCGTCTTTCTCAAAATAAACTACTTCTTTCAACTCACAGTCATGATGAGTGTTCAAAATTGGTGAATCTTTAAAGGATTTGGGAACAGGAGATTGAGAACCTTTTACTTTCTTGTTCCAGGATCCCTTTTGATTCTTAACCAGAACAGGAGACTTTGGCACAACCACAGCCGGTGAACTTGTGAAAGCTTCACCAGATTGAGCTTTAGTCAGCTGTTCCAGCTTTCTCAACCTCTTATTCCTTCTTCTTCTCTGTGGCTTAGAGAGTCTAGCCACAGATTTCTCACCAGTACGTGTACTACCAGATGTAGACACACAAGGTACAGCAGGTTGCTTTACCTTTCTTGCAACAGATGGTTTGACCTCAGATTTGATCTTTGGCTTTGCCATCGGTTGGACTGGTGGTTTCACCACATTTTTCTTTGGATGTTTGGGAGATGGTTTCACTGGTGGCGACCTGGGGATAACAGCTGGTTGTGAAACAACAGGCCGTTTCCCTTGGTTCTTAGAAGGACAGTTCACAAAAATGTGACCAACCAAGCCACAGTGAAAACAATTCCTCTTGTCTACATAAGTTCTCTTGTAAGGCTCATTAGATCTGGCCTTAGATAACTCAGCATTATGAGCAGGAGGAGTTGGTTTCTGAACAGCAGTCTGAACCTTAACAATTTGATTTTTGGGAGTATAGTATTTTTCCAAATTTTCTTTGTAACCAAGCCCAAAGTGAGCTAAAAAGCCTCTTTCTTTACTTGGTTACGGTTTTTATACCCCCCATAAAGCATTACCTTAAGTTTATCATTCGATTCAATGACATCAGGTTCATTTAAAATGCAATTATCACCATTAGTGATAATGTTTTTCTTGACTTTCTGTTCAGTCAACAACTCCTCAGATACTACTCCTTCAGGGCAAGAGTTAACCGACCCATCTTCAGAAGCAGTAACAAACTCCTCACTAGATGTGGAGTTAGCCTTACTTGAGGATTCATCCTTTTTAGGGGAATCATCCTTATCAGAGGACTCATCTAGACAAGTGAGATCAATGTCTATTAAACTATTGACAAACTTCCCGCTCACTGGTGGAGGAATGGCATTGGTACCAAGACCTAGACCATTCATTTTTCTCACTACAGATTCGTAGTGTTCCACCACAAAGCGAGAGTTTTTCAACTTCTCATTTGTGCATTTTAACTCCAAGATCTCATTTTGCAGTTTGTTGATTTCATTGTTCCGTTTTTCTAACCCCTTATAAGCAATACCCAAGTGAAGCTGTTGATCGCTCATTTTTAAAGAATACTCACGTTTTTCCTTTTTCAACGTTTCAATAGACTCTTTAAAACGTTTTTCATTTTCTTTATAGTTTAGTGCGGCCATACTTAGGGGTTCGATTTTGTCTTAGAGCTTAGAGTTTTCAAGTTTTAGCCCTAGACACTTAGAACATGAAACAACAGAAAAGGGATTAGAGTCTACCTCATGAGATGAGCTTGTTGCTTCTCCAATGGCCATGAGAGCAACAGCAGTCGATTCCTCTTTCTCAGTTACAGAAGCTTCCTTTCCTTCAACTTCCTCCTCTTCTCTATAGCAGCAGTAGTAGACTCTTTTGGGTCAGCCATAGAAGCTTCCCTTCTCTCTGCTTCCATCATTTCCAAGATCTCAGCCATGAGACCAACCTGTGTTTGTGCGATGATGACATCCTCAAGATGAACGCCCCAATCAAAGTTGTGGTCCTGTTGGGCTACCAGTGCATTGGACTTTCCACTTTGGCTTTGATTGTGGTGGTTTGGATTGTTTTGGACATGGCTATTTCCTTGGCTGGGTCGGGTAAAACCAGAGGCAGGTGCTCTGTCTTTCTGACACTCATGAGTAAAGTGTCCATAGTTCAGACACTTGTAGCATTTGGCCTTAGATTTGTCAAACCCGACCTTGGCATTAGGATGCCCGCCAATAAACTTTCTTCCTGTTCTGTTCAGGAAACGCTTAGCTCTCCTCAAAAGCATGGCCATATTCCATTGAATATCCATGTCCTCCATGTCATCAGGATCCACTTGATTAAAATCTTCTTCAATCGTCTCTGGATCAGTAAGCTTGCCACCTATGAAATTTTCATATGCAAGCATACAAGATTAGAATAAAGCTACATGATCTTCAGCTATTCTGGCTATAGCTGAGTTGTTAGCTGAAGACGTAGCAGGAGGATTTCTTGAGGTATTTTGATGATGAGACCCCAACCCTGATCCTGAAGCATAGCAAGCATGACCACCACATCCAGTTGAGTGGTCTTCTTCAGTAGGATTTCCAGTGAAGAGGGCAATTCCAGAGCCAGATGACTTGGATGTAGAAGTCATCCCATAATACATAGAAGGGTCTTGTATCTGGGGTCTTCTAGAGCTCTCCTTTCTTTTCAAGTTCATTTCATGAGCTTGAATCTTTCCTATTGCTTCCTCTACTGTCAACTCATAGAATTTAGGATTTTCCCTCATCAGGGTTATGTATATCTCAAATTTGGGTGGTAAAGCATCCAAAAACTTTTCCACCATCTCTTCAGTTGGATACTTGAGGTTAAAAGCATTCAACTCAGTCTGTAAATGATAGAACCTAGAGATGAGGTCATCTAAAGATTCGTTCTCAAAGAATCTGAAGCACTCATACTGCTTCCTGAGAAGATCCCGCTTACTCTTCTTGATGTCACTATTTCCTTCGAATCTCTTCTGTAAGGCTTTCCAGAGAACCTTAGAATTGTCATACCCTCGGAAACTGTGGAACAATTCCCGAGTTAATGCCATAGTGATCGAAACAAGTGCCTTCTTTTCTCGATCATAAGCTTTCTTTTCTTCATCAGAAAGCTTAGAGATAGGCTTGGGCAATTCATCATCAAGATAGATGTGTGTGGGATGCTTATATCCCTCAAGGATTGGTATCCATAGTGATGAGTCGGTATAAGAAATGTAGTGCTCGAAACGTGCCTTCCAATTGGAATAATCGTTTACGTTTAGCAACTTAGGTGGTTTCTGAGGTGTACCGATCTCATTATCATATTTTAACATGTTTCCAAGATTCTGAAGGTTCGACATAGTGAACACATAGTCAAAATTCAGAAAAATCAGACATAGTTGCGCACTTGGGATTGGCCTTGCGCACTTGAGAAATAGTCTTGCGTATTTAAGACTTGCTCTTGCGTACTTGTAAGTACGCAGGAGGAAATGATTAAGTACGCAGGATATAACTTAAGTTCGCACAAGTTCAGTCTTGCACACTTGTAAGTACGCAGAAAATAACTCTTACGTATTTAGTAAGTACGCAGAAGACTGTACTTTTTGCCAAAAATAGTAAGTACGCAGGATACCTTTTCAGCAACTCTCACCAACCTTTTCCGGTGACTTGAAAATCGCCGGAGATGGTAAAAATTGGTCTGATGATTAATGCAAATGAGCCAAAGGGTCAGAAACTTGTTTCTAACCAACCTTTGATGCTCAAATAACTCAAATACACAACAAAAATTGGTTTTTATGAGATTTTTGCTTCTAAAAAAGTGCTCAAGAGCCACCCCTTTTTTATCACAAAAATCAACAAAAATACCTCCTTTTGCTTGTAAAACTCAGTAAAAACGTCTCCAAACTCACTTACAACACTCGAATTCAAGAGCAACGCTCTGATACCACTTGTAGGTCCCTTCGTGTGTGTCGGATCGTTGCATGCAAGTGGTCTACTAGTCGGACCGGGTGCGGAATACCCGTGACTAGGCGTAGAGTCTAACTAAAACAATGTGAACCAACACGAGAGTCACAATAAATGCTCTTTCTATTATAAACACTCGACGGTTACAGAGAGATTAAAAATTGCGTACTTAACAAACTGAGTTCGTCTAAGATATGAGTTCTGCGTACTTATCCTCTATGAACCAAACCTATTTATACAGACCTGATGCTTGCGCACTTAGCAAGTGTGCAGGACCAAATGCTCTTGCGTACTTAGCAAGTACGCATGGGTCTTCCTGCGTACTTGCTAAGTACGCAGGAGCTTTCTCCTGCGCACATGTAAGTGCGCAAAACACTTTGGAGAAATGCAACATACATTAAATAAACTATTACATAACTACTCTTACATACAAAGACAAATTACAGACATTAGAAATACATACTAAGACTCTATCCAGAGTGTTGTCACAGGAAAGTGCATCAACACTGATTAGACATATGAAATGTCAGTTAAAATCTTTTATTCTAGAAAGATTTAAATACATCAAGGCATTGACTCGTTGCAAAAAAACATTTAGGTACCTGATTTTGGAACTAAGACATGAACATCTCATCAAACCATTAGACATGTCTTTACTGAACTTTCGATAAGTTTCCTTTAGATTCTATCATGATCCGTCTTTCATGACTGGAAACCAGGTATGAATAAAGAATACATGCTCTTATACCCTTGTAAATCCGTGTGCATGAATGCACTTTCATTATTCATTACCAATGATGATGATCATACAGTTCTACTCGAATGAGGATGACCACATAACAAAATGCTGCAACTTCTAATCGTTGATTGCTATCTTGGTGTGTGAGTTGTTCATTTGATTTGCTAAAACTAACTGTCTTAATTCACACCAACTGACATTCACTTAAAGACTTACTCATTACACGAGTATGACTTCTCCGGTCATAATTCCTTTTGTTCAGGAAACTCTAGTGATGACTTTATCACCTCGTGGTATAGCTAAAGTCATTCACTTGGCGACATAATCAAAGGATTTCCTAAATCTACTTATTTGATATAATATTTGGTCAACAGTAGCGTTACATTGTTAACTGATACATTAACATCTCAAACCCTTACACATCCAATATCATTAGTTGATGAAATATCTACTTTATTTGTGTATACCGACTACTGTTTGGAATGAGCTAAAATTCTCTCTAAGAATTAAAAAAATGGAGAAGGATACGAAATCCGAATCCATGTAACTTTAACAAATTTTGAGGACGAAATTTCTTTAAGGATGGGAGAATGTGACAACTGTAAAATTCCAGAATCTAAAACTTAATTGTTAGACTAGACAAACTAGGCCTAATAGAAATTCAAGCCCATTTGAGGCCCAATTTCATAATCCGTATCTCAAACTAATCACTCGATTCAGTTTAACTACATGTTACATGTAAGAGTTGAAGAAATGATAAAATACGTAGGTGGAACATGTCAGCAGGATGTGTTATTAAACGTTTAACGCGTCAGCCATCAGTTATCGTGAAATATATGATAATACAATTATTTAAAGCCATCAGCCATCAGCCATCATTTGTGTATACCGACTACTATTAGGAATGAGCTAAAATTCTATCTAAGAATAAAAAAAATGGAGTAAGGATACGAAATCCAAATCAATGTAACTTTAACAAATTTCGAGGATGAAATTTCTTTAAGGAGGGGAGAATGTGACAACTGTAAAATTCTAGAATCTAAAACTTAATTGTTAGACTAGACAAACTAGGCCTAATAGAAATTCAAGCCCATTTGAGGCCCAATTTCATAATCAGTATCTCAAACTAATCACTCGATTCAATTTAACTACATGTTACATGTAAGAGTTCAAGAAATGATAAAATACGTAAGTGGAACATGTCAGCATGATGTGTTATTAAACGTTTAATGCGCCAGCCATCAGTTATCGTGAAATATATGATAATACAATTATTTAAAGCCATCAGCCATCAGCCATCATTTGTGTATACCGACTACTATTTGGAATGAGCTAAAATTCTCTCTAAGAATAAAAAAAATGGAGTAAGGATACGAAATCCAAATCAATGTAACTTTAACAAATTTCGAGGATGAAATTTCTTTAAGGAGGGGAGAATGTGACAACTGTAAAATTCCAGAATCTAGAACTTAATTGTTAGACTAGACAAACTAGGCCTAATAGAAATTCAAGCCCATTTGAGGCCCAATTTCATAATCCGTATCTCAAACTAATCACTCGATTCAGTTTAACTACATGTTACATGTAAGAGTTGAAGAAATGATAAAATACGTAAGCGGAACATGTCAGCAGGATGTGTTATTAAACGTTTAACGCGTCAGCCATCAGTTATCGTGAAATATATGACAATACAATTATTTAAAGTAACGAATTAGTTATCGTATATATTAATATTAAGCCTGGAAGTTAGTTCAGACAATTACACACGAAGTACGCGTACGTAAACGTTAAACTGCGTGAGACGCACAGTAGACCAACATTAATGGTGTAAACATTACCAATACGTAAATTGACATGACAAGCATTATAAGATGCTTATTATATTTTGTTACTTGGTTAGAAACCCCATGTATTACACGGGCTGAATAAATGTAATGTTATATATACTTAGTAGTAAAGATTTACATATTACATATTTATGACATATTACATAGTTTTTAATATAAATTCTAGAAACGTTATATAGTTATTTTTTAAAATGTTTTATAAAAAAAATGAAAGAAATGTTTAAATTATAAAAATGTTTTTTTTTAACAAACCTATTTTTGTTAAATAAAATTTTTTTTATAAAAATAATTATAGAAATCAATATTATTTAACACGAGAGAGGCGGGAAACAAAAAATTATAAAAATAATTTAAGAAATTTGTATAATTAATAGGAGAGAGAGGCGGGAAAAAAGTGAAGGATGCATATGAGAGTGACAAGTGTCCTATATAAACCTTTATTTATTATAGAGTATAGATATAGATTATTATTAGAGAATTAATAATTACTTCCGAAGAACGAAAACGTTTAGACACGAGGTATAAATTGAACTGACCTAGGCTTTTTCCCGATAAACACGTGAAATAAATAATTAAATATTATTTATCTTAATACATATACAATTATAATTAACAAGAAGTAAATAATTTAAACGAGAAATAAATAAAGAAAGACGAGTATGCGAGACGACTTGTCGGGTTCGAGACGCGGTATTTACCTACTCATTAATCCACCTCAAACCCTAGATAAAAACACTACATATCTCCCTTTTATCCTCATTCCTTTAAACCACAAACACACACATAAGGTGTATTTGAGAGAAACAGAGGAGAAGACCAGATTCCGGCGAAGCCACGGAGGCCGGCCACTACCAGCGGCGGGGAAGGGGTTCTTTTGGGGCCTTCGGCTTTGATTTCTGATCGAGAAGCAGTTTCAGGAGATGTTTTCGAACTTCTAAGACAGACCTAGATATCCGACGACCAACCGAAGGTGGCCAAGACAGAAACCGGCGGCTGCGGTGGGAAGCAAATCTAACTTCTAGTGGTAGTCTGAAACCTAGATCTTTCCAGATCCGGCGAACGAAGGTGGTTATCCAACAAAATCGTCTTCCCGGCGAGCCTCCGAAAACCCGATTAGAGTTCCAACGAGACCCAGAAACCGATAGAAAGCGACGGTGATAATCCGGTTAAAGGTCTCAGGCGTGGGTTCATGAACTCAGACGAACCAAAGGTAGGGGTGGTGGCCCACTTTTCCGGCCATCCTCATTTATCCGGCAAGCATTCAAACCCCGTTTTCTGGCAGAACATGACGGGGCTATGGACCTAGGTTTTCCGCGGATTTCACAAAATTCCGACGAGTTATAGGTGAGTCTCCGATGAGTTCCTTATCTCGTTTTATTGCTGTTTTGGGGTTAGATCTAAACACGTATAAAAATAAGTTTTCTGTTTCAAGTTCAGGTGAGACTCCGATGCACTCAAATTACTCCGGTCATTGCTTGAATGTTGTTCTACTGTCCTGATCTATGACTTGCGAAGTTTGTTTTGTTATCTTGGAGTAATGTTTAGAGATTTGTTGTTCTTTCGTTAGATCAAAATATTTGGGTGGCCGGGTTTCATTCCCGGGTGCTGGATACGTGTTTTTGGACAGATGAAGGCGTCCCGAGCCATGGTCAAACCCAGTCAACGAAAGTCAACACTGGTCAAACGAGTCAAACGTGGTTAAACTCGGGTTAAATGTGTCCATTATGAAAACCGTGAGGTTTAGGACGCGTCGATTCAAAAATGAAACCTACGAAAGGTATAAACGCACGCTAATGTGATTATATTTATTTACGACAAAGTTAAACGCGTGTGCGGTCGAATTGCATTGGCTTGTGTAGGTCCACAGGACTCATCTAAAGATCGATCTCATGACAAGACGTCTCGATAACACGGAGTGTGGAATCCTTTGTGTTAACGTATGTATATCAATTGCCAATAGAAACAACAGGTAAATAAACTTCTCTTTGTATTCCACAAAACACAGAGTTTACAGATTTACAGAATACACTCGTTCAAAGTCCCTCTGCTGCTTCTCTCTAGAACAGAATCTGTAAACTCCTATTTATAAACATCAGTTCTGCAGTAGGCGAACTTAACAAGTTCGCTTCAAAGATGCTTAGGCGAACTTAACAAGTTCGCCTCTATTAGACTAGGCGAACTTATCAAGTTCGCCTCTAGCAGAACTTGTACTAATACTTAGACAAAAACTAAACAATTACATAAAAACATAAAGACAATAAGACTCCCCCTTGACAATAGCTTGATCTTCTGTCTTCAGTCTTTATGACGAGCTCTTCCAGTTATCTGGTAATCTGCTTCCTGCATGCACTCCATATCTCTGACATATCTCCAACACTATTTTATACTGCAATCCTTGTTCTCTCCATTCATCAGTGAACATAATCTCATTCTCTCTTAACGTCCTCTGATCTTTCTTTGAGAAGTTAATAAGATTCATTGCATCATAGAAACTAACAATGACCTTATTATCTTTATCATCAATCCTAGCTTCACCAGTATTCACATCTACATACCACCATTTCATATTCCCTAGAAAATCTTGTGGAATTTTCTTCAATGGTATCTTCTATACAGCACGTACTGGCTTGAACTTATACTTCCAAGTCACATTCTTAGTCTTTTGATCTACAATCTTCACTCTTTTTCCCTTCTGTGGTTTTAACCTTTCATACTTCCCTGATCCACCTTCTCTTTTTATCAAATTTGCAATCACATCGGCTAATCCACACTTTGATCTATTAATCGATGGTTTCGTAGCTAGACCATTCATTTCTCACCTTGGCACGGTATTGAAATACTTGATCCTAGGCTTTAAGTATTGAACACCATCAGATCTTTTAAGAGCAAACAACTTAGTGTCATCATCATAAAACCAACTTATGATCTTTCCAATACACCTCTCTTTATTCACATATCTTTCTTTCTGAACAAGTTGTATAGGTAACTTTGGAAATACTTTCATCCAACTGTTAACTACTTCTTTCCACTGTTCTCTAGTCATTCATGTATTTCTATACATCACAGGTTCTTTATTCAGCTTAGGAGACACGGTATGAGTAGTATCAACATCAGAATCTTTCTTGGATTGAGCACTATCATCAGGTGTAGTGATATCTTCAACAGAGTCCATAGAATCTGTTACTCCATCATAAGAAAACTCAGGAATAACATCATATTAGATGAAGTTATACGGTACATTCAGACCATCACTTCCTTCATATGTAACCTTAGATTTACTCTTTTCTATTTCAATCTCTACAATCTCTCCTTCTTCAACTTCATTATCCAACACATCCTCATCATCATCATCATCAAATAATTCGTCTATATCATCCAGACATTCTAATTTCTCAGATTCTTCCTCTTTAGAATATTGAAAGAACTCCAATAATAATATTTCTTCATTCACTCCAGAATCATTATTGGTTCCTTCAATACTATGTGATGTCGACTCCCCCTGAGATCTTGATATTGGATTTATGTCAGCGTATTGACGATCTCCCTCAACATTACCACTAGGATCATTGTAATAATTATTTTTTCATTGAATTGATTCAGCAGGACAAGTATCATGTATCCTTAACTCCCCGCTCACCGTCAAGATGCTCAACAAGTTTAGACACCAATAAGTGCATGTCAGCAATTTGTGTAGCTTGAGCTTGAAGGACCAACTGTCTTTGAGTATCAGTAGACACAAGAGTATCTACTTGAGTCTGCAAAGCTAGCACCTATGATTCAAGGAATGTAATTCTATCAGAATCAGACGGCTTTGAAGGACCAGCTTCAGATGTGTGTGGAACATGTGGAGAAAGCATCGGAGATGGATGTTTAGAAGTAGGAGGTGTAATCTGTAAGGAAGCAACAAAATTAGCATCTTCAACACCTTGAGATGAATGAGCAGCAGCAATAGAAGCAGACATAAGCTTCTGCGCTTTTGGAACTAGAATAGAATCACTATCCGAGTTAGAACTCTCATCTATTAAAGTTCTCTTGCCAAGTACTGATCTAGAAGGAGGATTCCGAATAGACTTACGCCTCGGTTTTCTGGCTTTAGATTTAATATGTCGCCCCACATTAGCCAATGGTAACATAGCCAACCTTGCATAATGATCTGAGCTAAAATCTCTACATGAATCAGAATCAGTAGCTTCAGAATCAGGTAAGATAGTATCACCGGAACTCGTATCTACAACATTGCCTTCAGCTTCATCAATAGGTGAGTTCACAGCTTCATGATCACAATCATACATATTCATACCCAAATCTTGGTCATTATCTTGAGCAATCTCTTCTTGAACTGGTTCATTAACAGGAATGTGAACCTGTTCTTGTGGAATAGGAACTTGTTGTTGTTGTTGAGCAGGAACTTGTTGTTGTTGTTGAGCAGGAACTTGTTGTTGAACTGGAACTTGTTGTACTTGAATAGGAACTTGTTGTACCTGAGCTTGAACTGGTTGTTGAATTGGAACTTGATTTTGGACTTGTCCTTGTACTAACTCCTCAGGATGAAACCAATTATCATTTGGTGGTTCAACATAATCAGGATTGATTAAGTGACCAAACAAAGGAGTTGGTAGGTCCACATGACTCCTCTACAGATCGATCTCGTGACAAGACGTCTCGATAACACGGAGTGCGGAATCCTTCGTGTTAACGTATGTATATCAATTGATAATAGAAACAACAGATAAATAAACTTCTCTTTGTATTCCACAAAACACAGAGTTTACAGATTTACAGAATACACTCGTTCAAAGTCCCTATGCTGCTTCTCTCTAGAACAGAATCTGTAAACACCTATTTATAGACACAAACCTGCTATAGGCGAACTTAACAAGTTCGCTTCTAAAGATGCTTAGGCGAACTTGTTAAGTTCGCCTCTCTATGAACTTGTACAATATTCCTTAGGCGAACTTAACAACTTCGCTCCTAAAGATGCTTAGGCGAACTTGTTAAGTTCGCCATTCTATGAACTTATACAGAATTTTATCAACAGTTACAAAACATGTCCTAACAGACTCCCCTTTAACTGTTGCTAATAATTCTATCCGTTGGATCGGGATCTACCTTGATCCAATGATTCAACACATTAACCGAACCAAATCGTGCGGAATCCGATTTGATTGGCAATCCAATCTATGACACGGATCGGATCTTAAGAAACGAGCGGATTAGATGTCGAAACAAAGGTTTCTATCGACCCTTTGGTGTAGAGAAGTTGGATACAAGACCTGGAAACTCTCAACGGACAGAGATTCGACAATACAGATGCAAAGAGTTTGTGTGTTCTTGCTTAGTCTGGTTCTGTGTGTATATGTGTTGTATTTCTGTTGTATATTTTGTGTTCTGTTGGTTCTGCTCTGGTCAGTCTCTCTATGTGTATATATGTTGTATTTCGGTTGTGTTTTTTGTGTTGTATGTGCTCATGAAGTGAAAGTTCTATATATAGTGCTGAGGCCATTCGTACGAATGATCCATGTGAATGGACTCATTCGTGCGAATGAATCAGCAGAATGGTTCATTCTTAAGAATGAATCATCAGAATGGTTCATTCGTACGAATGAATCATTCTCATGACTTATTCTAGCGAATGAATCATTCTCATGAGCTATTCGCGTGAATGGATCATTCTCATGATCCATTCGTGCGAATGGGCCTTTCATTAGCACGATTGATCAACGTTTTCGCTATTTATCAGATCGTTTAATACACAGTCGTTATATATGAGTAAACATTAAGGATAAACATGTAATTTCATTAATACATCAAATAATTACATTAAACATAGATGAAATACATATTACAAGGGATTAGGGACATATTATGCATCTACATACTCCCCCTTGGACCTAGATCCCTTCAAAATGACCTAACTAACATTAGTTGGTCTTCAACATCTCTTTTGTACGAGTTTTCCAGTTGACCCCTGCGTGTATGTCAAAAGCAAAGCATATACGTATCACTTTCACATACTGCAACGCCTGGTCTATATCTGCAACTTCAAAAAACGGCTGACACTTGTATAAAGTTGTAAAATCTTGTTCAGACAAGGTGGTCAGCCACAAGGGATCAAAGACCCTGATGGTCTCCCATGACCCTTCTTTACAAAGCACTATAACAGCTTCACCAGTACGCCCATCATAGTACCACCATTTGAACTGATCTGAGAAGTCCTGGATCATTTTCCTTAAAGGAATCTTCTTCATGATCGTTGGAGGCTTCCACTTTAAGACAATTAGGGGCTTCTTGGTGACTGGATGAACCTTTTCCTTATGAATGTAACGTGTAGGCATTTGTGGCTTGAAGTTCACCCACTTCTTCCGGTATTCGTATTATAATTGACGTTCAAACCATTCGGATAGACCGGAAGATTCACTGTATAGAAGCTTTAGACGCGCCAATTGATTTACTTCAAATGCGGGCAGCGTCTTGAAATCATGAGGGTACCTGAAATATTGTATGCCCTTCTTTCTTTTTATAGCATAGCAGCTTAAGTCGTTGAAGTATGCCCAACTGATTATACGACCATCAGACTTGTGTCCTTTGAGTCGATAAACTTTAGTGTACTTGGTTGGAGGAGAGGGATTTGAGTTCTTCTTTAATTCGGCCATGTATTCCATCCACTGACTTTTACGTTCATTCAGCTCGTCAATGTCAATAGTGGAGGGACCGGCTTCATCCTGTTTGTTGTCGATAATGCGGTTGACCTCCTCGTCGGACTGCTGAGTGAATAAGTCCACGAAGGAGGGAAGATCATCACCATCTACTAATGTGTACTTTGGATATTCTTGATCAGTGATGTCTTCGACTTCAACCTCATCAACGTCTTCTAGTTCGTCAGAAGAGGGATAATCAGTTGTTGGAACAGATGCCTCTTCAGTAATGACTTCGTCGGGATTCATTTGAAATAGCTCGACAATCTGTTCTTTTGACAAGCAGTGTACGATTTCCCCTTCCTCTTTGTCATAAATAACTGAATGTTGGATGATCCCTTGCATGTCAAGCACATAAGTTAACTTTGAAGGTTGTTGCTTGAGAGGCATCACATCCAAAACTATTTTCATAAACAAACAAAGAATAAACATGTGAGAATTTGAAGTTTCATTGATTTAATCAAAATAAAACTGAAATTATTTACATAATAATCTAATATTTACAATAAGACAACTTAAAACACTTAAAACAAAAACTATCAACCTTCAGTGCCCTTTTGTGTATCTGATGATGGGCCTTCTGATTTGTCTGATTTTTGCTTTGCGCGTGCCTCTGCTTCTGCTGTCTTTGAAGCACTTGATGCAGCACCAGCATTGGCACCATCATCCTTATCTTTGTCATTATTATCATCATCATCGTCACCATCATCATCATCGTCATCATCATCATCATCATCGTCATCATCATCATCATCACCATCATCACCATCATCACCATCATCACCATCATTGCGAGCACCCTCAATTCTGGGTGTCGGGTCTCTTCTGCTTTCTAAGTCTTCCAACAGCTTTTTGTTTTCCTCCTCTAGCCTTTGTATCCTCTGAGTATGTGCATCAACAGTTGTAGACAACTTTTGATTCTGGTTTATAGCAGTGAGAAGGAGGGCTTGTTGATCATTACACCTAGTGGAAAGACTTGTGATGGCTTGGGCTTGTTCAGTATTTTGCAGAGTCAACTGATTGATCTGCGAGCCCTGTTGATCAAGACGCTTTGATTGCTCTTCATTCTGAGCCAGTAAACGAAGTACCAAACTGTTTAAAGTACTGATCTGGTCGTGTAGAGAGACAGTCGGCAGTGACATTGAAGATTCAGCTCGAATAGTTGATGGCTGTGATGTAGGAGCAGTCGTGTAGATGGGAGGAGGCACAGTTTGTGTCTGAGGCATAGATGTTGACATTGGAGCCTCAGACCTGGTGGCAGTTGCTGTAGTAGCAGAGGTGCTCTCCGTCCTTCTAACAAGTTTAAACTTTTGGCGTTTGGCCATTCTCTTTCCTCTTCCTTTCTTGACTGGGGTAGATTGGGAAGAAGGAGCAGCAGATACTTGTGGACAATCAGGGACAAAGTCAGCATCCCTGACGTCATCATCAACCCTTGAGCTTCCTTGATCTGCTCCCCTTTTTCGTTTTGTTGCAACCAATCTTGCGCCTTGTTGACTGATTACAAATTCGTCTTCAGTGTCCTCAGAATCAGTAAACAGGACGGTGTCCAGGTTAACGTCTTCTGGGTTAGCTGGAAGGGAAGAATCGATAGCAGCAACAGTGGGGGTGGTGGCAGCGGTAGATGGAACATTAGGAGCATTGCCACCATCTCCCTGACCATCTTGGTCGTCATCATCTTGGTCGTCAGCTGGAGGTACAACAATATCCTCCCTGTCAGAATCACTGTTATCATGACGCCATTTTCTGTTTGTTGGTGCCACATAATCTGGATTTGCCAGATGTCCAATAAGTCGTTTGTGAGGTGGATTTGTTGGTCTTCCCCTGTAGGTCTGTACTCTGTTTAGAGTGACATCCGTCATGTGTTCTAGCTTGATCATGTCGATGTCTGACCTTGGCAGAAGAGGAAGTTGGTCATCTATTATCATTTGTAAGAATCTGGGGTACATAAGATACGCATTGTCCCCTTTTAGATAGATGTTTTCCTTAAGATGAGTGAACACCATCTCGGAAAAGTTGAACGGAATGTTCAACACCAGAGCAACGAATGCGCTCTGAATTGTTTCGCGCATGTCGTCGAAACCGCCACGACGGGAACCGAGGCAATGCAGAAGAACATGTCCTAGATACTTGTACTGCGGACAGAGGTTCGCTTTGTTTAAAACTCCTTCGGCTACATTCCCGTCGTACTTTATTCTCATGAAGCATCCGCGGACCAGATATTTATCCAGTGTCACTGGATCTTCAGGATGATCACCGAATTGACACAATCGACGAATATGAGCTGCCGATACAACCACATCTTGACTTGCGATCTTCCCTCGTATGACTGGTGGAGATACCTCGCAGTCAATCTCGGCAGAGGCCCAGAACTCCCTTTGATGCGACGTATATGGAGTCCGGTGATGGGATATAGCATGAGCAATCCTTGATCTTGATAAAAACTCGATCATTCCGACAAATGGACGTGCATTCTTTGATGTAGGAATCATGTACGCACATATGTTGCTTTTTATTGAAGCCTTAAGAACAACTAGAGCTCTGTGCGCCATAACGATCAGTCTGTAAACACAAAAACATGAAGCACATCAGATCAGTACATGCAAGATTTTGGAAATATGAACTTTTGGACCATTTTCCCTTTGTACGAATGAACCCTAAGAGTTGGTTCATTCGTGCGAATGGATCATTCTGCCTATTCATTCGTGCGAATGAGTTTCATTCATATGAATGAGTATTCATTCGTGTGAATGAGTTTTCATTCGTGTGAATGAGTTCTCATTCGTGTGAATGAGTTCTCATTCGTGTGAATGAGTGTTCATTCGTACGAATGAACATGAAGAGTGTGTCCATTCGTATGACAGACGGGTCGCGATCCAACTTGTCCAAAATTTCGATCAAGACTTGAAAAGATTTGCCGAAAAAGACACCAACACACTCGACTATGATTTTCAACCAATATTTAGCATTTTAATTGGTTTATTAAGTCACTTTTTACGTTTTTAGGTTTGGTTTTCAGTTTTGAACCCTAAATCTAGTCGAACATCCATGAATCGGTATACACTTGATGAATACTTGTGGGGTTATACCTGTAAAATGAAATCGAAAGATTAGATCGGTGATTTGACGGAGTTTTGTTCAAAATCAGAATTGGATGAAACAGACGTGCGAATGCGATTTCTGTTTTGTGCGAATGAGACTGAGAATGCGAATGAATGGCCTTTTTATAGGATGGCCTGGTTCATTCGTACGAATGGACCATTCTGGTCAGTCCATTCATGCGAATGAGCTAGACTTGATTCATTCTGTCACTCATTCGTACGAGTGGACCATTCTGGTCAGTCCATTCATGTGAATGAGCTAAACTTGATTCATTCTGCCACTCATTCGTACGAGTGGACCATTCTGGTCAGTCCATTCGTGTGAATGAGCTATTCTCCTCATCCATTCGTACGAGTGAGCCATTTTGCTCATCCATTCGTACGAATGGGACAATCCCCTTATGCAAATTAAACTTTTCAAGTTAAATGGGGTATCCGACCACATCGGTCTTGACAACAATTTGATTATGAAGTAATTTACATTTAATTATGAAGTGAGGGATCAATTATGAAGTTTTGGAATAGTTTATGAAGTAAAGGAACGATTTGATCAATCAGGAAGTCAAACGGTTTTCAAATTTTGATTTTCAGACAGTCGTTCGAGTCTTATCAGATAATCTAAAATTCAGGAAAAGTAAAATCTTTTTGGATTTTTGAATATGTAATGCTGAAAATAATATCAACAAGATATATACACGCATGTCTTAGTAAGAATGATCCTTATGAGAAATCATACAGACTTAGTGACTAATGATCTGAGACATTTTGAATTTTGTAGATACAACTATACAATGGTATTTACACATCTTTTTGTGAGAAAGATCCAAACATAGGATCAGTACTAAACTCATAGCAATCAGCAACATTGCAAATTATCTGAGCTTTAAGTACACTTAGTCAAAATGCGATCATTGATATGTTTGTCCATCTTAAACTTATGCAGACCTTTTCTCAACACTTACAAGATGATCTTGAAGGATTAAGTCCATTATCTGTGTGTCCCACACTAGTTAAGAATTGACTTGAATTACTTTTCAAAACATGTTAATGTTTCAAATCAGCACAACTTACTTAACCAGTCATCATAAGTTCATGAGATCTCAGTTATTCCCTGTTACTTCTTTACTACACCAATTTTTTTTTTTTTTTTTTTTAGTATTCACAGTGACAGCCATCAGCTCATGGACGGCTTCAGCCAGGTATTTACAAGGCAATATGGCACGTATGCAGCTAACGGTGTTTGTGTTCATCCTATCCCATGGAAGGTTTCAACCAGGCTGCAACCCGTTAATATGGCACATATACGAATTCGGATTCATACTTTTATTTTATTCTTAATCGCATGGACGGCTTCAGCCAGGTATTTACAAGGCAATATGGCACGTATACGACTTCGGAATCTAATTTTTAATTTTATAACTACTTTCTGATATCTCATTAAACCGATGATAACTGGTGTGCACAAAATGAGAAACACCTTCAGTTTCTATTGTTGATTTTCGTCAATCCTTTCACCATTATGTGACTCACAAGACAATATCTAATATGGTATAGATTGATCATCAATGGTCGAAATTCAGTAAGATAAGCCTATCAATGCATCACATGTCGACTTAGTGTGACTATTCACTATGACATTAAATGCAATGTGCTTCATACATATGGTTAGTGTGCCATCACTTCCCAAAGGTTGGATACGATTTCTCATTTTTGAGTTTTTCAGATGTTTTTGGGTTTTAGACTATACAAAAATGGAAATTTTTTTTTTATTTTTTTATTTTTAAAACAAACTGTACACAAATAACTGTACACAATATAGAAATCTTTTTGGAGTCTCAGATAACTAGCGTCTGTGTACTATCATTTTTCTCAGCGAGAGATCATTTTCTTACTGACATTTTCTCCCCCTAAAATCTTAAAATAAAAAATCTTTTTGAGTTTTTGAGATTTTTAATAAACGGAAGAAAGAAAATATATACAGGAACGTAATTGATAAAAATGATTATTGACTCGACTCTTGGTCCGGAACAACGTCATCCTTCTTTTTCATGCCATTTACCTCTAACAAGAATAAAAATCTTGGTTTGTCAAAGGCTTTTGTATAGAGGTCGGCCTTTTGGAAATCAGTGTTAATTTGAACCATATTAATAAGTTTCTTTTCAAAACAATCACGAATGAAGTGATATTTTATGCCGATGTGTTTGGTTTTTGAATGCTGAACCGGATTCTTAGTGATAGCTATGGCAGCAGAATTATCTACATAAATAGGAGTGTTAGAGAATTGCAAACCGTAGTCCCGAAGTTGCTGTTGAATCCAGATAATCTGTGAACAGCAACTGGCAGCAGCGATGTATTCAGCTTCACATGTAGACGTAGCCACTGAAGTCTGCTTTTTGCATTGCCATGTCACAAGACGGTTTCCAAAGAACTGACACCCTGCAGATGTAGACTTGAAGTCTGTTTTGCAACCACCATAATCAGAATCACTATATGCAGTAAGCTCAAAGTTATCATCATTAGAGTACCATAATCCAAGATCAGGAGTACCCTTCAGATAACGAAAAATCCTTTTGACAGTAATTAAGTGGGAGACTTTTGGTTTTGACTAATATCGGGCACAGAGACACGTGGCGAACATGATGTCTAGTCGAGATGCCGTGAGATACATGAGAGATCCGATCATGGCTCGATAGAGAGTAGCATCAATATACTCCCCCTTGTCATCAGGCGAAATCCCGTGATTGATCGCCAATGGAGTACCAGCAGGTTTGGCATCAGTCATACTGAATCGGCTCAGTATGTCTCCAACATAATTTGTTTGATGAAGGAAAATCCCTGTCTCAGATTGATCTACTTGTAGCCCTAGAAAGAACTTCATCTCTCCCATGGAACTCATCTCGAATTTGTCCTGCATAACTCTTTCAAATTCTTTGCACAGAACATCATTCGTTGATCCGAAAATAATGTCATCCACGTATACCTGTACCATTAAAAGTTCTCCACCCTTTTCTCGAATAAACAACGTGCAGTCGATGACACCTCTTCTAAATCCATTGTTCAGAAGATGAGTGGAAAGTGTCTCGTACCACGCTTGCGGAGCTTAGTGCAATCCGTACAGTGCCTTGTCCAATTTGTAGACACGGTCACGATGCATAGGATCTTCAAACCCGGGAGGTTGACTGACGTATACGACTTCACTGATTTCTCCATGAAGGAAAGCACTCTTTACATCCATTTGATAGACTTTGAACCTTTTGTAGGATGCATAAGCAAGAAAAATTCGAATTGCTTCCAGACGAGCAACCGGTGCAAACACTTCATTGTAATCTATACCTTCAATTTGCCTAAATCCCTGAACGACCAAACGAGCCTTATTTCTTATGACTATTCCTTGATCATCCCTTTTGCAACGAAGAACCCATCGAGTAGCAATCTTCTTAGCTCCTTTTGGTAAATCAACTAACTTCCAAACTCCGAGCTTCTGAAATTGGAGTAGTTCTTCCTGCATTGCATTTACCCAAGATTCTTCTTTTAAAGCATCTGTTATAGACCGTGGTTCGATTTGCGAGACGAAACATGAATGCGCACAATCGTTGACCACACCAGATTCCATGATTTCTGAGTAGACTCCAGAATTGATCTGACCCCTAGTTTTAACACCAGATGTGGGATCACCAATAATGTTCTGTTGATGATGAATTCTATCAATCCCACCCACAGGATGAGCAGGAACCTCAACAGTTTGATCAAGGTTTGTGATACTCTGTTCAATTGCCACAGAATGTGAAACATCATCACTCAATTGTACAACATCATGGGAAGGATCTTCAATCACCTGGTCTATTTCTTGTCGAGAACCCTCATACTCTGAAGAAGAAGAAGAGTCATCATCCTGTGTGACTTGTGTGTTATTGGAGGACTCAGGAATGTCAGATGATGAGGGAGTAGGTTGCACATGTTCATCAGGTGCGTTTTGAGCATCATACATCATTTGAACAGCAACCTCCTCATCTGAACATTCTGGAGGAAGATTAAACGAGGCAAAAAGTTCTTCATAATCAAACATCCAAGGAAGACCTTTTCCAGCAGTAGGAGAGGTATACTTTTGAACATCAACATGGTACCATTCTTCTACATTCCCAGAGGCTTTGTTGTAAACTCTTTTATTGGGAGTGCTGTACCCTAAGAAGTAACCTTCCTCTACTTTCTCGTTAAACTTGCCATGAGCATCCTTTTTCAACATGGTACATGGAGCGCCGAACGGTTCAAGATACTGTAAGTTCGGTTTCCGTCGATGCAACAATTCAAAGCAAGTTTTATCGTGACGCTTGATAACTAGAACCCGGTTGAGCGTGTAACACGCATTAGCAATAGCTTCATTCCAGAACTGTACGGGTAAGTTTGAGTCAGCGAGCATACTCCTTGCAGCTTCTATCAAGGTCCGATTCTTCCTCTCAGCAACACCGTTCATTTGTGGAACATATGGCGCACTGAATTCATGGTGAATACCAAGTTTTTGACAGAAAGTTTCCATAAGATGATTTTTAAATTCAGTACCATTGTCCGAACGGATCCTCCTAACCTTTAACTTATACAAAGACTCCAATTTGGTAATCAGAATCTCCATATATTCAAAAGTTTCAGATTTTTCTTTTAAGAACATCACCCAAGAATATCTTGAATATTCATCCGTCACAACCAAACAATATAAGTCTCCAGCAATACTCTTCCGGTTGATAGGACCAAACAAGTCCATGTGTAAGAGCTCTAGTGGTATAGTGATGGAATGTTGAGATTTGGGTTTATGAGATTTCTTGGTTTGTTTGCCTTTCTTGCAAGAAACACACACGTCAGGAAGATGAAAACTTTTCACAGTGACTCCTTCAACAAGAATTTTGTGCACCAAATGATTCATTTTTCTGAGACTGAGATGTCCCATTCTTTTGTGCCATAAAATAGAATCCTTCTCAGTGGCTTTAGAAACAAAACATGATGCTGTGGACACTGAGGATGATGCTTGTGACATGTCAAGAATATAAAGATCATTCATTCTTGGAGCAGACATAACCACCATGTCTTCTGGAATCATAAACTCCTTTTTCAAGATATAACAATGCTTGTCATCAAAAAGAACCTTGAACTCCTTATCACAGATTTGAGAAACAGAAAGTAAGTTGTTATCCAACTGTTTGACAAAGTTGACTTTCTCAAAGCTGACAGCTCCATTAGACAGTGTTCCCTGAGCTAAGATAAAACCACCTTTATCGCCTGCAAATGAAACATAGCCCCCTTTGATATTTCTGACGTCGAAAAGGAGAGCTAAGTTCCCAGTCATGTGCCTGGATGCCCCACTATCAATAATCCAATTATTGCTAATAGGATTATAAAAGACAACCTGCACAAGAAGGAAAGTAATTAGTTTAGGTTAGGAACCCAAGCCTTTACGGTCTTGGGTTTCCCAGTCTCATCTACAACAGTACAATCCATCCACTGTCCTTGTGGACTTTTGGAACAACCATTTGACTTTGAAGTACAGTCGTCAGAAGCATCATCTGATTTTGCTTTCCACACATGTTGTTTGTGCAACGACTGTTTGTGGTAAACAGTGGATTGCTTAACGATTTGTACAGGTGTGGAACTCGAATCAGTGACCAACAAGTCATGCATCTTTTGTTTAACTTTCTTTTGATGCACTTGTTGTTGGGTAAAAGAGTTAGATTTTGACTTTAAAAACTTTTGTTTATTTTCTGGAAAATGATTAACTCTTTTAC
Source organism: Smallanthus sonchifolius (assembly GCA_023525975.1). Lineage (NCBI taxonomy): Eukaryota > Viridiplantae > Streptophyta > Magnoliopsida > Asterales > Asteraceae > Smallanthus > Smallanthus sonchifolius. The sequence goes on from CM042031.1 coordinate 28,819,452, forward strand.
TTGGCTTCTGAAGATAAGGACAGTTGACAACAACGTGTCCTTTTGTACCGCACTCAAAACAGTATCTCCGCTCAACCAACCTTGGAGATCTGTATTGATTTTCACTTTGGTGAGTTTTTGAACCACAAGCCTTAGCTTCTTTTTGTTCAGCTGAAGAGAGTGACTTGTTTGATTGAACAGACTCTCCAGATTTAACAAAATTAACCTTTTTGATTGAGGCTTTGGTTACTTGACTCTTCTGATCAGAAGTAGTGGGATAAGATGGACTGCAATTGGTTGGTTTAATTTTAAAAACATTTTTAGAAGCAGATTTCGAAATACCAATGTTGTCATTCTGTGGAGCAGACGAGTTTTTGTGTCCCAAACCACGAGTAGGGCACTCATCGTCGTCTTCATCCCACTCTTCTACCATTCCATCAACACACTGGGACTCCGAGGTCGAAGCACCATTATCGTTAACCTTTGGTTGAGAAATTTTGTTTTCGGTTGGATCAACGACAAGTGGCGTTTTGACCTTAAAGTCAATGATTGGGTTATCATCCGGTGTGTTTACCATAGTATTCAACACCGGTGGAGGACAATTGTTATATCCCATCCTAGCATTTTTCTTTCCTGGACGCCGTGAAATCATGTAATCAAGAATGTAAGCAGAATTTGAATAACTTTTCAGCTTTTGATTTAAAGTTTCATAATCACACTCGACAAGCGCCAGCTTTTTCTTTGTTTCATCAATCGTGTTTAAATAAAAAGTGATGGCATTTTGTTTGTTGATAACACAGACTTCTAATTCATGAACTTGCCTGTTTAAAAGATCAATTTTGTTTTTGAAAGCAAGTTCGTTTCCCTTTAAAACACGGTTTGCTTCAAGACAATTAGTTAAATCAGCAATTAAGTCTGTGTTGTGACTTTTAAGTGTCTCAACTTTCTTCTCAAGTTCATCACAAATTAAACACGGTTGAGATTCAGACTCACTTTCAAAACTGTCAGAATTTACCTGAATGCCTGTGGATGTTTTTACCATAAAAGCACAGCTACAGGTAGATTCAGAAGAGGAATTGTTATCATCCACATCAGCTGTCGATTGACTTGAAGAGACAACAGATGATTTATCTTCATTCTCAGCTGTGAATCCAGAACTGTTTGAAGATGTGTCGTCTGCAGCTGGTGAACTTTCTGAAGCAATCTCTCTCTCAGCATCAGAATCTGATTCTTCATTGACTTCTACAGCCTTTGCCATGTAAGCTCTATCCCCTGAACTACCATCAGCTCCAAATTTAAAAGACCAATCAACAGTCTCATCTGTTTGAACAACCATAGCTTTTGTTCCACTTGAAGTGCCCTTATTTTGTGCAAGAGTAACTGGAACAAGGTTTGTTTCTGTATTTTGAGTTTGTTGCTTCGGTTGGCTTTGACGGTTGTTGAAAGGGTTGCGGTTTCCAGTCTGTTTAGGCTTTTCACATTGCCTTGCAAAATGCCCTTTCTCACCACAGTTAAAACAAACAACAGCAGACACATCAAAACCATAAGTAGTGTCTTTGTTCCCTTCGAGAGTTTTTCCTGTCCTTTTTACATAATCTCTCGCTCTTCTGACTGCACTTGCAAGAGCCCACATTATATCAATTCGATCCATTTCATCCTTATCAATTTGAGCATAGTCTTCTGCTGTCAGATGACTGTTTCCAACCTGTCCAGCAACAAGACTGTCATATGAATTGACAACGGTAGACAACAGTGCCATGTGTTCCTTGGCCACTTCGATAGTAACCTTGTCGAAGTTGTCTGTTTGCAATTTAATGTGGCTTGGTGGAGGAGTACTAGCAGTATTTCCCTGTTGTGGAACCGAGCTTGATGAAACTGAAGCATGAGCTGTTGAAGACTGGCTGGCTGAAACATTTGACATGTTTGATACAAACGCAGTCTGCAAAGGAGCATTTTGTTGAGTTGATGTGGAATAGTACAATGAAGGATCCTGAGCTTGTACACCTCTCTTTAACTTCTACTTATTCATCACCTCTTGTTCTCTCAATTTCTGTAGAAATTCATTGATATCAATGGTTTCAAGAGTATTGTTCTGTTTGAGAACCATCAAGAATGAATCCCATTTTGGTGGTAGCGCATCTGCCATGCATTGAACCTTTTCTTCTTTCGTTGTTTTGATCTCATGGGCATGCAATTCACTCATCAAGTGATAGAATCTCTCAAATAGATCATCTAAGGACTCATTTCCAATATACATGAAATTATCAAATTCCTTCTTAATGGCCTTAGCATTTATAGCTTTCAACGAAGCATTTCCTTCGTGACGTTGTTCTAAGGCAACCCACAGAGATTTTGAAGATGTAAACTGCCTGAATTGATGAAATATTTCTCTTGATATGGCCTGAGATAAGATAGCATATGCCTTCTTTTCTAAGTCATAATCTTTTCTTTGTTGTTCGCTTAAAAGGGAAGCCAAAACAGGAGTTCCATCCTCACTCAACACTTTTTGATATACATTCTCTATCATCATCCATAAGTTTGTATCAACTCCATTAATGTGTATCTCAAACCTGTTTTTCCAGTGATGATATTCGTCCATTGTCATGAGTTTTGGAGCCTTGTTAGCATTTCCAGCTTCATTATCGATTAATAACAAGTTTTGGATTTTACTGTTCTGACTGGCAACAAAGGCTAAGTCCGACATGGTAAAAAACGAAGTTTTTCGACACAAGAAAAAAATTTAGAAGAGATTTATGCGAATGGAATGTTCTATTCGTGCAAATGGAATTTTTTATTCGTGCGAATGGAATTTTCTATTCGTGCAAATGGAATTTTCTATTCGTGCGATTGGAAGTTTGAACAAATGAGCGGGAGACTTGATCTATTCATGCGAATGGTAGGAGCCATTCGTGCGAATGAAGTTCATCATAGTAGCCATTCGTACGACAGAGAGCTGTTTGACTTTTTTGCACCAAAAAGCACCAATGATTGATCCTTTTATCAGATCTGAAAACTGAGACGATCAGATCACTCAGAAGCAATAATCACAAGTTTTGAACGAGGCTAAACAACGATCAAGAGATCTTTATAACATTCAAGAAGCTAGAAAAAGCAAGATTAAAAGCAAGATTAGATTTTCTATGTTGAATCTAGAGCACAATCAGGCTCTGATACCACTTTGTTGGATCGGGATCTACCTTGATCCAATGATTCAACACATTAACCGAACCAAATCGTGCGGAATCCGATTTGATTGGCAGTCCAATCTATGACACGGATCGGATCTTAAGAAACGAGCGGATTAGATGTCGAAACAAAGGTTTCTATCGACCCTTTGGTGTAGAGAAGTTGGATACAAGACCTGGAAACTCTCAACGGACAGAGATTCGACAGTACAGATGCAGAGAGTTTGTGTGTTCTTGCTTAGTCTGGTTCTGTGTGTATATGTGTTGTATTTCTGTTGTATATTTTGTGTTCTGTTGGTTATGCTCTGGTCAGTCTCTCTATGTGTATACATGTTGTATTTCTGTTGTGTTTTTTGTGTTGTATGTGCTCATGAAGTGAAAGTTCTATATATAGTGCTAAGGCCATTCGTACGAATGATCCATGTGAATGGACTCATTCGTGCGAATGAATCAGCAGAATGGTTCATTCTTAAGAATGAATCATCAAAATGGTTCATTCGTACGAATGAATCATTCTCATGACTTATTCTAGCGAATGAATCATTCTCATGGGCTATTCGCGCGAATGGATCATTCTCATGATCCATTCGTGCGAATGGGCCTTTCATTAGCACGATTGATCAACGTTTTCGCTATTTATCAGATCGTTTAATACACAGTCGTTATATATGAGTAAACATTAAGGATAAACATGTAATTTCATTAATACATCAAATAATTACATTAAACATAGATGAAATACATATTACAAGGGATTAGGGACATATTATGCATCTACACTATCAGTTACAAGTCAAAGACTCTAAGACTAAGACATAATATCTTCAAGGTCGTTGTCAGCAGAATATGCTCCAACATACTCCCCCTTGAGAACAGCTTTAGAAGATTGTCATCCGTCTTCATATATCATCAAACACACTGTAGTCTTCGTCTTTTTCATCTACACACTCTCTCTCTCTTTATTTCTAGAAGAAAACTTGGGAGAAAGACCCCTTGTCAACTTCTGTCTAAAATATTCAGTTTATGCAAAGGAGAACAACCAAGAATAACTGTTAGAATATAGTTTGTAATGACAAAAGCATGTACTAGTTTAGATCTTATGTCTTTATGTTTTTGTTATGTAAAAGTCACTAAGTGTTTATGCAAGTTTACCTAGAGGCGAACTTGTTAAGTTCACCTGGTCTAACAGAGGCGAACTTAATAAGTTCGCTTAAGTCTATCTGAGGCGAACTTGTTAAGTTCGCTTAATCAGTTAGAGGTGAACTTAATAAGTTCGCCTATATCAGGTCAGTCGTCTATAAATAAGATAACAGACTAGAAAAAGAACAGAACAGAGAATTATCGAATTAGTCTGATTGAGTCTGTAAACTCTACTGTGATTTGGAATACAATTGTGAAGGTCATTTACTTGATTGTCTACATTGTCTTTTGTGCGTATAAACGTTGATTCGTTGGATTCTGCACTCCGAGTTAACGTCACGTCTTATCACGAGAATGATCTATAGAAGTGCCATGAGGATCTACAAGTGGTATCAGAGCTTATGCTCGTGATTCTTGTTGATTCTAGACGGTTTTATATGCAAATTGACATGAAATTCATCATTTTTGAGTTTTTCATTTCCATGGAGTTTTTCAAGATTGATTCAGATCTGATTTTGTGTTTTTGAAGAGGATTTTGATGAAATTGATCCAATTGAAAGCTTCTAATTGACAAATTACACAATCCTACGGTCTAATTTTGATTAATTCCTTCAAATCATAGATTAATGATGATTTCAGTATGTTTCTTGTTTACGAATTTGGTCTGAAGTGTTCTTGATCTTGATTCTGTTACTGCAAGCGAACTTGCTGATTAGTGTGCAGGCGAACTTGTCAAGTTCGCTTCTCACAGGTTTAAGCGAACTTATTTTAGGCGAACTTAATCAGATTGTTGGATTCTGATTTAAGCGAACTTATTTTTAAGCGAACTTAAGCAGATTTTAAGTTTCTGGTTTAAGCGAACTTATTAAGTTCGCTTCATATTAAGTTCGGTTGGGTGTCTCTGAGGCGAACTTATTATCTTCGCCTAAGGGTAAAGGGAGTTCAACACTTGGAAATTTTTCAGGAAAAATGGCAAATAGGGTTCAAGTAACGAATATGTTCAATTATGACAATGTGATCGGTACATCTCAAAAACCTCCGAAGTTGTTGAATCTTGCTGATTACTCAAATTGGAAAGATCGGTTCGACCAGTTCGTATCTTTTACCGATACCAGTCTGTGGATTCCGATTTTAGAAGGATATACGTATCCGACTTATTCGTGGATGGGACAGGATGATGTTCCAAAGCCGGTGTCAGCGTTAACGACTGAAGAGAAGTTGCTATTTGACAGGGAAAAGAAAGCGATGGCTAGTATTTCGATGTCTCTTCCGAAGGAAATATATCACAGTTCAAGTCTTCTCAACAACTGTGGGAAGCATTACAGAAAAGGTGTGAAAGAAGTTTGGATGTGAAGAAGAGTATAAAGGAGCTACTAAAGAAGTAGTTCTTGGTCTTTAAACATTTTCAAAACGAATCCTTGGATGATCTTGCTACAAGATTCTATCATCTTCTTAGTGAACTAGCAAGTGTGTCTGTGGTGTATGAGACTGAGGAAATCAATGATAAATTCTTGGAGGCTTTACCATCAAAATTTAATATGTACACGGTTTTAATCAAAGAGAATATTAAGTACAAAACCATGTCTCTTGAAGAAGTTCTAGGGAAGATTCAGTCGCATGACATGAATATGAAGAAGAAATAGACTAACTTGGAGCATATCCAGGATCCCTCAATGTATTTTGCCAAATCTACCTGTAAAACTGGTACTGGAGTGGCATTCTTTTCTGGTGATGCTTAAGATTCTTCAAATGATCAGGGTTCTGGAGTTCCGATTCATTCTGGTCATTCAAGCCATTCTGGATTTTCTACGACTACAGCTTCTACTTCATCTGGATCTCATATGAATCAGAAGGTTGCTGATGATTATCTTGCTATGTTTTCCTCATTCATGGCATCATATGAGAATTTTATTGGAGGTAAAATACATGATCCTGAGGTTATAGAAGAAGATTTCAGACAGATTGACCCTGTTGATCTGGAAGAAATGAATATCCAATGGAATATGGCCATGTTGATGCGTCAAGCTAAAGATTTCTTGAAGAAAACTGGCAGAAAATATATTCGCTCAAATAGTCGATCTCGCATGGGTTTTGATAAAAGCAAAGTTCGGTGTTACAACTGTCAAGAATATGGTCACTTTGCTAAGGAATGTGTGAAGCCAAAGGTCGAGTTTGATTCTCAAATGAAGCAGCCTAATTTTCAGCATAATAGGAATCAGTCACATGGTTCATCGGGTAATACAAATCATGCATCTGCTTCATCGGCATTGGTTGCTCAGAACGACGAAAACTATGACTGGGGCATTCATCTGGAAGACTTGGTGGGTGCTGTGAGTCAGGCTTTTGTAGCAGAAATTCATTCTAAAAAACCAGAGGAGTCGACTGATGATGAAAGTTCTAGTGATGATTCTTGTGATGGTGACAGTGTTCCAAGCGTTGATGAAGAAATAAAACAAGTGCATAATATTGATTTTGATGCTGCATCAGGTGTTTCTGAAGATGATATTGTTTTAAAACAAAATGCTTCGGATGGTGCTGATTCAGAGAATATTCCCATTGCCAAAGTCTTCATGGCAGACATGTCTGATCCGTCAAAGGTAAAAGACTCTGTTTGTCATATTTTCTGTTCTAACTGCATTTCGGTTAAAGATAAATTGCAAAAGGTCATGGATGATAACACAAATTTGATTTGTGATATGAAATCGATGCTTTCAGTTAACCAGAAACTGAAAGATAATGATAAATTGTGCATCGATAGAATTGAGTCTTTGAAAAGAGACTTAAATTCTCTGGGGTTGAAATATAAAGAGCAAGGTTATCATCTAGATATGGCTTATGCTGAGATTGAAAAACGTAATGAAGTTGTTGCTCAAAAGAATAAAAAAACATCTGACAAAGAGTCTGAAGTGATCAAACTTCATAGAAAGATGGAAAATTTTGAAAATTCTTCGGTTGTTTTGGATTATTTTAACTCAAATGCTGATCCTACTAAGCGTGTTGCTGGTATTGGATTTGTTCCTCCAACATTAATGCAAATTATGTGGTTGAACCTGAAATCATTTATGAAGAGGAGATAGATCCAAAAACAGTGTTAAAAGTGAATCCGGTAACTGGTGATGATATGGTATATGAATCGGATTCTGAGGATGAGGAATTTGATGAGAAAAAGGTGGAAGGTATTCCGAAAGAGGTAAAACTTGATGAACCAGCTGTTGCAAAAGTTGTTACACGTGATAGATGCATTTTGACTGAACCTGATGAGGTGAATGTTGTTACCCCTAAGCTTTCTCCAATTTTACAGTCAAGTGGGTTTGTCGCTGCTGGTCATCAAAAGGTGCATTCATCAAAGGTGCCTACACAGGTGTATGTTCCAAAGAAGACAGTAAACTGTTCTGGAAAATCTTCTGAAGTTTATTCTTCTGATGGCTCCTCACATTCAAAGAATTCTTCTTCCTTTAGAACTTTTAAAGAGAGAAGAGTTTCCTTTCATTGCAACGAGGCTGGTCACATTCTGATCAATTGTCCTTATAAGAATCAGGGTAAAATGAAGACTGTTCCTTCACAACCGAAAGTGGTGAAGATTCTGAAAAAAAAAGATGAGGGAAAGTCGTCTTCTAGCTTGGAGAAAATTTTGCCTGGTAGATCTTTTGTTAAATCCTCTGGATTTAAACAACAGGATAAATTGAATTCTAAATCTTTTGTATGCAAAGAGAAACTTGAGATTCCTAATGTTGGAATTTCAAAAGATTCTCAGCAGAAAGTTAAATTGTCTAGACCTCAAAGGAGAAGAAGAAACAGAAAATTGAAGAAAATTTTGGAAACATCCGAATCTGACAATAATATATCAAATAATGTTTTTCAAAATATCAAAAAGTCTGATAGTCAAACTTCAGTTCCAAAAGTGAATGATAAGATTGATTGTGAATTACTAGAAGTTGTTTATTTTGATCAATCTGGACGACCCAAGACCACGATGGCTTGGGTTCCTATTTCTAACTAATTTTCTTTGTTTATGTAGGGACAACCAAGGAGGACTATCAACAATACATGGTATGTGGATAGTGGTAGCTCTCGACATATGACAGGGAATATCAAATTGCTTGAAGATGTTAAAAAGATTGATAGAGGTTATGTCGCTTTTGCGGGGAATAAAGGCGGGTACATAACTGGACAGGGAACTTTAAAGAATGATAAAGTCAAATTTGAGAAGGTGAATTACGTGGAGCAACTTGAGCACAATCTTTTGAGTGTATCACAAGAATTTTTTGTTCCATTTCAATGATGGTGAGTGTTATATCCTGAAACCTGGTTTTGTTATTCCTGACGAATGGATTCTCATGAAGGTCCCGAGGAGAAATGACACGTATGTGCTCGACATTAGTGTCGCTACTACAACGGATTCAATTCCTACATGTTTAATCTCCAAGGCGTCAGAATCAGATTCTATTCTGTGGCACAGGAAGCTAGCTCACATCAACTATCGGAAGATGATCTACATTGTTAAGAATGATCTGGTTCTTGGTATTCCGAAGATGAAATTCTCAGTTCCTGATGATTGTATTCTGTTGAAGCACTTTTCTGTGACAAAACTCTGGATAGAGTCTTAGTTTGTATTTTCATGTTTGTAATTGTCTTTGTATGTAAGAGTCTTTATGTATTAGTTTATCGAGTTGTATTTACTTTTACATATTGAATGTTGCATTTCTTTCTAGTGTTTTGCGCACTTACATGTGCGCAGGAGAAAGCTCCTGCGTACTTAGCAAGTACGCAAGAATACCTTTGTGTACTTGTTAAGTACGCAAGAGCATTTTGCCTTGCGCACTTGCTAAGTGCGCAGGCATCAGGTCATGTATAAGTAGGATAGGTTGACAGAAGTTAAGTACACAGGCTTTACTTAAAAATACGCAAATTGTAACTTAAGTGCTTTTCTCTGTAACCTTCAAGTGTTTATAATATAAAGAACGTTTAAAGTGTTTTCTCTTGTCGGTTTACTTTGTTTAGCTAGACTCTCCGCCTAGTCACGGGCATTCCGCACCCGGACCGACTAGTAGACCTTCTTGCATGTGACGATCCGCAATACCCGAGGGACCTACAAGTCGTATCAGAGCCTCGGTGTTCGTTGATTTGTGTTCCAGTTTTGGGTTTTAGGGTTTTTGAGCAGATCTGACTTATAATAGTTTGGTACTTTTTCTTGCAAAAATCCTCAAATCTAAGTTTGTTATCACTTCATTTGGTGTTTGGAAGGCTAACGGTTTGTTAGATGATGTTTTCGAAGCTTTTGGGAGCATTAATTTCTCAGATCCATCACTTTTCGAGCATTCTCCTCAAGATCCGTCAAAAACACTGTTACTTTTTTATAAGTACGCAAATTCAGCTTTTCTGCGTACTTACTAAGTACGCATGGGTTTTGTCCTGCGTACTTACTAAGTACGCAAGAGAAGTTGTCCTGCGTACTTGTTAAGTACGCATGAGTATTTGACTCTGCGTACTTAGCATGTACGCATGGGCATTTTGCGAACTTATCAAATACGCATGAGCACTTGGCTTTGCGTATTTACTAAATACGCATGAGCACCCTTTATGTGCGTATTTGCCAAGTACGCATGAGCACTTGTGTGATCATTTGTACGCGTGTTTCGGCCCATTCTTGAGAAGATAGTAATTTTGGTTTTTCCGGACCAGAATTTGTATACAATGTGGCTTGGCGAAACACAGACGAGATTTTTGTTGGATGATACCACTTTACATACATTGTTTAAGGGTCCATACCTGAAAATGTAGGCTACGAGTATTCAGGATACTTATTTAATAGGGTATTAATGCTGAACTAATGGGAGCAATTGGGTCGTCATCGGCTAAAGGTCTCGTTCTATTTGTGAAGATGTGGCTGCTTTGGGTCTTTCGGAAAAAGAATCATCTGGTTTAGGTATTCAAACCTGAATATATAGGCTACGAGTATCCGGGATACTTCTTTAATAGGGGATGAATACTGGAACAACTTGAACCCAAGGATTTGCTGCTTTGGTTCTTTGCAAAGGAATAAAGAATAAAATCCTAGAGTTGGCTAGTTGTGCTTTTTGAGGATTTGAGTGAAGTGGTGATGAAGCTGGTCATAGTTTACAAAGAAATGAGGGGGAAAAATCTAGTACTCATGAGACATTAAAGAGGTGGTGAAAAAGCCGTTGGTACTTCCTAAATATATACCTCTTTGACGTAACATGGATCTCAACCGTGATTTCTCGTGTAAACTATATTTTTCGTGTTTGATTCTACCGTGTGTCTTCAAGATGAAGCTGGATATTCATTGGATTATTAGTTGAAGATGGAACCTTTTATCATTGGCCGATAGGATAGGAAACATACCCTTGTTTCTGGTCTAGTCAGATGGAGCTTAAACTGAAAGGGGATATTGGAAATGAACATCTTCGGGAATTTGATTGACTCGTGAAGATACAGGATAGAGTTGGACACATCTGGTTGAAGACTTAAGTTTAGCTTACTGGAATTCCTATGGGAGCTGATTAGTTTGATGCGGGTTATTGGAAACTCAAACTCTCTATCATATGCCAGCTGATTTGGAGTTGTCTTAGTCTACTATTGTTACCTGGTTAGGAAGACATTGTCAGACTCAGAGTCCTAAGTCAGGGTGGAAGTTGCTACTGCTGAGAGGATGAACTACAATGAGTTGTGTTGGGTTAGTTGGTTCTTATTGAAGCACTTGGTTTGGTCTACAATGAAAGCTACAGTTATGAGGGAGTCGGATTTGTCATCACTCGGCAACTGAAGACTGAAGTTTGAAGATCTCAAGTGGAATGCAAGAAGATCAAGTCTCGCCAAAAGACACATGATGTCGTTAGTTTAGAGGGAGTCTGTTAGGACATTCTTTGTAAACTGCTGTATATCAGTGTTAGAAATAGATAGAATTTGATGCTATAGTTAAGAGGGAGTTTGTAGAAGCATGTTTTGTAACTATAGATTAAATTCTATGTATCGGTGTACGTGGCTAGTACGTAGGAGGGTGTTCCTGAGTACTTAGCCCGCACACCAGTTTGGTCCTGCGTACTTAGTAAGTACGCAAGGCTTTTGCCTTGCGTACTTATCAAGTACGCATGACCAAACCATGCGTACTTAGTAAGTACGCAAGGCTTTTGCCTTGCGTACTTGTCAAGTACGCAGGTAGTATTCCTTCCCCTATAAATAGAAGACTTGTCTTCATTTGTAGGTGGAACTGTGGAACTAGGTCGAGAGGTGTCCGGGTCGGGAAGAGCTCTCCTGACCCTTGGACCGTGAGATGAGAGATGTGTGCTCCTTCGGTATGTAATCTGTAATACGAGATGACTTCTATGTTATGGATTACGTGTCGTTTCATTATCTTTTGTCTTTGTTCTTGTTTATCTGCTTCGTTCTCTTTGTTCCACACAAATCACAGAACAGATCGTGTTATTTCCGCTGCGCGACGAGGCTCCCGGGACCTACATATTCCGTGCAAGAAGGGGAAACAACGGAAGAAATCACACAAATCTAAATCGAAGAATTCTATCATAACTCCTTTGGAGCTGCTGCATATGGATTTGTTCGGTCCGATTAGTATCAGGAGCATTGGTGGAAAATCATACTGTTTGGTAGTAACGGATGATTTCTCCAGATTTTCATGGGTTAAGTTTCTCTCTTCTAAGGCTGAAACCACTGAGTTGGTACAATACTTAATCCAGGGTTTGGAAAATTTATTCAATCTGAAGGTCAAAAGAATTATGAGTGACAATGGCAGCGAATTTAAGAATAGCAAGATGGGCTTATTTTGTCTACAAAAGGGAATTCAACATGAATTCAGTGCGCCATATGTTCCTCAACAGAACGGTGTTGCTGAGCGAAAGAACAGGACGTTGGTTGAAACGGCACGCATGATGCTTGCAGATTCTAAGCTTCCAGTTACTTTTTGGGCTGAAGCTGTGAATACTGCGTGTGACGTTTTGAATAGGGTCTTGACCGTCAAGCGACACACCAAGACTTTCTACGAGTTGCTGAATAATTGAAAGCCGAATCTGGATTATTTACTACCTTTTGGTAATCCTTGCACCCTGTTGAAAGTTCGAGATGTCCCAACAAAATTCAGTGCGAAGGCTATTGAAGGGATTTTTCTGGGGTATGTTGCTAATTCGACTACCAAGAGGGTTTATAACAAAGAGACGCGCCAAGTTGAAGAATGGTTCCATATTGATTGTTCAAATCGGTCTTTACCACAAATGGCGATTGGTCCGGATTGGGCATTTGATTATGAAAACATATTCAAGTCTTTTCATTTATCTTCTGATATTTCTGCTGAAGATGCTGTTGTTCTCTATGATTCATGTCAGGATGCACAGCACAATGGCTTTCTACCAAATGCAGTTCCACATTCATCGGTTCCATCGACTTCTGCTCCCGATCCTAATGTTGCTTCTTGTTCGGGATCACAAGATTCAGAGAGTGAGGATGACAATCCTATTTTTCAAGATTCTTCTGCTGATCCTTTGTTGGGTGATGATTCATTACCTTCGACACAGGATTCGGGGGAGATTCCTACAAATTTAGACTCGGAAATTCCAATTAATCATGGTTTATCTTATCAATCTGATACAACTCGTGTTGAAGTGTTACAGGTTCCTGAGGTCACTTCCATCAAGGAACTCAAAGATCATCCAGTGATGAATATAATTGGAAATTTGCAGGATGGAGTGAAGACACGTTCTCTTGTTGACAATACTTGTTTGTATACATGTATTAAAGATTCTGGTGTTCTTGATGATTGCTCACATTCATGTTTTATATCTCAGGTTGAACCCAAGAATGTTGAAATGGCTTTAAATGATAACAATTGGATAGAGGCTATGCAGGAAGAACTTGCTCAGTTTGACAAACTTAAGGTTTGGAATCTTGTAGATCTTCCGAAGGGTGTATATCCGATTGGTATTAAATGGGTGTTTAAATGTAAGAAAGACGATCGAGGTGTCGTGGTAAGAAACAAGGCAAGATTAGTTGTCCAGGGCTTCAATCAACAAGAGGGAATTGATTACACCGAGGTTTATGCGCCTGTTGCGAGGCTTGAAGCGATACGTTGTTTCTAGCTTTTGCTTCTTATAAAGGTTTTAGGGTGTTTCAATTGGATGTGAAAAGTGCTTTTTTATATGGTTAGGTCAAGGAGGAAGTCTATGTTTGTCAGCCGCCGGGGTTTGAAGATCCACTTAATCCGAATATGGTTTTCAAGCTTGATAAGTCCCTCTATGGTCTTCATCAGGCTCCTCGTGCGTGGTATGAAACATTATACACACATCTTTTGGCAAATGACTTTGTTCGTGGAAAGATAGACTCCACCTTATTCATAAAGAAATCAGGGGGAGATTACCTACCGGTGCAGATATATGTGGACGATATTATTTTTGGCTCAACAAATGAAGGATTATGCAAAAATTTTGAGAGTGTAATGAAGCCGAAATTTGAAATGTCTGCTATGGGAGAGTTATCGTTTTTCTTAGGTTTACAAGTAAATCAAAAGCAAGATGGTTTCTTTATTCATCAGTCCAAGTATGTCAAATACATCTTGAGCCGTTTCAAGATGGAGGACTGTACCCCGTATGATACTCCTATTCCGGTCAATCATAAGTTGAATTCAGACTCGGATGGAAAAGATGTGGGTTGTCGACTTTACAGAGCAATGATTGGATCTCTCATGTACTTAACTTCTTCAAGGCCGAATATAATGTTCGTTGTGTGCATCTGTTCCAGATTCCAGGCAAAACCAAAGGAATCTCACTTAATAGCTGTGAAAAGAATCTTTCGTTATTTGAAAGGAAAACAAAGATTAGGGCTATGGTATCCACATGGTTCTAACTTTAATTTCAATGCTTATACTGATTCTGATTTTGGTGGTTGTTGTTTGGACAGGAAATCTATAACAGGTGGTTTCTAGTTCTTGGGTAATCGACTTGTTTCCTGGCAATGCAAAAAGCAAACCACAGTCTCCATTTCTACATGCGAAGCAGAATACATCGCTGCTGCAAGTTGTTGTTCACAGATCCTGTGGATACAACAGCAATTGAGAGATTACGGTTTGAATTTCACAGGAACCCATATGCTTATTGATAATAATGCTACAATGTCTATAACTAATAATCCTGTTAAGCATAGTAAAACAAATCACATTGAGATTAGATATCATTTTATTCGTGATTGTGCAGAGAAAAGGTTGATTGAGCTGGTAAAGGTACCCACTGACGATAATTTTGCTGATTTGTTTACCAAGGCATTTGATCGTACCGGGTTTGAATTTCTAATCAAAATGATCGGTATGATCAATCCTGAATAAAAGTTTTTCAAAATCAGATTTTCATGGAAAATTTTGTTTTTAATTTCTTTTATTGCTTTATTACATTTCTGCATTTTAATTTTTCAGTCAAAAAGTTTTTAATTTATAAAAAGTCAAAACAAATTGAAAAATATAAAATTTGACATCATTTGAGGTTAGAGAAGAAATGATAGTACATCAGTGATTAGTTAATTTCACACGACCTTAGTAGACCTTTGATATATGATTGATTAAACTGAGTTGATTTAATCTAAATTTCAAAGTCTGCATAAATGAGAAATGATAGTGTTGTGAAAGCTATAATCTTGATAATTTGTTTTCAAATTTGTGTATGAGTTTTGAAACTTGAATTGTCAATAGACTAAAAGCGTTTTGAAACTAATAGTAGTGTGAAAATTAAATATAATATGATTACATCTGTGATTTGAATCCATTATATGCCTGGGTGTGTGTGTAAAAGATCATTATCAGATAAAGAATATATGGTTTTAAAGAATTTCATTAGACCAATATCGAATTATATCTTTAGCACAAATTTATTTCAGTTCACTTCACTGCTCATGCCCCAAAAAACATGCAAGGTGTTGTTGAACTAAGATATGTTTTCAAAATCTGTTGAAACATATATTCTCCCTTGGATCAGTTAGATACATCATCTAGTCTGACTCCATTGAATTTTATCCAGATAATAGTTGGATCCTCATACCTGAATCTGTTGATTCTCACTATTCAGCCAATTCATTAGAATCTTCTGATTCTGAATCATCATGATTCTTATATCCTTTGGGATCTGCTTCTATACTTGTGCTAAAAGAGATAATTTCATCTTGGAAATTGATCTAATCTTAACATAAACTGTATATGTCTTGAAGATAATGCAATTTATATTTCTGTTTGGCATATATGTGGGGTACACGATGTTTTTCATCTAAATGGTACTAAATCACATGAATTTGGAGAATAAACGCTTATAGTTTCAAATCATATAATATTGACAAATTTAAGAATTCATGCTTTATATTACAAAGTCGGTACGAATAATTGAGCATTTCATAACATGATCTTATTTACTTTGAACATTTATCGCGTATCATTTCAAATATTATTCAAATTGAATGAGTTTCATACACTGGAAAAGATACATAAGTACAAGATGAGTTGGATTGTTTCATATCATATGTTACCCTTGGTTATTGCTAAAATGTGTGATGAACTACTCGGATACTGATATGATCTTCTTACTCATGATGTTCATTCAAAAATATGTGTTTCCGTGTGTACAGATAAAAATCCAAAAAAATATGTGTTTCTGTTTGTACAGATAAAAATCCAAAAATATGTGTTTCCATTTGTATAAATAAAATTCAAAAATATTTTGTTTTTGATTTTTCATGAAAATTCTAAACTTTTATTAAAATTGTTCGGGATTGGATCGGATACATGATGCTGACGGAAGTTCAAGACTTAAAAGGTTGAAGTTGGTAAAATTTTGTTCAAGGCAAAAGTCAATAGATATTATGTTCGCCTGTGTACAGTGAAGCGAACTTAATATGTTCGCCCAAGAACAGTGAAGCGAACTTAATATGTTTGCCTGTGAATGGTGAAGCGAACTTAGCATGTTCGCCGAAGGCTTGTTAAGCGAATTAAACAAGTTCGCCTAAATAAGCGAACTTAATGTGTATAAGGCATTTGGCCAAGCGAACTTATCTGAAATTTTTTTGAAATTTTTAATCTGTGTTGTTGGAATTGTTTGCCGATTCTATTATATTCGAAATTGAATTACGATTCTTTCCAAGGTAATTTTGGTGTTTTTCGTCCGTTAAATCGTGCGTATTTTGAAGTTTTATTCTCGGATTTCATCGTGATTTTGAATCGACTGTTTTGACCTAATTCTTTATTGGAAATATAAAATTGATCATTATAATTGGTTGCTAAGTGATAATCGACCGATGTACATTGCTTATTTCATGATTTTAACTCGATTTGCCGAATTTTGAAATTCTGTGTTTGGTATTTGAATCGTCACAAGTTCAGGCGAACTTGTTCCAAGCGAACTTCTTCGAAGCGAACTTCTCCAGGCGAACTTAATAAGTTCGCCTCTTGCAATACTAAGCGAACTTATTAAGTTCGCCTAGGAGTCAGAGGGTATTTGAACTTGTGAATTTTTTGTGTGTTAAAATTTTTTTTTGTTGTTTTTTGTGTTTAAATTTTTTTTAATGATTCGTGTTTGTTATTTTTTTTAATGTGATTGTTGTCCGAATGTTTTCAGATGGCTCGACGTGTAGAATATTGTCACACCCCAACCAACGGCGGAATCATCGGGGCGGGACATGTAAACTGTTTATGAGCACAAGGCTGACTAAATTGAAATATATTAATCATTCAAATTCATTTCAAGTATTCAAGACAAAACCAAAACAAAACCAAGTACATAAAATGAAATACATAATCCTTTATTTAAAATTATCTAGGTCCAAAACTTATGTGTAGCAAGTCTTGATCAAACTCATATGTTAGCACCTGAAACATGAATAAAATAAGGTCAACTAAAAAGTTGGTGAGCATACACAGGTTTGTACATTGATAGCGTATAGATTGTAAATAAACAAATCCTTACATAGCATGATAAAATAAGGCATTTATGGAGAGTAGCCATTGTGTAACCAAAGTACAATCAAACCTTTGTAACTAGCATGTGTAACCTTTCTGATTTTCATGTTTTTCCTATGTATTTTATGCCGTGCAATAAAAGATTTCAACCTTACATTTATTGTTCATATACACTTACAAGCATACACGCGTTCATTATAATACAATATTATCGAAAACAATCTTACAAACCTCGAGGACCAAACTTGACCTAAACTTGATCAAAACTCAAAACAACATCAATATTACAAAACTACAAGGACTAGTCTTGAAACTTCCAAAAACCAACACAAGCACGGTCGCGCCTAGTCCTAGGCACGGTCGCGCTTGCGCCACGACCACGGTCGTGCTTAACATTAAGCACGGTCGCGCCTCGTTTACAGTTTGACTCCGCAAAGTCAAACCGACTCAAATCGTGTCCAAAAATAGATTGTAAACACGTTTAGAAGGTCGCGAAACTTGCAGAAGAAGATATTCGGCTAATTGAGACTAAAACACGACCAAATACACATGCAATCGTCCCAATACTCGCAAATTCTAAACCGACTCTTTTTTTTTAAAACAAATCAAGTAATTGGGGCAGGAATCAAACGAATTAAGTTAAGCCCATACCTACCCGAGACATATATAAACTTCCCTAAACCCTAAATCCATCATTCCATCATCTCTATCTCGTCTGTCGATCAAGAAAAAGCCGCGAAGTCTCCCCGTAGCCGTCTGCACTTGTTGCCCATTCAAAACAGGTTAGTAATAGTTCATTAGGATCGTCTCTCCAAGCTAATCGAAAGCCCTAACTTAATTCGTAACCACATTACATGATTTTACAGAATTGAATCTGAGTTTTGATAAAAAAATGGTTTTAAACGATCGACACGTTAAACAGGATATAAACCTAATTAAATGGTGTAATTCGATTCGCAAGCATCATATCAATGAAAACCCTAAGTTTATAATCTGTTTTATTACAAGAATCAGGCGAATTGCTTCTGGAATTGACCAGACACGGTCGCGCCAGCCTATGAGCGCGGTCGTGCCTGACCAAGCACAGTCGTGCCCCGTAAGAGGCCCGGTCGTGTTTACCGATCAAACCAAGTCCTGACCTAGTCAAAACCCTAGGCGCGGTCGTGCCGGATACGGACGCGGTCGTGTCTCAGGACCAGACTCTTGTTTTGACTTCTGACCAACCACGAGCGCGTTACCGACCAAGCGCGGTCGCGTACGTGCCGGGCGCGGTCGTGCCATATACAAGCACGGTCGTGCTCATCCCTTAAACAGAATCTTTACTTTTATTTTTATTCTGTTAATTTGATAAATAAATAACAGTTTAAATAATTATTTTAAGACAAACCCTACACGTTTAAGAATGACAAATTCACTTCCGTCATTAAATAACGCAAATCAATAACACATATACATTGTTCATTTGGTCGAACCTAGCAATCTACAACACATCGTTGTTTTCCATTTGCTTGTGCAACCTACACGCTACATAACACGTGAGTTACATAGCCCCTTTTTTACTCTATTTTACAAACGTTTTGGGGTGGAACATGCGTTCTATTTACATGTTTTCAATTATACACATATACAGTTCCATCCTATGCATGTTTACAGTTTTGCGCTTTGTGCTTGAATACATTTTGTAGACCAATTATTATGCTCTTCATGTACAATCATTAAGTAACAGCCGACAGTAAACAGTGGTAGATCTATTGAGTCTGACAAACCCACCCAGGTAGGGTGACTGTTACTGACAACACAAATTTTGAGTGCAAGTTACAAAGGTTTGATTGTATAGGTCACACGATGTTTTTCTCTCCATAAATGCCTTAATTGTCATGATTGTATTGAACTGTATGCACACAACACGTATTTTGCTATCACACGATTAAACCTATGTACTCTCACCAACTCTTGTAGTTGACCCTCTCATTTAACCATGTTTCAGGTTCCAATGTTTGAAGTGATCAAGATATGCTACACATAGGACTTTGGACCTAGAATTTAATTAAACTAGCTTATTTGATGTAATTTACATTTATGTTTTGTGGATTGATTGTGCTTTGTTGAACTTATCTATTTGCAATGAAAACAATTATTAATTATTCAAACATTAGCAAACCATGAGCAATGAACAGTCTGCACGCTTCACGCCCCGATGTTTCCGCCGTCGGTTGGGGTGTGACAGATTGGTATCAGAGCCTTGGTTATAGGGAATTAGGTTATTAGACACCTTTGACCTAGACTATAACTTTAGGATACCCACTTATGCCATGCTTCATGATTTACATGTTATGTGCTACATGCTATATGATATATGCTACGTGATTTATATGTATATATGAATAACAACTTAAATAAACAATATCCCTACCCATATCCTAAACCACATGTCCTTCATGCCTGCTTCCATGTCATCATCAACATAACCTGAATCATATTCTTGGACTTGGGTCTATAAAATTTTCTTTTACACCCGTTAAGGTTTTTAGACTTTGTTTAATTGTTAAAGGACACGTGCAATCTGGAAGAGTGACCCCTGTATTCTGGGTTTTCTATCTAGGAAAGCATTTCGTATAAATCCCAACCAACCGAGGGACTCGTATGCTTTCCTGGGAATTCCCGGGATGAGTGTTTACTTATAGGCTAAAGCACGTCTCCTTGATAATTATCTGAGTTTGAATTAACCTTAATATGTCATAGTACTCGAGTGATTATGTCACTATTTGAGTACAATCCAAACTATGAACTACTTGCATCTATTTATTCTTCTATTTAATCCAAGAAAATCTCACAACTCTTATTGTGTCTAAATCTGTAGAATGCCTCCTCGTCGTGTCAACAGCAACAACAGCAATAACACTGACCTGGCTGCTTTACTCACACAGCTGGTGAACCAAATTACCCAAGCCAACAACAACAATAATGGCCATGCCAGTGGAAGTGCTGCTACTGGAGGTGGTGGTGGTGCCAACCCGCCACAATGCACCTTCAAACACTTCAACTCCTGTAATCCCCTCAAATTCTATGGCAGCGAAGGAGCCACGGGACTCCTTCAATGGTTTGAAAGCATTGAGAGCACTTTTCTCAATAGCGACTGTCCCGACAACCTCCGTACTCGTCATGCTACTAGTGTCTTTCAAAAAAGGGCGCTTACTTGGTGGAATGGTGAGAAAAGGACTAGGGGAGTGGATGTAGCAGTGGCACTGCCGTGGGATGAGTTGAAAAGGATCATGACTGAGGAATTCTGTCCTCGAAATGAGATGAAAAAGCTAGAAGCGGAATTTTGGGATCTTGCTCAAGATAGTGGTGAAAGCTTAGCATACACCACCCGTTTTCACGAGCTGAGTCTACTTGTGCCACACATGGTTACACCTCTGTCTAGGTGTATTGAAAAGTACATTGGTGGTCTACCTAGACAAATTCAAGATACTGTGGTAGGAGGAAATCCTGCTACTCTGGAGGATGCTATCCGTTTGTCAGCTACACTTACTGACAATCATGTTAAAGCGGGTACACTTACAAGAAAGGGTGCCAAGAAAGTTTCTGAAACAATAACACCTTCCGCTCATGTCAAAGAAGTCTAAACTGAACCGTACCACAATACTAGGAAGAGAAAGGTCAAGAACTGTGCTGTAATCACTCCGGCTGCTCCAGTAAATCAAGTTACACCCATAGCTCCAAACCCAGCAAAGAAGCCCTATGGGGGCAGCTACCCACTTTGCAACACCTGCAACTACCATCACCCTCCAAACATACCTTGTCGCCTTTGCAACCACTGCGGGAAACATGGCCACACAGCCAATATTTGTCGAGCCAAGGCACTTGCCAACCAAACCAACCCAGCAAATCAAGCCAATCATCAAGCAACTAACCAAGCCATCCCCGCCATTGCAAATGGACGTGCTTGCTTCGAATGTGGTGACCCGAACCACTTCCGTAACCAGTGCCCAAGACTGATCAATGTTAACCAAGGCGGAGCTCGTGGGCGTGCTTTCAACATCAACGCCAATGAGGCTCAGGCCAACACTGATGTGGTTAACGGTACGTTCCTTATGAATAATCATTATGCTTCTATACTATTTGATACAGGAGCCGATAAAAGTTTTGTGTCACTAGACTTCGAACCGTTACTTGCAAAAACCCGGTCTAAACTAGAGAAAACCTTTACCGTTGAGGTAGCCGATGGTAACACCGTTACAATTGACACCATCATTTATGATTGCTCCCTAGAACTAAATAAACACACCTTTCCAATCAACCTCATACCAATGCCATTAGGAAGTTTTGACGTCATCGTAGGTATGGATTGGTTGTCGAAGCACCACGCCGAAGTCATGTGCTTTGAAAAATGCATCCGTATACCACTCCCATCCGGCGAAACGTTGAAGGTCCTTGGTGAGAAACCTTGCAAAGGACTCAAACTAATGTCATGCATTACCGTCCAAAAGTATATACGAAAGAAGTACATGGTTTTCCTAGCCCATGTTATCCAAAAAGAAGATAAAAAGGGGAGTGTACAAGACATCCCCATCGTTCGGGATTTTCCTGAAGTTTTTCCTGATGACTTACCAGGTCTTCCACCTGTTCGGCAAGTGGAATTTCGCATCGATCTTGTACCTGGAGCAAACCCGGTGGCTAAAGCTCCATACCGGCTTGCACCTTCCGAGATGCAAGAACTTGCAAGTCAACTTCAAGAACTCACCGACAAAGGTTTCATACGGCCGAGTCATTCACCGTGGGGTGCACCAGTCTTATTTGTTAAAAAGAAGGACGGTTCTTTCCGCATGTGTATTGACTATCGAGAACTCAACAAGCTTACAATCAAAAACCGCTACCCTTTACCTAGGATTGACGATCTCTTCGATCAACTCCAAGGTTCTACCTACTTCTCGAAGATTGATCTTCGATCTGGTTATCATCAACTCCGTGTGCAAGAGGAGGATATTCCCAAGACTGCCTTTCGAACGAGATATGGTCACTACGAGTTCATGGTTATGCCTTTTGGGCTAACCAATGCACCTGCTGTCTTCATGGACCTCATGAATCGTATGTGCAAACCATACCTTGATAAATTTGTTATCGTGTTCATTGATGACATCTTGATCTATTCAAGAACTAAGGAAGATAATGAACAACACCTTAGGTTGATTTTGGATCTCTTAAAAACCGAACAGCTATACGCCAAGTTCTCCAAATGTGAATTTTGGCTAAAAGAAGTTCAATTTTTGGGTCACGTTGTCAATAAAAAGGGAATTCATGTTGACCCCGCCAAAATTGAAGCTGTTAAGAATTGGAAAGCTCCTAAAACCCCTACCGAAGTTCGTTCGTTTCTTGGCTTAGCAGGTTACTATCGAAGGTTCATCTCTAATTTCTCCAAGATCGCTGTCCCCCTCACTGCCTTAACCCAAAAAGGTAAACCCTATGAGTGGGGACCGAAACAAGAAGAAGCCTTTCAAATTCTCAAGCAAAAGTTGTGCAATGCTCCTATCCTCACCCTTCCTGAAGGTGAAGATGATCTAGTTGTTTACTGTGATGCTTCAAACCAAGGTCTTGGTTGCGTTCTCATGCAACGAGGCAAGGTGATCGCTTATGCATCAAGACAACTCAAAATCCATGAGAAGAATTATACGACGCATGATCTGGAGTTGGGTGCTGTCATATTTGCGTTGAAGATTTGGAGACATTATCTCTATGGCACGAAATGTGTGGTGTTCACCGACCACAAAAGCCTCCAACATATCTTCAACCAAAAGGAACTCAACATGAGACAACGACGTTGGGTTGAACTCCTCAACGATTACGATTGCGAAATTCGTTATCATCCCGGCAAGGCTAATGTTGTAGCCGATGCACTAAGCCGCAAGGAACATATCATGCTTCAAAGTGTCAAGATCCATTCCGATATACAAGTTCGTATTCTAGAAGCTCAACATGTCTCGGTTACCGAGAGCAATATGTATGAGGAAATGTCTTGTGGTGCTGAATTCCAATTAGAGACTAAGACCAATGGCTTGCTTTATTTTCTAAATCGTATTTGGGTCCCCGATCGTAACGATCTCCGAGCATTCATCATGACCGAAGCACACAAGTCTCGATATTCTATCCATCCTGGTGTGGATAAAATGTACCAAAATCTTCGTCCACAATATTGGTGGCCCGGTATGAAGAAAGACATTGCTTTGTTTGTAGCAAAATGTCTCACATGTTCTAAAGTCAAAGCTGAGCATCAACGTCCTTCTGGGTTACTTGAACAACCGGAAATCCCCGTGTGGAAATGGGAGAATCTAGCTATGGATTTCATCACTAAACTCCCTCGCACTTCGAACGGTTATGACAGCATCTGGGTGATCATTGACCGTCTCACTAAGTCCGCACACTTCTTGCCTATCCGTGAAGACTATAAGGTTGAGAAATTGGCCCGAATTTACATTGACGAGATCGTGAGTCATCACGGTGTTCCTTTGAACATAATCTCCCATAGAGATGCTCGTTTCACTTCTCGGTTTTGGCAATCTCTCCAAAAGGCACTTGGTACACGATTGGATTTGAGCACGGCCTACCATCCCCAAACTGATGGTCAGACCGAGCGAACAATCCAAACCCTGGAAGACATGCTGAGAGCCTATGTCATCGACTTTGGTGGCAATTGGGATTCACATTTGACACTTATCGAATTTTCCTACAACAATAGTTACCACACCAGCATCGACATGGCTCCGTTTGAAGCTCTCTTTGGTCGTAAGTGTCGTTCTCCCATCTGTTGGAACGAGATTGGTGAAGCACAAATCACCGGTCCCGAGTTAATTCAAGAAACCTCCGACAAGATTATCCAAATCCGTGACAACATTCGAGTTGCGAGGAGTCGGCAAAAGAGCTATGCCGACAAACAACGCAAACCCTTGGAATTCCAAGTTGGTGATCTTGTACTTCTAAAGGTGTCTCCTTGGAAGGGGGTGATCCATTTTGGGAAGAAAGGCAAGCTAGCACCTCGCTATGTGGGTCCATTCAAGATCCTTGAAAGGATTGGGAAAGTGGCTTACAAGCTCGAGTTACCTCCATCACTTGGCAGCGTACATCCTACATTTCATGTATCCAACCTCAAGAAGTGTCTTGCTGATGAGAACCTTCATATACCTCTTGACAATGTGCGCATTGATGAGACGATGCACTTCGTTGAAAAACCAGTCGAGATCATGGATCGCGAGATAAAACAACTCAAGCGCAGCCGTATTCCTATTGTCAAGATTCGTTGGTAATCTAAACGAGGACCCGAGTTTACTTGGGAACGAGAAGACCAAATGAAGCTCAAGTACCCACATCTTTTTGCTGAAGCAGTAGCCTCAACCAGTTGAATTTCGGGACGAAATTCCCTCAACATGGGGATACTGTAACCTTTCTGATTTTCATGTTTTTCCTATGTATTTTATGCCGTGCAATAAAAGATTTCAACCTTACATTTATTGTTCATATACACTTACAAGCATACACGCGTTCATTATAATACAATATTATCGAAAACAATCCTACAAACCTCGAGGACCAAACTTAACCTAAACTTGATCAAAACTCAAAACAACATCAATATTACAAAACTACAAGGACTAGTCTTGAAACTTCCAAAAACCAACACAAGCACGGTCGCGCCTAGTCCTAGGCACGGTCGTGCTTAACATTAAGCACGGTCGCGCCTCGTTTACAGTTTGACTCCGCAAAGTCAAACCGACTCAAATCGTGTCCAAAAATAGATTGTAAACACGTTTAGAAGGTCGCGAAACTTGCAGAAGAAGATATTCGGCTAATTGAGACTAAAACACGACCAAATACACATGCAATCGTCCCAATACTCGCAAATTCTAAACCGACTCTTTTTTTTAAAACAAATCAAGTAATTGGGGCAAGAATCAAACGAATTAAGTTAAGCCCATACCTACCCGAGACATATATAAACTTCCCTAAACCCTAAATCCATCATTCCATCATCTCTATCTCGTCTGTCGATCAAGAAAAAGCCGCGAAGTCTCCCCGTAGCCGTCTGCACTTGTTGCCCATTCAAAACAGGTTAGTAATAGTTCATTAGGATCGTCTCTCCAAGCTAATCGAAAGCCCTAACTTAATTCGTAACCACATTACATGATTTTATAGAATTGAATCTGAGTTTTGATAAAAAAATGGTTTTAAACGATCGACACGTTAAACAGGATATAAACCTAATTAAATGGTGTAATTCGATTCGCAAGCATCATATCAAAGAAAACCCTAAGTTTATAATCTGTTTTATTACAAGAATCAGGCGAATTGCTTATGGAATTGACCAGACACGGTCGCGCCAGCCTATGAGCGCGGTCGTGCCTGACCAAGCACAATTGTGCCCCGTAAGAGGTCCGGTCGTGTTTACCGATCAAACCAAGTCCTGACCTAGTCAAAACCCTAGGCGCTGTCGTGCCTGATACGGACGCGGTCGTGTCTCAGGACAAGACTCTTGTTTTGACTTCTGACCAACCACGAGCGCGTTACCGACCAAGCGCGGTCGCGTACGTGCCGGGCGCGGTCGTGCCATATACAAGCACGGTCGTGCTCATCCCTTAAACAGAATCTTTACTTTTATTTTTATTCTGTTAATTTGATAAATAAATAACAGTTTAAATAATTATTTTAAGACAAACCCTACACGTTTAAGAATGACAAATTCACTTCCGTCATTAAATAACGCAAATCAATAACACATATACATTGTTCATTAGGTCGAACCTAGCAATCTATAACACATCGTTGTTTTCCATTTGCTTGTGCAACCTACACGCTACATAACACGTGAGTTACATAGCCCCTTTTTTACTCTATTTTACAAACGCTTTGGGGTGGAACATGCGTTCTATTTACATGTTTTCAATTATACACATATACAGTTCCATCCTATGCATGTTTACAGTTTTGCGCTTTGTGCTTGAGTACATTTTGTAGACCAATTATTATGCTCTTCATGTACAATCATTAACTAACAGCCGACAGTAAACAGTGGTAGATCTATTGAGTCTGACAAACCCACCCAGGTAGGGTGACTGTTACTGACAACACAAATTTTGAGTGCAAGTTACAAAGGTTTGATTGTATAGGTCACACGATGTTTTTCTCTCCATAAATGCCTTAATTGTCATGATTGTATTGAACTGTATGCACACAACACGTATTTTGCTATCACACGATTAAACCTATGTACTCTCACCAACTCTTGTAGTTGACCCTCTCATTTAACCATGTTTCAGGTACCAATGTTTGAAGTGATCAAGATATGCTACACATAGGACTTT
This sequence comes from Smallanthus sonchifolius, assembly GCA_023525975.1. Classification (NCBI taxonomy): domain Eukaryota; kingdom Viridiplantae; phylum Streptophyta; class Magnoliopsida; order Asterales; family Asteraceae; genus Smallanthus; species Smallanthus sonchifolius. The sequence goes on from CM042031.1 coordinate 28,846,058, forward strand.
GGACCTGGAATTTAATTAAACTAGCTTATTTGATGTAATTTACATTTATGTTTTGTGGATTGATTGTGCTTTGTTGAACTTATCTATTTGCAATGAAAACAATTATTAATTATTCAAACATTAGCAAACCATGAGCAATGAACAGTCTGCACGCTTCACGCCCCGATGTTTCCGCCGTCGGTTGGGGTGTGACAGCATGCAACATTGTGTTGTCGGTAACAATCAACCAAATCTGGGTGGGTTTGTCAGACTCAATAGATCTATCATTGTTTACCGTCGGCTTGAATAGTTAATGATTGCACATAAATCGCACACAAAAGTTAGCACAACTAGCACTCATGCATAAAGCATAAATTGCACACATGAATGTAAAGAGGATTTGTATTTGTATAGTTTGTGTAAATGTAAGAAATAGTATTGTATAGTGTTCATGTTCCACCCTAAAAAGTGTAAAAGAGTAAAAGGGGCTATGTAATACTCACTTGATTCAAAGGCGTAGCTAACACGAGAGACTAGATAGTAACATGATCCTTGCAATGCACAACGTTAACCTAGAGCGTAATGTATATTGAATTAATTGTGTGCACAATAGTCTATGTCTAAGTCTATGGTTGAATTAGATGTGTATACAAAGAGTTGGAGTTGTAGGTGTTAGTGGTTGAAAGGTGTTGTATAACTAATATCTATGTGCAAAGTTTAATGATAAATATAAACTTAACTGAGTAGGTTAAAATAAATAACTTCTATTTATTTTAGAAATAAGAATTTTGATCTTTTTAAATAAAGTTAATCCAATCTTTATAAAATCAATTATTTTTATTTTAAAAAATTAATTTGGAATACTTATTGTTTTTAAACATATAAAATTAAGCATTCTGACAAGATTTTCTCACACACACGACCGTGCCTGGGACAAGGCACGATCGTGCTAGGACCACGGGCGCGACCGCGATGGTCAAGGGTGCGATCGTGTTGATCAAACAGAAGACACAACAAGGCTGCTCACTAGGCACGACCGTGTCTAGGGTTCTGATAGCACGACCAGGCCTAGCCAAGAGGCACGACCGGGTCAGAGGTTGAGGCACGACCGCGCTTGGAGAGGCGCGACCAGGCACGACCGTGTCTAGGGTTTTGATAGCACGACCAGGCCTAGCCAAGAGGCACGACCGCGCTTGGAGAGGCGCGACCGCGCTAAAAGACTAGCGCGACCGTGTCTGATCCAAAACAGAGACGAATTGTCTAATTCTTATGATATAAATACTGGAAACCTTAGGGCTTTCATCCATTAGGTGATTACGAGTCTATTGGTATAGTTAAATTGCATTTAAAACATGTCCATGGTAGGATTTGATTAAACCGTTTTAGAATGAACTCTATATTCGGGTTCATGTTACATTCGTTATTGTAAGCCCGATTTATGTTAGGGCTTTTGATCTGTAGACTAAAACTAAGATGTAGGAGGTTTCAATTACCCGGAAGAATGATGTATTGCTAGCGTTCGGTAGAAACGAGTTCCGGCGACGACGGTTTGATCACCGGCGCTTTCTGCTGCAACTCCGGCTAACTCAATGTGTTCTGGAGGTTTAGGGAGGATCGAATGATGTATTTGTGTAGTTTGTTTGAGAGGATTGCAACCAAAATCTTGAAATCGATGGTCACATGGAGGGTTTTGACGGTTATAATTTGAATCGATCAATTGGGTTTATGTGTCGTAAATAAAATGATTAAAACCTTTAACTGGGTTTATTAATGTGAGAAACGGTTACGAATTCGAACGATTATGCATTTAAAACTGTATTTACGTTTAAACTGATGTGATGCGCGAGCGTGCCTATAAGAGGCGCGACCGTGCCAAGATGAGGCGCGACCGTGCCAGACGAGGCGCGACCGTGCCAAAATGTGGCACGACCGTGCCTACTAGGGTTTTTGGTTATTTACAAAATCAGCCCTTGCAACTTCAGCTTTGACAGAATTAGCTTGGTTAGGATTTAACAGAACACCTAACGGGATTACTAACTGGATTAACTTTAAGAGGTGTTACCACATGATTATGAGTTTTAAATCTTTGAATTGACTTCGATCGGCTAACAATTAATGAGGTGTAGGTTTGAACAAGTATATGATTCAATGTCGTGTTGTTATTTTATTAGTTAAAATAAATTAAAATAGGGTCAGAAAATCAGGAATGTTACAGTCTCCCCATGTTAAGGAATTTCGTCCCGAAATTTAACTAATGGAGGCTACTAAAAATCAAGAAAAAGGTGGGAGTTTTGGGTTCTCGGTGAGTTTTGATTGTTGGATTCTGGGGAGTGTAACCATTGACATGGCTTAGGCCTGATACTCAAAGTCGAATATGAAGGGTGATAATGAATTTTGTTTTGAAATGAATTTAAGGAGGAGATTGTCGAATAATAATTCTGAATTCTAAATGTCAGATGTATTATTTGGAATGAATTTGATGGGACCTTGATCTTTAGGGTTTGTGCATGATGTAGTCTAATATGTTTAAAAATGTTAGTGGGTAAAAGATTTCATAGAGATTGGTCTAGGTCAAAACTTCACGTGACACGAACAAGCTACTTCTGATAATATTATAGGACACTTATATATAGGAAGTACCATCGGCGTATCCACCATGCCCTTGTCATATCACATTAGTTTCATTGTTACATATCATGATAAGTTTTAGGTCACAACACACGACAAAATTTCACTATTCTTTCCATGCGCTGATTTTCATAATTCCGTGTGCACCCGTAATTACTCAAATCATCGCATGGTCCGTATAGATCTTTCCGTTGTGTGCGGGTCAAGGGGGGCATAACATTCACTCCGTTCATGTCCATTGTTTTCACATAAAAGTCGCTAGCAAGTAACTATGTCCTTAATCAGGTTAGTTCGCAACTAAAGAGTAGTATAACTTAAAGTTTCTTAGTTTGCTCGTGTTTGAACAAGAATACGTCAAACCCCGAGTCGTTTCAGTGTATTATGGTCTTCAACTTTGGTGAACAAAAGTGCATGACCATGTCTTGTGTATAATGAAGTCAATCAATTGCAATAATTGTAAGCAAATTTTGTTTCATGTATAAAGTAAGCACACAAGTCTCATGTATGATCTAGTGTCACGTAGCTCGAAATCAAATAGGTCTCATGTGTAGTGTGAACAATTTAGTGTCATATATTTGTAAATCATTAAGCTCTCATGTGAAATGTAAACAACATAGTATCATGTGTATTGTAGAAATTGAAGTTCATGTATGGTGTCGACAACTTAGTGTCATGTATTTTGTAAATCAATAAGCTCTCATGTGGAATGTAAACAACATAGTATCATGTGTATTGTAGGAAATGAAGTTCATGTATGGTGTTGGCAACTTAGCATCATGTATTTTGTAAATAAATATCTTTCATGTGTAATATAAACAATTTAGTATCATGTATATTGCATAATGTGCATAATTTAGTAAAATGTACCTTGTAACCAAATGGGTTTCATATTTAATGTGGTCAATCTAGAATTTTGTACCAATCAAACAATTGTTATGCATCATGTATATTGCAAACAACTAAGTTTCGTGTATTATGTGTTCAATCCAGTAGCATGTGTAATGCAAATAAACATTTTCCGTGTGTTATGTGATCAATCCAGTAAATTGTGATTTGTAGACACACTAGTTTCATATATTATGTAATTTGTGTAGCATTGGATATATTGAGAATAATTGAGTTTCATGTACCATGTGGTTGCGTTGGGTTTATTGTGAACGTGCATACGTAAGTTATTGAACTTCATGTGTGATGTATACTAACGGGTGTTGTATGTGATCGGGTGTTGCGGACAAGCGTGTTGTTTGGCGTTCCTGTATAATGTGGTAGTTAGGTTCTAGCTCTTAAATCTCATTGAGGTTGATGGGGAGGGTTAACGTCTACGCGGTATGGATCGTCTCTTGAAGTGACACGCGGAAGGTAGCGAGGAGGTTCTGAAAACATTCGGGGAAATATGTTTACAAATACTGATCTTTGTTTGAAAATAGAAAGTGGTAAATTGTTCTTGGTTGTAGATATATAAAGTAGTGAATCCATTGGATCATATAATTTAAATAAGTAGACAATTTATGGGAAAAATCTTTTAATTTAAATTTTCAACTATTAATAAGAGAATATTTTTAAGCGAAATTATTGGTTAAACAAGTAGTCGTATATTAATTTAGCCAACGTTTAGAAATATTTACTTTAATGAGGAAAACCAAAATTATTTATCAATTCGAAATAATATTATTTTTTTTAATAAAATCGGTTGAATTAACTTTCCTTATCAGGTGGAAAGTTTTATGGAAGATTTATGTTTTTGATACTATCTAAAAGTTTGATAAACATTTTGTTTAAACAAGATAACGAGGTTTTGTTTAAATCGAACAATAGGATGATTTGTTTATGCAGGAGATTGTTGGTAGTGTACTAAATCGTATTTAATGAAGAAGGTGATACTTGAGAAATTTTGATGAAAATATGATGGGTGTAATTCACACTCAACGGGTCAAATCAATGAATAATAACTTCAGAGTTGAAATATTGATTAAATGCTGAAATGTTAAACATTACTCAAAACATAGGGAAATGGTTCTCAAACCAAAAATTTTAACGACAATAATTAGAAATTTCTCCTAACGTCTCTGGTAGCTTTCCACTAGGAAGAAGATGAGCACCTCTATGGTCACTCGAGTAGCTGATCTGACTTCAGCTCTAGCTGTCTCCGTGCGATTCTTAAGGAAATCTTTTTAAAGGATGGAAATTAACTCCTTTTGGTACCCTAATTGGTTCGCTAGGCTATCTATTCTTTGTCCTTGCAAGTCATGCATTACTCCCTGCTCAATCCTTTGTCCCTCAAATTCTGAGGTCCTTACATATTGGTGAATGTCATTGGTTGGAAATCCCATAACGCCAGTGGATGTCGTGTTATGTCCTACCCAAGGGTTAGGATGGTACGGGTCGGGCACTAGATATGGGTCTCTTAGTGGGAGTGGTAGCTGATTGTGGGGATGGGGTGTCTGATACGAGTTTCTTGGCGCGGGTGATCTAGGTGTTCAAAGTCTCGGGCCGGTGTTCCTAATCCAGTCTGGCCTTACATCAAACCTTGGCCTAGCAGCTGGGGGTGTTGGTGACCGATACACGGGTGTCCCGATGTCTTCTTCCCAATCAGGCTCTGTTCCAGGACGGTAAACCGGGGAGGAAGGAGAGTAGGAGTCCATGTCTAGCAGAAAACAATAAAAAGGTTGTAAGTGATAATGAAATATTGAGTGTTAGACATGGGAGTTCTCATAAGTTTATAGTTTGACTAGTCATAACACCGAACCTTCACAATAGTATTTTAGAAATACACTTGACCTATAAGTAATGCATCCTTGAGGAGAATTCCCAAGAAAGAGGGGTGGGTCACTAAGACACACTTAAGTACCCTATCTTTCCTTAGCCATAATCCCTCATGGGCCTACACACTCTTCCAGCCATCATGTATTAATAACACTATTGTTGGGATCATGGTCATGATGAGAATTGTTGTGGACTGGGCTTTGAGGCCCAAAAGTGAGGTTTATTTATTTTAGTGGGCTTATTCTTCTTGGAGGGTGAATGGGTTTCTTGTTTATTATTAATGGGCATTAGGCCCAATAGTTTAGATTTAGATCACAAGAGGTGGTGGTATTATGTATGTGAGTTCAAAGATGTATGAATAATTTGGTGTGTATGTGTGTGTTAAGCTTATGATAGCACTTAATGAAACACATAAGTAGCATGTAGATAGCAATGAATATAAGCACCAAAGTTATAGGTAGTATGACACATAGACTATTAAGCATTATATCATGTAGGGTAATTTCATAGGATAACATGTAAAAATATTCACACAAGAAGTACTCATGTAGCATGTAGTAGCATGGCATAGTATGGGTGTCCTACGGTTATAGTCTAGGTCAAGAGTGTCTAATAACCAAATTCCCTATAACTAAGGCTCTGATACCAATCTGTCACACCCCAACCGACGGCGGAATCATCGGGGCGGGACATGTAGACTGTTCATGAGCACAAGGTTGACTAAATTGAAATACATTAATCATTCAAATTCATTTCAAGTATTCAAGACAAAACCAAATCAAACCAAGTACATAAAATGAAATACATAATCCTTTATTTAAAATTATCTAGGTCCAAAACTTATGTGTAGCAAGTCTTGATCAAACTCATATGATAGCACCTGAAACATGAATAAAATAAGGTCAACTAAAAAGTTGGTGAGCATACACAGGTTTGTACATTGATAGCGTATAGATTGTAAACAAATCCTTAAACAACATGATAAAATAAGGCATTTATGGAGAGTAGCCATTGTGTAACCAAAGTACAATCAAACCTTTGTAACTAGCATGCAAAATTGTGTTTTCGGTAACAATCACCCCAATCTGGGTGGGTTTGTCAGACTCAATAGATCTATCATTGTTTACCGTCGGTTTGAATAGTTAATGATTGCACATAAATCGCACACAAAAGTTAGCACAACTAGCACTTAGGCATAAAGCTCAAATTGCACACATGAATGTAAAGAGGATTTGTATTTGTATAGTTTGTGTAAATGAAAGCAATAGTATTGTATAATGTTCATGTTCCACCCCAAAGAGTGTAAAAGAGTAAAAGGGGCTATGTAATACTCAATTGATTCAAAGGTGTAGCTAACACGAGAGACTAGATAGTAACGTGATCCTTGCAATGCACAACGTTAACCTAGAGCGTAATGTATACTGAATTAATAGTGTGCACAATAGTCTATGTCTAAGTCTAGGGTTGAATTGGATGTGTATACAAAGAGTTGGAGTTGTAGGTGTTAATGGTTTGTACTTGAAAGGTGTTGTATAACTAATATGTATGTGCAAAGTTTAATGATAAATATAAACTTAACTTAGTAGGTTAATATAAATAACTTCTATTTATTTTAGAAATAAGAATTTTGATCTTTTTAAATAAAGTTAATCCAATCTTTATAAAATCAATTATTTTTATTTTAAAAAATTAATTTGGAATACTTATTGTTTTTAAACATATAAAATTTAGCATTCTGACAAGATTTTCTCACACACACGACCGTGCCTGGGACAAGGCACGGTCGTGCGAGGACCACGGGCGCGACCGCGCTAGTCAAGGGTGCGACCTTGTTGATCAAACAGAAGACACAACAAGGCTGCTCACTAGGCACGACCGTGCCTGGGCCAGGCACGACCGTGAAAACTAAGATCGACTCACCTAACAAGACAAAGGACAAAGGTAATATCAAGAATGGGAAGAATATCACCAAAGTCAGAATCCTACTTGCAAAGCACAACTTCTATCGGTTGTCGAAACTATAATGGATCTGGGTTTCTAAGGAAACAACTCTAGACAGCCTAGTGGATCCCTAATCACTCTCAGTGTGTCACCAACTAAGGAACCTTAAGATGTACTAACTCACCAGATTGTTGTATCACTTCTCAGGTATTTCCAACTATGATAAAGTACCCTAATAAACAGATTACCTCTCAGTCTCTCCATCCACCAATACACTCGAAGAATGCACGGGGTAATCTCAAGATAACAACTATGACACGTATAGCAACAATCACTAGACACCTAATATCGGCTTCCTCTCAGACAGCTGACACTCGGATTCCTAATAACGAAGACTAAACGACTAATTCTCACCTCTCTGGTATTGAAATAGGATACACATTCAATTCTAATCAGTAATCAAAGAAAACTCCTATGGCTACAATGTCTAGCAAACCACCCTAATCACAAATCCTAAGATCTATGACCAAGATAAGCTAATCAAACTGGTAGACAACCACAATCAACGCAAGGAATTGAAATCAAACACAAGAAGAGATTTAAACATGCAATAACATCACAATAATCAACTCAAGATCGCTTACAAAATCATTAGTCCATTAATTGAAATCAAAAAACCGATAAAAATCGAAACTTTAACAAGTATTCATCATTAACCTAGGCAATATCAAAGTTCTAGCCTAGAATCATGCTTAAACAACCAAAACAGAACTAATAAACAAGATTCATGGTTTCAAACAGCGCAAATCCAAGGTAAAAATCCAATCTTTTAAACCGAATACGTAAAACTACAAACCTGGAATACAAAGATGCAAGCTTTCCTCTTCAATTGGCTTCCCCAGCCTCAAAATCGCCTATAAACCCTTCTCTGGACGGCAAAAGATCGAACTCCCCTCATAATGGCTATCAAAATCTTTTTAATTTAGATTTTTAGGGTTTTGTAGAAATTAGGTCTCTCGCGTACCGTGAAACAATATGGCCAGGTTCCTCGCGTACCGCGAGGAACAAAATAGTCGCGGGCGTATCTTGCTTCCCTCACGTACCGCGAGAGTTTCTTCTGGGCTTCTCGCGTACCACGAGGACATGAAACTTCAACTTTTTTCTTTTGTTCTTCTGGCTTTCATTCTCTTGCTCGGTTTCTTCACGTATTCACTTGTAATCTTCATGAGCACCTGCAAATATACAATAAACTCAAATACAGACTTAAACGAATAAAAACAAACACAAAACTAATCAAAAATGCACAAAACACTAGGAATAAGATGTGTGCTTTGCAATACATCAAACATCCCCACACTTAACCTGTTTTCGTCTTCGAAAAAAACTCCAAATGAAATCATAACTCAGATCTCACTTAACAAACTTCAATTACCAATCAGCAAAATATATTCACGCGTTAAAAAGCAATAATCAGTATTTCTGTCCGATTAAACCCAAGCACCAACTTTCAAGCCCCCATTACGTGTTCTTAATTTTGCATTTATACAGTTATCAATCAACCTATGTGACTCAGACTTAATAGTTACAGCTCTACCTAATCCCGTCTCATGGTTATATCTAGGCACGGGTCAAACCATATAGATTTACCCTACCACGTTAAACTAAAATTTACAGGTTTTTAGAAATCAGATAAAATATGAATGAATGGATGATAATGAGCATTATTAAGCAAATTAAATTTTATGTAGAGGCGTTTCAACCAAGTCACTATCCCGGAAGGTAACACATAAACTAAGTCATAACAATGAAGCACATAAGAATCAACCCAATGGTGTTTCAATCAGGCTGGAACCCGACGTGTGATACGTAGGCGAAACTTAGATTTCAATCAAATAAGCTCAAGAATTATTGAATTATGGAAGCAGGCACCTCCGAAACTCGTATTTATTCTCATAAAAAGAGAGTGGTGTGCCATGAAATTTTCAAAACCTCTAAATTTTAACTTAACATGGTACCTATCAACCTATTTTGACAGTTTCAGTATTACCGTTACTCTAAGATGAATACCCACAAGATATCATGATTTAATTCAATTAATTCCTAAACAACACAAACATGATATTTAAGCTTTACTAGCTAGCTGGGTCTACTAAAACATCACTAATTAGACGCGTTTTCTATTATTTAAATCATTTAAACTCACAAGTCGATCCAGTTGTACTATCATTTTCCATTTATTATGCAATTAATTTCAAGGACATATTTTCAAAATTTTTAATTTTTTTGTATTTTTGAATTTTTATACACAAGACTAACTAACTAAACTAAACACTCACATCCCCACACTTGAAAGACACATTGTCCTCAATGTGAAGCAAGACACGACTAAAAATAAAAATGCAAAAATAAACAAAACAAATAGGAAGCGACTTAGCTGGTAATGTAGCATGAATGGTCCAGCATTACTCTTCCACGTGTGCACCGTATAGCATTTCGGTCGCGGTTGCACAAACGATTGTCGGGGTGCCTTTACAAACTTCATATAAGTGATGATCGACCCCGCCCGAATGGAGATTGAGTACGGGCAGAATGATAAATCCTACAAAATAAACCTCACAACAAACCCGCAGCATTAAACTGACTCAAATTAAAAATAAAGACTCGACTGGCTCAAACTGACTCACTAAGAATTAAAGACTCAAGATAGATAGATGCAGAAAAACATACTCGATGGGTGGCAAACACATAGACATGAATGCCATAGCAAGCTAGGTCATCGGTCACAAACGGTTTCAGGTTTCAGATGGTAGTGGTGGTGGGATGGTATGAATGGTAATGGATGGTAGATGATCCATGGAAGATGAAGAATGGTGGTGTAGTGGATGATGGGTGGTGGTGGATGGTTAGTAGTGGTGAATGACGATGTGCGGTGAGGGATACCATGGAAAACAAGGAAGAAAGGCACTTCCAGGGGTGCCCCGCGTACCGCGAAGAATAGGCGGCCACTTCTCGCGTACCGCGAGGGAGTGGCATTTAAGTCGGCAATGTCTTTTGTCTCTTGCGTACCGCGAGAAACCTCAAACACACCCACATTTACCCCGAAGAATAGGCGGCCACTCCTCGCGTATCGCGAGGGAGTGGCATTTTAGCCGGCAATGTCTTTTCTCTCTCGCGTACCACGAGAAACCTCAACCACACCCACGCGTACCGTGAGAGACCCCATGGTGACAGAAAGTTAAGGGGGTTTTTATACTTAGAAAATTTTTCACCCCTTAACTTCTTCTCACCCAAATTCCAATAGAAACCTATTCCAAGCATAAAAACCAATGTAAAAATACCTGGAACTTCGTTCCTGATGATTTCCTTTGCCAAATCGAACATGAATCCCTGCATAAACTGACATAAACAAAACACATACCGAAAAACACCGAAAAAGACACGGACTCAGACCAAGTAAAGCACACAAACTCTGCATCCCGGGCACTTGCCCGAGACTCAAACAAGCCTATCAAAAGGCTCCTCCTTGATCCTAACCGTTACCGCCTTCATCCTACGAGGCCTACCGATCCTCCAACTCTTCAACATCCTCATACTCCTATCAAACAGTGGACCTATATCACTCAGGTCCTTCCACCACAGCTTATACCTACCCGGTCCGAAGATGATACGCATCAAATATCCTAGCAGCTTCTTACCCCTCAATGCCCCAACACTTGGGGTTTGTATTGCCCTAAACTCACATGGATCTTTCAACACACGGGTTCTCTTACGGGGTGGCCTAGACTTAGGGGTACTGAATTATGCCTCGACTCAGGAATTCTCCCCTCAGAATGAGCAACTATGGTGGGTAAAGGCTCGGGTATGGGTATTTCTAAGGATGTGACTTCTAAGCCTTCACCAGGATCTCTGGGATCCTCTACAACCTCCACCAACTTCCCCACACTTGGGGTTTTACCTATGATTTCTTCGAATTCCGCCATCATCTCCAGCAGATCATCATGCACCTCATCGCCGTAATCGTCCGGCTCATCTAACAATCCTTCTAGCTCTACCACCCACTCAGATGGTTCTTGGTTCACCTACTTCTATCTCTGGATTAGAGTCCCAATGGTTGTCCGTGAAGGCCTCAAGCATGTACATGGAGTGGCTATGCTTGCTAACATCCCTCTCGGACTTAGCAGTAACGAATATGATCATCTCATCCCCCACACGGAGTGTGAGTTTCCCATCAAAGACATCGATCATCGCCTTGGCGGTACGTAGGAATGGGCATCCTAGGATGAGTGGAACTCTATCATCCACTTCCATATCCAGAATGACGAATCCACGGGGAAGACAAACTTACCTACTTTCACTAATAGATTCTCCATAATTCCTCGTGGATACTTGACTGAGCGGTCAGCCATGGAAATGCTCATGCTCATTGGCTGCAGTTCACCTAGGTCCAACTGTTTATAGATAGAATATGGCATCAGATTGATGCTAGCACCTAGGTCGGCCAACGCGTGGTGCGAGGGCAAACTGCATAGGAGACACGAGATCGTTAAATGACTCGAATCTCCTAATTTCTCTGGCAGCTTGTTCTGCACCACAGCAGAACATTGCTCACTAAGTGAGACTTCAGAGATCCATCCTAGTTTCTTCTTTTTGGAAAGAAGATCTTCGTGAAATTTGCCATACTTCGGCATGTGCTGGAGGACCTCTATAAATGGAAGATTGACCTTGAGTTGTTTAAACATATCAAGCAAAGTACTGTATTCCCTAGCATTCTTATAAGGCAGTAAGCGCGCTGGATAGGGAACACGACTCAGGTCAATATCGGGGGACTTCATCTCCACCCCCTTCTTCTTCTCCAATGCCCTCTCGGCAGGCTTCTCCTCTACTATCTCCTCGTCCACCGGCTCTTCTAGTGTCTCCTCCATCTCCTGCTCTTCACTCATCTTAGCACCGATCACAGCAAATCGAGCTCTCCAATCTACCTTTATCACTTCCTCTACCGAAGGTATGCCATACTCAATGGAGTGGGAGTCATCCTCTATAATCTCTTTCTTCTCCACACTCCTAACTGACACGGCCATCACTTAAGCATTTGGGCCCGAATATGGACCTCCTTGTTTACCCTTCAGGCTCTGAGCGATGTCTCCTACCGTGCGATACAAATCCTGGAATGACGACTACTGATTCTTCAATAGAGTGTCGTGGCAATGCAGTCTTTGCCTCGTGTCCTTGTCTTGCTAAACTAAGTTGGCAAGCAGTTGTGTCTGATTCTCAAGCATCTCTTCGGTCTTTCTTGTATTGACACTGCTTCCCGAGCTCGCTCCAGCCTCTCCTTCTCCATACTGCTGCTGGCGACCATTAAACCCAGGCGGGTTATTTCCAGATCTCCATTCCGAGCCATCAGTATTGTTGTTATCACACCCTCGGTTCTGGTACTGGTTTCCAGCATAGCTCACATACTCCTGATTATTTACGGGGCAATCTCGGGTGTAGTGGCCTCCCCTGCACACTTGACACCGCTGAGCACTGAGCCTCAACTCCTTAATCTCGTTAGCCATTGAGGCGAGTGCATCAGCCACGATAGTCTCAGGAGTGACCTGATGCACACCTCTAGGAGAAGAGGCGGGTGCTCTAGCAATAGGAATCGAATTCTTAACAGAATGTGGATGCTGCTGTTGGGCTTGGGCGAAGGTCTCGAACGTTTCCTCGCACTCGTCAGGCTCGAGTCTCTCCATGATATGACCTCCCGCAGCTGTGTTGAACATTTGCTGCTTCTCGAAGTTGAGGCCATTATAAAACTTCTCCACTGGTGCCCAGTCGAAAAGACCGTGCTGGGGACATCGGCTCAACAGCGCGTTGAACTGCTCCCAGGCCATGTGATAGGGCTCGTCGGGGTCCATCCGGAACGAATGGATCTGATCCCTAAGACGAGCGGCCCTGGAAGGTGGATAGTACTTCTTGAAGAACTTGGCTTCGAGATCCTCTCATGTGGTTATAGAATTATCTTGGAGAGTGTTGAGCCAAGTAGATGCACGCCTAGAGAGGGAGAATGGGAAGAGACGCAAGTAGATGGCGTCCTTAGACACACCCGTGATATTGAATGTATCACATATCCGCGCGAAGCGGGACAAATTTCCGGTTGCATCCTAATCCTCGAGGCCATGGAATTGGGTGGCATGAGTGATCGTACTCATGACATATGATGGTATATGTCAAGAATTGGTGTTCGGTATAGTGGGGCATGTGCTCGAAGATCTCGCACCCGTGACCCCATCACTGGCCCTCTGGTGTACTGTACGCATCGCTGGTGGGTCAGCATCCCCCATTTGTGGGAAGGGGATTGGGCTAGTAGGACGTACATGGGTGTTGCACAATGATTTCAAACGCTACCGGAAGTCACGGGTGCGCTCGTGTAGCGCTTGCTCGGTCTCTAGGAATGCTGAATAAGGTGGTGATCCCTGCGAGCGAGTATGGTGCATAAAGAGAAGGCTCTAGAAGGAAACAGAACAAAGACTCAAAGACGCACAGAAATACTCGATTCTAAATTAGACACTCAGATAAGACTCACTAGTAGCACACAAGACAAGTAGCACACAAGACTCAACAGAAAACAAAACAAACCAAAAATCACTAAAAGAACTAGTCAAAGCTAATATTGCTATTGCCAAGCATCCCTGGTAACGGCGCCAAAAACTTGATGTCATCCAGACGGTCTATAAAAACTAACAAATAAACCTAACCTAGACTCCTAAGTAATAAAAGGAGTACCTTCAACTAAACCGCATGACAGGCAAGTGTACCTATCGAGTGTAGCACAACTTAATGGTAAACCGAGTTATCGAACCCTAGAGACACTATGATAATAATACTAAACTCTGACATGGACTAAAGATTGATTTGTTTTGGGGGGGCTTTACTACACTACTATTAAACTAATGAATGCAGAAAACTAAGATCGACTCAACTAACCAGACAAAGGACAAAGGTAATATCAAGAATGGGAAGAATATCACCTAGGTCGGAATCCTACTTGCAAAGCACAATTTCTATCGGTTATGGAAACTATAATGGATCTGGGTTCCTAAGGAAACAACTCTAGATAACCTACTGGATCCCTAATCACTCTTAGGGTTTCACCAACTAAGGAACATAAAGATGTACTAACTCACCAGATTGTTGGATCACTTCTCAGGTATTTCCAACTATGATAAAGTACCCTAATAGACAGATTACCTCTCAGTCTCTCCATCAACCAATACACTCAAAGAATGCACGGGGTAATCTCAACATAACAACTATGACACGAATAGCAAAAATCACTAGACACCTAATATCGGCTTCCTCTCAGACAACTGACACTCAGATTCCTAAAGACGAAGACTAAACGACTAATTCTCACCTCTCGGGTATTGAACTAGGATACACATTCAATTCTAATCAGTAATCAAAGACAACTCCTATGGCTACTACGTCTAGCAAACCACCCTAATCACAAATCCTAAGATCTATGACCAAGATACTCTAATCAAACTGGCACACAACCACAATCCACGCAATGAATTGAAATCAAACACAAGATCAGATCAAAACATGCAATAACATCACAATAATCAACTCAAGATCGCTTGCAAAATCATTAGTCCATTATTTGAAATCCAAAAACCGATAAAAATAAAAACTTTAACAAGTATTCATCATTAACCTGGGCAATATCAAATTTCTAGCCTAGAATCATGCTTAAACAACCAAAACTGAAGTAATAAACAAGATTCATAGTTTCAAACATCGCAAATCAAAGGTAAAAATCCAATCTTGTAAACCGATTACGTAAAAATACAAACTCGTAATACAAAGATGCAAGCTTTCCTCTTCAATTAGCTTCCCCAGCCTCAAAATCGCCTCTAAACCCCTCTCTGGATGGCAAAAGATCAAACTCCCCTCATAATGGCTATCAAAATCTAGTTAATTTCTATTTTTAGGGTTTTGCGAAAATTAGGTCTCTCGCGTACCGCGAAACAATATGGCCAGGTTCCTCGCTTACCGCGAGGAACAAAATAGTCGCGGGCGTATCTGGCTTCCTTTTGTACCGCGAGAGTTTCTTCTGGGCTTCTCGCGTACCGCGAGGACATGAAACTTCAACTTTTTTCTTTTGTTCTTCCACTTTCATTCTCTTGCTTGGTTTCTTCATGTATTCACTTATAATCTTCACGAGCACCTTCAAATATACAATAGACACAAATACATACTTAAACGAATAAAAAAAACACAAAACTAATCAAAAACGCACAAAACACTAGGAATAAAGATGTGTGCTTTGCACTACATCAACCACAAATAACAAAATCCCAAGAAAGGAACAAGGTAATTCAGGAAGAGGTGTACAAGGGATTACACGCCATAACGGCCAACAAGTAGGACACTTCATAAGAATTTACCCATGTATCAAATGTCATAATTCTAACGAATTAGGGCATTTTAAAAATAATTGTCTAAAAACACCTCAAGCAAAGATAGGTGGTGGATCCAAAGAACACATATTCATCCTAGGAGGAAGAAGAGAAGGAGAAGAATAGGTATGTCTCTCATGAAATAAATTATTAGCTCTAAGTATGATCATCCTAAATTTGGAGGACGAAATTTCCTAAAGGAAGGGAGATTTGTAACACCTCGAATTTTCCCATAGAAATTAAGGACTAAAAATGTAGGAAATTAAACTCTAAGGGTTAAGTGGCAATTATTTCAAAGTTGGAGGATTACAAATATAAAAATTTTGAAAAGTGGCTGGTAGCGGACCGCTACCAAGGTCTTGACGGTCCGCAACGTGGAGAGAAAGGCAATCATGATGGAATTCAACGTCATCAGACGCGTGTCTGATAACTCAGCCCTATGGCGGACCGCTAAGCCTTTGGCTAACTATCCGCTAGCCGCAATTTGGAACCAGACTACGAGGAGAGGACGCGTGTCCAATGACTCGCTGAAACCAGTTGGGTGGCGGACTGCCACCACCCTGGGTAACGGTCCGCTACGGGTCGGAGGTTGCCCTATAAATAGAATTCGATGGCCAGAACTGTGGAGACACAATTCACACATAAAAACACTTTCCTACACACACACATAGCCTAGGGATTCGTGCCAAGGTTTCGATACGTGTTTAGAAGTCCAAATTCGGAAGATAGTACTGAGGTAAGGTTCTAGCAACTTCGTTACTTATTATTAAGTGTGGATTATATATTATTAAGTTTATGATAGATTTTAATTAAGAAATATTAGCAGTTAAATATACGTTGAGGTGTTGTCCGAGGTATTTGAGATATTATCAATACAATAAGCTGAATTACTGCCCAAGTGAGTTCCTCTGAACTTAATGTGTATTGTTACACAGTTGTTATTTGAAATAGTCACCATATTCCATGTATATATAATGCGTAATAAGTACTTTATACGTTCTGTTGTGGGATGGAACCTATGGGTGAATTATCTCATCTTATGGGTAGGAAGAACCAATAGGGTGGGATAGTTTATTCAGATTATACTGCTGTGGGAGGACTAGTTGTAGAAAGGTTGCCAATTATATATATACCAAAAAGCTCACATGCAATGTGGCATGGGGTAGGATGTGGGAATGCTGATTGTCACACCCCAACCGACGGCGGAAACGTCGGGGCGGGACATGTAGACTTTTCATGAGCACAAGGTTCACTAGATTCCAATATTTAATCATCAATTTCATTTCCAATCATTCAAACATAAATAGCAAAATTCAACAAGTACATAAATAAAAATACAAATTGTTCTTTGAATTTAAATTAACTAGGTCCAACTTAAGTGTAGCATGTCTTGCTCAAATTCACACATTAGAACCTGAAACATGAATAAAATAGGGTCAACTAAAAAGTTGGTTAGCATACATAGGTTTGTACATAGATAGTGTATAAATATGAATAAGAAAATCCTTACATGTCATGATAAATAAGGCATTTATGGGGAGCAGCTATTGTGTAACTAAAGTACAATCAAACCTTTGTAACTAGCATGCAAATTGTGTTGTCGGTAACAATCACCCCAATCTGGGTAGGTTTGTCAGACTCAATAGATCTATCATTGTTAACCGTCGGCTTAATTAGTTAATGATTGCACAAAATTTGCACACAAAAGTTAACACACCTAGCACTCAAACATAAAGCTCAAATTTGTACACATGAATGTAAATAGGATTTGTGTTTGTGTAGTTTGTGTAAAAGTAAACTATTGTTTGTATAAAATTCATGAATCACCCCAAAAGTGTAAAAGAGAAAATGGGCTATGTAATACTCACTTGGATCAAGGGTGTAGCTAGAACGCAAGACTAGGTAGCAAAACGATTCTTGTAATGCACCACGTTAACCTAGTGTGTAATGCATATTGAGTTAATAGCGTGTACGAAAGTCTATGTCTAAGTCTAGGGTTCAACGGGTTTTACTGTATGTGGATTTGTACAAAAAGTTTGTGGGTAAAGGCATGTTATGCTTGTATAAGGATTTAAGGTATGTATGAACTTAATAGTCATTGAGGTAGGGTTGGATTTAAATAAATTAAATTATTTTATTTATTTAGTTGTGAAAAATATGCTAACATATATATAGAGCGTAAATATATATACATATGTTTAGAAAAGAATTTCTACTTATGTAAATAGTGTTTAATTTAAATAAATAAAATAACTAATTTCATTTACTTAAATAAACTAAATAAATAATTTTTATTTATTTATTTGTGAAAAATATTTTAAAATATATATGTTTAGAAAAAGAATTTCTACCTATACGAAGTGTTTAATTTAAATAAATAAAATAAATAATTTCATTTATTTAAATAAACTAAATAAATAATTTTTATTTATTTATTTGTGAAAAATATTTTAAAATATATATGTTTAGAAAAAGAATTTCTACTTATACGAATAGTGTTTAATTTAAATAAATAATTTCATCTATTTAAATAAATTAAATAAATAAATAATTTTTATTTATTTATTTGTGAAAAATATGTTAAAATATATGGATTGTAAATATATGTTTATGAAAAGAATTTCTACTTATGCGAATAGTGTTTAATCTAAATAAATAAAATAAATAAATAATTTTATTTATTTAAATAAATTAAATGAA
Organism: Smallanthus sonchifolius; assembly: GCA_023525975.1. Classification (NCBI taxonomy): domain Eukaryota; kingdom Viridiplantae; phylum Streptophyta; class Magnoliopsida; order Asterales; family Asteraceae; genus Smallanthus; species Smallanthus sonchifolius. The sequence continues at coordinate 28,864,513 of CM042031.1, forward strand.
TAAATTTTTAAATATAAATTAAATAAATAATTTCTACTTTATTTATTTATCTATTTATAAAGATATGTAAATGGTGTTAATATATGAAATTAATAGTAATTATATAATTTTAGTGTAGATTAAAATAAATAAATTTATTTGTCTATTTATCATTTTAAAATAAGAGTTTGATTGTTCTAAATAAGGTTAAAATTTTATAACTTTATAAATTTGATTTTTAGAATGGGAGATATTTTATAAAGTAAATACCTTATTTGATAGTTAATTTCCTTTAATTATTTAAAAATCTAAATTCTTGTTTTAACTAATTAATATATAAATTTAACACTAAAATTCATAACAAAAATGAATTTATGTTGGAAATTGGAAATTTTGGTTTTATTCTGCTCAACATGTTGCAAGATTTATAAAAATAATTTTTATATAAATTTTGGGGTTGTAAATCGTTTTTAAAAAAAATATATTCTGACCACCCGGTTCGAACCCGGGTGGTTTGTGCAGGAGTCAAAGGTTTCACCACTGGACCAAGGGGGCAATTACTTATACAGAATCGAACTGGAATTGTGTTAACCTGTTGTAGGGTGGGAGCCGGATTTGGGTTTGAGGCTTTCACAAAAAAGGTCCGGTGTTTGTGGGTTTCGAACCCACGCCACCTGGTTCGGTGGCGCAGTGACTTGCCGGCCGAACCAGGTGGTTTCACTGACTTATTATTGAATCTAATTACTTAAAACACGATATAAAAACAAACCAAATTCAAATCCCATCCAATCCGCCATGAACCCTAGCCCCAATCGGTCGTGATTAGCTTTGAAAACACGAATTGGTATAGGGCTTTTGATAAGGGTTCAAGGACGAATCGAACGAGTGTATTCTTACCTGATTTAGTTTGGGCATGAATGCGGGCGGCTACAGGATTTCTTCGATTGTTCTTCATGATCGACAGGGTTCCAGAGAGGAAATGAGAGGCGATTATCGGTTCAGAAAGGTTGTAAGGGACTAGGCGAAAGTGTGTGTGTCATTGAATTGAATTGATTTCATCTAAATTACACGATTTCATTTCGATTTGATCGTAACAGTCGTGGGGCTGATTATGCGTTAATTCGATTAATTCCGGATGAATCTAGTCATGTTAAGGTGTTGAATACATGAGGGACTGGTCTGCGCGTGATTTGCGGGATCCATTACGCGTCAATTACACAAACCGGTCGGATATTGATACGGGTTTGACTATGAGAAGTCAAATTCTTTTGAATTTGAATTGACCGCGTAATCGGTCGAATTGGTTTGATGTTTGGGCCGGGACTTGGTCGATTCTTGTTTGGGTGAACATGTGGAGTCCAATTCAACAGGAAATCATCGAGTAGCAGCCTTGGATTAACAAGATTTGAGCTGTTTGACTTTTGAAAGTCAATTGAGTCAAAAAAAAGTCAAAATTGAGAGTAGGTTTCCAATTTAGGGTTCAAAATGGTTTAAGTTTCAAACAACCATGCAATTCCTAATAAATGTATCTATATGTGTATGTATTTGATTGGAATTTGTATAAATATATACATATACAGGATTTTAATAACGTAAAACCGTGAAAAGGTTTGTGGATTTGTATTGGAGTCAAATGTTTAATTGTTGGTATGAATGAAATAATCCCGGTGCACTAGATTTTGAAATTTAAATGAGTTACATCGAATTATAAATAAGGATAGTAAAATCAGAAATGTTACAGTATCCCCATGTTGAGGGAATTTCGTCCCGAAATTTAGCTAGTTGAGGCGACTGAATCAGCAAAGAGGTGAGGGTGCTTGAGCTTCATTTGGTCCTCACGTTCCCAAGTAAATTCAGGTCCACGCTTGGATTCCCATCGTACTTTGACAATAGGGATACGGCTTCGCTTGAGTTGCTTGACCTCGCGACCCATGATCTCCACTGGTCTCTCCACGAAGTGCATCGTTTCGTCAATGCGCACATCGTCAAGAGGTATATGGAGATTCTCATCAGCAAGGCATTTCTTTAGGTTGGACACATGAAATGTAGGATGCACATTGCCGAGTGATGGAGGTAACTCGAGTTTGTAAGCCACTTTCCCAATCCTTTCAAGGATCTTGAATGGACCCACATAGCGAGGTGTTAATTTGCCTTTCTTTCCAAAACGGATCACACCCTTCCATGGAGACACCTTTAGAAGAACAAGGTCACCGATTTGGAATTCCAAAGGTTTCCGTCATTTATCGGCATAACTCTTTTGCCGACTCCTCGCTACTCGAATGTTGTCACGGATTTGAATAATCTTATCGGATGTTTCTTGGATTAGCTCGGGACCGGTGATTTGTGCTTCACCAATCTCATTCCAACAGATAGGAGAACGACACTTACGGCCATAGAGAGCTTCAAATGGGGCCATATTGATGCTTGTGTGGTAGCTATTGTTGTAAGAGAATTCAATTAGGGGTAGATGTGAATCCCAATTTCCACCAAAATCAATTACACAAGCTCTAAGCATGTCCTCAAGAGTTTGGATTGTACGCTCGGTCTGACCATCAGTTTGGGGGTGGTAAGCCATGCTTAAATCCAATCGTGTACCAAGGGCAGTTTGGAGAGATTGCCAGAACCGGGAGGTGAATCGAGCATCTCTATCAGAGATTATGTTTAATGGAACACCGTGACGGCTCACGATTTCATCAACATAAATTTGGGCCAGTTTCCTAACCCAATAGTCTTCACGGATGGGTAAGAAATGAGCAGATTTGGTGAGGCGGTCAATGATCACTCAGATGCTATCATAACCACTTGAGGTGCGAGGGAGTTTGGTAATGAAATCCATAGCTAAGTTCTCCCATTTCCACAGGGGAATTTCCGGCTGTTCAAGTAACCCGGAAGGACGTTGGTGTTCGGCTTTGACTTTGGAGCAAGTTAGACATTTGGCAACATAGAGAGCAATGTCTTTCTTCATACCGGGCCACCAATATTGTTGGGGAAGGTCTTGGTACATTTTATCCGCACCAATATGGATAGAATAACGAGTCTTGTGGGCCTCGTTCATGAGAAATATACGGAGATCATCGCGATCAGGGACCTAAATACAGTTCAAGTAATACAGTAAGCCATTGGGTCTTGATTCAAGCAGAAGTTCAACACCACACGACATTTCCTCGTACATGTTACCCTCGGTGACTGAGACGTGTTGAGCTTCTAAGATACGATTTTGAATGTCGGTTCGAATTCGGACACATTGAAGCATGACATGGTCCTTTCGACTCAAAGCGTCGGCTACAACATTCGCCTTTCCAGGATGGTAACGAATCTCGCAGTCATAGTCGGTAAGGAGTTCAACCCAACTTCGTTGCCTCATATTGAGTTCTTTTTGGTTGAAGATGTGTTGGAGACTTTTGTGGTCGGTGAACACCACACATTTAGTGCCATAGAGGTAATGTCTCCAAATCTTCAATGCGAATACAACCGCACCCAATTCAAGATCGTGTGTTGTATAATTCTTCTCGTGGATCTTAAGTTGCCTTGTTGCATAAGCGATTACCTTACCTCGTTGCATGAGGACACAACCGAGACCTTGGTAGGAAGCATCACAGTAGACAACTAGATCATCATTCCCGTCGGGGAGAGTTAAAATAGGAGCATCGCACAACTTTTGCTTGAGGGTTTCGAAGGCTTCTTCTTGCTTTGGTCCCCATTCATAAGGTTTACCCTTGTGGGTCAAAGCGGTGAGTGGAACAGCAATCTTAGAGACATTTGAAATGAAACGACGATAATATCCCGCAAGACCAAGAAATGAACGAACTTCGGTGGGAGTTTTAGGGGCATTCCAATTCTTAACAACTTCGATCTTAGCAGGATCAACATGAATTCCTTTTTCGTTGACAATATGACCTAGGAATTGAACCTCCTTTAGCCAATATTCACATTTGGAGAACTTGGCATATAGTTTCTCTTTCCTCAAGAGGTCCAAAACCAACCTAAGGTGTTGCTCATGATCGGATTTAGTCTTGGAGTAGATTAAGATATCATCAATGAAGACGATCACGAATTTGTCAAGGTATGGTTTGCACACACGATTCATGAGGTCCATGAAAACCGCGGGTGCATTGGTTAGCCCATAAGGCATGACCTTGAACTCGTAGTGACCATACCTTGTTCGGAAGGCAGTCTTTGGAATATCTTCCTCTTGTACACGGAGTTGGTGATAACCAGATCGAAGATCGATCTTCGAGAAACAGGTAGAGCCTTGAAGTTGATCAAAGAGATCATCAATTCTAGGCAATGGATAACGGTTCTTGATGGTAAGCTTGTTGAGTTTGCGGTAGTCAATACACATGCGGAATGATCCATCCTTCTTTTTGACGAATAAGACGGGTGCACCCCACGGTGAATGACTTGGACGGATGAAGCCCTTGTCGGAGAGCTCTTGGAGTTGACTTGCAAGTTCTTGCATTTCAGAAGGTGCAAGACGGTAAGGAGCTCTAGCCACGGGGTTTGCTCCGGGTATAAGGTCAATGCGAAATTCCACTTGTCGAACGGGTGGAAGACCGGATAGATCTTCGGGAAATACTTCGGGAAAATCCCGAATGATGGGAATGTCTTGGATATTCTTCTCTTTGACAACTTTTCGGACAATATGAGCTAAGAAGGCCACGTACTTCTTTCGTAAGTACTTTTGAGTAGTAGTGCATGACATCAATCTGAGTCCTTTGCAGGGTTTTTCACCAAAGACTCTCAACGTTTCCCCTGACGGAAGGGGTATTCGGATGCACTTCTCAAAACAGATTACTTCGGCATGGTGACTTGACAACCAATCCATGCCTATGATGATATCAAAGCTTCCTAACGGCATTGGCACGAGGTTGATTGGAAATGTATGATCATTGAGTTCTAGAGAACAGTCGTGGATAATGGAGTCTATTATAATGGAGTCACCATTTGCTACTTCAATAGCGAAGGTTTTCTCTAATTTGGACCGTGTTTTTGCAAGAGAGGGTTTAAAATTAAGTGACACAAAACTTTTATCTGCACCGGTATCGAATAAAATGGAGGCATACTGACTATTAACAAGGAACGTACCGTTGACCACATCATTGTTGGCTTGAGCTTCATTGGCATTGATGTTGAAAGTACGCCCACGAGCTCCGCCTTGTCTAGCATTGATAAACTTCGGGCACTGGTCACGGAAGTGGTTTGGGTTGCCACATTCATAACAAGCACGCCCATTTGCTATGGCGGGAACACCTTCATTAGTCACTTGTTGATTGGTTCGGGTTGGTGGGTTGGCTTGGCCTGCAAGTGCCTTGGCTCTACAAACATTAACCATATGGCCATACTTTCCACAGTGAGTGCAAAGGCGACAGGGAATGGTTTGGGGATGGTGATAATTGCATGTGGCACAGAGCGGGTAGGTCCCCACATATAGCTTCTTGACTGGTGCTTGAGCCATGGGAGCAACTTGGTTAACAGGCATAGCAGGAGTGACCACAGCAAAATTTCTCGCCTTTCTTTTTCTATTATTGTGGTAGGGTTCAGTTTTGGCTTCTTTGATGTGTACGAGAGGGGTTGTAGTGCCGGGAGCCTTCTTGGTGCCTTTTCTAGTCAAGGTACCTGCCTTCACATGGTTGTCAGTCAAAGTAGCAGATAATCGGATAGCATCTTCGAGTGTGGCGGGATTTCTGCCTAAGACCGTATCCTGAATCTGCCTAGGTAGTCCATCGATGTACTTTTCAATGCAAAGGGATAAGGGTGTGACCATGTGGGGCACAAGGAGACTCAGTTCATGAAATCGGGTTGTATAAGCCAGACTTTCACCACTGTCTTGGGTAAGATCCCAAAATTCAGCTTCCAGCTTCCTTACTTCATTCCGAGGAAAGAACTCTCCGGTCATTAGTCTCTTAACCTCGTCCCATGGTAAGGCCATGGTTGCCTCTACACCTCTGGTTCTCTTTTCCCCATTCCACCACGTGAGTGCCCGTTTTTGGAAGACACTTGTGGCATGACGGACACGAAGGTCATCGGGGCAGTCACTATTGAGGAAGGTGCCCTCAATACTTTCAAACCATTGAAGGAGTCCCGTAGCTCCTTCGGTACCATAGAACTTGAGAGGGTTACATGAATTGAAGTGCTTGAAGGTACATTGCGGTGGGTTAGCACCACCACCACCATTAGTTCCATGGTTACCGTTTGTGGCACCATTAACTTGAGTGAGTTGAGTTACAAGTTGTGCAAGGATAGCAGCAATATCAGTGTTGTTGTTGGCCACGGTAGCACGACGGGGAGGCATTCTACAGATTTGCACAACACAAGAAGAGATGTAAGAACTTATGAAGGTTGATTGAATTTAAAAGATAAGATAAAAAATAAAATAGTAAGTCACCCTTCCAGATTACACGTGTCCTCAAATAATTAACAAAGTTTAAAAGCCTTAACGAGGAAATAAAGAAATTTTTATAGATTTAACTCCATGAAGTTTCCACACGCTATGATGATAATGATAAAGAAGTAGGCAAGAAGGTTATGAGGCTTAGGGTAAGGGTAGGGATATTGTTTTATTTAATTTATTATTTAGGTATAGTCTAGTAAGTCATGAACTCTAACAAATAAGGCACCATAATAAAATAAATATTAATATAATAAGCATGTGGCACATAACACATAATCATGAAGCATGGTATAAGTGGGTGTCCTAAAGTTATAGTTTAGGTCAAGGGTGTCTAATAACCTAGTTCCCTATAACCAAGGCTCTGATACCAATCTGTCACACCCCAACCGACGGCGGAAACGTCGGGGCGGGACATGTAGACTGTTCATGAGCACAATGTTCACTAGATTCCAATATTTAATCATCAATTTCATTTCCAATCATTCAAACACAAATAGCAAAATTCAACAAGTACATAAATAAAAATACAAATTGTTCTTTGAATTTAAATTAACTAGGTCCAACTTAAGTGTAGCATGTCTTGCTCAAATTCACACGTTAGCACCTGAAACATGAATAAAATAGGGTCAACTAAAAAGTTGGTGAGCATACATAGGTTTGTACATAGATAGTGTATAAATATGAATAAGCAAGTCCTTACATGTCATGATAAATAAGACATTTATGGGGAGCAGCTATTGTGTAACTAAAGTACAATCAAACCTTTGTAACTAGCATGCAAATTGTGTTGTTGGTAACAATCACCCCAATCTGGGTGGGTTTGTCAGACTCAATAGATCTATCATTGTTAACCGTCAGCTTAATTAGTTAATGATTGCACAAAATTTGCACACAAAAGTTAACACACCTAGCACTCAAACATAAAGCTCAAATTTGTACACATGAATGTAAATAGGATTTGTGTTTGTGTAATTTGTGTAAAATAAACTATTGTTTGTATAAAATTCATGAATCACCCCAAAAGTGTAAAAGAGAAAAGGGGCTATGTAATACTCACTTGGATCAAGGGTGTAGCTAGGATGCAAGACTAGGTAGCAAAACGATTCTTGTAATGCACCACGTTAACCTAGTGTGTAATGCATATTGAGTTAATAGCGTGTACGAAAGTCTATGTCTAAGTCTAGGGTTCAACGGGTTTTACTTAATGTGGATTTGTACAAAAAGTTTGTGTTATTCCCTGTAAAGGCATGTTATACTTGTATAAGGATTTAAGGTATGTATGAACTTAATAGTCATTGAGGTAGGGTTGGATTTAAATAAATTAAATAATTTTATTTATTTAATTGTGAAAAATATGCTAACATATATATAGAGCGTAAATATATATATATGTTTAGAAAAGAATTTCTACTAATGTGAATAGTGTTTAATTTAAATAAATAAATCAAATAATTTTATTTATTTAAATAAACTTAATAAATAATTTTTATTTATTTATTTGTGAAAAATATTTTAAAATATATATGTTTAGAAAAATAATTTCTACTTATACGAATAGTGTTTAATTTAAATAAATAAAATAAATCATTTCATTTATTTAAATAAACTAAATAAATAATTTTTATTTATTTATTTATGAAAAATATTTTAAAATATATATGTTTAGAAAAAGAATTTCTACTTATACGAATAGTGTTTAATTTAAATAAATAAAATAAATAAATAATTTCATCTATTTAAATAAATTAAATAAATAAATACTTTTTATTTATTTATTTGTGAAAAATATGTTAAAGTATATGGATTGTAAATATATGTTTAGGAAAAGATATTCTACTTATGCGAATAGTGTTTAATCTAAATAAATAAAATAAATAATTAATTTCATTTATTTAAATAAATTAAATGAATAAATTTTTAAAAATAAATTAAATAAATAATTTCTACTTTATTTATTTATCTATTTATAAATATATGTAAATTGTGTTAATATATGAAATTAATAGTAATTATATATTTTTAGTGTAGATTAAAATAAATAAATTTATTTGTCTATTTATCATTTTAAAATAAGAATTTGATTGTTCTAAATAAGGTTAAAATTTTATAACTTTATAAATTTGGTTTTTAGATGGGAGATATTTTATAAAGTAAATACCTTATTTGATAGTTAATATCCTTTAATTATTTAAAAATCTAAATTCTTGTTTTAACTAATTAATATATAAATTTAACACTAAAATTCATAATAAAAATGAATTTATGTTGGAAATTGAAAATTTTGGTTTTATTCTGCTCAACATGTTGCAAGATTTATAAAAATAATTTTTATATAAATTTTGGGGTTGTAAAATGTTTAAAAAAATATATATATTCTGACCACCTGGTTCGAACCCGGGTGGTTTGTGCGGGAGTCAAAGGTTTCACCACTGGACCAAGGGGGCAATTACTTATACCGAATCGAACTAGAATTGTGTTAACCTGTTGTAGGGTGGGAGCCGTATTTGGGTTTGAGGCTTTCGCCAAAAAGGTCCGGTGTTTGTGGGTTTCGAACCCACGCCACCTGGTTCGGCGGTGCAGTGACTTGCTGGCCGGACCAGGTGGTTTCGCTGACTTATTATTGAATCTAATTACTTAAAACACGATATAAAAACAAACCAAATTCAAATCCCATCCGATCCGCCATGAACCCTAGCCCCAATCGGTCGTGATTAGCTTTGATAACACGAATTGGTATAGGGCTTTTGATAAGGGTTCAAAGACAAAGCGAACGAGTGTATTCTTACCTGATTTAGTTTGGGCATGAATGCGGGCGGCTACAGGATATCTCCGATTGTTCTTCGTGATCGACAGGATTCCAGAGAGGAAATGAGAGGCGATTATCGGTTCAGAAAGGTTGTAAGGGACTAGGCGAAAGTGTGTGTGTCGTTGAATTGAATTGGTTTCATCTAAATTACACTATTTGATTTCGATTTGACCGTAACAGTCGTGGGGCTGATTACGCGTTAATTCGATTAATTCCGGATGAATCTAGTCATGTTAAGGTGTTGAATACATGAGGGACTGGTCTGCGCGTGATTTGCGGGATCCATTACGCGTCAATTACAACAACCGATCGGATATTGATACGGGTTTGACTATGAGAAGTCAAATTCTTTTAAATTTGAATTGACCGCGTAATCGGTCGAATTGGTTTGATGTTTGGGCCGGGACTTGGTCGATTCTTGTTTGGGTGAACATGTGGAGTCCAATTCAACCGGAAATCATCGAGTAGCATCCTTGGATTAACAAGATTTGGGCTGTTTGACTTTTGAAAGTCAATTGAGTAAAAAAAAGTCAAAATTGAGAGTAGGTTTCCAATTTAGTGTTCAAAATGGTTTAAGTTTCAAACAACCATGCAATTCCTAGTAAATGTATCTATGTGTGTATGTATTTGATTGGAATTTGTATAAATATATACATATACAGGATTTTAATAACGTAAAACCGTGAAAAGGTTTGTGGATTTGTATTGGAGTCAAATGTTTAATTGTTGGTATGAATGAAATAATCCCGGTGCACTAGATTTTGAAATTTAAATGAGTTACATCGAATTATAAATAAGGATAGTAAAATCATAAATGTTACACTGATGATTAAATAACAACCATTTTGTCGTAAAGGGTCATGAACCTTAGTTACTTTTAAAGATGTTGCAGGTGGATCTATTAGGGGCATTCCAGGTTGCTAATAGATATGGATAGTCATCTGGTTGATCCAGGAATTGTGAGAGTGGATGGAGGCATGCTTGGTAGAGCTGTAAGCCCTGTGGATGTGTTGAGTTCCTTGACAGGAACTAATGCTTGTTAATTTGGTTAGTTTGTAATAGAAGTTTGATCCCTATGTAAAACACTTTTAATTATTAATAAATGAGGTTGATTACTTAGCTTCCGCTATCTGTACTTGGTATCAACTTCACAGTAACTACAAGGCGGTCTTCTAGCTGGTATGTAGTTATCTAACGAATGGAATGTTCTGTCTAGGAAAGGATGGTGTATAAATCTCTTTTAGACCTGTCGTTCTTTCCTGGGAACATATCTGTTGGAGGTACTACTCTAGTTAGACAACTGTCCTGTGTTACGGGTGTGACACATGTGGTGACAATGAAACAGTTAATTCTTTCTTCCAACTCTTTACTAACTCTAGCCATTTCTCTTTGGTCATGCCTGTATCCCTATACATCATAGGCTCTTCAGTTATCTTAGTCTGAGCAGTGTCAGAACTAGAATCAGGCTTTGTGACATCTTTAGTAGAGTCCATAGAGTCAGTCTTTCCATCAGAAGTGACTTCAGGAATAATATCATCTTGGATGAAATCAAAAGGCACATTAAGACCATCACATCCTTCATACGTCAACCTTGTTGTATCTTTAGTAATCTCCAATTCTACTATATCTCCTTCATCTATCTCTGAGTTATTCATTTCATCTTCTAAATCATCAAACAACTCATCTAGACCATCTAAACAGTCTCCCCTAGAAACTGAGATATCGGAGCAACGTTAGAGTATTGACGATCACCCTTGTTCCTACTGGGATCATTATCTTTATCGTCATTTCTTTGAACTGTCTCTGTATGACAAGCATCTTTAACCACTACAGGCATCTCCCCCTGAGCGTCTATTAACTGTGAAACAAGAATCTGTATCTCATATATTTGTTTGCTTTGAGATTGAAGAACTTGTTCTCTCTGAAAATCATTAGCCCTTAATACATCTACTTGACCTTGAAGACCTACAACTTGAGCTTCTAGGCAAGAGACTTTGCCTTGTAGAGCAAAAATCTTAGCATCCTTTGATGTAGACGGACTAGCTTGAGAAGAAGTATGAGGAGGAATTGGAGTAGGAGTAACTTGTGGAGAAGTAGTCTGAGACGGTTGTTGTGATATAATCAATGATTCCGAAAAATCTACGTCATCAGCTACCTGAGTACGAGCAGCAACTATAGAAGCGGACATCAACTTCTTTGATTTTGGAGAAGGGATATACTCGGAATCAGACGATGATTCATCCCGTAATGTTCTTTTACCAAGTACTGCACCTAGAGGAGGGCCCCGAGCAGACTTGCGTCTTGGTTTCTTTACTTTTCTTGTACTTACAGACTTCATTCTTTTCCAGCATTTGCCACCGGAATGTTAGCAAGTCTATCATAATGATCTGAGCCGAAATCTTTAGTAGCTTCCGAATCGGAATCAGAGTCATCATCATTAGCAGATTCAGAAGAACTAGTGCTAGTATCATTGACATTTCCCTCTTGATCCTGTGGAGGAGAGTGTATTTGTTCTTCTTCAATGTTATGCATGTTCTCCTCATGTTGATCATCATGAATATCATCTTCAACCTCATCATGAACCTCCACATTTGGTTCTATTACATTCTCTTGAACTGGTTCTTGAACTTGTTGTTGTTGTACTTGAGGTTGCTGTTGCTATTGTTGATGTTGTTGTTGCTGATGTTGTTCTTCCGGATTAATCCAATTATCATGAGGTGGCGCAACATAATCAGGATTAATCATGTGCCCAAATAATGGTGTAGGAACTGGGATCTGTGCCGGATTATGTTGCTTAATATTGTTACAATCAGAAAAAATCCTCTTTATCATTGGGGTGAGAGTAAGACGGTGTTGTAGCTAAGGTTGATTTGGAATTAGATGATTCAAAATCATTTGAATGAACCTAGGGTACATTAAGAAGCCTTGACCTTCTAGCGGTGTAATTTGTGCAACGATCTCCTTATAGAAATAATGAGAAAAGTTGAAGCCTCTATTAAGAGTGAGAGCCACCATGGCTGATTGTAAAGAAGTCTTCAACCCGTTAGATCCAGCTTTCCTCGGTGATAAACACTGAATAAGTACATGCATAAAGTACCTACATTGACCTACTAATCAACCTTTCCGTGCTTGAGTATCGTTAGCTCTTCCCCTATAACCCATCCTTTGAAAACATCCCATAATCAACTGAGATGGTAACCCCGACGGTTCTTCATTATTACCTCCAAGATGGAAATCTTGTCGGATAGTGTCAACAGATATTGCCACTTCAGTGTTTTTGACAGTAGCTCTAATCACATTTGGATCAACAGTGCAATCATGCTATGCTGTATCCCAGAATTGTTGAATATAATGCAGGCTGATGTAGGGATCTTTAGATAGAGCAACACTGATTCAGAAAATTTATGATTTCACGGTAGTTCACTGCCTCAGACATATTTGGATCCAATAATGCCACCTGGTTATGCTTATATTTCACTCTACGATTCATCTGTACATACACAATGATGAAATAGCAAAGTCACAAACATTTTAACAAAAAATTAATAAAAAATATTTTAAACAAAAAAAATTTCTAAGTCAAAACACTACTGCACACTGAGGCGAACTTAATAAGTTCGACGAACTTATTAAGTTCGCCTGAGCAAGTTCGCTCCAAGCACTTAAACCAGATCAGAAATCCAACTTGTCCAATCAATGAAATCCGATGCAATTAGTCACCCAATTTGTTATTATACCCACCGATACAACATAATACACCTTCAATTTCATTATTAAGTCACAACACCCCTATAATTGACAAAATAGATATGACATAATAAAACCTAAGGTCAGACCAAAATTATGCTCATATTGATAGATTCAACGGTTAAAATAACGTGATTCTACCTTAGATTGACGCACAAACACTTGAAAATCAAGAAATTAACACAAACAACGGATCAACAAATACACAAACTCGGAATGATCAAGTTCGCTCGACTATGCGCTTAGTTCGGTCAAGAAGTTCGCCTAGATTTGAAATTGGGTAAAGAAACAAGTTCGCCTGAACTGATATATATACACTGTCACTAAGTTCGCTTACCAGGCGAACTTGGTAAGTTCGCTTACCAGGCGAACTTGGTAAGTTCGCTTACCAGGCGAACATGATAAGTTCGCCTAATCTCAAACACTTAGAGAATTTTTGAAATTTCATCCTTTTCAAGCTTCAACTTTCAAACACCGATCCTTTTGTCTTCCACCTGGAACATGTATCTGATCCAATCCCGAACATAAAAAATAAAAGATTGGAATTTTCATGGAAGCCCGAAAGAAAATCTTTTTGGATTTTTGAAAGTAATTGAAACAAATGAAATTTAAAACTAATAAACGAAACGAAAAAGCACATCTATTTGGATTTTATCTATCCAAACAGAAAACCATGTTTTTGCATTTTTGAAATAAAACAACAAAATCACATGTTTTTGTTCGAACATCTTGAGGAAGAAGATCATATCAGTAAACGAGAAATCCGTCACACAATCTAATTAGATCTATGGGTAAGCTACGGTACATATTCTCATATCTCACTGTTGAATATCTTACATACTTTTCAGATCATATTCTTTTCAATTTTTACACTTAGCCTTGAAATGATACGTGATAAATCTTAAAGTAAACAAGATCAAATCATAAAATGCTCAAATATTCACACCGAATTTGCAATATAAAACATTTAAATCTAGGTTGTGAATATTATAGAATTTGAAATTACAAACGTTTTTCTTCCATGTTCTTGTGAGTTAAGGTACCAATTTGATGAACAACAACATGTACCCCACATATATACCAACAAACTTATAAATTTGCACTATCTTCAAGACATATGAAACTTATGCAAAGATAATATCAATCTCCAGGATGAAACTATCTCAATTAGCACAGGAAAAGAAACAGATCCCGAGGGATATCATGAATCAGAATGATTCAATTGTTTGGTTTTGGATGTATATCATGATTGAGTGTACTAGAAGAACTCTTCGGTAGAATGAAGGATTAAAGAATCGATTGATTCAGTAATATAAGGTAATCTGGTCCAACTGCTATCTGGATATTCAATGGAATCAAGATATTGATCCAACAGCGATTATATGTTCCAACAGATCTTGTCAGAAACATATCTTAGTTCAACATCACATTGCATATTTTTCGGGGCATGGGCAGTGAAGCAAACTGAAAAAATTGTGTTAATCAATATAGTTTGATACTGGTCTCATGAAACACTTTAAGCCTCATATTTTATATCTGATAATGATCTTTTAACACACACATCCAGGTATAAAATAGGTTCAAATCACACTTGTTATCAAGAATCATTATGTTTTCACACTACTAATGGTCCAAAAACGCTTCTAGTCTACTGACAATCTAAATTACATACACATATTCAAATTAAACATAAAATAGATTTTCAAGATTAGAGCATTTATGACACTATCATTTCTTGTTCATGCAGACTTTGAAATTTAGATCAAATCAATAAAACACAAACACAAATTATCATATCATATCAACAGGTCATCTATGGTCATGTGTGATAGATTTTCAACTGATGTACTATAATTTCTTCTCTAATTTCAAATGGTGTCGATTTTTATCTTTTTCAATTTGTTTGGATTTTTTATAAATAACAACTTTTTGACTAGAAAGAAAAGTGTAGAAATATAGTAAAACAATAAAAAGAATAAAAATTAAACCTTCCATGAAAATTATGTTTGAAAAACCTTTTTCTTCAGAATTGATCATACCAATCATTTTTGCATGAAATTCGAACCTAGTCCGATCAAATGCCTTGGTGAAGAGATCAACAAAATTGTCATCAGTATGTACCTTTACCAGCTCAATCAAACTCTTTTCTGCACAATCACGAATAAAATGATATCTTATTTCAATGTGCTTAAATTATTGTGCTTAATAGGATTGTTAGTTATGGACATTGTGGCATTGTTATCTATGAACATAGGGGTGCAAGTAAAATTCAAACCGTAGTCTCTTAATTGTTGCTGGATCCACAAAATTTGGGAACAACAACTTGAAGGTGCGATGTATTCTGCTTCACATGTTGATATGGAAACTGTGGTTTGCTTTTTACACTGCCATGAAACAAAGCCGATTACCCAGAAATTGGCAACCTCCTATCGTAGATTTCTGGTCCAAACAACAACCTCCGGAATCTGAGTCAGTATATGCATTAAATTCAAAATTAGAACCATGCGAAAACCATAATCCTAATCTCGATTTTCCTTTCAGGTACCGGAAAATACGTTTGACTGCAATCAGATGAGATTCCTTTGGTTTTGCTTGAAATCTGGAACAAAGACACTCGGGAAACATTATATCTGGCCTTGATGCGGTTAAGTACATGAGAGATCCAATAATTGCCCTGTACAAGCGGCTGTCAATACCCTTTCCTTCCGGATCTGGATTCATCTTGTGATTTACAGGAATTGGAGTATCATATGGGGTACAGTCTTCCATCTTGAACCGGCTCAAGATGTCTTTCATGTACTTAGACTGATGAATAAAGAAACCATCCTCTTTTTGATTAACTTGCAATCCTAAAAAGAACGATAACTCCACCATAGCGGACATTTCGAACTTCAATTTCATAACACTCTCAAACTCTTTGCATAACTCTTCGTTTGTTGAACCAAATATAATATCATCCACATAGATCTGAACCATCAGACAATCTCCCCCTGCTTTCTTGATGAACAAGGTTGAATCAATTTGACCACGATCGAAACCATTATCCAAAAGATGTTGCGATAAAGTTTCATACCATGCACGGGGTGCTTGATGTAGACCATAAAGAGCCTTATCTAGCTTGAATACTTTTGAGGGATACAATGGATCCTCAAACCCCGGTGGTTGACACCCATACACTTCTTCTTTAACCTTTCCATACAAGAAAGCACTTTTGACGTCCAATTGATATACCTTAAATCCTTTAAATGACGCAAATGTTAGAAACAAATGAATTGCTTCCAATCATGCAACATGTGGGTACACCTCAGTATAATCTATACCTTCTTGTTGATTGAACGCTTGAACAACCAATCTTGCTTTGTTTCTCATTACGACACCAAGATCAACCTTTTTACACTTAAAAACCCATTTGGTGCCGATTGTATACATGCCATTTGGAAGATCAACCAAATTCCACACCTTTAGCTTATCAAACTGTGCAAGCTCTTCTTACATCGCTTCAATCCAAAAGTTATCTTGTAACACCATCTCCACATTTTTCGGTTCGATCTGAGATATAAAACAAGAATATAAGCGAACATCAAGTATTCCAGTATCCCTAATGCTAGAATATAAACAAGTATTTTCAGATTCCTAATGATATTTGAACTCCATCTAGCAGATTCCCAATGATATTTTTCACCTGATGATCTTTCAATTCTTTTATGGATGCCACCTTAGGAACAGTTAGAACATCAACTTTAGTAGTTTCCTTTTGAGAAAGAACATTTTGAGTAACTGGTATCACAGACTCCAGTTTCGTAGGAAGCTTCCCCTGAACATGTGGAGAAGAGGACGATCATAAACAATTAATGGATCAGCCGAAGAATCCTGAAAAAGTGCTTCATCATCTTCACTTTCAGACTCATAAGTAGATGGTACATTCGGATTAGGGTTAGATGAGGATGAAACGGATAATGGAACCGTTGATCTTGGTAGAAAACCGAAATCTTGGTCACCATGACAGGACTCATATAACAATGAAACTTCTTCAGTAGATAAATCAGAAGTAAAATTGAAAGACTTGAATAAGCAATCATAATCAAATGCCCACTCTGGACCAACCGCCTTCTTGGGAATAGATCGATTAGAAAAATCGATATTGAACCATTCTTGGATCTGTCGTGTTTCCTTGTTAAACACTCGTTTATTCAACGAATTGGCAACATAGCCCAGAAACATTCCTTCGATCGCCTTTTCGCTAAATTTGGTAGAAACATCTCGGATTTTCAGAAGAGTACACGGATTCCCAAAAGGAAGAAGATAATTCAAATTAGGCGTTCGAATGTTTAACAATTCATAAAAGTCTTGTTGTGACGCTTCACAGTCAGAACACGATTCAGGACATGGCATGCAGTATTCACAGCTTCGGCCCAAAACGTAACCGGTAGCTTTGAATCCTTCAACATTGTTCTTTCTGCCTCAATCAGAGTTCTGTTTTTTCGTTCAGCAACACCATTTTGTTGAGGAACATATGGCGCACTAAACTCATGATGAATTCCCTTTTGTAAGCAAAAGAAACCCATCTTGTTATTCTTGAACTCGCTGCCATTGTCACTTCTAATGCGCCTGACTTTCTGCTTACGAAGACTTTCCAAACCAAGAATCAAGTACTGAACTGTCTCAGTTGTTTCAGCCTTGGTTGCTAAGAACTTGACCCAAGAAAATCTGGAAAAATCATCCATTACCACTAGACAATACGATTTTCCTCCAATGCTTCGAATAGTTATCGGCCCAAACGAATCCATATGAAGTAGCTCCAGAGGAGTAACCATTGAATTTTGTTTCTTCGATTTGTGGGACTTTCTGTGCTGCTTGCCCTTCTTGCAAGGAATACAGTCATCAGGCATAAAAAATTTCATTTTCGGAATACCAGTAACCAAATCATTCTTCACTAAGTAATTCATTTTTCTGAAGTTGATGTGAGCTAGCTTCCGATGCCAAAGAATAGAGTCAGATTCAAATGCTTTCGAGAGTAAACATCTAGGAATTGAATCCGTTGTTGTAGCAACACTCATGTCTAAAACATATGTGTCATTTTTTCTCGGAGCCTTCATCAGAATCCATTCTTCAGGTATCACAAATCCTAGCTTCAAAATGTAACATTCAGAATCATTGAAATGGAAAGCAAACTTCTTGTCGCAAACTTGGGATACGCTAAGGAGATTGTGCTCGAGTTTCTCTACATAATTGACTTTCTCAAACTTCACCTTTTCATTCTTCAGCGTTCCTTGGCCTGTTATGTACCCACCTTTATTCCCAACAAAGGCGACATAACGCCCATCAATTTTAATAACATCTTCAAGCAAATGAATATTTCCTGTCATATGTCGGGAGCTACCACTATCCACATACCAAGTATTGTTGATAATCCTCCTTGGGTGACCCTACACAAACAAGAAAATCAGTTAAAAATGGGGACCCAAGCCATTGTGGTCTTGGGTCTACCATTAGCATCAAAATAAACAACTTCAAGCAATTCACAATCTCTATTATCATCCACCCTTGGTGATTTAGGGAAATCAGAATCAGACATTCTAGATTTTGAAACATTCTTTTTCTTATCAAAATTTGATTGATTTTGAAATTCATATTCAAATTGATCAGTTTCTAAAAGTTTTCTTAACCGTCTGTTCCTTCTTCGCCTTTGAGGTCTTGAAAGTTTGACCTCAGGTTGTGAATTCTTTGTGAATCCAACTTTAGGATTCTCAACAAACTTATTAAAAACAACATTTTTTTCTAACACCAGATTGGACAAACTCTGGTTTAGAACCAACAAATCTATTATGAACATGCTGTGTCATATCTTTCTTAAACCCAGAAGGTTTAGTAACATGTTGCTTATGCAAATTTTCTTTGACAGATTGTTTCATCACATTATCAGATGTAGGCTTTCCCACATTCGGTCCTTGCATAATCTTTACTACTCCTGATTGACCATGAACAACAACTGGTGTAACTTTCTCTGAAATAAGAGAATTCTTCTCTTTGTTTTTGTAAGGACAATATAACAATATATGCCCCACTTCATTACAATGAAAACAAACTCTCTTATCCTTGTATTCTCTGATATAAGGAACCCTTGTTGAAGTTGAGGAACTTCCTGATGAATAACCTTCAGTAGATTTAACATCACTACCTCCTTGTTTCTTTGGAACATAAGTCTTTCTGGAAGGTTCACCAACATAAGTCTTTGAAATATGAGACTGAACAACTTTGGGTTTTGCCACATTCACCTTCTGTTTAAAGAAATCACTTGTTGATTTATTTTCAACTTTTGAAACCTCTTTCTTGATATCACCAGCACTTATAAAAGCACTTTTAGATAAAATTGGTAAAATAGTTGGTTGTTCAACTTTATCGGGCTCTGTAAGAATACATCGAGATATTGTGACTTGTTTTACCACTTGTGGTTCATCAATCTTCACATCTTTAGGAACATCATCAATTTTCTGAGCATCAAATATCTCATCATCACTATCAGAATCTTAGACCATTTCTTCCCCTATGACTGGATTAATCTTCAAAACTGTCTTTAGATCAATATCCTCTTTAGTAATTATCTCTTGTTCCACAACATAGTTTCCATTAAATGGAGAAGGAGCAAATCCAATTCCAGTTGTTCTCTTAACAGGATCAACATTGTCATTGAAATAACCCAACAATAGTGATGAATTTCCAAAACTTCCCAGTTTTCTATGTAATCTGATCACCTCTTCTTCTTTGTTTGACATTTCTTTGTTTTTCTCAGCAACAATTTCATTTCTCTTTTCAATATCTGCATAGGCCATATCCAAACGATATGCCTGTTCCTTAATCTTCAAATTCAGAGAATTAATGTCTCTCTTGAGTGATTTAATTATGTCTATACACAACTTATCATTGTCCTTTAATTTCTAATTCACGGTATGCATCGATTTCATATCACAAATCAAGTTTGTGTTATCATCCATGACTTTTATCATTTTTTCCTTCACCAAAACATAGTTAGAACAATATATATTACATATAACATCTTTTACCTTTGATGGATCAGACATGTTAGCCATGAAGACTTTTGCAGTTGGAATCTCTTCAGTCATCTCAGGTACTATTTTAGTCAATAAAATATCATCTTCAGATACACTTGTTATGGACACATTATCTTCAGAATAAACTTCATCATCACTTTCAGTATCATTTTCTTCAGAAGTTTCTTCTGCAGTGAAATTCTCAGAAGATTCATCATTCTGACTTTCTACTTCACTCCCTGAGCTTTCTTCATCACTTGAATTATCATCCTCATATGTCTCATCAGTATGAATTTCAGCCATGAAAGCTTGACTCACAGCACCAACTAGATCCTCTAAATGAATTCCCTAGTCATAGTTATCATCTCCTTGAGCAACCAAATCAGAAGATGTTGAAACATTTGCTAAACTACCAGAACTACCAGATCCTTGTTGTTGATTTCTTTTGTTTTGATAATTGTTCTTCTTTTGAGAATCTAATTCAACCTTTGGCTTGTTACATTCCTTAGCAAAGTGACCATATTCTTGACAATTGTAACACCGAACTTTTGTTTTATCAAAACCCATTCTTGTTCTGCTGTTTGATCCGATGTACTTTCTTCCAGTCTTTTTAAGAAAATCCTTTGCTTGCCTCATCAAAATTTCCATGTTCAATCAACAGGATCAATCAGACGTTCAATTGCTTCTGGATCATGAATCTTTCCTCCGATAAAATTTTCATACGAAGCAACAAATGATGAAAACATCGACATATAATCTTCAGCTACCCTCTGACTCACATCTTGTGAATTAGATGGTTGTGATCCAAATGAAGGAATAGATGTATTAGCAGGAAATCTCGATTGATAAGAATATCCAGAAACATTCTCATTTAAATTATCTTGACCATCTGTAGAAAACAATGCAACTCAAGATATAGATTTTCCAGATGTTTTAGCAAAGTACATTGAAGGATCTTGAATGTGCTCCATATTAGTTTCCTTTTTCTTCAATGTAAGTCATGAGATTGTATCTTTCTCAACACATCTTCAAGAGACATAGTTTTGTATTTGTCATTTTCTTTGATTAGAATTGAGTACACATCAAACTTGGATGGTAAAGCTTCTAAGAACTTTTCATTTATTTCTTAAGGTTCATAAACAACCTTGGCACTTGCTAACTCACTCAGTAAATGATAAAATCTTGTTGCTAGATCATCCAGAGATTCATTCTGAAAATGTTTGAATACCAAGAATTGCTTTTTAATAACTCCTTTCGACTTTTCTTCACATCCAGACTTCCTTCACAACATTTTTGTAAAGCTTCCTATAACTGCTTAGAAGATTTAAACTGTTTGAAGCTGTGATAAATCTCTTTTGGTAATGACATAGAAATGCTCGCCATTGCCTTCAACAGATTTTCTTCAGTTGTTAATGCAGATACAAGCTTAGGAACATTATCACTATCCAATCATGAATAAATCGGATGAGTATATCCTTCCAGAATAGGAATCCATAAACTGGTATCAGTGAATGACACAAACTGATCAAAACAATCCTTCCAGTTTGGATAATCAGCAAGACTTAGCAGCTTTGGTGGTTTATAAGAAGTACCAATCTCATTGTCATAGTTGAACATGTTTGTAAGCTACACCATGTTAGCCTTAACAACAAATACACAAATATCACAAGTAAAAACAAAGGTTTAGAACAAAATTACCCTGAGGCGAACTTGATAAGTTCGCTTTACACCCTTCAAGCGAACTTGATCCAAGCGAACTTGATAAGTTCACTTAACCAAGAATTTGTACTAAGTTCGCCTAATAAGTTCGCCTGTAACTGACTTCTTGATTAAGTTTGCCTGTCTTCAGCCAAAACACAAACCAGAACCTCCAAAAATCATCATAGCTTGCTGAATTGATGGAATTTGATGAAATTGAACCATAGGATTGAGTATTATATGAAATAGAACACTTTTAATGGAACAATTTCTTCAAAAACACCTCCAAAAGCCTCTCAAGAACCCGAAAACTCCATGAATATGAAAAATATGCAAAAGTCAATCGTTTTTGTGTCAAATCATATACAATTCGTCACAAATCAATGACAAAATCACGAGCATTAGCTCTGATACAACTTGTAGGTCCACTCGTCTCTCCTATGGATCAAACTCGAGACATGATGTAACAAGAACACGGAGTGCGAAATCCAACCGTGTCAATGACTGTGTATATGTGACAACTCTAACAATGACAATCACACACAATGTAAATAATCACTCTTTCAATAGCACCAGAACATAGAGTTTACAGAAAGTCGATTACAAAAGCTAAGTAAATCTGAACAAGTAAACATCTATTTATAGACAAACGTTCTGCCATAGGGGAACTTAACAAGTTTGCGTAAACAAGGCCTAGGCGAACTTATTAAGTTCGCCTACTGCAGAACTGAACTAAAACATTACAAAAACATAGACATATAAGATCTAAACTATTACAAGGCATATTGTCACACTTCTATGTCCTAACAGTCAATGATTCCAGTCACTAGATCTGGTACACATGAATCTCCTTTACCCAGATTTGAGCTCCTTCAAATCCTAATCTCTAAGAATCATCCAAAACTAAACTCTTTCAGTTCCACCTGCCAAGTGCACGTAAAGTGTAACAATCCGGAGGTCATGACGGCTAACGGCGGAAGATGGTAGAGACGGCGATGCAATGGCAGCATCACAGCAGCGCGTGCGGCGCAAAATGCTGCGATGGAGGTAAGATGTGCTTAAGAAAAGTCCGGAAGCGGCCCGGTCAGCGGCGCTGGAGGCGGATGGTGGAGTGGCCGGCGGCGGATGTTAGGTGGCTGGAAGGTTGTGGCGACTAGAGGGAAGAGTGAGAGGCTAGTGTTTTGCAACTTTTCCAAAACCTGATTAATTCTCTTAAAGTCTCTCTCCTTTTTTGCCTCCATTTTCATCCTATTTATAATCCCTTAACTTATTCTCTAAGTTAGGGTTTTTGGAGCCTTTAATTATAATTAAAACCTTGTAATTGTCTAATAATTACATTTTTGGAACTCATTTATTTAACTGTTTAATTAACTAGCAGTCAGTTAACTAAATATAATTATATACAATATAATTATAGTTACAATTAAATAACATCGTAATTAATAAATATGTTTCAAACATATTTCCACAAACTTATTATCAATCCAATTAATAATACTGATGATTATTTCATAAATAATCATCGTGTCCAACCGTATCCGTTCATCTAGATAATTATTTCATAAATAACTATCTTGCCTTTCATTATATTCGTGTAATGGACTATATTAACTATTAATATATCCAATGACAGTAATCGTTGCCCAAAGTGTAACCCTTTGGATCTTACCTCGTTAGCAGTATTGTTAAATGTCGTTACTCGGGCATAATTGTCCAACAATCTCTCACTTGCACGAGTCTCGATCATTTATCAAAACAGAAAGTGGTGGACGTCTAGCTACATCTCACTGCCCCTATCAAGGTATGACGCTTTATCCAGCAGTCGGTTATTCCCTATTAGTCTAAGTAATTTTACTTAACTATTCGTAATAGTTATGACATTTCTTAAATCAATTATTCTATTTGTTCCAGATATCCCGTTTGAACATGAGACATAGATCGCATTCATTATCATATAGTGTTGAAACATTCTCTTTACTCGATCGAGATGCTGAAAGGACCCAAGCCGGGTACCTTTCATAGTTGGCAAACATTGCATAACATAGTTCTTAAGCATTGAATAACATAAAAACCAAGATCGGAAGTCTTTACAAAATTCTGAAATAATTAAAACTTTCATTGTCTTTACATAAACTTAATTAATGAGGATGTCATTCTTGGCAGCAGCAACCATTCAGCCATCTTCTCCTAAGCCCTTACGACTTCATTACTTTTTCTTTCCTTTGCTACTTGATGTGCATACTAAAATAGTCAGCTAACGCTGGTGAGTTCAAGTATTTCTTTAACTATATATCTAAAGTTTTTCTTTAAAACATTCTTTAAACATACATATTATATTATACACATAATACAATGAAATCTTTCTTTCTTCTTTTAAAATACATATGTATTTACTTTTGCTCTTTTCTTTAAGTCATACATTAGCGTCTATAATCTGTTATGTGCCCCCAAGCGGGCTTCTTCATTCTTATTTCTGTGTCCCCGAAGGAACCGAGTCATGTGTTGTTCCCTAAGGCTCAACGTACAAAGGCCGACACCGCCCCTCTGTGTTCCCAAAGGAACTTCTTTTGTAGCTATTGTTCCCTAAGGCTCAACGTCCAAAGGCCGATACCTACTTTCTGTGCCCCCAAGCGGGCTTCTTCATTCTTACTCAGCGACCATCGCCGCTCGAGTAACTGTCGTTACTCAACTTAGCTAGTTGTACAACATCCTCGTTACAGTGCCCTGCCGAGCACTGTTCCGATTGTTCATATCGCGACGTCATGGTCTCAGCCCATGACGCAGTCATAGGCTTCGGGGTAGCACTAGCCATCAAGACTATACTACTACCTCAAGACTTTCTTATTCTCTTACAAAACGTTTGGTTATATAAACCGTATTTGTCTTATTAACATCGTTTATAAAACATTTAGTTGATTGAACCGTTATCTTTCTTCTTATCAACGTTTATAGAACATTTAGTTAAATAAACCGTTATCTTTTCTTATCTTTGCAAATGTTTAAGTAATAAAAATACATTTATTATAAATGTAAGTCCCAATCTCTAAACGACTCTCACACAAAGTAGGCAGAATCTACTAAGTATGGTTATTCAGGAGCAAATAATTCAAGGTAAAAATGATTGTATTGCCAAATGTGATTACAGAGAAAGTATCAAACACCGCTAAACACATACGGTTAGGGTATACATGTATTTATACCTAGCTACACAATGCTAGGCCCAAACTACACGTACTCGACCTAAAGTCGACCCATAACACACCAAGCTGTGAACCTAATGTTCACACTTACACCCAAACACTATAATTAGCTTAATCATAATAACAGGGTCCTACAATATCCCCCTAGGATTAAGCTATCAAATGATCTTCAAAAATTAATATCAGCTTCATGGTTTCCACTTCCAGCATAAAGTTTCTTTCGAACGATATCAGCAACTGTTAGAGTAAAGATTTTAGCTTGTTGTTCCCATAGTTGATCACTTCTAATTTGATTCCTTACCAACACATTTATGACTTCTTCCCCAAACTTTGATAGATCGAAACGATCTATAATTCTAAACTCAGTAGTTCTCGTCACAATCATAGCTTCAGCAGAAACTGGATCATAAGCCCAAAACTGAACATCCTTCAGTGAGTTCACATGTACTTTCTTGTGAATATGTACTTTCTTAGTGACCTTTGTTGCTGGCCAGATAACACTATACACACTTTTACCAGTATGAGAGTCCTTCACACCCTTTGCTTTCTTCAATTTTTAGTCAGCGGTCTTCATACCGACAAAGTTTGTCAGGCACTATCAATTAAGAAAGTCATAAAACATGTTTGCCATTGTAACATTTCCTCAGTTGACAAAATATGCTTCATTTCCAGAGGATCTAGTTTAGTCCAAGAGCTAAAATAATTATCATGCTTGTAATATTCTAGACAACCACTATTCCTCTTCACTAAGAACATGTTCTTCTCCTCGTCAAATTGCTAGGAAGCAATCCCCGACTTGTCACCTTTTTTTGAATAGTACCCATCAATAGTTGTTGTAACATGAGTTTCAGTAGGTGGACCAGGTGGTAATATCCACGACGGACGTTCTTTTCCTTCCTTTACTCCTGCATTTGTTGATTCATTTACTTCAGTAGTGGAGATGATCAGATTGACTTCATCATCTATGTCTTGATTCAATCTCTCTAGCTCTGAATCGGAAGAACAATCAAACATTTCAACATGAGATGTATCCACGGAGCTTGTATCTTTGTCTTCATTTTGTGTAGAATGTAGTAATTAACACCACGCAAGGATGCAACAAAACCTCAAATGGATTGCACGTGGACAGTCTACGAATGTCCTAGAATATGTTTACGATTGTTAGGAACACGTAGGATTTTATGACGACGATACGGGGAAGGTCGGGTGTCCTAAAACACACTTATGATTAACGAGTAGACAATCTTGTCATCGGGATTAAAGAATCCCTAGTTCGGTATTTAATAAGGATGTGGTATGTGCGAAACACCACTAAACATGTTTTAAAAATATTAAATAATAATCCGTGTGATTTTGTGAACGAAACAATTGTTTAAGCGATAATAATAATAAATATATTATTTTCAAATAAAAATAATACTTAGACCTAATTATAAAATTAATCTAACATAAGGTGTATTATGTTCAAAATTCCCTTTAAATTGAGAGACCAAAGGAGTAACAAACGACCATGCCAGGGCATAGGGCACGACCGTGCCTAGCTTGGAGGCACCACCATGCCTAGACATGAGGCACAGCCGTGTCTTCACCCAGTTACATATTAAAATAACTAGAAACAAAAACGAGTTGTGAGACTCAAACCCGGGTCTCACCCACAACCGTACAACACATTAACCAGTCCCGCCCACTAGGATATCGCATCCAAGACCTGGTTTTGTTTGGTTTTTACATTCAACACCCCTGTGTTCTTCCCCAATCGTGAACCCGAACCCAAAACCATTCTCAAATCCATTGAATTCGATCGCGATTAAACACAAACGTTTAAGGGTGTTGTTTATGAATGAATTGTGAATCTGTGGGTGTATTTAATTGCAAAATCAATGAGTTAAAAGTCGTTAATTTCAGTTTTGAAAATGGCGAAAACCCTAGGTTTGAATCATGAATCAATTGATCAATTTCGATAAGATTAACAGTTAAGATCATAGGGCTTTCAAAGAGTGATGGATTGCGAATGTAACCATGTAGATTAATTGAATTGAGGTTGTGTCTAGGTTGGTGTTCGATTAAACCCGAAATGATATGAACCCTAGAATTAGTTCATCATCAATTCGATGTTGTAAGCCTTAATTATGTTAGGGCTTTCATTCCAGAGGTGAAAACGAATATAAGGATGTGTTTAATTACCTTAAACGATATCGAATTGATAGGGATCGACTAAACGAGTTTGCGACTTCGAACGGTTTGGTTACCGACGACTCCGGCTTCTTCTCCGACCAAATAAGTGTGTGAAAATGATTTAGAGGGACTTGACTTAGGTGTGCAGATTGTTTGCTTGTGAAATGTTAACCCAATTGATCGAATTCGATGATTTAGTTAAGGGGTCGACGGTTACGGCTTCAAAGAGATTAATGGGATTCATTCTACATCATTAAATTTCTAAAACATATGGAAATGACTCAATGATGATTGACATCATCAATGTCGAGTTACAGTCGCGAATTCAAACGGTTTGGGATGTTACTGATTGAATTTGAGTCTTGACTGGGCATGAGGCGCGACCGTGCCTAGGCATTTGGCGCGACCGTGCCTGGATATTGGGTACATTCATGCCAAATTGAGCTTTTGTTAATTATAGCAATAGTCCCTCTAGTTTAGGTGCAATTGGTTTGAGATTTGACAAATTTGGTCCTTGTAGTTTGTGAGATAACGGAGTTTAGGTTAACGGGGTTAACCGGAATTTGTCGGGTGTCACATCATCCCTTAGTTGAAAGAATTTTCATCCTGAAAATAAAAAAACGTAGCTAATAAAAAAAATTTCTGGATGTCACATCATCCCCTAGTTGAAAGAATTTTCGTTCTGAAAATTAAATAATACCTTATGTGTTTGACGTGGATTGCTTGAAAAGATGAGGATACTTGCGCATCATCTGATCCTCACGCTCCCATGTGAATTCTGGTCCACCTTTCGAGTTCCAACAAACTCTGATAATAGGGATCTTACTATGTTTGAACGTTTTGACCTCCCTATCCATGATTTCCACCGGTTCTTCAATGAAGTGTAATTGTTCGTCGATTTCTAGTTCCTCAAGAGGAACCACGAGTGTCTCGTCTGCTAGACATTTCTTTAAGTTTGAGACATGTAAGACGTTGTGAACACCACTAAGTCCTTCAGGTAGGTACAGTTGGTACACTAATGGGCCAATTCTCTTCACTATCTTGAACGGTCCAACATAACGAGGATTTAGCTTGCCTCGTTTCCTAAAACGAATTATACCTTTCCAAGGTGAGACTTTTAATAGGACCATGTCGCCCACTTGAAATTCTAATGGTTTCCGACACTTATCGGCATAACTCTTTAGACGATCACGGGCTGCCGCCATACGATTTCGAATTTGCATGATTTTCTCTGAGGTTTCGAGCACAAGTTCAGGACACGTAGGTTGACTATCCCCAACTTCAGCCCAACAAATAGGTGATCAACATTTTCGTCCCTATAATGCCTCGAACGGTGCTGCTTTAATGCTAGTGTGATAGCTGTTATTGTAGGAGAACTCTACTAAAGGCAAATGAGTTTCCCAAATGTTTCCGACGTCAATTACACATGCTCGTAACATGACTTCTTGGGTTTGAATATTACGTTCAGTCTGGCCATCTGTTTGAGGATAGTATGCTATGCTCATATCCAGGCGCGTGCCTAGAGCTTTTTGTAATGATTGCGAGAAACTTAAGGTGAATCGAGCGTCTCGATCATAAATGATTGAAATTGGCACTCCGTGCCGAGAGACTACTTCTTTCGGATAAAAATGAGTTAGTTTCTCCATCTTATCAGTCTCTTTGATTGCTTGAAAATGAGCGGATTTGGTTAAGCGATCTATGATCACCCAGATGGTGTCGCATCCGCTAGGTGTTCGAGGTAGTTTGGTGATAAAGTTAAGGGAAATCTGCTCCCATTTTCACATTGTGATTTCCGGTTGTTGGAGCAAACCAGAAGGCTTTTGGTATTCGACCTTGACCTTCGAGCAGACATAACACATAGGTGACACTATCTTAATACCGTAGACACACACAAATAATCCAAATTCAGGTCTACACAGGTGTACTCATACAGTCTAATTAACCAAGCTCTAGCATCACATCAAAGGTTACATTTAATGCCAACTCACATCATTTACAATGCAATGACACAATCACACCTTACCGCACATATACCACCACTGAATACACAATCATATGCCGTCACGAACACAATTATCATCAATTAGGTTCTAATCACCATGCGGTAAGACTCACAATAAATGTCAAAATCAAATAATAAATATTTGAATCGAGCATCACCCCACGTAAACGACTAATCAGTCATAACGTCAAATTACCCGGAAATCTCTCGTGATAACTGCCACACTAACTAATCATCAAGCAATCGAGCATCCCGAGCAGTGCCCGCAAAATCACCGCAAGACCACGTCAGGTGCATCTAGCGTGTTCTCCTCTTGTTCCTCCTAAAATGGAGCTCTCTTAAGTGCCGCAAGTGGTCGATCTCTCAGCCATGCAGGTCCACATCCTGGAGAAAAATCACGTACTGCTGACACCGTCCTTCTTTTTCATCCGCATCCTGATCATAGCACCATGCAACATGTCGCCCGTCGAAGCTCTAGTCACACTTGGCACGAGAAGCGCCAGCACTACTCCCATATAACTAGCACTTTCATCCGCAATAGTCGTCGTCTTGACTGGTCGTTCTACATTCCCCTTAGCAAGATCTCCACGCCTGACCGATCTTGCATGCTTCATTTTAACCATCTAATCCTACTCAAGATAGAACGTTAGAGTGATTACTATGGGCACAAATTCAGATTATGAGAGTAATCATAGACTGCCAAATCACGGTGATAAAATGCGATTTGGTGGTCCACATTACTTCTCGGATTCTAAACCTTTCCCCATGATATCCACACTAGCTTTCTACCTTTCACACACACCAGATGCACATGCATCCCACACAACTCACATAACATCTAGCAATAATCTAGCAAATCGTCATATTCATCACAACCGCACACCACACATGGTTATACACAAAATCACTAAACCATGCTGACACAACAAACTATCTCAATTAGTTACAATTAATGCTACTCCACATAATCACCATTATCTAACACACAACTTACACAACATGATTCCACGCGAAACCATAAATCATTTACTCACACCAATCACTTCACCTAGTGTAACACTACACCAATGGTAAAATAAAAATTACTGCTCTACTCGACAGACGTACATATTGGCTCGCGATTACTCGTGGTGGCATTCGTTTCACCCCCGTCCCATTTTCAGTTTAAGTTAAGGCATTTTATTTGTTTAAAAACACCAGGTTTCTCTTAAACCACAACTCTGATACTAACTTGTAATGCCCCAAACCGAGCACCCTACAGTTGGATCTCATTACTAAGTAAACTCATTAAAAACATCTAACTTTCATTTACATAGACAGCGGAAGTCTTTCTTGAAATAGTATTATCTTTAAATTCATTAATTTTCATAACATTACCTGACGAATGCATACGCACCAACCCGAGTAGTCCACTCCCAAGCCAGGATTCCTCATCTAGCAGACTCACCTGCAAAACAATCTAACGTACATACAAAGTCAGCTACGCAGAGTGAGTTCTAATAGTTTAAATTAACAAAAGCCAACTCGTCTCATTTAATTTTTATCTCCACTCAAGACCCGCTGGTCAATAGAAAATAGTTGTATAGATTTTCATCATATAATTAACTCCCATTATTTTATAATATCCCAAAGGATTCACCACCCTAGACTCTACCCACCATTTTAACTCAGTAACTCTCTTTGACATAGAACGAACTTACGCTGGTAACTCACAATTTACCATATATATATATTAAACGTATGTTGGATAACTCGACCAACCTCTGGACACCAACTTACCAGTCCTAACCAGGACTCTCATAACTCAACTGACTTAACGGTTGTACACAATATACTCAGCCCGACACAACGGTCAATCTAACTCGACACACCACATTGATTCCATCTATCTATCACATCAATACCATCTCATACACAATTAATATAACTCTTCACTTGCTTGAAATTTAACACATATCTAAGCATACAAACACATACCTCATCACCGCACCCTCGTAAGGGTTATCCCCGTCGGGATACTCGTCCTAAGCTCAGCTTCACCCTTGTTACAGGGCCCCGCCGCTAAACATAGCGACACAATCGTCATCTATGATGACTACCCAGCCACCACACGGTGACTATTTCATCTACCATACGGTGACTGACACATCACACGTACAATGATGACCCCGAAGGACTCCGTCCTCCACATTACTATTAGCTGTATACACGGACAACAATGCAAGCACACAAAGCAACACATATTTACACGTGACACTACCTGGACATGTACTACGACTCACCACCCTTTCAGAATCATTTACGTGTGTAATCCAATGCTTACTTAAACGTATCCTCATAACGTCCAGACACATTACCCAACTCTTTCCGAATAGGAAGTTAACACACAAACATCATACCGACTTATAGCCCGTACATACCATGGACATCACCTAGACCCATGCAAACAAGATACTCCCCGTGTCACAAGGACAACAACAAAGTACACACAACATCAAACACATGACGCTTAACAACATACTAGCATTTACTTGACTCGCTAATGAACCACGTTTGGGTTCCCCTACTAAATCTCCTTATATAACCATCATAGGTTTAACTAAATTCCTGACTCAACCTAACTAACTCATAAGATGCCATACACAGATCATCCCAACTCTTGTTCACCCACCCTAAGGACCCCACAACGACCCTTAACTTCGTTATTACATAATGGTCTCATAAAACACTTCAGGTTTAAATCATATCTCGTAATACATTCGTTTAATAACACATGTGAGTATGTACGATATCCCCAAAATAGTTAAACGTTTAAAAGAGGGGATTAGAAACTCAGCGGTTATACCACGTCCAAATCCTAGCTCTGCACCAAGCGTACTTGCTCAAACCCCGAACCTGTCAAATGTATGATCACACGATTAGGATATGTTTTTAAACATATGTTGGATAATGGGTGACAATATAATAAAACCCCGAGTCCCATTTGTTTGTCAATCCAACTTCATGAAACCCTAATCTCATGTCATCTTCGTACCGGATCATTCGTGACCCATTTAGAAATCGTACATCCGAACTGGTTCTAATGCATACACGTTCATGCGTCACGCAACCCTAACCTCATGTAGTGCACGTACTCAAGTCGGGTTTCCTTTACATGCATACAAACCCTAACCGAGGTAAGCCACACCACACCCTCCCGCCATGCAACACCATGCGCCGTCGAGTACCACTACCGTACTCCACCTCCCCACAGTGCACTTTGATGGCTGTCACCTGTCCCCGCAGTCTCCTTCGCCAGGCACGTTACCTTCATCTTCTTCATCGTGATTACCCTAAACAGTTAACACCTCGCCGTCACCCATGCCGCACCAACACCATTGTTGCTGCACGCTGCTCGCCGTTTTAGCACGCCACCACTGCCGGTCCCGGCAGCAATCGAACACCGCTGTCGCTTCCCCGTCGGACACCCGCAACTCCGTAAACCTCATCCTCTCTTTCTTTGCTGATGAACGCAGCCTTAACGGGTCGTGACAATCGCTGTCATTCACAGCCGTCTCTCGCCACCGCTAACCTCCGCCATAGCCTTGACGTAGCAATAAGTTCCCCGTTCTAGAACCACCGTCGAACCACCCCCGGGAACCACCGTCGACCTCCTCTTTCTCGCGTCTCCTTCTTGCTGCCTTCACAACACACCTAGGCCGAATTGCCTAGGGTTTTTGTTAACATTGCTATTTAAATCTTCCCGATTTATATTCGGGTCCCTCCATTTCTGTTTGGCACATTTCGATCCCGTGTTATGATTAAAACGACTAACCGTGTCAATTAATGTTGTTAAAACGTCCTACGCACGATCGAACTTGCTCCTTATTACTTTAAAGATGTTTTCGGGTCTTCCACTAACCCGTACTGCCAGATTACGAGTTTTCGGGATGTTACAAACTTATGTTTGCAAAATCTTAAACTTGTGGATACGTTATATGTTGTCTAGTGTAGGTCCCTCAGGTGTGGCGGATCGTCACATGCAAGTGGGTCTACTAGTCGGACCAGGTGCGGAATACCCGTGACTAGGTGGAGAGTCTTACGAAACAAAGTAAACCGACAAGATAATCACTATAAACGTTCGTCTATTATAAACACTTGAAGGTTACAGAGAGAAGTTCTGAGATTACAAAGTTTTGCGTATTTGCTAATCTGAATGTGTATGACTGTGTACTTATCTACTGTTAACCATTCCTATTTATACAAGACCTGATGCACGCACACTTAGCAAGTGCGCAGGGAAATTTGCTCATGCGTACTTAGCAAGTACGCATAGGTATTCTTGCGTAGTTGCTAAGTACGCAGGAACTACTTCCTGCGCACATACAGGTGCGCAAAACACTTAGAGAAATCTGCAACAATCAATATGTAAAAGTAAATACAAGTCGATAACTAATACATACAGACACTTACAAAACAAAGAAAAATACATACATGAAAGTACAAAAACTAACCTATCTATCCAGAATCTATCCAGAGTGTTTGTCACAGGAAAGCGCTTCAACAAACTCCCCCTTGACAACAGCTCTGGATCATCTTCGATCTTCAGTCTTCAGTTTTCGGTCTTTGTTCTTCACAGCTATGCATCTTTAGCTTCCATCTTCTTCTTATAGTCAAGGTAGAACTTGATCACCTTGTCATATTTAGAAGCAAGAAATTTCGTCCATTCATCCGTATGCATGCAGTACCTGTCTGCTAGTGCCTCCAGATCTTTCACAAAGAAGTTAATGAAGCAGACTTCATCAAATACTCTGATTAGTTCCTTCAGCACTAAGCATCCACTTTCTGACCGTACCTTTCCTATCACCACAGCCTCGCCCGTCTTTGGATCTACGTACCCGTACCACATGTCATCAAGAATATCCCGAGATAACTTGCTCAGGGGAATCTTAGTTTCACATAGCACTGGCTTGTATACCAATTTCTTTAAGAATTTCTTAGTCACAGGATGTCTTGCAGTCTTATCATTGACTCTCTTGGGCACTTGAGGCTTGAAAACTTCGAACTTCCCAGATCTTGCTTCCTGCTGTAGAACCACCCACAAACCCATCACCACTGCATGATTAGAATGACCCAGCAGCTCTCGGTTTGTTAGGTTCACAAGGTCATATTTGGGTAAGGAGTTCAACGCTTCACTGGTTGGCTTCAAGTATTGAACCCTCCAGATCTTTTGATTGCGAACAACTGCTTATCCTCCTCGAACCTTACAACCAAGATCATCCCTGTTTCCCCTTGTTTGTCAATGATAGATGTCTTTTTCCAAACAGGAGCAGGATCCTTAGATGAAGTAGAAGGCATATCTTTTTCTTTTGGTGCCTCCGGATCCACAGGTGTAGGGTCAACTAGGGAGGCTTCAGTTGAGGCTTTCACATTACTAGCATGCTCGACTAAACATGTGTCAAGTTGAGCTTCGAAGGATGGAAATTCAAAGATCTCTCCATCTTTTAACTCGTACTCTCCTTCCCCGTCACCCTTGGGAATTTCAATTACTACATCTTCATCATCATCATCCCAATCATCACAAGAGTCCATCTCTCCTTATTCTAGGTTAAAGAGAGCATCGATCTGTGCTTCCTTGGAATAGTCAGGCTCTAAGTATAAGATCTCATCATCAGATAGATATCTAAGCACTTCAGCCGCTGATTTTCCTTTGTCACGGTATCACCACCCTCTTGATGAGTAGACTCCCCTTGAGCCATTGGAATAGCAGAGATGGGAACAATTGCTAAAGCTTGGTGCTCACCTCCACTAGGACCGGCTTCGGGATCCTTGTCTTTGTCGTCATCCTTAGTCAAGTCAATAGGATGACAAGCCTCATCACCAGTAGTTTTCTCCTTCTCTTTCTCTTTCTCCTTATCTTTCTCCTTCTCCTTATCTTTCTCCCCCTAAGCGTCAAGCTTCTTGGTCAGATCAGCAATTAGTTTGACCATCAGCGCATGTTCCTTCTGTTGAGTATCAAACCTCAGCTCTAGAGATGACCTGTGACCCAAAATCAGTTCATTTGTCCTGATTAGAAGCTCGTTCTGGGCCATGACGTTCTTCAGTCTCTCGTCAGTCCCCGTTCTCTGGCTTCTTAGAATCTTAATTTCATCCACCAATAAATTAATCTGAGCTTGTTGAGCGTCAGATTCCTCCTCTGATTTCCGAATAGTTTCCAATAATCCAACAACTTGGGTTTCCAGAACATCTATCCTTGCATCATAAGAATCAGGATGTCTGGATGATGAAGCTTCGACATTGTGAATTAGGGAGGAGATGATGGTGTCGAAGTCCAACCCTTGAGTAGATTCCCCATAGTTGAAGGGTTGACTTAAAGGATCAATGGTGGTTGTTGGGATTGTGGATGTGATGACGGTTGTAGGTGTTATGGAAGGGGTGATGGTGACTGACTCCGTGAGAATTGGAGTAGTCACCGCCACCTGGGCAGATGTGATAGGGAGGGTCACTATCACAGGAAGGTGGGGTGGAAGTTGAATCAGAACTTGCAGCTGAAACTTGTACTTGCTGCTGAGGACTCACCACCACCTCACTAGGAATAGGTTGTTGCTGCCTATCCCCCCTATTCTTATGAACACTTTCACGTCGTTGTCTCTGTATAGCAGCGTCAGAGTCAGAATCTGGCTCATATTCGCTGCTTGAAGCTTGTCGCTTTCTCTTTGAGGATGACTCAGGTACGGTTACCTTCGTCGTTCTCCTTGGGTGTACCTGAGATGGTGCATCATCGGAATCAGAAGAATCAGACTCTGTCTCTTCGGAGTCAGATCCCTCAACACCATCATTTCCGGCTCCTTCGTCTCCACTATCAGACGATCCATCTTCACTTTCATTTTCCTCTTCTTATAGTTGTTGTTCATCTGAATGTTCGCTCAACTCTGGCTCCGAATCGTGACTATACCATCTCCCGTCACCTGGTGCCACATATGCTTCGTTTATAAGGTGGCCAAAGAGTGATGTGTGCTCAGGGGTAGGATCTACACTGCCTGGCTTTAAAAACTGTGTAAACACCCTCTTGTCCACCCTTTTTACTTGCAATCTCTCCCCTGTAGCAGGTAGGTTTGGCAACGCATCATTTATCAGAAGTTGCACAAACCTAAGGTATAATAAGAACCTGAACCTCTCAGCTGTGTTGATCTGGTCATTGATGGCTTTAAAGATGTAGCGTGAGAAGTTGTAGCCCTTATTGAGAGATAGGCCAACCATGGCTGCAGCAAGGTCATGACCCATGGCATCCTTTCCAGCTTTTCTTGAGGAGATGAACATGATCATGACGTGGGCAAAATATCTCCATTGGTCAAGCACCCACATTTTCTTATACGAAGCATAGTCTCTCGCCCCGACATATCCCATTCTTTGCCTCCAACAGCCATCCACAAAGTAGTCTGGATAGGCTGTCGGGTCGGTCGAGAGATCACGGAATTGCAGGACCCTTCTAATTATATCTTCAGAGAAGGCGATGTCATGACCAGCCACGGTAGCCCTTATAACATTGGGGGTTACCGTGCAATCATGCTCCGCCGTCTCCCAAAATTGCTCCAGATAGGGTCTACAAAAATAGCGTAGCTGATTCTTGAACGGTTCAAGAAATCACCTATCTCGCGGTACTATAGAGCAGCACCCTTCCATTTCGGTTGAGTATTAGCTAACATATTGAATTCGTTCGTAAACGCCCGAGCCATAATCTGCAAAAACACACAAAAAACATAATCAGAACAACAAGTTTCATTGGAAATGAAAAAACATGACTTAGTATAGCAGTTACGCTTTGAACTGAAATTTCAGACTTAGAAATTTTTCCCAAGTGTTGGTCCTGCGTACTTAGCAAGTACGCAGAAATTTCCTCTTGCATACTTAACAAGTATGCATGAATTACTTCTTGCGTACTTGCTAAGTGCGCAAGAACTACACTTGTTCAAAATTCCAGAAGTTTTAAAAATTCAACTGATGTTCAAGTAAAGGGTAGAGTAGGTCACCACAAGGTCGGAATCTATGATTCTAGCCTATGGGACCAACATCTATACCAACCACTTGCTACACTCATCAAATTTTGACCTAAATGATGACCGAAGATGAACCGACGGTCAATCCAAGCCCAAGGTCAAAATTAACGGAATAAGCGGATGATTAAGAACAGATTAAGGGTCTATTATATGTTCTAATCAAGTTTTAACTATAAGGATTTACCCAAACAACCCAAAATTTGACTAAAACTCTCGATTTAAACCCTAAAATTTAAAAGTTTTGAATCGGTCCAACATTCGAATTTTGTGGATGGATTGAGCCTAGATTCTCACCAATTGATTGTTACAAGATGATGATACTAGAGGTGGGACGAGAAATCGGTTTGGAACACTCGGATTTTTGAGTAAAAAGTCGGAGGGAATTGAACAGGCGAACTTAAGTTTGAATGAGATAACATCTGAAAATTTTCTAAGTCCTGCTTATATACCCAACACCATACGGTTGTGCGTACTTGCTAAATGCGCAAGACTTAACTCCTACGTACTTACAAGTGCGCAAGACTTAACTCTTGCGTACTTGATAAGTACGCAAGACTTACTTCATGCGCACTTGTCAAGTACGCAGTAACCCTTAAGTTCGCAAACTTTCAACTCAAATTATGAAGATTTCAAGTCAAATAACGAACAAGATAAAACATATTCAATCAAGAGGATTCAAAATCAATTCAGGAAGGTTAAACACAAATATTTTTGGTTTTTCTGATTAAGATTGAACTGTTCATAAACTTAAAATCTTTTTGATCTTTTCTAAATAGAAATATACACGTATTTACACAAACTAATTTTGATCAAAGACACGAGCAGAGGATCATATCAGGCTAACTTATAGCAAAAACAATACAATATAATATAAACATCAAAGAATATGGGATCATGTCATGGATTACTATTTATTCATACATAATAAGCACATAAATAACTAATTCAAGTTGACAATATTATAAGATTTGAAACTATAAGCATCTTTGTATCACGTTCTTGTGTATTAAGGTATTAATTATAAGATCTACAACTTGTACCCCACTGATATGCTACAATAATGTAAATTGCACTATCTCAAGGCATCTAAGATTTTCCCAATGATTTTCTAAATTTTCAGAATGAAGTTACATCTATTAGCACAGGAAAAATCAAGCAGAATCCATAAGGATTATCAGGAATCATAAG
Organism: Smallanthus sonchifolius; assembly: GCA_023525975.1. Classification (NCBI taxonomy): domain Eukaryota; kingdom Viridiplantae; phylum Streptophyta; class Magnoliopsida; order Asterales; family Asteraceae; genus Smallanthus; species Smallanthus sonchifolius. The sequence continues at coordinate 28,902,784 of CM042031.1, forward strand.
ATTCGGAATCGAGTGATTCATTTGTCTTGGTTTCATTTGATTTTCTTCATTGAATATCGGTATGATGATTTAGGATAATGAGTATGGTGTTTGAATAAGGTAAGGGAATCCAACTTTTATCTGGATTTGATTTCAATGAATCAGGAGTGATTCAAGGGTGAATACATGCTCAACGGTTAATGTAGAGACATGTCTTGATTCAATCTCTCATTGCATACTTGTGAGTATGGGCAGTGAGATGAAACGCATTAATTATGCTAACGACATAACCCGAAACTGACCTCAAAAGAAAATTATTGCCAAAATCTAACATCCTTTATCTGATAATGATCTTTTCTATTCTTTTACGCACACACACTAACAAACATGGGTTCAAATCACAGTTGCAATTTAGACTTTAGTTTCCACACTACTAGTGATTCAAAGACGCATACAGCCTACTGAAAATTCAAATTACTTGTAAATAAGCAGACTAAAAACATAATAATTTAAACACTTAAGTAAGCATGACGCAATCATTTCCCATATGAGCAGTCTGTGACGTTTAGATCATTTCTGATGTACTATCATTTCCTCTTTTCTCAAGTTAACTTTGAAATTTTCTCCATTTTCTATTTTGTTTTTGATTTTGTAAAATATTTTTGAAAGTTAAAAGAACTATACAGAATACTTAAAAGAAAATAAAATTTTAACTTTCATGAATTGAATTGATTTTAGAAAAACAAGTTTTTCACTCAGGATTGAACATTCCTATCAAGTTGACAAGATGCTCAAAACGGGATCGATCAAAAGCCTTTGTGAAAAGGTCAGCAAGATTGTCATCCGTGTGAACTTTAACAAGTTCAATTAAATGTTTTTTAGCACAATCACGGATGAAATGATGGCAAATTTCTATATGTTTAGTTTTGGAATGTTTCACCGGGTTATTTGTGATGGACATTGTGGCATTGTTGTCAATGAACAAAGGAGTTTAAGTGAAGTTCAAGCCGTAGTCTCTCAATTGCTGCTGAATCCATAATATCTGAGAACAACCGCTCGCCGCAGCAATGTATTCTGCTTCACAAGTTGAGACAGAAACCGTTGACTACTTTTTACACTGCCAGGAAACCAGTCTGTCTCCTAAGAATTGACATCCACCAGAAGTTGACTTTCTGTCAAGGTTACAACCGCCATAATCTGAAACAGTGTGGGCTTTGAAGTCGAATGACTGCTTCTTAGAGTACCAAATACCCAATCAAGGTTTCCCTTTCAAGTATCTAAAAATTTTCTTCACGGCTATCATATGTGACTCCTTCGGTTGAGATTGAAACCTTGAGCACAAGCACACAACAAACATTATATCAGGTCTTGAAGCTGTGAGATACATATGTGATCCGATCATCCCACGGTACAATCTGCAATCCACATCCTTTCTATCTTTGTCAAGATGCAGACCATGATTGACTGGTATAGGTGTGCCGTAAGTACTGCTATCATTCATCTTGTATTTTGACAACATGTCCTGCACATACTTAGTTTGATGTAGATAAATGCCATTCTCTCTTTGACTGACTTGCAGACCTAGGAAGAATGACAATTCACCCATGTTACTCATTTCAAACTTGGACTTCATCACCTGCTCGAATTCCCTACACATCCCTTCAATGGTAGATCCAAAATAATGTCGTCGACGTAGACTTGTACAAGAAGAATGTCACCTCCTGCTTTCCTAATGAAGAGGGTCGAGTCAATCTGTCCACGGTCGAAACCATTGGACAATAGATGTTTAGATAATGTCTCATACCATGCCCGCAGTGCTTGATGAAGACCATAGAGTGCTTTGTCGAGCTTATACACTTTATTGATATTATGCGGATCTTCAAAGCCGGGAGGTTGAGTGACATAGACCTCTTCATGAACTTTTCCATATAGGAAAGCACTCTTCACATCGAGTTGATAGACCTTGAAGCCGACATATGTGGCATAAGCCAAAAACAGTCGAATGGCCTCAATTCTAGCAACTGGGGCATATACTTCCATGTAATCCAAGCCCTCTTGTTGATAAAAACCCTGAACAACCAATCTTGCTTTGTTCTTCACAACCACATGACGATCATCCTTCTTGCATTTGAACACCCATTTGGTTCCAATTGGCTGAAAGCCTTTTGGAAAGTCAACCAAATCCCACACGTGCAACTTTTGGAATTGAGACAATTCATCTTGCATCGCCGCAATCCAGCAGTTGTCCGCGAGAGACTTCTTCACATACTTTGGCTCTAACTGGGACACGAATGCAGCATGCAGACATGTTTCCATGACACCAGTGTCAAGTATCTCCGAGTAAAGACTAGTGTTCTCTGCAATGGTTCGTTGACGAGTCTGAACACCGGCATGAGGATCACCAATAATGTTGTCGATTGGATGATTCTTATGCACTCTCGTCTCTGGTACATTCGGTTCCTGAATTTCTGAATCGAGATTCGTGCTTAACTCCCCCATTTCCTGTGTTCCAGAAGAAGAAGATTCAATGTTAATTGGATCAGCTGGAGCCTCATTTCCTACAGTTGTGTTAGGATTAGCTTGAGCGTCATCTCCATCAACATGAACATCTTCACTGTTATCACTTTCATGAGTTCCAGATGCAGATGCAGCATTGGAATTAGGAGTTACAATCGGTACAGTAGCACGAGTAGAGAAACTGGAGTCATCGCCACCACCCAATAATTCATAAACATTTGCGGCGTCAACTGCGGATAGATTAGGAAGATTGAATGACTTGAATAGCGCATCATAATCAAAACCCCAAGTTGGACCTGTTAGTTCTGGTGGAATGTTGTGTTTACTGCAATCCACTTCAAACCATTCCTCGACAGTACGAGTTCCTATATTGTACACTCTCTTGTAAGGCGAGTTGGCAACGTATCCTAAGAAGATGCCTTCCACCGCTTTTGCATGAAACTTAGACTGGCGGTCTTTGTACTGTAGCAATAAGGAACAGGGACTACCAAAAGGAACTAGGTAATCAAGATTGGGAAGTCGATTGTTGATCAACTCGTAACAAGTCTTGTTATGCCTCTTCACAACCAGAACTCTGTTTAAGACGTGAAAAGCTGTATTAACTGCTTCTGCCCAGAATGTGACAGGAAGCTTTGCATCCGATAGCATAGTCCTTGCAGTCTCAATCAGTGTTCTGTTCTTCCGTTCTGCAACTCCGTTCTGCTTAGGTGTATACGGCGCGCTGAATTCGTGACGGATCCCCTTCTTGAGACATAAGAGTTCCATTAAATTATTCTTGAACTCAGTTTCGTTGTCACTCCTTATTCTTCTAACCTTCAGCTTGCACAGATATTCCAAGCTCAGGATCAAGTATTGAAGAATATCAGCAGTCTCGTCCTTAGTACCTAAAAAAATGCACCCAAGAAAAACGTGAGAAATCATCAGTTACAACCAGACAGAACGACTTACCTCCAATACTCCTGATACTTATGGGGCCAAACAGATCCATGTGTAATAGCTCCAAAGGGGTATCAACGGAGTTTTGGAGCTTGGGCTTGTGAGACTTCCGCTGCTGTTTGCCCTTTATACAAGGCATACAGTTATCTGCAACGGTAAATTTCAGATTAGGAACCCCGGTTACCAATTCGTTTCGGACAAGATGGTTCATTTTACGATACGAAATATGTACGAGTTTCCTATGCCACAAGATTGAGGCAAGCTCTGTCGCTTTGGTAAGCAAGAAAGTAGCAACTAATGAGGTGGTTGTTGCCTCGCTCATATCAATCTGATATGTGTCATTTGTCCTTGGTGCTCTCATCAGGATCCAATCATCAGGAACTTCAAAACCAGGCTTGAGAATCAAGCATTCGTTCTTATCAAACATCACCGAGTACTCCTTGTCGCACATTTGGGAGACACTCATCAGGTTATGCTTCAGCTGCTCGCAAAAATTGACATTGTCAAAACTGACACAACCATTTGATACCACGCTTTGACACGTGATACTGCCGCCTTTTTTCTCCAGCAAAGGCCATTGTAACATTTCTGATTTTTAGTATCCGTATTTTCAATTCAATGTAATGCATTTCAAACCCAATTCTAATGCACTGTTTTGTTTCTTTTCGTACCATCAATTAAATACCATATTTCAATGTTAACCCACAAATTTTACACGGTTATAACCTACTAAAACACTACATAAGTATCTATTTATACAAATATGTCAAAGACCAAAGTTACAAGGTCTAATGTTGAAAATTTACAAGAAACCTTAATAGGCACGGTCGCGCCTCGTTCTGGCACGGTCGCGCCGAGTGCTTTGGCACGGTCGCACGACTTACTTTGGAACGATCGCGCCTAGTGCCTTAGCACGGTCGCGCCTCGTTTGGGCACGGTCGCCCCTAGTACCAGTTGAAACGTAAATACAGTTTTAATCACCCGATCGTTGAGTTCCGTAACCGATTTACACTTCATTACCATTAACGAAAGCAATGACATTTTCAATTACAACAAACGTCTCAGTTTTATTCCATCAGACTCAAAATCCTCTCAAGCATTTCAAAGAAAACACAAAACCTCCTTGCGATCCGAATTCTCTCAATCAAGCAGCAGAGTCACGCTACTCGAATCTCCCTAAAGCTCCTAGACTCTCTGGTTTAGCAGGAATCGTAGCAGAAGACGGCGGAAACCAAGCTCGCCGACGCCGGAACTCATTTCTATCGAACACTATCCATCCGTCGTCCTTCCGGGTAATTGAAATCTTGTTCTCAATATATTTAGTCGCTATATCAAAAGCCCCATATCAATTTGGGCTTACAATATAGAAATCATCCTGAACCCGAAACCATACTTTATTAAAAAATGGTTAAACCGATTTCGACCCAGAACATGTTGTTAATACAATTAAAACATCCCAACATACTCGTAACATCACTATGAATAAAAGCCCTATGATTTCAAACACTAACAATGTAAGAATCAGTCAATTCGTGTCTGTTTTGGAAGAGACACGGTCGCGCTAATCATCTAGCGCGGTCGTGCCTCATGAGACGCGGTCGTGCCGACTAGCAGCGCGGTCGTGTCCTCCTGCCAAGGCACGGTCGTGCCTAAAGATTTAGTTAGTTAAACCTCTGTTTGATCAACACGGTCGCGCCCTGACTAGCATGGTCGCGCCCGTGGTTTGAGCACGATCGTGCCCTTCCCAGACACGGGCGTGTGTGAGTTAAATTTTTGGCAGAATTATAATTTTATATATTTTTCAAACAATAAATATTTCTGATAAATTACAAAATAAAAATAATTGATTTTATAAAAATGTATTTAATTCTATTTAGAAAGATCAAATATTTAATCTTAGAATCAATAGAAAATTATTTATTTAAAGTTTATAAAAATTTACAATTATTACTAAACCGTTTATTTAAAAAGTAATTAAATGGTTAAGTTACATTTTATAAATAAATAATTAAAGAAATGATTATTTATTTAATTTATATTTAAACAAAAACAATTAATTATTTATACTAATTTATGACTAATACTTACAATGTTTTCATAAACAATAATTATTTACATTACTTATTTAATTATTCAAACTCAAACCTTAATCAAAATATTCTAAAAATATTCTTTCAAACTTTATATATTTTATTCAATACTTCCAATTACAAATCAATGACTTTTTACACAAGTCCAAATGCAACTTTAGAATTAAACTCTTGTGCACACTATTAATACCATATACATTACACTTTAGGTTAACTTGTGCATTTCAAGGATCTTTATTCTATCTAGTACCTTTGTTAGCAACGCCTTCAAACCAAGTGAGTATTTCATAGCCCCTTTTACTCTTTTACACTTTTGGGGTGAAACATGAACTCTATCAAATTACATGTTTACATTTACACAAACAACACAAGTACAAATCCTAATTTCATTCATGTGTACAATTTGAGCTTTATGCCCGAGTGCTATGTGTGCTAACTTTTGTGAACACTTATGTGCAATCATTAACTATTCAAGCCGATGGTTTTCAATGATAGATCTATTGAGTCTGACAAACCCACCCAGATTGGGGTGATTGATACCGACAACACAATTTTGCATGCTAGTTACAAAGGTTTGATTGTACTTGGTTACACAACAGCTGCTCCCCATAAATGCCTTATTTTCATGATATGTATGGATTTGTTTTACAAACTATATGCTATCTATATAAACCTGTGTTATACTCACCAACTTTTTAGTTGACTTTATTTTATTCATGTTTCAGGTTCTAATGTGTGAGATTGATCAAGATGTGCTACACATAGGCTTGGACTTAGTTAAATTAAATAAAAGAACTTTATGTAATTCAATTTTGTTCTATCTTGGATTTGGTTGTGTTTGGACTACTTGTTTTGAAATTTGATGTTTAATATATTCAATCTAGTCAACCTTGTGCTTATGAACAGTCTACATGTCCCGCCCCGATGATTCCGCCATCGGTCGGGGTGTGACAGATTGGTATCAGAGCCTTGGTTATAGGGAATTAGGTTATTAGACACCTTGACCTAGACTATAACTTTAGGACACCTACCTATGCTATGTTTCATGATTACATGTTATATGCTACATGCTATATGTTATATGTTATGTGTTACATGCTATGTGCTACATGCTTACTATGATTAGTTATTATTTTATTTGATGACTTATTTATTAAAAACCCATGACTTATTAGTACATACTTAAATAATAAATTAAATAAAAAATATCTATTTCTATATCCTAAAACCTCATAATGCTCATACCTTCTTCTCTATCTATATTCTTCTTAGCATGTGGAATCTTCATGAAGCTAAATCCATAAAATTTTCTTTATTTCCTCGTTAAGGTTTTTAAGCTTTGTTAATTATTTGAGGACACGTGCAATCTGGAAGAGTGACACCTGTATTTTGGGTTTTCTGTCTAGGAAAGCATTTCGCATAAATCCCAATCAACCGAGGGACCCGTATGCTTTCCTGGGAATTCCCGAGATGAGTGTTTACTTGTAGGCTAAAGCATGTCTCCTTGAAAATTATATAAGTTTAATTAACCTTAACGTGTCATAGTATTCGGGTGATTATATCACTATTTGAGTACAATCCAAACTATGATTATCTATTTATTTTGTTATCTTATTCTATTAAATTCAAACAATTCTCATAAGTTCATACATCTTTTCTTGTCTTGTGAAAATCTGTAGAATGCCTCCTCGTCGTGCTCTCGCGGCCAACACCAATACCGACATTGCTACTATTCTTGCACAACTCGTGACACAACTCACTCAAGCTAATAGTGCCACCAATGGCAACAATGGTGGAAATGGTAGTAATAGTGGTAATGCTGGTAATGGTGGAAATGGTGGTAACAACCCATCTCAATGCACCTTCAAGCATTTCAACTCGTGTAATCCTCTCAAGTTCTATGGTACCGAAGGAGCTACTGGACTCCTTCAATGGTTCGAAAGCATTGAGAATACTTTTCTCAATAGTGACTGCCCCGACAACCTTCGGGTTCGTCATGCCACAAGTATCCTACAAAAACGGGCACTCACATGGTGGAATGGGGAGAAGAGAAATAGAGGTGTGGATGTGGCAATGGCCTTACCTTGGGATGAGGTTAAAAGGCTAATGACCGAGGAATTCTGTCCTCGAAATGAAGTAAAGAAACTTGAAGCCGAATTTTGGGATCTTGCCCAAGATAGTAGTGAAAACTTGGCGTATACAACCTGGTTCCATGAGTTGAGTCTTCTTGTGCCCCACATGGTCACTCCTTTGTCCCGCTGCATTGAAAAGTATATTGGCGGATTACCTAGGCAAATTCAAGATACTGTCCTAGGAAGGAATCCCGCAACACTTGAAGATGCCATCCGTTTTTCCGCTACCTTAACCGATAATCATGTGAAGGCGGGGACTCTTACTAAAAAGGGCACCAAGAAAGTTTCTGACACTATAACCCCTCCTACCCACAACAAAGAAGCCATAACTGATCCCTCCCGCAATAATAGGAAAAGGAAGACTAGAAACTATGCTATGGTCTCTCCTGCTATTCCTGTTAACCAAGCTGCACCTATGGTTCAAGCACCAGCCAAAAAGCCATATGTCGGAATCTACCCACTTTGTGCCACCTGCAACTACCAACATCCCCAAAGCATCCCATGTCGCCTTTGTACTTATTATGGGAGATATGGCCATACGGTAAATGTTTGAAGGGCCAAAGCTCTTGCGGGCCAAGTCAACCCACCAAACCAAACCAACACCCAAGTGACTAATCAAGGTACTCCCGCTATTGCAAATGGGCGTGCATGTTATGAATGTGGCAACCCGAACCATTTCCGTGATCAATGCCCAAGAGTTGTCAATGCTAGACAAGGTGGAGCTCGTCGGCGTGCATTCAACATAAACGTCGACAAAGCTCAAGCCAACAAAGCATCTGTATTGGATTGAATGTTTTCATCATCAGTATCAATCTTAGAATCAGCAGTATCTTCAGGCAGTGTGATGTCTTCCAATGAGTCCATAGAATCTGTTGCTCCTTCATAATTAAACTCAGGAATAACATCATCTTGGATGAAGTTATAAGGGACATTAAGACCATCACAGCCTTCATAAATCACTTTATCTTGACTTTTCTGTATCTCTATCTCCACTATCTCTCCTTCTTCTATTTCATTTTTAGACACATCATCTTCTATGTCATTGAATAAATCATCAATATCAAGACATGCTATCTTTTCAGCTTCTTCCTCCTCAGACTCTGCAAAGAACTCCAACAATAAGATTTCTTCTTCATTAACTCTAGAATCTTTGTTTCCATCAATTGATTGTGATGTCGACTCCCCCTGAACTTTAGAAATAGGATTAACGTCAGCGTATTGACGATCACCCTCAATATTACCAGAAGGATCATTGTCTTCATCATCATGTCGTTGAATAGACTCAGTGTGACATGCATCACGTATCCTTAACTCCCCCTGAGCGTCAAGACGCTCAACAAGCTTGGATACTAATGCCTGCATAGCAACAATCTGCGTAGCTTGAGTCTGAATCACCAGCTGTCGTTGAGTATCAGTAGATACAAGAGTATCCACCTGAGTTTGTAAAGCAAGCACTTGCGATTCAAGGAAAGTAATCCTATCAGAATCAGAAGGCTTAGAAGGACCAGCTGAAGATTGAGGAACTGAAGTACTTGGAGTAGGAATAACCACAGGAGGAACAGGAGTGTGAACAGGAGATTGTTCTTTAGAACCTGGAGGTGTGACAATCAAGGAAGCAACAAAAGTAGCATCTTCCACACCTTGTGAAGATTGAGCAGCAGCAATTGAAGCATCCATAAGTTTTTGAGATTTAGGATCCGGATTAAAATCACTATCAGAACTCTCATCCACTAATTATCTTTTACCAAGTACTGATCTGGAAGGAGGATCCCGAACAGACTTACGTCGTTGTCTTTTGGCTGTAGATTTAAGGTGTTTACCAGCATTAGCCAAAGGTATACGAGCCAACCGTTCATAATAATCTGAGGAGAAATCTCTAGACTCATTAGAATCGGTTTCTTCAGAAATAGGTAAGATTGTATCACTTGTGCTAGAACTCGACTCATTCTCTGTCACCACATTCCCTTCAGCTTCATGAATGGGCGAGTTCACAGCGTCATCAACAAAGTCATCCATATTCATCCCTAGATCTTGTTCATGTTCATGAATGACCTCTTCTAGAACAAGTTTATTAACAGGTATATCAACCTGAGCTTGTGGAATTGGAACTTGTTCTGGAATAGGAATTTGTTGTTGTACGGGAACTTGTTGTTGTTGTTGAGCTTGTTGTTGTGGAATTTATTTTTGTGGAACTTGTACCTGTGGAATAGGTTGTGGTTGTGGTTGTTGTTGTTGTTGTTGAACATTCTAACCTTGCCCTTGAGCTATCTCATCAGGATGAAACCAATTGTCATTTAGTGGTTCAACATAATCAGGATTGATTAAGTGACCAAACAATGGAGCATTAACAGGAATCAATGCTTGATTCTGTTGTTTCACCTTAGTGCAATCCGTAAAGATACGCTTGGACATCGGCGTCAAAGTTAATCTAATCGGATGCTGTGGGAGATCAGGAAGAATATGATTCAGAATCATCTGGATAAACCTAGGATACATAAAAAATCCTTGACCTTCAGCAGGTGTGATTTGCATAACCATCTCCCGATAGATATATCTTGCAAAATTAAAGCGCTTGTTCAACGTCAAAGCTACCATTGCAGCTTGAAGAGCAGTCTTTAAGCCATCTGTTCCAGTTTTACGAGGAGAGAGACATTGAATAATCACATGCATGAAGTATCTCCATTCACCCACCAAACCACCTTTACATGCTTGTGTGTCATTAGGGCGTCCATGGTAACCCATTCTCTGAAAGCATCCCATGATCAAAGGATTAGGATATGATATAGGATCATCAGCGGCACCACCTAGTGCAAGAGCAGCACGAATAGTGTCTTCAGATATAGCAATCTCCGTATTGTTGACAGTGGCATGAAGAACATGAGGTTCTATGTCAGTATCTGAATGAACTGTGTCCCAAAACTGCTGAATATACACCAGACTGATGTATGGATCGGCAGATAATACGACACGTAGTCGTGAGCGATTCAGAAATCCTATAATCCCTTGAAAGTGTATGGCCTCTGACATGTTATAATCCCTTGAAAGTGTATGGCCTCTGACATGTTAGGATCTAACAATGGCACCTGGTTGTGCTTGTATTCGACACGACGAGCCATCTGAAAAATATTTGGACAACAAACACATATTAGACAAATAACAAAACACAAACAATATGAAAAACAAATTTGAAACAAAAACAAAACAAACAAAAAAATTAAAAAAATTTCAAACACACAAAAATTTTACAAGTCCAAAACTCTTCTGACCCCTAGGCGAACTTAATAAGTTCGCTTAGTGTTTCAAGAGGCGAACTTAAGTTCGCTTGAACAAGTTCGCCTAAACTGTTTGTCATTTCAAATTCAATCTCAGAAATCAAATTTTGTGTAAGCGATGATTTAACCAAGAATTAACCATATAAATGATAGCGACTAGTGATTTCGAAACAAATACAACAAGCAATTTGAAGATTTAAGTCAAGATAAGTATTGAATTTAGGGAAAACAGCCACGGAATAAAACCGGAACAAAAACCTCACATTTCCCACAATTGAACGGACAAAAATCGATGAAATTACCTTAGTTATGTTCGCAAATCTATTTCGATTCACAATGTATCGATTAACAACTCAACAACCACTGAATTTGAAATTTTAAGAAAAAATTCGACAACTGATAAGTTCGCTTCAATTTTGAAGAAGATGAGTGAATAAGTTCGCCTGGACACCCTTATACAGATTAAGTTCGCTTATTTAGGCGAACTTGTTAAGTTCGCTTAACAAGCCCTAGGCGAACATAATAAGTTCGCTTCACCAATTTCAGGCGAACATATTAAGTTCGCTTCACCAGAAGTAGGCGAACTTAATGCCTTCAACATTTCCCTTGATCAAAATTTTTACCAACTTTCAACCCGTCACTTCTTGAACTTCCGTCAGCAGCATGTATTTGATCCAATCCCGAACAATTTAATAAAAGATTAAAATTTTCATGGAAAATAAAAAACAAAATCTTTTTGAATTTTATCTATACAAACGGAATCACATATTTTTGAAATTTTATCTGTACAAACGGAATCACATATTTTTGAATTTTTATCTGTATAAACTGAAATCACATATTTTTGAATGAACATCATGAGTAAGAAGATCATATCAGTATCCGAGTAATTCATCACACATTTTAGCAATAACCAAGGGTAACCTAAGATATGAAACAATCCAACTCATCTTGTACGCTATGTATTTTTTTCAGTATTTATAAATCAGTCAATTTGAATAATATTTGAAATGATACGCGATAAATATCAAAGTAAATGAGATCAAGTTATGAAATGCTCTTTTATTTATACCGAATTTGAAATATAAAGCATGAATTCTTAAATTTGTCAATATTATATTATTTGAAACTATAAGCGTTTATTCTCCAAATTCATGTGATTTAGTACCATTTAGATGAAAAACATCATGTACCCACATATATGCCAAACAAAAATACAATTTGCACTATCTTCAAGACATATACAGTTTATTTTAAGATTAGATCAATTTCCAAGATGAAATTATCTCATTTTGCACAAGAATAGAAGCAGATCCCAAAGGATATAAGAATCATGATGATTCAGAATCAGAAGATTCTAATGAATTGGTTGTATAATGAGAATCAACAGATTCAGGTATGAGGATCCAACTATCATCTGGATAAGATTCAATGGAGTCAGACTAGATGATGTATCTAACTGATCCAAGGGCGAATATATGTTTCAACAGATTTTGAAAGCATATCTTAGTTCAACAAAACATTGCATGTTTTTCGGGGCATGGGCAGTAATGTGAACTGAAATAGATTTGTGCTAAAGATATAATTCGATATTGGTCTCATGAAATTCTTTAAAACCATATATTTTTTATCTGATAATGATCTTTTACACACACACCCAGGCATATAATGGATTCAAATCACAGATGTAATCATATCATATTTAATTTTCACACTACTATTAGTTTCAAAACGCTTTTAGTCTATTGACAATTCAAGTTTCAAAACTCATACACAAATTTGAAAACAGATTATCAAGATTAGAGCATGCACAACTCTATCATTTCTCATTTATGCAGACTTTGAAATTTAGATCACATCAACTCAGTCTAATCAATCATAAATCAAAGGTCTACTAAGTTCGTGTGAAATGAACTAATCACTGATGTACTATCATTTATTCTCTAACTTCAAATGATGTCAAATTTTATATTTTTCAAATTTGTTTTGACTTTTTATAAATTAAGAACCTTTTTGACTGAAAATTTAAAATGCAGAAATGTAATAAAGCAATAAAAGAAATTAAAAACAAAATTTTCCATGAAAATCTGATTTTGAAAAACTTTTATTCGGGATTGATCATACCTATCATTTTGATTAGAAATTTAAACCTGGTATGATCAAATGCCTTGGTAAACAAATCAGCAAACTTATCATCAGTGTGAACCTTTACCAGCTCAATCAACCTTTTCTCTACACAATCACGAATAAAATGATATCTAATCTCAATGTGCTTTGTTTTACTGTGCTTAACAGGATTATTAGTTATAGACATTGTAGCATTATTATCAATAAGCATAGGGGTTCCTGTGAAATTCAAACCGTAATCTCTTAATTGCTGTTGTATCCACAGGATCTGTGAACAACAACTTGCAGCAGCGATGTATTCCGCTTCACATGTAGAAATGGAGACTGTGGTTTGCTTTTTGCATTGCCAGGATACAAGTCGATTACCCAAGAACTGCCAACCTTCTATTGTAGATTTCCTGTCCAAACAACAACCACCAAAATCAGAATCAGTATAAGTAATGAAATCAAAGTTAGAACCATGTGGATACCATAGTCCCAATCTTTGTTTTCCTTTCAAATAACGAAAGATTCTTTTTACAGCTATTAATGGGATTCTTTTGGTTTTGTCTGGAATCTGGAACAAATACACACAGCGAACATTATATCTGGCCTTGAAGCGGATAAGTACATGAGAGATCCAATCATTGCTCTGTAAAGTCGACAATCCACATATTTTCCATCCGGGTCAGAATTCAACTTATGATTGACCGGAATCAGAGTATCATATGGGGTATAGTTCTCCATCTTGAATCGGCTCAATATGTCTTTGATATACTTGGACTGATGAATAAAGAAACCATCTTCCTTTTGATTTACTTGTAAACCTAAGAAAAACGATAACTCTCCCATAGCAGACATTTCAAACTTTGACTTCATTACACTCTCAAAATCTTTGCATAACCCTTCATTTGTTGAGCCAAAAATAATATCGTCCACATATATCTGCACCAGTAGGTAATCTCCCCCTGATTTCTTTATGAATAAGGTTGAGTCAATCTTGCCACGAACAAAATCATTTGCCAAAAGATGTGATGACAATCTTTCATACCATACTCGAGGAGCCTGATGAAGACCATAGAGGGCCTTATAAAGCTTGAAAACCATATTCGGATTAAGTGGATCTTCAAACCCCGGCGGCTGACAATCATAAACTTCCTCCTTGACCTTTCCATATAAAAACGCACTTTTCACATCTAATTGAAACACCTTAAAACCTTTATAAGAAGCAAAAGCTAGAAACAGCCGTATTGCTTCAAGCCTCGCAACAGGCGCATAAACCTCGGTGTAATCAATTCCCTCTTGTTGATTGAAGCCCAGGACAACTAATCTTGCCTTGTTTCTTACCACGACACCTCGATCGTCTTTCTTACATTTAAACACCCATTTAGTACCAATCGGATATATACCCTTCGGAAGATCTACAAGATTCCAAACCTTAAGTTTGTCAAACTGAGCAAGTTCTTCCTACATAACCTCTATCTAATTGTTATCATTTAAAGCCATTTCAACATTTTTGGGTTCGACCTGAGAAATAAAACATGAATGTGAGCAATCATCAAGAACACCAGAATCTTTAATACATGTATACAAACAAGTATTGTCTACAAGAGAACGTGTTTTCACTCCATCCTGCAAATTTCTGATTATATTTGTCACTGGATGATCTTTGAGTTCCTTGATGGAAGCGACCTCAGGAACCTGTAACACCTCAACACGAGTTGTATCAGATTGATAAGACAAATCATGATTAATTGGAATTTCCGAGTCTAAATTTGTAGGAATCTCCCCCGAATCATGTGTCGAAGGTAATGAGTCATCACCCAACAAAGGATCAGCAGAAGAATCTTGAAAAATAGCATTGTCTTCCTCACTCTCTGAATCTTGTGGTCCCGAACAAGAAGCAACATTAGGATCGGGAGCAGAAGAAGATGGAACCGATGAATGTGGAACTGCATTTGGTAGAAAGCCATTGTGCTGTGCATCCTGACATGAATCATCGAGAACAGCAGCTTCATCAGGAGAAATATCAGAAGGTAAATGAAAAGACCTGAATAAATTTTCATAATCAAATGCCCAATCAGGTCCAATCGCCATTTGAGGTAAAGACCGGTTTGAACAGTCAATATGGAACCATTCTTCAACTTGGCACGTCTCTTTGTTATAAACCCTCTTGGTAGTCGAATTAGCAACATACCCCAGAAAAATCCCTTCAATAGCCTTAGCACTGAATTTTGTTGGGACATCTCGAACTTTCAACAGGGTGCAAGGATTACAAAACAGTAGTAAATAATCCAGATTCGGCTTTCGATTATTCAGCAACTCGTAGCAAGTCTTGTTGTGGCTTGACGGTAAAGACCCTGTTCAAAACATGACACGCAGTATTCACAGCTTCAGCCCAAAAAGTAACTGGAAGCTTAGAATCTGCAAGCATCGTGCGTGCCGTTTCAACCAACGTCCTGTTCTTTCGTTCAGCAACACCATTTTGTTGAGGAACATATGGCGCACTGAATTCATGATGAATTCCCTTTTGTAGACAGAATAAGCCCGTCTTGCTATTCTTAAATTCACTGCCATTGTCACTCCTAATTCTTCTGACCTTCAGATTGAACAAATTCTCCAAACCCGAGATTAAGTATTGTACCAACTCAGTGGTTTCAGCTTTAGAAGAAAGAAACTTATCCCATGAAAATCTAGAGAAAACATCCGTTACTACCAAACAGTATGATTTTCCACCAATGCTTTTGATACTAATCGGACCGAACAAATCCATATGCAGCAGCTCCAAAGGAGTTACGATAGAATTCTTCAATTTAGATTTGTGTGATTTCTTCCGTTGTTTCCCCTTCTTGCAAGGAATACAATCATCAGGAACTGAGAATTTCATCTTTGGAATACCAAGAACCAGATCATTCTTAACAATATAGTTCATCTTCCGATAGTTGATGTGAGCTAGCTTCCTGTGCCACAAAATGGAATCTGATTCCGACGCCTTGGAGAGTAAACATGTAGGAATTGAATCCGTTGTAGTAGCAACACTCATGTCAAGGACATACGTGTCATTTCTCCTTGGGGCCTTCATGAGAATCCATTCGTCAGGAATAACAAAACCAGGTTTCAGGATATAACACTCAGCATCATTGAAATGGAACGAAAACTTCTTGTCACAAACTTGTGATACACTCAAAAGATTGTGTTCCAGCTGCTCCACGTAATTCACCTTCTCAAATTTGACTTTATCATTCTTTAAAGTTCCCTGTCCAATTATGTACCCGCCTTTATTCCCCGCAAAAGCGACATAACCTCCATCAATATTTTTAACATCTTCAAGCAATCTAATATTCCCTGTCATATGTCGAGAGCAACCACTATCCACATACCATGTATTGTTGATAGTCCTCCTTGGTTGTCCCTACATAAACAACGAAAATCAGTTAGAAATAGGAACCCAAGCCATTGTGGTCTTGGGTCGTCCAGATTGATCAAAATAAACAACTTCTAGTAATTCACAATCAATGTAATCATTAACCTTTGGAATAGAAGGTTTACCAACAGACTTTTTCAAAGGAGATAATTTTTTATTATTTTGAAAAACATTATTTGATATATTATTATCAGATTCAGATGTTTCCAAAATTTTCTTCAATTTTCTGTTTCGTCTTCTCCTTTGTGGTCTAGACAATTTTACTTCAGATTGAGAATCTTTTGAAATTATAACATGAGGAATCTCAAATTTCTCTTGACACACAAATGATTTAGAGTTCAATTTATCCTGTTGTTTAAATCCAGAGGATTTAACAAAAGATCGACAGGACATATTTTGCTCCAAACTAAATGATGACTTTCCCTCATCTGTTCTTTTCAGAATCTTCACCACTTTTGGTTATGAAGGAACAGTCTTCAGTTTGCCCTTGTTCTTATAAGGATAATTGACCAGAATGTGACTAGCTTCGTTGCAATAAAAACAAACTCTTCTCTCTTTATAAGTTCTAAAGTAAGAAGAATTCTTTGAATTTGAGGAGCCATCAGAGGAATAAGCTTCAGAAGATTGTCCAGAACATTTTACTGTCTTCTTTGGAACATAGACCCGTGTAGGCACCTTTGATGAATGCACTTTTTGATGACCAGCAGCGACAAACCCACTTGACTGTAAAATTGGGGAAAGTTTAGGGGTAACAACTTTCACCTCAACAGGTTCATTCAGAATACATCTATCATGGGTAACAGTTTTTACAACTGTTGGTTCATCAATTTTCACCTCTTTTGGAATACCTTCAACTTTCGTCTCATCAAACACCTCATCCTCATAATCAGATTCATAAACCATATCCTCACCAGTTACAGGGTTCACTTTCAATACTGTTTTTAGATCTATTTCCTCTTCATGTATGATTTCAGGTTCAACCACATAATTTGCATTAAATGATGGAGGAACAAATCCAATCCCAGCAACCCTTTTAATAGGATCAACATTTGAATTAAAATAATCCAAAACAACAGAAGAATTTGTAAAATTTTCCAACTTTCTATGAAGTTTGATCAACTCATACTCTTTGTCAGAAATTTCCTTATTCTTTTGAGCAACAACTTCAGTTCGTTTTTCTATTTCAGCATAAGCCATATCCAGATGATAAGCTTGTTCTTTATATCTCAACCCCAGAGAATTTAAGTCTCTTTTCAAAGACTCAATTCTATCGATGCACAATTTATCGTTATCTTTCAGTTTCTGATTAACAGAATGCATCGATTTCATATCACAAATCAAGTTTGTGTTATCATCCATGACCTTTTGCAATTTATCTTTAACAGTAATGAAGTTAGAACAGTAAATATGACAAACAGAGTCTTTTACCTTTGACGGATCAGACATGTCTGCCATGAACACTTTGGCAATGGGAATATTCTCTGAATCAACAACATCCGAAGCATTTTGTGTTAAAACAATATCATCTTCAGCAACACCTGATGCAACATCAAAATCAATATGCTGCTCTTGTTCTACCTCTTCATCAACAATTTGCACACTTTCACCATCACTCGAACCATCACTTGAACTCTCACTCGAACCATCACTTGAACTCCCACTCGAACCATCACTTGAACCATCATCATCAGTCACCTCTTCTGATTTTTTAGAACGAATTTCTGCTACAAAGGCTTGACTTACAGCACCCACTAAATCTTCCAGATGAATACCCCAGTCATAGTTCTCATCATTTTGTGCAACCAATGCCGATGATGCAGATGCATGATTTGAATTTCCAGATGAACCATGTGATTGATTACGATTATTCTGAAAATTATTCTGCTTCTTCTGAGAATCAAACTCTACCTTTTGCTCCACACACTCTTTAGAAAAGTGACCATACTCTTGACAGTTATAACAACGCACTTTGGTTTTATCAAATCCCATGCGTGATCGACTTTTAGATCCAATATACTTTCTGCCAGTTTTCTTCAAAAAATCCTTTGCTTGACGCATCAACATGGCCATATTCCATTGGATGTTCATTTCTTCCAGATCAACAGGGTCAATCTGTCTGAAATCTTCTTCAATAACCTCAGGATTATGAATTTTCCCTCCAATAAAATTCTCATACGAAGCATGAATGAGGAAAACATAGCTAGATAATCATCATCAACCTTTTGATTTATATGAGATCCAGAAGATGTAGAATCTGTTGTCGCAGAAAAACCAGAATGACTAGAATGACCAGAATGAATAGGAACTCCATTAGAAGAATCTTGAGCGTCTCCAGAAAAGAATGCAACTCCTGTACCAGTTTTACCAGAAGTGTTAGCAAAATACATTGCAGGATCCTGGATATGCTCCATGTTAGTCTCCTTCTTCTTCATATTCAAGTCATGCGATTGAATCTTCCCAAGATCTTCTTCAAGAGACATGGTTTTATACTTGATATTTTCTTTGATCAAAACCATATACACATCAAATTTTGATGGTAATGCCTCCAAGAACTTATCATTAATTTCTTTAGTTTCATACACCACAGAAGCACTCGACAATTCACTAAGTAGATGATAGAATCTGGTAGCAAGATCATCCAAGGATTCATTTTGAAAATGTTTGAAGACCAATAATTGCTTCTTCAATAGCTCTTTTCTACTCTTCTTTACATCCAGACTGCCTTCACATCTTTTCTGTAATGCTTCCCACAGTTGTTGAGAAGATTTGAATTGTTTGAAACTGTGATATATTTCCTTTGGAAAAGACATCGAAATACTTGCCATCGCTTTCTTTTCCCTATCAAACAACAACTTTTCTTCATTCGTTAACGTTGACACCGGCTTTGGAACATTATCCTGTCCCATCCATGAATAAGTCGAATGCGTATAACCTTCTAAAATAGGAATCCAGAGACTGGTGTCGGTGAAAGATACGAACTGACCAAACCTATCTTTCCAATTAGAATAATCAGCAAGATTCAACAACTTCGGTGGTTTTTGAGATGTACCAATCTCATTATCATAATTGAACATATTCGTTACTTGAACCATATTTGCCATTTTCCTAAAAAATTTCCAAGTGTTGAACCCTCACTACCCTTAGGCGAAGATAATAAGTTCGCTTCTGTGATACCCAAGCGAACTTAATATGAAGCGAAATTAGTAAGTTCGCTTAAACCAGAAATCAGAAAATCTGATTAAGTTCGCCTAAAAATAAGTTCGCTTAATTTGTGAGAAGCGAACTTGACAAGTTCGCCTGCTAAGTTCGCCTGCACAAAATCAGCAAGTTCGCTTGCTTCAGCAAATTCAAACTCAAGAACAGCTCAACCAGAAACCACGAACCAAGAATCACCAAAAAAACTTCATAATTCACTGATTTGAAGGAATTAGTCAAAATCAAACCATAGGATTGTGTAATTTCATAATTAGTACCTTTCTATCGGATCACTTTCTTCAAAATCCTCTTCAAAAAACCAAATCAGAACCAAATTAACCTTGAAAACTCCATGGAAATGAAAATGTCAAAGATGATGAATTTCTTGTCAATTTGCATACAAAACCGTCTAGAATCACCAAGAATCACGAGCAATAGCTCTGATACCACTTGTAGGTCCTCATGGCACTTCTACAGATCGTTCTCATGATAAGACGTGTCGTTAACTCGGATTGCAGAATCCAACGAATCAACGATTGCATACACAAAAGACAATAGAGACAATCAAGTAAATAAACTTCATGCTTGTATTCCAAATCTCAATAGAGTTTACAGACTCAATTGTTCAACTCAGTTCTAGTTCTAATCGATTATGTTCTATGTTCCAAACTGACTTTGTAAACATCTATATATAGACTACTACCTGCATTAAGCGAATTTAACAAGTTCGCCTCTAACAGACTAAGCGAACTTAACAAGTTCGTCTCAGATAGACTTAAGTGAACTTAAAAAGTTCGCCTCTGTTAGACTAGGTGAACTTAACAAGTTCGCCTCTAGCAACTTGCATAAAAACACTTAGAACATTAATACATTACAAAAACATAAAGACATTAGATCTAAACTATTACAAAGCTTTTGTCATTACAGACTATGTCCTAACACGGAGGTGGAACCCGGGAGTGCCCGGTGTCGATGTTTCGTAAATCTGGTGATCCGAGGGGGTGGTTAAACATGTTGGAGCCTAGAAACGTGCATGGGTGATAATGTAGGGCATATCGGTTGTGCATGGCAACATGTGGGGAATGGGTTGGCCTTGCATGGCAGCTAGCTAACCGAGTGAGTTGAGATTAAACCTCGAGTCATGTATTAACTCGTATATCGTGCGATATAGGTGGGAAGCCGAAAGGCGAATATGAGGTGCGCGTGAGTTCTGGGAAGCGGGTCGTTTCGCATAAAGGTGAGTCTCTATCGCCCAACCCTTTTTTAAATGTTTTACTGTTTTGGGAATAAAATACATGTGGTATAATGTTTTAAATGAACGCAAGGAATATGTGATGTGGTGTGTTGAATTGACAGATGTAAATAAACTATATGCTTGCGTGTGTTTTATTATTTTGTGTTACGTGCATGTATTAGCGTAGCGGGTATATTGTGGAGATGTGTGTTGTGACGAAAGTCACAAGAGGTTGTGTTTGACGAGGTCAAACGAAGTTACTGTGTCTAACGACGGTTAGGTGGGAACGTGGGTTTGCTGATATCCTACGAACAGCAAACGGGAAATAATATTGAATTACTCGTAAGTAACGCATTATTTTCAGAAGAGTTTTTAATGAGTAACGAGGTAAACCTTTTTAAATGTGAAACATGTTGAAAACAAATTAAGAAACGAGAACAGTTTTAGGGATGGATTATCCCTAATAACTTACTATAGAACTCACCCAGCGTAGCTGACTTTTTAGTATGTATTTAAGGTAAAGAAAAGTAGTAGACTGATGGCTCTTGGGATGGCGAGTGGTTACCCGGATCGAGATGGATTTAGTAGCATTCCCGTGTGTTGTTATGTTCATTTGGATTTTAGCAATTGAATATTGTTTATGTTTTTTCGTTGGAACACCGGATATGGGTTGACTTTGAATTCCGCTGCATTTGTGAGACTATTTAATGTCTAAAACTATTATGCCTATCCAATGTGCCAACAAGTAGGGTTCCCGGGTTTTGAGGCCTTACATAACATAAGCGTTACATCCCCAGACCCTAAGGTAGGACACTTGAGTTTCTCCCCATGCCATATCTCATAAGGCGTTTTGTCCACCTTCTTTGTTGGATCTAGATTAATGATTCTTGTGGCAGTGTTAAGAGCAAAACTCCAGAAGGAGTGTGGGATGTTTGTATGACACATCATAGATCAAACAATATCTAATAGAGTTTCATTTCTCTTCTCAGACACACCATTAAGCCGTGGTGTTCCAGGTGGAGTAAGTTATGAAATGATCCCATATTTCTTTAGATGTTCATCAAACTCTAGATTAAGATATTCACCACCTCGATCTAATCGTAGCATCTTAACCATTTTACCCGGTTGATTATGTACTTCATTATGGTATTGTTTGAACATTTCAAACATTTCATATTTATGCTTCATAAGATAAACATAACCATATCTACCGAAGTCATCAGTAAATCTGACGAAGTATCTCTCTCCATTCCTAGACATTGTTCTGAATGGACCACACACATCAGTATGTACGAGTCTTAACAGATCCTTAGTTCTTTGACTGATACCGGAAAAAGGAGCTTTGGTCAACTTACCACTTAAACAAGATTCACATTCATCAAAAGAATCTTGACTGGTGGAATTCAAAATTCCTACGGTTTGGAGCTTCTTTATGCGATTCTTGTTTATGTGTCCTAGTCGGCAATGCCATAAATACGTATCATTGACATCTAATTTCATACGTCTAGAGGAGATATTGTATAAAGCGTTATTGTTATGGACTTCTATCTCATAGATTCCATTATGAGGCTTTGTAGTAAAGTAAAACAAACCATTCAAATATGCAGAAATAAAATCACCATTAAAATCATTTTTAAATCCTTGTTCACGCAAAGCAGAAACTAAAACAATATTCCTAGTTAAACTAGGTATGTAGCAAACATTGTTCAAAACACGTTCAAAACCATTAGGAAGTAAAAGAACATATTCTCCCATGGCCTTCACTGCGACTCTTTGTCCATTGCCAACATGGAGCACCAAGTCGCCTTGTTTAAGCTTTCTAACCTTCTTTAGTCCCTGCAAATCATTGCAAATGTGAAAACCACATCTTGTGTCAAACACCCAAGATTTTCTAGACAACGAGAATATCTCAATAACGAATATACCTGAAGGGTCTGCTTCTGAAGCCTTGGCCTTCTTAGCAAGGTACTTTAGGCAATTTCTATTCCGGTGCCCAGTCTCACCACAATGATGACAGACGTCACCATCTCGGATTAAAGCTATTTTCTTTCCTCGCATTCTTGGCCTGGAAATCAAATTTTTCATGTATCCCATAGTCCTTTTGTAGTAATTTACGAGCTCTTCATATTCAACTGGCAAAGACATCAAAATGAAGTCTATAGCCAATTCTTGGTTGATTGGAGAACCAAGTTCTTTTAGCCCGTCGATGTGGCTCGTCATTTTAGAAAAATGCGAGCTAATCCCTGTTCCAGTTTTCATGCCACTTGATAGTGATTTGTACAAGTTAAAATGCTCATCGCGAGTTTGATGATACCTATTATTCAACTCGCAAACCATACCGTAGGCGTGATAATACTCTAGCTGACAACGAAGATCATCGGACATAGTTGACAACATTACAAATGAAACTTCATTTAAATCTTCAACATGTCGTCTCCAAAGCTCTTTGGATCAGCTAGTCGTTGGAACGGAGGAAAATGGAATTTCTAGAACATATGATCTTGCTTTCTCTTTAAGAACATTTCTTAAGTTACGTAACCACTCCGAGAAGTTTCCTCCATGGAGCATGTTCCGATAAAGCATATACTTAAGTGCGAATAAGGAGTCGGAATGGATTCTATTAGACATATACAAAATTCAAAATAAAGTTTTAGTACAATCATGATTAACATCCTAATTTAATTTAAAAATATAAAATTAGGAAAGAGATCCCGGTTCATCATTGCTCAGTGAATGGCTAAAGCACTCTCCACTAGTATGGCTATGTAGGTAGGTAACGATTACTGATTGTGTCGACTACACAATTCTCGGTTTAGGGTAGCAAGGTGAGTGTTGTCAACTACGCCCACTTAACAACCTTAAGTGATATTCGCCCTTTAATTGTCAACTGCAGAATCGGCCTAAGTGACTCTGGAAACGTGGTTATACCTTCAACTGAAACCGTAGGGCTGGATACAGGGTTATCTCTAACACTGGGGGTTCGGATAGATGAGTTGAAGTGTCACAATTTAGGGTGGCGTAGAAATATCAATTTTAATTTGGGATTTGCTTTTTAGTTTACCGAGTAAGGGTCAAAAACCTATTGGACGACCTGAAACATGTGTCAAGTCGTGCAAATTAGTAAAACCAATTTTACCTTTTAGTTTGTGATGAATTGAAACGCATTCCAACACTCGTCACGATCCAATTTTAAATACCCTGTTTAATCTAAATTTGTCGTTAATCGCGAACCAAATTTTAAACTAATTAACTTTTCAATTAATTTATATTAGTTTTAAATAAAACAATTTTAATTTAAAACTTGTTTACTTTTAAATAAAACACCTTTAATTTAATTTTACCTTTCCAAGAAATCTTTAAACATTTTAATTTTCTTGTTGTTTTATGATTTTGTCAAAAAAAAAATTATAAATGTTATGCAGTTTAATTATTATCCTAAATAATTTAGTCAACCACAAACAAATAAAATAAATAAATCGAGGCAGTAGTAAAAAAATTTTGGTTTCGTTCGAGCCATTAAACGAAAACGAATCAGTCTAAGGGACAAACATAAATAACCATTCTTGTTGTCTACCACTTAGTCCAATATCTCCATCTTCATGTCCCGGTCGTCTCCGTGTTCGGTCTTCAAATTTTCAACTCGTTCGATTTATAACTTATTTACATTTACAATAAATAATAAATAAAAAAAAATCTAACTATTACATGGGTTCCAAATAACCCGTAAAAATACAAAGATTATAAAAACCATGCAAACAACAAACCACGGGACACTAGTTCTCGATTTAACAACACAATAAACCATAAACGAAAAAAGTTCGATCTTTTGTCAAACAAAAGTTTTGACAAATAAAACGAAGATCGAAAATTGCAATAAATGTCTAAACACGCATAAAGCTGGCTCTGATAGCATTGTTGGGAATCCGTGTAACAGTTTTATCTTTTAAAACAGTTTTTTTAATCGAATTAATTTAACAAATCAGATTTGCATTTAGTGTAAGCGGTTGTACACATTAACGGTTCTAAATCGGAATCCCGTTAGTGATCTGATTACACGCGTATAAAAAATAAAAATAAAATCATCCATAGCGGGTTAGAGGGTTATACATTTGAGGATACACGAAAGACTCACACTTCAGATCAACAAATGTCTTGCAAGTGACTCGTTCACAAAACACGCACTCAACAAATACCCGTCTCACGGGTATCGCGCTAAAGGGATCCACGCACCAAAACCCGGTCCGCGACTGATCACAACGATGGCAAAAGCGGTTGCACGCGACGGCAGGTGGTGGTTCTGGTGGTCTACGAACGGGAAAGGGAAGGCCGGGGGGTCACGGTTTACGCAGGAAGGGAAGCCAAAATCTCAAACTAGGGTTTTAATTTAAGTTTGTATTTATAACCATTATAATTACAAACTACACCCCCGAGTAATTACCTGTTAACCCCTTTGCAATTAATTGTTAAATACGTTTAAACCTTGCACTTTACTAATTACAAATAATTAGTAAACCTCAACCATTTAACGTTTAACTCTTAAACATTAAAACTGTTCAAACCTTCGTTTTTTAATTATTTCAATAAATTATTAATCACCAAATTAAACTGTTAAATATGGAATAATAAATACGCGTTTTGTGAACTATAATGTTTACGACTAAACGTTATTAATTGCTCGTTGTCCAAAGTGTAACTCTTTGGATCATACCTCGATAGTAACGTTGATATTATCGATGATCGGACATCCATTATCCAATAGATATAGTGTATGATTGTGTTAGGAACACTATATTGACCTAGTGTTATGTTTGAGTTGTAAGGTTTGACACTTGCTTGACATAGTGTTTGTTTGTAAGCTATAGCACTATAGTGACATAGTGTGAGGTTGTTTAAGATTTTAAAGAATACTATCTTGATATAGTTAGTCGAAGGAGGTTATCATTACATTTAATTAGTGAAACGATTGGTGTACCAGTGATCTCTCCCGTTCAAGAGAAACGTTTAGTGGAGCAACTTTTTGCATGCGCTATCAATAACAAATATTCACTGTTGACAAACATCGTATAGTTTACCGATCTTTCTGCCTGAGGATATTTGTTTTAGAAATGTCCCATTTGATGACATTTGTAGAACTCAACGGCCGACTTGTCAAGGTTTGCATGTGTTCCACCTTAACCCCTGTTAGGCGTGGTCATCCCACGTCCAGATTCGTTTCAACTTTCAGAACCTATTCATCGTTCATATTATGTCTAAGCTTGTGCTCATTAACCAGCAAAGAACTCTCCAATTCATCAACTGAGAGAGAGTCGATATCTTCGGACTCTTCAATCAAACACACAATGAAATTGAAATTCTCTGCAATATGCAAAGGATTTTGTAGGTCCTGCCGATAGGGTCCCTGTGTCAGAATGATTAACATCATTCTCAAACTAGACCCAACAATCTCTCCCTGAGAATGATGTTATAAATTATATCCAAAGATCTTCAAACGTCTTCTCAGCAATTAATAATCCGTTGCCTCTTTCTTTCTCTCTCCTTTCACCTTCCCTCACCCTCAATTTTTTTTTTGTGATTTCGAGGGGGTCTACATCTAACATTGTCTCATATCTTCGTGAGTCCACCGATAACCCAAAATCTTTTATTATTGACTCCCTCAGAAATGTAACTCCCCTATATATTCCAATCAAAGTCCCGTATCTATTCATCAGGATAATATTGTAATAGGCTAGGATAAAGGTTCAATGTTCCAATAATCAACTCCAGGTAACCGGATTTCTCACAAACAATTTTGACTCAGTCAGACCAGGCTCATTATGATCATCACATAATCCAACAGTCTTCAATTTGGTTCTCGTTCATTGTGAAAACCTTCCATTTAGGCAACGCGATCTTCAACTATTCAGAAGACGATAAAATCCGTTCTTTGAATACTATAATTAGCCCCTGATCCGATATTTTCGAAAACACAAAAATTCCAAAAAGTTGTTTCCATGTTTTTGGACAATAAACCTCCTGTTCTTCGCAATACACACCAAAAAATTCAACCAAGAAAATTTCTCCAAAATACTCTTTTTTTTAAATTGTGTACCAGAGAAACTGAGATAATCGGCTCAAAGAGTCGGCTGGACCAATGAGAAAGTCGGCTCGAGAGAGTCGACTGAACAAAGTGAGTAGCGACACTCACCTTGAAAAACTCACATAGAGAGTCGGCCCTCACTCAAGTGAGTCGTAAACTTGCGTTTACTAGAGAATCGGCTGTAAAATCAAGAGTCGGCCCGAAGAGTCGACCCGATACAAGCAACAGTCGGCCCAAGCAAGACAGTTGGCTCAAGAACATACTTAGACCCTTTTTCTCAAAAACACACAAAATCAAACCAAAAACGCTCAGATCTAAGCCAAAATGCAAACCAGAACTATCAAGCTTCTCAAAAGCAGGTTTCTGAATGAATTTCAACACCAATTTTTGAACTTGATACATATCTAATCCGGAAATGAAGAAATTCATAACTTTTCAAAAACCCCATGTTTTTCACTAAAATCAAGAGCACAGAAGGCTCTATTACCAAATTGTAGGTCCTGACAATAGGGTCCCTGTGCTAGAATGATTCTAGTCAAGATCTTATCAACAAAACACCTATAGATCAGTTGTTATTGATGAAATCAAGAGAAAAGCTAGAAAAAGAGCATGAAAAATAAGAACAGAAACTCTAAAATCTCATTATGATTCCACAAGGATGATTACAAAAAGCTCCTGGAATGATTATAACGATCTACCACCGCCATCCACCACGGGTGAGCTCCCCTGTGGTGGTGGAACATTCAAAAACCAAAAGCGCTCATCAAATGAAATTACAGAGAAAAATGGTGAAAATTATGTCAAGAAGAAGGTCATTGAGCTATGAAAATGGTCAGGTATATATAAGGAATTTGAGAGAGTCGGCGTGCAGATTGCCGATTCTCGTTGAGAGTTGGCCGTAACCGACCTAGCGACTCTCAGAGAGTCTTCTGAAGCCAGCCTAGTGAATCTCAGAGAGTCGGCTAAAGATAACCTAGCGACTCTCATAGAATTGGCTAAAACCAGCCAAGCGACTCTCAGACCCATTTTCATATGCGAACCTAAACATCTCGTGATCGCATTAATTGATTAACATCATTCTCAAACTAGACCCAACAATCTCTCCCTGAGAATGATGTTATCAATTATATCCAAAGATCTTCAAACGTCTTCTCAGCATTTAATAATCCGTTGCCTCTTTCTTTCTCTCTCCTTTCACCTTCCCTCTCCCTCAAAACTTTTTTTGTGATTTCGAGGGGGTCTATATCTAACATTGTCTCATATCTTCGTGGGTCCACCGATAACCCAAAATCTTTTATTGTCAATCTCCCTCGGAAATGTAGCTCCCCTATATATTCCAGTCAAAGTGCTGTATCTATTCATCAGGATAATATTGTATTAGGCTAGGATAAAGGTTCAATCTTCCAATAATCAACTCCAGGTAACCGGATTTCTTACAAACATCTTTGACTCAGTCAGACCAACAGTCTTCAATTTGGTTCTCGTTCATTGTGAAAACCTTCCATTTAGGACTAAGATGAGAATTCAAACCTATTTGACTAATGTTAAATAACATAATCCTGATCATGGTAAACATGGATGAGCTCTCCCGTATGGCAACGCGATCTTCAATTATTCAGAAGACGATAAAATCCGTTCTTTGAATACTATAATCAGCCCCCGATCCGATATTGTCGAAAACACAAAAATTCCAAAAAGTTGTTTCCATGTTTTTGGACAATAAACCTCCTGTTCTTCGCAATACCCACCAAAAAATCCAACCAAGAAAATTTCTCCAAAATACTCTTTTTTTAAATTGTGTACCAGAGAAACTGAGAGAATCGGCTCAAAGAGTCGGCTGGACCAATGAGAAAGTCGGCTTGAGAGAGTCGACTGAACAAAGTGAGTAGCCACACTCACCTTGAAAAACTCACATAGAGAGTCGGCTCTCACTCAAGTGAGTCGTAAACTTGCGTTTACTAGAGAATCGGCTGTAAAATCAAGAGTCGGCTCGGACAGTCGACCCGATACAAGCAACAGTTGGCCCAAGCCAGACAGTCGGCTCAAGAACAGACTCAGACCCTTTTTCTCAAAAACACACAAAATCAAACCAAAAATGCTCAGATCTAAGCCAAAATGCAAACCAGGTCTATCAAGCTTCTCAAAAGCAGGTTTCAGAATGAATTTCAACACCAATTTTTGAACTTGATACATATCTAATCCGGAAACGAAGAAATTCATAACTTTTCAAAAACCCCAAGTTTTTCACTAAAATCAAGAGCAAAGAAGGCTCTGATACCAAATTGTAGGTCCTGATAATAGGGTTCCTCTGCTAGAATGATTCTAGTCAATATCTGATCAACAAATCACCTATAGATCAGTTGTTATTGAGGAAATCAAGAGAAAAGCTAGAAAAAGAGCATGAAAAATAAGAACAGAAACTCTAAAATCTCATTATGATTCCACAAGGATGATTACAAAAAGCTCCTGGAATGATTACAACGATCTACCACCGCCATCCACCACGGGTGAGCTCCCCTGTGGTGGTGGAACAAACAAAAACCAAAAGCGCTCTCTAGCAAGCTAATCAAATGAAATTACAGAGAAAAATGGTGAAAATTATGTCGAGAAGAAGGTCATTGAGCTACGAAAATGGTCAGGTATATATAAGGAACCTGAGAGAGTCGGCGTGCAGATTGCCGATTCTCGCTGAGAGTCGGCCGTAACCGACCTAGCGACTCTCAGTGAGTCGGCTGAAGCCAACCTAACGACTTTCAGAGAGTCGGCTTAAGATAACCTAGCGACTCTCAGAGAGTCGGTTGAAACCAGCCAAACGACTCTCAGAGTGTCGCTAGCGACTCTCAGACCCATTTTCATACACGAACCTAAACATCTCGTGATCGCATTAATTGATTAACATCATTCTCAAACTAGACCCAATGGATTTTCTCCATGATATTTACGTCGGATATATCTTTTACGCAGTTACGCATGCTATTAGCAATCACCATGTCTCTTCCAAAATATTCGGTCACTTTCTCACCTTCTTTCATTTGCATGACTTAGAAATCTCTCCTCAGTCTTTGTAACTGAGCCCATTTAACCAAGGCATTCCCTTGGTACTTCATTTTCATGGTGTCCCACAAATGTTCATCGTTTCCTTTTAAGTGTTTGATGTGTTTTAGGGTGTACATATAAATGATGGTTTTTTAACACAAAAGCTTTAAATTTATAAAGCGGAATTACTTTCACTCACTATAACACACTTAGGGAAAGTGCACACATCATGGACGTTATATAGTGTTGGTATGGCCGGATATTGATCCAAGGATATGGAGGCTCTTAGTACCGGACTTTAGTTGATGTCTAATCTTTTTAGAATTTAAAAGTTGATTGATTTTAATTTTTAGGAGATTTAAAGAAAATAAGAGAATGGTAGAAGACAGTAGTAATCAATGACAAGAACAAATCACTTTGGTTTGAATTCCTTTCATTGTTGCAGTTAGCTTTAGTTTATGGATCCTCAAAAGATCACTATGCCGTAAACATGGAGGTCATTACTTAAGTCGTTAAACCCTATAGCCCGGGTGGATTTTGTCTTCCCGGGGGTAGACGTTTGAATGACATGACAACTGCTATGTTTAGTTAGACATGTTTTCTGGTTTGGGACACCATGTTATAAACTTGAAGATTATTGATAATGTGTGTTGGACTTACATGCCTAAGTAACGATATTCGACAACACGGCCGTCAAAATAAGATCCAAAGTGTTACACCACGAACAACAATATATATTGAAGGACATTCACTGCCCGGGACGCCGCCGCTGTTTCGTTCCGCCATTTTGTTTCTCTATGCACTACTGGTATCGTTTAGGTAATCAGATCACTGTTCTCGTAGGTAGTGATACTGCGTGAGAGGAAGGAGTTAAATGAACCAGGCTCATTTTTGGTGATCTGGAGATTTAGAGACGAGACGGATAGAGATCCAGACTTGTACGGGTGGATTAGCATTTACGGGTTTAGTTCGTGTAGCCGGATCTAGCGACCGGGTTGTTGCCATGTGGTGTTACATATTCGGTTGCCGTCTCCTACTCGCGAAAGGTATAATCCTAAACCCCCTATGGTTGTTATTGAATATTTATTTGCATCTGAACTGCTGGTGGGGAGATCTAGGGTTTGCCCTAGACCGATTTGTGCTTGTTTTCTGCTACGCATTTTAAAATAATTTTTGAAACCCTAGCACGAAACCCCAACAGAGGTATCATAGCTACTTATGCGAACAAATAGTTCAATTTTTATTTTTTATTGCAATCGGGTTTTATTTTGTCAAAAATATTTACTTAACAAAAGATTGCATCCTTTGTTTCTTGTGTTGTTTGGTGAATCGAGCCCTAGACACGTCGTTGTTTGTTTAGTAATTTAATTCATCTTGTATTTTTGGCTGTTTTGGAAGCCCTGTTGTAATAGATTAGGCCTTTTCAATTTATTTTTATTTTATTGAAAAGTATTATAAATTGTAAGTGAGACGCGGAATACAAGATGAAATTAAAGACGAAGAAACCCAGACAACCCGGAGGACAAGATGGAGATCTTTCAGCAAGTGGGAGAAATCAAGAACAAGACGTTTGGATGTTTAATTTTTGTCCCATTTGACCCGTTTGGTTAATCCCATTAGCTCGGGAAAAATCGAACACTTTTAATGGCTTGATTCACCTATGTTTGGTTGTGTTTGTTGCATGTTTTAACATTTAGGTTAAACGCTTTTTTCAAAATGACAACCAAATAAGTTTTTAAAACGATTTAATACAATTGAAACAATGAAATTCTAAAATAGAAATTTTAGTTATCTCGAAAAGGTTATTTAAAGTAAAGAGTTATTTTAATAGGTAAAACGCAGAGTTTTACATATAAATTAAATATAGATATAATTTTTGAAACTCGAATTAATTAATAAATGAGTTCATTAATAGTTAATAATTTTTTATTCGCGACTATATCGACTCACTTAAAATTAATATAGGATATTAAAATTAAGCGCCTCGAGAGATAAAAAGAGTTTTTTTATCGCAATCCCGAACCAAAATATAAAATTAAGAATTTTGCAAACCCAGACTTGCATGTGGATTGTTGTCGCAGTGTGTTTTTGAGCCATAACCGGTAAAACACTAATTAAATATCTTAGCAAATCGATAGGTCTGTGCCATTCTATTGTTAGGAAACTTGAACCAATACTCGAATCCCGATGTTAGTGATTGCCCTGCATCTGGGCCTACGGGTGTCGGGACATTGTGGTATTGCGATTCCCGAGAGTCTTGGGCCGATTACAACGCGTCGCTAAAATAGGAAGAGTGGGCATAGATGGGGTTAAACGTTCCAACCTAGATAATCGTTATCTAAACGACCCCATAAAGTCTGAGGATTGTATTGGATACAATTGGTAACCGTTTGATGTAGTGTTTTTGTAAGTTAATAAAATATAATATATATTTTATTATATATTGAAAAGTTTTTTCACGAGATCAGGTTTTAAATTTATAAAATGATAAATACTTAAACTTAAAAACACACAATAGCAAGTGTACCTATCACATCGTAATATAGTTTAGGTAAGAACCAACTATAGAACCAATGTGCACAGTCGAGTTTCAATACTCAACGTTTGTTATCGTTTAGCCGGTTTAATTAATGAGTGGGTTTTGTGTGCTTGTGAAGCCGAAAAGTAAATGATAGAAAAGTAAATGACAGAAATGTAAATGACGGTAAAGTAAATAATAGAGAATGTAAAATGTGCATGAAGTGTGTAATAGAAATGTAAATAACAGAAAAGTAAATAGTAGAAAGGTAAATAGCTCAAGAATAATAAGATCACAACGAGTATTGCTTTATGCTTTGAATCTGCTTGGTATATGATAATATTATGTTAACTAGTCCGATGGTATGACTAATACAAAAGTGTGAACGGTACACCACTAGAGCCTCATTCTCGTAACATTGGGTTCATGAATTATGTTCTTTAATAATAAAATGGTAAAACTCCCAGTTAGGGACACCGTTACCCTCAACACTTTAATAAATTCGTACATTCGCATGCTTAAGATCTACCTCTAAGTTGGTTTAAGACATCAAACTTAAATACCTTTATTTTTATTAAAAGAGTGATTAAACTTTATTCAATGGGATGCGGTGCAATAATGGGACCATGTATAAAGAAGTATCGTTTCCAACATGAGTTCACCAACTCTTGGTGTCATGATAAAGTTCGTATAAAGATGTACGATTTTTATCAACATCAACCAAGTGATGGCTTATCACAATCCACTTGTATAAAGACGTACAAGTTTCAAGAGAAGTCTGATTAAAAAGATTTTACGGTCTTACACTTTAAAATCAAGAACACTAACAAGTTTAAAGACTAGTTTAGATAAAGTTAAAAAGTCCACCATGAAGGTGGTTTTACGAGAGAATGATTAAAAACATAAGCATACCATTAGACTAATAAGTTAAACATTAACATACACCAAACTTCATATTCACCAAATAAATACAAAGGTTTAGCCATGAATGGCCATACGAACAAACATAGAGCTAAATTCCATAGGCTCCCCTATTGTGAACAAAGCGGAAGAGCCTCTCTACTCTCTACTACAAAATACATAAACAGACTTTAGGAGTGTAATTTCTTCTCTGGATTGGTGTGTTGAATGTGTGAATCAAGCCTCCTATTTATAGGCCTCCGGATGGCCAATGCACGACCGCGCATTAGGTTGCACGGTCATGCAAACACCCAGAGAATCAAAGGTACAAGTGGCAGGGCACGGGGCATATTGGGAGACACGACAGGGCAATGCATGACCATGCATCCCTCTTTTCCTCCCTCCTTTTGTATTTTGTTGATTGTTGACTTATGTTTACCAATTTTGACTTCTTAGGGGGGTCAAAGCTCGGGTTTGCTCCTTCCTATCTCAAGAGAAAGCTTGATTTCTTGACTTTTTTGGCTCATTTTCTCTTCGAATGTTGTTTAACCTGCAATTATAAAATATAAATGATTTAAGTAGTAATTGCAAGGTTATTTTTCAATTAGTAACTTAATATGGGGATTATTATGCATGCAAAACATATATACTTTAAGACATATCACCGTACCTACCTACATAGCCATGTCTCATGGAGAGTGCTTTCCCCATTCATGAGATATGGTGAAACGTAGATCTCAATTCTTAAGTAAATAATGTTAATATTTTTAAAAAGGCCATTATTTATTAAGATTTGAAACGTCGAAAATACAAATTTATTTATTCTTCTTATAGATGTCTCAAACTAAAGTCGAGAGTGTGCTAGAGCCTATTACCGATATACTAAAAGTTAAACTCGATGGAACGAGCTTCTTGGATTGGTACTACAACTTGAAAAGGGTTCTCAAGACCAATAAGAAGTTGCACGTTCTAAAATTTCAATTACGTAAGCAGCCATCTAGGCATGCCAGCGACTTTGTTCAAGATGCATTGAACAAATTTAGGGATGACGCGAGAGTCGTATCAGACCTAATGTTGGCATCTATCAACCCGAGGATTAGATCTGCGCTACGACATTGGTCTGTGTATGTCATGATCAAGGACTTGAAGGAAAGATTCCATCAAGAGTAAGACAAGAATCCTTAAGTTTCCTTGGATGAACACATTGAGAAAGTCATAATGAAGGATCCTAGGTGTGCTGTGATTATGACGTGCAAGGTGAAAGACCTCAAGAAATCAAGTATTCATTTGAATGATCACTTATTCATTGACATATTTGTTGATGGCGTTTGTGACAATTATGAGAGGAAGATGCTCCATCCGAGTCGTTATGACGAGGTAAGTGATTTCATCTCTTGGTATGCAAGATTGAATCCTCAGGATGTGACTTCCGGCAATTTCAGGTCAATATCCATCCCCGACTCTTGCATTATTACGCTTAGTTTCACATGAATCATACTTGATTATAGAGTAATTAAGTTCATTTCAAACATAGCAAAGTTCATTCATTTCATTTCACTTCATGCATCGGTAATTAGGAGAATTACCGGAACACAAACGCGTCCGGTCGCACGAACGTTGGTGAACTATGAATCCAATACTTCGATATATATTTAGGATATATAAATTACATGTAATACTACGATATAATATTTCACGCTTAATTATTCGGGAATTTTTAGAGAATCTTTTATTTTGCACGCAGTCCAGCGTATACGCGATATGTACCGACAAAATAAAAAGAGATTTCCAAATTTTAGTGAGTTTTATATAACTATCTATTATTTAGAATATTTTTACTAAACTTTATTTTATAAAAGTTCCATATTTTATAAAAACCTTTGTTTTTAAAAGAAAACCCTAGCCTTTTCCCTATAAATACCCCCTTATAACCCAAGCCTCCACCATTTTGCAAACCATAACCCTAAACACACTCTCCCTCTCCTCCTTCACACTTTCGGCCGCCACCCCCTCTCAAGCCACCACCATTTTTGTTTTTCCTTCTTGCAATCCAAGCATTTTAAGGTGATTTCAAGGTGCAATCTCAAGAAAGAAAACTTCACATTTCATCCTTCATTTTCAAATTTGAAAGCTTTTATTTACTCTTTTCTTCTATTTTTCTTCAAGTAGAGGTTCTAGAGCTACTATACCCAAATACACTTGTGTTTTGATGTCTTTCATAGTAATAAACTAATATTTTGCAAAACGGTGGTTTATAAATCCAAGTTGGTACATATTCCTAGTTGAAATTGGATTGTATGGAGTTTTATTCTCGTTTATATTTAAGGAAACTTTATTGGTTGAAATTGTGTGTTCTTAGTTTATATGTATTTTTGATGATTGGATATACTTTAGTAACACTTAGAATAGTAGAAAAGATGAGTTTTGAGTGTTTGTTCATTATTGGGTGCTTTCAGGCACGTTTCTATAAATAGTAACTTTATTGTTTACAAGATTGGGTTTTCACTCTATACATGACATTGATGAGTTTGAGTGTTCTATTAATTCTTAGACATGTAAAATACATGAGTTTCTAGTTTTGTTTCTTTTGTTTGATGTCTCATGGTACATTTCTATATTTAGTAACTTTGTTGATTTCAAAACCAGGTTCTTGTGCTAGAATTAGTATCGTTGAGCTTGAGTATTCTAGTAACACTTAGTCATATGAAATACTAGGGTTTCTAGCATTAGTTCCATGGTTGATGTTGTAGAGTCAAAAGTTTAATTTTCTAAATAAGGAAACTTTTCTATATCAACAAGCGGGTTTCAAACCCTAAATTTCTTTTGCTTGTTCAAAGATGTTTAATATGTTACCATTAATCCCTTAGAACATTTGATATCTAGTATTACATAATTTGGTTCACACTATATGAAACCCTAAGGCTTGAAGTACACAATCCCGAGTATGTTCGATACTTAGTATACGTTGTGTATATGAAGTACTTTAGTGTTAATGGGAAAAATTTCTTATAGTTATTTTAGTATAAGTATACTTTCTAATTCACAACGTGTCACCAACGGGTCGTCAAGTTAAACTTAGTCAACCTTTTCGGAACGTCAAATACTAGTTATAGGTTGAGTCATTTGGGTGTATAAGGTTACATAACCTAACTCTCATTTTACGTAGACCTTATAGCCTTAACTTTTCTTGGGCTCGAGTAGGTCGGTTACACTACCGATCCTGTCTTACACACCGTTCTCACCACATTACCAAGTAAGTCTCACGACCCCATTTTTACTATTTTCCATTTCTGAGGGAGATTACATGAGAAAATCCATCTTTCATATGCTACATTACTTGATTTCGCATTAATATATAGGCGGGTACGTTACGTACAAAGTCCTCTCAAAATTGAACCGTTAATTACATTACACTAGTGAGGTGATCATGAATAGTACTATTGGGTTTAACCACCCTCACCCGGGTTAGTCGGGCTAACTTTAGCTGGAGGTCTAATGAGTGCATAATTGACCTAATCAATTTCTGTGCTAGGCACATTAGAGGCAAAATTCATGTTACGTTGAGCATCGGTTTTGATGAAATGCTTATTATATTTTTGTCTTATTGTCTGATCAATAGTCAAATCAAGAGTAGATATGTAGTTCATTACATTGTTTTACTGTTACTTACAAACCTATTAACTCACCAATATTATGTTGACCCGTTTAAGCATGTTTTCTCAGGTCGTTGATTTACGCATTTGGAGTAGGCTTGCACTTTCACATGGAGTCTCATGCATTGCTAGGAGCATGACTTTTGGAACTTTTAAACATTTTTATTTTTATGTTTGAAACAACTCATTTACTTTCGCACATCTAATTCCGCATTTTCAAACTCTCTTAAAACTATTTCGTTATTTTGGATGTTTGCCAAATGGAATGATTTTGAGAACCATTTAGGGGTCGTTCAAAATAACTGGCATCGATGATCCATGACAGTCACGGCCCGCGGGAACGCCGTTGTGGTTAGGGTCTGACATATTGGTATCAGAGCCCTAGTTATATTGAAGTATAAGTGTAGGCTCACATCATTCACATTACATCATACATGCATTTCATACACATGTTCCATAATAAAGCGGATATTGTCGTGTCACAGGAATGTCTTCATAGACCGACCCGATTATCATTTACGCATCCGACGAGGACTATTCACCTGCTACTCCACCGTTACCAACAAGGATGCCGACACCACCACCACTACCGCATGCATCTGATGATAATACACACATGACTGATCCGGAGGATGAAGATCCCGAGGAAGTCGAAGAGACAGATCGTGAAGAGGATCCTGAGAAGGACGAGGAGTCGGAACAAGAAGAACACCCGGAAGAGAAACCAACTGACGAGGGCACTGGCAAGACGGACACTTGGAGTGATTCAGGTGAGACGGTACCATGCACAGTTATTCATGGGGATACCACTTCAAGCGAGAGTACTACACTACCGACATCACTGACTCCTAGGCCGCCAAGCCCCACACCACCATTACCACCAGTTGTACCCTAAGGAGCCAAAATAAGACACACCGCCAACAAAAGGACTATAAACTTAGGCAAGAGGCCAACTCAGACATCTCCAGTTACACAGCCACCATCAAAGAAGAGTCATCTAGATTTTCCCAGCCATTACCCTATCTGGGTGAGCCCGTTGAGCGAGCAGTACCCACCTTAGTGGCACGTAGTCGACATCATAACCATGAGATCCATTTTCTCAAGGATGAGATAGATCTTACCGACCAGGATCTCATGGTGATACGAGACCGACTTGAGACTACCAAGGAGCACATTACAGTAGTTGACAAGAAGACTACAGTGACCGAAGACTTACTGAAGACACTCCAGGAGCAGGTGTCTAGATTGATGATCGCCAGAGAGAGATTCCGAGACTAGCTGCCCTATCTGACAGACTTACAGAAACTGAGGGACAGATGTCCGGCATGAGGCAGAGGATTACGGTTGCTAAGTAGAGAGCTACCCTAGTAGTACAGAGAGCCATAGTAGCGGAATTGATGGCAAATGCTATGGAGGAACAGTTGGAATCTACCAGAGCACTTACTGTATTGTGCTATACTGCCTTCAGCCGCTGTACGGAACGGTGTGTTTACACGTTTTGTTTGATTAGCCTATCATGAGCGGGCCGTGCTCACGCAATATTTTTAGATTTAGACTTGTTTTTGGAGGAGTGTGTACTCCTAAAAATACTTTTTATTTCACTACAACTTATTTATCAAGTATTTTATCTTATTATATTGCGTGGTTGTGTGATTGCTGTGATGGATTTACTTTATGCACATATGTTGATTTTATGTTACAGAATATCTTATCTTTATTATCATTATGATTTGAAGAAACATGTCATCAAGGAGAGCCAATCGCAACTCAGGAAGGAATGACGCACCTATGACTCCAGCCGAGATCGAGAAAATGATCTCACAGCGTGTGGATGATGCTCTAACTAACCTCGATACTAACCAATCTAGTAGAGGATCGGGAGGAAACAGAGACAATGGAGGTATGATGTGTATATAGAAGAGATATACTATCCCAATTAATAAGGTATGATGTGTATATAGAAGAGATATACTATCCCATTTAATAAGGTCACTGGTTATGATTAAGACGATTATTAATATAGTTACATTTTCTATCCAGGAATGGAAACCGATGCAAGGGGATGTTCGTTCAAGTCATTACTGAATTACAAACCCCACTCATTTAATGGGTCGGAGGGAGTAGTAGTCTTGCTTCGATGGATTGAGAAGGCTGAATCTGTGTTTAGCATGAGTCATTGTACTGTGGAAAATAGAGTGATGTATGGCACCGATACATTTGAGGACAAGCCCTCTCATGGTGGAACTCACACATCTAAACTTTGGGTCTAGATGAAGCCAACGCCATCCCGTGGGAAGACTTTAAAGAAATGCCTAAGGAAGAGTATTACCCTAGAAATGAACTACAAAAGTTAGAGCAAGAACTCTGGAACTTAAAAATGGAAGGTGCTGACGTGGAGGGATACACTACGAGATTTCATGATTTGGAGCAACTGTGTCCACATATGGTCATGCCGGAATTCAATAGAATAAAGAGGTACATTTGGGGTTTAGCACCACAAATTCAGATTATGGTGATGTCTGCCGACCCTGCAGCCATTCAAAAAGCAGTGAGATTGGCTCACAATTTGACTGACTAGGCTGTAACAAGTGCAACTTCCACCATACTGGTACTAGTGAAGATTCAAGATGTCAGAAGTGCAAACATTTTGGTCACGCCACCCAAAAATGTCGAACGGATGATCAAACCCCGAATGCTGGGGCGAACCGTGGATGTTACTGGTGCAGTGAAATAGGGCATTTCCGCAAAGACCGCCTGAAGCATAGAAGACATAGTAACACCAACGCGCGTGGCAGAGAATTTGTCATAGGAGTTGGAGAAGCTCGCCATAATCCAAACATTGTCACCGGTACGTTTCATGTAAACAAGTGTTACGCTTCTATCATATTTGACACGAGTGCCAATAAAATCTTTGTATCCACCGAATTTAGTCCACTACTTGGTGTTACACCCGTCGCACTAGATTATAAGTACACAATAGAACTAGCTGATAGCAAGCTGATTGAGACCGAACAGATAATCCCAGGATGTGTTTTAACACTAGCAGACTGCCCATTCGAGGTAGACCCATTACCAGTAACACTTGGAAGTTTTGATATAGTCATCGGTATGGATTGGTTGTCCAAGAACCAAGCAGAGATCGTGTGTCATGAAAAGATCGTTCGCATTCCACTACCGAATGAAGAAACACTTTCAATTCAAGGAGAGGAGCGGTTCGACACTAAGGATAATTACCTGTATAAAGGCCCGGAAGTACCTACGAAAGGGCTATCATGCAATTTTAGCACACGTGACAGATAAACAAACAGAAGGAAGGAAAATCGAAGATATACCGATCGTTTGGGACTACCCCGAAGTATTTCCCCAATATTTGCCAGACTTCCGCCACCAAGGCAAGTCGAGTTCCGAATTGACCTTACACTAGGAGCTTCCCCAATAGCGCGCTCACCTTACCGACTAGCACTATCGGAAATTGCAAGAGCTTTTCACCATGGGTAGCCTCGGTCTTGTATGTTAATAAGAAAGACGGGACTTTCCGCATGTGTATCGACTATAAAGAGTTGAAAAAAGTGACGATTAAGAACAGATATCCATTACAGAGGATTGACGATCTGTTCGATCAATTGCAAGGATCGGGGTACTACTCGAAGATCCATCTATGTTCGGGATACGACGACCAATTGAGGATTCGAGAGAACGACATTCCAAAAACCGCATTTCGAACTCGTTACGGTCATTACGAGTTAATGGTCATGCAATTTGGGTTAACCAATGCACCGATCATATTCATGGACCTCATGAATAGAGTGTGCAAACCCTATTTGGACAAGTTCGTGATCGTGTTCATTGATGACATACTGATATACTCAAGGACTCAATAGGAGCATGCAGAACATTTGAAGCTGATTATGGAACTACTGAAAGGAGAGAAGTTGTACGCTAAATTCTCAAAGTGCGACTTCTTGATTTGCGAAGTGCAATTCTTGGGCATTTGGTCAACGAGATAGGAATACATGTTGACCCATCCAAAATTGAAGCGATAAAGAATTGGGAAGAACCTAAGACAACAACAGAGGTGCGATAATTCTTGGGTCTTGCGGGCTACTACCGACGGTTTATCAAAAAATTTCTCCAAAACAGCCCAATTGCTAACCACTTTGACTCATAAGGACAAGAAGTTTGACTGGAACGATAAGCTAGAAGAAGCATTTCAACTTCTTAAACAGAAAGTTTGGAGCGCACCGATCCTATCACTTCCAGAAGGAACAGACGACTTCATGGTATACTACGATGCGTCACATCAAGGACTCGGCTGCGTGTTGATGCCGAGAGAGAAGGTCATTGCTTACGCTTCTCCGACAATTCAAAGTGCACGAAAAGAACTACACTACCCATGACCTGGAATTGAGAGCTGTGGTTTTAGCACTTAAGATCTGGAGACATTACTTGTACGGTACAAAATGCACAAGCTTCACTGATCATAAAATTCTTCAGCACATTTTCGATCAGAAAGAGCTTAACATGAGACAATGCCGATGGGTCGAATTACTCAACGACTACGATTGTGCAATCCTCTATCATCTTGGAAAGGCAAACGTTGTGGATGTCGCCTTAAGAAGGAAGGAACAGTCAAAACCACGTCTAGTACGAGCGATACAGTTGACGATTCACACAGACCTACCCATTCAAATCCATGACGCTTAACTTGAGGCACTCAACGAGGAAAACTTGAAACAAGAGTCCTTACGAGGCATGGACAAGCAATTCAAGGTCAAATCCGACGATTCATGTTACTTCAGGGATCGGATCTGGGTACCGAGCTACGCGAATCTAACGGATCTAGTGATAGACGAAGCACACAAGTCCAGATACTAGATTCACCCCTGCTCTGATAAGATGTACCACGACCTCAAGGAACATTATTGGTGGCCCAACATGAAAGCTTACATTGCCACCTACATCAGTAAGTGCTTAACCAGTTCGAAGGTTAAAGTAGAATATTCGAAACCGTTAGGACTACTTCAACAGCCAGAAATTCCATAGTGGAAGCGGGAGCAGATTTCTATGGACTTCATCATGATGCTGCCCAGGACATCCAACGGTT
This sequence comes from Smallanthus sonchifolius, assembly GCA_023525975.1. Classification (NCBI taxonomy): domain Eukaryota; kingdom Viridiplantae; phylum Streptophyta; class Magnoliopsida; order Asterales; family Asteraceae; genus Smallanthus; species Smallanthus sonchifolius. Next base: position 28,944,956 of record CM042031.1, read on the forward strand.
ATGACACAATCTAGGTAATTGTCGATCGCTTAACCAAATCTGCGCACTTCTTTCCCATCAAAGAAAATGACAAACTGGAGAAACTAACTCGGACTTACTTGAAGGAAGTAGTCTCGAGGCACGGAGTGCCAGTCTCCATCATCTCGGATTGGGATAGCCGATTCACTTCCCGATTTCTAGCAATCACTTCAGAAAGCGTTGGGTACCTGACTAGATATGAGTACTGCATACCATCCTCAAACGGACGGTCCGAGTGAATGGACCATCCAGACTCTCGAGGACATGCTTAGAGCCTGTGTGGTTGACTTCGAAAACAATTGGGATACTCACCTACCATTGGTCTAGTTTTCCTACAATAATAGTTACCACACCAGTATCAAGGCTGCACCATTCGAAGCACTTTATGGAAGGAAGTGTAGGTCACCGATCTGTTGGACTGAGGTGGGAGATAACAAACGCACCAGTTGAGAAATCAATCATGAGATAACTGAGAAGATCGTACAGATACGAGACTGTATGAAAGTTGCGCGTGATCATCGAAAAAGTTACGCTGACGTGAGATACAAACCCTTAGAATTTCAAGTGCGAGATAAAGTTCTATTAAAAGTCTCACCATGGAAAGGAGTAATCCGTTTCGGAAAACGAGGTAAGCTGAACCCCCAATACATTGGACCATTCGAAATTCTGAAAAGAATTGGTCCCGTAGCTTACAAGCTTAACCTGCCAGAAGCACTTAGTGATGTTCATGACGTGTTTCACATGTCGAATCTGAAGAAATGCTTGTCAGACGAGACACCAGTCATACCACTGGATGAGATTCAAATAGACGGTCAACTTCATTTCATCGAAGAACCAGTCGAAATCATGGACGAGGTTAAGAGGTTGAAACAAAGCCGTATTCCGATAGTCAAGGTTTGGTAGAATTCTAGACTTGGACCAGAGTTCACTTGGGAGACAGAATATCAAATAAAACGCAAGTATCCACATTTATTCGAAACCGCACCGTCCACTAGCGACAGGAACTGAATTTAAGGACAAAATTCTTTTTTAACAAGGGGAGTATGTGATATCCGGCAATTTAAGGTCAATATCCATCCTTGACTCTTACATGATTACGCATAGTTTCACATGCATCATACTTGATTATAGAGTAATTAAGTATATTTCATAGATAGCAAAGTCCATTCATTTCATTTCACTTCATGTATCGGTAATTGAATTACCGGATCACAAACGCGTCATGTCGCACGAACGTTGGTGAATTATGAATTCAATACTTCGATATATATTTAGGATATATAAATTACATGTAATACTGCAATATACTATTTCATGCTTAGTTTAATTTTTTCAAGAATTTTTAGAGAATCTTTTATTTTACACGCAGTCCAACATATACGCGATATGTATCGAAAAAATAAAAAGAGATTTCCAAATTTTAGTCAGTTTTATATAACTATCTATTATTTAAAATATTTTTACTAAAATTTATTTTATAAAGTTCCATCTTTCATAAAAACCCTTGTTTTTAAAAGAAAACCTAGCCTTTTCCGTATAAATACCCCTTTATAACCCAAGCCTCCACCATTTTGCAAACCCTAACCCTAAACACACTCTCCCTCTCCTCCCTCCCACCTTCGGCCGCCACCCCCCTCTCTAGCCACCACCATTTTTGTTTTTTCTTTCTTTCAATCCAAGCATTCTAAGGTGATTTCAATGTGCAATCCAAGGATTCAAGCAAGAAAACTTCAGATTTCATCCATCATTTTTGAATTTGTAAGCTTTTATTTACTCTTTTCTTTCGTTTTTCTTCAAGTAGAGTTTATAGAGCTACTATACCCAAATAAACTTGTGTTTTGATGCCTTTCATAGTAATAAACTAATATTTTACAAAAAAAATCGTTATAAATCCTAGTTGGTACATATTGCTAGTTGAAATTGGAATGTATGGAGTTTTATGCTTGTTTCTATTTAAGAAAACTTTATTAGGTTGAAATTGTGTGTTCTGGTTTACATGTATCTTTTATGATGGGATATGCTTTAGTAACACTTAGAATAGTAGAAAAGATTATTTTTGAGTATTTATTCATTATTGGGTGCTTTGAGGCACATTTCTACAAATAGTAACTTTATTGTTTACAAGATTGGGTTTTCACTCTATACATGACATTGATTAGTTTGAGTGTTCTAGTAATGCTTAGACATGTCAAATACACGAGTTTCTAGTTTTGTTTCATTTGTTTGATGTCTCATGGTACATTTCTATGTTTAGTAACTTTGTTGATTTCAAAACCGGGTTCTTGTGCTAGAATTAGTATTGTTGAGCTTGAGTGTTCTAGGAACACTTAGTCATATGAAATACTTGGGTTTCTAGCATTGGTTCCATGGTTGATGTTGTAGTGTTAAAAGCTTCATTTTCTAAATAAGGAAACTTTTCTATTTCAACAAGCAGGTTTCAAACCCTATATATCATTTGCTTGTTCAAAGATGTTTAATATGTTACCATTAATCGCATAGAACATTCGATTTCTAGTATTACTTGATTTGGTTCAGACTATATGAAACCCTAACGCTTGAAGTACACAATCCTGAGTATGTTCAATACTTAGTATACGTTGTGTATATGAAGTACTTAAGTGTTGGAGGGTTGAGATGTGTGACATATTACAAACATTTCTTATAGTTATTTTAGTATAAGTATACTTTCCAATTCACAACGTGTCACCACTGGATCGTCAAGTCAAACTTAGTTAACCTTTTCGGAACATCAAATACAAGTTACACGTTGAGTCATTTGGGTGTATATGGTTACATTACCCAACTCTCATTTTACGTAAACCTTATAGCCTTAACATTTCTACGGCTCGAGTAGGTTGTTACACTACCAGACTTTTGCTAGCTTTACGTGTTTGTATTACACACCGTTCTCACCGCATTACCATGTGAGTCTCACGACCCCATTTTTACTATTTTCCATTTTTGGGGGAGATGACATGCTAAAATCCATTTTTCATATGCGACACTACTTGATTTCGCATTAATATATTAGCGGGTACGTTAGGTACAAAGTACGCTCAAAATCCAACTGTTAATTACATTACACAGCCGAGGTGATCATGAATAATACTTTTAGGGTTTAACCACCCCCACCCGGGTTAGTTGCACTAACTTTGACTGCAAGTCTAACGGGTGCATAATTGACCTAATAAATTTCTGTGCTAGGCACATTAGAGGTAAAATGCATGTTACAGCATCAGTTACGTTGAGCTTTGGTTTCAGTGAAATGCTTATTATATTTTTGTCATATTGTCTGATCAATAATCAAATCATGAGTAGATATGTAGTTGATTACATTGTTTCACTGTTACTTACATACCTGTGAACTCACCAACATTATGTTGACCTGTTTAAGCATGTTTTCTCGGGTCTTTGATTTACGCATTTGGATTAGGCTTGCACTTTCACATGGAGTCTCATGCATTACTAGGAGCGTGACTTTTGGAACTTTTAAACATTTTTATTTCTATGTCTGAAACAACGCAATTACTTCCGCACATTTCATTCCGTATTTTCAAACTTTGTTAAAACTATTTCGTTATTTTGAATGTTTGCCAAACAGAATGATTTTAAAACCATTTAGAGGTCGTTCAAAGTAACCGACATCGATGATTCTTGACAATCACGACCCGCGGGAACACCGCTGTGGTTAGGCTATGACACAAGATGCATGGAGCATGACATGCTTTGTTGACCAGTTTGAGCGGACTGGGATATACCCTAGTGACGACATCATTAAAGGAATATTTAATGATGGTCTTCACATGTCCGATACAAGCAAAGAAGTACAAGAAAAGAAAGTTGAGACTAGGGACACGGGCAAAGCTATTGATGAGATCAAGAAACAATTTTCTAACAAAGATGTCGTGTTAGAGACACTACAAAAAAATTGTCATTATTTAATGACATTTATATTTTGTGCCATTAATTTAGGTTTTTAATGGCACTTTGCGTATGCCATATTTGTTTGACACACATTTTTAATGTCATTTAGCTTTTATGTCACTAATTTAGGTTTTTAATGGCACTTTACATATGACATAATTGTTTGACACATTTTTAGTGGCATTTAATTTGCAATATTATAACTTTTTATATATTTATATATTTGTCTAAAATTTTTAATCTCCTCTAAATTTTTTTATTTACCCCCGTTCGAAACCCTAGTTGCTCTCGCCCTCTGTTTCGTTTTGGATTTTAGGGTTAATGTTTAGGCGTTTAGCCACTTCAATTCAGAGCATTTCCAGCCCGAACGATCTGAATCCATCTGCGACTCCACTTTTTCTTCCTCAAAGGTATACTTCCACGATCTATCTTGCTTCTACTGATGATTTTACTATTTAGATATGTATTAATCACTTTAGATGTTGTGACTTTTAATGAATCTACATGTTCAGATCTATTTGTGTGACAGAAACGTGTATGAATTGCTATCCATTCGCCATTGAAATTTACACAAATTCAGATATGTATGCGTGTAGTTTGATTACATAAGGAATTCTGAACTCTGCAAATAAATTGCCAAATGAGTGTCTCTGCTTGTATAAATAGAACCTCATTATGTTTTGTATGAACAGAAGTTATGAGGAATCCTCATTTACTTTTTTTTTTTTAAAATCAAACTGTTAGGATTTATGCATATGCTGAGTTTTATTAATGATGTATCAAACTGTAGTGGTTCTCTCATTTCATATAAATATTGTTTTGACTTATGCATAGACAGTTTGAGTAAATTTCATATTCATGTATTGCATGATTGTACAATCAGATCATGCAGGGTGTTATGCGTTGGTGTTTTGTGCTTATTTACACCACCCAGGTCAGTCGATAATTAATCATTAATTTAGTCCGTGTTTAAGGTTGATTGGCTGGGTACCTAAGGGTGAAGAATTACATATTCAAATCAAATATAGAATTTGCAACAGCAATAGGAATAACATTCTTTCACTTTTTGTGTGCAGGATCACGGGTTGCGACATCAATTAGTCTTTGTTTTGTTGTAAGTAGTTTATTTCACGGTGCATGATTTCTTAACCTGTTTTGCTATCCATGTGTTGCCATCCAATTTTTTTTCTTTTTGTGTAAGTAGCTTTTTTGCTCCATGTAGCTTAAGAAAATTATGTTTTTGCACCAAGTTAGCTAGACATGGTTATTAAGATCCAAAGTTCAAACATGAACCATATAAGTTTGCTAAAGATCTCAAAAAAGCTTTTCTTGTGCATATTCCTAAATTTTTATAAATAATAAGTAATTCAATATGATCACAAAATTTAGATTATTTCAGTTAAAAATATGATTTTTTGAGTAAAATGATTAGGAAGGTAACTATTCTATTTTAGCTGTATGAATGATTAAAGATAACACATCAATTAAACCATTCATATGTGAACGGGTTGGAATTACCACATGTATACCTTACTGTAACTTGATGTCTTAAAATTAAGTATTACATTTTTCATGGTTTTGAGATATGTGTGACAGGATGACAACATGCATAGTGGAAGTAGAGGTGCACACTTAAATCTCAAGCGAGCTGAAAAGGCCCGAATGTTCGTCCCCATTTATCTACCAAAAACTTGATTTTATCCCTAAATATTACAGGTAACCTTATTCGGCACTATAAAATTATTTCTTCTGTGATCTTTTTATGGTGTTTGTTCGTCTTGAAGTGCATAATTTTTGTATGGTATTTAGTTGATTCTAATATTTGAAGATGTTCGTTTGGTTAAAGTTGATGAATACGATTTTCCATCTAACCCGTGAAGTTGTTTGTGGTGAAGTATATTCTTTTGAAACACGTAATTGAGCAGTTATTGAAACATAATGATGGCTATGCAAACCATCTGTTTGTTTTATTGCCTGACTTTCTCTTTTAGTTATGATGAATTGTTCTTATGTTAATTGATTTTATCCCTAAGTTATTCATGTAATATCAAGTTGTCGAATTTGAATTGAGAATTCAAACATCTAAAGACATGAGATATGAAACATATGAGATATGTTACTCAAGTCAATTAGATAAACATTAAATCGGATCTAATGGATACCAAGAATGAGTTTAAATCAAATCATTTGATTAAAACGTATAAAAACCGTTATATGAGATATAATGTTACATACTAGAGTTTAATCAATTGAGATGATTGAAAGTGTTTCATCATAGAATCTTCAAATAATCTTATGAGATGAGATCTAAAAAACGATAATAGTTATCGTTGTTCTACGACTAGGTGGTTGGACAGTGATCTCCTAGATCATGTCTAAACACTAGGTCATAAGAGAAAGAGATCAACTATCCCAATTGACAAGTCTAAAACGCAAACACTAGCTTAGAACCAAAAGGTTCATCCAGAACAGGTACAACATGCCGTATTGAATATGGAGTATGAAGAGTCTTACAAACAATTTTGGATATGAAGTTATGAACTCCTGTACGAAAGAGTTTCGTATGTTTCCTTAAATAGTCATTGATGTTTTATGAATCTTAAAAATAAGATGGAATAAAACTATCCCTGACAATTGGATACCTGGTTCTTGGACAACATGCAAAAGATGCTTAAAGTTCTGAATATTCGGAATATTCAAATGCATAGACATATGAAATCATATAAAGAAAGATTGGATCTTTCAAGATATCATTTCATGATGACTTAGACGCATGATGCAGATCAGAAGAACTGAGACTTGATCAGGCTACGATATGAATGTGATTCATAAAGGTAGAAATTGTTTCAGAAACAATATATGGATTATACATACTAAAAGCTTGATAAATTATCAACAGTTGATAACAAAGGAATTCTATTCCAAGTTTCTTGACAAAGAAACAGATTGCAAGCTATAGCCAGTTGAAGAAACTAATCAAAGAAAAGTATGAAGATCTAAATATGTCTAAAACAACGGAATCTTTAGATTGATAAGATCAATTCAAAGTAGATTCAATGTGATATATGTAAAGGCTAGTGGGAGCGAGTGCCTACACCAAAGATAACGTGTGGAGACACATTCTCACAAGGAGTGTATAGAGATACACAAAATACCACAAAGACAAGATAGGAATTTTCATAGTCAAAGAATGTATAGTGATACACTGCTAGGATTTCGAGTTTAACATATCACTAAAAGATAAAGTATCTTAAGAAGTGGATTTCAAATATTTCAGGATTGTAACCATATATGAGATATATATAGGCAAGATTCTTGCGTAAGAATCTTAACAATCCATTAACATTAGTAAGATTATCTTAAAACTTTGTGGGACAAGGTAATGAAGATAAATTACTAACATTGTCTCTAGTCCAATATTATATTAGGACAAGATGAAAATGAAAGAGCTAATTTGGATTCATCTGAGAGATAATTAGTTACGTGAAGACTTTAAGAATTTGAAATCAATCATATCAGAATAATAGGAAATGCTTGAGAAGCATAAATTGGTGAACATCATAAAGAGTTATAATGAAGTGTTCTAACTAATAAGAAGAGTTCTTGGGCTAAGGATAAGATCATAAAGGTTATGACGACCTATCGGTCAAAGACACCTATCTTAAAGGTTAAGATATGGACACCAAAAGTTAACCATTAAGGATGATTAATGCACCATAAAACTATCAAAGTCACAATGCAAGAGTTCCAATGGTAACTACGATGCAACATGAGATGTTGTAGTCTGGAAACATTAGAAGGTGGTATTTTGAAAGAGTTCATATAGCTTCTAAGAGTTATAAAGAGTTCCAAATGGTTTTCCTTATGAGTTTCAATAACGAGATCATGAAACTTGGAGACACATTAAATTATGAAGATTGGATCCTAGTTTGACACGCCTGTTGAACCAAATCAGAATCTTAAGAGTTAAGACACATACTTGATCTGGATAGTCAAACAAGAAAGTATATCCATTAGTATTTTGAGTTTATGCTTGAATGGTAACAGACACATTAGAATGACTTGGATATTAACGGTTAATATTAAGATCATCATGTCACTAAGTTTGAGTTTTTAGTACGTTTAGGTTCCTTAAATAAATGATTATTCTAAATTTCCGTAGTCGATTGATTTTATGGGAATGAAATCAAATGAAGACTATTATGAATCAGTTGATTTGTTCATTGAGAATGAAATTCCAAAGAGTTGGAAACCAAATTCACATATATTCATTAGAGAATGAATATTCGGAGTAACTCGCTTCAAACTACTTCATGGATCACAATCATAAGTAGTTTCGAAAATGATATTGCCACTGTATCCTCAGACCTGAGATACATACCAGAGCTTGATTCTATGGAGGATTACCCTTTGACATAATCTAACGTTGTTCTTTGACCAGACAGTAATAAGGGTTATCGTTAAGAGTATGTCTGAAGTTTAGGGATGGTTGTATGTAGTCAAAATGGAATTTTGTTCCCATACACTAGTAAGCAGGAGACATCTCTGGCGCCCTCGTTGATTCAAACTGGTATATGTGCATTGCCATGCCCAAACTGAGATTTTGATAGACCACTTTGATTTTGGATCGAGAATGAGATTGATCAAACACTATATGAGAATGATGATATAATCCATATCTGATGTTCGATAAATGTCCATTACACAAAGGATAATTGACAAATTAGCATGACTATTATGAATAGTTAAGTAAGGGTACTTAGACTACTCGGGAATATGAGACGGTTTTATAAAACGTCGTATCTTACTGGGGGCAGTAAGATGTAGTTAGACGTCCACGACTGTCTGTGTTGACAATGATCGAGACTCATGCAAGTGGGAGGTTGTTGGACTTACATGCTCAAGTAACGACATTCAACAACATGTCATCGAGATAAGATCCAAAGAGTTACACAACGAACAACAATATATATTGAAGGATGTTTAAGAGTTAAACGGGCCTTACACGAAACAAAACCGAAAGGCAAAAGATTATTTATGAAATAATCATCTAAATATTATATGGTATAATCGAGGGCAAAGAGAGATCGTAATTTGGAATTACGAACGACTAAATTAACTTATCCGATAATTTAAAATTACGAAATAATTAAGTTATACATATAGATAGGATATGTGTATAATTAATTATATAAAGTTAATTAATTGTATTTATAAATATATATATATATATATATATAAGTTATATATTTAATTAACCAAAGAGTTTGGATTAAATACTGATTATTGGATAATCAAGGATTAATTAGTAAAATTAAAACCTAGACTAGGGGATTAAGTTTCTAGTAACCTATAAATACAAAGTAAAGGGAAGGAATAAGGGGACCATCTAACTCAAAAGGCTCAAAATCCTAATCTCTCCCTTCCCTCCCTCTCCTTGTGCTGCCGTCGCCACTCACCAAACCGGCACCAACGCCACCGTCCACCGTCGCGCCGCCCTCCTCTACGCCATCCTCCGACCACCGCCGGAACAACCGGGCACTGCCGCTGCCTTCGTTCACGACCTCGGCCGCCGTCGTTTCGTTCCCGCCGTTTTGTTTCTCCGTGCACTACTGGTATCGTTTAGGTGATCAGATCACTACTCTCGTAAGTAGTGACACCGGGTCAACAGAAGGAGTAAAACGAACCGGTTTCGTTTTTGGTGTTCTATAGATTTAGAGACGGTTAGAGATCCGGACTTGTACGAGTGGATTAGCATTTACCGGTTTAGTTCGTGGAGCCGGATCTAGCGACCGGGTTGTTCTTACGCGGTGTTGCATCTTCGGTTGCCATCTCTTACTTGCGAAAGGTATAATCCTAAACCCCTTATGGTTATTGAATATTTGTTCGCATCTGGACTCCTGGTGGGGCAATCTAGGGCTTTCCCTATGTTGGTTCGTGCTTGTTTTCCGCTGCGCGTTTTAAAATTGTTTTTGAAACCCTAGCACTAAACCCCAAAAATGTGTGTGAGTGTAAAAGATGGAGCAACTCCTGGGTCGGGATATTGACTCCCACAACAATATTGAAAACTATGCCACCATAACAACCACCTCGGTGATAATACATAAAGAAAAGTCTTTAGAATACCGAGTCACTATATATTAAAAAGCAAGGATCTTTATAACCTCGTTCACAATTCACAACTTCTAGCACACTTCCAAGTAACTAACACAACGACTCTACATAGACATAGAAGTGTAAATGCCCGAATCAACGAAGCATGAAGTTGGTAAATCATTCCAAAGGTTGTGCGGATCCACTTTCAATGTTAAAATATCATATTTTGAAGTCACCCACACACACCAATATTGAATCCATAAACACAGTAACTGCTTCATTGAAAGTTCATCTTACCAAAGTGATTCAAAGATTTAGCCAAGAATGGTCATGCAATCAACAAAGATTAAACTTGTATAAACAAAGGTAAGCATCATTACAAGATTTCAAATTTGTTAATTGTATCTAGAATCTTAAAGATTGAAACTAATTACTAAAAATTACAGATAATTTCTTCTATCAATTGGCTACAAACCCTCTACTATGCTCTCCCCAAAATGACAAAAGAACCAACTATTTATATGCTGATCTGGAGGTCGAACACAGGTCATGCTTGATGAGGCACGACCCAGTGCGTACTTGATTTCTGCTCCACTAAGTTGGTCAAAACAGTCTTGGACAAGATGGTTCCACACAGGGGCGTGTCAAGCTTAGGCACGGGGCGGGCTTGACCCTTGGCACGGGGGTGTGTTATCTTGGGCATGGGGGAGTGGTGCCCAAATGTTTTCATTTTTCCTGACCTAGGGCACGGGGGCGTGCCTGATGGGGCGCGGGCGGTGCTTGTCTTGCTGTCTTGATCATTTCTTCTTGATTTTGCATTGTTTTTGCTCCTTTGATCAATTCTTGGACTTTATGCCCCTGAAAACTCAATATGAATCAATTAAGGCACTAATTCATAAGATTGTTAAGAAACATATGAAAAAGGAATGATATTTGATGTGAAAAAATGTATAATTTGGTGCACATCAAACATCCCACACTTGAATCTTTGTTTGTCCTAAAGCAAAACTCAAGCATAAACACCTCCAATTTGGAATAGGTAGAAGAGAAATGTGATTCTTTCGTGTGTGATTGCCCTAAGTGCATAAATGGTTCTATAGCACTCAAGTCAAGAAAAAGGCACCATTTTGAATTTTATGTAAGAAATATTAACAAGAGTAAGAAGCCTACTTAAGTTAACACTTCACAATGCTCACAAATGATCACTCAACACTCGGTGAATATATGGATATAAATATACAAGTATTTAGTGGATCACTCATGCCCTAAATGAAGTATGCAAAATAATAAGGTTAAAAATGAATCAATCCTCTATCAATTAACATAAACTTAGACAATTATCATGAGGGCTTTTTAGGGTTGTAGTGTAGGCTCGGGATAAGGGTGAGGAATATTTGGGAAGGTGTCTAAAAGTTGCAAAACACCGGTTTTAACGCTTATTTATGCCGAAATTAAACGAACTATACAAAAGCTAATGAGCTACTCAATGTTGTTACAATCCCAAAATTGCTCATCTTAGAAAACTATTCTATATACAATCTTTCCCTATTTGAGAAATGGATTTTTTTTAACTATATTTACACAGATACCATACTTAGGGATTTTTACAAACAAAATAAAGGCACATATTTTTGAAAACCAGGAGTTTGCTAAAAACGGGTTAAAAAATGTAAAAGACTATTTGGCTAAGTGGCTAATTTTGCATTTTATGCGGGTAATGAAATGAAAGAGAAAGGCTCAAAATAGCTAACTAGGGGAATATGTGGGTTTGGATATTAAAAATAGAAAAGGCTAAATAAATGGTTAAATCCTAATGTCTCAATCATTTAAATGTAAACGCGTAGTTCATGATTTCGGAATGTATTACCTAATCAAGTTCTAATTTACAAAAAAATCATGTTGGCTATCACTCAAGCTTCAAATGAAAAGAGCATTGTGTATTTAATGTTGTTATACTCGGATAAGGCTCAAAATTCTTACATGGAAATGGATGGAAATTGTTAACGTGAGAAGTTTTTCCTATTTCTACTTGTTACTCCCTGGTATTTATTATTATTTTATTTTAATCATGCTTCAACCATAATCCTGCTATCTATGCTTGGTATTTTGCTTCATTGTTTGTTGCCTAGAATCCACAGCTAATTGATTGGGGTATAATGTCCCCTGTGACGATTTTAGTGTGATACCTAATCACGTGCCTCTTACATTAGACCTCCATATCCGCTTCATGTTGGATATCATTGCGGAAATCTGCCACAAAATCTGATAATACATGGGATTTGATTGCAGTTCTAGGCTCATATACCAGGTTATAAGCACTGAGCTTTACAGACCACTTAGCCATGCTTCCTGACATTTCTGGTTTTCTCAAAACACACCTTATAGGATAGTTAGTTTTGATATGAATAGGATGCGTTTTGAAATAGTGCCTAAGTTTAGTAGATGCCATAACTAGTGCTAGAAATAGTTTTTCAAGGTTAGAATACCTGAATTCTGCTTCTAATAGACTTTTACTACATAGTAAACATGATACTGCAGTCCTTCATCCTCGCACAACACTATAACATTACCGGATACTGCCAGATATAGGGATAATGGCTCATCATTTTCATGTTTAACGAACAGGGCGTTGATGATAAATATTTCTTCAAGGCCTGGAATGCTTCTTCGTGTTTTTCTCCCCATTCAAATTTTTTATTTTTCTTCAGGATATCACACTTAGAAGGGTTGAACTTCATTTTGTATTTATCCAAAATGTCCAATGCTTCTTTAAGATCCCTTAGGTGATCCTTGGATTTCTTGTTGATCACTGTCTATCTTCACTACTCCCCAAGGGGTCGGCATGTTAACACATTGATGATAGGTTGATGGTACGACTTTCATATCATGGATCTAGGGTCTCCCTAAAATAATGTTGTAATAGGATAATGAGTCAATCACACCCTTCGATATAGACAGGTAACTTGATCTCCCTAATTGTATTCTTGGCCTCTCCGCCGAATCCTACCAGTACCGAGGATTTTCACACAATTTCAGCTTTAGGAACATTCATTCTCTTCAGTGCTTGTAGTTAGATAATGTTGACTGAGCTGCCCCCATTGATCAGAATCCTGCGGACAAAATGGTTGGCAACGTACATGGTAATGACTAGGTCGTCATGGTGAGGATCTTGAACATTCTCTCCATCCTCCTCATCGAACGAGATCACCTTCTTGTTGGTCAGGGTTGACGTCTTCTTTTTCCGCTTTCGCTTCTTTGGCATGTCTTTTAGCTGCAGAATAAGAAGTACCACAAATATCAGAACCACCAGATATAAAATTAATTTCCTTGGCATCTGGAGGAGGGGATGTCGCTCGTTTTAGGTTTTTCTCATGATCCCGGTTCTTGCCTCTTTTTCTGCCCTGGAGTTCTTTCAAGTGTCCTTTGCTTAGGAGATAACCTATCTCCTTTCGTAGTGCATTGCAATCCTCGGTCACATGACCAAAATCTTCATGGTAAGCACACCACTTGTATTTATCCTTCCAAGTGGAATACTTGTCATTCATCCTAGGCCATCTTGCTTTATCCCCAAGATCCTGCATTGCAAACATTAGACCTAAAATGTCAACAAAAATGCAGTAATCAGTTATTTTAGGATATTCTTCTTTCTCAACAAAAATCCAATCTTTTTGAAGAAAACTTGTTGTAACCCTAAAAATCCACTTTACAAAAAAACTCATAACTTGACGTGATTCGTACCTCTAATCGGCTCGTTTCTTCAGCTAATCCTCATGTTAACACTCGAGAGGAAGGTTGGATCGATCTTGGGGCAAAACCGACTCACTTTCTCTCTAAAATGTTTCTCTCACTTTCTATCTCTAGAAAACGAAAAGGGGTGGTGATAATGGGGTTTGGGGCTGGTCATGAGGCTAATAAGGGGCCCAACCCTTGCCCTTGTTGGCCCATACACTCAAGCCCAAGCCCGCTCTTCTCATCCTTACTAAGTTTTAAATATTGCTAAGTATTCTGTGTTCTAAAACTCGGGATGTTACAACTCTACCCTCCTTACAACAGGTTTCATCCTCGAAACCTGCCATAAGCTATACTGATAGCAAATCACAGAATGGGTGGTATAAACCGTAGCTATGCGAGGCAACTTGGTCATGAAGGCCATTGTGATTTACTACCACTGAGAGTCTAACCGGGGCAGATCTTTAGTTCTAAGGCATCTAAGCTAATTAGGCTAACTAATCATATAAGGAGTCAATAATATGAACTTGCTGTAACATATAAGAGCTTGCAACATACCTTACTGAGTTATCTGGTAGGCCCTTGCTTTGGCCTTGTTGATGTAGGGTTCTTTCTCTGCACCTTTTCCCTTTCCGGATCCCCCAGCTTCCGGTTCCTTTGGCTTCCTACAATCTTGGCTTAAATGCTTTTGATCTCCATAGTTGTGGCATTTAGGCCTATCCGGGTAGTCACGTGACTGGTGTTCGAACTTGCCACATTTGAAGTATCCCACCTGACCAACTCTACATTCACCTCCTTGTCTCTTACCACACTTGCCATACAGGTCCTCAGCTTCTACTCTTGCTCTCCTCTCCCCATGACCTTGGAGGTCCTCACCAGCGTGCTTTACCATTTGTTTCTTGGGCACCTCTAGGATGGCCTCAGTAGAAGCGATGTCGCTTAGAACAACCATCGACTTAAAGGTACTCGGTGTGTTGGCTTTGATGAAGGTATGTATATTCGGAGGTAATCCCTGAACATAATAATGAATTCTGCTCTCTTCAGTTGTCACAAGGTGGGGCACCAGACATGCCAACTCATTGTATTTTGAATTATACTGCCGGTGAGTCATGAGTCCGGCTTGTAGAGTCAAGAATTCCCTTTCTACCTTGTGGACCTCGTTCTTAGGAAAAAAAATTTCAATTACCAATGCTTTCAGATTCTTCCACCTCATCAACTCGACTGTTTGGTCACCTTTAGCTTGTTTCACAGTTTCCCACCAGTGTGCTGCTTCTCCCTTTATTGACTTTGCATCCCTTTATTGACTTTGCATCAAACATGACCGCCGACATTCACTAAGACGAATAGTCGACTCCATGCCGTTAATCATGTCAAAAGTATCTGCTGCTTCCTTCTCCCTAGTAAGCACAAGTGGATCACAACCTCGAAATGCTTTGTAGTCACTGCCGCGAGCAGGCGGTGCAACGTTCTCTACCAGAATTGGTCCTCCCATAGTTGGAAGCACCACGGGACCTTCACTGACTGGGGTTGTGTTGGGGTTCTCCTTAGCTTTCCTCAAGGCTTCGTCTAGTATGACAGGTAAGGTTTCCTTCAGTAGTCGGGTGAATTCCCGGTCGAGAGCTGCCCTGGTTCAAACTCAAATGGCTGGTCATCTCCTTCTGCATGTTCAACATTGTGCTGACTAACCTCTGTCTTAGTATGGGTAGTGTGAAAACTCCCTTCAATCTCTTGGTTCTCCTGTGGCCCACCACGGCGGCCAATCTGTCCACCACGTCTTCCTCCTCCACCTCTTCTAGCTCCTCCATGTCTTGCCATTTCTTACTGAAAGACAGAGAACAAAGGGATTTAACTTCATAATGCTAGGGAGTATGTAGAACGGAATAAGTAAGGTAAGATGTTAATATACACTTGCCATTTGCAATTAACCATTACACCACTTCTTGTTTTCTAATTATTCACTTTCATGATTGCACTAAAGGCTCTATTCTTATCTTGACATTCTAAACATGGAAAGAAACTTTACTTACTATACTCTTTTGATGCTTTGGCTTGAGTTACCCGTTACTAGCATCCACTACTTGGCCCCATTCTCAGTTTAAGTCTTGACATCGAGGTTGTCCAAATCTCTCAAACCATGGCTCTGATGCCAACTTGTAAGTCCCCAAACCCGGGAGGCCTCACTTATTGGATTTACTTATCAACACATAGCTCATAAACATAAGACATTCAACACATGCAACCGAAACGATTTAAACTTAAACATACACAACAGAAATACATAACATGTCCAAACATCGCTTGTCTGAAACGAAAGGAAACTTGTCTTAAACAACTGAAACATAAACATAACATAAACGGGATGCCAGACACCGATCTTCGGGTAACTCTTCTCGCCAAGCCAAGCATCCTCATCCATCCAAAGCCACCTACACTTAACTGATATGCGTACTAAAAATGAGCAACGGTGAGTGAGTTCTAACGTTTACTTTAAATCAATTATGTAAAAGTTTTACTAATACATACATACTGCCCTTAAGGCAAAACTTTACATACGTGACTTTCAAAATCAGTTTAAAACATATAGTAAACCGTCAATTCCTTTACACGTACCCTCATGGCTAGCAGCATAAACCGACAATACCCGGTCGATGCCCCCATGGCCAACGGCCATGAACCGACACCACCGCTTAACCTTCAATTCACTTGTCACTACTGTACCACCCTCATGGCTAGCACCATGAACCGACGAGTACCTGGTCAATGCCCCCATGGCTAGCACCGTGAACCGACAATACCGCTTTAAGCTAAGGGGAGTTGCGTGGTTCTCCTGAGCAACCGCCGTCACTCATACCAATTGTACAACTGTTAAGGAACCCAAAGGTTCTTACTAATGGGTAGAACCCATATCTGACATCTTGTACAAGTAACATCTGTCCCAAGGACCTTAACAAGCTGGTACACTTTCCCTTAGGAAACTATTCACTCTTTGTTCGTACAAGTTTCTTTAACTTGATCATAACTTTCACATATTTTATGCATTTGTCTATGTATATAAGAAAATATAGTAAACGCTTGCCATAAAATATCTTTGCTTTGCTGAACATAGCTTGACACATATATCATGTCTTTGTTTATGTATATGAAAATATAGTAATCACTTGCCATAATGATATATCTTTCTCACTGAAAACACACTAGCACGTATATTATGCCTTTGTTTATGTATATGAAAATATAGTAGACGCTTGCCATAATATAACTATTGTTTACTCAAAACATACATTTGCCTCTTTTAAACTTGTCACTAAAACATAGCTTTCACTTGGTTTATTAATATAAAAATATAATAAACAATTTACACTAAGTATGCACACCACCCCTAATGTAGGCAAAAAAAAGGGATTACAACACACCTGACTTTCTTAGCTACTCTTCTTAAGGCTCGACGATCTGTTCGAGTGGTCATAAACGAAACGTGTTAGCTCCGGGTCGTAACAAAACTATCTGTTCGAAATCTACTTGACCGAAAACTTTACTCGTCCGAAATCTCTTTTCGACCGAAATCTTTCTCGATCGAAATCTATTTTGGTCGAAATCTTATTATGCCCGAAATGTCTTTCATCCGAAATCTATCTCGCCCAAAAACAAATTCGTCCGAAATGTCTTTCATCTAAAAACCATTTCGCTCGAAAACTAATTCGTCCGAAACACTTTACACTAAGTATACACACCACTCGTAAAGCAGGCAAAAAAAGATGATTAGAACTCACCTGACTTTCTTTGCTACTCTTTAAAATTGGGAATGCAATGAGGTGGTATCATGTTGAAAGTTTACAATGGTGAAACCTTTAATGTCTCTCGTCACATCTTTAACTTCATGTGCAACAATGCAAAAGAAAATAAATGGCTGATATAACCTCGATTCATTCAAATAATTCTCATCCTCTCTATGAAGAATATTTCTCCAAAAGGAAACCCAATGACTTTTTCTAAGATCGATGATCATTTGTATACAAATATTATGAGTTCGCATCATAACTTTTCTAGAAAACTGACACCTCTATTCGAGAAAATGTGCAAAAATGAAGTATTTCCTTCAATCCAAAGCTCTTCAGATGAAAGTGATGTTTCCAAGAAGCGAAAGAGAGACGAAGAGGTTGCGTCTGTAAAGGGAAAGATGAAAAAGAAAGAATTGGAGAGTGATGGAAAGGATGACCTCTAAAAGAGAGAAGAAAATGGAAAAGCTATTGATATTGAAGGAGGTAAGAAGAAAAGGGCAAAAGTTACAAGCCATGGTGAAGGGTTAATGAGATCAGCAAGAATTGCATATCAAAAGGAGCAAGAACAAAATCGTTTGGATGATTCAATATCTCCTTTCCTCTCTAATTAAGTCATTGAAGCAATTTTTTGGGGAAGTCTCTCTCTAAATGCTCTAAGGCATCCTCCACCCAAGCAAATAGAGGGAACTTCTGACACAAGACCCTCCCCTATAAAGAAACAATCTCCCTCACAACCTGGTGGTAAAAAAAGATCAAAATTTTTAGCAAGAAAAGGCATGTTACAATCAAGGAAAGATGCTCCTCCTCCTCATGTGAAGTCGTTTGATCAAGAGGGCATTCGAAAAGAAATTCAAGCTTCGAGAAAATTTCAAGAAAAATAAAGCAAGGAGATCGAGGGATTGAAGCTTCAGATAAAGAAGCAGAAGAGGGTGACCGAGACCTATAAAAAGAACATGAATGACATTGCTAAGGCACTGGCGGTGATAAGAAAAAGTGGTACTATTATTTTGAAGGAGCTGAACCATGTGAGATCTAGCAACAATGAAAAACCGTTGTCTTTCAATGACGTATTCAAAGATGCCAGCAAGCAAGACTTGGATGTTTTTGAGGTAGACGCTCCAAGGATCCAGAGGAGGAAAGGCCCAAGGAAAATTGAAGACTTAGGAATGCAACAGTTTCGGGGGAAATTGTTGGAACCTGACAAACCGTTGTATTACTTACAAAGTATATGGCCTATTTGTGTAATTATTGTAAAGTTAGGTTTTTGGTAGTCGCTACGTCGGTTGCCAGCCGACTCTCGCTGAGATTCGATAATCTGAATGGCTACTGTGGCTATGTTCTATAAATAGTGGACCAAAAACTTAGCATTTAGACCTTTTGATTGTGCATCGTTATTACAGTCGTTTAGATAGGCGGTTAGAGGGGTTTGTGTAATTGTTGTTGATGTAAGAGCTTATTTGTAATTGAAATCAGCGGATGTTTATGAATCTGAGTAGTTTTTGTTCATTGTGTGATTGCTCTTTATCTTGATTTTCTTTGTTTCATCAACAACCAACTTCATAATAGCTGATTTGTTGATTATATCGTATCTAGAATCATTCTAGCACTTGGATCCAACTTACAGGACCTACAGTTGAGCTGGGCGAGAATTTTGTTGTTGAGACATGTTTGAAACCAGGGGTTGCTGGCTGCTACTGCCTCCGTCTTTCCATCCGAAGTTTGGGTCTTTGCGCCACTCAGGCGTGTATGTGGAACTGTTTGGTCCTTGTTGGGGTTTCGTGCCAGGTTTCAAAACTATTTTTAAAGCACGCAACGAAAAAACAAACACGAACCGATCTAAGCCAAACCCTAGATCGCCCCACCAGAAGTCCAGATGCAAACCAAATAATCAATAACCAACCATAGTGGGTTCAGGGATATACCTTTCGCGAGTAGGAGACGACAACCAAGGTGTAACACTACGTGACAACAACCCGGTCGCTAGATCCGGCTCCTCTAACTAAACCCAACCCATACTAACCGGATCCCTATCCGGTTTATCTCTAATGCACCCGATCACCTAAAACGAACCCCCTTTGTTTAAATCCTTCCGTTCACCTAGTGTCACTACCTACGAGAACAGTGATATAAATCACCTAACGATACCAGTAGTACACAACAGTCCTTAGCGGCTCATGGAGACAACCCGGTTAACGGATTTCCCATTGACGGCTAGGGTTTTAAGTTTACTAATTAATCCCTTGATTATCTAATAATAGTTTCCAAACTCTTTGGTTAATTAAATATATAAATTTTTTATTTTTAAATTCAAATTAATAAACTTTTATATAATTAATTATATACATATATCCAATATATATATATAACTTAATTATTCTGTAATTCCAAATTACCGGATTAGTTAATTTAGTCGTTCACAATTCCAAATTACGATCTCTCTTTGCCACAGAATATCCCGGATAATATTTAGATGATTATTTCATAAATAATCATTTGCCTTTCGGTTTAGCTTCGTGTAAGGCCCGTTTAACTCTTAAACATCCTTTAATATATATTGTTGTTCGTGGTGTAACTCTTTGGATCTTACCTCTATGGTTGTATTGTCGAATGTCGTTATTCGGGCATATAAGTCCAACACTTGTTACATTGGCCTGTTCTTTACAAAGTTGGCTCGTTCAGCGTCCTCATTGACGTCTTTCATGCAACTCCAGCTCTCATGTTGTCCTCCAAAACAATCATATGCCATAAATGGTGCTACCACCTTTGATGCTTCGAGTTTCTTGATTTTAGACGTAAGTGCCTTAATTTGAGCTTGGAGGGTCGTGGTGTTATCGACCTGGAGTGCTCCGGGAGTTCTTGCTTTGGAATTGCATGGCGTATTCCAATAAAAGCTCGTTTGGGCAATCTCCTCTATCTTCTCAAAGGCTTCAGTCGGACGCTTGCTCCTCAAAATTCCACCGGAGTGTGTGTCGAGAAGTTGTCGTGTGTTAGGAAGCAGACCATTATAAAAAGTGGAGATCTATTGCCATACCTCAAGTCCGTGATGCGGACATTTTCAGAGCAGATCCTTAAAATGCTCCCATGTTTCGTACAAGCTCTCATCCTCTTCTTACGCGAAAGAATTAATAATGGTTTGTAGTTTTGCAATTTTGACCGGAGGAAAATACTCATAGAGAAATTTTTTAGCAAGGTCTTCCCAAGTGGTAACGGAACCGGTTGGGAGGGTGTTGAACCACACTTACGCTTGGTCTTTTAATGAAAATGGGAACATCCGAAGCCGGATAGCATCACTAGACACTATGTTGATCTTGAAGGTGTCACATATATCTAAAAAGTTAGAGAGATGCAAGTGAGCGTCTTCGTCAGCAAGGCCATGAAAGGTTGCCGAGTTTTGAAGCATGTTGATCAGATGAGGTCGGTTCTCGAAGTTGTTTGCTTCAATGGTGGGGCGGGTGATGGCTGTCCCGATATTGCCTAGACTAGGCCTCATGAAATCCAGAATGGTACGTTCTTCCTCTATTTGTCGATCAGCGAGGATTGCTTGAGCAACAATTCTTGTTATTTGACGAAGTCTATGCCGAAGGAAATGTTCAGGCTCTTCTAAGGGAAGGGCTAAACCTTTAGCCGGAGTAGAGGGCATGCATTACTTGAAAATATAAGAAAAGAAAAGAAATAAACTAGGCCAGAAACTTGATGTGTTTTAGAGTGTATATAAAAATGATGGTTTTTAACATAAAATCTTTAAATTTATAAAACGGAATTACTGCCACTCACACAACACACTTAGGGCAAGTGCACCCATCGTGGACGTAATATAGTGTTGGTAAGACCGGATATCTATCCAAGGATATAGAGGCTCTTAGTACCGGACTTTAGTTGATCTCTAATCTTTCCTGAATTTAAAAGTTGTTTGTTTTTGGGAGATTTAAAGAAAATAAGAGAATGGTAGAAGATAGTAGTAATCAATGACAAGGATAAAACACTTCGGTTTGAATTTCTTTCAATGTTGTAGTTAGCTTTAGTTTATGGACTCTCAAAAGATCACTATGCCTTAAACATGGCGGTCGCCACTTAAGTCATTAAACCCTATAACTCGAGTCGATTTTATCTTCCCGGGGGTATTAGTTTGAATGACATAACACCCGCTGTGTTTAGCTAGACATGTTTCCTGGTTCAGGACACCATGTCATAAATTTGAAGATTAGTGATAATATGTGTGTAAGTGCAAAAGATGGAGCAACTCCTGGGTCGGGATATTGACTCCCTCAACAATATTAGAAAGTATGCCACCATAATAACCACCTCAATGTTGGAATTAAATTATCAAAATTTTATCTTTAGACAAGTGTAACATCCCAGAAATTCATAGAATAATGGTTCGGGCCAGTAGGTGACTCAACTTTTATTTAAATACAAGGATTTGCAAGAATGGTTGTTGAGGTGCGTTTCCAACAACGATAAGGAGACGGTTAGTCGTATAGAATGTTAGTTCGGATTTAAAACGCACGAAATGGATTAAGAGGGACTAGAATGTAAACCCTTGAAGGTTTATATACCACTTAACAAGAAACCCTAGGCCATAATCGGCCTAGGTGGTGCGACGGTAGAGAGAAGGACGCAAGGGGGAAGGTCTCGACAAAGGGTGGCTCTCGGTGGTGGTTCACCAACGGCTTTAACGCAATAAGGTAAACCCTGCTCGTATTCTTTTACTTGTTCTTCTCGTGTGTTGCTTGAAAGACCCGATTAGGATTTTGGGGTTTTGATGCTTGATGGTCCACACGAGGATGGGATTGAGGGTGGTAGTCGGCTGTGGTGGTGGCGACGGTTGAAGCAAGCAAAGACAGTAAGGCGGCGGTGGTACTCATTAGGAGTCAACAAAAACCACAGGGGTGGCGGCCATGGTGAACGACGACAAGGTTGGTTCGGTGAGGCTGTGTTCCGAGAAGACGAAGACAACGAGCATGGTGGTGCGCAGCCTATTAGAGGCATGGCTAGACGAGGAAGACAGTGGCGGTGTGTGGCGTGGACTATGAATCCCGCAGTGGCACTTGGACTGTATCGGGTTTGCATGAGGATGGTTTTGGCGTTGAGGTCGTTGCGTGGTAGACGCACTCGCATACGTGGGAGCCGGGATAGGGTTTCTCATGATGGGAGAACGAGAGTGATACAAAGTGATGGAACACGCCGGTGGTGCACGACAGATGATGCTTGGTAGTGGTACACGATGGTGGTGGTGGTTCACGATGGAGAAAAGAGAGGAGAGTGGGATCGGGTGACACCCGAATAGAGTTTGGTGAGCCTAGGGTTGCATGGCAGGGTTTGGTCATGCACGGGAGTCTCGACTCGTGTACGTGTGACCTACGAGACTAAGGCCTTGCATGGCACGTGAACATGCATACATGCGGGTTCCAAACGGGTCCAGGGTAACCCAGTTTGGACGGTTACGTGAATTAGGGTTCTTGCACTGATGAAAGGATATGCGGATGAGACGAGTATCGAGAATAATTATATTTATACGTAATTGACACATGTCTAGGGCGTACTCTGACTATGTGATCATACGTTGACAGGTTCGGGTTCGTGCGAGGAGACTGTTGCAGTGCAGGAGTTAGATCTTCATAACCGTGAGTTTCTAATCCCCCTCTTTCAAATGTTTTCAACATTTTTGGGGCTATCGTACATACTTTCAATACATGTTTTATTGCATTAAATATGTAAAGAACCTTGGAGTGTAACCTGATGCGTTTATGAAGTTAAATAGTTAAATGTGGGCTAATGGACTGTGAGTGTCTCTAGAATGTGCGGGTTACAGGTGGGTATATGGTCGTGAGTCGTATAGTGACCTAATAGCGGTGAGTCGGGATTGTATTTACATGTCATACGGGTATGACTAGGAGGTGTCACTGGGTGTGCATGTACGTGGTATGTGCTTAGATAATGAGATATAGTATTTGTATGAGTGTTGATATATTAGAAAGAGATTGTGTTATGAGTTAGTCGGGTTGCGTCGGGGTATGACCTAAATGATTATGAACATGTGTAGGATACCTTGTCCTAGTGCTATGTGTGTAGTGCAGGTGCTGTTAATGAGTCATGTACATAGAGTATAATGGATTATACATGTGTTGTGTAAATTGTGTCATTGCCCTTTGTGACACGGCGGGTATTATGTTTGCGTTGTTGTCATTTTGCCACGGCAAACGGGATTGTGGAGGAAGAAGTCCTTCGGGAGGTCACCAAAGGTGACGATGTCGAACAGGATAGTGATGAGCTCAGGGTGTATCGAACGCCCTGACGAGGGTGCAGTGATGAGGTATGTGTTTGTGTGCATATATATTTGTGTTAATTGCATACAAGTGTTGGGTTATATTTATTGTGCATGATATAGTATTAGCGTGGTGAGTAGAGTTAGATTGACCGTTGTGTCAGGATTGTGATGTGGTGTTTACAATTGTTATGCCAGTTGGTTTGTGATAGTCTTGGTTAGGGCTGGTTAAGCCGGTGTCTAGAGGGTGGTTGAGATAACCAGTATGTGGTTCTCAGATTAAGAGGGACTAGAATGCCTCGTGTGGTCCATCTTGGTTAGGGCTGGTTAAGCCGGTGTAAAATGCACGAAACGGATTAAGAGGGACTAGAATGTAAACCCTTGAAGGTTTATATGCCACTTAACAAGAAACCCTAGGCCATAATCGGCCTAGGTGGTGCGACGGCAGAGAGAAGGACCCAATGGGGAGGTCTCGGTGAAGGGTGGCTCTCGGTGGTGGTTCAAAAAGGGCTTCGACGCAATAAGGTAAACCATGTTCGTATTCTTTTACTTATTCTTCTCGTGTGTTGCTTGAAAGACCCGATTAGGGTTTTGGAGTTTTGATGCTTGATGGACGACACGAGGATGGGATTGAGGGTGGTAGTCGGTTGCGGTGGTGGTGACGGTTGAAGCAAGCAAAGACGGTAAGGCGGCGGTGGTACCCGGTAGGAGTCAACGGAAACCACAGGGGTGGCGGCCACGGTGAACGACGATGAGGTTGGTTTGGTGAGGATGTGTTCAGAGAAGACGAAGACAACGAGCATGGTGGTGCACAACCGATTAGAGGCATGGCTAGATGAGGAAGACAATGGCGGTGTGCGGCGTAGACGATGAATCCCGTAGTGGCACTTGGACGGTATCAAGTTTGCATGAGGATGGTTATGGCATTGAGGACGTTGCGTGGTAGACGCACTTGCATACGTGGGATCCAGGCTGGGGTTTCTCATGACGGGAGAACGAGAGTGATACAAAGTGATGGAACACGACGGTGGTGCACGACGGATGATGCTTGGTAGTGGTACACGATGGTGGTGGTGGTTTACGATGGAGAACGGAGAGGAGAGTGGGATCGGGTGACACCCGATTAGAGTTTGGTGAGCCTAGGGTTGCATGGTGTGACACTTCTGATTTTCAATACTTGTACTCGTTCTGGACATATCAATGAAAATCCGCATTACATTTCATTTTACTTGAAATCCTATTGCCAATTTCGCTTAGAAATGCTTAAAATCGCAGTTTTCGAATGCGCGCACTCAACCGGGTCTAGCTAGGACCCAACTCACCTACTCTTGGACCTAGCCCAAGAAATAAATCACAAAAAACCCAGCCCCATTGAGGAAAATTTCATAGATTTGAGACCACTAAAACCCTAAATTGCTTTCCAAGACTTTCCACATTTACACCCATTCAATCATTAGTATAAATAGAAGGCTTAGGATCTTGTTTTCTTTGCTTATTCTCTCTCAAACACTCCCAAACCCTTCTCAATTGTGAAATCCCTTCCCAACCTTGAAGATTTCGAAAATCCCTTAGAGGATTCCAAGAGTTTGAAGATCAAACAAGTAAGTAATCCTCCGAAGTTCAATACCGTCTTTTTATTTCATTCTTTCTTCATCCCCTCAATCTTATTCTATTTTCTATCCATGATCACTTGATCATGTGAAACCTCAGCCCTAAAAACCATCTAATAATTTTAATCAAACTAATAAATCAAGCTAACATCACCAACTAACAAATAAAGGATCCCGTTTGCAATGGCGGCTATGCCGTCGCATTCTGCGGATCCTCAAGACAACTATTGCAAAAGTGGCTCTGCCGATGCTTTAGTATGTTCTTTCTAACTTAAAACAAGTTATTTTATCTATATTATCACTTATATGAATTCACAAGCTAATTAAATATAGAATCCGCTTGCTCGTGTCGGCTATGCCGATTGCATTCTGTGATTCTCTAAAACGCTTCTGTGAATATCATGGCTAGACCGGTGACACGGGACGTTTTGGCTAACTTAATATGATTATATTATGTATTATAATAACATAATAACATTCGTCTAATTTTTTTTTGCGCGTTCGGTAATCTTAAAACCCTAAACGGACCACTTAAGTGCAACCGTTGATCTTGGGAAGAAACTGTGCCGACTTTAACTGGGCATAACTTGATCATAATAAAACAAAACTGAGCAAACTCAAATTCCACGAATTATTTTGTCGAATTTTCTTTCCACTCATAGTTAGATCGTTTTCTAATTCAAAAGTATGACTCCGTAGTAGCCAAAACGGGACAAAAACCTTTTTCAGTACCTTATGTCTTGTTTGACTGTTTTGGCTATGATCCAAGTCTCAAACATTAAAACTTTCTAAACGAAACTTTTTCGGGACGACTTAAACTAATTCCCTGTAAACTTTCATAATTTTTGGACGTCTTTTGTTATTTTTAACAAGCCCGTTTCTGTTCAGATATTTTGCTGTACAAATCTGAAAATCGACTAAAACTCTATTTTTACAACTATTTCTTAATCTTATGACCCGAACCGCCTGTCTAACATTCGTAACCATCGAACCTACCCTAAAAATAGTTTATGTATTTGTTTAGGGCCTGGTCCATGATTCACCTCGTCTATTTATTCAAGTCTCCTATCTCGCCTAGCTTTCAAGGTGAGACTTCATAGCCCCACTTTATTCAAATCGTTTTGGGGGAAGCATGTATGCGTTGGCACGCATTAAAACACGTTTTCAAGACAACGGTAGTACAGATATGGGCCATAGGATGAAAACCGCATATACTTTATGGACAACTTTTGGTTGGACATCTTATTCGTTATTAGTGCAACTTGCGAGTTGTACCACTTATTCGTTATTCATCATTTTAGGTTGGATTTGCTAATCATGTGTTTGTTTTATTACATGCTACATGATGATCTTGGAATATGAATTGTCACCTTTGCTAAACTTATACTTTTATTAAACCTGTGATTTCTCAACAACTATTTTTAGTTGACACTTGTTTTTCGTACATGTTTCAGGTGATTAAGCTCATGATAGGACAAGTCAAGATCACATAGGATTAGCCTAGATATCAATTGAAAAATCTTATTTTAAGTTGCTTGTCTTTTGAACATGTTATCTGTTTGGTTTAATTCAAAACTTATGTAATTGGGTTTTTAATATTATGAAACTTTAATAGTAAATGTCTTTATTCTATTGTGTTCTTTTATCAATTAAGTCGCACCCGTGGTTAAGATGCACGGTTGGTGTGTGACAGATTGGTATCAGAGCCGTGGTTATAGAGAATTAGGCAACCATTTGACCTAGACTATAACCTAAGCTTCCCTTTGAAACTTATATGCTTATGTGATTCTAATCCACTAACTCTCTTATCTTTAGTATGTCGTCGTACTCTGCTGACATCTCTAGAAATTCAAGCCTTATTTCCGATGGTGGGTCCCCAAGCCCAATTAGTTGGAGTAGGCTAATCTCACCACGATCATCTTTCTTTGGAAGCCTGCTACCCTCGAAACATAATGTCAAGCCCGAGTTAATCTCCGATGCGACAAGCCGGCCCGCACCGAAGCCTGATATAATCAACATATCAAGCGATTCGGAATCCAAAGATCAAGAGAGCCATGTTGGAACCATTTCTGAGGCCCAACTCCCGTTCAAGAAAAGAAAGCTGACTTGTGAAGCTGAATCCAACTCTTGGGCAAGGCCCAATCCATAATGTTCTCATCAAAATCAAAGGCTTGGATAGTGATACTAGAGACACGTGTAATCTGGAAGGGTGAGCGCCTGAACACTGGGGGTCTTGTCAAAGGAAAGTGAGGCACGTTCGTTACGAGTCGCACTTACCTGGGGACCCTTGGAGTGAGTGCTCACTTATAGCCTAAAACACGTCTCACTAGTGTCATTCATCCGAATCATGAATTTTGACTAATCAGTTTTGTCTTTATATTTCATTTGTAATTCAACATATATGTTTTAAATATATGTTTTATTTATCTTGTAAGACATTAATATTAATGAATGAGTGATTTTATTTACAAATATTGTCACTATTATTTCTTGAATGATTTTCCTAACTACCGACTTATGAATTCTTTTTTGTAGAATGCCTCCTCGTCATGATCCTGATAACACCGGTGAAGCCTCCGCCGAAACCACCACCATAGCCACCCTACTAACTCAACAACTTGCTGCGGTCTTACCCACTATTGTCACTCAAATCAACAACTCCACCGGAGGATCTAGTGGGAGTGTTTGTACTTTCAAGCACTTCAAATCTTGTAACCCACACAAGTACCTTGGATCTGAAGGTGCAACAGGGCTATTACAATGGTTTGAAGGCATGGAGAACACATTTGAGATGACTGACTGCCCCGATGAACTTAAGGTAAAATATGCTTTAAGTGCCTTCCAAAGGAGGGCACTGACTTGGTGGAATGCTGAAAAGAAAACTCAGGGTAGGGAAGGAGCTCTTGCTATGACTTGGGATAAACTCAAGGAAATTATGATCGAGGAGTTTTGTCCTAGCAATGAGGTGAAGAAGTTGGAGATTGAGCTCTGGGACCTTACCCAGGACAGTGGGGAGAGTGAGGCGTACACCACACGCTTTCATGAACTTTGCATCCTAGTCCCTCATCTGGTTACACCCTTGACCCGAATGATTGATCGTTATATTGGAGGCCTTCCGCCTCAAATTCGGGGTACTATCATGGGTAGTAGCCCAACAACACTTGAAGCTGCTATTCGTTTATCTGCGTCCTTAACGGACGATCTGGTTAAGTCTGGAGTTCTATTCAGGAAAGGTGACAAGAGAGTTAAGGAGGAAGTGGCAAAAAATCCTGAGTATCGCCACAAGAAGCAATAGAGCTCTAAAAGCTTTGCCATGGTTACCCCAACTGTTCTTGTTGCCCAAGTAGCACCTACACCTGCACCTGGCAGGAAGCCATATAGCGGACCTCACCCGCTGTGTGCAAGGTGTCAATACCATCACCCTACTACTGTTCAATGTCGTTCGTGCACTAAATGTGGAAGGCTGGGTTATTTTGCTAACGCTTGTCACGTAGCTGAAAAGGCTGCTACAACCCAAACCGCCACTCCTACCATCATCAATGGCAGGGCCTGTTATGAATGCGGTGCTCCTAATCACTACAAAAACCAATGCCCGAAGTTCAACAATAATAACCGAGGTGCACGTGCTCGCACTTTTGCCATAGGAGCAACCGTGGCCAGAAATGACAATGTCGTGGTTACTGGTACGTTTCTCATCAATAATCGTTATGCCTCTATCTTATTTGATACCGGAGTGGATAAAAGCTTTGTCTCCCTAGAATTTGAACCTTTACTTGAAACTTGTCGTACCGTTCTTAAACCTACTAATACTATAGAAATAGCCGATGGCAAACTAACTGTTGTACATTCTGTTGTCCGAGGTTGAGCCCTAACTCTCAACGATCACACGTTCTATATCGACCTGATTCCCATCATTCTTGGGAGTTTTGTTATCATCGTGGGAATAGATTGGATATCCCACAATCATGCGGAAATCAACTGTTCAGAGAAACCCATTCGTACCCCTCTACCGTCTGGTGAGACCTTGAAAATATTTGGAGAGAAACCTTGCAAAGGTTTGAAATTCATCTTCTGCATGAAGGCACGTAGCTATTTAAGGAAGCGATACTATGCTTTATTGGCACATGTGGTGGAGAAATCTGAAGAAAAGAAACTACAAGACATACCGATCATCCGGGATTTTTCGGAAGTATTCCCTGATGACTTGCCTGGACTCCCTCCAACTCGACAAGTTGAATTTCGGATTGATCTTTTACCAGGAGCTAACCCCATTGCCAAAAATCCATACCGCTTAGCCCCTTCTGCGATGCAAGAACTGTCTAGCCAACTACAAGAGCGGCTAGATAAGGGATTCATTAAACCGAGCTTCTCACCTTGGGGAGCTCCGGTTCTCTTTGTCAAAAAGAAGGATGGGTCCTTCCGCATGTGCATCGACTACCGTGAACTAAACAAGCTTACCATCAAGAATCGTTACCCGCTACCTAGGATCGATGACCTGTTCGATCAACTGCAAGGAGCAACTTGTTTCTCGAAGATTGATCTCCGATCTAGGTATCATCAACTCCGAGTCCATGAAGAATACATTCCCAAAACTGCCTTTAGAACTCGTTATGGACACTACGAGTTCATGGTTATGCCTTTTGGGTTAACCAATGCGCCCGCGGTGTTCATGGACCTCATGTGTGACAATCCGGACTTTTAGTCTAACTCCATTATGAATACAGTTAAAGTTAACCCTATCTCAAACTTCAAGGACTAATTCTGCCTATTTTCAAACTTAAACTACAGGGACTAGTTCTGTCATTTGCCCAAAATACAATTCTGTTGACTTTTTAAAGTCAAACAGTCAAGTTCTTAACTCACCCAAACCTTGAGGACCAATTCTGCCACAATCCAAACTCTAATACATGAAACCAGAGGGACCAATTCTGTAATTAACCATAAGTTGATTTTTGTTTGACTTTCTAAAGTCAAACTCACTGTATTCAATCCAAATCAATCCCACGATCGTTTATACGTAAATGTTGAAACTGATTACACACGTCTAATGCATTAACGGTCATAACTAGCGGATTAATCATCATCAATTATTCGAATTAACTCCAATTATGAGGAGTAAACAAGAAACCGTCGACTTCCGCTATGAACTCATCAAATTCGGCTAATGCTTGTATTATTCCCACAAATTGAACCCCTGCATACCTTAATCGATCCCTATAGAAACTGTCTCACGCGCCAATTCGATCAGAAGTGGAACCAGACTCGCCGGAGACCAAGCCAACCGAAGCCGCTTACCAATTTGGTCGGGAACCACCAATTCGGTATCCATTCTGGTAATTGAACACACTCTCAGTCTCTTTTTAGTCAAGTGATTGAAAGCCCTATCGTTTTCAGGGCTCTCAACATCAAATAGATTATGAACCAGATTCTAGGTTTCATACGAATCTGGTTTAGTCGAAATCCATCTTACACTCAATCTAAATCCAATTAATTGGTATGGTTCGAATCGCAAGCTGATTCTCTATAATAGCCCCATGTTAATTCCATCAAACAACATCGATTTGATCAAAATCTAAAACCTAGGGTTTTCTCGTTAAACGATTTGGGGTTTTGAACCTTAAACATAATCTCAATCGAATTCAAACCTATAGTGATATTCGAAATCCTTTGTTAAGTAAAAGCCCTATGAAACCATCATCGTTCAACATCAGAATCAAGCAAATCGATCCCTTGTTCTTGTTTTAGGGTAAGGTTTTCTTGAACCTGGTTTAACGATCCAAAACCATTCGTTTTTGAAATTAAATACACCCTCAGACTCGAAATTAAACAATTAACAAAACCCCTATGCTTTTGAATCAAATCGTAATCGAGATCGATGGATTTGGGACTGGGTTGGCTTCGGTTCGCGCAAGGAGGAAGAACCCACTGGAATCGTTGATTAAAACCATTTGAATCTGAAACATGTTGCGATGACCCTAGCGGTCGGACTAGTTAAACTCATGTGCAAACAGGGAGGAGACCCGGGTTCGAGTCTCCCTCCCCCTGTTTTGTTTTAATATTTATTTTAAGCATTATTTAATTTAAAAACTTTTTCCTATATTATTATATTTATACATTAAGGTGTTTTAACCCGGAAAACAACCCGTATCCTCGGGTTTGAATTATTAACTCATGTTTATATATTATTCCCACTTTTATAAATAATATGTTTATGTTATTATCAAATAAAAATAACATGTTTACATTATTATCAAACCGTAACATCGTATTAAATAATATATTCGTATTATTTTTAACCCGTGGCTAATGTTATTAAATAATATGCATTTATATTATTTCGTACCATTTTATACCTCGTGTGAGGTTTTAAATTATTTAATAATATAATCGTTATATTATTTACTCACGTTTATACATTCGATTAAAAATAATATATTTATTATTTTTCCATGTAAATGATTGTTTGTTTAAATCCTTCGAACCTAAAAACAATATACTAAATTATATTATCTTTCTAACTGTTGTAAACGACCCAATCGTGCGAAGTTATGTATTTATTTATTTACTATCCGTTATTAACGTTCGATACGTAACACTTTTTCCTTAATGATTTTATTAAGAAATTTATCTAATTCCGTAGACACGTTCGTATACTCTTTAATCCTTAGAATACGTTAAGACGTTCAATCTTTCGTGTCGTCGTCACAAATCCCAATGCATCCCTAACTGTTATATTTGTATCTCTAGGACATACGTAAGCCGTGCAGGCTGACACTCGTGTACCATATCTCTTACTTGTGTGATACTACCTCCTACGACACGCAGGTGAGTTTCATGGCCCCTTTTACTGTTTTTATTTGGGGGAGAAAACATGTCACAACCCTTTTTGGGTTATTGTAATTCATATAATATCACTGTTGAGGCTAAGCGTAACACACTATCATGAAAAGTCCTCACACACATCGGACCGTTAATATGGTATGAATGAGGTAATTTTGGTAGTACTACTGGGTTTGACAAACCCCACCTGCGTTAGTCACGCTAACTCGATTGGAGGTCGAACGGGTGTTATATTGACCTTAACACATTAGTCAGAGTTGATAGACCTGGCTGGAGGTAAACAAACAAACACACTGTCAGTTTCGGTTGCGAGCGCTTTAGCAAAACATGAATATAGGCATGCAACCTATTGATATATATATATATATTGAATGTACATAATTCGTAAACGCTTTACTTAAAATGATTGAAACCTGTAAACTCACCAACCTAGTGTTGACTCGTTTTTCTTACATGTTTTCTCAGGTTGGCACTCAGGATCACGTTAAGTCATGCATGTGTCTTGGACTCCAATTGAAATAATTATCTATTGAATAATATTTATGTTATGTTTGTAATTGGACTTGGGCGCGTTGTTTTGCGCATTACTTTCGTTTAACGCTTCCGCATATACACTCTGAACTTTGATCTTTTATGTTATTACATTTCAAGTCCCATATAGTGTCGTTTGAAGTAACCGATGTCTGAGATCCTGGTTTGTCACCTCCCAAAACGGTAAAACTCCGTTAGTGGAATTTGGGGGTGTGACAGATTGGTATCAGAGACATTGGTTATAGAGAACTAGGACTGCATTCTAGACTATAGCCTCACACATTAGTTACTTGGCATAGACACTTACTCCTTATGTTTCAGGAATTATGTCTGCACCACCATCTTCACCACCTACCAATCAGGAACATGACATTCCTGCCATTGCATCACCGGAGCCCAAGAGGCGTAGGCTTGAGCCCATTGATAACTCTATTGTGTATGGAGAGCCCATGCATATCCGGAATGGGAGTGTCTGGGATTGGTACCGAGCAAATGGGTTAGACAGGAACGAGTTCCATCACCGTACATTGGAGCTTCATCATCATCAGGACCACGTTTACCATTACTAACTTGCCACTTGGAGCAAGCCTTTGCAACATTTGTAGCAACTATGGATCGAGAGATCCGGAATACGAGAGACGCAGCAGGAGCGATCACAGGTCTGTTAAGAGGAGAGAAACAAACGGATCATAGGATAGATCTGCTAGTAGCAGAACTGGCAGGCACTGACCGCTTGCATAATGCATTAGTGGACGAGGTAAGGGCATTACAGGCTAGAGTGAATGTACTCAAGGAGGCTGAAGTAGAATCTCAGGAAAGAATTGGAGAGTTAGAGATACAACTTGCAGCAGCTCTAGAGCCAGCTGAAGTACCCGATTTTTAGCTTGAGGATGAGCCCGAGGAAGTAGAGGAGGATGATGCTGAGTCACTCATCTCATCCGCCGGCAGTGGAGCTTGATATTCCATTCTATTCTATCTTATCTTATTTTGTCATTTCTTTATGTTTTAAATAAAAGCCTAAATGGGTAAGGATGTTCCCATTCCAATAAAATCTTAGTGATCTGTTTGCGTTGAGCTATTTATTCTATGGCCTTATGATTTAAGTTAACCTTGTATTATAATCATAAATATGCATGTCTTTACACATCTCCTTCTGTTTGCTTACACTTGAATGATGTTAATATGCGATATATTTACTCATTTCTTGTGTTTGTGAATATGAAGAATCATGGCCGGACGTGGACGTGGCGGTCACAACGGTGGTCGTGGAAATATAAACCTGACACCAGCCGAACTGGCTGCGTTAATTAATGACAGTGTTGCTGAAGCCTTAGCAGCACATATTGCAGGTAAACCTGTTAACCGTTAACCCTAGACAACCAACTGTACACATTTATTCCACTCTTTCCTAAACCCAACCTACTCTTTCTAATCCAGGGCAAGCGAACAATCCACAGAACAATCAGCATGTCTGTACCTTCAAGACATTTATGGACTGCAAGCCCCACACATTCAGTGGAGCTGAGGGAGCTGTCGGATTACTCCGATGGTTTGAAAAGATTGAATCTGTGTTCTCCATGTGTAACTGCCCTGTGGCCGACCGAGTCAAATTTGCATCGGGAACTCTAGAGGGTCCTGCCCTCACATGGTGGAATGCACAGGTCCAGATGCTAGGTCTGGACATGGCCAATGCATCACCATGGGAAGATTTCAAGAACATGATGAAGGAAGAGTACTGTCCCAAGGATGAGATTCAGAAACTCGAGGGAGAATTCGGGAATCTGAAAATGGAGGGTTCTGAAATAGAACTCTACACTACTCGCTCGCATGAGCTAGCGCGGATGTGTCCTCACATGGTTACGCCATCCTACAAGTGGATAGAAATGTTTATCAGTGGATTAGTACCACAAATCCAGAGCATGGTTACTTCATCCAACCCCACTACCATCCAACAAACCATCTGTCTTGCTCACAAACTGACGGACCAAGCCGTTACCCAAGGGACACTACCTCCCAGGAAGTCAGCATCCAAGTCTACTAACAACAACAAGAGGAAGTTTGACAGTAGCAATAACAACATGGGATTTCAGTCAAATCAGCCATAGCAACAACAACATCGTAGGTTTGAACCTACGAAGAACTTCAACCAGTCGACCTCTTCGAGTCAGCATCAGAGTGGTTATATTGGGAGACACCCCAGGTGTAACAAATGTAATTACCACCACCTCGGTTCTTGTGACAAAAACCGTTGCCAGCGGTGTGGCAAGGTGGGGCATGCTGCCAAAGACTGCAGAGGGGAATTACAAGCCAAGCAGCCCTTCCAACAACCGGGTCTTACCACGGGTTGTTTTGAATGTGGAAAAGAGGGACACTTTCGAAAGGATTGTCCACAATTAAAGAAGGGAGGAAACGACAACAACAACAACAACCACCAAGGCAATAATAACAACCATGGAAATAATGTAGGCAATGGTGCAAAGGGGCGAGCCTTTGTGCTAGGATCCGGAGAAGCTTGTTATGACCACAACGTGGTTACCGGTAAGTTCCTTTCAAACAACTATTTTGCTTCTGTACTATTTGACACTAGTGCTGATAGGAGTTTTATGACTAATAAACTTTGTAACCTACTAAGAAAAATCCCAACCCTTTTAGAGGACAAATACACCATAGAAATAGCCGACGGACAAATAATAGAAGCAACCTATGTTCTTAAGGGTTGTAAACTTGAACTGACTAGTCATAAATGTGACTTTGATCTCATGCCGGTCACACTTGGTAGTTTCGACGTAATTGTCGGAATGGGCTGATTATCTAAGAACCAAGCTGAGATTATCTGTCGCGAGAAAATCGTTCGCCTTCCTCTTCCTAATGGAGAAACCCTCTCCGTCCAAGGCGAAAGGAGTGGTGCTGTTATGGGCATCATATCCTTCATGAAGGCACAAATAATAGTCTCACTTACCTTTAGTGGAGTCCTCCTACATTAATGGTTATCACACTATTATCAAGGCAGCACCATTCGAAGCATTGTACGGACGTAAATACCGATCCTCTATCTGTTGGACTGGAGTTGGGGATAGCCAACTTACAAGTCCCGGACTTGTATTCGAAACCTCTGAAAAGATCGTTCAAATCCGAAACCGTATGGCTGCATCTCGTGATCGTCAAAAGGGTTATGCCGATAAACGTCGTGAACCGTTAGAGTTTCAAATAGGCGACATGTTTCTATTCAAAGTCTCACCTTGGAAGGGTGTAATTCGCTTTGAGAAACGAGGCAAACTGAATCCTCGTTACGTTGGACCGTTCAAGATAATGAAGAGAATTGGCCCAGTAGCATATCAGTTGTACCTACCTGAAGGACTTAGTGGTGTACGCGATGTCTTCCAGGTCTAAAACTTGAAGAAATGTCTAACAGACGAAACACTCGCGGTTCCTCTTAAGGAACTACAACTCGATGAACAACTGCGGTTCGTTGAAGAACCGGTAGAAAGCATGGACAGGGAAATCAAAACGCTGAAACGCAGTAAAATTCCTATTGTCAGAGTTCGTTAGAAATAAAAACGCGGACCGAAATTCACGTGGGAGCGCGAGGATCAGATGATACGCAAGTATCCGCATCTGTTCAAGCACTCCTCGTCAAATTCTTAAGGTACTATTCTAATTTTCGGGACGAAAATTCTTTCAACTTGGAGATGATGTGACACCTCTAAAATTTTTTTTATTTTAATTTAATTTTCAGGACGAAAATTCTTTCAACTAGGGGATGATGTGACAATCCGGACTTTTAGTCTAACTCCATTAGGAATACAGTTAAAGTTAACCCTATCTCAAACTTCAAGGACTAATTCTGCCTATTTTCATACTTAAACTTCACGGACTAGTTCTGTCATTTGCCTAAAATACAATTTTGTTGACTTTTTAAAGTCAAACAGTCAAGTTCTTAACTCACCCAAACCTTGAGGACCAATTCTGCCACAATCCAAACTCTAATACATGAAACCAGAGGGACCAATTCTGTAATTAACCATAAGTTGATTTCTGTTTGACTTTCTAAAGTCAAACTCACTGTATTCAATCCAAATCAATCCCACGATCGTTTATACGTAAATGTTGAAACTGATTACACACGTCTAATGCTATGAACTCATCAAATTCGGCTAATGCTTGTATTATTTCCACAAATTGAACCCCTGCATACCCTAATCGATCCCTATCGAAACTGTCTCACGCGCCAATTCGATCAGAAGTGGAACCAGACTCGCCGTAGACCAAGCCAACCGAAGCCGCGTACCAATTTGGTCGGGAACCACCAATTCGGTATCCATTCTGGTAATTGAACACACTCTCAGTCTCTTTTTAGTCTAGTGATTGAAAGCCCTATCGTTTTCAGGGCTCTCAACATCAAATAGATTATGAACCAGATTCTAGGGTTCATACGAATCTGGTTTAGTCGAAATCCATCTTACACTCAATCTAAATCCAATTAATTGGTATGGTTCGAATCGCAAGCTGATTCTCTATAATAGCCCCATGTTAATTCCATCAATCAACATCGATTCGATCAAAATCTAAAACCTAGGGTTTTCTCGTTAAACGATTTGGGGGTTTGAACCTTAAACGTAATCTCAATCGAATTCAAACCTATAGTGATATTCGAAATCCTTTGTTAAGTAAAAGCCCTATGAAACCATCATCGTTCAACATCAGAATCGAGCAAATCGATCCCTTGTTCTTGTTTTAGGGTACGGTTTTCTTGAACCTGGTTTAACGATCCAAAACCATTCGTTTTTGAAATTAAATACACCCTCAGACTCGAAATTAAACAATTAACAAAACCCCTATGCTTTTGAATCAAATCGTAATCGAGATCGATGGATTTGGGACTGTGTTGGCTTCGGTTCGCCCAAGGAGGAAGAACCCACTGGAATCGTTGATTAAAACCATTTGAATCTGAAACATGTTGCGATGACCCTAGCGGGCAGACTAGTTAAACTCATGTGCAAACAGGGAGGAGACCCGGGTTCGAGTCTCCCTCCCCCTATTTTGTTTTAATATTTATTTTAAGCATTATTTAATTTAAAAACTTTTTCCAGTATTATTATATTTATACATTAAGGTGTTTTAACCCGGAAAACAACCCGTAGGCTAGGGTTTGAATTATTAACTCATGTTTATATATTATTCCCACTTTTATAAATAATATGTTTATGTTATTATCAAATAAAAATAACATGTTTACATTATTATCAAACCGTAACATCGTCTTAAATAATATATTCATATTATTTTTAACCCGTGGCTAATGTTATTAAATAATATGTATTTATATTATTTCGTACCATTTTATACCTCGTGTGACGTTTTAAATTATTTAATAATATAATCGTTATATTATTTACTCACTTTTATACATTCGATTAAAAATAATATATTTATTATTTTTCCATGTAAATGATTATTTGTTTAAATCCTTCGAACATAAAAATAATATACTAACTTATATTATCTTTCTAACTGTTGTAAACGACCCAATCGTGCGAAGTTATGTATTTATTTATTTACTATCTGTTATTAACGTTCGACACGTAACGCTTTTTCCTTAATGATTTTATTAAGAAATTTATCTAATTCCGTAGACACGTTCGTATACTCTTTAATCATTAGATTACGTTAAGACGTTCAATCTTCCGTGTCGTCGTCACAATTCCTAATGCATCCCTAATTGTTATATTTGTATCTCTTGGGCATACGTAAGCCGTGCAGGCTGACACTCGTGTACCAAATCTCTTATTTGTGTGATACTACCTCCTACGAAACGCAGGTGAGTTTTACGGCCCCTTTTACTGTTTTTATTTGGGGGAGAAAACATGTCACAACCTTTTTTGGGTTATTGTAATTCATATAATATCACTGTTGAGGCTAAGCGTAACACACTATCATGAAAAGTCCTCACACACATCGGACCGTTAATATGGTATGAACGAGATAATTTTGGTAGTACTACTGGGTTTGACAAACCCCACCCGCGTTAGTCGCGCTAACTCGATTGGAGGTCGAACGGGTGTTATATTGACCTTAACACATTAGTCAGAGTTGATAGACCTGGCTGAAGGCAAACAAACAAACACACTGTCATTTTCGGTTGCGAGCGCATTAGCAAAACATGAATATAGGCATGCAACCTATTGATATATATATATATATATATATATATTGAATGTACATAATCCGTAAACGCTTTACTTAAAATGATTGAAACCTGTGAACTCACCAACCTAGTGTTGACTCGTTTTTCTTACATGTTTTCTCAGGTTGGCACTCAGGATCACGTTAAGTCATGCATGTGTCTTGGACTCCAATTGACATATTTATCTATTGAATAATATTTATGTTATGTTTGTAATTGGACTTGGGCGCGTTGTTTTGCGCATTTACTTTCGTTTAACGCTTCCGCATATACACTCTGAACTTTGATCTTTTATGTTATTACATTTCAAGTCCCATATAGTGTCGTTTGAAGTAACTGATGTCTGAGATCCTGGTTTGTCACCTTTCAAAACGGTAAAACTCCGTTAGTGGAATTTGGGGGTGTGACATCATGAACCGTGTCTGCAAACCCTACCTGGAACAATTAGTCATTGTCTTCATGGATGACATCTTGATCTACTCCCAACCAAAGAGGATTATACAACCCACCTTAAGCAGATTTTGGAACTCTTGAAGAAGGAACAACTTTATGCTAAATTCTCCAAGTGTGAATTCAGGCTTAGTGAAGTTCATTTCTTGGGTCACGTGATCAACAACCAGGGCATACACGTCGATCCAACCAAAGTCACCGCTATCAAGAATTGGAGTACACCATCCACACCCTCTGAGATCCGTTCGTTTCTGGGTTTGGCGGGTTATTATCGAAAATTCATCTCGAACTTTTCGAAGATCGCCCTGCCTCTCACTACATTAACTCAGAAAAATAAGCCTTTCTTCTGGGAACAAAAGCAAGAAGATGCGTTCCAAACTCTTAAGCAGAAATTATGCAACTCCCCTATTCTAAGTCTTCCCGACGGCAATGATGATTTCGTTGTATATTGTGATGCCTCAAACCAAGGTCTTGGTTGCGTGTTGATGCAACGAGACAAGGTCATCGCCTATGCATCCAGACAACTCAAGGTTCACGAAAAGAACTACACCACTCATGACCTTGAGTTGGGTGCGGTGGTCTTAACTTTGAAAATCTGGAGACATTATCTCTACGGCACTAAATGTGTGGTTTTTACTGATCACAAGAGCCTTCAACATATTCTGAACCAGAAAGAACTCAACATGAAGCAGCGACGTTAGGTTGAATTACTTAGTGACTACGATTGCAAAATTCGTTACCACCCGGGGAAAGCTAATGTGGTGGCTGATGCCCTTAGCCGCAAGGACCGAATCAAACCCACCCGTGTGCGAGCCATGGGAATGTTGGTCCAAACCAGTCTCAAAGATAAGATCCTCCTAGCTCAAAAAGAAGTTGTTGTAAATGATGAGTTGAAGAAGGATTTGGATTGTGGTGCCGAAAAGCACTTGGAACCCAAACCCAATGATCTCCTTTACTTCATGGGTCGAATTTAGATCCCCGACTCAAGTGAGCTCCGAACCCTTATCCTTGATGAAGCACATAAATCCCGTTATTCTGTTCATCCCGGTGTTGATAAGATGTATCACGACTTGAAAGAGTTTTATTGGTGGCCAGGAATGAAGAAAGACATCGCCCTCTATGTAGGGAAGTGTCTTACTTGCTCTAAAGTTAAAGCTGAGCACCAGAAACCATCTGGTCTTCTCCAATAACCCAAAATCCCTCAATGGAAATAGGAGCAAATTTCCATGGACTTCATCACTAAGCTTCCGCGAACCTCTAGTGGTAATGACTCCATCTGGGTCATTGTTGACCGCTTAACCAAATCCGCTCATTTTCTCCCAATCCGTTAGGACTACAAAATGGAGAAGCTTTCCAGACTCTATATCAATGAGGCCGTGACACGTCACGGTGTCCCTCTATCCATTATCTCCGATCGTGATAGTCGTTTTACCTCCCGATTCTGGCAATCTTTACAGAAAGCTTTGGGAACTTGTTTGAACCTTAGCACGGCTTACCATCCCTAGACTGATGGTCAAAGTGAAAGGACCATACAGACCTTGGAAGACATGCTCCGTTCTTGTGTGATCGACTTTGGAGGAAGTTGGGATCAACACTTGCCACTCATCGAATTCTCTTACAACAATAGTTACCATACGAGCATCAAGTGCACCCCTTTTGAGGCTCTATATGGTAGGAAGTGTCGATCTCCAGGTGTGTTGGACCAAGATCGGAGACGCTCAAATCATTGGTCCCGGACTCATTCAAGAAACCACCGAAAAGATACTTCAAATTCAAGAAAGACTCAAGGCCACTCGCGACCGTCAAAAGAGTTATGCTGACAACAGTAGGAAGCCCCTTGAATTTCAAGTCGGTGATAGAGTCTTACTCAAGGTTTCCCCTGGAAAGGTGTTGTCCGATTTGGGAAGAAGGAAAAGCTAGCCCCTAGGTTCGTTGGGCCATTCGAAATTCTTGAAATGATTGGCCAGTAGCCTATAGACTCAAGCTAGACCGGTGACACGGGACATTTTGGCTAACTTAATTTGATTATATTATGTATTATAATAACATAATAACATTCATCTAATTTTTATTTGCGCGTTCGGTAATCTTAAAACCCTAAACGGACCACTTAAGTGCAACCGTTGATCTTGGGCAGAAACTGTGCCGACTTTAACTGGGCATAACTTGATCATAATAAAACAAAACTGAGCAAACTCAAATTCCACTACGTAGTTCGTCGAATTTTCATTCACTCATAATTAGCTCGATTTCTAATTCAAAAGTATGACTCCGTAGTAGCCAAAACGGGACAAAAACCATTTTTAGTACCTTCTGTCTTGTTTGACTGTTTTTTGCTATGATCCAAGTCTCAAACACAAAAACATTCTAAACGAAACTTCTTCGGGACGACTTAAACTAATTCCCTTTAAAGTTTCATAATTTTTGGACGTCATTTGATATTTTTAACAAGCTCGTTTTTGTTCAGCTACTTTGCTGTCCAAATCTGAAAATCGACTAAAACTCTATTTTTACAACTAATTCTTAACCTTATGACCCGAACCGCCTATCTAACACTCGTAACCATCGAACCTACCCTAAAAATAGTTTTTTTATTTGTTTAGGGCCTGGTCCGTGATTCACCTCGTCTATTTATTCAAGTCTCCTATCTCGCCTAGCTTTCAACGTGAGACTTTATAGCCCCACTTTATTCAAATCGTTTTGGGGGAAACATGTACGCGTTGGCACGCATTAAAAAACGTTTTCAAACAATTCTAAAACATGCGAATCATATATGTATGTGAGTAAATGAACACAACATGATAAACGTTAAACATGCAAATCCTTAACATGAAACTTTCAAGACAACAGTAGTACAGATATGGGCCATAGGATGGAAACCGCATATACTTTATGGACAACTTTTGGTTGGACATCTTATTCTTTATTAGCGCAACTTGCGAGTTGTACCACTTATTCGTTATTCATCATTTTAGGTTGGATTTGCTAATCATGTGTTTGTTTTATTACGTGCTATATGATGATCTTGGAATATGAATTGTCACCTTTGCCAAACTTATACTTTTATTAAACCTGTGATTTCTCACCAACTATTTTTAGTTGTCACTTGTTTTTCGTACATGTTTCAGGTGATTAAGTTCGTGATAGGTCAAGTCAAGATCACATAGGATTTGCCTAGATATCAATTGAAAAATCTTATTTTAAGTTGCTTGTCTTTTGAACATGTTATCTGTTTGGTTTAATTCGAAACTTATGTAATTGGGCTTTTAATATTATGAAACTTTAATAGTAAATGTCTTTATTCCATTGTGTTCTTTTATTAATTAAGTCGCACCCGTGGTTAAGATGCATGGTTGGGGTGTGACACATGGAAGGGTTTGGTCATGCACGGGAGTCTCGGCTCGTGTACGTGTGACCTACGAGACTAAGGCCTAGCATGGCACGTGAACATGCATACATGCGGGTTCCAAACTGGTCCAGGGTAACCCGGTTTGGACGGTTACGTGAATTAGGGTTCTTGCACTGATGATAGGATATGCGGATGAGACGAATATCGGGAATAATTATATTTATACGTAATTGACACATGTCTAGGGCGTACTCTGAATGTGTGATCATACATTGATAGGTTCGGGTTCGTGGGAGGAGACCGTTGTAGTGCAGGAATTAGATCTTCGTAACCGTGAGTTTCTAATCCCCTTATTTTAAATGTTTTTAACGTTTTTGGGGCTATCGTACATACTTTTAATACATGTTTTATTGCAATAAATATGTAAAGAACCTTGGAGTGTAACTTAATGAGTTTATAAAGTTTAATAGTTAAATGTGGGGCTAAGGGACTGTGTATGTCTCTAGGATGTTCAGGTTACAGGTGGGTATATGGTCGTGGGTCGTATAGTGACCTAATTGGGGTGAGTCGGGATTATATTTACAAGTCGTACGGGTACGACTAGGAGGTGTCGTAGGGTGTGCATGTACGTGGTATGTGCTTAGATAATGAGATAGAGTATTTGTATGAGTGTTGATATATTAGAAGGGGATTGTGTTATGAGTTAGTCGGGGTGAGTCGGGGTATGAGTTAAACGCTTATGAATATGTGTAGGATACCTTGTCCAAGTGCTATGTGTGCAATGCAGGTGCAGTTAATGAGTCATGTACATAGAGTATAATGATTATGTGATTATACATGTGTTGTGAGCATTGTGTCATTGTCCTTGTGACACGGTGGGTATTGTGTTTGCGTTGTTTTCATTATGACATGACATACGGGATTGTGGATGACGAAGTACTTCGGAAGGTCACCAAAGGTGACGATGTCCAACAGGACAGTGATGAGCTTGGGGGGTGTCGAACACCCTGACGAAGTGATGAGGTATGTGTTTGTGTGCATATATATTTGTGTTAAATTGCATACAAGTGTTGGGTTATATTTATTGTGCATGATATAGTATTAATGTGATGAAAAGAGGTAGATTGACCGTTGTGTCAGGATTGTGATGTGGTGTTTACAGCTGTTAAGCCAGTTGGTTTGTGAGAGTCTTGGTTATGGCTGGTTAAGCCGATGTCTAGAGGGTGGTTTATGTGGTTAATAAGTGTGGTAAAATCTGAATTATCAGAGTGATAAGTTCGATCCATGTCGGAGAGACTTACTTGGTTGAAATGGTGGGTTAAGTCTGGGGTGGTGAATCCTTTGGGATATTGTAAG
Source organism: Smallanthus sonchifolius (assembly GCA_023525975.1). Taxonomy (NCBI): domain Eukaryota; kingdom Viridiplantae; phylum Streptophyta; class Magnoliopsida; order Asterales; family Asteraceae; genus Smallanthus; species Smallanthus sonchifolius. Next base: position 28,989,087 of record CM042031.1, read on the forward strand.
ATAACGGGGGTTATCTATCCATTAATAAATGACAAATCTACTTTCTAAAGACAAGAGAGTCTTGAGTAGAAATAAATATTTAATGAGACGAGTTGGCTTTTGTTTAAATTAAACTATCAGAACTAACTCAGCGTAGCTGGCTTTGTGTGTACGTTAGATTGTGTTGTAGGTGAGATGTGGAGTCGACGTATCTTGGCTTGGGAACAGTGCTACTCGGTTTGGTTTGCAAGCATTCGTGAGGTAAGCTTAATAACATTAATAACCTTAAAGAGCAATAATTAATTTAGAAACACTTTCGCTGTATGTTTGTTAAATAAAACAAGTATTTTTAAAGAGTATAACTTGTTATGAGTACCAACTGTAGGGTGCCTGGTTCGGGGCCTTAAAACAAGGGACTTTACACACTAATCACTGTGACTCCCTTGCTCTGATTCCTCTCCACAAAGGTAGTGATAATTGATGCGTGTTTTATATGTAGATAAAAATATAAATATATATATATTTGGCAACGACACCAAAAACTTGATTGCGTAGTTGTAGTAATAAATATATTCTATGGGTAAGAAACAAGTATCGAACCATGGACATGGATCCCGTACTCAACCCTTGCTATTAGCTGACTAGGATAATAAGTTGGAAAATGGGTTTTGTTTTACAAGGAAAATAAACAGATAAGAAATGTAATTAGAAAGATTATCTCGTTTAAGACGTTACTCTAGTTGTTATCCCTTGTTAATTAATGTTATATTTAAAGTAAGGTTGGTCATAGTTACTAGTACTAACCCTTTCGATAGGGGAGTTAGTATTTTGTAACGGAACAGTGGATACGGTCGGCCAGTTGTTCCTTAATGAATATAACGGACCCTAAACGGGGTCTCAAGTCCGTCGGTATCTCACAATTCATTATTCGGACTAAAATTATCCAATGACTGACGTACGTCATGTCTTGTAACTTCCTTTGAAAAGTCAGAATGCGCAACTCACTCTAGAGCTACTTTATGAACGCTCGGACCTAACAAATTATGTTCTTAAATAGTTGTCTTTACTTATAATATTATTTTAAATAAATAAGACTTTCATTCTCTAGATCAAACCCCATGGCTCCGCTAGAAATCCTCTGCAAGCCGACACAAGAGAAGTAAAGAAATATCGACACAAACCGCCCAGTCTGGTTAGGGCTCAAACTGCATGCTGAATACCCAAACCTGCAATCAACCCATAACATTAAATCTATACTAACTGGTCGTGATAGCACCAAGATTTGTATTTAGACCGTACAAACATCGAATAAGCTTCCCAAACAAGAAGTCTTGCTTAAGTAACTCACAAGATTTAAGGTTATTAGATTGGTTTAAAGATCACTTATTATTGTCTTTTTAAGATAACTCATAGTAAAGACTTTAAAAACATAACATACTTAAAATACTTCATTAATTCATTAAAGTTCAACCAACTCGAGTAACACAAGAGAACTAGCCATAAATGACCATACAAGTAACTCCACTAACCCTTAGATAATGTGTGGAAGTATTCTAACACCAAGGGAGAGTGGGTATAGGTTGTCTCTTGCTTGCTCGAACAAGAAGAATCATTTCGTATTACAAGACTTAGAAATAGAAAATAAACAATGAAAAGCTAAAATGGACCAAAACCGAGTGAGTTCCGGCTCTAGCAGAGCTCTAGGGCCTTCCCAACCCATGGTAATGGACACCTAAAACACTAGAATGAGCTTGCTATTTATAGGCTAATATTTTGACAATGCACGGCCTTGCATTGGATTGCATGGGCGTGCAAAGTGCCAATTTCTTTCACGTGCGGAATCTAGCAGTACAGGAGAGGATAAGGACCCAAATTAGGGTTTGCACGGCCGTGCAAGGCAATGCACGACCATTCAATGCCTAGTTTGGTCCCTGTTGACTTTTGGATTTCCAGCTTTGACCTTATGCGTACGGTTTCGTTCAATTGGCCCCCGGATGCTGATTTTACCTTGATTTTCAGTGTTTTCTTCATGTTTTTGTAAATCCGGGTCAATTATACTATCGAAACACAAATGAGTGGATTAGGAATCAATTATTATCATATTACCTCTAATTGTGATGATTTCAAGGATAATTATGCGTGCAAAACATGTATAATTTACGTCATATCAATAATGCATAAAGTCAAGTCTTTAGAATACTGAGTCACCGTATATTAAAAAGCAAGGATCTTTACAAACACGTTCACAGTTCAAAACTTTAGCACCCTTCCAAGTAACTAACACACCGACTCTACATGCCAAATCAACGAAGTATGAAGTTGGTAAATCGTTCCGTCGGGTGTGCGGATCCACGTTCAATGTTAAAAGATCATATTTTGAAGTCACCCACACACACCAATATTGAATCCATAAACACATTAACTACTTCATTGGAATTTCATCTTACTAAAGTGATTCAAAGATTTAGCCAAGAATGGCCATGCAATCAACAAAGATTAAACTTGTATAAACACTCTAAAGCATCATTACAAGATTGCAAATTTGTTAATTGTATCTAGAATCTTGAAGATTGAAACTAATTACTAAAAATTATAGAGAATTTCTTCTATCAAATGGCTACAAACCCTCTACCAAGTTGTCCCCAAAATAACACAAGAACCAACTATTTATAGGCCGATCATGAAGTCGAGCACAGGCCATGCTTGATGAAGCACGACGCCGTGCGTACTTGATTTCTGCTCCACTATGCTGGTTGAAACAGTCTTGGACAAGATGGTTCCACACGGGGGCGTGCTTGACCCTTGGCACAGGCCTTCATGTTGATACGTGTGGTATATTACAAGTTAGCAGTGTAGTAGGTTTGATCCATGTCGGTGAGACTTACAAGTTAGCATTGTATTAGATTTACTGATGTGTTGGTACGATGTGTTTACGACTGAGGTGTTATTAGACCTTATAAGAGTCTTGGTTAGGGCTTGTTAGGTCTATGTCCAGGGGTCGGTTAAGGTAACCGGACTTTGTGTTGATATGTATGGTAGATTACAAGTTAGCAGTGTAGTAGGTTCGATCCATGTCGGTGAGACTTATTGCGTTATGGTTATGGGTTGAGTCTTGGGTTGTTGGACCCCTATGGGAAATGGTAGGTAACATGGGTTACCGTAATGATAATAAATGACAAACCATTTTATAAAGGACTAGAATGTCCTAAATTGAAAAAAAAAATGATATTTGTGATGAGAAGTATTCTGTTTAAAATAAATTGTTAGAACTCACTCAGCATAGCTGACTTTGTATTCACATTAGACTGTTTTGTAGGTGAGCTCAAGTGATGATGTATCTTGGCTTGGGAGTGGTGCTACTCGGGTTGGTGTGCATGCATTCGTACGGTAAGGTGAAACGAAATGATGATTTAAATTAGAAATATTGTTTTGAGATAAGACTTCCGCTGTATATTTTAAATAAAAGTTAAGCGTTTTCAAAAGGATGAACTGTGATGAGAACCAACTGTAGGGTGCCCGGTTTGGGGTCTTAAGAGTTGGTATTTGAGCCGTGGATTAAGAGAAAATCATTGTTTTTAAATACCTAAACTTAAACCGTAAATGGGATGAAAGTAACGAATGCCACCACGAGTAACCGCGAGCCAAGTGGTACGTCTTTCGAATTAAGTTTAAGTTGTTAGAGTTTCGCTTGTGTAGTGGTACACTATGTGAATTTGGTTGGGGTGATTATGTGGTTTGGTGAATTCGTGTGGGATTATTTCATGTAAGCTATGTGTTGTGGAAATGGCATTACATGTGACCACGTGGTAGTTAGTGTTTTGTGTTTATGTGGATTTTTGTAGGAGGCATGTGTCTCCATTGTGTGTAAGGTAGAAAGCTAGTGTGAGTATGACATATATGTTCGGCGGTCTATTGTTACTCTTACATTCTGTATTAGTTACCTATAATAATCACATATATGTTGTATCTTGTGTAGGATTAGATGGCTATGACGATTCAGACAAGGGGGATCAGACGGGGAGATCTTACAAGGAGGAAAGCAAAACATCAAGCTAGAGTTGCAGCTGCTGATGCTGTAGTAACTATTGGAGAGGCACGTGAGGAGATCGCAACACCTATTCCCGTGATGGCACCACCATCAATGGCGGGAATTAAGCGAGATTTTCCAGTACATGGAGTGATCTTGGCGCTTCCGGCGCCCAATGCCCCCGGGACATTCGGAGCGGCCTATAGTGGCAGGCATCGTGGATCCGTCTATTGGAGGAGTAGTTGGAGGGGAAGAAACACGTTTGCGGGTAAAAGTTAGCCTCCGAAGTACGATCCTACGCCAGGAAACGGGTGGCTAGAAGAGGAGTCTGATGAGGAGGAGCAGATGGGAGACAACTTCGATATGTTTGATGATTAGTTGTTGTGACAGTTGTCATGAGAGATTTTAAAAATATTGATGGTGAGATTGGTTGAACGTTAACGTTATGAAACTCTTATTTTAGTTTTTGGCTGTCTGATTGTGATATTGATTTTGCGTGCTACCGCATGCCGATTTAAACATAATTGATGATAATTGTGTTAGTGATTGTGTACGATGGTACTTAAAATTGTTAATTCTATGTGGTAATGTGTGATTATGTGATTACATGTTGAATGATGTGAATTCATATTAACGTGATTCATAGTGCGATGCGAGAGTAGGGTTGATTGGGTTGAGAGAGTAGACTGTTATAGACATGAATATGAATTTGTCTGTGTCTACGATCCTAAGTTAGTTTCATTTATATGCTAACGTTAGGTGATGCCTTGAGTGCATCGGGTGTTATACATCTTATGTAAAAGTGGGCATTCAGGACGGTGTCATGTGAAGGGTGATGGTTACGCATCTCATGTATATGTTAATGTTTAGGATGATGTCCGGTGTGCGACATATGTGATGAAACCCATGCGAATGGTGTCTTTGTTTCTAGTCTGAGTAGTGTGTTCTAAACCATTGGTACGACTCTTGTGGTGTGCGACCTTGTGAACTCTGTATGAGTACGTGTTGACGTGTGGCATGAGCCACCGTTGTGATGTATAGGTAATGGGTTTCAGAGGTCATGTCATATACACGTGGATTTAATTAGGCCTAGCAATTTGTGTGTGCATATTGTGCGAGTTAGGAGTCTGGGTTACTAGTTATGTATGTAGAACTTTGTATGTTCTATCGTTTGTTATATTGACTTGTATCATTTTAGTACACGATGGGTCATGTGTAGGATGGGTGGTTTATGTGCTAGGGTAGAGTACTTCTATTTTTGATGTTTTTCACGAGGAGTTTTGACGCTTTTCCAGACGATCGGCGAGGTGCTCTTATGAGATGCGTATACTTATATCTCAGGAAACTCGGAGCGCGAAGGCAATGGATGGAATTGTGAGAATTTGATGATGAAAGCGTCTGCATGAACGATTGATAGGTAGATAATCATGGTGTGGTCGGAAAAACAACGCCAAAGTCTTCAGCATGAAGTAACGACGCGACTTGACGATCTTCATGAATGCATTCCATTTGAAGAATATGGTGGACCAGGGAGGAGGGAAGAGTGGAGCCGTTCTTTCAGAATGAGGCGATGAACAACTGAGGCTTATCCTAGGATGGACTTCATGTTCAAATACAACAAAAGAGATGCGGTTGGTGATCGCGTGTTAATGAAAAAGGAACGACGATGAAAGTGAAATGAAGGAGACACAGGTGCGCGTTTGCACATGGATTTCCTGGAAGGGAAGGTCCTACGCTGCTAACATATGACTAGATTAAGGCGGGCTCCTGTGGAGCATGGATTAAACAAATGTCTTGCTTTTGAAACGAACATGATGTTGGTAGGTGAACTTTTGGGAATCATCGGGAGCCGATGATCATAACTCTAGTTTTTGAGTAATGTGTGCTTATTTAAAGGGTGCGTTGGACGCATGGCAACGAAATAAAGAAGTACCTCAGTAGAGGGACGTTGTGATAGTATGAACTGTGAGAGTTTTGCACAAGCTCCTGGAGATCATATAAGAAGGACGAACGAACGACCCTTACGATTGCTATGACGCATTGTGCTTAGACTTCGGAAAAATCATTGCAAGATGGCGATCAGAGTATGTGACGAGAAGTATGATGATCATACGATGGAGAAGCAATGAATTCTTCTATCCATAAAAGGCAGCAAGCTTACTTAGGGTGATGGCCGTCAGAGTGACAAGATCATCCGGACTATCAAGGGAAAACGGCAAACATGCTGATGAGCTAAATATCAAAATGCAACAAATGAAGGGGCGTTTAGGTATAATGAGATACGTGGTACTAGGGACAGTACATACAACATTGATAAGTATAACAAGGACGATGAGGTACTGTTGAGGACAATGACACTAAAACCTTCGTGAAAAGGTTGGTATTCAAAGAAATAACGGAATGTCATTTCCAGCGAGTGCCAGGATGGCGGAAGCTGGATATACAGCTTTGTGACTTGCTAGGCAAAGATGTAGAGTGGGAAACGTGTAGAACAGTGGCGTGTCGTTTGATTTATGACTGGAGAAGACGAGGTATATAGGATTATGTAGGTGAAACCTACAAGTCCCATAGTTGAGATTTCTTTAACTACAAGAGTGGTACTTAGTTCATAGGAGGGAATGATGAAGAGGTAATGGTACGAAGTGTGCGGATGTCACGTAAAGGTTTTGGTTAAGCCAAGTAGGGCAGTGAGATAGGTAGTGATGGATTCTCTCGACATTGGATTCGAGGACGAATCCCTTTTAAGGGGGTAGACTTGTAACATCCCCGAAAAACAAATAGTTAATGGGTCGGGTTAGTGAGTGACCCGAATCCCTAGTGAACGACTCGGGTAGCAAGATTTGGCGCACAAATTATGAACTAAAGGACTCGGTTAGGCAATTAATGAAAATTAGAGTTCGAAACGCACGAGAAAGAAACCCAGGGACCCGAAGTAATATGCGAGGGGGTTTAAGTACCCCATTATGGGAAAACCAAGAGAGAGATAGACGTCGGGGATCGGAGGAGCCGGCGACGGCGGAGCTCGAAGAGGTGTTTTAACCGTGTGACTCCATATCACGTTAAGGTAGTCTCTGTTCTCATTCATTTCCTCGTATTCAGTTTGCTTGAGTAGTAGAGATTAGGGTTTCGAGTTATGGAGGTGTGGTGGCCAGAAACGGCTAGGTGGTGGCACGGTGGTCTTGATGACCGACTGCGCAGCGACGAACGGCGGAGACGACGGCGTGGTGGCCAAAGAGGGTGGCCACGAATGTTGTCGACAGGAACCATGGAGGACAACAACTATTGTATGTAACACCCAAAAATTCAAACCGATTAAAACGTTTTTAAAAAGACGCGAAAGCGGTCTCAAATACAACACTTAACGTATCCACATGTTTTCATTCTACAAACACGAATTAACTACTCTAATTCCACAAAAGTAGTTTTAACAAAACTTAACTACAACAAGTTATCCACGAACTTTAACGACTCTAAAATGTTTATAAAGACTCCCCACGAGAAGGTTAACAAATACAATCACGAAACAGGTCCACGAGAATCCAATCCACATGATGCGAGACCCGAGAATCACTCCGGAGCTTTCCTACATACAAAACATCAATTTGTATATGGTTAGTGAGATAAGCAGCCCTTGGGACTCCCAACAAGTCCCTATAACAACGACAAGCCAAAATCCCAAAAATCTGGAAATTCCAGCGTACACCAAACTGTAAGGTGTGGCCGTAAGGCAGAAGTTCTAGGCAATAAGGTCCAATCCAGCCGTAGGCCATCTTGAGGGGGACCATAGGCTACGGCTAGGCCGTAGCTTACTGCCAATGCTGAAACCGTAGAACCTCCCGTAAGGCAGAGGGGAGCAGCTGTTAGGTGCCCTGACTGAGCCGTAGGCTACGGCTAGGCCGTAACTTACGGCGGGGGCTGGGCTAATGGGTATTTAACAACAGATTTTTTTATTCCTAAACTCGAGTACCACAACCCGTTTCCTACTCATTAAGAGTTTAACAACCATTTCTATCAATTGGTTAGTTTAGGTATATATATCAACCTACAACTTTAAACATATAACTACCCATTCAAGTCTTATGTTTTACCATTCTTTCAACTTGACATATCCACATGTCTAACGAGAGATCCACCCCTCGCTTTCTCGCATGGAGTATTTGAATCCATGCCGACCCATGAAGTATCCACACTTCATGTTACCCGTGAAGTACTTGACTTCGCTTTCACCCGTGAGGTACTTGACCTCACTACCACCCGTGAAGTATTTGACTTCACGTATACACCTCCATGAAGTATCCACAATTCATGTAAACACCTCCATGAAGTATCCACAATTCATGTTATCAATCAATTTACCGTATTAAGTCAATTTTAGTCTAATATTACCACATTCAACATTTTAGTTGACTCTTGATCACATTGAGTCATTTACACCGTTTAACCACATTTGCACATTCAAGTTTGACTATTAACCACATAATCTAAATACATCTTTTACCACATTTGCACATTTAAGTTTGACTGTTAATCACATATAGTCTAATTACACCCTTTTTACCACATTTGCACATTCAAGTTTGAGTATTAACCACATAGTCTAATTACACCTTTTTTTACCACATTTGCACATTCAAGTTTGACTATTAACTATATAGTCTAATTACACCAATTTTACCATTATCCACAATGGTTTGACTTATACCACACTAAGTCAATTTTATACCACTTTCACCATTTATCCACAAATGGTTTGACTTATACCACACTAAGTCAACTACACCTATTTACCACATTATGTTTGACTATTTACCACATTAGCCATCTACACTACTTTTACCATATTATGTTGACTATTTAACACATTCGTCAATTACGCCACTTTTACCACATTATGTTTGACTATTAACCAATTAGTCAACTACACCACTTTTACCACATTATGTTTGACTGTTAACCACATTAGTCAACTACACCACTTTTACCACATTATGTTCGACTATTAACCACATTAGTCAAATATACTACTTTTACCACATTTCACGCTTTAGTTTGACTATAAGCCACATAGTCAAAATCAACATATAACAAGTAAATAGAATTTACCACATTATCTATTTACAGATAAACTACTTTTCCATTACTAAGTAAGTTCAAAGCACTTACCTTTGCTAATGAAGATTCCAATCGTTCCTCAAAGCTATCACCTTTATCGCCTCGATCACCTAAACATCCCACATGTTTTAGTAATCTAATTTACCTCAACACATTCATCAATTGAAGTTTAACTCCTAGCCAAGATCTTATGATCTTCACTATCATCTAATCTTGGTTTATTTAGCTTTACACAAGCTTTCAACCATTCTAAACCAAATCCACCCATTTTGACCCGTTAAGGATTTCACCCAAATTCCACAATTTTTTCAATTCATAATTCACCAATTCAATTGAGTTTTAAACTTGAGAATGTGTTTATATAATACCATAAACACTTATTCATACTCAATTAACCATTTGAACACTTCGAATTATAAAACCCCCAAATTAGGTTCTAAAGAACCCTAATTTTCAAATCAACAAATTGAGTAAGGTTTCTTATCAATTAATGTGTCTATTACCACCATAGACACTTACCAACCTTCCATTCATCATAAAAACATCCCTAATTATAAAACTGTAAGGCCCCTTTCCCGGGTGACCTCACTTGTTGGATTTACTCATAAACATAGTCATAAATACTGAACTTAAATTTAAAACATTCATCATTCAATTACATAATCAAAACAGCGGAAGTCTTTACGAATAAAACATAACATATTCTTAACAAACAAAAGTGGGATGTCAGTCTTGTGCCGGGTAACCTTCACGCTCTCACACGACCTTTTCTTCCTTTACCTGAAATGTATACTAAAGTCAGCTAATGCTGGTGAGTTCTAGTTTAATGCGTTTAGATATAAACATTCTTTTCTTTACTTCATAAGTAAAGAAAATTATAAAGTCATTCATATAAATACGTATTCATAGCTTTTTGCTTTTCTTTCATCTTTCTTTTCTTTATTAATGTGATTACATATATATATATATGCGTTCACCCTTTTTCTTTTCATTTTTCTTAACATTCTTTCCTTATCTTTCTTACGTGATTACATAGATATGCATTCACTTTTACTTTCTTTACCATTTATTGGTCATACACATAAGGGTGATCAACCCATCTTACGGTACGTATATCACAAAGACATACGCCCTCGAGCTACCGTCGTAGCCCTTTTTCTTAACCGTCCGGCACTAGAAACCGTCCGTCATATCTTTACCGTCCTACCGAAGTAGTCCGTCATATCTTTACCGTCCTACCGAAGTAGTCCGTCATATCTTTACCGTCCTACCGTCGTAGTCCGTCATATTCGCCCGTCTGCCCTAAGGCATCCGTTTCCCACTTGAACTAATTATGCAGCCGCATATTGTTTTAGCGACTTACTCCACCGTAGTGGCCTTTAATTAGTCTAACTTTCTAGACTTCCTTCTCAAGCTGCATAATAGTCAAGTGGTCGTCCGTCTACCGTAGTAGCCGTTATCATCGAAGCGTCCATAACGTTTACTTATACTTGGCGAGCAATATATACATGGATATAAAGCAAGATTTCATTCTTACACGTTATGTCATTCTTTTCATACTTGGCAAGCAATATATACATAGATATAAAGCAAGATTTCGTTCTTACTCTTTGTGTCATACTTTCGTTCATTCTTTAAAATCATGCTTTTCATTCTTTATTCATAATTTCTCTTTCGTGTATAGGTATATATATATGTACTTGTATAACACATATGATCACATTAACACTCATAAACTTTATTCACTTAGTGTATACACTTCAGCCCCAAAACATTTGAAAACATTTGCACATAACATAAAAAGGGGCACATAGAACTCACCTGATGGGCGGGTCCCTGAAGTATAATAGCTGGTTTCGAAACGTCACTAAGGTCACCCACTATCTGTATAATAAAGTCATACATATAAGGTAGGGCTCCTAAATGACACTAGACATTACTGTTCTTGAACTCAGTAGTTTCGGGAGGTGGGTCGCACCGAAACTATGGTAGTTTCGAGCTATGGTCTTACACTCGAAACTAGGTAGTTTCGAGTCATAATCCTTCTATCGAAACTAGGTAGTTTCGAGTCATTAACTTATGAAAAATCTTAGTTTAGGTTCAAGGTGACACTCGAAACTAGGTAGTTTCGAGTCCTGAGTTCCTATCGAAACTATAGTAGTTTCGAGTCATTGGCTGCTATCGAAACTAGATAGTTTCGAGTCAAACATGACTATCGAAACTAGAGTAGTTTCGATGGGTCTGCATGTATCGAAACTATAGTTTCGAGTCATGGGTCTGCATCTTCCCTGACCAGAACCTTGCTCCAGCCAACTTATTTCCAATCGATTAAACCTTGAACATTTTACGTTAAACACCTTCCTTTATCGTTCTTGAGTTCAAATACGTGATTTGTTTCAAGTTTCATATGCAAAAATCGTATCTTTATTTGATTTAAACCCGAGACATGCAAAGACTCAGAATCAGAGGCGATGCTTACCTCAACAGGCCCGATTTCTGTTGCTATGCGCTGAAATGGTGGAGACGGATGATTCCCGAGCCCTTGAGTCTTCTCCTTGCGGTTTTCTTCACAAGCCGATCGCTCTCTCTCTCTCTCTAGTGTTCTTGCGCAGGAAGATGAAATGAGAGAGGGTTTGGGTTGAAGCTGCTGTTTTGTAATGGGTTTCCCCCTTTTCTTTTCGGCCCATGGGCCGAAATTTTGGCCAAGCCCACTTTATTTCCCTTTTCTATTTGTCTTGTCATTATTTGGGATGTTACAAGTCTACCCTCCTTAATGAGGTTTCGTCCTCGAAACCTGTTACACGTTAAACAACTGGGGATACAGTTCCTTCATCTCGTCTTCTTTCTCCCAAGTAGCCTCAGACCCCTTTCTGTGTTTCCATTGTATTTTGACTAAAGGAATCGACTTATTGCGTAATCGTTTCTCAGCTCGGTCAAGAATGGCTATTGGTTCTTCTACATAGTTCAAGCTGTTATCCACTTCGATTTCGTCATAAGGTATGTGAGCCGTATCGTCAGCAAGGCACTTGCGTAAGTGTGATATGTGGAATGTAGGGTGTATTCCACTAAGCTCGACGGGTAGGTCGAGTCTGTAAGCAACTTGACCCACTCTTGCTACAATCTTGAAAGGTCCGACAAACCTTGGACTTAGTTTGCCACGCTTTCTGAACCGAATGATTCCTTTCCACGGTGATACTTTCAACAGTACCATGTCCCCTACTTGAAACTCTAAATCCCTCCTTCTCTTATCCGCGTATGATTTCTGTCTGTCTTTTGCGGCTTTCATACGAGCCTTGATTTGATCAAATTTCTCAGAAGTAGCTTTGACCACTTCGAGACTTGCAAAATCCTTCTGTCCAATTTCCCCCCAACAAACCGGGGTCCTACATTTCCTCCCATACAACATTTCAAATGGCGGCATGCCAATAGTCGAGTGATAGCTGTTGTTATATGAAAATTCTGCCAATGGTAGATGGCTGTCCCAACTCCCACCGAAGTCAATGATACAGGCCCGGAGCATGTCCTCCAAGGTCTGAATGGTCCTTTCCGATTGTCCATCGGTTTGGGGGTGGTAAGCGGTGCTGATGTTCAGTCTAGTGCCCATTGCTTCATTGAATTTCTTCCAAAACCTTGACGTGAATCTAGTATCCCTGTCAGACACAATCGACAGCGGCATACCATGTCTGCTCACAATTTCCTTGATAAATACTTCTGCTAGCTTTTCAGAAGAAGAAGTTTCTCGTATTGGCAAGAAGTGAGCACTCTTTGTCAAGCGGTCGACGATCACCCAAATGGTATCATTGCCTTTAGCTGTTCGCGGTAGCTTGGTAATGAAGTCCATTGTGATCTCTTCCCACTTCCATTCCGGTATTGGTAAAGGTTGCATTTTACCGCATGGTTTTTGGTGCTCGGCCTTAACTAGAGAACACGTTAGGCACTTGCTCACGTATTCTGTCACATCATTCTTCATGCCAGGCCACCAGTATTCTTTCTTCAAGTCTTGATACATTTTGTTTGTCCCGGGGTGAATAGAGTAGCGAGACTTATGGGCCTCATCGAGTATTTTGGCTCTAAGCTCACCAATCTTAGGTATCCACATCCGGCCAAACCTAGTTCGTACTCCGTATGCATTCGCATCTAAGTTCCCTTGTTGTCCTACTATTCTTTCCCGTTTCACATTTCTTTCTAACAATGCTTCATCTTGTGCCTTTGATATTTCACCCATTAAGTCTGGCGTTATAATTAACTGACACGCTTTGACCCGGATAGGTGCCGATTCCTCCTTTCTACTTAAAGCGTCAGCCACTACGTTTGCCTTGCCTGGATGGTACAATATCTCACAGTCATAGTCTTTCAGTAGCTCTAACCATCTTCTTTGCCTCATGTTTAGTTCCTTTTGTTCGAAAAAGTATTTCAAGCTTTTGTGATCGGAGTAGATGGTGCATTTAACCCCGTACAAATAGTGTCTCCATATTTTTAACGCGAAAACCACTGCTGCCAACTCCAGATCGTGAGTCGGGTAGTTAACTTCATGAATCTTTAGCTGCCGCGAGGCATAAGCAATAACTTTTCCCCTTTGCATAAGTACACAACCCAATCCTTGACCCGAAGCGTCGGAGTAAACTACCAAGTCCTCGTTCCCCTCAGGTAAGGTCAAAATTGGAGCTTGGGTTAATCGTGTCTTCAATTCTTCAAATGCGTTATTTTGGGATGGGCCCCATTCATACTTTACTTCCTTACGTGTCAGCTTCGTCAGTGGCGAGGCTATTCTCGAGAAATCCTGAATGAATCTCCGATAGTAGCCTGCCAATCCCAGAAAACTTCGTATTTCCGTTGGCGTTTTCGGGATGTTCCATTCTTTTACCGTTTCGATCTTTGCAGGATCCACCATAATGCCGCCTGGGTTTATGACATGACCTAGGAATTGGACTTCTCTAAGCCAGAACGCGCATTTGGAGAATTTTGCGTACAACTTTTCCTGCTTTAGCACCTCCAATACTTCTCTTAGGTGACAGTGGTGATCACCTTCATTCTTTGAATATATGAGGATGTCATCTATAAAAACTATTACTGATCGATCCAACATGGGTCGGCATACTCTGTTCATTAAATCCATAAATGCTGCTGGTGCGTTGGTTAATCCGAAGGACATCACGAGAAATTCATAATGCCCATAACGCGTACGAAACGCAGTTTTCGGTACATCTTCCTCTCTTACTTTCAATTGATGGTAACCCGACCTGAGATCAATCTTTGAGAACCAACTCGCGCCTTGTAATTGATCAAAGAGGTCGTCTATTCTAGGCAGTGGATATTTGTTCTTTACTGTTCTCTTGTTCAATTCACGGTAGTCGATGCACATGCGCATGCTGCCGTCCTTTTTCTTTACAAATAATACCGGAGCGCCCCATGGTGAGATGCTCGGTCTGATAAATCCTTTCTCTGTTAATTCTTCAAGTTGGGACATTAATTCTTTCATTTCTGACGGAGCCAATCGGTATGGTGCCTTGGCAACGGGCTCAGCTCCTGGCAGTAAGTCAATCTGAAATTCTATTTCCCGATCGAGCGGCAAACCAGGTAGGTCCTCTGGGAACACTTCTGGAAAATTGCACACCACGGGTACATCTTTTAGCTCTTTCGTTTTCATTCTATCGTCAATAACATACGCCAGATAAGCTTCGCAACCGCGCCTCATGTAACTTTCGGCCTTGATCATAGAGATGATGTTCGGCATTGTGCTATTCCAGTCACCATAAACCGTAATCGGACTGCCGTCAGTGGCCTTGAGATGTATCATCTTTCGTTTACATATGATTTGAGCTTCGTTGGCAGCTAACCAATCCATGCCCAATACTACATCGAATCCTCCTAAGGTTAGAAGGTACAATTTAGATGGAAACTTATGGCCCTCTATTTCTACCATGCAATCGTCAGTCACTTGGATGACTACTGAGTTTTTACCAATAGCAGTTTGTACGCTAAAGGCCCTTAAAAGGCTAGTGGTTGTGCAGTCTAATTTGCGGCTAAATGCAGTGGATATAAAACTTTTACTAGCACCAGAATCAAACAGAATAGCAGCATGTTCATCATTTACTAGGAACGTACCCGACACGACGTCAGGGTTTCCTCTTGCTTCTTCCTCGGTTAAAGCATAGGCCCGAGTCCTAGCCTTTGGCTGTTCCTTTTCCTTTTCTTTTCCCGAACCAGATTGGCCGGCCTTCCTGCAGTTCTTTGTCAGATGTCCAAACAATCCACATACTTGACACTTGACGTCTCTTACACATTCTCGAGAGAAGTGCCCCGGCTTCCCGCACTTATAGCATGTGATGGTGCCGATTTTACATTCGCCAAGATGTTGCCTTCCACATTTCTTGCATGTTTCATATTCGTCCGACCTTGGCTTCTTAGTTTCAGTTGTTACGTTCCCTCTTCCTGTGCCTCTAGACGGGTTCTCCCACTTTCTCTTTTGGGTCTCTGTTGGTGGGTCCTCATTGGCATAATCGTCGTAGACGATTCCGCTCAGATTCACTACCGACTCGAAGGTCGAGGGTAGGTTAGCTTTTACATGAACACGGACCCGTTGTGGCAATCCCTTAACATAGTACTTGATCAAACGATCTTTAGTTTCCACCAGGTGTGGTACTAGTTGAGCCAGTTCATTGAATCTTGATGTATACTGGCGATGAGTCTTGTTGCCAGCCTTGAAGTTCAGGAACTCGTTCTCCACACGATCAATCTCATTTTGTGGGCAGAACTTTAGGATTACGAGCTTTTTCAAGTCCTCCCATGTCATTCTGGCAAGAGCCTGTGGTGACTTTGTTCTTTGAATATTTCTCCACCAACCTAGTGCTTCATTGGTGAAAGAATGAGCAACATATTTAACAGCTTGGTCTGGTCGACACTCGCTGATGTTGATGACTGCGTTCATCCTCTCGATCCATTCGAACGTGGCCACCGAATCCTTGGTTCCATCAAACTTAGGTGGGTCTCCGTCCTTGAATCCTTTGTAAGTACACCCACGATTGCTTGATGCCACTTTTACTTCATCCCCGTCACTATCATAAATTTTCTCTTCATTGTTCCCTTCATCCTCCTCTTTACTTTTCTTTATTGCCTCAGTTAGTAGATCAGGCAATACCTTCTTCAGTGTGAGCACAACTTCACGGGCAATAGCATCCCTGACTTCGGGTTCCAACTGTATCGGCCCTGGATTGTCGTCTCCAGCTGGGGTCACTTCTGTTTCGTGTACACTCTCGGTGTGTTCCGCGTGCACACTCTCTTCTTCTTCTAGTCTTTGATTCAACGGAGGTCTACCTCGTCGGCCAGTGCGACCGCCTCGGCGTCCAGTTCTTCCTCCGCCAGCCATAATTTCTTAATTTCCTGATAGTCATAAAGGGAATACATCAATGTCATTACTTCAGATCATAGTTTGGAACAGTACGAGCAAGGTAAATTTTTAATTACAGTGACCGGTTTGTGATTACTAATTTACATTGCTTTTCGGGTTCAAAACTCTTCAAATCGGTTGTGACATTGACATCTATTTGTTCTAAGTTAAGGTATCTATCCTTATTTAGAGCATTAGCTTTATTACTTACTTATCGTGCTGCGTTGGCGTTGGTTACCCATACTGACATCCGTGCGTTGGTCCCATAATCAGTTTGAGTCCAGACATTTAGGGATGTCTGAATCTCTCAAACTATTGCTCTGATACCAACTTGTAAGGCCCCTTTCCCGGGTGACCTCACTTGTTGGATTTACTCATAAACATAGTCATAAATACTGAACTTAAATTTAAAACATTCATCATTCAATTACATAATCAAAACAGCGGAAGTCTTTACGAATAAAACATAACATATTCTTAACAAACAAAAGTGGGATGTCAGTCTTGTGCCGGGTAACCTTCACGCTCTCACACGACCTTTTCTTCCTTTACCTGAAATGTATACTAAAGTCAGCTAATGCTGGTGAGTTCTAGTTTAATGCGTTTAGATATAAACATTCTTTTCTTTACTTCATAAGTAAAGAAAATTATAAAGTCATTCATATAAATACGTATTCATAGCTTTTTGCTTTTCTTTCATCTTTCTTTTCTTTATTAATGTGATTACATATATATATATATGCGTTCACCCTTTTTCTTTTCATTTTTCTTAACATTCTTTCCTTATCTTTCTTACGTGATTACATAGATATGCATTCACTTTTACTTTCTTTACCATTTATTGGTCATACACATAAGGGTGATCAACCCATCTTACGGTACGTATATCACAAAGACATACGCCCTCGAGCTACCGTCGTAGCCCTTTTTCTTAACCGTCCGGCACTAGAAACCGTCCGTCATATCTTTACCGTCCTACCGAAGTAGTCCGTCATATCTTTACCGTCCTACCGAAGTAGTCCGTCATATCTTTACCGTCCTACCGTCGTAGTCCGTCATATTCGCCCGTCTGCCCTAAGGCATCCGTTTCCCACTTGAACTAATTATGCAGCCGCATATTGTTTTAGCGACTTACTCCACCGTAGTGGCCTTTAATTAGTCTAACTTTCTAGACTTCCTTCTCAAGCTGCATAATAGTCAAGTGGTCGTCCGTCTACCGTAGTAGCCGTTATCATCGAAGCGTCCATAACGTTTACTTATACTTGGCGAGCAATATATACATGGATATAAAGCAAGATTTCATTCTTACACGTTATGTCATTCTTTTCATACTTGGCAAGCAATATATACATAGATATAAAGCAAGATTTCGTTCTTACTCTTTGTGTCATACTTTCGTTCATTCTTTAAAATCATGCTTTTCATTCTTTATTCATAATTTCTCTTTCGTGTATAGGTATATATATATGTACTTGTATAACACATATGATCACATTAACACTCATAAACTTTATTCACTTAGTGTATACACTTCAGCCCCAAAACATTTGAAAACATTTGCACATAACATAAAAAGGGGCACATAGAACTCACCTGATGGGCGGGTCCCTGAAGTATAATAGCTGGTTTCGAAACGTCACTAAGGTCACCCACTATCTGTATAATAAAGTCATACATATAAGGTAGGGCTCCTAAATGACACTAGACATTACTGTTCTTGAACTCAGTAGTTTCGGGAGGTGGGTCGCACCGAAACTATGGTAGTTTCGAGCTATGGTCTTACACTCGAAACTAGGTAGTTTCGAGTCATAATCCTTCTATCGAAACTAGGTAGTTTCGAGTCATTAACTTATGAAAAATCTTAGTTTAGGTTCAAGGTGACACTCGAAACTAGGTAGTTTCGAGTCCTGAGTTCCTATCGAAACTATAGTAGTTTCGAGTCATTGGCTGCTATCGAAACTAGATAGTTTCGAGTCAAACATGACTATCGAAACTAGAGTAGTTTCGATGGGTCTGCATGTATCGAAACTATAGTTTCGAGTCATGGGTCTGCATCTTCCCTGACCAGAACCTTGCTCCAGCCAACTTATTTCCAATCGATTAAACCTTGAACATTTTACGTTAAACACCTTCCTTTATCGTTCTTGAGTTCAAATACGTGATTTGTTTCAAGTTTCATATGCAAAAATCGTATCTTTATTTGATTTAAACCCGAGACATGCAAAGACTCAGAATCAGAGGCGATGCTTACCTCAACAGGCCCGATTTCTGTTGCTATGCGCTGAAATGGTGGAGACGGATGATTCCCGAGCCCTTGAGTCTTCTCCTTGCGGTTTTCTTCACAAGCCGATCGCTCTCTCTCTCTCTCTAGTGTTCTTGCGCAGGAAGATGAAATGAGAGAGGGTTTGGGTTGAAGCTGCTGTTTTGTAATGGGTTTCCCCCTTTTCTTTTCGGCCCATGGGCCGAAATTTTGGCCAAGCCCACTTTATTTCCCTTTTCTATTTGTCTTGTCATTATTTGGGATGTTACAAAAACCCCCAAATCACCCTCAAGAACCCTAACTTTATGATTCTTGAATTAGGTGTTAAAAGGATGTTATTAACCACTCTTTAACACTAATCAAGCTAGGTTTTAACTTTAAACAAGTTATTAACCACAAACAACTTCCAATTCAGCCCCTAGCTTGATTTATATAAAAACCCACCAAGAACACATAAATGGTGGATTCAAGAGAAGAAAGAGAGCTCACTAGATGTTTAGGAATGGATTGTGTGGATCAAAACCCTCAATTTAAGCTCCAACTTCCAGATTTGAGGTTGGTGCTTCTTCTCGTCTTTTAACCTCTCAAAATCATGATACAAACACACACAAGTATGTGTTTGTGTGAACTCCTTTCCATAAAAATCTGAATTTGCAAAGTCACAAAACAACCCCTGAACTTCTAGTTTTGACCCTTTTTTCCAAAACTAGTTATAATCCATCTTTATTAGCAAACCCCCAACTTTCGTTTATATAAAAAAACACCTACAATATAAAGAATATATTATAAGGTGAACCTGAAAGTTGGTTCGTTACAAATCACACCCCCTAATTTTGGGTTTCGTCCCCGAAACCCGATCCACCATAAGATTAAGGTAACACACTCGAGTATCTATCCACATATTCCCGAGTAGTTTCCACCCCTTTTCTAATGACCCTATAGAACCAACACTAGGCTAATCCTCTTATACCACAAGAGTTTCACCTAACTGCCTAAGGTAGCCATCGATTTCTCTAGATGAAACATCCGTCATCTATCGCCTCAATACCGCTATGAGAAGCCACATCCGTCTCTTGCCACACATTCTCGTGGATGAACCACGAGGAATGTATCATGGAGTCTACACGATCCCCGGAGTATCTCCTTATGACATACCACTTAATAACTAAAGTGAAGTCTGAACGGTCTGGCAAAATGGGGACTTGGCCTCCCACATTTTCGAACCCGATACACCCCCTTATGAGGGAAATTTTTGTACCGCCAAAGTTCCCATTTGAAATTCGAAACACCTCCTCTCTAAATCCACATAGGGTTTCCTATCCACCTTGAGTGGGTTTTTCACTCACACTCAATAAACAAGATCTTTCATGCTAAGTCTTAAATCACGCCATGATTCTTAGTTTCACTACAAATAAAATCACCCAACCAAACAGTATTTGGCACCGTTCACCATTTAGTAATTCAATCAATCGAATATGAATACTCAAATAGTAGTTAAGATGACATCATTCTTCAACCAATGGTAATTAGTCACCTTGTTTCCTCCAAATCGAAGAAAAAACTAACACTTCAAACCGACTCAATAGGCACAGATGTACCATGTCGTATCACACACTTCTTGAACCAAGGTTCTCTGATCACTCGGAAGAGTAGGTTCCCTTTTTGGTATTCCCCGTAGGCAAGTGAGACACTTATATCCACAACCTAGATTGTGCCTCTTTTCATCCCCAGCCACCAAAAGTTAAATTCCAAAACAACTATACAATAACTCACGAGACTTTTAAGTCTTAGTCATCACCCATGAAGTACAAGGACTTCAAGAACACTAATGAAGTTTGAGGACTTCAATTCAACCTTCTAACGGTCGCTCGCGTATAGATTCATCAATTCCCCCTCCAAGTTATCTCATTTAGTTGTTACAATGATAGCGTGTTTTTAGTAGTAATAAATATATTCTATTTAGAGCTACACAAAATCAGGTTTTAAATTTATAAATTACAATGATAATTACTTCAACTAAACACACACACAATAGGCAAGTGTACCTATCGCAGCGTAGTATAGTATGAGTAAGAACCATGTATCGAACATGGACACGGATCCCATACTCAACCCTCGCTATTGTCTGGCAAGGATAAAAAGTTGGAAAATGGGTTTTGTTTTAAAAGGAAAATAAAAAGATAAGAAATGTAACTAGAATTATTATCCCATTTAAGGTGTTACTCTAGTTCTTATCCCTTGTTAAATAATGCTATTTTTAAAGTAATGTTGATCATAGTTACTAGTACTGACCCTTTCGATAGGGGAGTTAGCATTTCGTAACGGAACAGTGGATACGGTCGGCCAACTGTTCCTTAATGAATCTTTGGACCCTGAACGGGGTCTCAATTCCGCCTGTCATCTCGTGATTTATTATTCAGACTAGGATTATCCAATGACTGGCGTACGTCATGTGTTGTAAGTTCATCCGGTAAGTCGGAATGCACGATTTCTCCAAAGGTACTTTATGAACTCTCGGACCTAAGAAATTATGTTCTTAAATAGTTGTATTTATTTACAATATTATTTTAAATAAATAAAACTTTCATTCTCAAAATCAAACTTTCATATCATAACACCCACACTTAAACTTTGCTTGTCCTCAAGCAAACTCATGCATGACTATACCCATAGAAGTAGGATATTGATTTAACGTTGATCTAAAGCTTTTGTCCCAAATGGTTAAACGACATCCATAAAAAAATGATTTAATGATTACATCATTCGAGTGTTTCTCCACAATAGGGTAGCAAGCCCAACATACTTGATGGAACTATGGTTATGCACAAAATTACTGTCTCACGAATGTTCACTCAACACTCGGTTTAAATATATGGATAATGTATCTCAAAAAGAACACTCAATGCTATGCTTGTATAATCATAGGCTTGTATAGAAATCAAATCTCCGCCAATTGACATAAAATATGTGCATAAATCAAGAGGGTTTTGTTAAGGGTTGTAATGATTGGCTTAGGGTTAGGGTAGGAAGTATTTAGAAAAAGTGGTTAAATGTTGAAAACCTGGCTTGGCTTTACGATGAAAAAGTAATTAAACTATTACTTAACTTAGATTAGACAGTGTGACTAATCTAAGGACTCTTTTAAGGTCAGATTGTCAAGACCAAATCCCTTCTTCAAGAACGTCAACTTCTTCTTGTCTTCGAAATATTCATTGCTATCAATTCTTCTTGAATTGTTCAGTTGTTTCTTCCTAATACATCCACTTTGATCAGCTTTGCATACTCCAATTTCTCGAGTAAGTTTGATTTTCTTTTGATAAGATTTCTTCAATAACTTGGGCGATTCATTAATTTCGTTTTGGTTGCCCCCCTTTTTCTTTTCACAATAATTCTTCTTTTCATATTAAATGAGTTTCATTCTTCAAGCACACGATGAATATATAGACTTCTGGTGGACAATTATTCCTTAAATAATAGCCAAGTCGACTTTCAACTAAAAGGGGTAAAAATAAAAAGGCTAATTTTTCAAGTTTATGGGTGTGAAATGTGGGTTTAGAAATGAAAAAGGTTTAGGCTCAAAAGGGCTAAGGGATAATGTTTAGGGTAGGCAAAAGAGAAGGAAAAGGCTAAAGAGAGTGGGTTAATAGTAATGCCTCAATCATTTTTATGCATTTTTTTAGTCCATGAT
This sequence comes from Smallanthus sonchifolius, assembly GCA_023525975.1. Taxonomy (NCBI): domain Eukaryota; kingdom Viridiplantae; phylum Streptophyta; class Magnoliopsida; order Asterales; family Asteraceae; genus Smallanthus; species Smallanthus sonchifolius. The sequence goes on from CM042031.1 coordinate 29,011,540, forward strand.
CTTGAAATATATATTTTACACAAGTTCTAACATTCAAAACAATAATTAGCAAAAACTCTATCAAATGAAATGAGCATGTGAAATATTTAAAATGTGCCAAAAACTTGATGGCGTTCATGTGATAATTCTCGGATAGGCTCAAATTATCACATGGAAACGGAATGTAAAGGGTAATAAAGTAAAAATATGCATAAACTTATTTCTTTCTTTCTGTTGTGCTTACTAATCTTCCCTATTTGTTTCCTTGATTCACTTCAATGGTATTTCAAAATGCTATTTTTATAAGCTCGTTTATGCCAAATGATTTTTAAGACTTTTGCTGTAAGACTATTTTTGAAAATGTTTTTTTTACTTCTATACATAAATTTTGATTCCATGAATTGGGTAGTTGTTAATCATGCAATTGTAATACTTAGGACAAGATCAGGCAGTCAATTTTATCAACGGGGTTCCACCCCACACTTAGTTTCTGACAGTATCAATATATGCAATATGATATGTGTCATGAAGAATACGAGTGTGGTGAAACTGATACTCCCCTGTTCATGTGTGTGAACGATCCTCATCAATGCCTAGGTTGTATTTCCGGGCACGTACCAAAATCTGTATCACCTGTAATGCTATGCAATACTCAACACATAAAGTAAGTACTGAAAATAAAAATATTTAACTAATATTCGCTTAATAAAGCGGCCGAAAGGGTGGTGGTCGTGGTGCCACCATATCAACGGTTACCGAGGTAACCGGTAAAACAAATTGTACTGTCAGCGTCCAACACTAGACAAAACAACCACAATTGTCAACAAGCCAACACAAATGTCAAGAACAACAAATATCATAGACGAAAGGAGGAGAGTGCTACTACTGATATGGCGGGCGAGGCCACTACTGGTATGGGCCAGGAGGCTGCTGATGTGTCTAGTGAGCATATGGATCCTGTAGATTATCGTGAAAGTCCTCCCGCATGCCAGCAATAGTGTCCCCCAATTGACCCATTTGGATCATCAAATCCAGCATCGTGGGATCGGCAATAGTATGGTACATACCTCAGACTTGATGCCCCAGTTTCCCTATAGGTTCTCCTTCATCCTCTGACTCTTCAACTTCACCAGTCCAAATATTTCCTCGATGGCCTACTAATCGGTACACCCCATTGAACTTCTTCATCATCTGCATGGGGATCAACACTTGGGTGTCAACAGGTAGAATGGGTGTGTCCATCTCTGTAAGTATACCACGGTGCACAAGGGACAAGACACCTAGGTATGAGGCAAGGTGAGTAATGTATGGTCCACCAAAGATATGGTTGTTGGAATAGTAGCCAGTAGCTCTAGTAAAGAACTTGGCCAAGCTGTATGCCAAGTTGCAAGGAATCCCATCAATCAAGCAGTGTAAGTGAAGGAGATCTCTAACGCTCACAACCCCAGTGCTATCCTTTCTCCCCCCGATGGAAAGGACAATGCATCGATGCAGGTAATGGTGGAGGGGATGTCTGATCTTGGTGCTCTTTTGATTGTGCGGGTCAAAAGGTCAAGATCTGATCCTATGCCAAAACGCTGATGCCTTTCCTTCTACAAACTCCCCTTTACTATCAGTAGATATTTGATAAGTAATCTCTCAATGCCTATATAGCCCCATCTTCACCCTAAATTGTGCCAAGGACATCACATACCAATGTCTAGCCATCCTGAAATGCACACAGTCGTACATTTCCATACTTACAACTGGCCTATCGAACTGAAAAGATGCCAAAAACTCGAGAGTGAGTTCATAATAGGTGGTTTCCCTGATGGCGAAGAATCTCTTCCATGGCTTTGTGATCAAAGGTACTGCATTGTCTAAGAGATTCACTTCCTCTAGATTTGGGTAGCAAATGGTTCTATGTGCCCCGAAGGTTTGTCTTAGTAATGCAGGTAGAGTCTGGTAAGCATGGACCTCGATAACATCATCGGGGTCAAAAATAAGCCATGGGGGCAAGTCTTGTGGTTCCTCAGGCAAAGGCTGTGGGTGAAAAGGTGGAGGAGGTGATGGTGGAGTTTGTGGTGAGCCACCCATATGAGCAGACGAGGATGAACCCGACCTAGAACCTGATCGAGTATTTCTCCTTTTTCGTCCCGCTTGTCTGGAAGATTGAGCCATGTCCTACATAATCAAACATTGAGGAGTTAGTACATAAGAACAAGATTGATTCAATATATATATTTCAATGGCGCCAAAAACTTGATAGGATGTACAGTACAATGCATATTGGTGCTTAAAACTTGATAAGAACCATGTTTTTATAAAATATATATGTATATAATTTTTGGACCTCACAAGGGTAACACAATTGCGTGCATGTTTATGGCACGGTTTTGTTTCTCGAGTCCTAAATGGTCAATTGCAATCAATCAAACAAATTCAAATGGTGTAATATGACTACTAATATAGATGGTGAACATGTTGACTTTTGAAAAGTCAAACCCGTCAAAATTCTTGACCTAATTCAACTAATCAACAATTTCCCACCAACTATGTTAATACCTAAACACATTCAAACAAGATTCATGCTCCAATTTGTATTTCAAAGTTCAAGAATTCTAGGTCAAAATTCAAAAACCCATCCATACAAATCAAGGTTGGTCATAGTTATTATCACTTGTTTATTAATGTTATATTTAAATTAAGGTTGGTCATAGTTATTATCACTAACCCTTTCGATAGGGGAGTTAGCATTTCGTAACGGAACAGTGGATACAGTCGGCCAACTGTTCCTTAATGAATCTCCGGACCCTGAACAGGGTCTCAAGTCCGCCGGTTATGTCGTGATTCATTATTCGGACTACGATTATCCAATAACTGACGTATATCATGTCTTGTAACTTCTTTCGGTAAGTCAGAATGCACCACTTCCTCCAAAGGTACTTTATGAACGCTCGGACCTAACAAATTATGTTCTTAAATAGTTGTCTTTACTTACAATATTATTTTAAATAAATAATACTTTCATTCTGAAGATCAAACCCCATGGCTCCCGCTAGAACTCCTCTGCAAGCCGACACGAGAGAAGTAAAGAAATACCGACACAAACCACCCGGTCTGGTTAGGGCTCAAACGGCTTGCTGAATACCCAAACCTCCAATTGTAGGTCCACATGACTCATCTCAGATCAATCTCGTTACAAGACGTCTCGATAACATGGAGTGCAGAATCCTTCGTGTTAACGTATGTATATCAATTGACTATAGAAACAACAGGTAAATACACTTTCTCTTTTTATATCACCAAACAGAGTTTACAGAATACTTGTTCGTTCAATCTCTCATTCGTTCGTTCTTACTAAACAGACTCTGTAAACTCTGTATTTATAGACACACATTCTGCAATAGGTGAACTTAACAAGTTCGCTTCAAAGATGGTTAAGTTCACCTCTATTAGACTAGGCGAACGTATCAAGTTCGCCTCTAGCAGAACTTGTACTAATACTTAGACAAAAACTAAAAAATTACATAAAAACATAAAGACAATAAGACCTAAACTATTACAAAGCTTTTGTCATACAATATATGTCCTAACAAACTACCCCTTGACAATAGCTTGATCTTCTGTCTTCAGTCTTTATGACGAGCTCTTCCAATTATCTGGTAATCTGCTTCCTACATGCACTCCATATCTCTGACATATCTCCAACACTCTTTTATACTGCAATCCTTGTTCTCTCCATTCATCAGTGAACATAATCTCATTCTTTCTTAACGTCCTCTGATCTTTCTTTAAGAAATTAATAAGATTCATTGCATCATAGAAACTAACAATGACCTTATTATCTTTATCATCAATCCTAGCTTCACTAGTATTCACATCTACATACCACCATTTCATATTCCCCAGAAAATCTTATGGAATTTTCTTCAATGGTATCTTCTGTACAGCATGTACTGGCTTGAACTTATACTTCCAAGTCACATTCTTAGTCTTTTGATCTACAATCTTCACTCTTTTTCCCTTCTGTGGTTTTAACCTTTCATACTTCCCTGATCCACCTTCTCTCTTTATCAAATTGGCAATCACATCGGCTAATTCACACTTTGATCTATTAATCAATGGTTTCGTAGCTAGACCATTCATTTCACACCTTGGCAAGGTATTGAAATACTTGATCCTAGGATTTAAGTACTGAACACCATCAGATCTTTTAAGAGCAAACAACTTAGTGTCATCATCATATAACCAACTTATGATCTTTCCAATACACCTCTCTTTGTATAGGTGACTTTGGTAGTACTTTCATCCAACTATTAACTACTTCTCTCCATGGTTCTCTAGTCATTCTTGTATTTCTATACATCACAGGTTCTTCATTCAGCTTCAGAGACACAGGATGAGTAGTATCAACATCAGAATCTATCTTGGATTGAGCTGTCACACCCCGACCGATGGCGGAATCATCGGGGCGGGACATGTAAGACTGTTCATAGCACATGGTTGACTAAATTGAAATATATTAAAGTCAAATTTGCATTACAATAAATCCAAGTACAAGATCAAATTCAAACAAGAAACATAAACAATTCATAAAATTCTTGATTTATTTTGCTAAGTCCAAATCCTATGTTGAACACGTTTTGAATCAATCTCACATATTGGGGCCTGAAACATGAATAAAATAAAGTCAACTAAAAAGTTGGTGAGTATAACACAGTTGTATATAGATAGCATATAGTTGAAAACAAATCCTTTACATGACATGATAAATAAGGCGTTCATGAGGAGTAACTATTGTGTAACCAAATGTACAATCAAACCTTGTAACTAGCATGCAAAACAAAGTGTATTGTCGGTTTCAATCACCGCGTACCATGGGTGGGTTTGTCAGACTCAATAGATCCATCATTGAAAACCGTCGGCTTGTATAGTTAATGATTGCACATAAGAGCATACAAAGGTTAAACACACCTAGCACTCGGGCACAAAGCTCAAATTTTTGCACACATGTATGTAAATAGGATTTTTTTTGCACTTGTGTAGTTTGTGTAAATGTAAATGTGTAATGTGTAATGAGTATAGAGTTCATGTTCCACCCCAAAAGTGTAAAAGAGTAAAAGGGGTTGTGAATACTCACTTGGTATGGAAGTGAAGCTAACAAGGAATATAGATAGCAAAAAGATCCTTGAAAAGCACACTTTAACCTAAATAGTAATATGCATTGAATCACATAGATGTATAAAGTTTAAAAATGAAAGTTGGATTTGTATATAAAACCATTGGTTTGTATTTAAAAAGGATTGAATAAAATATATAAAGTTTGAGGTAAAATATGTTTGAAACAATTTAATTAGGTTTGAATTAAATAAATAAGTGTATAACTATAGTTTATGAATAATGTCAATATTAATTGTAATTAAGTATAAATAAATAAAACAATTTTGATTTAAAATGTAAAGTAAATAAGTCATCATTATTTATAAATTTTGTAACTTAATTATTTAAAATATCATTTAAGTGTAAGATGATAAATATAAATTTAATTTTTTATAAACTTTTCAATAAATTACATTTATGCCAAGATTAAACTTTTAATCTATTTTTAAATACAGAAAACATATTTTTATAAAATCTGAAACATTTACTGATTAAAATATAAAAATTATAATTCTGTTAAAAATTCTGAGTCTAGCACGACCGTGCCTCGGAAGGGCACGATCGTGCTCAAGCCACGGGCGCGACCGCGCTAGTCGGGGCGCGACCGGGTTGATCAATCAGGAGCACAATCTAGACAAGTCATCAGGCACGACCGTGCCTTAGCCCGGCACGGTCGCGTCTATGATTTTTAGACACAACAGAGACTAGCCCAAAGGGCATGACAAGGTCTGGACGGATGACACGACCGCGCTTCTAGTCGACATGACCGCGCTAAACAAGGCACGGCCACGCTAGATGATTAGCGCGACCGTGTCTATTCCAAATCAGACACGAATCGAGAGTTTCTTGTATTTTGAACACAGGAATTGTTAGGGCTTTTGATTAATGGGTTATTAAGAGTCTTTTCATATAACTTAATTGTATGGAAATCGAGTTTAAGCATGGGTTCGATTAAATCATTTTTATTAAAATATGATTTCTGATTCTGATCGAATTCTATAATGGAAGCCCAAATTGAATGAGGGCTTTTGATAATGTTACTGAAATGAGTGAGATGGAGAGTATACTTACCCTGAAACGTAACGAATCGATGAAGAACGGCAGAGATGAGTTCCGGCGACGGAGGTAAAGGTTTCCGGTGACTTCGACTGCGATTCCGGCTAGGCCAGAGAGTCCAGAGTCTTGGAGAGAGCCGGGAGATGATAAATCCTTTCTTGATCGGGAGAATTTGGGTTCCAGGAGGAAGACTCGAGTTTTGTTTGAATTGCTTGAGAGAGAATTCGATATTGATGGAGCAAAACTGAGGCGTTGAGTAATTGAAAATGGTATAACTCGCGTTAAAGGAAAAGAAACGTAATCGGATTTGAAATTCGAACGATTGAGCGTATTGAAATCACATTTACGTTTCGACTGTTTCGCAGGCGCGACCGTGCCAAGATTGGCGCGACCGTGCTTAGGAACCGGGCGCGATCGTTCCAGGACCAGCCGCGCGATCGTGCCGAGGCACTTGGCGCGACCGTGCTAGAACGAAGCACGACCGTGCTAACTAGGGTTTCTTGATAAATTTTCAACTTTAGTCCTTGACTTTTCAGGTTTTATAAATTTGAAATATATATATAGTTACTTGTATAGCGTTTATGTGCATATAATCGAGTAAAACTTGCGAACTTGTATAGAATCATTGCATTTTATTTACCGCGGGAAAAATATTGAGACATTGCACGAGTATAGAACTTGAAATTTCATTACATTGAATTGAAATATGAATACTAAAAATCAGAAATGTTACATGAGCAGTATCATCAGGTGTAGTAATATCTTCAACAGAGTCCATAGAATCAGTTACTCCATCATAAGAAAATTCAGGAATAACATCAACTTGGATGAAGTTATACGAAACATTCAGACCATCACTTCCTTCATATGTAACCTTAGATTTACTCTTTTCTAACTCAATCTCTACTATCTCTCCTTCTTCAACTTCATTATCCAACACATCCTCTTCTTCATCTTCAAATAATTTGTATATATCATCCAGACATTCTAATTTCTCAGCTTCTTCTTCTTCAGAATCATGAAAGAATTCCAATAATAATATTTCTTCATTCACTCCAGAATCATGCTTGGTTCCTTCGATAGTATGTGATGTCGACTCCCCCTGAGCTCTTGATATTGGATTCATGTCAGCGTATTGACGATCACCCTCAACATTACCACTAGGATCATTGTCATCATTATCTTTTCGTTGAATTGATTCTACATGACACGTATCATGTGTCCTTAACTCCCCCTGAGCGTCAAGACGCTCAACAAGTTTAGACACCAATAACTACATGTCAGCAATCTGTGTAGCTTGAGCTTGAAGGACCAACTGTCTCTAAGAATCAATAGACACAAGAGTATCTACTTGAGTTTGTAAAGCTAGCACCTGTAATTCAAGGAATGTAATTCTTTCAAAATCAGACGGATTTGAAGGACCAACTTTAGATGTGTGTGGAACATGTGGAGAAAGCACTGGAGATGGATGTTTAGAAGTAGGAGGTGTAATCAGTAAGGAAGCAACAAAATTAGCATCCTTAACACCTTGAGATGAATGAGCAGCAGCAATAGAAGCAGACATAAGCTTCTGAGCTTTAGGAACTGGAATAGCATCACTATCCGAGTCAGAACTCTCATCTATTAAAGTTCTCTTGCCAAGTACTGATCCAGAAGGAAGATTCCGAACAGAATTACGCATCGGTTTTCTGGCTTTAAATTTGATACGTTTCCCCGCATTTGCCAATGGTAACGTAGCCAACCTTGCATAATGATTTGAGCTAAAATCTATAGATGAATCAGAATCAGTAGCTTCAGAATTAGGTAAGATAGTATCACCGGAACTCGTATCTATAACATTGCCTTCAGCTTCATGAATAAGTGAGTTCACAGCTTCATGATCAAAATCATCCATATTCATACCCAAATCTTGATCATTATCTTGAGCAATCTCTTCTTGAACTGGTTCATTGACAGGAATGTGAACCTGTTCTTGTGGAATAGGAACTTGTTGTTGTTGAGCAAGAACTTGTTGTTGAACTGGAACTTGTTGTACTTGAATAGGAACTTGTTGTACCTGAGCTTGAACTGGTTGTTGAATTGGAACTTGATTCTATACTTGACCTTGTACTAACTCCTCAGGATGAAACCAATGATCATTAGGTGGCTCAACATAATCAGGATTGTTTAAGGGACCAAACAAAGGAGTTGGAACAGGAATTAAAGCAGCATTTTGTTGTTTCACCTTAGTACAATCAGTAAAGATTCTTTTTGAAATAGGAGTCAAAGTCAAACGGATTGGATGCAAAGGTAAATCAGGAATTAAATGGTTCAGAATCATTTACACGAACCTAGGATACATAAGGAACCCTTGACCTTCTAGAGGATTGATTTGTATGACTAACACACGGTAGATATATAAAGCAAAGTTAAACCGTTTGTTGAGGGTCAATGCAACCATTGCAACTTGTAGTGCACTCTTCAAACCATCAGTACCAGCCTTTCTTAGAGACAGACATTGTATGATGACGTGCATAAAATACCTCCATTCGCCAACTAAACCTCCTTTTCTTGCTTGTGTATCATTTGGTCTTCCTTTGTAACCCATCCTCTGAAAACACCTCATAATCAGTGTTCCAGGATATGACATAGGATCATCAACAGCACCTCCTAATGACAAAGCAGCACGAATAGATTCCACTGAAATAGCTACCTCCGTATTATTTACTGTAGCACGAAGTACGTGAGGTTCAACATCTGTATCTTGATGAACGGTATCCTAGAATTGTTGAATATATGGTAAACTGATGTACGGATTAGCAGATAAGGCCACATGCAAACGTGAACGATTCAGATAGTTGATAATTCCTTGAAAATTAACAGCTTCAGACATATTCAAATCTAATAACGCCACTTGATTATGTTTGTACTCAACACGACGAGCCATCTGTAAATGTAGAGGACAAAAACACACATTAGTAATCAAAACAAACAAAAAGATTCAAAAGAAATTAAAAAAAAAATTTAACACACAAAAAATCACAAGTCCAAAGTACTCCTGAGCCCTTAGGCGAACTTAATAAGTTCGCTTAGTGTTGCAACAGGCGAACATAATAAGTTAGCCTAAACAAGTTCGCTTGAACAAGTTTGCCTGAACAAGTTCGCCTGAACCAGTTTGTCGATACAACTTCCACATCAGAATCACAAACATGTCTAAATCATGAATAAAATCTCAATTCAAACATAACACTAGCATCGATTAACAATCACAACACAAGTTTAAGCATCAATTTCAAGTTTTAATCCAGAAATTTTGTTCAAATCTCAGAAAAACGTAAAAACTTTCAAAACCGAAGAACACAGAGTAAAAAGGACAAATTCCCAATGATTTAATGGATAAAATTCCTTATGTTCGCTCGATAAGTTTGCTAAAAATTCCTTATGTTCGCTCAATAAGTTCGCTCTCACAGTGAACAAGATAAAGTGAATAAATTCGCCTGAACAAAATATTAAATCACAATTAAGTTCGCTTCATTAGGCGAACTTGTTAAGTTCGCTTAACAAGCCTCAGGAGAACATATTAAGTTCGCTCCAAACCTTTTCCATTGAACAAAATTCTTCACTTTCAACACGACACATTCTTGTGAACTTCCATCTGTAGCATGTATCCGATCCAATCCCGAATCATTTTAATTAAAAAAAATTCTCATGGAAGATAGAAACATAATATTTTTGGATTTTATCTGTACAAACGGAATCACATATTTTTTGTTTTTATCTGAGCAAACTGAAAAACACATATTTTTGGATTTTATATGAGCAAACTAAAATACATATTTTTGGATGAACATCATGAGCAAGAAGATCATATCAATATATGAGCAATTCATCACACAATTTATTATCAACTATGGGTAATCTTTAATATGAAACAATCAAACTAATACTTATGTAACTCAATAGTTTTTCAATTTTATGTAACTTTTGCAATCAATTTGAATAATACTTGAAATGATATGTGATAAATTTCAAAGTAAACAAGATCAGGTTATGAAACGCTCAATTTTTCATTCCGAATTTGCAATATAAAGCATGAATTTTTAAATTGTCAATATTATATAATTTGAAACTATAAGTATTTTTCTTCCAAATTCATGTGAGTTAATACCATTTATATGAAAAACATCGTGTACCCCACATATATGCCAACAGAAATTAAATTTGCACTTCAAGACATACACAGTTTATTGTAGGATTAGATTAATCTCCAAGATGAAATTATCTCTATTAGCACAAATATAGAATAGAATATCCCAAAGGATATGAGAATCAATAGATTCAGGTAGGAGGATCCAACTATTATCTGGATAAATTTCAATGAAATCAGAATAGATGATGTATCTAACTGATTCAAGGGTGAATATATGTTCTAACAGATGTTGTCAGAAACATATCTTAGTTCAGCAACACATTGCATGTTTTTCGGGGCATGGGCAGTGAAGTGAACTGAAAGAGATTGTGCTAAAGACATAATTCGATATTGGTCTCATGAAATTCTTAAAACCATAAATTCTATATCTGATAATGATCTTACACACACTCAGGCATATAATGGATTCAAATCACAGATGCAATCATATCGTATTTAATTTTCACACTACTATCGGTTCAAAAACGCTTCTAGTCTATTGTCAATTCAAGTTTCAAACTCATATTCAAATTAAAACATATTATCAAGATTAGAGCATTCAAAACACTATCATTTCTCATTTATGCAGACTTTGAAATTTAGATCAAATCAAATTACTTTAAACTATCATATATCAAAGGTCTACTAAGGTCATGTGTAATGAACTATTCACTGATGTACTATCTCTTCTATAACTTCAAATGATGTCAATTTTATATTTTTCATTTTGTTTTGAATTTTTATAAATAACAATTTTAGACTAAAATTTAAAATGCAGAAATGTAATAAAGCAATAAAAGAAATTTAAATAAAATCTCCCATGAAAATTGTTTTGAAAAACTTTTATTCGGGATTGATTATACCAATCATTTTGATCAGAAATTCAAACCTGGTACGATCAAATGCCTTGGTAAACATATCAGCAAAATTATCATCTGTATGTACCTTTACCATCTCAATCAACTTCTCATCTGCACAATCACGAATAAAATGATATCTAATTTCAATGTGCTTTGTTTTACTGTGCTTAACAGGATTATTTGTGATAGACATTGTAGAATTATTATCAATAAACATGGGGGTTCCTGTAAAATTCAAACCGTAGTCTCTTAATTGATGTTGGATCCACAAGATCTGTGAACAACAACTTACAGCAGTAATGTATTCTGCTTCACATGTTGAAATTGAGACCGTAGTTTGCTTTTTGTATTGCCAGGAAACTAGACGATTATCCAAGAACTGGCAACCACCTGTAGTAGATTTTCTGTCCAAACAACAACCGCCAAAATCAGAATTAGTGTAAGCATTGAATTCAAAGTTAGAACCATGAGGAAACCATAGTCCCAATCTTTGTTTTCCTTTCAGATAACGAAAGATTATCTTTACTTCAATCAAATGAGACTCATTTGGTTTTGCTTGGAACCTGGAACTAATACACACAGCGAACATTATGTCTGACCTTGAAGCGGTTAAGTACATGAGAGATCCAATCATTGTACGGTATAGTCGGCAATCAACTTCTTTTCCATCCGGGTCAGAATTCAATTTATGATTGACTGGAATCGGAGTATCATATGGGGTACAGTCCTCCATCTTGAATCGACTCAAGATGTCCTTTACATACTTGGACTGATGAATAAAGAAACCATCTTCCTTTTGATTAACTTGAAGACCTAGGAAAAATGATAACTCTCCCATAGCTGATATCTCAAACTTTGATTTCATAATACTCTCAAACTCTTTGCACAACCCTTCATTTGTAGAGCCAAAAATAACATCATCTACATATATCTGTACCAGTAGGTATTCTCCCGTGCTTTCTTAATGAATAAAGTCGAGTCAATATGTCCACGAAAAAAATCATTCTCCATAAGATGTGTAGACAACGTTTCATACCACGCTCGAGGAGCTTGATGAAGACCATAGAGTGCTTTATCAAGCTTCAAAACTTTGGACGGATTAATTGGATCTTCAAACCCCCGCGGCTGACACACATAAACTTCATCCTTGACTTTACCATATAAGAAAGCACTTTTTACATCTAATTGAAACACCTTAAACCCTTTGTATGAAGCAAAAGCAAGAAACAACCTTATAGCTTCAAGCCTAGCAACAGGCGCATAAACCTCGTGTCTAGGACATATGTGTCATTTCTCCTTGGAGCCTTCATTAGAATCCATTCGTCAGGAATCATAAAGCCCGGTTTCAAGATATAACACTCAGAATCATTGATATTAAATGAAAATTTCTTATCACACACTTGAGATACACTTAAAATATTATGTTCAAGTTGCTCTACATAGTTCACTTTCTCAAATTTGACCTTTTCGTTCTTTAAAGTACCCTGGCCAATTATGTACCCGCCTTTATTTCCAGCAAAAGCCACATAACCACCATCAATATTAATCACATCCTCCAACAAACGAATATTCCCTGTCATATGTCAAAAATAACCGCTATCCACATACCACGTATTGTTGATAGTCCTCCTTGGTTGTCCCTACATAAACAAAGAAAATCAGCGAGAAATTGGAACCCAAGCCATTGTGGTCTTGGGTCGTCCAGATGGATCAAAATAAACAACTTCAAGCAATTCACAATCAACATTGTCATCTACCTTTGGAACATAAGATTTACAATTAGACCTTCTCAAAGAAGACATAGTATGATTAATTGGAAAAACATTATTAGATTTATGATTATCAGATTCAAGTATTTCCAAAATTTTCTTTAGTTTTCTGTTACATCTTCTTCGTTGTGGTCTAGAAAGTTTGACCTCAGGATGAGACTTTTGAAATTCCAACATGTGGAACCTCAAACTTCTTTTGAAAAACAACGGGTTAAAAAATACGCTTATCATGTTTCTTAAATCCTGAAGATTTAGCAAATGATTGACAAGACATACTCTTTTCAACACTAGACGTAGGCTTTTCCCCATTTTGTCTTTTCAGAATCGTCACCACTTGTTTTTGTGAGGGATCACTCTTTAATTTGCCTTGATTCTTATACGGACAGTGAATTAGAATATGACCAGCCTCATTACAGTGAAAACAAACTCTTCTATCTTGATGATTTCTGATATAAGGAGTTTTTCTTGAATTTGATGACCCGTCTGATGAACAAGCTTCAGAAGATTTTTCTGAACAGTTGACTGGCTTCTTTGGAACAAAAACTTGTTTAGTCACCGTTGATGAATTCTTCTTCTGATAACCAGCAGCAACAAAACCACTTGATTGTAACATTTTGGTAAGTTTAGGTTGATCAACTTTCTCCTCATCCGGTTCTGTTAAAATGCATCTATCACGGGTAACATTTTTCACTACCTTTGGTTCATCAATTTTCACTTCCCTTGGAATGCCTTCAACGTTATTATCATCAAAAACCTCATCCTCGGAATAAGAATCATAGATCATATCTTCACCAGTTACTGGATTTACTTTCAACACTGTCTTTGGATCAATTTCCTCTTCATGAATAATTTCTGGTTCAACTACATAATTTGCATTGAATGGTGGAGGAACAAATCCAATTCCAGCAACCCTCTTAGTAGGATCAGCATTAGCATTAAAGTAAACCAATACCACAGATGAATTTTCAAAGTTTTCCAGCTTTCAATGTAATTTGATCACTTCAGATTCTTTATCAGAAATTTCTTTGTTCTTCTGAGCGACAATTTCATTTCGCTTCTCAATCTCAGCATAAGCCATATCCAGATGATATGCTTGTTTCTTATATTTCAATCCCAAAGAGTTCAAATCTCTTTTCAAAGACTTTATTCTATCTCTACACAATTTATCATTATCTTTCATTTTTTGATTAACTGAATGCATCGATTTCATATCACAAATTAAATTTGTGTTATCATCCATTACTTTTTGCATTTTATCTTTTATACTTATGCAATTAGAACAACAAATCTGACAGACAGAATCTTTTACCTTTGAAGGATCTGACATGTCTGCCATGAAGACTTTTGCAATTAGAATATTTTCAGAATCAGCACCATCAGAAGAATTTTGAGTTAAAACAATATCATCTTCAGATACACCAGATGCAATATCAGATTCAACATTATGTACTTGATCACGCTCTTCATCAACACTAGGCAAACTCTCACCATCACTTGAGCTATCATCATCAGTTGACTCTTCAGATTTTGTAAAATGAATCTCAGCTACAAACGCTTGACTTACAGTAGAAACCAAATCTTCAAGATGAATACCCCAGTCATAATTTTTATCATTCTGAGCAACCAAAGCAGATGATGCAGATGCATGATTAGAATTTCGAGAGCCAGAGGAGCCATGTGACTGATTACGATTATTCTGAAAGTTATTAGGCTTCTTTTGAGAATCAAATTCAACTTTCGGTTTCACACATTCTTTGACAAAATGACCATACTCTTGAAAATTATAGCAACGAACTTTGGTTTTATCAAATCCCATACGTGAACGACTATTAGACCCGATATACTTTCTTCCAGTCTTCTTCAAAAAATCATTTGCTTGTCGCATCAGCGTAGCCATGTTCCATTGAATGTTCATCTCTTCTAGATCAACAGAATCAATCCGTCTGAAATCCTCCTCAATAACATCTGGATCATGAATCTTTCCTCCAATAAAATTTTCATAAGAAGCCATAAAGGAAGAAAACATCGCTAAATAATCATCAGCAACTTTTTGATTCATATTATGTGTTCCAGATGATGAAGAAGTTGTATTTGCAGAGAAACCTGAATGACTTGGAACCCTAGAACAATGATCATGAGAAACATCTTGAGTATCACCAGAAAAGAACGCAACCCCTGCACTAGTTTTGCCGGAAGACTTAGCAAAATACATTGAAGGATCTTGAATATGCTCCATATTAGTTTCCTTTTTCTTCATATTCAAATCATGTGATTGAATCTTTCCAAGAACCTATTCAAGAGACATAGTTTTATACTTGACATTCTCTTTTATCAAAATCGTATACACATCAAATTTAGATGGTAATGCCTCTAAAAACTTATCATTTATCTCTTCAGTCTCATAAACCATTGAAGCACTTGACAACTCACTCAGCAAATGATAGAATCTCATTGCAAGATCATCTAAAGATTCATTTTGAAAGTGCTTGAATACTAAGAACTGCTTCTTCAATAATTTTTTTTATGCTTTTCTTAACATCCGAACTACCTTCACACCTCTTTTGCAATGCTTCCCACAATTGTTGAGAAGTCCTGAATTGTTTAAAGCTGTGATAAATTTCTTTAGGAAGAGACATTGAGATACTAGCCATTGCCTTCTTTTCTCTATCAAACAATAATTTTTCTTCTGTGGTTAACGCAGATACTGATTTAGGAACATCATCCTTTCCCATCCAAGTATATGTCAGATGCGTATAACCTTCCAAGATTGGAATCCATAAACTTGTATCAGTAAAAGATACGAACTAATCAAACCGATCTTTCCAGTTAGAATAATCTGCAAGACTTAACAATTTGGGCGGTTTCTGAGATGTACCAATCTCGTTGTCGTAATTCAACATATTAGTCAGTTAAACCATATTTGCCATTTTCTGAAAAAATTCCAAGTGTTGAACACAAACTCCCCTAGGCGAAGATAATAAGTTCGCTTCAAAGCCAAACAAGCGAATTTGATATCAAGTGAACTTGATAAGTTCGCTTACCCAAGAAATTCCAGTAAGTTCGCCTAGAAGCAAACTTAATAAGTTCGCCTAGAAGCAAACTTAATAAGTTCGCTTGCTAAGTTCGCCTGCAACAACTTTTAGCAAGTTCGCTTACAACAGCTGAAACAAACTCAGCAAGAACTTTAACCCAAACACTAACAAACAGCACCAAAAATCATCATTTTGTAGGTCCCTCGGGTGTGGCGGATCGTCACATGCAAGTGGGTCTACAAGTCGGACCGGGTTAGGAATGCCCGTGACTAGGTGGAGAGTCTAGCTAAACAAAATAAACCGACAAGAGAAAACACTTTAAACGTTCTTTGTATTATAAACACTTGAAGGTTACAGAGATAAGCACTGAGATTACAATCTGCGTATTTGCAATAATGCATGCGTCTATGTCTGCGTACTTAACTTCTGTCAACCTATCCTATTTATACAAGACCTGATGCCTGCGCACTTAGCAAGTGCGCAGGGCAAAATGCTCTTGCGTACTTAGCAAGTACGCAAAGTTACTCTTGCGTACTTGCTAAGTACGCAGGAGCTTTCTCCTGCGCACTTACAAGTGCGCAAAACACTTAGAGAATTTAGCAACATTCAATATGTAAAAGTAAATACAACTCGATAAACTAATACATAAAGACTCTTACATACAAAGACAGTTACAAACAAGATAAAACAACCTAAGACTAAGACTCTATCTATCCAGAGTGTTTGTCACAGGAAAGTGCTTCAACAAACTCCCCCTTGACAACAACTGTAGATAATCTTCAGTCTTCGGTCTTCACATCTTCAGTCTTCACAGTGCTTGATCTTTAGCTTCCATCTTCTTCTTGTAATCAAGGCAGAACTTAATCACCTTGTCATATTTAGAAGCAAGGAGCTTTGTCCATTCATCAGTGTAGACGCAATACCGTTCTGCTAGTACCTCTAGATCTTTCACAAAAAAGTTGATGAAGCAGACTTCATAAAAAATTCTGATCAGTTCCTTTGGCACTATGTTCCCGCTCTCATAACGTCCTTTACCCATGATCACAGCCTCGCCCGTCTTTGGATCTACGTACCAGTACCACATGTCACCAAGAATATCCTGAGATAACTTGCTTAGGGGAGTCTTAGTTTCACATCGCACTGGCTTGTATACCAATTTCTTTAAGTGCTTCTTAGTCACAGGATGTCTATCATGCTTATCCTTGACTCTTTTGGGCACTTGAGGCTTGAACATCTCGAATTTCCCCGATCATGCTTCTCGATGCAGAAAAACCCACAAACCCATCGCCACTGCGTGATTGGAATGACCCAGCAGCTCTCGGTTTGCTAGGTTCATAAGGTCGTATTTGGGCAAGGAGCTGAACTCTTCACTGGTGGGTTTCAAGTATTGAACCCCGCCAGATCTTTTGATAGCGAACAGCTGCTTATCCTCCTCGAACCTTACAGCCAAGATCATTCATTTTGCTCCGTGTTTGTCTATTATAGACGTCTTTTGCCACACAGGAGCTGGACCCTTTGATAAAGTAGAAGGCATATATGTTTCTTTCGGTGCCTCTGGGTCCACATGTGTAGGGTCAACTGGGGAGGCTTCAGTCGAGGCTTCTACATTACTAGCCTGCTCGACTGAACCTGTGTCGAGCGGAGCGTCGAAGGATGAAAATTCAAAGATCTCTCCATCTTCTAGCTCGTACTCTCCTTCCCCGTCACCCTTGGTAATTTCGATCACAACATCCTCGTCATCATCATCCTAATCGTCACCAGAGTCGATCTCTCCTTCTTCTAGATTAAATAGAGCATCGATCTGTGCTTCTTTGGAATAGTCAGGATCTAGATATAGGATCTCATCATCAGATAAGTCCTTAAGTACTTCATCCACTGACTTTCCTTTGTCACCACCACCACCACCAGAGGTAACACCACCCTCTTGATGGGTCAACTCCCCCTAAGCCATTGGAACAGCAGAGATGGGCACGATTGCTAAAGCTTGGTGCTCACCTCCACTAGGACCGGCTTCGGGATCCTTATCCTTGTCGTCATCCTTAGTCAAGTCGACCGGATGACACGCCTCATCACCAGTAGTCCTCTTTTCTTTCTCTTTCTCCTTCTCCTTCTCCCCCTGAGCATCAAGCTTCTTTGTCAGATCAGCAATCAGTTTGACCATCAACTCATGCTCCTTCCTTTGAGTATCAAACCTCAGCTCCAAGGACGACTCGTGACCCAGAAGCATTTCATTTGTCTTGATAAGGAGCTCGTTCTGGGCCATGACGTTCTTCAGTCGTTCCTCAGTCCCCGTTCTCTGGCTACGAAGGATTCTAACTTCGTCTACCAAAGAATTGATCTGTGCTTGTTGAGCGTCAGACTCCTCCTTTGATTTTCGAATAGTCTCCAGTAATCCAACAACTTGGGTTTCTAGAACATCTATCCTTACATCATTCGGATCAGGATGTCTGGATGAAGACGCCTCGGCATTGTGAACGGGGGAAGAGAATATGGTATCAAAGTCAAACCCTTGTGTGAAATCTCCATAATTGAAGGGTTGACTTAGAGGCTCAATGGTGGTCGTTGGGATGGAAGATGTGACTAGGGTTGTAGGGGTAATGGTAGGGGTGATGGTGACTGACTCCGTGAGAATTGGAGTAGTCACCGCCACCTGAGTAGTTGTGGTAGGGAGGGTCACTATCACAGGAATCACTTCTGTGATTGTAGTGACGGCCACTTCACTTTGCACTTGTGGCCTCCTCCTCCTACGGTAAAGCTGCTGTGAAGGTGGGGTGGAGGCTGAATCAGGACTAGCAGATGACACTTGTACTGGCTGCTTAGCCTCCACCTAACTGGGGATAGAGGGCTGTTGCCTATCGCCCCTGTTCTTGTGAATGCTTTCCCTTCTTTGTCTTTGTATAGCAGCGTCAGAGTCAAAGTCTGGCTCGTATTCGCTGCTAGAGGACTGTCGTGTTCTCTTGGAGGATGACTCAGGTAGGGTTACCTTAGCAGTTCTCCTCGGGTGTACCTGTGACGGTGCATCATCGGAATCAGAAGAATCTGACACAGTCCCTTCCGAGTCGGATCCCTCAGCACCATCATTTCCTCCTTCGCCGTCTCCATCATCAAACGAACCATCATCACTGTCCATTTCCTCCCCTTGTTGTTCCTGTTGTTCGTCGGAGTGTTCACTCAATTCCGGCTCCGAGTCGTGACTGTACCATCTCCAGTCACCTGGGGCCACATACGCTTCATTGATGAGGTGGCCAAAGAGTTCTGTATGCACAGGGGTAGGATCTACACTGCCTGGCTTTAGGAATTGGGCGAATATTCTTTTGTCCACCCTCTTTACTTGCAGTCTCTCCACTATAGCAGGAAGGTTTGGCAACGTGTCATTAATCAGAAGTTGCACAAACCGAGGGTATAACAAGAACCGAAACATCTCCGCTTTGTTGATCTGGTCATTGATGGCCTTAAAGATGTAGCGGGAGAAGTTGTAGCCCTTATTGAGAGAAAGGCCGACCATGGCTGCTGCAAGGTCATGACCCATGGCATCTTTCCCAGCTTTCCTTGATGAGATGCACATGATCATGACGTGGGCGAAGTATCTCCATTGGTCTAACACCCACATCTTCTTGTATGAAGCATAGTCCCTCGCACCGACATAGCCCATTCTTTGTCTCCAACTACCGTCCACAAAGTAGTCTGGATAGGCTATCGGGTCGGTCGCGAGATCTCTGATTTGAAGGACCCTTCTTATAGTATCTTCAGAGAAAGAAATAGCATGACCAGCAATGGTAGCCCTTATAACGTTGGGGGTTACCGTGCAGTCGTGCTCCGCAGTCTCCCAAAACTGCTCGAGGTAGGGTCTTGACACGATCGGGTCAGCAGAAATGGCGTAGCTGATTCTTGAACGGTTCAAGAAATCAACTATGTCTCTGTACTGCAGTGCGGCACCCTTCCATTCAGGTTCAGTGTTAGCTAACAGGTTGAATTTGTTCGTAAATGCCCGAGCCATGATCTGCAAAAACACACAGAAAACAAAATCAGAACAACACGTATCATTGGAAATGAATAAACACGACTCAGTATAGCAGTTACTCTTTGAACTGAATTTCAGACTTAGGAATTTTTGCCAAGTGTTGGTTCTGCGTACTTAGTAAGTACGCAGGAGTTTCCTCTTGCGTACTTAAAAAGTACGCATGAAGTGCTTCTTGTGTACTTGTTAAGTGCGCAGGAAACGTACTTGGTAAAAAATTCCAGAATTTGAAATTCAACTTGATGTTCAAAAATTGGTGTGTATTGGGTCACCACTAGGTCGGAATCAATGATTCGAGCCTATGGGACCAATACTTACACCAAGACACTGCTAACCTTGACCGATTTTGACCTAACCGTCGATCGACACCACTGACATTTCGAATTCAAGCCCAAAGTCAAAATCAAAGACTAAAAAGGATGATTTAGGGTAGATTAAGTTATATAATCATGTTTTAATGATAAGAGGTTACCCAAACAATCCACAATTTGCCCTAAAAATCACGGATTGAACCTAGATTTTCTTAGTCAATGAATCGGTCCAATGTCACGAATTCGTGGATGGATTAAGCCTAAAATCTCACCAAATCGATGTTATGAGGTGATGAAACTTGTAGTGGGACGAAAAATCGGATTGGAACACTTGAATTTTTGAGTAAGTTTGCAGAGGGAAAAAGTCTGTTTGAATGTGATGAAAGACTCTGAAAATTTCTAAGTCCCCTTTTTATACTCAACACTAAAAGGCCGTGCGTACTTAACAAGTGTGCATGACTTAACTCGTGCGTACTTACAAGTGCGCAAGAATTAACTCTTGCGTACTTACAAGTACGCAAGACCTAACTCTTGCGTACTTATTAAGTACGCAGGGCTTACTTCATGCGCACTTACAAGTACGCACAAACCCTTAAGTGCGCAAACTTTCAACTCAAATTTATGAAGTTTTTCAAGTCAAATAGCGAACAAGTTAAAAAATATTCAATCAAGACGATTCAAATACAATTTAGGAAGGTTAAACACAAATATTTTTGGCTTTTCTAAATATAATGGAACTATGCATAAACTTAAAATCTTTTTGATCTTTTCTAATAAAAATATACAAGTATTCACACAAACTATTTTTGACCAAAGACACGAGTAGAGGATCATATCAGGCTATCTTTTAGCAAAAAACGATACAATATAAACATCAAAGAATATGGGATCATGTCATGGATTACTATTTATTCATACGTAGTAAGCACATAAACAAGTAATTCAAGTTGACAATATTATAAGATTTGAAACTATAAGCATCTTTGTATCACGTTCTTGTGTATTAAGGTATTAATTATAAGATATACAACATATACCCCACTGATATGCTACACCAATGTAAATTGCATTATCTCAAGGCATCTAAGATTTTCCTAATGATTTTCTAAATTTTTAGGATGAAGTTACATCTATTAGCACAGGAAAAATCAAGCAGAATCCATAAGGATTATCAGGAATCATAAGATTCAGAATCGAGTGATTCATTTGTCTTGGTTTCAGTTGAATTTATTCATTGAATATCGGTATGATGATTCAGGATAATATATATGGTGATTGAGTTTTAAGGTAAGGGGATCCAACTTTTATCTGGATTTGATTTCAATGAATCAGGAGTGATTCAAGGGTGAATACATGCTCAACGGTTAATGTAGAGACATGTCTTGATTCAATCTCTCCTTGCATACTTGTGAGTATGGGCAGTGAGATGAACCGCATTAATTGTGCTAACGACATAACCCGAAACTGACCTCAAAAGATAATTATAGCCAAAATCTAACATCATTTATCTAATAATGATCTTTTCTATTCTTTTACGCACACACACTTGCAAACATGGGTTCAAATCACAGTTGTAGTTTAGATTTAGTTTCCACACTACTAGTGATTCAAAGACGCATACAGCCTACTGACAATTCAAATTACTTGTAAATAGATTAAAAACATAATAATTTAAACAATTAAGTAAGCATGACGCAATCATTTCCCATATGAGCAGTCTGTGACGTTTAGATCATTTCTGATGTACTATCATTTCCTCTTTTCTCAAGTTAACTTTGAAATTTTCTCCCTTTTCTATTTTGTTTTTGATTTTGTAAAATATTTTGAAACTTAAAAGAACTATACAGAAAATTTAAAAGAAATAAAATTTAACCTCCATGAATTGAATTGATTTAAGAAAAATTAATTTTCACTCAGGATTGAACATTCCTATCAAGTTGACAAGATGCTCAAAACGGGATCGATCAAATGCCTTTGTGAAAAGGTCAGCAAGAATGTCACCCGTGTGAACTTTTACAAGTTCAATTAAATGCTTTTCAGCACAATCACGGATGAAATGATGGCGAATCTCTATATGTTTAGTTTT
This sequence comes from Smallanthus sonchifolius, assembly GCA_023525975.1. Classification (NCBI taxonomy): domain Eukaryota; kingdom Viridiplantae; phylum Streptophyta; class Magnoliopsida; order Asterales; family Asteraceae; genus Smallanthus; species Smallanthus sonchifolius. The sequence goes on from CM042031.1 coordinate 29,033,961, forward strand.
GGAATGTTTCACCGGGTTATTTATGATGGACATGGTGGCATTGTTGTCAATGAATAGAGGAGTTCCAGTGAAGTTCAAGCCGTAGTCTCTCAACTGCTGCGGAATCCATAGTATCTGAGAACAACAGCTCGCCGCAGCAATGTATTCTGCTTCACAAGTTGAGACAGAAATCGTTGACTGCTTCTTGCACTGCCAGGAGACCAGTCTGTCTCCTAAGAATTGACATCCACCGGAAGTTGACTTTCTGTCAAGGTTACAACCGCCATAATCTGAATCAGTGTAGGCTTTGAAGTCGAATGACTGCTGCTTAGAGTACCAAAGACCTAATCGGGGTTTCCCTTTCAGGTATCTGAAAATTCTCTTCACGTCTATCATATGTGACTCCTTCGGTTGAGACTGAAACCTTGAGCACAAGCACACATCAAACATTATATCGGGTCTTGAAGCTGTGAAATACATAAGTGATCCGATCATCCCACGGTACAATCTGCTATCTACACCTTTTCCATCTTTGTCAGGATGCAGACCATGATTGACTGGGATAGGTGTGCCATAAGTACTGCTATCATTCATCTTGTATTTTGACAAGATGTCCTGCACATACTTAGTTTGATGTAGATAAATGTCATCCTCTCTTTGACTGACTTGCAGACCTAGGAAGAACGACAATTCACCCATGTTACTCATTTCAAACTTTGACTTCATCACCTGCTCGAATTCCCTACACATCCCTTCATTGGTAGATCCAAAAATAATGTCGTCGACGTATACTTGTACAAGAAGAATGTCGCCTCCTGCTTTCCTAATGAAGAGAGTCGAGTCAATCTGTCCACGGTCGAAACTATTAGACAGTAAATGCTTAGATAATGTCTCATACCATGCCCGCGGTGCTTGATGAAGACCATAAAGTGCTTTGTCGAGCTTATACACTTTATTGATATTATGCGGATCTTCAAAGCCGGAAGGTTGAGTGACAAAGACCTCTTCATGAACTTTACCATAAAGGAAAGTACTCTTCATATCAAGTTGATAGACCTTGAAGCCGACATATGTGGCATAAGCCAAGAACAGTCGAATGGCTTCAATTCTATCAACTGGGGCATATACTTCCGTGTAATCCAAGCCCTCTTGTTGGTAAAAACCCTGAACAACCAACCTTGCTTTGTTCTTCACAACCACATGACGATCATCCATCTTGCATTTGAACACCCATCTGGTTCTAATTGGCTGAAAGCCTTTTGGCAAGTCAACCAAATCCCACACGTGCAACTTTTGGAATTGAGACAATTCATCTTGCATCGCCTCAATCCAGCAGTTGTCAGTGAGAGACTACTTCACATTCGTCTAACTTTCAGCTTGCACAGAGCTTCTAAGCTCAGGATCAAGTATTGAAGAATATCAGCAGTCTCGTCTTTAGTACCTAAAAAATGCACCAAAGAAAAACGTGAGAAATCATCAGTTACAACCGGAAAGAACGACTTACCTCCAATACTCCTGATACTTATGGGGCCAAACAGATCCATGTGTAATAGCTCCAAAGGGGTATCAATAGAGTTCTGGAGCTTCGTCTTGTGAGACTTCCATTGCCGTTTGCCCTTTTTACGAGGCATATAGTCATCTGCAATGGTAAATCTCAGCTTAGGAACTCTGGTAACCAAACTGTTTCGGACAAGATGATTCATTTTACGATACGAAATATGTCCGAGTTTCCTATGCCACAAGATGGAGTCGAGCTCTGTCGCTTTGGTAAGCAAGCAGGCAGGAACTGATGCGGTGGTTGTTGCCACGCTCATATCGATCTGATAGGTGTCGTTAGTTCTTGGTGCTCTCATCAAGATCCAATCTTCGGGAACTTCAAAACCGGGCTTGAGAATCAGGCATTCTGACTTGTCAAACATCACCGAATACTCCTTATCACACATTTGGGAGACACTCAACAGGTTATGCTTCAGCTGCTCGCAGAAGTTGACATTGTCAAAGCTGACACAACCGTTCGAAACCACGCCTTGACACGTGATGCTGCCGCCTTTTTCTTCAGCAAAGGCCACATAGCCGCCTCTGAATGGTTTAACATCTTGAAGCAAGGCCATTTTTCCTGTCATGTGTCGGGAGCATCCACTATCTACATACCAGCGGTTAGAGATAGTACCCTTCGGACGTCCCTGCATGAGTAACAAAAGAATTAGTTAGATTTGGAGACCCAAGCCATTGTGGTCTTGGGTCGTCCATCCTTTTCAAAATAAACTACTTCCTTTAACTCACAGTCATGATGACTGTTCAAAATTGATGAATCTTTAGAAGAAATAGAACTAGGAGATTGAGAAGTTTTGGATTTGGCAGTCCAGGATCTCTTCTGTTTCTTAACTGGAACAGGAGACTTTGGTTCAACAACAGCAGGTGAACTTGTGGAAGCTTCACCTGATTGAACTGGAGTCAGTTGTTCTAGCTTTCTCAACCTCTTGTTTCGTCTCCTCCTCTATGGCTTAGAGAGTCTCGCCACAAGTTTCTCACCAGTACGTGTACTACCAGAGGTAGATACACAAGGTACAACATGTTGCGTTACCTTTCTTGTAACAGATGGTTTAGCTTCAGACTTTATCTTAGGCTTTACCATCGGTTTGACTGGTGGTTTCACCACATTTTGTTTTGGATTTTTGGGAGCTTTCACTGATGGCGACCTGGGATAACAGCTGGTTGTGGAACAACATGCTGTTTCCCTTGGTTCTTAGAAGGACAGTTCATAATAATGTGACCAACCAAGCCACAGTGAAAACAATTCATTATGTCTATATAAGTTCTCTTTTAAGGCTCATTAGATCTGGCCTTAGATAGCTCAGCATTATGAGAAGGAGGAGTTGGTTTATGAACATTAGTCTGAACCTTTACAGTTTGGTTTTTGGGGGTATAGTATTTTTCCAAAATTTCTTTATACCCAAGCCCATAATGAGCTGAAAAAGCTTCTTTCTTTGCTTGGTTAAGACTTTTGTAACCCCCATAAAGCATTACCTTTATATTATCATTTGTTTCAATGATATCAGGTTCAGTTAAAATGAAATTATCACCATTAGTGATAACGTTTTTCTTTACCTTTTGTTCAGTGAACAACTCCTCAGATACTACTACTTCAAGGCAAGAATTAACCGACCCGTCTTCAGAAGCAGTAACGAACTCCTCACTAGATGTGGAGTTAGCCTTACTTAAGGATTCATCCTTTTTAAGGGAATCATCCTGATCAGAGGACTCATCTAGACAAGTGAGATAAATGTCTATTAAGCTATTGACAAACTTCCCGCTCACTGGTGGAGGAATGGCATTAGTACCCAGCCCTAACCCATTCATTTGTCTCACTACAGACTCGTAGTGTTCCACCATAAAGCGAGAGTTTTTCAACTTCTCATTTGTACATTTTAACTGCAAGATCTCATTTTGCAGTTTGTTGATTTCATTGTTCCGTTTTTCCAACCCCTTGTATGCAACATCTAAATGAAGCTGTTGGTCGCTTATTTTTAGAGAATATTCACATTTTTATTTTTTCAACGTTTCAATAGAATCTTTAAAACGTTTTTCATTTTCTTTATAGTTTAGAGCTGCCATACTTAGGGGTTCGATTTTGTCTTGGAGCCTAGAATATTCAAGTTTTAGCCCTAGACATTTAGAACATGAGATAACAGAAAAAGGGTTAGAGTCTACCTTAGAAGATGAACTTGTTGCTTCTCCAATGGCCATGAGAGCAACAGCAGTAGTCGATTCCTCTTTCTCAGCTACAGGAGCTTCCTTATCTTCAGCTTCCTTTTCTTCCTCTGTAGCAGCAGTAGTAGACTCTTCTAGGTCAGCCATAGAAGCTTCCCTTTTCTCTGCTTCTATAATCTTGATGATCTCAGCCATGAGACCAACCTGGGTTAGTGCGATGATGGCATCCTCAAGATGAACACCCCAATCAAAGCTTTCGTCCTGTTGGGCTACCAGTGCATTGGACGTTCCACCTTGGCTTTGATTGTGGTGGTTTGAGTTGTTGTGACCATGGCTATTTCCTTGGCTGGGTCGGGTAAAACCAGAGGCCGGTGCTCTATCTTTCTAACACTCACGAGTAAAGTGTTAAAAATTTAGACACTTATAGCATTTGGCCTTAGATTTGTCAAACCCGACATTGGCATTAGGATGCCCGCCAATAAACTTTCTTCCTGTTTTGTTCAGGAAACGCTTGGCTCTCCTCAATAGCATGGCCATATTCCACTGAATATCCATGTCCTCCATGTCATCAGGATCCACTTGATTAAAATCTTCTTCAATCGTCTCTGGATCAGTAAGCTTGCCACCTATGAAATTCTCATACGCAAGCATACAAGATGAGAATAGTGCTACATGATCTTCAGCTATTCTGGCTATAGCTGATCGGTTAGCTGAAGACATAGTAGGAGGATTTCTTGAGGTATGTTGATGATGAGATCCCAACCCTGATCCTGAAGCATAGCAAGCATGACCACCACACCCAGTTGAGTGGTCTTCTCAGTAGGATTTCCAGTGAAGAGGGAAATTCCAGATCCCGATGACTTGGATGTAGAAGTCGTCCCATGATACATTGATAGGTCTTGTATCTGGGGTCTTCCTGAGCTCTCCTTTCTTTTTAGGTTCATGTCATGAGCTTGAACCTTTCCTTTTGCCTCCTCAACTGTCAACTCATAGAACTTTGGATTTTCCCTCATCAGGGTTGTGTACATCTCAAATTTGGGTGGTAAAGCATCCAAAACTTTTCCACCATCTCTTCATCTGGATACCTGAGTTCAAAAGCCTTCAACTCAGTCTGTAAATGATAGAATCTGGAGATGAGGTCATCTAAAGATTCGTTCTCTAAAAATCTGAAGCACTCGTACTGCTTCCTGAGAAGATCCCACTTACTCTTCTTGATGTCACTATTTCCTTCGAATCTTTTCTGTAAAGCTTTCCAAAGATCCTTGGAATTGTCATAACCTCGGAAACTTTGGAACAATTCTCGAGTTAATGCCATAGTGATCGAACCAAGTGCCTTCTTTTCACGATCATAAGCTTTCTTTTCTTCGTCAGAAAGCTTAGAGATAGGTTTGGGCATGGTTTCATCAAGATAGATGTGTGTGGGATGCTTATATCCCTCAAGGATTGGTATCCATAGCGATGAGTCGGTATAAGAAATGTAGTGCTCAAAACGTGCTTTCCAATTAGAATAATCGTTCACATTCAGCAACTTTGGTGGTTTCTGTGGTGTACCGATCTCATTATCATAATTTAACAGGTTTCCAAGATTCTGAAGATTCGACATATTGAACACTTAGTCAAATTTCAGAAAAAGCAGACACAGTTGCGCACTTGATTTTGGCCTTGCGCACTTGAGAAATGGTCTTGCGTATTTAGATTTCCTCTTGCGTACTTGTAAGTACACAGGAGTAAATGGTAAGTACGCAGGATATAACTTAAGTTCGCACAAGTTCAGTCTTGCGCACTTGTAAGTACGCAAGAGATAAGTCTTGCGTATTTACTAAGTACGCACAAAACTGTACTTTTTGCCAGAAATGGTAAGTACGCACAACAGCTTTTTAGCAACTTTCACCAAACTTTTCCGGTCACCTGAAACTCGCCGGAGATGGTAAAAATTGTTCTGATGATCAATGCAAATGAGCCAAAGGGTCAGAAACTTGTTTCTAACCAACCTTTGATGCTTAAAACACTCAAGTACACAACAAAAATCAGTTTTTGAGTGATTTTTGCTTCTAAAATAGTGCTCAAGAGCTACCCCTATTTTATCACAAAAATCAACAAAAATACTTCTTTTTGCTTGTAAAAACTCGGTATAAACTCCCCAAACTCACTCACAACACTCGAAATCAGGAGCAATGCTCTGATACCACTTGTAGGTCCCTCGGGTGTGGCGGATCGTCACATGCAAGTGGGTCGACTAGTCGGACCGTGTGCGGAATGCCCGTGACTAGGTGGAGAGTCTAGCTAAACAAAGTAAACCGACAAGATAAAACACTTTAAATGTTCTTTGTATTATAACACTTGAAGGTTACAGAGATAAGCACTGAGTTTACAATCTGCGTATTTGCAATAATGCCTGCGTCTATGTCTGCGTACTTAACTTCTGTCAACCTATCCTATTTATACAAGACCTGATGCCTGCGCACTTAGCAAGTGCGCAGGGCAAAATTCTCTTGCGTACTTAGCAAGTACGCAAAGTTACTCTTGCGTACTTGCTAAGTACGCAGGAGCTTTCTCCTGCGCACTTACAAGTGCGCAAAACACTTAGAGAATTTAGCAACATTCAATATGTAAAAGTAAATACAACTCGATAAACTAATACATAAAGACTCTTACATACAAAGGCAATTACAAACAAGACAAAACAACCTAAGACTAAGACTCTATCTATCCAGAGTGTTTGTCACAGGAAAGTCCTTCAACACATTTCTCACAGATTAGAAGAAATTGAACCGTAGGATTTGGTATTTTATGAATTAGAACACTTCTATCGATTAACTTCATCAAAATCAACCTCAAATCCATGAATTCAGAAGTAAAATCAGCTTCAAGAACTTAAAAACTCCATGGATACAAAAACTTCAAAACTGCTCAATTTCTTGTCAAATTGTACACAAAAACATCTCTAATCACCAAGAATAAAACACAAATCACGAGCAAAAGCTCTGATACCACTTGTAGGTCCACATGACTCATCTCAGATCGATCTCGTGACAAGACGTCTCGATAACACGGAGTGCGGAATCCTTCGTGTTAATGTATGTATATCAATTGACAATAGAAACAACAGGTAAATAAACTTTCTCTTTTTATATCACCAAACAGAGTTTACAAAATACTTGTTCGTTCAATCTCTTGTTCGTTCGTTCTTACTAAACAGAGTCTGTAAAATCTCTATTTATAGACACACATTCTGCAATAGGAGAACTTAACAAGTTCGCTTCAAAGATGCTTAGGGGAACTTAACAAGTTCACCTCTATTAGACTAGGCGAACTTATCAAGTTCGCCTCTATTAGACTAGGCGAACTTATCAAGTTCGCCTCTAGCAGAACTTGTACTAATACTTAGACAAAAACTAAAAAATTACATAAAAAACATAAAGACAATAAGACCTAAACTATTACAAAGCTTTTGTCATACAATATATGTCCTAACAAACTACCCCTTGACAATAGCTTGATCTTCTGTCTTCAGTCTTTATGACGAGCTCTTCCAATTATCTGGTAATCTGCTTCCTACATGCACTCCATATCTCTGACATATCTCCAACACTCTTTTATACTGCAATCCTAGTTCTCTCCATTCATCAGTGAACATAATCTCATTCTTTCTTAACGTCCTCTTATCTTTCTTTGAGAAATTAATAAGATTCATTGCATCATAGAAACTAACAATGACCTTATTATCTTTATCATCAATCCTAGCTTCACCAGTATTCACATCTACATACCACCATTTCATATTCCCCATAAAATCTTGTGGAATTTTCTTCAATGGTATCTTCTGTACAGCACGTACTGGCTTGAACTTATACTTCCTTTCAAATTTCCCTGATCAACCTTCTCTCTTTATCAAATTGGCAACAACATCGGCTAATCCACACTTTGATCTATTAATCAATTGTTTTGTAGCTAGACCATTCATTTCATACCTTGGCAAGGTATTGAAATACTTGATCCTAGGCTTTAAGTACTGAACACCATCAGATCTTTTAAGAGCAAACAACTTAGTGTCATCATCATAAAACCAACTTATGATCTTTCCAATACACCTCTCCTTGTATAGGTGACTTTGGTAGTACTTTCATCCACCTGTTAACTACTTCTCTCCACTGTTCTCTAGTCATTCCTGTATTTCTATATATCACAAGTTCTTCATTCAGCTTAGGAGACACAATATGAGTAGTATCAACATCAGAATCTATCTTGGATTGAGCAGTATCATCAGGTGTAGTGATATCTTCAACAGAGTCCATAGAATCAGTTACTCCATCATAAGAAAATTCAGGAATAACATCATCTTGGATGAAGTTATACGAAACATTCAGACCATCACTACCTTCATATGTAACCTTAGATTTACTCTTTTCTATCTCAATCTCTACTATCTCTCCTTCTTCAACTTCATTATCCAACACATCCTCTTCATCATCATCAAATAATTCGTCTATATCATCCAGACATTCTAATTTCTTAGCTTCTTCTTCTTTAGAATCGTGAAAGAATTCCAATAATAATATTTCTTCATTCACTCCAAAATCATGCTTGGTTCCTTCAATAGTATGTGATAGCCAAATCCTCTTTCATAAGGAAAGTCGCGTCAAATGCCATAGCCAAATCCTCTTTCATAAACCAACACCCTATTAATCCCAACGACTTTAGCGTAAGTCATCCCTTGAGATTCAAGGATCTAAATCTTACAATCCCCCTTTGCAGTTCGAAGACTTCATTTTCGATCACCGGTCGTGAAGTTCTAAGACTCCAAACACCATTTACTCCTTGATTACTTCAATAATTACGAGTCAACATATATGGCTTTAGAATTCACCGCCACATCTTATAATGGATTTCCACCAAAACCAAAATGGCACACCAAGACATTTCAAAGAAAGGCCTCTCCTTTCAGAGAATTTTAGAAAGCTCACGAAGATAATGAGCGTGAACGACTTTGCTTCGAAGATAAAAAACGACTATCATCAAATAAGCGACCACCTTATGAGCATACATGGGTCTTCACACCTTTCACATTGATCCACATAACCCCCGTAACTTTTAACAAGCCAGAAAGTTACATCCGTAATCCCATAGTATTCATAACGGAAATGATACCATTCATGGGATAACGTCCTCCTCCACCGTCATTGTTGAACTAGGACTTAGACACATGTTCCAACCCGATAGATGCACGTACCCATTCTTCCATTCTTCTTTTCCTCAAGAGAACGGTTACACCCCAAGAAGAGACATTCGGGTATAGAACCCTCATGAACTTCTTCATAACTGAAACATCAAGTATTCCATTGCTCCAGTTGGTGTCAATGGCATAAGCCAGGCATACAGCAATTCATACGCCTCATGTTCACCGTCTCTAGGCGAGAACGGGTCGACACATCACCCTTTAGTCTTACACGACATTGATACGTAGGACTCCATTCCATTTGATTATTTCACTCACGTATTTCGGTTATTAACTCATACATTTGTCAACATTATGAAACCCGCAATGTTGATCGCCTCCGAATCCTCAGATTCACATAGATTCTCATCCAACAAATATACCCAAAATACTTCAGTCCCGTCTTTGGTAGTTAGAAATGTTCGGCTCGACAGCCTTAAAAATTCTACTTTCTCCCCCCTTTTCATTCGTGTGCTTTAACTTGGGACATTCACTTCGAATGAGTCCCGACTTGTAACCCCCGTAGCACCCATTATTAGGACTAGAACACCATGGCGTAGTGTGTCCCATCATTCCACTTGAGTAACTTCCACACATATGTCAACAACAAGTATTGCCTTCCCAAAGGGATTTCTAGCTCGGCTAGAAAATTTGGCTTGCTTGAAACCACCACTAATTCCTCTTCACACCCCAATAGTTTCCTGAGTTTATCTCCTTGCGTCATAAAAAAATTAACTCCACCCGAGTTGTACACCACGAAGGAGAATCCACTCTAAAAGTCAACCGATATCATCAAGAAAGTCGATCTATCTTCAATCCCTCCGACATTCCAAGATTTGGCAAGACCACACATAGTCATACGACATGCCCAATAGCTTTTTATTAATCCACCGGTCTATCATACGTGAAGAAAAATCTCATTTGCAAGATCCACATCGGCTTGTGGACAAGTTAACTCATGAACGTCTCTCGAGTTCACCTTGTTGCATTACCTCCACGCATTTCAGCCTTTCTCCATACGGAGAACTTCCAACCGAATAATCCACCAATTTCCGGAGTCGACTCTCCGCGAGTAGTACTCCATTCGCCCATCACAATGGATTGCTTCAAAGCCAATACCGATAGTGATGTATCGTTTGTTAAACAACGAATAAACTCCTACCATTTAACTCCTTTGGCTCGTACACCACATACCCCTTATGAAGACAAGGTTTCCTACCTCTACACAATCTACTAAGTTCGATCCTCCCGCCCTTAAGGCTTCATGCGGTTCTTCAAAGTACCGCCTCAATGAGCTCCTATCTTCCTTGAAGGAAAATTTGCATGACATTACGGAAAGTATTAGCCATCCTCCACTAAAACGATGGTTTCCATTTTTCCAACTATTCCAAAGCTTGTCCTCATCCTCGAGGTGATATCCGCACAGACTCCTTCATACATGAGGTTTCAAATCAACTTCTATCTACAATTCCGCCTATTAAGATATGTACCCCCAGTCATCCTTGACCGTGTAATAAATAGTTTGTAGGTATTCTACCTACTTATAGGCCTCTAGTCTTACTCTATAAGGCACTACCTCTTTCTATGTGTATATTAATTTCCCTTGCATAATCATCTATGCACAAACATATAATATATATACATATACACATATAACCACCTTCACTTACTCATTGTCAATGTTCATCATCATATGGTTATCATAAAGGTATTCGCACATGTTACATTAAGAATCAAACAGGCCAGACATGATTGATAATGTAATATGCCCAATTACATTCACTATCTCCATATAATGAATCCCTTAACAACTTTCAGCATAATTAGTTCATATTGGACACCAATTAAACAAACAACAAATAATCAATACTAACCTTGCCCTTTAAGCTCCGTGTCTCGGTCACGCCATCATTGGATTCTCATTTCTTTGACCATATCAAGAGCATTATAGGTTTGAGTTTGGTGTCTCACACACCAAATCCCTCAAACCATTGTTCTGATACCAAGTTGTAACACCCAAAAATTCAAACCGATTAAAACGTTTTAAAAACGACGCGGAAGCGGTCTCAAATACAATATTTAACATATCCACACGTTTTCATTTTACAAACACGAATTAACTACTCTAATTCCACAAAAGTAGTTTTAAAAAAACTTAACCACAAAAAGTTATCCACAACCTTTAATGACTCCAAAATGTTTGTAAAGACTCCCCACGAAAAGGTTAAAAAATACAATCACGAAATACGTCCACGAGCATCCAATCCACATGATGCGAGACCCGAGAATCACTCCGGAGCTTTCCTACATACAAAACATCAATTTGTATATGGTTAGTAAAGATAAGCAGCCCTTAGGACTCCTAACAAGTCCCTACAACAACGACATGCAAAAATACCAAAAATCCAGAAATTCTAGCGTACACCACACTGTAAGGCAGAACTTCTATGACATAAGGTCCATTCCAACTGTAGGCCATCTTAAGGGGGCCGTAGGCTATGGCTAGGACATAACTTACTACCAATTCTGAAACTGTATAACCTCCCGTAAAGCAGAGGGGAGCAGCCGTTAGGTGCCCTGACTAAGCCGTAGGCTACGGCTATGCCGTAGCTTATGTCGGGGGCTGGTTTAAACCTCCATGAATTTCCGGCCGTATTTCTACTATTCTGGCATTGTATTTTTATTATTCCATGATTTGTACCATCCTATTTCAATGAAAGTCATCATAATTATCCATCTAATATAGATACATAAATACTTTGTATACCATTGGTTAATTCCAAAAATAACAAATATTTATATAAGGGATTATATAAATAATTGTATAAAGTTCAAGGAAATAAATACATATATGTAAGTTATTACTAAGCATATATATATATATGAACAAACTTGTAAAAACTAAATTATAAATTCTATAAATAAAATTAGGGTTTATCAAAGTTATATTATTTTATTTCAAAGAAAATGATTTTTATAAAACTATTTCTATTTTGCAAATTATATTTTTGTGTTTATAACATTTAAATATAATATAAAGATTTATTAGATTTTATAAAAAATGGTAAAATTTAATGTTTTATAAAAGTTCAGGGTTGTTTGTGTAAATTCTAAAACTTTAAATCCACTTAAAACCCAAGATTGTGCATAAAATAATAACTATTGAAACTCCAGGGACAAAACTGTAAATTTCAGGTTACCCTCTCCCCCTTTCCCGATCGCGAGTTCGAATCCCACGATCACCGGTTTTGAGACTTTTGCACACGAGCTCAGTGTCAACCCGTTTTCGTGCAAAACCGTTAATGGCATTACGTTTGGGACAACTAATCGATTCGTTCCTCAGGTTTAATTAGGAATTCAAGAACTAATCAAGGTGTAACTCATAACCGAATTATCCTTGAATGGCATTTAAGCATTCGATCCGATTCAATCCAAATTAAGTATAAATTGACATCCATAGTCATCAGCGAGACTCACTACAAACACCCTGCACCCTCAATTTCATCGCAATTCTCCCCTTGAACACCCTCTTTAGCTGAAGAACACGAACCTGTGTATCCCCATCGTTCTCCTTAATTTCTCAACCATTTTAGGTAAATTCTATTCCATTTTGATCGTTTCGATGCAAGGGACTAAAGCCCCATGGTTCGGGTTTCAATCGTCTGAGTAATCGAGTCAATTTGGGAACCTAGGGTTACGGGTTTCAATTGGGGACGAAGGTGGATTGGGTTTGCATGTTAAAAACTAAACGGTTCTGATTCTAAGCAAGGAAGCAGCCCTGGTCCAGTGGTCTAAGGCACGGGCGCGTGTGACCCGACCTCCGACGCGGGTTAGAGGCTGGTGGGAGCCGGTTTTGAATCTGAGCCTCTATTTTTATTATTTTAAACACATAAAATTTATGTTTTAAAATCTGATTAAATTTTTATAAATCAAATAAATACATTATGTAAATTTTATAAAAACAGAAAATATAAAATAAAGTTTTATCTATTTTATATTATTAAAAACATATTATAAAACATTATAAATCCTAAATAAACAATATAAATGCTTTGTTTAAATAAATCTAAATATGTTGCTTTATTTATTGAAAAACACTGTGGTAAAACAAATTTTAAATAATTATGTAAACATTATTAACTTAAACTTATAAATAATTATCTTGACAAAGAATAATTGTTTAAAACATTTTAAAACTATAGAAATACTAAAATAATTATTATACAAGTACAACTTATTTCATTTAACACTTATATTTATTTAATATCTCTTTTACAAACCATTTAAGTAAAAGATATTATTTAAATAGTTTAATTAATTATCTTATCTACATAAAATAATTGTTTAAACCTTTTGCTATTCCATAATTTATTTATTAAATTATTTTAGAATAATTATATAAATAAATTCAAATATATTATTATTATAAATACTTTATAATTATTTAGAGTTTCTAATTAATTCTAGTTAGTATTACCTCATCATTATTATACATAAACATATATTTTTTTTTCTTTAAACTTTTACAAATTTCATATCCTATCTCAAGCCCTATGAAACCCTAAAACCTCAAAATTCCTTATTTCCATTAGACGTACATTGAGTTTAAAGTACAATTATCCATATCCAAACCCAAGTCCTTATTTCCTATTTTCAAGGTTTAAAAGGTTGGGGTCGATTCTAGGGTTGGAGAATCGATTTCCAGACAAAAAGTTGAGGACTTTAGGGCTATTTCAAGTGGGAGAAGTCATAAGGGATCAAGAATTGAAGCGTTGGATGCGTGGATTGATTGGAATACCATCTTTTCGGTTTATGCTTCTCATCTTTGTTCTTTGATTTATCTATCTTGCATCATGTTTGTGGATATTGAACTTTGTTTACTGTTTTTGATGGCTAGACTTTCATAGCTACCTAGATTGTTGATGATTATGCATTGTTAATTGTATTTCTTTCGGTTTTTGGTTTCTTGTTGATGGATTAACAATAAAGTAAAGAACTTGTTTTCGATTGATTTGATGTGTGTGCATATCTAGTCTTGATTGATGATTGGTTGAATGTTCCATATGTGTCTTTGTGAATGTATTTCTTGTATAGATGCATATTAGGTCACTAGCTGTGTGCATGTGATTCGTTTATGGTTATTGATGTCGTATTTATAGGAACATTGATTGAGGGTCTTTTAGGGTTAGGTATTCTTCCTATTTCGATAGTTGAGAGGTGAGAAATAGTCGGGTAATGTTTGGTGTTAGGTTTCTTAGGTTAATTGCTCTGAAAGGAGGGTTTCCTAGGGTTTATTGGCATCGTTGTTATTCCGTGTCTTATCGAGAGGATTCGGGTTACTCCTTGCACTAACAGGTGTATTGAGATAGTGAGGCCGATAGGTAATCTGTCTAGGGAGTACTTTAGTGTTGTTAGAGATAGCTGAGAGGTGATCCGACTAACCTGTGAGTTTTACACGCCCCTTAGGGTTTCCTCTTTGGTCACACCCATAGAATGATCTGGGATCCACTAGGTTGTATATGTGTGTCGTATTCTAAGAGCCCGGATCCATCATAGTTTCCGTATCAAGGTACATGCATAGGATTAAGAGTCTAGGTAGTGCTTTCCCCTTTAGTGAGTCCATATAAAGTCTTGTGCTTTATATTTGGTTGTCGTTAGTTAGAGAGTCCATTAGTTTAATCATAGTTCAACACAAATTTTTCCCCCAATATAATTCAGTTTAGTTAGTTGAGTCAGATTCTAGGTATAGTTGTCAATATCTACATTACTTTACATACATAATTCAATTACCTATGTTCTTATGCAAAGTTCATGTGCTTTATATCTTAAAATACTTGCTGATACATGTGTTCATGTTTAGTACAATCATTAACTTGTGTTGCAAGCCTAAGGTAGTACCTTTTATGATCATTTATATGGGAATCTGATTCATTACTTAACACAAACCTTGGCGGGTTTGTGTATACATTTTGGTACTTCACGCAGTCCGGGGGATTGTGCATACATATTAACATGGCTTGATTGTACCCTTTGGAACCTCGTATGTTTTCACATTTATGCCTTAGACTAGCTTTGAACGTATTGAATTGTAAAACATATACAACTTTGTTTGGTGTCAAAACCTATGTTACTCATCAACTACTTGTAGTTGATATTTACTTACATAGGGCTATGGACCTAGCATTAATAAGACTAAATTTTATGTACGTTATGAACAATATGTTTTCTATTTTCTTTGTAACGGATATTTTAATATGATGAATAATTATTGAAACGCGTTTAATAGATGATCATTTGCTTATGAGCAACCGCGTCAGCCCCGGCGTATAATTCGTAATCGGCCGGGGTGTGACCGATTGGTATCAGAGCCAGGTTATAGGGAATTAGGTTATTAGTTACACATGACCTAGACTATAACCTAGGAGTTCAAAACATGAGTTTAACTCGTGTCCTTTATTAGGAACTCAATTCTATTCTTATTCTATACACATACCTACATGAAACACATTCACTTACCTATACCTATCTACATCTATATATTTTTGGCTACGTGGTGCAAATGCACGAACAACAACTTCAATGGACTACATGAGACTACTTGAAACTACATGAAACATACTCTTAGACTTAAAGGTCTAATCCAAAATGAAACTCTCGTCAAAAGTATGTAAGTTCTAGATAATAAATGAGAACTTGTATAATCCGGAAGGGTGGATGCCTGTATTCTGGGAAATTCTGTCTAGGAAAGCATTTCATATAAATCTAAATCAACTGATGGACCAGTTATGCTTTCCTGGGAATTCTTGGGATGAGTGTCCACTTATAGGCTAAAGCACGACTTCTCAGACATTAAGTAAACTTAAAATGCTTTTGATAAGTCAACGTATCCATTTGGTGATATAAACTAAATGGGTGTCATCCAATCTTTTATTAAGTACGTTACGATTTTATTACAAACTCTTATTCATGATTCATATCATATGAATTTATTATTTATCCTTTCCTGTGTTTTACTATTGTAGAATGCATCCTCGTTGTGAACATAGGAACAACCTCACTAACAGGACTATCCAGCAAATGGCTACGATCTTACCAACCATGGTCATCCAACTGAACCAGAATGCAACTCCAATAAATCCCACTTGCACGTTCAAACATTTCAACTCACGCAACCCCACCAAGTACTACAGGAATGAAGGAGCCACTGGACTTCTCCAATGGTTCGAAAGCATTGATGGTACCTTCATCAATGCCGACTGTCTCGAGAACCTAAAGGTTTGCTATGCTACTAGTGTCTTTCAGAAGAAGGCACTCACCTGGTGGAACGGGGAAAAGCGTAACCGTGGTATTGAAGTTGCACTGGCCCTACCTTGGGCTTATGTTAAGACACTCACGACTGATGAGTTTTGTCCTCGTAACGAGATTAATAAATTAAAAGCAGAGTTCTGGGACCTCAAGCAGGAAAGTGGTGAAAGCCTTGTCTATACCACCCGTTTTTTATGAACTTAGCCTTCTAGTGCCTCATATGGGCATTCCTCTTTCAAGTTCCATTGAAAAGTACATCAATGGTCTGCCTATGCAAATCCAAGATACCATTTTGGGTAGCAATCCAGCCACACTTTAGGAAGCAATTCGTCTTGCTGCTACGTTGACGGATAACCAAGTTAAGGAAGGGACCTTATCTACGAAAGGTGAAAAGAAAACCTTTGAGAAGACTACTACTGAACCTACCAAATAAGTTAAGGTTGAGTCTTCTTTCAATTGCAAGAAGCGAAAAGGCAGGAACTTTGCAATTATTACTCATGTTGCACCTTTAGCCCAAGTAGGCCCTAATACTTATAACCCCAACAAGAAGTCATATGTAGACACTCTACCTTTGTGCAACACATGCAGGCTCCATCATACTATTAACGTGCCATGTCGTTTATGTACCACTTGTGGACGTTATGGACATGTGGCTAACACATACCATATTCCACAAGTTAACCAAGTCCATCAACCTGTTGTTCCTGCTCCTGTTGCTATCACCCAGGGCCGTGCTTGTTATGAGTGCACTGACCTCAATCATTTCAGGAACCGTTGTCCTAGGTTGGTCATTGTGAATCAAGCCAACATGAACCAAGGCAACATGAATCAAGGAAACATGAATCAGGGGAACATGAACCAAGGGAATATGAATCAAGGGAATGCAAACACCGTAGTTCATGGACGTGCCTTCAATGTTAATGTCAATAAGGCTCAAGCCAACAACGATGTGGTGAACGGTACGTACCCAATTAATCAACAATATGCTTCTATTCTGTTTGATGCTGGTTCCGATAGAAGTTTCGTGTCCTTTGAATTTGAACCACAACTTGCTATGAGTCGAACTAAGCTAGGCAAAGCCTTCGATATATTAGTAGTGGATGGATATTCTGTTACATGTGACACCATCATTAGAGATTGTACCCTAAACTTGAACGACCATGACTTCTCGATTAATCTTATTCCTATGGCTCTCGGAGGTTTCGACATCATATTAGGCATGGATTGACTGACCAATCCCTCTTGACTCGGGCAACATTTTGAACATCTATGGTGAGAAGCCGTCTAAAGGACTCAAGCTTATGTATTGTACTACCGCGCAGAAGTACTTACGAAAGAAGTGCGTGGCTTTCTTGGCACATATTGTGGAGCGGAAAGACAAGGGCAAAAGCCTCCAAGACATTCCCGTGATCAAAGACTTTTCGGAAGTACTTCCGGAAGACTTACCCGGTCTTCCTCCCGCACGTCAGGTTGAATTCTGTATCGACCTACTGCCAGAAGCAAACCCTATGGCTAAGTCACCCTATCGTCTTGCACCATCGGAAATGCAATAACTTTCAAGCCAACTTCGGGAACTTTCTGAAAAAGGATTCATACGTCCCGGTGTTTCTCCTTAGGGAGCACCCTTCTTATTTGTCAAGAAGAAGAATGGTTCTTTCCGGATGTGCATTGACTACCGGGAACTCAACCGTTATCCACTTTCGAGAATTGATGATTTGTTCGATCAACTTCAAGGCACGACCTATTTCTCAAAAATCGACCTTCGTTCTGGTTACCGCCAGTTACGAGTCCTTGAATCCGATATTCCAAAAATAGCTTTTTGTACAAGGTACGGTCATTATGAGTTCATGGTTATGCCATTTGGACTAACCAATGCACCCGTGGTATTCATGGATCTTATGAACCGTGTGTGTAAACCTTACTTGGACAAATTCGTGATCGTCTTCATTGACGATATTCTTATCTATTCAAAATCAAAAGTGGAACACGAAGAACACTGGCGATTGGTTTTGGATCTCTTGAAGTAGGAAAAATTATATGCCAAGTTCTCCAAGTGTGAATTTTGGTAAAAGGAAGTCCAATTCTTGCGCCATATAGTCAATGAGAAGGGTATTCACGTGGATCCCGCAAAAATTGAAGCGGTGAAGAACTGGCAAGCTCCAAAAACCCCCACGGAAGTCCGATCGTTTTTTTGGATTGGCGGGCTATTATCGACGCTTCATATCAAACTTTTCAAAGATCGCAGTGCCACTCACAGCCTTAACACATAAAGGCAAACCGTACGAGTGGGGACCAAAACAAGAAGAAGCGTTTCAAACTCTCAAACAGAAACTGTGTGCAGCTCCTATGTAGAACTAAAGACTGATTGCAACAAAATTCTTCTAAGTACAAATGCTGCTGATAGGCTTATCAGCAGCGTTCAACACTTGTTGCTGCTGATAGGCATATCAGCAGCGTTCAACGCTTGTTGCTGCTTATAGGCTTATCAGTAGCGTTCAACACTAGTTGCTGCTGATAGGCTTATCAGCAGCGTTCAACACTTGTTGCTGCTGACAGGCTTATCAGCAGCGTTCAACAGATCAGTCTTGATGCTGATCCTCATCCTTGCTGCTGACAGCCTTGTGCCTTGAAGATAAATCGTTGCAGCTGACTATCCATGCCAAGCGTCACTGACAACTTTCTGCAAAAGCTACTGACACACTCAAAGCAGAAGGAACCTCAATGGTGCAACCAAAGACGGATAACAATGCTCTTCTCCAAGAATGCAAGTAATGATGCATAAAGAAGACGCTTCAATAAAGTTAGCTAGTTTAGACTAAACTTGTATTATTAGCTTTGTACAAAAGATCAACGGTCTGTGTTAGATCTGATCCTTAGAATCAAGGGTCTGTCTTGATTCTAAGTTAGTATAAATACTATGTAAACACTTCATTATAAGTGTGCTTCTTGATAGAGTTTTCATTTGTAATCGTTTATTCACAAAAACTTCATACAACAGTGTTCTTATTAGTATTCTTTCTGTTTACTCGATTATACTCGTGTAGTTGCTATTGTTTCCGCCAATTTCAACTAAGAACAGAACCATCTTGTACTTTCACGATCCTACATCCTATTTTGACTCGTCCTGACGGAAACGGTGACTTTTTCATCTACTATGACGCTTCTAATTTAGGCCTTGGTTGTGTTCTTATGCAACGAGGTAAAGTGATTGCTTATGCATCTCAACGACTCAAAATCCATGAGAAGAATTATACGACACACGACCTTGAATTGGGTGTGGTCGTATTTGCTCTCAAAATTTGGAGACACTACTTATATGGTACTAAGTGTGTGGTTTACACCAACCAAAAGAGTCTTCAACACATCTTCAATAAAAAAGAACTCAACATGAGGCAAAGGCGTTGGGTTGAACTTCTAAACGACTACGACTGCGATATTCGTTACCATCCTGGTAAGGCGAATGTCGTAGCCGATGCTCTTAGTCATAAAGAATCTATCAAGATCCACAGCATTCGAATCCAAAATGACATTCAAACTCGCATCTTTGAGGCACAACATCTTTCATTCATTGAAGGAAACATGTACAATGAAATGGCATGTGGTGTTGAACTCTAACTTGAGACCAAACCCAATGGTCTACTTTACTTCCTAAATCGTATCTGGATTCCAGACCGTGACAATCTTTGTACCTTTATCATGAACGAAGCACAAGACTCGTTTGTCACACCCCGCCAAGGCGGAAACGCGAGGCGCAACGTTCATGGTTTCCAAAGCATATGATTACCGCAAACACATACATGATAAATGGATACATAAACAAATTTAAAGTTTTACATTACAAAAATGTAATCTGAGTTTACAAAAAGTTAAGATTTCACAAATATGACTCAATTCAATGAGTTATACAAGGGAAATCCTCCTTGAGTAGTATCCATCGTGCATGCATGTAATCTACATTGCTAACCTTGAAATCACGTTCAGTTACCTTAAAAACATACTTAAAATTGTCAACACGAGGTTGGTGAGTTCACAGGTTTAATCAAGTAGTTCTTTGTAAAAGTCAATTGTTCGTAAATAGTTTCAGGTGTATGTGATAAACAGAATAAGAAGTGTTTGACCCATTTGTAAACTAGCTAGGAATACAAATAATATGTTCATACATGAGGCGTAACCAAACCATGACATGTGTGAGCCCCTAATAAGCGTTATCAGGTTCTATGCGGCCATAAATCCTCCAGATAGTGGTTAGCGCGACTAACCATGACCGGGAGACGTCACTCTCCATAGTATTATTCATAGGACCCTAGGCTACAGTTAATGGTTACTACGTTGTTCCAGGGGACTTTAGTGGCCTCCAATGTGTTGTTCTCATCCCATGTAAACATAAAGTCGTGTCTTATTCTCTTGTTATCCCATAAAATAGTTGAAGTATGTTCTTCCCCCAAATATTAGAAAACAGTAAAAAGGGGCCGTGAAACTCACCTTGAGTTTGTGTATACTTGTAGTGATACTTGTTGTAGTCAAACTTGACTATTCGTACCCTAGATACCAAGGGTAAATTGTGTTAAGACCGAACGTCTCATATTGCAAATTGTTTACCGACTTTGTAAATCTGGTTGTTTTTGTTTAAAATATCCTCTTAGTTATTCAACACTTGTTTTGTTATAAAAACAGATCTTAGTTACTGCCCAAAAGGGGACTGACACAGGTATCGAAACTACCTAGTTTCGATTGGGCAATTGAGTGTCGAAACTTCCTAGTTTCGATTGTGCAGTTTGGTGTCGAAACTTCCTAGTTTCGATTGAGTAGTCAGGTATCGAAACAACCTAGTTTCGATTGAGTATTTGAGTGTCGAAACAACCTAGTTTCGATTGAATAAAAGGTATCGAAACTACCTAGTTTCGATTGAGTTAACTGGTGTCGAAACTACCTAGTTTCGATTGGCAAGAAGGGTATCGAAACTACCTAGTTTCGATTGAACAAATAGTATCGAAACTCCTAATTTCGATTGAGTAACCAGGTATCAAAACTCCTAGTTTCGATTACTGGACTTCTGTTTGACAGAATTAGTCCTGCATATTTTTGTTTTAAAACTTGAATTTGACACACTTTTCTTGTTATCTTTCTTGCGATTGAACATTTTGTATGCTTAGATACGACTTTAAAGAAAATAAAGTGGATAGTATTGAGTTTTTACCTTAAAACCGAAATGAAGATGATGAAAGAAAACAGAGAAGAGTCTTGAATCTTCTGTTAAACTTTCTTTAGAACACTTGAAATCTTCTTAAAATACCGAATTGTGGTAAGTTTTGCTTTAAAACTTGGCTTCAATTTTTGAAGAGAAATGGGAAGATTTTCGTAAGAAAATGAGTGATAATAGAGTTTGTGATAGTTTTGAGTGAAAGGGTATGGTTTCACCTGAGTTTTCACAAGTGGGAGATATGGGTTTAATGATAAATAATTTGAATGTGAGTGAAAAATAATTCGTGGGAATGGCTTTCTCTGGCTTCGGCTGAGAAAGTCAAGGGTGGGTGGTTTGGGTTTATAAATCAACTAATTAGATTTTTAAGTATTAATTTATTAATGATATTAATATCATTTAGAGTTTTGAAAGGGTTATTTTAATTTGGTTTATACTGGTATGTGAACCGGTAACTCCCAGAATTAACAAAAAATTAAAATGAGACCATGTACGGTCTTTGTTAGGCCAAAATGTCCTTGTTTGTGAAATTAAATAAATCACAAAAATAATTATAACGTAAACTTGTTTATAATGTGTACGGATATTGACCTGAAATGTCGGGTGTCACATTCTCCCCTTGTTAAAAGAATTTCGTCCCGAAATTCAATTCGTGTCATCTTGAACTGGTGTATCCTTAAACAAGGATGGGTATTTTGTTTTCATTTGGTCCCCTCGTTCCCATGTATACTCAGGACCACGTTTTGAGTTCCAACGTACTTTAACCAGTTTGATCCGACTACGTCTCAGCTTTTGAATTTTCCAATATGAAATCTCAATCGGTTCCTCGATGAAGTGAAGTTTATCATCAATGTGAATTTCATCAGGCGGTATGATCAAAGTCTCGTCTGATAGACACTTTTTGAGATTCGACACATGAAATGTATCGTGTACGTTGCTTAGTTCCTGTGGTATCTTGAGTTTGTAGGCTACAGGGCCAACCCTAGCCAGTATTTCGAACGGTCCAACGTATCTAGGGTTGAGCTTACCACGGTTACCAAACCTTGCAACGCCTTTCCATGGTGAGACTTTTAACATTACTCGGTCACCAATTTGAAATTCTAATGGTTTCCGTCTGTTATCAGCATAGCTCTTTTGTCTATCTCGGGCAGCTTTCAGACGGTCCTTAATTTTGAAGATCTTATCAGTAGTTTCCTGGACAATCTCAGGGCCTGTCAATTGTTTTTCACCAACTTCCGCCCAACATAGCGGTGAGCGGCATTTACGACCATATAAAGCTTCAAACGGAGCTGCTTTAATGCTCGTGTGGTAGCTGTTATTATAGGAAAACTCTGCTAATGGTAAGTGGGTATCCCAATTACCTCCAAAATCAATTACACACGCACGCAGCATATCCTCTAAAGTTTGAATGGTCCTTTCGCTTTGACCATCTGTTTGTGGGTGATATGTTGTGCTCATGTCAAGACGTGTGCCCATGGCTTCTTGTAATGATTTCCAGATTCTAGACACGAATCTGCTGTCTCTATCAGAGATAATAGAAATTGGCACTCCATGCCTAGCCACAATTTCCTTGATATAAAGCCTTGCAAGTTTCTCGGTTTTATCCGTCTCTTTGATGGGTAGAAAATGAGTTGATTTCGTCAATCGATCGACAATTACCCATATAGTGTCATACCCGCTCGACGTCTTGGGTAACTTTGTAATGAAATCCATTGAAATTTGTTCCCATTTCCATTAAGGTATCTCGGGTTGTTGTAACAAGCCAGACGGTTTCTGATGTTCGGCTTTTACTTTTGAACACGTTAAGCATTTACTGACGTATGTGGCAATATCTCCTTTCATATTGGGCCACCAATATAATTCTTTTAGGTCCTTATACATCTTATCTGAACCTGGGTGAATGGAGTACCTGGACTTGTGGGCTTCGTCCATAACTAACTCCCATAAGTTACCAAAACATGGCACCCAAATTCTATTTGCAAAGTATAAAGTATCATCTGATTTTGGCTCTAACTGTTTTATCATTCCTCGTAAAGCTTCATTCTGAATGTTTTCTTCTTTGATTGCCTCTTGTTGTTCCATCCGAATTTGAGTCGTGAGACTCGTATGAATTGTCAATTCTAGGGCACGAACACGGAGTGTTTTAACTCGTTCTTTGCGACTTAAGGCGTCTGCTACGACATTGGCTTTCCCGGGATGGTACTTGATATCACAATCATAGTCGTTTAGTAGTTCTATCCAACGACGTTGTCTCATGTTAAGTTCCTTTTGATCAAAGATATGTTGAAGACTCTTGTGATCGGTAAAGATAGTACATCTCGTACCGTAAAGGTAATGTCTCTAAATCTTTAGCGCAAACACAACTGCACCCAATTCCAAGTCATGGGTCGTATAATTCTTTTCGTGTACTTTTAGTTTTCGTGAGGCATATGCGATGACTTTGTCTCTTTGCATTAACACACAACCAAGTCCTTGGTGTGATGCATCGCAGTATACGACAAAATTGTCGATTCCCTCAGGAAGGGATAAGATCGGTGCACTGCATAGCTTCTGCTTTAGTAATTGGAAAGCTGACTCTTGCTTGTCATTCCAATCATACTTCTTTTCTTTCTGGGTTAATGTGGTTAAGGGCAGGGCTATTTTTGAAAAATTTTCAATGAATCGTCTGTAATAACCGGCTAAGCCTAAAAATTGACGTACTTCTGTCGGAGTCTTTGGTGCTTCCCAGTTTTTGATCGCTTCAATTTTTGATGGATCAACGTGAATTCCTTCCTTGTTGATGACATGTCCAAGAAAATGCACTTCTCGGATCCAAAACTCACACTTAGAGAATTTAGCGTAAAGTTTCTCGTTCCTGAGTAGTTCTAAGATTAATTTTAGATGATGTTCATGATCCTCCTTAGTTCGTGAATATATCAATATGTCATCGATAAATACAATCACGAATTTATCCAAGTATGGCTTACACACGCGGTTCATGAGATCCATGAAAACAGCGGGTGCGTTCGTCAAACCAAATGGCATGACTAGGAATTCGTAGTGGCCATATCGAGTCCTAAATGCTGTCTTTGGTACATCTTCTTGTTGGATTCTTAGTTGATGATACCCCGAATGTAGATCGATCTTAGAGTAGAGGCTAGAACCTTGTTGTTGATCGAACAAATCGTCTATTCGAGGAAGTGGGTATCGGTTTTTGATTGTAAGCTTGTTTAATTCTCGGTAATCAATACACATCCTAAAAGTTCCATCCTTTTTCTTTACGAATAGGACCGGAGCTCCCCAAGGTGAGAAACTCGGTCTTATGAAACCTTTATCAAGCAACTCCTGGAGTTGATTTGATAATTCCTGCATTTCAGAAGGTGCTAATCGATATGGTGATCGCACAACCGGGGCGGCTCCTAGTACCAATTCGATTCTGAATTCAACTTGCCTTGGTGGTGGTAAACCAGGTAAGTCTTCAGGAAAAACTTCAGGATAATCCTTAACGATTGGTATATCCTCAAGTCGACGTTCCTCGGGTTTTTTCTCGACGACGTGAGCCAGAAACACGCAATAGCCTTTACGTAAATACTTACGAGCTTTCATGCAGTTTATCATCCTTAACGTTACTCCACTCTTCTCACCTTGAATCGAAAGAACTTCTCCGTTTGGGAGTGGGATTTGGATAATCTTCTCAAAACAAACAAATAATCTCGGCGTGATTCTTTGACAACCAATCCATGCCAATAACAACGTCAAAGCTTCCTAAGTCAACAGGTAACAGATCTATACTAAATGTGTGGTTTTTAAGACATAAGGTACAACCTTGAATGACCTCTCCGGTATTAATTAATTTTCCGTTTGCTAATTCAATTGTATAGTTGTGGTCTAGTTTGCTGGGCTTAATACCGAGTAGGTACTTAAAATCATTTGACACAAAACTCAAATCAGCACCCGTATCGAAAAGTATAGAGGCATAGTGATTATTTATCGGGAACGTACCAGTGACGATGTTTGGATCTTGTCGCGCGTCACCCGCTCCCATCACAAATGCTCTTCCACGGGCCTGATTGTCGTTTCGGTTCTTCAACTTTGGACAGTCTTTTCTGAAGTGCTTTAGATCTCCACACTCAAAGCATCCCTGATTCATCCTTTCCGTTCCTGGGTTGACTTTTCCTGCTACTTGATTTATCTTATTAGGGTTCGCATTACTCCTACAGTTATGGGCTAGGTGTCCATACTTTTTACATTTTCCACATTGGGTACACTTTCCATTATGATGATATCCACAATTGTCACACCTTGGTCGTGCTCCAAGATATCCATTTTGTTCCACAGTGTTAGCGACAAAGGCTTTCATAGTCTCAGGTCTCTTGTAACTTTGATTCTTGTTTTGATTAATTAGTTTTCCAAACCATTTCCTCTTTTCTCCAGACCTCCCTTCTTCGGTCTCCTTCTTCTCAAACAAACCATCACGTACAGCATTATCCCTTAGCTTGAAGGCTAGAGTTATGGCGCTCTTGGCATCCATAGGGTTCGATGAAGTCACCAGACTTCGGATTTGAGGTGCGAGACCCCACAAGTATCTTTCAACTTTCTTGTATTCTGGGGTAACCATGTGTGGAACCAAGATTGCTAACTCATTGAATCGGTCAGTGTAACCAGCAACATCATCTCCTATCATTTGTAAATTCCACATTTCAGATTCGATCTTTTGCAACTCATTTCGAGGACAGTATTCCTCGATCATCATGGCTTTTAGATCTTCCCATGATAACTCATATGTTGTCTGCCTTCCCAAAGTCTTTACTTGTGAATTCCACTAAGTTAAAGCTTTATCAGTGAGTGAGCATGTAGAATACTTCACCATGCAGTCAGCGGTGCATTCACTAATATCGATCACCGACTCCATCTTTTCTATCCATCTCATTAGCCCAACTGCTCCCTCGGTGCCATTGAAGGTACGGGGTTTGCAAGATAGAAAGGTCTTGTAGGAGCACTTCCTAATTGGAGCATCTATAGAATTACAAGTCGTAACGTCATTAATTTGGATCATGACTAGGTGTTACGGCTTATTTATTCTATTACCTCCGGAACCTCCGGAACCTCCGGCTGTACCGCTACCTCCTGCACCTCCTCCGCCGGTACCACTGCCGTTTCCTCCTCCACTGTTTCGGTTTGCTTCATACTGCTCCATAGCAGCAGCTACTCGTTGTGCTATGAGTTGTTCCACGTTTGGAGAAATTGTCTCGTTGTTGTCACCAGTAGTGTTACGGGTTGTCCTACGCTTAGGTGCCATGACGTTCTTTCTAACATATCAATTAAAAAGAAACAACATTATATGACAATAATGATAGCACATGACATAAGGATACAACAACATCAAACGTAAACAACCATCATTACAATATAAACCATTACATACATAGTTAAAACATATATAGTACATTTTTCCCAAAAGATAAGGATACAAAAGGGATGGGTTCACATGACCACATCAATACTAAAGTTTTTAAACTACATAATGTACTACGGGCACAACCCGCCCGCACTAGGTTTAAAAGAAGAAGTGAGAGTACAATCCAATCATCATGGCAAGTCCCGCCATGACAAAGCTAGCTCTCGCCACAAATTCTGCAGCCAACGTCCTTTCTTCCAGCGCCTCCACCATGTCTCGGACCGTAACAGTGAACTGCCAGTCCATGTCAGCTCTCAACTCTAGATAGTTTGTGGCACCCTGTATGTCTCGGGTGCGGTCCTCTAGAGTCTGAACTCGAGATCCGAACCCTTGACGTAAGCGCATGGCTGCATCCCCATGTGCCCAGATGTCATCTAGGAGATCATCAAGACGCTCTTCGTGTGTACGAACGCGAGCTACCAAGGTAGGCACTGTGAGCTCCATGACTTCCCCAGTGTGGGGTAGGGGTAAAGGTAGATGGGATGCTCTCCATCTCCCTCCATCGTGCCAAGGTACTGGGCATCCAACGGATAGTTCCCACGGTAGGGTGGTAATAGGGTCGTTTCCTAGATGGTTCCTCATTAGTCTCCAAGTCTTTCGGGTCACGGGCTGCTAGAGTCCTTTTGCGCGGAAGTCGAACCTTCTTTCTAGCGCTTTGTACCTTAACGGGTCCTCCGCTTTTCTTTCGGTAGACGATAGGTGGTTCTCCCAAGGAGACGTTAGGTGGTGTGGAGCTACGGGTTTGTACTTGATTTTTGGGACGTGCGGCGCAAAGTTCCTCGTTTGATTCAGTGTCAGAGACGGGATCAGAATGTGAATGTGACGACATGCTTGTGACTACAATATCCATATGACAAAATGACTGGTTATGCACTGCTTATGCAGTGAAAATGTTTTAGTGAGTCATTTAGATTATAGACTAGGTTCCAATTTAGATTACTAGTTCACTATAATCAATGGCTCTGATACCAAGTTCTGTCACACCCCGCCAAGGCGAAAACGCGAGGCGCAACGTTCATGGTTTCCAAAGCATATGATTACCGCAAACACATACATGATAAATGGATACATAAACAAATTTAAAGTTTTACATTACAAAAATGTAATCTGAGTTTACAAAAAGTTAAGATTTCACAAATATGACTCAATTCAATGAGTTATACAAGGGAAATCCTCCTTGAGTAGTATCCATCGTGCATGCATGTAATCTACATTGCTAACCTTGAAATCACGTTCAGTTACCTGAAAAACATACTTAAAATTGTCAACACGAGGTTGGTGAGTTCACAGGTTTAATCAAGTAGTTCTTTGTAAAAGTCAATTGTTCGTAAATAGTTTCAGGTGTATGTGATAAACAGAATAAGAAGTGTTTGACCCATTTGTAAACTAGCTAGGAATACAAATAATATGTTCATATATGAGGCGTAACCAAACCATGACATGTGTGAGCCCCTAATAAGCGTTATCAGGTTCTATGCGGCCATAAATCCTCCAGATTGTGGTTAGTGCGACTAACCATGACCGAGAGACTCTCCATAGTACTATTCATAGGACCCTAGGCTACAGTTAATGGTTACTACGTTGTTCCAGGGGACTTTAGCGGCCTCCAATGTGTTGTTCTCATCCCATGTAAACATAAAGTCGTGTCTTATTCTCTTGTTATCCCATAAAATAGTTGAAGTATGTTCTTCCCCCAAATATTAGAAAACAGTAAAAAGGGGCCGTGAAACTCACCTTGAGTTTGTGTATACTTGTAGTGATACTTGTTGTAGTCAAACTTGACTATTCGTACCCTAGATACCAAGGGTAAATTGTGTTAAGACCGAACGTCTCATATTGCAAATTGTTCACCGACTTTGTAAATCTGGTTGTTTTTGTTTAAAATATCCTCTTAGTTATTCAACACTTGTTTTGTTATAAAAACAGATCTTAGTTACTACCCAAAAGGGGACTGACACAGGTATCGAAACTACCTAGTTTTGATTGGGCAATTGAGTGTCGAAACTTCCTAGTTTCGATTGAGTAGTCAGGTATCGAAACAACCTAGTTTCGATTGAGTATTTGAGTGTCGAAACAACCTAGTTTCGATTGAATAAAAGGTATCGAAACTACCTAGTTTCGATTGAGTTAACTGGTGTCGAAACTACCTAGTTTCGATTGGCAAGAAGGGTATCGAAACTACCTAGTTTCGATTGAACAAATAGTATCGAAACTCCTAATTTCGATTGAGTAACCAGGTATCGAAACTCCTAGTTTCGATTACTGGACTTCTGTTTGACAGAATCAGTCCTGCATATTTTTGTTTTAAAACTTGAATTTGATACACTTTTCTTGTTATCTTTTTTGCGATTGAACATTTTGTATGCTTAGATACGACTTTAAAGAAAATAAAGTGGATAGTATTGAGTTTTTACCTTAAAACCGAAATGAAGATGATGAAAGAAAACAGAGAAGAGTCTTGAATCTTCTGTTAAACTTTCTTTAGAACACTTGAAATCTTCTTAAAATACCGAATTGTGGTAAGTTATGCTTTAAAACTTGGCTTCGATTTTTGAAGAGAAATGGGAAGATTTTCGTAAGAAAATCAGTGATAATAGAGTTTGTGAGAGTTTTGAGTGAAAGGGTATGGTTTCACCTGAGTTTTCACAAGTGGGAGATATGGGTTTAATGATAAATAATTTGAATGTGAGTGAAAAATAATTAGTGGGAATGGCTTTCTCTGGCTTCGGCCGAGAAAGTCAAGGGTGGGTGGTTTGGGTTTATAAATCAACTAATTAGATTTTTAAGTATTAATTTATTAATGGTATTACAATTAGAGTTTTGAAATGGTTAATTTAATTTGGTTTATACTGGTATGTGAACCGGTAACTCCTAGAATTACCAAAAATTTAAAATGAGACCATGTACGGTCTTTGTTAGGCCAAAATGTCCTTGTTTGTGAAATTAAATAAATCACAAAAATAATTATAACGTAAACTTGTTTATAATGTGTACGGATATTGACCTGAAATGTCGGGTGTCACATCGTTATTCTATACATCCCGATGTGGATAAAATGTATAAGGACCTTCGTACTCAATATTGGTGGCCTGGTATAAAGGACATTGCCCAATATGAGTCCAAGTGCCTTACTTGTTTGAAAGTTAAGGCCGAGCACCAGCGTCCGTCCGGTTTACTTGAACAACCCGAGATTCCCGTGTGGAAATGGGAGTGTATTGCTATGGCTTTTATAACCAAGCTCCCACATAAGTCTAGTGGTCACGATAGTATTTGGGTGATCATTGATCGTTTGACTAAATCTACTCACTTTCTACCCATTTGTGAGGACTATCGAGTCATTGGCTCGAATCTATATTGATGAAATAGTTAGTCGTCATGGTCTACCTCTCAATGGATGATTCATTTCTCGTTTCTGGCAACCCTTGCAATCAACTTTGGGTACTCAGGTGAATCTTAGTACGGCTTACCATCCGCAAACTGATGTTCAATCCGAACGAGCGATTCAAAACCTTGAGGATATGCTTAGAGTTTGTGTCATTGACTTTAAGGGAAATTGGGATTTACGTCTACCTTTAGTCGACTTCTCGTATAACAACATTTATCGTACGAGCATTGACATGGCTCCTTTCGAAGCACTTTATGGTCGGAAGTGTCGTTCTCCTATCTGTTGGTCTGAGATTGGTGAAGCACAAATCACTAGTCCCGAACTTATTCAAGAGACTTCCAACAAAGTCATGTTAATCCGTAACAACCTTCAAGTAGCAAGGAGTCGGCAAAAGAGCTATGCCGACAAACGTCAAAAACCCTTGGAATTTTAAGTCGGAGATCTGGTTCTTCTCAAGGTATCCCCTTGGAATGGCGTGGTTCATTTTGGAAAGAAGGGAAAGCTTGAACCAAGGTTTGTAGGACCTTTTAAAGTCCTTGAATGGATTGGGAATGTAGCCTACAAATTGGACTCAACAACGTACATCCAACATTTCATGTCTCGAACATTAAGAAATGCTTGGCCGACGAGAATCTTCACATACCGCTTGAAGATGTTCACATTGATGAGACAATGCATTTTGTGGAGAAACCCGTGGAGATCATGGATCGGGAAATTAAGCAACTCAAATGAAGTCGTATCCCAATCGTTAAGGTTCGGTGGGAATCCAAACATGGCCAAGAATTCACTTCGGAACGTGATGATCAAATGAAGGCTAAATACCCACATCTCTTTCCTGGACACTCCTCTTAACCAATTTCGGGTTGAAATTTCCTTAAGTAGGGGAGACTGTAACCTCCATGAATTTCCGGCCTTTATTTTTACTATTCCGACACTGTATTTTCATTATTCCATGATTTGTACCATCCTATTTCAATGAAAGTGATCATAATTATCCATCTAATATGCACACATAAATACTTTGTGTACCATTGTTCAATTCCAAAAATAACAAATATTTATATAAGGGATTAGATAAATAATTGTATAAAGTTCAAGAAAATAAATACATATATGTTAAGTAATATATATATATATATGTACACACTTGTAAAAACTAAATTATAAATTCTATAAATAAAATTAGGTTTATAAAAGTTATATTATTTGATTTCAAAGAAAATGATTTTTATAAAACTATTTCTATTTTGCAAATTATATTTTTATGTTTATAACATTTAAATATAATATAAAGATTTATTAGATTTTATAAAAATTTGTAAAATTTAACGTTTTATAAAAGTTCAAGGTTGTTTGTGTAAATTCTGAAACTCTAAATCCACTTAAAACCCAAGTTTGTGCATAAAATAATAACTATTGAAACTCCAGGGAATAAACTGTAAATTCCGGGTAAACCTCTCCCCCTTTCCTGATCGCGAGTTCGAATCCCATGATCACCGGTTTTGAGACCTTTGCACACGAACTCAGTATCAACCCGTTTGCGTGCAAAACCGTTAATGGCAATACGTTTGGGACAACTAATCGATTCATTCCTCAGGCTTAATTAGGAATTCATGAACTAATCAAGGTGTAACTCATAACCGAATTATCCTTGAATGGCATTTAAGCATTCGACCCGATTCAATCCAAATTGAGTATAAATTGACGTCCATAGTCATCAGCGAGACTCACTACAAACTCTCCGCACCCTCAATTTCATCTCAATTCCCCCCTTGAACACCCACTTTAGTCGAAGAACACGAACTTGTGTATCCCTGTCGTTCTCCTTCATTTCTCAACCATTTTAGGTAAATTCTATTCCATTTTGATCGTTTCGATGCAAGGGACGAAAGCCCCATGTTTCGGGTTTCAATCGTCGGAGAAATCGTGTCAATTTGGGAACCTAGGGTTACGGGTTTCAATTGGGGACGAAGGTGGATTGGGTTTGCATGTTAAAAATTAAACGATTCTGATTCTAAGAAAGGCAACAGCCTTGGTCTAATGGTCTAAGGCACGGTCGCGTGTGACCCGGCCTCCGACGCAGGTTCGAGGCTGGTGGGAGCCGATTTTGAATCTAAGCCCCTCTTTTTACTATTTTAAACACATAAAATTTATGTTTTAAATTCTGATTAAATTTTTATAAATAAAATAAATATATTCTATAATTTTTATAAAAACAAAAAATATAAACTAATGTTTTATCTATTTTATTTTATTAAAAACATATTATAAAACATTATAAATACTAAATAAACAATATAAATGATTTATTTAAATAAATCTAAATATGTTGTTTTATTTATTGAAAAACACTGTTGTTAAACAAATTTTAAATAATTATCTAAACATTATTAACTAAAACTTATAATTAATTATCTAGGCAAATAATAATTGTTTAAAACATTTTAAAACTATAGAAATACTCAAATAATTATTATACATGTACAACTTATTTTATTTAACACTTATATTTATTTAATATCTCTTTTACAAACCATTTAAGTAAAAGAGATTATTTAAATAGTTTAATTAATTA
Organism: Smallanthus sonchifolius; assembly: GCA_023525975.1. Classification (NCBI taxonomy): domain Eukaryota; kingdom Viridiplantae; phylum Streptophyta; class Magnoliopsida; order Asterales; family Asteraceae; genus Smallanthus; species Smallanthus sonchifolius. The sequence goes on from CM042031.1 coordinate 29,066,768, forward strand.
TCTTATCTACATAAAATAATTGTTTTAACCTTTTTCTATTCCATAAATTATTTAATAAATTATTTTAGAATAATTATATAAATAAATTCAAACATATTATTATTATTATAAATACTATATAATTAATTTGAGTTTCTAATTAATTCTAATTTGTATTACCTCATCATTATTATACATAAACATATATATTTTTTTCTTTAAAACTTGTACAAATCCCATATCCAATCCCAAGTCCTATGAAACCCTAAAACCTCAAAATTCCTTATTTTCATTAGACGTACATTGAGTTCAGAGTACAATTATCCGTGTAGGTTGATTGTGAGGAATCCTCACGAAGCCTATCCATCATTAACAATTAATACCATTACTAGCTTCACTACAAGTGAGTTTCATAGCCCCTTTTACATACTTTTGTTTACAAATACTCGGGGTGGAAAGCACACCTCCATTTTCGTTGTATTTTGATGTGTTAGTATTTACACATCTTTTTGGCACAAAACTTCACTCACTTAGTGATCAATTCTTGGTAATATTCAATGTTTAGACACTTATTTGCTTCATTTCCTGTTTTGTAGGTTTTTGTGAAGCTTGGTGAATAAACAAGAAGATTCCAGGATAAAAAAGTAAGTTTTAGGGTTTCTGTGATGGAGGCACGGTCGTGCCCCTATTTGGCACGGTCGTGCCAATCTCCCAAACCCTAGGCACGGTCGCGCCCACATCTTGCACGACCGCGCCAAGCCAAAATCCAAGGCATAACCGTGCCTTGGCCTCCCACGGTCGCATGTCATCTCGTGAGTCTGAACAGCCGTACGTCCTCGATCAGTGGTACCCAATGGAAGCTACGGATCGGTCAAACCTCTATCACACGGTCATGCCAAGACCTAGACACGACCGCGTCTTTGTACTAGGCACGTTCGTCCCTTCTCTCCTGGCACGGTCGTGCCTCCCCTTTTCTATTTAAACAGAACTTAATTATCATTCAGAGAGGGAGCAAACTAGGAGAAAAACCCACTGTTCCAGCTCGTGTTTTCTTTGTTCCAGCCTTATTTCAAGCTTCTTGGAGAGGATACAACATCAAGAGGATCACCATACATCAACAACAACATCTAGGCTTGGAGGAGTGGTTTGATTCTTGTTTTCATATCATGTTTCTCACTACATTTCCCTGCTTATTTGTAATTTTGGTGCTCATGATGAGCTAAAACTCTTGTTCACTTTGGTTTAGATGAAGTTTAGATACATTTGACAACATTCATGGATTATTGGCAATTATTGTGTTAATGTTATGACAACCGTATGATTATTCTTTGATGAAATTATGTATTCAAGTATTTTGAGTTGTTTACAAGACTTGTATTTGTGTATGTCATATTATGTTGGAAAACTTGTGATTTATGCTTATATTCATGGATTGGTGTATGTATTTATACTAGTTTATGGCATTTGACTAGGAATGGTGAATGAAGTCTTGTTTATGAATCATTATATTTGTATGTATAACCTTATGCTTATGTTTGGAAAGACAAAGTATTTGCTATGATGTGTCATATTTAGTATTATGTTTATCTAGGAATTGTTGACACATCCTCCTAATTTATTTAACCTTTATATGAACATTGTATGTTGAAGAAATGCATATTGTTGTCTAATTTAATCAACTTAAGGTGGATAGTGTGTTGTTCATATTATCTTTCCAACTAGTTGTTAGATTAGTGTACCTTAATCGGAAACTAGTTCAATCTTTATAAACATTGACATAATTATTAAACACGTAACCCTCATTGTATGACTTTAGGTGGTTGGTTTGTGTAATTCATGCTAGCTTTCCGAATAGTCATTTGATTAGATATCTTTGACGAGAATTTAGTCAATTTATGTATCGTGTATTTGTCATGTTTCTATGAGTGTATTGAATGTATTCTAAATGGATTCGACACCGAAGTGATATTTTCTCCTTGATTGTTTGATTTGTGATTTTAGTTTAATTTATATATTTGCATGATAGTTAATTAAAACAAACTCTTCAAAACATCTTTTACCCTTACTTGATTGAATCTTAGTTCCGGTTAATTATTGCATTCCTCCGTGTCCACGGATTGATATCCGGTTCTTACCTTTACTATATTGTTATCCGACGGGTTCCCATTGGGATATTGTTTGCGCCTTGATAGCTTTAGATATTGTTTGCTCTCGTTAATTATTGAATCTTAGTTTATTTTTTAGCCTTGATAGCTTTAGATATTGTTTGCTCTCGTTTTTTTGCGGATTTGAAAGGCCCCTTTCCCGGGTAACCTCACTTGTTGGATTTACTCATAAACATAGTCATAAATACTGAACTTAGATTAAAAACATTCATCATTCGATTACATATCATTCATCATTCTATCACATAACATGACATAACTTGACAGCGGAAGTCTTAACACATATATTAAAGTGGGATGTCAGTCTTGTGTCGGGTAACCTTCACGCCATCGCACGACCTTTTCTTCCTTTACCTGAAATGTATACTAAAAGTCAGCTAACGCTGGTGAGTTCTAGTTTAAAGACAATCATGCATAATATTTATCTTACCATGAGTATTATATTTATATATATACTTAACATTTGAGCTTTTACTTAATCTTCGCTTTACTGTTCTCACATAACATTCAATTGTGGGTATGTACATATGCACATACGTGCTTACTTGTGGAGAACAGTTATTGGCCATAATCTTTAGGGAGATCAACCCATCACACTTGTCGCGAATGTCACAAAGACATCGTAGTGAGAACTACCGTCTTAGCCCTTTTCATTCTCCGTCCGGCTCTAGAAAACCGTCCGTTCTTTACTTAAATTCGTCCGGCAACTTGTGTCCGTCCGCACTTCACCGTCCTACCGTCGTAGTCCGTCCTTTTGTCCGTCTGTCCTAGGGCGTCCGTTTCCCACGTGACCATTATGTATGAAACCGTTCTACTTGGTTTAAGGCAATTGCTTCGACCGTCCTTTAGTGCCTTAATATACGTCCTAGCTTGCGAAGGAACGTTTTCGTCCCGGTTGTAAAATAGTCACGTGGTCGTCCGTCTACCGAAGTAGTCGTCGTCATAGAAGGGTTCATAACGTTTACTTACATTCATAACATGCAATATATATATATATAATATAAAGCAAGATTTCATTTTTTACGTTATGCCTTCTTTCTTTCTTTTCTTTATAATTCATACGCTTCATTCTTTGTTCATAATTCTTTTTCATATACAAATATATATATATATATATATATATATATATATTAGTATACCACGTATGATCACATTGACATTCATAGTATTTATTCATTTAGTGTATACACTTCAGCCCAAAAACATTTAAAATGATTTGCACATAACATAGAAGGGGGCACATAGAACTCACCTGATGAGTAGTTTCTGAGATACAGTTAGCTGGTTACTGAGCGTCACTAATGTCACTCACGATCTGTATAATGAAGTCATACTCGTAAGGTAGTGCCACTAGACATTACTATGCTTGAACCTAGTAGTTTCGATGGATTTGTTTATATCGAAACTTGATAGTTTCGATAGGCTGCTTATGTCGAAACTTGGTAGTTTCGATAGGCTGCTTATGTCGAAACTTGGTAGTTTCGATAGGCTGTTTATGTCGAAACTTGATAGTTTCGAGTCATGGGTTCATATCGAAACTATGGTAGTTTCGGTAAGTAACTTATGTTTTATCTTAGCTTCGGATCGTGGGCATATCGAAACTAGGTAGTTTCGATGGGTCTGTATATATATATCGAAACTAAGTAGTTTCGATGGGTCTGTATATATATCGAAACTATGGTAGTTTCGATGGGTCTGTATATATATCGAAACTAAGTAGTTTCGATGGGTCTGTATATATATATCGAAACTAAGTAGTTTCGATGAATCAGTCTTCTTCCCCAAAAACCCGAAGGTTCTGCATGCGACTCTGATCGTGTCGATATCTAAATTTTCTTTGATCAAAACGTTCGGTTTTCATTCTAGATGCTATACCTAAGCTCATTTTCAAGTTTCATCCGTAAAATCATCATCTATTGGGCTAAAACCGAAAACCCTAAAAAAAATCATAAAAACTCGAATTATGATCGAACGCTTACCTAGGTTGGATTTCTGATTCGGAGGAAATGATCACGAGCACAGCAGCAACGTTCTCCTGAATTCCCGAGTCGGTCCGTCACTTTCTCTCTCTAGACCCGAGCTCTCCTTTCTCTCTCTAGAGGTTGCGTGAGTGGGGAAGTGAGCAGAGAAGAGGGCTGCCTTGCCTTTTGTATACCTGGGCTTCCCTCGGCCCATTGAAGCCGAGCCCAAGCCCGCTCCCTTTTGTTTAAATATTCTGACTAAATCACCGGTCTCGCTATATTTATTCGTTTTATTATTTTTGGGATGTTACAAGTCTACCCTCCTTAGAAAGGTTTCGTCCTCGAAACCTGCTAATCGTTAAACAGCTGGGGATATAGTTCTCTCATTTCGTCTTCTTTTTCCCATGTAGCTTCTGAACCCTTTCTGTGTTTCCATTGTACTTTTACAATCGGATTGACTTATTGCGTAGTCGTTTCTCAGCTCGGTCAAGAATGGCTATTGGTTCCTCTACATAATTTAGACTGTTATCCACTTCGATCTCGTCGTAAGGTATGTGAGCTGTGTCGTCAGCTAGGCACTTGCGTAAGTATGACACGTGGAACGTAGGGTGTATTCCACTAAGCGCAATAGGTAGGTCGAGTCTGTAAGCAACTTGACCCACTCTCGCTAAAATCTTGAAAGGTCCGACAAACCTTGGACTTAGTTTGCCACATCTTCTGAATCGGATGATTCCTTTCCATGGTGATACCTTTAACAGTACCATGTCCCCCACTTGAAACTCTAAATCCCTTCTTCTCTTATCCGCGTATGATTTCTGTCTGTCTTTAGCAGCTTTCATTCGAGCCTTGATTTGATCAAATTTCTCAGAGGTAGCTTTGACCACTTCGAAACTTGCAAAATCCTTTTGTCCAATTTCCCCCCAACAAACCGGGGTCCTACATTTCCTCCCGTACAACATTTCAAATGAAGGCATGCCAATAGTCGAGTGATAGCTGTTGTTATATGAAAATTCTGCCAATGGCAGATGGCTGTCCCAGCTCCCACCGAAGTCAATGATACAGGCCCGGAGCATGTCCTCCAAGGTCTGAATGGTCCTTTCCGATTGTCCATTGGTTTGGGGGTGGTAAGCGGTGCTGATGTTCAGTCTAGTGCCCATTGTTTCATTGAATTTCTTCCAAAACCTTGACGTGAATCTAGTATCCCTGTCGGACACAATCGACAGCGGCATACCATGTCTGCTCACAACTTCCTTGATAAATATTTCTGCTAGTCTTTCTGACGAAGAAGTCTCACGTATTGGTAAGAAGTGAGCACTTTTCGTCAAGCGGTCGACGATCACCCAAATGGTATCAATGCCTTTAGCTGTTCGTGGTAGCTTGGTAATGAAGTCCATCGTGATCTCCTCCCACTTCCATTCCGGTATCGGTAGAGGTTGCATTTTACCGCATGGTTTCTGGTGCTCGGCCTTAACTAGAGAACACGTTAGGCGCTTGCTCACGTATTCTGTCACATCATTCTTCATGCCAGGCCACCAGTATTCTTTCTTCAAGTCTTGGTACATTTTGTTTGTCCCGGGGTGGATAGAATAGCGAGACTTATGGGCCTCATCTAGTATTTTGGCTCTAAGCTCGCCAATCTTAGGTATCCACATTCGGCCAAACCTAGTTCGTACACCGTATGCATTTGCATCCAAATTCCCTTGTTGTCCTACTATTCTTTCCCGTTTTATATTTCCTTCTAATAGCGCTTCGTCTTGTGCCTTTGATATTTCACTCATCAAATCTGGCGTTATAATCAGCTGACACGCTTTGATCCGGATAGGTGTCGATTCTTCCTTTCTACTTAAAGCGTCAGCCACCACGTTTGCCTTGCCTGGATGGTACAGTATCTCACAGTCATAGTCCTTCAGTAGCTCTAACCACCTTCTTTGTCTCATGTTTAATTCCTTTTGCTCGAAAAAGTACTTCAGGCTTTTGTGATCGGAGTAAATGGTGCATTTGACTCCATACAGATAGTGCCTCCATATTTTCAATGCGAAAACTACTGCTGCCAACTCTAGATCATGTGTTGGGTAGTTAACCTCGTGAATCTTTAGTTGCCGCGATGCGTAAGCAATTACCTTTCCTCGTTGCATAAGTACGCACCCCGAACCCTACCCCGAAGCGTCAGAATAGACTACCAAGTCTTCATTTCCCTCAGGTAAAGTTAAGACTGGAGCTTGGGTTAATCGTGCCTTAAGTTCTTCAAACGCGTTGTTTTGGGTTTGACCCCATTCATACTTCACTCCTTCCGTGTCAACTTAGTTAGTGGCAAGGCTATTCTTGAAAAATCTTTAATAAAAAACCTTCGATAGTAGCCCGCCAATCCCAGAAAACTTCGTATCTCTGTTGGTGTCTTTGGGACGTTCCATTCCTTTACTGTCTCGATCTTTGCAGGATCCACCATGATGCCGTTTGGGTTTATTACATGACCTAGGTATTGGACTTCCCTAAGCCAGAACGCGCATTTGGAGAATTTTGCGTACAACTTTTCCTGCTTTAGCACCTCCAGAACCTCCCTTAGGTGATAGTGGTGATCACCCTCGCTTTTCGAATATACCAGTATGTCGTCTATAAAAACTATCACTGATCGATCCAACATGGGTCGACATACTCTATTCATCAAATCCATAAACGCTGCTGGTGCGTTGGTCAATCCGAAAGACATCACGAGAAACTCATAAGGCCCATAACGCGTGCGAAACGCGGTCTTTGGTACGTCTTCTTCTCTTACTTTCAACTGATGGTAACCTGACCTAAGATCGATCTTTGAGAACCAACTCGCACCTTGCAGTTGATCAAAAAGGTCGTCTATTCTAGGCAGTGGGTATTTGTTCTTTACTGTTCTCTAGTTCAACTCACGGTAGTCAATGCACATGCGCATGATGCCGTCTTTCTTCTTTACAAATAGTACCGGAGCGCCCCACGGTGAGATGCTCGGCCTAATAAATCCTTTTTCTGTTAGTTCCTCTAGTTGAGACATTAATTCTTTCATTTCTGACGGCGCCAATCGGTAGGGGGCTTTGGCAACGGGCTCAGCTCCTGGTAATAAGTCAATCTGAAATTCTATTTCCCGATCGGGTGGTAACCCAGGTAGATCCTCAGGGAATACTTCCGGAAAGTTGCACACCACGGGTACATTCTTGAGTTCATTCATTTTCTTTCTATCATCAATAACATATGTCAAATAAGCTTCGCAACCGATCCTCATGTAACTTTCGGCCTTGATCATCGAGATGATGTTCGGCATCGTGCAATTCTAATCCCCATAAACCGTAATTGGACTGCCGCTAGGAGCTTTGAGGTGTATTCTCTTACGTTTACATATGATTTGAGCTTCGTTGGCAGCTAGCCAATCCATGCCCAATACTATATCGAATCCTCCTAAGGTAAGAAGGAATAATCTAGAAGGAAACTTATGGCCCTCTATTTCTATGATACATTCCTCTGTTACTTGGATTACTGCCGAATTTTTACCCACGGCAGTTTGTACGCTAAAGGCCTTTACTATGGTGTTGATAGTGCAATCCAGTTTACGACTAAAAGCATTTGATATGAAGCTTTTACTGGCACCAGAGTCAAATAAAATAGCAGCATTTTCATCATTTACTAGAAACGTACCTGACACAACATCAGGGTTTCCTCTTGCTTCTTCCTCAGTCAGTGCATAGGATCGAGTCCTAGCCTGTGGTTGTTCCTTTTCCCTCTCTTTTCCCGAGCCAGATTGGCCGGCCTTCTGGCAGTTCTTTGTTAGATGTCCAAACAATCCACATACTTGGCACTTGACGTTTCTTACACATTCTCGAGAGAAGTGCCCCGGCTTCCCGCACTTATAGCATGTGGTGGTGCCAATTTTACATTCGCCAAGATGTTGCCTTCCACATTTCTTGCATGTTTCATATTCATCCGACCTTGGCTTCTTAGTTTCAGTTGTTACGTTCCCTCTTCCGGTGCCTCTAGACGGGTTCTCCCACTTTTTCTTTTGGGTCTCTGTTGGTGGGTCCTCATTGGCATAATCGTCGTAGACGATTCCGCTCAGATTCACTACCGACTCGAAGGTCGAGGGTAGGTTGGCTTTCACGTGGACACGGACCCTTTAAGGTAGGCCCTTCACATAATACTTGATCATTCGCTCCTCTGTCTCCACCAGGTGGGGTACCAGTTGAGCTAGCTCATTGAACCTAGAAGTATACTGGAGGTGTGTCTTGTTGCCAGCCTTAAAGTTTAGGAATTCATTTTCCACTCGATCAATTTCATTTTGGGGACAGAACTTCTGAATTATTAACTTCTTTAGGTCTTCCCATGTCATTCTTGCAAGACCGTTTGGTGACTTTGTCCGCTGGATGTTCCTCCACCAACCTAGTGCTTCATTGGTGAAAGAATGAGCAACATATTTAACCGCCTGGTCCGGTCGACACTCGCTGATGTTGATTACAGCGTTCATCCTCTCAATCCATTCGAGTGTTGCCACTGAATCCTTGCTTCCATCAAACTTGGGTGGGTCTCCATCCTTGAAACCTTTGTAAGTACACCCACAATTGCTTAATGCCACTCTTACTTCATCCCCGTCACTGTCATAAATTTTCTCTTCATTCTTCCCTTCATCCTCTTCTTTGCTTTTCTTTAGTGCCTCAGATAGTAGGTCAGGCAATATGTTCTTCAGAGTGAGCACAACTTCACGGGCTATAGCATCCCTGACTTCGGGTTCCAACTGTATAGGCCCTGGATTGTCGTCCCTAGTTGGGGTCACTTCTGTTTCGTGCACACTCTCGGTGTGTTCTGCGTGCACACTCTCTTCTTCTTCTAGTCTTTGATTCAACGGGGGTCTACCTACTCGGCCAGTGCGACCGCCTCGGCGTCCTGTTCTCCCTCCACCAGCCATAATTCTTAGTTTCCTGGTAGTTATAGAGGGAATACATCAATGTCATTTCTTCATATCATAGTTTGGAACAGTACGAGCAAGGTAAATTTTTAATTACAGTGACCGGTTTGTGATTACTAATTTACATTGCTTTTCGGGTTCAAAACTTTTCAATTCGGTTGTAACATTGACATCTATTTGTTCTAAGTTAAGGTGTCTACTCTTATCCAAGTGTATTAACTCTAGTACTTACTTACCGTGCTGGCGTTGGCGTTGGTTACCCATACTAACATCCGTGCATTGGTCCCATAATCAGTTTGAGTCCAGACATTTAGGGATGTCTGAATCTCTCAAACTATTGCTCTGATACCAACTTGAAAGGCCCCTTTCCCGGGTAACCTCACTTGTTGGATTTACTCATAAACATAGTCATAAATATTGAACTTAGATTAAAAACATTCATCATTCGATTACATATCATTCGTCATTCTATTACATAACATGACATAACTTGACAGCGGAAGTCTTAACACATATATTAAAATGGGATGTCAGTCTTGTGTCGGGTAACCTTCACGCCATCGCACGACCTTTTCTTCCTTTACCTGAAATGTATACTAAAAGTCAGCTAACGCTGGTGAGTTCTAGTTTAAAGACAATCATGCATAATATTTATCTTACCATGAGTATTATATTTATATATATACTTAACACTTGAGCTTTTACTTAATCTTCGCTTTACTGTTCTCACATAACATTCAATTGTGGGTATGTACATATGTACATACGTGCTTACTTGTGGAGAACAGTTATTGGCCATAATCTTTAGGGAGATCAACCCATCACACTTGTCGCGAATGTCACAAAGACATCGCAGTGAGAACTACCGTCGTAGCCCTTTTCATTCTCCGTCCGGCTCTAGAAAACCGTCCGTTCTTTACTTAAATTCGTCCGGCAACTTGTGTCCGTCCGCACTTCACCGTCCTACCGTCGTCGTCCGTCCTTTTGTCTGTCTGCCCTAGGACGTCCGTTTCCCACGTGACCATTATGTATGCAACCGTTCTACTTGGTTTAAGGCAATTGCTTCGACCGTCCTTTAGTGCCTTAATATACGTCCTAGCTTGCGAAGGAACGTTTTCGTCCCGGTTATAAAATAGTCACGTGGTCGTCCGTCTACCGAAGTAGCCGTCGTCATAGAAGGGTTCATAACGTTTACTTACATTCATAACATGCAATATATATATATATAATATAAAGCAAGATTTCATTCTTTTTACGTTATGCCTTCTTTCTTTCTTTTCTTTATAATTCATACGTTTCATTCTTTGTTCATAATTCTTTTTCATATACAAATATATATATATATATATATATATTAGTATACCACGTATGATCACATTGACATTCATAGTATTTATTCATTTAGTGTATACACTTCAGCCCCAAAACATTTAAAATGATTTGCACATAACATAGAAGGGGGCACATAGAACTCACCTGATGAGTAGTTTCTGAGATACAGTTAGCTGGTTACTGAGCGTCACTAATGTCACTCACGATCTGTATAATGAAGTCATACTCGTAAGGTAGTGCCACTAGACATTACTATGCTTGAACCTAGTAGTTTCGATGGATTTGTTTATATCGAAACTTGATAGTTTCGATAGGCTGCTTATGTCGAAACTTGGTAGTTTCGATAGGATGCTTATGTCGAAACTTGGTAGTTTCGATAGGCTGCTTATGTCCAAACTTGGTAGTTTCGAGTCATGGGTTCATATCGAAACTATGGTAGTTTCGGTAAGTAACTTATGTATTATCTTAGCTTCGGATCGTGGGCATATCGAAACTAGGTAGTTTCGATGGGTCTGTATATATATATATCGAAACTATGGTAGTTTCGATGGGTCTGTATATATATATCGAAACTAAGTAGTTTCGATGGGTCTGTATATATATATCGAAACTATGGTAGTTTCGATGGGTCTGTATATATATCGAAACTAAGTAGTTTCGATGGGTCTGTATATATATCGAAACTAAGTAGTTTCGATGAATCAGTCTTCTTCCCCAAAAACCCGAAGGTTCTGCATGCGACTCTGATTGTGTCGATATCTAAATTTTCTTTGATCAAAACGTTCGGTTTTCATTCTAGATGCTATACCTAAGCTCATTTTCAAGTTTCATCCGTAAAATCATCATCTATTGGGTTAAAACCGAAAACCCTAAAAAAAATCATAAAAACTCGGATTATGATCGAAGGCTTACCTGGGTTGGATTTCTGATTCGGAGGAGATGATCACGAGCACAGCAGCAACGTTCTCCTGAATTCCCGAGTCGGTCTGTCACTTTCTCTCTCTAGACCCGAGCTCTCCTTTCTCTCTCTAGAGGTTGCGTGAGTAGGGAAGTGAGCAGAGAAGAGGGCTGCCTTGGCTTTTGTATACCTGGGCTTCCCTCGGCCCATTGAAGCCGAGCCCAAGCCCGCTCCCTTTTGTTTAAATATTCTGACTAAATCACCAGTCTCGCTATATTTATTCGTTTTATTATTTTTGGGATGTTACAGGATTTGAGTGTGCCGGATGTTTCATGCTTATTAGAACTTGCTTTTAGTATACATTTCGAAATCATACACATAAATATTGCATAAAAATGATTGAGGCATTAGGATAAACCCTCCTTTGTGAGCCTTTTATTTTTATTTTCCCTCACCCGAACACATCCACTAGTTAGCCACGTTAAGCATATCATGTCGTTTTCTTTTATCACCCACATTACACCACATTCAAACCTTCATTAGCCTTTTCATTTATTTTTCACCCGTGTTAGAAATCCGGTCGGCTAATGTTAATTTTATAGCTTTTATTTTGTTGTAATCTTCAAATTCTTGAGAAGTTTTTAGCTAAGGAAAGATGCATATTGACCTAGTTCCCTTCAAAAGAAAGAAAAGAAATAGTAAAATATATATATATATATATATTTCACCAAAATTAGGTGAATTATAGCCGATTAGAGCAATTTTGTGAGCAAAGATGGAAATAATTCGGTTGTTAGCTCTTATCTATACGGAAGTATTAGCTAGTTTATTTTCCTTATTAGAAGTTGGTTTAGTTTTTGAGTTAGCATAGCCGCCGGGTTTTTAGCCATTTAGCCACTTTTAAATTCCACTTCCTTACCCTTAGCCATTGCCAAGTTACAACCCGTTTAAAGCCCTCTTGATTTATGCTTTATTTCATGTTAGTTGGTAGAGATTTGATCATTTAGCAAGCTTATGATTTATGCATGATTCATTGTCTTGGCATTTGAGTGTTCTATACATACTCCATTACTTGTATGATCATATATATTCCCGAGTGTGTGTGAACATTATGAGAAGCATAAAGTTGCATGCTAATGATTTCCTAGGCATATTCATTTGCTCATTCGGTTGTCACGTCATTGGGCTCATTGGGTTTCATTTAGTTAATTTTGCATTTCTTAAAAATCTTTTCAAACCTTTATAAGTTTATTAATGCTTACGGTTTTCCGATTTGATCCATAGTGTCATTGGAAGTTTTGTTTCATTTTGATTTCTTTCTTGAGGACAAGCAATGTTCAAGTGTGGGGTTGTTTGATGTGTTAGTATTTACACATATTTTTGGCATAAAACTTCGCTCACTTAATGATCAATTCTTGGTTATATTCAATGTTTAGACACTTATTTGCTTCATTTCCTGTTTTGTAGGTTTTTGTGAAGCTTGGTGAATAAACAAGAAGATTCCAGGATAAAAAAGTGAAGTTTTAGGGTTTTTGTGATGGAGGCACGGTCGTGCCAAGCTCCCAAACCCTAGGCACGGTCGCGCCCACATTTTGCACGACCGCGCCAAGCCAAAATCCAAGGCACAACCGTGCCTTGGCCTCCCACGGTCGCGTGTCATCTCGTGAGTCTGAACAGCCGTACGTCCTCGATCAGTAGTACCTAATGGAAGCTACGGATCGGTCAAACCTCTGTCACACGGTCGTGCCAAGACCTAGACACGACCACGTCTTTGTACTAGGCACGGTCGTGCCTTCTCTCCTGGCACGGTCGTGCCTCCCCTTTTCTATTTAAACATAACTTAATTCTCATTCAAAGAGAGAGCAAACCAAAAGAAAAACCCACTGTTCCAGCTCGAGTTTTCTTTGTTCCAGCCATATTTCAAGCTTCTTGGAGAGGATACAACATCAAGAGGATCACCATACATCAACAACAACATCTAGCTTGGAGGAGTGGTTTGATTCTTGTTTTCATATCATGTTTCTCACTACTTTTCCCTGCTTATTTGTAATTTTGGTGCTCATGATGAGCTAAAACTCTTGTTCACTTTGGTTTAGATGAAGTTTAGATACATTTGACAACATTCATGGATTATTGGCAATTATTGTGTTAATGTTATGACAACCGTATGATTATTCTTTGATGAAATTATGTATTCAAGTATTTTGAGTTGTTTACAAGACTTGTATTTGTGTATGTCATATTATGTTGGAAAACTTGTGATTTATGCTTATATTCATGGATTGGTGTATGTATTTATACTAGTTTATGGCATTTGACTAGGAATGGTGAATAAAGTCTTGTTTATGAATCATTATATTTGTATGTATAATCTTATGCTTATGTTTGGAAAGACAAAGTATTTGTTATGATGTGTCATATTTAGTATTATGTTTATCTAGGAATTGTTGACACATCCTCCTAACTTATATAACCTTTATATGAACATTGTATGTTGAAGAAATGCATATTGTTGTCTAATTTAATCAACTTGAGGTGGATAGTGTGTTGTTCATATTATCTTTCCAACTAGTTGTTGGATTAGTGTACCTTAATCGGAAGCTAGTTCAATCTTTATAAACATTGACATAATTATTAAACACGTAAGCCTCATTGTATGACTTTAGGTGGTTGGTTTGTGTAATTCATGCTAGCTTTTCGAATAGTCATTTGATTAGATATATTTGACGAGAATTTAGTCAATTTATGTATCGTGTATTTGCCATGTTTCTATGAGTGTATTGAATGTATTCTAAATGGATTCGACACCGAAGTGATATTTTCTCCTTGATTGTTTGATTTGTGATTTTAGTTTAATTTATATATTTGCATGATAGTTAATTAAAACAAACTCTTCAAAACATCTTTTACCCTTACTTGATTGAATCTTAGTTCCGGTTAATTATTGCATTCCTCCATGTCCACGGATTGATATCCGGTTCTTACCTTTACTATATTGCTATCCGACGAGTACACTCCCGATGCATGTGTGATTAGTCTTTGGTGAAAACCCTTTTTAAAACTCATATTGTGTGAAAAATACTTATAAAAATATATATATAGTTTACACGCATCATATTTCGTAGCGTTTTTATATAGTTTTAGGTTCGTTTAGAGTCTTTTATAGTTGGTATTGATTCGTGTCATGTTTTGTAGGTAAACTGGTGACTTTGTAGCTAAAACGATCAAGATTGGTGAGGGCACGAGCAAACGAGAATAAACGAACAAAAGCCGGAAACTTTCTATCAATGTGGTTACCCCGCGGTAAGCGAGGCATATGGGTCCCTGCCTCACGGTACGCGAGGGATGTGATTTCAGGAAACTTTTGCGTTTGACTCATCTCTGGAGGTACGTGGCGGGCTTGTTCCCTGAGCCTCGCGGTACACGAGAACACCCAGTTAAGGGCCTTTTTGCCTATTTTCAAGGTTTAAAAGGTTGGGGTCGATTCTAGGGTTAGAGAATTGATTTCCAGACGAAAAGTTGAGGACTTTAGGACGATTTCAAGTGGGAGAAGTCATAAGGGATCAAAAATTGAAGTGTTGGATGCGTGGATTGATTGGAATACCATCTTTTCGGTTTACGCTTCTCATCTTTGTTCTTTGATTTATCTATCTTGCATCATGATTCTGGATATTGAACTTTGTTTACTGTTTTTTATGATGATTGTTGGCTAGACTTTCATAGCTACCTAGATTGTTGATGATTATGCATTGTTAATTGGATTTCTTTCGGTTTTCGGTTTCTTGTTGATGAATTAACAATAAAGTAGAGAACTTGTTTTCGATTTATTTGATGTGTGTGCGTATCTAGTCTTAATTGATGATTGGTTGAATGTTCCATATGTGTCTTTGTGAATGTCTTTCTTGTATAGATTCATATTAGGTCACTAGCTGTGTGCATGCGATTCATTTATGGTTACTGACGTCGTATCTATAGGAACATTGATTGAGGGTCTTTTCGGGTTAGGTATTCTTCCTATTACGATAGTTGAGATGTGAGAAATAGTCGGGTAATCTTTGGTGTTAGTAGCATCGTTGTTATTCCGTGTCTTATCGAGAGGATTCAGGTTACTCCTTGCACTAACAGGTGTATTGAGATAGTGAGGCCGATAGGTAATCTGTCTAGCGAGTACTTTAGTGTTGTTGGAGATAGCTGAGAGGTGATCCGACTAACCGGTGAGTTTTACACGTCCCTTAGGGTTTCCTCTTTGGTCACACCCGGAGAATAATCTAGGATCCACTAGGTTGTCTTTGTGTGTCGTATTCTAAGAGCCCGGTTCCATCATAGTTTCCGTATCCGAGAGAGTTCCAAGGTACATGTATAGGATTCAGAGTCTAGGTAGTGCTTTCCCCTTTAGTGAGTCCATCTAAAGTCTTGTGCTTTATATTTGGTTGTCGTTAGCTAGAGAGTCCATTAGTTTAATCATAGTTCAACACAAATTTTTTCCCCAATATAATTCAGTTTAGTTAGTTGAGTCAGAGTCTAGGTATAGTTGTCAATGTCTACATTACTTTACATACACAATTCAATTACCTATGTTCTTATGCAAAGTTCATGTGCTTTATATCTTAAACTATTTGCTGATACATGTGTTCATGTTTAGTACAATTATTAACTTGTGTTGCAAGCCTAAGGTAGCACCTTTTATGATCATTTATATGGGAATCCGATTCATTACTTAACACAAACCTTGGCGGGTTTGTGTATACATTTTGGTACTTCACGTAGTCTGGGGGATTGTGCATACATATTTACATGGCTTGATTGTACCCTTCGGAACCTCGTATGTTTTCACATTTATGCCTTAGACTAGCTTTGAACATATTGAATTGTAAAACATATAAAACTTTGTTTGGTGTCAAAACATATGTTACTCGTCGACTACTTGTAGTTGACATATATTTACATGTTTCAGGTGCACCTGTTTGAGGGCAATGCTTGATCACATAGGGCTATAGACCTAGAATTAATAAGATTAAATTTTGTTTACGTTATGAACAATATGTTTTCTATTTTCTTTGTAACGGATATTTTAATATGATGAATAACAATTGAAACGCATTTAATAGATGATCATGTGCTTATGAGCAACCGCGTCAGCCCCGGCGTATAATCCGCCGTCGGCCGGGGTGTGACAGCTGGGCTACTGCAGTTTTTTTTATTCCTAAACTCGAGTACCACAACCCTTTTCCCACTCATTAAGAGTTTAACAACCATTTCTATCAATTGGTTAGTTTAGGTATATATATCAACCTACAACTTTAAACATATAACAACCCATTCACGTCTTATGCTTTACCATTCTTTCAACTTGACATATCCACATGTCTAACGAGAGATCCACCCCTCGCTTTCTCACATGGAGTATTTGACTCCATGCCGACCCATGAAGTATCCACACTTCATGTTACCCGTGAAGTACTTGACTTCACATTCACCCGTGAGGTACTTGACCTTACTACCACCCGTGAAGTATTTGACTTCACGTATACACCTCCATGAAGTATCCACACTTCATGTAAACACCTCCATGAAGTATCCACATCTCATGTAATCAATTAATTTACCGTTTTACCACCAACGGTTGACTTTTACCATATTAAGTCAATTTTAGTCTAATATTACCACATTCAACATTTTAGTTGACTCTTGACCACATTGAGTCATTTACACCATTTAACCACATTTGCACATTCAAATTTGACTATTAACCACATAGTCTAAATACATATATTTACCACATTTGCACATTTAAGTTTGACTATTAACCACATATAGTCTAATTACACCCTTTTTACCGCATTTGCACATTCAAGTTTGACTATTAACCACATAGTCTAATTACACCATTTTTACCACATTTGCACATTCAAGTTTGACTATAAACCACATAGTCTAATTACACCAATTTTACCATTATCCATAATTGTTTGACTTATACCACACTAAGTCAATTTTATATCACTTTCACCATTTATTCACAAATGGTTTGACTTATACCACACTAAGTCAACTACGCCTATTTACCAAATTATGTTTGCTATTTACCACATTAGTCATCTACACCACTTTTACCACATTATGTTGACTATTTACCACATTAGTCAACTACGCCACTTTTACCACATTATGTTTGACTATTAACCACATTAGTCAACTAAACCACTTTTACCACATTATTTTAACTAGTAACCACATTAGTCAAATATACTACTTTTACCACATTTCACGCTTTAGTTTGACCATAAGCCACATAGTCAAAATCAACATATAACAAGTAAATAGAATTTACCACATTATCTATTTACATATAAACTACTTATCCATTACTAAGTAAGTGCAAAGCATTTACCTTTGCCAATGATGATTCCAATCGTTCCTCAAAACTATCACCTTTATCGCCTCGATCACCTAAACATCCCACATGTTTTAGTAATCTAATTTACCTCAACACATTCATCAGTTGAAGTTTAACTCCCACCAAAGATCTTATGATCTTCACTATCATCTAATCTTGGTTTATTTAGCTTTACACAAGCTTTCAACCATTCTAAACCAAATCCACCCATTTTAACCCGTTAAGGATTTCACCCAAATTCCACAATTTCATCAATTCATAATTCACCAATTCAATTGAGTTTTAAACTTGAAAATGTGTTTATATAACACCAAAAACACTTATTCATACTCAATTCACCATTTGAACACATCCAATTATAAAACCCCTAAATTAGGTTCTCAAGAACCCTAATTTTCATATCAACAAATTGATTGAGGTTTCTTATCAATTAATGTGTCTATTACCACCATAGACACTTACTAACCTTCCATTCATCATAAAAACATCCCCAATTACAAAACCCTCAAATCACCCTCAATAACCCTAACTTTATGATTCTTGAATTAGGTGCTAAAAGGATGTTATTAACCACTCTTTAACACTAATCAAGCTAGGTTTTAACTTTAAACAAGTTATTAACCACAAACAACCACAATATCAACCCCTAGCTTGATTTTTATAAAAACCCACCAAGTACACATAAATGATGGATTCAAGAGAAGAAAGAGAGCTCACTAGATGTTTAGGAATGGATTGTGTGGATCAAAACCCTCAATTTCAAGCTCCAACTTCCAGATTTGAGGTTGGTGCTTCTTCTCCTCTTTTCTCCTCTCAAAATCATGACCCAAACAAGTGTAAGTGTGTGTGTGTGTGTGTGAACTCCTTGCCATAAAAATCTGAATTTGTAAAGTTATAAAACAGCCCCTGAACTTCTAGTTTTGACCCTTTCTTTCAAAACTAGTTATAATCCATCTTTATTAGCAAACCCCCAACTTTCATTTATATAAAAACACCCCTACAATATAAAAAATATATTTTAAGGTGAACCCGAAAGTTGGTTCGTTACATTGTAGCCGTGGTGGTGGCTCCAATGGAGTATGGCAGTCCCGACGGTTAATGAAAAACATGGTGGGGGCCAACGATGGCGATGATGGTGGTTAATATGGTGGTGCACTACGGTGGCCGGATGCAATAGGGCATAGCAGCAACGTACGACTCGACGACGATGCACGGTGGTGCACGATGGTGGAATTGAATAA
Source organism: Smallanthus sonchifolius (assembly GCA_023525975.1). Taxonomy (NCBI): domain Eukaryota; kingdom Viridiplantae; phylum Streptophyta; class Magnoliopsida; order Asterales; family Asteraceae; genus Smallanthus; species Smallanthus sonchifolius. The sequence goes on from CM042031.1 coordinate 29,085,662, forward strand.
CAGTGACGATGGCCAGCAGGGTTTGGCGTGGCAAACATGGTAATTAGGGTTTGCATGGCACGTGTACGTGCATGCATGGAAACGGGTCAATGACGATCCGGTACGGGTTTGTATAGTGAGATGAAGATGACTAAGGGTTTGCATGGCACACGTATGTGCATGCATGGAACCCGGTCCGGGTACACGATTTCTAGACGGGTCAAGAACGATCTGGTATGTGTACTCCTGAGACTAGGGTTTCGTGGGGATGGAAAGACGAGCGGATGAAACCGGGTGTCGAGATTTATTTATATTTATGCGTGTCGTACGTATGTTTAGGATGTATTCTGATCATGTGATCATACTTTTGACAGATTTGGGTTTCAAGCGTGAACGGACGGGTTGCAAAGCAAGGATTTGGATTCCTCGCAACCAGCGAGTTTCTAATCCCCTTGTTTTTACTATTTTTGGGGCTAACTGTAACATCCCGTTTTCAGAATCACGTGGAGGTGCATGAACTTGTATATTATAGCAAATTCCTAGGTAGAACACGTAAATATGAAAGATAAACTTGGAAGGAAAGCTAGGGCTACATTAGTAGGGTTTAAATAGGTGCAACCCACCTCATTTTCCCCTATTATTTCGGCCAAAAAGGAAAAGAATGAGAGGAAATGAAGAAAATCCCGTTTTTAGGGTACGCAGCAGCAAAGATCGGGCGATCCCTAGAGATCTAGCCGTCGGATTATCCCCAAATCTTTACTGGAGCTTCACAACACATAGTCGGAGACATCCAACGGTTAGTTCTTGATTTAATGGCCAGGAAGTCAGACTTTTAAGGCACCAAACAGAAAAGTGCGCTGGAGGGTTTTCCGGTGACTGTTTGCGTTTCCGGCGATGGCGGAGGTGGTTTCCGGTGGCGGCTAAGTGGGGATCTGGTAGATCTCGATGAGACGGTTCCATGGACACCTGAATCACCTCAATCGGACACTGTTTGATATGGTTTCGAGCTACTCGTATGTGGATCTAGAAACTTGCAAAATAGAATTGAAAAGGTAACAATTTTACTTAAAGTTTATATTTTTAGGAACGGATTGGGTATGATTTATGGATATATGATGATTTTAAGTGATCTCGGATATAAAAGTTGTGATTTTTGGATCAAAACGACGATTTTGGCCAATAACGGTTGAATAGTCCGAAATCTAGTTAAATGGTCCGAAAAAGATGACTCGTCCTAAAAGTTTTTCGGACACAAGTAGTTTCAGACATAATACTTTCAAACGAAAGAGTTTTCGGTCGAAAAATATTTTGACCGAAATAGTTTTCGGACATAACGTTTTCGGATGGAATAGTTTTCGGTCGAAAAGATTTCGACCGAAATAGTTTTTGGACAAGATGTTTTCAAACAAAGTAAGACTTTTCGAACGATTAGTTTTCGGTCAGAAAAGATTTCGATTGAAATAGAGTTTGAACATAGAATTTACGGACGAAAAGACTTAGTGTTAATTTGTCTAGCTCGTGACTCTTAACAGATCCTTGGGCTTCCACCTAGCTTGAAAGTCCTTGTTGAGTGAGTTAATCCTTAAGAGAATCAGGTAAGTTCAAGAATCCATATTTTACTGTTTTAGGGTGGTGTGCATACTCAAGAATTAGACGTTTATAATAAATGTATTTTATTATTTAAACGTTTTGTAAGAAAGAAAGATACGGTTTATATAACCGAACGTTTTGTAAGAAAGAAATATAAAAAAGATACGATTTATATGACCGAACATTTTGTAAGAAAGAAAGATAAGAAAGATACGGTTTATATAACCGAACATTTTGTAAGAAAGAAAGATGAGAAAGATACGGTTTATATAATCGGACGTTTTATAAAAAAGAAAGATAAGAAAGATATGGTTTATATAGCCGAACTTTTTGTAAGAAAGAAAGATAAGAAAGATACGGTTTATTTAACCGAACGTTTTACAAACGAACGATAAGATAAAAGAATGGTTTAATTAACTAAATGTTTTATAAACGAAATATAAGAAGAAAAGAACGGTTTATTTAACTATAGTCTAGTGGCGTAGTCCTACAGTATAGTGCTACCATAAGCATAGTAGCAAGTCTTAAGTTAGTAGTATGGTCCTTGAGACTAGTGCCACCTGAAGCCAATGTTACGTCATGGATCGAGACCATGACGTACCATAAGAAAAATTGGGACAGTGCTCGGTAGAGCACAGTAACGAGGATACGGTTACTCCGGTGACGACGATTACTCTGGTGACGACGGTTACCTGAGAAGTCCCTTGTGGACACAATTGTGATTATCGCCCTTTGGACGATGAGCCTTAGGAAACAATACTCGCTGAGAAGTCCTTTATTGACACGAGAAGTCCTTGTTGGACACCAGAAAGAGAAAGAAACAGATTGTAGACTATAAATGTATGACTTAACAAGAGCACAGAATAACTAAGTATCAATTTACATGTAGTATTGTAATGTATTTTACTTAGTAGTGTAAAGAATGTTTTTCATTAAATGAGTTTTTATATGATTAACATGAGAAAGAAATTTTTTTATGCTAAATGATGTAAACTTGAACTTATCAGCGTTAGCTGACTATTTTAGTATGCACATCAGGTAGTAAAGGAAAGAGAAATATATGAAGCCGGCAGGGCTTAGAAGAAGATGGTTGGATGGATGTTGCTGACAAGAAGACTGACATCCCCATTATTAGATTATGAATGTGAACAATGTTATATTTTAAAGTTTTTGTTAACTCTGAATTTAGTACAAGACTTCCGCTGTTAATGTTTAATGATTAATTCAAGCTTTAAGAACTATGTTTATGCTATGTTTGCCAACTATGAGAGGTACCCGGTTTGGGTCCTCTCACTATCGTACATACCCTGCATGTTTTATTGTTATAAATAAATGTGTTACGAGAAAAGAGTTAGACATGTCGAGTTTTACGAGTTAACTATATCTTTTGAACTAAATCTAAGGGTTAAGGTGGTGTCCTTAGGTTGCGTAGGTTAGAAGTTGGTATGACACTCGGGTGTCGGGCAATGACTTTTGAGGATAAGTCAGATGTTGTGTCTGGACGTTATGAGGATATGTCTAGGGTAAGTGATTGGTTATGTACGTGAGAGATCCTTGTATGGACGGTGAGTTGGAGTAGATGTCCAGGTAGTGTCATGTGTGTATAACTTGTTGCTTTGTGTACTTGCATCGTTGTCTGTGTATATGGTCAACAATGATGGGAAGGATTCGGTCCTTCGGGTGTTGTCACCATCTGGAGACGTGGCAATCCTGGTGGGGGACGTAGCAGTAACCATGTGGGTGAGTGGGTAGTCATCACGGATGACGAGTGTGTCACTGTGTGACGTGACGTGGCCTTGCGTGGGCAATATTGAGACCCGAAAGGGGTTCTCGGAAGTGATATGAATATCTCGACTGGGATAACCCTGACAAGGGCAGCTGTGATGAGACAGGTGAAATCCTTAGAAGGTAATTGTTGTGTGCATAATGTTTGGTTTAATTGCATGCAACTTTAATTGATATGCATTGTGTTATTATGTTATTGCTTTCGGTGTTAAGCATTAGATTGACTGATGTGTTGGTACGATGTCGTGTTTAGACTGAGGTGTTATTAGACCTTGTGAGAGTCTTGGTTAGGGCTTTTCGGGTCTATGTCCAGGGGTCGGTTGAGGTAACCGGACTTCGTGTTGATACATGTGGTAGATTACAAGTTATCAGTGTAGTAGGTTCGATCCATGTCGGTGAGACTTACTGGGTTATGGTTATGGGTTGAGTCTTGGGTTGTTGGACCCTTATGGGAAATGGTAGGTAACATGGGTTACCGATATGATAATAAACGACAATCTGTTTTATAAAGGACTAGAATGTCCTGAATTGAAAAAAAATGATATTTGTGACGAGAAGGATTCTGTTTAAAATAAACTGTTAGAACTCACTCAGTGTATCTGACTTTGTATGTACGTTAGACTGTTTTGCAGGTGGCCTTAGGTGATGATGTATTTTGGCTTGGGAGCGGTGCTAATCTGTTCAGTGTGCATGCATTCGTACGGTAAGGTGAAACGAAATGATGATTATAAATTACAAATATTGTTTTAAGATAAGACTTCCGATGTATGTTTTAAATAAAAGTTAAGTATTTTCAAAAGGATGCACTGTGATGAGAACCAAATATAGGGTGCCCAGTTTGGGGCCTTGCATTTCTCTCCTTTGGATACCCTATATTCGCTCTAATACCACTTGAAAGTGTTCAAGTTAATATCATAATGAACTCAAAAATACTGCTTGCATTTGTTCAATGGAACGGCAGCTATATATAACTTATATACGATAACAGAAGAAACAGAAGAAAAGCATGAAAATAGGAACTAACTGAGACCTATTCAAAATAAACAGATAAGACTCAACGTTTTAAATTTAGGCATATATCATTCACTGACCAAGACTCAGGTCAACACTGTTAACCCTACTCTCCATGACAAAATCCAAACCAGACTGCATTCACTAATGGTGAACCCATATCTATTAATATAGGAATGGAAAAAGGAGTATCATCTCTCTCTCCCAATAATATTGGCATGGGAAATGAGTCACCCAGAGATTTAAAAAAAAAGAGATTAAGTACATAGAAGATCAAGATTATCACATCCTATACGAACATTAATTATATTAAAGAGGTCCAGATTAACAGCAGATCTCACGCTCATATGATCAAGTCCTCAACTTACTCCAAACATTGATTTGATCACTTTTACCCTAAGCACATTCGGTTCAACCTTGAACCTCCACCACCACTTTTGAGTTGTCTTTGCGAACAAACCTCTAACGGTGGCGGACCCGAGAACTTTTTTCAGTAGGTTAACTTATATTCAGTGCTCATATATCTATCACTTGATTCTAGAATTTACGGTTCGGGTGAGGTCATATAAATAAAATTATAATATCAAGTCCATTAAAAATACATTAGAAAATACATAATATATGTCATTGTAAACTACATAATAAAAATACAACGGCGTTACAATTAATGTTCTTTAAGGGTTTTCATCTTTCGAAAACAATCTATTACATATTTGATAGAAACATTCCTAAACATCTTTATTTTGATATAATAAATGCAACAATCGTTCAAATATTCATCACCAATCCAATTATGTAAGTCTAGCTTCATGCACTTCATTAAAGAAAAACATCTCTCAACACTTTTCGTTGCAATGGATAAAAATAATGAAAAATTCAATAAACGATACACCAACGTAAATAAAATATGTTTCTTTATTTACATCATCAATCTTATAGGAGAATATATACCATTTAAGTTGGCAAATCTTTTATCCGTTTTTAAATTATTTATGTAGTTAGGGTGTTTAAGCTTAAGTTTTCTTCCATTGTCATCATCAAAATCACAAGGCTACATCTCGACCAACATTAGTATTTTTTGTATATCAAATTCATGAAAATTATCACACAGACTCAAAGTGTCACACCCCACCTGTGTATGTGTGTGTGTGTGGGGGGGGGGGGGTTTATCCCACCATGACCGATTCATAACTCACACACATCGGAAGACAAATACTACATTAGTAACCTTGTAAATATCAAATGGTTACAAAGTTTAACAAGGCAATTAATACAAACTTTTCTTTAACACTAGGAGCTAAATAAAGTTCATTCCAATAAACAAAAGCTTCTAAACTTACCAAGCCAGCAACTACTTATCTCAACTTGCAGTCTCTACGCTCCTCTAGCATTTATCTGTAATGGATGCTTAAATTAAAACGTCAGCATAAAACCGGTGAATTCGTAACCGTATGACTCAATAAAATAAGTTTTGTATGTTATTACCTCGCAATCAAAGATCAATTAATAGATAAAGTTCCATATTAATTGTTTGTAACATACACACAAACGCACCAGGATATAGCTAGTAGACATTCCATCATACAGTATGGTACCGACTCTACACATATATGCCCCGCGTCTAACATGTAACTTAATGATTACTATAGTAACATAAAATCCACATATTTAATTCACATAATACTCCACGAGTAAAAACTTATAAATAAACATTTTAGCATAAAATAATTAAAAAGGGAGTTTGAATCATGAGTTTCACCTGGTTGACGAATCTAGATATATTCCAATGCCTCTAGTCAATCTCCTATTATAACACATTGGATAGAGCCTATTACATATAAGATCTTCTTATTTATAAACATATTCTAACTCGACAAATCCACACGACCACTAGTAAAGGTTCAAAATAACCTAAAACGTCAAAATGTCGTCCTATGATTCTGGTTAGACAACCTCGAGATTAAATCCTAATGTTCTCAAAATGATCTGTCATAGTTAGTTTTATCCCAAAAACTTATTTTGTGTATCCAACACAATCCACACGAATATTTTAACACTTAATGTTGAAAAATAATTGTAGTTGTTCAGTTGTTTTTGTTCCTTTTGAACTGATGTGAGGCTTTAACCAATAATCCCATCAAGTTTCCAAATATCTTAGTATTCAATATTTCTGTGATCAATTCCCAACCAATTGACTCCTAAATCTATTTTATAATAAAATCAAAGCTTAACGAGTTTAGTTTATGCCTTCTGTATAAATGGTTTGAATACATGAAAGCACCCGAACCCTACATGCAATACGAACCAATACCACCATTAGGATTGCTTTTTGCCTTCCTAGCATTTCTCCATACTCAAAATCAACATACAAAGCCGTATAGATAGCCATGCAACCAATAACATTCCCAAGATCGGATCTCCGGAGATCGACGATTCTTTTGGACTACGTTTATTAGTGTGAAAATCCGACCAGTTGAGTTTAAGGGTATGAAACGCATACCTATTGACCTATAATCAAAATTTCCTCTAGTGGGAATCTGCATTTATAAGTTGCGAATCAACTGTCCAAAAATGAGAGCGATGAAAGGGTCGGATATTCAGTTGAAACCGCGCATGCGAAAAGTATTCCGGAGAGATTCGATAATTCATTTTTGACACATTTTGACGATCTTAAGCAATGATTTAGGAAAATCGGAGCTTACCATTGCGTTGATAGTGTCGAGAAATGGTTCTAGCTTACCATGAATCGATGCCAGCTACAACCTTTCTTGTCGGAATCCTCTCCAGCCTCTCTCTAGATTTGCAAAAATGAGATGAGTGGAGGTAGTGATGATATTTATATAACGTGGCCTCTAATCGCGTGCTGGTTTCTCTTTTAAACGAACCCAATAAAAATAGCAACGTTATTTTATCCAAAAAATAACTTGTCATAATTTATTATTTTCCTTGAGTCCCTATGTCTCGAAAATACATTCTTTCAGGTTAAAGTCATTGTTTTATGAAACTGCTAGGCTCGGGTGTTGCACGCATTGAACCAAAACCGATAAAATTTTTGTTGTCTAAACACAAATAAATCTTACTATTATTTATCGCTCGTTAACGAGTTCGTTTCATCTAAAAAGTATTTTAACATAATAATAATTAGGGGTGTACATGCGGTTTCGGTTTACCAATTAGACTTGAATTTTTTAGAATATTTTTATTTTTGTTAACTAAAAGTTAATTGATTATTACACATTTAGGCATAAAAATTTTGGGCTACATAATTTATTATTTTCAAAAATAAAAATTATAATCTATAAATTCAATAAAAATATAAATCTTAACCTACTTTTAATGCAAATATCCATAAAACATATATGCATGCACACAATATATTATAAAAGTTTATATGTATACGTTCAGTTCGGTTCGGTTTTTTCGGTTTTCAAAAAATGCACGCACGCTCTACGCGTTTGTACAATAATAATATATTTATTTTTATTATAATAATAATAATAATTAACTAGTTTCCTCCCCCGCGCTACGCGGCAGCAGTTTGGTAGTTATCGATTCGGCTCGTCAACGGGGATAAAAATTACGTCTAAACACAGACTCGCTATTGAGTACGATACAAAAAAAAATACTCGAATCGCGCTGACACAAAAAAACAAAAAAAACAAACTTGTGCATCCCGTTTAAAAAAAAGTTAACGAACTAAAGTTATTACAAAAATAAAATACTCATCGAACTTTTGTTGCAATTTTATAAAAAAAACCTTTACTCTATTGAAGTTTTGTGGCAAATATTTAGAAAAAACAAAACTTTAAGCCAAAATATAAAGTTGTGACAAATCTATAAAAAATAAAATTTTTGTGTCAAAAATTAAAGTTGTACAAATCTATAAAAAAACTTGTGTAAAAAACAAAAAGGGTGAAAGTTGTGCATATCTTAAAAAAAAGTTTGGTGGAAAAAACAAAAAGATGAAAAGTTTGTTGTTCAATCACACGGCCAATTATAGTATCGTAGCGCGGGGGAGTTTGGTAGTTATCGGTTCGACTCGTCGACAGGGATAAAAATTACGTCTAAACACAAACTCGCTATTGCGTACCATACAAAAATAAATACTCGGATCACTGACACAAAAAAAACAAAAAAACAAACATGTACATCCCGTTTAAAAAAAAGTTAACGAACTAAATTTATTACAAAAATAAAATACTTATCAAACTTTTGTTGCAATTTTATAAAAAAAATCTTTACTCTATTGAAGTTTTGTGACAAATCTTTAGAAAAAACAAAAAAATTGAGTCAAAATATAAATTTGTGACAAATGTATAAAAAACAAAATTTTGTGTCAAAAATTAAAGTTGTGCAAATCTATAAAATAAACTTGTGTAAAACTAACAAATAATAGCTAACAAGTAACAACTATAACAATTAATTAAACAATATCAGATCATCTAAATAACTAATGGGTGATTGACTTGTCAGAATTGTTTGATTTGGGAATTGAAAGAGATTTTAAGTGTTTTGATAATTGGGTATTTTGCTTAGATGGTTGACTTTTAGATATGGGCTAATGTAGAGGTGCACAAAAAAACCGGTTTGGAAATCCAAACCGGTTTCGAACCGGAACCTGAACCGCCCCATAACCGGTTTTGTGTGAACCGGTTTCAAACCGATACGAACCGCCAGTTTACAACCGGTTTAACCTATTTGTGCGACGACCGGTTTAAAACCGGTTTTTTGTGAACCGGTTTGAGAAACCGGTTTGGTAAACCGGTTTGAACCGGTTTAACGGTAAAAAAAAAAAATAGCCGTTGGAAACGGCTATATAGCCGTTGGGACCAATTTTTGACCGTTTTTTGACCCATTTTAACCCCCAAACACATTATAAATAGGTAGTGGGTGTTTTGGTTAAATCACACTTCTCAAACGCTCAAAAAACGCTCAAAAAATTTCAAAAAACGCAATGGCAGGTTCTTCAAGTTATGGTGTTTCCTCTAACGAAGTTAGCGTTGTGAAAATAATACCAACAACGAGGAACCCCGCAATTTGGTCAAACTACGATCTATGTGAGTTGTCTAACGGGTTGGAACGTGCTCGTTGCAAAAAATGTGGTGGTTTTTTTAAAAAGGAATCAAATTCTACTCTAAAAACTCATCTGGAAAAATCGTGTCAGAGTTTGAAGAATATTCCAGGTGAGGGTCAAGCATCTATGACAAGCGAGGGTGGAATTTGGAACTTCGATCCAAATATTGTTCGAGATAGAATGGCGAAATTAGTTATTCAAAGAGGTTTGCCGTTCAACCATTTCGACAACCCGCTCACGACGAGGATGATTCAAGAAGCCCTTCAACCACGTTATCATCAAGTAAGTCGTAGTACTCTTAGACGTGATTGTCTAAAAATGTGGAAAAAAGCAAAAAAAGAATTAATTTTAGGTTTTGAAAAATTGGAAACCGGTGTGAACTTAACCACCGACGTTTGGTCGGCTCCACATGGTATTCCCGACTCATATATTTGCGTTACCGCTCATTGGGTTGATCCCAATACGTGGCAAATGATGAAACGTACAATCGCGTTTGATATGTTTGAATATCCGCACACGGGTCAAAATTTATTTCACATTTTAGATGATGTGATAACCGATTTTAAATTACAAAATAAATTATTTTCAATATCTTTTGATAATGCCTCAAATAATACAAATGCGGTTCAAAAATTAATATTAAAATATAATCCGATTTGCAACGGCGCTTTTTTCCATAATCGATGTATTGCACACATCATCAACTTAGCCGTGCAAGACGGGCTTGGGGTTGAACCCGTTATTGAAATAAGTAATGCATTTCGAGTCATGCTTAAAGACGTTTTTAGTAGTAGTAAAAAAAGATACCATGAATATATTAGATTATGTAACGATACGGGTTTGATTTGCTTAGGTCCCAATTGGGACCTCCCAACAAGATGGAATTCAACTTATAAAATGTTTCATAGTGCTATACGTCAAAAAGATACTTTATCAATTTTTCATGATATGCTTTCCTTTTTCCGAACCCCTACAATATGAATAAACGTTGAACTATATGTTTTTCTTTTTCTCGTATTGTAATGTTGTAATATTTTTTAATTTATTTTAAAAAAATTTTTTTATAAAAAAAACCGGTTTAAACCGGTTCACCAACCCGAACCGGTCCAGAACCGACCTGAACCGGTTCAATAGGTTCGACATTTTATACTTGCAAAACCGGTTTAACCCGAACCGGTTTGGGTCAAAACCGGTTTAGTGTTTGCGTTGACCAAACCGGTTCGGGCCGGTTCGAAACCGGTTCGGTTCAAAAACCGCCTTTTGTGCACCTCTAGGCTAATGTGCTTAGTCTATGCTTATTTAGATTTGTGGTTATTATTTTTAATGGGTTTTTAATTATTTAAAGTGGGTTATATATTAACTTATAGTGGGTTAAATTTGTTTAAATTACAAATATTTAAACTATTTTTTTTCTTTTAGGGGTCATAAAATTATTTTCGGGGTCACAATTTTTTTCCAAAGTGGTTACCACCAAAAAAAGTACAAGGTCACTAATGTTTCTATTACATAATTGTTGTATAAAGAATTTCTACGGAGTCAAATTACGCATAGAAGGGAAACCATACCTCCAACATCCTTTTTTATGTATAAAGAAAATAAAAGGCTTTTAGACTGACTGAGCTTCATACATTTAAAACCTTAACGTTCCCGAGAAAGAGTTTTCAACATTTTAAAATTTCTATAGCGCATGTTATACTGTGTCAAAATTTGAAAAATCATAAACAAATTTTTTTCTTTAACAGAGAATGTAAAATTATATAGAAAAAAACGCCGACCAGCAAGATGCTAGAAGGCAAAACAAACAAACATTACATTCTCCTTGTCCTCCTCGAAAGCAAATAATCTTGGGAATCTATCTTCTAAACATATGTTTCCCAACCAACAATCTTTCCAAAAGAGAGTATCATTCCCACAACCAATCTCTCTTTTGACCGACGACAAAGGAACCACACCTAGATCATGAAGCTTTAAGAAAGAATTCATCATCCTTTGCCACACACTATAAGAACTAGCCCCCGAGGACATCCCAAAATTCGAACCATGTAGAGAGGAAACCACTCGTGCCCAAATGCTTACTGGTTCATTAACATATCTCCACCTCCACCTTTGCAACAAAGCCTTATTAAAAGCTTCTAGCAACCTAACACTAAACCACCCTTTTCTTTAGATGCCAACACCAAGTTCCTTGAGGCCCAATGCATTTTTCTATACACACCATCCCCATCCCAAAAAAAATATCACTCTTAATTGTTCAAGAATTTTCAACACACCTTTTGGGACAAAAAACAATGACATGTAATAGACCCCAATAGCCCCAATCACCGACTTAATCAACACCGATCTTGCTCCAATAGAAAGAAGAAGCAATTTCCAAGACCCAAATAGATAAATGGACATTTTCTGGGCAAGCACCCTGTAAGAGATGTTATCGACACTACCTCCTCATACTCCACACTAACCCCATAAATACTTGATTTATGGAAATCGATTTTAAGACCAGAAGCCAAATAAAACCACTTAAGAATATGAACCATGGCTTGAACGTTCCTCTTCGACAACTCTCCCAAAAAGATCGCATCATCCACATAAAAAAAATGAGAAATCGGAGGATTATTCTTACCCACCCTTATCTCTTTAAACACACGAGCTTTAACTGCATCATTAACCATAACATACAACCCATCCATAGCCAAAATGAAAAAGGAGACATTGGATCACCTTGCCTCAACCAAAATTGAGAGTTTAGACAACTTTAAACATGCCATAATCCACCCGATCCATTTTTTTTACCAAATCCCATGAAGATCATAATCTTTTATAAATGCTCCCATGACAGTAAATCATAAGCCTTCTCAGAGTGTACTTTAAAAATTAAAAGTTTTTTAGTCCTTTTTCTACACCACTCCATCATTTCATTCATGACTAGTGGCCCATCAAGAATTTGTTTTCCTTTGTTAAATGTCGACTGAAACCCACTCACCAGAGCTCTGCTCAGTCTATTAGCAAGAATCTTTGCAATAACTTCATATACTATCCCAATAAGATTAATCGGACGAAACTCTTTAAATAACACCAGACTTATAACTTTAGGAATCAATGTTACAAAAGAGGAGTTACAACCTTTAGGGATCTCTGATCTGAAAAAGAAGAACCGCACCGCCTCCAAAAAATTATTATTTTATAATATCCCAAAAACACTTGGCAAACCCAAATGAGAAACCATCAGACCGTGGAGATTTATCACTACCACAAGACCGAACCGCCTCTCGTACCTCCTCCATAATAACTGGAGCCTCCAACATAAGACCCTGCTCTTCTGAAATGGAAGGGAAAGAAGGACTACGAGCATCCCACTACACCACATTAAACTTATCAAATTTAGAAGTGATATAATCAAAAAACGCCTTTTTTAACCTTACGTATCCGTAACCCATTCCCCCTCGACCTTGATGCCAAAAATTACCTGATGTCTCGTCTTCTTTTTCAATAACCCATGAAAATATTTAGTATTTTCATCACCCTGAACCGCCCATTTTTGTTTTAATTTCTAACCCACTTCAGACAATTCATTCTCTTCATATTTGCACAACTAGCATCCCGTCTAGACTCCAACACCGAAACCGACCCCCCCCCCCCCCGGGGTCAATAAGAACGTCACAATTCAGTAAGATCTCCTCAAGCTCCTTTTTCCTAACACCTTTTTGATCCCTAAACTGTTCACCCACTCTTTCATGGACCTTTTAAGGCGTTTAGGTTTTTCTTTTAATTTATGCATCACCTCCCCATTAACCTCTCCTTTCCAAGACTCCTTAACCACCTCATCCACCCCATCCCATGATAACCAAGAATTAAAGAATTTAAAAGGGGCCGGACCAAAATCCAAATTCCTATGCTTCAGAAGAATAGGCCTATGGTCCGACAACCGAGAGCTTATAATATTTGCTTCCAAAAGAGGCAATAATTTCAACAACTCCTACGATATTAAGAATCTGTCCAATTTACTGAATTTCTTTCCCGCTTTATCCACCCTAGTATACTTAAACCCCCCTAGAGGCAAGTCTACCATTGCAATACGATCAATAAACTTATTAAAATTTGAAGCGTTTATAGAAGAAAACGAAGTACCCATCCTTTCCTCCGGAACGCGAACCGAGTTAAAATTCCTAAAAAACAGTACATACCTAGATGATGATGCACAAATGATTCAAGAACCAACCACAAGACCTTCTTTTCCCTTTCTTCTTGCGGAGCGTAAACATTCACCATGAAACAATTACACTTCAATTTTTTCCATTGCCCTTCCACGATCACCATATTATCCGTACAAAACAAGTTGATTTTAGAGAAAACCAAAGGGTTCCAAACTAAAAGAATACCACCCGATTTTCCTCTAGATGAAGCAGAAGCAAAATCGAACCAAGAGTTTCCCGATAAAGACCGAATACATGAAACACCTACATCTATATTTCTTGTTTCCTTAATTCCCAAAAAAATTCACACTTTCTCTAATACATAACTTAGCTATACCTTTACGTTTGACCACATCCCCGATCCCACACACATTTGAAGGAAAAAGATATTCATTGATCCATAAAACTTCACACCCATCCGATCTATCATTATCTGAAAGTCACCTTTTGTCCCATTCATAGTGAAACCCAACGTTTCACCTAAGTCAATGAACTTTGACTTCTCACTGACAAAGGAAAAACCATTCAAGTTCTTACCTGACGATACACGTCAATCCTTGCCAAACGTCTTTCTCCCACTTTGAACTGGCGAATGAGACATACTTCTCCTAACTCTCCTGCTAGACTTCGATCTCACCTCTTGATACTGCCCTCCTTCCTGAGATTTAAAAAACCTCACACCACCAACACCGGACGGCTCCCACATGGATTTTGATCTACAACACCTATCCCCCCCCCCCCCCCCCACGGTCCAGTGCTCTTCTTCGATTCCAATTTGTTTTCTAAACCTGACACTGCTATCTCCACCTCCTCTAGTTGTCCCTTCTTGTCCTCTTTGAAATTATCAGAGAATTCATCTCCATCTCCTACTATGTATGCATCCTCCTCATCTTCTACACTATCATTTTCATCCTGATCATCCACCACCTCCTCCTCCTCCTCCTCTTTGTCCAAAGTTGGCAACCAATTTACTACCTTTTAAACATGAACACAATACTTCTCCTTCCCAACCATAACATCCACATCTCCCTTTATTAATCCCTTCCACTGAGTTCTAATACAAACCCTCCCCACAGCCATGCTCTCATCCCGGTTATCATTCAAGAACAAGTAATCCCCCAATAACTCCGCCACTTTCTTAAACGATCTCCCCGTCCAAGCGCTAAGCAGTAACCCATGGATTTCCAACCACACAATACGCTCGCTCAAAACAAAGGATTTATCAACTAGTTTCAAGAATTTGAAATACACCGTCACTTCATCCGACGCCTCAAATCTCATCACTGACTCAATGGAAGGAAACTCCATTAGAACCCATTGCCCACCTATATATTTAACCTCCATCCCTACAAACCCTGTTTTCTCACAAATAGCCAATAAGTTTTCAATACATTGGATATCATAGACATACCCCATTCAACATCAAGCTTCATCCAGGAATGATACCAACTCTGTCTCAACGATCTTGACCTTCCTCAAACAAGATTACAACAAGCTTCATCCGGGAATAATACCAACTATGTCTCAACGATCTCGACCTTCCTCAAAACAGATTTTATCTCATCCACCTTTGCATTCTTCTTCATCCCCATGCTCCCTTGTACCGAGTCGTTTACCCCTTTCTTTCCACCTTTTAGAATATTAGCATACGAAACTCCATTTACAGTTCCTTGACCCACTAAACTTTCATCCCCTTAGTGTCTCTGTTCCTCCGGTTGTTTGGTCTTTATTGAAAGTGGCTTAATCTCTGAACTATTGAACAGAGCCACATCGGCGTACATATGATAGCTTCTAAACCACATCATCAACTTTCAAAAAACAAACGAATCCAAATCTTCCCGTTTTGACACTCGGTTTGCAATATACATATCATTGACCTTTCGTAGTCAAGATCGGATGTAGGTTAGAAACATGGAACGAAACAGATATCTTCTAATATCATATAATTAGAAGAGAGTTAGTGAAAATCCATAGTAAGACATCTGATCATCATCAACGAAACCATAGTGTTAGCCAACATTAGCATCGGAATTGGTCGGAATTCATTGTAAAAATTGAGTTAAAAGGAATGCATGGGTTGGACTCTAATTGTTATTGACAAAGAAGAGAACTCTATTTTGACCGCGTAGGTTTTAGATTTCGTATTTACTTGACAACTTTCTGAATTGTGTAGAATCACTTTCTGATTAAAAAATTTTATGGGTACGAAATCAATAATCAGATAAGACAGAAAGAATCCTCCAAGAATAAGTATGAACTTCTTTGTGAAAGTTCATATGAAAACATGTATTTAATCAGACCAAATAAATTCCTTAATACAAGGGTTGAACCATCACAACACTTCTAATGAAACTCGCGACTCTTCATAAAAAAGAGTATGACGGTTAGGATTATAACCGTTCACAATTATTCATTTATATTAGTGGGAAAAATTTAATAGGAACTCCATTAATGGCAACTGAGTTACTACTAAGCAGTTGTTGTTGTTGGACCAGGTTCCACTAATGACTTAGTTACCATGGCTTGTCACTTGCCATTGATGCATAGTTGTCGCTGATGCATAGTTGTCGCTGATGGATCAATTACCGTTGGAGATCAGTTAGTTACTGATGATCATCATTTTTCATGTAACTTTTGAACAATTAAGTAAATTTGAAGCAACTTACACTTTATAACTAAACAAGGAAGATAAATTTTTTCTATGCTGAAACCCCACATACAAATTAGGTTGTAACATGCATGGAGAAGTTTAAGGTCGTCAATTGTATAACAGGACCATGGTATAAAAATCAACCGTAGTTCTTTGGATATATTGAAACATTTCCAGTGTTATAACACCTGAACACACTAAAGTGTATATAATGTTTGCAAATTAAACTTCATTAAGGCAAGCATATAACATTTCCAATATTTTGTGTTTCTAGATCTCAAAGATCATGTTTATGATGACAACAATAATTATTTCACATTTTATTTTATACTATTCAAAGTCATAGTTTTTCAACTTAAATCACAAACAATTTTAAGCAAAAGAACTTACACGGGGAGTCTTAAATCTTCAAGTCTAACTTTCCTAATCTATAAAAATGGGTATTTCCAACTACTAGTGATACACGAATACATTAGCTTGTATCATTACCAAGAATAAAATATCAAACAACTGTGAAAACCTCATGTAAATACTTAATCAAATATATCTAATATGAAGAAAGCGAAAGAAGAGAATAAACTAGGGAACATTATCACTTTTATTGAGTTTTTTCATGATTACCATGTAATCAATAATATATTAAATCAACAGCTAAGTTAAAGGCGATTAGACATGGTAAAATGGGTGAGTCGGGGGTAACGGGGCAGAACGGGTTCAGGTTTATGGACAAATTGGGTACAGGTCAACATGGGCTTCTAAAACATCAAAAACAAATTCAAACGTTTTACCATTATCCTTATGGTGTACACATGTTGTGATTCGCCCTTATCGCTCCACCAGCCTTTTTTTTGCAATCCATTTCCTAAACCTCTTAACATGATTTTGATCATGTCTCTACTCTCCACGACTCCGTTCACTTTCATCTCACTTTCATCAACCGGACGATACATGGTTGAGTCATCTGATGTGGAATGGTGTCCTGCTGGAGCGCGTGTCAATAGAAAAAGTCAAACTGAGTCAAAATGTAAGTACAGGAAAGTTAACATAAACAACACCTTTTGACGTTTTGCATTTCTCTTTCTTTGGTATGGTAGTAGAAATAGAAAAATGTAAAATTTTGTGGACAAAGTGGCTTCAAAACCCTCTAAATTTCATATAATTTGTTTGGTTTTGACCGTCTAGCTTCTTGCTACTTGGTGCTTGTTTATTATAAATTCCGTCGTTAAAAAAAAACCGCTACATCAAACAAAACAGTTTGTTTTTATATAGCCATTTTGCACACCTCATAAGCAGTAGAATTGACAGCAAGAGCATCATTACCTTCTACTCGGATTGCTTGGAATTCCATATGTTCAAATACTAGTGATAATAAGTTAAGAACAACCATCATTCTTAGGTCAATAAAATCAAACCTGCATTATCCATAGTTAGACCTTGGAGTACAGAATAAACAAATTGAATTTCCATCTTGTTCACTTGATCAAAATTCCCATTTTTGCCACCCAAACTCTTTATAGTCGTCCAAAAAAAATGTCATTTACAGTACCATCTTTATTCTTAACTAGGTTAAAACCCATGTATTACATGAGTTGGATAAATATAACTTTTTATAATGCAACAGTATCTATGAAGATTTGTATGTTGGATGTTATCAGTTATCAGTGAAATAAGAAATAATTAAGATTTAAGAATTATAAATAACAACTAATGAAGATTTAAGAATTATTTACAAATAATGAAGATTTAAGAATTATAAAATTGAATTTTAAAATAAGACATAATTGAAATTTTCTTATGATTTACTAATTTTTAATAAAATATTAGAATAAATTTTAGATATTTAATTATTTAACATCATCATTATTAATAGGAGAGAGAGGCGGAAAACAAAAATATAGACTTCAGCAGAAGTCGACACGTAGCAAGTATAGTTATTCATTTATTATAATATAGGTTAGAAACCTTGTATATTACACGGGGTGAATAAATACAATGTTATATATACTTAGTAATAAAGATTTACATATTACATATTTATGACATATTACATAGTTTTTTAATATAAATTTTAGAAACGTTATATAATAATGAAAGAAATGTTCAAATTATAACAATGTTTTATGGACAAACCTATTTTTTTTAAATAAAAAACGTTTTATGAAAATAATTATAAAAGTCATTATTATTTAATAGAAGAGAGAGGCGGGAAACAAAAATTATAAAAAAATTTAAAGAAATTTGTATAATTAATAGGAAAAAAATGCGGGAAAAAAATGTTAAGGATGATCATGAGAATGACAAGTGTCCACCAAAATTTTTATTTATTATATAGTATATAGATTGTTATTTTCAGTTATATACTCATAATTAAGGAAACATATACTAAATAGAATGTATTTCTTATTAAATGACACTATTAGAATGTTTTCATTAATACATTCAAAATAAATCCAATATTAAGATACTTTTTATGTTCTTATTCTTTTTTTTTCCTTTACAACACAAAAAGTATAGTTTTTTTTCCTTTGTCTGTAAATTCTTATTATGAATCAGTTAGGCTACTAAACGATTTAAAATTTAATTGATAATGTGACTAACTTCCCTTTTCTGGTTACACACTGGAAATTAATTAACAGGAAAAAAACCTGTAATTTAACCCTTTTCTATTCAAATTTTTTTATGCTCTGTTTTCCTAAATAAGTCGTAATCTATACTATATAATAAATAAATGATTTGGTGAGACACTTGTCACTCTCATATTCACCTTCAACATTTTTTTTCCGCCTCTCTCTCCTATTAATTATACAAATTTCTTTCCATTTTTTAAAATTTTTTTGTTTTCCGTCTCTCTCCTATTAAATAACTAGCTTAGAACATGTGTGCTACACAGGGTGAAAAAGTATTAATATATAAAACTCTTAAATCTTTATATACGTATCTTATATGTGGAAAAATGTATTACATATACTAACAATAGAAAACAAAATAAAAAAATTTGTAAAAATTAATATATAATTTAGTTTAAAAAATACATAAAATACTATTTAATGTAATTTGATTTTCATTTACTATTTGATTGAAAACATAAGTTAGGTAATTATATTTCAAAGTTTCTTATAATATGAAATCATTTAAAATAAATGTGTTTTATTAATATAATTAATAATTTGTTTTAAAATATATTATTACTTAAATATGGAAGTGTATTTATTATGAGAGAGAGGCGGGAAAATTTTTATAAGGATGAATATGGAGGCGACACGTGGCATTGAGAAACCTTTATTTATTATATAGTATAGATTATGATTTTTATAAAACATTTTTTTCTTTAGAAAATATGTTTGTTTATAAAATATTTTTATAAATTCAACATTTCATTCATTCCTTTTATAAAATATTTTAAAAATAAATATTTCACCAACAACATCCAACATACAAATATTCATAGAAACTACTGGTTTACAACAAGTTGTATTTATTCAATTCATGTAATACATGGGTTTTAACCTAGTTTATGAATATATAATGTGTAATTTATAATAAAGTACATTATTAGGAAATTTTCAATCATACCTCTAAAATAAACAAAGTATTAATATATTTATCATGTTTTGATTTTATAATTTAATGAAATTCATCATTTCTGTTAATGTGTTAATGATTATTGAATAAAAAATTGATGAAGGTGGATAGAGGGTGAGCACGATTTGATAAATGAACATAGAGATCGTTATGTGTGACACATATAAGAACTTTTTTAATAAAGATCAAGCCCTTATAACCAAAGTTTTCTACACTAAGATGATAAGAAAATTAAACTTTCAACTTAAACAAACACATTCATCAATAGTCCGACAAAATATAGGATATGATTGAATTTAAAACAAAACAAGTAGAATAATTAAAAAGATAAGTTGACTAGACTACCTTCTCTTAAAAACAAATATTGCACCATCTTAAGAACCCTTTGATGTGTAATCTCACATGGGATGGTCTCTTAGTTTGTCAAATCATTGTTACATCAAACATCAAATCCAAATAAAATCAACTTAACTTTTTCAGGGTTGCTACTAAACAAACCTCGTGAAACTCATTTTTGAAGCATCTCCAATGCCATGTTTTAGGCGTTTCTCACGGACGACCTATTGGAGAGTGGCATTTTACCACGTTTTTGGGTCGGGGAAGTGGTTGGTCGGATGCACCATCCTAAACCACTATAAATACATCTTCATAAAACTAAAATCACAAGAGCGAAGTGGTTGGTTTGATGAGCCAATGACATGTGCTCATGAGGAGTACATTTCAGATACCGACTCACATTTCATATACAAACATGTGTGACACATAGTGAAAGACCAACCAAAGTGGAAACAACAAAGTGACATCTACATAACTCAACAACCAAAGAAAACAAAGACGGCTGCATCAGGTGAGACACCACATCGTCCACTACTAGAAAACATGTATATTTTCTACAAAAGCGTCCGACAAATTACCAACAAAACAAATTTCCCACAAGTTTGCGACAACTTTCCGACAAAACAAAAACAAAAAAGTATCCACAAGATTTCTTACAACTTTCCGACAAATTTATTAAATAAGTTAACTTATTTATTTAATATAATCGTCGGAATATTGTCAAAAATTACCGACGAAAGACTTTTATCGCTAATTCGTCGGAAAATTAGTCGGGACTTTATAGGAAAATGCATTTCCTACGAGGTTTTTTCCAACAAACATTTTTTGTCGGTAATGACCAATTCCGACAAATTTCCCACGAAACTGTTGTCGCAATTTTTTCCTTTTTTTAGTAGTGGTCAAACGCTTGTTGGGTTTAATCTTGACTTTAGTTTTAGTATTTGGTTTTATTACTTAGTATTTTAGTTTGTTTATGGAGACTACTAACCACACACGGGAAATGCTAATCGCACTTGGTCATATACGCATTGTATAGGGCAATACGATGCGTATAGCCCTTCACAAATTCCCGTGCCCGACATTCTCTTACAACCTGTCATTCAAACCTCGTATACGCATCGTATAGGTCAATACGATGCAGTTTAGGATACGAGATTCCTTCTGCCACTAAACCCATCACATCGTACCTTATATGCATCGTATTGGGCTATACGATGCGTATAGGGCCCAAGTTTTGTGTATTTAACAATGCAGAATTCTCATTCGAACCGAACGAACGTATGCTTTCAAAAAAAAAACTATAAGCATGTCTTGGTGGTGGGATGGTAACTACGGTTTTCAGGTATATTCTAACGAGTCGGTGGAAAACAACCCGCAAAGTTCTGGCGTTCAAGAGGTGAACCGGGAGGAGGTCTCGTCCGACGTTTATTCTCATCAACGGGTAAGGCTTCCGGATTTGAACGAGCCACTGAGCAATCCCGAGTTCGTATACGGTGAACCGTCTTACCTTACACAGCCCACGAACGACTACGTATACGGTGAAGTCTCATACCCGACACAACAAACCGACGACTACGTATACGGTGAAGTCTCATACCCGACACTACAAACCGACGACTTCGTGTCCGAAGACGAGGAACAAAACCATCAAAACGTGTCGCATAAAACTGACCAGAATTTTCAGTCTCGTGAACAGTTGGTGGATTGGGCGGTCAGGATAGGACGTGAGAATGGTTACGTCCTTGTCACCCGACGATCGAGGAGAAAAGGCGACGATCCGACGAAACCGTTTATCAAGGTGTGGCTTGTGTGTGACCGTCACGGCGAACGTGCGTCTACTGCCACGGTTAGACGTGCCGGTAGCAAGAAAATAGGTTGTCCCTTTAAATTAGAAGGAGAGTACCAAGAAAATACTGGTGATTGGAAATTAACGGTGAAGGATGACAGTCATAACCACGATCCTAGTCAACATCTTGAGGCGCACTCCTTTGCGAGGAGACTGTCTCAGTCGGAACAACTTTTGGTGGCGAAGTTGTATTCGCAAAACATGTTGCCACGAAACATTCTGGCAACTATAAGGGAACAAAACCCAGAGAGTAGTTGCATTAAAAAGGACATTTATAATGCGATACAAAAGATAAAAAACGAAACGAGAGTCGGTGAAACTCCAATGCAGATTCTGGAAAACCTGCTTTCTTCTAAAAAATACGTCTACTATACTCGGGAAGATCCTGCCACAAATATTGTGGAAGAGATATTCTTTGTTCATCCGAAATCGTTTGAGATGTGGCGTGCGTTCCCGCACGTGTTGATGATCGACGCGACTTACAAAACAAACATGTATAGACTTCCATTTGTCCAAGTGGTCGGTGTGACCTCCACACACCAGTCGTTTTGCGTCGCTCATGCATTTATATCAAAAGAACGAGAGGAAAACTTCGTCTGGGTGCTACTGCAAATAAAAGCAATGTTGCAAAAGTAATGTTGCAAAACTTCGTCTAGGAGGCGCCGGATATTGATCCGGATTGTATTTCTTTTTCTATTTTTGGGGTCGTTTACCGTCAGACCCTTCGTCAGTGGGCCGTCACGACGGGCTTATACTACGAGCCTGAGACGGTCACGCCGCTTTTCACTGAGGCGGTGACGGAGGTGGACAAGGAGGAACTCCTTGTTTTTTGGGGCTTGATTTCAGATAGTCCTTGGTTGGGTACTAAGGGGAGGGTCTCGGGTATTAGAGACCCTTTGTATAAATATCTGCACCGGCTTATTTCGACGTCGATCGCACCGCGTCTGAAAAGCCGTGAGTGGTGCACTGATAGAGATCTTTTCTTCCTTTTCTGCCTGCTTACTGGGAGGCGGTGCGACCTGTCCACGAGCATGGCGCTTTATTTTGCTTCTGCCTATATGCGACAGAAGCGCGGACTTTTATATGGTGGTGCTTTCATCACGCATATCATACGGTCGGTCACACCATTTGACGACCATGAGCCTGCGATGTTATCGCCCATTCCCTATGTCCGATTAGACCGTCGCACGGCGAGCGGCATGCGCATCACGCACCGATTCCCGCAGGGCCTTCGGTTCGTGGGGGCCGTCCAGGACCAGGTTTGGGTCCCGGTGCCGTTGCCGCAGATGCCTGGACAGGGGGACCCGCCTATGCCTCAGCCGCTACAGGGTGTGGCGATTGAGGACGAGCCGCCACACGTCGAGCAGGTCCACGAGCATCCGCCACAGCATCCCCGACACGTACGTCGGTCTGTTAGGCTGGATAGGGCTACCCAGGCATTGCTTGATGGCCTTGTTGCCGACTCACGGCGACAAGGTCGTCAACTCGATCGCATGGAGGACCTGATGATGTGGGCGGTTGGACAGCTCGTGAATCAGTCACGAGCCGCCGGCATCGAGCCACCCCCACTACCACCGCCACGTCATTATCCAGACGACCCCGTTCAGGGTGAGGGCAGGGCGGGTCAGGGTGACGGCGGAGCCGGTTAGGTTTAGTTCTTTTATTTGTATTTTGTTTCTTTCGTTGTTATGTATGTAAAACATTTTGATGTATATATTTAATTTTTTGATGTAATGTATATAATTTTAGTTTATTTCTTTGGTTGTAATGTTTAATATTTTGTTTGGTTTGTAATGTTTAATATTTTGTTTGGTTTGTAATGTTTAATATTTTGTTTGATTAACAAACTTATATTAACAAAATTATATAAATTAAAATAAAAATAAACAAAATATAAATAAAATAAAAAATATATAATTAAATAAAAAATACATATACGTGGCGTATAGGTCAATACGCCACGTATAGGATTCATAAAACTCCCAAACCTTCCAACTTTTGAATAAAAAATATAACCCGTGCCTCATACGCTGCGTATAGGTCAATACGCCACGTATTGGACCAGCCGCCAGACAGAGAATGACACGTGGCATTCTGTTGGCAGTGACTGAACTATACGAGGGCGTATAAGGCGGCGGCGGGTCCAATTAGCAATATTCCGTGTGCGGTTAGAATCACCCTTGTTTTTTTAGTGTTTAAATAAAGTAGAAAATGTGAAGATTGACCCAGCTGTTATGTGAACGTTGGGGACCGGTTCTTAGGGGATTTCCTTTGGAATAGGTAGCAATAGGTGACTAGGTGGTGTTTGACCGTTGGACTGTAGCCTATATAAGGCAACTTTTGATATTTCTGCACATTTCGAACAGTCCTTTTCTTTTATATCAGAGAGCTTCAAACATAAAGTGAGTACAACAATACGTGAGTGTGTGTTTTGTGTTGGAAATATATATGCTCGGTCCCGATTATTTAACGCTACTAACTGAGTTGTGACCCGTAAGAGTTACACCTAGGGCAACGAACATTTAAATTTACTTAACCCGCTTAACTGGTAATTACGAATTATATATTTTATATATATTCGTTACACGGGATTTATTATTTATACAGGTTTATAAATAATAATTTATATTTATTTATTTTAATCTTTTATTAATACAAATTAAATGGTTTCGGTCTTGTCATTAACTATTGGGTTTTAGGTCCGGTAGTGATTTAAAAGGGCTATAAATTGATTAAGGGTTTTAATCAAAAGATGCTTTTAAAAACAAAAAAAACTCAGCCGTTTGCTTCTTCTTTAAGATCAAGCCGCCAAGAACCAAAACAAGAAGCAGCAAAAGTTTTTTTTTTGTTTTCTTTTGTTTTCTTTTGTTTTTCCTCCCGGTCGCCAAGAAGAAAAAGGCATAATTCCTTTTGGCGTTTCCAGAACCACCAAATCAGCCCAAGCCGGTCCCTACCCCGCTGCTGTCCCGTTTTCGGCCAACCCCGGCGCTTCCCATCTCTCGCGTTATCGGTTCGTGATATAGTATCGGTTCGTTGAACCTCGGTGTCTCGATCGGTTATTTATTAACCACTAAGGTATAAAAAATCTCATTAGTAGATTAATTATTTTTTTTTGTGTTTGCGTGTTCATAACCAGATCATGTTCGGTTTGTCAGTGCTGTTAAATAGGTTATGATTTTATTTTCCGCTGCGTATTTATTAATTAACTGAATTAATTAATTTCTCTGTCAAAACCCGTTTTTTTACAAAAGTCAAACTGATCACCACTGAAACCCACAGTGGTATCAGAGTCTGGGTTATAACACGCAAATCGGAACCGGTCTGGTTTCACCGGTTAGATTAATCACAAACTTTAACTATCTTGAAGTTTCTGATCTGATATGTTTTTTGGGGCAATTTTTTTATTTATTAATTTGGTCGATTTTTTATTTTATTTGACCAAATATATTGCCCGTATGTGATTGTGTTGAATATGTAAATCTGGCCCGACTCATGTGATTGAGTTGTTTGTGTTTATTATTCAATTTTTGGTTTTATGGTTTTGGCTCACTTTTAATGGCTCAAAGTTGTAATAGAATAATTTTTTTATTTTATGTAATATAATAAAAACCCGAAGACAAATCTGAAGACGCAACAGGAATCATGGATTCAGTGGGAGTCATCCGAGACGACTAGATGCACGGAAGTCCATCCTTGTGGTTGTTTTAATTTTGTGGACCCCGTGACCCGTTTGGTCTTGCTAACTGGCTCTAGCAAGATCAAACAAACTTGGCCCGAAAAGATTTACATATTTAATTGCTTTATGGTTGCTTTTTAATTTTTTATAACTTAAATTTATTATAAACCAACCAAACACCAAACGTTTTAAAAGGAGTTTTAAAATGTCACAATTTGTCACCACAAGTTCTAATTTTACAACTTGTAGAATTTTATAAAATAAATAACCGCTAAAGTTTTGCAATTTAAACTAAATTTAATTTCAAAACTTATAACTTAATAGTTTTCAACTATTAACTTTAACTGGTTATTCAAGTCGCGACAAACTTGGTTTTAATAGGTTATTTAAAATTAAGTGTCCTGAGAGATGAAAGGGTTCATCAAATTTGTCATGACTTTAAATAGTAAAACTGGCTTTTACATCACACGTATGATTTAATCATTCGTTGTGTTTGACCCTATTCGGTAAACACTAAAATTGGAACCCATATTTAAAACCAATGGTCTATGCCATTATATTATAAGGAACACTTGGAGCATAAAACGAAACATCGGTGTTTGGAGCCACAGCACCGCACTGGATGCGTAGTTTATCCTTCCAAGGCGCAAGGGTTTCGTTGACACATCCGGCCCTTCCGCAAGTACCTGTTTTAGGACGACTATTACTTTTCTCTCTTGTTACATGCCCCAGGTGTCAAGAGATTAAAAGTGGGCATAGATGAGGCTAAACGTATCAATGCATAGACATGTCTTGTCTTAGCGGCCTCATATACGAGAGTTGTGCATCTTTCCACAATTGACACTAATTGTCAGTCTAGTTACTCACTTACTAATGTTGTATGCCACAGCTACCATTAGTGACTGATTTAGCTGGATTCTCACTCCTTATTCTAATTTCTGTAATTGGGTCATAAATTAATAAGGACTTTTCACTTTCTTTATACTAATTTATTTTCTTTGCTTATCTTGACAGATGTCTACTGAAAATAATAATACTAATAACTCCTTCGTTCTCAAGTCTATTCTTGAGAATGAAAAGCTGGATAACACCAATTTTCTCTCGTGGCAGTGCAATCTGAGAATAGTTCTCAAGATGGCCAAGAAGCTCTATGTTCTCGATGCACCAGTCCCTGAGGCACCCGATGGTAACACGGCTGTCGCTCATAAGGTCTGGGAAAAACAAAAAGATGATGCCACTGAGGTGGCCTGCCTTATGCTAGCCTGCATGTCCCGTGAGCTCCAAAAGGGCATGGAGGACCTGAGTGCCTTTGACATGATTGAGCAACTTAAGGGCATGTTCCTGAAACAAGCCTGACAAGAACGCTATGAAACCATGTCTCAGCTCATTCGTTGCACGATGCAAGAGGGCACGCCTGTTAGTGCTCATGTACTTAAGATGAAAGGGTACATCGACCAGATGAACAAACTTGGATATCCCATAAAGGATGACATGGCTACTGATTTCATCTTAAACTCTCTCCCAAGCTCCTATGCTCAATTCGTAATGATCTTCAACATGAATGGCTTGGAGAAGACAGTGGCCGAGCTACATGGCATGCTCAAAACGGCCGAGATGAATATCCAAGGAAAGAAAAATCAAGTTCTGATGGTTAGATCTGCTGGTGTTAAAAAACCTAACCCCAAGAAAAGAGGTTATAATAGCAATGGCAAGAAGAAGGTTAATGTTGCTGCCAAGCCTGCCACCAACAATAACAAGAAAGCTTCAAAAGCACCCCCTCCTGAGGAGCGCCAATGCTTTGAATGCAACAAAATGGGGCACTGGAAACGTAACTGTCCTGAATATCTAGCCAAGCTGAAGCTGCAGAGGGCCAGCGGTGAGGGCACCTCTTCAGGTATTCTCATTTATGTTATTAAAATTTTTACTGTTTCTAGCAACACATGGGTATTTGATACTAGATGTGGATACCACATAATTAATGTCTTGCAGGAGCCTAAAAGTTGGAGGAAGCTGAAACAAGGCGACATGGAGCTCATCGTTGGTGATGGGAAAAGAGTACCAGTTCTTGCAACTGGAACATATCATCTCTCATGTCCTTCTGGCCTTGTGGTTGTTTTAAACAATTGTTTGTTTGCACCTGGTTTAACTAGAAACATTATTTCAGTTTCTTTATTGTTTGAACAAGGATTTAAGTACGTTTTTAATGGTATTGCTATTGCTGCCTACTTAAATGATATCTTTTATTTTGAGGCTAAACCTCAAAACGGTATTTATGAGATTGACGTTCAAACTGACAACAACATATATAATCTTTCTAAACGTATCAAATCTGGCATTAATGATACTTTTCTATGACATTGTCGACTTGGCCACATAAGCAAGGCACGCATTAAAAGACTCCAATCCAAGGAAATTCTTGAACCTACCGGACAGGACTCATTTGATAATTGCGAGTCTTGTTTAGCTGGAAAACTCACAAAGGACCCCTTCACCCATGTTGGTGATTGAGCCAAGGATCTGCTAGGCCTTATACACACTGATGTGTGCGGCCCTTTCAGAACCATGTCTAGAAATCATGAAAGATACTTCGTTTCATTTATTGACGATTATAGTCGATATGCTTATGTCTATCTTATGAAACACAAGCATGAAACATTTGAAAAGTTCAAAGAGTTTCAAAACGAAGTAGAGAAACAACTCGATAAATCAATTAAGACACTTCAATCAGATCGAGGTGGCGAGTATCTCAGCTTAGAATTTCTTAATCATCTGAAGGAGCACGAAATTATTTCTCTGCCCACTCTTCCTCGCACACCCCAACTTAATGGCGTGAGCGAGAGGAGAAATCGAACCCTACTTAACATGGTTCGATCGATGATGTGTAGAACTAACTTGCCTCACTCCTTCTGGAGTTATGCTCTTATGACCGTCGCCCGCCTTGTAAATCTGGCACCGACTAAGAAGGTGGACAAAACCCCATATGAGATATGGCACGGGTCTAAACCCAATTTGTCTTACCTTAGAGTATGGGGATGTGATGCATATGTCACCAGCGATTCTGATGACAAGTTCGATCCCAGAGCCGAAAAAGTTGTTTTCGTCGGTTACTACAACAAAAGCGGATATTATTTCTATCATCCTGATGCAAACATTATTTCCATCAAAAGGAAAGGACGCTTTCTCGAGGAAGATCTTTTAAATCGAGGAACCGGAAATAATATTATGTATCTTGAAGAAATTCAAGAAACACAAACAACCGCTGAGGAAGTCGGAGCGTCTGATCAACAAGAAGTTGTTGCTGATGAATCAGACATAAACACAAGCGTTCGTAGAAGTAGCAGGTCTCGTAAAGAACCTAATAGATACCTATGGCATCTTGAAGCTTATAAAGTCATGTTAGTAGCTGAGTCAAATGACGAACCTACAAACTACAAATCTGCTATCTCAGATCCTGAATCCAAGAAATGGCTTGAAGCCATGAACGCCGAGATGCAATCTATGCGTGATAATCAGGTCTGGGACTTGATTGAACTACCTCCCGGTTCTCGGGCAATAAGGATCAAATGGATTTTCAAAAGAAAAACCGACATGCATGGTAATGTACAAACCTATAAAGCACGGCTAGTTGCAAAGGGTTTCACTCAAACTCAAGGTATTGACTATGATGAAACTTTCTCACCCGTTGCTATGATCAAATCGATCAGGATACTACTTGCCATAGCCGCATACCATGATTATGAGATATGGAAAATGGATGTCAAAACCGATTTTCTTAATGGACATCTCTCTGAAGATGTCTATATGGTTCAGCCTGACGGTTGTGTTGATCCAAAGTATCCTAGTAGGGTTTGCAAACTGAATAAGTCCATTTATGGACTTAAACAGGCATCTCGAAGCTGGAATCTTCATTTTGATCAGAAAATCAAAGAATTTGGTTTTGTCAAGAATGAAGATGAGCCTTGTGTTTACAGAAAGGCTAGTGGGAGCACTATATCATTTCTCATCTTGTATGTGGATGATATACTGATCATTGGAAACAACATCCATGTGCTTGACAAAGTCAAAAAATGGTTAGGATCTTGTTTTGCAATGAAGGATCTTGAAGAAGCTGCTTACATTCTAGGAATCAAGATCTACATGATAGATCTAAGCGGCTTCTAGGGCTAAGTCAGAGTACTTACATAGACAAAATGATGACACGCTTTAGGATGGAAAACTCCAAGAAAAGAGGTGTTCCGATGACTAAAGGCACTGTGTTGAACAAATCACAATCTCCTTCCACGGACATTGAAATTAAGGAAATGGAAGCAATTCCATATGCCTCAGCGATTGGTTCTATCATGTATGCTATGTTGTGCACTAGACCTGACGTCTCGTATGCTTTAAGCATGACCAGCCGTTTCCAGCAAAGTCCTGGCATTGTCCATTGGACTGCAGTCAAGAACATCCTGGGTGTAACATCCAAGATTTTTCTAATACTACATTATTTTACTTTATACAGTAACGACACTCCTAATGAACCCCGTACTTGTTTAAAACAATATATCACTTTAATTATTATTTTAACATCTATCAATTTAGATTTTTGATCTTACATTTAAATATTAACCTCCTATTATATATATAACATATGTATGTACATTCATATACATACATACATATATATATATATATATTTATATATATGATTATATCAAATAAATCAATTATACAACTTTTGATATAGGACTTATACATCTTTAATCATGTTTTTACATATTGTTCTATATAGATATAGGAATCTAATTATAAATATGCATATATGATATATATGTATTTGATGTTATTAAATTAATCATCTATACAAATTGTAAGTTTTAAAATTTATGAGCATTAATCAAGAGTTTACATTTTCTAAATGTATGTATTTAATTTTAAATAAATATGTAAACATATATCTATTTTAGTAAACCATTTACACAAATTGTAGTCTTTATAAAAATGAAAGACATTTTTTTATAAACATTTGTAATTAAACAAGTAACATATTTAAGATTTTATAAACTTTATAAAAACAATTTTAAATATGAATTATGGAGTCAAACATAACATTAATAAGCATTAAATACTATTCTTCACCTTTTTCAATTCTAGTCCTTATCAACAAATTGATTTTTGCGAATAAGTCCCTTAGTCTCACCTATAAATAGAGCCTTAAATCTCTTTTATTTTCACACCTCAACAATCCTCTAGGGCTCTCTAGCAACTAAAGATTGTTCTTCTCATCTTTTGGAAGATTCTAGTTTAAATCCTTCCATTCTAAGTAAGTTCTTCTTATGTTCTTACTTGTTCATACTTTTCTTTTTAAAAGTTCATCATAACTAGCTAGATCTATGATCCCTAACATGTTTATGTTACAATCATAGATCTATCCAAGATCAAAAGCCCTATTTTAATTAAAGTTGTTCAAACTTTATTTAAAAACTTGGTTTTGATCTTTATTATTTCTTTCAATTTCAAAAAATCATGTTTGTAGCAAAACTCCTTATTTTTAAAACCCTTTAATATTCAGTTAAATTTATTTCTATCTTTACTAAACTCATATTTTCACTTTAGCCCTTATACTTTCCAAGCTTACCAAACTCACCCTAAACTTGGTTAAGTATGCAAATAGAGTAACTTTCAAACCAGTATGTAGTTATCTGACAAAAATTAAAGTTTTGGCTAGGAAAAGACGGGGTTCTGATCCGGCCAACTCTTTCCTGGGAACTTTTCTGTCGGAGGTACTACTCTGGAATGATAACCACTTTAGTGTACAACAACCACTTTCAACTAATTACACTGTCAACCCCTTGACTATCCATAACGTGTTTCTAACGTAACAAACTTAACTTAGGCAATCCTTAAGGCATTGAATCCAAGTTACTACAAGTTCAAGTTCAACCCTCTAAACTTGCAAGGTGAGTTTACATAACCCCTTTTTATCATTTTTGTACATTTTGGGGTGAAACATGTTGTACATTAAAAACTATTTGCAATTACAATATACAATTCTACATTATGACTATTTGTGTAATTTGTGCTTGAATGCTATGAGTTGAACTACATATACATGACATACTCGTACAATCATTAACTCAGTACAAGGGTTTTAATCAAAAGATGCTTTTAAAAATAAAAAAAACTCAGCCGTTTGCTTCTTCTTTGAGATCAAGCCGCCAAGAACCAAAACAAGAAGCAGCAAAAGTTTTTTTTGTTTTCTTTTGTTTTTCCTCCCAGCCGCCAAGAAGAAAAACGCATAATTCCTTTTGGCGTTTTCGGAACCACTAAATCAGCTCAAGCCAGTCCCTGCCCCGCTGCTGTCCCATTTTCGGCCAGCCCCGGCGCTTCCCATCTCTCGCGTTGTCGGTTCGTGATCTAGCATCGATTCGTTGAACCTCGGTGTCTCGATCGGTTATTTATTAACCACTAAGGTATAAAAAATCTTATCAGTAGATTAATTGTTTTTTTTGTGTTTGCGTGTTCATAACCAGATCCTGTTCGGTTTGGCAGTGCTGTTAAATAGATTATGATTTTATTTTCCGCTGTGTATTTATTAATTAACCGAATTAATTAATTTCTCTGTCAAAACCCGTTTTTTTACAAAAGTCAAACTAATCACCACTGAAACCCACATTTTGTGTGTGCAGCCAAGGCCTGAACCAACAACGCTCACATCTTTTGACCTCGAAGACGATACTCCTCTGTCAATAGAGGATTACAGAATCCATGTAGATATAGTACCAAGTAGGAATGATGAACATTGTCCAATGGGAATGAGGAGGCGAAGGCCGCATCATCAAAAGACAAAGGCAAAGGCAAAGCAGTGGATCTCACAAATAAATTTAATAGTAGTTAAAATAAAGCGTCAGTATTGAAATAATTCATTGCTCGGGTGATAACTTTTCTTCAACTAGAGAGGAAATGAAATGATCGAGCGATCCTTTTCATGGATACATGCAACATGATCTTGAACCAACTTGCAGCTTGTGAAAAACTGTGTTAGAATTAGGGCATAATATAAACCTTTAGATCTAGTATAATTTTTATAATTTATAGTTTTTTTACTTCTTATTTATATGATGCTTAATTCTTAATTTATGCAATGTTTAATTTTTTAAAATCAAATTATTTAAAATTCTTAATATATTTTATTACTTTAAATAATGCAAAATAAAAAATAGGTTAGTATAAAAATAATCTGATTATGAAAAACAAATATTAAAGTGGTGATTATGTGAAAATACAAGAATGTTTTCGAATGATGTAGGATTTAAAAGTAAATGAGTGTTTTTTTAAGAATGGGTGAAAATATAACGTATCTGATAATTAAACACGTTTTTTTCCCTTGTGTTCTTAGGTTTTTTACATTATGGATACTTTTATTTAGTTAACCTCACCCATGTTATTACAACAATTAAATCATCTTCTTTTTCCTATTATATTTCAATCAATCATTTAACAATCAAACTATACAATTTTTTAAAATGTTCTTCTTTAAAACATAATTAAAAAAATATAAATTTAGAAAAAACATTTAAAAGTGGCATTTTAAGCAAATGTTCTTTTAAAAGAGATTATTTTGAAAAAAAAATGTTTTATATATGATTTAAAATTTATTCTTTTAAATTATTAGAAATGTTCTTTTATTTTTTTTTTACCAAAAACTAAAAAAAAAAAAATTAAAGAGAGTTGAAGATAAAAATATTTGAAATGTTCCTTTCTTTTATATATAGGGGTTGTATCAATTGTAAATCCTGAGTTGTTGTGAAAACCTTTAAACTCATTCTAGACCACACATTCATTTTCTAATAATTTAATATGTGGTCAAAATTAATCTTGAATTTTTTATTATACTTCCAACACAAATGTGTGGCTAGGATTAATTAAATGGGTAAAATGGTAATTTAACCTTTTTCCTTTTTTTCTTTTTTGATTGAATCAAGATTTTAATGAAATTAAAATACTTAAAACAATTGAAGAACATTCTTTTTAAACATGTGTAAAAATCAAATAAACATAAACAAAATAACGATTAATCATCAAAACATGAACTAATTGAATAACAATTCAAGAACAGTTACAAAGACACAAATTCAAGAACATGATTTTTTTAAAGAACCCTTGTGTAAAATTAGTTTACACATATACACAAATAAGAAAATTATATACAAATACACAAATATCCCATATACACAAATCAGAAAAAATAATTCACATCCAAATAACCCAAATATCTTTACAAACCAGAAAAAAAATTATACATAATTACACTTTGTAAAAGCACATTAAATACACATGTGTAAAATCAAAATACACAAATGTAAAAACTCTTTACACATATGTAAATTCAGTTTACATTTGTGTAAAAGAATCAAAACCTTACTTGTATATCAAACCTTGAAGATCTTGTATCTGAAATTCAAAAAACATAATCAAGATACACTAAAGTTATTTCATGAACTAAGTAAACCCTTTAAGTAAATAATTAATAGTATTCTGAATATTCAAACTTTTATTTTATAAATAAAAGTGGATTTCAATTGGTGAATAATAAACGAGCTCGGTGGGGAACAATGAAATGTTAATTTTAGAAAATTAGGTAAACTTATAGCTTTGGGGAACTGCAATATGGAAACATAATAATGAAATGAGAGCACTTAATTTATGAAAATAAGAAAATTAACCAAAAACAGAAAGGGATGAACAGATACCAAATACATATTAAATGTGGATTGTTGATCGGTGTTGTAGACGGACAATCCACTCGACTTACACCTTGCAGGGTTTTGAATGGAACTAAATTGTTTCCAACATATAGATCCACCACCTGAAATTCAAAAAACGTCGTCGCCGTCGGAGCTCTCACCGCCGAAGCACCACCATTTCCTTTCCTAGCGTCGACCGTGAAAAATAAGCGAGCTCAGTCAACAGAACGCCGTCGTGGTGATGGAAGAAGACGATGGTTTCAGATATGAGCGGTGGTTAAGTTTAAATAGAGATAGAGCGATGAGTTTCAGATCTGATTTTTGAGAGAGAGAGATGGTGGTGGTGGTGATGGAAGAAGACGATGGTGGTGAAGGAAGATGAGTTAGATCTAGGGTTTCAAATGGGGGGATGATGATGCGTATAAAAGGACATGTTTAAAGAGAGAGAGAGTGGGGAAATGACAGATATACCCTTTAGAAGAAAAATAAACCAGAAAGCAAAGAAAATTAATATGTGGCTGAGATTTAGTTTAAGAATTTTCACAACTCAGGGTTTACAACATATACGTCCCATATATATACATATATTAATTAAAGAGAGTTGTCTTTGTCAATGAGTGAAATGTAAATGCTACCACATGATAACGGTTGACTGGTTAACTTTTTTTTAATTTACTTTTTAGTTGTAATATATATATACTAGTCGGAAACCCGCACGATGCGGTGGCGGAGACAATTTACAACGCGGTACTCGTTTTCATTTAGTTTACAATTTGGTGATACTTCCCAAGATTACAGATACGGACAAGTCATTATAATCTTTCGAAATCATTTAATTCAAGGTTCAAACATTAAGATCATTATATAATAAATACTGCAACTTTTGCAAACACCTTAGATCAAAAGTCTTCTGTTAAACTACCCCACATCATATCCCTTTGTATGGAATCTTGATGAATAAAAATAAGGCTGCTTTTAAAACCAAAACAACTTTACTAAATTTATTCTTTAATTAATAAAACAGAATTACATGAACAAAACCACATATCATTAAAATATATAGATACCAATTAAGAGGATAATAACACGAAATATTATAGT
Source organism: Smallanthus sonchifolius (assembly GCA_023525975.1). NCBI lineage: Eukaryota > Viridiplantae > Streptophyta > Magnoliopsida > Asterales > Asteraceae > Smallanthus > Smallanthus sonchifolius. Next base: position 29,121,208 of record CM042031.1, read on the forward strand.
TGATAGATAAGTCTTACATTTACATAAGAATGGAGATACATCAATCCGGAAACTATATCAACCAAACATCTCCTTGAAACATTTTGCTCCAAGCCACCTGGCGGTCCCACAACTTTAAAGACCCATTTCCCTTCAACATATTCAAGAAGTGTAGATTTAAAAAAACAGTAATCAGTGAAAAGTAAAGAAAATTAATCCAATAAGAAAAATAAGCGATGGGCCCTTCATACCCATGTAGAAATGATTAGTGTTTAGATTATCAATAACCTTAATCAGCTGGAGAGGTTAAATAAATATTTTCAATTAATAGAACTGGGTATTCTAAAAATTTTAAATCCAAAATTGAGATGTGCAGAAGCTACACTAGTGATCAAAAAAATATCATAACTTTTTTCTGAATTTTAGTATCATACTTTAAAAAAAAAATAAATCCAGCCGCAATCAAATCAAATAATCTGACAGTTTAGTAAACAATACGGATGCATAACGTCATACCTGCATTTTTTTTAACTGCGACTTTCATTTTTTTGAGTGGCAGTCGCATCTCCGACAAGTCGAAGACCCATCACCCCTCAATACCTGACCATTTACGTTGTCTGAACCGGGCCCGCGGGTTCAGAGCGAGGGGTTAGGCGTTCCCCGGGAAAATATGGAGCCTGTTGCCACTTGACAACAGTTGCGTCACTACACGGGTTAAGACCCGCTAGCGTAACGCACTCCGGACTAAAATCCGGTTTGGCTCGGGTTTGAACTTGCGTGGTTCGTTCAAACCTTCATTGTCTTACCACTGGACCAAAGCCCAGTGTCATACCTGCATAAACACAACTGGTAAAAACTTAGAAGCACCTTCATTGAAACTCTAAACTACAAGAGAATACAAAAAAAAAATCCCAAATAGCAAGATATTCAAACAACGACAAATCGGACTTATGAACATCAGTCATTGCAGTTTCATATGGGAATTTGATTTTCATAAAGAAATCCAACCTGGCAACACAAGAGTTGGCAACAAATCAAAGAAAAATCAAATTCCCAAATTTTGGTACACTACCTTAATTGCATAATGCTTCCCATCCACCTGGCTTAGGGTGTTGGGGGCCATTAACCCCATTACTCATTTACTCACCAAAACTGTCCAATAGAATTTTGCCACCTCAAAACTACTAATTTACTCATTTACTCAGATTTTATTGGAAACACCCTACTCATTTACAAACCAACTTTATTTTTTATATGTACAACTTTTAATACATGAGGTACAAGTGGGTATTGGGTGGTTGGAAGGTGGGTGAAGGGCCATCTCCGAGTAAATATACTCGTTCATCTTACTCGATCACCCTTACCCGCCCCTACTCGAGTCAATAGGGGCGGTGTTCCCCTTTACTCATTTACTCGATGGCCTACTCGATTACAATCGGGTTGAACGCCCCCAATACCCTTATGTACAGAACCTGTTAAGAGATACAAGCCAAATGAGTGAGGATTACATACACACTTTCCAATTAAGGAAAGGAAGTTCGTAAAATGTAAAAAAGTATGAGCACTTTCCCCTAGCTACCGGAACGAATTTTGTACTCACGAACATACTCATTCACCGTCTTGCTCCCATTCTCATCTTGAAGCAAAGGGCAAAAAACAATACAAGTCAAAATCTGGAAAAGAAAATAGTTTTAACATAAATTACATACAGTTGCAGAGAAAATCAGAGCAGAATGGTAAATAAAAATAAAAATAAGGATAATATATGTGGAAATCAACCTATGTATTCTACTTTTTTTCATCAACGCCATCCATCTACGGATGAAACTACTTTATAAGACACCTAAGTATGTATTTGGTTTCATTTATACCAACTCTAACCAAAACCATTTTGAATGACAAAAATGCCATTGAACTTTTTAAAAAGACAAAAATACCTTTGATGGGGTGTCAACATGTTATAGACTATTATCTTATCGAGTTATTAAGAGAAATTCTGTCATTCAAGTTGTTTTTGGCCACAAATGATATAAATAAAACCAGAAACATAATTTAGTGGAGTATAAAATAATTTCAATGGCCTCCTTTCTGCCCTCTTGTCTTATGTAACTGCAACACCAAAGGCCTCTTTGTAACAATCCCTGGAACGTACAATATCTATAAAAAATGTGAACAACAGTTGCCTGTAAAATCAAAGAAACAACTAACCAGATCCCATAGGAAGAAAATCTCGAGTAGCTGCCGCCTAGAAATAAGAAACAAATCCTTGAAATCCACCATCCCTGCTTGGAGAAACCAAAATCTAGAAATATGAATGTTGAAAGGTTACAATTCCTCTCTCTCTCTCTCTCCCTCACACACACACACACACAGAGATTTCAAATTCCTATTAATCTTCTCTGCAATTAGCGTTCAATTAGACAACTCAATTACCAGAAACATATAACCCCGATAAAAAACTCTTAGGTCAATAAAAAAAATTGATGATTTCAATTTTGATGCTTAAACAATACCCACATGGATGACAAATGCCTAAATGTAATAAAATTGACTGAATCCATACCTTCTTCATTCTTCATTATTACCCGAATCCATGAGAAAAGAGAGGAAAAACAGTTTTTCTTAGAGAGAAGCTTGTTTTCATTGATCTTCTGGCCACTGCAGGCAGCAAAATCTCCTTACAACTGCAAAACAATCCTAAACCCAAGAAATCAAAAGCCTTTAAATTTTAACTTCATAATAACAGTGAGCAAGCTAAGGAAACTACCAATTTTGTATTTAACAGAAAATAAAATCTCAACAAAGCAATTTAATAAAGTGTTGATTCATACTTGATCGGAGTATTATTTGTTTTCGGTAAAAGGAAGATGACTTAGATCATGTTCCACAACTAAAATATAAACTCAAAATTAACTGGCTTAGGTCAGGTTATTATCAGGTAGTGAAGAGTTTACTAATGTGAGATGGTCATACCAAGCGAATAAGGCGGCGGCGCGCGCGCGCACGCACAGGGATGATCAAATAAAAAGTAGTTTTTCGCTAAACAATCTAAAAAATGACAAAAACCTTAAGAAACGATATCAAACGAACTCTGATTGAGCTACTTTCAGCGGCGTTGGAACTGTCTCGTCGAACTCTATCATCTTAGCTTTTAGGGTTTAGATTTTACATTTGAATTTTACGGTTTTAGCCTTAGGGTTTAGATTTTATAGTTTAGGTTTTTTTTGGTGGAGGGTTTAGGTTTTTGGTCGTGGGGTTAGGTTTTTTTTATGTGGGGGGGGGGGGGTGTTTAGGTTTTTGGGGTGTGGGGTGGTGGTTTTAGTCTTTTCGGGGTAGAGTTGGAGGGGGGTTTAGGTTTTTGAGGGTGCGGGGGGGGGGGGGTGGGGTTAGGTTTTTGGGTCCGGGTTAGGGTTCGATGAGACGGTTCCAATGCCGCTGGAATGAGCTTAATCGGAGTTCGTTTGACACACTTCTTAGTATTTTTTAGCGAAAAACCACTTATTAGTGGAACCGTCCCCTATATATATGTAGAACCAAAGACTGATTGCTACCAAATTATTCTAAGTACAAATGCTGCTGATAGGCTTATCAGCAGCATCCAACACTTGTTGCTGCTGATAGGCTTATCAGCAGCATCCAACACTTGTTGCTGCTGATAGGCTTATCAGCACCATCCAACAAATGTTGCTGCTGATAGTCTTATCAGCAGCATTATTCTCATCTCTGCTGCTGATAGCTTTATTCACTGAAGACCAAACGTTGCAGCTGACTACCCATGTGAAGCGCCTCTGACACCTTTCTGCAAAAGCAACTGCCACACTCCAAGCAGAAGGAACCTCAGTGGTGCAACCAATAAAGGATAATGACGCGCGTCTCCAAGCATGCAAACAATGATGCCTAAGAAGACGTTTCAGCAAAGTTATCTAGATTAGCCTTTGCGTGTAATTTAGATTAATAAACAAAATCAACGGCTTGTGTTAGATCTGATCCTTAGAATCAAGGGTCTGTCTTGATTCTTACTATATATATTGTGTAAACACTTCATAGTAAGTGTGCCTTTTGAAAGTGCCTTGTGCTTGCTGTGCTTTCATAGTGCTTCTTGATAGTGTTTTACTTGTAAACTTGTAATCTCAGAAGTTTAATACAACAGTGCATTTATCAGTATTCTTGCTGTTTACTTGTTTACTTTGTTGGTTGTTATTGTTTCCGCCAATATCAACTAGAGTAGAATCACATTGTAATCTTACGATCCTACAATATATATATACAAAAATGAACATGTGTGAACTCCTTTTTCATGTGTAAACCATTAAACCAAATGTGAACCATTCATTTAATTATTACATATTTTATTTAGTGGTTCATATTTAATGTTGACTTTTTTTAAAGAAATATGTTGTTAATATTGTTTAAGGGGTATTAAGGTAAATTTTTTTCGTCTTCTTCCTAAACAAAATAAAATAAAATAATCTTTTAATGTTTAAATATAATAAATCCTAAATGTTCAACAAAAAAAAAGTCTTTGCTTTAGTGGTTGGGGTCGACGCCTGTCAAATATAAGTTATTGGTTTAAGTATTTTACACTGGTTTTATATATATATATATATATATATATATATATATATATATATATATATATATATGCGCGTGTGTATATGGGAGGGTTCAATCCAAAACAAAAGAAACTAATCTGAACAACTCATTTTTATTCGATCATAACAAAATTAAATTAAATCAAAAGGATATAATGATAAATATAAAAAAGTTTTTTTTTCTAATTAATAAATTTCTTTTTCTCTCTCTCTAATTAAATAGTTTGTCTCTCTTATCCCCATTTAATTAGTTTTCTCTATTCTATCCAATTAATTAGCTGAAAAAATATTATCTGTAAAGCCAGAAATTTCTAAATAACACACAAGTATCACCATACATCATTTGTATTCAACAACAACAAAATAAACCTTTACATTCCAAAAATCCAAGTTTTAGTGTGAAACCACCAATAAGTATCACCAAACATCATTTGCATTCATACATTGTTTTAAAAACCCTCACAAGGAGGTTAAGTTTAAACATCACCAAAACCCGTCCTTAAACTTTCAAGGAGAATCCAATCCGCTTGACTTGAGTTCCGAGGATCAGACCGTAGCTTTCCCTACTCCATAAACACCCCATAAACAAGCTAGTAATGGTTTATACATTCCCCCAAAACACCCAAGGGTTAAACCCAAACAAAAACCCAAAAACCCCAAATCAGCGTAGGTTAGAAGGTTGAGCGAAGGCAAAAGCTTACCAACGTAAGCTACGTCGGGTCTGGCGTAGCCTACGCCCACTTGGAAATAAATCAACCTTTGGCTGATTTCTAGCCAAGGCACAACACAACCTCCGAATTTTGCACATTTCCTGCAATATCTAACAATTAACAAGTTGTTAGACTTTTATACTCGTTCCCCCATTCCTTGTATAATATGAGGGACAACGCACACAACTCAATGTAAGACTTATGTCTCATTTATCACCTATGAAGTCATAGACTTCAAGATCCACACTCATGAAGCTCTAGGCTTCAAGACTACCACCTATGAAGTCATAGACTTCAAGATCCAGACCAATGAAGTTCTAAACTTCAAGGCTCACACACCTATGAAGTTCTTCAACTTCAAGATTCACACCTAGGAAGTATTTGACTTCAACATCACCCTTGTGAAGTACTAGACTTCAATTTCAAGTTTCATTCATACCAATGTCCATCTAAGACACCAATTTACCGAACCACATAATTATACAATGTCACCCTACACACATAATCATAATCATACAATAACACAGACACACCCAAACACATAGTCATTCCTCCTAACTATGTGTAAGAATCAAAATAACACCAATACACCAACATAAGACTAAAGGATACCAAACCACCTAAACATACACATGACTATAAACTCCAAGGACATGTATGAACATTCGCAAGCACCAATTATACAATAAAACATAGTAATTATGTGTAACAAAAGAATCTACCAATTACTAAGTAAGTGTGAAACACTTTCCTTTATTGTTGGACGACCCTGGTTCATCTTCAAGTTTAACAACCCGATCACCTAAACAATTAACACCTTTTGTTTAGTAACTGAAGTGATCTTACCCAATTCACCAATTGTAAGACTCACATACAAAGACCTATTGGTTATGATTTGTACAAACATGGTCATTACAACCTTAACCAAACCTCAAACTCCCACAACCACCTTGTGTGGGATCGATGTTTTACAAGATGGTTCTGTTTAGTTAAGATTGGCGGAAACAATCACAACTATGCAAAGTAATAAGAAACAGTGAAGGTACTGATAAATGCAAATTGTATTGATCTTCAATGTTTACAAATTACAGAGAAAACTCTTAGGAAGCATTATTTACAATGAAGAGAAACAATACATATAAAGGAACTTAGAAACAAGACAGACCCTTGATTCTAAGGATCAGATCAAACATAAGCCGTTGATCTTGAATTGATGAGACGCTACATTACTATTGGTTTACAACATAGAGACAAGTAGCAAAAAGACAACTCCAGTGAAAAGATTTTCTGCAATGAAAAGACAACAGCAAAACAAAGGTCTTCTCAGTAATCATTGCAGGATAGAGGCATTGTGTTTTGTCATCTGCACCAATAACATTCCTTCTGCTGATAGGTATGTCAGTGTTGCAGAAGAGATGTCAGTAGTAAAGTCAAGGCTGCGGATGATTTGCCTATCAGTAGCATCAATGTTTGATGCTGCTGAGAAGCCTATCAACAGCAACCTTTGAACTTCTGTAGATAAGGTCTATCCGCAGCATAGTTGTTGATCAGCAGCAAAGAGTAACTATCCGCGGCATAAACACTTATCAGCAGCAACGTCATCAGTACCAAAATTGTGGAGTCCACAACATTTACACTTAGAGAATTTTGTAGTCATCAGTCTTTATCTCTACAAACTCCCCCTAGACTGATGCTACCAAAACGCTTTAATGCCTTTATTCCTAAAGCATATGAATGTTCAGGACAATCCTTGCAGTCTCATAGCCTCTTGGATCCATGCTGGGATTGTCAAAGGGAATTTCAGACAAAGACTTAATGTCCCTGCTTGACATGCTGAAGATAGCCTTGCTGGAACACCTCATCTTGTATCCTTTGACATCTTCCAGTGTGTATTCATCTTTGGCAACATTGTAGGACCATTTGAAAAGAGGAAAGTGGGATTAGAGAGGTTTTGCATCAATGACAACATCTTTCATAGGATTAAAGTAATGTTTTATAATTAGCAAGAGATGCCTCCCACTTTCATTGTTAGGCTTATGAGCTTCACCCAACTCTAAAATTTTCTTTAAGTAATAATCTGAAAGTTGGATCACCTCATCAATAGACTTGTATACTAATATCTTCTTTTCTACCTCTCCTCTAAACACTTCAAACCATTGATCTGGATCACTGTAAATCCATTGCACAATCATACTTGAATCTTCAAATATGGTAGATGGTTTGATTTTCTTTTTGGGAGACTGTTGATGATAGGGAGCTGGGTGAGAGGATTTGGACTCTTTGGGAGAGGAGGAGGGAAGACTAGGAGGGAGAGAGGGAACTTGTTGGACAGAAGGAGGAGAGACTAAGGGTTTAGATTTGGGCTTCTTTGATTTTCTTTCTTCTGTAGAGGTATCTACCCTTTTCAATAGATTAGTCTTCTTTAGTTTCTCCTTTTCTTCCTTTTTCACTTGTCCGTAGAGGACTTGCAGGTTCATGAAATTCATGGGACCTAGCCTCTTTCCACTCTCACCTCTTGCTTTTAGGAATTCCATCATAACCTTTCTTTCTTCATGAGTTCTTTTATTGAAGGCAATGGCTCTCCTAGATTTCTGTCTTGCCTTTTCTTCTTCTTCTTCTTCTTCTGCTATTTTCTTATTAGCCAGTTCACCTTGTTGACCCATAAAGGCCCTGTAGATTTCTTTATTTGATAGTTTCTCAAGGTAGTTTGCATCCTCATCTTGAGAAATGAGAACTGATATCCACTCCTCCCTCATCTCATTTGCAAGTTGAGAGTCAGTAATTCTAAACTTTGCTTCTTCAGCCTTCTACTTCTCTCTCTCTTCATCTTCTTTATTTAATTTTTCCTGCAGCCGGAGAGCTAAAGCTTCAACTTCTTCTATTTGTGAGGCTACAGGAGTCTGAGCTTTTGTTGCATCTAGAGATTTTGCAGCAAGTTGGATTTGATGTTCTCTAAAGAGCATGGCAGCTTTTCTCTCTTGATCCTTCTTAAGCTGAGCCATCTCTTCTTGTAGGTCCACATGGCTCTTCTACGGATCGTTCTCGTGATAAGACGTATCGTTAACGCGGAGTGCGGAATCCTACCGAATCAACGATTGCATACGAAATAGACAATAGAAACAATCAGGTAAATAACATTAACTTGTATTCCAATAATCACAGAGTTTACAGACTCGATTCGTTCACTTCTGTATATCTCTAAAAAGATAGACTCTGTAAACTCTATTTATAGACACATGATCTGCATTAGGCGAACTTAACAAGTTCGCCTCTAACAGACTAAGCGAACTTAATAAGTTCGCTTGATATCAAATTCGCTTGGGTGTATTTGAAGCGAACATATTATCTTCGCCTAAGGGTAAGCTTGCTCAACACTTGGAAATTTTTTTAAAAAAAAAAAATAAGAAAAATAAATAACAACAAAAAAAATAAATAAATAAAAAACAAAAAAAGGTTTCTGTCTATAAATAGGAGTTTACAGTTTTAGAGTAAAAAAAGGATAGCAGCAGAGGGACTTTGAACGAGTGTAATTCTGAGAATCTGTAAACTCTGTGTTTGTGAATACAAAGAGGAAGGTTATTTACATGATTGTTTCTATTGTCGATTGATATACAAAACGTTAATACGGTAGGATTCCGCACTCCACATTAACGATACGTCTTATCACGAGAACGATCCGTAGAAGAGCCATGTGAACCTACAAGTTTACAAAGAGGAAGGTTATTTACATGATTGTTTCTATTGTCGATTGATATACAAAACGTTGATACGGTAGGATTCCGCACTCCGTGTTAACGATACGTCTTATCACGAGAATGATCCGTAGAAGAGCCATGTGGACCTACAAGTGGTATCAGAGCCTATGCTCGTGATTCTTGGTGATTTGAGACGGTTTTGTATGCAAATTGACAAGAAATTGATCACCTTTTCGATTTTTCATTTCCATGGAGTTTTTCAAGTTCTTGAATCTTATTTTGCTGCTAATTTGGTGATTTTGAAGTGGATTTTGAGGAAATTCATCCGATAGAAGTGTTATAATTGATAAAATACATAATCTTACGGTTCAATTTTGTCTAATTCCTTCAAATCAGTGAGATATGAAAATTTTTGTTCGTGTTTTTGGGTTGAAGCTGTTCTTGATTTTGATTCTGTTGAAGCAAGCGAACTTGCTGAATCTGTGTGTAGGCGAACTTGCTGAATCTGTGTGCAGGCGAACTTAGCAGGCGAACTTGTCAAGTTCGTTTCTCCCAATTCAGGCGAACTTAATTTTCTAGGCGAACTTACTAAATTTTCTGATTTTTTTGATTTAAGCGAACTTATTAAGTTCGCTTGATATCAAATTCGCTTGTGTGTATTTGAAGCGAACATATTATCTTCGCCTAAGGGTAAGCTTGCTCAACACTTGGAAATTTTTTTCTGGAAAAATGGCAAATATGGTGCAAGTGACTAACATGTTCATTTATGATAATGAGATCGGTACATCTCAGAAACCTCCAAAGTTGTTAAGTCTTGCAGATTATTCTAACTGAAAAGATTGGTTTGATCAGTTTGTATCTTTCACTGATACAAGTCTATGGATTCCAATCTTGGAAGGTTATACGCATCCGACATACACTTGGTTGGGAAGGGATGATGTTCCGAAACCGGTGTCTGCATTAACCACAGTAGAAAAGCAGAAGTTCGATCAAGAGATGAAAACGTGTGAAACTTTAACGATGTCTTTACCAAAGGAAATCATTCATAGTCTCGGGAAGTGTCCAACTTAAAGAGATCTATGGGAAGCATTGAAGAAAAAGGGTGAAGCAACTTCTCAATCGTTTGTGGTCTTGATTAACGAAGTATTGGAGAAGCAAGGTGATTCTCAAAGTGATTCTTCTGTAGATTTAACTGATAGTGAGAGTATTTGTTCTGGTGAAAGTACTCAATCTACTGAGAGTGATGTGATGACTGAAGAAAGCTTTCAGACAGTTGAAGATGATCTGAGTGACTTAGAAACTGATGCAGAGCCTGTCATTTTTTGTCAAAAGGGTGAAGCTGATGATGACGTTTTCATGGCTCTTGGTGCATCTTCTTCAGAAGTAAAACCTGAGGTAGTTTCTAACTCTGAATTTGGTCTAACTGTGTTTCAGTGAAGGATAAAACGATGAGGGTTATGGATGACAACGTAAACCTCATTTGTGATATAAAATATGCACACGGTAAATCAGAAATTAAAGGATAATGAGAATGTATGTATTGAGAGAATAGAATCACTGAAGAGGGATATAAGTTCTCTGACTTTGAAGATCAAAAAGCAGGTATATCACCTGGATATGTCCTTCGCAGAAATTGAGAAAAGAAATAATGATCTTGTTGAGAAAGATAAGGAACTAGCTGAATCTAAAGCAGAGGTGATCAGATTACACAGAAAGTTAGAAAGCTTTGGAAATTCTTCATTCTTATTAGAATAATATCATAATAATACTAAAGAGGGGAAGGGAACTAATGGTATTGGTTATGTTCCTCCACCATTCAATGAAAATTATTCTATGACACCTGATATTATAAAAGATGAGGATCTAGATCCTAAGACTGTGTTGAAAGTGAATCCAGTCACAGGTGAAGATATGGTGTATTCTGATGAGAGTGATGATGAATATTTTGATGAAGCTAAGGTAGAGGGGATACCGAAAGAGTTTAAGAAAGAAGACTCAAAGGTTGATTCTAATTCATCTAGAAATTATACATTTGGAAGTTCTTCAAATTCAAGGAGAGTTCCATATGTCAGAGATTATAAAGACATGCGTACATGCTTTCATTGTAATGAGATGGGACACATTGTGGTGAACTGTCCTTACAAAAATAAAGGGAAGGAGCATGTAGTTCCAGAGAAGATGAAGCCTGAATCAAAACCTGTTGAGAAAAAGTTTGTTCCGTCTCAAACTCCAAAAGAAGTTCATGTAGGAGAATCTTCTTCAAGTGCATCTTATCGTGTGAAGATTCCTTATATGAGAGAATATCGTGAGACGAGATCTTGCTTTTACTATGGTCTTGTGGGTCACATTCGGATTGTTTGTCCTCACAACGACAAAGGTAACCGACATGTTACTCTAGAAAAGGTAAGAATTCCTGGTAAGCCTTATGTTAACCAAAATGTGGTTAAACCTCGTGATACACCAAAGGGTAATTCAAAATATGAGGTTAAGCTTTCTAGACCTCAAAGACGGAGGAGAAACAGAAGATTGAGAAAACTTTTAGAACAAAAAGAGTTTTCACAATCTAAACATTTTTCAAATGAACGAAAATGTTCAAACACTTCACATTTTAAGTAAAAAGAACTTAATGAACAGAAGTATGTTTGGAAATCTAAAGTTTCTGTTTCTGACTCGTCGGAACAATCTCTGAAAATCGATGAGAGATTCGATTGTGAATGGAGTGAGGTTTATTATTTTGATACAGATGGATGACCCATGACTACCATGGCTTGGGTCCCAATTTCAAATTAATGTTTCTTGTTAGATGTGCAGGATTAACCAAGAGGGACTATTAATGCCATTTTGGTTGTTGATAGTGGTGGTTCTAAGCACATGACAGGGAATGACATCTGCAAGAGTAATGAGTTGTTGATAACAGAGAAATCTATTTGATTCAACGACTTGATGCTCAAGGGGGAGAATATGTCACACACAATATTTTGGAAAGAGTTTTACAAAGTCCAAATGATAACCTGAAACTTAGGATGACAATGGTGAGCATAAAGTCGTTGATGCAACCATTTGACTAGTTGAGAGGGAGTCTACAGGACAGTGGGAGTACAAAACTGTGTTGACAAAGGCAAAGGCATTCAATTGCAGGATTACATCGGTTTGAGTTTTTAATTGATTGACTTGCTTAATCCTGAGTAACCAAGTAAAATGTTTTTCATAAAATGTTTTCATGGAAGAGTTTATTTTTGTTTGTTTTACTTTCTTTGAAAAAGATTTTGAAAAAGCCAAACAAATTGAAAAAGATAAAATTGACATTACTTGAAGCTAAAGAAGAGATGATAGTACATCAGTAGATGTTCTTTCAAACATGACCTTAGATTGACTGGTGGGTGCTTTATGTTAATATATCCGAATTATATGTTTTGATCTAAACTTCAGAGACTGCACAAATAGGAAATGATAGTGTTGTGTATGCATATAATTTGAATTGTCAGTAGACTAAAAGCGTCACTGAACCATTAGTAGTGTGAAAACATAATTGCGTATGTTACAACTGTGATTTGAACCCATTTTATGCCTGGGTGTGTGTGTTAAAAGATCACTATTAGATAAAGAATATTAGATTTTAATAAAGATTGTCCTATGAGATCAGTTTCGGGTTATGTCCTTAGCACTATTCATTCGATTTGCTTCAGTGCCCATGTCCCGAAAAACATGCAATTTGAAGTATAATCAAGATATGTACTTGACAACATCTGTCAAACATATACTAGCCCTTGGATCATATTGATAAATCATCTTTACTGATTCCATTGAATTCATAATCCAGATAACAGTTGGATCCACGTACCTGGATCTTATGATTCCACATATATAAGCCAAAACATTGAATCATTCGATTCTAAATCTCATTGATTCCTATACAATCCAATTTGGATTCTGCTATTCATGTGCTAAGTGATGTCTCCTCATTCTGGAAATTCAGATAATCTTTAGTAAAATCTCATATGTCTTGAAGATAGTGCACTTACTTTCTGTTGGCATACTAGTGGGGTACACGTTGTATTTCATACTTAAATTGTATCTTAACTCACAAGAAAGTGGGAATGAGATGCTTTAGTTTCAAATCTTATAATATTGATAATTTGAATTTGTGTGTCATAGCCTGATCCTATTTTCTTTGAATGTTTATCACGTATCATAACATGCAATATGAAAGTCTTGAAAAGATAGAGTGTGATAATCTTGAAAGATATTGGTTTGATTGGTCAAGGCTTGAAAGAATGACATAGGATACCATTTGATATTATATGGATTTTATATCCATGATGTGTGATTGATATCTCATATATACTGATATGATCTTCTTACTCGTGATGTTAGATCAAAAAGATGTGATTTTGTATTTTACTTTTCAGTTTATATAGAGAAAAACCAAAAAAGATTTTGTGTTTCTTATGTTTGAAAAACCAAAAAGATTTTATTTTTCCAACTTCCATGGAAATCTTAATTGTTGGCTATTCTTGGTTGTTCTCCTTTGCAAAAACTGAAAATTGCAGACAGAAGTTGACAAAGGGTCCTTCTCCCAAGTTTTCTTCTAGATAGAAAGAAAAAGTGCAGATGAACAAGACGAAGACTACAGTGTGTTTGATGATATATGAAGACTGATGACAATCTTCTAAAGCTGTTGTCAAGGGGGAGTCTGTTGGAGCATATTCTGGTGACAACGAGCTTGAATATATTATGTCTTGGTCTTAGAGTCTTTGACTTGTAATTGATAGAATTGTTAGCAACAGTTAAAGGGGAGTCTGTTAGGACATGTTTTGTAACTGTTGATAAAATTCTGTGTAAGTTCATAGAGAGGCGAACTTAACAAGTTCGCCTAAGCATCTTTAGGAGTGAACTTGTTAAGTTTGCCTAGCCTATTAGAGGCGAACTTAATAAGTTCGCCTAAGCATCTTTGAGGCGAACTTGTTATGTTCGCCTCTCTATGAACTTAAAAAGAATTTTATCAACAGTTACAAAACATGTCCTAACAGACTCCCCTTTAACTGTTGCTAACAATTCTATCAATTACAAGTCAAAGACTCTAAGACTAAGACATAATATCTTCAAGCTCGTTGTCACCAGAATATGCTCCAACACTTCTTCTTCTCCCTCCCTTCTTTTTCTTTCTATCTCTCTCTTTTCTTCTTCAATCCTTTTCTCTTCTTCTTCTTCAGTCATAATTCCCTTCCATTTGTCTTTGTTGGATGCCTCTGCTTCTGCTTCATAGACCGCAATAGCTGATGAGGGAGTCACTATTGAGGCTTCATTGGCAAGTTGTGTAGTAGACAAGGGAGGAGCATCTTCTTCTTCATCTTCACCCATTACTGATTTCCACTCTATCATAACTTTCAGTTTAGTCCTTCTTGAAGATAGTTCTTCTGTACTGAGCACAACTTTGGGAGAAGAGGGAAGTGACAGGTCTGAATCAGAATCCTCCAGTGCAATCCATCCCTCATTTTGTAGAAAGGTTTTGACTGTGAGGATCATTTCTTGACTTCTTATTGAGTTGACATTGCAAATGTGTGTCCTTAGTTCAAATACCTTGTAGAGGAAGTCTGGGTTTAGTAGTAAAATTTCTTTAACATTGTTGATTATAAAAGATGATCCATCACACAAGAAAAATTGAAACCCTGAAGGCTCAGTGCTTGACCATCCATGAACTTCTAATCTTCTGACTACCTCATTGTATAAATATCTCCTTAAGCGAATTTCGTATCCTTGCGATTCAATTTGGTTATTGGAAAGGAAATACGGGAGAAGTTTTCAATGAATCGCCGATAATAGCCCGCTAAGCCCAAGAAGATTTTAATCTCCATGGGCGTTTTCGGTGATAGCCAATCTTTAACAACTTCCATTTTCGACGGGTCAATAGAAATCCCATCTGTATTCACCACATGACCCAGGAATTACATATCTCGGAGCCAAAAGGCACACTTAGAGAATTTAACATACAAGTTCTCCTTCCTAAGAATTTCTAGAATTTCACAAAGATGGCAAGCATGGTCGCCTTCATTACGTGAGTAGATAAGAATGTCATCGATAAACATGATGACCGAACGATCGAGGAATGGTCTACACACCCGTTTCATAAGATCCATGAAGGCCGCATGCGCTTTTTTAGACCGAAAGGCATGACTGTAAACTCGTAATGTTCATAACGAGTACGGAAGGCCGTTTTAAAGATATCTTCTTCCTTCATCTTCAAATGATGATACCCGGACCTCAAATCAATCTTTGAAAACCACGACGCTCCTTGTAGTTGGTCAAAGAGATCATCAATTCAAGGTAACAGGTACCGATTTTTGACATTTAATTTGTTTAACTCCCGATAATCGATGCACATCCGCATGCTCCCATCCTTCTTTTTCACAAAGAAAATGGGTGAACCCCAAGGAGAGACGCTCGGGCGTATAAAACCTTTTTCAAGCAGTTCTTGGAGTTGAACCGTCAATTCTTTCATGTCTTGTGGAGCCAACCGGTAGGGAGCTTTAGCAATTGGCTTAGGTCCCGGGGTTAGGTCAATCCCAAATTCTGCTATCCTATTGGGTGGAATCCCCGATAGTTCGTAAGGGAAGACATTAACGAAAAGATTCACAGATGACACATCATGAATATCCAACATACTTCGACTAGTTTCTAAGACACACGCCATAAAAGTCATGCCCCCACGCACCATATGTTTCATTGCCTTCAAATAAGAACAAATTAAATCACCCGTGTTTCTTTCACCCTGAATGCAGCACTAGTTGAATTACTTTAGTCTCACACAAAATACTGGCTCTATTACTAGATAAACAATCCATCCCCAAAATGATATGAAACTCTCCTAATGTCATAGGAATTAAGTCTACAAGGAAAGTTTCACCGTCCACTTCCAACCGACAGTTTTTGAATATATCAAACACCAAGAAACTCTTTCGGTATCCCCTCGTACATCGGGAAAGGGAGATAAACTTTCGGAAATCAACTGATAAGATCGAGAAGAATCGATCTATCTTTGCTTTCTTTGTTGCTACAAGCTGCGGGCAAGTTCATCGATTGTTTCATTCCATTGTCTCGTTCGGAGAAACTCCTCGATAATACCATATATCGCCGCTTGCAAGCAGTGATACTTCAGAAACACCTTATTAAATTCTCCCAAATTCATAGCTTTCACTCCACCGGGCCCTTATCCTTGCAGAGATTTTGTAACCAATCCTTAGCCCGACCTTGTAGTAGATTGACCGCATATGTCACTTAGTCCTCGAGGTCACAATGACTAGTATTGAAAGTTGACTCCATTTCAATGGTCCATCGAGTGCTAATCAAAGGGTCTATCTCTCCATTGAATTCCTTAGGTTTACATACCATGAATTCCTTATATGAGAAAGACCTAGTTTCTTCCCCTTTATTTTTCTCAGCTTCCCCCGCGCCCTTGTCTTCCGCCGCTTTCGCCTTTTTCTGATTCTCCTAAAATGCAGTATTAACCACATTCTGTGTTTTCGCTAAAAGGACCTGCATGGTCCGTTCAAAGGCCTTAGCCACCTGTTCAGTTATTTGCCTTTCGATTTTTTCATCAATCTCATACCCCCCTCTGTCATCACCTGGAGGGGTGTGCATAGATCTATTTGATCCAACATCACTATCATAACCGGCATTCACTAGCCTATTCACATTGGCATTCTCTTCGTCAGCCATTCTTCGACTGAGAAATAAGAATTGGTAATCTGTTATACGTGCTTAAACATGATTTCAAGGCATCTATGTAATGGTAATACTCCTACACGTATATAGATATATAACAACACATAACCACCTTTACCTAATCCTTGTTATTGTTCATTATCGTATGGTCATCACAACCACACTTATGCACATTACATTACGAATCATACTAGCCAGACATGATTGGTTACCTAATATACTTAACTGTTATTGTCATCTCCATGCAACATTTCTGATTTAGATACATGAGGGAATCATTTTACCATTCTTTAAGTCCCCTTTGAAGCAACACGACCGGTTAACTCATGGGGCGAGCCAGTGGACATGTATTGGGTATGACTATTCGGGTTGACACCCCTATTCATGGTTGGTCACTCCAACCACCGTCATGACATGACACCTGAATGAATAAACTCTAAAGTCACATGTTACACATTAATGCTTTTGGTAAGGAATTAGTCGGGGCTACGATTCAGTCATTAGGTTTGGTCGTGGACTCGTGATTTAATGTATCTAAATACTTATACATACACATAATGAATCTCAAGCGATTCTTTGGTTTATTTTAGATCGATTCTTGAAACTTATTCTTTATTTATTCATAAAACCTTCGTCCTCACTGTTAGGGGTCAATTTTATGATCTGGTATCCTGAATCCCGAATATGATCGGTATCTCAAGTAAGTTCGTTATCCTGAATACTAATGATACTAATAAACTACTATTCCTTTATCTTTGACTTGTCTTTGCAGGTATTCAATGACGACTTAGTTTACCCTTTAGAACCTATAAAATCAGTTGAAGAAAACGTGCAGAAGAGGCCTCCAACGGTCTTAAATGAAGACCGGGTGTTCACGGGATTTTCGGTTTTCCGTTATGTTCTTTTCTTGTATTTATAGAGCATATGATCGATGTAGAACACACAACACACTAGCAGCAACTACTTGTAACAGTTAGCTTCGATCTATTGGTCCATCACTGTAATCTTTACTTTGATTAATAACAAGAACAAGAGGTAGGTCGACGATTAGTCACCTCCTGAGGTTTTATGCCGGAGATCTTCAGGGATCAAGGGCTTTCCTCGCAATCACCTGTGTCATTTTATTGCTTTCAATGTTACATTTGTTACACGAATCAAACAAGCACACTACCTCACTCACTAATTTGATCACGGAATTCTCTTTGTTAAATTTTGGTCAAAACAATTTGGCGCCCACCATGGGGCAAGTGCTGCTTTTAATTCTTAAATTTTTATTGAAGTTTTTATTCAAATAAAAAATGTCGTCTTAACCTAAGATGTCCTCTTCTTCGATCTCATCTTAAAACTCTGGCTTGAACTACACCATTCCACCTCTGCCATTATCTCAAAAGAAATATGACTTCCTGGTAAAAAAGACAACTCCTGTTGGTCAATTAATCCCGCTATCTGGGAAGTCGAATGAGGAACCTATCCTTGTCTCGAATGATGAAATCATTTCTCTGTTCTCACAAGCGAAAAAGCATATGGAACAAAAACAGAGGACAAACTAGATGATGATGGGAGAAATAGAAAAGATGAAATTAGAATGCAAGAAGCCAGTAGAAGCAACGACCACTCCATTGTAGCCTAGGACCTTGAAGTTTGATGCTTTAGGATCCCCAAGGAACTATATGGAAGATTTCATCCCCATGCAGCCTCGAACCGGGACAGTTGATCCAATTCAGGCCACTATGACTACTGCAACTAGGGACTTTGGCATCACCACGGGATCATCATCGCAAAATACTGACGGTGGTAACATTTCTGGTAATCAATTTTTGAATGCTAACAACGTGGGACCTATACAGGATGCAGGGATCAGTCCAATTATGGCCAGAGAACTAAAAAAGCTGAAGGACATGATTTCCAGTGTACCTGGTGTGGCCCAACCTATACCTAAAGTATCGCCATCAAGTCACAGGATCTCGAGATTCGCTCCCCCAATATGTGATGTAGAGATCCCTAAGTGCTTTCAGACTCCCAACATGAAACTGTATGATGGGTGATATGTGTTTTATATGTAGATAAAAATATGAATATATATATATCCCTGTAAACGACACCAAAAACATGATGGCGTGTTTTTAGTAGTAATAAATATATTCTATTTAGAGCTACACAAAATCAGGTTTTAAATTTATAAATTAAAATGATAATTACTTTAACTAAATACACACACAATAGGCAAGTGTACCCATCGTAGCGTAGTATATTCTGGGTAAGAACCAAGTATCGAATCATGGATACGGATCCTATACTCAACCCTCGCTATTGTCTGACTAGGATAATAAGTTGAAAAATGGGTTTTGTTTTAAAAGGAAAATAAAAAGATAAGAAATGTAATTAGAAAGGTTATCTTGTTTAAGACGTTACTCTAGTTGTTATCCCTTATTAATTAATGATATATTTAAGAAAGGTTGGTCATAGTTACTAGTACTAACCCTTTCGATAGGGGAGTTAGTATTTCCTAACGGAACAGAGGATACGGTCGGCCAACTATTCCTTAATGAAAATAACGGACCCTAAACGGGGTCTCAAGTTCATCAGTATCTCACAGTTCATTATTCTGACTAATATTATCCCTGTGACTGACGTACGTCTGCTCTTGTAACTTCTTCCGGTAAGTCGGAGTGCACGAATTCCTCCAAAGGTACTTTGTTGATGCAATTTCCGGTGACAACACTCTAGATAAGTCTTAGTTTTGTATGTCTAATGTCTGTATTTTGTTTTTGTATGTTAGAGTCATTATGTAAAAGTTTATCGAGTTGTATTTACTTTTACTTGATGTTGTGTTGATTTCTTCTAAGTGTTTTGCGCACTTACATGTGCGCAGGAGAAAGCTCCTGCGTACTTAGCAAGTACGCAAGAACACCTCTGCGTACTTGTTAAGTACGCAAGAGCAATTGGTGCTGCGCACTTGTTAAGTGCGCAGGCATCAGGTCAGTATAAATAGGATAGGTTCACAGAAGCTAAGTACGCAGAACCAGTAGTTGAGTCGAACTCAGTTTTGCTAAGTACGCACATTCTGTAACCGTCGAGTGTTTATAATACAAAGAACGTTTGTTGAGACTCTTGTGTTCGGTTTACTTTGTTTAGTAAGACTCTCCACCTAGTCACGGGTATTCCGCACCCAGTTTGACTAGTAGACCACTTGCATGTGACGATCCGACACACGCGAAGGGACCTACAAGTGGTATCAGAGCGATTGCTCTTGAATTCGAGTGTTGCAAGTGAGTTTGGAGACGTTTTACTGAGTTTTACAAGCAAAAAGAGGTATTTTTGTTGATTTTTGTGATAAAAAAAAGGGGTAGCTCTTGAGCACTTTTTTAGAAGCAAAAATCTCTCAAAAACCGATTTTTGTTGTGTATTTGTGTGTTTTGAGCATCAAAGGTTGGTTAGAAACTTGTTTCTTACCCTTTGGCTCAATTGCATTGATCATCAGACCAATTTTTGCCAACTCCGGCGAGTTTCTGGTCACCGGAAAAGGTTGGTGAGAGTTGCTGAAAAGGTGTCCTGCGTACTTACCATTTTTGGCAAAACGTACAGTTTTCTGCGTACTTGCTAAATACGCAAGAGTTATCTCCTGCGTACTTACAAGTGCGCAAGACTGAACTGCGAACTTAAGACATATCCTGCGTACTTAACAATTTACTCCTGCGTACTTACAAGTACGCAAGGGCAACTATTAAATACGCAAGACCATTTCTTAAGTGCGCAAGGCCAATCTTAAGTGCGCAATTGCTTCTGACTTTTCTGATTTTTGACTAAGTGTTCACTATGTCAAATCTTCAGAACCTTAGCAGTATGCTAAATTATGATAATGAAATCGGTACTCCACAGAAACCTCCCAAGTTGCTCAATGTAAACGATTATTCCAATTGGAAAGCCCGTTTTGAGCACTATATTTCATACACCGATTCATCGTTATGGATACCTATTCTTGAGGGATATAAGCATCCCACCCACTTGTATCTTGATGAAAACGTACCTAAGCCTATCTCTAAGCTGGATGCAGATGAAAAGAAGAATTATGATAGAGAGAAGAAGGCATTGGGTTCAATCACTATGTCATTAACTCGGGACTTGTTTCACAGTTTCCGAGGATATGAAACTTCTAAGGATCTTTGGAAGGCTTTACAGAAAAGATTCGAAGGAAATAGTGACATAAAGAAGAGCAAGAGGGATCTGCTCCGGAAGCAATACGAGTGCTTCAGATTTATAGAAAATGAATCTTTAGATGATCTTATCTCTAGATTCTATCACCTGCAAACGGAGTTGAAATCGTTTGAGCTTAAATATCCAGAAGAGGAAATGGTGGAAAAGTTTTTGGATGCTCTGCCACCGAGATATGAGATGTATACAACCCTGATGAGGGAAAGTTCAAAGTTCTACGAGATGACAGTAGATGAGGCAGTTGGTAAGATTCAGGCTCACAACATGAATCTTATAAAGAGGGAGAATTCTGGAAGACCTCAGATACAGGACCCTTCCATGTATCATGGGACGACTTCCACTTCAATGTCTTCCAGCTCTGGGATTGCCCTCTTTACTGGAAAACCCAATGAAGATGACCACTCAAATAGTTGTGGTGGTCATGCATGTTATGCATCAGGATCAGGGTTTGGATCTCATCAACAAAACTCAAAGGCTCCTCAAAATACGTGCTCAACCAACCAGTCAGCTATTGCCAAGATAGCTGAAGATCATGTAGCATTATTCTCATCATGTATGCTGGCATATGAGAATTTCATTGGTGGAAAGCTAACGGATCCTGAGACTATTGAAGAGGACTTCAATCAAGTGGATCCTGATGATATTGAGGACATGGATATTCAGTGGAATATGGCCATGTTACTAAGGAGGGCCAAGCGTTTCCTGAACTAAACAGGAAGAAAGTATATTGGCGGGCATTCTAATGCCAAGGTTGGATTTGACAAATCCAAGGCCAAGTGCTACAAGTGTCAAAACTATGGACACTTTGCTCGTGAATGTCAAAAGGACAGAGCACCGGCCTCTGGTTTTACCAGACCTAGCCAGGGAAACAGCCATGGCCAAAACAACCAAAGCCACCACAATCATACCCAAAGTAATCAGTCCAATGCACTGGTCGCACAGAATGACGAAAATTTTGATTGGGGTGTGCATCTAGAGGACGCCATCATTGCTCAAACACAGGTTGGTCTCATGGCAGAAATCATGGAACTGATGGAGACCGAGAGGAAGGAAGCCGAGAGGAAGGAAGCTGAAGAAGAGGAAGCTTCTGAATCAAGTGAAAAGGAAGCTTCTGTAGCTGATGAAGATGACTCTACCACTGCTGTTGCTCTCATGGCAATTGGCGAAGGACAAAGTTCATCATCTGAGGTAGATTCTAACCCTTTCTCTGTTATTTCTTGTTCTAAATGTCTAGGGTTAAAGAATGAAATTTCTGAGCTCCAAGACATAATCGAACCCCTAAAGTTGGCAGCTAAAAATTACAAAACAAATGAATCACGTTTTAAAGAATCCGTTGAAATGCTACAAACAGAAAAACATGACTATTCTTTAAAAATAAGCGACCAACAGGTTCATGTGGATATTGCATATAGGGCGTTGGAAAAGAAGAACAATGAAAATAACAAACTGCAAAATGAGATCTTGCAGCTCAAATGCACTAACGAGAAATTGAAAAACTCTCGCTTTGTGGTGGAACACTACGAATCAGTGGTGAGAAAAATGAATGGCCTAGGACTTGGTTCCAATGCCATTCCTCCACCAATAAGTGGGCAGTTTGTCAATAGCTTGATAGACATTGATCTCACTTGTCTAGATGAGCCCTCTGATAAAGATGATTCCCCTAAAAAGGATGAATCCTCAAGTAAGGCTAACTCCACATCTAGTGAGGAGTATGTTACTGCTTCTGAGGATGGGTCGGTTAACACTTGCCCTGAAGGAGTAGTCTCTGAGGAGTTGTTGACTGAACAGAAAGTCCACAAAAACATTATCACTAATGGTGATAATTGCATTTTAACTGAACCTGATATCATTGAGACAAATGATAAACTTAAGGGAATGCTTTACCAAGGTTTTAAAAATATTAACCAAGCTAAGAAAGAGGCTTTTTCAAATCATTATGGGCTTGGTTACAAAGAAAATTTGCAAAAGTATTATACCCCCAAACCTCAAACTGTAAATGTTCAGACTTCTGTTCATAAACCTACTCTTCCTTCTCATAATGGTGAGTTTTCTAAGGTCAGAACTAAAGAGCCTTACAAGAGAACTTATGTAGACAGGAGGAACTGTTTTCACTGTGGCGTGGTTGGTCACATTGTAGTGAACTGTCCTTCTAAGAACCAAGGGAAACGGCATGTTGTTTCACAGCCGGCTGTTATCCCCAGGTCGCCACCAGTGAAACCATCTCCCAAAAGTCCTAAGCAAATTTTGGTGAAACCACCAGTGCAACCGATAGCAAAGCCAAAGATCAAATCTGAGGCCAAGCCCTCTGTTGTAAGAAGGGTAAAGCAACCTGCTGTACCTCGTGTGTCTACATCTGGTAGTACACGCTCTGGTGAGAAACCTGTGGCTAGACTCTCTAAGCCACAGAGAAGAAGAAGGAATAAGAGGTTGAGAAAGCTGGAACAGCTGACTAAAGCTCAATCAGGTGAAGCTTCCACAAGTTCACCGGCTGTGATTGAACCAAAGACTCCTGTTCTGGTTAAGATTCAAAAGAGATCCTGGACCAAGAAAGTAAAAAGTTCTCAATCTCTTGTTCCCAATTCCTCCAAAGATTCACCAGGTTTGGACAGTCATCATGATTGTGAGTTGACAGAAGTAGTTTATTTTGAGAAGGATGGACGACCCAAGACCACAATGGCTTGGGTCTCCAAATCTAACTAATTCTTTTGTTACTCGTGCAGGGACGTCCGAAGGGTACTATCTCTAACCGCTGGTATGTAGATAGTGGATGCTCCCGGCACATGACAGGAAACATGGCCTTGCTTCAAGACGTTAAACCTTTTAGAGGCGGCTATGTGGCCTTTGCCGGAGAAAAAGGCGGCAGTATCACGTGTCAAGGCGTGGTTTCGAATGGTTGTGTTAGCTTTGACAATGTCAACTTCTGCGAGCAGCTGAAGCATAACCTGTTGAGTGTCTCACAAATGTGTGACAAGGAGTACTCAGTGATGTTTGACAAGTCAGAATGTCTGATTCTCAAACCCGGTTTCAAAGTTCCTGAAGACTGGATTCTGATGCGAGCACCAAGAACAAACGACACTTATCAGATTGATATGAGCGTGGCAAAAACCACCTCAGCAGTTGCTACTTGTTTGCTTACAAAAGCGACAGAGCTTGACTCCATCTTGTGGCATAGGAAACTCGGACATATTTCTTATCGTAAAATGAATCATCTTGTCCGAAACGGTTTGGTAACCGGGGTTCCTAAGCTGAGATTTACCATTGCAGATGATTGTATGCCTTGTAAAAAGGGCAAACAGCAACGGAAGTCTCACAAGCCCAAGCTCCAAAACTCTATTGATACCCCTTTGGAGCTATTACACATGGATCTGTTTGGCCCCATAAGTATCAGGAGTATTGGAGGTAAGTCGTTCTGTCTAGTTGTAACTGATGATTTCTCACGTTTTTCTTGGGTGCATTTTTTAGGTACTAAAGACGAGACTGCTGATATTCTTCAATACCTGATCCTGAGCTTGGAATCTCTTTGCAAGCTGAAAGTTCGAAGAATAAGGAGTGACAACGGAACTGAGTTCAAGAATAATTTGATGGAACTTTTCTGTCTCAAGAAAGGGATCCGTCACGAATTCAGCGCGCCGTACACGCCTCAGCAGAATGGAGTTGCTGAACGGAAGAACAGAACACTGATTGAGACTGCAAGGACTATGCTGTCGGATGCAAAGCTTCCTGTCACATTCTGGGCAGAAGCAGTTAATACAGCTTGTCACGTCTTAAACAGAGTTTTGGTGGTGAAAAGACACAACTAGACTTGTTACGAGTTGATCAACAATCGACTTCCCAATCTTGATTACCTAGTTCCTTTTGGTAGTCCTTGTTCCTTGTTGCTACAGTACAAAGACCGCCAGTCTAAGTTTCATGCAAAAGCGGTAGAAGGCATTTTCTTAGGATATGTTGCCAACTCGCCTTGCAAGAGAGTGTACAACATAGGAACTCGTACTGTCGAGGAATGGTTCGAAGTGGATTGTAGTAAACACAGCATTCCACCAGAACCAAAAGGTCCAGCTTGGGGTTTTGATTATGATGCGCTATTCAAGTCATTTAATCTTCCTGATTTATCTGCAGAAGACGCCACAAATGTTTATAATCTATTGAATGGCGGCAGTTTTTTGACTCGTGCTACTGTACCAATTATAACTCCGGATTCCAATGCTGCATCTGCATCTGGAACTCATGACAGTGATAACAGTGAAAGTGTTCATGTTACTGGAGATGACGCTGAAGCCAATCCTAACACAACTGTAGGAAATGAAGCTCCAGTTAATCCAATTAACATTGACTCTTCCTCTGCTGAAACACAGGAAATGGGGGAGTTAAGCACAAATCTAGATCCAGAAATTCAAGAACCAATTGTACCGGAGACGAGAGTGCATAGGAATCATCCAATCGACAACATTATTGGTGATCCTTATGCCGGTGTTCAGACTCGTCATAGAACCATCACAGAGAACACCAGTCTTTTCACAGAGATATTTAACACTGGTGTCATGGAAACATGTCTGCATGCTGCATTCGTGTCCCAGATAGAGCCGAAGAATGTGAAGGAGGCTCTCACTGACAACTGCTGGATTGAGGCGATGCAAGATGAATTGTCACAATTCCAAAAGTTGCACGTGTGGGATTTGGTTGACTTGCCAAAAGGCTTTCAGCCAATTGGAACTAGATGGGTATTCAAATGCAAGACGGATGATCGTCATGTAGTTGTGAAGAACAAGGCAAGATTGGTTGTTCAGGGTTTTTATCAACAAGAGGGGTTGGATTACACGGAAGTATATGCCCCAGTTGCTAGAATTGAGGCCATTCGACTGTTCTTGGCTTATGCCACATATGTCGGCTTCAAGGTCTACCAACTTGATGTGAAGAGTGCTTTTCTTTATGGTAAAGTTCATGAAGAAGTCTATGTCACTCAACCTCCCGGTTTTGAAGATCCGCATAATATCAATAAAGTGTACAAGCTCGACAAAGCACTTTATGGTCTTCATCAAGCACCGCGGGCATGGTATGAGACACTATCAAAGCATTTACTGTCTAATGGTTTCGACCGTGGACAGATTGACTCGATTCTCTTCATAAGGAAAGCAGGAGGTGACATTCTTCTTGTGCAAGTATATGTCGACGACATCATTTTCGGGTCGACCAATGAAGGGATGTGTAGGGAATTCGAGAAGGTGATGAAGTCCAAGTTTGAAATGAGCAATATGGGTGAACTGTCGTTCTTCCTGGGTCTGCAAGTCAGTCAAAGAGAGGATGGTATTTATCTACATCAAACTAAGTACGTGCAGGACATCTTGTCAAAATACAAGATGAGTGATAGCACTACTTATGGCACACCAATCCCAGTCAATCATGGTTTGCATCCTGACAAAGATGGGAAGGATGTAGACAGTAGGTTGTACCGTGGGATGATCGGATCACTTATGTATCTCACAGCTTCAAGACCCGATATTATGTTTGCTGTATGCTTGTGCTCAAGGTTTCAGTCTCAACCGAAGGAGTCACATATGATAGCCGTGAAGAGGATTTTCAGATACCTGAAAGGGAAACCCCGATTAGGTCTTTGGTACTCTAAGCAGCAGTCATTTGACTTCAAAGCCTCCACTGATTCAGATTATGGCGGTTGTAACCTTGACAGAAAGTCAACTTCTGGCGGATGTCAATTCTTGGGAGACAGACTGGTCTCCTGGCAGTGTAAGAAGCAGTCAACGGTTTCTGTCTCAACTTGTGAAGCAGAATACATTGCTGCAGCTAGCGGTTGTTCTCAGATATTGTGGATTCAGCAGCAATTGCGAGACTACGGCTTGAACTTCACTGGAACTCCTTTATTCATTGACAACAATGCCACCATGTCCATCACAAATAACCCGGTGAAACATTCCAAAACTAAGCATATTGAAATTCGCCATCATTTCATCCGTGATTGTGCTGAAAAGCATTTAATTGAACTTGTAAAGGTTCACACGGATGACAATCTTGCTGACCTTTTCACAAAGGCATTTGATCGGTCCCGTTTTGAGCATCTTGTCAACTTGATAGGAATGTTTAATCCCGAGTGAAAATTAATTTTCTTAAATCAATTCAATTCATGGAAGTTAAAAAAAAAAAAAAAAAAAATTGAAAATGGAGAAAATTTCAAAAGAATCTCTTGAGAAACGAGGAAATGATAGTACATCTGAAATGATCTAACCATCATAGATTGCTCATATGGGAAATGATTGCGTCATGTTTACTTAATTGTTTTAAATTATTATGTTTTTAATCTGTTTATTTACAAGTAATTTGAATTGTCAGTAGGCGGTACGCGTCTTTGAATCACTAGTAGTGTGGAAACTAAATCTAAATTACAACTGTGATTTGAACCCATGTTTGCAAGTGTGTGTGTGTGTAAAAGAATAGAAAAGATCATTATCAGATAAAGGATGTTAGATTTTGACAATAATTTTCTTTTGAGATCAGTTTCGGGTTATGTTGTTAGCACAATTAATGCGGTTCATCTCACTGCCCATACTCACAAGTATGCAAGGAGAGATTGAATCAAGACATGTCTCTACATCAACCGTTGAGCATGTATTCACCCTTGAATCATTCCTGGTTCATTGAAATCAAATCCAGATAAAAGTTGGATCCCCTTACCTTATAATCAAACACCATATTCATTATCCCGAATCATCATACCGATATTCAAAGAAGAAAAATATCATGAAACCAAGACAAATGAATCACTCGATTCTGAATCTTATGATTCCTGATAATCCTTATAGATTCTGCTTGATTTTTCTGTGCTAATTGATGTAACTTCATTCTGAAAATTAAGAATATCATTGGAAAAATCTTAGATGCCTTGAGATAGTGCAAAATATCATAGCATTTAAGTGGGGTACACGTTGTATATTTTATAATTAATACCTTAATACACAAGAACATGATACAAAGATGCGTATAGTTTCAAATCTTATAATATTGTCAACTTGAATTACTTGTTTATGTGCTTATTACGTAAGACTAAAGAGTAATACATGACATGATCCCATATTCTTTGATGTTTATATTGTATCGTTTTTGCTATAAGTTAGCCTGATATGATCCTCTGCTCGTGTCTTTGATCAAAAATAGCTTGTGTGAATACTTGTACATATCTATCTTGAAAAGAACAAAAATATTTTTATGTTTAATCTTCATGAATTGTATTTGAATCCTCGTGGTCGAATGTTTTTATCTTGTTCGTTATTTGACTTAAATATCTTCATAAATTCTGAGTTGAAAAATTGCGCACTTAAGGTTTCTGCGCACTTGTCAAGTACGCACGAAGTAAGACTTGCGCACTTAGCAAGTACGCAAGAGTTAATTCCTGCGTACTTGTTAAGTACGCAAGAGTTAATTCGTGCGCACTTACCAAGTACGCACGAACATTATCAGTGGGGTATAAGTTCAACACTTAGAAAAATTTTCAGGTTAAGCTTTCAAACCGAAATTTTTCCCCCTGCAATTTTCTCTCAAAATCGAGTGTGTTCAAACCCGTTTTTCATCCCTTCCACTTTATAATCTTCGTATTTCATCCCTTTGGTGAGAATCTAAGCCGATTCCATCCATAGATTCGTGTTTATTGGACCGATTTTTGACCTAGAAAATTTTAGATTAATGTCGACAAATTTTGGGGTAATTTTGGGGTTGTTTGGGTAACTAATGTCACTAACAGGTTATTAGATTGCCTAATCGATCATACATTTTCCCTTTGGTCATCGTTTGATCCGTCGGGTTGAAGTCGACTGTCAGTGGGACGTTCATCGACCTAGGTCCAAAATTTGATCGTCATTTAGTGGTTAAACGGTGTTGATAATGGTACCATAGGTTAGAATCCCTGATTCCGACCTAGTGGCTACCTAATCAACCCGCATTTTGATCGAATTTAAAACTTTGAAATTTTTGCTAAAGGTTGTTCTTGCGCACTTAGCAAGTACGCAAGAAGTAATTCCTGCGTACTTGCTAAGTACGCAAGAGTAAAATCCTGCGCACTTGATAAGTGCGCAGGACCAACACTTAGAAAATTTTCTTAAGTCTGAAAATTTTTTTCAAAGTGTAACTACTATTCTATGTCATGTGTGTCTATTTCCATTGTTATAAATTGTTCTGATTACGGTTTCTGTGTGTGTTTGCAGATAATGGCTCGTGCATTCACTGACAAATTCAATCTGTTGGCGCTCACTGAACCAGAATGGAAAGGGGCCGCTTTACAATATAGAGAGATTGTGGACTTCCTGAACAGATCTAAAATAAGTTATGCAATTTCGGCTAATCCAACAGTCTCAAGACCTTACTTAGAGCAATTCTGGGAGACAGCAGAGCACGATTGCACGGTATCTCCAAATGTCATAAGGGCTACCGTTGACGGTCGGGCTATTGCCATCTCTGAGGATACAATAAGGAGAGTACTGCAATTTGGAGACCTTCCCACCGACCCGACATCCTATCCAGATTACTACGTGGATGGGTGTTGGAGGCAGAGAATGGGATATGTCGGGGAAAGGGACTATGCTTCATACAAGAAAATGTGGGTTCTAGATCAATGGCGTTACTTTGCCCACATCATGATCATGTGCATCTCATCAAGGAAAGCAGGAAAGGATGCCATGGGTCATGACCTTGCCGCAGCCATGGTGGGCTTGTCTCTCAATCGGGGCTACAACTTCTCCCGCTTTATTTTCAAAGCAATCAATGACCAGATAAACACGGCGGAGAGGTTTAGGTTCCTTTTATACCCGAGGTTTGTGCAACTTTTGATCGATGATGCGTTGCCAAACCTGCGTGCGATCGGGGAGAAACTTCAAGTGAAGAGAGTGGCCAAGAGAGTCTTTGCACAGTTCTTAAAGCCAGGCAGTGTAGAACCTACCCCTGAGCATACTGAACTCTTCGGCCACCTGATTAATGAAGCATATGTCGCTCCGGAGGACTGGAACTGGTATAGTCCCAACTCGGGACCAGAGATGAGTGATCACTCTGATGAAGAACAAGATGAAGAAGATGATGATAATGATGAAGGTGATGATGAAGGTGGTGCTGGTGGTGCTGAGGAATCCGATTCGAAGGCTACAGAATCAGATTCTTCTGATTCCGATGATGCACTATCACAGGCACATCCGAGAAGGTCGGCACAGGTAACCCTGCCTGAGTCATCTTCAAAAAGAAAACGACAAAGCTCGAGCAGCGAATATGAGCCGGCTTCCGACTCTGACGCTGCTCTACAAAGACGAAGGCGAGAGAAAGCCAACAAGAAAAGGGGCGATAGGCAAGAGGTTGCTATCCCCAGGGTTGAAGAGATTCCGATTGTGCAGCCAGTACAAGTTGAAGCTGCCCGTCCAGAGTCAGAATCTACCACACCAGCACAACAACTGTATCAAAGGAGGAGAAGGCCAATTGGTCAAACAGATGTGGCAGACACGGCGGTTACAGAGGAGATTCCTGTGACGGTGACCCTCCCTGCTCCAACTGTCCAGGTGGTAGTGACTACTCCACGTCTAACGGAGTTAGTCACAGTCACCCCAACCATAACACCCACACCCATCATTACATCCCCAATCCCCACACCCACCAAAGAGTCGTCAGGTCAACCCTTCAACTATGGTGACTTCTCACAGGGGTTCGACTTTGACACAATCTTCTCTTCCCCCATCCACAACGCCGAAGCCTCATCATCTAGGCATCCGGATCCAAATGAAGCTAGGATCGATGTGCTAGAAACCCAAGTTGCTGGCTTGTTGAAGACTATTCAAAAGTCAAAAGAGGATTCTGATGCTCAACAAGCACAGATAAACTCTCTGGCGGATGAAGTTAAGATTCTGCGTAGCCAGAGAACGGGGACTGATGAACAGTTGAAGAATGTCTTGGCACAAAATGAACTATTAATGAAGACTAACGAAATGATTGTAGGCCACAGAACTTCACTTGAGCTGAGGATGGATTTGCAGAGAAAGGAGCACGCAACGATGGTCAAATTAGTTGGTGAACTGACCGCGAAGCTAGGTGCTCAGGGGGAGAAGGAGACAGAAAAAGAGAAAGAGAAAGACAAAGAAAAGAAATCCACCGGTGCCGAGTCTTGTCATCCAGTCGATCTGACTAAGGATGATGATAAAGACAAGGATCCTGAAGTCGGTCCTAGTGGAGGTGACCACCTAGCTTTGGCGATTGTGCCCATCTCTTCTGTTCCATTGGCTGAGGGGGAGTCTACTCAGCAAGAGGGTGGTGATACCTCAGCTGGTGGTGGCGGAGATAAAGGGAAGTCAGCGGCTGACGTGCTCAAGGACTTATCTGATGATGAGATCCTTTATTTAGAGCCTGACTATTCCAAAGAGGCACAGATCGATGCTCTCCTTAATCTGGAAGAAGGAGAGATCGACTCTGGTGATGACTGGAACGATGATGACAATGATGTGGTGATAGAGATTCCCAAGGGCGACGGGGAAGGAGAGTACGAGTTAGAGGATGGTGAGATCTTTGAAATACCATCGCTCGAATCTCTGCTCGACACAGGCTCAGTTGACATGGCAAGTAATGTTGAAGCTACAACTGAAGCCTCCCCGGTCGACCCTATACCTGTGGACCCCGAGGCACCAAAAGAGAAAGACATGCCTTCTGCATCTACAAAGGGTCCAGCTCCCGTGTGGCAAAAGACGTCTATCACAGACAAGCACGGAGCGACAGGTATGATCTTGGCTGTTAGGTTCGAGGAGGACAAGCAGCTGTTCGCCATCAAAAGATCTGGGGGGGTTCAATACTTGAAACCCACAAGTGAGGCGTTCAACTCTTTGCCCAAGTACGACCTAGTTAACCTTGCAAACCGAGATCTGCTAAGTCACTCGAGTAATGCAGTTGCAATGGGTTTGTGGGTAACACTACAGCGGGAAGCAAGATCAGGGAACTTTGAATATCTTAAGCCTCAGGTGCCCAGAAGAGTCAAGGATAAGCACGCTGTGCATCCTGTGACTAAGAAGCCGTTAAAGAGATTGGTATACAAGCCAGTGCGATGTGAAACTAAGATTCCCCTGAGCAAGTTACCTCAGGATATTCTTGGTGACATGTGGTACTGGTACGTTGATCCAAAAACGGGCGAGGCAGTGGTTATGGGTAAAGGTATGTCAGATAGTGGAAACACAGTACCAAAGGAAGTGATCAGGGTTTTTGATGAAGTCTGCTTCATCAATTTCTCTGTGAACGATCTGGAGGTACTAGCAGACAAATTCTGCATCCACACTGACGAATGGACAAAGCTTCTCTCTGGTAAATATGACAAGGTGATTAAGTTCTGCCTTGACTACAAGAAGAAGATGGAAGCTAAGGAACAAGTGCTGTGAAGACTGAAGATTGAAGACTGAAGACGATGAAGATCCCGAGCTGTTGTCAAGGGGGAGTTTGTTGATGCACTTTCCGGTGACAACACTCTGGATAGAGTCTTAGTTTTGTATGTCTAATGTCTGTATTTTGTCTTTGTATGTTAGAGTCATTATGTAAAAGTTTATCGAGTTGTATTTACTTTTACTTGATGTTGTGTTGATTTCTTCTAAGTGTTTTGCGCACTTACATGTGCGTAGGAGAAAGCTCCTGCGTACTTAGCAAGTACGCAAGAACACCTCTGCGTACTTGTTAAGTACGCAAGAGCAATTGGTGCTGCGCACTTGTTAAGTGCGCAGGCATCAGGTCAGTATAAATAGGATAGGTTCACAGAAGCTAAGTACGCAGAACCAGTAGTTGAGTCGAACTCAGTTTTGCTAAGTACGCACATTCTGTAACCGTCGAGTGTTTATAATACAAAGAACGTTTGTTGAGACTCTTGTGTTCGGTTTACTTTGTTTAGTAAGACTCTCCACCTAGTCACGGGTATTCCGCACCCAGTTTGACTAGTAGACCACTTGCATGTGACGATCCGACACACGCGAAGGGACCTACATACTTTATGAACGCTCGGACCTAACAAATTATGTTCTTAAATAGTTGTCTTTACTTATAATATTATTTTAAATAAATACGACTTTCCTTCTCAAGATCAAACTCCATGGCTCCCGCTAGAAGTCCTCTGCAAGCCGATACGAGAGAAGTAAAGAAATACCGACACAAACCACCCGGTATGTTTACTGCTGAATACCCAAACCTCCAATCAAACCATAATATTAAATCTATACTAACTGGCCATGCTAGCACCAATATTTGTATATAGACCGTACAAACATTGAATAAGCTTCCCAAGCAAGAAGTCTTGCTTGAATAACTCTCAAGATTTAAGATTATAAGATTGGTTTAAAGATCACTTATTCTTTTCTTTTTAAAATAAATTATAGTAAAAACTTTAAAGAAATAACTTACTAAAAAAATACTTCATTAATTAATTAAAGTTCAACCAACTCGAGCAACACAAGAGGGCTAGCCATGAATGACTATACACGTGACTCCACTAACCCTTAGATAATGTGTGAAAGTGTTCCAACACCAAGGGAGAGTGGGTATAGGTTGCCTCTTGTTCCACTCGAACGAGAAGAATAAGTTCATATTACAAAACTTTAAAAGAAAATAAACAAAGAAAAGCTAAATGGACCAAAACCGAGAGAGTTCCGGCTCTTAGTAGAGTACTAAGGCCTTCACACCTCTTGGTAATGGTCACCTAAAACACTAGAATGAGCTTGCTATTTATAGGCTAAGATTTTGGCAATGCACGGCCGTGCATTGGATTGCATGAGCGTGCAAAGTACCCGTTTCTTTCACGTGCAGAATCTGGCAGTACAGGAGAGTACAGGGAGGAGTTTTGGGATTTGCACGGCCGTGCATGGCAATGTACGACTGTGCATTGCCCTAAAACTCTCCTTGTTGGCTTTTTACTTCCAGCTTTGACTTTCTACGTCCGGTTCGGTTCAATTGGCCCTAGAATGCTGATTTCACCTTGATTTTGAGTGTTTTCTTCATGTTTTTTGCATATCCGGGTCAATTATCCTATCGGAACACAAATGAGTGGATTAGGCATTAATTATTATCATATTATCTCTAATTGTGATGATTTCAGGGATAATTATGCGTCAAAACATGTATAATTTACGTCATATCATAGTACTCCACACTTAAACCTTGCTTGTCCTCAAGCAAACTTGTGCATGATTATACCCGTAGAAGTAAGATATTGATTAAATTTCAATCCAAAGCTTTTGTCACAAATGGCTGAACGGCTTCTTAAAAACAATGATTTGGTGGTTATACCTTTTGAGTGTTTCTCCACAATAGGGTAGCAAGCCCAACATACTTGATGGAACCATGATTATGCATAAAATTATAGTCTCACAACTGTTCACTCAACACTCGGGCTAAATATGTGGATATTGTATGTCAAAAAGAACCCTCAATGCTACAACTAATGCTTGCATAATCATAGACTTGTATAGAAATGAAATCTCCATCAACTGACATAAAATATGTGCATAAATCAAGAGTTCTTTGTAAAGGGTTGTAATGTTTGGCTTAGGGTTAGGGTTGGAAGTATTTGGGAAAAGTGGCTAAATGTTGACAATCTGACTTGGATTAATGATAAATATGTAAATGATTCCTTTATTCAACTTAGATTAGACATTGTGACTAATCTAAGGACTCTTTTAAGGTCAGATCGTTAAAACCAAATCCATTCCTTCAAGAATGTCAACTTCTTATCGTTGAAATATTCATTGCTATTAATTCTTCATAAATCATTCGTTTGTTTCTTCCTAATACATCCACTTTGATTAGCTTTGCATACTCCAATTTTTTGGGTAAGTTTGATTCTATTTTGATAAGATTTCTTCACTAGCTTGGACGATTTATTAATTTCTTTTTGGCTGTCCCATTTTTATTTTTATAATAATTCTTCTTTTCATATTAAATGAGTTTCTTTCTTCAAACATAAGATGGATCTATAAACTTTCGAAGGATGATTATTCTTTAAAACATAGCCAAGTCGATTTTCAACAAAAGGGTTAAAAGATAAACGACTAATTTTTCGGGTTTAATGGTTTTGAGATGTGGGTTTAGAAACAAAAAGGTTTAAGCTCAAAGGGGCTAACTAGGGGATAATGTTTAAGGTAGGTAAAAGTGAGGAAAATGCTAAAGAAAATGGGTTACTCCTAATGCCTTAATCATTTTTATGCATTATTTTATTCCATGATCTTGAAATGTATATTTTACACAAATTCTAACATGCAAAGAAATAATTAGCATTCTCTCTATCAAATGAAATGATCATGTGAAATGGCGTCAAAAAAATGATGTATTCGTGATAATGCTCGGTTAGGTTCAAATTTCTCACATGGAAACGAAAGGTAAAGGGTAATAAAGTAAAAATGTGCATAAACTTATTTCTTTTTTTCTGCTGTGCTTCATAATCTTCCCTATTTGTTTCCTTGATTCTCTTCAACGGTATTTCAAATTGCTGTTTTTATAAGCTCGTTTATGCCAACTGATTTTTAAGACTTTTGCTTTAAGATTATTTTAGAAAATGTTTTTATTACTTCTATACATAAATTTTGATTTCATGAATTGGGTATTTGTTAATCATGCAATTGTAATACTTAAGACAAGATCAGGCAGTCAAAATATCAACGGGGTTCCGCCCCACACTTAGTTTCTAACAATATGAATGTATGCAATATGATATGTGTCATGAATAATAAGAGTGTGATAAAACTAATACTCCCCTGATGAGACGTAATTGTCGGGCGTGTAATCGATTCTCATCAATGCCTAGATTGTATTTCCGGGCATGAACCAAAATCCGTATCTCCTGTAATGCTATGCGATTCTCAATACATAAAGTAAGTTGTAAGGTCCAGATCCCTAAGGATCTTCAATCAACGGATTCAACGACGTGTTGATCCTGGCGGAAACAGACTCGACACGTGACTTGTAGGTACAAACAATAAGGACGAGACTCAATTGATTGTTAAACGATTCGTATATTGATAAACCACTGAAAACAATACAAATGTCGCTCAACCAATCGTCTAACCAAATACAGAATACAAAATAACTATTTTTACTACTCGGTTGGGCTAGGCCGGGGACGCATACTTCAAGTACGCGGCTAGGCCACTGATGTGTGTTTTATATGTAGATAAAAATATAAATATATATATCCTTAGCAATGACACCAAAAACTTGATGGAGTAGTTTTAGTAATAAATATATTCTATTTGGAGCTACACAAAATCAGGTTTTCAATTTATAAATTAAAATGATAATTAATTCAACTAAATACACACACAATAGGCAAGTGTACCTATCGCAGCGTAGTAAAGTATGGGTAAGAACCAAGTATCGAACCATGGACACGGATCCCGTACTCAACCCTCGCTATTGTCCGACTACAATAATAAGTTAAAAAATGGGTTTTTGTTTAAAAGGAATATAAAAAGATAAGAAATGAAATTAGAAAGGTTATCTTGTTTAAGATATTAGTCTAGTTGTTATCCCTTGTTAATTAATGTTATAATTAAGGTAAGGTTCGTCATAGTTACTAGTACTAACTCTTTCGATAGAGGAGTTAGTATTTCGTAACGGAACAGTGGATACGGTCGGCCAACCATTTCTTAATGAATATAACGGACCCTAAAAGGGGTCTCAAGTCCGTCGGTATCTCACAATTGATTATTCGGACTAATATTATCCCCGTGACTGACGTACGTCTGATCTTGTAACTTCTTCCGGTAAGTCGGAATGCACGACTTCCTCCAAAGGTACTTTATGAATGCTCGGACCCAACAAATTATGTTCTTAAATAGTTGTCTTTACTTATAATATTATTTTAAATAAATAAGACTTTCCTGCTCAAGACCAAACCCCATGGCTTCCGCTAGAAGTCCTCTGCAAGCCGATACGAGAGAAGTAAAGAAATACCGACACAAACCGCCCGATCTGTTTAGGGCTCAAATGACTTGCTGAATACGCAAACCTCTAATCAACCCGTAATATTAAATCTATACTAACTGTCTGTGATAGCACCAAGATTTGTATATAGACCGTACAAACATCGAATAAGCTTCCCAAACAAGAAGTATTGCTTAAGTAACTCACAAGATTTAAGATTATTAGATTGGTTTAAAGATCACTTATTCTTGTATTTTTAAGATAAATCATAGTAAAGACTTTAAAAACATAACATACTAAAAATACTTCATTAATTAAATAAAGTTCAACTAACTCGAGCAACAGAAGAGAACTAGCCACGAATGACCATACAAGTGACTCCACTAACCCTTAGACACTATGTGAAAGTGTTCCAACACCAAGGGAGAGTGGGTATAGGTTGTCTCTTGATTGCTTGAACAAGAAGGATCGTTTCGTATTATAAGACTAAAAACATAAAATAAACAAAGGAAAAGCTAAAACAGACCAAAACCGAGGGAGTTCCAGCTCTAGGGCCTCCCAACCCAAGGTAATGGACACCTAAAACACTAGAATAAGCTTGCTATTTATTGGCTAAGATTTTGTTAATGAACGGTTGTGCATTGGATTGCACGGGCGTGCAAAGTACCCTTTTCTTTCACGTGCGAAATCTGGCAGCTTTAGGGAGTACATGGAACCAGATTAGGGTTTGCACGACCGTGCAAGGCAATGCACGGCCGTCCAGTGCCCTTTTCTGGTCCTTGTTGACTTTTTGATCTTCTGGTTTGAGTTCGTTGGTCCGGTTTCATTCAATTGGCCCCCGAATGCTGATTTTACCTTGTTTTTGAGTGTTTACTTCATGTTTTTGCATACCCATGTCAATTATCCTATCGGAACACAAATGAACAAATTAGGCATCAATTATTATCATATTGTCTCTAATTGTGATTATTTCGGCCAAAATTATGCGTGCAAAACATGTATAATTTACGTCATTTCATAATACCCCACACTTAAACTTTGCTTGTTCTCAAGCAAACTCATGCATGATTATACCCATAGAAGTAAGATATTGATTAATTGTTAATCCAAAGCTTTTGTCCCAAATTGCTGAATGGTCTCTTAAAAATAATTATTTGGTGGATACACCTTTTGAGTGTTTCTCCACAAGTGGGTAGCATGTCCAACATACTTGATTGAACTATGATTATGCACAAAGTTATAGTCTCACAAATGTTCACTCAACACTTGGGTTTACTATATGGATAAGGTATGTCAAGTAGTACACTCAATGCCATAATTAATGCTCACATAATCATAGGCTTGTATAGAAATCAAATCTCCATCAATTGATATAAAATATGTGCATAAACCAAGAGGGATTTGTAAAGGGTTGTAATGTTTGGCTTAGGGTTAGGGTAGGAAGTATTTGGGAATAATGGCTAAATGTTCAAAATCTGACTTGGCTTGATGATTAAAAGGTGAATGATTTCCTATTCAACTTAGATTAGACATTGTGACTAATCCAAGGACTCTTTTAAGGTCAGATTTTCAAGACCAAATCCCTTTTTTCAAGAATGTCAACTTCTTCGTATCGTTGAAATATTCATTGCTATTAATTCTTCATGAATCGTTCGGCTGTTTCTTCCTAATACATTCACTTTGATCAGCTTTGCATACTCCAATTTTTCGAGTAAGTTTGATTCTCTTTTGATGAGATTTCTTCACTAGCTTGGGCAATTATGAATTCCTTTTTGGTTGCCCCTTTTTCTTATTTCAATAATTCTTCTTTTCATGAGTTTCTTTCTTCGAACATAGGATGGATCTATGATCTTTTGGTGGATGATCATTCTTTAAATCATAGCCAAGTCGATTTTTAACTAAAAGGGTTAAAAGATAAAAGGATAATTTTTTTTTCGGGTTTGTGGGTTTGAAATATGGGTTTAGAAACGAAAAGGTTTAGGCTCAAAGTGGCAAACTAGGGGATAATGTTTAGGGTAGGTAAAGGAAAAGAAAAGGCTAAAGAAAATGGGTTATTCCTATGGCCTCAATCATTTTCATGCATTCTTTTAGTCCATGATCTTGAAATGTATATTTTATACAAGTTCTAACATGCAAAGCAATAATTAGCAATCACTCAAACAAACGAAGTGAGCATGTGAAAAATGTAATAATTAATTGCGCCAAAAACTTCATGGCGTTTATGCTCGGTTAGGCTCAAATTACCATATGGAAACGGAAGGTAAAGGGTTTAAAAGTAAAAATGTGCATAGACTTATTTCTTTCTTTTTTGTTGTGCTTACTAATCTTCCATATTTGTTTCCTTGATTCACTTCAACGGTATTCCAAGTTGCTGCTTTTATTAGCCTGTTTTTGCCAAATGATTTTTAAGATGCTTGCTTTTAGATTATTAAAAATGTTTTTATTACTTCTATAAATGAATTTTGATATCATTAATTGGGTAGTGGCTAATCATGCAATTGTAATACTTAGGACAAAATTAGGTAGTCAAATTGTCAACGGGTTCCACCCCACACTTAGTTTCTGACGACATGAATGTATGCAATATGATATGTGTCATGAATAATAAGAGTGTAGTGAAACTGATACTCCCCTGATGAGACATGTGACGATTCTCACTACTGCGTAGATTGCATTCCTGGGTACGTACCGAAACCTGTGTAACCTGTTTCCTCCTGCTGCTGATGTAGAAGTGGTGCTGGTTCTCCCTCCTCATCTGATGGAATCACTGCTCCCTGCCAAGGATTGCCCTGGTGGTCTACCAACCTGTATACTCCCTGAATTTTTCTCATCATACGCATGTTGATCAACATCTGCCTGTTTACTTCCTCCATTGGCAGGTCCATATTGGTGAGCATACCATGGTTTACTTGGCTTAGAACTCCTAAATATGCTTCCAAGTGAGTGATAAAAGGACCTCCATAGATGTGGCTGCTAAAGGAACACCCGTAAGCGCGGGTGAAGAATTTGGC
Source organism: Smallanthus sonchifolius (assembly GCA_023525975.1). NCBI lineage: Eukaryota > Viridiplantae > Streptophyta > Magnoliopsida > Asterales > Asteraceae > Smallanthus > Smallanthus sonchifolius. The sequence continues at coordinate 29,161,041 of CM042031.1, forward strand.
AAGACTGTAGGCCAAATTACAGGGGGCCTGATCAATAGGCAATGTAGGTGGAATAGATCTCTTACTGTCACAACTCCGGTGCTATCTTTTCGTCCACCAATGGTGTGAACGATTAATCGGTGCAGTGGATGGAGGATCTTTGTGCTTTTCTGATTATAGGGGTCGTATTGACCTGAACCAATTCTTGCCCAAACCTGGTGTGGTTCATCGTCCCTAAACTCGTGGATGCTTTATGTGAAGATCGGGAGATGAAGTTCTCAATGCCTATATATCCTCATCTTAGTCCCAAAATCACCCAAGGACATCTCATACCATTGTCTCGCCATCCTAAACCTCCCACAATCGTGCTTCAGTTTGCTAAGCACGGGTCTGTCAAATTGGAAAGAAGCTAAGAACTCCAGGGTCATTTCATAATAAGTTGGTTGCTGAATTTCGAAGAACTTGATGGTCTAGTGATCAGTGGCAATGCATCCTCCAGTAGACCAATATTTTCCAGAGTTGAATAGCATATGGTCTTATGAGTGGCAAACTCTTGCTGCATGAGGCCTAGTAAGGTGTTGAAGGTATGAGTCTCGATGACATTGTCGGGATCAAAGATCAACCATGGATGCATATCTAGTAGGTTCTCGGGTAATGGTGTTGGATGGTAGGGTGGAGGTGGTGATGGCGGAGTAGGTGGTGCATCTTCGGGAGGTATGGATGAAGATGAACTGGAGTCAGTGCGGGTGTTTCTTCTTTTTCGTCCTGCTTGCCTTGAGGATTCAGCCATATCCTGCATAATTACCAGTTTGAAAAAGTTAGTGTCAAGAAGTGATATTGCTTCATGAAACACATATAGAAACGGCGCCAAAAACTTGATAGTGTTAAAACAATGCCAAGAATTTTGATAGTAAATCAGCCAAAAGCTTGGTGTTCACACAAAAACTTGATGTTGCTAAGAACTATATATAACTTTTATTTTTAGGACCACACAAAAGAAACACAAATTCGTGCATGATTATGCCTTCCCGGGTCCAGAAGTGGTCTATTGTAACTAATCAAACAAGGCGCAAATTTGATTGGTGCAATTAAGAACATAAATGGCAAAATGACGACTTTTGAAAAGTCAAACCTGTCAAAATTCTTGCCCTAATTCAATTAATCCATAATTTTCCACATAGTATGATAATACCTAAACATATCTAAGCAAGATTCATGCTTCAATTCGTATTCACAAGTTCAAGAGTTCAAAGCTAAATTTTCAAGAAACCCATTCATACGAGTCAAACAAATCTTTCTCAAACAAGACTAAAACGTGTTGCATTATGATCTTACATAGTCAAATATCATCTAGATTAAGCATTGAGTTCATATTCAAGCACATTCAATCAAAGAAACCAAATGAAACCCTAGCCTTTATTTGAGCCAAATCTGCCATTTTTGAAGCACAAATCAAACAAAAATTGATGATGGACAAGTTATCTTACCTTTGTGATGAGATTAGAAGCGAAAATTGGAAGAAATGGGCGGAAATTAGGTGTTTTTGGGTGGTTTCGGCGAGAACCGAGAGGGTTTGGGGGTGTGGGTTTTGACAAAAATGCTGCTACTGACCTGTTTTAAGACCTGGTACCCGTTCCTCAAATGCACGGCCGTGCATATGAATGCACGCCCGTGCATTGCCCAGTTGACCAGATTTTGACTTTTTTTTATTTTTTTTATTTTTTATTTTACTAAAAATACTTCAAGTTAATAACTTAAAATAATTTAGAATATGTTTTCAATTAAAAGTAAAAAAAAAATAACTTAGATTATAATAAAATGTTAATTTAATAATTAAAATAATTAGTCAAAAGGGGAATGCCACCATTAAAATCCGAATTCTACATTAGAATACCTCAATCGCCGGCATCTAATTTCAAAGCATGTAAACTTGTACTCATCGAAATTAAAGGAGATAAAATCTAAACATATAAAACCATTCGAAAGTGTTACGCGTATTTTTAAAATGCTTTCGAATGGCGGCACTTGTATTTGTTCATTTCTCTTAGCAATAATTCATGGGTTGCGATCCTTGAAAGTTCCTACAAAGATAAATTAGCTAGAACAAGTACCAAAATAAAATTAATAGTAAAAAAAATAGAAGGAAAAATAAAGTAGAAATAAAACAAAAATAAAATAAATATGAAGATAAAATCAAAAGGAATAATAAAGTAGAAATAAAACAAAAGTAAAATAGAAATGAATAGTCAGTCCAACAACTTAGATCTTTCGGAGAATTACCGTTCCCCGGCAGCGCCGCCAAAAACTTGACATGTATTTTATATGTAGATAAAAATATAAATATATATATATCCTTGGCAACGACACCAAAAACTTGATGGCATAGTTTTAGTGATAAATATATTCTATTTGGAGCTACACAAAATCAGGTTTTAAATTTATAAATTAAAATGATAATTACTTCAACTAAATACACACACAATAGGCAAGTGTACCTATCGCAGCGTAGTAAAGTATGGGTAAGAACCAAGTTTCGAACCATGGACACGGATCCCGTACTCAACCCTCGCTATTGTCTGACTAGACTAATAAGTTGGGAATGGGTTTTTGTTTAAAAGGAAAATAAAAAGATAAGAAATGTAATTAGAAAGGTTATCTTGTTTAAGAAGTTACTCTAGTTGTTATCTGTTGTTAATTAATGTTATAATTAAAGTAAGGTTGGTCATAGTTACTAGTACTAACCCTTTCGATAGGGGAGTTAGTATTTCAAAACAGAACAGTGGATACGGTCGGTGAACTGTTCCTTAATGAATATAACGGACCCTAAACGGGGTCTCAAGTCCGTCGGTATCTCACAATTCATTATTCGGACTAATATTATCCCTGTGACTGACGTACGCCTGCTTTTGTAACTTCTTCCGGTAAGTCGGAATGCACGACTTCCTCCAAAGGTACTTTATGAACGCTCGCACCTAACAAATTATGTTCTTAAATAGTTGTCTTTACTTATATTATCATTTTAAATAAATACGACTTTCCTTCTCAAGATCAAACTCCATGGCTACCGCTAGAAGTCCTCTACAAGCCGATACGAGAGAAGTAAAGAAATACCGACACAAACCGCCCGATATGTTTCCTGCTGAATACCCAAACCTCCAATCAACCCATAATATTAAATCTATACTAACTGGCCATGCTAGCACCAATATTTGTATATAGACCGTACAAACATCGAATAAGCTTCCCAAACAAGAAGTCTTGCTTAAGTAACTCACAAGATTTAAGATTATTATATTGGTTTAAAGATCACTTATTATTGTCTTTTTAAGATAAATCATAGTAAAGACTTTAAAAACATAGCATACTAAAAATACTTCATTAATTAATTTAAGTTCAAGCAACTCGAGCAACACAAGAGAACTAGCCACGAAAGACCATACAAGTGACTCAACTAACCCTTAGACAATGTGTGGAAGTGTTCCAACACCAAGGTAGAGTGGGTATAGGTTGTCTCTTGATTGCTTGAACAAGAAGGATCGTTTCGTATTACAAGACTAAAAACATAAAATAAACAAAGGTAAAGCTAAAACGGACCAAAACTGAGGGAGTTCCGGCTCTAGCAGAGCTCTAGGGCCTTCCCAACCCAAGGTAATGGACACCTAAAACACTAGAATAAGCTTGCTATTTATAGGCTAAGATTTTGTAATGCACGGCCGTGCATTGGATTGCACGGGCGTGCAAAGTACCCTTTTCTTTCACGTGCGGAATCTGGCAGCTTTAGGGACTACAGGGACCTAGATTAGGGTTTGGACGACCGTGCATTGCCCTTTTCTGCTCCCTGTTGAGTTTTTGATTTTCTGGTTTGACTTCCTGCGTCCGGTTTCGTTCAGTTGGCCCCCGAATGCTGATTTTACCTTGTTTTTGAGTGTGTTCTTCATGTTTTTGCATATCCCGGTCAATTATCCTATCAGAACACAAATGAACAGATTAGGCATCAATTATTATCATATTGTCTATAATTGTAATGATTTCGGGGATAATTATGCCTGCAAAACATGTATAATTTATGTCATATCAGCCACGAAGTATTTAGCCGCATACTTCCAAAAACTCTTCTTCTGAAAACTTCGGTGATCTCTTAATGCTTTAGCCTATTAGATTTGGTCCTTACAATCCCACCATAGGCTAATTCATTCAAGATACTTATTGTATTTCAACATCAGCTAGGTGATCACCACCTCCCACATAGAGCCCTTTGACTATTGCAGTTGCTAATACTTTCACAAACGGCTTGGTGTCTCTTTCACATTCTCCAGGCATGGATAGATGCTGCTTGGAGAATCTATTCATATCTTCCTTCCCGAATTTCAAAAGATCCATAGGATCAGCATTGGTGAACTCTCTGCCTGCACACTTGATGTAAATATAACTTGTCATAGAGCTGTAATACCAGTATTCAAGTTGAGTCAGTGTGTTGTCAGGTAGAGCTAGATGGACCGGAACACACTCCACCGTCTTGGGAGAAGGATAGATTTCCATTACAAGAGGCTTCTTGGTGATTCTGTCAATTATGTACTTTGATTTTACCCTCTTGCATTTAGTAGGTTACAGTATCTTGAATCCACTATCACATTCTTTCTCTAGAAACGAAACAAAGTTTCTTGCTGCTCCAACATTCCCTGGATTGTAAAAAGGAACCTTGTTTAGTGCTTGAAGATCAAATATGGGCAGTGAACTGAAGTCATGTGACCTAGCAAAATATTCTATTCGCCCATTCTTTCTCTTGATCAGATAAAAATTCTTCTCATTGTCAAACATCCTAGAATAGGAGAACGATCGTTCTTATTTGAGAGCTAATTGGAGAATGTGACATAATGAACTTCACGTGGAGGAATAATCTTGAATATACTTTTCCTTTCTACTAGAATAAATGAAGATGATGTTGCTTCTTCAACATGTTCGTCAGTTGATTCCACGTGGGGAGGTGAATTACCTTCGGTGAATAAATCACTGTCAATGCCGGTAATCACCTTTCCTTCAGCACTAATGTATGTAGGAGAGGCAGACTCATTTTCATCAAAGAAATCTTCAGTTTCATACCCATCCTCTCTAACAAAATCATCATCAAGCACAGTCGAATCATTTTCGAATGAGAACATTGATCCAGACTTAAACAACTCATCAAGATCATGTTCAAAGTCTAATGATAACTCATTTTCTGACTGTTATGCTTCCTTGTTTTCTGACGCAGGAACATAAACAACCATGGCTGTGGACAAATCTTCATGTGAGCTTGATTCATGATGTTGTTCTTCCTTGTCTTTATTTTAATCTTCACCATCTCTCTTGTCTTCATTGTCATCACCATCACCATCATTATCATCACCTTTATGTAGGTTAACATTTCAATCAGAAATCACTCAAAAGATCGATTACACACACATAGAGGTGGAATTTGTGTGTGTGGTGGTGAAACAGAGGGTAGAAACAGAATTGGTGAAGATAAACAGGTAAACCACACAGGAATCAACACAAATATGATATGTAATTGTAAGAACAACAGATGAAATAACTCCAAATGTGTATTGATTTAGAAAACTGTGAAAGAGAGAGTTTCAGGGTTACATCTGCTATCCACACCCTAAACATTCTCAAACTAGGCTATTTATAGTAAGTTGACAGGCATCGAAACTATGCTCACCGAAACTAGTAGTTTCGGGTGAGCATTTAAAAATGAAAGAACCTCCTGTCGAAACGTCATATCTATCGAAACTACTAGTTTCGATTTAACAAACCTAAATCGAAACTAGGTAGTTTCGATGGCCCAGACGTAGAATAAAAACAAGAAATTACATCAAATGAAATTACATGTAAATAAACTAAACAAACATTGTTCAAAAATACATTCATGACATCAATTTATAAAAATATAAGACTCTACGATCTCCCCTAAGCTGTTGCATCAATTTCTTCAACTCTTTACTAAGCAGTTGGCTCTTGAAAAATGGCTTGGCATTCAATGACACCACTCTTTGATAGGCCTTAGCATCAGCTTCATCATCTCCATGAAAGAGCTTGATGGGGTTGTTGAATAATACTTCAAGATCCTCAGGTTAAAATTTTAAAATCTCCATGGGCTCAAATATATGAATGTCTTCTTTGCCTTCACACTCGATCACAACAAATCCGATGGTTGAGTTTGTAAGTCCTGAGCAGACCTGAGAGAACAGATCTGCGGAGAAATTCTTCAAACAGTCCGGATCGAGAGGCAGAATCTCTAGATCCGGTATCACTCTCGAATCACAAATGGGTAGAGACGGGTGCGGGAATCACATACACGAACATAATCATATGAAAATGAAAAGAACAGATAATTGAAAGCATAAAACGTATGATTCTTTGATTGAAATGAAAATAAACGCTCGATCATACACTAACAATTAGTCTCACCCCAGGGTGAGCTCCCCCTGGGGTGGTGATTCCCTCTACAGACATACTCTCACTCCTAGGACATAATCTGCTATATATAGGAGGCCAAGCACATGCGCCTTGTTTTCCAAGCCACCGCCCAATGGGCCTGAAAAACAGGTATCGAAACTACTTAGTTTCAATTGAACAAATGTTCAACCGAAACTAGTAGTTTCGATTGAACAAAAGTTCAATCGAAACTAGTAGTTTCGATACTGTAATTTCGATTGACAACATTTTCTAAAATTTTCTAAAATTTTGTAAAACCATTTTCTAAAATTTTGTAGCTGGACTGGTACTGATCGTGGCAGTGTGATGGATTTGACAGTTTCTGCCGGCTTGTACTGAAGGCTTACCCAGGGCTTTTGTGTTCTGGGATGAATCCTGGTTTTGGATATAATTCTTTTTGGAAGAGTGGTCTTCATTGACCTGAAGTCATTGAGGGCTTGATGTTTCAGGAACAACTCAAAGTTACATGCCTCATTGACTTTACCTAGATTCTATAGGGGTAATTTGGCAAGTGCCCTAAGATCATATCTAGGAAGGGAGCTGAACTCATGAGAAGTTTTAAAGTGTTCTACTCCTACTTTGTATCTCCTTACATTATATAAACCCCTCTCATTATCATATTTCCATCCCACAGGGGGTCTTTTCAGCTCCTGATACTCAGCGAACCATTCATAGTATTTGGGAGACTCCTCTACAGGCAGCTTCCTCATCCAAGGCCGTTTAGGATCTGGATAGTTTGGATTTGGTTTAGGAGCTTGGATTGGTTCAGTTGGGGTGGATTTAGTGTGAGTTGTTTCAATTGGTTCATTGGGGGTTGGTTCAGTATTTACCCGATCAACTTTTATACTGGCTTCATCTTTATCATCATCAGATAGTGCCTGGATCTCTTCTCCTTCCTCTGTGAAGTATCTCACCTTTTCTTCGTGCAGATCTTCTGTAGCCATAATCTCTGGATAATCATCATTAAATCCATAATTGTCATTCTTATCCAGAAGAGCATTCAGCTCATGATCGGACCCAATTTCCTCTTCATCAAGAATTACAACATCAACATTTGATTATTTTCCTTTTCCTCTTTCTCTACTAGCTCTCCTTTCACTGGCTGATGGGAGATCATAATCAGTTTCTTCAATCTTGATTTCCACAGATTCCTTTGTCTTGGCAACTGGGCCAGTGAAGATTGTCAATGCAGACTGAGGGTTTGTTAACAAAGGTAGAGGAAGAGGGTCCACCAGCAGAAGTGGTCTCCCCCTAAGATGTGGAAAGGGTTCCTTGCTAGGAAGATTTAACAATTGACGCCTTGAGTTGCTCAACTATATCAGATAAAGCCTTAAAATATTGTTATTGTTGAGAGATTATCTTCTGTTGGGTTTCAAGTTGAGTCTGTTGAACATCAAGTTGGGTATGTAAGCCTCCAACTTCCAGCCTAAGATCTTTTACTTCTTCCTTGTACTCTCTTAGTTCAGTCTTCATATCCTTTATCACTTTATCTTGTTTTGTTACATTCTCCTATAACCTTTTTACCTCCGGGCTTAGGGTTTTGACTCTTGGAACTGATGGTGATAGGTCAGGGGTAGGGGATGCAGGTGGTGTAGGAACAGGTGCATGTTGTGGAGATGGTTGTGATGAGGGTGGTGGAACATGAGTAGGTGACTGAATGGGTGTTAGATGTTCTTTGTTAGGGAATCCGACTAATTTTCTTTGTTAGGGGTTCTTCTAATTCGTAGTCGGACTCAGAACCAACTGGTCTTTTGGAGGAGGATGCAGGAGGCTCAGTCTGCTCCTCATCTTCGGACTCATAATTCGACTGATCATATTTTGTACCTTAAATGCCTTCGTCCAAGGTTTCACTTGACTCAGCTTCATCATGTACTTCAGGTCCTATGTTTTCAACAGGTTGCTATTCAATCACACGCTCAAGATTCTCTATCAATTGATCAATGAAAGGAGCTTGAAAGATAGGCTGTTCAACATCTTGCTCTATGTGTTGTTCAGCTTCAACATCCGGCTCTTGGTTCCCTTAACCCTGTTCTGCTTCTTCTTCTTCAGATGATGATTCAACTTGCAGTTGTGGATCTATGTCAGGAACTTCATCTTTTACTTCACCCAAAATGTGACCGAACAGAGGAATATCAGCAATCACGCTGTTGGTTCTTTTGCTTGAACTTTTCATGTAGCTTAGGGTTTTGGTAGTCATATGTTCAAAGACGAATACATGGCCATCTTGTTGTAGGTTAGGATGAAGGTGATTGATAATTATCTGAAGAAACCTAGGATAGACTAAGAACTTTTCTTTAACTCCTCCAGTCAAGTTTTCAATTGCCCAAAGACTAGCCCAGAGAAGTTGTAATCCATTCCTTTAATCAACCCCAAGACTGCAGATGCCACCATGGCATTAGCTGAATCAAAACCACCTTTTCCGATAGATAGGTAGTGAATAAAAATGCGTACAATGTATCTCCATAGAGGGAGAACCATAATGAAAGAAAATAGGAGGTACAATTTCTATCTAGAAATAGGAGGGTCTACACTTGAGGGAGAGAATCACAACGAAAGGAATTCGATCATCAGTCAATCTATGAAGAAGAAAGATAGAGTCGGAGAAGAATTGATAGCATCATTCTAGGGGGAGATTGTTGAGTATAAATTTGAGACTGATACTGTCAATGGAAACTACAATATCGAAATTACTAGTTTCGGTTGAACATTTGTTCAATCGAAACTACTAGTTTCGGTTGAACAATTGTTCAATTAAAACTACCTAGTTTCGATACCTGTTTTTCAGGCCTATTTGGCGGTGGCTTGGAAAACAAGACATATGTGCTTGGCCTCCTATATATATATATCAGATTATCTCATAGGAGGAGTGTGTGTCTGTAGAGGGAATCACCACCCTAGGGGGAGCTCACCCTGGGGTGAGACTAATTGTGAGTGTGTGAGGAGCTTCATTTTCATATCAATGAAAGAATCATACGTTTTCTGATTTCAATTATCTGTTCTTTTTCACTTTTATATATTTCTGTTTGTGTATGTGATTCCCGCACCCATCTCTACCCTTTTTGATGTCAAACCCTAGAGTCTTTCCTTGCTTGAATCTATCCGTCCCAGTCCTCTTGATGAATCCTTTGGCCCTCAGAGTCAGCATAGCCATACACCAATCAATATCCTTCTTTTCCAAATTACCCGGGTTGATCTGCTCCAAGTCATTAGGTTAAAAGCTGACCGGTGTCAGGTTTCCAGAAATCAGTGCATCATAGCATGACATGAAGGCAGTCATGATAGGCAGATATTCATTGGGTATCATAGTGGTTGGCTTCTGAGAAGTGGATGAAGTAGTAGGCTAACTCCAGAAATTGAAGATGGGACATCAGTTTGAAAATATGTCATTGTAGTTTTGTTGGATGAAGTGGAGGAACCTTGACCAGCAAGAAGAGCTATGTTTCCGAACTGATTAGTTGGAGTGACTGCACCCTTCTTTATCTCCAACTCATAAGACTCAAGAATGCTGTAGAGTTCTTGCTTTGACAAGTCACTTAGCTTTTCAGTTTTCTTGATCATAATCCGGTACATATTCCATTCCTCGAGTGAATCAAGCAGCTTGTTGTTTAACTCAACAGTGGGATACTCAGTTCCCAAAACCTTTAACTTAGAGACAATGCTTGAGAATCGGTTGATCAATTCAGACATGGGTTCTCCAGGGACACTACTAAACATCTCATATTGCTTCTTGATTAAATCCATCTTGCTTTCTCTAACCTCTTCACTTCCCTCATACCTTGTACCTAAAGCAACCCAAAGATCTTTAGAAGTAGTATACTCAGCAAATATGTTACACACATCCATAGGAAGAGCCATAGCAATAGATCCATAAGCCTTGTTATCTCTGGAAATTAAGGCAATATCCTTTTCATCATATTCTGACACAAGATTGGGACGCTGAAGATCTGTAGTGGTAGTAACTGGCTTGTGTGGAACATCAGTGATTGACTGCAAAAGAGTATGGTCATGGAACTGAAAGAAAGTCTTCATTTTCTTAGTCCAATCATCAAAGTCTCTAGTGGACACCAAGACAGGTGGTTTGTTTCCCCCAACATATTCATTGTTGCTTGAAGATGCCATAACTCAGAAAATAAAAAACAAACAGTAGCTAGTTTCAGGTGAACAGGGTTCATCGAAACAATTAGTTTCGATAGTGAAGATGCTGATCGAAACTCCTAGTTTCGATAGAATAAGACTTGCCCGAAACTTCTAGTTTCGATAGAGGAAACAGAATTCAGAAACAACTACTTTCGATGAAGAAGACTTAGCAGAAAATCCAGCGAACTCAGTAGAAACTACAAGTTTTGATTGAAACTAGTTTCGATAGTGCAGTAGTTTCGGGTGATCAATCTGCAAAGGTTAGTTTCGATATAACGGGACAAATAACTAGTTTCGATGATACCTTCTCCAGACAAGAGTACAAACAAGAAGTTTCGATGACCAACAAAAAGGGATAAATTGTCCCCCATTAGTTTCGATGTATTCTTCCCCAAGTTTCAAAAAACCTCCATTGAAGAACATCTTCAACAATCAATAGCGAAGAAATAACAATCCAATCCAGCGAAAAGCTTCTAACAAAACTCTTGATCACGAAAATACCCTTTAATCTGGAAAACTTGAACAAATACGACCGAAAATCGATGGAACAGTGCTTCCAAACTCAGATGCAGAAAAACTTCAAAAATTATATTGAAAAACACCTAAAATCGATCACAAAAACCTGAATACACTTCGAAATCAAGAGCATAAAGCTCTGATACCAATTGTAGGTCCAGATTTTAATCGGAAATCACTCAAAAGATCAATTACACACACACATAGATAGAATCTGTGTGTATGGTGGTGAAACAGAGGGTAGAAACAGAATTTGTGAAGATAAACATGCAAACCACACAGGAATCTATTAGAAACCAAGACCTATACATACTTGTTATACCATTTAATATAGATGGCAACGGAAGCTTTAAAGAACCATAGTTGTGTAGGAGACCTTTATTTGGTTTCTAGGAGACAAGGATCCATGTGCATGTTTTGAATAATTAAGTAGTTTGTTTAAAATTCATAAGATAAGAGATGAAAAGCGATTACAACCTTTGTAGAATTCTCTTTTATGCAAATGTAGAAGTTGAAGACGAATTTCCAAGTGTAGGAAATGCTTAGTCCACCACAAGATTGACACCAAAGTGCTAGCCTTCTTTCCTTGCAAGAATCTCCTTTTAAAACAAGCTTGAATCACCTTGATTTTTCTTGATTAATATGAAGAACACACACACTTGTGTGTGTGTATTTTGGCCGTGAGATGAAGAGAGAGAGGAAGGAAGGTTGGTGTATTCATTTGCATGTATGGAGAAAACCAATTTGTGGTGTTCCATACAAGGCACCTCTCATGAGGACCAATCAAAAGCAAGCCTTTCAAAAATGTTACCATAATAGTCCCTCATCTAGCCAAAATATTTAATAAATGATCCCTTCATTTATTTAAATTGTTTTTCTTGCATTAAAATAAATAAAATTTATTTTATTTACGGAAATGAATATTAAATATAAACCGATTCATATTTAATATAGTTACGGTGTATTACTTGTTGCCGGTGTGACCCCTATTTAAAGGATCATGCGTTATTGGTTAATATCAATTATGATTAACTTATGATCACGAGTCCCAACAAACTCCCACTTGATCAAGGTTGATCATAAAGTGATATAGACAATGGTAGACGTCTAGCAACATTCCATTGTCCCAATAATACATGATTAGTGCCATTCAACAACATCAAATTCCCAAAAGCTCATAGCTTCAATTGGTGTATAGGTAAAGTATCAGTATTCCTTTTGTTAGGACATCCTGTTAAACATGAGACATGGATAAAGTTCATTCTCAATAATTGTTCAACTTACATAGGCCTTAGAAGTCACACTCTTAACTTTTAAGAGTAACAAATCCCGTTGACTACAAACGGCTCTCGCGTAGTTCACATCATACCCGAAAATGGCCTTTATGACTACTCCGTTTAAAGGACAGCGGTTGACCACATCAAAGCATAAAGCTCCCCACACTAAGGTCCCTCGATTGTATCTTCGGTCGAAGGAAAACAGATAGTACCTTAATTCAAGAATCACTCATAACGCCGATCCATGAAGTGATCTTGAAATGGGTCAGGTCCAATACTTGTACCAGACAAGTATCTATGAAATATGGTCTCAACTGTTGCAGATTTCAACTTATTGAAATTTTAGACCAATCCTATTTCATATTAGTCTTAATTCATAATTCATTCCCATGAATATGACCGACCATGGACATTTTGAATAAGCTTATTTATTCAAGGATAAAAAAAAAATGCTAAAATAGAACACAACGAATATTCAATGAAAGAAATATATTCCATATATAATCAAAATTACAATATCGTTGTTAACATTGTTCAAATATCCAAAATACTAAACTAGATCCATTCATTATAAATACGAAGTCCTATCGCCCTAGCATGACTTTCATGTTTGGTCGGTTGTAGTACTTTCGTGAATGGATCCGCTAAATTGTCATCCGTATGAACTTTGCGAATACATACTTCTCCTCTTTCAATTTCACTACGAATGTAGTTGAACCTTCGGTGAATGTGCCTGGTCCTTTTGTGAGCACGGGGTTCTTTGGCTAAAGCAATAGCCCCTTCATTGTCTCAAAATATCTCTAGTGGTTCCTGAATGGCAGGGACAACGCCTAGGTCGGATATGAACTTCTTCATCCAGATAGCTTCTTTTGCAGCTTCAGAAGCAGCAACATATTCTGATTCTGTAGTGGATTGAGCCACCACCTCTTGTTTGGAACTCTTCCAAGAAACCGCTCCTCCATTCATAATGAAGACATAACCCGATTGAGACTTTGTGTCGTCTCTATCTGTTTGGAAGCTAGCATCAGTGTAACATTTTACACTGAGTTCTTCTTCTAAACCACCATATACAAGAAACATGTCTTTAGTCCTTCGTAAGTACTTTAGAATGTTCTTGACTGCACTCCAGTGACTTTCACCAGGATTCTGTTGGTATCTGCTTGTCATGCTCAAAGCATGAGATACATCAGGTCTAGTGCATGACATGGCATACATAATGGATCCAATAGCCGAGGCGTATGGGATCCCATTCATCCTATCTTGCTCAGTTTTTGAGCTAGGACATTGAGACAGGCTCAATATAGTGCCATGTGGTAAAGGCAAAGTACCTCTCTTAGAGTCTTGCATTGAAAACCTTTTCAATATCTTATCGATATATGCACTTTGACTTAAACCAATAAGTCTTTTAGATCTATCCCTATAGATCTTGATGCCTAGGATGTAAGCAGCTTCTCCCAAATCCTTCATTGAGAAACATTTCTCAAGCCATCCTTTAACACTTCTCATAGAAGGTTTATCATTTCCTAATATCAATATGTCATCTACATATAATATGAGGAATGTCACATTACTTCCACTAGCCTTCTTGTAAACACATGGTTCATCTTCATTTTTGATAAAACCAAACTCTTTGATTTTCTCATCAAAACGATGATTCCATGTTCGAGATGCTTGCTTAAGTCCATAAATGGATCTCTTAAGCTTACACACTTTGTTCGGATGTTTTGGATTAACAAAACCTTCGGGCTGAACCATATAGACATCTTCTGACAAGTGTCCATTTAGAAAAGCGGTTTTGACATCCATTTGCCATATCTCATAATCGTAGTATGCGGCTATGGCAAACAATATCCTTATAGACTTGATCATTGCTATGGGAGAAAACGTCTCATCATAGTCTATACCATGAGTTTGCGTGAATCCCTTAGCTACAAGTCTAGCTTTGTAAGTGTGTGAGTTACCATCCATGTCGGCTTTGATCTTATAGACCCACTAACTCCCAACTGTCTTACAATTTGGAGGAAGCTCAACCAAGTCCCATACTTGATTGTCATACATGGATTGCATCTCGGTGTTCATGGCTTCAAGCCACTTAGCCGATTCAGAACCGGTTATAGCATTTCGGTAATTGGTGGGTTCATCGAAAACAACGAAGCACCCATCAATGAGAAATCCATATCTCTCGGGTTCTTGACGAACCCTACCTGATTTGCGAACACTTAGTGTTTCATCAAGGTCTTGAACAATAGTTTGTTCAGGTTCAACAATATCATGTTGTTGACTAGTGTCAACTAAGGTTGTATCGGGCTGTGGATCTTCCTCAAGTTCCACTCGCCTCCCACTTGCTTCATCCGTTAAAAACTTGTTTTCAAGGAATTCGGCTTTCCGAGATATAAATACCTTGTTTTCGGATGGGATGTAGAAATAGTATCCTAAACAGTCTTTAGGATACCCTACAAAGATACATTTAGTGGATCTAGGGTCCAATTTAGATGAAGCTTCTTGTCTAACATAAGCTTCACAACCCCATACCTTTAAGTAGGATAAGGATGGAACCTTTCCATACCATATCTCAAAAGGTGTCTTATCCAATTTCTTAGTTGGGGCCATATTCAAAATACGAGCCGCAGTGAGTAATGCATAACCCCAAAAGGATAGTGGTAGAGTACTTCTACTCATCATTGATCGAACCATATCGAGTAGGGTTCGGTTCCTCCTTTCAGAAACACCATTATGTTGTGGTGTCCTTGGCGGAGTGAGTTGTGAAACAATTCCACGATTCTCAAGATGAGTTAAGAATTCATCTTTCAAGTACTCTCCACCTCTATCCGAGCGAGGAATCTTTATAGATTTACCGAGTTGATTTTCAACTTCACTTTGAAACAATTTGAACATTTCAAATGCTTCATGTTTATGTTTCATCAAATAAACATAGCCATAACGACTAAAATCGTCAGTGAAGGTGATGAAGTATCTCTCACCGTTTCTAGACACGTTCTTGAAAGGTCCACATACGTCGGATTGTATGATCCCCAACAAGTCTTTAGCTCTTTCACTAGAACTAGAGAAAGGAGCTTTAGTCATCTTGCCACATAAACAGGATTCGCATATATCGAAAGATTCTACATCCTTTGCCTTCAAAAGTCCACTCTTTTGAAGTTGGGATATGCGCTTCTTATTTATGTGACCAAGTCGACAATGCCATAGATAAGAGTCATTTAAGTCATACTTAGCTCTTTTGGTGTTAATGTTATTAGATTCAGTTGTTAAACAATCAAGATTCAATTCATATATTCCATTTATCGGTCTAGCGTCAAAATAGAATAAATCATTCAAATAAACGTGAATGGAATCGTTGATAAAACGATAATCAAAACTTGATTGTTTTAAACGTGCAACAGACAAAATATTCCTAGTCAAACTAGGAACGTAAACAACATTTTCAACAATAAATACAGACCATTTGGCAAAAGTAAATTAAAATCTCCTACGGCTTCGGCTCAACAATTGCTCCGTTTCCTACTTGGAGAGTAATTTCGCCGGTCTTCAATTGCCTTGTCTTCCTAAACCCCTGTAACATATTACAAATGTGAGTACCACATCCAGTATCAAATACCCAAGAGTTAGGTGCAAAATTATACAAATCTATTGTAATAACATATATACCTGAAGTACTAGCGTCCCCACGCTTCTTCTTCAACTCCGCAAGGTAGGTCGGACAATTCCGTTTCCAATGACCAACAACACCGCACTCAAAGCACGGGTCATTGGCGGCCACCTTTTCCTTCTTCCTTTTAGGCGCAGGGGTAGTGGCAACTTGCTTGCCCTTACCCTTATTGGGTTTGCCTTTTGCCTTAGAGTTAGGTTTATTGTACTTGGGTTTCTTGACATGCCCCTCCCGGATAACTAAAGCTTGAGACGGTTTCTTTGGGATATTCTTTTCGGCGGTCCGAAGCATCGAATGCAACTCTGAAATAGATTTCTCCCATCCGTTCATGTTATAGTTAAGGACGAAGTTGTCATACGACTTTGGCAAAGAGTTCAGGATTATATCCGTCACCAATGGCAAAGGGTATGGAGAATCTAATCTCTCGAGGTGGTCAAGATGACTCTTCATCTTGATTACGTGATTGCTCACGTTGCCTCCTTCCTCTATTTTGCACCCGTGGAGCGCACAAACGGTTTCGTAGCGTTTCGTCCTCGCTTGCTGTTGGAACACTTCCTTCAGCTGCGTGATCATGTAAAAAGCGTTATGATTCATAAGGTCCTTCTGAAGGTCCGGAATCATGGTCGCCAACATGAGGCTAGAAACGTCGATCGAATCATCGACGTGTTTTAGCCACGCTTGGTAGGGTGCACGTGGGTTTTGGGGGGGGCTCGGCGGGCGTTTGTTGGTCAAGAACGTACAATTTCTTTTCGGGCTTGAGAACGATTCTCAAGTTCCGATACCAATCAATAAAGTTGGTATGGTTCAGATTTTCTTTCTCAAGGATGGTTCGGAGAAAATTTTGTGGTGTTACGGGTTGGGCCATCTACAAATTAAATAAACAAGTTTAGTATTTTCAATATTAAATATTTAATAATTAATACCCTTATGTTTCCGAAAACATTAATATTTAAGATTTAGGATCCATGGTAAAGTAAATAAACGGTTAGGTGACCTTTATCCCGTCTAGTTAGTTTATCACGGTAGGTAACGATTACCAATTACATCAAATGTAATTCCTAGTGTATGGGATTCGATATAACAAACAAATTTGTTAGGCATGTTTAATCCCATCTATGCCTCGGGTTTCTTATGCTTAGGTGACCTTTATCACACAATATTCCCGATTGAATCATCCTTCAAAACAAACCATTTAACTTTCGGCCCATAACTAGGTTATGAAAATCGCGAAATCACCTTGGCCATCCAAAAGAATAACCTTTGCGGTTAGGTGACCTTTATCCCGCAAAGCTACCCTCAAAGACATGCAAGTGATTGTTTAGACGGACGGCATTGATTCAAAATTTTATTTTAAGGGTTAAAAAAGTTTTGATAAGTCCTTTTAAGAAAACTTTTAGTTATCATCTTATTGCATGCACTCAATAAGGTGGTAACGACTTTCAAAATTGGTTCCGATTATAGCCGATAAACCTATTTATTACTATATCGTCGCGATCATTTTATTAAACTAATATATCCTATATGATAGCTTGTCGAAGAATCGCTTGATATCTGTAACATCCTGATTTTTATTATTCATATTTCAATCCAATGTAATGCAATTTTGAATTCAATACTCGTGCACTGTCTCATTTATTTTCTCACCGTAAATTAAATGCAATGATTCTATACAAATTCGCAAATTTTACTCGGTTATATACATTTAAACACTATACAAGAAACCATTTTATTCAAACTTATCAATTCTGAAAAGTCAAGGACTAAAATTGGAAAATGTCAACAAACCCTAGTCAAGCACGGTCGTGCTTCGTTCTGGCACGGTCGCGCCAAGTGCCTCGGCACGATCGCGCGACTGGTCCTGGAATGATCGCGCCCGGTGCCTAGGCACGGTCGCGCCTCTCTTGGGCACGGTCACGCCAGCGTAATAGTTGAAACGTAAATGCAGTTTAATCACCGAATCATTTGAAATCCGTAACAGTCGTCCGTTTCTTTTCCCCTTAACGAATGAATCAACTATCGAATTCCTCAAACGTCTCAGTTCATATTACCAATTTCGAAAAACTCTCTCAAGCTTTCCAAGAAACAAAAATCCGCTGTTCGATCCGAATCCTCTCAATCCAGCAGCAGAAACTCGATACTCAATCATCCCTGAAGTTCCCAGACTATTTGGATTGGCTGGAGTTACAGTAAAGATCGCCGGAACACAAGTCGTCGACGCCGGAACTCTTTCTTGCCATCTCTATCAATCCTCTACTGTTTCGGGTAATTGAAATCATTTATTTCAGTTAAGTAGACTCTGTATCGAAAGCCCCTATTCAATTTGGGCTTCCATTATAGAAATCGATCCGAATCAGAACTCATGCTTTATTAAAAATGATTTAATCGAACCCCTACTTAAACACGATGTACATACAATTAGATTATATGAAAAGACTCGTAATAACCCATTAATCAAAAGCCCTAACAATTCCAACGTTTAAAATACAAGAATTGGTAAATTCGTGTCTGATTTGGAAAAGACACGGTCGCGCTAATCATCTAGCGCGGTCGTGCCGACTAGCAGCGCGGTCGTGTCCTCCTGTCCAGACCTTGTCACGCCCTCTGGGCTAGTCCCTGTTGTGTCTAAAGATCATAGACACGACCGTGCCGGGCTAAGGCACGGTCGTGCCTGTTGATTTGTCTAGATTGTGCTCCTGTTGATCAACCCGGTCGCGCCTCGACTAGCGCGGTCGCGCCCGTGGCTCGAGCACGATCGTGCCCTTCCGAGGCACGGTCGTGTGTGTGACTCAGAAACTTTAACAAAATTATAATTTTATATTTTTCAATCAATAAATGTCTCAAATTTTATAAAAATATGTTTCCTGTAGTTGAAGAGATAAATAGTATTTAAAAGTTTATTTAAAAATTTATGAAAATTAAATTCATATTTACTATCTTACACTTAAAAGATATTTTAAATAAATAAGTTACAAAATTTATAAATAAATAATATAATGATTATTTATTTAATTTACATTTTAAATCAAAATCATTTATTCATTTATACTTAATTAAAATTAATATTTACATATTTATTCAATTCAAACCTAATTAAATAGTTTCAAAAATATTTTACTTCAACTCTATATATTTTATTCAATACTTTTTAAATACAAATCAATAGTTTTATACACAAATTCAACTTTCATTTTAGACTTAAACCTTATGCACTATTTGATACAACATACATTACTCTTTAGGTTGATTTGTGCACTCGAGGATCTTTATTTTTCTATCTATTATCCTTGTTCGCTACACCTCCTTATCAAGTGAGTATTCACAACCCCTTTTTACTCTTTTACACTTTTGGGGTGGAACATGAACTCTATACTCATTACACATTACACATTTACATTTACACAAACAACACAAGTGCAAAAATCCTATTTACATACATGCGTGCAAAAATTTGAGCTTTGTGCCCGAGTGCTAGGTGTGCTAACCTTTGTATGCTCTTATGTGCAATCATTAACTATACAAGCCGACGGTTTTCAATGATAGATCTATTGAGTCTGACAAACCCACCCATGGTACGCGGTGATTGAAACCGACAACACATTTGTTTTGCATGCTAGTTACAAGGTTTGATTGTACATTTGGTTACACAATAGCTACTCCCCATAAACGCCTTATTTATTATGTCATGTAAAGGATTTGTTTTCATCTATATGCTATCTATATACAACTGTGTTATACTCACCAACTTTTTAGTTGACTTTATTTTATTCATGTTTCAGGCCCCAATATGTGAGATTGATTCAAGACGTGTTCAACATAGGATTTGGACTTAGCAATATAAATCAAGAATTTTATGAGTTGTTTATGTTTCTTGTTTGAATTTGATTTTGTACTTGGAATCATTGTAATGCAAATTTGACTTTAATATATTTCAATTTAGTCAACCATGTGCTATGAACAGTCTTACATGTCCCGCCCCGATGATTCCGCCATCGGTAGGGGTGTGACAGATTGGTATCAGAGCCTTGGTTATAGGGAATTAGGTTATTAGACACCTTGACCTGGACTATAACTTTAGGACACCCACTTATACTATACTTCATGATTTTTGTGCTATGTGTTACATGCTATGTGCTATATGTTATATGTTACATACTTAGTATGATTACTTATTATTGCATTATGATGACTTATGTGTTTTAAATCCATGACTTATTAGGATATTCTTAATAATTAAATAAATAATATCATTTCCTATATTCTAAAACCTCATAATATTTCTATTTTCTTTTCTATCTTTATCCCTTCTTAGCATGTGGAAAATTCTTGAAGCAAAAATCTTTAAAATATTTTTTTTATTTCTTCGTTAAGGTTTTTAAACTTGTTAAATTATTTGAGGACACGTGCAATCTGGAAGAGTGACACCTGTATTTTGGGTTTTCTGTCTAGGAAAGCATTTCGCATAAATCCTAATCAACCGAGGGACCCGTATGCTTTCCTGGGAATTCCTGAGATGAGTGTTTACTTATAGGCTAAAGCATGTCTCCTTGAAAATTATATAAGTTTAATTAACCTTAATGTGTCATGGTATTCAAGTGATTTTGTCACTTTTGAGTACAATCCAAACTAAGAATATCTATTTTTATTTTTGTTACCTCATTCTATTAAATCCTATCAAATCTCATAAGTTCTCACAATTTTCTTGTCTTGTGACAATCTGTAGAATGCCTCCTCGTCGTGCTCCCGCAACCAACGCCAACACCGACATTGCTGCTATTCTCACCCAATTGGTGACACAACTCACCCAAGCCAATGGTGCCACCAATGGCAACAATGGTGGAAATGGAAGCAATAGTGGTAATAATGGTGGAAATGGTGGAAATGGTGGTAACAATCCACCTCAATGCACCTTCAAACACTTCAATTCATGCAATCCCCTCAAGTTTTATGGAACCGAAGGAGCTACTGGACTCCTTCAATGGTTTGAAAGCATTGAGAATACCTTTCTCAATAGTGACTGTCCCGACAACCTCCGTGTTCGTCATGCTACAAGTGTCCTACAAAAACGGGCACTTACTTGGTGGAATGGGGAGAAACGAAATAGGGGTGTCGACATAGCTATGGCCTTACCTTGGGATGAGGTCAAAAGGCTTATGACCGAGGAGTTCTGTCCTCGAAATGAAGTGAAAAAGTTGGAAGCTGAATTTTGGGATCTTGCCCAAGATAGTGGGGAAAGCTTAGCATATACAACTCGGTTCCATGAGTTGAGCCTTCTAGTGCCCCACATGGTCACTCCGTTATCCCGTTGTATCGAAAAGTACATTGGTGGACTACCAAGACAAATGCAAGATACTGTCTTAGGTAGAAATCCTGCTACTTTGGAGGATGCCATCCGCCTGTCTGCTACCCTAACTGATAATCATGTAAAAGCTGGAACTCTTACCAAAAAGGGTTCTAAGAAAGTTTCTGAAACCGTAACCCCTCCTGCTCACAACAAAGAAGCCACAACCGAGCCCTCTCGCAATAACAGAAAGAGGAAAGTTAGAAATTTTGCTGTGGTTACTCCTACTGTTCCCGTCAATCAAGCTGCACCTATGGTTCAAGCACCGGTCAAAAAGCCATATGGTGGAATTTACCCACTTTGTGCCACCTGCAACTACCATCATCCCCAAAACATCCCATGTCGCCTTTGTACTTATTGTGGGAGATATGGTCATACGGTCAGTGTTTGTAGGACCAAAGCCCTTACGGGCCAAGTCAACCCTCCAAACCGAACCGTACCTCAAGTGGCTAACCAAGGTGCTCCCGCCATTGCTAATGGGCCTGCTTGCTATGAGTGTGGTGACCCGAACCATTTTCGTGATCAATGTCCAAGACTTGCAAATGCTAGACAGGGTGGAGCTCGTGGGCGTGCGTTCAACATAAACGCCAACGAAGGTCAAGCCAACAATGACGTGGTCAATGGTACGTTTCTTGTTAATAGTCAATATGCCTCCATATTATTTGATACCGGAGCCGATAAAAGTTTTGTGTCACTTAATTTTGAACCTTTACTTGCAAAGACTCGGTCCCAATTAGAGAAAACATTTACCGTTGAAGTAGCAAATGGTGACTCCCTTACGATTGAGTCCATTATCTATGATTGCTCTTTAGAACTAAATGACCATTCATTCCCAATCAACCTGGTTCCAATGCCACTAGGAAGCTTTGATATTATTATAGGTATGGATTGGCTATCAAATCATCATGCCGAAGTCATTTGCTTTGAAAAATGTATCCGAATTCCACTACCATCGGGAGAAACCTTAAGGGTTTTTGGTGAAAAGCCTTGCAAGGGACTTAAGTTGATGTCGTGTACTACCGCTCAAAAGTACTTACGAAAGAAGTACATTGCTTTCTTAGCTCATATTGTTCAAAAGGATGTCAAGGAGAAGAGTATCCAAGACATTCCGATCATTCGGGATTTCCTCGAAGTTTTTCCTAAGGATTTATCCGGTCTTCCTCCCGTTCGTCAAGTAGAGTTCCGTATTGATCTTGTGCCCGGAGCTAACCCCGTTGCTAGAGCTCCTTATCGTCTTGCACCCTCCGAAATGCAAGAGCTTGCAAGTCAACTTCAAGAACTCTCCGACAAAGGTTTCATTCGCCCGAGTCATTCACCATGGGGTGCACCCGTCTTATTTGTTAAGAAGAAGGATGGATCATTTCGCATGTGTATTGACTACCGCGAACTCAACAAGCTTACTATCAAGAACCGTTACCCTTTGCCTAGAATCGATGACCTCTTTGATCAACTTCAAGGTTCTACTTGTTTCTCAAAGATTGATCTTCGATCCGGTTATCATCAGCTTCGTGTTCAAGAAGATGACATTCCTAAGACTGCTTTTCGAACAAGGTATGGTCATTACGAGTTCATGGTTATGCCTTTCGGGTTAACCAATGCACCCTTTCATGGATCTCATGAATCGTGTGTGCAAACCGTACCTTGATAAATTCGTGATCGTTTTTATTGATGATATCTTAATCTATTCCAAGACTAAAGCCGACCATGAAGAACACCTTAGATTGGTTTTGGACCTTTTAAAGAGAGAACAACTATATGCCAAGTTCTCCAAGTGTGAATTTTGGCTAAAAGAAGTTCAATTTCTTGGTCACATCATCAACGACAAGGGTATTCATGTTGATCCTGCTAAGATTGAAACGATTAAGAATTGGAATGCCCCGAAGACTCCTACCGAAGTTCGTTCGTTTCTTGGTCTTACGGGTTATTATCGTCGTTTCATCTCAAACTTCTCAAAGATTGATGTCCCTCTTACCGCTTTGACCCATAAGGGTAAAACTTATGAATGGGGACCGAAACAAGAAGAAGCTTTCCAAACCCTCAAGCAAAAGTTGTGCAATGCTCCCATATTGACTCTCCCCGATGGAAATGATGATTTAGTTGTCTATTGTGATGCTTCTAACCAAGGTCTTGGTTGTGTTCTCAAGCAACGAGGCAAAGTAATCGCTTATGCATCAAGGCAACTCAAAGTTCATGAGAAGAATTATACGACGCACGATCTCGAGTTGGGTGCGGTCGTATTCGCGTTAAAGATTTGGAGACATTACCTATATGGCACAAAATGTGTGGTATTCATCGACCACAAAAGTCTTCAACATATCTTCAACCAAAAAGAACTTAATATGAGGCAACGACGTTGGGTCGAACTCCTTAACGACTACGACTGCGAGATTCGTTACCATCCCGGCAAAGCGAATGTTGTAGCCGATGGTTTGAGTCGAAAGGACCATGTTATGCTTCATTGTGCCCGTATTCAAACCGATATTCAAACCCGTATTTTAGAAGCTCAGCACGTCTTGGTAACCGAGGGTAATATATACGAAGAAATGTCATGTGGTGTTGAACTCCTTCTTGAATCAAAGCCCAATGGCTTACTCTACTACTTGAACCGTATTTGGATTCCCGATCGCGACGATCTCCGTACATTTCTCATGAACAAGGCTCATAAGACTCGTTATTCTATTCATCCTGGTGCGGATAAAATGTACCAAGATCTTCGCCAACTTTATTGGTGGCCCGGTATGAAGAAAGACATTGCTCTTTATGTGGCCAAATGCTTAACCTGTTCCAAAGTCAAAGCCGAACATCAACGTCCATCTGGTTTACTTGAACAACCAGAAATTCCCGTGTGGAAAAGGGAGAATCTAGCTATGGATTTCATTACCAAGCTCCCTCGCACCTCGAGTGGTTATGATAGTATTTGGGTGATCATTGATCGACTCACCAAATCTGCCCACTTCTTGCCTATACGTGAAGACTTCAAAGTGGAGAAACTAGCCCGAATTTACATTGATGAAATTGTGAGCCGTCATGGTGTTCCCTTGAACATAATATCCGATAGAGATGCTCGGTTCACTTCTCGATTTTGGCAATCTTTCCAAAAGGCTCTTGGTACTCGATTGGATTTGAGCACGGCTTATCATCCGCAAACGGATGGTCAAACCGAGCGAACAATCCAAACTCTTGAAGACATGCTTAGAGCTTTTGTAATCGATTTTGGTGGCAATTGGGATTCACATTTATCCCTCATTGAGTTTTCTTACAACAATAGCTACCACACAAGTATTAACATGGCTCCATTCGAAGCTCTCTATGGTCGCAAGTGTCGTTCTCCTATCTGTTGGAGTGAGATTGGTGAAGCACAAATCACTGGTCCCGAGTTAATTCAAGAAACATCTGACAAGATCATTCAAATCCGTGACAATATTCGAGTAGCGAGGAGTCGGCAAAAGAGTTATGCCGACAAACGTCGAAAACCCTTGGAATTCCAAGTCGGTGATCTTGTTCTTCTTAAGGTGTCTCCATGGAAGGGCGTGATCCATTTTGGAAAGAAAGGCAAGTTAGCACCTCGTTATGTTGGTCCATTCAAGATCCTTAAAAGGATTGGGAAAGTGGCTTACAAACTCGAGTTACCTCCATCTCTTGGCAATGTGCATCCTACATTTCATATATCTAATCTGAAGAAGTGTCTCGCTGATGAAAATCTCCATATACCGCTTGACGACGTGCGCATTGATGAAACGATGCACTTCGTTGAGAAGTCGGTGGAAATTATGGATCGTGAAGTCAAACAACTCAAGCGAAGTCGCATTCCTATTGTCAAAGTTCGTTGGGAATCTAAGCGTGGTCCTGAGTTCACTTGGGAATGAGAAGACCAAATGAAGCTCAAGTACCCTCATCTTTTTACTAATAATGTTGTTTCCTCTAACTGAATTTCGGGACGAAATTCTCTCAACATGGGGAGACTCTAACATCCTGATTTTTATTATTCATATTTCAATCCAATGTAATGCAATTTCGAATTCAATACTCGTGCACTGTCTCATTTATTTTCTCGCCGTAAATTAAATGCAATGATTCTATACAAATTCGCAAATTTTACTCGGTTATATACATTTAAACACTATACAAGAAACCATTTTATTCAAACTTATCAAATCTGAAAAGTCAAGGACTAAAATTGGTAAATGTCAACAAACCCTAGTTAAGCACGGTCGCGCCAAGTGCCTCGGCACGATCGCGCGACTGGTCCTGGAACGATCGCGCCTTGGCGCGACCGCGCGACTGGTCCTGGAATGATCGCACCCGGTGCCTAGGCACGGTCGCGCCTGCGTAACAGTTGAAACGTAAATGCAGTTTAATCACCCAATCATTTGAAATCCGTAACAGTCGTCCGTTTCTTTTCCCCTTAACGAATGAATCAACTATCGAATTCCTCAAACGTCTCAGTTCATATTACCAATTTCAAAAAACTCTCTCAAGATTTCCAAGAAACAAAAATCCGCTGTTCGATCCGAATCCTCTCAATCTAGTAGCAGAAACTCGATACTCAATCATCCCTGAAGTTCCCAGACTATTTGGATTGGCCGGAGTTACAGTAAAGATCGCCGGAACACAAGTAGTCGACGCCGGAACTCTTTCTTGCCATCTCTATCAATCCTCTACTGTTTCGAGTATTTGAAATCATTTATTTCAGTTAAGTAGACTCTGTATCGAAAGCCCCTATTCAATTTGGGCTTCCATTATAGAAATCGATCCGAATCAGAACTCATGCTTTATTAAAAATGATTTAATCGAACCCCTACTTAAACGTGATGTACATACAATTAGATTATATGAAAAGACTCGTAATAACCCATTAATCAAAAGCCCTAACAATTCCAACGTTTAAAATACAAGAATTGGTAAATTCGTGTCTGATTTGGAAAAGACACGGTCGCGCTAATCATCTAGCGCGGCCGTGCCTCATCGAGCGCGGTCGTGCCGACTAGCAGCGCGATCGTGTCCTCCTGTCCAGACCTTGTCACGCCCTCTGGGCTAGTCCCTGTTGTGTCTAAAGATCATAGACACGACCGTGCCGGGCCAAGGCACGGTCGTGCCTGTTGATTTGTCTAGATTGTGCTCCTGTTGATCAACCCGGTCGCGCCCCGACTAGCGCGGTCGCGCCCGTGGCTCGAGCACGATCGTGCCCTTCCGAGGCACGGTCGTGTGTGTGACTCAGAAACTTTAAAAAAATTATAATTTTATATTTTTCAATCAATAAATGTCTCAAGTTTTATAAAAATATGTTTCCTGTATTTGAAGAGATAAATAGTATTTAAAAGTTTATTTAAAAATTTATGAAAATTAAATTCATATTTACTATCTTACACTTAAAAGATATTTTAAATAAATAAGTTACAAAATTTATAAATAAATAAGATAATGATTATTTATTTAATTTACATTTTAAATCAAAATCATTTATTCATTTATACTTAATTACAATTAATATTTACATATTTATTCAATTCAAACCTAATTAAATAGTTTCAAAAATATTTTACTTCAAACTCTATATATTTTATTCAATACTTTTTAAATACAAATCAATAGTTTTATACCCAAATTCAACTTTCATTTTAGACTTAAACCTTATGCACTATTTGATACAACATACATTACTCTTTAGGTAGATTTGTGCACTCGAGGATCTTTATTTTTCTATCTATTATCCTTGTTCGCTACACCTCCTTATCAAGTGAGTATTCACAACCCCTTTTTACTCTTTTACACTTTTGGGGTGGAACATGAACTCTATACTCATTACACATTACACATTTACATTTCACAAACAACACAAGTGCAAAAATCCTATTTACATACATGTGTGCAAAAATTTGAGCTTTGTGCCCGAGTGCTAGGTGTGCTAACCTTTGTATGCTCTTATGTGCAATCATTAACTATACAAGCCGACGGTTTTCAATGATAGATCTATTGAGTCTGACAAACCCACCCATGGTACGCGGTGATTGAAACCGACAACACATTTGTTTTGCTTGCTAGTTACAAGGTTTGATTGTACATTTGGTTACACAATAGCTACTCCCTATAAACGCCTTATTTATTATGTCATGTAAAGGATTTGTTTTCATCTATATGCTATCTATATACAACTGTGTTATACTCACCAACTTTTTAGTTGACTTTATTTTATTCATGTTTCAGGCCCCAATATGTGAGATTGATTTAAGACGTGTTCAACATAGGATTTGGACTTAGCAATATAAATCAAGAATTTTATGAGTTGTTTATGTTTCTTGTTTGAATTTGATTTTGTACTTGGAATCATTGTAATGCAAATTTGACTTTAATATATTTCAATTTAGTCAACCATGTGCTATGAACAGTCTTACATGTCCCGCCCCGATGATTCCGCCATCGGTCGGGGTGTGACAATATCCAATTTTAAAGTCTAGTTTATTTTTATGTTTATACTTGAAGTTTATATGAGATTAGGAAATCCAAATTTCTTAAAACTCGTCATTATGTAATTTACAAAGCTTTTGATTTACAACTCATAAAGTTGTAAAATTATAGAATGACTTTTATATTAAAGTTTTACATATGATTTTAATCCGTTTAAAATTTATAAACTTCAAGTTTTTGTTAATTTTGTGTCCCTAATGTGTCAAAACAAACATTACATCTAAACACACAAAAACAACGAAACAAGCACATGGTCGACAAACAAAGCCAAACTATTTATTGCATCTCGTGAGCTTACGAGATGCAATAAGCCATTCCTAAGGGGATTACTAACTATTACATAGTTAATGTTAAGCTCCCACTAGCTTCAACATCCGAATGCCGAAACTCCCATCGTGTAGCTTCCTTTTGTGCACCTTCTCACCCTTCATCTAAGCTCCTCGAAACAGCCCCATACGAGGTATGGGGGCTGTTTTAAAACTGAGACCCAAAGGGGTGTTTTTGCTCCATTTTCGTCTCTCCTTTGCATGCTCCATGGTGTCTTTGTCGATTACAATTACATTTGAAAGTAAAAATCTAATCTAATACTTATAAATGAAAGAAATAATATGGAAAACAATCTATTTACTATTACATTTCCAAAATGAATAAATAATATTACAAACCATGAATGAATAAATCACAAACACAAACATTCAAACACATCCACAAGGTCTTTTGGCTTTGTTTATCCCACATAATCCATATTATGAAAGAAAATTAAAACAAATCTTTTAAGGAACCCATTTATGACCAAAATGCATGTTTTTGGTCACATGCATGGAAAAATTCCAAGGACTCCATACATGATTTTTAATCCAATGAAAAACCATTTTATGGCAACAAAGATTTGATTTAACAATTTTAAACAAACTAAATAACCATGCACAAGAGGCTCTAGATACCACTTGTTAGAAACCAAGACCTATACATACTTGTTCTACCATTTAATATAGATGGCAACGGAAGCTTTAAAGAACCAAAGTTGTGTAGGAGACCTTTATTTGGTTTCTAGGAGACAAGGATCCATGTGCATGTTTTGAATAATTAAGTAGTTTGTTTAAAATTCATAAGATAAGAGATGAAAAGAGATTACAACCTTTGTAGAATTCTCTTTTATGCAAATGTAGAAGTTGAAGACGAATTTCCAAGTGTAGGAAATGCTTAGTCCACCACAAGATTGACACCAAAGTGCTAGCCTTCTTTCCTTGCAAGAATCTCCTTTTAAAACAAGCTTGAATCACCTTGATTTTTCTTGATTAATATGAAGAACACACACACTTGTGTGTGTGTATTTTGGCCGTGAGATGAAGAGAGAGAGGAAGGAAGGTTGGTGTATTCATTTGCATGTACGGAGAAAACCAATTTGTGGTGTTCCATACAAGGCACCTCTTATGAGGACCAATCAAAAGCAAGCCTTTCAAAAATGTTACCATAATAGTCCCTCATCTAGCCAAAATATTTAATAAATGATCCCTTCATTTATTTAAATTGTTTTTCTTGCATTAAAATAAATCAAATTTATTTTATTTACGGAAATGAATATTAAATATAAACCGATTCATATTTAATATAGTTACGGTGTATTACTTGTTGCCGGTGTGACCCCTATTTAAAGGATCAAGCGTTATTGGTTAATATCAATTATGATTAACTTATGATCACGAGTCCCAACAGAATCAACACAAATATGATATGAAATTGTAAGAACAACAGATGAAATAACTCCAAATGTGTTGATTCAGAAAACTATGAAAGAGAGAGTTTCAGGTTACAGCCGCTATCCACACCCTAAACATTCTCAAAGTAGGCTATTTATAGTATGTTGACAGTCATCGAAACTACGCTCATCGAAACTAGTAGTTTCGGGTGAGCATTTACAAATGAAAGAACCTCCTGTCGAAACTTCCTTTCTATCGAAACTTATAGTTTTGATTGAACTAACCTCAATCGAAACTAGGTAGTTTCAATGGCCCAGACTTAGAATAAAAACAAGAAATTACATCAAATGAAATTACAAGTAAATAAACTAAACAAACATTGTTCAAAAATACATTGATGACATCAACTTATAAAAATATAAGACTCTACACTTTACCAACATCATTTCCACTACATCCATCTTTTATTTTCTTTTTATCTTTCATTCCTTTTAGCCTTTTTAGCTCTTCCAGCACAAACACCATGTTGTCTTTCAGGCTGTTGATATAACCACTTTGTATATTTATAGTCTTCCTGAGAGCATCATTTTCTGCATGAAGATTTTCTATCTTTGAGTCCTTGGCAACAGAATCCTGTTCCAGAGTGAATACTCTTTGTTGTAGGGCTTGAACATCCATAGGCGCAGGTTGATCAACTACCTTTTCCTTGCCCTTATCTTGTTGTCTGGTGACGATTGGTGTGATCATTGGTATGGACTTTTGCAAGAGTTGTTCAGAAACGTTTATCTTCTTCCTCAAACCTAGATCAGCTTCAAAATCGTAGTCTTCATCGGAAGTATCACTCTGTGGTTTAGAAGGGTTGATGAGAGAAGGTTTCCCAGCAGCCTTTCTTTTAATCAATAAGCTTTTGTGATGTTGATTGATTGGTACTTATTCTCTGTCACACTCTGCCTCTGAAGAGTCAAACTATACACCTTCAGAATCTCCTTCGGACTCACTATCTTCCTTTTCAAAGTTCTCATCACAAGTGCCTTGAGTTTCAGTATCTGAAAATATCAGATCATCTAGATTTATATCTGCCATGTCTTTAAGATTTTCCACATTTTCTTCATTTTTGACGTACACTGGCCCTTCAATGTTGTAGATGAATTCATCTTCATGTTCCTCGGCCAGCAGTACATTTGGAATCACAGGCTCATTATCAATTAGGACCTCAGCCTGATTTTGAACTTCTCGAGGTGCACGTCTAGGTCTATCATGTGGTTGAGGTGGTGGTGGTTGTGGTGGTGCTTATTGAGGTTGTGGTGGTGGTGGTTGTTGAGGTTATGGTGGTGGTTGTTGTTGAGGTTGTGGTGGTGATTGTTGAGGTTGTGGTTGTGCACCGTCTATCTCTGGAAATGCACCAAATTTCTCTAAAGGTGTTAAACCAATATAATACCCAAGCTTATTCATACACATATAGGACATAATACTTTTGTCCATCACCTTCACGTGTAGTCTTCGTTGAGTCAAAGCTAACTCAGGATGTTCTCTGTTTATAATCATCTGCAGGAACCGTGGGTACATCAGAAAAACAGACTTCTTTTTTCTAATCAAGTTACTTTTCAGTTCTTCAAACACAACTCTTGAGAAGTTGAAATTCTCCCCCATAACCAGTGCATATACCATTGATGTCATATTAACACTCAGTTCATCATAACCTCCTTTTCTTCCGGAGATGCATTGATTCACCACGTGTGCCAAGTACCTCCGATACGGTGGAAGATATCTTTTTAATAGTGATGGTAACTCTCCTTCATAGCTCATTTTTTGAACATATCAGTCATCTGATCAGCAGTGAAACTTGTAGGATGCTCAGGATTGTCCCCAAAGTTTAGGCATGTTCTAATAAATTCTTCAGTAATAACAATGCACGTTCCCGCTACTGTTCCAGCTATCCCTTCAATATAATTTTCTGTTACTATATCAGCCGTGCTCCAGAAGCCCCGAATAAAGTCTTCACATATATCTGGATGTTGAGATAGAGCATGAAAAATTCTGGACGCCCGTAATCCCACGATCATTGATCTGAAAACGCTGTGATTTTGTCTGGTTCATTAGGATCCTTAACGTACTTTAAGTATGCCATGCCTACAATCAATATAGCACGTTAGATTTAAAAAAAAAACTTGAAGTTTTCGGCTAAAACATTCAAACCGCAAATTTTTACCACACCACAAACTTCAAACACAACGTAAACTTTAAATTTACCGCAAACTTTTGAAATATACCGCAAACTTCAATAAAATCAAGATTCTTGGATTTTAATAAGTTTTTAGGATTGGTTTTCAGGTGATACATGGTCGCTAAGAAATTGCCATCAAAGCTATTGGACCAATTTCAGATTTAACATCGATTTTAATGGTCAATTTGGTCAACGAGTCCAATTCAGTTTCGGTTTCAACACATGAACATCTCACACACTCGATTAGTGTGAATACATGGCCCAATTTCTTACCTTGATGGTCGCCTACATTTCTTGAACACGAATATAGCAACAGATACACACAGGGATCAAGTAATCGGTCGATTAGCAGTGAACATCAAGTATGCGACTAGAGAGAAAAATGATGTATGCGGTTGGTGTAACGCCAGAACCGCAAACTTCGATGCTATATATAGAATACCTTCAAGTATGCGACCCCGCATCAAGTATGCGGCCGCATACTTCTGTTGTGCCTCAAATGTTTTTAGAAATCTTTTCTTTGGATTATTAGGTCAAGAAGGAACGGTCATTTTGACAAACAAAAGACAAAGGGAATAATAAAATATCTCAAACTAGGTTAAAAACACAAAATATTTTTGTTCTTTTGACAACATACGACACTTACAGAAACACATTATTTTTTAGAGAAACTCTGTTATGGGATCATATCATTCCAGTGCAGACCAAAGCATACTTATTAGCCATTCGTTTTCTTAGACAGGTCTCGGTGATTGCCAATATATAGTATCCTTCTAAACTCAAGCCTTTATACCTTAGTTGACAAGCAAGCAGTGAATGAATTTATCATGTTTTTCTAGGCAATAATTATTCATGACATAGTGGGTCCCACACTCACAACTTAGAAACCTGTATTTATTTTATTATGAATTAGATGAGTTTTTGATGAACTGAATGGACCCCACAACTTATCGGATAAACCTTCCCTTACTCATGATTTTTTGAGCACCTAAGTAATAACTAAAAGAGCATAACTAGCATGGGTCTATAAACTGTTCAGGAGATCTCGGACAAATGTAATAAAAAACATAACACAACGGACTTACATGCCTTGATAAGAGATTCCTTCCCAGTCACACATTCCCAAACAGAAAAATATTTACAAGTATACTTATATGTACGTTTTTATACATATCTTTTTGAAATTTTCCTATAGCACGACATTAACATTGCGTGTCTTTTTGCTCAAAATTCTGCTTTGAAGAATAGCTTTGGACTATCATTCAGTGTCTTTTCACCTATTGCATGTCAATGCATGTCTTTTATCTCTCTCTCTATATATATATATATATGTGTGTGTGCAGACTTGTATCAAGTCAGCTCGCAACCCCTTTGTGAAGGGTCTCGATTTATGCAATCCAGATATATTGTGTTCATCCACAGTTCACCAATCTTTATGTTTAAGTGCTCGATTAATAACAAGAAATAATTATTCTACCAATCTGTGAGATGTTCTCCACTACGACAATGACCTTTATGTTTAAGTGAAACACTATCATGCCGTTTTTCCAGTTTTAGCAGAGCCTATCAACATATCACCATAATGATGATCGAACATCTAAAATGATGTACTATCATTTTCCAATAGACAGAGTTCTCAATTTTTCTCAATAATAAAACATAAAATAAAATCGTTTTGTAATTTTCTAGACTTAAAAATAGAAAGACTCAAAGTTAAAATCTTTTGGGTGTTTTTAGGAAATTTCTCCTCCAAAACTTTTTCATTTATGAAATAAATCAAAATTTAAACAAACTAAAAAAAAGCAAAAAATATTTTTGGTGACCAAACCCGCGACCTTCTAATCAAAGGAGATCATTTTTAGACATTCAACCAGAAAGTTGAATCTTGCCAAATCAAAGGCATTTGTTAATATATCAGCAACATTATCATCAGTAGAAACCTGTTCAAGATGCATAAGCTTTCTTTCAAAACAATCACGAATGTGATGCACCATTATGTCTATGTGCTTAGTTTTAGAGTGTTGGACCGGGTTCTTAACAATCTGTAAAGCAACTTCATTATCACAAAAAAATAGGGGAGTCAAAGAAATTGAAACTGTAATCTAGCAATTGGGGTTGCATCCAGATAACCTAAGAATAACATGCGGATGCGGCGACATATTCAACTTCAGAAGTAGAAGTCGAAACGGTGGTCTGTTTCTTACACTGCCATGATACGAGTCTCTCCCCCAGAAACCGACATATTTCATGTCAAGATTGCAACCTCAATGATCACTGTCAGTAAAAGCAAACAAGTTAAATTCTGAATCCTTTGGATACCAAAGGCCGAGCCGAGGCTTGCCCTTCAAGTATTTAAAAATTCTTTTAACAACATTAAGGTGAGAAAGTTTAGGATTAGCATGATATCATGCACATTGACAAACCGCAAACATGATGTCTGGATGGCTAGCTGTTAGGTACATTAACGAGCCAATCATTGACATGTAGTGATGTTGGTCGTTTCCAAGTTCACCTAGATCTGGAGTAAGAACGGGTCGAGTTGCCATTAGAGTGGATGTCAATTTGGAGTCAGCAAAGGTTAACTTGATTAAGATGTCATTGACATATTTAGCCTGACGAAATAGGATTTCGTCATCACTTTGCATCACCTGCAACCCCAGAAAGAAGGCCATTTATCCCATTGAACTCATTTCAATTTTTTCTTCATCACTTCTTCAAACTCTTTACACAAGGAACATTCGTTGAACAAAAAATAATGTCAGCAACGTAAATTTGGACAAGAATAAGATCATCTCCCTTGTTTTTAAGAAACAATGTCTGATCTATGGCTCCCCTAGTTTAGCCATTTGAAAGCAGATGCTCTGTCAGAGTGGCATACCATGCACATGGTGCTTGATGTAAACCATACAGAGCTTTGTCCATTTTGTAGACATGATGTGGGTGAGTGGTGTCTTTAAACCCCGGTGGCTGACACACATAGATCTCTTCTGGAACCTTTCCATACCGAATAGCTGTCTTCACATCCATTTGAAATACCTTGAAATTCATGTAAGAGGCATAGGCCAGAAAGATTCTAATGGCCTCCAATCTTGCAAACGATGCAAATACTTCTTCGTAATCTATGCCCTCTTGCTAATAGAATCCTTGCACAACTAGTTTTTCTTTGTTTCTAACAATAATTCCACTGTCATTTTTCTTGTTTTTGTAAACCCAACGAGTTCCGATGGGTATCTTGCCTTGTGGTAATGGCACAAGTTCCCAAACCTCCAGTTTTTCAATTTGCATTAGCTCCTCCTGCATTGCTTCCACCCAGTTTGCTTCACTTAAAGCCATCTTGATGTTCTTAGGCTCTATTTGAGAAACAAATGCAGAATACAAGCAGACGTTGATTATTCTAGATTGACTCCTTGTTTTCACCCCTTCAGAGAGAGGACCGATGATATCCTCTACGGGATTATCTTTATGAATCCGCAATGTTGGTTTTCCACTTCTTGCATGTTTCAGGTTAGTTGGTGATATGTAGATCTGCTTCTTCAGTGATGGGAACCAGGTCCTCAATAACACTTGGATCAGGAATTGTATCCTGTGAAGCATGACCACTGCTAGATGCAGCAGTCTCATTGTTGATGCGATCAACTGTTTGTTGAGCACTTTCTTGAGAAGAAGGTTCTGGAGTTCTAGAAGAAGAAGATGATGCTTAATCAGGGTCTTCATCAATTCTATAGTTGACTGCGCTGTACTTGTAGAAACCATCATCTGACACATCAGAAACATCAGAATAAACATTAAACAACTTAAATAATCAATTTGGACTAGAATCCGCATCAGTTTTGTTTAGCTCCCGCCAGTCAATGTAGTAGGATTCCACTATCTGCTTAGTTCTCTTATTGTAAACCCTGTATGTTGTCTTGCAGGATGAGTATCTAATGAAATAACATTCATCGGCCTTTGCATCGAATTTGGACCCACTGGTGTCATTATGAAACAGAGTGCATAGGCATCCAAATGCTCTAAAATGACCGACCTTCGGCTTCTGGTTAAACATGACTTCATATGGAGTTTTCATTTGATGCTTGTTGAGTAGCACTCTGGTTTGCACATAGCACGCTGTATTGATTGCTTCAGCCTAGAAGAATATCGGCAATTTAGAGTCAGAGATCATGGTTCTTGCGGCTTCTATCAGGGTACGATTTCTTTGTTCAGCAACTCCATTCTGTTGAGAAGTTATAGCAGCGTTGAATTGTCATGCAATCCCCTATGAAATAACATTCATCGGCCTTTGCATCGAATTTGGACCCAATGGTGTCATTATGAAACAGAGTGCATAGGCATCTAAATGCTCTAAAATGACCGACCTTCGGCTTCTGGTTAAACATGACTTCATATGGAGTTTTTTTATTGATGCTTGTTGAGTAGCACTCTGTTTTGCACATAGCACAATGTATTGATTGCTTCAGTCCAGAAGAATATCAGCAATTTAGAGTCAGAGATCATGGTTCTTGCGGCTTCTATATCAGGGTACGATTTCTTCGTTCAGCAACTCCATTATGTTGAGGAGTTCTAGCAGCACTGAATTGTCATGCAATCCCCTATGAAATAACATTCATCGGCCTTTGCATCGAATTTGGACCCAATGGTGTCATTATGAAACAGTGTGCTAGGCATCCAAATGATCTGAAACGACCAACCTTCGGCTTCTGGTTAAACATGACTTCATATGGAGTTTTTATTTGATGCTTGTTGAGTAGCACTCTGTTTTGCTTTGATGCTTCTTGTTTAGCACGATGTTAAACAAGATCATGCTTGTTGAGTAGCACTCTTGTGGCTTCTATCAGGGTACGATTTCTTCGTTCAACAACTCCATTCTGTTGAGAAGTTCTAGCAGCGCTGAATTTTTGTGCAATCTCCTTTTCTGCACACAGGCTATCAAGAACTTCATTTCAGAATTCCATCCCATTGTCACTTCTGATAATCTTGATCTTTAAGTTTAGTTGATTTTCCACAAGTATCATGAACTGCCTAAGAATGTCTGTAGTCTCACTTTTCTTACTTAAAAAGAACACCCAAGAAAATCATGAGTAGTCATCAGTAATAACAAGACAGTATGATTTCTTCCCTAGACTCATCACACTAACAGGACCAAAAAGATCCATATGAAGCAACTGAAGAACATATTCTATTGAATTAAACAACTTGGTTTTGTGTGGTCGTTTATGCTGTTTGCCTTTAGCACAAGAAATACATTATTCAACCTCACTAAATTCTTTCAAAGGCAAACCGACCACGTGTGCTCCCTTTGCAATTCTATTTAGGGTTTTTAAGTTTATGTGACCTAAACGACGATGCCAGAGCATTGAATCATTCTCAGAAGCTTTTGAAAACAAACAAGTATTAGTTAAAGCTGACTCACTGTTCATATCCAACAAATATGAGTCTTTACATCTCGATGTTCTCATTAAAATCCAATCCTCAGGGACTACAAACCCTGGTTTTAAAATCAAACATTCTTTATCATTAAAATGAGTTGAAAACTTTTTGTCACAAATTTAAGACACACTTAACAAGTTGTGATTCAATTCAGACACATAATTCACATCTTCGAAACAGAGAGTACCATTAGTGATAATACCTTTCAATGTGATTTGCCCACCTTTATCTCCTGCAAAGGAAACATCCCCTCCATCGAATATCTTGATGTCATGAAGCTAAGAGATGTCTCCTGTCATGTGCCGGGAAGAACCACTATCAACATACCAAAGGTTGTTGATAGGACTCCTTGGTTGTCCCTGCACGATAGAACATTTTAATTAGTAACTGGAACCCAAGCCATGGTTGTCTTGGGTTGACCTAACTCATCCAAGTATGAAACTTCTTGCAATTTCATATCTCTTTTGTCATTAAACTTAACTGGTGTTGTTTGTGCATTTGGTTTTCATTTCCAAACAGGCTTTGGTTTTTGAAAGTTTGAGCTTGCTGTTGGAGTGACGATTTTTTCTTTTTCCTTTCTAGATTTTATCTGTTTCTCAACTTTCTTTTGTTTATGTTTGAAAACATTGTTTTCTTTAACATGATGTTGAGTTTTATGCACATCACTAGTTCCTTTATCCGATTGTTTTCATTGGGCATTGTGTGATTTTGGGCCGTAGGTCTTTTAAACGTGTTTGGCCTTTGATGCACATTATGAATTCAGTTTCGAGTTAAGTGTCCGGTATTCCCACAAACATAGCATGTTTGCCTTCTCGGATACGGGGCATAGTATCCAGTGTCCCATGATAATGACCGTTGAGGAGAACTTATGAAGTAACCTGCATTTTCACAGTTCCTAGAAAACTTTCTATCAAACGTTTGATCATCATTTCTATCATAATTTCTGTGATTTGATTTGAAGCAATTTCTATCACAATTTCTAACATTTTGTTCAAAAGCACGATGATGATTATTAAAATTTG
This sequence comes from Smallanthus sonchifolius, assembly GCA_023525975.1. Classification (NCBI taxonomy): domain Eukaryota; kingdom Viridiplantae; phylum Streptophyta; class Magnoliopsida; order Asterales; family Asteraceae; genus Smallanthus; species Smallanthus sonchifolius. The sequence goes on from CM042031.1 coordinate 29,199,270, forward strand.
CATAAAATTCACTTTTGGTAAAATGTTGAGGCAATTGCTTCGAGTTTGACTGACTTGTTGATGGTTTGCTACTTTCACGATTAGAAGAACGGTTTTTGTTTTTAACAAACTGAAAATTCGTACCATTCAAGATCTGCTTTTCTTCTTTCTCTAAAGTTCCACCTTTCACAAAAGTGGATTCAAATTTGTTTTTAATTTATTACCCTTTTTAAAAGTACCACTGCTCAAACTAACATTCAAACCAGAACCAACAGAAAGTAGTAGAATTTGAAAACCCAGACACAGTATTTTTGAAAGACAAAGACTTGGAATTAAAAACACGACCCTCATGCTCATCATCATTTTCACAATCCTCCACTATGCCCTCTACTAATCTTGTTGCTGTACAAGACTTAGATGGGTTAGTAACGTTAACATGTTTTACCGAGGGACCAACAATCACTAGCATGATTGTGTGGATGAAGAAGGTTGATCTGGTTTACGGGCTACACCATACTCAATTTCAACATCTTCATGTTGAACACTTGGCATAGAAGTGAAATTGCCATTGAAAGGATGTTCAACAGCATGATAACGAATCCCTGAATTTCCATTCTTTCAAACATGGGAATCTAACATATCATAAACAACTGATCGAGAGCGGTCAATTTTCTCGATTGTTAGTTAAGTTTTTGCCAATTGAGTCACAGCATCATTCAACTTTAGACTGAGGTCATCTATTCTTTTTAAAACATCACGATAAAGACATTCCTTGTTGCTAAAATCCATTTCAAGTTTAGAAAAACCATTTTTACTAGCCTCAATTTTTTCTTTAAAAATATTTTCTGATCGCTTGTGCTCAGCATTGGCATACCGAAGCTGAGTAGTCATCAGTAATAACAAGACAGTATGATTTCTTCCCTAGACTCATCACACTAACAGGACCAAAAAGATCCATATGAAGCAACAAAAGAACATATTATATTGAATTAAACAACTTGGGTTTGTGTGGTCGTTTATGCTGTTTACCTTTAGCACAAGAAATACATTTTTCAACCTCACTAAATTCTTTCAAAGGAAAACCGACCACGTGTGCTCCCTTTGCAATTCTATTTAGGGTTTTTAAGTTTATGTGACCTAAACGACGATGCTAGAGCATTGAATCATTCTCAGAAGCTTTTGAAAACAAACAAGTATTAGTTACAGCTGACTCACTATTCATATCCAACAAATATGAGTCTTTACATCTCGATGTTCTCATTAAAATCCAATCCTCAGGGACTACAAACCCTGGTTTTAAAATCAAACATTCTTTATCATTAAAATGAGTTGAAAACTTTTTGTCACAAATTTAAGACACACTTAACAAGTTGTGATTCAATTCAGACACATAATTCACATCTTCGAAACAAAGAGTACCATTAGTGATAATTCCTTTCAATGTGATTTGCCCACCTTTATCTCCTGCAAAGGAAACATCCCCTCCATCGAATATCTTGATGTCATGAAGCTGAGAGATGTCTCCTGTCATGTGCCGGGAAGAACCACTATCAACATACCAGAGGTTGTTGATAGGACTCCTTGGTTGTCCCTGCACGATAGAACATTTTAATTAGTAACTAGAACCCAAGCCATGGTTGTCTTGGGTTGACCTAACTCATCCAAGTATGAAACTTCTTGCAATTTCATATCTCTTTTGTCATTAAACTCAACTGGTGCTGTTTGTGCATTTGGTTTTCATTTCCAAACAGGCTTTGGTTTTTGAAAGTTTGAGGTTGCTGTTGGAGTGACGATTTTTTCTTTTTTCCTTTCTAGATTTTATCTGTTTCTCAACTTTCTTTTGTTTATGTTTGAAAACATTGTTTTCTTTAACATGATGTTGAGTTTTATGCACATCACTAGTTCCTTTATCCGATTGTTTTCATTGGGCATTGTGTGATTTTGGGCCGTAGGTCTTTTAAACGTGTTTGGCCTTTGATGCACATTATGAATTCAGTTTAGAGCTAAGTGTCCGGTATTCCCACAAACATAGCATGTTTGCCTTCTCGGATACGGGGCATAGTATCCAGTGTCCCATGATAATGACCGTTGAGGAGAACTTATGAAGTAACCTACATTTTCACAGTTCCTAGAAAACTTTCTATCAAACGTTTGATCATCATTTCTATCATAATTTCTGTGATTTGATTTGAAGCAATTTCTATCACAATTTCTAACATTTTGTTCAAAAGCACGATGATGATTATTAAAATTTGCATAAAATTCACTTTTGGTAAAATTTTGAGGCAATTGCTTCGAGTTTGACTGACTTGTTGATGGTTTGCTACTTTCACGATTAGAAGAACGGTTTTTGTTTTTAACAAACTGAAAATTCGTACCATTCAAGATCTGCTTTTCTTCTTTCTCTAAAGTTCCACCTTTCACAAAAGTGGATTCAAATTTGTTTTTAATTTATTACCCTTTTTAAAAGTACCACTGCTCGAACTAACATTCAAACCAGAACCAACAAAAAGTAGTAGAATTTGAAAACCCAGACACAGTATTTTTAAAAGACAAAGACTTGGAATTAAAAACACGACCCTCATGCTCATCATCATTTTCACAATCCTCCACTATGCCCTCTACTAATCTTGTTGCTGCACAAGACTTAGATGGGTTAGTAACGTTAACATGTTTTACCGAGGGACCAACAATCACTAGCATGATTGTGTGGATGAAGAAGGTTGATCTGGTTTACGGGCTACACCATACTCAATTTCAACATCTTCATGTTGAACACTTGGCATAGAAGTGAAATTGCCATTGAAAGGATGTTCAACAGCATGATAACGAATCCCTGAATTTCCATTCTTTCAAACATGGGAATCTAACATATCATAAACAACTGATCGAGAGCGGTCAATTTTCTCGATTGTTAGTTTAGTTTTTGCCAATTGAGTCACAGCATCATTCAACTTTAGACTGAGGTCATCTATTCTTTTTAAAACATCACGATAAAGACATTCCTTGTTGCTAAAATCCATTTCAAGTTTAGAAAAACCATTTTTACTAGCCTCAATTTTTTCTTTAAAAATATTTTCTGATCGCTTGTGCTCAGCATTGGCATACCGAAGCTGAGTAGTCATCAGTAATAACAAGACAGTATGATTTCTTCCTTAGACTCATCACACTAACAGGACCAAAAAGATCCAACTGAAGAACATATTCTATTGAATTAAACAACTTGGGTTTGTGTGCTCGTTTATGCTGTTTGCCTTTAGCACAAGAAATACATTTTTCAACCTCACTAAATTCTTTCAAAGGCAAACCGACCACGTGTGCTCCCTTTGCAATTCTATTTAGGGTTTTTAAGTTTATGTGACCTAAACGACGATGCCAGATCATTGAATCATTCTCAGAAGCTTTTGAAAACAAACAAGTATTAGTTAAAGCTGACTCACTGTTCATATCCAACAAATATGAGTCTTTACATCTCGATGTTCTCATTAAAATCCAATCCTCAGGGACTACAAACCCTGGTTTTAAAATCAAACATTCTTTATCATTAAAATGAGTTGAAAACTTTTTGTCACAAATTTAAGACACACTTAACAAGTTGTGATTCAATTCAGACACATAATTCACATCTTCGAAACAGAGAGTACCATTAGTGATAATACCTTTCAATGTGATTTGCCCACCTTTATCTCCTGCAAAGGAAACATCCCCTCCATCGAATATCTTGATGTCATGAAGCTAAGAGATGTCTCCTGTCATGTGCCGGGAAGAACCACTATCAACATACCAGAGGTTGTTGATAGGACTCCTTGGTTGTCCCTGCACGATAGAACATTTTAATTAGTAACTGGAACCCAAGCCATGGTTGTCTTGGGTTGACCTAACTCATCCAAGTATAAAACTTCTTGCAATTTCATATCTCTTTTGTCATTAAACTTAACTGGTGCTGTTTGTGCATTTGGTTTTCATTTCCAAACAGGCTTTGGTTTTTGAAAGTTTGAGCTTGCTGTTGGAGTGACGATTTTTTCTTTTTCCTTTCTAGATTTTATCTGTTTCTCAACTTTCTTTTGTTTATGTTTGAAAACATTGTTTTCTTTAACATGATGTTGAGTTTTATGCACAGCACTAGTTCCTTTATCCGATTGTTTTCATTGGGCATTGTGTGATTTTGGGCCGTAGGTCTTTTAAACGTGTTTGGCCTTTGATGCACATTATGAATTCAGTTTTGAGCTAAGTGTCCGGTATTCCCACAAACATAGCATGTTTGCCTTCTCGGATACGGGGCATAGTATCCAGTGTCCCATGATAATGACCGTTGAGGAGAACTTATGAAGTAACCTGCATTTTCACAGTTCCTAGAAAACTTTCTATCAAACGTTTGATCATCATTTCTATCATAATTTCTGTGATTTGATTTGAAGCAATTTCTATCACAATTTCTAACAATTTGTTCAAAAGCACGATGATGATTATTAAAATTTGCATAAAATTCACTTTTGGTAAAATGTTGAGGCAATTGCTTCGAGTTTGACTGACTTGTTGATGGTTTGCTACTTTCACGATTAGAAGAACGGTTTTTGTTTTTAACAAACTGAAAATTCGTACCATTCAAGATCTGCTTTTCTTCTTTCTCTAAAGTTCCACCTTTCACAAAAGTGGATTCAAATTTGTTTTTAATTTATTATCCTTTTTAAAAGTACCACTGCTCAAACTAACATTCAAACCAGAACCAACAAAAAGTAGTAGAATTTGAAAACCCAGACACAGTATTTTTAAAAGACAAAGACTTGGAATTAAAAACACGACCCTCATGCTCATCATCATTTTCACAATCCTCCACTATGCCCTCTACTAATCTTGTTGCTGTACAAGACTTAGATGGGTTAGTAACGTTAACATGTTTTACCGAGGGACCAACAATCACTAGCATGATTGTGTGGATGAAGAAGGTTGATCTGGTTTACGGGCTACACCATACTCAATTTCAACATCTTCATGTTGAACACTTGGCATAGAAGTGAAATTGCCATTGAAAGGATGTTCAACAGCATGATAACGAATCCCTGAATTTCCATTTTTCAAACATGGGAATCTAACATATCATAAACAACTGATCGAGAGCGGTCAATTTTCTCGATTGTTAGTTTAGTTTTTGCCAATTGAGTCACAGCATCATTCAACTTTAGACTGAGGTCATCTATTCTTTTTAAAACATCACGATAAAGACATTCCTTGTTGCTAAAATCCATTTCAAGTTTAGAAAAACCATTTTTACTAGCCTCAATTTTTTCTTTAAAAATATTTTCTGATCGCTTGTGCTCAGCATTGGCATACCGAAGCTGAGTAGTCATCAGTAATAACAAGACAGTATGATTTCTTCCCTAGACTCATCACACTAACAGGACCAAAAAGATCCATATGAAGCAACTGAAGAACATATTCTATTGAATTAAACAACTTGGGTTTGTGTGGTCGTTTATGCTGTTTTCCTTTAGCACAAGAAATACATTTTTCAACCTCACTAAATTCTTTCAAAGGCAAACCGACCACGTGTGCTCCCTTTGCAATTCTATTTAGGGTTTTTACGTTTATGTGACCTAAACGACGATGCCAGAGCATTGAATCATTCTCAGAATCTGATCTCCCCAATCATATCATGTAGTCTGCTAGCTGACCAAGGCTTTGCTATCACTGGCTGTAGTTGCTTCCTTTTCTTTCGAGCCACTGGATGAACTTCCCTTTTCTGGTTTAGGCTCAGGACATTCCGTAGCAAAGTGTCCAGGCTTGCTGCAATTGTAGTACCTCAAGTTAGACTTATCAAAACCAATCTTCTTTGTACCAGACTCCATCCCATCAAATGAGTTTCTGCCAGTTCTTTTGATAAACTTCTTAGCACGATGCACAACCATTTCCATATGCCATTTAATATCCATCTCTTCTAAATCATTAGGATGAATTTGATCATTGTCATTTTGTATCAAGTTGGCAGGAGAGAGTTTTCCAGCCAGCATTGCATTATAGCTACTCAAGAAAACACTAAACAATGCAACATTCATTTCAACAACTTTAACAGTGTTGGAGCAAGGTGAGTTACTTTGTTGAGATAGAGTAATAGGAGCTGTTTGATTGGGAACAACAGAAAAAATTAGAGTATGTGGAGATGACATGCTAGAAAGTAAAGCACTTCCCTGAGACACTAAGTGATCTGTCTCAGACATAAACATGATCTGCCTTTGCTGATCGTCCATCTCATATGACCTCAGAATGGAGATCAACTCACTGAGATATGTGGTGTACATATCTTTAGTTCTCTTGATAGTAGTGATGTTAAAGTTCCAGTTTATCGGCAACGAGTTGAGCAGTTTCTTGTTTATCTCACCTTTGGTCATCTCAATACCTGCACCACTTATTTCAGTTATCAAGTGAGTAAATCTATTTATCTGAGATTCCAGACTTTCCCATTTCACATACTTGAACGTGTTGAATTTCTGCCTTAAGATGTCCTTTCTACTTTCTCGCATATCTAAATTTCCATCAAACCTTTCCACCAATGCATCCCAAAGAGCTTTTGCAGTCTTGTATTCTTTAAAGCCTTGAGCAATTTCTGTTGACAATGCCATGGTCAATCCAGCATAAGCTTTCTGAAACACCTACCACAAAAATGTCCACGAAATGTCAAGGTTAGAACCTTAAGCACTTATGTATCTAAAATACCTAAGTCTATGGTTTAAAAATTTAAAATATGGAATTTAAGAGCTTAGCGGACCGCTAAGGTCAAGCCTAACGGTCCGCTACGGGTGTAGGGAAACCAGGTAGAGGTCCGCTAAGGAGCCCCACCCTGAGTAGTTGGGTGGCGGACTGCCACCATACATGCTAACAGTCCGCTACTTGGTCATTAAGAAAATAATTTGCACGTGACACGTATATAGTGACTAATGGTCAATTAAATTGACACGTGTACTCGTGGCGGACCGCCACACCAGATGGTAACGGTCTGCCAACGGCAAAACATTGAGAATCTGCCACGTGTAAGGGTGGCGGACCGCTACGCCCCACGGTAACGGTCCGCTAGCCGCAAATCCTTGAACGGTCCAATCAGATTTTGACAGTTATAGCTGACGCAATCATGGGTGGTGGTGGACCGCCACTCGCCTACGTAGTGGTCTGCTATGAGTCAGATTCCATTCGTTTTTCTCACAACAAACATGTCACTTACACTCAAAACTTGTTCCAGAGACTTACTAGACGACTCCCAACGATCCCGGTTCGATTCCCGCTCCTCGTAGTGCCCAGTTAAGCAAGTAACGCTCGTAGAAAGGTCAAAATGCTAAAGAAATTAAGATAAGAAGCTAGTCCATAAGTTTCCAACTCCAGAGGCTCATTCCTATTACAAGGTGAATAATTTATCTCTCTGAAACTTGCATTAAACATTTTGTTTACAAAAATTGCCAAATAAATGTAACATTTCTGATTTTTAGTATCCGTATTTCAATTCATTGTAATGCATTTCAAACTCAATTCTAGTGCACTGTTTTGTTCTATTCGCACCATCAATTAAATACTATATTTCAATACTATTCCGCAAATTTCACACGATTATAACCTACTAAAAACACCACATAAGTATCTATTTATAAAAATATGTCAAAGACCAAAGTTACAAGGTCTGATGTTGAAAATTTACAAGAAACCCTAACAGGCACGGTCGCGCCAAGTGCTTTGGCACGGTCGCGCCTTATATGGGCACGGTCACGCCTCTCATCAGTTAGAACGTAAATGTAGACTTTAATCACAGAGACGTTCGATTTCATAACCGTTCGACACGTTTTTACCATTAACAAACTCAATTAACTCTTTTAATCACACAATTACAACAAATAAACAAAATTCGTCGATTCAATTCATAACCATCCAATCTTCTCAAACTTCCTCACAACTCGAGTGGTTATGATAGTATTTGGGTGATCATTGATCGTCTCACCAAATCTGCTCATTTCTTGCCTATCCGTGAAGACTATCGGGTTGAAAAACTAGCCCGAATTTACATTGATGAAATTGTGAGCCGTCATGGTGTTCCCTTGAACATAATATCCGATCGAGATGCCCGGTTTACTTCTCGATTTTGGCAATCTCTCCAAACTGCTCTTGGCACACGATTGGATTTGAGCACGGCTTACCATCCCCAAACTGATGGTCAAACCGAGCGAACAATCCAAACACTTGAAGACATGCTTAGAGCTTATGTAATCGATTTTGGTGGGAATTGGGATTCACATTTATCCCTCATTGAGTTCTCTTACAATAATAGCTATCACACAAGTATCAACATGGCTCCATTCGAAGCTCTTTATGATCGCAAGTGTCGTTCTCCTATCTGTTGGAATGAGATTGGTGAAGCACAAATCACTGGTCCCGAGCTAATTCAAGAAACATCCGACAAGATTATTCAAATTCGTGACAACATCCGAACAGCGAGAAGTCGGCAAAAGAGTTATGTCGATAAACGACGAAAACCCTTGGAATTCCAAGTCGGTGACCTTGTTCTTCTTAAGGTGTCCCCGTGGAAGGGTGTGGTCTGTTTTGGAAAGAAAGGTAAGTTAGCCCCTCGCTATGTTGGTCCATTCAAAATCCTTGAAAGAATTGGGAAGGTGGCTTACAAACTCGAGTTACCTCCATCTCTTGGCAATGTGCATCCCACATTTCATGTATCAAATCTGAAGAAATGTCTCGCCGATGAGAATCTCCATATACCGCTTGATGACGTGCACATTGATGAAACGATGCACTTCGTTGAGAAACCGGTAGAAATTATGGATCGTGAAATCAAGCAACTCAAGCGAAGTCGTATACCTATTGTCAAAGTTTGTTGGGAGTCTAATCGTGGTCCTGAATTCACTTGGGAACGAGAAGACCAAATGAAGCTTAACTACCCCCATCTTTTGTTTACTGATGCCGTAGTTTCCTCTACCTAAATTTCGGGACGAAATTTCCTCAACATGGGGAGATTGTAACATTTCTGATTTTTAGTATCCGTATTTCAATTCATTGTAATGCATTTCAAACTCAATTCTAGTGCACTGTTTTGTTCTATTCGCACCATCAATTAAATACTATATTTCAATACTATTCCGAAAATTTCACACGATTATAACCTACTAAAAACACCACATAAGTATCTATTTATACAAATATGTCAAAGACCAAAGTTACAAGGTCTGATGTTGAAAATTTACAAGAAACCCTAATAGGCACGGTCGCGCCTCGTTTGGGCACGGTCGCGCAAAGTGCTTTAGCAAGGTCGTGCCTTATATTGGCACGGTCGCGCCTCTCATCAGTTGAAACGTAAATGTAGACTTTAATCACAGAGACGTTCGATTTCGTAACCGTTCGACACGTTTTTACCATTAACAAACTCAATTAACTCTTTTAATCACACAATTACAACAAATAAACAAAATTCGTCGATTCAATTCATAACCATCCAATCCTCTCAACAAGACCGTCGAATTTACAATTCTGATTACGATTCCCCTAAGCCAACATACTATCAATCCTCTCTGAAGCTCCCGGAAACACCGAGTCAGTCGGAATTGCAGCAGAAGACGCCAGAAGCCGTTCGCGTCATCGCCGGAACAAGTCTTTACCGTACTCTATCGATTCGCCATTATCCCGGGTAATTGAAACCTTGTCCTCTATCGATTTAGTCTTCAGATCAAAAGCCCCATGTTAATTTGGACTTCCAATATGGAAATCATCTTAAACTCGAATCTAGTTTTTGTTCAAAAATGATTTAATCGAATCCGACTTTAGATACGTTTTAAATCCAATTAATCTATGCAAAAAGACTCTAAATAACCTAACGAATGAAAGCCCTATGATTTCCAATCTTGTTATTATAAGAATTAGTCAATTCGTTCCTGATTTGGAACAGACGCGGTCGCGCTAATCATCTAGCGCGGTCGTGCCTCAAGAGACGCGGTCGTGCCGACTATCAGCGCGGTCGTGTCCTCTTGTACATACCCAATCATGCCCTTTGGCTAATCTCAGCCGTGTCTTAGGATCATAGACACGATCGTGCCTAGCCAAGGCACGGTCGTGCCTAATGATTTAATTAGTTTAAGCCCTCTGTTTGATCAACACGGTCGCGCCCTGACTAGCATGGTCGCGCCCGTGGTTCGAGCACGATCGTGCCCTTCCCAGGCACGGTCGTGTGTGAGTTAAAATCTTGGCAGAATTATAAATTTTATATATTTTTCAAACCACAAATATTCTGATTAAATTACAAAGTAAAAATAGTTGATTTTTATAAAGAACAAATATTTAATAAATGGAAAATTATCTGTTTAAAGTTTATAAAATTTAATTTACAATTATTGTTAAACCTTTCATTTAAAAAGTATTTAAATGGTTAAGTTACATTTTTATAAATAAATAAATAAAATGATTATTTATTTACTTTATGTTTAAACAAAGACATTTAGTTATCTACACTTAATTTTATATAACACTTGTAATATTTTCATAAACAATAATTATTTACATTACTTATTTAATTATTCACACTCAAACCTTAATCAAAATATTCTAAAAATATTATGTCAAACTTTATATATTGTATTCAATACTTCCAACTACAAATCACTGACTTTTTACACAAGGCCAAATACAACTTTAGAATTAAACTCTTGTGCACACTATTAATACCATATACATTACACTTTAGGTTAATTTGTGCATTTCAAGGATCCTTATTCTATCTAGTATCTTTGTTAGCAACACCTTCAAACCATGTGAGTATTTTATAGCCCCTTTACTCTTTTACACTTTTGGGGTGAAACATGAACATTATTCAAATTACACGTTACATTTACACAAACAACACAAGTACAAATCCTATTTACATTAATGTGTGCAATTTGAGCTTTATGCCCGAGTGCTAGGTGTGTAACCTTTGTATGCGATTATGTGCAATCATTAACTATACAAGCCGACGGTTTTCAATGATAGATCTATTGAGTCTGACAAACCCACCCAGATTGGGGTGATTGATACCGACAACACAATTTTGCATGCTAGTTACAAAGGTTTGATTGTGCATGGTTACACAATAGTTGCTCCCCATAAATGCCTTATTTATCATGTTATGTAAGGATTTGTTTTACAAACTATATGCTATCTATATAAACCTGTGTTATACTCACCAACTTTTTAGTTGACTTTATTTTATTCATGTTTCAGGTTCTAACGTGTGAGATTGCTCAAGATGTGCTACACATAGGATTGGACTTAGTTAATTTAAACAAAAGAACTCTATGTATTTTCAATTTTGTTCTATCTTGGATTTGGTTGTGTTTGGACTACTTGTTATGAAATTTGATGTTTAAAATATTCAATTTAGTCAACCTTGTGCTTATGAACAGTCTACATGTCCCGCCCCGATGATTCCGCCATCGGTCGGGGTGTGACAATAAAGGTTATGGGAGTAATGCTCAACGTTCACCTATGTGTAAGCATTCGGGCCATAAGTATACGTAAAACTTGCAAGGGATACACGGGTCACGGGTGAAAGTGTCGGATCACAGCCGGTACTTCCCTTTTTAACAAATGAGGAGGCATGAGCCCCCGTTGTTAGAAAGACATACTACCAGTGTATACAGTGGTGCGTACAGTCAGGACATGAGGGCCTGCTAAATGTGTAGATTGAACAATGAAGTTGTGATTATCGAATTAACACTTGTTTATGCCAAATGCTTTTTAGTGTCAAGATAATTGTATTCACCGGTGTTCGCGCTGACGTTTCATTTTCAAAATATTTTCAGGAAATCAATAAAATGTGATGTAAAAAAGAATAAGGGATGGCAGATATGGAATTTAACCCAAGAAAAGAAAAGGATGGAATGCACGTAGGATTCTCAGGCCTCGTGTAAAGGGAATTCCTAAAAAGATGAAAGGGAAATAGGACCAGGGAATTGATCAACCTCGAGTCGTACTATTTCCAGTGGCTTAAACTTGTCCATAAGAGACAAGAGATGTATTTGATTTCAACTTTGTTTTGTAATCAAATAAGAGGGTATTTAAACCCCTATGTTTATGAAGTAAATATAAAAACTTTTGTCTTCCAACTGAGTTTTGATATTTACAAAATCAAAGCAGGTGATAACCAATCGAGCTCGCACACTCCCAGGGGGTGCCTGGGGCGGGGTGTGACAGGTTGGTATCAGAGCCACAGGTTTTAGCGAATTAGATACTTGGAAGTAGTATCTAGGCTTCAACCATTAATGATTTTAAGATAAGAAAACAAGGTATCTAGGCTTCAAACGGAATGTTCTGTCTAAGGAAAGAGCGGTGTATAAATCTGTCCAAGATCCATCGCTCTTACATGGGAACATCTCTGTTGGAGGTACTACTCTGGAAAGATAACCATCCTTGTAGAGCTTTAGTTAAAATAAGAATATTGGATGTAGTATCTAAGATAAGTACTAATAATTCAAGATTGCAGATGTCTGGAGATAATTTTGTTCCTGTTTATTATGATCCTTATCTTCCGATTAAACAAGAATCCACGGAATACCATCCACTAGGTTCCCAAATGAATCCTCTATCATCACCCTACTATAACGATTATCATTTTGCCATTCTTCCGGATAACCCTGTTCCTGAATCCCATCCCAAGTCCTATGATACTTCAAGTAAATGAATGGATGCTGGATCAGATTTCAGCAATTGGAATACTGCTACAGCTGAATCTAGTCATAATCAGCAAAATATGTCAACAGAAGAAGATCCATATGAAGAATCTCATCATTATGAACCCGCTTCTGAAAATCCTGAAGACTATCCATTCAATAATCCTGTTTCAAATAGTTCTGATTAGCAATCTCATAATTCTGAATCCCCATTCTTATACGACCCATATATGTTTTTTGAACCACCTTATGACGATCCTTTCAAACAATATTTCCTAGCTCCTCCGGGATACCAAAATGCTTATAATGATATTATGGTTGGACTTCGTGAACCTCCACCAAAATACGGTTATGAGCATAGTATGTCGTCTTCCCCTATCGAATGTGTAGACCGTTCGTTGCGCCAAACGGATGAAGTAACAAGGGAGAAAATAATGGACAAGGCAAGAACCAAGTTCTATGGGCAACAAGTATACGAGTATGGAGAAAGCTTGATGACCCTTGGCGAAGAACTGATGAAAGACTAATTCTTTTGTTGTATTTTATTTCCTAATGTAATATACTTTTTAATAAAATCGTTTTGTTTGTTTTCAGAATAGTTGGAAAAGGGAAAAGCCCTAGCTTTCTTCGTAAATTTGCTCCTTCCAATTACTTTGAACGTAAAATGAATGAAACAACTATAGAAAATAATGAGGAAACTGAAAGTTCAACTTTCAGAAACCTCGGGGAAATAGGAAACCCAAATGTTCCCTATAATCCTTCTGTAAGTTTTCATTCAGATCCTACTGCTGGAAGCTATAATATCACTCCAATATATTCACATAATTTTCATGAGTGATACTTCGAAATGCCTTATGAAAATCATTTTGAAGAAAAAGAATGTGCCGATTCTAATATACCTTACGTTCCGTACTATGAGACGATTCCCATCGCTGCTCCTCATATAAATGAGAATGCATCAAGAAGTGAAAGAGAACAAATGTTGTTGAACCGAATAGCTCAAATGGAGCGAAAAAAAGCTGAAGTTGAAACTCGAAATGCTTTGTTAGTACAAGCACTTGAAGAGAAGAATTTTAGAAATTTTTAAGACCAACAATTCCTATATGTATTATCTCTTGTAAAATATTGTTATCAATAAAAAGTTTTGCTTTTAATTCCAATCTTATCTCTCTATAGCATGTCGAAAAATACTGGACCTTCACATAACACTAGGGGAAGGAAGAAACAGACGGCAGTTGAGAATACTGCTGATGAATCCCGAAAAGAACTCCAAAAGATGATTACGAAAGGGATCAACGATTCCCTTCCAATGATCTTTACGGAATTAGAAAAGAGGCAGGCCGATAAATTATCTGCTCAGCCATCAATTCAAAAATCCATTCATTCTCAACCTTCAATTCAACATACTCATACTATCAACCAATCTAAACCTATTACTTTGAAACCTGAAGGTTCTGCTACTCACAAAACCAAGAGGACGGAGAAAGAAGAATATTATCACAACTCATCTGAAGAAGGAATAGGTAACAACTACGGTAACGTAGAAAAGAAAAGTAAAGTAGTTGGATGTACCTACAAGATGCTTCAAGACTGCAAGCCATTCAACTTCTTCGGAAAAGAAGGAGGAATAGCCACATTGAGGTGGATCGAGAAAACTGAGTCTGTGCTTGCAATCAGCAAATGTGCCAAAGAAGATAAGGTTCTGTATGCATCTAATTTGTTTAAAGACCAAGCTCTTGAATGGTAGAACAACATTGTTGCTACCAAAGGAAGAGAAGCAGCCTATGCAATGGGCTGGAATGCTTTTAAATCAAGAGTTGAGAAGAAATACGTTCCCCAGAATGAGAGGGAACATATTGAAGGGAAATTTATGAGTTTAAAGATGAATGGAACAAATCATCAGGAGTATTCCACCAAATTCCTAGAATATGCTCAAATCGTTCCACATTTTGCTACCCCCGAATCAAATCTAATAAAGCGTTATATTTGGGGTTTGATCGGTGAAATTCGCGACATGGTTAAAATCGCAAATTCTAAAAATCTTGATGATGCTATGGATTTAGGAGCATCATTAACCAGCAAGCTGATCAGGAAACAAGAAGAAGAAAGAAGTATCTGGACAAGGCCCAAGTGGATTCAAGAAATCATCCTTTACTCCCCAAAATAACAACTCTTCTATCTCTGAATGTCCAAGGTGCAAAAAGAGGCACTTAGGGCAATGTCGATCTGGACCTTATTGCAATTCCTGCAAGATGTCTAGACACAAAACTAAAGATTGTTATAGGAAAAGGCAGATTACTTGCTTTGAGTGTGGTGAAGCCGGCCACATCAAAACCAATTGTCCCAAACTGAAGAAACCTAATGGGACAAGTCCTAAGCCTGCAGATGCAGTGAAGAAGAATGCACGAGCATTCGTTCTCAACACTGATGAAGCATCATGTATGCCCGGTGTCATTACCGGTACATTTCTTGTTAATGATATTTATGCTCGAGTTTTATTTGACTCTGGTGCAAACCAAAGTTTTATAAATCATAGATTCTATAGATTGTTAAATAAAATTCTAGCTAAATTAGACAAGAAATATGTGGTAGAAACTGCCAACGGTGACCTCGTCCAAATCTCTGAAATTCTAAATGATTGCCATATCAAACTTTCAGGACATCTTATACCTGCAAGATTATTACCAATGACTTTGGCAGGTTTTGACATAGTTCTAGGAATGGGTTGGTCAGCCTCTAACCAAGCCCGTATACTATGTGATAAAAAGGCAATAGAACTTCATTCGCCGAAAGGCAATATCCTAACAATCAATGGCGATAAATTATCGAGCTCTGTTGAAATAATTTCCATGTTGAAAGACACAAAGTACTTAAGAAAAGGATGCTTAGCATACCTTGTTACTGTAACCACCGACACAAAAAAGAAGATTGAGGAAGTGCCGGTTGTGGCTGAATTCCCTAATGTCTTTCCCGACGAATTACTTGGAATTCCACCCGAAAGAGAAGTGGAATTCAGAATTAATCTAGTACTCGGTACGACTCCAATTGCTAAAGCCTCGTACAGATTAGCTCCAACTGAGATGGCAGAATTGAAGACACAGTTGGATGAATTACTCGAAAAAGAATTCATAAGACCAAGCTCGTCGACTTGGGGAGCTCCAGTCTTATTTGTCAAAAAGAAAGATGGTTTGATGCGTATGTGTATCGATTATCATGAACTGAATAAAGTGAGGATAAAGAACTGTTATCCACTCCCAAGAATTGATGATCTTTTTTATAAGCTCCAAGGAGCTAGATGCTTTTCTAAAATCGATCTTCGATCTGGCTACCATCAATTGAAAGTCCAGGAAGAGGATATTCCCAAAATTGCTTTTAGAACTCGATATGGTCATTATGAGTTCACGGTAATGCCATTTGGACTTACTAATGCTCCAGCAGCTTTCATGGATATGATGAATCGAGTATGTAAACCTTACTTGGATAAATTTGTTATCATATTCATTGACGATATCCTTATTTACTCTCAAAGTAAGGAAGACCATGCCAGTCATTTGAAAATCTTGCTTGAATTCTTGAGAAACAAAAAGCTTTATGCTAAATTCTCAAAATGTTAATTCTGGCTGTCAGAAGTTCAATTCCTTGGACACGTCATTAATGCAGATGGCATCCAAGTTGATCCTGTTAAGATTGAAGCTATAACTAAATGGGAAATCCCTAAGTCACCAACTGAAGTCCGTAGTTTTCTTGGCTTAGCTGGTTACTGTCGAAAATTTATCCAAGATTTCTACCGAATTGCTGTATCATTAACTTCTCTGACTCGCAAGTCAGTTAAGTATGAATGGGGTCCTAAACAATTCGAAACCTTTGAAACTCTGAAACAGAAACTGACACAAGCACCCATACTAGCTTTGCCAGATGGAAACAAAGGCTTTTCTATCTACTGTGATGCTTCGCACACTGGTTTTGGTTGTGTGTTAATTCAAGGAAGCAAGGTCATTGCTTATGCTTCCCGATAGTTGAAAAATCATGAACAAAACTATACAACTCATGATTTAGAATTGGGCGCCATAATCTTCGATTGAAATTATGGAGGCACTATCTTTATGGAGTCAAATTCCCCGTGTTTACGGATCACAAAAGCCTTAAATATATATTCAGTCAGAAAGAGCTGAATATGAGGCAAAGACGTTCGATGGAAGTCGTAAATGATTACGATTGCGAAATCTGCTATCATGAAGGAAAAGCCGATGTTGTAGCCGATGCTTTGAGCAGAAAAGAGCATGAGAAAACTAAACGAGTTTGTGCTTTAAGGCTCAATCTTAAAATCGATCTTATTACTCGTATTAAGGAATCTCAAAATTTTTCTTTACAAAAACCCAACATGGAAAAAGAAGGATTGGGAGGAATGATCGACCAATTGGTCAAGGGTAATGATGGAATTCTTAGATTTAATAAGAGAATCTGGATTCCTATCTATGGAAATACTCGTGAAGAAATTCTTGAAAAAGCCCATAAATCTAAATACACGATGCATCCTGGAAGCGATAAAATGTACAAGAACCTAAAAGTCAATTACTGGTGGATAGGAATAAAGAAACATATCGCTGTCTATGTTGCAAAGTGTTTAACTTGTTCTCAAGTAAAAGCTGAACATCAGAAACCTTCTGGTTTGTTACAACAACTTGAAATTCCTATCTAGAGATGGGAGATGATAACCATGGATTTCATTACAAAACTTCCCCGAACCAGTCGTGGGAATAATACTATCTGGGTTATCATTGATAGAGTTACTAAGTCTGCTCATTTTCTTCCCATGAAAGAGACATTCAGTTTGGATAAGTTGGCACAATTATACGTTAATGAAATTGTAACATTACACGGTGTGCCACTATCTATTGTGTCAGATAGAGACAGTAGATTTACTTCTCGATTCTGGAAAAGTTTTCAAAAAGCCCTGGGTACGAAACTGAATCTTAGCATTGCCTACTATCCTCAAATGGACGGGCAAAGCGAAAGAACCATTCAAACCCTTGAAGACATGTTAAGGGCTTGTGTTATTGACCTTGGATGAAGTTGGGATGACCACTTACCTCTAATGGAATTCTCCTACAATAATAGCTATCATATGAGTATCAGGCCGCTCCTTTTGAAGCCCTATATGGTCGTCAATGTCGAACTCCAATCTGTTGGTCTGAAATAGGAGAAAATCAGTTATCCGGACCTGAAATAGTACTGGAGACGACTGAGAAAGTTATTCAAATAAAAGATAGATTGAAAGCGGCTCAAGATCATCAAAAGGGATATGCTGATAGGAGACGAAAGCCATTAGAATTCAACGTCGGTGATAACGTCCTGTTGAAAGTTTCACCATGGAAAGGCGTTGTAAGATTTAGAAAGTAATGGAAATTAATTCCTAGATTCGTATGACCATTTAAAATCTTGAAAATAGTTGGGCTTATGGCCTATCAACTCAAATTGTAAGAGGAAATGAATGGAGTACACAATGTATTCCTTGTATCAAATATGCGCAAGTGTTTGGCAGATGAATCTCTGGTAATGCCCCTACAAAATGTAGAGGTAAATGAAAAATTAAAATTTGTATAACAACCTTTGCAAATCGAGGACATGCAAGAAAAGAGATTGAAAAGAAATAAATTGATGATTGGGAAAGTAAAATGGAACTCTAGACGTGGACCTGAATACACGTGGGAATTGGAGTCCGAAATGAAAAAGAAATATCCTCACTTGTTCGAATAAACTCGAGGAAGAGTTTAAAACAAGGTGGGGAGGATGTAACACCTGCCACAAAATGTCCAAGAAATGTCAAGGTTAGAACCTTAAGCACTTATGTATCAAAAATACCTAAGTCTAGGGTTTAAAATTTTAAAATATGGAATTTAAGACCTTAGCGGACCGCTAAGGTCAAGACTAATGGTCCGCTACGGGTGCAGGTAAACCAAGTAGCGGTCTGCTAAGGAGCCCCACCCTGAGTAGTTGGGTGGAGGACCGCCAACATACACGGTAACGGTCCGCTACTTGATCATTAAGAAAATAATCTGCACTTGACACGTATGTAGTGACTAATGGTCACTTAAATTGACACGTGTACTGATGGCGGACCTCCACACCAGATGGTAACGGTCCGCCAGCCGTAAAACGTTGAGAATCTGCCACGCGTAAGGGTGGTGGACCACTACGCCCCACGGTAACGGTCTGCTAGCCGCAAATCCATGAACGGTCCAATCAAGTTGTAACAGTTAGGGCTGACGCAATCATGGGCGGTGGCGGACCGCCACTCACCTACGTAGCGGTCCGCTACGAGTCAGATTTCCAGCCTATAAATAGCCCATCGATTCCATTCATTTTTCTCACAACAAACTTGTCACTTACACTCAAAACTTGTTCCAGAGACTTACTAGACGACTCCCAACGATCCCGGTTTGATTCCCGCTCCTCGTAGTGCCTAGTTGAGCAAGAAACACGATTAGAAAGGTCAAAACGCTAGAGAAATCAAGTTAAGAAGCTAGTCCATAAGTTTCCAACTCTAGAGGCTCATTCCTATTACAAGGTGAATACTTTATCTCTCTGAAACTTGTGTTAAACATTTTGTTTACGAAAATGGCCAAATAAAGGTTAAGGGAGTAATGCTCAACGTTCACCTACGTGTAAGCATTCGGGCCATAAGTATACGTAAAACTTGCCAGGGATACACGTGTCACGGGTGAAAGTCTCGGATGTTGTTATAAAGACATACTACCAGTGTATACAGTGGTGCATACAGTCAGGACATGAGGGCCTGCTGAATGTGTAGATTGAACAATGAAGTTGTGATTATCGAATTAATACTTGTTTGTGCCAAATGCTTTTTAGTGTCAAGATAATTTTATTCAACGGCGTTCGCGCTGACGTTTCATTTTCAAAATATTTTTAGGAAATCAATAAAATGTGATGGAAAAAGGAATAAGGGTGGGCAGATATGGAATCTGACCCATGAAAAGAAAAGGATGGATTGCACGTAGGATTCCCAGGCCTTGTGTAAAGGGAAATCCTGAAAAGATGAAAGGGAAATAAGACCAGGGAATTGATCAACCCTGAGTCGTA
Organism: Smallanthus sonchifolius; assembly: GCA_023525975.1. Lineage (NCBI taxonomy): Eukaryota > Viridiplantae > Streptophyta > Magnoliopsida > Asterales > Asteraceae > Smallanthus > Smallanthus sonchifolius. The sequence goes on from CM042031.1 coordinate 29,219,033, forward strand.
CTATTTCCAGTTGCTTAAACTTGTCCATAAGAGACAAGAGATGTATTTGATTTCAACTTCGTTTTGTAGTCAAATGAGAGAGTATTTAAACCCCTATGTTTATGCAGTAAATATAAAAACTTTTGTCTTCCAACTAACTTTTGATATTTACAAATGCAACCCTTGTGGTTGAAAGAATGTTGAAACGATTCTTTTAGAAAGACTTCCGTTGTAGTTATAAAAAACTCTGAAATCGAAGCAAGTGATAACCAATCGAGCTCGCACACGCCCAGGGGGTGCCTGGGGCAGGGTGTGACACTTTCTCATCCTTCTCATTCTGAAGAATCTCTTCATCAACATAGAGATCAAGATTTTTGGGAACCAATTCTTTCTTTTCATTTCTGACCATAGGAACTTGAGGACCCTTTTCAATAGACTTCCAAATAGATGAATCCTTATATTTGGAAAAGTTCTCATATCTAAATTTCCAGTTGTCAAAATCATCTGCATTTGTAAGACGTGGAGGTCTATTTGTGGTGCCAATCTCATTATCCATAGCATTAGTATCAGTAATGATTTAATCAGCAGAGACCACTGTACCGCAAACTTGAAAGAAAACCGTAAACTTTAAAGTAACCGTAAACTTTGAAGTAACCGCAAACTTAAGACTTACCGCAAACTTTGAAGTGACCGCAAACTTAGAAAGCCATAAACTTGCTGACCACAAAATTGGAAAGCCATAAACTTGCTGACCACAAACTTGGAAAGCCGTGAACTTTCTGACCGCAAACTTGGAAAGCCGTAAACTTGCTGTCCTCAAACTTGGAAAGCCGTAAACTTGCTGACCGAAAACTTGGAAAGCCGTAAACTTGCTGACCGCAAACTTGGAAAGCCATAAACTTGGAGTATTACCATAAACTTGAAAGAACAGCAAAGTTGATAGCCGCAATCTTCCAGATGAAGAAATTGACTGATAAATTTGATTTTCAAGCCTAAATATCTACTAATCAACCGCAAACTTCAACAATCGTGACAGAAACAAGGTCCAAAACCTGTCAATCTGTCCAGAAACCCTTCCAAAACAAACAAATCAGCTTATTCAAAACAAAAACAATTACTTTGATACCTCACGAGTCAAAGAAATCCGTTGTAAGCTTCACCGAATGAGCGCTAAGTCTCTGCTACCAATTGTAAGGTCCAGATTCCTGACGATCGTCAAGAAACGAATTCAACGACGTGTTGAACCTGGCAGAAACAGACTCGACACGTGACTTGTAGGTACAAACAAAAAGGACGAGACTCAATTGATTGTCAAATGATTCGTATATTGATAAACCACTAAAAACAATACAAATGTCGCTCAACAACTCATCTAATCGAATACATAATACAAAATAACTATTTATACAATTCGGTTGGGCTGGGCCAGGGACTCATACTTCAAGTATGCGGCTAGGCCATGAAGTATGCAGCCGCATACTTCCAAAAATTCTTCTTCTGAACATCTCGGTGATCTCTTAATGTGTTAGCCTATTAGGTTTGGTCCTTACATAAGTAGTAAAATGGAAAAAAATTAACCTAATATTCACTTAATAAAGCAACCGAATAAGGTTAGTGGCAGTGTCACCATGTCAACGGTTACTCCTGTAACCGGTAAAAAAAATGGTGTCGTGTTTAGTCAAACAAACCAACGTCAAAAGTCAAGAACCACAACTACATTAGAAAAGAACCACATGTACCAAAGATGAAGGGTGTACAGAGCTGCTACTGAAAAGGAGGACGCTGCCACTGCTGGTGTGGGCCGGAAGGCTGCTGCTGATATTGTTGATGGGCATACTGATCATGAGTGTGATCGTAGAAGTCCTTTCGCATGCAATTTATCGTTTGACCCAGCTGACCCATACGGATCATTAAATCTAACATCGTGGGGTCAATAGTAGTGTGGTACATACTTGGGCCTTGATGCCCCAGTTGTCCCATAGGTGGTCCCTCGTCCTCTGATTCTTCAACTACACCAGTCCAAATATTTCCCCGATGGCCTACTAATCGGTATACCCCATTGAACTTCTTCATCATATGCATGTTGATCAATACTTGGGTGTCAACAGGTAAAATGGGTGTGTCCATCTCTGTAAGTATACCGAGGTACACAGGGGACAAGACACCTAGGTATGAGGCAAGGTGAATAATATATGGTCCACAAAAGATATGGCTGTTGGAACAGTAGCCAGTAGCTCTAGTAAAGAATTTGGCCAAAATGTAGGCCAAGTTGCAAGGAATTCCATCAATCAAGCCGTGCAAGTGGAGAAGATCTCTAACTCTCACAACCCATGTGCTATCCATTCTCCCCCTAATGGAAAGGAAAATGCATCGGTGAGGTAACGGTGGAGAGGATGTCTGATCTTGGTGCTCTTTTGACTGTGCCGGTCAAAAGGTCCGGATCTGATCCTATGCAAAAATGCTGATGTTTCTCCCTCGACAAACTCCCCTTTACTGTCAGTAAAGATTGGCTCAGTAATCTCACGATTCCTATATAACCCCATCTTTACCCCAAATTGTGCCAAGGACATCTCATTTCAATGTATTGCCATCCTGAAATGTACACAATTGTGCATTTCCATACTCACCACCGGCCTTTCGAACTGAAAAGATGCTAAAAACTCGAGAGTAAGCTCATAATATGTTGTCTCTCTGATGACGAAGAATCTTTACCATGGCTTTGTGATCAAAGGAACTGCATTCTCCAAGAGATTTATGTCCTCTAGAGTTGGGTGGCAGATGGTTTTGTGTGCCCCGAAGGTTTGTCTTAGTAATGCAGGCAGAGTCTGGTAAGCATGGACCTCAATAGCATCATTGGGGTAAAAAATAAGCCATGGGTGCAAGTCTTGTTGTTCCTCAGGTAAAGGCTGTGGGTGAAAAGGTGGAGGATGTGATGGTGGAGTTTGTGGTGAGCCACCCATATGAGGAGACGAGGATAAAACCTACCTAGAACTTGATCGAGTATTTATCCTTTTTCGCCCTGCTTGTCGGGAAGACTCAGCCATGACCTACATAATCATCATTTAAAGGAGTTCGTGATTCAACATATATATTTTAACAGCGCCAAAAACTTGATAGGATGTAAAGTACGATGCATATTGGTGCCAAAAGCTTGATAAGAATCATGTTTTTATAAAAATATATATGTATATAATTTTTGGACCACACAAGGGAAACACAAATTTGTGCATGGTTATGGCCCGGTTATGTTTCTCGAGTCTCAAAATGGGTAATTATAATCAATCAAACAAGGCGCAAATTTAAACGGTGCAACATGACTACCAAAATATATGGTCAATATGTTGACTTTTGAAAAGTCAAACCCGCCAAAATTCTTGACCTAATTCAACTAATCAACAACTTCCTACCAGCTATGTTAATACCTAAACACATTCAAACAAGATTCATGCTCCAATTTGTATTTCCATGTTCAAGAGTTCTAGGTCAAAATTCAAAAAACCCATCAATACAAATCAAACAAATCCCATCCATACAAGGCTAAAATGAGTTACATTATGATCCAACATAGTCAAATATGCATCTAGATCAAGCATTGAGTTTATATTCATGCATATTCAAACCAAAGTTCAAAACGAAAGCCTAGCCTCATTTGAACAAGAATATCCACATTTGAAACATAAATCACACTAAAATTGACAATGGACAAGTTTACGTAACTCGGGGGAGAGATTGGAAGCAAAAATCAAGAGAAACCGTGAGAAATCGGGGGTTTTAGAGTGATTTTGGCCGAAACCGAGCGAGTTTGGGTTTAGGGGTTTGAGAAAACTGAAGCTACTGATCTGTTTTAATATCCGGGTGCGCACGGTCGTGCATTGGGTTGCACGGCCATGCAATTCCCCCGGTTGACCAGTTTGACTTTTTTTTACTACCTGACAAATAGTACTTTTAAAATTAAAACAAAATTTTAATTAATAGATTAATCAAAAATAATTTAGACTTTATTAAAGTACTAATTTATTTAAAAATATTAAAATAAATTGGTCTAGGGAGATTGTCACCATAAAAAATCTCGATTATATGTTAAAAAAGTTACCTTGATTATTGGCATCCAATTTCAAAGTATTAAACTTGTCATTGTCGAATATAAAGAAGAATGTAAAATCTAAACATATAAAACCGTTCGAAAGTGTTACGCCTATTTTAAAATGCTTTCGAATGGCGGCACTTGTATCCATTCAATTTGCTTAGCAATAATTCTTGGGTTGCGATCCTTGAAAGTTCCTACAAAGATAGATGAACTAGCACAAATACCAAAATAAAAACAAAAGTAGTAATAATAAAAATGAAAAGGAAAAATAAAGTAGAAATAAAATAAAAATAAAATAAAGATGAAGATAAACTAGAAATAAAAAATAAAGTAGAAATAAAACAAAAGAAAAATAGAAATAAATAGTCAGTCCAACGACTTAGATCTTTCGCAGAATTACCGTGTCCCCGGCAACAGCGCCAAAAAAACTTGATGTGTGTTTTATATGTAGATAAAAATATGAATATATATCCCTGTCAACGACACCAAAGACATGATGGCGTGTTTTTAGTACTAATAAATATATTCTATTTAGTGCTACACAAAACTAGGTTTTAAATTTATAAATTAAAATGATAATTACTTTAACTAAATGCACACACAATAGGCAAGTGTACCTATCGTAACGTAGTATAGTCTGGGTAAGAACCAAGTATCGAACCATGGATACGGATCCCGTACTCAACCCTCGCTATTGTCTGACTAGGATAATAATTTGGAAAATGGGTTTTGTTTTAAAAGGAAAATAAAAAGATAAGAAATGTAATTAGAAGTATTATCACGTATAAGGTATTACTCTAGTTGTTATCCCTTGTTAATTAATTACATATTTAAGTAAGGTTGGTTATAGTTTCTAGTACTAACCCTTTTGATAAAGGAGTTGGTATTTCGTAACGGAACAGTGGATACGGTCGGCCAACTGTTCCTTAATAAATATAACGGACCTTAAACGGGGTCTCAAGTCCGTCGGTATCTCACAATTCATTATTCGGACTAATATTATCCTTGTCACTGACGTACGTCTGGTCTTGTAACTTCTTCCGGTAAGTCGGAATGTACGACTTCCTCCAAAGGTACTTTATAAACGCTCGGACCTAACAAATTATGTTTTTAAATAGTTGTCTTTGCTTATAATATTATTTTAAATAAATATGACTTTCCTTCTCAACATCAAACTCTATGGCTCCCGCTAGAAGTCCTCTACAAGCCGATACGAGAGAAGTAAAGAAATACCGACACAAACCACCCGTTATGTTTCCTGCTGAAAACCCAAACCTCTAACCAACCCATAATATTAAATCTTTACTAACTGGCCATGCTAGCACCAAGATTTGTATAAATACCATACAAACATTGAATAAGCTTCCCAAGCAAAAAGTCTTGCTTGAATAACTCTCATGATTTAAGATTATAATATTGATTTAAAGATCACTTATTCTTGTCTTTTTAAAATAAATTATAGTAAAAACTTTAAAGACATAACATACAAAAAAAAATACTTCATTAATTAATTAATTAATGTTCAACCAACTCAAGCAACACAAGAGGGCTAGCCATGAATGACTATACAAGTGACTCCTCTAACCCTTAGATAATGTGTGAAAGTGTTCCAACACCAAGAAAGAGTGGGTATAGGTTGCCTCTTCTTTCACTCGAACGAGAAGAATAAGTTCATATTACAAGACTTTAAAAGAAAATAAACAAAGAAAAGCTAAATAGACCAAAACCGAGAGAGTTTCGGCTCTTAGCAGAGCACTAAGGCTTTCACACCTCTTGGTAATGGACACCTAAAACACTACAATGAGCTTGTATTTATAGGCTAAGATTTTGGTAATGCACGGCCATGCATTGGATTGCATGGGCATGGAAAGTACCCTTTTCTTTCACGTGCGGGATCTGGCAGTATAGGAGAGTGCCGAGAGGATTTTTGGGATTTGCACGGCCGTGCTTGTCAATGCACGACCGTGCATTGCCCTAAAACTCTCCTTGTTGACTTTTTGACTTCCAGCTTTGACTTTCTGCGTCCGGTTTCGTTCAATTGGCCCCAGAATGCTTATTTCACCTTGATTTTTAGTGTTTTCTTCATGTTTTTGCATATCCGGGTCAATTATCCTATCGGAACACAAATGAGTGGATTAGGCATCAATTATTATCATATTATCTCTAATTGTGATGATTTCAGGGATAATTATACGTGAAAAACATGTATAATTTACGTCATATCAATGGGACCACAGATCCAGAAGATCATATTGCCCAGTATAGGGAGAGAATGGAAATCATCCCAATCTATTTACATCTGAAGGATGCCTGTTTGTGCAAAGGCTTTGGATCGACTCTTACGGGATCCGCCTTAAATGGCTACTAAGTGTACCTCCTTATTCTATTACTTCCTTTTCACATTTAGTTAATTTATTTAATAATCAATTTTCATGCAGTAGAACATTTGAAAGACTAACCAATGATGAATCCCTCAGAGATTATGTAAGCAGGTTTGGTCGGGAATCCCTGGATATCCTGAATATTGACGTTGCTACCGCAGTTCAAGCCTTCAAAATGGTATTGAAAAGAGATTCTCCATTTTACGAGTATCTTGTAATGAACCCATACAGGAACTTGGATGAATTTAGGAACCGAGCCCAAGATTCATAAGGCTCGAAGAGGATAAGAAGATCCAAAAAAGGATCGACACACCGTCCAATTATGATTATACTAACCGAAAATCGGAATCCTCACTTTACAAACACCACAGATCTAAGCCTTATTGAAAACCTGACAACCATAGGGTCAGTGTTGTGGAGGACGATGAGTAGGAAGAAGAATATCATAAGATAACCGATTACTGTTTTTCTATTGATATTTAAGGACTTATGTTTGCCATGCAGGATCTTGGGGATAAGGCAAGATGGCCCAAGAAAAATGACAAGTCTTCCACTTGGAAGGATAAATCCAAGTGGTGTGCTTACCATGAAGATTTCGGTTATGTGAGCGAGGATTGCATTGTAGTACGAAAAGAGATAAGTTATCTCCTAAGCAAAGGACATTTAAAATAACTCCTGGGCAAAAAAAGAGACAAGAACCGGGATCATGAGAAAAACCTACAACGAGCGACATCCCCTCCTTCAGATGCCAAGGTAATTAATTTTATATCTGGTGGTTCTGACATTTGTGCTACTTTTTATTCTGCAGCTAAAAGACATGACAAAGAAGCAAAAGCATAAAAAGAAGACTGGCCTTTGAGAACATCAACCCTGACCAACAAGAAGGTGATCTCGTTCGATAAGGACGATAGAGAGAATGTTCAGGATCCCCACCATGACGGCTTAGTCATCACCTTGTACGTTGCCAACCATTTTGTCCGCATGATCCTGATTAATGGGGGCAGCTCAGTCAACATCATCCAATTAGAGGCATTGAAAAGAATTAATAATCCTGAAAGTGAAATCATGACAAAATCCTCGGTACTGGTAGGATTCAGTAGAGAAGCCAAGAACACAATTGGAGAGATTAAGCTACCTATTTATATCGAAGGGGTAAACTCGATCCAAAAATTTTGTGTGATTGACTCATTATCTTGTTATAATATTATTTTAGGGAGACCCTGGATCCATGATATGAAAGTTGTACCATCAACATATCATTAGTGTGTTAAGATGCCAACCCCTTGGGGAGTGGTGAAGATAAATAGCGATCAACAAGAAGCCAAGAACACAATTGGAGAGATCAAGCTACCTGTTTATATCGAAGGGGTAAACTCGATCCAAAAATTTTGTGTGATTGACTCATTATCTTGTTATAATATTATTTTAGGGAGACCCTGGATCCATGATATGAAAGTTATACCATCAACATATATATCAGTGTGTTAAGATGCCAACCCCTTGGGGAGTGGTGAAGATAAATAGCGATCAACAAGAAGCCAAGAACACAATTGGAGAGATCAAGCTACCTGTTTTTATCGAAGGGGTAAACTCGATCCAAAAATTTTGTGTGATTGACTCATTATCTTGTTATAATGTTATTTTAGGGAGACCCTGGATCCATGATATGAAAGTTGTACCATCAACATATCATCAGTGTGTTAAGATGCCAACCCCTTGGGGAGTGGTGAAGATAAATAGCGATCAACAAGAAGCCAAGGATTGCTATACCTCCTCAATGAAACCGTCTGCTAAAACAAGACAAGCATAGCCACTAAAGAAGAAGGCATGAGATGTCCTGGAAGCCGGAGAGTAGGAGGTCAAGGAAGTATCTCTAGATCCTGCGAACACAGCTGCAAAAGTGCTTGTAAGATCCAATATCCCGAGGGATATTGAACCAGAACTTCTAGATTTTCTGAGAAGCAGGATGTCGAACTTTGCATGGAAACATGAGGATGTGACAGGTATATCTAAGGATATCATAACTCATAAACTTAGTATTAATAACAGTTTCAGGCCTATACATCAAAAAGAAAGAAAGTTTGCGCCTGAAAGAAATTCAATTATCCAAGAAGAAGTTGAGAGGCTGCTTAAGTCCAGGATGATCAGAGAGGTAAAGTTTCCAAGATGGCTAGCAAACATAGTAGTAGTGCAAAAGAAAAATGGAAAATTGAGGGTCTGTGTGGACTTCACCGACCTCAACAAAGCATGTCCTAAGGATCCTTTCCCCTTGCCACACATAGATTCAATGGTTGATGCTACAGCAGGCCATGAGATGCTGAACTTCATGGATGCATCCTCAAGATTCTTAGAAATTCAAATGGAACCCTTAGATCAAGAAGGTACTACATTCATGACCCCAACATGTATATATTGTTATATTGCTATGCCTTTTGGCCTTAAAAATGCAGGTGCTACCTATCAAAGGCTAGTGATAATGATGTTCAAAGAAAAACTGGGGGACACGATGGAAGTATAGATAGACGATATGGTGGTCAAATCAAAGAAAGCCAAGGATCACCTGAGGGATCTCGAAGAAGCCTTCGACATTTTGGATAAATACAGCATGAAGCTAAACCTTCAAAGTGTCAATTTGGAGTCGATACAGGAAAATTTCTAGGATATATGGTAACCAAAAGAGGAATAGAAGCGAGCCCAGAGCAAATCAGAGTTATCCTGAACTTTAAATCAACATCAAATACTAAGGATGTGCAAAGACTGACAGGAAGGGTAGCAACACTCAACAGATTCATTTCAAGATCCTCGGAGAGATGCAAAGAGTACTACGATATCAAGAAGAAAAATAAGAAATTTGAATGGGATGAAAAACACAAAGAAGCGTTCTAGGCCTTGAAGAAATACTTATCATCGGCACCCCTGTTGGTGAAAACAGAACATGATGAGCCATTATCCCTATATTTGGCAGTATCCGGGAATGCTATAAGTGATGTACTAGTCAAGGAAGATGAAGGACAACGGTATCCTATCTACTATGTAAGTAAAAGTCTATTAGATGCAGAAACCAGGTATTCTCACCTTGAAAAACTAATTTTAGCACTAGTTATGGCATCTACTAAACTTAGGCATTATTTCGAAACACGTACTATTCATATTAAAACTAACTATCTTATAAAGTGTGTTTTCAGAAAACTAGAAATGTCAGGAAGAATGGCTAAGTGGTCTGTAATGCTCAGTGCTTATAACCTGATATATGAGCCTAGAACCGATATCAAATCCCAAACATTAGTAGACTTTGTAGTAGATTTCAGTAATAATATTCAACATGAAGCGGATATGGAGGTCCAACAACTAGAAGAAAAAAAAGAAAAGTGGATACTGTTCACTGATGGTTCATCTAATGTAAGAGGCACGTGATTAGGTATCATACTAAAATTGCCACACGGGGACACAATACCCCAATCAATCAGCTGTGGATTCTAGGCAACAAATAATGAAGCAGCATACGAAGCATTGCTAGCAGGATTACAACTAGCCAAAGATACGAGGGTCAGGTATCTCCCGGTATGTGTTTACTCATTAGTAATTGCTAACCATTTTAATGGCTCTTATGCAGTAAAAGGCGAAAAGCTACAGTACCTTGGGATAGTTAAAAATTTAGCAAAAGAATTCGAAATCTTCAGCATTGAACATGTTCCTAGGGAGGATAATGCCGGTGCTGATGCCTTGGCAAGTCTCGGATCGGCTATCAAGATACTAATGGATGACAAGATCCTGATTGTACACATCATGAGCCTAACAATTGATCTACTATAATACAAGGGATCATGGATCCTGGATCCTGGTTGTAAAAGAAATATCAAATTCAGAGAGCCTCGACATCCAAGATCCTGAGCAGACTAAAGGATCATGGATCCTACCCGTCAAAAGGTATATGTAGAATGGTGAAATCCCGAAAAATGAGAAGAATCACAGAGCCTTTCGCATGAAGGTATCACGTTTTGTTATTTTGCATGATAATTTATATAGAAAATCAGTGCAGGTCCATACTTGAAGTGTCTGGAGGATCATGAAACACGAGAAGTCCTAAAGGATATACACAAAGGCGACTGCGGCAACCATACTAGGGGCAGAGCACTTTTGTCCAAGATCTTGAGAACATGATACTATTGGCCAACCATGAGGAAGGATTCTACGAACTATGCCCAGAAGTGTGATTCCTGCCAAAGACACGACAATATGCCTCATCAGCCAGCAGAGCCCATGCATCGAATCATTTCCCTTGGCCATTTATGAAATGGGGAATGGACATAGTTGGCAAACTACCTAAAGCACCAGGTGGAAAAGTGTCCATGCTAGCAATGACTGACTATTTCTCTAAATTCATTGAAGCAGAAGCCTTCGTCCAAGTCAGAGATAAGGAAGTGGTATCTTTCATAAAACGCAATATCATGACTAGATTCGGGATCGCGGCGGAAATAGTGTGCGATAACGGGTCCCAATTCATCAGCAAGAGAACAACAAATTTCTGTACCAGAGGGGGAATAAAGATGATAACATCAACTCCTGTCCACCCTCAAGCCAAGGGACAGGCGGAGTCCAGCAACAAGATCATTGTAAACAACCTCAAAAAGAGGTTGGATGCCAAGAAAGGAAGATGGGCAAAAGAACCACTTTTTGTCCTTTAGGCATATAGGACGACCGCGAAGAATGCAACAAAGCAAACCCCATTCTCATTAGTATTCGACACAGAGGCCGTGATCCCTACAGAAATTGTTATCCCTACCGCAAGATCCAGCCTCCAAACTCCAGAAACTAATAATGAAACCCTCGTTCAAGATCTTGACACAATTGATGAAATCAGGGATCACGACAAGATCCTGATTACGACATACCAGCAAAGGATAGCAAGGTCTTACAACAAGAACATGAGAACAAGAAGATTCTAAGTGGGTGACTTGGTGATCAGAAAGACTTTCCAAAACACTATTAACCCTAATGAGGGAAAGCTAGCACCCAAATGGGAAGGACCATATCTGATAGACTCGGAGGCTGGCAAAGGTGCATAATTGCTGGCCACTATGGAAGGAGAGATCCTCCTAAGATCCTTGAATGCCATTCATCTCAAGGCATACTTCATGTAAGTTAGAATTCAAATTCTAAATCAGGCTGGTATGTTTCCTATCCCTACTTATATCAGTTTGTATTCCTTATTTTTATCAAATTACTGATTTAAGCAACAGAGGGGTGTTAGTTCACCAAGGTTTAATGTTTTACAGAATGAACACTTAAGGATAATGATCAAAGTAATTGAGACTAGCCATCTCTCTAAGCAAAACGTATTCCAAAACCCTTCTAAGGTTTAAAGGTTTTCACCTTTCTAAGATATTGGGTTTATACACCCCGCTTGAACGCATGACAATTTATTTTAGTACCTACCAATTTCACTATTGTTGGCTATGTTTTAGACCCTACGAATACTTTCAATGGCTTAACATGAACATGTTATACACCGGCCATGACCCAAACATTTAACATTGACATGTTAAACATAAGGTTTTTGACATATACATGTCACATCAGGTGCTACCCACGCATTAGATCAAAAGTTTTTGACTCATGCACTTAGCATTTACTTGCTAACCAAAGATTAATGCTAGAACTCAGCATAATGGAGACATCCCTAGGGATCCTAAGATTTAATTACTCAAGTAAGACTTTAAGGGACTAAGTGGGTGATTTGCTTATCGGCAATGCGTGGGAAATAACCAAGAGAATATGACCCATCGTTACTCAAGCTAAACTCATCCAATATGTTTACTCATTAAAAATTTCTCTTCCTCAGAATATATGCTTTTATCTCAATTGAGATATCAATTTTTAAGTATAGAGTCTAATTATAGTGTTTTCATAAGGTGCGTTTTAAAAAAAAATTTGACCTAGAATCCCTGTCCTAAAAATACTTTCTGAGGATGCAATATCCTGAAAAGATACCAAAATCTGCTTTTCAAATATAATAAGTATTACTTATCTAGGATGCTCATTTCATATCCTAATTAAATCATTTAGCAAAATATGTTAAGCATGGCACAAAAATTGTTAGAACCTAAGTCATTCTTCAAAACATTCAAACTATCCCAAAATTGGGGATCCCAAACGAATATTGTTTTAGGCATGTCAACCAAAATACTCCTAAAACGCAGGAGACCAAAGCTAAATTGTTTTTGAGACAGAAACCAAATGTAAATTTTTTTTAGAACCAAACCCTGAAAACAGAGCTCATGCCTTTGCATCTTTACCTTCATCGCCCTTTGGAGCCACCTCCTCTTTACCTGCACCTTCCTTGACCCCTGAACCAAGCTCAACCCCTCGCTTTTCACTTGCCTCAGCCACCTCGCCACCTAGAGCCATCATAGCCTTGCGCCATCCCTGAAGATCCTAAGCTGTAACATCAAAGGTCTTATCAGCAGCTTGTTCTGCCATCTGGATCCTGGCTTGGACAAAGGTAATAGCAGCAGACTTCTTGGCCTCGTGCAGGACCCCCTCCAGCTCTTGGGCTTGATGGGCTTTGATCTCCTCTAGCTATTAGGCGTGTTGAGCCTTGGCCTCATCCAGTTCTTCTTTCAGGTGAGCGAGTTCCTTGATCTCCTTCTCCATTAATTTGATCTTAGCCGCTGCTATCTTCTTCAGGTCCTCCACCATCTTCTCAGCATCATTGGCCCTTTTCTCCTCAGCATCATAGCAGGTATGCATCTGTCTCAGGCCCACAACAAAAAGATATATGTAAGTTTTCAGGATATAGATGCAAGATCGGCGTTGTTGGAATCAACTTACCGAACACAGGACGAGGTTCATCTTCTTGTTTAGTTCAGGATAACCCATCTCCTCAAGAGACTCAACGTCAACCAGTTCAACGTTTTTCCTCTTCCTACTCCGAGATGATTTGGAGCGAAGGACATGAGCTATTGACCTTGGGATCAGAGGAGTAGGCTTCTCTTGCTTGACCACGACACCTCCCTAGAGATCATGATATTGATGACGGCAAGGGCAAAGCTGGAGCCTGATTTGTGAATTCCTGCAAAAAAATCTAACATATTAGGATCACGCATACTGAAAAAATGGGCAAAGGATATTACTTACCAGACATATTGGATTCTGACTGCCGGGTCTCAGTGCTCTCTTCACCAGTAGGGATTCTAAACCAGAACATTCTCTCAATGGCAGGGATCTCTAGGAAACACCTTATCCTCTTGGTAGTTGCAACTCCAGCTGGTGCCAACTCCGCAAATTTGGGCGCTGCATAAAAACAGAGATTAGGGTTAACTTCATAAATATCGGAATACTCAGGAATCCTATAGACTAAATCCTACCCTTTTTGACCCACTGAAGGGGCAGATGATCCCCACCAGGGATAGAGCCACGCTTCATAAAGAAAAACTTTCCCTTATAATCAGTATTGTTTTGGGTAGCTTTCAACGCCAGATGTGCTTGACCAGGTTTGATTTGGAAAAGAAAGCGAGATGAACCATGAGTCCTAAGATTATAGACACTGGCTAACTCAGAAAAATCAAAATCAATGGACTGGGTTTGAATCAGATCCTCCAGGGTGTACAGAGTCCTCCAAACCATCGGCATGGTCTGTGAGTAACTAAGACTGGTGAGCTTGAAGAGCTCAGAGATCAAGGGTGGAAACGGGTAAGATAACCAAGAGTAAAAGGAAAAGCAGGAAAACATACCCAAGTTTTGGAAACGAAATCAGACTTAACCCTAGCATCGAAACCCCTAAAAATCGTATTTTTAGGGAATGCCTCACTAGCTTTCAAGAGCTCGATTTCGTGGTCAGAAAATGTGCAACATTCCTGATCAGGATGTTCAAGAAGCTTCTGATCTACGAAAACCTCGAGGGGATCATTGGAAGAGGATGATTGAGATCGAGTTGATTTTTTAGCCATGACCGAAAATCGCAAGAAAAACAAGTTTAGATATGGAAATCATACCTTTCAAAAAAGCTCTGCAATGGTAAGAATGAGAGACGGTGAAGATTAAGATGAAAAAGAGAAAATACAGGGGATGATTATAACCACCTACGCACGGCGTCCCTAACTAAATTCCCAAGCCACATCAAGTTATGTCGTGTAACGAGTGTATTTTGAAAATTTTACAGCTGTAATTGGTAAAAAAAAACAGCTGTTAAAAATTTAGGGACAATTGTTAGGGGTCAATTTTATGATCCGTTATCCTGAATCCCGAATATGATAGGTATCTCGAGTACGTTCAGTATCCAGAATACTGATGATACTAATCAACTACTATTCCTTTGTCTTGACTTATCTTCACATGTATTTAATGATGACTTAGTCTACCCTTAAGAACCGATATAATCAGTTGAAGAAAACGCATAGAAAAGGCCTCCAACGGTCATAAATGAAAACCGGGTGTTCACCGGGATTTCTGGTTTTCGGTTATGTTCATTTTTCTTGTATTTATAGAGCATATGATCGATGTAGAACACACAACACACCAGCAGCAACTACTTGTAACCGTTAGCTTCGATCTATTGCTCCATCACCGTAATTTTTTACTTTGATCAATAACAAGTACAAGAGGTATGTCGACGATTAGTCACCTCCCGAGGTTTTATGCCGAAGATCTTAAGGGATCAAGGGCTTTCCTCATAATCACCTATGTCATTTTATTGCTTTCAATCTTACATTTTTTACATGAATCCAACAAGTACACTACCTTACTCACTAATTTGATAACGGAATTCTCTTTGTTAATTTTTGGTCAAAACACTCACCACCTTTATAGTTGGTGTTTTTATGCATGTTTTTCAGGTAATAACAGTTAATGTAGCATCGACATGGACCTAGTTAGAGACCGGTGTTTAAGACAATTTATGAAATTTGAAGACTTTGTTTATGTTTGCTTGATGTTTGTTTGTGGTTTTGTTTTTGAAGCATATATATGTTTAGTTGTTTTGCACTCATTCAGACAGTTTGTGTAGAGCGTATGTCACGACATATTTTGGGATTTAATGCATTTAGTATTCCTCTTATATCATTGTGTTGCGAGATACGATTCGTCACATCCTCGTGTTTCTCCTTTAGCGGGGTGCGGCAACGGTGGATTATGATAATAGATCTTTGCTACCACTTAGCCAAATGATGATGAAAAGATTGGTTGATGTTTTAAACTAAGAATTGTGCAAAATATGCAAACTAAACTAAACGAACTCAAAGACAATCAATCAAGGAAGAATCATCACTTTAATCTCGAATCCATTTAGTTAAAAAATGACGAAAGTCATGGATACATGGCAATATCACATAACACAAGTTGACTAAATTATCGTCAAAGACATCTAATCAAATTATTATCGGAAAGATAGAATGAATTATATAAACTAACCACTTAAAATTATTCAATTAAGCTCAAGTGATACAATTATGTCAATGTTTATAAAGATTGAACTAGCTTCCTGACAAGGGGGGCTAATCCAATAACTCTTACGAAATATGAAATGAAAAACACATAACCCACCTAAAGTTGATTAAACTAAACAACAACATGCACTTCTTCAACTTCTGATGTTCATGTTAAGATTATATTTATAAATTATAAGTTCGTGTCAACAAACACTAGATAAACATAACATTTAACATGGCAAATCACAACAAATAGTAATTGGAGAATGGTATTGAGTGTTGAAACTACAACAAACCTTTTACACTAAAGGTAGGATGATGAAATCCATCTAATTGTATCTTTGTGATATATCTTAAATATGTAAACATGATGATACGAAAGATTGATACCTATAACTTAGAAATAGATAGAAACTCGTATAAGAGCTTAAATCGGAGTACGTCAATCAAGAATGATAAAACAAATATTGATTCTCTAGAGTATGTACAAGTATAACAAAGAAATTGTCTGAGCATCAAAAGGGAAAGCTATCGCAATAAAACTTGAAAGATAATTCGAGAGCGATTATTGAAAGGCAGACCTGAATGAAATTAGCACATTTATACCTTAATTGTAGACCTTCGACTTTTAAGTAGATTGAACCGAACACTATTAGGTATACTAAGGAAAAGACATGACTAGTTCAATGAAGTGCAAATAGATAGATGTACTAAAGGAATGTAATTATGGATAATGAGCATACTATGCAACTAAACTCAAGTAATAGAACTTGAGGTAAAGAAAACTTGAAAACTAAATGACAAACCAAATGAAATCACTAAAGGAATAGTGATAGTATAGAATAATTTCATTCGTTATAAACATCAAGGAAATTATAATAAAATTACCATGAGGTAAGTAGTGTTATGATAATATATTTCATGATGTGAGAGAGTTAAGTGTGGAAAGCCACATGAAAGAAATAAATGACATTAGTCGTTTAAGAGATGTCCAAATCTAATGAAGAATATATTATGAATACTTAACTATATGGGTAGCTATGATGTCAATAAACACAAGCATGCATTGATGGATGAAGTGCATAAATGTGTCATGGATAGAGAGAATTAGATGTTAGGGAAATACGTATTGAGTGTATGTCTGTACATTTTGAAAAGTTAGAAACATATATAACACGAAGAGTTCGCTCTAACAGAAGTTAAGCCCTAATTATGAAATATGACACGGGTAAGGTAATCACTTAAGGTATTAATAGGAAACATCCTTTGAGATGATCAATGGAAAGTAGTTACAATATCTAAAGATTTTAAAAAATCGTGATCTTTGAAAGGTCGATAAAGTTTAGTTAAGAAAAAGGATAAATTTAAGTCAAGGGCATCCTGAAAGAAGAATTTGACTGTATGTGTCTAAATGTATATATAAAATAATAAACTCACACAAAACGGTTTTAAAAAGATGGAATCACTGAAACCAGATCACACACAAAAGGAAAATGTACCTATTGCATGTAATATAGCAAAGGTAAGATCGGATATCGAACAGTGGACACAAATGACGGCTCCCAATAGTAAACCTCTATCTGGTCCTAACCTAATGAATGAGTGGTTTGACTAGCAACTAAGAACATACAAGAATGCAAGAACAAATGATTACTAAGACTCATGAAAACACAAGAAACAACTAAGAACATGAAACTAGATATAGGAAGAAGATCAGATATCTAAGACAACCATCTAGGAAGGAATCCAAGGTTTCTTGATAATCATACATGTTTCTTTCTTGACTTAATGATATGTATTAACATAAAATGTAAATTTTTATTTAATAGAGAAAAAAAAGAAACATGTTATATTTATCCAAATAAAAAATAATATAAAGTGACTTTCCAATACATTTAAAACTTTATATTTACCCACTTTTTTTTCTTTAAAAATAAACATATATAAGAAAACCAAACTGTCAGCTTTCTCACTAGGCTTATAAAATAGAGAACAAAGGGACACCATAAAAAAATGAACCGTACAAACCTATAAAAAAACAAGAGTACGACGAACAACACCAAATCAACCGAGATGAGCGAAGGCTAACTTAAGCTCGACTCGAACTTCAAACCAAGCTAGCTCGACTCGAATCAAAACTAAAATCAAGTTGGAATCTTAAACTCGTGCTCAACTCGATTAAAAATCAAGTTGGCTCGCCCGACTTAATTTGGGTCAACTTTAGACCTTATTTTATCATAAGTGTCAAACATATAACTTATACTTCCCAAAGGGCTAAAAATAAAACTTTAATTAGAGTGTTGAGTGTTGGGACATCCTTGTGACAACATGCTTGAAGATATTTTGTACTTAGTCTTTACTCGTAATAGTATTTGTCTTGTAACTGTCTTTTGAGTTGTAATCGTCTGATGTTTATTTAAATTTTGTATTTCACGAATTTGCCAGGCGAAGTTGACAAGTTCGCCCGTGGTACTTTGTTTTCTATAAATAGTTGTTAGCAGTTCTAATTTTTTACGCGTTCTGATTAGAGCTTGTAACTGTTGGTTTATGCAAGGAAATAAACGAGAGATTATTTACTTGCTTGTATTATGTTCTTTGTGTAATCCTTACACGTTCACGTATACTTTGGATTCCGCACCTAGTTTACGTGACTTGTCATCTCGAGTTTACCGATCCGCAGCACCTACCGTGGGACCTACATTGAGTATGCAAGTTACACAATTTATTAATTTTTTGAAGGACTTACCTTCTCTTTATAGAGTAGGTGGTCTCCTTTTGAACTTTAAATAAAAAGATAATTATTGTATTCCTTAGAGGATTGTACAATGTGTTTTAACACTTGTAATTACTTAAAAAATGAAATTTTATGTAAAATTACATTTGCTCCTCCTCATATGTATTATAATATAGTATACCGAGCTGGCTCTGCTCGGGCTCAAAATTAAAATTGAGCTATAATCTTAAACTCGAGCCTGGCTCGATTAAAAATCAGGCTAGCTTGCTCGACTCAATTTGGTTTGACTTTACAACTTATTTTATCATAAGTGTCAAACATATAACTTATTCTTGATAAAATGAATAAAAATAAAACTTTACATAGCAAAAGGGATGAGTATGTAAGTTACTTAATTTATTAATTTTTGTAGGAGCTTACCTCGCTTTTATAGAGTAGGTGGTCTCCCTCCAATTTTGTTTCTTAATCGATGTGGACAAATGATCAATGAGTAATGCTTGAACTTTAAACAAAGAGGTAATTATTTTATGCTTTATAGGGTTATAGAATGTGTTTTAACACTTGTAAGTACTTAAAACTCTTATATTTTATGTAAAATTATTTTTTTGTCATCCTCATATGTATTATAATATAATAGAAGGGTGTCGTGCAATCTGAAAGAAAATACAGACTCCCGTAATCAACTAACACGATAATTTTTTTTAAGTTAAAAAAATACTATAGCAATATTATACTCAAATTAAAGTTGGTTTAATAGTCAACAATATGTTTTAAATCATTCTATCATATATTTTAAAAGTTGTAATTATTTAAACTCTTAAAATTATATAAAATTACCTTTTTATCTTTCTCATATATATATATATATATGTGTGTGTGTGTGTATATATATGAGAAGTATCATAAGAAAACTCATTTTAATGAGAAAATTAAAAAACTATTTATTAAAGGTAAAAAAATAATAAAAAAATCATAACTCAAAATATAAATCAAAAAACTAAAAAACCGATTCAGAGACTTTGTTCCCCACGTCGTCCTCTTTCAAAAAAAAATAATAAATAAAAAAATTTAACGTTTTGCTACATATGTGTAGCATAGTTAGCTTTTGGGAGTGGTTTTTTTGGGTTTAGTTTAGCTTTTAGGTTAGGTTTTTTTTTTAGAGGGGGGGGGGGTGGGAGTGGGTGGGGGGTTTAGGTTTTTGGGGGTGGGTGGGGGGTGGTTGGGGTGGGTTTAGGTTTTTGGGTGGGGTGGGGTGGGAGGTTTAGGTTTTTGGGTGTACTACACATATGCAGTATCTTTAATGAGTAATTTTTTGGTTTTCTAATGAAAATGAGTTTTTTAGTGAATTCACTCCTATATATATTATAATAAGTATATATATATATATATATATATATATATATATATATATATATATATATATATATATATATATATATAGGGGAGGGATCAAGAGAAAACCACAAAGTTAGGCGAAAACTGAGAAAACCACTAAAACAATGAGTAACACTATAAGTTACATATATGTAACCGCAATTTTTTTGAATTTTTTTGTTTTCTGTGTACGTATACGTAACACTTTGGGTTACGTATATGTAAGCCAATATTTAAATAATTTTTTTGGTAAAAATTTGTAATATTACATTGATACTCTTATAAAAAAATAAAAATAAAATAAAATAAAAAATAAATATTATTATATTATTGGTTAAAATTGGTTTTTTTAGTGGTTTTCTCGGTTTTCGCCTAACTATTGGTTTTCTCTGGAACCTAACCCTATATATATATATATATATATATTACCGGATTCTACGAGTAGATATATATGGTAAAAGTTTATATATTATATGATTTGTTATTATTTTAAAGACACTGAAGGAAATGTGATATTGCATTTGGTAATACCGACACACTTAGGTTGGATTTGGTTTAATTGAGTGGACTGAAAACATCTCTTGAAGTGGGACAACCCCACATGAAGCTTACACAAGAATGGCCATTTTAGTCATGTCATAGTTTTAAAGTCTAAACCTTTTGTTATTGCATTATTAACTTCTATCCAACCCAATCTTTAAACTGTAGTTAGTCACCATCGTAAAGCTACACCTCAGGAAAGAAGACCAAAATCACAAAGCATAGAGAATCAAGATGTGATTTGAAAAAGATTTGGAAGACTGTCGAAAGTTCTGTTATCTAGTTAATAATGTATTTCTTATAAATTTTATTTGATACACGTTGATTAAAACTTCGTTTAAGATGTGACAGATAAATAACTTAACTACTTAGCTAGTTCTTCTATTGCATTTATTTATTTGTAATATTTTCGTAGGTTTCAAGTCTTTGAATTTCTTGTTTTATTTATAAAATCAATAGAGTAAAGAATAGTAGAATACACTACCTTGTTTTATTATCAAAATAATACTTGAGAAAAAATAAATCATTGGTTGTCCTACCATCTATACAACTATTGTCTCTTTCTATTGGAGTAGAATTGTAATTAAACTAAATTGATGGTACTCAGTTGTAATATCGTAGTCTATATTTGTAGTCCCATTGTAACCTAATATACACACAATCAATATACAAACATTCACTCGATTATAATGGTACCAGAGCCAAGTAACTCCAAAACTCTAGCCGCCACCACCATTCAGAAACCCTAAAAAAGCCGCTACAGTGCGCGGTTGCCTATAGTGCTCCACTGCTGCCACTACATTGCTCACCACAGTCCTGTAAAGGGTGTTTCTGGTTCACATACAGCAGGCGAGCAAAACCCAACAAGAATTATCTCGATCTAACCGCTCACGCGCCGCCTATAGGCACTTGTTTGGAAACCGACTTTCGGCTGTAATCCTTTTTGACAGCTTTTTTGCCATCGGAACCAACACCACTCTCTTAGTTGTAGCAGAGTGACCCAAACCAACCTGTTTCATCCTAGATCCGTCGCCGTCAGCCGCTGTGAGTTGCATGAAATAAAAAAAGGGTAAAGAACATAAATCTTGGACACCTTTTTTTCTTTTTAATCACCATGGTTTTAATTGCAACCTTTGCATCAAGCGAGAAGACCACTCACAACTCTCATAAGTATGCCTTTACCCGATCCCCTACCTATTATGGTTACTAGAAGGCAATGATTCAACCCTTTCTTGTTACCAACAACTTATTTGGATACGTGGATGGCACAATACCTTGTCCGTCAAAATACCTAATACCATCTAAAGTCACATCTAAACCAAAGGATAACTCCAATTATCCACACTAGATTTCCAATGATACACATGTTCGTATGTTGATTATCTTTAAATCTCGGAAGCCTCTTTCCAACATGTTCGTGGTAAAACTGCTCCAGATCTTTGCCTTACCCTCCAATGGGCATATGCACCTCACACATCTTCCAAAGAATACACCCTCAAAACACTGTTGGACTTGTATGCCCGAGAAACGATATTTGACTAAACAGCTAACGAAGTAAGATCCAAAGGGTTACACATTGGGCAACGATTATAAAGGATGGATGTTTTAAGGGGAAAATAGTCTATTACACGAATATATATAAAGGAGGCGAGATAATTATCTGTGAAATAGTTATCAAGACGAATAAACGGTAACAGTTGGACGAGATAATTATTTATGAAATAATTTTCATCATTATTAATTGGATTAATAATGAACCGGTGGAAGATATGTTTAGAACATATTTATTAATTACAAGTTATTTTAATTATTATCTTAATTATATTAGATATAATTTAGTTATTAAATAATTGTTAGTTAATTAACAATTAAGATAATAGGGATCCATAAATGTCATTATATGATAATTACATCGATCAAAGTTGTAATTAAGGGAATCCCTAACCATAACTTGGAGAGGAAGTTAGGAGGCTATATCATTCAAAATCATCCTTGGTTACCTATAAAAATGTTCGAAAATATTACATTAGTATAAACTGGTGAATACAAGTATATTTTAAATCATAATCTAACAAGCGTGAATAAATAGAACAATTTTCCCATATTTGAGTGGTCAATTTACACATTCAGCGGACCCCTGGCCCGAACGTATAACCACTAGCCACACCACGCACTTTCTTGGATCATCATTGTTTTACGTTAATTGGGACCCTATCTTCCGCCTCAAGCGTCAGGTCTTACGTATTATAAACAACCAAGCCATAGCCCTAGCCCCAGCCCCGTTACAGCGTTTCATCTGTAACACGTGTATGCATACGTGATTCTATGGTCTGAATGCTATATAGTAAATCGCCTTATGCGACCAATGGTTGTATTAGTTCATTCAAGTCAGATCATAATCAAAACAGTTTTCAGTTTTGAAATCATTTTATAAAATACAAGTATTCGCCTTCATAGAGGTTGGACTTAAGAATCTTCTAGAGTGAGCGTCAAAGAGGACGACGTCTCTGCTTAATAATTTTGCTTGGTTTCTCCAAATGAGCGTTTCCTAGCTTCTCGGATACTTCTAGGATGATTCGGCATTTCTGAAACTTAAACGTATGAGCGGGAATGGGTTTATGAGAGTGGGATATCATAAATTTACTCAAATGTTCATGTTTTGGTGTTTGGAAATGGCTGGCTACAAGTTTCTATTTATAGGAAGGTTTCACGGCTGTCACAGACCGTTACAGTTGGTGACGGTCCGTCGTCGCTTGATCATAACAGATCGTTACCGTTTGGTGACGGCCGTCACCACTATAGGGTTGCGGAGTCACTAGACACGTGTCTACGTCTGGTTGAATTGCGGCATAACGGACCGTTACGAGGTCATGACAGTCCTTCTTAGGGTTTCGCACTTCGGAATCAAGCTATTAGTCATTGGACACTTGGCACGTCATCATTACTCGCGTGCTCAGCCCGTAACGGACCGTCCAATTTTCATGTTTTTCAACTTTTGGTCCTGTATCTTCTATGTAATTAAACTTATAGTCCCTATACTTTATATTTTTATAATATTTGGCACAAAATGTTTTAAGAATGTTACATTCTCCCGAACTTTTGAAAAATCTCGTCCTTGAGATTACGAAAATAGGTGTGGATATTTTTTCTTCATTTCTGATTCTAGCTCCTAGGTGTATTCTATTCCACGTCTAGAATTCCACTTGACTTTGACAAGTTTCAATCTTTTCTTCTTCAACTTTTTAGTTTGACGGTCTTCTATTTGTAGAGGCTGTTCAATAAATCTTAACTTTTCATTTACCTCTATATCTTGTAGAGGCATTATCAGAGATACATCAGCCAGACATTTGCGAAGATTAGATACATGAAATACATTATGTATTCCATTAATCTCTTATGGTAATTCTAACTAATACGCCACTGGTCCAATTAGTTTAATAATTTTGAAGGGTCCAACAATTCGAGGACTTAGTTTACCCTTCTTTTTGAATCGAACAATTCCTTTCCAAGGTGATACTTTTAATAGCGCCTTATCTCCGATATTAAACTCTAGTGGCTTTCTTCTTCTGTCTGCGTAGCTCTTTTGTCTGTCTTTTGCTGCGTTGAATCTTTCCTGTATTTGAGCTACTTTGTCCGTTGTTTCCTGAACAAGTTCAGGTCCGGACATTGGTTTTCTCCAACTTCAGCCCAGCATATAGGAGTTCGGCATTTTCTACCATATAAAGCTTGAAAAGGTGTTGCCTGAATCCTTGTGTGATAACTATTGTTGTATGAAAATTCCATTAGGGGTAGGTGATCATCCCAACTACCACCTAAATCTATCACACAGGCTCGAAGCATATCTTTTAAAATTTGAATTATTCTTTCACTCTGTCAATCTGTTTGGGGATGATAGGCAGTGCTTAAGTTAAGACAAGTTCCCATGGCTTTTTGGAAACTTTGCCAGAATCGAGATGTAAAACGTCTATCTCTATCTGACACTATGGATAATGGTACTCCATGTAGAGATACTATTTCGTCTACATAAAGATGAGCCAATCTATCCATACTGAAGGTTTCCTTTATTGGGAGAAAATTAGCAGATTTAGTCAGTCAAACTATCAATGATAACCCAGATAGTATCATTTCCCCGACTAGTTTGAGAAAGTTTGGTAATAAAATCCATTGTTATCATCTCCCATTTCCAAACTGTTATTTCTCATTGTTGCAATAAGCTAGAAGGTTTCTGGTGTTCTGCCTTTACTTGAGTGCAAGTAAGACATTTTGCAACATATATCGAAATATCTTTTTTCATACCAATACACCAGTAATTGTCCTTCAGATTTTGATATATCTTATTACTTCCTGGGTGCATCATATATTTTGATTTATGTGCCTTTTTGAGTATTCGTTCCCAAAGATTTCCGTTGATCAGAACCCAGATTCTTTTATTTATTCGAAGTAATTCATCTTCTCTTTTAGCTAATTGTTCAATCATGCTCTTCATTCCTTCTTGTTCTAATTCTTCTTCTATTTGAACAGAATGTTGAGCATCTTTTTTTTGAGATAAGAGATCAGCACGGAGTTCAAGTCTGAGAGCATGAACCCGTTTAGGTTTCTCTCTTTGTTTTCTATTTCATGCATCTTCAACAACATTTTCACAATCATAGTCACTCAAGATCTCTAACCATCGTCTGTCTCATGTTCAGTTCTTTCTGACCAAAGATATATTTCAAACTTTTATGGTTAGTATAAACTGTAAATTTAACTCTGTAGAGATAGTGTCTCTATAATTTCAGGGCGAAAATTATGGCACCTAACTCTAGATCATGAGTTATATAGTTCTTTTCTTGAGTTTTTAACTGACGAGATGCATATGCAATAACCTTGTTTTTTGTATTAACACACAACCTAGACTGTTTTGTGAAGCATCATAATAGATTACAAAGTCTTCATTGCAATCTAGCAAAGCCAATATAGGTGTATGGGTGAGTTTTTCTTTTAAAGTCTGAACAGTTTCTTCTTGTTTCGTTCCCCATTCATACTTTACATTTTTACGGGTTAAAGTAGTAAGAGGAACTGCAATATTTGAGAAATCCTGAATAAATCGTCTGTAGTATCATGCAAGACCCAAGAAACTATGGACTTCTGTCAGAGATTTTGGAATTTCGCATTTGGATATAGCTTCAATTTTAGATGAGTCTACTTAAATACCTTTTGTATTCACTATATGACCCATAAATTATACTTCTCTAAGCCAAAATTCACATTTAGAGAATTTAGCATACAATTTCTCTCTTCTCAGAAGTTCAAGTACTTTCTGAGATGATTTCCATAATCTTTCGCATTCCTAGAATAAATAAGTCTATTGTCAAATTTATCTAGGTAGGGTTTACAGATTCATCATATCCATAAATACGGCAGGAGCATTAGTAAGTCCAAACGACATTACCGTGAACTCATAATGTCCATATCGGGTTCAGAAAGCCGTTGTAGGAATATTTTCCTCTAGAACTTTCAGTTAATGGTATCCCGATCTAAGATCTATTTTAGAAAAATGGCAAGCGCCTTGTAACTGATCGAATATATCATCGATTCTAGGAAGGGGATAACGATTCTCAATCGTTACTTTGTTTAGCTCCCGGTAGTTAATGCACATCCGCATTGTACCATCGTTCTTTTTAACAAAAAGAATTGGCGCACTCCAAGGAGATGAACTTGGGCGAATGAATCCTTTCTCCATTAATCCATTCAATTGTTTCTTTAATTCTTTCATTTTGGTTGGGAGAGAACGGTACAGAGTTTTGGAAATAGGAGCCCTTCCTGGTACAAGATTGATTTTGAATTCTACTTCTATCTCGGGTGGTATACCCGGTAATTCATCTGTAAATACATCTGCATATTCAGCTACTACCGGTACATCTTCAATCTTCTTTTCTTTTGTACTGGTAGAAATCTGAACCAAATATGCAGTGCATCCCTTCTGAAGGCATTTAGTTACTTTTATCATTGAAATGATTCTCAGAAGTCGGTTTTGTTTGTCGCCATAGATTGTTAAAGGTTTTCCAGAAGGAAATTGTATTTCTATGGCCTTTTTATCACAAAGGATATGGACTTGATTACTGGCTAACGAGTCCATTTCTAAGATAACATCAAATCCTGCTAATGTCATAGGCATTAATCGTACTGGCATGACGTGTCCAGATATCGTGATAGTACAGTTATCTAGGGATTCAAAAATTTTGTCGAGATTTCCTTCGGCCGTCTCTACTTCATAAATCTTATCTAGTGGAACTAAGGATTTGTTTAATAGATTGCAGAATTTATAATTTATAAAACTAAAAGTTGCACCATAGTCAAATAATACTCTATCTTAAATATTATCAATGAGGAATGTACCAGTGACTGCATCTGGAACAGCTGCAGCATCATGAGTATTAAGTATGAAAGCTCGTACATTCTTTTTGTTTCCCTCATTGGCCTTTGCCCCAATAGATCCTGCTTGATTAAGCTTTGGGCAGGTTGATTTAAAATGGCCAGTCTCTCCACAATTAAAACAGGAGATGTTTTTCTTCTTTGAGCAGTTTTGAAAGACATGCCCATTCTGTTTACAAAAGTGGCAATAAGTTTTCTTGAAGAAGCATTTTCCATTATGCTTCTTTTTGTAGAATTTGCATTTAGAAATGGAAGGATTAATTCTCCTTTGGCAGTCTGCTTTCTTTTCTTCTAAGGAGAATTATTTTTCTTGTTCTCCGTAGCTTTTTTGACTAATTCTCTTGCTTTTCCCTCTTCTTGTTTCAATATCATACCGTCAGTTAGGATTCCTCCTAGCTGCAAGGCGGATGCTATGCTCTGAGGCATTGTAGCCTTGACCAAATCTCTGATATCCTCCGCAAGACCCCATATATATCTCTTGATTAAATTGGGTCTGGGGTGGATAGATGTGGAACTAAATGAGCATATTCAAACATATTGGAGACATACTCCTGATGTTTAGTTCCTTTCATGCGAATATTTAAGAATTTAGTCTCAATCCTCTCTCTTTCATTAATGGGACAGATTCTCTAAATCACTATCTCCTTAAATTCTTCTCATTCCATGGCATAAGCTTTGTGCCGGCCCATGGCTTGTATGATAGAATTCCACCATTTCAATGCCTCATCTTTAAACAGATTTGATGCACAAAGCACCATGTCTTCATTTGCACATTTGCTGATGGAGATAACAGACTCAGCTTTTTCCAACCATCTCAGGGCTACTACTGCTCCCTCACTTCCTTCATACTCAAGAGGATGACATGCTCGGAATGCACATCCCTTCTTTCTTTTCCTTTTCTTACTAGTTTCTTCATCATCACTTTCAGAATTATCCCCATTAGAGCTGTGGTTTTCTTCCCAATTATTTTTAGATTCAACAAGTTTGATTTTCGCTTTATCTTCCTTCATAGCTTTTAAAGATTTTGGAAGAGCTTCCTCAATTCCTTCTGCAACCATTTTCTTTATTTCTGCTTTATATTGCAGTTGTTCAAAAGTTTCATTTTGAATTTGTTTACTCTTGCCCCTTGTATTATGAGATGGTTCTTGTTTCGACATTCTATTGAAAAGAAGGAATTTTATTAATATTTGGAATATATATTACATATATCGGAAATAAAATTACATAAAACCGTAGTTACAGCCATTTTCTAGCATTTGTCTTAACGGTCTATTCTGGGCATCTATGATAAGTCCCATTCGAGGGGGATCTAGTGATATGATGATTCTAGTCAAAATATGATCAACAAATCAGCTATAGATCAGCTGTTATTGATGAAATCAAGAGAAAAGAAAGAAAAAGAGCATAAAAAGAATAACAAAATATTATAATTCCACTAAAATGATTACAATAAGCTACTGGAATGATTACAACGATCTACCACCGCCATCCACCACGAGTGAGCTCCCCCGTGGTGGTGGAACAAACACAAATTAATAAACTCTCTAACAAGCTAAACAATGGAAATAACAAAGAAAAATGGTGGAGGAGAAGGTCTGAATGCTATGAAAATGGTCATGTATATATAGGAGGCCTGAGAGAGTCGACATGTAGATTGCAGACTCTCGCTGAGAGTCGGACGTAGTCGTCCTAGCGACTCTCAGACAGTTGGCTGAAGCCAGCCTAGCAACTATCAGAGAGTTGGCTGAAGATGACCTAGCGACTCTCAGAGAGTCGGCTGAAACCAACCAAGCGACTCTCAGACCCAATTTCATACGCGAACCTAAACTTCTCGTGATCGAATTAATTAATTAACATCATTCTCAAACTAGAGCCAACAATCTACAGATGCTACTCGTTGATTTTCTCTTTCCAATTCTGCTACTCGTTCCTGTAAGGCTTTTATATGATCATTATCAAAGTTTTCCTCATTTTCTTGAGGGTTTTGTATATTCGTAGGCTCATAATACTCATATGGCCTATTCTAATCTTCTTTTTCTTCTCCTTCATGAATGGGATTATTTTCATAAGGGATTTCAGGTAATCTCTGATAATAATAAAGATTATAATATGGATTTTCTCCAAAAACAGGATTCCGGTTTGCGACCGTTAGAGCAGAATGAAAACTGATGAAAGGTACATAAGGATTTGCTCGAGGTGTTAACGCTCCTAAGCTCCGATAAGTACTTCTTGTATGTCTTGAACTTGTTCCATTTTCTTAATCCGTTTCATTCATTGGTTGAAACTCATATCTAGGTGGAGCATATTTTTAAACATAATGGGGACCTTTTCCTTTTCCAGTCATCTAAACAGAACAAATTACTTTTATTTATATTTTTATTTTAGATACTGAAATAGTATATTATTCTATTTATTACATTTTGTAGACCAGGGTGGTTATCGTTTCCGAGTAGTACCTCCAACAAAAATGTTCCCAGTAAAGAATGACGGGTCTAGGAGAGATTTACACACCACTCTTTTCTTAGACAGAACATTCAGTTTTCCAGATAACTACATACCGGTCGGATGGTTACCCTTGGTTTATAGTGATGTAATTTATTCTTTATTTTTATATTTTCTTTTATTGTTCCTTTTTTTCTTCCTCCAGTTGACGAACCCTTTCCTTGAGCTGCCTTGATTATTTCTTCACTTCATCAGTTTCTCTTAAGGCATGATGAAGGAATTCTATGTGTATTCCAAGATAAGCAGAAGAATAGTTATACTGAGGAGGTGGTTCACGAATACCAAATAATATGTCGTTAAACATATTATGTTAAGGATCATCCGGACCATCAGTTGGTTTATTTATATACTCTTCCAACATAGTGTATTGAGTATACGGATTCCTTGCTCCTTCAGGGTAAAGGTATGGATCTCTCATTTCTATTTGTTTCTCATCAGGTTCCTCTTCTTTTGGTATTTCCTGGTTTACTTCCTTCATTTCTTCTGCAGATACATACACATGCTCGGTCGGAGTTTGTACATGCATCTTTGGTTTAGAGGGTCAGCTAGGTCCGGCTTTGTCAAAATTGGTATGATAAGTTAGTGGGGGTGTTCTGGTACCCTATTTTTCAAAATCAGATGCTCCCATCATCCAGGAAGAGCTTGAACCATTAATGCTCTCTGAATTAGCTTGTGACATGGATTCATCATCAGAGATGATGATTACCTCATTACGTTCATCGTCGAAAATAACTATAGGTTCTTCTCTTGATCCTGTAGGGTGATACCTTTCTTCTTCGGTTTTTATCTTCTAACATCTGTATATTTATCACTTAATTACTATAGAGATCTACCTACTTCTTAGCATGCAGTCTATACTGGTTTAAGCTTAGATATCTTACCTAAGTATCTTATTTGCTAAAACCAAATAATATCAAATCAAGTTACAACTTAGATACTAATCTCTAGTATCTAATATGCTGAAACAAATGGCATAATATAAAATTAAGTTACAACTTAGAAACTAATCTCCAGTATCTAATATGCTGAAACAAATGGCATAACATCAAATCAAGTTACAACTTAGATACTAATCTCTAATATCTAATATGCTGAAACAAATGGCTCTGACTGTCACATCCCGGATTTAGCCTACCCGGGCATGCGACCAATGATTAGTACCTGTCTCTTATTTTATTTCATCAGAGTTTTATTAACACAACGGAATATTTTAATAACTCGGGATCTTTTCAAAAGATGGGGAATCTTCCGTTTCATTTCATTTCATAAAAAGGGATAAACCCTGATTTTGTACACAAACGTTTATTTAACAAAAACCAAGGTTTACGAAAGCCATTTTTTCAAGCTGATAACTAGGTGGACGTTCCCTTTTTCATGACATCATTGTTCTTTGTCATCACATGGCTATATCATACAAAATCATCCTTGGTTACCTGTAAAAACGTTTGAAAATATTTTATCAGCATAAACTGGTGAATACAAGTATATTTTAAATCATAATCCGACAAATGTGAATAAATATAACAACTTTCCCATATTTGAGTAGTCAATTTACACATTCAGCGAACCCCTGGCCCAAACGTAAAACCACTAGCCACACCAGTCACTTTCTTGGATCATCATTGTTTTACGTTAAATGGGACCCGCCTTCCGCCTCAAGCGTCAGGTCTTACGTATTATAAATAACCAAGCCATAGCCCTAGCCCCGTTACAGCGTTTCATCTATAACACGTGTATGCATACGTGACTCTATGGTCTGAATGTTGTATAGTAAATCACCTTATGTGACCAATGGTTGTATTAGTTCATTCAAGTCAGATCATAATCAAAATAGTTTTCAGTTTTGAAATCATTTTATAAAATACAAGTATTCACCTTCACAGAGGTTGGACTTAAGAATCTTCTAGAGTGAGCGTCTAAGAGGACAACGTCTTTGCTTAATAATTTAGCTTGGTTTCTCCAAATGAGCGTTTCCTAGCTTCTCGGATACGTCTAGGATGATTCGACACTTCTTAAACTTAAACGTACAGGCGGGAATTGTTTTGTGAGAGTGGGATATAAGAAATTTACTCAAATGTTCGTGTTTTGGTGTTTGGAAATGGCTGGCTACGAGTTTCTATTTATAGGAAGGTTTTACGGCTATGACGGACTGTTACGGGTGGTGACGGTCCGTCATCGCTTGATCATAACAGACCGTTACCATTTGGTGACGGCCCGTCACTGCTCTAGGGTTGCGGAGTCACCAGACACGTGTCGGCGTTTGGTTGAATTGCGGCATGACGGACCGTTATGAGGCCGTGACGGTCCGTCATAGGGTTTCCATGCGTCAGAATCAAGCAATCAATGACTGATCACGTGGCACGTCATCATTACTCGCGTGCTCAACCCGTAACGGACCGTCCAATTTTCATGTTTTCAACTTTTGGTCCTTGATCTTCTATGTAATTACACTTATAGTGCCTATACTTTATATTTTTACAATATTTGGCAAGAAATTTACTAAGAATGTTACACATTTGGACTCCTGGTTGACAGTCTAGGGTAATGGCCTACACTTGTTCATATAGTTTTGTTTATTCCAAAAGCATTGCTCAAAAGTGTGTTTGAAGTCATGTATGAAACTCCAATAGTGACATGAGAGCTACTTTTTGCAAACAATAAGAAACTTTTTATTAATTACAATCAGGTTTTAATTTTTCAAAATTTTTTTTGACAAAAGATTGCATCCTTTTTGTTTTGTTTGTATTTGTGTTGTTGATTGTGAATTAAACATAGATATGTTGTTGTGTTTGTATGATTGGTTTTGGTTTAATTTATTTTGTCTTGTATTTTTTGCTGTTTTGGAAGACTTTTGTATTAGATTAGGTTTTTCAATTTTATTGTACTTGTATTGTAATTTATTCAAGAGAAGAACTAAATTAAAGATCAAAGACCAAGATGACCCGCATGACAAGATGGAGATCTTGAAGCAAGTCGGAGTTATTCAAGGCCAATAGTTGTGTTTTCGTTTAACGCGGCCATTTGACCCATTGGGTTTGGCTAATTTTCTCTAGCAAACCAAATAATTTTTTGGCTTGATCACATGGTATTTGGTTGTTTTATGCGTTTCTTGAATGATGACCATTTAGGTTATAAATGTTTTTCTTAAACAATCAAATGGTTTGAATGGTTTAAACTTAACAACACGAATTGAAACAACAGGATTTTTAAAATAGAGATTTTAAGTTATCTCGTGAAAGGTTTATAAAAATAAATGTGTTTATTTTAAGAGTTAATACTGGAGTTTTGGTAAAATATAATTAACAGAGATTAGTTATTTAATAAGAAAAGTTTATTAATAGATAAAAATGGCTCACGATTATGACCACGCTTATTAATATAGGATAATAAAAACAAGCGTGCATGAGATAAAAAAGTTTATCGGTATCACGAACCAAACATATAAAATTGAGAATTTTATATAAACCCGTGTATATATTAGAATGCATATATGCTACACGGTGTGTTTTCACCCGTAACTGGTAAAACACTAAACAAATCGCTAATGAAGTAAATATGCTAGTGCCACCCTATTTTCAAGATACTTGAAATGATATATCCGAGCCCCCGAGTATATGTTCCTCAGCCTTACACTTGGGCCTACGGAAGTCGGGACAAGGTGGTGTCGCACAAATGTTGCTGGACTAGGACGAGATATTGCTGGACTAGGACGAGGTGATTCCGAGAGGCTTGGGCCGACATTCACATGTTGCTGGACTAGGACGAGATATTGCTCAACCTTATAAGAAGTGCTTCAGTCAATTACTAGGGAGGAGTGGGCACAAATGAGGCTAACCGTACCAACTCAAGACATTTGGTTTCTTTAACCGACCTCGTAATCATGAGAATTGTATGATATACCATTGGTAGTTGTTACCTACTTAAATAGCTATATTCTTTGGAAGATATACTATTTTTCTTAAAAAGGGTCATTATTTTAAGGAAATATTTTCATCGAAAATACTAAATAGATTTTGTTCTTTGCAGATGTCTTAAAATTCAATCTTCTCTCATAATGCTCTTCGGTTCAACTCTGAAAAAGGAGACTCTCAATGGTACTAACTTTGTGGATTGGTTCTGATACCTTAGAATTGTTCTTAGGGCTGAGAAGAAGTAATACGTTCTTAAAAGTACCTTACCTGAACAACCTGCTAGTAATTCCAAGGAAGCCATTGGTGCTTGGAACAAGAATGTTAATGACTAATTGGATGTGTCATTACTAATCTTTGCGACCATTGAACTTGAATTTATGGGAAACCTTAAGACGGGTAATGCTTTTGTGACGATTAATCTGTTGAAAGAAAATTTCCAACAACAGACAAGGATTGAACGTATGAGATACATGAATATCCTTTCGTCAAGTAAGCTGGATGAAGGTGGCAGTATTAGCCGACATTTTCATAAAAGGGCTGGCTATGTTTGTCAGCATAAGGAATTGGATTGTGACATGGGACATGGCATGCTTGAGGGTTTGATCCTAAGCTCTCTCCCTGACACATATAATGGTTTCATTAAGACCTATATAATGAGTGATATGGAATGCTCTCTAACCAAACTGCACATGATGCTAAAAGGTGCAGAGATGAGTATTCCAAATCCAAATCGATTCCCATTTCTAATCACAGAAAGAGAGAAGGAGAAGTTCAATGCTTTTAGAAAGGGCATGGAAAAGGTCAAAGGCAAAGTTGTTGCTAGAGGACAATCTACCGGTGATTCTCATAACGTCAAGTGTTTTCATTGTGGTGACTTTGTTCACTCGATGAGAAACTGCCTAGTACATCTGCCAGTGCCGGAAGAGTACAATGCCTATGTAGCAGAAAGTCCATGTATGTAAAACCTATCATTTTCCTCAAGTACATATGAATATGGTATTCATATTAACACTGCACAATTGTTGTTGTAGAGTCTAAGGAATAATGAAGAACTGAAGCCTTGGGAATTTTGAAGATCATTTTGCAGTGAAATAAGTAATTGATCTACATTCTTTAAAATTTGCCTAGTTTAAATCATTTGGATGTTTTTGAACAATTTTTTGTATTGGTTTTTGTTTGATTACAATTTGGATTATCAAATTTTGGTTGGACCTATATTTTAATCTATGTTAGCAAACATAAGGTTCTGCATACTTGTCAATTAAAAGGTAACCTTATGAAATCTCGTCTATAGTCTTGCCATTAGTTCCTTGACACCTAAAGATGGTTGGAAATGATGAATCATTCATCAGTTCTGGAACCACACATCAGAATGGATTGTGTTTGAAAGGAATAATAGTGATAGATTCTTCTTGATATATATAGAAGATTTCACGAGACGAGGAAACAAACATTTGTGACAAACTTCAAAGTCATGTGGAGACATGAGATTACTCGAAAATGTTTCAAGTAATTAATGAAGTATAACCAACAAAGGCAAGACAAGAATTATTTGATTAGATCAAAAGCTTATTAAAGGAAAGTAAACTTGTAACTTTCAGATCGCTAAAAGGCATTAACGCAAGAATCGATGATAATTCTAAAACATCGATACCTTTGCCACTAAGAAAAGGATGCATACATAAAGTGCTGATGATCCTTAGCAAGTGTTGCTATCTTAGTAGAAAAGATTTTGCCATCTATGAGAAGTATGGTATTTCTCAAGAAGATATCCAACATCTTAAGGGTGCTGAAGATATACTAGAAACGTTCTAGAAACTTGGAATCTTTTGACAAAAGAAATTTAGAATCATCATCAAATCAAGAGTTATTTGACACATACGTACCAAAATAATATATGATCACGTTTCGGACATGGAAATAATATCCAAGCCATCCCTTTAGTTTGTGAAACTAAAAAAGACAACTTGTATGTCATAAAAGGTAAAAATACAATAGCGAGTTGAGAACTCGATAGTCATCCGACCAACATGTTTTGGAAACGTGCATACCTTTAAACATAGCTAAGAGGTTTTCTGATGGAATCAGTAAACGATCTTCAGCTGACATATCATGAGATGATCAACATGGATTATGAATACATGCTTAAAGGGTAACACATCTACTCACATACTATATGTTAGATGTTGGATAATGTTACCAGTTAAAGGTATAAATAACACGTCTATTTTAACTCAATATGAATTAGGTTTTCAATTGACAAAGTAGTTATCAAAATGGGATGTGTGGAGGTAAGTGGGAGCTAAAATCCTTTAAAATTAAGTATGTAGTTGACATATTCAGTTTAGTCTAAATTCAAAAAATGGATCTTGGAATATAGATTACTTCTTAAATCACATATGATGTGACTAATAAAAGGTTCACATAAATAAAAGGTTCGCACACATATATGGGATAGATGAAGAGCCACAAACAAACTTAAAAGTACCTTTCGCAAAAAAGAAGTCAGATGTTTCATATGAACACATGATTGGTTCACACAAAAACCACATGCATGGTTATTTGTGCAATGACAAAAATGGTTCTTTCTAGATCATTATATTATGAAGAGTCATACAATAAGTACAACATATGAGGAGTTATATCGCTATATGAAGAGTCATATTGATGCAATAAGGATAATGATTTTAATCCTTATGTAATTACGAATTACAAATTGAAATTGAATAATTTAATGAAACAATAATATATATATTTGGGTCATATAATATTAAAGAAGGTCATTAATAGGATTATTTGAAGATTGATAAAATATCAACCAAATAATAAATATCAATCAACTAAAATATGGCAAAATTTGATTATGTGATAATCAAATAAAATCTTAAAGCCTTGATCTAGAAGTTAAGTTTTGATTCTATCTTATACACTTGAGAAACATATTAGAATTAAAGCATTTATTATGATGGAGAATAGTATAGATGTTAAGAGTAACATTATACAAGCTTCATTTGGTCAAAAAGGTTTTGACATAGTGTATTATATAGGTAACTACTTGAAATAGTTCAAGTGTAAACGGTTACAAACTACTTGAGAGAGTTCAAGGTAGTAACAAACTACTTGAAAGAGTTCAAGGTAGTGAAGATTACTTTAAAACACATTGTTTGAATTTGAAAGACACAAGTGAATAAAGGAAAGAGTTCTTTTAAGTTTGTTTTGGTAAAATTACAAAGAAGATAAACTGAATGAAGGAGTTCATTGCAAATATCAGCAAATGATGTTGGACATCTAAAACAATGTAAGATATAGATCAAGTGTAGATTACCTAAGAAAGCTTGAACTTTAGATTCTTATCGGATAAGAGTAGGATGCTAAAGGTGCAACCTAGCTAGAAGGAATCTTGATCTATGCTTAGTATTTAGATGATATTGAATGGTAATTCAACCTTCTATATGATCTTGTAGTTAACAGTTAATTCATGATCATCAATGATTGCTCAAGTTAATATCTAAGTACGATTTTTCTGTGAATAAAAGTTATTCTAAATGTCCGTAGTAGATTGGATTTATGGGAATAAATCTGAAGTAAGATTATTATGAACTGATGGTTTGTTCATAAGATGAGAGTTCAAAGAGTTGAAGGCCAAATTCACATATATTCATTAGAGCATAAGTACTGGACGCAACCCGTTTTAGAACTACTTCGTGGATCGTTGTCAAAAATAGGTTTTGAAAATGGTATTGTCGTTGCACTCTAAGAACTGAGATTTATACTGAAACTCGATTATATAGAATATTACTTCTTGACATCATCTAACACTGTTCTTTGACCAGGCAGCAGTAAGGGTGATTTTCAAAAGTTAATCTGAAACTTAGTGAGAGTTGTGTATAGTTAAGATAGAATTCTATCCGGTTACTACTGTAGGTGAAGGATATATCTCGGTCCTTCGTTAACTCAAACTGATGTAAATGCACGGCTGTGCTCAGACTGTCTTTGAAGAAATCCCTATGCGTGTTGATCGAGTAAAGAGAATGTTTGAACACTATATGAGAACATAACTTGATCCATGTCTCATGTTCAAATGAGATATCTGCATCATAAATAATATATGATTAGAAATACCATGATTATTATAAAGAGTAAAGTAAGAGTACTTAGACTAAAGGAGAATAGTTGACTGCTTAATAAGCGTCATACCTTGATTAGGGCAGTGAGATGTAGCTAGACGTCCACCACTGTCTGTATTGATAAATGGTGGAGACTCGGGCAAGTGGGAGTCTGTAGGACTTGTACGTCCGAGTAACGACATTTGACAATACTGCTAATGAGGTAAGATCCAAAGGGTTACACTTTGGGCAACTATTATAAAGTGTCACACCCTGACCGATGGCGGAATCATCGAGGCGAACAATGGAATGATTGTTCAAAAGCACATGATAACTAAAATGTTGCATAATTCATTAATTAAATTTGAAGACAACAAAGATCCAAATACAATACATTTCAAATAACCTAGTCTAGTTCAAATCATTGATTTATTTAACTAGGTCCATAGTTTTTAAGTGGAGAAATTTTCAGCAAGCAATCACATATCCAAACCTGAAACATTATTTAAATCAAGTGTCAACTAAAAAGTTGGTGAGTACATAGGTTTTTGTAGTTCTGATAAGTAGTAGATAAAAACGTTTTGCAACTCATTGTTTATCTTGTTAAACATAGTATATATATGGTGTATCATTTATCTAATCACAATTCAAACCTTGTTTGACGCGCTTGAACATAGCACAACAGCTAAGTCCGGTATGTTTGAATATAGTTACCCACTATATCCGGTATGTTTGAATATAACACGCGGCTATATCCGAGTATGCAGTAATAAACACCCTAACCGGGTGGGCTGGTCAGGCACAATAGATCTATTAATATTACTGTTGGTTTTCTTGTGTTTAAAGTAAATGAATGTACACCCAAGATAATAAGCATATAGTCCACATGTATAACACGTATAAAAAAAGTAGTAGCATGTATAATGTTTCACCCCAAAATGCGTAAAAATGTAAAATATGGGCTATGTAACTCACCTTGCAAGCAGGTATTTTTCCACGCGTGTAGGTGATAAAGATGTTGAAGTCTAAGCACGTTGAAACCCTATGTAGATAAATGGGTATTATTGTATGTTTACATGAGCGTATTAGTATTTAATTGTGTATAGGTTTATAATAATATTTCTTAGTGTTATTTGCATAAAAGTTGGTCCAAATTTACTTGAATTTACTGATTTGATCGAAACTGTTTATAGTTGTGACAGGTATCGAAACTGTGTTCAATCGAAACTACTATCTATCAAAACTACTAGTTTCGATTGATCATTCATAAGTGATACACAGGCTGTCGAAACTACCATCTATCAAAAATACTAGTTTCGATTGATCATTCATAAGTGATACACAGGCTATCGAAACTACCATCTATCGAAACTACTAGTTTCGATTGACCATTTACTCAATCGAAACTAAGTAGTTTCGATGGCCCAGACTTTAGAAAATAAAATCGTAATTTTTCAGAACAATAGTTTGTCCGGTAATCGATGGTTTGGAGTCGTGACTTCGATTGGTTCAGCTTGCCTTATGATAACAGAAGGTAAGGAAACGAAGTTGAGGATTCTTACGTGGTCGCAAAGGGCTGGACGGCAGAGTCTCAAATCCGAGAATGTCCAGAATGAGAATTGAGCTTCTGGATGGGATTAGCCTCTACAACCTTGGTCACAGCTTCACACAGAGATGGCGATTGTAATGGTGCCTTCAATTTGGAGTGAGATTGGGTGGAAGAGGGGTAGCGAGCTCGAGCAGGTCCGACTATGGCTATTTATAGTCGAGTTTGTTTCTTATGACAAAGCGTGCAATTGGGCAAGTCCCGACACTCATCTGGACGAGACGAAGCTAACGAGCTATTAAATACGGGTGGAGGTTGACTGTCGGGCTCGAATTCGAGGTGTGGGTTCTAGGCCACCAACAAGATCAGGCGATTCGTATGTTGGGGAGACCAATTGGTCGGGGCCTTTTGTTCGCATGGGGAAGACGAGTTCAGGGATGCCTGTAGCGGCTGTCGAGGTGCAGGGAATAGCCCTGTCGGGATGTTCGTCGGAAACTATCTCGGACCGCCGGACAATGTAGGGGATAACCGGATTTGCGAAAAGGGTTTTGGCAGATTTAGTCCCTGAAGTTTGGCTTTGATTTAATTTAGCCCCTGAGGTAATCACGGATGAGTCCTTATAGTTTGGCTTGTCCATGTTTAGTCCCTTAACCGGTTTTTAACTTAAAACCTTCTAGTTTAAAAAGTTTCAAAACAACCCCTTAACTTTTATTAAAATAATTAGTTTAATTTCTTTAAATTTTCAAACATATTTTATAAACTTATATTATTATTATTGTTATAAATAATTTTTATAAGAGTTAGTTATCTTATTATAGGTTATTTTATTAAATCTGAAACTTTTTTTTTTTAAATTTAGATTTTTATATAATATTTTATATAAGTTCAAAACGTATTTATTTTTTAATTATTTTAAATCCATAAAATAAAAATAAATATATATTTTGTACAAAATTAAATAAAACACTTGCATTTCATTTAGTTGAAAATGATTACATGATATACATTACAAATGCGTGAATAAAAATCCGGAATGTCACATAAAGGATGGATGTCTTAAGGGTAAAACAGTCTATTATACAAATATACATAAAGAGGCGTTATACTTATTTGTGAAATAGTTATCAAAACGAATAAAAAATAACGGTCGGACGAGATAATTATATATGAAAAAAGTGCCAGCATTATAAATTGGATTAATAAAGAACTAGTGGAAAATATGTTTAGAACATATATAGTAATTACAAGTTATTTTAATTGTTATCTTTATTATATTAAATATAATTGAGTTATTACGTAATTATTAGATAATTAACAATTAAGTTAATGGGGATCCATAAATGTAATTATATGGTAATTGCATTGATCAAAGTTGTAATTAAGGGACTCCCTAAACCCTAAATTGGAGAGGAAGTTAGGAGGCTATACATATGGGATTAGATGTGGGATTAAATATAGACAATTAACCTACTTTGCAAAATTTGCAAACCCTAGTTCTCCCTCCCTCCTCTTGTGCCGCAACCATCAACCATCGCCACCCTCTTCCGCCGACCGACCTCCCGTCTTCTTAGCCACGCTGTAGCACCGTCGTAGCGCTGCCGGAACGCCGGCAATAACCACCGCCACCTGCCACTTTTCGGCCGCCGCCGATCTACTGACCACCACCGCAACTTGTTGTTATCCCGCTACCGCCACGCAGTTGTTTTGTTTATGTTAGTTTATGGGTAGGATTACTCGGGTGCTGTCAAGTATCAGTTTCATGGGTGTTTTACGGGTAAATCTGAAAGAGTTCAGATTTGCGGGTGGATTTGAAAGGGTTCACATTTTTGACTTCCTTGGTGATTAGATCTGAAAGAGTTCAGATCTGCGTGGAGATTTGTGTTTCCAGATCTAGTGACTGTAACTGTTGTTCTCAAGGTATAGTTGTCTAAACCCCTAATGGTTGTATTTGTTTATTTCTGGTTTGCATCTGGACTCCTGGTGGGAAGTCTAGGGAATGGCTAACACTTGTTCGTATAGTTTTGTTTATTCTGGTGCTTTGCTCAAAGTTGTTTTGAAACCCTATATGAAACCCCAACAAACACAACTTATCAAAATTGAGATGAAAAGCAAAGGAAATGCAACTGCTTATCTCACTCATGCTCAAGAATATGCAGATGCTCTCGCCAAAATTGGTGAACTAGTCAAAGACAAAGATCTCATTATGCTTGTAATCTTCAGTCTACATGAAGAATACAGTGGCCCTAAATCAACTATTCTTGCACGAAATTTCCCATCACCTTCACTGAACTTTTCGGTTTTCTTAGTGACCATGACTACATGCTAAACAAGATTCATGGTTCTATCTCATTCAATAATATTAATGCTTTAACTGCCACTACTAGAGATCTCAACCCTTCCAACTTCTGGGTCCCCCGCACAGCAGTCCCTATTTTTAGCAGTTCAACAACTAGCTTCCAACATGGCTTTTTGTTAACAAAAAATGCTTTTCCCGAGTCTCAGGCCTTCTATGGTTTCAATCCACCAAACAACAACAATCGTGGAACTCGTAATAGGGGTACTTCTCGTGGTAACAACAACCGGGGTCGTGGCGAAGGTCGTCAATTTGTAACATTCCGAAAACTGACAAGTTACTAGTTTGAGTTAACAGATAACCCGAATCCCTTGCCAACAAATTAGTTGTCAAGGTTTTCACGTAAAATTTGGTTTATCTAAGTTAAAGGACCCGGTTAGCCGTTATTGCAAAAGTTTGAGATTGGAACCCACGAAATGAGAGAGGAGGGGCCTGAATCTAATATGTGAAGGTTTATAAACCACCTTTTGGAAAACCCTAGGTCGCATAATGACCTAGGGGGAGAGTTCACGACCTAGAGAACATGAAGGGGAGGATCCGATGACGGGGGTGACTTCCACGGCAATCTTATGGTTGTGTCAAGCGAGAGGAACTCCACCACATGTTAAGGTAACCCTCAATCTCTTTGTCTTACTTCTCACCATTTGTTTTGTTTATATGAAACCCGATTAGGATTCCGGGGTCTTGATCGTGGTAAGAGGAGAGGGTAAGAGGCTGACGACGGAAGGGGCTACGGGTTATGGCATGAGGTGGCAGTGGCTAGATGGAGATGGGTAGTGATGACCAGCCGCACGCGTGGTCAAGGAGGTGACCTGATTTGTAGCGATGAACGACTACCAGAGGAGAGAGAGAAGGGCGGACTAGGGAGGTGCTCGAAAATGAAGATGATGGCCGACGAGGACGAGGACGATGCTGAGGGCTGCCGTGAGGGGGTGGTGTGTTGCGGTGGCGTGAGGTGAGGACGTCTTAGGTATTGGGCCATGGTGAGGGTGGCTCAACGGTGACAGTGGGAGTAGCATGGCCATGGTGTTGGGACACGAGGGTGGAGGACGTTACTGGTGTGCCCGGCTAGGGTTTTTGCGTGACAAGACCGTGGTGGAGCCGTGGTAGTGCACGGTGGTTAGAGGGAAACTGGAGTTGCACCCGTGAAGTGTTTTGAAAGGCTTGTTCGCGTGAAGGAAACCCAACACGAGTTAATGCAGTTTGCATGGTTAGGGCTCGTCGTGCATGGAATACATGCATGCATGGGAACCCGACTTAATCCTGTGAGTTCTAAATGGGTCAAGGGCGATCTGTCACGAGTTGATAATTACAAAGTGAGGTCGGCTAAAGGTTTGCATGGCACACGTACGTGCATGCACGGAGGTTTGAGTGGATGCACAAGTCCATACCAAATCGGGATCATTATTTACGTAAACCCATGAGACGAGGGTCTCGTAAGGAAGGGACGCTGAGATGACTAGTCGAGTGTTGGGGTTTAATTATTGTTATACTATTTACGACGTATGTTTTTAACGTAATCTGATCATTGGCTAGTACACTTGACAAGTTCGGGATTCGAGCGAGTGGTCGGGGTGTAGTGCTAGGATTTGGACTCAGCTTAACCTATGAGTTTCTAATCCCCTACTTTTAAATGTTTTACTGATTTTAGGGCTATCGTACATACTTACAAGATATGTTTATCATATTAAACATTTTAAGAGTTTTGGGTTTAACCTAAGGAGTTTATGAACTAAAACATTAAATGACGAGGCTGAGGGTCTATTTGACGTCCTTGTGATTAGGTGAGCTAGGAGTAAAAGGATTTACTGATGTGTGTCGGGGTATGAGTTAGTCGGGGTGAGTCGGGATATGAGCTAGACGCTTATGAGTATGTGTAGGATGTGTTATCCTGGGAATGTGTGTGGGGTGCATGCCTAGTTAATGAGTAATGTAAATGATATGTGATGTTATGTGTTATGTGCTTGACATTGTGTTTGCATCGTTGTCTTTGTGACACGGCAAACGGGATTGTGGAGGACTAAGTCCTTC
Organism: Smallanthus sonchifolius; assembly: GCA_023525975.1. Taxonomy (NCBI): domain Eukaryota; kingdom Viridiplantae; phylum Streptophyta; class Magnoliopsida; order Asterales; family Asteraceae; genus Smallanthus; species Smallanthus sonchifolius. Next base: position 29,262,416 of record CM042031.1, read on the forward strand.
GGGAGGTCACCAAGTGTGACAACGTCCAGACGGACAGAGATGAGCTTGGGGTGTGTCGAAAGCCCTGACGAGGGTGATTGTTATGAGGTATGGGTTGTGTGCATTTATGATGTGATTTAATTGCATGCAAGTATTGATTTATATTTATTGTGCTGATTTGATCTTGTTGTGGGAAGGATGACCTTGTGTTTACAACTGTTGTGTCAGTTGACTTGTGAGAGTCTTGGTAAAGGTTGGTTAAGTCGATGTCTAGGGGTTGGTTGTGGTAAATGGGTTTCGAGTTAATACGTATGGTAGATTATGAGTTATTAGTGTAGTAAACTCGATCCATGTCGGTGAGACTTACTGGGTTATAATTATGAGATGAGTCTTGGGTAGTGAACCTTTATGGGTTATCGTAAGATAACAGGGGTTATCTATATGTCAACAAAATCATAAAACTATTTTATAAGGACCGGGATGTCCTGAGTGGAGTTAAATAATATTTATGATGAGATGGTTTATATTTAAATTAAACTATTAGAACTCACTCAGCGTAGCTAACTTTGTATGTACGTTAGATTGTTTTGTAGGTGGGTTTGCATGACGAGGTATCTTGGCTTGGAAGAGGTGCTACTCGGGTTGGTGCACATGCATTCGTAAGGTAACGTTAATAACTAGTCTACACGCACTACCCTACTCACGGGCCCAATCTCTACTCAATATGTATTCCTCAGCTTTAGTCGGTCAATAAATCTTTCTTCTCAGCCACTCGTGCATCTTCCACTGTTTGGCATAGGCGGTTCGGTCATCCCCATCAACGTCTTTTGATTCTATGTTTTCTAAATATTCACTTCTAGTTTCTACTAACTCTTTATCACATCTATGTACTTCATGTCAAATGGGAAAGTCTTCAAAACATTCCTTGCATTCTTCTAATTTTCATAGTAATAATATTTTGGACTTAGTTTATTGTGATGTTTGGGGTCCAGCACTTGTTTTATCTTTTGAAGGTCATAATTATTTCATGTTATATGTTGATCATCATTCTCATTACATGTGGATTTAACCGTTAGTATAAAAAAATGTTTTCACCCTACTTTCGAACTTTTTGTTCCCATGGTCGAATGAAAATTCAATAACAAACTAAAAATATTTAAACAGACTGGGTTGTAGAATTTTGAAACCTAACCAACTTCTTTTCTTCACATGGCATTATCCATAAATGGTCTTATCCTAACACCAGTGAGCAAAACGGTTTTCTTGAACTCCAACATCGTCATGTAGTTGAAACCGATCTTGCTCTACTTGCTCAATATTCTGTTCCACAACGTTTTTGGCACTTTACATTTGATACAGCTGTTTATATAATCAATTGCATTCCATCTCGAACAACAAATAGAAAGTCCGCTTTTTAACATCTCTATTACCAAAATCCCGACTATTCCTTCCTCATTCACCGAACCCACTTCCTTTACCAATGCCAACAAACATCCGGAGTGGCGTCAAGTCATGGCTGAAAAGTGATATCTTGTTCCTCCTATTTCTAACACTAATGTGGTTGATTGTAAGCGGGTTACAAGTTAAAGTGTAACAAGAATGGTTTGATCACTCACCACAAAGCTCTCCTTGTGGCTAAAGGATTTCACAAAAAACAGGAATTGACTTTCATGAAACCTTTAGCCCCGTCATCAAGTTCACAACTATCAAAGTTGACGTCTCTCTTGCCGTTACTCAAAAATGGTCACTATATCAATTAAATGTTCAAAATAATTTTTTACACAGTGATCTAAATGAAACAGTCTACTTACGACAACCTCCTGACTTTACTGATCAAAAAAGACCAAGTCATGTTTGTTTACTTCTTAAATCATTCAATGGTCTCAAACAAGCTCTGAGGGATTGGTTTCACCACCTATCAAAAGCTCTACATACTCTTGGATTTAAAGGTTCTAAGACAAATCCCTCTCTTTTCATTTACTCATCTGAGGGCACACTCACATAATTTGGTATATGCCAGGAACAAATTTTTTTCAACAACTTGGCAAAGATTTTTGCTTAAAAGACCTTAGGGATCTTAATTATTTTCTTAGTGTTGAAATCATTCCTCAAGGGCCCAACATCATCCTTTCACAAAGGAATTACATTTTAGAACTTCTGCAACAGGTTGGCCAATCTTTTATGAGCACGTCCTCCACTTTATCTCTTGGTGATAGTGCCACATTCACTGATCCGATTAAATACAGACAACTAGGTGGTGCTTTTACAGTATGTCATCCTTTCTAGACCAAATATCACTTTTGTAGTTAATAAACTTTGTCAATTTATCCATGCCCCCACAAATAATCGTTGGTCTGCAGTCAAATACATTCTCTGCTATCTTCATAGTACATCAAGTCATGGTTTTCTCATCAAACAATTTTTGGATCAATACTTCCTTCATTCACTGATGTTGACTCAGTCACACTCATCTGCATCTACTCTACATGCCTTATCTGATGCTAACTAGGTCAATAGTCTAAATGACCGTCGGTCCATAGGGCGATACGCTATCTATTTGGGTCCAATCTTATCTCCTGGACGACACGTAAACAACATACAATCTCTCGGTCCTCAACTAAATATGTGTACAAAGCTCTTGCTGACACAGTTGCTTAATGATAGCGTGTTTAGTGTAGATAATATAAGAGTAAATATAAATACATCCCAAGTAATGGCACCAAACACTTGATGTCAAATGCAAGAGATATAATTTATACATATATTCTTAATAATGTTCGGTTTAGAGTCACACAAAATCAGCTTTTAAATTTATAAATTAAAATGATAATTACTTCAACTTAAAACACACACAATAGGCAAGTGTACCTATCGTAACGTAGTATAGTCTGGGTAAGAACCAGGTATCGATCCATGGGCACAGATTCCTTACTTAACCCTCGCTATTGCATGACTAAGATAATAAGTTGAAAAAAGGGTTTTGTTTAAAAGAAAGGGAAAAGGAAAATAAAAGTAATTAGAAATATTATCTTATTTAAGGTGTTACTTCGGTTGTTAGCACTTGTTAATTAACGTTGTATTTTAGTAAGGTTGGTCATAGTTACTAGTACTAACCCTTTGGAAGGGGGAGTTAGTATTTCGTAACGGAACAATAGATACGGTCGACCATGTGCTCCTAATAATTCTCGGGGTCCTAACGGGGTCTAAAGTCCGTCGGCTATCCCATGAGTTATTATTCGGACTAAGATGTAAGGCCCCATTCCCGGGCAACCTCACTTGTTGGATTTCCTCATAAACATAGTCATAAATACTGAGCTTAAATTTAAAACATTCGAATTCAATCATTACATAATGTAACATAACATGACATAACATCGAAAGTCTTAACAATTAAATACATAACATTGTCTCAACATATATAAAAGTGATGTCAGCCTTATGCTGGGTAACCTTCACGCCATCGCACGACCCTTTCTTACTTTACCTGAAATGTATACTAAAAGTCAGCTAACGCTGGTGAGTTCTAGTTTAAAGACAATCATACATAATATTTATCTTATCATGAATATTATATATATGTATATATAACATTCATATTGAGTATATACATATGTACATACACACTTACTTGGGGAGAACATTCATTTGGCCATAAACATAAGGGTGATCAACCCATCATACTTGTCACGAATGTCACAAAGACATCGCAGTGAGAACTACCGTCGTAGCCCTTTTCATAAACCGTTCGGATCTAGAAAACCGTCTGTCGAAACTTAAATCCGTCCGGCAACCTTTGTCCGTCCGCTCTTAAACTGTCCTACCGTCGTAGTCCGTCATTTTTTCCTTCTTCCCTAAGGCATCCGTTTCCCACGCGACCATTATGTATGCAACCGTTCTACTTGAGTTAAGGCATTTGCTTCGACCGTCCAGGAGTGCCTTTTTTATACGTCCTAGCTTGCGAAGGAACGTTTTTGTCCTGGTTGCAAAATAGTAACGTGGTCGTTCGTCTACCGAATTAGCCGTTGTCATAGAAGGGTTCATAACGTTTACATACATTCATAACATGCAATATATATAATATAAAGAAAGATTTCATTCATTTACGTTATGTCCTTCTTTCATTCATTCTTTATAATCATACGTTTCATTCTTTGTTCATAATTCATTTTCATATATATAAGTATATATATATATATATATATATATTTGTATACCACGTATGATCACATTGACATTCATAGCATTTATTCATTTAGTGTATACACTTCAGCCCCAAAACATTTAAATGATTTGCACATAACATAGAAGGGGGCACATAGAACTCACCTGATAAGCTAGTCTTGGTTGTCCTAAAGAAAGGTCCAACAACGTCATGTACGATCTGAATTAGGTAGTTAAATACACATAAGACCCAATCCCGACTCTAACGGTTTAATCATACTGAATTAGGCGAACATATTGACTTTACTAACTGGTCTGCTGCCTTCGCACTTAGTAAGTGCGCAGGGCCTTTCTCATGCGTACTTGACAAGTACGCAGAACATTGTTCTTGCGTACTTGATAAGTACGCAGGATCTTCCTCATGCTTACTTGATAAGTACGCATGACATCCTTCTGGCGTACTTAATAAGTACGCAAGACCTGCTTCCTAGACAAGTCCGAAATTCTTGCATGTTAATCCGATCATGCTAATCTTACAACTTTCTTTGATCAAAATGTGGGTTTTCATTCTAGATGCTAGTTCTAAGCTTATTTTCAAGTTTCATTCATAAAAACGTCTCCTATTTAGCTAAAACCCGAGAAACCTTAAAACGAACAAAAACTCAGATTATGGTCGAATCGTTACCTGGATTGGAATTCTGATTTGGAGGTTTTGCTCACGAGCCCAGCAGCAACGTGCTCCTTCAATTTCGGGTCGATCCGTCAACTTTCTCTCTCTAGTCCCGGCTCTCCTTTCTCTTTCTAGATTGCAAGTGTTGGTGAAAAAATGAGAGTCTAAGCCTGCCTCGACCCTTATATACCTGGGCTTCCCTCGACCCGTTGGAGCCGAGACCAAACCCATCCATTTTCTTTCGTTTTTGACGATTAAATCTCCATCGCTTTATTATTTACTTATTTACTATTTTTGGGATGTTACAAGTCTACCCTCCTTAAAAAGGTTTCGTCCTCGAAACCGCTTATATGTTAAACAATTTAGGGTATAGTCCCCTCATCTCGTCTTCTTTTTCCCACGTAGCTTCTGACCCTTTTCTGAGCTTTCATTGTATTTTGACTAAAGGAATCGACTTATTGCGTAGTCGTTTCTCAGCTCGGTCAAGGATGGCTATCGGTTCATCTACATAATTTAGACCGTTATCCACTTCGATCTCTTCGTAAGGTATGTGAGTTGTGTCGTCAGCTAGCCACTTGCGTAAGTACGACACGTGGAACGTAGGGTGTATTCCACTAAGCTCAACGGGTAGGTCGAGTCTGTAAGCAACCTGACCCACTCTCGCTAAAATCTTGAAAGGTCTGACAAACCTTGGACTTAGTTTTCCACGTTTTCTGAATCGAATGATTCCTTTCCATGGTGATACCTTTAACAGTACCATGTCCCCAACTTGAAACTCTAAATCCCTTATTCTCTTATCCGTGTATGATTTCTGTCTGTCCTTTGCTGCCTTCATTCGAGCCTTGATTTGATCAAACTTCTCGGAAATAGCTTTGACCACTTCGAGACTTGAAAATCCTTTTGTCCAATTTCCCCCCAACAAACCGGGGTCCTACATCTCCTCCCATATAACATTTCAAATGGCGGCATGCCAATAATTGAGTGATAGCTGTTATTATATGAAAATTCTGCCAATGGTAGATGGCTGTCCCAGCTCTTACCGAAGTCAATGATACTGGCGCGGAGCAAGTCCTCCAAGGTCTGAATGGTCCTTTCAGATTATCCATCGGTTTGGGGGTGGTAAGCGGTGCTGATGTTCAGTTTAGTGCCCATTGCTTCGTTGAATTTCTTTGAAAACCTTGACGTGAATCTAGTATCCCCGTCGGACACAATCGACAGCGGCATACCATGTCTGCTCACAACTTCCTTGATAAATACTTCTGCTAGTCTTTCTGACGAAGAAGTCTCACGTATTGGCAAGAAGTGAGCACTTTTCGTCAAGCGGTCGACGATCACCCAAATGGTATCATTGCCTTTATCTGTTCGCCGTAGCTTGGTAATGAATTCCATCATGATCTCCTCCCACTTCCATTCTGGTATTGGTAGAGGTTGCATTTTACCACATGGTTTCTGGTGCTCGGCCTTAACTAGAGAACACGTTAGGCACTTGCTCACGTACTCTGTCACATCTTCTTCATGCCAGGCCATCAGTATTCTTTCTTCAAGTCTTGATACATTTTGTTTGTCCCATGGTGGGTAGAATAGCGAGACTTAAGGGCCTCATCGAGTATTTTGGCTCTAAGCTCGCCAATCTTAGGTATCCACATCCGGCCAAACCTAGTTCGTACACCGTATGCATTTGCATCCAAATTCCCTTGTTGTCCTACTATTCTTTCCCGTTTTATATTTCTTTCTAATAGTGCTTCATCTTGTGCCTTTGATATCTCACTCATCAAATCTGGTGTTATAATCAGCTGACACGCTTTGATCCGTATAGGTTCCGATTCTTCCTTTCTGCTTAAAGCGTCAGCCACCACGTTTGCCTTTCCTGGATGGTACAATATCTCACAGTCATAGTCTTTCAGTAGCTCTAACCACCTCCTTTGCCTCATGTTTAATTTCTTTTGCCCGAAAAAGTACTTCAGGCTTTTGTGATCTGAGTAGATGGTGCATTTGACTCCCTACAGATAGTGCCTCCATATTTTCAACGCGAAAACTACTGCTGCTAACTCTAGATCGTGTGTTGGGTAGTTAACCTCATGAATCTTTAGTTGTCGCGAGGTGTAAGCAATTACCTTTCCTCATTGCATAAGTATGCAACCTAAACCCTGACCCGAAGCGTCAGAGTAGACTACTAAGTCTTCATTTCCCTCAGGTAGTGCCAAGACTCGAGCTTGGGTTAATCATGCCTTAAGTTCCTCAAAGGCGTTGTTTTGGGTTGGACCCCATTCATATTTCACTTCCTTCCGTGTCAACTTAGTTAGTGGCGAGGCTATCCTTGAAAAGTATTGAATGAACCTTCGATAGTAGCCTGCCAATCCCAGAAAACTTCGTATCTCTGTTAGTGTCTTTGGGACGTTCCATTCCTTACTGTCTCGATCTTTGTAGGATCCACCATGATTCCGTTTGGGTTTTATAGATGACCTAGGAATTGGACTTCCCTAAGCCAGAACACGTATTTGGAGAATTTTGCGTACAACTTTTCCTACTTTAGCACCTCCAGAACCTCTCTTAGGTGACAGTGGTGATCACCCTCGCTTTTCAAATATACCAGTATGTCGTCTATAAAAACTATCACCGACCGATCCAACATTGGTCGACATACTCTATTCATCAAATCCATGAACACTGCTAGTGCGTTGGTCAATCCGAAGGACATCATGAGAAACTCATAATGCCCATAACGCGTGCAAAACGCGGTCTTTGGTACGTCCTCTTTTCTTACTTTCAACTGATGGTAACCCGACCTATGGTCGATCTTTGAGAACCAACTCGCACCTTGCAGTTGATCAAAAAGGTCATCAATTCTAGGCAGTTGGTATTTGTTCTTTGTTGTCCTCTTGTTCAGCTCGCGGTAGTCAATGCACATGCGCATGCTGCCGTCCTTCTTCTTTACAAATAGTACCGAAGCGCCCCATGGTGAAATGCTTGGTCTAATAAATCTTTTTTCTGTTAATTCCTCTAGTTGAGACATCAATTCTTTCATTTCTGACGGAGCCAATTGGTAAGGGGCTTTAGCAACGGGCTCAGCTCCTCGCAGTAAGTCAATATGAAATTCTATTTCCCGGTTGGGTGGTAACCCAGGTAGATCCTCAGGGAATACTTCCGGAAAGTTGCACACCATGGGTACATTCTTGAGTTCATTCATTTTCATTCTATCATCAATAACATATGCCAGATAAGCTTCGTAACCGCGCCTCATGTAACTTTCGGCCTTGATCATCGAGATGACGCTTGACATCGTGCAATTCCAATCCCCATAAATCGTAATTGGGCTGCCGCTTGGAGCTTTGAGGTGTATCCTCTTACGTTTACATATGATTTGAGCTTCATTGGCAGCTAGCCAATCCATACCCAATACTATATCGAATCTCCCTAAGGTGAGAAGGAACAATCTAGAAGGGAACTTATGACCCTCTATTTCTATGATGCAATCCTCTGTTACTTGAAATACTGCCGAATTTTTACCAACGGCAGTTTGTACGCTAAAGGCCTTTACTATGGTGTTGATAGTGCAATCTAGTTTACGACTAAATGCATTGGATATAAAACTTTTACTAGCACCAGAATCAAATAAAATAGCAGCATGTTCGTTATTAACTAGGAACGTACCTGACACAACATCAAGGTTTCCCCTTGCTTCCTCCTCAGTCAGGGCGTCGGCTCAAGTCCTAGCCTGCGGCTGTTCGTTTTCAGCTTCCTTTTCCTTTCCCGAACCGGATTGTCTGATTTTCCTACAATCCCTAGTCTGGTGTCCATATCTTCCACAACTTTGGCACTTGACGTCCTTCAAACAATCTCGGGAGTAGTGCCCCGGCTTCCCGCACTTATAGCATGTGGTGGTGCCGATTCGACACTGGCCAAGATGTTGCCTTCCACATTTCCTGCAAGTTTCATATTCATCCGACCTTGGTTTCTTAATTTCAGTTGCTACATTCCCTTTTCCGGTGCCTCTAGACGGGTTCTCCCACTTTCTCTTTTGTGTCTCAGGGGCCGGGTCCTCATTGGCATAATCGTCGTAGACGATTCCGCTCAAATTCATTAATGACTCGAAGGTCGAGGGTAGGTTAGCTTTCACATGGACCCGGACCCTTTGTGGCATACCCTTGACATAGTATTTCATCAGACGGTCTTCAGTTTCCACCAAGTGTGTTACCAGTTGGGCCAGCTCGTTGAATCTTGAGGTATACTGGCGATGAGTCTTGTTGCCAGCCTTGAAGTTTACGAACTCGTTCTCCACACGATCAATCTCGTTCTGTGGGCAGAACTTTTGGATTATGAGCTTCTTCAGGTCTTCCCATGTCATTCTGGCAAGAGCGTTTGGCGACTTTGTCCTCTGAATGTTTCTCCACCAACCTAGTGCTTCATTGGTGAAAGAATGAGCAACATATTTAACCGCCTGGTCCGGTCGACACTCGCTGATGTTGATTACAGCGTTCATCCTCTCAATCCATTCGAACGTAGCCACCGAATCCTTGTTACCATCAAACTTGGGTGGGTCTCCGTCCTTGAAACCTTTGTAAGTACACCCACGATTGCTTGATCCCACCTTTACTTCATCCCCATCACTATCATACACTTTCTCTTCATGGTCTTATTCATCCTCCTCTCTACTTTTCTTTAGTGCCTCAGATAGTAGATCATGCAATACTTTCTTCAGAGTGAGTACAACTTCACGAGCAATAGCATCCCTGACTTCGGGTTCTAACTGTAGAGGCCCTTGATTGTTGTTCCCAGTTGGGGTCACCTTTGTTTCGTGCACACTCTCAGTGTGTTCTGCGTGCACACTCTCTTCCTTTTCATGTCTTTGATTCAATGGAGGTCTACCGACTCGGCCAGTACGACCGCCTCGGCGTCATGTTCTTCCTCCACCAGCCATAGTTCCTAGTTTCCTGATAGTTATAAGGGAATACATCAATGTCATTTCTTCAGATCATAGTTTGGAACAGTACGAGCAAGGTAAATTATTAATTACAGTGACCGGTTTGTGATTACTAATTTACATTGCTTTTCAGGTTCAAACTCTTCAAATCGGTTGTGACATTGACATCTATTTGTTCTAAGTTAAGGTATCTATTCTTATCCAAGTGCATTAACTTTAGTACTTACTTACCGTGCTGGCGTTGGCGTTGGTTACCCATACTGACATCCGGGAGTTGGTCCCATAATCAGCTTGAGTCCAGACATTTAGGGATGTCTGAATCTCTCAAACTATTGCTCTAATACCAACTTGTAAGGCCCCATTCCCGGGTAACCTCACTTATTGGATTTACTGATAAACATAGTCATAAATACTGAGCTTAAATTTAAAACATTCGAATTCAATCATTACATAACATAACATAACATAACATGACATAACAGCGGAAGTCTTAACAATTAAATACATAACATTGTCTCAACATATATAAAAGTGGGTTGTCAGTCTTGTGTCGGGTAACCTTCACGCCATCGCACGAACCTTTCTTCCTTTACCCGAAATGTATACTAAAAGTCAGCTAACGCTGGTGAGTTCTAGCTAAAGACAATCATACATAATATTTATCTTATCATGAATATTATATATATGTATACATAACATACGTAATATTCGTGCTTTTACATATTCTTTGCTTTACTGTTCTCACATAACATTCTTATTGAGTATATACATATGTACATACACACTTACTTGGGGAGAACATTCATTTGGCCATAAACATAAGGGTGATCAACCCATCATACTTGTCGCGATTCTCACAAAGACATCGCAGTGAGAACTACCGTCGTAGCCCTTTTCATAAACCGTCCGGCTCTAGAAAACCGTCTGTCGAAACTTAAATCCGTCCGGCAACCTTTGTCCATCCACTCTTAAACCGTCCTACCGTCGTAGTCCGTCATTTTGTCCGTCTGCCCTAAGGCATCCGTTTCCCACGCGACCATTATGTATGCAACTGTTCTACTTGAGTTAAGGCATTTGCTTCGACCGTCCATGAGTGCCTTTTTTATACGTCCAAGCTTGCGAAGGAACGTTTTTGTCCCGGTTACAAAATAGTCACGTGGTCGTCCGTCTACCGAAGTAGTCGTTGTCATATAAGGGTTCATAATGTTTACATACATTCATAACATGCAATATATATAATATAAAGCAAGATTTCAGTCATTTACGTTATGTCCTTCTTTAATTCATTCTTTATAATCATACGTTTCATTCTTTGTTCATAATTCATTTTCATATATATAAGTATATATATATATATATTTGTATACCACGTATGATCACATTGACATTCATAGCATTTATTCATTTAGTGTATACACTTCAGCCCCAAAACATTTAAATGATTTGCACATAACATAGAAGGGGGAACATAGAACTCACCTGATAAGATAGTCTTGGTTGTCCTAAACAAAGGTCCAACAACGTCACGTACAATCGGAATTAGGTAGTTAAATACACAACAGACCCAATCCCGACTCTAACGGTTTAATCATACTGAATTAGGCGAACATACTGACTTTACTAACTGGTCTGCTGCCTGCGCACTTAGTAAGTGCGCAGGGCCTTGCTCATGCGTACTTGACAAGTACGCAGAACATTCTAGATGCTAGTTCTAAGCTTGTTTTCAAGTTTCATCCATAAAAACCTCTCCTATTTAGCTAAAACCCGAGAAACCTCAAAACGAACAAAAACTCAGATTATGGTCGAATCGTTACCTGGATTGGAATTCTGATTCAGAGGTTTTGCTCACAAGCCCAGCAGCAACGTGCTCCTTCAATTCGGGTCGATCCGTCAACTTTCTCTGTCTAGACCCGACTCTCCTTTCTCTCTCTAGATTGCAAGTGTTTGTGAAAAAATGAGAGTCTAAGCCTGCCTCGACCCTTATATACCTAGGCTTCCCTCGGCCCGTTGGAGCCGAGCCCAAGCCCATCCATTTTCTTTCATTTTTGACGATTAAATCTCTATCGCTTTATTATTTACTTATTTACTATTTTTGGGATGTTACATAAGATTATCCTGTCCACCATGTCGTGTAACTTCTTTTGGAAAGTCGAAATGCGTAACTCCCTCCAAAGGTACTTTATGAATGCTCGGACCTAACAATTTATATTCTTAAAACAATTGCCTTTAGTTATAATAATATTTTAAATAAACATAACTTCCATTCTCAAGATGAAGCCTCATGGCTCCCGCTAGAAATCCTCTACAAACTAACACAAGAGAAACAAAAAATACCGACATGAACATCAAGGCCCAGCTAGGACTCGAATGACTCGTTGAATTCCTAAACCTTCAATCAACCCATAATGTTAAATCTATACTAACCGGGCGCATGGTAGCAACAAGATTTGTATATAGATCGTACAAACTCGAATAAGTTTCCCAAACAAGAAGTCTTGTTTAATTAACTTACAAGATTTAAGATTATTAAGTTGGTTTAAAGAACACTAATTCTTATCTTTTTAAAATAAATTATAAGAAAGACTTCGTTAATTAATTAAAGTTCAACCAACCCGAGTAACGCAAGAGAACTAGCCACGAATGACCATACAAGTGACTCCACTAACCCTTAAACATTGTGTGGAAGTGTTCCAACACCAAGGGAGAGTGGGTATAGGTTTCCTCTTGTTTACTCGAATGAGAAGAATCATTTCGTATTAAAAGACTTAGAAAAGGAAAATAAACAAAGAAAATCTAAAACGGACCAGAACCGAGAGAGTTCCGACCATAGCAGAACACTAGGATCTTCATAACCCTCAATTCTGGACACCTAAATGTATGAAATGAGCTTGCCATTTATAGGCTGAGAATTGGGTAATGCACGACCGTGCATTTGATTGTTGTACCTTTTGAGTCTTTCTCCACAATAGGGTAGTAAGCCTAACATACGCGATTACACTATGATTATGTCCAAAATTGTAGTCTCACAAATGTTTACTCAACACTCGAGTTTAAAATATGGATAAGGTATGTCAAGAAAAACACTCAATGCTAAAATTAATGCTTGCATAATCATAAGCTTGTATAGAAATCAAATCTCCACCAATTAACATAAAATATGTGCATAAATCAAGAGGGTTTTGTAAAGGGTTGTAATGATTGGCTTAAGGTTAGGGTAGGAAGTATTTGGGAAGAGTGGCTAAATGTTAAAAATCTGACTTGGCTTAATGATCAAAAGGTAAATAAACTTTATTAAACTTAGATTAGATGTTGTGACTAATCTAAGGACTCTTTTAAGGTTAGATCGACAGGACCAAATCTCCTCTTTAAGATTGTCAACTTCTTCTTTTCTTTGAAATAAACATTACTATCGACTCCCCATGAAAGGTTCGGCTGTTTCCTCCTAATACATCCACTTTGATCAGCTCTGCATACTCTAATTTTCCGAGTAAGTTAGATTCTCTCTTGATGATATTTCTTTAATATCTTGGGCGGTTATATACTTCTTTTTGTTGGCCCCTCCTCTTTTCATAATAACTTTTTTTTAGAAACCGAACGGGTTCCATTCTCCGAATATAAGATAAATCTACAAACTAGCTGCAGGTATTTGTTCCTTAAGTCATAGCCAAGTCGATTTTTAACTAAAAGGGGTAAGAAGATAAAAAGGCTAATTTTTGGATTTTAAATGTGGGTTTATAAACGAAAAAGGTTTAGGCTCAAAGGGGCTAACTAGTGGGTAATATCTAGGGTAGGAAAAAAGAAAGGCTTAAAGAAAATGGGTTAATCCTAATGCCTCATTCATTTTTATGCATTATTTTAGTCCATGATCTTGAAATATATATTTTACGCAAGTTCTAACATGCAAAACAATAATTAGCAAACACTATATCAAACGAAATGAGCATGTGAAACATGTATGTGTATGTATGATAATGCTCGAATAGGCTCAAATTCTCACATGAAACGGAAGGTAAGGGGTGTAAAAGTAAAAATGTGCATAAACTTATTTCTTTCTTTCTGGTGTGCCTTCTAATCTTCCATATTGGTTTCCTATATTCACTTCAACTGTATTTCAAATTGTTGTTTTTATAAACTCGTTTATGCCAAATGATTTTCAAGACTTTTGCTTTTATATTATTTAAGAAGTTGTCATGTTTACACATTATTTTTAAAAATGTTTTAATTCTTATATATATATTTCATCTCATAGATCGGGTAATTAAGAATAATGCATTTGTAAGACTCAGGACAAAATTAGGTAGCCAATTTATTAGTGGGGTTCCACCCCACACTTAGTGTCACACCCCAACCGACGGCGGAATCATCGGGGCGAGACATGTAGACTGTTCATGAGCACAAGGTTGACTAAATTGTAATATATTAAACATCAATTTCATTTCGAATAATCCAAACACCACCAAATCCAAGAATGAACATAATTGAAATACATAAAATCCTTTATTCAAATTAACTAAGTCCCAAAGCCTATGTGAAGCAAATCTTAATCAAATCACACAATAGTACCTGAAACATGAATAAAATAAGGTCAACTAAAAAGTTGGTGAGCATACACAGGTTTATACGTAGATAGCATATAGATTGTAAATAACAAATCCTTACAAGTCATGATAAATAGGGCATTTATGGGGAGCAGCTATTGTGTAACCAAGTACAATCAAACCTTTGTAACTAGCATGTAAAAATTGTGTTGTCGGTAACAATCACCCTACCTGGGTGGGTTTGTCAGACTCAATAGATCTATCATTGTTTACCGTCGGCTTGAATAGTTAATGATTGCACATAATCGCATACAAAAGTTAGCACAACTAGCACTCGGGCATAAAGCTCAAATTGCACACATGAATATAAAGGGGATTTGTATTTATGTAGTCTGTGTAAATGTAAACAATAGTATTGTATAATGTTCATGTTCCACCCCAAAAAGTGTAAAAGAGTAAAAGGGGCTATGTAATACTTACTTGGTCTGAAGACGTAGCTAACACGAGGTACTAGATAGTAACGAGGTCCTCGTAATGCGTAACGTTAACTTAGAGTGTAATATGTATTGAATTAATAGTGTGCACAATAGTCTAAGTCTAAGGTTTGAATTGGGTGTGTGTATAAGAAATTGAAGTTATAGGTGTTAGTGGTTTGTACTTGAATGGTGTTGTATAAAATTTAGGTTTGAGTTTGGAATAACTAAGTAAATAAATTACATAATAATTATTTATCTACTTGGTTATAAAAATAATGTATGTATTAGGGGTAATTAAGTCTAACCTAAATAAATAATTTTTATTTAAATGTAAATTAAATAAATAATTGTTACCTTATTTATTTATTTATACAATATGTAACTTATTCATTTAGTCATAAAATGTATTGATTGTTTTATGTTAAATATAAACTTTTCTTACTTTATTTTCATAAAGATATGTAATTAAGTTGTATAAATAATATTTAAATGTAGGGTTTAACAATAAATAAAAATTAAATTTTTGTAATTTTTAAATAAACAATTTCTATTTACTTATTTTATAAAATCAATTATTTTTATTTAAAAATTAGTTTGAAATACTTATTGTTTTTAAATTATGGAATTAATTATTCTGTCAAAACTTTTCTCACATACACGACCGTGCTTGGGACAAGGCACGATCGTGCTAGAACCACGGGCGCGACCGTGCTAGTCAGGGACGCGACCGTGTTGACTAAACATAATGCATAATTAGGCCGTTCACTAGGCACGACCGTGTCTTGGGTCAGGCACGACCGTGTCTAGGGTTTTGAGGCACGACCAAGTCTAGCCAGGGCATGACCGAGTCTGAGTGTGGGAGGCACGACCGCGCTGGTATTTGGCGCGACCGTGTCTCATGAAGCACGACCGCGCTAGAAGACTAGCGCGACCGTGTTTGTTCCAAAACAGGAACGAATTGACCGATTCTTATAATGTTAACGTTGGATTTCATAGGGCTTTCATCTGTAGAGTTATTACGAGTATTTTGGGATATATTAATTGTATTTTAAACGTGTTCAAAGCAGGGTTCGATTAAATCTATTTTGAACGAAAACTAGATTCTGGTTCGTGATGATTTCCATATTGTAAGCCCAAATTAGATTAGGGCTTTTGATTTATAGTCTAAAACGTATGTGTGAGAGGTTTCAATTACCCGGAAGGATGACGAATTGATAGTGTTCGGTAGAGAAATATTCCGGCGACAACGGGTTCGGTATCCGGCATCCTCTGCTGCAATTCCGACTAAACCAGCGTGTCTAGAAGCCTTAGAGAGGATCGATAGTATGTTGGCTTGGAAGAATTGTAATCAAATTGGTGAATTCGGTGATTTCGTGAGAGAATTTGGTGTTTATGAGAAAATTCGACGAAAATAAGTTCATTTGTTGTAATAGTGATGATTAAAGGGCTTAATGGAGTTTGTTAATGACGAAAACGTGTAGAACGGTTATGAAACCGAACGTTCCTGTGATTAAAGGTTGCTTTTACGTTCCAACTGCTGAGAGGCGCGACCGTGTCCATTTGAGGCGCGACCGTGGCTAGGCACCGGGCGCGATCGTTCCAAAGCTGGTCGCGCGACCGTGCCAAAGCACTTGGCGCGACCGTGCCAAAACGAGGCGCGACCGTGCCTATTAGGGTTTCTTATTACTTTTTCAACATCAGACCTTGTAACTTTAGTCTTTGATATATTTGTATAAATAGATACTTATGTAGTGTTTAGTAGGTTATAGCCGAGTAAAATTTGCGGATTTGTATTGAAATATAATATTTAATTGATGGTACGAATAGAACAAAACAGTGCACTAGAATTGGGTTTGAAATGCATTACATTGAATGGAAATACGGATACTAAAAATCAGAAATGTTACAGTCTCCCCATGTTAAGGGAATTTCGTCCCGAAATTTAGCTAGAGGAAGCGACGGCATTCGTAAAAAGATGGGGGTACTTAAGCTTCATTTGGTCCTCTCGTTCCCAAGTAAATTTAGGACCACGCTTAGATTCCCAACGAACTTTGACAATAGGAATACGACTTCTCTTGAGCTATTTGATTTCGCGATCCATGATTTCTACCGGTCTCTCAACGAAGTGCATCGTTTCATCAATGTGCACGTCGTCAAGAGGTATGTGAATATTTTCATCAGCAAGGCATTTCTTCATATTAGACACATGAAATGTACGATGCACATTGCCCAGGGATGGAGGTAACTCTAGTTTGTAAGCCACTTTCCAATTCTTTCAAGGATCTTGAATGGACCTACATAGCGAGGTGATAATTTGCCTTTCTTTCCAAAACGGATCACACCCTTCCACGGAGACACCTTTAGAAGAACAAGGTCACCGACTTGGAATTCCAAGGGTTTCTGTCGTTTGTCGGCATAACTCTTTTGCCGACTTCTTGCTACTCGAATGTTGTCACGGATTTGGATAATCTTGTCGGATGTTTCATGAATTAGCTCGGGACCGGTGATTTGTGCTTCACCAATCTCGTTCCAACAGATAGGAGAACGACACTTGCGACCATAGAGAGCTTCAAATGGAGCCATGTTGATCCTCGTGTGGTAACTATTATTGTAAGAGAACTCGATTAGGGATAGATGTGAATCCCAATTTCCACCAAAATCAATTACACAAGCTCTAAGCATATCTTCAAGAGTTTGGATTGTTCACTCGGTCTGACCATCAGTTTGAGGATGGTAGGCAGTGCTCAAATCCAATCGTGTACCAAGAGCAGTTTGGAGAGATTGCCAAAAGCGAGAGGTGAACCGAGCATCTCTATCAGAGATTATGTTTAAGGGAACACCGTGACAACTCACAATTTCATCAATGTAAATTCGGGCTAGTTTCTCAACCCGATAGTCTTCACGGATAGGCAAGAAATGAGCAGATTTGGTGAGACGATCAATGATTACCCAAATGCTATCATAACCACTTGAGGTACGAGGAAGTTTGGTAACGAATTCCATAGCTAAATTCTCCCATTTCCACATGGGAATTTCCGGTTGTTCAAGTAAACCGGAAGGGTGTTGATGTTCGGCTTTGACTTTGGAGCAAGTTAGACATTTGGCAACATAGAGAGCAATGTCTTTCTTCATACCGGGCCACCAATATTGTTGGCGAAGATCTTCGTACATTTTATCCGCACCAGGATGAATAGAATAACAAGTCTTGTGAGCCTCGTTCATAAGAAATGTACGGAGATCATCGTGATCGGGAACCCAAATACGGTTCAAGTAATAAAGTAAGCCATTAGGTTTTGATTCAAATTGGAGTTCAACACCACACGACATTTCCTCATACATGTTACCCTCATTGACAGAGACGTGTTGAGCTTCTAAGATGCAGTTTTGAATGTCGGGTTGAATTCGAACACATTGAAGCGTGACATGGTCCTTTAAACTAAAAGCGTCGGCTACAACGTTCGCTTTGCCGGGATGGTAACGAATCTCGTAGTCATAGTCGTTAAGGAGTTCAACCCAACGTCGTTGTCTCATATTGAGTTCTTTTTGGTTGAAGATGTGTTGGAGACTTTTGTGGTCGGTGAACACCATGCATTTCGTGCCATAGAGGTAATGTCTCCAAATCTTCAGTGCAAATACAACCGCACCCAATTCGAGATCGTGCGTTGTATAATTCTTCTCATGAATCTTAAGTTGCCTCAATGCATAAGAGATTACTTTGCCTCGTTGCATGAGTACACAACCGAGGCCTTGGTTGGAAGCATCACAGTAGACAACTAGATCGTCATTCTCATCAGGGAGAGTCAAAATAGGAGCACTGCACAACTTTTGCTTGAGGGTTTGGAAAGCTTCTTCTTGCTTTGGTCCCCATTCATAAGTTTTACCCTTGTGGGTTAAAGCGGTGAGAGGAACAGCAATCTTAGAGAAATTTGAAATGAAACGACGATAATATCCCGCAAGACCAAGAAATGAACGAACTTCGGTGGGGGTCTTCGGGGTATTCCAATTCTTAACCGCTTCGATCTTAGCAGGGTCAACATGAATTCCCTTGTCGTTAACGATATGACTAAGAAATTGAACTTCCTTTAACCAAAATTCACATTTGAAGAATTTGGCATATAATTGTTCCTTTCTCAAGAGGTCCAAAACCAGTCTAAGGTGTTGCTCATGGTCGGCTTTAGTCTTGGAGTAGATTAAGATATCGTCAATGAAGACGATCACAAATTTATCAAGGTATGGTTTGCACACACGATTCATGAGGTCTATGAAGACCGCGGGTGCATTGGTTAGTCCAAAAGGCATGACCATGAACTCGTAGTGACCATATCTTGTTCGGAACGCAGTCTTTGGAATATCTTCCTCTTGTACACGGAGTTGATGATAACCAGATCGAAGATCAATCTTTGAGAAGCAGGTCGAACCTTGAAGTTGATCAAAGAGGTCATCAATTCTAGGCAAAGGGTAACGGTTCTTGATGGTAAGCTTGTTGAGTTCGCGGTAGTCAATGCACATGCGGAATGATCCATCCTTCTTTTTGAAAAACAAGACGGGTGCACCCCACGGTGAATGATTTGGACGAATGAATCCCTTGTCGGAAAGCTCTTGGAGTTGACTTGCAAGTTCTTGCATTTCAGAAGGTGCAAGACGGTATGGAGCTCTAGCCACGGGGTTAGCTCCGAGCACAAGATAAATGCGAAATTCTACTTTTTGAACGGGTGGAAGACCGGATAGATCTTCGGGAAAATCCCGAATGATGGGAATGTCTTGGATACTCTTCTCTTTGACATCCTTTTGAACAATATGAGCTAAGAAGGCCACGTACTTCTTTCGTAAGTAATTTTGGGCGGTAGTGCATGACATTAACTTTAGTCCCTTGCAAGGCTTTTCACCAAAGACTCTTAACGTTTCCCCCAATGGTAAAGGTATTCGGATGCACTTCTCAAAACATATGACTTCGGCATGATGATTTGATAGCCAATCCATGCCTATGATGATATCAAAACTTCCTAGTGGCATTGGTACAATATTGATTGGGAATGTATGTTCATTAAGTTCTAGAGAGCAGTAATAGATAACAGACTCAATTGTAAGAGAATCACCATTTGCTACTTCAACAGTGAAGGTTTTCTCTAATTGGGATCGTGTCTTTGCAAGTAAGGGTTCAAAATTTAGTAACACAAAACTTTTATCGGCACCGGTATCAAATAAAATGGAGGAATATTGACTATTAACAAGGAAAGTACCGTTGACCACATCATTGTTAGCTTGAGCTTCATTGGCGTTTATATTGAAAGCACGCCCACGAGCTCCACCTTGTCTAGCATTGATCAACCTTGGGCACTGATCACGGAAGTGATTTGGGTTACCACATTCAAAACATGCACGCCCATTTGCTATAGCAGGAACACCTTGATTAGCCACTTGCTGATTGGTTCTGGTTGGTGGGTTGACCTGACCCGCAAGAGCTTTGGCCCTACACACATTAACCGTATGGCCATATTTCCCACAATAAGTGCAAAGGCGACATGGGATGCTTTGGGGATGATGATAGTTGCATGTGGCACAAAGCATGGCTTTTCGGCTGGTGCTTGAACCATAGGAGCAACTTGGTTAACAGGCATAGCAGGAGTGACCATATCATAGTTTCTAGCCTTTCTTTTCTTATTAGGTCGGGAGGGTTCAGTTATGGCTTCTTCGTTGTGGGTGGAAGAAGTTGCAGTGTCGGAGACTTTCTTTCTGTCCTTTTTAGTAAGAGTCCCCGCCTTCACATGGTTATCGGTTAAGGTAGCGGATAAACGAATAGCATCTTCAAGTGTTGCGGGATTCCTCCCTAGGACAGTATCTTGAATTTGCCTAGGTAATCCACCAATATATTTTTCAATGTAGCTGGGTAAAGGTGTGACCATGTGGGGCACGAGGAGACTCAACTCATGGAACCGAGTTGTATATGCCAAGATTTCACCACTATCTTGGGCAAGATCCCAAAATTCGGCTTCGAGTTTCTTTACTTCATTTCGAGGACAGAATTCTTCAGTCATTAGCCTTTTTACCTCATCCCATGGTAAGGCCATTGCTACATCCACACCCCTATTCCTCGTTTCCCCATTCCACCATGTGAGGTTTTTGTAAGACACTTGTGGCATGACGAACACGAAGGTTATCGGGGCAGTCACTATTGAGAAAGGTATTCTCAATACTTTCGAACCATTGAAGAAGTCCCGTAGCTCATTCATTACTATAAAACTTTAGCGGATTACATGAGTTGAAATGCTTGAAGGTGCATTGAGATGGGTTGGAAGCACCATTTCCACCATTACCACCATTTGCCCCATGGTTACCATTGGTGGCACCATTAGCTTGAGTGAGTTGAGTTACGAGTTGTGCTAGGATGGTAGCGATGTCGGTGTTGGTGTTGGCCACGGGAGCACGACGGGGAGGCATTCTACAGATTTTCACAAGACAAGAAAAGATGTAAGAATTTATGAATGTTGTTTGGGTTTAAAAGGATAAGATAACAAATAAAATAGTAATTTATAGTTGGGATTATACTCAAATAGTGATATAACCACTTGAATACCATGACACATTAAGGTTAATTAAACTCATATAATTTTCAAGGAGACATGCTTTAGCCTATAAGTAAACACTCATCCCGGGATTTCCCAGGAAAGCATACGGGTCCCTCGGTTGATTGGGATTTATGCGAAATGCTTTCCTAGACAGAAAACCCAGAATACAGGTGTCACCCTTCCAGATTGCACGTGTCCTCAAGAAAGTTTAAAAACCTTAACGAGGATATAAAAAGATTTTTATAGTTTTAGATCCATGAAGTTTCCACATGCTAAGAAGATGTTGATAGAGAAGTAGATAAGAATTTTATGAGGTTTTAGGGTATAGGTAGGGATATTGTTTATTTAATTATTATTTAAGCATAGTCTAATAAGTCATGAATTTTTAACAAGTAAGGCATCAAAAATGAAATAATAACTAATCATAAAAAAAACATGTAACACATAGCATGTAACACATAACCTGTAGCACATATCACATAATCATGAAGCATGGCATAAGTGGGTGTCCTAAAGTTATAGTCTAGGTCAATGGTGTCTAATAACCTAGTTCCCTATAACCAAGGCTCTGATACCAATCTGTCACACCCGAACCGACGGCGGAATCATCGGGGCGGGACATGTAGACTGTTCATGAGCATAAGGTTGACTAAATTGTAATATATTAAACATCAATTTCATTTCGAATAATCCAAACACCACCAAATCCAAGAAAGAACATAATTGAAATACATAAAATTCTTTATTCAAATTAACTAAGTCCCAAAGCCTATGTGAAGCAAATCTTGATCAAATCACACATTAGTACCTGAAACATGAATAAAATAAGGTCAACTAAAAAGTTGGTGAGCATACGCAGGTTTATACGTAGATATCATATAGATTCTAAATAACAAATCCTTACAAGTCATGATAAATATGAAATTTATGGGGAGCAACTATTGTGTAACCAAGTACAATCAAACCTTTGTAACTAGCATGCAAAAATTGTGTTGTCGGTAACAACCACCCTCCCTGGGTGGGTTTGTCAGACTCAATAGATCTATCATTGTTTACCGTCGGCTTGAATAGTTAATGATTGCACATAATCGCATACAAAAGTTAGCACAACTAGCACTCGGGCATAAAGCTCAAATTGCACACATGAATGTAAAGGGGATTTGTATTTGTGTAGTCTGTGTAAATGTAAACAATAGTATTGTATAATGTTCATGTTCCACCCCAAAAAGTGTAAAATAGTAAAAGGGGCTATGTAATACTCACTTGGTCTGAAGACGTAGCTAACACGAGGTACTAGATAGTAACGAGGTCCTCGTAATGCACAACGTTAACCTAGAGTGTAATATGCATTGAATCAATAGTGTCCACAATAGTCTAAGTCTAAGGTTTGAATTGGGTGTGTGTATAAGGAATTGAAGTTGTAGGTGTTAGTGGTTTGTACTTGAATGGTGTTGTATAAAATTTAGGTTTGAGTTTGGAATAACTAAGTAAAAAAATTACATAATTGTTATTTATCTACTTGGTTATAAAAATAATGTAGGTATTAGGGGTAATTAAGTCTAACCTAAATAAATAATTTTTGTTTAAATGTAAATTAAATAAATAATTGTTACCTTATTTATTTATTTATTTATTTATACAATATGTAACTTATTCATTTAGTTATAAAATGTATTGATTGTTTTATGTTAAATATAAACTTTTCTTACTTTATTTTCATAAAGATATGTAATTAAGTTGTGTAAATAATATTTAAATGTAGGGTTTAACAATAAATATAAATTAAATTTTTGTAATTTTTAAATAAACAATTTCTATTTACTTATTTTATAAAATCAATTATTTTTATTTAAAAATTAGTTTGAAATACTTATTGTTTTTAAATTATGGAATTAATTATTCTGTCAAAACTTTTCTCACACATACGACCGTGCTTGTGACAAGGCACGATCGTGCTAGAACCACGGGCGCGACCGTGCTAGTCAGGGACGCGACCGTGTTGACTAAACAGAATGCATAATTAGGCCGTTCACTAGGCACGACCGTGTCTTGGGTCAGGCACGACCGTGTCTAGGGTTTTGAGGCACAACCAAGTCCAGCCAAGGGCATGACCGAGTCTGAGTGTGGAAGGCACGACCGCGCTGGTATTATGAAGCACGACCGCGCTAGAAGACTTGCGCGACCGTGTTTGTTCCAAAACAGGAACGAATTGACTGATTCTTATAATGTTAACGTTGGATTTCATAGGGCTTTCATCTGTAGAGTTATTACGAGTATTTTGGGATATATTAATTGTATTTTAAACGTGTTCAAAGCAGGGTTCGATTAAATCTATTTTGAACGAAAACTAGATTCTGGTTCGTGATGATTTCCATATTGTAAGCCCAAATTAGATTAGGGCTTTTGATTTATAGTCTAAAACGTAAGTGTGAGAGGTTTCAATTACCCGGAAGGACGACGAATTGATAGTGTTCGGTAGAGAGAAATTCTGGCGACGACGGGTTCGGTCTCCGGCATCCTCTGCTACAATTCCGACTAAACCAGCGTGTCCAGAAGCCTTAGAGAGGATCGATAGTATGTTGGCTTGGAAGAATTGTAATCAAATTGGTGAATTCGGTGATTTCGTGTGAGAATTTGGTGTTTATGAGATAATTCGACGAAAATAAGTTCATTTGTTGTAATGGTGATGATTAACGGTCTTAATGGAGTTTGTTAATGACGAAAACTGTGACACCCGACATTTCAGGTCAATATCCGTACATGTATTAAACAAGTTTACATTATAATTATTTTTGTGATTTACTTAATTTCACAAACAAGGACATTAAGGTCCAACAAAAACCGTACATGGTCTCATTTCATAGTTGGTAATTCTAGGAGTTACCGGTTCACGTACCAGGATAACCCGACTAAATGCGAACGTTAGGGATTAATTTAAATAAACAAGAAATATATATATATATATATATATATATATATATTACATAAAATTTACGTTGAACTATGATTTATTTTTAAGACTAAATCATATAATATACGTAAAAGTAAAATAATGGACTTTTCGAAGACGTTACCATGTAGCGTCACCTTTAGGTACTTATACCTACAAATAATCACCTCAACGAATTATACAATCAAAGATTTCAATATCTTTCGTTAACGAGCCATAAACTTAATAAATTTATAATACCGTAGAGAACCTAAACCAAATTAAATTACCAATTGAAACTCTAATTAAAATTAATACCCTTAAGGAATTAATTAATTAACACTAAAAACCTAATTATTTGATTTATCAACCCCAAACCACTCCCTTGACTTCTCGGCCAAAAATCAGAGAAGCCCATTCCCCCCAGCTATTCCCAAGATTTCCATCTACTTACCATCCCTTGTCATTCACCACTCACTCAAGCACACTCTCTCTTTCTCACTTTCTTACGACACCATAACACCCACATCCTTTCCAATTTCCTTCAAGATTGAATTCAAGTTTTAAAGCAAAACCCACCATATTTCGGTGTCAAAAGAAGAGTTCCAAGTGTTTTTCTCGAGAATCAAGCTAAGGAGCTCAAGATCATTCTCTGTTTCTCTCAAAATCGTCATCTCTGTCCAGAGGTAAAAACTCGATACCATTCATATTATTTTCTTTAAAACCGTAGCCAAACATACAGTTTACTCGAACGTAAGAAAAATAACCAGAAAAGTGTGTCGAATTCAAGTTTAAAACATAAAAATATGCAGGACTGATTCTGTCAATCAGAATTGCAGTAATCGAAACTATAGTTTCGATATCTCTTTCTCAATTGAAACTAGAAGTTTCGATACCAGTTTGATCGAAACTAGGTAGTTTCGATACCTATTACTCAATCGAAACTAGGAGTTTCGATACCTGGTTACTCAATCGAAACTAGGAGTTTCGATACCTGTTTACTCAATCGTAACTAGGAAGTTTCGATACCTATTGCCCAATCGAAACTAGGAAGTTTCGATACCCAGTTTGCTCAATCAAAACTAGGAAGTTTCGACATCAGTTCTGATTCAATCTAAACTAAGTAGTTTCGATACCTGTTCATCAGTCCCATTGGGCAGTAACTTAGAACTATTTTATAAACGAAACAAGTAATGAAAAACTAAGAAGATATTTTAAACAAAAGCAATCAGATTTACTAAGTCGATGAACAATTTGCATATAAGACGTTCGGTCTTAACAAGAATTACCCTTTTTGTAATTAGGGTACGAATAGTCAAGTTTGACTGGAACAATTATCGTTGCTAACATACACAAAAACAAGGTGAGTTTCACGGCCCCTTTTTACTATTTTCTATATTTGGGGCAAGAACTTACTTACAACTATTTTATGTGATAAAAGAGAATAAGACTCGACTTTTATGTTTACATGAGTTAAACGATTTGAGGCCGCTAAAGTCCCCTGGAACAATTTAGTAACCATTAACTGTAGCCTAGGGTCCTATGAATAGTACTATGGAGAGTGACGTCTCCCGGTCATGGTTAGTCACTTTAGCCACAATCTGGAGGATTTATGGCCGCATAGAACCGGATAACGAAATTAGGGGCGTGTACAATTGTCATGGTTTGGTTACGGATCATGTAGGAACATATTATTTGTATTCCTAGCTAGTTTACAAATGGGTCAACAATTCTTATTCTGTTTATCACATGTGCCTGAAACTATTTACGAACAATTGAATTTTACAAAGAACTATTTGATTAAACCTGTGAACTCACCAACCTAGTGTTGACAATTTTAAGTATGTTTTTCAGGAAATTGAACGTGATCGCAAGGTTAGCAATGTAGATTACATGCATGCACGATGGATACAACTTTTGGGGGATTTCTCTTGTATAACTCATTGTAATAGAGTCATATTTGCGAAATCTTCACTTTTTGTAAACTCATTTTACATTTTGGAATGTAAAACTCTAAACTTGTTTATGTATCCATTTATCATGTATGTGTTTGCGGTAATCATATGCTTTGGAAACCATGTACGTCACGCCTCGCGTTTCCGCCTTGGCGGGGTGTGATAGATTGGTATCAGAGCCATTGATTATAGCGAACTAGGAGTCTAAAAATCGAACCTAGTCTATAATTTAAATGACTCACTGAGACATTTTTCATTGCATATGCATTTCATAACTTATCATCCTATTGGACGGATATCGTAGACACTGAATATCGTCACACACTAACCCCATTTCGACTTCAGACCCATGGCACCCAAAAGAGGGACACCGCGTGACACTACTGGTGAAAACAACACGACGATTTCTGCATAAGTTGAGCAACTCATATCCCAACGTGTAGCCGCCGCCTTGGAGCAGTACGAAGCCAATCGGAATAACGGCGGAGGAAATGGTAGTGGTAGCGGAGGAGGTGCAGGAGGCAGTGGTACTACTAGAGGTTCTAGAGGTAATAGGATGTGTAAACACCTCGGTAACACAGTCGCGATCTAAGTTAACAACACTATTAAAATATTGACTTGTGACCCTACAGATGCTTCGAACAAGAAGTGCACTTATAAGGCCTTTCTATCCTGCAACCCTCGCAACTTCAATGGCATCGATGGTGTAGTAGGCCTGATGAGGTGGATTGTGAAGATGGAATCTGTAATTGATATTAGTGAATGCACAGCTGACTGTATGGTGAAATATGCCACTTGCACACTTGCTGACAAAGCATTAACCTGGTGGAATTCTCAGATGAAAACCTTGGGAAGACAGACTGCCTACCAGCTATCTTGGGATGATCTAAAGGGCATGATGATCGAGGAGTAATGTCCTCGAAATGAATTACAGAAAATCGAAACTGAAATGTGGAACCTTTAAATGATAGGAGATGATGTGGCTGGATACACTGACCGATTCAATGAGTTAGCAAGTTTTGTTCCACACATGGTCACGCCAGAATACAAGAAAGTTGAATGATATTTGTGGGGTCTTGCTCCTCAAATCCGAAGCCTAGTAACTTCATCGAACCCTATGGATACCAAGAACGCTATAATTCTAGCTTTCAAGCTAAGAGATAATGTTGTGCGTGATGGTTTGTTTGAGAAGAAGGAAACCGAGGAAGGAGGGTCTGGGGAAAAGAGGAAATGGTTCGGAAAACTAAGTAATCAAAACAAGAATCAAACTTACAAGAGATCTGGAACTATGAAAGCCTATGCTGTCAACACTATGGAACAAAAAGGATATCTGGGAACTCTACCGAAGTGTGACAAATGTGGGTATCATCACAGTGGAAGGTGTACCCAATGTGGAAAGTGTAAAAAGCATGGGCATCTAGCCCATAACTGTTGGAACAATGCGAACCCTAATAAGATCAATCAAGTAGCAGGAAAGGTCAACCCAGGAGCAGAAAGGATGAATCAGGGATGCTTTGAGTGTGGAGATCCAAAGCACTTTAGAAAAGACTGTCCAAAGTTGAAGAACCGAAATGACAATCAGGCACGTGGAAGAGCATTTGTGATGGGGACTGGTGACGCACGACAAGATCCGAACAATGTCACTGGTACGTTCCTGATAAATAATCACTATGCCTCTATACTTTTTGATACGGGTGCTGATATGAGTTTTGTGTCAAATGACTTTAAGTCCCTACTCGGTATTAAGCCCAGCAAACTAGACCAAAATTATACAATTGAATTAGCAAACGGGAAATTAATTAAAACTGGAGAAGTCATTCAGGGTTGTACCTTATGTTTTAAGAACCACACATTTAGTATAGACCTACTACCTGTTGACTTGGGAAGTTTTGACGTTGTTATTGGTATGGATTGGTTGTCGAAGAATCACGCCGAGATTGTTTGTTTTGAGAAGATTGTTCATATTCCCCTCCCGAACGGAGAAGTTCTTTCGATTCAAGGTGAGAAGAGTGGAGTAACATTAAGGATGATAAACTGCATGAAAGCTCGTAAGTACCTACGTAAAGGCTATTGCGTGTTCCTGGCTCACGTCGTCGAGAAGAAACCCGAGGAACGTCGACTTGAAGACATACCAATCGTTAAAGATTACCCCGAAGTTTTTCCTGAAGACTTACCTGGATTACCACCACCGAGGCAAGTCGAATTCCGAATCGATTTGGTACCAGGAGCTGCACCGGTTGCGCGATCTCCGTATCGACTAGCACCTTCCGAGATGCAGGAATTTTCTAATCAATTACAAGAGTTGCTTGATAAAGGTTTCATAAGACCGAGTTTCTCACCTTGGGGAGCTCCGGTCCTATTCGTAAAGAAAAAGGATGGAACCTTTAGAATGTGCATCGATTATCGGGAGTTGAACAAGCTGACAATCAAAAACCGGTATCCTCTTCCTCGAATAGATGATTTGTTTGATCAACTTCAAGGTTCCAGTTTCTATTCCAAAATTGATCTACGATCAGGGTATCACTAACTGAAAATTCAGGAAGAAGATATACCAAAAACGACTTTTAGGACTCGTTACGGTCACTACGAGTTCCTAGTTATGCCATTTGGCTTGACTAATGCACCGGCCGTCTTCATGGATCTCATGAACCGCGTGTGCAAGCCGTACTTGGATAAATTCATGATTGTGTTTATTGATGACATATTGATATATTCACGAACCAAGGAGGAACATGAACATCATTTGAAATTAATCTTAGAACTACTCAGGAACGAGAAACTTTACGCTAAATTCTCTAAGTGTGAGTTTTGGATCCGAGAAGTGCATTTTCTTGGACATGTCATCAACAAGGAAGGAATTCACGTTGATCCATCTAAAATAGAAGCGATCAAAAACTGGGAAGCACCAAGAACTCCGACCGAGGTGCGTCAATTTCTGGGTTTGGCAAGCTATTACAGGCGATTCATCGAGAATTTTTCAAAAATAGCCCTGCCTTTAACCACATTAACCCAGAAAGAAAAGAAGTTTGATTGGAGTGACAAGCAAGAGTCAGCTTTTCAATTGCTGAAGCAGAAGCTGTGTAGTGCACCGATCTTATCCCTTCCTGAGGGAATCGACAATTTTGTCGTATAATGCGATGCATCACACCAAGGACTTGGTTGTGTGTTAATGCAAAGAGACAAAGTCATCGCATATGCCTCACGACAACTAAAAGTGCACGAAAAGAATTATACGACCCATGACTTGGAGTTGGGCGCAGTTGTGTTTGCACTCAAGATTTGGAGACATTATCTTTACGGTACAAGATGCACTATCTTTACTAATCACAAGAGTCTTCAACATATTTTCGATCAAAAGGAACTCAACATGAGACAACGTCGTTGGGTAGAACTACTGAATGATTACGACTGTGATATCAAGTATCACCCTGGTAAAGCCAATTTCGTAGCAGACGCCTTAAGTCGTAAGGAACGGGTTAAAACTCTTCGTGTTCGTGCCCTAGGATTGACAATTCATACGAGTCTCACGACTCAAATCCGGATGGCACAACAAGAGGCAATCAAAGAAGAAAACATCCAAAATGAAGCACTACGTGGAATGATCAAACAATTGGAGTCTAAGTCAGTTGATACGTTTTACTTCATGGACAGAATTTGGGTACCGAGTAACGGTAACGTACGTGGGTTGATTATGGATGAAGCCCACAAGTCCAGGTACTCCATTCACCCGGGTTCAGATAAGATGTATAAGGATCTAAAAGAATTATATTGGTGGCCCAATATGAAAGGAGATATTGCCACATACGTCAGTAAATGCTTAACGTGTTCAAAAGTAAAGGCAGAACATCAGAAACCGTCGGGATTGTTACAACAACCTGAAATTCCCCAATGGAAATGGGAACAGATTTCTATGGATTTCATCACGAAATTACCCAAGACGTCCAGTGGTTATGATACCATATGGGTAATTGTCGATCGTTTAACGAAATCTGCTCACTTTCTGCCAATTAAAGAAACCGACAAGACAGAGAAACTTACGAGACTCTACATTAAAGAAATTGTGGCAAGACACGGAGTACCAGTTTCTATTATCTCTGATAGAGACAGCAGATTCGTGTCTAGAATTTGGAAATCGTTACAAGAAGCCCTAGGCACGCGTCTAGACATGAGCACCGCCTACCATCCACAAACGGACGGTCAAAGTGAAAGGACTATCCAAACCTTAGAAGATATGCTCCGTGCGTGTGTAAATGATTTCGGAGGAAATTGGGATACTCATTTACCGTTGGCAGAGTTTTCCTATAATAACAGCTACCACACAAGCATCAAGGCAGCTCCGTTTGAAGCTCTTTATGGTCGTAAATGCCGCTCACCGCTATGTTGGGCGGAAGTTGGTGAAAAACATTTGACAGGCCTTGAGATTGTCCACGAAACCACTGATAAAATCTTCAAAATTAAGGACCGTCTGAAAGCGGCCCGAGACAGACAGAAGAGCTATGCTGATAACAGACAGAAACCATTAGAATTTCAAATTGGTGACCGAGTAATGTTAAAAGTCTCACCATGGAAAGGCGTTGCAAGGTTTGGTAACCGTGGAAAGCTCAACCCTACATATGTAGGACCGTTTGAAATACTGGCTAGGGTTGGCCCTGTAGCTTACAAGCTCAAACTACCACAAGAACTAAGCAACGTACATGATACATTTCATGTGTCAAATCTCAAAAAGTGTTTGTCAGACGAGACCCTAATCATACCGCCTAATGAAATTCATATTGATGATAAACTTCATTTCATCGAGGAACCGATTGAGATTTCAGATTGGAAAGTTCAAAGGCTGAGACGTAGTAGGATCAAACTGGTTAAAGTACGTTGGAACTCGAAACGTGGTCCTGAGTATACATGGGAATGAGAAGATCAAATGAAAACGAAATACCCCTCCCTGTTTGAGGATACACCAATTCAAGATGACACAAATTGAATTTCGGGACGAAATTCTTTTAACATGGGGAGAATGTGACACCCGACATTTCAGGTCAATATCCGTACATGTATTAAACAAGTTTACATTATAATTATTTTTGTGATTTACTTAATTTCACAAACAAGGACATTAAGGTCCAACAAAAACCATACATGGTCTCATTTCATAGTTGGTAATTCTAGGAGTTACCGGTTCACGTACCAGAATAACCCGACTAAATGCGAACGTTAGGGATTAAATTAAACAAACAAGAAAAATATATATATATATATATATATATATATTACATAAAATTTACGTTGAACTATGATTTATTTTTAAGACTAAATCATATAATATACGTAAAAGTAAAATAATGGACTTTTCGAAGACGTTACCATGTAGCGTCACCTTTAGGTACTTATACCTACAAATAATCACCTCAACGAATTATACAATCCAAGATTTCAATATCTTTCGTTAACAAGCCATAAACTTAATAAATTTATAATACCGTAGAGAACCTAAACCAAATTAAATTACCAATTGAAACTCTAATTAAAATTAATACCCTTAATTAATTAATTAATTAAAACTAAAAACCTAATTATTTGATTTATCAACCCCAAACCACTCCCTTGACTTCTCGGCCAAAAATCAGAGAAGCCAATTCCCCCCCAGCTATTCCCAAGATTTCCATCTACTTACCATCCCTTGTCATTCACCACTCACTCAAGCACACTCTCTCTTTCTCACTTTCTTACGACACCATAACACCCACATCCTTTCCAATTTCCTTTAAGATTGAATTCAAGTTTTAAAGCAAAACCCACCATATTTCGGTGTCAAAAGAAGAGTTCCAAGTGTTTTTCTCGAGAATCAAGCTAAGGAGCTCAAGATCATTCTCTGTTTCTCTCAAAATCGTCATCTCTGTCCAGAGGTAAAAACTCGATACCATTCATATTATTTTCTTTAAAACCGTAGCCAAACATACAGTTTACTCGAACGTAAGAAAAATAACCAGAAAAGTGTGTCGAATTCAAGTTTAAAACATAAAAATATGCAGGACTGATTATGTCACACCCCCATATTTTATTTACTTATTAAATAAATACAGGTTGTAACGATTGGTTCATTACACGATAGCGGAAGCTGTAATAATGATTTCTAAGACTTGATTACATATACAATTACTAAAACTAAGAAATACTATGATCTAAGTTCTTCTAGATCAACGACAGACTTGAGACTTGATATTCTACGTCCTTCCAGCTACTAGGAATTGATCCAACATAGCTAGCCTATTCCAACCGCGCCATGGCTAGAGGTCACCTGAGAAACATACTTGAAAGTGTCAACACAAAGGTTGGTGAGTTCACAGAGTTAGTTATATTAGTGCTTATAGTTTTTCTTTTCCGAAAACATGTACATGACTTTACCGTCATAAAACTAAGTAGTTTTCATTTGAAAACATTATCATGACTTAACCGTCATAAAATATGTTTAAACCTGATCGATTTAACTAATCAGAACCCTTTTGTATAAACATGATCACTTTATCCGGATCAAAACTCTTTTGTTTAAACCTGATCACTTTAACCTGATCAGAACCCTTTGTTTATACCTGATCACTTTAACCTGATCAGAACCCTTTGTTTAAATTCAATTGTTCGTAAATAGTTTCAGGTGTATGTGATAAACAGAATAAGAATTGTTGACCCATTTGTAAACTAGCTAGGAATACAAATAATATGTTCATACATGAGGCGTAACCAAACCATGACATGTGTGAGCCCCTATTAAGCGTTATCAGATTCTATGCGGCCATAAATCCTCCAGATTGTGGTTAGCGCGACTAACCATGACCGGGAGACGTCACTCTCCATAGTACTATTCATAGGACCCTAGGCTACAGTTAATGGTTACTATGTTGTTCCAGGGGACTTTAGCGGCCTCCAATGTGTTGTTCTCATCCCATGTAAACATAAAGTCGTGTCTTATTCTCTTGTTATCCCATAAAATAGTTGTAAGTATGTGTTTCCCCCAATCGTTGAGTGTTGTTCATCCGAACAATCGTTGTGTGTTGTTCATCCGAACAATCGTTGTGTGTTGTTCATCCAAACAATCGTTGTGTGTTGTTCATCCGAACAATCGTTGTGTGTTGTTCATCCAAACAATCGTTGTGTGTTGTTGTGTCCAGCTCTTTAGTTGAGCAAGTTTTCTCCCCGTTTGTTTAAAAACAATTTAAAAACTAGTAGTAAAAGTGGGGCTGGGAGACTCACAAGAAGTTAAACCAAAACGTTCATATTGTCAAACGTATAAACAATGTAATTCATGTTTTCAAAACATAACAAGTAAGTATGTTTCTCCCCCGATGTTTACAAAACAGTAAAGAGTTAAAAGGGGGCCGTGAACTCACCTTGAGTTTGTGTATGCTTGCAATGATAATTGTTCTAGCCGAACTTGACTATTCGTACCCTAGATACCAAAGGGTAAATTGTGTTAAGACCGAACGTCTCATATTGCAAATTGTTCATCGACCTAGTAAATCTAGTTGCTTTTGTTTAAATATCTTCTTAGATTTTCAACACTTGTTTTGCTATAAAAACAGTTCTAAGTTACTGCCCAATGTGACTGATGAACAGATGTCGAAACTTCCTAGTTTCGATTGGGCAATTGAGTATCGAAACTTCATAGTTTCGATTGAGTAGTTAGGTATCGAAACTATCTAGTTTCGATTGGCAAGAAGGGTATCGAAACTACCTAGTTTCGATTGAGCAATATGTATCGAAACTACCTAGTTTCGATTGAACAACTAGTATCGAAACTCCTAGTTTCGATTGAGTAAACTTGTATCGAAACTCCTAGTTTCGATTGAATAGGTATCGAAACTCCTAGTTTCGATTGAATAACAGGTATCGAAACTCCTAGTTTCGATTGAACAGGTATCGAAACTCCTAGTTTCGATTACTGCACTTTGATTGACAGAATTCGTCCTGTATATTTTTATGTTCAAATCTTGAATTTGACACACTTTTCTTGTTATCTTACTTGCGATTGAACCTTTTGTATGTTCAGCTACGATTTTAAAGAAAATGAAATGGATAATATCGAGTTTTTACCTCAAACAGAGAATGATGATTTTCAGGGAAACAGAGAATGATCTTGAGCTCCTTATCTTGATTCTTGAGACAACACTTGGAACTCTTCTTATAGCACCGAAATACGGTGGATTTTTACCTTAAACTGGACTTCGACTTGAAGGAGAATTGGGAATTTGCCGTAAGAAAATGAGAAGTATGAAAGGTATTGTGGGATTTCGATTGAGGAGGTATGGTTTTTATCTGAATTTGAGTGAATTAGCAAGTGGGGGAATGGCTTCTCTGAATTTCGGCCGAAAAGTCAAGCAAGTGGGTTGGGATTTAAATAAATCAAACCATTTGATTTAAGTGTAATTTTAACCACTAGTGTTCGTATTTAGTCGGGTTATCCTGGTACGTGAACCGGTAACTCCTAGAATTACCAAAATATGAACTGAGACCATGTACGGTTTTTGTTAGGCCTTAATGTCCTTGTTTGTGAAATTAAGTAAATCACAAAAACAATTATAATGTAAACTTGTTTATAACATGTACGGATATTGACCTGAATTATCGGGTGTCACATTCTCCCCATGTTAAAAGAATTTCGTCCCGAAATTCAATTTGTGTCCTCTTGAACTGTTGTATCCTTAAACAAAGATGGGTATTTTTGTTTTCATTTGATTCTCTCGTTCAAATGGTTCAACGTACCTAGGGTTAAGCTTGCCACGGTTGCCAAATTTTGCAACCCCTTTCCAATGTGAGACCTTTAACATGACTTTGTCTCCCACTTGGAATTCTAATGGTTTTCGTCTGTTGTCAGCATAGCTCTTTTGTCTATCTCGGGCCGCTTTCAAACGGTCCTTAATTTTGAAAATCTTATCAGTGGTTTCCTGGACAATCTCAGGGCCTGTCAAATGTTTTTCACCAACTTCCGCCCAACATAGCGATGAGTGACACTTATAACCATACAAAGACTCAACGGAGCGGCTTTAATGCTGGTATGGTAGTTGATATTATATGAAAACTCATCCAACGGCGGTGAGTATCCCTATTTCTTCTGAAATCGATTACGCACACACGGAGCACATCTTTTAAAGTTTGGATAGTCCTTTTACTTTGATCGTTCATCTGGGGATGATATGCAGTGGTCATGTAAAGGCATGTGCTCAAGGCTTCTTGTACAGACTGTCAGGTTCTTGACATGAATCGACTGTCCCTTTTTGTGAAAATGGAAACTGGCATACCATGCCTAGCCTTAATTCCCTTAATATTTAGCCTTGCACGCGTCTTACTTTTATCTGTCTCCTTTATTGGTAGGGAATGCGCGGATTTCGTCAAACGATTGACGATTATCATATAGTATCATAGTTGCTAGGTGTTTTGGGTAACTTTGTAATGAAATCCATTGAAATTTGTTCCCATTTCCATTGAGGTATCTCGGGTTGTTATAACAATCCCGACGGTTTCTGATGTTCTGCCTTTACCTTTGAACATGTCAGGCATTTACCGACGTAAATAGCAATTTCTCATTTCATGTTCGGCCACCAGTAGAGTTCTTTCAGATCCTTATACATTTTATCCGAACCTGGGTGAATGGAGTACCTGGACTTGTGAGCTTCGTCCATAACCAACTCCCGTAAGTTACTAAAACATGGCACCCAAATTCTATTTGCAAAGTATAAAGTATCATCTGATTTTGGCTCTAATTGTCTGATCATTCTTCGTATAGCTTCACTCTGAATGTTTTCTTCTTTGATTGCCTCCTGTTGTGCCATCCGGATTTGAGTCGTGAGACTCGCATGAATTGTCAATCCTAGGGCACGAACACGGAGTGTTTTAACTCGTTCCTTACGACTCAAGGCATCTGCTATGACATTTGCCTTACCAGGGTGATACTTGATATCACAGTCGTAATCATTCAGTAGTTCTACCCAACGAAGTTGACTCATGTTGAGTTCTTTCTGATTAACGATGTGCTGGAGACTCTTGTGGTTTGTAAAGATAGTACATTTTGTACCATATAAGAAATGTCTCCAAATCTTGAGTGCAAACACGACAGCACCCAATTTCAGATCGTGAGTCGTATAATTTTTCTCATGTACTTTTAGCTGTCTGGATGCATACGCTATGACTTTTTCTTCCTGCATCAATACACATCCCAGACCTTGGTGTGATGCGTCGCAATACACGATGAAATTGTCAGTTCCTTCGGGAAGGGATAGGATTGGTGTACTGCAAATTTATTTTTTTTTTTTTTTTTTGCTTCAACAATTGAAACGCTGATTTTTTTTTTTTTTTTTTTTTGCTTCAACAATTGAAACGCTGATTCTTGTTTATCAGTCCAATCAAACTTTTTGTCCTTCTGAGTTAACGTGGTCAAAGGCAAGGCTATCTTTGAAAAATTCTCGATAAATCGCCTGTAATATCCTGCCAAACCTAGAAATTGACGCACCTCAGTCGGAGTTCCTGGTGCTTCCCAGTTTTTGATAGCTTCAATCTTGGTTGGGACTACGTGAATACCCTTCTTATTGATGACGTGTCCGAGAAAGTGAACCTCTCGAATCCGAAACTCACACTTAGAGAATTTGGCATAACGCTTCTCATTCCGGAGTAGTTCCAAGATTGATTTCAAATGATGTTCATGTTCCTCATTGGTTTGTGAATATATTGATATGTCATCGATAAATACAATCACGAATTTATTCAAGTATGGCTTGCACACGCGGTTCATTAGGTCCATGAAAACGGCCGGTGCATTAGTCAAGCCAAATGGCATAACTAGGAACTCGTAGTGACCGTAACGAGTCCTAAAAGTCGTTTTCGGTATATCTTCTTCCTGAATTTTCAGTTGAGGATATCTTGATTGTAGATCAATTTTAGAATAGAAACTGGACCCTTGAAGTTGATCAAACAAATCGTCTAATCGAGGAAGAGGATACCGGTTTTTGATTGTCAGCTTGTTCAACTCCCGATAATTGATGCACCTTCTAAAGGTTCCATCCTTTTTCTTTACAAACAGGACCGGAACTCCCCATGGTGAGAAACTCGGTCTTATGAAAGAATTACTCGACGAGGTGTCCAAGTTTTTGTTGTATATTGGGTAGAAATGAAAAAGTATGAAAATGAAACTTTATGTTTGTCCCTCTTATGCTTTTCGAAAGCATTTTCCCGGACTAAGACTTTTCTCTTATTTCAGGTTTCATGTTTTCTATGATTTTCCTCTCCATGTGCCTTCATGGAGCTACAAATTGATTTTCCTTGGGAGCTCTTATTTGCGAACTTCGAGTCTAATCACCACTTTACCCCTTTGTTTGCACTACTTTTCAAGGCATACTAGCCTTTGGGTTGTAGCGTCTTGATATGTAAACTCATGTCTCGACTACCATACCTTCGAAGAATGTAAGCCATACGAAGTTCGATGTTTGTTTGGAATATTCACATTCCGTCTAGCTGAGGGAATGAATGGTAATACTGTGAGAATGGTCTCATCGAATTAGTGCTTTCCCCAAAATGGGCTTTGGGCTTGTCCACCCATTGAGTTGGCTGAGATGTTTTAGGAGTTTCACAATTTCCATTTTGTAGTCATTCAGTGTATCTGCACTTCCTTAGGGTTTGAATGGTACTTTGGTGACATACCATTACGTATTCCACTCATTCAGGTTATAGCCTTAAAATCCTTAGCACAAGGATAAACTTGAGGTAATGAGTGTTGAACGTCGAGACTTTTGTATTCCAACTGAGTCTACTCCGAGAGATCATTTCTTAACAATAGATGCTCTAGAGCTTCCCAATTATAGAAAACTAGGAGTGAAAGATGCAATCACACCTATCTTATAGGCTAAATCTGGGATCCATCCAACAAGATGAACTTTGGGGAAGTGCGAGTATAAAAGAGTAATAAATTATTCTTCTCAACTCTTTGTGGACAGTGGCCTATTGTGAATAGTTCGAGTTTACGTCCTTTATGCATATCATGAGCTAATGAGATTAGCATGAGATTCCGCATTTGGGACTCCTTTAAGGGTTTTGCATGTCGTTTTGGTTAGTGCGACAATAGTCGTTAGTCCACACTTAGGTTTCTTTGGCATTCGCTCGAGCATCAATCCCGGCTTATCCATTGCAGAGAGGATAGTCAGACTTAAAGGTATATTGAATGTCAATGGCTGCGAGAGCAATCCTATTTGACCGACATTCTGAAATGTCCGATTTCCTACTTGTCTCATGTCGAGCTTCTACAATATCCATAGGTGCCATGTGTATGCGGGTCAGAATAATATCCTGCCCTATTACTGAAGTTAGTGCATAACACTCTTGGCGTAACTTTTAATCAATTGTGAGATTGAACTGTATGATGGATCCTGAGATTATGCCATAATCTCCCACAATAGTTGTGCAATTACTGTAAGTGTTAGTTGTGGTAACGCTCAATTTGAAGCATTCCTGACAAGTAGAATCTCAAAGAATGAATGTGCGAATTTCTTCGTCGTTCAGGATTTACTAAGGATTGGTTGAATTCAATTTGAATTTCTCTCGTTCCTCCAAAACTAGGAGAATGCTTTGTGAGCACCAAATTGAGAAGTCTGATTTGTTGAGATCCAATCCTTAATCAAGTGATTGAGAACATGAGTTGATTATCAGCTTAGACAGCAAGACTCACTAAAGTTCCCATGCACTGCAAATTATGATTACGTGTGCACCCGTAATGATGATTTGCCTTGCCTGATCCCTATAGTGTTTCTTCTATCCCTAGCTTTTAATCAAAAGTGATTTGAAACGATCATTAGATTGCGTTTGCACATTTGTACAGGAGTGTGTATTGTTTTATCGGATTACTGTTAATTATGTGTACCAATACTCATGAATCTGCCGAATATGGCAGTTGTCGGATGAGGCTAAGGGTAGAGAGGCACCACCAGTGTCTCTTAAAAAAAATGTGCATGGTGAAATTTAGGCACTATGTGTTGGGCAGAGATCCTCAAACGAGTGTCGAGCAACTCATGCTCCAAGTCTGTATATATGCATGGATCCACATGATCCTGATGTATGTCTGGGTCTCCTGACCCTTGGAGTTCTCTCCCATTTAGTCCTGCTTATTCACCTTGAATTCCCTTCTGTCTGGGCAATCATGCCTGCCATACATCATGGCGAGAGTCTAGGCATCCGATCCGACAACTTATGAAGGAGATTATTTATACCGTACTTACGTTAGGAAGATAATTGCCTCCAAGGCTGGAGTAGTTGTGGTGCAGGTATAGGTACAGATTCTGGTACGAGTTCAGCCTGTTGTGATACCAAGATCGGTAACTGACGATCGTTGTCGTCGAAGTCCAAGCTCAGCTCGTAACTCGATCTTCTAAGGTTGCAGTATGCTGAGTACCCGTTATTCTTGACTCGTAACCCGAACAATAACATGTTATAAGTGTTTATTATTTTCACTTTATTGTATGTGTTTAAGTGTTCACTATATGTGCCATGTAATTGTATTAGTGTAGCTAATGGTACCCTAGTGTAACTCCATACACTAATAGTCTACACAAATTGTTCGGCAACGGTTGGAATTCCTATGCTCAAGTCTTGGGTGTTTTTAATGTGATGCAAGTCTTAGAAATCTTGGTCCCTAAATGAGTCCGGTTAGAGCCTAGGTATCACTAAGGACACCTAATTCGCTAAAACCATTGCTCTGATACCAATCTGTCACACCCCCATATTTTATTTAATTATTAAATAAATACAGGTTGTAACGATTGGTTCATTACACGATAGCGGAAGCTGTAATAATGATTTCTAAGACTTGATTACATATACAATTACTAAAACTAAGAAATACTATGATCTAAGTTCTTCTAGATCAACGACAGACTTGAGACTTGATATTCTACGTCCTTCCAGCTACTAGGAATTGATCCAACATAGCTAGCCTATTCCAACCGCGCCATGGCTAGAGGTCACCTGAGAAACATACTTGAAAGTGTCAACACAAAGGTTGGTGAGTTCACAGAGTTAGTTATATTAGTGCTTATAGTTTTTCTTTTCCGAAAACATGTACA
Source organism: Smallanthus sonchifolius (assembly GCA_023525975.1). NCBI lineage: Eukaryota > Viridiplantae > Streptophyta > Magnoliopsida > Asterales > Asteraceae > Smallanthus > Smallanthus sonchifolius. Next base: position 29,302,701 of record CM042031.1, read on the forward strand.
TGACTTTACCGTCATAAAACTAAGTAGTTTTCATTTGAAAACATTATCATGACTTAACCGTCATAAAATATGTTTAAACCTGATCGATTTAACTAATCAGAACCCTTTTGTATAAACATGATCACTTTATCCGGATCAAAACTCTTTTGTTTAAACCTGATCACTTTAACCTGATCAGAACCCTTTGTTTATACCTGATCACTTTAACCTGATCAGAACCCTTTGTTTAAATTCAATTGTTCGTAAATAGTTTCAGGTGTATGTGATAAACAGAATAAGAATTGTTGACCCATTTGTAAACTAGCTAGGAATACAAATAATATGTTCATACATGAGGCGTAACCAAACCATGACATGTGTGAGCCCCTATTAAGCGTTATCAGATTCTATGCGGCCATAAATCCTCCAGATTGTGGTTAGCGCGACTAACCATGACCGGGAGACGTCACTCTCCATAGTACTATTCATAGGACCCTAGGCTACAGTTAATGGTTACTATGTTGTTCCAGGGGACTTTAGCGGCCTCCAATGTGTTGTTCTCATCCCATGTAAACATAAAGTCGTGTCTTATTCTCTTGTTATCCCATAAAATAGTTGTAAGTATGTGTTTCCCCCAATCGTTGAGTGTTGTTCATCCGAACAATCGTTGTGTGTTGTTCATCCGAACAATCGTTGTGTGTTGTTCATCCAAACAATCGTTGTGTGTTGTTCATCCAAACAATCGTTGTGTGTTGTTCATCCAAACAATCGTTGTGTGTTGTTGTGTCCAGCTCTTTAGTTGAGCAAGTTTTCTCCCCGTTTGTTTAAAAACAATTTAAAAACTAGTAGTAAAAGTGGGGCTGGGAGACTCACAAGAAGTTAAACCAAAACGTTCATATTGTCAAACGTATAAACAATGTAATTCATGTTTTCAAAACATAACAAGTAAGTATGTTTCTCCCCCGATGTTTACAAAACAGTAAAGAGTTAAAAGGGGGCCGTGAACTCACCTTGAGTTTGTGTATGCTTGCAATGATAATTGTTCTAGCCGAACTTGACTATTCGTACCCTAGATACCAAAGGGTAAATTGTGTTAAGACCGAACGTCTCATATTGCAAATTGTTCATCGACCTAGTAAATCTAGTTGCTTTTGTTTAAATATCTTCTTAGATTTTCAACACTTGTTTTGCTATAAAAACAGTTCTAAGTTACTGCCCAATGTGACTGATGAACAGATGTCGAAACTTCCTAGTTTCGATTGGGCAATTGAGTATCGAAACTTCATAGTTTCGATTGAGTAGTTAGGTATCGAAACTATCTAGTTTCGATTGGCAAGAAGGGTATCGAAACTACCTAGTTTCGATTGAGCAATATGTATCGAAACTACCTAGTTTCGATTGAACAACTAGTATCGAAACTCCTAGTTTCGATTGAGTAAACTTGTATCGAAACTCCTAGTTTCGATTGAATAGGTATCGAAACTCCTAGTTTCGATTGAATAACAGGTATCGAAACTCCTAGTTTCGATTGAACAGGTATCGAAACTCCTAGTTTCGATTACTGCACTTTGATTGACAGAATTCGTCCTGTATATTTTTATGTTCAAATCTTGAATTTGACACACTTTTCTTGTTATCTTACTTGCGATTGAACCTTTTGTATGTTCAGCTACGATTTTAAAGAAAATGAAATGGATAATATCGAGTTTTTACCTCAAACAGAGAATGATGATTTTCAGGGAAACAGAGAATGATCTTGAGCTCCTTATCTTGATTCTTGAGACAACACTTGGAACTCTTCTTATAGCACCGAAATACGGTGGATTTTTACCTTAAACTGGACTTCGACTTGAAGGAGAATTGGGAATTTGCCGTAAGAAAATGAGAAGTATGAAAGGGATTGTGGGATTTCGATTGAGGAGGTATGGTTTTTATCTGAATTTGAGTGAATTAGCAAGTGGGGGAATGGCTTCTCTGAATTTCGGCCGAAAAGTCAAGCAAGTGGGTTGGGATTTAAATAAATCAAACCATTTGATTTAAGTGTAATTTTAACCACTAGTGTTCGTATTTAGTCGGGTTATCCTGGTACGTGAACCGGTAACTCCTAGAATTACCAAAATATGAACTGAGACCATGTACGGTTTTTGTTAGGCCTTAATGTCCTTGTTTGTGAAATTAAGTAAATCACAAAAACAATTATAATGTAAACTTGTTTATAACATGTACGGATATTGACCTGAATTATCGGGTGTCACAGATTATGTCAATCAGAATTGCAGTAATCAAAACTATAGTTTCGATACCTGTTTCTCAATCGAAACTAGGAGTTTCGATACCTATTACTCAATCGAAACTAGGAGTTTCGATACTTGGTTACTCAATCGAAACTAGGAGTTTCGATACCTGTTTACTCAATCGAAACTAGGAAGTTTCGATACCTATTGCCCAATCGAAACTAGGAAGTTTCGATACCCAGTTTGCTCAATCGAAACTAGGAAGTTTCGACATCTGTTCTGATTCAATCGTAACTAAGTAGTTTCGATACTTGTTCATCAGTCCCATTGGGTAGTAACTTAGAACTATTTTATAAACGAAACAAGTGATGAAAAACTAAGAAGATATTTTAAACAAAAGCAATCAGATTTACTAAATCGATGAACAATTTGCATATAAGACGTTCGGTCTTAACAAGAATTACCCTTTTTGTAATTAGGGTACGAATAGTCAAGTTTGACTGGAACAATTATCGTTGCTAACATACACAAAAACAAGGTGAGTTTCACGGCCCCTTTTTACCGTTTTCTATATTTGGGGGAAGAACATACTTACAACTATTTTATGTGATAACAAGAGAATAAGACTCGACTTTTATGTTTACATGAGTTAAACGATTTGAGGCCGCTAAAGTCCCCTGGAACAATTTAGTAACCATTAAATGTAGACTAGGGTCCTATGAATAGTACTATGGAGAGTGATGTCTCCCGGTCATGGTTAGTCGCGCTAACCACAATCTAGAGGATTTATGGCCGCATAGAACCGGATAACGAAATTAGGGGCATGTACAATTGTCATGGTTTGGTTACGGCTCATGTAGGAACATATTATTTTTATTCCTAGCTAGTTTACAAATGGGTCAACAATTCTTATTCTGTTTATCACATGTGCCTAAAACTATTTACGAACAATTGAATTTTACAAAGAACTATTTGATTCAACCTGTGAACTCACCAACCTAGTGTTGACAATTTTAAGTATGTTTTCCAGGAAATTGAACGTGATCGCAAGGTTAGCAATGTAGATTACATGCATGCACGATGGATACAACTTTTGGGGGAGTTCTCTTGTATAACTCATTGTAACAGAGTCATATTTGCGAAATCTTCACTTTTTGTAAACTCAATTTACATTTTGGAATGTAAAACTCTAAACTTGTTTATGTATCCATTTATCATGTATGTGTTTGCGGTAATCATATGCTTTGGAAACCATGTACGTCACGCCTCGCGTTTCCGCCTTGGCGGGGTGTGACAAAAACGTGTAGAACGGTTATGAAACCGAACATTCATGTGATTAAAGGTTGCTTTTTATGTTTCAACTGCTGAGAGGCGTGACCGTGTCCATTTGAGGCGCGACCGTGCCTAGGCACCGGGCGCGATCGTTCTAAAGCTGGTCGCGCGACCGTACAAAAGCACTTGGCGTGACCGTGCCAGAACGAGGCGTGACCGTGCCTATTAGGGTTTCTTGTTCTTTTTCAACATCAAACCTTTTAACTTTAGTTTTTGACATATTTGTATAAATAGATACTTATGTAGTGTTTAGTAGGTTATAACCGAGTAAAATTTGCGGATTTGTATTGAAATATAATATTTAATTGTTGGTACGAATAGAACAAAATAGTGCAGTAGAATTTGGTTTGAAATGCATTACATTGAATGGAAATACGGATACTAAAAATCAGAATTGTTACACTTAGTTTCTCACAATATGGATGTATGCAATATGATATGTGTCATGCATAATAAGAGTGTGATGAAACTAATACTCCTTTGATAAGACGTCATCATCATGTCTGTGGTCGGTACCCATAGAAGCTTAAGAATCATCATTCACCAATAAAAGCTATCAAGCACTCAAAGAAAAACATAAAACGGAAAATAAAACGAAAAATAAAAACTACCGAGTCCTAATATCGAGAAGGCATTCCTAATGGCGGAAGTACGAGAAACTTAAATTTTTAAGACAAGCCTGAGATCCATGTATTCTACCGTATGCACCAACTTCTAAATTTATTTATCATCGGGTTGTCTCCCGGAAGCGTCACATTTATTTAACGAGTCTTAGACCAGACTCGGCCCCATATAAGTCAGTCTAGGGCAAGTGGTGGTACTTATAATCGTCCCAGTATCCTCCACAGTAACTCTCGTAGGCGCGCTCCATGAAAGCTAGTACAGAGAACAAACAAAACGAACACGAGCACCAAAGTAAAAGAGGATAAAAGTGAGAAAAATAAAATTAAAAAGGGAAAATAAAGTTGAAATAAAACAAAGGGAAAATAGAGTCGAAATTAAAATAAAAGAGAAAAATAAAGCAGAAAGAAAACAAAGAGAAAATAGAAATAGTCAGTCCAACGGCTTAGATCTTTCGCAGAAGTACCGTGTCTTAGTAAGCGGCGCCAAAAACTTGATAACATATTTTTAGTGTAGATAATATAAGAGTAAATATAAATGCATCTCTAGTAATGGCACCAAAAACTTGATGTCAAATACAAGAGATATAATTTATACATATATTCTTAATAATGTTCGGTTTAGAGTTACACAAAATCACCTTTTAAATTTATAAATTAAAATGATAATTACTTCAACTTAAAATACACACAATAGGTAAGTGTACATATCGCAGCGTAGTATAGTATGGGTAAGAACCAAGTATCAGAAACCATGGACATGGTTTCCTTATTCAACCATCGCTATTGTCTTACTAGGATAATAAGTAGGAAAAAGGGTTTTGTTTAAAAGAAAGGGAAAAAGAAAAGAAAAGTAATTAGAAATATTATATAATTTAAGGTGTTACTTCGGTTGTTATCACTTGTTAATTAACGTTGTATTTAAGTAAGGCTGGTCATTGTTACTAGTACGAACCCTTTCGATGGGGGAGTTAGTATTTCGTAACGGAACAGTGGATACGGCCGGCCAAGTGCTCCTAATAATTCTCGGGTCCTTTCGGGGTCTCAAAACCGTCGGCTATCCCATGAGTTATTATTTGAACTAAGAGTATCCCGTCGACAGGCGTACACCATGTCATGTAACTTCTTTTCGAAAGTCGGAATGCACAACTCCCTTTAAAAGGTACTTTATGAACGCTCAGACCTAACAATTTATATTCTTAAAATAGTTGCCTTTACTTATAATAATATTTTAAATAAATATAACTTTCATTCTCAAGATCAAGCCGCACAGCTCCCGCTATAAGTCTTATACAAGCAAACACAAGAGAAACAAAGAAATACCGACACGAACCACAAGGTCCAGCTAAGACACGAATGACTAGTTGAATACCCAAACCTCCAATCAACTCATAAAGTTAAATCTATACTAACCGGGCCCTTGGTAGCACCATGATTTGTATACAGACCGTACAAACTCGAATATGTTTCCTAAACATGAAGTCTTGCTTAATTAATTTACTCTTATCTTTTTAAAATAAATTATAAGAAATACTTCAAGAACAAAACATAATAAAAATACTTCATTAACTAATTAAAGATCAACCAACCCGTGCAACGCAAGAGGACTAGCCACGAATGACAATACAAGTGACCCAACTAACCCTTAGATATTGTGTGGAGGTGTTCCAACACCAAGGGAGAGTGGGTATATGTCACGCCCATAACACAGGACAGTCATCTAACCAATGTAGTAGATCCAACATAGATGTTCATAGGAAAGAACGACGGGTCTTGGAGAGATTTATACACCTTCTTTTCCTAGACAGAACATTCCGTTTGTCAGATAACTACATACCGGTCAGAAGGTCACCTTCTAGTTACCGTGACATTGATATCAAGAACACATAGTGGAAACTAAAACTATCAACTTTTATTTAAACATTAAAATAGTGTTTACATCATGTTCTCATCTTATTTACATCATATGTTCCTAACAAGGAAAAACTCATTCATGACTTATAGTTTCTGTCATGCCCATCATGTGGATCGTTCATCATTTCATCATCTAGTCCTGGAAAGCCCTGTCTAATTGTAGGTCCACATGACTTACCTCAGATCGATCTCGTGACAGGACGTCTCGTTAACACGAAGTGCGGAATCTTACCGTATTAACGTTCATATACGAATTGACAATAGAAACAACAAGTAAATAAACTTCTCTTTGTATTCCACAAAACACAGAGTTTACAGAATATACTTGTTCAACTCCGTCTGCTCTCTCCTCAACAGAATCTGTAAACACCTATTTATAGACACAAACCTGCTATAGGCGAACTTAACAAGTTCGCTTCTAAAGATGCTTAGGCGAACTTGTTAAGTTCGCCTCTCTATGAACTTGTACAATATTCCTTAGGCGAACTTAACAAGTTCGCTCCTAAAGATACTCTCTGTGAACTTATACAAAATTTTATCAACAGTTACAAAACATGTCCTAACAGACTCCTCTTTAACTGTTGCTAATAATTCTATCAATTACAAGTCAAAGACTCTAAGACTAAGACATAATATCTGCAAGTTCATTGTCACCAGAATATGCTCACCTCAGATAGATCTCGTGACAGGACGTCTCGTTAACACGAAGTGCGGAATCCTACCGTATTAACGTTCGTATACGAATTGACAATAGAAACAACAGGTAAATAAACTTCTCTTTGTATTCCACAAAACACAAAGTTTATAGAATACACTCATTCAACTCCCTCTGCTCTCTCCTCAACAGAATCAGTAAACACCTATTTATAGACACAAACCTGCTATAGGCGAACTTAACAAGTTCGCTTCTAAAAATGCTTAGGCGGACTTGTTAAGTTCGCCTCTCTATGAACTTGTACAATATTTTTTAGGCGAACTTAACAAGTTCGCTCCTAAAGATCAAGTTCGCCTCTCTATGAACTTATGCAGAATTTTATCAACAGTTATAAAACATGTCCTAACACTAATGACTACCTGTGATGCTTTCAAAAATATTTGATAAAACATGGGTCAGCACAAAGCTGGTGAATTCATAAACAAAATAGTTTATTAAAATGACCCGCCGAAGTATCTTGAACATATTCATGTGCTTCAACACCCAACATCATAGACAACTATGAACAATCATTCAGACTATATATAACCAAAGACCGTTCCACAGGTCCTGTCTAATATGCCGTTCGACGGGCAAGTGAAATACAATAAGCGCTTAGAATACGTTATATATAAAAAATCGGTGCAATCGTTTCAAGACACTCAAAATCTTTTCATAAATCAATCATGCTAGACAAGGTCATGATTGGGTTCATGATCATAGTTTAAGAACTCACCTCGGTAGTATTTCAACTTATTAATTTAGGAATATGGAAATCACCTCAAACAGAGTTCCTAGTTATGTAATGGCATTACTTAAGTACATATGCCTAGTTTAATGGCGTATAACCAAAGCTTAATAGGAGATCGCAACCTTACCTCAACACTATCTACGACAATTTGGAGTCAAAACGCTAGAAACCGGACTTTCACATGCGAACCGGGGCTCGAGATTGAAACACTAGAGAATTTGTGTGTTTTAATGTGTGTTTTGGGTGAGAAATGACCTGAGCTCGTCTATCTATTTATAGGGCAACATTTGGGTCCATGACGAACCGTTACCAGGCGTGACGATGTGTCACGCCTTTACTTGGTGGCTACGCACTTCCTGACCACGTAACGGATCGTTACCGGGTGTGACGGTCCGTCACGAGGGTGAGTCATCAAACACGTGTCAGCAACCCTCAAACCGCGTTCGGTATTGCGTCACGGACCGTCATGACGGGTGATGGTCCGTCATGAGGCGTAACTGACCGTTATGGCTGGTGACGGTCCGTTACAAGCTATTTTTCTCAAATTTTCATTTTTGATCCTTTGATTTTGTATGTTCCCAATATATCCCCTAGACTTATGAAAATTGACAATTTTAATCCTTCATTTCCTTAGGGGATTTTCGGGGTGTTACAAACTCCCCATCTTTAAGAATATTCGTCCTCGAAATTAAGGTGTGAATAGATGAGGATATTTGGCATTCATTTGTTTCTCTAATTCCCAAGTCGTGTCAGCTCCGATCCGACCTTGCCATTGAACTAACACCATTGGTACAACTTTCTTTCTCAATTTCCGCTCCTGGGTGTCTAAAATCTTGATCGGTTGTTTAGTGAATTGAAGTTTGTCATCTACGTGTACATCATCTAGTGTAATAGCCTGAGTTAGATCAGCTAAACACTTACATAAGCAAGATACGTGAAATGTATTATGAATCCCTTGTAAGGCTTCAGGTAGATCTAACTTGTAGGCTACTGCTCTAATCCTTTCAATGATTTTGTAAGGTCCGATATACCTTGGTCCTAATTTTCCCCGTTTTCTGAACCTTACAACACCTTTCCATGGTGAAACTTTCAACATCACATAATCTTCGACTTCGAATTCTAACTTGCGTCGTCTTAAGTCAACATCACACTTTTGTCGATCTTGAGCCGCTTTCAACAGTTGTTTAATTTGGACTATCTTACTTGTTGTTTCTTGTATAACTTCAGGTCTAGATAATTGACTGTCTCCTATTTCAGTCCAACAGACAAGAGTTCTGCACTTCCTTCCATACAGTGCTTCGAAAGGTGCAACTTTAATACTCGAATGGTAACTGTTATTGTAGGAGAATTCGATTCACGGTAGGTGATTATCCCAACTTCCCCTGAAGTCGATAACACAAGCTCTTTAGCATATCTTCCAGAGTTTGAATTATTCGTCCATTCTGTCCATCTGTCTATGGATGATATGCAGTATTCATAGTAAGTTTAGTTCCCAATTCTTTCTGAAAACTTATCCAACATCTAGATGTGAACCGACTGTCTCTATCAGAAATAATAGACAATGGTATACCATGGTGGCTCACAATTTCAGTCATACAGATTCTGGCTAACTTAACCATTGAGTATGATTCATTGATAGGTATGAAATTGGCTGACTTGGTCAGTCTATCGACCACGACCCATATTGTATAATGCCCTTTATGAGTTATGGGTAGTTTAGTAACGAAGTCCATTGTAATACGATCCCATTTCCACACAGGTAATTCTAATTGTTGTAATTAACCTGCTGTTTTTTTGGTGCTCAATCTTAACTTGAAGACAAGTCAAGCATTTGTCTATATACTAGGCAATTGATGTCTACATGTTAGGCCACCAGTAGTGTGTCTTCAGATCTTTATACATCTTGTTTGCACCAGGATGAATGGAATATCTTGATTTATGCGCTTCATCTAACACCTTCTATTTAATATCTCCAAGTATTGGAATCTAGATTCTTTGATCGAATCTCATGATTCCATCATTTCCTTTGGATAGCAAATTCTATTTCCCAACCATACGTTCTGTCACATCCCCAATATTCATTTATTTTAACAATAAATAAATAAATAAATGAATAAAGGTAGTAAAAATTGGTTCATTACACGATAGTGGAAGATGTAATAACGATTTCTAAGACTTGATTACATATACAATTACTAAAACTAAGTAATACTATGATCTAAGTTCTGCTAGATCAACGATAGACTTGAGACTTGATATTTTATGTCCTTCCCGTTACTAGGAATTGATCCAACATATCTAGACTATTCCAACCGCGCCATTGCTAAGGGTTACCTTTTAAACATACTTGAAAGTGTCAACACAATGGTTGGTGAGTTCACAGAGTTTGTTAATTCAGTGCAATTAGTTTTCCCCGAAAATAAATACATGACCTAACCGTCATGAAATAAGTCGTTTTCCCCAAAAACATATACATGACATAATCATCATAAAATAAGTAGTTTTCCCCGAAAACATATACATGACTTAATCGTCATAAAAATAAATAGTTTTCCCTGAAATCAAATACATGACCTAACCGTCATAAAATAAGTAGTTTTCCCTGAAAACTACTCATACATGGCTTAACTGTCACAAAAATAAGTAGTTTCCCTGAAAACATACACATGACTTAACTATCATAAAAATAAGTAGTTTTTCGTGAAAACATATATATGACTTAACCGTCATAAAAATAAGTAGTTTTCCTAAAAACATGCACACGACATTGCCGTCATAAATAAGTTTAAGTGAGTAACCAATGTATTGAACCATGGGAAACTAACCCGCACGTTAAACCTTTAATAAATACCCAATGCATTAAACCATGCATTGAACGACCGACAGACCCCATTTGTAAACTAGCTAGGAATACAAATAATATGTAAATGCACAAGACCGTAACCAAACCATAACAATGAATGCCCCTCCCTCACTATACCACGAGAATAAGACGATATGCGGTCATTTTGGCCATATGGACCCCTGGTTAGCGCGACTAACCATGACCGGGGGGTCACCCCCAGTAGTACTATCCACATAATCCTAGGCTAAGACCATAGCTAATGATTACTAAATATGTTTGTTACAGGGGACTTTATGAGCTCTATAATTGTTCCCTCAATGCACATATAACGATCTGGTCTTTGTTCATTCATCTATGTGAAAATATTTTACAAGTATATTTCCTCCCCAAAACCTTTTCAAAACCTAGAAAAAGGGGACAGTGCAACTCACAAGGAATTAAACCAGAGTATCCATGTTTTTCCAAAACATACTTAGTTAAGTATGTTTCTCCCCCGATGTTTACAAAACAGTAAAGAGTTAATAGGGGGTCGTGAAACTCACCTTGTGTCCGATGAAATCCTAGCAAATATCAGCGTGCTAATAGTTCCTGACTATCTGTATCCGAATCATGCAAGGATACTTAAGTGTTAAAACTACCCGTCTTAAACGCAAGTTGTTCACACGACTTAATGAATCCTGTTAAATATGTCTTTGTTTATTAAAACAATGTTTTCATATGATGACTCGGTGATTATTACTCCAGTCTAGACGCTTACATATTTTCCGAAAAAATATCATGTTTCCATATTGGTGACTTATTAAGTGTACCAAAAATAAATATTATTTTTATAACAACTTATAATATATTCATATCATAGTCACGTATATACATATAATTATTTCTTAAAAATAATTATGTAAATTCTCAAATATCGTTTAAGTATATTCTATGCATGTTATTCATCCTACGTACGTATAGACCACGTTACCACGTCCACATGCAAATACTTATATTCCGAACGATATTTTCTAACTTAGTTACATTCATCATGCATTTATTTTTACCAATACATGCATATAATTATTTCTATGTTTCTATATATGCATTTAAGAATTCTTACTATTTTACATGCATATATAAACATATCTTTTTAGACCACTTGTCAACACCTTTCCAACATCTATGTATTTTCACATACAACACTTTAGGGTTTTTACATGGTCATTTACCTACTTGTCTACTAGAATTTATTTATCACTTAATCATATATTCCACCAAATACCATGGACTTTTTATAACTCTTTTCCATAACCATGCATATAAACACTTTTGATATTTCGACCAAATGTATCATACTTGCTCCTAAGTCTTGTTATTATTATTAACAAGTTATAAATATACGTATGAAATTCAAATCATTTAATCTTTTCATAACTTGTTCCAAGTTATCAATTTATAATCACCCATATATACATCATGACTTTTATATATACATTTACATGCATATATTTAACAATTTATCCAATTTCAACAACTACGACTATATATATATATATATCTTGATTACTATACCTGTACACCTTTACCAAGTTATTTCCAAGTTAACAACTATACACATGTACATGTACATCTATTTTCGGTTTCTTCATATATATATATACATATTCTTGTACTTAACAATCTTTCCAACTTAATAAACTTTAAACACACACATTTACGTATACCAATAAATCACGATTTATATACATGTCAAAGATAATATTCCAAGAAATATAAAATAGGAATGTGCAAATATGCCTATGGGTATTGACCTAGAATACTGGGTGTCACATTCTCCCCATGTTAAAGAGAATTTCGTCCCGAAATTCGGTTGATGTTATCGTGAATTGTTGTATTTGTGGACAAGGACTGACACTTGGTTTTAATTTGATCTTTGTGTTCCTATGCACATCCCGGGTCACACTCCATGTTTTAACATACCTTAACCAATTCAATACGATTACGCCATGTTCCCTTGACTTTTTAGTCAGTGATTTCAATAGGTTCCTAAACAGGGTGTGCTTTGTCACCTATGTTAATCTCACCAGACGGTATGATTAACGTTTCGTCTGATAAACACATCTTGAGATTTGCCACATGAAATGTATCATGTATATTGCTTAGTTCCTCGTGACAACTTAAGCTTGTAGGCTGCAAGGCAACTCTAGCCCGTATTTCAAACGGTCCCCATTATCTATGGTTATGTTTGCGAAGATTGCTAGACCTGGCAATTCCTTTCCAAGAAAGGACTTTTAAAAAAATTTGGTCTCCATCTTGGAATTCTAATGGCTTTCGTATGTTGTCACCGCAACTCTTTTGTCTGTCTTGAGCGATTTTCAGACGATCTTTAGCTTCGAAGATCTTGTCAATGGTTTCTTGGATAATCTTAGGACCAGTCAAATGTTTTTCGCCAACCTCCGCCCAACATAGAGATGCGCAACACTTACAATCATACAAAGCCTCAACAGAGCGGCTTTAATGCTGGTATGGTAGTTGTTATTATATGAAAACTCAGCCAACGGCGGTGAGTATCCCAATTTCTTTCGAATTCGATTACACACGCACGGAGCACAACTTTTAATGTTTGGATGGTCCTTTTACCTTGACCGTTCGTCTGGGGATGATATGCAGTGCTAATGTCAAGGCATGTGCCGAAGGCTTCTTGTACTGACTGCCAGATTCTTGACACGAATCGACTATCCCTATTGGAGAAAATGGAAACTGGCATACCATGCCTAGCCTCAATTTTCTTAATATTTTGCCTTGCATGCTTCTTACTTTTATCTGTCAACTTGATTGGTAGGGAGTGAACGGATTTCATTAAACGACTGATGATTACCCATATAGTATCATGGCCGCTAAATGTTCTGGGTAGATTTGTAATGAAATCCATGGAATTCTAACATTCTGCTTTTACTGTCGGGTATCTCCTAACATATATAGCAATTTCTCCTTTCATGTTTTGCCACATAATGGAGTTCCTCGGGATCTTTATACGTTTTATTCTCTTCTATATGAACGGAGTACTTAGGCTTATGGAATTCATCCATAACCACACACATAGGTTACCGATACTTGGTACCTAAATTCTGTCTGTATCATCCAACTTAGACTCTAATTTTTTGATTTCCATTTACTTGGTGCTCGGTATTCGAAAACAAGGTGAATACTTTTCTGATGCTGACTCAGTCACACTCATCTGCATCTGATGTTAATTGGGTCAGCAGTCCAGATGACCATCGGTCCATAGGACGATACACTATCTATTTGGGTCCAATCTTATCTCCTGGACGACACGTAAACAACATACAATCTCTCGATCATCAACTAAATATGTGTACAGAGCTCTTGCTGACACAGTTGCTTAATGATAGCGTGTTTAGTGTAGATAATATAAGAGTAAATATAAATACATCCCAAGTAATGGCACCAAAAACTTGATGTCAAATGCAAGAGATTAATTTATACATATATTCTTAATAATGTTCGGTTTAGAGTCACACAAAATCAGCTTTAAAATTTTGTAAATTAAAATGATAATTACTTCAACTTAAAAACACACAATAGACAAGTGTACCTATCGCAACGTATTATAGTCTGGGTAAGAACCAAGTATCGATCCATGGACACAGATTCCTTACTTAACCCTCGCTATTGCCTGACTAGGATAATAAGTTGAAAAAAGGGTTTTGTTTAAAAGACAGGGAAAAGTAAAATAAAAGTAATTAGAAATATTATCTCATTTAAGGTGTTACTTCGGTTGTTATCAATTGTTAATTAACGTTGTATTTTAGTAAGGTTGGTCATAGTTACTAGTACTAACCCTTTGGAAGGGGGAGTTAGTATTTCGTAACGGAACAATAGATACGGTCGACCATCTGCTCCTAATAATTCTCGGGTCCTAACGGGGTCTCAAGTCCATCGGCTATCCCATGAGTTATTATTCTGACTAAGATTATCCTGTCCACATGCGTACACCATGTCGTGTAACTTCTTTTGGAAAGTCGGAATGCGTAACTCCCTCCAAAGGTACTTTACGAACGCTCGGACCTAACAATTTATATTCATAAAATAGTTGCCATTACTTATAATAATATTTAAAATAAATATAACTTTCATTCTCAAGATCAAGCCGCATGGCTCCCGCTAGAAGTCCTCTACAAGCTAACACAAGAGAAACAAAGAAATATCGACACGAACCACAAGGTCCAGCTAAGACTCGAATGACTCGTTGAATACCCAAACCTCCATCAACACATAAAGTTAAATATATACTAACCGGGCCCTTGGTAGCACCATGATTTGTATATAGACCGTACAAATTCGAATATGTTTCCTAAGCAAGAAGTTTTGCTTAATTAACTTACTCTTATCTTTTTAAAATAAATTATAAGAAAGACTTCAAGAACATAATATACTAAAAATACTTCATAAACTAATTAAAGATCAACCAACCCGAGCAACGCAAGTGGACTAGCCACGAATAACCATACAAGTGATCTCACTAACCCTTAGACAATGTGTGGAAATGTTCCAACACCAAGGGAGAGTGGGTATATGTCACGCCCGTGACACATGACCATCATCTAACCAAAGTAGTACCTCCAACATAGATGTTCATAGGAAAGAACGACGGGTCTTGGAGAGATTTATACACCTTCCTTTCCTAGAAAGAACATTTCGTTTGTCACATAACTACATACCGGTCAGAAGGCCGCCTTCTAGTTACTGTGACATTGATATCAAGAACACATACCAGAAACTAAAAATATCAACTTTTATTTAAACATTAAAATAGTGTTTACATCATGTTCTCATCTTATTTACATCATCTGTTCCTAACAAGGAACAAGTCATTCAGGACTTATAGTTTCTGTCATGCCCATCATGTGAATCGTTCATCATTTCATCATCTAGTCCTGGAATGCCCTGTCTAATGACTACATGTGATGCTTTCAAAAACATTTGATAAAACATGGGTCAGCACAAAGCTGTTGAATTCATAAACAAAATAGTTTATTAAAATGACCCGCCGAAGTATCTTGAACACATTCATGTGCTTCAACACCCAAATTCATAGACAACTATGAACAATCATTCAGTCTATATATAACAAAAGACCGTTCCACGGGTCAGGTCCAATATGCCGTTCTACGGGCAAGTGAAATACAATAAGCGCTTAGAATACGTTATATATAAACAATCGGTGCAATCGTTTCAAGACACTCAAAATGTTTTCATAAATCAATCATGCTAGACAAGGTCATGATTGGGTTCATGATCATAGTTTAAGAACTCACCTCGATAGTATTTTAGCTTATTAATTCAAGAATATGGCAATCACCTCGGACAGAGTTCCTAGATATGTAATGGCATTACTTAAGTACACAATCCTAGCTTAATGGCGTATAACCAAATCTTAATAGGAGGTCAGAACCTTACCTCACCACTATCTACGACAATTTGGAGTCAAAACGCTAGAAACGGTCTGTCACACCTTTACTTGGCGGCTACGCACTTCCTAACCATGTAACGGACCGTTACCGGGTGTGACGGTCCGTCACGAGGGTGAGTCATCACACACGTGTCAGCAACCCTAAAACCTCCCTCGGTATTGCGTCACGGACCGTCATGACGGGTGACGGTCCGTCATGAGGCGTAACAGACCGTTATGGCTGGAGACGGTCCGTTACAAGCTATTTTTCTTAAATTTTCATTTTTGATCCTTGGATTTTGTATGTTCCCAATATAGCCCCTGGACTTATGAAAATTGACAATTTTAATCCTTCATTTCCTTAGGGGATTTTTGGGGTGTTACAAATCTCCACTTCTTTAAGAATATTCGTCCTCAAAATTAAGGTGTGAATAGATGAGGATATTTGGCTTTCATTTGTTCCTCTAATTCCCATGTCGTGTCAGCTCTGATCCGACCTTGCCATTGAACTAACACCATTGGTATAACTTTCTTTCTCAATTTTCGTTCCTGGGTGTCTAAAATCTTGATCGGTTGTTCAGTGAATTGAAGTTTGTCATCTACGTGTACATCATCTAGTGTAATAGCCTGAGTTAGATCAGCTAAACACTTAAATAAGCAAGATACATGAAATGTATTGTGAATCCCCTGTAAGGCTTCAGGTAGATCTAACTTGTAGGATACTGCCCTAATCCTTTCAATGATTTTGTAAGGTCCGATATACCTTGGTCCTACTTTTCCCCATTTTCTGAACCTTACAACACCTTTCCAAGGTGAAACTTTTAACATCACATAATCTCCGACTTTGAATTCTAACTGTCGTCGTCTTCAGACAAGATCACTCTTTTGTCGATCTTGAGGCGCTTTCAACCGTTGTTTAATTTGGACTATCTTACTTGTTGTTTCTTATATAACTTCAGGTCCAAATAATTGACTGTCTCCTATTTCAGTCCAACAGACAAGAGTTCTACACTTCATTCCATACAGTGCTTGAAAAGGTGAAACTTTAATACTTGAATGGTTACTGTTATTGTCGGAGAATTCGATTAACGGTAGGTGATTATCCCAATTTCCCCCGAAGTCGATAACACAAGCTCTTTAGCATATCTTCCAGAGTTTGAATTGTTCGTCCACTCTATCCATCTGTCTAGGGATGATAAGCAGTACTCATAGTAAGTTTAGTTCCCAATTCTTTCTGAAAACTTATCTAACATCTAGATGTGAACCGACTGTCTCTATCAGAAATAATAGACAATGTTATACCATGGTGGCTCACAATTTCAGTGATATAGATTCTGGCTAACTTATCCATTGAGTATGTTTCATTGATATGTATGGAATGGGCTGACTTGGTCAGTCTATCAACCACGACCCATATTGTATAATGCCCTTTCTGAGTTCTCGGTAGTTTAGTAATGAAGTCCATTGTAATACTATCCCATTTCCAAACAGGTAATTCTAATTGTTGTAATTAACCTGCTGGTTTTTGGTGCCCAATCTTAACTTGAAAACAAGTCAAGCATTTCTCTATATACTGGCAATTGCTCTCTACATGTTAGGCAACCAGTAGTGTGTCTTCAGATCTTTATACATCTTGTTTGCACCAGCATGCATGGAATATCTTGATTTATGCGCTTCATCTAACACCTTCTTTTTAATATCTCCAAGTCTTGGAATCTAGATTCTTTGATCGAATTTCATGATTCCATCATTTCCTTTGGATAGCAATTTCTATTTCCCAACCCTACGTTCTGTCACACCCCCAATATTCATTTACTTAACTAATAAGTAAATAAATGAATAAAGGTTGTAATGATTGGTTCATTACACGATAGCGGAAGCTGTAATAACGATTTCTAAGACTTGATTACATATACAATTACTAAAACTAAGTAATTCTATGATCTAAGTTCTGCTAGATCAACGATAGACTTGATATTTTATGTCCTTCCCGTTACTAGGAATTGATCCAACATATCTAGACTATTCCAACTGCGCCATTGCTAAGGGTTACCTTTGAAACATACTTGAAAGTGTCAACACAATGGTTGGTGAGTTCACAGAGTTAGTTAATTCAGTGCAATTAGTTTTCCCCGAAAATAAATACATGACCTAACCGTCATGAAATAAGTCGTTTTCCCCAAAAACATATACATAACATAATCATCATAAAATAAGTAGTTTTCCCCGAAAACATATACATGACTTAATTGTCATAAAAATAAATAGTTTTCCCTGAAATCAAATACATGATTTAACCGTCATAAAATAAGTAGTTTTCCCTGAAAACTACTCATACATGGCTTAACTGTCACAAAAATAAGTAGTTTCCCTGAAAACATACACATGACTTAACTATCATAAAAATAAGTAGTTTTCCGTGAAAACATATATATGACTTAACCGTCATAAAAATAAGTAGTTTTCCTAAAAACATGCACACGACATTGCCGTCATAAATAAGTTTAAGTGAGTAACCAATGTATTGAACCATGGGCAACTAACCCGCCCATTAAACCTTTAATAAATACCCAATGCATTAAACCATGCATTGAACGACCGACAGACCCCATTTGTAAACTAGCAAAAAATACAAATAATATGTAAATGCACGAGACCGTAACCAAACCATAACAATGAATGCCCCTCCCTCGCTATACCACGAGAATAAGACGATATGCGGTCATTTGGACATATGGACCCCTAGTTAGCGCGACTAACCATGACCAGGGGCGTCACCCCCAATAGTACTATCCACATAATCCTAGGCTAAGACCATAGCTAATGATTACTAAATATGTTTGTTCCAGGGGACTTTATAAGCTCTATAATTGTTCCCTCAATGCACAAATAACGATCTGGTATTTGTGCATTCAACTATGTGAAAATAGTTTACAAGTATATTTCCTCCCCAAAACCTTTTCAAAACTTAGAAAAAGGGGACAGTGCAACTCACAAGGAATTAAACTAGAGTATCCAAGTTATTTCCATCTAAGTCTTAGTTAGGTCGGTTCTAGTTAGCGTAAACCCGGTAGGTGTTCCCGTGATATAACACCCGGTGTAGGAAATTTACTGATGTAAACTTTATATCTATATACCTAGATATTTATATATAATACATATATATATATATATAATTATTAGATGAAACGGGGCCGGGTTGAGTGTAGATCTCAACAAGTCATCATCATTACGATTTGATGCTGAAGTGGAGTACAGGCAAAAGATATAATTATGGTGATGTGATCCTTAAGTTGCTTACACTCTTGGCCATAATCATGATGATTATGACGTTTGAGTGTTGTGTAAGCAAAGCAATCATGATGATGATGTGATCGATGTAGACGCGGTACATTACCTGAAAATAATACCCGCCTTAATATCTTTAATTATTAAGACGTCCTACATTTTGTGTAGTTTGACTAGCTTTAATAATCTGCTATTGAATTCCCGACATAGTTATTACTTTAACTATATCATACATGTATACACATAAAATAACTCAAGGTCATGCAACCAACATTTTTATTTCCATTCTTTAAGGTTTAGTCACTAACATATACGTTTTTATATTAAAACGTGTCCCTAGACTTTTGCTGGAGTAAAATCTCGTTAATCACCAACGAACGTTCAATGCGGGTTATTATCGTTTATTTCCTAGTAATTCTTAATAATTACTAAATATGACACTTGTCCCTTTGCTAGACTCCTGACAATACCATGTCAAAGATAATATTCCAAAAAATATAAAATAGGAATGTGCAAATATGCCTATGGGTATTGACCTAGAACACTGGGTGTCACATTCTCCCCATGTTAAAGAGAATTTCGTCCCGAAATTTGGTTGATGTTATCGTGAATTGGTGTATTTGTGGACAAGAACTGGCACTTGGTTTTCATTGGATCTTCGTGTTCCCATGTATATCCCGTGTCACGCTCCAAGTTTTAACATACCTTAACCAATTCAATACGATTACGCCCTGTTCCCTTGACTTTTTAGTCAGTGATTTCAATAGGTTCCTAAACAGGGTGTGCTTTGTCACCTATGTGAATCTCACCAGACGGTATGATTAACGTTTCGTCAGATAAACACACCTTGAGATTTGCCACATGAAATGTATCATGTATATTCCTTAGTTCCTCGTGACAACTTAAGCTTGTAGACTGCAATGCCAACTCTAGCCCGTATTTCAAACGGTCCCCATTATCTATGGTTAGGTTTGCTACGATTGCCAAACCTGGAAATTCCTTTCCAAGACAGGATTTTTAATAAAATTTGGTATCCATCTTGGAATTCTAATGGCTTACGTATGTTGTCAGCGCAACTCTTTTGTCTGTCTTGAGCGACATTTAGATGATCTTTAGCTTCAAAGATCTTGTAAATGGTTTCATGGCCAATCTCAGGACCAATCAAATGTTTTTCGCCAACCTCCGCCCAACATAGCGATGAGTGACACTTACAACTATACAAAGCCTCAATAGAGCGGCTTTAATGCTGGAATGATAGTTGCTATTATATGAAAACTCAGCCAACAGCGATGAGTATCCCAATTTCCTTCAAAATAGATTACACACGCACGGAGCACATCTTTTAAAGTTTGGATGGTCCTTTTACCTTGACCGTTCATCTGGGGATGATATGCCGTGCTCATGTCAAGGCGTGTGCCCAAGGCTTCTTGTACTGACTGCCAGATTCTTGACACGAATCAACTGTCCCTGTTGGAGAAAATGGAAACTGGCATACCATGCCTAGCCTCAATTTTCTTAATATTTTGCCTTGCACGCTTCTTACTTTTATCTGTCACCTTGATTGATAGGGAGTGAGCGGATTTCACTAAACGACTGACAATTACCCATATAGTATCAGATGTTCTAGGTAGATTTGTAACGAAATCCATGGAATTCTCCTCCCATTTCCATTGAGGAATCTGCGATTGTTGTGTTCACTCAGGTGATTCCTAACATTCTCCTTTTACTGTCGGGTATCTCCCAACATAGATAGCAATTTCTCCTTTCATGTTTTGCCACATAATGGAGTTCCTCAGGATCCTTATACGTTTTATTCGATTCTAGATGAACGGAGTACTTGGGCTTATGGACTTCATCCATAACCACACACATTGGTTACCAGTACTTGGTACCTAAATTCTGTCTATATCATCCAACTTAGGCTCTAACTGTTTGATTTCCATTTACTTGGTGGTCGGTATTCGAAGCGAATACTTCTCCGATTATTGATATTAGCTGTGCAAGAACCCCATATATGATTACCCTCAATATGGTGGGGTTCTGTGATACTCATTCTTGATAATGAAAGAAAATGGTGCATGAGAATGTTTAGTGTATGCTGACACATACCCTATATTCATCTACGCATTATGATGCACAATAGCCAGATGTCTATAGATCTGAGGAAAGAATTACTTGACGAGGTGTTCAGGTTTTAGTTGAAGATTGGGTAGCAATGATACAATATGAAAATGACAATTTATGTTTGTCCCCCTTATGCTTTTCGAAAGCATTTTCTCGGACTAAAACTTAATTCTTATTTCAGGTTTCATGTTATCTAGGGTCTTCCATTAAAATGGGTCATAATAAATTTAATATTTCAAGGTTCCTTGTGCGCTCTTACTAGCAAAGTTCGAGTCTAATCATCATTTTACCCTTTGCTTGTACCGCCTTTTCGAGGTAGACCAGCCTTTGGGTTGTAACGTCCTGTTATGTAAACTCATGGATTGACTACCATACTCTCAAAGTATGTGTCACACCCCCAATTTCTACTAACGAAGTTTTACCATTTGGGAAGTGATGAACCAGGATCTCAGACATTAGTTACTTTCAACGACTCTACATGGGACTCAAAATGAAAATATCATAATAATCAGAGTTTCAATGCGAAAGCGTAAAGAAGTAAATGCGCAAAACACACGTGCCCAAAACAAAAGTCCAAAAGTCCAAAACGTCCAACCAAATCAAGTACAATACAAAATAATCCAAACAAGTATAAATAGTTATAATCAAAGCAGTTGAATCCCATGCATGCCCTAACGTGCACATGTGTCTTATCTTAGCGACCTGAGAAAACATGTAAGAAAATATGTCAACACGAGGTTGGTGAGTCCACAAGTTTCAATATAAGTAGATAAGCGTTTACCGGATTTATGTTCATTCAGTACGTATCTATATGTAGCTAACCTATGTTCATGTTCAGCTCAAGCGCTCGTAACCGAAGCTGACTGATTGTTTATTGCCTCCTGCCAGGTCTATCAACACTGGCGGTGTGAGTAGGCTAACATTTCACCCGTTCGATATCTAATCGAGTTAGCGCGACAAACGCGGGTGGGATTTGTCAAACCCCGTAGTACTACTAAATATTACCTCGCTAAGATCCATATTAACGGTCCGATATTAGTTGAGGACTTTCTGTGATAGCGTGTTACGCTTAACATTTAACATTGATATCATACGAATTACAAAATCCAAAATTGTTTAGTCATGTTTTCTCCCCCAAGTTAAAATAGTAAAAGGGGCCGTGAAAACTCACATGCGTTGCGTTGTAGGTAGTATCACACAATGGACAAGTTGGAACCACGAGTGTAAGTCTCAACGACTTATGAATGCCCTAAAATTATAAACACATAAATTAGGGATAAAAATGGGAATTGTGACAATGACCCGGAATGAGAAACGTCCTAAAGAAACGCTCTAGTAATTGAGAGTAGACGAACGTGTCCACGGGAATAGGAAATCTTTAATTAGTAATTAGATTATATACATATATGTTGCGCGACGAATGACAACAATAATAATAAGTATATTCAAGCGTTTTGTCATTTACAAAAATTAGAAAAATAAAATAATTTAATATATTATTTTTAGGTTCGAAAGGATATTCTAATTACTCATTCGTAGTACAAACTAATAAATATATTATTTTTATGAACGCGATAAATGCGAGTAATAATAAAATTAATTATATTATTTATTTAGTTTCAAATGTTATACGAGGTTACAAAATGATACGAAATAATATAAATCTATATATTATTTAATAATACGAGTCACGGGTTAAAAATAATATAAACATATTATCTTATACGAAGTTACGGTTTGAAAATAATATAACCATAGTATTTTTATTTGATAATAACAATACTATTTTATTTATAAAAGTGGGGAATAATATAAAAATGGGTTAACAATTCAAACCCGAGCCTACGGCTTGTTCCCCGGGCTAAAACATATTTATATAATAATATAATATTATAGGGTTTGATTTTTGTATTAAAATAATACAAGAAAAAGGCCCTAAAAATAAAATGCAGGAGACCGGACTCGAACCCGGGTCTCCTGCGTATGGGTCATGTGTCTTACCAGGTCCGCCCGCTAGGGTATCGCGTTAGATACCGGATCCAAATGGTTTTAACACAAAGGTCTAGCTTTCATCCCCCCATATGTATACCAAGATCTAAACTTGTCCCGATCCGTCGATTTCGATAATGATCGATCACAACAGCAAAGGGGTTTTGATTACGGTGTATAAGCGAACCTGATTTTAAGTTTAATTGGAAAAACCTCAACTTTTGAATCGTTTAATTCTCTTTTTAGAAATCAAAAACCCTGAGTATGTATACTGAATCAAATTACTCAAATCTGATATTAATACTTGTTGAAAACATAGGGCTTTCGATGATTAGGGTGTTTCGAAGCTACTGATATGGTTTAATTTAATTTAGGTTGTGTCTAGGATCGAAAGCCCCAAATCGGATTATGGACAAACCCTAGATTCCGGATCACAAACAATTCGATGATATCAGATTAAATTGATAGATGGCTTTCATTATACAGATGATTACGAATCAAATGGTATGCTTTAATTGTATTAAAACAGGATTTAGAGTAGGGTTAGATTTAATCGGTTTGTGATGAACCCTAGGTTCTAGATCTTTAAAAATTCGATGTTATGAGTTCAAATTAGTATAGGGCTTTTAATAAAGAATAGATTTCGAACCTGACTATGTGATTTAATTTTATTGAGGCCGAGCTTAAGATCAAAACCCCCAAATCGATTTATGACAAACCCTAGGTTCTGGATTGGGTTTAATTCGATGTTAATCGATCGAATTGTCGTGGGGCTTTCACTCTATGAGTAAAGCCGAAGCTAAGGGAATGTTTAATTACCAGAATGATGTATGAATTGATGGCGATCGATTACAACGGTCTCCGACTTCGACGAGTTTGATCCCCAGCGACTACGGCTTCAATTTCGATCAGGTTAGTGTGTGCAAAGGATTCAGATGAGTGCGAATAGAGTGTTTGTAGCGTTTTTTGTGAGATTAACACACCAAATGTTTGAATTCGATTGTTTAGTTATGGTGTTCGACGGTTATGGTGTAATGGTCATAAATTTGTTTAATTCGACTCCATGATGGTTTTTAATGTCCAAATGATGAGCGTTTATGGTGTGAATGTGCATGTCAGTTACCAATTCAAACATAAATCGGCTACTAATGCGAATTTGAGTCAAGAATGAAGTGGTTTGACTTCTAGAAGTCAACAAAACTCAAAACCTTCATTTTTGACTTTAGGGAGTCAACATTTTGGTTTTGAATAGTTACATAACTAGTCCCTGAAGTTTTAGTTCAAATAATGACAGAATTAATCCCTGGGGTTTAATATTGGATTAACTGGGTTAGGAATTAACTGAATATTTAACGGAGTTACTAACGGAACTAACTGAAAAGTCCGGATTGACACATCATCCCCTAGTTGAAAGAATTTTCGTCCCGAAAATTAAATAATAATAAAAAAAAAATTTCCCGGGATATCACATCATCCCCTAGTTGATAGAATTTTCGTCCCAAAAATTTAAATAGTACCTTGAGAATTTGATGCGGAGTGCTTGAACAGATTAGGATATTTGCGTATCGTCTGATCCTCGCGCTCCCACGTGAATTCCGGTCCGCGTTTTGAGTTCCAACGAACTTTGACAATAGGGATCTTACTGTGTTTTAACGTTTTAACTTCCCTATCCATGATTTCCACGGGTTCTTCAATGAAATGTAACTGTTCATCAATGTGTAGTTCCTCTAGAGGAACTGCGAGTGATTCGTCAGCTAGGCATTTCTTTAAATTTGAGACGTGAAAGACGTTGTGTACACCACTAAGTCCTTCAGGTAGGTCCAGCTGATACGCTGCTGGTCTGATTCTCTTCATTATCTTGAATGGTCCAACATAACGAGGATTCAGTTTGCCTCGTTTCCCGAAACGAATGACACCTTTCCAAGGTGAGACTTTGAGTAAGACCATGTCACCTATTTGAAACTCTAAGGGTTTACGACACTTGTCGGCGTAGCTCTTTTGACAATCACGAGCTGCCGCCATACAGTTTCTAATTTGAACGATCTTTTCGGAAGTTTCAAATACGAGTTCAGGACCTGTGAGTTGGCTATCCCCAACCTCGGTCCAACAAATAGGAGAACGGCATTTCCGTCCATAAAGGGCTTCAAATGGAGCTGCCTTGATGCTAGTATGATAACTGTTGTTGTAGGAGAACTCCACCAACGGTAGGTGAGACTCCCAAGTGTTACCGAAATCAATCACACAAGCTCGTAGCATGTCCTCCAGCGTTTGAATAGTACGTTCTGTTTGGCTGTCAGTTTGAGGATGGTATGCTGTGCTTGTATCTAGACGCGTGCCTAAGGCTTTATGTAACGACTGCCAGAAACGAGAAGTGAATCGTGTATCACGATCCGAAATGATAGAGATTGGTACCCCGTGCCGAGAGACTATTTCTTTCAAGTAAGTACGAGTAAGCTTATCCATTTTGTCGGTCTCTTTGATTGCTAAGAAGTGAGCGGACTTTGTTAATCGATCAACGATTACCCATATGGTATCACATCCGGTAGGGGTTCGTGGTAATTTGGTGATGAAGTCCATGGATATTTGTTCCCATTTCCACATAGGAATTTCTGGTTGTTGCAGAAGACCAGATGGCTTTTGATATTCAACTTTGACCTTCGCGCAAGTCAGACACTTACTAACATAGGTGGCTATATCGGCCTTCATCTTCGGCCACCAATATAGTACCTTTAGATCATGGTACATTTTGTCGGAACCTGGATGTATTGAGTAACGAGATTTATGAGACTCATCCATAACTAGTTCTCTTAGGTTTCCAAATACTGGAACCCATATTCGCTCGGCAAAGTAGCGAATACCGTCAGATTTAACTTCAAGCTGTGCTTCCAGACCGTGTGTACTTTCCAGCGGTAGATTTTCTTCTTTTAGGGCTTCGAGTTGAGCACTACGGATTTTGTCAGGTAATCCGGGGTGAATAGTGAGCTGTAATGCTCGAACTCGTTTGGGTTTCGTTTCCTTTCGACTCAGGGCATCAGCTACAATGTTAGTTTTGCCCGGGTGATATCGGATCGCACAGTCATAATCGTTTAAGAGTTCGACCCAACAACGTTGTCGCATGTTCAATTCTTTCTGCTCGAAGATGTGCTGAAGACTCTTGTGATCGGTGTAGATGGTGCACTTGGTACCGTACAAGTAATGTCTCCATATCTTAAGTGCGAAAACTACAGCTTCCAAATCCAAGTCATGAGTGGTGTAGTTTCTCTCGTGGACCTTTAGTTGACGTGAAGCGTATGCGATCACCTTTTCACGTTGCATTAAGACACAACCTAGACCCTGAATAGATGCATCACAATACACTTCAAAATCATCCGTTCCTTCCTGAAGAGCTAAAATAGGTGCACTACAGAGTTTCTGTTTAAGATGTTGGAATGCTGATTCTTGGTTATTGCCATAATTATAGGCTTTACCCTTTTTAGTTAAAGCAGTGAGAGGTTGACAAATTTTTGAAAATCCTTCGATGAATCGACGGTAATATCCAGCCAATCCCAGAAATTGTCGCACCTCAGTCGGAGTCGTCGGTGCTGCCC
This sequence comes from Smallanthus sonchifolius, assembly GCA_023525975.1. NCBI lineage: Eukaryota > Viridiplantae > Streptophyta > Magnoliopsida > Asterales > Asteraceae > Smallanthus > Smallanthus sonchifolius. Next base: position 29,329,513 of record CM042031.1, read on the forward strand.
AATTCTTGATGGCTTCTATCTTTGATGGGTCGACATGTATTCCTTTTCTCGTTAACCACATGCCCTAGAAACTGAACTTCCCGAATCCAGAATTCACACTTGGAAAACTTAGCATACAGTTGCTCTCGCTTAAGTAATTCCAAAATTAGGCGTAGATGTTCCTCATGTTCTTCCTTGTTCTTGGAATAATTGAGGATGTCATCGATGAAAACAATAACGAAATGGTAAAGGTAAGGCTTACACACACGGTTCATGAGGTCCATGAATACCGCAGGTGCGTTGGTTAATCCAAAAGGCATGACCATAAATTCGTAATGGTCGTACCTCGTTCTGAATGCAGTCTTTGAGATATCCTCTTCTCGGACTCTTAACTGATGGTAGCCGGACCTAAGATCTATTTTGGAATAGAAACTTGATCCTCGGAGTTGATCAAAGAGGTCATCTATACAAGGTAAAGGGTAACGGTTCTTGATTGTGACTTTATTCAGCTCCCGGTAGTCAATACACATACGGAAAGTTCCGTCCTTCTTCTTGACAAATAGTACCGGAGCTCCCCATGGTGATGAACTAGGTCGGATGAAACCTTTATCCAACAAATCATGCAATTGAGTGGACAACTCTTGTAATTCACTGGGTGCCAGTCTGTAAGGTGCCCGAGCAATCGGTGCTGCTCCGGGTGCTAAGTCAATTTGGAATTCAACTTGACGATGCGGTGGTAGACCGGGCAGATCCTCGGGAAACACTTCCAAAAATTCATGCACGATGGGAATATCTTCAATCTTCTTCTCATCTGATGGCTGTTCAGCAACGAGAGCCAAAATAGCTGTATGCCCCTTTTGAAGGCATTTTTGTGCTTTCATAAAAGATATGATGCCCATGACTGCACCAACTCTTTCTCCTTGGACGGAAAGGGTTTCTCCACTCGGGAGAGGAATACGAACAATCTTTTCATGGCAGATAATTTTGGCTTGGTTTTTAGATAGCCAATCCATGCCGACAATTACATCAAAACTACCAAGTATGACCGACATAAGATCGATATCAAATATATGTGTAGCTAGCTGAAGTTTACATCCCTTAAGAATGTGAGTTGCCTCAATTATTTGGCCATCAGCTATCTCTATTGTATAGTTAGCTTCTAATAGAGACGAAGTTAAATTTCTTAGATATAAAACTTCTATCAGCACCAGTATCAAAAAGGACAGAAGCAAAGTAATTATTTAAGAGAAACTTACTGGTGACCACGTTATGGTCGTAACGGGCTTCTCCAGATCCTAGTACGAAGGCTCGTCCCTTCGCACCATTTCCTCCACCATTACCATTGTTACCACCGTTGCCATTGTTATTCTGGTTAGGGTTGTGGTTTCCATTACCCCCTTTCTTCAATTGAGGACAATTCTTCCGAATATGCCCCTCCTTTCCGCATTCAAAGCAACCCCTTGTGGATCCCGGTTGTTGAAAAGGTTGTTTAGCTTGTAACTCACCCCTGCAGTCCTTAGCAGCATGACCTATTTTGCCGCACCTGTGGCAACGATTGCAAAACCCAAAGTGGTGGAAGTTACACTTGTCACACTTCGGAGACTTCCCCGTGTAACCACCCTGGTTTTGACCTGAAGAGGTCGATTGGTTGAAGTTCTTAGTAGGCTCAAACTTACGTTGTTGCTGCTGCTGCGGTTGGTTAAACTGGGGTTGGTTGGGTTGGGGTCCTTTGGAGTGGGAGTTAGAGTGGTTGTGGGTATTGGAATGATGATCAAACTTGCGTTTGTGAGTGTCGGTGGGCTTAGAAACCGAACCTCTCGGAGGTAGAGTTCCTTGTGCCACCGCTTGGTTGGTTAACTTATGGGCAAGTCGGATAGTTTGTTGGATAGTGGTAGGATTGGATGAAGTAACCATGATTTGTATTTGAGTCACTAGACCTCCAATGTAAAGCTCAATTCTCTTGTAATCAGGGGTTACGATATGCAGTCACATAGTAGCAAGTTCATGGGAACGTGTGATGTAGAGTTAAATTTCAGAACCCTCCATCTTTAGGTTCCAAAACTCTCCCTCTAACTTCTGGATCTCATCGCGAGGACAGTATTCCTCCTTCATCATTGATTTAAATTCCTCCAACGGGAGTCCATTTTCCATGGCCAGACCCAACATTTGGACCTGGGCGTTCCACCATGTGAGTGCTGGGCCTTCTAAAGTTCCGGCGGCAAACTTCACATGATTAGCCACGGGGCAGTTGCACATGGCAATCACCGATTCAACCTTCTCAAACCAACGTAGTAGTCCAACGGCTCCTTCAGCTCCACTAAAGGCGTGAGGCTTGCAATCCATGAATGCCTTGAAAGTGCAGGCTGGTTGTTGGTTTAGCTGATTTTGCTGGCCTGGATTTAGAAATACAAATAGGATTGGAATTATAGAGTTTAGGACAGGCTTTTTAAGAGATGGGTTGACATCATTAGTCAATAGCTAAAGCATTTACCTGCAGCATTCTGTGCTGCCAGAGCCTCCGCCACACTATCATTTATCATTGCCGCTAGCTCTGCTGCCGTCATGTTAATGGTACCACGACCACCGGCACGGCCTCCGCGTCCTCTCCCTGACATGATTCTTCACAATCACAAATGAAAAATAATGAGAAATATATCGTATATTAAACATTATTCAGGTTCGAGTAAGAAGATACAACATCTAATATTTTGAAAATTAAATACATTGTAAGGCTACAAAATAAATAACTCAAATATTAAACTTCTCATGCTTTTATTGGATGGGAACAACCTTACTCATCTAGGTTTGAAAAGAGAAATAACATAAGCAAAAGCAAACATGAAAAGGAATATAGAATAGGAAGATCATCAAGCATCTTCTTCATCGGAAGAAACATACGATTGTGCATCGTCTATCTCTACTGGTTCCTCCTCCACGGGCTCCTCCTCGAAGGGCTCTTATTCAAAGGGTTCCTCCTCAAAAGGTTCCTCCTTAAAAGGTTCCTCCTCAAAAGGTTCCTCCTCGCCATCAGAATGTGGAATCTCCTCATGAAATAAAGCGGCTTGCAGTTGGGCTTCCAAGTGAGTCACCCTCTCTTGAAGACCTTCAGAAGTGTGAGGTGTCCACCCTCGTCTCCAAGAGCAGCTACTCTCTCCAGAACTCCTTCCATGTCATCGTCCGAGTTGTCCACCCTCGTCTCCAAGTGTGTCACACGATCCACCAAAAGGTTATGGACATGGTCAGTTACTGCTAGTTCAGCAGTTAAAAGTTCTATCCCTACTTTATTCTCCTCTATTTGATGCAACCTCTTCAGAATATTTGGTATCTCATCGGTAGCATCCTTTACAATGCTTAACGCTCTAGACATATAAAACACAAAGGCTGCAAAAGCTTGTTCCATAGTACATGGCAAGCTAGGCAAAGTGGGCGATGAGGAAGTAGAACCGAAGTAAGGTGACGGGACATTTCCATTTCGATCCATCTTTGGATCATTTGTGGGTATGTGTTCCAGTTTCGAGCAGGATTCATTGCTTGCGTGCTGCTCGCTTCCCCTTGGTCAACTGAATAGTCACTGGAAGTAGTCCGGCGCCTTTTGGGCTCCGGGGATGATAGGATAGGTGCCTTAGGTGATGAAGGTGGGGTTGACGACATGTTCCTGTAACAATACATATAAGTGCCAAACATCCAAATGACATGTAACTAATGTGTAAGGCTATAGTCTAGTATGCAATCCTAGTTCTCTATAACCAATGGCTCTGATACCAATCTGTCACACCCCAATTTCAACTAACGGAGTTTTACCGTTTGGGAAGTGATGAACCAGGATCTCAGACATTAGTTAATTTGAACGACTCTACATGGGACTCAAAATGAAAATATCATAACAATCAGAGTTTCAATGCGAAAGCGTAAAGAACTAAATGCGCAAAACACACGCGCCCAAAACAAAAGTCCAAAAGTCCAAAACGTCCAACCAAACCAAGTACAATACAAAATAATCCAAACAAGTATAAATAGTTATAATCAAAGCAGTTGAATCCCATGCATGCCCTAACGTGCACATGTGTCTTATCTTAGCGACCTGAGAAAACATGTAAGAAAATATGTCAACACGAGGTTGGTGAGTCCACAGGTTTCAATATAAGTAGATAAGCGTTTACCGGATTTATGTTCATTCAGTACGTATCTATAGGTAGCTAACCTATGTTCATGTTCAGCTCAAGCGCTCGTAACCGAAGCTGACTGTTTGTTTATTGCCTCTTGCCAGGTCTATCAACACTGGCGGTGTGAGTAGGCTAACATTTCACCCGTTCGATATCTAATCGAGTTAGCGCGACAAACGCGGGTGGGATTTGTCAAACCCCGTAGTACTACTAAATATTACCTCGCTAAGATCCATATTAACGGTCCGATATTAGTTGAGGACTTTCTGTGATAGCGTGTTACGCTTAGCATTTAACATTGCTATCATACGAATTACAAAATCCAAAATTGTTTAGTCATGTTTTCTCCCCCAAGTTAAAACAGTAAAAGGGGCCGTGAAAACTCACCTGCGTTGCATTGTAGGTAGTATCACACAATGGACAAGTTGGAACCACGAGTGTAAGTCTCAACGACTTACGAATGCCCTAAAATTATAAACACATAAATTAGGGATAAAAATGGAAATTGTGACAATGACCCGGAATGAGAAACGTCCTAAAGAAACGCTCTAGTAACTGAGAGTAGACGAACGTGTCCACGGGAATAGGAATTCTTTAATTAGTAATTATATTATATATATACGTTGCGCGACGAATGACAACAACAATAATAAGTATATTCAAGCGTTTTATCATTTACAAAAATTAGGAAAATAATATAATTTAATATATTATTTTTAGGTTCGAAAGGATATTCTAATTACTCATTCGTGGTACAAAATAATAAATATATTATTTTTATGAACGCGATAAATGCGAGTAAATAATATAATTAATTATATTATTTATTTAGTTTCAAATGTTATACGAGGTTACAAAATGATACGAAATAATATAAATCTATATATTATTTAATAATACGAGTCACGGGTTAAAAATAATATAAACATATTATCTTATACGAAGTTACGGTTTGAAAATAATATAACAATATTATTATTATTTGATAATAACAATACTATTTTATTTATAAAAATGAGGAATAATATAAAAATGGGTTAACAATTCAAACCCGAGCCTACGGGTTGTTCCCCGTGCTAAAACATATTTATATAATAATATAATATTATAGGGTTTGATTTTTGTATTAAAATAATACAGGAAAAAGGCCCTAAAAATAAAATGCTGGATACCGGACTCGAACCCGGGTCTCCTGCGTATGGGTCATGTGTCTTACCAGGTCCGCCCGCTAGGGTATCGCGTTAGATACCGGATCCAAATGGTTTTAACACAAAGGTCTAGCGTTCATCCCCCCATATGTATACCAAGATCGAAACCCGTCCCGATCCGTCTATTTCGATAATGATCGATCACAACAACAAAGGGGTTTTGATTACGGTGTATACGCGAACCTGATTTTAAGTTTAATTGGAAAAACCTCAACTTTTGAATCGTTTAATTCTCTTTTTAGAAATCGAAAACCCTGAGTATGAATACCGAATCAAATTACTCAAATATGATATTAATACTTGTTGAAAACATAGGGCTTTCGATGATTAGGGTGTTTCAAAGCTACTGATATGGTTTAATTTGATTTAGGTTGTGTCTAGGATCGAAAGCCCCAAATAGGATTATGGACAAACCCTAGATTCCGGATCATAACAATTCGATGATATCAGATTAAATTGATAGAGGGCTTTCATTATACAGATGATTACGAATTGAATGGTATGCTTTAATTGTATTAAAACAGGGTTTAGAGTAGGGTTTGATTAAATCGGTTTGTGATGAACCCTAGGTTCTGGATCTTTAAAAATTCGATGTTATGAGTTCAAATTAGTATAAGGCTTTTAATAAAGAAAAGATTTCGAACCTGACTATGTGATTTAATTTTATCGAGGCTGAGCTTAGGATCAAAACCCCCAAATCGATTTATGACAAACCCTAGGTTCTGGAATTGGTTTAATTCGATGTTAATCGATCGAATTGTCGTGGGGCTTTCACTCTATGAGTAAAGCGAAGCTGAGGGAATGTTTAATTACCAGAATGATATTTGAATTGATGGCGATCGACTACAACGGTCTCCGACTTTGACGAGTTCGATCCCTAGCGACTACGGCTTTAATTCCGATCAGGTTAGTGTGTGCAAAGGACTCAGAGGAGTGCGAATAGAGTGTTTGTAGCATTTTTTTGTGAGATTAACACACCAAATGTTCGAATTCGATTGTTTAGTTATGGTGTTCGACGATTATGGTGTAATGGTCATAAATTTGTTTAATTCGACTCAATGATGGTGTTTAATGTCCAAATGATAAGCGTTTATGGTGTGAATGTGCATGCCAGTTACCAATTCAAACATAAATCGGCTACTAATGCGAATTTGAGTAATTTTCTGCCCCATAGGTGCTATGTATACGCGGGTCAGAATAATTTTCTGCCCCATTACCGGAGTTAGTGCATAGCACTCCTGACAAAAAATTCAAGTAATTGTGAGACTGAACTGTATGATGGATCCTGAGATTACTCTATAATCTCTCACAATAATTGTTCAATTACTGTAAGTGTTGGTTGTGGTAACGTTCAATTTGAAGTCTCCTTGACAAGTAGAATCTCAAAGAATGAATATGCGAAATCGTTCGTCGTTTAGGATTCACTAAGGATTGGTTTATTTAATTTGAATTTCTCTCATCCCTCCCAAACTGTGAGAATGCTTTGGGAACACCTAATTGAGAAGTCCAGTTTGTTAAGGTCCAATCCTTAATCAAGTGACTGAGAACATGGGTTGAACATTAGCTTGGACAGCAAGACTCACTAAAGTTCCCATGCACTGCAAATTACGATTACGTGTGCACCCATAATGATAATTTACTTTGCATGATCCCTGTAGTGTTTCTTCTATCCCAAGCTTCTTAGTCAAAAAGGGTTTGAAACAATCATTAGATCGTGTTTGCACACTTGTGCAGGAGTGTGTATTGTTCTACCGGATTACCCTTAATTTATGTGTACCAATACTCGTGAACCTGTTGAATATGGCTGTTGTCGGATGTGGTTAATGGTAGAGAGGCACCACCAGTGTCTCTCAAGAATAAAATGTGTATGGAAGTTAGGTACTACGTGTAGGGCAGAGATCATCAAATTAGTGTGGAGTAACTCATGCTCCAAGTCTATATGTACATATGGATCCACATGATCCTGATGAATGTCTGGGTCTCCTGACCCGTGGAGTTCTCTCCCGTTTAGTCCTGCTTATCCACCTTGGGTTCCCTTCTGTCCGAGCAATCCCGTCTGCCATATTTATGGCGAAAGTCTAGTCATATGTCAGAAAGAAAGCTGCCTCCACGGCTGGAGTAGTTGTAAGTGTGGTGCAGGTATAGGTACGGGTTCAGCCTGTTGTGATACCAAGATCGGTAATTGATGATTGCTACTGTCGTCGCCCAAGCTCAGCTTGTAACTCGATTTTCTAAGGTTGCAGTGTGCTGAGTTCCCGTTATTCTTGACTCGTAATCCGAACAGTGACACGTTGTAAGTGTTTATTATTTCCACATTGTTGTATGTGTTTAAGTGTTCGCTACATGTGCCATGTAATTGTATTATGTATTAGTGTAGGTAATGATACCCTAGTGTAACTCCATACACTAACAGTCTACACAAATTGTTCGACAACAGTTGGAATTTCTATACTCAAGTCTTGGGTGTTCTTAGTGTGATATAAGTCTTAGATATCTTGGTCCCTAAATGAGTCCGGTTAGAGCCTAGGTGTCACTAAGGAAACCTAATTTGCTAAAATCATTGCTCTGATACCAATCTGTCACACCCCCAATATTCATTTACTTAAACAATAAATAAATAAATGAATAAAGGTTGTAACGATTGGTTCATTACACGATAGCGGATGCTGTAAAACGATTTCTAAGACTTGATTACATATAAAATTACTAAAACTAAGTAATACTATGATCTAAGTTATGCTAGATTAACGATAGACTTGAGACTTGATATTCTATGTCCTTCTAGCTACAAGGAATTGATCCAACATAGCTAGACTATTCCAACTGCGCCATTGCTAAGGGTTACCTGAGAAACATACTTGAAAGTATCAACACAAACGTTGGTGAGTTTACAGTGTTTGTTAATTCAGTGCAATTAGTTTTCCCCGTAAACATATACATGACCTAACCATCATAAAATAAGTCGTTTTCCCCAAAAACATATACATGACCTAACCGTCATTAAATAAGTAGTTTTCCCCGAAAACATATACATGACTTAACCGTCATAAAAATAAGTAGTTTTCCCTGAAATCATATACATGACCTAACCGTCATTAAATAAGTAGTTTTCCCCGAAAACTACTTATACATGACTTAACCGTCATAAAAATAAGTAGTTTTCCCTGAAAACATATACATGACTTAACTGTCATAAAAATAAGTAGTTTTCCATGAAAACATATACATGACTTAACCGTCATAAAAATAAGTAGTTTTCCTGAAAACATGCACACGACATTGCCGTCATAAATAAGTTTAAGTGAGTAACCAATGTATTGAACCATGGGCAATTAACCCGCCCGTTAAACCTTTAATAAATACCCAATGCATTAAACCATGCATTAAACGATAGACATACCCATTTGTAAACTAGCTAGGAATACAAATAATATGTAAATGCATGAGACCGTAACCAAACCATGACAATGAATGCCCCTCCCTCGTTATACCACGAGAATAAGATGATATGCGGTTATTTGGCCATATAGACCCCTGGTTAACGCGAATAACCATGACCGGGGGCGTCACCCCTAATAGTACTATCCACATAATCCTAGGCTAAGACCATAGCTAATGATCCCTAAATATGTTTGTTCCAGAGGACATTATGAGCTCTATAATTGTTCCCTCAATGCACACATAACGGTCTGGTCTTTGTTCATTCATTTATGTGAAAATAGTTTACTAGTATATTTCCTCCCCAAAACCTTTTCAAAACATAGAAAATGGGGTCAGTGCAACTCACAAGGAGTTAAACCAGAGTATCCATGTTTTTCGGAAACATAATTAGTTAAGTATGTTTCTCCCCCGCTGTTTACAAAACAGTAAAGAGTTAAAAGGGGGCCGTGAAACTCACCTTGTGTCCGATGAAATCCTAGCAGATATCAATGTGCTAATAGTTCCTAACTATCCGTATCCTAATCATGTAAGAATACTTATGTGTTAAGACTACCCGTCTTAAACACAAGTTGTTCACCTGACTTAACGAATCCCGTTAAGTACTTCTTTGTTTATTAAAACAATGTTTTCATATGACTACTCTTTGGTGATTATTATTCAAGTCTAGAAGCTTACATATTTTCTGAGAAAATATCATGTTTCCATATTGGTGACATATTAAGTGTACCAAAAATAAATATTTTTTTTGTAACAACTTATAATATATTCATATTATAGTCACGTATAAACATATAATTATTTCTTAAAAATAATTATGTAAAATCTCAAATATCGTTCAAGTATATTCTATGCATGTTATTTATCCTACGTACGTATAGACCACATATCCACATCCACATGCAAATACTTATATTCCGAACGATATTTATTAACTTAGTTACATTCATCATGCATTTATTTTTACCAATACATGCATACAATTATTTCTATGTTTCTATATATGCATTTAAGAATTCTTACTATTTTACATGCATATGTAAACATATCTTTTTAGACCACTTGTCAACACCTTTCCAACATCTATATATTTTCACATATAATACTTTAGGGTTTTTACATGATCATTTACCTACTTGTCTACTAGAATTTATTTATCACATAATCATATATTCCATGAAATACCATGGACTTTTTATAACTCTTTTCCATAACCATGCATATAAACACTTATCATATTTCGACCACATGTATCATACTTGCTCCTACGTCCTGTTATTATTATTAACAAGTTATAAACATACGTATGAAATTTAAATCATTTAATGTTTTCATAACTTGTTCCAAGTTATCAATTTACAATCACCCATATATACATCATGACTTTTATATATACATTTACATGCATATATTGTGATTCCCTCGGATCAGCTGATATTCAAGGATAAAGTCTTCAATCACTCTCTGAATTGGCGGAAACAATTCAGAAATTAAATCCACACCAAAATGAACAAATCAAAGTTGAGCAATCTCGATACAATTAATCACACCAAATGCATATTTCATGATGATTATCTTCGTTAATCAAGTAATGTAATCAAGTATTAACAGCAGAAACACACAAAGATTCTTTTTATTAAATTGTAAAATTCATAGTACAAAATGAGAAAGTTACTTGAAATACAAAAGACACAACTATTTATACTAGAGAATTTTCGATTGAAATCTTCTTGATCGAAAAATGTTTTCGACCGAAAACATTTTCTGACCGAAAACATAAAGTTTTCGACCGAAAACTCTGAAGTTAATACTTCTAAAACCTAATTGATTTCTATAGACTATTAGGTTCCAACAATCTCCCCCTAGTCCACAGAACACCAATTCTTTAAAAGTTGCCTTTATCAGGCTTGGCTTTGGCTTCGGCTTTCACTTTCTTGGAATCCAGTTCTACAAGTCTGTTTCTGTTCATATTCATAATTTTTATATTATGTGTGGACTCAGAGTCTTTTTCAGTCTCTTTAGCTGTCTTTTCAATACCACCAACACTTCCAGCTCCACCATTGTCACTATCATCATCAGAAGATTTATCATCATCTTTCTTTTCACCTGTTATCACCAACTCTTCATCTTCTTTCTCAGACTCTTTATCGATCTCATCAGTCACCTCCATTCCTTCACCTTCATTATTTAGCAACATATCTGTATCTAGTATGGTATTGTCGTCATACATATCATCATAAAATACTGGAGAAGGAATAGGTTCATTAGCAGCTGGACTATCTTGATTTTCAACGTTTACTTCTTGATTTACGTTCTGTTCATTTGTTGGAGCACCAACATATGCTATCAAATCTTGCACCATCCTCTGAAGTAGATCAATTTGTTGCTGTTTTTTAGTAATAATACCTTGCTGCCTATTACTTTCAATCCTCAATGTAACATTTCCAATTTTTCACCTTGTACTTGTACCGTTAGATTTCATAAAGTATCAATAAAACGAGCACCTTAGCAATCATTTTGTTGGCCAAGTATATCTTATATCATTATGACCACATGTATTCATAATATGCTTCTTATATGCCCAATATCACAAGTTATCATTTTATGTGCAACGGTTTGCTTACAACGTCATTTTACGTGAAATTTTCGTATCTGGTGGATCAAATTTTAAAACCACTAGACCGGGATGCCCTAATATATATCTTAGCTAGCATAAATAATTATCTAACAAAGTTTTATAGTCTATGATTTTATCTTCATAAGTCTCTTTTATCCTAAGTTACAAAATGTCACTTTTTACTTCACATTTCAAGTATTATGTTGCAAATTACTTATCCAAGACCTTAGCCATGACTTATTTTCGATTTTGAACCATTCTAGAACCTCCCTAGGACTGTTTTAGTTGACCACCAGCTGTACGCAAGTGTCAAAACCGAGTGAAAGGCCAACCCCACTTTCCTTTTTTGCTCCTACCTTCCAATCGTAAACAATAGCAACAATCTTTCTTTTCTTTTTTATTCAGCCACCAAAACACCCTCTAACCCTAATCCTAACTTGTTCCCTACTCCGTAAGACACTTATAAATACCCCTATCCCCTCTCCCTTTCACTCACACCACTCCTCTTGCTCTCATCTACAATCAAGTAAGGAGTTCTTCCTCTTTTCTTCTTGTTTTCTTTCTTTGATCTTGTAGAGTAGCAAACACACACCACCATCACGATTTTCTTCAAGTCCTAGCCCTAAAACTCTGGTACTTAGTCCCCCTAAGGTGTTCTCGAAGTGCTTCCTCTTGGAAACCGCTTGAACGCTTTGATTATGTAGCACGAACATCAACCTTGAAGTGATTCTTTATTTCGAGAACCCGCTTGGTTTGAATGTTCATCTCGTAATCGACTAAGAACAGGGGTAGGCAATGAAAAGACATCACTAAGATGTGGTATTTATTGCCTAAAATCATTTACCTTACCCTCATATGACCTCAAACGGTTTAGAATTCATTAAAACCTTCAAAACCATAATCTGAGTTTCTGGCAGATTATTTGGGTCTCACGAAAAACGTCATAACCTGAGAATACGACCTTGTTTTTACATGATTCTTCTTCTGGGAGTTTCATATTGATTTTATCTACAAACATTTATCTGATAACTAAGGCCAATTCGTGGATTTGAGTTTGCAAACAGCCCTTACAAGGCCCAAACGTCAGAATGTTTATGATTCTGACTTTCGAATGCAAATCCTCCTTTTGGTCGATTTTTATAAAAAACAACATCTGGGTTATTTTTGATGAAAACTCTCTATAAACATAATACTTGATGTCCATAAGAGGATTCGACCTAACACACACATTTGGTTACCTTTTTACATCCCTAAAAATCATGCACGAAATATGGAAATCTGAGTCTATTCTTATGTCCTTATTTTTCAATGATTAAACATACCAAAAATAGGATTTTTGCTAATACAACTTCCAGAATTCATAATCATGATGTATTTAACAAATCCATATTTTTGGAATCACGAAATTTCATGGTTTAATCCGCTTACAAAGTCGTTTTTGTTTCAAAACCCCAAATTCCAGCAGCACTGCCCTAACTTCACGCCTTCATAACTTTTTCATTCCTAAACTAATGAAGGTGTTTCTTGAGCCTAAAACCTGCTACTTTGAGTATACTTTCCAACCATATAAGGTTTGTAACCTAACTCGTTCGTTTCGACCATCAAAAGCGCCGCACGAAATCAGTACGCAAGGCTGTTAATATTTATCTTGTGTGATCTTTTGACGAAACATTCGAGTGATTCCTTAAAACGATTGTGAACCCTTAGCTACTATTTTAAATTGTTTTCTTAACATCCTTAGGTTTCCATGATTTCACATACCATCCATGGGATTCTTCCCTCACAAACACTCGGTTTTCAAACCCGTACTATACGATTAGTTAGTAGTAACACCTCATGATTCAATTCAACATTTTAGGGCATCCTTAGGCGCTCAAGGCTATCCAAATTCTTTTGTTCAAGAACTTTACTATCACGAATATCAAGGTGAGTTTACATAGCCCCTTTTCCTTTTGTACTTTTTGGGGTGAAACATGATTACATTCAAATACTATTTGCAATTACACACGTACAATTCTATAATATGATTATATGTGTTTATTTGTGCTTTATGCTTGAATGCTAATTGTTAAGGCTACCTATACATGAGATACACGTGCAAACACAAATACATTATTTCAGGCTAACGTGTGTTGTTATGCCCTACATTTATATTAGGATAACATGTGTTGTTATGCCCTACATTTACGTCAGGATAACATGTGTTGTTATGCCCTACATTAGGATAACATGTGTTGTTATGCCCTTCAATTACAAAGTTTCATTTGTACATCTAGCTTAACTTAGATTCTCCATAAATGCTTTATAAACTATGCATCATATGAATTGTACACAAAACATTTGAATTTTACTTGTGGTGTCAAAACCTATGTATGCTCACCAACTATTTATAGTTGACCCTCTCATTTTAAACATGTTTCAGGTACTAAGCTTTGAGTTCATATTCAAGATGCTACAAATAGGAATTGTGGACCTAGTTAAATAAATAGTTAAAACTTGTTGATGTACTTCATTTTCTTTGATTGTATTTGTTGAACTTGTTATGAAATTCAGTGATTTTAATATACGGGAATTTTAGTTGAACCATGTGCTTTTGAACAGTCTACATGTCCCGTCCTGACGTTTCCGCCGTCGGTTGGGGTGTGACAGATTGGTATCACAGCCTTGGTTATAGGGAATTAGGTTATTAGACACTTTTGACCTAGACTATAACCTTAGGACACCCATTTATGCCATGCTCTATGAATCTATGATATGCTACATGCTATGTGCTACATGTTTAATATATTATGTGACTTATTAAGTTTCACCTAAATAATAAATTAAAAACAATAATATCCTTACCCTTATCCTAAGCCTCAATCTTTCTACTACGTCACTACCATCATAGCACGTGGAACGTCATAAGTCTATTAAACTTCTTTTCACACCTCGTTAGGGTTTTAAACTTTGTTAACTAGTAGAAGACACATGCAATCTGGAAGGGTGACACTTGTATTCTGGGTATTCTGTCTAGGAAAGCATTTCATATAAATCCCAATCAACCGAGGGATCCGTATGTTTTCCTGGGAATTCCTGGGATGAGTGTTTACTTATAGGCTAAAGCACGTCTCCTTGAAAGTTATATAAGTTTATTAACCTTAATGTGTCATAGCATTCAAATGGTATTATCTTCGTTGAGTGCAATCCAAACTATGAACACTTATATTTTAAATTATCCTTTGTTTTATATAAGAAATCCTCATAACTTCTTATATCTTTCCCTCTTGTTTTGTTAAAACCTATAGCATGCCTCCCCGTCGCGCCAACGAGACCAACAACAACAACAATGACCTTGCTGCCCTCCTCACTCAACTTGTGAACCAACTCACTCAGGCCAATAACAACACTGGCGGCACTAATAGCAGTGCTAATAATGGTGGTAGTGGTGGTGCCAACCCACCCGAATGCACTTTCAAACACTTTAACTCATGCAACCCCGTCAAGTTCTATGGTACCGAAGGGGCTACGGGCCTCCTTCAATGGTTTGAAAGCATTTAAAGCACCTTTCTCAACAGTGATTGCCCTGACCATCTCCTAGTTCGCTATGCCACCAGCGTATTTTAGAAACGGGAGCTCACTTGGTGGAATGGTGAGAAGAGGAACCGGGGTGTGGATGTGACCATGGCCTTGCCATGGAATGAAGTTAAGAGACTTCATGACCGAGGAATTCTGTCCTCGTAATGAAATGAAGAAGTTGGAGGCTGAGTTTTGGGATCTTACCCAAGACAGTGGTGAAAGCTTAGCCTACACAACTCGTTTCCATGAGTTAAGCCTTCTAGTACCCCACATGGTCACTCTACTGACTCGGGGTATTGAGAAGTACATCGGTGGTCTACCCATGAAAATCAAAGATACAGTCCTAGGAAGAAATCCGGCTACTCTTGAAGACGCTATCCGTATAGCTGCCACATTAACCGATAACCATGTGAAGGCGGGTACACTAACAAGGAAAGGCGCAAAGAAAGTCACTGACCCAACATCCTTTTCTGAACCCTCTAAGGAAGACAAACCCAAACCTCCTCACTTCAATAAGAAACGTAACTTTGCTGTCGTTACCCCTGCTGTACCAATCAACCAAGTAGCTCCCCTAGCCCAAAACCTAAATAAGAAACCATATGCGGGCAACAACCCTTTGTGCAACACGTGCAATTATCACCACTTCCCAAACATGCCATGCCGTCTATGTGCCAATTGTGGAAGGTATGGTCATGTAGCAAGTACTTTCCAATCCAAACCACCCGTTAGTCAAACTCACCAAGGGAACCGAGCCAATCAGCAAGTTGCCAATCAAGTTGTACCAGCCATTACTAATGGGCGTGCTTGTTATGAATGTGGTAATCAAAACCACTTCAAAAACCAATGCCCAAGGATAGCCAATGCAAACCAAGATGGTGCTCGTGGGCGTGCCTTCAACATAAACACTAATGAAACTCAAGACAATGTCGAGACATAAAATGAAACCAATTGAAGCTAATGCAAGATGGAGTCGTATAGGGATCTAGCCTAGAATGAATTATGTATTGAAATCCTTTATGTTATTTTTGTCATTATCGAAACTATTTACACCTACTTCTGTTTGTCACTATAAACTTGGACTTGCTAGCCAACTTCAAGAAAGTAAATCATTTTGCCATTAACCGTCCATATAAGCACTAACGAATTTAAAAGATGAGACTCATCTACCTACATCGTGCATGAACGCCGAGTAACATACCCGATCGCCTACAAAACCCGATAATTTCCGATACGCATGAGACTCAATAAACATTCACAAACTACATAATACTAGAGTGATCACATTATACATATTCACTTATACATGATACCAAGTTGTTCACACTATACATGAAACCTATTTGCTTACATGCATAACACTAGATCAAACATGATGTAACATCCCTAATTTCCCGATCCTATTTTAGTTTATTACAATAACAACACAACATTAAATCCCGTTTTTGTTCAAACACATTATGTCACATAAATTATTATTTTAACTAAAATTTCTATTCAAAATCTGAACTTTGCGTTACACATTAATTTCTATAACACATCTTGTGTACACATATACACATATATATATATGTATAATTATTCTTAAAACTATGTAAATGAAATTATAAATTTAAACACATGTTTGCGTCGGTTTAGTTTTAAACAAAAATGTACATATTCAATATTTTTAAATAACTCATCTTAAAATATATATTGTAATTAGTTTTAGAAAGTTTTATAATTTATTTTTACAAACAAAAATCCATTTATAAATATCTATATAAATATTTATAAATTTAATAAACTAGTTTGACCCCTCCTTGACATTTAAACCCTTTGAAACCCCTCCTTGCACCCCTTTCTTCTTCTTTACCAGGATGCATATGATTTGGACTTTCAAAAGTCAAAATCAAGTTCAATCTCCTCAAATCCACGATTCCAATAAAAAAATGATTACCATATCCGACCAGATCGTTTTACCCCCTAATCACGCACACGTTTCTACAACCATAAACGTCCATTATCACTCCTTAATCGCAAGAAAATCAAAACCCGTTTGAAATAAAGGAAACCTTGAAACAACCCGTAAATCAAGCTCAAATCTCGCGAATTCGTTCGATTGAGTAGATGTAAACGCGTTTCTACTCGTGGACTATCACCCTCTAAGTTCCCATCTCATTTGCAAATCGAAATCGTTACACAAAATTGTCCCTTTTCTCTCTTTTAAGGTCGATGCAAACAGGGGAGAGCCCTCAATCGGGACGACTCGGTTTCCTCTTACCTACGGAATCGACTTCAGGTATCCATGTATCTCCCTTCTAATCGCATAATTTATGTTTTGTTCTTGAAATCGAAGTGGCATTAGAGTTTTGGGAGACACCAGTCAGGTCTGTGTTTTGTTTGAGGAAGAAAGGTAGCGAAATTATCTCTATAAAAACTAATGGTTCTAATACTTATCAGACAAATACCTTTAGTCTAATGGTAAAGCACAAGACTCCCTCAAGCAAGGTCACAAGTTCTAACCCTGTGACCACCATTCTTTTTCTTTCCTTTTTGTTTTGATGGTTCTTTTGTTAATTATACTCACACACACGTATATTTACATAAATGTGTAGATAAATGTTTAAAATTACATATTTATAAATTAAACAAAACTCATGCAAATAATTTAGACATCTATATAAATTTTATAATTTTGCATATTTTTACACGGAAACAATTAGTATTATGTAATGAGTAATAAATCAATCTTTTTTTTTATTCTCAAGGATTATATAATAAAAAGTATATTTGTATATATGTTTAATCATTTTCTAAAAACATTTTTGAATATCATCATTAGTATATGAACATCATTATCTTTTTGTATTATTTCGTTCATTACTATTATATATTTCAAAGGACACGACAAACTTTATTGTAAACCATACTATTTTATATATAACCTTTAAAACGACATGATGTGTAATATATTATCAACAATACGATTTTATTAGTAATACTAATATTATAAACTTTAATAATCGACTATCATATTATTAATAGTAATTATATGATTCTTTTAGCAATTAATCTTACTAATTTTATTTTTATAAATAGTAATATTACAATTCACATAACAAATTTATTTATTCCAAGTCATATCCTTATAAATGCTATTTTATATAATATTTCAAAAATGTTGATCATTTTAAAAGCATAATTTTAATCACCTTTGACGTTGTCTTAATAGTGTATTAAAATAGTTGTCGTATAAGTATTCTACAAATAATACTTATTACTGACACCTAAATCCCTTTTATAAATAAAAACGTCATTTACAAACTCTATTCGTATCCTCGATCACTCGTCCATTCCAAAACCCTAAAGTCCCTAAATTGTTTTCCTTGTTGTTTCTCTTGACCGTTTCTACATTATAATAACATGTTTTATTTAACTTAGGATACCCTTAATTATTGTTGCAACAAGTTACAAGTCCAACCCTCTACTTATCAAGGTGAGTATTACATAGCCCCTTTTACTCTTTTACACTTTTGGGGTGAAACATGAACTCTATACACACAACTATTTACACTTACACAAACTACACAAAAACACAAATCCTATTTACATTCATGTGTACAAAAATTTGAGCTTTATGTTTGAGTGATATACGTGTTAACTATTTGTGTGCAATTTCATGTGCAATCATTAACTAATATGCCGACGGTTAACAATGATAGATCTATTGAGTCTGACAAACCCACCCAGATTGGGGTGATTGTTACCGACAACATAATTTGCATGCTAGTTACAAATGTTTGATTGTACTTTGGTTACATAATAGTTGCTCCCCATAAATGCCTTATTTTATCATGTTATGTAAGGATTTGTTTATTCACATCTATATTTAAAATGACTGACTGCTCTGCTGCAAGAACAAAATAAGGTTAACTAAATGCCTTATTTTATCATGAGAACTTCGTTTGGAGGGAAGGTGAGTCCTTAACTATTTTATATAACAGATTTACCTATCTTGTAGGTGAACTGCAGTGCTCCAAGGTAAAGCTGGAGAATGAAGACATTCTCAAGAAGTTCATAAGATCTCTTCCTAGTTGTTGGACATTATACACTGTGTCCATCAGAAGAACAGAGAATCTGAAGACTCTTCAGATGACTGAGCTCTTTGACATGCTCAAAACCTATGAATTAGAAATGATTCAAGCTAAAGAAAGGAGCTCCAGTTATCAATCAGCTACCACTTCCTCCACTACCTCCTCAGCGCTTCACTCTGATCATTCCGGTCCTAGTGCAAGCAGCTACTATC
The DNA here is from genome assembly GCA_023525975.1 of Smallanthus sonchifolius. Taxonomy (NCBI): domain Eukaryota; kingdom Viridiplantae; phylum Streptophyta; class Magnoliopsida; order Asterales; family Asteraceae; genus Smallanthus; species Smallanthus sonchifolius. Next base: position 29,348,761 of record CM042031.1, read on the forward strand.
CTCCCATTGTTACTCACCCTCAGACCCCAACCGCTTCACAATCTAACTCATCACCATTTCTTCTTGAGGCACCTCCTCAACAGCCAACCTCTACTGCTTTTGTCTCTGACAACTCAAGCAGCATGTATTTCATAAAAGAGGATCTGGAATGCTTTCATCCAGATGATCTTGAAGAAATGGATATTCAGCACTCATATGCCATGCTCTCCCTCAGAGCAAAAAGGTTCTATTCTAGAACCGGGAGATCAGTTCCAAGCAACAACTCAAACACCAGAGTTGGGCTTGATAAAAGCAAGATCCGATGTTACAACTGTAACCAAATGGGTCACTTTGCTAGGGAGTGCAAGGCACCTAAAGCCAATCAGGGTGCCAGCCATCAAAGACAAGGTTACCAAGGTCAGCCCAGGCAGCAGCATCAGCAAGGAACTACTCCAGCACAGACTGCAGCCTGTGCAAATGTTGGAACTTCAGACTTTGACTGGAGTTTTCAATATGAAGATGTTCCTGCCTCCAACCAAGCACTTATGGCAGACACTGCAGAGATACCACCTCAGGTATTTGAACATCTATGCTCTCAAGCTTGCATTGATAAAGTTTTAGGTTATAGAAAACATAACCAAAACCTTATAGATCAAAATGAAGAGTTTCTTCAAATGAAATCTGAGTTCAAAAAGGTTGAAATCACTTACAAAGAAAAAATTGAATGCCTTAAGAAAGAGATTTCATCTCTAAAACATGAACAAACCAATCTTGAAACTCAGATTGATGATCTATTAGTAAAACTTAAATCAACCAGAGCTGATCTGGCAGAACAGAAAGTTCATGTTGAAAAATATGAATTTTCTTCTAAAAAGCTTCAGAGACTTCTAGATATTCAAGTCCATGAAAAGGTAAAGCTTGGAGGACTTGGATATGGCAAGGAACAGTACAATACTGTTCCTCATCCAGCTGACTATGTTGCCATCTATGAACCAAGCTTCGATGTTGCAAAACTCGACACTGCAAACAGAAATCTTGATCCTTCAATGGATGAACCCCTTGTTAAAGACTGCACTACCTCATCAGAATCTGAGTTAACCCTCTCAGACCATGATGAAACCAGTACAGCCTCATCTGAAGCTGTTCTGAATAGAGTCCCAGTCCCTACTGTTCTCCCAGCTGTTCCAGCCCCTGTACCATTCAAACAGATAAGGATCAGCTATCCTCCAGGTGGAAGAAAGTTAAACACTGAAAAGGGACAAACATCAGGACCCACAAACTCCAAGCCTCAGTTCATGCCAAATCAGAAGAATCAGCAACAGGTTAGAAGAGTTACGACCAAGAAAACTCAGTTCAGAAACTCTTCTTCTCCACCAGGAAGCAGCAGCCCAAGGTTCAGCAGTCCTGCATCATATGTGGGGAATCAAACCACTTTGCTGCAAAATGTCAGTTTAACCCCTTCAACCAGATCCTTCTTCAATCAGCGCATAAACAAAAGAAGGATCAGCATACTTCAGTTGATAGGCCATCTGCAGCCAGTAGAAGAGTTGAAACTGCAGAAAAATACAAGCAGCAGCAAAAGGCAAAGCCTTCAGCAGCCACCAAATCTGCTGCTGCTCAAACAAATCAGTCAGCAGCAAAAACTAAATCTGCTGCTGCTCCAAATAAGCCCTCAGCAGCAAAAGCAAAATCTGCTGCTGAAAGGCCAAGGTCATCAGCAGCAACATCTGCAGCTGATAAGCTGAAGCCATCAGCAGCAAAACCTGCCCCTGCTGACAGGCTAAAACCTCAAGCAGGAAAATCAGCTGCTGATAGAGCAAATTCATTACCTGCCAAAGCCAAATCCGCAGCAGATAAAGAAAAGAGAACTAGAAAACCACTACTTAAGCAATGGAAAGCCAAAATCTCTGCTCCTGTCAGCAAAATCATCATCGGTGCTGTTGAATGCACGCATGATGAATCAGAATGTCCAAGAACTCTTTTCTTCAAAAAGGAGAGCTCTTGGACCACTCCCACTAACTAAAATTTCTTTCATGTGCAGGGACAGCCAGGTAACAAGAATAACACCTGGGTGGTAGATAGCGGCTGTTCCAGGCACATGACAGGCAACAGGTCCATCCTCTCTAACTTCAGACATTTCAATGGAGGATATGTTGCCTTTGGGAGTGACTCAAAAGGTGGATCTATCACTGGACAAGGCACTGTGTCCAATGAAAGGATGAGTATTGAAAGAGTCAACTATGTTAAAGAACTTGACTTCAATCTCATGAGTGTTTCTCAAGTATGTGATCAAAAGCATTGGATGCTCTTCACTGACAAAGAATGTTTCGTGTTAGCTCCTGGCCTATCTAAACCTCCCCCAGAGAAGATTCTCCTAACTGCTAATAGAAAGGACAACTTATATGTGCTTGACATGAATGAAGTCACTCCATCTGGTAGTGTTTCATGTTTTCTGTCAAAGGCATCAGTTGATGAATCCGCTCTCTGGCACAGGAGGTTAACCCATGTTAACATCAAAACAATCAATAAATTAGTGAAGGACACTCTTGTCAGAGGGCTTCCTGACAAAGAATTCCAGCTAGACGATCATTGCATTGCCTGCTTGAAGGGAAAACAACACAAAAGTTCCCATAAGCCCAAGACATTGAACACAAATGACACTCCTCTCCAGCTACTGCATATGGATCTCTTTGGTCCTACAAATGTCATGTCAATGGGCAAAAAGTCCTACTGTCTGGTGATCACTGATGACTTCTCCAGATTCTCTTGGGTATTTTTCTTAAGAACAAAAGATGAAACTGCTGAGATTCTCAAATCCTATATTCTCAGGGTAGAGAATCAAAGCAATCTGAAGGTAAAGATCATAAGGTGTGATCAGGGAACAGAGTTCAAAAATCACACTTTGAACAGTTTCTGTGAGAGCAAGGGCATTGAAAGGCAGTACAGTGCTCCAAGAACTCCTCAACAAAATGGGGTTGCTGAAAGAAGAAACAGGACTCTGATTGAATCAGCAAGATCTATGCTGGCTGACTCAAAGCTGCCCCTTACTTTCTGGGCAGAAGCAGTAAGCACAGCTTGTTATGTGCAGAATAGAGTCCTTATTGTTAAGCCTCTCCAGAAAACTCCCTATGAACTCTGGCTCAAAAGAGTTCCCTACATTGGCTTCCTGAAGCCCTTTGGATGTCCATGTACCATCCTCATCACACATGGAGTTCTTCCTAAATTCGTTGCAAAGTCTGATGAAGGTTACTTTGTGGGTTACTCCTCTTAATCGAAGGCCTACCGAGTGTTCAATTCTAGGACTCGGATTGTGGAAGAATCTGCTAATGTGGAATGCAGGGAACACGTTGTCGGTGAACAAGGCAAAGGTCCCAATTGGCTTTTTGATATAGACTCCTTCACCCAAATATTTGAGCCCCTCATATTCTCAAATATGGAGCCTCCTTCTTCAAACTCATCACCTTCTACCTCAACCTCTTCTTCTGACTACAGACTGGAGTTTCCCAGTCCCTACATCAGGATGAAAAGGCCATCCATTGATCCTCCATCAGTGGCAGAAGCTATTGAAGCCAGTGTAGGTGAAGCCGGTACATCCAACACCACAAGCAGCAATCTCTCTGACAATGAAATCCTAAATGAAGCCTCCTCAATTCATGATGAAGAGGCCTCTGATGCTAATGCTGCTGACTATGTGGAACACAATGATCAAATCCTCCAAGCTCCTCTCCACACATCTGAAGACAATACTGATCTAAACCACAGTAATCTTGAAGAGGGAATACGGCTGGATGTGATACCTGCTCAGAGAATAAACAAAGTGCATCCTCTGGAAAACATCATTGGCCAAGTCCACTCAGGCATCCAGACAAGAAGTAAGTCTCATGAAGCCAACATTTGTTTATTCTCCTGCTTTCTATCACAGGTGGAACCCAAAAGGATTGATGAAGCTCTCAAGCACAACAGCTGGATTGAAGCAATGCAGGAAGAATTGCTGCAATTCAAAAGACAAGATGTTTGGAAGCTTGTTGATCTTCCACCTGGTCAAACAGCCATTCGAACAAGATGGGTTTTCAGAAACAAGCAAGATGAGAGGGGCATCGTAGTCAAGAACAAAGCCAGACTGGTAGCTCAAGGTTACACTCAAGAAGAAGGCATTGACTATGATGAAGTTTTTGCTCCTGTTGCCCGTCTGGAAGCCATTAGAATTTTTCTGGATTATGCAGCATCCAAAAACTTTACGGTCTATCAAATGGATGTGAAGAGTGCCTTTCTGTATGGCACGATTGATGAAGAGGTCTATGTCAAACAGCCTCCAGGCTTTGTAGATCCTGCACATCCAAATAAGGTCTTAAAACTGGACAAAGCTCTCTATGGCTTACACCAAGCCCCAAGAGCCTGGTATGAAACTTTATCTGGATATCTACTTAGTAACAACTTCAGAAGGGGGGCCATTGATCAGACTCTTTTCATCAAAGATGAAGGGGGCGAAATTTTGTTGGTCCAGATTTATGTTGATGACATTATCTTTGGATCTACAAGAAAGAAGCTCTGCAAAGACTTTGAAGTTCTGATGCATTCCAAATTTGAAATGAGTTCAATGGGTGAACTAAATTTCTTTTTAAGACTACAAGTCAAACAGGTACCAACTGGAATCTTCATAAGTCAATCCAAGTATGTCAAAAGCATCTTGGAGAGGTTCAAAATGACTGACTGCTCTGCTGCAAGAACTCCTATGCAAGTGCACCATCAATTATCTCCGGATAAAGAAGGACAAGACACTGATCAACATCAGTACCGAGCAATGATAGGGTCTCTCATGTACCTCACTGCCTCAAGACCAGATATCATGTTTGCAGTCTGTCTCTGCGCAAGATTTCAAGCAGCTCCAAAAGTGTCTCATCTTCAAGCTGTTAAAAGGATCCTTAGATACCTAAAGGGAGCTCCAAAGCTTGGGCTTTGGTATCCAAAGAATGAAAATGTCAATCTATATGCCTACACTGACAGTGACTATGGGGGTTGTAACTTGGACAAAAAGTCCACATCTGGGGGATGTCAATTTCTTGGAGGAAGGCTCATCTCATGGCAATGCAAAAAGCAAACATGTGTTTCTACTTCAACAGCTGAAGCAGAATACATTGCAGCTTCAAGCTGCTGTGCACAGGTCATCTGGATCCAAAATCAAATGCTTGACTATGGAATGACCTTCATGCAGACTCCAATTCACATTGACAACATGAGTGCTATCTCTATCACAAACAATCCGGTGCAGCACTCAAAGACAAAGCACATCGACATCAGGTACCATTTCATAAGAGATCAAGCTGAGAAAAAGAGAATTATTTTAACCAAAGTTCATACAAATGAGCAATATGCTGATCTGTTTACAAAACCTTTTGATGAAGCTAGATTCTGATATTTAGTTGAATCAATTGGTATGATGAACTTTGATTAAAATCCATCTCAAGTTTCTCCTTAAAATGTGCCTTTTTGTCTCTTGTTGTAAATAAAAGTTATGGGTCAGCAGCATTTTTGTCCTTCAGCTGCTGACAGGTAAAAGCATCAGCAGCAAAAGTTTTGCCACTGATAGCTTTAAGTTATCAGCAGGTACATATTTCCTGCGGATAGCTTTAAGGCTTTCAGCAGCAATTCCTTTGCTGCGGATCTTTAAACCTTTCAGCAGCAAAATCTGCTGCTGACAGACTAATCTTTCCGCAGCAACCAAGTTTGCAGCTGATAGGCTTATCCATCTGCTGCAACCAATTTTGCTGCGGATTCTCTTATCTTTCAGCAGCAACCAAGTTTGCTGCTGATGGATGAACTTAAGTCTAAATTAACATTTACCCGCTGTAAAAGTAAATATCGTCAGTCTTCACCATGACTGCTCGAGTGTTTTACAGCTGTAACAATGAAAAGTGAAACAGGTTGTACTGTACAAGTAGAGTTGCTTTTTCCCCGTCTGTCGTTATATCACCAACTCAAATCATCCCTCTACCTCTTCACATTCTATTTCAAACCTATCTCCCATCACTTTCTCTCCCGTCCCCACAGCATTCAAAGCCCCCCACAATTAACCACCATTAACCACCATTCAAACACCTTTCTCTCTTCCCTCCGAATCCATAACAATGGCAGGCACAGATATAAACAACCCCAACGATAAGTTCTTCCCATATCACAACCTAACTGCATACCTAATCAAGGGCAAGAAATCCGAAGGTTTCGACGGTATGATCGACTTCCTCTGTCGGTCCAAAATTTACCATGCCCTAACCGTCAACCCAACCATATATACTTCACACATGGAAGATTTTTGGAGCTCAGCCGTGTATTCTACTGAACAGGGCACTCCTCAAATCAGAGGCACAGTTGACGGTAAGGAAATGATCATCACTGAAGCAAAACTCCGCCAACACCTCAAGCTTCAGGATGAAGGGGACGCCCTCTCTTACCCAAGAGACGTATACATGAGGACCTTTGTATCCATAGGGTACACTGGAAATCAAACAGAGTATACAATAGAGAAGGCACTCATGGGTCCCAAATGGAAGTATCTCTGCCACACTCTTCTCCAATGCATATCTCAAAAGAGGAGTGGCTGGAACCAACTCAGCTCCGGACTTGCGTCGTCAGTTCACGGTATGATAACAGGAGCAGGTTTCAATTTTTCCCACCTCATTCTTGAAGGTTTGAGATACAACCTTCAAGAAAGGGTGAAATCACAGTTCTTCATGTACCCAAGATTCTTGCAGGAAGTGTTCAATTTTGAGCACCAAGATCTTTCAAAAACTGCAAGAATCTACTCAATATTGTGACATAAGAACAACATTTTTCAAAGCATGAGAACAGTTTCATCAAAGTTCTTAGGGGCCGATGTTCCATTGTTATCTACAATGTTGAACACACATAGTGCCCAGGGTGACAGTTTAGCAAACCTAGCTGATACTGATCCCACACCCTCCACCTCACTGCCACAAACTCAACCTACTGTTCCCCATGATCGAACCCCTAAGCATTCTACTGAGGATGCACAGGCACATACATTACTCACCCCCAGTTTGATTGCTCAACCGAAACACAGGGCACCGGTTGCAGCCAAGTATACAAGGAAGAGGGGCAAGAGAACTCCTTCTTCTCTTGCCTCCAAGGCCCAAACCCAAGCCAACATCCCTCACTCAGAATCACAACATTCTAGTGAGAATATCATAAGGGAAAGCCACATTGCTAGGGAGACTCCTTCGGAAGTCTCTCTATTAGGATTAGGATCACTTCCCGGATCCATAGAACAGCCCTTCGAGCCATTCCTCTCTTCACTGAACTTAAGTGTAGAGGAACCTGACCAAAGTGATGTACCTTCTCCAACTACCACTATCAAGGAGGTACTGATTGGTCTTGCTTCCGAAACACCCAACCCAAGTTCCTCACCCTTGAAGGTCCACTCTGGGAGTATTGAAAGAGTGGATGTGGACGAGGCTGTCACTACTGCTGGTCCATCAACTGACCAGGAGGACAGTGACAACATCTTTAAGACCTCAACCACGGCAACTCACGGTGAGGGTGTTTCCTTGGAAACTCCCTTCACTGAGAGGAATCCTAGGCGCCAAGAAACCACGGGTGATGGGGATGCTGAGGCTAGGCCTACGGCCCATCTGGGTCCAAGGATTCCACAACTGTGTATGAGGACAGACTGAAACTTCATAACATGGAATTGACGGCCAGGGTAGCTATGCTAGAGGCTGAAACGTACAAACTAAGACATCAAGTCGCTATGCATGAAGCCCATCAATGCCCAACTCCAGCCTCTCCCTCTCTTGTATCAGTAGGCACCCAAACTGATGCTTACCTGTCTGCTGATGCAACCAAAAAGGGGGAGATGGTTTCTATGGAAGATGATACAGACAGTCTTGATGACTGGATTCAAGAGCAGTTTGTACTTCAAAGCTCACAATACAAGCCAGCTTTTGTCCAAGTTCATGACCTGCCAGCCCCAGATAACGAAGACGAAGAGATATCTGAAGACTGGCAGTTGGTCGTCAGGGCTGTCGATGAAATGCTGAATGATGCTGAAGACACAGAACAAACAAAAGCATCATTCAGCATCCTTCCACAAGCAGCAGCCATCATAGGTCAATCCACTACCCCCCAAATCTTCAAATCTTCAAAGAAGCTAGAGTTTGACTCTATTCTAGCTTGGGGGTATGATGGATTAGCTGAGAGGTTTTGGATTGGATGGGAGTTCAGCAGAGTAGAAGAACTGAACTGAAACTCTCTCAATGCCCTCCAAGTCCTAGAACTGCATCTAACTGACTGCATCAACACTTCAGCAGATCTCTCAGCTGAACTTGCCATTGGCAGGTTCCATGACCTGATGGAGGATAATCTACCCAGGTTCCAAAGATTCCTACAAGCAGCACATCGGGTAGCTTATCCTGAATCTTCGGCGGCCGCAGAAAGAAGACTGACTCCTAGCAATCTTGAAATAACAAGGAGCAGTCTTCTCACTGAAGAAGAAGTTCTGGGCCTTCGAAGGTTCCTGTATGCCTTCCTGGTCAAGGACTTGGATGTGCTAGGTTGGGTGAGCACTAAGTCTCTTGACCACACTTTTCTGCTCAGCAACGGCTCTTCTCTCATCATCAACACCAGAAACATCCTTCATCTGCCCTCAGACTTTCTCTTCAAGATCTATCAGCTCAGAACAAACATCTGCAATGTCAACTCACTTGAAAGCCAGGCAATGATAGATACTGTCAGAGCCAAACTTGAACAAGTAGGAAGAATTACTGAGGCAGTATATGTGTCAAACTCTGACACTGACACTGACTCAGCTTCCCCTCGAGTTAACATCTGCACTGCAGCTTATGAGTCAAGATCAACTATCAAAGAAAAACTGAGAGAAATAGAAGGTCCTGAGTATCAACTTGATGAAGACGATGACCTTCCCCTATTCACATCTCAAATTGCCAATGAAGCCGAGGCAGAGATCCCAACAGCACAACAATCATCTGTTTCTGTGATCAGTGAAGCCAGAGCAGAGGCATCCAATGTTAATAAAGGGAAGGGCATCATGACAAAAGAGGATGAAGAGAGGTTGCAAAAGGAAAAGAAAGAGAAAGAAGAGAGAAGAAGGAAAAGAGAAGAAGAAGAGTTGGCTGAAGAGATGGCTCAAAAACAAAGGCATGAAGATAGAAAGGCAGCCATACTTCTCAGACAACAAACAATCCAGCTGTATGCCAAACAGCTGGATGAAATGAAGATAAAAGTCCTTGCAGGGTCTCAAGTTGAGGAAGATGAACAACTTGCTAGACAGCTGCAGGAACAGTTTGCAAAAGAAGAAGAAGAAGAAGCTAAAGATAAAAGGAAGGAAGATGCTAAGTTTAGAATCACTGATTCTAAATTAGCAAAAGAATTAAGGGAGGAGTGGACTGAAGCTCTGATCTCTCAAGGTGAGGATGAAGACTACCTTGAAAAACTTTCAAACAAAGAGATCTACAAAGCCTTCATGGGTCAGCAAGGTCAGTTGGCAAAGAAGAAAAAGGCTGAAGAAGAAGAAAAAGCCAAACAACAGTCCAAAAAGACCATTGCCTTCAATAAAAGGACCCATGAAGAAAGGAAGGTCATGATTGACTTCCTTAAGGCCAGAGGAGATAGTGGAAAGAGGCTAGGTCCTATGAATTTCATGAACCTGCAAGCCCTCTACTTTAAAGTTAAAAAGGATGAGGAAGAAAGACCAGGGAAGAAGGGCTCCAAGAAAAGGGTACTTATCAAAGAAGATGAAGAACCAAAGACAAAGAAACCCAAGCCTTCTCCCTCACCTACCTCTTCCTCAGTCCATCATCCTTCCACTCTCCTCCCCAAACCTTCTACTCCTCCACCCAAAAAGTCTAAGTCATCCCACCCAGCTCCCACTCATCAACAGCCTCCCTTGAAGATACCCAAACCCACTCCTAAACCAGAAGACTCAAGAAATATAGTTAACTGGTTCCACAATTCACAAGATCAAGTGTTTGAGATCTTCAGGGGGAGAACTGAGAGAAGAAGATCCACTTACAGGTCTGTTGATGAGGTTCTGCAACTACCTGATTCTGATCTTCAAAGAATTTTAGAGCTGGGTGAAGCTAAGGAGCCTGCAAATGAGAGTGGGAAACGTCTTGTGCTAGCAATCAAACACTACTTCAACCCTAGCAAAGATGTGATCATAAACATCAAACCACTCAAGTCCCACTCTCCATTTGTATCTTGGACCTACAATGCTGATTTGGATGAGTTCACACTGACTGATGAAAAGAAGCAGCAGATGAGATGTTCAAGCAAAGCAATCTACAAAATGCAACACAAAGACATCAAGACTCTGTCTGAACTTCCACTGAACAATCCCAGCAAGGATCCAAGAGGCTATGAGGTTGAAAGGATAGTCAGCCACATGCAAAAGCTTCAGCAGCAAAGTGATTAGAGGAATTTTTGGTTGCATCAGTCTAGGGGGAGTTTGTAGAACCAAAGACTGATTGCTACCAAATTATTCTAAGTACAAATGCTGCTGATAGGCTTATCAGCAGCATTCAACACTTGTTGCTGCTGATAGGCTTATCAGCAGCATTCAACACTTGTTGCTGCTGATAGGATTATCAGCAGCATTCTGCACAAGTTGCTGCTGATAGGCTTATCAGCAGCGGTCTTCTATGTTTGCTGCTGATAGGCTTACCAGCAGCAACCTTCACTCTTGCAGCTGATAGCCTTATTCACTGAAGACCAAACGTTGCAGCTGACTATCCAGGCCAAGCGTCTCTGACTCCTTTCTACAAAAGCATCTGACAGACTCAAAGCAGAAGGAACCGCTATGGTCAACCAATGACGGACAATAATACACTTCTCCAAGCATGCAAACAATCATGAATAAAGAAAACGTTTCAGTAAAGTTAACTAGATTAGCCTTTACGTGTAATGTAAATTAATAAACAAGATCAACGGCTTGTGTACGATCTGATCCTTAGAATCAAGGGTCTGTCTTGATTCTAAGTTACTATAAATACTGAGTTGCCACTTCATTGTAAGTGTGACTTGAGTGTGTCTTGAAAGTGCTAGTAGTGCTTGTCATACTTATTCATTGAGTTTCTCACTTGTAATCTTTGCATTCACAAAAGCTTAATACAACAGTGTTTATCAGTATTCTTTGTGTTTACTTGATTATAAATTGTGTAGTTGATTTTGTTTCCGCCAATCTCAACTAAGAACAGAACCATCTTGTATTCTCACGATCCTACAATAGGCTTTGGACTTAGATAATTTTAATTCAAAAACAATTTGTATTTCATTTATTTACTTTGGAATTGATTCATGTTTGTTTGAATGGAAATGGATTTAATATATTACAATTTAGTCGACCTTGAGCTCATGAACAGTCTACATGTCCCGCCCCGACGTATTCCGTCATCGGTTGGGGTGTGACAGATTGGTATCAGAGCCTTGGTTATAGTGAATTAGGTTATTAGACACTCTTGACCTAGACTATAACCTTAGGACACCCATACTATGCCATGCTACTACATATTACATGATTACTTCTTATGTGAATATTTTACATGTTATACTAAGTAATTACACTACATGATACAATACTTAATAGTCTATGTGTCACACTACTTACTAACTTTTGTGCTTATGTTCATTACTATCTACATGCTACCTATTTGATTCATTTTAGTGCTATCCTAAGTTTTATCACACACTTATACACACTTAGCTTTTCATGCACCCTTAAACTTACACATATAATGTACCCACCTCTTGTGATCTAAATCTAAACTATTGGGTCTAATTGGGCCTAATACACATTAATAATAAACTAAGGATCCACTTATCCTCCAAGAAGAAGAAGCCTGCTAGGTTTAATGAACCTCATCTTCAGGCCTCAAGGCCCAGTCCCCAACAATTCTCATCATGACCATGAGCCCAACAATAGTGTTATTAGTACATGATGGCTGAAAGAGTGTGTAGGCCATGAGGGATTCTGGCTAAGGAAAGACAGGGTACTTAAGTGTGTCTTAGTGACCCACCCCTCTTTCCTGGGAATTCTCCTCAGGGATGCACTACTTATAGGTCAAGTGTACTTTTAAAATTCTATTGTGAAGACTCGGTTTTATGACTAGTCAAACTCTAAAACGTATGAGAACTCCTATATCTAACACTCAGCATTTTATTATCACTTACAACCATTTCATTGTTTTTCTGCCAGACATGGGCTCCTACTCTCCTTCCTCCCCGGTATACCGCCTCGGAGCAGAGTCGGATTGGGAAGGAGACATCAGGTCGCCCGTGTATGGATCACCACCACCCCCAACTGCCAGGCCAAGGTTTGATGTAAGGGCAGATTGGGCTAGGGACACCGGCCCAAGACGTCGAACATCTGGATCACCCTCACCCAGAAACCCGTATCAGACACCCCATCTCCACAATCAATTACCACCCCCACTAAGAGACCCATATCTAATGCCCGACCCGTACCATCCTAACCCTTAGGTAAGGCATACCATGGCACCCACTAGTTCTATGGGAATTCCAACCAATGACGTTCACCAATATGTAAGGACCTCAGAATTTGAGAGGCAAAGGATGGAGCAGGGGGTAATGCACGACTTGCAAGGATAAAGAATGGATAGCCTAGCAAACCAATTAGGGTACCAAAAGGAGTTAATCTCCATTCTCAAAAAAGAAATACTGGAGAATCGCACGGAAACAGCTAGAGATGAAGCCAGATCGGCTACCCGAGTGACCATAGCGGTGCTCGTCTTGGGAATTATCTTCCTTCTAGCGGAAAGCTACAAGAGACGTTAACATAAATTTTTATTTATTGTCTTTTCAATTTGAGAACCATTTCCCTATGTTTTGAGTTTAACATTTCAGCATTTAATCAATTTTATATATTCCAACTCTAAAGTTATTATTCATTGATTTGACACGTTGAGTGTGAATTTCACCCATCATATTTTCATCAAGATTTTCCAAGTATCACCTTCTTCATTCAATACGATTTAGTACACTACCGACAATCTCCTTCGTAAACAACTCATCCTATTAGATGTAAACAACCTCATTATTTTCAAAACCAAACGTTTATCAAACTTTTAAAAGAGTATCAGAAATATAAATTTCCCATAGACATTTTCACTTTACAAGGGAACTTACTACAACTTATTTTATAAAAAAATATTACTTCAAATTGATAAATAAGTATGATTTCCTCATTAAAGTAATTATTTCTAAAAACTGGCTAAATTAATATACTACTACTTGATTTGCCAATAATTTCTCTTAAAAAAATATCCACCTTATAATAATTGAAATTTTAAAAAGTTTTTCCTATAAACTGCCTATTTATTTGGATTACGTAACTCAATGGTTTCACTACTTTATATATCTACAACCAAGAACAATCTACAATTTTCTATTTTCAAATGAAGATCAGTATTTGTAAACACAATTCCCGAATGTTTTCAGAACCTCCTCGTTATCTTTCACTTGCCGCTTCAAGAGACGATCCATACCGCTTAGACATCAACCATCCCTAAAAACCTCAATAAGATAGAACCTAACCACCACATATTACCTAAACGCCAAACAACAAGCTTCTCCGCAACACTTGATCACATACAAAACTCGTTAGCATATGCCACACATGAAACTCAATAACTTACGTATACACATTTACAATGTACACAACACGATCACATGATACATGAAACTTAGTTATTTCCAATATACCCAAGGCTACACTGATTACATGATACTTGAAATTTGATTATTCTGCAATACACGTTCTACTAGATTGATTATGTAATACATGAAACATAACTGTTTGTAATATACATATACTAAAATGATCACACAATACATAACAATCGTTTGTTTAATGCAAAATACTTGATTGACCACACTGAACATGAAACTTATTTGGTTACAAGGTACATGATATTACATTACTGACATTACACATGAAAGATTATTGGTTTACAAATACGTGGTACTAAGTTGTTAACACCATACATGAAATTCATTGCTTGCGATACACATGATAATTCATTACTTACAATACAAATTTAGTTGATCTTACAAGATACATGATGCTAAGCTGTTCACGTTACACATGAAACCTATTTGATTACTAACTACATAACACTCGGTCATACATGAGATTTGTGTGTTTACACTATACATGAATCTAAGTTGCTTACAGTTGTTACAATTGATTGATCATAATATACATGAAGTATGGTCATACACCTTGTTCACCAAACTTGAAAACCCTAACACATTAAAACAACTCGGGGTTTGACGTATTCTTGTTAAAACACGAGTAAACTATGGGGCCTTAGGTAACACTACTCTATTATCCTTTAGTTGTTAACTGACTTGCCTATTTAAGGATATAGTTACTGATTAGCAACTAATATGTGAAAACAATAGACATGAACTAAGTAAATTTGTGCCCCTCTTGCCCCGCACACAACGGAAGGATCTATACGGACCATACGATGATTTGAGTAACTACGGGTGCACACGTAATTATAAAAAATCAGCGCATGGAAAACATAGTAAATTCTGTCATGTGTGGTGACCTAAAACCTATCATGATATATAACAATGAAACTAATGTGATATGACAAGGGCATGGTGGATACGCCGATGGTACTTCCTATATATAAGTGCTCTATCATATTATCAGAAGTAGCGTTGTTCATGTCATGTGAAGTTTTATGTTATCTTGACCTGGACCAATGTTTGTGAAATCTCTTATCCACTGACAATTCTTGAACATATTAGACAGCATCCTAAACAACCCTTGATCAACAAATTCCCCTCGCTCCCATTACAAGTAATGCATTTCATATTTGGAGTCTAAATATTGTCTCAACGATTTTCTCCTTAATCCTCCTAAACAAAACCCACTATCATCATTCACACATAACTTTGAGAAACAGACCTGAATCTGTCATTGATCGTACTCCCCAACCCAACTTTCAAAGTTCATTGAGGATCTAAACGCGGCCCCGAGCTTACTTGGGAATGTAGGATCAAATGAAGCTCAAGTATCCACACCTCTTTCCTGATTAAGTGGCCCCCACTGGTTAAATTTCGAGACGAAATTCCCTTAACATGGGGACACTGTAACATCCCTAATTTCCCGATCCTATTTTAGTTTATTACAATAACAACACTACATTAAATCCCGTTTTTGTTCAAACACATTATGTCACATAAATTATTATTTTAACTAAAATTTCTATTCAAAATCTGAACTTTGCGTTACACATTAATTTCTATAACACATCTTGTGTACACATATACATATATATATGTATAATTATTCTTAAAACTATGTAAATGAAATTATAAATTTAAACACATGTTTGCGTCGGTTTAGTTTTAAACAAAAATGTACATATTCAATATTTTTAAATAACTCATCTTAAAATATATAATGTAATAAGTTTTAGAAAGTTTTATAATTTGTTTTTACAAACAAAAATCCATTTATAAATATCTATATAAATATTTATAAATTTAATAAACTAGTTTGACCCCTCCTTGACATTTAAACCCTTTGAAACCCCTCCTTGCACCCCTTTCTTCTTCTTTACCAGGATGCATATGATTTTGACTTTCAAAAGTCAAAATCAAGTTCAATCTCCTCAAATCCACGATTCCAATAAAAAAATGATTACCATATCTGACCAGATCGTGTTACCCCCTAATCACGCGCACGTTTCTACAACCATAAGCGTCCATTATCACTCCTTAATCGCAAGAAAATCAAAACCCGTTTGAAATAAAGGAAACCTTGAAACAACCCGTAAATCAAGCTCAAATCTCACGAATTCGTTCAATTGAGTAGATGTAAACGCGTTTCTACTCGTGGACTATCACCCTCTAAGTTCCCATCTCATTTGCAAATCGAAATCATTACACAAAATTGTCCCTTTTCTCTCTTTTAAGGTCGATGCAAACAGGTGAGAGCCCTTAATCGGGACGACTCGGTTTCCTCTTACCTACGGAATCGACTTCAGGTATCCATGTATCTCCCTTCTAATCGCATAATTTATGTTTTGTTCTTTAAATCGAAGTGGCATTAGAGTTTTGGGAAACACCAGTCAGGTCTGTGTTTTGTTTGAGGAAGAAAGGCAGCGAAATTATCTCTATAAAAACTAATGGTTCTAATAGTTATCAGACAAATACCTTTAGTCTAATGGTAAAGCACAAGACTCCCTCAAGCAAGGTCACAAGTTCTAACCCTGTGACCACCATTCTTTTTCTTTCCTTTTTGTTTTGATGGTTCTTTTGTTAATTATACTCACACACACGTATATTTACATAAATGTGTAGATAAATGTTTAAAATTACATATTTATAAATTAAACAAAACTCATGCAAATAATTTAGACATCTATATAAATTTTTTGATTTTGCATATTTTTACACGAAAACAATTAGTATTATGTAATGAGTAATAAATCAATCTTTTTTTTATTCTCAAGGATTATATAATAAAAAGTATATTTGTATAAATGTTTAATCATTTTCTAAAAACATTTTTGAATATCATCATTAGTATATGAACATCATTATCTTTTTGTATTATTTCGTTCATTACTATTATATATTTCAAAGGACACGACAAACTTTATTGTAAACCTTACTATTTTATATATAACCTTTAAAACGACATGATGTGTAATATATTATCAACAATACGATTTTATTAGTAATACTAATATTATAAACTTTAATAATCGACTATCATATTATTAATAGTAATTATATGATTCTTTTAGCAATTAATCTTACTAATTTTATTTTTATAAATAGTAATATTACAATTCACATAACAAATTTATTTATTCCAAGTCATATCCTTATAAATGCTATTTTATATAATATTTCAAAATGTTGATCATTTTAAAAGCATAATTTTAATCACCTTTGACGTTGTCTTAATAGTGTATTAAAATAGTTGTCATATAAGTATTCTACAAATAATACTTATTACTGACACCTAAATACCTTTTATAAATAAAAACGTCATTTACAAACTCTATTCGTATCCTCGATCACTCGTCCATTCCAAAACCCTAAAGTCCCCAAATTGTTTTCCTTGTTGTTTCTCTTGACCGTTTCTACATTATAATAACATGTTTTATTTAACTTAGGATACCCTTAATTATTGTTGCAACAAGTTACAAGTCTAACCCTCTACTTATCAAGGTGAGTATTACATAGCCCCTTTTACTCTTTTACACTTTTTGGGTAAAACATGAACTCTATACACACAACTATTTACACTTACACAAAAACACAAATCCTATTTACATTCATGTGTACAAAAATTTGAGCTTTATGTTTGAGTGGTATACGTGTTAATTATTTGTGTACAGTTTCATGTGCAATCATTAACTAATAAGCCGACGGTTAACAATGACAGATCTATTGAGTATGACAAACCCACCCAGATTGGGGTGATTGTTACCGACAACACAATTTGCATGCTAGTTACAAAGGTTTGATTGTAGTTTGGTTACACAATAGTTGCTCCCCATAAATGCCTTATTTTATCATGTTATGTAAGGATTTGTTTATTCACATCTATATATACTACCTATGTACAAACCTATGTATGCTCACCAACTTTTTAGTTGACCTTATTTTGTTCATGTTTCAGGTGCTATCATATGAGTTTGATCAAGACATGATACACATAGGCTTTGGACTTAGTTAATTTTAATTCAAAAACAATTTGTATTTCATTTATTTACTTTGGAATTGATTCATGTTTGTTTGAAAGGAAATGGATTTAATATATTACAATTTAGTCGACCTTGAGCTCATGAACAGTCTACATGTCCCGCCCCGACGTATTCCGCCGTCGGTTGGGGTGTGACACATGAAACATGAGTGGTTACATTATACGCGGAATTAGACGGTTTACATTGTTGCAATTGATTAAGTACATCATACACAAAGCGTGATTATTCACCTTATCCATGAAAGCTACTCGGGGTTTGATGTATTCTGGTTCAAACACGAGGAAACTATGGAACCCTAAATTATGACATGTTATTACTCTTTAGTACCTGATTGACTCTACTATCTATGAACATAGTTATTTGTTAGCAACACATACGTGAAAACAATAGTTATGAATTAAGTGATTTTGGGTTACCCCCTGGACCCACACACACAACGGGATGAACTATACGGACCATGCGGCGATTTGGATAATTATGGGTGCACACGTAATTATAAAAATCAGCGCATGGAAAACATAGCAAATTCTGTCATGTGTTATGACATAAAACCTAACATGACGTATAATAACGAAACTAATGTGATATGACAAGGGCATGGTGGATACGCCGCTGGTACTTCCTATATATAAGTGTTCCTGTCATATTATAAGAAGTGGCGTTATTCGTGTCACGTAAAGTTTTATGTTGTTTGACGGGTTCAATGTTTGTGAAATCTCTTATCCACTGACATTTCTTGAACATATTAGACTATATTCTAAACAAGTATTGATCATCATTTCAAGTGATGCATTCCATCTCTGGAGTTTAAAATATTATTCGACAGTTTTCTCCTCAATTCTCTTTCCTATTACAGAAGCCTCTACCAATTAAATTTCGGGACGAAATCCCCTCAACTAGGGGAGACTGTAACATTTCCAATTTTTCACCTTGTACTTGTACTGTTGGATTTCATAAAGTATCAATAAAACGAGCACCTTAGCAATCATTTTGTTGCCCAAGTATATCTTATATCATTATTAACACATGTATTCATAATATGTTTCTTATATGCCCAATATCACAAGTTATCATTTTATGTGCAACGGTTTGCTTACAACGTCATTTTACGTGAAATTTTCGTATCTGGTGGATCAATTTTTAAAACCAATAGACCGGGATGCCCTACTATATATCTTAGCTAGCATAAATAATTATCTAACAAAGTTTTATAGTCTATGATTTTATCTTCATAAGTCTCTTTTATCCTAAGTTACAAAATGTCACTTTTTACGTCACAATTCAAGTATTATGTTGCAAATTACTTATCCAAGACCTTAGCCATGACTTATTTTTGATTTTGAACCATTCTAGAACCTCCCTGGGACTGTTTTAGTTGACCACCAGCTGTACACAAGTGTCAAAACCGAGTTAAAGGCCAACCCCACTTTCCTTTTTTGCTCTTACCTTCCAATCGTAAACAATAGCAACAATCTTTCTTTTCTTTTTCATTCAGCCACCAACACACCCTCTAACCCTAATCCTAACTTGTTCCCTACTCCATAAGACACCTATAAATACCCCCCCATCCTCTCTCCCTTTCACTCACACCACTCCTCTTGCTCTCATCTACAATCAAGTAAGGAGTTCTTCCTCTTTTCTTCTTGTTTTCTTTCTTTGATCTTGTAGAGTAGCAAACACACACCACCATCACGATTTTCTTCAAGTCCTAGCCCTAAAACTCTGGTACTTAGTCCCCCTAAGGTGTTCTCGAAGTGCTTCCTCTTGGAAACCGCTTGAACGCTTTGATTATGTAGCACGAACATCAACCTTGAAGTGATTCTTTATTTCGAGAACCCGCTTGGTTTGAATGTTCATCTCGTAATCGACTAAGAACAGGGGTAAGAAATGAAAAGACATCACTAAGATGTGGTATTTATTGCCTAAAATCATTTACCTTACCCTCATATGACCTCAAACGGTTTAGAATTCATTAAAACCTTCAAAACCATAATCTGAGTTTCTGGCAGATTATTTGGGTCTCACGAAAAACGTCATAACCTGAGAATACGACCTTGTTTTTACATGATTATTCTTCTGGGAGTTTCATATTGATTTTATCTACAAACATTCTTCTTATAACTAAGGCCAATTCGTGGATTTGAGTTTGCATACAGCCCTTACAAGGCCCAAACGTCAGAATGTTTATGATTCTGACTTTCGAATGCAAATCCTCCTTTTGGTCGACTTTTATAAAAACAACATCTGGGTTATTTTTGATGAAAACTCTCTATAAACATAATACTTGATGTCCATAAGAGGATTCGACCTAACACACCCATTTGGTTACCTTTTTACATCCCTAAAAATCATGCACGAAAGATGGAAATCTGAGTCTATTCTTGTGTCCTTATTTTTCAATGATTAAACATACCAAAAATAGGATTTTTGCTAATACAACTTTCAGAATTCATAATCATGATGTATTTAACAAATCCATATTTTTGGAATCACGAAATTTCATGGTTTAATCCGCTCACAAAGTCGTTTTTGTTTCAAAACCCCAAATTCCAGCAGCACTGCCCTAACTTCACGCCTTCATAACTTTTTCATTCCTAAACTAATGAAGGTGTTTCTTGAGCCTAAAAACTGATACTTTGAGTATACTTTCCAACCATATAAGGTTTGTAACCTAACTCGTCCATTTCGACCATCAAAAGCGCCGCACGAAATCAGTACGCAAGGCTGTTAATATTTATCTTGTGTGATCTTTTGACGAAACATTCAATTGATTCCTTAAAACGATTTTTCCAATGATTGTGAACCCTTAGCTACTATTTTAAATTGTTTTCTTAACATCCTTAGGTTTCCATGATTTCACATACCATCCATGGGATTCTTCCCTCACAAACACTCGGTTTTCAAACCCGTACTATACGATTAGTTAGTAGTAACACCTCATGATTCAATTCAATATTTTAGGGCATCCTTAGGTGCTCAAGGCTATCCAAATTATTTTGTTCAAGAACTTTACTATCATGAATATCAAGGTGAGTTTACATAGCCCCTTTTCCTTTTGTACTTTTTGGGGTGAAACATGATTACATTCAAATACTATTTGCAATTACACACGTACAATTCTATAATATGATTATATGTGTTTATTTGTGCTTTATGCTTGAATGCTAATTGTTAAGGCTACCTATACATGAGATACACGTGCAAACACAAATACATTATTTCAGGCTAACGTGTGTTGTTATGCCCTACATTTATATTAGGATAACATGTGTTGTTATACCCTACATTTACATTAGGATAACATGTGTTGTTATGCCCTACATTAGGATAACATGTGTTGTTATGCCCTTCAATTACAAAGTTTCATTTGTACATCTAGCTTAACTTAGATTCTCCATAAATGCTTTATAAACTATGCATCATATGAATTGTACACAAAACATTTGAATTTTACTTGTGGTGTCAAAACCTATGTATGCTCACCAACTATTTATAGTTGACGCTCTCATTTTAAACATGTTTCAGGTACTAAGCTTTGATCATATTCAAGATGCTACACATAGGAATTGAGGACCTAGTTAAATAAATAGTTAAAACTTGTTGATGTACTTCATTTTCTTTGATTGTATTTGTTGAACTTGTTATGAAATTCAGTGATTTTAATATACGGAAATTTTAGTTGAACCATGTGCTTTTGAACAGTCTACATGTCCCGTCCTGACGTTTCCGCCATCGGTTGGGGTGTGACACTCAACTCCCTGATTTCTCTAGAATTAGCAGCTTCCCTGCTTTACAAGTTTGAAATTTGAGTCTTCAGCTGACTCACCACATCTGCGGTTTCTGTTATAGCATAATTAAGAAACTCTTCATCTACAAGACTGTAATATTTTGACTTTTTAGACTTGTACTTTTCGGGAATTTCCTTAGCCTTGCCCTTGCCTTTGTCATGCTTTGTTGTAGTTGTTGTCTTTTGCTTCTTCAACTCTGGATTAGTAAACACGATACCCTTAGACGGAGGAAGTCTAGAAGGTACGGTTTTAGTCATTTCAGGCTCTTTTCTCTTCTTAGAAGGTGTTGTTGCAGTTGCTTGAACATCGGATACTTCAATCACTTCAGTATTTACACTTAACACCTCGCCATTTTCAGCTACAAACTCTTCAGTATGGCTCAAAACTGGTTCAGTAATTTCAACATTACCTTCTAAAAGTTATATTATCTCTAACATTCACACCAGTAGCTTCATATTCACCGACATTAGTATCAGTATGCTTTTCTGCTTCTTGCACTTGTACTTCTGGTTGTACTTTTGTTACAACATTGCCATCACCACCATCATTACCCTGATCATCAACATCACCATCACTATCACTATCAACACCACCTTCAATGTCACTTGCCATCAAATAATCTATCTCATCATCTACGTTGAATTCAGGATCAGGATTTTCCCCCGACATATTTGGAAACAAAAGTGTTACTGTTACACTAAACCTGATTGTCTTTCTTATGTTATTCATACTACTAAAAATAACTTCTTGCATTGGCTCAAGTGGAAGTTCAATCCCATCATTAGGTAGATCTGACAGCAATGTGTTGATAAACATTTGAATGAATCTTGGGTATATTAAAAACTTATAATTCTGCCTTGGTCCCACAAAATTACTAATCATCGCTTCAAAGATCATTCTTGAAAAGTTAAATATTCTGAGAGTAGTCGAACATACCAATGCCCTACTAAACACTTCACCAATTTGATCAAACGTTGTTGTTCTTGGACTCATGCAATGAATCAATACATGTACAAGATATCCCCATTGTTTTCCAAACATTGTCTCTGTGACCTGTCTTCTAATAAAGTTCCCTTCATATCACATAGTCATTATTATTCCAGAAACTGCAGCGTGACTTGCTCAGTGATCTTTGTAGTTTTTCCTCCAACCTTGCTTTCAATCAAAATTTCGTTGTTCACATGTTTGTATTCCACATTATCCCAAAATTCTCTGACTTGATTTTCAAAAATTCTAACTTGAGTTGATATTGCTGTGTGAATCCTTGAGTTAATTAGAAAATGAACAATCTCTTCATAACCTCTTGATTTCTTTGTAGATGTGGTCAAACAAGCACATATATTGTGTCTTGGCTCAAACTTTAAACGATTCATACCTGAAAGATACAGTCAGATCAAAGTTAGAAACTTATGAAAATTTTTCTAAAAAAGTCACAACTCCTGACATTTCGGTCAAAAACCCCTTAACATTAACCTTTTCGATCGAAAACTTTGTTTAACTTTTTGACCAAAAAACTTGTATACCAAACACCACAAAAACTTTTCGATTGAAAACCCTTTTGATAAGAAACAAACATTTCGATTGAAAACTCAGATCAAACTCTGTGAACATTTCGACCGAAAACTCTCGAACGTTATCTTTTTCGATAGAAAACCCATTTCGGACAGATTAGATGACTCTTCATTTCCATCCGAAAAAAGATTTCGATCCATTCATAGGACTTTTCGGGCAATTCATCAAACTTTTAAGGCGCTTCAAAAATTCAAATATTCAAAATTAATCTAAGGCTTTGGATCTACCCTATGCACCTCTACAAGTTGTGAAAACGTACCTGTATGATCGAAAAGCTATAAGAATCACGATGACGTCACAAACAACGATTTTTCGCTCGGAATCTTTGAACTTGTAAAGTCAACGATTACGACAGAGAGAAACAAGGTGGGAAAAGGTTTTTGATCGAAAATTCAAGAATATATAGAATTTGAGATTTCGACAGAAAACTTTCGGTTTAGATATTTCGATCGAAAACACTTTTCGGACAATCTTATTCGGTCAGAGATTTCGACCGGAAACTTTGAACTTTAAAAACGTTTAACAATAATAATTTTGATTTTCTTTTTCTTGTCCATGTTGACATCGTTAAGAACTGTTCCAGAACTTTATTTTTCACACACACAAAAAACAAACAAATCAAAAACAAAAAACTTTAAACATAAAATCCAGATCATAACAACTATTTTGTTCACAGACATTTTCAAAAACACTTGATATCACTGTAACCTTTAGATTATTTTCTTTTCTGACTTTTGATGAACTGAAATGACATAGGATCATAAATGCACACTGTATTAATCACACTGCATATCAAATCAGGATCTAAACAGGTCAACATTGATTGTCAATATTGTTATCCACATAAACTCATGCATCACGTTTCAGCAAATACTGTGTGACATTTAAGGCTATATTAATCAATACAGTGTGTGCCTCACAATCGAGATGGAATGAACTTAGAATTAACAAAAAATTTCACCAGATCATGATCCAATCTCCAGCATGAAGGTAGCGTTCTTAGCACAGGAAAAATAATCCAAGTGGATTTGATTGGAATCATATTGATTCAGAATCAGTTTGATTCATTGTCTTGGTTTCTTAGATAGTATGGAATCATATTGATTCATATTAGATGTGAAGAATCATGAATGACTCGGGTATGCGGATATCCGTAAGATATTGGACATGTCAATTGAAATCACGAATGACTCAAAGGGCGAAACAGACTAACTTCCTGGTTTCCATCCGAGATTTTCACCAGAACCATCAGCTGTATGAAGGTGTTTAACTCTAAATCATATATTTGACGTATATAGTCAATAGAGCAAACAAACTGTGCTAAGAACTCATCAAGATCTTGGTCTCATGGTATGACTAGATTCACTTTGCATTCGAATGATGAAAGTACCGATATTCGATGTGGGTAAAACACAAAGATTGCAATTTAGTTAATCACACAAATATCGCCTAATTTATACATGTAGAGCCTACCAACATATCAATAATTGTAACCGGTGTCACCATCATATCCAATTCATGTGTAAGCTCAGTACACAAATATACTATCATTTCCTATTTGCATGTCAATCAGTCACACATAGTTCATTTTACAGCACAATATGAATTTCAACATCTCTTTTTCTCTTATGCACACACATAAAACACACACTTCACATATGATAATTTCTTTTATCTTCTTTTATTCTCCCCCTAAAATTATGGTGTAATTAATTGAATCTAAACAAACACATAAAAAGCACATTTAGAACAAACACACAATTCAACACAATTATAATACTAAAAGAAAAATCTTTTTGAGGAACAGTTAATGGTCTTTCACTCAACACACGAACAATACTTATTATTATTTATTTTTTTTTATTTTCTTTTTAATAAAACATTTACTCAAAAATATATCATCCCCAACATTTCTACCAGAGAGTTAAACCGATCTATTGAAAATGCTTTTGTAAAAATGTCGGCTTTTTGCTCTAAGGTATCAACGTGGACCACCTTAATTAAACCATTATCAAAACAATCGCGAATAAAATGTAACCTGATGGCGATATGCTTTGTTTTCGAGTGCTGAATTAGATTTTTCACGATGCCTAGCACTGCCTTATTATCACAGTAAATTGGGGTTTCCAAGAGATTAATTCCAAAGTCCATCAGTTGATGCTGTATCCAGATGACCTGTGAACAACAGCTCGACGCGGCTGTCTATTCTTCCTCAGCATTTGAAGTGGACACATTTGTTTGTTTCTTATACTGTCATGAAACAAGTCTCTCCCCCAAAAATTGAGAACCTCCTGATGTAGATTTCCCTTAAGATACCGGAAAATTCTTTTAACAGTCGATTCATGGGACTCTTTTGGAGCTGCCTGATATCTAGCACATGAGAAAACTGCGAACATAATACTAGGTCTACTTGCAGTCAGATACATCAAGGAGCCAATCATTGAACGATATGCTTTTTGATTAACTGCAACTCCAGATAAATCCACAGTGAGAGGTTCATGGGGAGAAATGGGAGTGGATGCTGCCTTGCACTCATTCATGTTGAATTTTGTCAAAATATCTTTAACATACTTCGCCTGATGAATAAGAATTCGAGCATCAGATTGTTCCACCTGCAATCCCAGAAAGAACTGCATTTGACCCATTAAACTCACTTTGAATTTTAGTTTCATAACAACTTCAAAATCTTTATAAAGAGATTCGAATAACATAATTGACTTTCTCAATAGTTATTAAGTCATTTGAAACTGTTCCTTGATGAGTTATCTTACCACCTTTTTTATCTACAGCAAAAGCAACAAAACCACGTTCAATGGATCGAAAATCATTCAATATCTCTCTTTATCCCGTCATATGCCTTGAGCAACCGCTATCAACATGCCAAGCATTATTAATAGTCCTCCCAGTTTTACTCTTCACATTTCAAGACAACTTAATGAGAAACAGGTTGTCACACCCCGACCGATGGCGGAATCATCGGGGCGGGACATGTAAGACTGTTCATAGCACATGGTTGACTAAATTGAAATATATTAAAGTCAAATTTGCATTACAATAAATCCAAGTACAAGATCAAATTCAAACAAGAAACATAAACAATTCATAAAATTCTTGATTTATTTTGCTAAGTCCAAATCCTATGTTGAACACGTCTTGAATCAATCTCACATATTGGGGCCTGAAACATGAATAAAATAAAGTCAACTAAAAAGTTGGTGAGTATAACACAGTTGTATATAGATAGCATATAGTTGAAAACAAATCCTTTACATGACATGATAAATAAGGCGTTCATGGGGAGTAACTATTGTGTAACCAAATGTACAATCAAACCTTGTAACTAGCATGCAAAACAAAGTGTATTGTCGGTTTCAATCACCGCGTACCATGGGTGGGTTTGTCAGACTCAATAGATCCATCATTGAAAACCGTCGGCTTGTATAGTTAATGATTGCACATAAGAGCATACAAAGGTTAAACACACCTAGCACTCGGGCACAAAGCTCAAATTTTTGCACACATGTATGTAAATAGGATTTTTTTTGCACTTGTGTAGTTTGTGTAAATGTAAATGTGTAATGTGTAATGAGTATAGAGTTCATGTTCCACCCCAAAAGTGTAAAAGAGTAAAAGGGGTTGTGAATACTCACTTGGTATGGAAATGAAGCTAACAAGGAATATAGATAGCAAAAAGATCCTTGAAAAGCACACTTTAACCTAAATAGTAATATGCATTGAATCACATAGATGTATAAAGTTTAAAAATGAAAGTTGGATTTGTATATAAAACCATTGGTTTGTATTTAAAAAGGATTGAATAAAATATATAAAGTTTGAGGTAAAATATGTTTGAAACAATTTAATTAGGTTTGAATTAAATAAATAAGTGTATAACTATAGTTTATGAAATAATGTCAATATTAATTGTAATTAAGTATAAATAAATAAAACGATTTTGATTTAAAATGTAAAGTAAATAAGTCATCATTATTTATAAATTTTGTAACTTAATTATTTAAAATATCATTTAAGTGTAAGATGATAAATATAAATTTAATTTTTATAAACTTTTCAATAAATTACATTTATGCCAAGATTAAACTTTTAATCTATTTTTAAATACAGAAAACATATTTTTATAAAATCTGAAACATTTACTGATTAAAATATAAAATTATAATTCTGTTAAAAATTCTGAGTCTAGCACGACCGTGCCTCGGAAGGGCACGATCGTGCTCAAGCCACGGGCGCGACCGCGCTAGTCGGGGCGCGACCGTGTTGATCAATCAGGAGCACAATCTAGACAAGTCATCAGGCACGACCGTGCCTTAGCCCGGCACGGTCGCGTCTATGATTTTTAGACACAACAGAGACTAGCCCAAAGGGCATGACAAGGTCTGGACGGATGACACGACCGCGCTGCTAGCCGACACGACCGCGCTAAACGAGGCACGGCCGCGCTAGATGATTAGCGCGACCGTGTCTATTCCAAATCAGACACGAATCGAGAGTTTCTTGTATTTTGAACACAGGAATTGTTAGGGCTTTTGATTAATGGGTTATTAAGAGTCTTTTCATATAACTTAATTGTATGGAAATCGAGTTTAAGCATGGGTTCGATTAAATCATTTTTATTAAAATATGATTTCTGATTCTGATCGAATTCTATAATGGAAGCCCAAATTGAATGAGGGCTTTTGATAACGTTACTGAAATG
Organism: Smallanthus sonchifolius; assembly: GCA_023525975.1. Lineage (NCBI taxonomy): Eukaryota > Viridiplantae > Streptophyta > Magnoliopsida > Asterales > Asteraceae > Smallanthus > Smallanthus sonchifolius. The sequence goes on from CM042031.1 coordinate 29,376,606, forward strand.
AGTGAGATGGAGAGTATACTTACCCTGAAACGTAACGAATCGATGAAGAACGGCAGAGATGAGTTCCGGCGACGGAGGTAAAGGTTTCCGGTGACTTCGACTGCGATTCCGGCTAGGCCAGAGAGTCCAGAGTCTTGGAGAGAGCCGGGAGATGATAAATCCTCTCTTGATCGGGAGAATTTGGGTTCCAGGAGGAAGACTCGAGTTTTGTTTGAATTGCTTGAGAGAGAATTCGAGATTGATGGAGAAAAACTGGGGCGTTGAGTAATTGAAAATGGTATAACTCGCGTTAAAGGAAAAGAAACGTAATCGGATTTGAAATTCGAACGATTGAGCGTTTTGAAATCACATTTACGTTTCGACTGTTTCGCAGGCGCGACCGTGCCAAGATTGGCGCGACCGTGCTTAGGAACCGGGCGCGATCGTTCCAGGACCAGCCGCGCGATCGTGCCGAGGCACTTAGCGCGACCGTGCTAGAACGAAGCACGACCGTGCTAACTAGGGTTTCTTGATAAATTTTCAACTTTAGTCCTTGACTTTTCAGATTTTATAAATTTGAAATATATAGTTACTTGTATAGCGTTTATGTGCATATAATCGAGTAAAACTTGCGAACTTGTATAGAATCATTGCATTTTATTTACCGCGGGAAAAATATTGAGACATTGCACGAGTATAGAACTTGAAATTTCATTACATTGAATTGAAATATGAATACTAAAAATCAGAAATGTTACACAGGTACCCAGATCATCTTTGACCTGTGCTGACTTTGACTTTTTACAGTCTTAGTCGCAACGACTTGTTCCTTTAAATTCTCAACATTCTTTGTTCCATATATATGTGAAGTTTATTCAATTTTAACTTTCCAAAAACAACCAACATTTTTCCCATATTTCTTATTGAATTTTTCTTTAGCAAAATAGCTTGGTTTGGTTGATTTTTTCACATATATTGGACTGTTTTGGACCTTTTTGTCCACAAAATTAGGTAGCACATAATCATGACAAGCATTTGAATAAAGTTCACTATGATCTCTAGAAAGAAAGTAATCGCGACTGTAACGATGATTCACTCCGGACTCAACCACACTGTCATTCACAAATGCTTTCTTGAACCACTTGTTGATAATGCCTTTTGTTCTCTTATTGTACCCTTTAACCTTTGACTCACTTGACTTGTGTTTGCAATTTCTAGCAAAATGTCCAACTTGACCACACGTGAAACAATTTTGACTTTTAAACTTTGACTTTGTCTTTGCCTTTGACTTTGAACATTCGCCTACTTCAAACATGGATTTTACTTTCTCACACTCTATTGAACTTTGATTTAGTGCTGACTTCCCTTTACTTTGAACGGGCTTATCTTTGACTTTAATAAACTGGTCTTTCACATCATTTGATTTGCCTTTGACATTCATTTGATTTGACCTTCCACTAACGTTTTGACTCTTTGTTGGTGTACTGATTTTAATTTGTACAGACTTCACATTCTTTCCTTCACTTGTTAGGATGTGATTTTCAGGAACTATGAATTCATTTTTCTTTGGCCTCTCATGAGAAAGATCATAATGTTGTATTAATGGATTTCCAAATTCATCCAACATGACATCTTTAGATAGACATGACATTTTGTGAATTGGAATATACTCTCTCGCTCTATGCACCACTTTATCGAAGAAAGTAGAATCAGAAGAAACCTCAGACATACAATCAGAAACATCACACATAGAGTTAGTAGAACAAAGCGAAACATATGAACTATCAGAACCTGAAAAATTGTTTACATCAAAACCATTGTTAGCATGCGACTTAACAAACTTGTTTGCAATACACGTATCAACCACAAATTGTCTACAATCCCTTATTGTTTCTCTCACACAAACTTTATTGAATTCATTAAAACTCCTCACATCATCAACTGAAACCTTCTCAACATGACCTGTGTTATTTGCTGCACTAACATATAAGTCATGAAAATTAGAGTTATCATCTCTAAGTAAATCATTTGAAACACGACGTTTAGGAAACGGTTCGAAATGATCAGGATGAGGTACCGCTTTGTAACCAACACCATCTTTAATAAAACAACTTCTTTGCTTATCAACGCAGTTTTCTAAAATTTTTCTTTGCATACCACATTTAGAAATCAAAACCCTTTCTTTGATAAGATCGGATTAGGCAGCAATGAGTTTGTCTGTTAGATCCTTGATTAACACCTCCTTTTTGTTTAAGTATTCTTTAAAGTTCATGTTATCTTTTAACAAAGCATTAACTTTTTTGGTGTAGGTGGCCTCATTCTGTTTTAATTCCTTTTTTACCCCTTTTCAATTTATCATTTTCAGCAATCTAGAATTTGTTTGCTGCATGATAATTCTGCCTTTTCTCAATACAGTCAGAAGAACATATGAATAATCATCATCAGAGGTTACATCATTGTTAGATGACTTTTCCTCAGAGGTAGAAGCTTCTGCTTTGCCTTTATCACCAGATTTCAAAGCACAATCACTTGTTTCTTCCTTTTCAGATACTCCAATTTCTGCCATATAGATCCATATATTCCAAATCATCAGGATTAATCTTTACTAGATCTTCAGCATCCAGAACAGCTGGTTGTAACTTTCCAGTAACAAATGCATCATAGCTACTCATAAATGCCCCAAATAATGCAATATGATCCTCAGGAATCTGACTAGTTGCTTTTCCCTTTTCTCCAGAAGAATGCTCACAACACCCCTTACCCCTTTTTAGACTTAGAACCACTGCTTCCATCACTTGTTCCAGAAAACAGAGCTGCATTAGCTGAACCCGAACCATTTGGCTTGTCTGGATTATTCAACTCTCGTTTATTTGCATCCAGCTCATATGACTCAAGCAAGCAGATAATATCATCAAGTGACTTATTCCTCAAATCTGGAGTAGTATTTTTGATCAACATACATGGTATACTCTAGCAGTCTGCTAATGAATCCATCAGCTTTTTTCCCAAAACATACTCCTCAAACTTGACACCCATCTTCCTTAGTCTGTTAATCATAGTAGTAAACCTTGTGGCCTGTTCACTCAGTGTTTCATTCTTTTTGTAACTAAACATATTATACTGCTTCAACAGAAGATCAGTTCAGCTTTCTTACAGTGCTGCATTTCCTTCAAACCTTAGAAATAATGCATTCCATAATCCATGAGCAGTCTCATGTTCCTCAAAATTTAGATACAATTCAGTCGGAAGAGCTAAGATGATTGATCTCAAAGCTCTGTTATCTCTCTTAATCAGCTTCTTGTCTTCCTCGAAATACAAATCAGGATCTGCAATAGGAACTAACCCATCAGCATTCGTAGTTTTCGGTATATGAGGACCTTTTGCAATTAACTCCCATAGAGTATGCTCAGTGAACTTGAAATATGCTTTCATCATAATTTTCTAGTTTAAGAACTCTGAGATTGACTTTAGCATCGGTGGCGACTTTCCCACAACTTTCTTAGTATCGTAAACCTTACTAGCCATCTTAAAATTGTACTTTGAATACTTAGTAAAAAACTGAAAACTTCCAACTCAGGATTTTTTGATCGAAAACTATTTCATACAAGACTTTTCCGTCGAAAAGTCAAGCTTTCGAACACCGGAGATTCCAGACACTTCTGAAGATTTTGAACCCTTTTCGGTCAAAAAATGATGGCCAAACAACTTTTCGATTGAAAAGTAGATTTCGACTCCTTCAAAACAGACTTTTCGGGCAATTATTCCCAAGAACACTTCAATTGACCTAAAACTATCTGCAACAATCCGAATCCAAAATCAAGCCTTGAAACCAAGTGTAGACTTCATCTCCATCACTTTTAGCTCTGAAAGTACAACAATGGCACATAAAAACACTCTGATTTGATCGAATTTTGATGAAAAACTTCTTGAATACCAAAAGCTTTAACCAACAGCTCTGATACCACTTGCGATTCCCTTAGATCTGCTGGTATTCAAGGATAAAGTCTTCAATCACTCTCTGAATTGGCGGAAACAATTTAGAAATCAAATCCACACCAAAATGAACAAATCAAAGATTAGCAATCTCGATACTATCAATCACACCAAATTCATATTTCATGATGATTATCTTCGTTAATCAAGTAATGTATTCAAGTATTAACAGCAGAAACACACAAAGATTCTTTTTATTAAATTGTAAAATTCACAATAAAAAATGAGAAAGTTACTTGAAATACAAAAGAAACAACTATTTGTACTAGAGAGTTTTCGATCGAAATCTTCTTGATCGAAAAATGTTTTCGACCGAAAACATTTTCCGACCGAAAACATAAAGTTTTTGACAGAAAACTCTGAAGTTAATACTTCTAAAACCTAATTGATTTCTATGGACTATTAGGTTCCAACATATATTTAACAATTTATCCAAGTTCAACAACTACGACCATATATATATATATATACATCTTGATTACTATACCTGTACACCTTTACCTAGTTATTTCCAAATTAACAACTATACCCATGTACATGTATATCTATTTTCGGTTTCTTCATATATATATATACATATACTTATACTTAACAATCTTTCCAACTTAATAAACTTTAAACACACACATTTATAAATACCAATAAATCACGATTTATATACATGTAAGTGCTTCACATTTTCATTAAGTTTTAACCACCTCTTTAGATTATTAATCGTGCTTTTAGATCTTTTCCACACTTATTATTATGTAACAAGATCAAACATCCTAACATATATATTCATCAAGTAATTTTGGCCATGTACATATGTACACATACAGGACTTGAACCTTTAACCTATTAAAGTTAGACTTTATAAAATTTCAAAATCTTTTAGAAATGGTTTCATTTTTTAGGGTGAACACCGAGCTTAGAGCAAGAAATATAGATGAAAATACAGATTTATGGTCGTAGAAGATGATAATGGCTTGATATACTAAAAAAAACCGATTCTTAAACATCCAAGACTTTCTTGATTCTCCAAATCTCTAGCTAAACCTCTCTAGAGAACTTGTTATTGAATTTTTGAAAGAGTTGTGTGTGTGTGATATGTATCATATATACGGAGAAAGAGAATGAGAGTTTGAGTGTGATATTTCCCTAAATCATAGCAATCATAGTAGTTGGGACTTGATTAGACCTTTTCTTGTAATAAACTTGAATGGGTATATATCTTACACAACAATCATGAAGGTAAAGTTGGTGAAGCAAGATAGGTGGGTGGCCCCACCATTCTCGGCCTAACATGGGGAGTGGGTGGGGGTTGGGTCTTGTCACTTCATTTGTTGCCATCCAAGTCTTAGTTACGTCGGTTCTAGTTAGCGTAAACCCAGTAGGTGATCCCGTGATATAACACCCGGTGTAGGAACTTTTACTGATTTAAACTTTATATCTATATACCTAGATATTTATATATATATATATATATATATATATATATAATTATTAGATGAAACAGGGCTGGGTTGAGTGTAGATCTCAACAAGTCATCATCATTACGATTTGATGCTGCAGTGGAGTACAAGCAAAGATATAATTATGGTGATGTGATCTTTAAGTTGCTTACACTCTTGGTCATAATCATGATGATTATGACGTTTGAGTGTTGTGTAAGCAAAGCAATCATGATTATGATGTGATCAATTTAGACGTGGTATATTACCCGAAAATAATACCTGCCTTAATATATTTAATTATTAAGATGTCCTATATTTTGTGTAGTTTGACTAGCTTTAATAATCTGCTAGGGAATTCCCAACATAGTTATTACTTTAACTATATCATACATGTATACACATAAAATAACTCAAGGTCATGCAACCAACATTTTTATGTCCATGCTTTAAGGTTTAGTCACCAATATATACATTTTTATATTAAAACGTGTCCCTAGACTTTTACTGGAATAAAATCTCGTTAATCACCAATGAACGTTCAATGCGGGTTATTATCGTTTATTTCGTCGTAATTCTTAATAATTACTAAATATGATACTTGTCCATTTGCTAGACTCCTGACAAATACTATGTCAAAGATAATATTCCACGAAATATAAAATAGGAATGTGCAAATATGCCTATGGGTATTGACCTAGAATACTGGGCGTCACACTTTCTTTCTTGATATTCTCTTCTTTCAAGGCTTTTGGTTGGATTTCTTTGATTTGTTCCATTAAATCTAACTTTATATTTAATCGTAGTGCTTTTACTTTAATCGGTTGGCTTCGTTCCTTCCGACTCAAAGCATCTGCCACTACATTTGCCTTCCCGGGATGGTATTTGATTTCACAATCGTAGTCATTGATAAGTTCCATCCACCTCCTTTGACCCATATTTAAATCCTTTTGATTAAAAATATGTTGGAGGCTTTTGTGATTGAATATATCACGCATTTTGTACCATACAGATAGTGTATCAAGTTCACTAAAGCAAACACTATGGCACAAAGTTCTAAATCATGTGTAGTATAGTTCTTTTCATGAATTTAAGTTGGCGTGGTGCGTAGGAAATAACCTTGTCTCGCTGAATCAATACACAACCTAGACCAGTTCGGGAAGCATCACAGTAAATAACAAAATCATCATCTCTTTCGGGTAGTGCTAAGATCGCTGCATGACTAAGCTTCTTTTTTAGAATGTTGAATGCTTCTTCTTCTTTTGTACCCCATTCAAACTTTGCTGCTTTCTGAGTCAAAGCAGTCAAAGGTGTAGCAATTTTGGAGAAGTCTTTAATGAATCTCCGATAATATCTAGCTAATCCTAGAATGTTTCGGATCTCTGTTGGAGTCTTTGGGGCTTCCCACTTCATAACAACTTCGATCTTGCTTGGATCCACTTGTATCCCATGCTCGTTTATAACGTGCCCAAGAAATTGTACTTCTCTTTTCCAAAATTCACATTTGGAAAACTTCGTGTACAATCGTTCTTTTCTCAGGGTTTCTAGAATGATTCTAAGATGTTCATAATGCTCTTCCTTGCTTTGGGAATAGATAAGAATATCATCGATGAAAACGATGACAAATTTATCAAGGAAGGGTATACAAACTCTGTTCATTAGGTCCATAAATGTTACGGGGGCATTTGTTAGACCGAATGACATGACCAGGAATTCACATTGTCCGTATCTGGTCCTGAAAGTAGTTTTAGGTAAGTCCTCTTTTTGTACCTTCAACTGATGATATCCTGATCTAAGATCGATTTTCGAGAAATACCTTGCTCCTTGTAGCCGACGAACAAATCATCTATTCTAGGCAATGGATATCTGTTCTTTATAGTCAGCTTGTTCAATTCCAGATAATCAATGCACATCCTCATGCTCCCGTCCTTCTTCTTTACGAAGAGTACCGGTGCTCCTAAAGGTGAAGTGCTAGAACGAATAAACCCTTTGTCTAAGATTTCTTGGATTTGTTTCATCAGTTCTTTCAAATCCGAAGGAGCTAGACGATAAGGGGACTTTGCAACAGGCTTAGCTCCAGGAATGAGTTCGATTCTGAATTCCATCTGACGATCGGGTGGAAACCAGGTAATTATTTCAGAAAGACATCCGGATGATCACAGACTACGGGAATATCCAAAATCTATCATTCGGGCTTAATGTTTAAAGTATGGAGTATAAATATACTGTCTCCCTTAATTAATTTATTCTTAGCTTTCGCTATAGAAATAATTTCAATCTTATTAATTTTGCTATCACCATGAATCATTAAAGTTGTTTCATCTGGTTTCTTAATCTTGACCGTTCTTTGGTCACAATCAATTTGGGCTTGGTATTGGTTTAACCAATCCATCCCTAAGATAACCTCATATTCATTAATATTCCTTGGTATTAGTGTAACTAATACCTTATCATCACCAAAATTGATGACACAATCAGCGTATGATTTGGTTATCCTAATATGTTCGCCACTTGCCGTTTCAACGACATAGGCATGAATAAGTGGAATCGATCTTACGCCTAAATATGGGATGAATTCATATGATACAAAACTTCTATTCACCCCTGTATCAAATAGAATCTTGGCATAAATATTATTAATTAAGAAAGTACCTGTCACCTCCTGAGCTTTATTTTTCTCTTCATCTCCACTTCCTAAAACGAACACTCATCATGTTCCTTTATTCTGACCACCTATTTTCTGTTTAGGTGGTTTAGGACAAGAAGTCCTATAATGCCCTATTTCTCCACAGTTAAAGCATTTAACATTCGGGCAATGGGTTGCCATGTGACCAAACTTCTGGTAAGTCTGGCACTTCATTCCCTGATTGGTTCTATCAGGATTAGGGTTAAACCCTGCTCTTCTAGGAAATTTACTGCTTCCCGGTTTAAATTTGTAAACAACCTCTTCATGTTTCCTCTAGTGATCGGTCTTTGGTGGTTCTTGGGCTTCCACCTCATCGAACATTACCGCACACTTTTCAATGGCCAAGTCTATCATTTCGGGTGTGATAGATTTCACTAAGGTACTAACCTTAGGTGGAAGACCTTGGATATAACATTTAACTCTCCTTGACTCAAGGGTAACCAAATGTGGCTCCAGCTTGGCCATCTCATTAAACTTGAAGGTGTATTCCTAATGAATCATGGTTAACAGAAATTCAGCTTCAATCTTGTCCACAACATTTTGTGGACAATATCTCTTCATAATCAAAGACTTGAGATCCGCCCAACTAATTCTATCAGTTACAGCTTCTCCCTTCATTTGCTTGACTGATTCCTACCAGTCAAGGGCCTCTTTTTCAAAATAACGTGCAACGATTTTCACAGCTTGGTCAGATCTGTATTCGCTCATCTTCATTACTGCTTCCATAGACGTAATCTATTGCAAGGCTGCAATGGCATCCTTCTTTCCGTTGAATTGATTAGGGTGACAGTCACTGAAATTGTTTTTGTTACAACTGTGGCCATGAATTCTTGTACTCTAGTTTGTCATTCCAACTGTTTCATGAGTTCGGGTGGTACCTATGCTGTTTCCTACCGGAGTGGTATGAAGAGTGTCTTCTATTAGGGGAATAGCACCACTTGTACCTTTGTTTCGGTTGCCCAGACTGTTATGATTATCCCTTCTCCTAAGAGCATCATCAAGAATTCCGGGTAAAGTCATTTGAAGCACACGGGTGACCTCAGATGCCACCACTCCTTTAAATTGAGTTTCAGGCATAATGACTTCTTCCACCGGTTGCTGGGGTTCGGCATTTGTATTTACGTTCTCATTTGGATCAGGGTTTGTATTTGTAGTATTGCGGGTACAAGACCAAGTATTAGGCATCCTACCCCTACCTCTTCCTCGTCCTCTACCGCGTCTTGTCATTTTGAACCTACATACAGATGTATAACATCAGAATTAATATAACTGGTCATAATCTAGAAATTAAAAATTAATAACACTTGGCCAAAAATGCCTATAATTATCTAATTTCTAGGCATTTCCCATTATAGGTCGTACTGAATATATACACCTAACTTATCCTGCGTCATTCCAGAGTAATCTCAGAGTTCTAGTTTAAGTCTAGATACTATTCCTGTAGCCTCTAAATCTCTTAAACTGAGGCTCTGATACCAACTTGTCACGCCCGTAACACATGACACTCATCTAACCAGAGTAGTACCTCCAACAGATATGTTCCCAAGAAAGAACAACATGTCTAGGAGAGATTTATACACCGTCTTTTCCTAGACAGAACATTCTATTTGTTAGATAACTACATACAGGTCAGAAGGTCGCCTTCTAGTTACTGTGACATTGATATCAAGAACACACAGCGGAAACTAAAACTATCAACTTTTATTTAAACATTAAAAGAGTGTTTACATCATGTTCTCATCTTAATTACATCATATGTTCCTAACATGGAACAAGTCATTCAGGACTTATAGTTTCTGTCATACCTATCATGTGGATCGTTCATCATTTCATCATCTAGTCTTGGAATGACCTGTCTAATGACTACCTGTGATGCGTTCAAAAACATTTGATAAAACATGGGTCAGCACAAAGCTGGTGAATTCATAAACCAAAATAGTTTATTAAAATGACCTGCCAAAGTATCTTGGATACATCCATGGGCTTCAACACCAAAATTCATAGACAACTATGAAAAATCATTCAGTCTACATATAACTAAAGACCATTCCACGGGTTCTGTCCAACACGCTGTTCCACAGGCAAGTGAAATACAATAAGCGCTTAGAATAATCGGTGCAATCGTTTAAAGATAATCAAAATGTTTTCATAAATCAATCATGTCAGACAAGGTCATGATTAGGTTCATGCATCACATTTTAAGAACTCACATCGGCAGTATTTCGGCTTTTTAATTCAGGAATATGGCAATCACCTCGGACAGAGTTCCTAGATATGTAATGAAATTACTTAAGTACATAATCCTAGCTTAATGGCATATAACCAAAGCTTAATAGGAGGTCGAAACCTTACCTCAACATTATCTATGGCAATTTGGAGTCGAAACGCTGGAAATCGGACTTTCGCCTGCGAACCGGGGTTCGGGATTGGAGCACCAGAGAATATGTGTGTGTTTTAAGGTGTGTTTTTTATGATAAATGACATGAGCTGGTACATCTATTTATAGGGTAAAATTTGGGTCTGTGACGGACCGTTACCAGGCGTGACAGTCGGTCACGCCTTTGCTCGGCGGCTACGCACTTCCGGACCATGTAACGGATCGTTACCGGGCGTGACGGTCCGTCAAGAGGGTGAGTCATCAGACACGTGTTAGCAACCCTAAAACCGCCTCCTGTATTGCGGCACGGACTGTCATGATGGGTGAAGGTCCGTCATGAAGCGTAACAGACAGCTATTGATTGTGACGGTCCGTTACAAGCTATTTTCCCAAATTTTCATTTTCGATCCTTGGATTTTGTATGTTCCCATTATAGCCCATGGATTGATGAAAATTGACAATTTTAATCCTTCTTTTCCATAGGGTATTTTCGTGGTGTTACAATATAAGTTGTCTCTTGTTTACTCGAACGAGATGAATCATTTCGTATTACAAGACTTAGAAAAGGAAAATAAACAAAGAAAAGCTAAAACGGATCAAAACCGAGAGAGTTTCGACCATGGCAGAGAAATAGTATCTTCACAACCCTTAATTCTGGACACGTAAATGCTTGGAATGAGCTTGCTATTTATATGCTAAGATTTAGGCAATGCATGACCGTGCATTGGGATGCACGGTCGTACAAAGCACCCATTTCTTGTATGTGAGGGAATCTAGCAGGTTTTGGAAGGATAGGGAGGCAAAATAGCCTTTGCACGGCCGTGCATTGGCTAATTTTGCTCCATGTTGACCTTTTGACTTCTTGATTTGACTTTCTGGTTCCAGGTTCGTTCAATTGACTACCGGATGCTGATTTCTCCTTGATTTTGAGTGATTTCTTCATGTTTTTACAAACCAATTTCAATTTCCCTATTGTTACACAATTGAATAGATTAAGTATCAATTCCCATCATTTTGTATATAATTGTGATGAATATGGACTTAATTATGCATGTAAAATATGTATAATTTATAATATATCACTTAACTAACTTGGTTAGAAGCTCTACTTCATGAACTTGGTGTTACTACAACTTCTGCTCCTACTATGTGGTGTGATAACTTGGGTGTGACTTATGTCTCTGCCAAACCTGTTTTCCATACAGGCAAAAACACTCATTTTCTACCCCTAAACAAAAGTACTTATATAGTGGCCAAACTTCATGAACTTGGTGTTACTACAAATTTTGCTGCTACTATTGATGTATAATATAGTTTAGGCAAGAACCAAGTATCGAACAAACAGACATAGTGACTATCAATGAACAATCGTTGTTATTGTTTAGTCAGTGGTGCATGTGTTTTGAGGAATCATCACTGGATGGTGATTAAGGTATGAGACGAGAAGGACGACGAATAATCCTAAGCAAAGAACCTTACTTAGGAATTACCATCGGAATGACGAGATCATTAGTGCTATGCAAGAAATGACAACATAGGTGATGTGGATAAATTGAGAAATGGGGTAAGTAAGCAGGTAATGGACAACGTTGTGCCATAGGAGTTAAGGTTGGGAAGGCGAGTAATAGCATAATATATATAGGTGATCCTACAAGTCCCAAGGTTGAAGGCGAGCAATGTAGAAGACTTCTTTGGACACCATGGGTTGTGGCCGATTTGTACGACAAGGTAATAGTGTTGATGAGTGCATAAGTGAATGACACCAAGTGGTTGTGGAATACCAACTGGAGCTGGAAGAGCAAGCTGTGTTGGTTGAGTCGACGTAGGATTCGAGGACGGGTTAACGGATAACTCGAATCCCTGCTAAACCATATTATTAACAAGAATTTGCGCTTAAGGCTTGGATTAACGGAATTAGATGGACCATTTAGTCGTTTATCTCATAGTTCAGGATGGAAACATGTCAAGCGTAATGGGAGGGACATGAAGTAGAATTTGTAAATGTTTAAATAGAACCTAAATGCAAAACCCTAGGCCATTCGGCCTTGGAGTTGTACGCGACGGCTAGGAGTGGGGAAAGAGGGAGCCGACGACTAAAGGGTGGCAGGAAGAGTGTGAGCGGTGGTAGTTCGGTGGCGGTGTCTGGTCAGCGGCTTTCGCTCTTCGAAAAGGTAATCCTCGTTACGTTTATTTTACGCTTGTGTATTTATTTTCCGGTATGACTCGCCTATGGTATTGAAGTGAATGGAGATGGTGTCTGATGATGAGGTTGAAAGGAGGCTGTCGATAGAAACGTTCAGGGCGGTAGCAAGCGGCTATGGGGTGACAGGAGGTGCGTAGTGGTGACAGTCGGTAGGAAGGAAGGTGACGAGCTGACTGGTGTAGTGGTTAGTTACAGAGGATAGAAGAGAGAGAAGGAGTGTGGAGGGGTGCGGCGAGCGACGTGGTGAAGGAGATGGCCGCGTGGTGGCTGGTGTGGTGGCGCACCCCGGTGGTGATCGAAGAAGGGCAAACGTGAGGAGGAACCCGACGGGTACAACGACTAGAGTGGACGCTCTTGGTGTTGGTGGTGAAGGTGTTGACCATGTAATGATTGACTAGAGCTGGGCTTGATGGAGAAGACGAAGGTGACAGGTGTGGCGGTATACGGTGTGAGAGATGGAGGATGGAAGGGTGGCCGGTGTGGCTTACACCGGTTAGGGTTTGCATGCACGTAAAGGAAACCCGACCTGAGTACGTACATTACGTGAGGTTAGGGTTGCATGGTGCTTGAGCGTGTATGCATGGGAACCTAGTGCGAGCATACGTGTGTCGTGGGACTAGGTTTTTTGCATGAATGCATACTTGCATGCAAGGGATGAAGCCCATTTTGGGTATACGGTTTCTAAGTGAGCTAAGGACAATTCAGTCGGGGGAGCCTGTGAAACTAAGGCTTCATGGGGGGATGTGTTGAGGTGAACATTGAGGAATTATTATATTTATGAGTCATTCAGTGTACGATTAGAACTTGTCTGATCATGTGATCGAATGTTTTACAGGTTTGGGTTACGAGCGTGAACGGAAGAGTAACAGAGCGAAGACTGAGAATCAGCTTAACCTGTGAGTTTCTAATCCCCTATCTTTAAACATTTTACTGATTTTGGGGCTATTGTACATACTTACATAAGGTGTTTATTATATTAAACGTGTTAAGAGTTTTGGGTTAAACCCGATGAACCTTTGTGCTAAAACATTCAATAATGTGGCTGAGGGGCCTATGTGGTGTCCTTGTGATTATGTGATAGAGATTCATCTCTCCATGTTAAAGATAAACCAAAAATGATACAAGTGTATTCTAGAAGGGGTAAAGGGGACTTTTCTAATAGTGGCTAGAAGTTGGTTAGAGGAGAGTTAGTATATGTAGGGGAGAATAAGGCTGGTGAGGTATGTGAGAATTTGTTATGAATTTGTTAGGCTCCTACTTTTTGTAGTGAGAGAGTGCGTAGCCCTGGATCATCCTTGTATTTCCTATTTGACAGCCATCAATATAGCCCTACTACTGTTCTTATTCTTCTTCTAAGTCTAAATAGCTTGAATCATCTATTTCATACCTTATCATTGGTCCGACCTGCCGTCCCTCTGCCCTTGTTTCCGTTTCTGCTCCACTTTCTCACTTCGATTCCTTCGTTTCTGCCTTACCGCGATCATGGTCAATCATCAAGCTCGTTTGGATACTCATGAACAACACATCCAACAGCTCCAATCGGATGTTACGGAAATCAAATCGGCGCTGAATTCCTTGACTGCCGATAAGGAGGAATCCATTGAATTCCGTCGAGTGGTTTTAGCATGGATGAAATCGCAGGAGAAGCGTTCCATGGATGGTTCGTCGGGCTCTGGGCCATCGGTGGTGGATTTCTCGACGCCTCCTCCCACTCCTGTTTCAGCGACCAATTTACCTTGGGCTGTGAAGAAAATTAAACTCCCTGAGTTTTCTGGCTTTGACCCTCAGGGATGGATTAAGAAGGCGACGCTATATTTTGATATCAACTCCACTCCCGATGCCACCCGCTTGCAACTGGCTCAATTGAGCATGTCAGGGGTGGCTCAGCACTGGTTCACGATCATCACTCAGGTTCGTCCCTCCCTTTCATGGACGGATTTTCAATCCGAGCTGCTACAACGTTTTAGCGGTCTCGAAATCCAAAATCCCTATGAGCAACTCGCCAATATCCAACAATCGGATTCTATTTACGATTACATTGACGATTTTGAGTATCTGCTGTCGTTGGTTCCCTGTTTGCCAGAATCTCAGGGACTGGGGTATTTTGTGGCGGGTTTGAAGGATGATGTGAAGTAGTGGGTGCGTCTTCATCGCCCTCACTCTCGTTTGGATGCCATGTACTTAGCCAAGGATGTTGACGCGATGCTACGACCTGGTTCTGGTAACTCTTCCCGCAATCGATTTCGTTACCTTCATCTGATGGGATGGCCTGCTTCAGGAATGGGTGTGGGGTTTCCTCTGAGCAGTCATTCTGAGGTTAAAAGCTCTGTTAGTTTGGATTTGGTGGCTAAGGGTTCTTCTTCTTCATTTGACCCTTCTCGTTCGTTGCTGCATTCCACCTCTCCTTCCTCCACAGATGTTCGGACTTTGCCTCAGAGGGATAGAGGGGTTCGGTCTCTCTCTCGCACTGAGTGGGAAGATTGTCAGAAGAAGGACCTGTGTTTTCGGTGTGGTCAACAGTATGGGCCGACTCACAAATGTCCGGAGGGCTCACTTCGGGTCTTACTGTTAGGAGAGGATGAGTATGACTCGTTGGAGGGGGGAAATTGCGCATTGGCTGTTGAGGGTTCTCCTGTCACTCCTTCGACGGGTGATTCTCCTACGGGTTCAGTTTTGGCTTTGGCATCCCGGGTCTCGTGGCTGGACAGGGTGGTGCTCCCACTTTGCGAATCTCAGGGAGCTTATTTGGACATCCAGTTTGTGTATTGGTGGATAGTGGGGCGGCACATAACTTTGTTTCTCGCCGCTTAGCTTCTGAGTTGGGTCTTTCCATAA
This sequence comes from Smallanthus sonchifolius, assembly GCA_023525975.1. Classification (NCBI taxonomy): domain Eukaryota; kingdom Viridiplantae; phylum Streptophyta; class Magnoliopsida; order Asterales; family Asteraceae; genus Smallanthus; species Smallanthus sonchifolius. The sequence continues at coordinate 29,392,112 of CM042031.1, forward strand.
CCACTATCCCTGGAATTCCTATCATCTGGGGGGCTGAGCAATGGGTTGTCGTCACTGACCGTTGCCTTAATCTTCCGGTTCAGCTTGGTTCCACCACTTTTCAGTTGGATGCCTTGGTATTTGATGTGGGTAGCTTGGATTTAATTTTAGGAATGGAATGGTTACATTCCTTGGGTGCGGTGGTCCGTGATTGGCCTAAGTCCCTGATGTAATTTGACTACAATGGCATTACAGTCCAGTTACAGGGAATCTCTGCTGACTTGTCATCTCGGGCTCCTATGCAAAGTGAACTTCTGCAGCCTGCGTCATTGGTCCCTGCTCGGTTTGCAGCTACAAGTCTTGAGGTCAAGACTTTTTTGGAAGAAGTAAGTAATGATAGAGATTCATCTCTCCATGTTAAAGATAAACCAAAAATGATACAAGTGTATTCTAGAAGGGGTAAAGGGGACTTTTCTAATAGTGGATAGAAGTTGGTTAGAGGAGAGTTAGTATATGTAGGGGAGAATACGGCTGGTGAGGTATGTGAGAATTTATTATGAATTTGTTACTTGTTGTAGTGAGAGAGGGCGTAGCCCTGGATCATCCTTGTATTTCCTGTTTGACTGCCATCAATATAGCCCTACTACTGTTCTTATTCTTCTTCTAAGTCTAAATAGCTTGAATCATCTATTTCATACCTTATCATTATGGGAGCCAGTGTTAAAGGAATTATTGTTGTGTGTCGTGTTATGAGTTAGTCGGGGTGAGTCGGGGTATGACTTAGCTATTTATGGGTTTAAGTAGGATGTGTTATCCGGAGTAAGATTGTGTGGTGCATGCTTAGCTAACGGGTCATGTAAACACTAGTATGTTGTTATGTGCTATGAGTTAGTTGGGGTAAGTCGGGATGTAAGCTACACGCTTGTGAGTTTATATATGATATATTATCCTGGGAATGTGTATGGGGTGCAGGCCTAGTAAGTTATATAAAGAATATGTAAATGATGTGTGTTTTCTGTTTATTATTGTGTTTACAACGTTGCCTTTGTGACATGGCAAATGAGATTGTGGAGGACAACGTCCTTCGGGAGGTCACCAAAGGTAACGATGTCCAACAGGACAGTGATGAGCTCGGGGTGTGTCAAACGCCCTGACGAGCATATGACGAGGTATGTGTTTGTGTGCATTTATATGTGTTTAAATTGCATGCAAGTGCCGAGTTATATTTATTGACCATGAGATGATATTGATGTGGTGTGTAGCATTGGATTAACCGTTGTCTCGGGATGATGACGTTGTGATTACAATTGTTGTGTTAGTTGACTTGTGAGATGCAACATCTCCGATTTTTCGACCCTATTTTAATTAATAAAATAACAACACTACATTAAATCCTATACTTGTTCAAACCTATGCATCATTAATTGTTAGCTGAACGTATTTTAACTCAAAGTTTTAGAACTCATAATCACGTGGTAACACCTCCTGGAGTTAACTCAGTTAGTAATCTCGTTAGGTGTTCTGTTAAATCCTAACCAAGCCAATTCTGTCAAAGCTGAAGTTGTAAGGGCTGATTTTGTAAATAACCAGAAACCCTAATAGGCACGGTCGCGCCTTGTTTTGGCACGGTCGCACCTCTTATTGGCACGGTGCGCCTCTTGTCAGCTGAAACGTAAGAACACTCTTTAATTCTAAATTCGTTAGATTCCGTAACCGTTCTACACGTCTCAACTATTAACGACCATTATTGAGGTCTTAAACACCCGCATTATCCCGAATTAAACTCCATTATGGGTATTCATTTCAAAACCGCCAACCTCATTATCATACCACTCGAATCCGATCATTTGGAATTGTTTCTGCCAAACAAACTACTCCCACACCTCGTACGAACCTCTGTCAAACTCTCGCGTATTCCATTTTGTCCGGATCCGAAGTCGGAGTCGCCGGATTTCAAGCCGGAACACTTCACAGTCGAGCACTATCAATCCATCATCTATCCTGGTAATTGAAACCTCCTACACTTTCGTTTCAGTCTATAGATCAAAAGCCCCCACCTGATTTGGGCCTGCAATAGCAATTTTAACATGAACCCGAATCTAGGGCTCATGCGTTTTCATTTTATTCGATAACCATGCTAGACCCTATTATAATTCAATTAGTTTATATGGTTAAATTCGCAACAAGTTACTCATCAAAAGCCCTACGATTTCCAATTTTAATTTTATAAGAATCGAACAATTTTGTTTCTGAACTTGACCGAACACGGTCGCGCTAATCTCATAGCGCGGTCGTGCTACGTGTAGACACGGTCGTGCCACTCTAAGACTCGGTCGTGCCTATCCGAGCACAGCCGTGCCCCATACATGACCTGGTCGTGCCTGCTAGCCAGACAAGGTCATGCCTAGAGAACCCTAGACACGGTCGTGCCCGATACAAGCACGGTCGTGCCTGATGACCATACTTTGTTGTGCCTTCTGTTTTGAACAACACGGTCACGCCCCTGACCAGCACGGTCGCGTCTGTGATCTTAACACGGTCGTGCCTTGTCTTAGGCACGGTCGTGTGTGTGAGAAAATCTTGGCAGAATACTAAATTTTATATTTTAAAAAAAAATAAGCATTTCAAACGAATTTTCAAATAAAAATAATTGATTTTATAAAGATTTATATTAACCCTATTTAAAGAGATCAAATTCCTACTCTAAAATAAATAGAAGTTAATTATTTAAACCTACAAAATTAAATTTATGCTTATTATTAAACCCTACACCTAGATATTTTTTATAGGACCCATTTACACATATTTATAAAATAGATTAACAAAAGTTATTTACTAAATTTATATTTAATATAAAACGCTCGATACATTTTTATCACAAAATGACTAAGTACTTATTTTTATAAATAAATAAAGTATCAGTTATTTATTTAACCTATATTTAAACAAAGATTGTTTATTTAGGTTACACTTAACAAAACTTAACGCCTACAACTCCAACTCTTTGAACATACATCCAATTCAACCCTAGACTTAGACATAGACTATTGTGCACACTGTTAATTCAATACATATTACACTCTAGGTTAACGTTGTGCATTACAAGGATCTCGTTACTATCTAATCTCTCGTGTTAGCTATGCCTTTTGAATCAGGTGAGTATTACATAGCCCCTTTTACTCTTTTACACTTTTAGGGGTGGAACATGAACACTATACAAACTATTGCTTACATTTACACAAACTACACAAATACAAATCCTCTTTACATTCATGTGTGCAATTTGAGCTTTATGCCTGAGTGCTAATTGTGCTAACTTTTGTGTGCCATTTATGTGTAATCATTAACTATTCAAGCCGACGGTAAACAATGATAGATCTATTGAGTCTGACAAACCCACCCAGATTGAGGTGATTGTTACCGACAACACAGTTTGCATGCTAGTTACAAAGGTTTGATTGTATTTTGGTTACACAATGGCTACTCTCCATAAATGCCTTATTTTATCATGTTATGTAAGAATTTGTTTATTCACAATCTATACGCTATCTATGTACAAACCTGTGTTTGCTCACAAACTTTTTAGTTGACCTTATTTTATTCATGTTTCAGGTGCTATCATATGAGTTTGATCAAGACATGATACACATAGGCTTTGGACTTTGGAATTGATTCATGTTTGTTTGAATGGAAATGGATTTAATATATTACAATTTAGTCGACCTTGAGCTCATGAACAGTCTACATGTCCCTCCCTGACGTTTCCGCCGTCGGTTGGGTTGTGACAGATTGGTATCAGGGCCTTGGTTATAGGGAATTAGGTTATTAGACACTCTTGACCTAGGCTATAACCTTAGGACACCCATACTATGCCATGCTGTTACATGTTACATGATTACTCCTTATGTGAATGTTTTACATATTATACTAAGTAATTACACTACATGATACAATACTTAATAGTCTATGTGTCACACTACTCACTAACTTTCGTGCTTATGTTCATTGTTATCTACATGCTACCTATTTGATTCATTTAAGTGCTATCATAAGTTTTAACACACACTTATACACACTTAGCTTTTCATGCACCCTTAGACTCACATGTATAATGTCACCACCTCTTGTGATCTAAATCTAAACTATTGGGCCTAAAGCCCATTAATAATAACCTAGAAGCCCACTTACCCTCCAAGAAGAAAAAGCCCGTTGCAATAAATAAACCTCACTTTCGGGCCTCAAAGCCCAGTCCACAACAATTCTCATCCTAACCATGAGTCCAACAATAGTGTTATTAGTACATGATGGCTGGAAGAGTGTGTAGGCTCATGAGGAATTCTGGCCAAGGAAAGACAGGGTACTTAAGTGTGTCCTAGTGACCCACCCCTCTTTCCTGGGAATTCTCCTCAGGGATACACTACTTATAGGTCAAGTGTACTCCTAAAATACTATTGTGAAGACTCGGCGTTATGACTAGTCAAACTCTAAACCTATGAGAACTCCTATATTTGACACTCAGTATTTTATTATCGCTTACAACCTTTCCATTGTTTTCCTGCTAGGCATGGACTCCTACTCTCCTACCTCCCCAGTATACCGTCCCGAAGAAGAGTCTGATTGGGAAGAAGACATCGGATCACCCGTGCATCGATCACCAACACCCGCAGCTGCTAGACCAAGGTTTGATGTAAGGGCAGATTGGATTAGGAACACCGGACCAAGACTTCGAACAACTAGATCACCCGCACCCAGAAACCCGTATCAGACACCCCATCTCCACAATCAGTTACCACCCCACTAAGAGACCCATATCTAATGCCCGACCCGTACCTTCCCAACCCTTGGGTAAGGCATACCATGGCACCCACTGGTGTTATAGGAATTCCAACCAATGACTTTCACCAATATGTAAGAACCTCAGAATTTGAGAGGCAAATGAAAAAGCAGGGGGTAATGTACGACTTACAAGGACAAAGAATGGATAGCCTAGCAAACCAATTAGGGTACCAAAAGAAGTTAATCTCCATCCTCGAAAAAGAAATACTGGAGCATCACACGGAGACAGCTAAAGCTGAAGCCAGGTCGGCTACCCAAGTGACCTTAGCGGTGCTCATCTTGGTGATTATCTTCGTCCTAGTGGAAAGCTACCAGAGACATTAGGAGAAATTTCAAATTATTGTCTTTAAATTTTTGATTTTAGAACCATTTCCCTATGTTTTGAGTAATGTTTAACATTTCAGCATTTAATCAATTTTATATATTTCAACTCTAAACTTATTATTTATGGGTTCGACCCGTTGAGTATGAATCACACCCATCATATTTTCATCAAAATGTTCCAAGTATCACCTTCTTCATTCAATACGATTTAGTACGCTACCAGCAATCTCCTTCGTAAACAAATCATCCTATTGTTCGATTTAAACAAACCTCGTTATCTTGTTCAAACAAAATGTTTATCAAACTTTTAGATAGTGTCAAAAACATAAAATTTCCATAAAACTTTTCACCTGATAAGGAAACTTAATACAATATATTTTATAAAAATATTATTTCGAATTGATAAATAATTATGATTTTCCTCATTAAAGTAAATATTTCTAAACTCTGGCTAAATTAGTATACGACTACTTGTTTAGCCAATAATTCCACTTAAAAATATTCTCTTATTAATAGCTGAAAATTTAAATTAAAAGATTTTTCCTATAAATTGTCTATTTATTTAAATTATGTGACTCAATGGTTTCACTACTTTATATATCTATAACCAAGAACAATTTACTACTTTCTATTTTCAAACAAAGATCAGTATTTGTAAACACATTCCTCGAATGTTTTCAGAAGCTCCTCGCTACCTTCCGCTTGTCGCTTCAAGAGACGATCCATACCGCGTAGACGTTAACCCTCCCCATCAACCTCAATGAGATTTAAGAGCTAGAACCTAACTACCACATTATATAGAAATGCCAAACAACACGCTTGTCCTCAAAACTCAATCACATTCAAAACCCGTTAGTATACATCACACACGAAGTTCAATAACTTACGTATGCACGTTCACAATAAACCCAACGCAACCACATGGTACATGAAACTCAATTATTCTGAATATATCCAATGCTACACAAATTACATAATACATGAAACTAGTTTGTTTACAAATCACAATTTACTAGATTGATCACATAACAGACGGAACATGTTTATTTGCAATACACATGCTACTGGATTGAGCACATAATACACGAAACTTAGTTGTTTGCAATATACATGATGCATAACAATTGTTTGATTGGTATATAATTCTAGATTGACCACATTAAACATGAAACCCATTTGGTTACAAGGTACATTATACTAAATTATGCACATTATGCAATATACATGTTACTAAATTGTTTATATTACACATGAAAGATATTTATTTACAAAATACATGATGCTAAGTTGCCAATACCATACATGAATTTCATTTCCTACAATACACATGATACTATGTTGTTTACATTCCACATGAGAGCTTATTGATTTACAAAATATATGACACTAAGTTGTCGACACCATACATGAACTTCATTTTCTACAATACACATGATATTATGTTGTTTACATTCCACATGGGAGCTTAATGATTTACAAAATATATGATGCTAAATTGTTCACGCTACACATGAGACCTATTTGATTACGAGCTACGTGACACTAGATCATACATGAGACTTGTGTGTTTACTTTATACACGAAACAAAATTTGCTTACAATTATTGCAATTGATTGATTTCATTATACACAAGACATGGTCATGCACTTTTATTCACCAAAGTTGAAGACCATAATACATTGAAATGACTCGGGATTTGACGTATTCTTGTTCAAACACGAGCAAACTAAGAAACTTTAAGTTATACTACTCTTTAGTTGTGAACTAACCTGATTAAGGATATAGTTACTTGCTAGCGACTTTTATGTGATAACAATGGACATGAACGGAGTGAAAGTTATGCCCCCCTTGACCCGTACACAATGGAAAGATCTATACAGACCATTCGATGATTTGAGTAATTACGTGTGCACACGGAATTATGAAAATCAGCACATGGAAAGCATAGTGAAATTTTGTCATGTGTTGTGACCTAAAACTTATCATGATATGTAACAACGAAACTAATGTGATATGACAAGGGCATGGTGGATACGCCGGTGGTACTTCCTATATATAAGTGTCCTATAATATTATCAGAAGTAGTGTTGCTCATGTCACGTGAAGTTTTGACCCAGACTAATGTTTTTGAAATCTTTTACCCGCTGCCAAATTTAAGTATATTAGACTACATCTTACACAAACCCTAATTATCAAGAACCCATCCAATTCATTCCAAGTAATGCATTCCACCTTTAGAATCCAAATTATTATTTGACGATCTCCTCCTTAAGTTCATTTCAAAACTAAATTCATTATCATCATTCATATCCGACCTTGGGTATCAGGCCTAAGCTATCTCAATGGTTACACTTCCCAAGATCTAACAGTCAAAACTCACCGAGAATCCAAAACTCTCACCTCTTACCTGATTTAATAGCCCCCATTAGTTAAATTTTGGGACGAATTCCCTTAACATGGGGAGACTGTAACATCACTGATTTTTTGACCCTATTTTAATTTATTTTAATTAATAAAATAACAACACTACATTAAATCCTATACTTGTTCAAACGTATTTTAATTCAAAGTTTTAGAACTCATAATCACGTGGTAACACCTCCTAGAGTTAACTCAGTTAGTAATCACGTTAGGTGTTCTGTTAAATCCTAACCAAGCCAATTCTGTCAAAGCTGAAGTTGCAAGGGCTGATTTTGTAAACAACCAGAAACCCTAATAGGTACGGTAGCGCCTCTTATTGGCACGGTCGCGCCTCTTGTCAGCTGAAATGTAAGAACAGTCTTTAATTCTAAATTCGTTCGATTCTGTAACCGTTCTACACGTCTCAACTGTTAACGACCATTATTGAGGTCATAAACACCCGCATTATCTCTAATTAAACTCTATTATGGGTATTCATTTCAAAACCGCGGACCTCATTATCATACCACTCGAATCCGATCATTTGGAATTGTTTCTGCGCAAACAAACTACTCCCACACCTCGTACGAACCTCTGTCAAGCTCTCGCGTATTCCATTTTGTCCGGAGACGAAGTCGGAGTCGCCAGATTTCAAGCCGGAACACATCACAGTCGAGCACTATCAATCCGTCATCTATCCTGGTAATTGAAACCTCCTACACTTTTGTTTCAGTCTATAGATCAAAAGCCCCCACCTGATTTGGGATTGCAATAGCGATTTTAACATGAACCCGAATCTAGGGCTCATGCGTTTTCAGTTTAATCGATAACCATGCTAGACCCTATTATAAATCAATTAGTTTATATGGTTAAATTCACAACAAGTTACTCATCAAAAGCCCTATGATTTCCAACTTTAATTTTATAAGAATCGAACAATTTTGTTTTTGAAGTTGACCGAACACGGTCGCGCTAATCTCATAGCGCGGTCGTGCTACATGTAGACACGGTCGTGCCTATCCGAGCACAGTCGTGCTCCATACATGACCTGGTCGTGCCTGCTAGCCAGACAACGTCATGCCTAGAGAACCCTAGACACGGTCGTGCCCGACACAAGCACGGTCGTGCCTGATGACCCGACTTTGTTGTGCTTTCTGTTTTGATCAACACGGTCATGCCCCTGACCAGCACGGTCACGTCTGTGATCTTAACACGGTCATGCCTTGTCTTAGGCACGGTCGTGTGTGTGAGAAAATCTTGGCAGAATACTAAATTTTATATTTTAAAAACAATAAGCATTTCAAACGAATTTTCAAATAAAAATAATTGATTTTATAAAAATTTATATTAACCCTATTTAAAGAGTTCAAATTCCTATTCTAAAATAAATAGAAGTTATTTATTTAAACCTACAAAATTAAATTTATGCTTATTATTAAACCCTGCATCTAGATATTATTTATACAACCAATTTACACATATTTATAAAAATGAGATTAACAAAAGTTATTTACTAAATTTATATTTAATATAAAACGCTCGATACATTTTTATCACAAAATGACTAAGTACTTATTTTTATAAATAAATAAAGTATCAGTTATTTATTTAACCTATATTTAAACAAAGATTGTTTATTTAGGTTACACTTAACAAAACTTAACGCCTACAACTCCAACTCTTTGAACACACATCCAATTCAACCCTAGACTTAGACAGAGACTATTGTGCACACTGTTAATTCAATACATATTACACTATAGGTTAACGTTGTGCATTACAAGGATCTCCTTACTATCTAATCTCTCGTGTTAGCTACGCGTTTTGAATCAGGTGAGTATTACATAGCCCCTTTTACACTTTTATACTTTTTGGGGTGGAACATGAACACTATACAAACTATTGCTTACATTTACACAAACTACACAAATACAAATCCTCTTTAGATTCATGTGTGCAATTTGAGCTTTATGTCTGAGTGCTAGTTGTGCTAACTTTTGTGTGCAATTTATGTGCAATCATTAACTATTTAAGCCGACAGTAAACAATGATAGATCTATTGAGTCTGACAAACCCACCCAGATTGGGGTGATTGTTACCGACAACACAATTTGCATGCTAGTTACAACGGTTTGATTGTACTTTGGTTACACAATGGCTACTCTCCATAAATGCCTTATTTTATCATGTTATGTAAGGATTTGTTTATTCACAATCTATACGCTATCTATGTACAAACCTGTGTATGCTTACCAACTTTTTAGTTGACCTTATTTTATTCATGTTTCAGGTGCTATCATATGAGTTTGATCAAGACATGATACACAAAGGCTTTGGACTAAGTTAATTTTAATTCAAAAACAATTTGTATTTCATTTATTTACTTTGGAATTGATTCATGTTTGTTTGAATGGAAATGGATTTAATATATTACAATTTAGTCGACCTTGAGCTCATGAACAGTCTACATGTCCCGCCCCGACGTTTCCACCGTCGGTTGGGGTGTGACATGAGAGTCTTGGTAAAGGTTGATTAAGTTGATGTCTAGTGGTTGGTTGTGTTAACCAGGTTTTCGAGTTAATACGTGTGGTAGATTACTAGTTATTATTGGAGGAAGCTCGATCCATGCTGGTGAGACTTGCTGGGTTATAATCAGGGGATGAGTCTTGGGTTGGTAAACCCTTATGGGAATATTTTCGGTAATGAGGGTGGTGAATATGCTCTTAAAATGACAAACAATTTTTATAAAGGATTGGGATGTCCTGAGTTAATATAAATGATATTTGTGACGAGATGTAGGTCCAGATTTCAATCTAAAGTCACTCAAAAGATCGATTACACACACACACAGGCGGAATCTATGTGTATGGTGGTGAAACAGAGGGTAGAAACAGAATTGGTGAAGATAAACAGGCAAACCACACATGAATCAACACAATATGATATGAAATTGTAAGAAAAACAGATGAATTAACTCCAAATGTGTATTGATTCAGAAATTTGTGAAAGAGAGAATTTCAGGGTTACAGCCGCTATCCACACCCTAAACATTCTCAAAATAGGCTATTTATAGTAAGTTGATAAGCATCGAAACTATGCTCACCGAAACTAGTAGTTTCGGTTGAGCATTTACATGTGAAAGAACATGTCTGTCGAAACTTCCTATCTATCAAAACTACTAGTTTCAATTTAACAAATCTCAATCGAAACTAGGTAGTTTTGATGGCTCAAACTTAGACTAAAAAGCAGGAAATTACATCAAAATGAAATTAAAAGTAAATAAACTAAATTAACATTGTTCAAAATACATTGATGACATCAGCTTATAAAAAATACAAGACTCTACATGAGATGGTTTCTATTTAATGTAAACTATTAGAACTCACTCAGCGTAGCTGACTTTGTGTGTAAGTTAGATTGTTTTACAAGTGAGTCCGGAGGACGACGTATCTTGGTTAGGGAGCGGTGCTACTCTGGTTGGTGTGCATGCATTCAAGAGGTAAGGTTTACAACGACAATTAGTAAAACAGATAAACTATTTTTAAAGACTTCCATTGTTTGTTTATTTGAATAAAATGAGTGCTTTTAAAAAGAATACCTAGTGATGAGAACCAACTGTTGGGTGCCTGGTTTGGGGCCTTTCAACTTGGTATTAACTTAATATTTTAAAAATAGATCAGTGACGTGGCTAATTAAAGTAAGGGTGGATGGCTCCTTGGTCGGGTTACCGCCCTTAATGACCGTGAGAGTGCTATAACCGCAAATGTTAGTCTCCTCATCGAGTCATTATTCGGACTAAGATTATGTAGTTGACTTGGCTCATGTCTACTTACCAAGCCACATAACTTATTCGAATGTTGGAATGCACAACCCCCGCAAAATCATTTATTAAGAATTAAATACTAAAAAGTAACTGATTTACGTTTACTTAGTGATAATGTGGAAGGGCTCCCAACTAGGGTTACCGAGACCTTTAGTATATTGAGAAGGTAGAATGATGAAACACGCTAGCCACCGCAGCACCTGAGTAAATACATTTTGACTATGACTTTCTTTTAAATAAATACTTCTTACACCTCTAGTCTGAAACTCCATAGCTCTAGCTAAGAGTCCTACGCAAGCTAAGACAGGAGGATAGAAGGAGTACCGACACAAAACACAAGGTCCATCTAAGAGTCATCCATCTTTACTTGAATACCCAACCGTCAACCAACCAAAGTGTAAACCTTTTACCAACTACGCCTAATATGGTATCAAATATTTTATATAAAGGCGTACAACTTTGAATGAACGCTTAAACAACTTTCGTTTCTTAGAACACTCACATGATTTAGGACTTTAGAGACTAAAAATCAAGCACTCATGCCTTATAAAATAAAATCATAATAAAAAATAACCAAGAAACATAAAGGTTTGATTGGCTATTTAGGATCTAGGTTTATTGTGGCACACACATCCCGGCTCACCCGAGATGCCGTCTACTTGTTGTATTTACTCATGAACATATAGTAAACAGAGATCATACACAGTGGAAGACTTTAAAAATACTATTTTATTTCATAACTTTGTTTAATGTACATTATAACTTTGTTTAATGTACATTATAAAGAAAGTACAAATACGTCTATTCTAATGCCAGTTAGTTAGAGAATGCAAGATAGCCCACCAGATGCCTATACTCTAGTCTCGTACCTTTACTGCAAGAAGCTACATCTTTACCTCATACACATGATTAAACATATGCCAGCTTACGCTGGTAAGTTCTAAGTTTTTAGTAAAAAATATCTTTAACCTCTGTCTCATTCATAAATGGATTTATATGAGACGCATTTAAAAACATCACATTAACTTCTTGCCCAAACATAATATTTTAAACCTGCATACTTGTCTTTCCGAGGTCACGTTAACCTCTAAGCGGTTGTCACCACTCATGCATACCCTTGCACAAGGTGTTTATACTACATTCCACAAAGGAATGCAGTACTTCTCTACGTCTATCTAAGTTGCAAGATATTATGTGGCATTTGGCCAGACGTGGCAAAATCTTTTCTTTATGGACCAATATGGTCAAAATATTTGACATGGCAAAACATGCCAAAAACTCTCTCTTTCTCTCTACTCTTTGCAAGACAATAATTGTCAAGACCTCTGCTAATCTAGGTAAAACCTCGACTTCTCTGCCATTATTTATCTGGGCGCACCATGATTAGTTCTAAAACATTTTACGTGTCAAAACCATTTTCTTTCTCAAAATATTTACTTTATGAACTTATGCCAAAAAGGCAAGTATTCATTTCTTTCTTTCTCTCTCTTTCTCTTTAAAAATCAATCTTTATCTTAAATCCTTGTAAAGGTTTCTTCATGGTATATTAAAGAAGACAAGGTGGTTATCTTCCCAGATTAGTACCTCTAACAAAAATGTTCCGAGGAAAGAATGACGGATCCAGGAGGGATTTATACACCACTCTTTCCTTAGACATAACATTCTGTTTGCCAGATAACTACATAGCGGTCGGATGGTTACCTAACACTTCTTTGATATCTCATGAATACTCTGTTACTTAGTTTTAAGATTCAGATATCTTTTATACGTAACCACTTGCAACATCAAGAATGCTATTAAGGGTATATAACATTTATGTAAAAATTTCTAGCATGCATATCGGTCCAAAACATTTAAAGTAAACATTTAAAAAGGGCCTCATAGAACTCACCTCTAACTTCCGTCACATTCACGCAATTCTTTCGTGCTAATGTAAACAACACAACGACTTGGATCAAGGTCCTAAGTCATCAAAAGAAGACTTAATTACAAGCTCCTAGCATTAGTGACAGTAACCAGGTCATTAGGAACTAGTTGGAACCTTACCTTGAAACTATCTATTGCGTATTGGGGCCGAATACTAAAAATCGGACTTCTTTATGTGAACTGGGCTCTTGGCACCCTTCCCTAGGCTAACTAGGTGTTTTGTGAGTGTGTTTGAGTGTTTGGAATGCTTCAAAACGACTGGCCTCGTTCATTTATTTATAGTGCAGATTACCATTGGTGACGGTCCGTCACCAATTTCTTGCGGCGTCAGTAAAGGACCGTTATCTCCCGTGACGGTCCGTCACGAGTTTGAGTCAACTACCACGTGTCAACTCCCGGGTGAGCGGTCTAACTTATGGCTGTGACGGACCGTTACCCCTCGTGACGGTCCGTCATAGGGTTTCCACGCGTCCCTTAGTCAGGTGACACGTGCCATTTTCTGATTCATTGCCGTGGTCAAGTTCGTAACGAACCGTTACCCATCTGTGGCGGTGCTTCACATGTCTAAAACTCTAAACTTTTATTTTTGATCCTTGAATTTTAATCTATCTTCACTCTACCACCACGGGGTTTCACTTAATGATTATTTTAGTCTCTCTACTTATACGTCTTATAAAAATTGGGGTGTTACATTTATAAGAGGATTTTATAACATTGGAAATAGGAGCAGAGGATCTAGGTTTGATTAGTTGTTTAGGAGTAGTGGAAGTGGGTTTAGTTGGTTATTGGGAGTAGTGGATGTGAGTTTGGTTGATGGTTTAGGATCAGTGGATGAGGAATTGGGTGGTTTTCTAGGACCGGTGGTTCTAATTTTGGTGAGTGGGTTTTGGTTGGAGGTTTTAGGTTTTTCATAAGGGTTAGAGGATTAAGCAGTGGATTCGGTTTGTATGATATGTTTAAGTATTATGGTAGTGGTGGTAGTTGGTTCTAGAGTTTGAGATAAGTTCTGATCTACTAGTTTGAATGGTGGTATGATTAATCCATTCTCCTCTCTTCATTTCTTTTCATCATCATCCGATTTTGCAGTAGGTAACCTCAATGCCCTTTCTTTGTATTACTCCTTCTTTTGTTGCTCATCAAATAATAACTTTTGTTCTTGTTTTTGGAGTGCAATCTCTTCAGATTATAGACCAAAATTAGAGAGGATGACACGGTCATCAGAGGATGGTGATTTAACCAAAACACCTCATTTTAACTTTATTTTCTCCCCCTTTTTGACATTATCCTATGGAAACCGGGGAACAGGTGGAGCAACACCATCCAAGTGGCTATTTGATCTCTTAGATCTTTGGTGACCCTCATGACCCCATTACAATTTGAGTCAAATGATACTCTAAGCATAGCAACATCAAGGTCAAGGCCCTTTCTAAGATATACCCTTTCATTCCCTATATTTTTGGCATGAACCTCAAGGATAGGCTGCAGGGTAGAGAGAACAAAGGACGTGACGTCAGTGGAAATAACATAAACATCCACTAGTGTTGAAAATATTGGTGGTTGGTTTGAAGTAACTGTAGTGTTTAAGAGGCTTTAAATCTATGTCCACAGTTGGGTTTGAGCTTGGGGTTGTTAGACGTTCTCCCTGGCCATGTTGGTGAGGGTCTCCTTGAGAGCACAAACCTAAGACTTAGGTTGTTAACTCCAGCCATCAATTCCAAAAGAGTGTTGTGTGAACCCTTATCTAAATGAATAGAATCAGTGGGTTCTTAACAGTGGTAATTTTACTTGAACTTGGTAGATAATCGGATTTAAATGCCTATTGTTCTTGGTACTCAGGACTTCTCAAATAAGTTCTAAGAACATATCAGTTGGTTGCCATTAAGGGAGTCCTAAATCCAAACAAACTATTTTGGTATTTTTACTTGAACTAGGTGGATGATCAGATTTAAGTGCCTATTGTTCTTGGCACTAGGGACTTCTCAAATCAGTTCTAGGAACATATCAGTTGGTTGTCATTACGGGAGTCCTAAATCCATACAAACTATATTGTGGCTCAAATGATGATACCAAAATAGTTTATACCCCACTAAATGATGCATTGATTTATGAAATGAGATCTTCAATGGCAACCTCCTCATGACCAAGGGTTGCTAGATAGAGTTCTACATGCCTATTCTAAATCTCAAAGTCTAGTGAAGAAGGAGAGAAATGACGGGTATGAAAATTAGGCTCACTAGTACCATAGGTTATATCAAAATTAGCTTGAAGTGTATGGCCAGTTTAGGTTTCAATAAACATATTACGCCTAGGAGATGAGGCATCCAAAGGATTTTGGTTTGGTGGATGTCTAGAAACTTGTTAAGAGGAAATATCAAAAGTTTCTAGTTATTGAATTTACGTTTCAACTTTTGGTTCAGGTACCACATCTTCCTGAACCTTAATTTTGGCTTTCTTGGGTTTTCTCTACATAGAAGTGGGTGCTTGGGCAGTTTTGCGTTTTGGTTCAGATGTAGATGTTTGAGTGGTGGATGGGGGCTCTCTAAGGTTTGCATCTACACGTAGGATCTTCAATAGTCGGAATCAACACGTCACTTTGATAAGGGCAGAATCAAATTCAAAGCGTGAATCAAAAGTATCAAAAGGACGCGATAAAGAACACACGAATCACTCATATAAACTCTGGATATTACTGATAAAACGATTACACAATGCTTCTGCCTACAATAACTCGTCAACCTTAAACAAAATGCAAAATACATGTATTTGTACTAACTAGAAAGTACACACAATTAGGTATTCATGTGAATACTGGAGCAAATGCACCTAGTACTCGCCCGAATACTCCAAGTATTCACTAAGGAGTATTTTTGCGAATACAAAGTATTTTCCATCAAGTATTTGAAGATAACTTTTTACACAAAAAAAATAACTTGGTAGTCTTTTGATGCGTCAACCAATTTGATTAATCCTTACAGGTTCCTCTTCAGTTAGATTTCGTTCTAGCCAATGTGGTGAACACCTTTTTAGTTTGACTTTTATTAAAAATGGGTTCACCTTCGGCTACAACGTCTTCCCTAAGTGCAAATTCTAAAATTGAGTTTGAAACCAAATCTTTGAAATTATTGTTTGATATAGGTTCCTCATCATAGCGTCTTTCAATTAAATCAGTTTGAATTGAAGATTTAGGGAAGGTATGGGCACCATTTGCATCATTTAATTGAAGATGTGTTCAAATGTAGGCATAGGTGATGATAACGAGTTTAGTTTTGACAGTGGATGAGACTGAAATCAGTTTATATCTTTTAGTTTGGAGAGTGGTGTTTGTCCAAAATTCTTGAAATGTAGCTTTGTAAACTAAGGGGTTGATGGTTAGACCATAGTAGATATGTGCATCTTTCAGTAAATTAATCATTGGATAGAACTACTCACACTCTTCAAGCTTTTCAAGAATAGGCAAGAGGTTTTCGTCGTTTTTAATTTTGAGACCCATTTGGAAGATGGTTTGAGGTTAGGATTTGTTTAGAAGAAGAAGAGAGATTGGATAAACAAGAATTGCTTAAAACACCCTAAAACCTATCCACTTTAATATTAATTTGCATGCAGAAAAAGGTCCCACTTAAAAGACATTGGAACAAGTTTAATATTGAAGTCTTAAAATTTCCACATCCTTCTTTACAACTTTAACATATTACAAAAGACAGAAATCACATATGTACGTAGCATATATACATTTTATATTTCAAAACATCAACATAAAACAAACGCTACCCTTGATCAGCTTCAAGAACTTGTTCTCTACCTCGAGACTTGAGACCATGACTACACTTTAGCCTTTCCTACACACCATAACAAGTAAAGAACTAATATTGGTTAGCAATGCAACCCATTGTGATAACCTTGCCAAAAGAAAATGAAAATACACAAGTTTAGTGAGCCAGCATAAACGATGGCGTAAACAGAAGGTCATCGACGTAGTCAACACCAAAACTGGCGTAGGGTACCAAGAAACATGCAGAATTTGGCTTTCTTCCTTGTTTTAACTCATTTCTAGCCATGGTTTGCGTATATAATACATCCATTCACTTTTTACTCCATAGAATACATCTTTAATCATTAATCATTGATACTTCGAGCAAATAAGATCAATTATAAATTTAAACAAACATACTTCAATCTCATATGCACTTTTCAATTCAATTTATAAGGAACATTAAATTCATAGTACACATATCTAGTCATTCAACAGTTTGATTTTATTAACCATATGAACTTGCAATGATACATTGAATAATGAACAATCTGTTATTCATAAGTTAAGAACAACTTACGTTCTATAGCGTGACACAACACACAAATTAAATACAAATTTCACCATTCTTAGGTTATTCTTTGTTTCCCCATCAAATAATCATTTAGATTATCTCTATATACCATTTAGATCATAGTAAAATTATATATATATAAATTATGCTCACTACTAAACTTCCTATACATACATTTTGAAACCATAATTTCGGTTAGCATTCTTACATTAATCTTATGTCCATTACAAAATTGGAAACTTGTTCAACTTTGTTTATTAGTCAATTTAGTCATAAGGATTTAACCAAATTCATTTTGTATTATCATGCTATAATAAAATTAACTTATAACACATAAATGTCTAAACGTATTTTCATGTTAAGGTGACAAACCACTCACCTTCGCCCGTAGGATTGATCGTTTTCTTGAATTCTTGCACTGACCTATTGACTCCCTGAAGTCAAACTCATATCATGTCAATTTATCAAAACCTTGCATAAATTCTCATTGCACACAAGTCTCATTTCAACTCAATTATTCTTCTTGTATTATTGATTACCATCATACAACCTATTTGGTTTCATATACCATCAACATATCCTTCTGCATCATGAAATAAACTCAACATAGATCATTATTCATTATCGAACCCATATTGACTCGTTTGGGGATTCATTCATTTAAACTCACCCATTTCAAGTTATTGCAACTTGTTTTAATGTAAGATTTGATTCCAACTAGATTATGATTCCTACAATACACATTTAACATGGGATTTGTTCCATATTCACTAAATTTACAATTTAAGCATTTTATTAAACAGTTGAAGTGCCTAAGGAATCCGAAAGCTTATTAGGCACTTGCTCACATACAATCTCATCCTTAATTGTTTACTCACAACTCAAACGAATCATTTTGATATATTTTGCTTATTATAAATGATTTTATCAATATGTATCAAATACCCAAAATTTAGGTTGTTATGTCAAACCCTAAATATCTCTACAGCTTGATTTTGTTAATTCAAACATGTTCAACCAATTCCAATACTTTAATAACATCCAAGGATGTGTTTTTAGCATTTAAACATCATTATTTAGTCATTCAATACAGATTATACCTAAGCCCCTTTAAACTCCCAACCCCTTCAACATACATGGACATGGAAACATAATCCATGGTCTTCTTACAATACTAACATCAAAATCAATTTAAAGATGATGATTTCGACCCAAATGAGAAGAAAATAAATGATTATAGCCATCTTTCATCATGTTATTATAAATAGCCAAGTAACTATAGTTTTAAGTTGAGGATTCACTTACCAAACTTTATCTACACATGAGGATGAATAAAGGATTACCAAGCTTTAGTTTTTATCTTCAAATGTGTAGAATTTTTGTTCATCATCTTTTTTTTTAATGTTTAATGCGATATGTGATTCATTTATATGTCAAAATGCAAGAAGGACGATTACAATAAAGTGGCAGGTAAACGGGCAACAAGCTGCGCCACAACCCCCCTTTTGGATAGCAAAATCGATCATACAAAAAACAAAGCTTAGGGTCTTAGGGGACGAAATATTTCCGTGCATGACCAGCTGAACTCTGTTAAGTAATTCCATAGTCTACAGGGATAGGAAATCAAATTTATCAAAAGCAAAAGGGATAAACATGTGTTAATTCTCTAAACATGCTTTCTCGTGTTTGGCAACTTTGCCTACTTCCGCCTTCACCGCAGCCTGGCCCACAACAAACCCATTGTCCCTGAGCCCCACAAGAGGGGACACTCCTGTAAGGTCCACACAAGCGTGTTTCCCCCTACCCACCCAAATACAAGAATATCAGCTGGCCGTAGAGTAGACCTCACTTCAAGCGAATCTATCAAGAAGTTCACCGAGGCCTCCTTTTTAGTAGAAATTCTTGCCCGCTTATGAACATCACAAAGGACATCTCTAACCAAATCATGCATGTATTTAAACACATGTAGCTCTTTGCAATGGACTGCATGCTCTCCAAAAGAATCCAAATAAACCTTGTGGCAAAATGGACAAGGCTCATCAGACGGAAACAGAGGGATCATTAGTCGGTACATAAGCATAGCTCAATAGTCCACAGCCGACATATGCTGGCCTAGTCTTTTTGTAGGATCGTGAAAGTACAAGATGGTTCTGTTCTTAGTTGAAATTGGCAGAAACAATAGCAACTACACAAGTATAACCGAGTAAATAGAAAGAATACTAATAAGAGCACTGTTGTATTACGCTTTTGTGAATAAACGATTACCAATGAAAAACTCTATCAAGAAGCACACTTACAATGAAGTGTTTACACAGTATTTATACTAACTTAGAATCAAGACAGACCATTGATTCTAAGGATCAAATCTAACACAGACCGTTGATCTTTTGTACAAAGCTAATAATACAAGTTTAGTCTAAACTAGCTAACTTTATTGAAGCATCTTCTTTATGCATCATTACTTGCATGCTTGGAGAAGAGCATTGTTGTCCGTTATTGGTTGCACCATTGAGGTTCCTTCTGCTTTGAGTGTGTCAGTAGCTTTTGCAGAAAGTTGTCAGTGACGCTTGGCATGGATAGTCAGCTGCAACGATTTATCTTCAAGGCACAAGGCTGTCAGCAGCAAGGATGAGGATCAGCATCAAGACTGATCTGTTGAACGCTTCTAATAAGCCTATCAACAGAAATAAGTGTTGAATGCTGCTGATAAGCCTATCAGCAGCAACAAGTGTTGAACGCTGCTTATAAGCCTATCAGTAGCAACAAGTGTTGAATGCTGCTGATAAGCCTATCAGCAGCATTTGTACTTAGAAGAATTTTGTTGCAATCAGTCTTTGGTTCTACAAACTCCCCCTAGACTGATGCTACCAAAATTCTTCTAATCTATTTGTTGCTGAAGCTTTTGCATGTGGCAGACTATCCTTGCAACCTCATAGCCTCTTGGATCCTTGATGGGATTGTTCAGTGGAAGCTCAGACAGAGTCTTGATGTCTTTACTTGGTATTTTGAAAATTTTCTTGCTTGAACATCTCATCTGCTGCTTCTTAACATCAGTTAAGGTGAACTCATCTAGATCAGCATTGTAGGACCAACTTACAAATGGAGAGTGGGACTGAAGTGGTTTGATATATATGATCACATCTTTGTTAGGGCTGAAATGGTGTTTGATTGCTAGCATAATCCGTTTCCCACCCTCATTTGCAGGCTCATGAGCTTCACCCATCTCCGGAATTCTACTGATATCTAAATCTGGTAATTGTAGAACTTTATCAACAGATTTGTAAACATATCTCTTTCTTTCAGTTCTCCACCTGAATATTTCAAACCACTGATCATGTGAACTGTAGAACCAATCAACTATATCTCTGGAGTCTTCTAGTTTAGGTGTGGGTTTGGATTTCTTCAGGAGAGGCTGTTGATGAGAGGGAGCTGGGTGAGATGGTTTAGACTTTTTAGGTGGAGGAGAGGAAGGTTTGGGGATATTTGTGGAAGGTTTTTGGATAGTGGAAGTAGTGTCTGGGGTAGAAGTCTTTTGTTTCTTGACTGGTCTCTTGTCTTCCTTTTCTGTGACCCTTGTCTTGAAGACTTTCTTTCCCAGCTTTCTTCTTCTTCTTTCTTGACTTGTCTGTACAAGGCTTGTAGGTTCATGAATGTCATGGGACCTAGCCTCCTTCCACTTTCCCCCCTTGCCTTTAGGAAGTCAGTCATGACCTTCCTTTCTTCATGGGTTCTCTGGTTAAGTGCAATGGCCTTCTTGGATTTTTGACGAGCCTTTTCTTCCTCTTCAGGTCTCTTCTTCTTTGCCAATTGCCCTTGCTGACCCATGACTGCTCTATAGATCTCTTTGTTTGAAAGTTTTTCAAGGTAGTAAACATCCTCACCTTGAGAGACTAGAGCTTTAATCCACTCCTCCCTCATTTCTTTTGCTAATTTAGAATCAGAGATTCTGAATTTAGCATCTTCCTTTATTTTCTTTTCTTCCTCCTCCTCTGCTTCCATGTTTAGTTGTTCCTGCAGCTGTCTAGCAAGTTCTTCATCTTCGTCAACTTGAGACACTGCATGGAGTGTGACTTTCATCTCATCCAACTGTTTGGCATACTGCTGGATAAGTTGTTCTCTGAGGAGCATGACTGTTTTTCTTTCTTGAGCCTTTTTCATGTCAGCCATCTCCTCTTCTTCTCTCTTCCTTCTTATTTCTTCCTTCTCTCTTTTCTCTCTGAGCAACCTCTCTTCATCTTCTTTTGTAATAATTCCCTTCCCTTTATTTACACTGGATGCCTCTGCTTTGGCTTCACTGATCACAACAGCAGATGATTGTGCTGCTGTTGGGATCTCAGCCTCAGCTTCATTGGCAAGTTGAGAGGTTGATAAGGGAAGGTCATTAGCTTCATCTGATTTGCACTCAGGACATGTAAATTCTATCAGCATTTCTTGGACAGTGGATCTTGATTCATATGCTGCAGCAAAGATGTCTACTCGAGGGGAAGCTGAGTCAGAATCAGTGTCAGAATTTGACACATATACTGCCTCAGCAATCCTTCCTTCTTGTTCAAGATGGGCTCTGACAGTAGCTATCATTGCCTGACTTTCGAGGGAGTTGACATTGCAGATATTTTCCCTGAGTTGAAAAATCTTGTAAAGAAAGTCTGTAGGCAGTAACAGGATGTTCCTGGTGTTGTTGGTGAGAGAGGAGCCGTTGCTTAGAAGTAAAGTGTGGTCAAGAGACTTAGTGCTTACCCATCCTAGCACATCTAGGTCCTTGACAATGGATTTATACAGAAATCTTCTTAAGCACAGAACTTCTTCTTCAATGAGAAGACTGCTCCTTATTATCTCAAGTCTTCTAGGAGTCAGTCTTCTTTCTGCTGCTGCTGAAGATTCAGGATAGGCTACCATTTTTGCTGCTTGTATTTGTCTTTCGAAGTTGGGTAGATTACCGTCCATCAAGTCATAGAACCTGCCAATAGCAAGTTCCGCTGAGAGGTCCGTAGAGTTGTTGATGCATTGTAGATGGTATAAGTGAAGGACTTGGATGCTGTTGAGAAAGTCCTAGTTTAGCTTTTCTACTCCGCTAAACTCCCAACCAATCCAGAACCTCTCAGACTTTCCATCATACCCCCAAGCAAGTGTTGTGTCAAACTCTAGCTGTGTTGAAGTCAGTGGAAATTGGGGGGTAGTGGATTGACTTGTGATGGCTGCTGCTTCAGGGATGATGCTGAAAGATGTATATGTTTGTTCTTTGTCTTCATCATCAGTCAGCACCTCATCAACAGCCCTGATGACTAACTTCCAGTCTTCAGAAGTCTCTTCTTCTTCGTCATTTGAGGCTGGCAAGGCATGAACCTGTACAAAAGCTGGCTTGAATAGTGTACTTTGAAATGCAGCCTGCTCTTGAATCCAGTCGTCAAAACTGTCTAAGTCTTCTTCCATTGGGACTATCTCCCCCTTTTTGGTTGCATCAGTAGACATATAAGCATCAGTTTGGGTGCCCACTAAGACAAGGGAGGGAGAAGCCATGGAGGTGCATTGATGGGGTTCATGCAGAAGGATCTGGTCTTGTAGTTTTGACACCCCAGCCTCAAGCATAGCCACCCTGGACGTCAATTCCTGATTTTTAAGTTGCATACTGTCCTCATCCATATTTGTGGAAACTGTCACACCCCGACCGATGGCGGAATCATCGGGGCGGGACATGTAAGACTGTTCATAGCACATGGTTGACTAAATTGAAATATATTAAAGTCAAATTTGCATTACAATAAATCCAAGTACAAGATCAAATTCAAACAAGAAACATAAACAATTCATAAAATCTTGATTTATTTTGCTAAGTCCAAATCCTATGTTGAACACGTCTTGAATCAATCTCACATATTGGGGCCTGAAACATGAATAAAATAAATTCAACTAAAAAGTTGGTGAGTATAACACAGTTGTATATAGATAGCATATAGTTGAAAACAAATCCTTTACATGACATGATAAATAAGGCGTTCATGGGGAGTAACTATTGTGTAACCAAATGTACAATCAAACCTTGTAACTAGCATGCAAAACAAATGTGTTGTCGGTTTCAATCACCGCGTACCATGGGTGGGTTTGTCAGACTCAATAGATCCATCATTGAAAACCGTCGGCTTGTATAGTTAATGATTGCACATAAGAGCATACAAAGGTTAAACACACCTAGCACTCGGGCACAAAGCTCAAATTTTTGCACACATGTATGTAAATAGGATTTTTGCACTTGTGATGTTTGTGTAAATGTAATTGTGTAACGTGTAATGAGTATAGAGTTCATGTTCCACCCCAAAAGTGTAAAAGAGTAAAAAGGGGTTGTGAATACTCACTTGGTATGGAAGTGAAGCTAACAAGGAATATAGATAGCAAAAGATCCTTGAAAAGCACACTTTAACCTAAATAGTAATATGCATTGAATCACATAGATGTATAAAGTTTAAGAATGAAAGTTGGATTTGTATGTAAAACCATTGGTTTGTATTTAAAAAGGATTGAATAAAATATATAAAGTTTGAGATAAAATATGTTTGAAACAATTTAATTAGGTTTGAATTAAATAAATAAGTGTATATCTATAGTTTATGAAATAATGTCAATATTAATTGTAATTAAGTATAAATAAATAAAACAATTTTGATTTAAAATGTAAAGTAAATAAGTCATCATTATTTATAAATCTTGTAACTTAATTATTTAAAATATCATTTAAGTGTAAGATGATAAATATAAATTTAATTTTTATAAACTTTTCAATAAATTACATTTATGCCAAGATTAAACTTTTAATCTATTTTTAAATACAGAAAACATATTTTTTATAAAATCTGAAACATTTACTGATTAAAATATAAAAATTATAATTCTGTTAAAAATTCTGAGTCTAGCACGACCGTGCCTCGGAAGGACACGATCGTGCTCAAACCACGGGCGCGACCGGGTTGATCAATCAGGAGCACAATCTAGACAAGTCATCAGGCACGACCGTGCCTTAGCCCGGCACGGTCGTGTCTATGATTTTTAGACACAACAGAGACTAGCCCAAAGGGCATGACAAGGTCTGGACGGATGACACGACCGCG
Source organism: Smallanthus sonchifolius (assembly GCA_023525975.1). NCBI lineage: Eukaryota > Viridiplantae > Streptophyta > Magnoliopsida > Asterales > Asteraceae > Smallanthus > Smallanthus sonchifolius. Next base: position 29,416,823 of record CM042031.1, read on the forward strand.
CTTCTAGTCGACACGACCGCGCTAAACGAGGCACGGCCGCGCTAGATGATTAGCGCGACCGTGTCTAATCTAAATCAGACACGAATCGAGAATTTCTTGTATTTTAAACACTGGAATTGTTAGGGCTTTTGATTAATAGGTTATTACGTGTCTTTTCATATACCTTAATTGTATGGAAATCGGGTTTAAGTATGGGTTCGATTAAATCATTTTTATTGGAAACATGGTTTCTGATTCTGGTCGATTTCTATAATGGAAGCCCAAATTGAATGAGGGCTTTTGATAACGATACTGAAATGAATGAGAAGACGATTATATTTACCCTGAAACGAAACGAATTTATAGAGAACGGTTGGAAGGAAGCTCCGGCGACGACGGCTCGAGTTTCGACGATCTTTACTGCAACTCCGGTCAATCCAGACAGTCCGGAAGCTTCAGAGATGGTTTGATATCGCGATTCTGCTACTGAGTTGAGAGAATTTGGGTCGAAAAGCTTTGAGAGAGTTTCTTTCTTGAAATTTGCTTGAGAGAGTTTTCTTGCAAATGAATACTGAGGCGTTTGGGATTTGAAAAGTGGTAATACAATTGTTAAGGGGAAAAGAAACGTATAACGGTTTCGGATTCGAACGATCGGGTGATTAATCTGCATTTACGTTTTTCTGTTATGCAGGCGCGACCGTGCCAAGGAGAGGCGCGACCGTGCCTAGGCACCGGGCGCGATCGTTCCAGAGCAGGTCGCGCGACCGTGCCAAAGCACTTGGCGCGACCGTGCTAGAACGAAGCACGACCGTGCTAACTAGGGTTTCTTGATGTTTTTCAATTTTAGCCCTTGACTTTTCAGGTTTGATAAGTTTGTACCAAATAGTTTCTTGTATAGCGTTTAAATGTAAATAATCGAGTAAAACTTGCGAATTTGTATAGGATCATTGCATTAAATTTTACGATGAGAAAATAATGAGGCATTGCACGAGTATAGAACTTGAAATTGCATTACATTGAATTGAAATATGAATACTAAAAATTAGAAATGTTACAGAAACCTTGGACCCAGATGGGGCTGTAGGCCAAGCCTCAGCATCCCCATCACCCATGGTTTCTTGGCGCCTGGGATTCCTCTCGGTGAGGGGAGTTTCCAAGGAAACATCTTCACTGTGAGTTGCCATGGTTGAGGTTTAAGCGATGTTGTCACTGTCCTCTTGGTAATTTGATGGACCAGTAGTAGTGACAGTCTCTTCCACATCCACTCTGTCATAACTCCTAGAGTGGACCTTCAGGGGAGTAGAACTTGGGTTGGGTGTGTTGGAAGCAAGATCAATCAGTACCTCCGAGATAGTGGTAGTTGGAGAAGGTACATCATCTTGATCAGGTTCCTCAACACTTAAGTTCAGAAGAGAGAGGAGTGGCTCAAGGGGCTATTCTATGGATCCGGGAAGTGATCCTGATCCTAATAGAGAGACATCCGAAGGAGTCTCCCTAACAATGTTGCTGTCCCTTATGATATTCTCAACAGAATGTTGGGATTCTGAATGAGGGCTTAGAGGTTGGGTTTGGGCCTTTGAGACAAAAAGAGAATGAGTCTTCTTGCTCCTTTTTCTGGTGTAAGTCGTAGCAACTGGGGCCCTTTGTTCCAATTGAACGATAACATCCAAAACAGGTGTAAGTAATTTTTGTACCTTTGCATCCTTAGTAGTATGCACAGGGGTTCGAATAGTGGAAGCAGATTGTTGTTCATGATGTGATGTGGAGGGTGTGGGATCAGTATCAGCTGGGATTGCTGAACTGTCACCCGGGATACTTTGTATGTTTAGCATCGTAGATAACAATGGAACATTGAACCCTGAGAACTTTTTGGAAACAGTTCTCATACTTTGAAAACTATTATTTTTATGTCCCAACATGATGTAGATTATTGCAGATTTTCAAAGTTCTTTTAGTTCTTGGTTGAAAACCTCCTGTAAGAATCTTGGGTACATAAAAAATTGTTGCTTTGCACCCTCTTGAAGGTTATATCTCAAACCCTCAAAGATGAGGTGTGCAAAGTTGAATCCCTGGTCAGTAATCATACTGTGAACAGCAGAGGCAAGTGCGGAGCTCACTTGATGCCATCCACTTCTCTTCTGAGATATGCATTGGAGAAGAGTGTGGTAGAGATACTTCCATGGAGGGCCCATCAGCGCCTTCTCTATTGTATACTCATTTTGATTTTCAGTGTACCCTATGGATACAAAGGTCCTCATGTACTCGTCCTTTGAGTATGAGGTGGCTGCTCCCTCATCTTGAAGCTTAAGATGTTTTCGGAGTGTGGCTTCCGAGATGGTGATGTCCTTGCCGTCTACCTTGGCTTTAATTTGGGGAATCCCCTGTTCGGTAGAGTAGATGGCGGTTTTCTAGAAATCCTCCATATGAGGGATATATATGGTGGGGTTGGTTGTGAGAGCAAAATGGATCTTTGATCGGCATAGGAAGTCGATCATGTCATTGAATCCTTAGGATTTCTTTCCCTTGGTTAGGTATGTTGTAAGGTTATGGTATGGGGAGAACTTGTGGTCAGGGTTATTGATGTCTGCCATTGTTGTTTGATTTTGGAGGGAAGGTATGAAGGTTAAGAGTGTGGAAGGATTTGAATGTGGTGGGGACTTGAGAGAAGGTGATGTAGGTTTAGGGTGAAATTGAATGTGAAGAGGTGGTAAGGAAACTTGATTTATTCTTATAACAGCAGAGGAGGGAAAAAGCAAAATGACTTGTACAGTACAATCTTATTCACTTTTTACTGTTACAGCTGTAATACACCGAGGCAGTCATGGTAAAGACTGACGTTAATTTTTTTTTTGATAGCGGGTAAAAGTTAATTTAGACTTAAATTTACCCATCAGCAGCAAACTTGGTTGCTGTGGATGAATAAGCCTGTCCGCTGCAAGCTTGGTTGCTGCGGAAGGTTAAGTCTCTCAGCAGCAAACTCAATTGCTGCTGATGGATTTAATGATCTGCAGTAGGGATGTTGCTGCAGACAATCTTAAAGCAATCCGCAGGAAACCTGTTCCTGCTGATAACTTAAAGCAGTCAGTGGCAAATCCTTTGCTGCTGAAGATTAAACCTGTCAGCAGCTTAAGGACAAAAGTGCTACTGACTCATAACTTTTATTTACAACAAAAGATAAAAACACAATTTTAGATAATTTTAGAGATAGATTTTAATCAAAGTTCATCATACCAATGGATTCAACTAAATATCTGAATCTAGCTTCGTCAAAAGGTTTTGTAAACAAATCAGCATATTGCTCATTTGTATGAACTTTGGTTAAAATAATCCTCTTTTTCTCAGCTTGATCTTTTATGAAATGATACCTGATGTCAATGTGCTTTGTCTTGGAGTGCTGCACCGGATTGTTTGTGATTGATATAACACTCATGTTGTCAATGTGAATTGGAGTTGCCATGAAAGTCATCCCGTAATCCAGCATTTGATTTTGTATCCAAATGACTTGTGCACAGTAACTTGAAGTTGCAATGTATTCTACTTCAGCTGTAGAAGTTGAAACACATGTTTGCTTCTTGCACTGCCATGAAATCAGTCTCCCTCCCAGAAACTGACATTCCCTGAAGTGGACTTTTTGTCCAAGTTGCATCCCCCATAGTCACTGTCAGTGTATGCATACAGATTAAAATTGTCATATTTAGAGTACCATAGCCCAAGTCTTGGGGCTCCCTTTAGGTATCTAAAGATTCTCTTGACGGCTTAAAGATGTGAAATCTTTGGAGCTGCTTGAAATCTTGCACAGAGACATAATGCAAACATGATATCTGGCCTTGAGGCAGTGAGATACATGAGAGACCCTATCATTGCACGGTACTGATGTTGATCAGTGTCTTGGCCATCTTTGTCTGGAGTCAGCTGATGACCTCTCTCATCTTGCTTGTTCCTGAAAACCCATCGTGTGCCAATAGCATATTTACCTGGTGGAAGATCAACAAGTTTCCAGACATCCTGCCTCTTGAATTGCAGCAATTCTTCCTGCATTGCCTCAATCCAGCTGCTGTGTTTGAGTGCTTCATCTATTTTCTTGGGTTCCACCTGAGATAGAAAATATGAAAAAAAACATATATTGGCCTCGTGAGATTTGCTTCTTGTGAGAACTCCTTGGTGGACTTGGCCAATAATATTTTCATGAGGATGTTCTTTGTGGATCCTCTATGCTGGTACCACCTCCAGCTGTATCCCTTGCTCCAGATTGCTTTGATTTTGATCAGGGGTCTCTTCATTCATGGTGGAAGAGTCTTCAACATCATTAGCCACATCAATATTTTCATCAATAGCATCATCAGCATCCTAAGCATTTACCGAAGAGTCTTCATTTAGATTTTCAGTTTCAGACAGGCTGCTGCTGGTTACATTAGAGAGTCTTGTTCCGGCTTCACTTGCTTCAATTGCTTCCACAATTGATGGAGCATCAATCGATGGTCTTCTCAGACGGATAGAAGATTTGGGAAAATCCAGTCTGTAGTCAGTGGATGAAGTGGAGGCAGGTGTTTGTGTAGACGTAGACTCCATATTTGAGAAGGTGAAATATTTGGGAGAAGGAGTCTATGTCAAAGAGCCAGTTTGGGCCTTTTCCCCGCTCACAGACGATGTGTTCTCTACATTCCACATTTGCTGATTCTTCCACAATTCTTGTTCTTGAATTGAATACTCTGTAGGCCTTTGATTGAGAGGAATAGCCCATAAAATATCCTTCATCAGATTTGGCACCAAACTTAGGAAGAACCCCATGTGTGATGAGAATGGTGCATGGATACCCAAAGGCCTTTAGAAACCCAATGTATGGAACTCTTTGAAACCAAAGTGCATAAGGTGTCTTGTTGAGGGGTTTGACAATGAGAACTCTATTTTGCACATAACAGGCTGTGCAAACTGCTTCTGCCCAGAATTTGAGAGGCAGTTTGAGTCAGCCAACATAGATCTTGCTGATTCAATTAGAGTTCTGTTTCTCCTTTCAACAACTCCATTTTGTTGAGGAGTTCTTGGAGCACTGTATTATCTTTTTATCCCCTTGCTTTCCCAGAAACAGTTTAAAGTGTGGTTTTTGAACTCTTTGCCCTGATCACACCTTATGATCTTCACCTTTTGATTGCTTTGATTTTCTACCCTCAGAATGTAGGATTTAAGAATTTCAGCAGTTTCATCTTTAGTTCTCAAGAAGTATACCCATGAGAATCTGGTGTAGTCATCAGTTATCACCAGACAGTATGACTTTTTGCCCATTGACATGACATTTGTAGGACCGAAGAGATCCATAGGCAGCAGTTGTAGTGGAGTGTCATTTGTATTCAAGGTCTTGGGCTTGTGAGAACTCTTATGTTGCTTCCCCTTTAAGCAAGCAATGCAGTGGTCTTCTAGCTGGATTTCTTTGTCAGGAAGCCCTCTGACAAGATTATCCTTCACCAGTTTGTTAATAGTTTTGATATTAACATGACTTAATCTCCTGTGCCAGAGAGCTGATTAATCAACTGAGGCTTTTGATAGAAAATAGAAAACATTCCCAGACGGAGTGACTTCATTCATGTCCAGTACATAGAGATTTTCTTTTCTCTGAGCAATTAATAAAATCTTTTCCGGAGGAGGTATGGATAAGCCTGGAGACAGTACAAAGCATTCTTTATCTGTGAAGAGCATCCAATGCTTTTGGTCACAGACCTGGGAAACCTCATGAGATTGAAGTCCAATTCTTTAATATAGTTGACCTTATCAATGCTCATTCTTTCGTTGGACACATTTCCTTGTCTAGTAATGGGTCCTCCCTTTGAGTCACTTCCAAAGGCAACATCCTCCATTGAAGTGTCTGAAGTTGGAGAGGATGGATCTGTTGCCTGTTATGTGCCTAAACAACCACTGTCTACCACCCAGGTGTTATTCTTGTGACCTGGCTGTCCCTACACATGATAGATATCTAATTAGTGGGAGGAACCCAAGAGGCTGCAGACTTGAAAAAGATGGTTGTTAGTTTATCCTTTTCAGTATGTTTGCAGTCAATGGAACTAATGATAATGCTTGTAGATTGTTTGGCTTTCCATTGCTGTGTTGGTGATTTTCTAGTTTTCCTCACATTGTCAGCAGCGGATTTTGCTACTTATGTTTCTGGTTTGTCAACAGTAGATTCTGTTGCTGATGGCTTTGCTGGAGTGGCAGCATTTTTGGCTGCTGAAGGCTTTGCCTTGGATTTTGCCTTATCAGCAGTGGACACTCTTGCTGCTGATGGCTTTGCCTTTGATTTCCCTTTATACGCAGTAGACATTTTTGCTACTGAGGACTTAACTTTTGTTTTTTCAGACTTTCCAAGATCAGCAGTTGTTTTGTTTACTACTGATGGTGTAAATCAAGATGAGAAGTTTGCAATCTGGTTGAAGGGATTAAATCTGCATTTGGCAGCAACGTGGTTGGTTTCACCACAAATGATACATGTTTGTTGAGGTCTTGACACCTTCACTCTTGGGGGAGATAGTGACTCCCTGAACTTAGTTGCTTTGGCCTTGTAGCTTCTTACCTTCTTGTTTCTGTTAGTCTTTTCAAAGACATGCTTCTTTGAATTTCTTTGGTATTCCAAGTAATGAAAGCAGGTACTGGCAGTGTGATTATATCTGCCACACACAAAGCATGATCTGGCCAGTTTGTCTCTTGAAAGGTAGACATAGTCCTTTCTTTGGAACAGATCCTTGAAGTTCCATGGATGAACTTTGTTATGTTCAAAAGTGGCTTCTTCTAGGGTCTTTTGAACATATGGAACTTTTTCTCCAGGCGTTTGACATATATCAAACACTTCCTCTTTGTGATCGGCTTTGATTGAGGCTTGGGGTTAGTAGATCCTGATGTCTCTCCCTTTTCAATGTTTAGCTTTCTTCCATCTGGAGGATAACTAATCTTGATCTGTTTGAATGGGACAGGGGCTGGAATAGCTGGAATAACAGCAGGAACTTCAGCTCTATTCAGAACAGCTTCAGATGGGGCTGCACTAGTTTCAGCATGGTCTGAGCAGGTTGACTCAGATTCCGATGAGGTAGTGCAGTCTTCGACGAAAGGTTCATCCGTTGAAGGATCAAGATTTTGGTTTGCAGTGTCAAGATTTGCAAAATTGAAGCTTGGTTCGTGAATGGCAATATAGTCAGCAGGAGGAGGAACAGATTTGTACTGATCATTTTTATACCCAAGTCGAGTCTTTACCTTCTCATGGACTTGAATATCTAATAGTCTTTGTAACTTTTTGGAGAAAATTCATATTTTTCAATATGAACTTTTTGTTTTGCCAGTTCAGCTCTGGTAGCTTTTAGTTTGACCAGTAGATCATCAATTTGAGTTTCAAGATTAGTTTGTTCGTGTTTTAACAATGAAATCTATTTCTTAAGGCAGTTAATCTTTTCTTTATAAGTATTTTCAACCTTTTTGAACTCAGATTTCATCTGATGAAACTCTTCATTTTGATCTATAAGGTTTTGGTTATGCTTTCTATAACCTAAAACTTTATCAATACAAGCTTGAGAGCAAAGATGTTCAAATACCTGAGGTGGTATCTCTGCAGTGTCTGCCATAAGAGCTTGGTTGGTGGTAGGAACATCTTCATATTGAAAACTCCAGTCAAAGTCTGAAGTTCCAACATTTGCACAAGCTGCAGTTTGAGCTGGAGGAGTTCCTTGCTGTTGCTGCTGCTGTTGCCTGTGCTGGCTTTGGTAACCTTGTCTTTGATGGCTGACACACGGATTGGCTTTTGGCACCTTGAACTCCCTAGAAAAGTGACCCAATTGGTTACAGTTGTAACATCGGATCTTGCTTTTATCCAACCTCACTCTGGTGTTTGAGTTGTTGCTTGGAACAGATCTTCCGGTTCTAGAATAGAACCTTTTTGCTCTGAGGGAGAGCATGGCATATGAGTGCTGAATATCCATTTCTTCAAGATCATCTGGATGAAAGCATTCCAGATCCTCTTTTATGAAGTACATGATGCTTGAGTTATCATAGACAAAAGCAGTAGAGGTTGACTGTTGAGGAGGGGCTTCAAGAAGAAGTGGTGATGAGTTGGATTATGAAGCAGTTGGTGTTTGAGGATGAGTGACGATGGGGGGATAGTAATTGATTGCACTAGGACCGGAGTGATAAGAGTGAAGCGCAGATGAGATGGTGGAGGAAGTAGAGGCTGATTGATGATTGGAGCTCCTTTCATTAGCTTGAATCATTTCTAAGTCATATGTTTTCAGCATGCCAAAAAGCTCTGTCATCTGGAGAGTTTTTAAATTCTCCGTTCTTCTTATATACACTGTATATAGTGTCCAGCAGCTTGGGAGAGATCTGATGAACTTTTTGAGAATATCTTCATTCTCTAGCTTTACTTTGGAGCACTGCAGTTCTCCGACCAGGTACGTGTACCTGTTATACAAAATGGCTAGTGACTCACCTTCCTTCAAGACGAAGTTTTCTTACTGCTGCTTCAGGAAGTCCCTTCTGTTTTCTTTGACTTCCTCTGAGCCACCAAACATCTTCTCAAGAGCCTCCTAGAGCTCCTTAGCAGTTTTGTAACTTCTGAAGTTATGAAAAACTTCATTTGGAAGGCACATTTGGATAGCTCCTAGTGCCTTGAAGTCCACCTCCATCTTCTTTATGTCCTCTTCTGAGTACTTGGAGGGCTCCTTCGGGACTAGTGGTCCTCCAGAATCAGCAGAGGCCACCATGGGAGTGTAGGGTCCATCCCTGATGGATTTCCACATTCTATACTCCTGATAACAGAAGAAGCTTTCCATGCAATTCTTCCACATGTCGTAGTCTTCTCCGGATACTAACCTTGGTGGTCGATTGATGCTGCCGATGTCTTCAAATCCATTGCTCTGTGCCATCTTTGTTTTTTGATTTTGGGTGACTTGTTCAAATAGAAAGTTTAGAATAGAACCAGAAGTGATTAAACAAGTGTGAGTATGTTTAATCTGAGCCAAAGCTCTGATACCACTTGTAGGATCGTGAAAGTACAAGATGGTTCTATTCTTAATTGAAATTGGCAGAAACAATAGCAACTACACAAGTATAACCGAGTAAACAGAAAGAATACTAATAAGAGCACTGTTATATTAAGCTTTTGTGAATAAACGATTACAAATGAAAAAATCTATCAAGAATCACACTTACAATGAAGTGTTTACACAGTATTTACACTAACTTAGAATCAAGATAGACTATTGATTCTAAGGATCAGATCTAACACAGACCGTTGATCTTTTGTACAAAGCTAATAACACAAGTTTACTCTAAACTAGCTAACTTTATGGAAATGTCTTCTTTATGCATCATTACTTGCATGCTTGGAGAAGAGCATTGTTGTCCGTTATTGGTTGCACCATTGAGGTTCCTTCTGCTTTGAGTGTGTCAGTAGCTTTCGCAGAAAGTTATCAGTGATGCTTGGCATGGATAGTCAGCTGCAACGATTTATCTTCAAGGCACAAGGCTATCAGCAGCAAGGATGAGGATCAACATCAAGACTGATATGTTGAACACTGCTGATAAGCCTATCAGTAGCAATAAGTGTTGAATGCTGCTGATAAGCCTATCAGCAGCAACAAGTGTTGAATGTTGCTGATAAGGCTATCAGCAGCAACAAGTGTTGAACGCTGCTTATAAGCCTATCAGCAGCAACAAGTGTTGAATGCTGCTGATAAGCCTATCAGCATCATTTGTACTTAGAAGAATTTTTTTGCAATCAGTCTTTGGTTCTACACTTTCAATGGGGATGACTGTCAGGAAATCCGGAGCGCGAGGAGCCTGGAGACATTCAAACACCTCTTTTTAGCGAGGGGATTGTCACATCCGTAACCCATGACAGTTATTGTCACACCCCGACCGATGGCTGAATCATCGGGGCGGGACATGTAGACTGTTCATAAGCACAAGGTTGACTAAATTGAAATATATTAATTGTCAAATTTCATTTCAAACATTAAAAAAAAAACCAATTCCAAGAAAAGAAACATAATTGAAATACATAAGTTCTTTATTTATTTTAACTAAGTCCAAGCCTATATGTAGCACATCTTGATCAATCTCACATATTAGGACCTGAAACATGAATAAAATAAAGTCAACTAAAAAGTTGGTGAGTATAACACAGGTTTGTATATAGATAACATATAGTTGAAAAACAAATCCATACATAACATGATAAATAAGGCATTTATGGGGAGCAGCTATTGTGTAACTAAGTACAATCAAACCTTTGTAACTAGCATGCAAAATTGTGTTGTCGGTATCAATCACCCCAATCTGGGTGGGTTTGTCAGACTCAATAGATCTATCATTGAAAACCGTCGGCTTGAATAGGTATTGATTGTACATAATCGCATACAAAAGTTAGCACACATAGCACTCGGGCATAAAGCACAAATTTGTACACATGAATGTAAATTGGATTTGTACTTGTGTTGTTTGTGTAAATGTAAACATGTAATTTGATAGAGTTCATGTTTCACCCCAAAAGTGTAAAAGAGTAAAAGGGGCTATGTATACTAACTTAAGGCAAGCAAGGAGAAGGACGGAATGGTGTAGGAAGCTTGAACTCTTGAAATCACTCTTGAAACGCCTTGAAACTTCAAAGCTCTTAGCTAAAGCTTTCCACTTTTTGCTCTTAGCAAAATCATTGCATATCAGAGAAGATTTGAAGGAATAGACTCTTGATTTGATTCTTGCTTGATTTTTGGTTTAATGAATATGGGTTTCATGACACAAAATGATGGAGTTTGATGGGTTTGGTGGTGAAGTGTGGGTGTGTATGTATGTATCGATTTATATAGAGAGAAGAGATGGAGATGGAGATGGAGATGGAGTGTTGGTTCCATCTTCATCATCACAAGGTATGGGAGGTTTGATGGATTTGACCCTTTCTTGTCTTGCACTTGAAAGGGTATGGTGTATCATGACACAAGGGATGGTGCCATGGAGAAGACAAGAAGGTGGGTCCCCATTCTAGGGACAATTCGGCCGAGAATAGGGTATGGATGGGGGGTTGGGTGTTGTCAAATCTGGTAGTTAGGATCCAATGCTTAGTTTGGTCGGTTCTAGTTAGGATACACCCGGTGGGTGATACCGTGATATAATACTCGGTGTAGGAATTTTTTTTTTAGTGATTAAAACTTTATATCTATATACCTAGATGTATATATATAAAATTATTAGATGAAATGGGGTTTGAGTATAGATCTTAACAAGTCATCATCATTACTAATTGATGTTGGAGTGGAGTATAAGCAAGGATATAATGATGGTGATGTGATCTTTATGTTGCTTGCATCTTTGGTCATAATCATGATGATTATGACGCCTGAGTGTTGTGTAAGCAAAGCAATCATGATGGTGATGTGATCTTTATGTTGCTTGCATCTTTGGTCATAATCATGATGATTATGACGCTTGAGTGTTGTGTAAGCAAAGCAATCATGATGATGATGTGATCTTTAGATGTGGTATAATACATGAGATTTATACCCGCTTTAATATCTTTATTTATTAAAACGTCTCACTAGACTTTTACTGTCAAGTTCTTGTTAATCACCAACGACTGTACTTTGCGGGTTATCACTGCTTATTTTCTTAGTAATTCTTAAAAATTACTATTTTGATATAATTTCCTTTGTTAGATTCCTTGACTTTACTTAGTCAAAATAAAAATTCAGGAAATATATGTTATGAATGTGCATTTATGTAATATGGATATTGACCTGAAATACTGGGTGTCGCAGTATATAACCGAGTAAAACTTGAGTATTTGTATTGAATCATTGTATTTAATTGTAGATACGAATAGGACAAATCAGTGCACTAGAATTAGGTTTGAAAAGCGCTATATTGAATCGAAATACGGATACTAAAAATTAGAAATGTTACAGTCTCCCCATGTTGAGAGAATTTCATCCCGAAATTTAGCTAGAGGAAGCGACGACATCAGTAAAAAGATGAGGGTATTTGATCTTCATTTGGTCTTCTCGTTCCCAAGTGAATTCAGGACCACGCTTAGATTCTCAACGAACCTTGACAATAGGAATACGACTTCGCTTGAGTTGTTTAACTTCACGATTTCTACCGGTTTCTCAACGAAGTGCATCGTCTCATCAATGCGCACGTCATCAAGCGTTATATGGAGATTCTCATTAGCGAGACATTTCTTCATATTAGCTACATGAAATGTAGGATGCACATTGCCAAGAGATGGAGGTAAGTCGAGCTTGTAAGCCACTTTCCCAATCCTTTCAAGGATCTTGAATGGACCATCATAGCGAGGTGCTAACTTGCCTTTCTTTCCAAAGCGGATCACACCCTTCCACGGGGACACCTTTAGAAGAACAAGGTCACCGATTTGGAATTCCAAGGGTTTTCGACGTTTGTCGGCATAACTCTTTTGCCGACTCCTCGCTACTCGAATATTGTCACTAATTTGAATGATCTTATCGGATGTTTCTTGAATTAGTTTTGGACCGGTGATTTGTGCTTCACCGATCTCGTTCCAACAGATAGGAGAACGACACTTGCGACCATAAAGAGCTTCGAATGGAGCCATGTTGATACTTGTGTGGTAGCTATTATTGTAGGAGAACTCGATCAGGGATAAATGTGAATCCCAATTGCCACAAAAATCGATTACACAAGCTCGAAGCATGTTTTCAAGAGTTTGGATTGTTCGCTCGGTTTAACCATCAGTTTGGGGATGGTAAGCCGTGCTCAAATCCAATCGTGTACCAAGAGCAGTTTGGAGAGATTGCCAAAAACGAGAAGTGAACCGAGCATCTCTATCGGATATTATGTTCAAGGGAACACCATGACGGCTCACAATTTCGTCAATGTAAACTCGGGCTAGTTTCTCAACCTTATAGTCTTCGCGGATAGGTAAGAAATGAGCAGATTTGGTGAGACAATCAATGATCACCCAAATGCTATCATAACCACTCGTGGTGCGAGGGAGCTTGCCGAATAGAAAATTTGAATTCTAGATGTAAGTTGTATTATTTGGAATGAGTTTGATGGGATTTTGAAATTTAGGGTTTGCGTAAGATGTAGTCTAATATGCTCAAGATTGTTAGTGGTTAAGAGATTTCATAGACATTGGTCTGGGTCAAAACTTCACGTGACACGAACAACGCTACTCATGATAATATGATAGGACACTTATATATAGGAAGTACCATCGGCGTATCCACCATGCCCTTGTCACATTACATCAGTTTCGTTGTTACACATCATGATAAGTTTTAGGTCACAACACACGACAAAATTTCCCTATAGTTTCCATGCGTTGATTTTTATAATTCCGTGTGCACCCGTAATTATTTAAATCATCGTATGGTCCGTATAGATTGTTTCGTTGTGTGCGGGTAAGGGGGGCACAATTTCACTATGATCACGTCTATTGTTTACACATAAAAAGTCGTTAACAAGTAACTATGTCCCTAATCAGGTCAGTTCGCAACTAAAGAGTAGTAAGTAGTAACACTTAAAGTTTCTTAGTTTGCTCGTGTTTGAACAAGAATACGTCAAACCCCGAGTCGTTTCAATGTATTATGGTCTTCAACTTTGGTGTACAAAGTGCATGACCATGTCTTGTGTATAATGTAATCAATCCATTGCAATAATTTTAAGCAAATTTTTGTTTCGAGTATATAGTAAGCACACAAGTCTCATGTATGATCTAGTGTCACGTAGCTCGTAATCAAATAAGTCTCATATATAGCGTAAATAATTAAGCGTCTTGTATTTTGTAAGTCAATGAACTCTGATGTGTAATGTAAACAACATAGTATTTTGTGTATAGTAGGAAATGAATTTCATGTAGGGTGTTGGCAACTTAGCATCATGTATATTGTACAATGTGCACAGCTTAGTGTGATGTACTTCGTAACCAAATAAGTTTCATGTATAGTGTGGTCAATCTAGAATTATGTATCAATGAAGCAAATCTTATGTATCATATATATTGCAAACAACTAAGTTTCGTGTATCATGTGCTCAATCCAGTTGCATGTGTATTGAAAATAAACATGTTTCGTGCATTACGTAATCAATCGAGTAAATTGTGATTTGTAGGCAAACTAGTTTCATGTATCATGTAATTTGTGTAGCATTGGATATATTGAGAATATTTGAGTTTCATGTACCATGTGGTTGCGTTGGATATATTATGAACGTGTATACGTAAGTATTGAACTTCGCGTGCGATGTATATTAACGGGTTTTGCATGTGATCGAGTGTTGCGGACAAACGTGTTGTTTGGCGTTCTTGCATATTGTGGTAGTTAGGTTCGAGTCCTCAAATCTCGTTGAGGTTGGTGGGAAAGGTTAACGTCTACGCGGTATGGATTGTCTCTTGAAGCGTCAAGTGAAAGGTAACGAGGAGGTTTTGGGAATATTCGGGAATTGTGTTTACAAATACTGGTCTTTGTTTGAAAATAGAAAGTGGTAAATTGTTCTTGGTTGTAGATATATAAAGTAGTGAAATCATTGAATCGCATATTTTAAATGAATATGCAATTTATAGAAAAAAAATATTTTTAAGTTAAATTTTCAACTATTGGCTTAAACAAGATTTAGCCAAAGTTTTAGAAATATTTACTTTAATGAAGAAAAAACATAATTATCTATCAGTAAAAAAAAATATATTTTTATAAAATTGGTTGTATTAACTTTCCTTATCAGGTGAAAAAGTTTTATGGAAAATTTTATGTTTTTGATATTATCTAAAAATTTGATAATCATTTTGATTAAACAAGGTAACGAAGTTTTGTTTAAATCATAGAATAGGATTATTTGAATAAGATTGTTAGTAGTGTACTAAATTGTATTTGAATAAAGAAGGTGATACTTGAGAAATTTTTTTTTATTTTTTTTGTAAAAAAATATGATGGGAAAATTCACGCTCCATGGGTCAAATCAACAATTAATAACCTTAGAGTTGACGCATACGAAATCGATTAAGGGCTGAAATGTTAAACATTATTCAAAACATAGGGAAATGGTCCTCAAATCGAGAATTTAAAGATAATAAATAAAAATTTTCGCTTAATGTCTCTGGTAGCTTTCCACTAGGAAGAAGATAATCGCCAAGATGAGTACCGCTATGGTCACTCGTGTAACAGATCTGGCTTCAGTCCTGGCGGTCTCCGTGTGATGTTCTTGTACTTCCTTTTCGAGAATGGAGATTAGCTCCTTTTGGTACCCTAATTGGTTTGCTAGGCTATCCATTCTTTGTCTTTGCAAGTCGTGTAATACTCCTTGCTCTATCCTTTGCCTCTCAAATTCTGAAGTTCTTACATATTGAGGGAAGTCATTGGTTAGAATTCCCATAACACTAGTGGGTGCCATGGTATACCTTACCCAAGGGTTAGGAAGGTACGGGTCGGGCATTAGATATGGGTCTCTTAGTGGGTGTGGTAATTGATTATGGAGATGGGGTGTATGATACGGGTTTATGGGTGCGGGTGATTCAGGTGTTCGAAGTCTCGGGCCGGCGTTCCTGATCCAGTCCGCCCTTACCTCAAACCTTGGTCTGGCAGCCGGGGGTGTTGGTGACCGATATACGAGTATCTCAGTGTCTTCTTCCGAATCAGATTCTGTTCCAGGACGGTAAACCGGGGAGGGAGGAGAGTGGGAGTCCGTGCTTAGCAGGAAAACATTGGAAAAAGTTGTAAGTGATAATGAAATATGAAGGGTAAAATATAGAAGGTTTTATGGGTTTTAGAGTTTGACTAGTCATAACGCCGAACCTTCACGATAGTATTTTAGAAATACACTTGACCTATAAGCAATGTATCCCTGAGGAGAATTCCCAGGAAAGAGGGGTGGGTCACTAGGACACACTTAAGTACCCTATCTTTCCTTAGCCAGAATTCCTCATGGGTTTACACACTCTTCCAGCCATCATGTATTAATAATACCATTGTTGGGCTCATGGTTAAGATGAGAATTGTTGTGAACTGGGCTTTGAGGCCTAAAAGTAGGGTTTATGCATTTCAGTGGCTTCTTCTTCTTGGAGGGTAGATAGGCTTCTTGGTTTATCGTTGGTGGGCATTAGGCCCAATAGTTTAAGGCTTTGCTCATAAAGGGTGATGGTATCATGTATTTGGATCCAAAGGTGTATGAATAATTTTGGTGTATATGTGTGTGTGTTAAACTTAGGATTGTGTTTTAAATAAATTAAGTAGGTAGCTATGAATAGAAGAAAAAGTGGGCAGGTAACATGACACATAAACTATTGGGTATTGTATCATGTGATGTAATCATATAGTATAACATGTAAAAATATTCACATAGGAGAATAATCATATAGCATGTAGGTAGTAATGAGTGTAAGCACAAGAGTTATCAAGTAGTGTGACACATAAGTCATTATGTATTGTATCATGTAGTGTAAGTACTTAGGATAGTATGTAAAAATAATCACACAAGAATTGATAATGTAACATGTAGTAGCATGTCATTGTATGGGTGTCCTAAAGTTATAGTCTAGGTCAAGAGTGTCTAATAACCTAGTTCCCTATAACCAAGGCTCTGATACCAATCAGTCACACCCCGACCGATGGCGGAATCATCGGGGCGGGACATGTAGACTGTTCATAAGCACAAGGTTGACTAAATTAAAATATATTAATTGTCAAATTTTATTTCAAACATTCAAAAAAAAAACCAATTCCAAGAAAAGAAACATAATTGAAATACATAAGTTCTTTATTTATTTTAACTAAATCCAAGCCTATAGGTAGCACATCTTGATCAATCTCACATATTAGGACCTGAAACATGAATAAAATAAAGTCAACTAAAAAGTTGGTGAGTATAACACAGGTTTGTATATAGATAGCATATAGTTGAAAAACAAATCCATACATAACATGATAAATAAGGCATTTATGGGGAGCAGCTATTGTGTAACTAAGTACAATCAAACTTTTGTAACTAGCATGCAAAATTGTGTTGTCGGTATCAATCACCCCAATCTGGGTGGGTTTGTCAGACTCAATAGATCTTTCATTGAAAACCGTCGGCTTGAATAGTTAATGATTGTACATAATCGCATACAAAAGTTAGCACACATAGCACTCGGGCATAAAGCTCAAATTTGTACACATGAATGTAAATAGGATTTGTACTTGTGTTGTTTGTGTAAATGTAAACATGTAATTTGATAGAGTTCATGTTTCACCCCAAAAGTGTAAAAGAGTAAGGATCAGGACGGAATGGTGTAGGAAGCTTGAACTCTTGAAATCACTCTTGAAACGCCTTGAAACTTCAATGCTCTTAGCTAAAACTTTCCACTTTTTGCTCTTGGATTTTGAAATAATGCTAGTGTGTAAGTGTGTGTGTGGGAATATGTAGAGAAAAGGAAAGAGTTGGAGTGTTGAACTTAGCAAAATCATTGCATATCATAGAAGATTTGATGGACTAGACTCTTGATTTGATTCTTGCTTGATTTTTGGTTTGACACAAAATGATGGAGTTTGATGGGTTTGGTGGTGAAGTGTGGGTGTGTATGTATGTATCGATTTATATAGAGAGAAGAGATGGAGATGGAGTGTTGGTTCCATCTTCATCATCACAAGGTATGGGAGGTTTGATGGATTTGACACTTTCTTGTCTTGCACTTGAAAGGGTATGGTGTATTATGACACAAGGGATGGTGCCATGGAGAAGACAAGAAGGTGGGTCCCCCTTCTAGGACCAATTCGGCCGAGAATAGGGTATGGGTGGGGGGTTGGGTGTTGTCAAATCTGGTAGTTAGGATCCAATGGTTAGTTTGGTCGGTTCTAGTTAGGATACACCCGCTGGGTGATACCGTGATATAATACTCGGTGTAGGAATTTTTTTTTTTTAGTGATTAAAACTTTATATCTATATACCTAGATGTATATATAATATTATTAGATGAAACGGGGTTTGAATATAGATCTTAACAAGCCATCATCATTACTAATTGATGTTGGAGTGGAGTATGAGCAAGGATATAATGATGGTGATGTGATCTTTATGTTGCTTGCATCTTTGGTCATAATCATGATGATTATGACGCCTGAGTCTTGTGTAAGCAAAGCAATCATGATGGTGATGTGATCTTTATGTTGCTTGCATCTTTGGTCATAATCATGACGATTATGACGCTTGAGTGTTGTGTAAGCAAAACAATCATGATGATGATGTGATCTTTAGATGTGGTATAATACCTGAGATTTATACCCGCTTTAATATATTTATTTATTAAAACGTCTCACTAGACTTTTACTGTCAAGTTCTTGTTAATCACCAACGACCGTACTTTGCGGGTTATCACTGCTTATTTTCCTAGTAATTCTTAAAAATTACTATTTTGATATAATTTCCTTTGTTAGATTCCTTGACTTTACTTAGTCAAAATAAAAATTCAGGAAATATATGTTATGAACGTGCATTTAGGTAATATGGATATTGACCTGAAATACTGGGTGTCGCAGTATATAACCGAGTAAAACTTTAGTATTTGTATTGAATCATTGTATTTAATTGTAGATACGAATAGGACAAATCGGTGCACTAGAATTAGGTTTGAAAAGCGCTATATTGAATCGAAATACGGATACTAAAAATTAGAAATGTTACAGTTATCTTTCCAGAGTAGTACCTCCAACAGATATGTTCACACGAACAAACGACGGGTCCAGGAGGGATTTATACACCACTCTTTCCTTAGACAGAAAATTCCGTTTGTTAGATAACTACATACCGGTTAGAAGGTCACCTTCTGGTCACTGTGACATTGATATCAAAACACACAGCGGAAACTAAAGTCATCAACATTTATTAAGATATTAAAATATTGTTTACATCATGTTATCATAAAGGTTGCATTGTTTCATCATCTGTTCCTATCAAGTAACAAGTCATTCGAGACTTATAGTTCTAGGCATGCCCATCATCTGGATCATTCATCGGTTCTTTCTAGTCCTGGAAATGCCTCATCTATTGACTACCTATGATACATTCAAAAACATTTGATAAAACATGGGTCAGCACAAAGCTGGTGAATTCATAAACTAAAATAGTTTATTAAAATGACCCGCCAAATTATCTTAAACACAGTTCTGGGGTTCCACCCCTGCTCATAGATAACTATGAGTAATCATTCCTTATATATATAATCTAAAACCGTTCCACGGGTCCTGTCATACATGTCGTTCCACGGGTCATGTGAAATACAATAAGCTCTTAGAATGCGTTATATATAAACAATCAGTGCAATTGTTTCAAGATACTCAAAATATTTTCATAAATCAACGATGCTTAAAAATGGAGTATAACAGCGCTATGGGTGTTTCAAATACATCACAGTTAAAGAACTCACCTCAGCAGTATTTTGGCTTATCAAATCAGTAATATGGCAAACACCTCGGAGAAAGTTCCTAGATATGTAACGACACTACTTAAGTACACAATTCTACCTTAATGGTGTATAACCAAAGCTTAATTGTAGGTCGGAACCTTACCTCTTCGCTATATACGACATTTTGGAGCCGAAACATTGGAAATCGGACTTTCGTACATGAACCGGGGCTCGAGATCAAAACAACAGAATGTTTGTGTGTTTTTTGGAAGTGTAAAGTGTGAGAAAAGGTCTGAGCTCGATCATCTATTTATAGGACAAACTTTGGGTCCATGACGGACCGTTACGAGGCGTGACGGTTCGTCACACCTTGACTTGGTGGCTACGCACTTTCGGACCACATAACGGACCGTTACGTGGATGTGACTGTCACACCCCGACCGATGGCGGAATCATCGGGGCGGGACATGTAAGACTGTTCATAGCACATGGTTGACTAAATTGAAATATATTAAAGTCAAATTTGCATTACAATAAATCCAAGTACAAGATCAAATTCAAACAAGAAACATAAACAATTCATAAAATTCTTGATTTATTTTGCTAAGTCCAAATCCTATGTTGAACACGTCTTGAATCAATCTCACATATTGGGGCCTGAAACATGAATAAAATAAAGTCAACTAAAAAGTTGGTGAGTATAACACAGTTGTATATAGATAGCATATAGTTGAAAACAAATCCTTTACATGACATGATAAATAAGGCGTTCATGGGGAGTAACTATTGTGTAACCAAATGTACAATCAAACCTTGTAACTAGCATGCAAAACAAAGTGTATTGTCGGTTTCAATCACCGCGTACCATGGGTGGGTTTGTCAGACTCAATAGATCCATCATTGAAAACCGTCGGCTTGTATAGTTAATGATTGCACATAAGAGCATACAAAGGTTAAACACACCTAGCACTCGGGCACAAAGCTCAAATTTTTGCACACATGTATGTAAATAGGATTTTTTTTGCACTTGTGTAGTTTGTGTAAATGTAAATGTGTAATGTGTAATGAGTATAGAGTTCATGTTCCACCCCAAAAGTGTAAAAGAGTAAAAGGGGTTGTGAATACTCACTTGGTATGGAAGTGAAGCTAACAAGGAATATAGATAGCAAAAAGATCCTTGAAAAGCACACTTTAACCTAAATAGTAATATGCATTGAATCACATAGATGTATAAAGTTTAAAAATCAAAGTTGGATTTGTATATAAAACCATTGGTTTGTATTTAAAAAGGATTGAATAAAATATATAAAGTTTGAGGTAAAATATGTTTGAAACAATTTAATTAGGTTTGAATTAAATAAATAAGTGTATAACTATAGTTTATGAAATAATGTCAATATTAATTGTAATTAAGTATAAATAAATAAAACGATTTTGATTTAAAATGTAAAGTAAATAAGTCATCATTATTTATAAATTTTGTAACTTAATTATTTAAAATATCATTTAAGTGTAAGATGATAAATATAAATTTAATTTTTATAAACTTTTCAATAAATTACATTTATGCCAAGATTAAACTTTTAATCTATTTTTAAATACAGAAAACATATTTTTATAAAATCTGAAACATTTACTGATTAAAATATAAAAATTATAATTCTGTTAAAAATTCTGAGTCTAGCACGACCGTGCCTCGGAAGGGCACGATCGTGCTCAAGCCACGGGCGCGACCGCGCTAGTCGGGGCGCGACCGGGTTGATCAATCAGGAGCACAATCTAGACAAGTCATCAGGCACGACCGTGCCTTAGCCCGGCACGGTAGCGTCTATGATTTTTAGACACAACAGAGACTAGCCCAAAGGGCATGACAAGGTCTGGACGGATGACACGACCGCGCTGCTAGTCGACACGACCGCGCTAAACGAGGCACGGCCGCGCTAGATGATTAGCGCGACCGTGTCTATTCCAAATCAGACACGAATCGAGAGTTTCTTGTATTTTGAACACAGGAATTGTTAGGGCTTTTGATTAATGGGTTATTAAGAGTCTTTTCATATAACTTAATTCTATGGAAATCGAGTTTAAGCATGGGTTCGATTAAATCATTTTTATTAAAATATGATTTCTGATTCTGATCGAATTCTATAATGGAAGCCCAAATTGAATGAGGGCTTTTGATAACGTTACTGAAATGAGTGAGATGGAGAGTATACTTACCCTGAAACGTAACGAATCGATGAAGAACGGCAGAGATGAGTTCCGGCGACGGAGGTAAAGGTTTCCGGTGACTTCGACTGCGATTCCGGCTAGGCCAGAGAGTCCAGAGTCTTGGAGAGAGCCGGGAGATGATAAATCCTCTCTTGATCGGGAGAATTTGGGTTCCAGGAGGAAGACTCGAGTTTTGTTTGAATTGCTTGAGAGAGAATTCGAGATTGATGGAGAAAACTGAGGCGTTGAGTAATTGAAAATGGTATAACTCGCGTTAAAGGAAAAGAAACGTAATCGGATTTGAAATTCGAACGATTGAGCGTTTTGAAATCACATTTACGTTTCGACTGTTTCGCAGGCGCGACCGTGCCAAGATTGGCGCGACCGTGCTTAGGAACTGGGCGCGATCGTTCCAGGACTAGCCGCGCGATCGTGCCGAGGCACTTGGCGCGACCGTGCTAGAACGAAGCACGACCGTGCTAACTAGGGTTTCTTGATAAATTTTCAACTTTAGTCCTTGACTTTTCAGGTTTTATAAATTTGAAATATATAGTTACTTGTATAGCGTTTATGTGCATATAATCGAGTAAAACTTGCGAACTTGTATAGAATCATTGCATTTTATTTACCGCGGGAAAAATATTGAGACATTGCACGAGTATAGAACTTGAAATTTCATTACATTGAATTGAAATATGAATACTAAAAATCAGAAATGTTACAGTCTCCCCATGTTGAGAGAATTTCGTCCCGAAATTTAGCTAGAGGAAACAACATTAATAGTAAAAAGATGAGGGTACTTGAGCTTCATTTGGTCTTCTCGTTCCCAAGTGTACTCAGGACCACGCTTAGACTCCCAACGAACTTTGACGATAGGAATACGACTTCGCTTGGGTTGCTTTACTTCACGATCCATAATTTCCAACGGCTTCTCAACGAAGTGCATCGTTTCATCAATGCGCACGTCGTCAAGCGGTATATGGAGATTTTCATCAGCGAGACACTTCTTTAGATTAGATATATGAAATGTAGGATGCACATTGCCAAGAGATGGAGGTAACTCGAGCTTGTAAGCCACTTTCCCAATCCTTTCAAGGATTTTGAATGGACCAACATAACGAGGTGATAACTTGCCTTTCTTTCCAAAACGGATCACACCCTTCCATGGAGATACCTTAAGAAGAACGAGATCACCGACTTGAAATTCCAAGGGTTTTCGACGTTTGTCGGCATAAATCTTTTGCCGACTCCTCGCTACTCGAATATTGTCACGGATTTGAATAATTTTGTCGGAAATTTCTTGAATTAACTCGGGACCGGTGATTTGTGCTTCACCAATCTCGTTCCAACAGATCGGAGAACGACACTTGCGACCATAGAGAGCTTCGAATGGAGCCATGTTGATACTTGTGTGGTAGCTATTGTTATAAGAAAACTCAATAAGGGATAAATGTGAATCCCAATTGCCACCAAAATCGATTACACAAGCTCTAAGCATGTCTTCAAGAGTTTGGATTGTTCGCTCGGTTTGGCCATCAGTTTGGGGATGGTAAGCCGTGCTCAAATCCAAACGAGTACCAAGAGCAGATTGGAGAGATTGCCAAAATCGAGAAGTGAACCGAGCGTCTCTATCAGATATTATGTTCAAGGGAACACCATGACGGCTCACAATTTCATCAATGTAAATTCGGGCAAGTTTCTCCACTTTGAAGTCTTCACGAATAGGCAAAAAGTGGGCAGATTTGGTGAGTCGATCAATGATCACCCAAATACTATCATAACCACTCGAGGTGCGAGGGAGCTTAGTAATGAAATCCATAGCTAAATTCTCCCATTTCCACACGGGAATTTCCGGTTGTTCAAGCAAACCAGAAGGACGCTGATGTTCGGCTTTGACTTTGGAGCAAGTTAAGCATTTGGCAACATAAAGAGCAATGTCCTTCTTCATACCGGGCCACCAATAAAGCTGACGAAGATCTTGGTACATTTTATCCGCACCAGGATGAAAAGAATAACGAGTCTTATGAGCCTCGTTCATGAGAATTGCACGGAGATCATCGCGATCGGGAACCCAAATACGGTTCAAGTAATATAGTAAGCCATTGGGTTTAGATTCAAGAAGAAGTTCAACACCACACGACATTTCTTCATACATGTTACCCTCGGTAACCGAGACGTGTTGAGCTTCCAGGATACGGGTTTGAACATCGGATTGAATACGGGCGCAATGAAGCATAACATGGTCTTTTCGACTCAAAGCATCGGCTACAACATTCGCTTTGCCGGGATGGTAACGAATCTCGCAGTCGTAGTCGTTAAGGAGTTCGACCCAACGTCGTTGCCTCATATTGAGTTCTTTTTGGTTGAAGATATGTTGAAGACTTTTGTGGTCGGTGAATACCACACATTTCGTGCCATATAGGTAGTGTCTCCAAATCTTTAACGCGAATACGACCGCACCCAACTCGAGGTCGTGCGTTGTATAATTCTTTTCATGAATTTTGAGTTGTCTTGATGCATAAGCGATCACTTTGCCTCGTTGCATGAGGACACAACCAAGACCTTGGTTAGAAGCATCACAATAGACAACTAGGTCATCATTTCCATCGGGGAGAGTCAAGATGGGAGCATTGCACAACTTTTGCTTAAGAGTTTGGAAAGCTTCTTCTTGCTTCGGTCCCCATTCATAAGCTTTACCCTTATGGGTCAAGGCGGTAAGAGGGACAGCAATCTTTGAGAAGTTTGAGATGAAACGACGATAATAACCCGCAAGACCAAGGAACGAACGAACTTCGGTAGGAGTCTTCGGGGCATTCCAATTCTTAACCGTTTCAATCTTAGCAGGATCAACATGAATACCCTTGTCGTTGACGATGTGACCAAGAAATTGAACTTCTTTTAACCAAAATTCACATTTGGAGAACTTGGTATATAGTTGTTCTTTCTTTAAAAGGTCCAAAACCAATCTAAGGTGTTCTTCATGGTCGGCTTTAGTCTTGGAATAGATTAAGATATCGTCAATGAACACGATCACGAATTTATCAAGGTACGGTTTGCACACACGATTCATGAGGTCCATGAAAACTGCGGGTGCATTGGTTAATCCAAAAGGCATAACCATGAACTCGTAATGACCATACCTTGTTCGGAAAGCAGTCTTAGGAATGTCATCTTCTTGAACACGGAGCTGATGATAACTAGATCGAAGATCAATCTTCGAGAAACACGTAGAACCTTGAAGTTGATCAAAGAGATCATCGATTCCAGGAAAAGGATAGCGATTCTTGATAGTAAGCTTATTGAGTTCGCGATAGTCAATACACATGCGAAATGATCCATCCTTCTTCTTTACAAATAAGACGGGTGCACCCCACGGTGAATGACTCGGGCGAATGAACCCTTTATCGGAGAGTTCTTGAAGTTGACTTGCGAGCTCTTGCATTTCGGAAGGTGTAAGACGATAAGGAGCTCTAGCAACAGGGTTAGCTCCAGGCATGAGATCAATACGGAACTCGACTTGACGAACGGGAGGAAGACCGGATAAATCTTTAGGAAACACTTCGGGAAAATCTCGAATAATGGGAATGTCTTGGATACTCTTCTCCTTGACATCCTTTTGAACAATATGAGCTAGGAAGGCGATGTACTTCTTTCGCAAGTACTTTTGAGCAGTAGTACAAGACATCAATTTAAGACCCTTGCAAGGCTTTTCACCAAAAACCCTTAAGGTTTCTCCCGAAGGTAGCGGAATTCGGATGCACTTTTCAAAGAAAATAACTTCGGCATGATGATTTGATAGCCAATCCATACCTATGATAATGTCAAAGCTTCCTAGTGGCATTGGAATAAGGTTGATTGGGAATGCATGATCATTAAGTTCTAAAGAGCAATCATAGATAATAGACTCAATTGTAAGGGAGTCACCATTTGCTATTTCAACGGTGAAGGTTTTCTCTAATTGGGATCGTGTCTTTGCAAGTAAAGGCTCAAAATTAAGTGACACAAAACTTTTATCGGCACCGGTATCGAACAAAATGGAGGCATATTGACTATTAACAAGGAACGTACCATTAACCACGTCGTTGTTGGCTTGAGCTTCGTTGGCGTTAATGTTGAAAGCACGCCCACGAGCTCCACCTTGTCTAGTATTTGCGAGCCTTGGACATAGATTACGAAAATGATTCGGGTCACCACACTCATAACAAGCACGCCCATTAGCAATGGCGGGAGCACCTTGATTAGCCACTTGAGGTACGGTTTGGTTTGGAGGGTTGACTTGGCCCGTAAGGGCTTTGGTCCTACAAACATTAACCGTATGACCATATCTCCCACAATAAGTACAAAGGCGACATGGGATGTTTTGGGGATGATGATAGTTGCAGGTGGCACAAAGTGGGTAAATTCCACCATATGGCTTTTTGACTGGTGCTTGAACCATAGGTGCAGCTTGGTTCACGGGAACAGCAGGAGTAACCACAGCAAAATTTCTAACCTTCCTCTTTCTAGTGTTGCGAGAGGGCTCGGTTGTAGCTTCTTTGGTGTGGTTAGGAGGGGTTACGGTTTCAGCAACTTTCTTAGAACCCTTTTTGGTAAGAGTTCCAGCTTTAATATGATTATCGGTTAGGGTAGCAGACAGGCGGATGGCATCTTCCAAAGTAGCAGGATTTCTACCTAAGACAGTATCTTGAATTTGTCTTGGTAGCCCACCAATGTACTTTTCGATGCAACGAGATAATGGAGTGACCATGTGGGGCACAAGAAGACTCAATTCATGGAACCGAGTTGTGTAAGCCAAGTGTTCCCCACTATCTTGGGCAAGATCCCAAAATTCGGCCTCTAACTTCTTCACTTCATTGCGAGGACAGAACTCCTCGGTCATAAGCCTTTTGACCTCATCCCAAGGTAAGGCCATAGCTACATCAACACCCCTATTCCTTTTCTCCCCATTCCACCATGTAAGTGCCCGCTTTTGAAGGACACTAGTAGCATGACGAACACGGAGGTTGTCGGGACAGTCACTGTTGAGAAAGGTATTCTCAATACTTTCAAACCATTGGAGGAGTCCGGTAGCTCCTTCGGTTCCATAAAACTTTAGGGGATTGCACGAATTGAAGTGCTTGAAGGTGCATTGGGATGGATTACCACCATTTCCACCATTACCACCATTATTACCACTATTGCTTCCATTGCCATTAGTGGCACCATTGGCTTGGGTGAGTTGTGTCACCAATTGAGTAAGGATAGCAGCAATGTCGGAGTTGGCGTTAGCGGCGGGAGCACGACGAGGAGGCATTCTACAGATTTGAAACACAAGACAAGAGAGATTGTAAGAACTTATGAGAATTGCTAGGATTTAATAGAATGAGATAACAAAATAAAAGATAGATAATCATAGTTTGGATTGTACTCAAAAGTGACAAAAATTCACTTGAATACTAAGGCATATTAAGGTTAATTTAAACTCATATAATTTTCAAGGAGACATGCTTTAGCCTATAGGTAAACACTCATCTCGGGAGTTCCCATGAAAGCATACGGGTCCCTCGGTTGATTGGGATTTATGCGAAATGCTTTCCTAGACAGAAAACCCAAAATACAGGTGTCACCCTTCCAGATTGCACGTGTCCTCAAATAATTTAACAAGTTTAAAAACCTCAACGAAGAAATAAAAATTTTATTTAAAGATTTTTGCTTCAAGAATTTTCCACATGCTTAGAAAGGATAAAGATAGAAAAAGAAGATAAGAATAATAAGAGGTTTAGGCCATAGGAAAGGATGTTATTTATTTAATTATTATTTAAGAATATCCTAATAAGTCATGCATTTCTAACAAAGAAGGTAGCAAATATAATAATAATTAATCATGGTAAGCATGTAGCACATAGCATGTAGCACAGAGCACAAAATCATGAAGCATAACATAAGTGGGTGTCCTAAAGTTATAGTCTAGGTCAAGATGTCTAATAACCTAAATCCCTATAACCAAGGCTCTGATACCAATCTGTCACACCCCGACCGATGGCGGAATCATCGGGGCGGGACATGTAAGACTGTTCATAGCACATGGTTGACTAAATTGAAATATATTAAAGTCAAATTTGCATTACAATAAATCCAAGTACAAGATCAAATTCAAACAAGAAACATAAACAATTCATAAAATTCTTGATTTATTTTGCTAAGTCCAAATCCTATGTTGAACACGTCTTGAATCAATCTCACATATTGGGGCCTGAAACATGAATAAAATAAAGTCAACTAAAAAGTTGGTGAGTATAACACAGTTGTATATAGATAGCATAGAGTTGAAAACAAATCCTTTACATGACATGATAAATAAGGCGTTCATGGGGAGTAACTATTGTGTAACCAAATGTACAATCAAACCTTGTAACTAGCATGCAAAACAAAGTGTATTGTCGGTTTCAATCACCGCGTACCATGGGTGGGTTTGTCAGACTCAATAGATCCATCATTGAAAACCGTCGGCTTGTATAGTTAATGATTGCACATAAGAGCATACAAAGGTTAACCACACCTAGCACTCGGGCACAAAGCTCAAATTTTTGCACACATGTATGTAAATAGGATTTTTTTTGCACTTGTGTAGTTTGTGTAAATGTAAATGTGTAATGTGTAATGAGTATAGAGTTCATGTTCCACCCCAAAAGTGTAAAAAAGTAAAAGGGGCTGTGAATACTCACTTGGTATGGAAGTGAAGCTAACAAGGAATATAGATAGCAAAAAGATCCTTGAAAAGCACACTTTAACCTAAATAGTAATATGCATTGAATCACATAGATGTATAAAGTTTAAAAATGAAAATTGGATTTGTATATAAAACCATTGGTTTGTATTTAAAAAGGATTGAATAAAATATATAAAGTTTGAGGTAAAATATGTTTGAAACAATTTAATTAGGTTTGAATTAAATAAATAAGTGTATAACTATAGTTTATGAAATAATATCAATATTAATTGTAATTAAGTATAAATAAATAAAACGATTTTGATTTAAAATGTAAAGTAAATAAGTCATCATTATTTATAAATTTTGTAACTTAATTATTTAAAATATCATTTAAGTGTAAGATGATAAATATAAATTTAATTTTTATAAACTTTTCAATAAATTACATTTATACCAAGATTAAACTTTTAATCTATTTTTAAATACAGAAAACATATTTTTATAAAATCTGAAACATTTACTGATTAAAATATAAAAATTATAATTCTGTTAAAAATTCTGAGTCTAGCACGACCGTGCCTCGGAAGGGCACGATCGTGCTCAAGCCACGGGCGCGACCGCGCTAGTCGGGGCGCGACCGGGTTGATCAATCAGGAGCACAATCTAGACAAGTCATCAGGCACGACCGTGCCTTAGCCCGGCACGGTCGCGTCTATGATTTTTAGACACAACAGAGACTAGCCCAAAGGGCATGACAAGGTCTGGACGGATGACACGACCGCGCTAAACGAGGCACGGCCGCGCTAGATGATTAGCGCGACCGTGTCTATTCCAAATCAGACACGAATCGAGAGTTTCTTGTATTTTGAACACAGGAATTGTTAGGGCTTTTGATTAATGGGTTATTAAGAGTCTTTTCATATAACTTAATTGTATGGAAATCGAGTTTAAGCATGGGTTCGATTAAATCATTTTTATTAAAATATGATTTCTGATTCTGATCGAATTCTATAATGGAAGCCCAAATTGAATGAGGGCTTTTGATAACGTTACTGAATTGAGTGAGATGGAGAATATACTTACCCTGAAACGTAACGAATCGATGAAGAACGGCAGAGATGAGTTCCGGCGACGGAGGTAAAGGTTTCCGGTGACTTCGACTGCGATTCCGGCTAGGCCAGAGAGTCCAGAGTCTTGGAGAGAGCCGGGAGATGATAAATCCTCTCTTGATCGGGAGAATTTGGGTTCCAGGAGGAAGACTCGAGTTTTGTTTGAATTGCTTGAGAGAGAATTCGAGATTGATGGAGAAAAACTGAGGCGTTGAGTAATTGAAAATGGTATAACTCGCGTTAAAGGAAAAGAAACGTAATCGGATTTGAAATTCGAACGATTGAGCGTCTTGAAATCACATTTACGTTTCGACTGTTTCGCAGTTGCGACCGTGCTTAGGAACTGGGCGCGATCGTTCCAGGACCAGCCGCGCGATCGTGCCGAGGCACTTGGCGCGACTGTGCTAGAACGAAGCACGACCGTGCTAACTAGGGTTTCTTGATAAATTTTCAACTTTAGTCCTTGACTTTTCAGGTTTTATAAATTTGAAATATATAGTTACTTGTATAGCGTTTATGTGCATATAATCGAGTAAAACTTGCGAACTTGTATAGAATCATTGCATTTTATTTACCGCGGGAAAAATATTGAGACATTGCACGAGTATAGAACTTGAAATTTCATTACATTGAATTGAAATATGAATACTAAAAATCAGAAATGTTACAGTGACGGTCCATCACAAGGCTGAGTCATCGGATACGTGTCAGAAACCTTAATCCACTGGTAGTTTTTGTGGCACGGCCCATCACCAAACCATGACGGTCTGTCATGGCCATAACATACCGTTACCAAGCCATGACGGTCCTTTACAGGGCTGATTTCCACATTTTTCAATTTTGATCCTTGAACTTTGAATATTCTCATTCTAGCCCCTAAATTTATGAAACTTTTATCCATCATTTTCTTAGGGAATTTTTGAGGTGTTACAATGTCCACATCTTTAAGAAATTTCATCCTTGAAATTAAGACGTGACTAAATGAGGATATTTAGCTCTCATTTGTTCCTCTAATTCCGAGTTCTTGTCGGCTCCGATCCGACCTTGCTCTTGCACCAATATCATTGGTATAAATTTCTTTCTTAATTTCCATTCCTGTGTATCCAGAATCTTAGTTGGTTGTTCAGTAAAATGAAGTTTTTCGTCCACATGCACATCGTCTTGTGTAATAGCCTGAGTTGGATCAGCTAAACCTTGCGCAAGCAAGATACGTGAAATGTACTGTGAATCCCTTGTAAAGCTTCAGGTAAATCTAACTTGTAGGCTACTGCTCTAACTCTTTCAATAATTTTAAAAGGTTTGATATATCTTGGTCCTACTTTTCCTCGTATCCTGAACCATACAACACCTTTCCATGGTGAAACATTTAACATAACATAATCTCCAACTTGGAATTCTAACAGTCGTCGTCGTCTATCAACATAGCTCTTTTATCGATCTTGAGCAACCATCAACCGTTGTATAGTCTTGACTATCTTATTTGTTGTTTCCTGTATAACTTCATGTCCACATAATTGATTGTCTCCTATTTTAGTCCAAAAGATTGGAGTTCTGCACTTCCTTCCATACAGTGCTTTATATGGTGCGGCTTTAATACTTAAATGATAACTATTTTTGTAGGAGAATTCGATTAACGGTAGGTGACTATCCCAATTACCTTTGAAATCTATAACACATGCTCTTAACATATCTTCCAGAGTTTGACGTGTACTCATGCATTCTGTTTGATCAACACGGTCGCGCCCTGACTAGCATGGTCGCGCCCGTGGTTCGAGTACGATCATGCCCTTCCCAGGCACGGTCGTGTGTGAGTTAAATTTTTGGCAGAATTATAATTTTACATATTTTTCAAACAATAAATATTCTGATTAAATTACAAAATAAAAATAGTTGATTTTTATAAAAAATGCAATTAATCATATTTAGAAAGATCAAATATTTAATCTTGGAATAAATAGAAAATTATTTATTTAAAGTTTATAAAAAAAATTAAATTTACAATTATTGCTAAATCTTTCATTTAAAAAGTATTTAAATGGTTATGTTACATTTCATAAATAAATAAATAAAATAATGATTATTTATTTACTTTATATTTAAACAAAGACATTTATTTATTTACACTTAATTTCATTCAACACTTACAATATTTTCACAAACGATAATTATTTAATTTAATTAATTAATTATTCAAACTCAAACCTTAAACAAAATGCTTCAAAAATGTTTATTTCAAAACCTTATATTTTGTTTAATACATTTAAGTACAAATCAATGGCCTTATACACAAATTCAAATTCAACTTTAAACTTAAACTTTTGTGCACACTATTGATACAATACGCATTGTACACTAGGTTAACTTGTGCATTTCAAGGATCCTTATTCTATCTAGTATATTTGTTAGCTACGCCTTCAAACCAAGTGAGTATTTCATAGCCCCTTTTTACTCTTTTACACTTTTGGGGTGAAACATGAACTCTATCAAATTACATGTTTACATTTACACAAACAACACAAGTACAAATCCTATTTACATTCATGTGTACAAATTTGAGCTTTATGCCCGAGTGCTATGTGTGCTAACTTTTGTATGCGATTATGTGCAATCATTAACTATTTAAGCCGACGGTTTTCAATGATAGATCTATTGAGTCTAACAAACCCACCCAGATTGGGGTGATTGATACCGACAACACAATTTGCATGCTAGTTACAAAGGTTTGATTGTACTTGGTTACACAATAGCTGCTCCCCATAAATTCCTTATTTATCATGTTATGTATGGATTTGTTTTACAAACTATATGCTATCTATATACAAACCTGTGTTATACTCACCAACTTTTTAGTTGACTTTATCTTATTCATGTTTCAGATTCAAATGTGTGAGATTGGTCAAGATGTGCTGCACATAGGCTTGGACTTAGTTAATTTAAATAAAAGAACTCTATGTATTTCATTTTGGTTTCTATCTTGGATTTGGTTGTGTTTGGATTACTTGCAATGAAATTTGACGTTTAACATATTTCAATTTAGTCAACCTTGTGCTTATGAACAGTCTACATGTCCCGCCCCGATGATTCCGCCATCGGTCGGGGTGTGACATGAATTGTATGTTCACTCGCTCGATTTGTTTGGGGATGATATGCAGTACTTATGGTAAGTCGAGTTTCCAATTCTTTTTGAAAACTCGTCCAGAATCTAGATGTGAACCTATTGTGTCTGTCAGAAATAATAGACAGAGGTATGCCATGGTGACTCATAATTTCATTGATATAGATTTTGGCTAACTTATCCATAGAGTATGTTTCATTGATGGGTATAAAATGGGCTGCTTGGTCAGTCTATCGACCATGACCTATATTGCATTATCGTAGTTTGGTAAAGAAATCCATTGTAATGCGACCCCATTTCTAGACAGGTATTTCCAAATGTTGTAGTTGACCTGCCGGCTTCTAGGGCTTAATCTTAACATTTAGGCAAGTTAAGCATTTATCTATATACTAGGCTATTGATCTCTCAAGCATTTGTCTAGATTGGAGTTTTGCACTTCCTTCCACGCAGTGCTTCAAATAGTGTAACTTTAATACTTAAATGATAACTGTTGTTATAGGAGAATTCGATTAACGGTAGGCTACTATCTCAATTACCTTCAAAATCGATAACACAGGCTCTTAACATAGAGTTTGAATTGTACGTTCACTCTGTCCATCTGTTTGGGGATGATATACAGTACTCATGGTAAGTCGAGTTCCCGCTTCATTCTGAAAACTCGTCCAGAATCTAGCTGTGAAACTACTGTATCTATCAGAAATAGTAGACGGTGGTATGCCATGGTGACTCACAATTTCATTGATATAGATTCTGGCTAACTTATCCATAGAGTATGTTTCAATGATGGGTATAAATTGGACTGACTTGGTCAGTCTATCAACCACGACCCATTATGCATTACGGTAATTTGGTAATGAAATCCATTGTAATGCGACCCCATTTCTAGACAAGGTTTTCCAATTGTTGTAATTGATAAGCCGTCTTCTAATGCGCAATCTTAACTTGTAGGCATGTTAAGCATTTATCTATATACTAGGCTATTGATCTCTTCATATTTGGCCACCAGTAATGTATTTTTAAATCTATATCTTGTTTTATGTGCTTCATCTAATACTTTCTCTTGAATATCTTCAAGTTTGTAATCCAGATCCTTTGCTCGAATCTCATGATTCCATCATCTCCTTTTGATAGTAACTTTTGTTTCCCAACCATACGTTCTTTCTTGATATTCTCTTTTCTAAGGCTCTTGGTTGGATTTCCTTAATTTGTTCCATTAAGTCTAACTTCCGGTCTAATCATAGTTTTTTTACTTTAATCGGTTGGCTTCGTTCCTTCTGAATTAAAGCATCTTCCACTACATTTGCCTTCCCAGGATGGTATTTTGTCAATCTAACGTTCGTCGTTGCTATGAGCATAGCACTTTTATTGATCTTGAGCAGCCTTAAACCGTTGTTTAATCTGAACTATATTATCTGTTGTTTCATGTATAACTTCAGTTCCAGATAATTTATTGTCTCCTATTTCAGTCCAAAAGATTGGAGTTCTGCACTTCCTTCCATACAGTGCTTCAAATAGTGCAGCTTTAATACGTAAATGATAACTGTTGTTGTTGGACATTTCGATTAACGGTAGGTTACTATCCTAATTACCTCCGGAATCGATAACACATGCTTTTATCATATCTTCCAGAGTTTGAATTGTATGTTCACTTGCTCGATTTGTTTGGGGATGATATGCAGTACTCATGGTAAGTCGAGTTCCCATTTTTTTTGAAAACTCATCCAGAATCTAGATGTGAACCTACTGTCTCTATCAGAAATAATAGACAGTGGTATGCCATGTTGATTCACAATTTCATTGATATAGATTTTGGCTAAGTTATCCATAGTGTATGTTTCATATATGGGTATAAAATGGGCTGACTTGGTAAGTCTATCGACCACGACCCATATTGCATTATGGTAGTTTGGTAATGAAATGCATTGTAATGTAACCCCATTTACAGACAGGTATTTCCAATTGTTGTGCTCAATCTTAACTTGTAGGCAAGTTAAGCATTTATTTATATACTTGGCTATTGATCTTTTCATATTTGGCCACCAATGATGTATTTTTAAATCTTTGTACTTCTTGTTCGCACCG
The DNA here is from genome assembly GCA_023525975.1 of Smallanthus sonchifolius. NCBI lineage: Eukaryota > Viridiplantae > Streptophyta > Magnoliopsida > Asterales > Asteraceae > Smallanthus > Smallanthus sonchifolius. The sequence goes on from CM042031.1 coordinate 29,451,385, forward strand.
GGATGCATAGAATATATCTTGTTTATGTGGTTCGTCTAATACTTTCTCTTGAATATCTTTAAGCTTTGGAATCTAGATCCTATGCTTGAATATCATGATCCCATCATCTCTTTTGGATAGTAACTTCTGTTTCCCAACCGTACGTTCTTTCTTGATATTCCCTTCTTCTAAGGCTCTTGGTTGGATTTCCTTAATTTGTTTCATTAAATCTAACTTCATATAAAATCGTAGTGTTTTTACTTTAATCGGTTGTCTTCGTTCCTTCCGACTTAAAGCATCTGCCACAACATTTACCTTCCCGGGATGGTACTTTGTCAATCTAACGGTCGTCGTTGTCGTCTGTCAGCAAATATCTTTTGTTGATCTAGAGCAGCCTACAACCATTGTTTAATCTGAACTATCTTATTTGTTTTTTCCTATATAACTTCAGGACCAAATAAGTGATTGTCTCCTACTTCAGTCCAACAGATTGGAGTTCTACACTTCCTTCCATATAGTGCTTCAAATGGTGCAACTTTAATACTTAAATGGTCACTGTTATTGCAGGAGAATTCCATTAACAGTAGGTGACTACCCCAATTACCTCCGAAATCGTTAACACAGGCTCTTAACATATCTTCCAGAGTTTGAATTGTATGTTCACTATATCTATCTGTTTGGGGATGGTATGAAGTACTCATGGTAAGTCGAGTTCCCAATTCTTTCTGAAAACACATCCAGAATATAGATGCAAACCTACTATCTCTATCAGAAATAATAGACAGTGGTATGCCATGGTGACTCACAATTTCATTGATATTGATTTTGGCTTACTTATCCATAGTGTATGTTTCATTGATGGGTTTAAAATAGGCAGACTTGGTTAGTCTATCGACCACGACCCATATTGCATTATGATAGTTTGGAAATGAGATCCATTGTAATACGGCCCCATTTCCAGACATGTATTTCCAGTTGTTGTTGACCTGCCGGCTTCTAGTGCTCAATCTTAACTTGTAGGCAACTTATGCATTTATCTATATACTGGGCTATTGATCTATTAATATTTGGCCACTAGTAATGTATTTTTAAATCTTTGTACATCTTGTTTGCACTGGGATGCATGGAATATCTTATTTTGTGTGCTTCATGTAATACTTTCTCTTGAATTTCTTCAAGCTTTGGAATCCAGATCCTTTGGATATACGTTCTTTCTTGATATTACCTTCTTCTAAGGCTCTTGGTTGGATTTCCTTAATTTGTTCCATTAAATCTAACTTTAGGTCTAATCGTAGTTTTTTTACTTTAATCTGTTGGCTTCGTTCCTTCTGAATTAAAGCATCTTCCACTACATTTGCCTTCCTGGGATGTTATTTTGTCAATCTAATGTTCGTTGTCGTCTATGAGCATAGCTCTTTTATCGATCTTGAGTAGCCTTAACCCGTTGTTTAATCTAGAATATATTATATGTTGTTTCCTGTATAACTTCAGGTCCAGATAATTGATTGTCTCCTATTTCAGTCCAATAGATTGGAGTTTTGCATTTCCTTCCATACAGTGCTTCAAATAGTGCATCTTTAATACTTAAATGATAACTATTGTTGTAGGAGAATTCAATTAACGGTAGGATACTATCCCAATTACCTCCGGAATCGATAACACCGGCTCTTAACATAGAGCTTGAATTGTACGATCACTCTGTCCATCTGTTTGAGGATGATATGCAATACTCATGGTAAGTCGAGTTCCCAATTCTTTCTGAAAACTTGTCCAGAATCTAGATGTTAACCTACTGTCTCTATCAGAAATAATAGATAGTGGTATGCCATGGTGACTCACAATTTCATTGATATAGATTCAGGATAACTTATCCATAGAGTATGTTTCATTGATGGATATAAAATGAGATGACTTGGTAAGTCAATCGACCACGACCCATATTGCATTATGGTAGTTTGGTAATGAAATCCATTGTAATGCAACCCCATTTCCAGATAGGTATTTCCAATTGTTGTACTCAATCTTAACTTTTAGGAAAGTTAAGCATTTATTTATATACTTGGCTATTGATCTTTTCATATTTGGCCACCAGTAACGTATTTTTAAATCTTTGTACATCTTGTTCGCACCGGGATGCATGGAATATATCTTGTTTATGTGCTTCGTCTAATACTTTCTCTTGAATATCTTCATGCTTTGGAATCCAGATCCTTTGCTGGAATCTCATGATTCCATCATCTCCTTTGGGTAGTAACTTCTGTTTCCCAACTATACGTGCTTTCTTGATATTCCCTTCTTCTAAGGCTCTTGGTTGGATTTCCTTAATTTGTTTCATAAAATCTAACTTCATGTAAAATCGTAGTGTTTTTTATTTAATCGGTTGGCTTCGTTCCTTCCGACTTAAAGCATCTGCCACTACATTTACCTTCCCGGGATGGTACTTTGTCAATCTAACGGTCGTCGTTGTCGTCTGTCAGCATTGTTGTCCTGTCGATCTAGAGCAACCTTCAACCGTTGTTTAATCTGGACTATCATATTTGTTGTTTCCTATATAAATTCAGGTCCAAATAAGTGATTGTATCCTATTTCAGTCCAACAGATTGTACTTCTACACTTCCTTCCATACAGTGCTTCAAATAGTGCAACTTTAATACTTAAATGGTAGCTGTTGTTGCAGGAGAATTCCATAAACAGTAGGTGACTATCCCAATTACCTCCGAAATCGATAACACAGGCTCTTAACATATCTTGCAGAGTTTGAATTGCACGTTCACTATGTCCTATCTATTTGGAGATGGTATGAAGTACTTATGGTAAGTCGAGTTCCCAATTCTTTCTTAAAACATGTCCAGAATATAGATGCAAACATACTATCTCTATCAGAAATAATAAACAATGGTATGCCATGGTGACTCACAATTTTATTGATATAGATTCTCACTAACTTATCCATAGTGTATGTTTCATTGATGGGTTTAAAATGGGCTGACTTGGTCAGTCTATCGACCACGACCCATATTGCATTATGATAGTTTGATAATGAGATCCATTGTAAAGCGGCCCCATTTCTAGACATGTATTTCCAGTTGTTGTAGTTGACCTGCCGGCTTCTAGTTCTCAATCTTAACTTGTAGGCAAGTTAAGCATTTATCTATATACTGGGCTATTGATCTCTTAATATTTGGCCACCAGTAATGTATTTTTAAATCTTGGTACATCTTGTTCGCACCTGGATGCATGGAATATCTTGTTTTGTGTGCTTCATGTAATACTTTCTCTTGAATATCATCAGGTTTTGGAATCCAGATCCTTTGCTCGAATCTCATGATTCTGTCATCTCCTTTGGATATACGTTCTTTCTTGATATTCCCTTCTTTTAAGGCTCTTGGTTGGATTTCCTTAATTTGTTCCATTAATTCTAACTTCAGGTCTAATCGTAGTTTTTTTACTTTAATCGGTTGGCTTCGTTCCTTCTGAATTAAATCATCTTGCACTACATTTGCCTTCCTGGGATGGTATTTTGTCAATCTAACATTCGTCGTCGTCTATGAGCGTAGCACTTTTATCGATCTTGAGCAGCCTTAAACCATTGTTTAATCTAGACTATATTATCTTTTGTTTCCTATATAACTTCAGGTCTAGATAATTGATTGTCTCCTATTTCAATCTAATAGATTGGAGTTTTGCATTTCCTTCCATACAGTGCTTCAAATAGTGCAGCTTTAATACTTAAATGATAACTATTGTTGTAGGAGAATTCAATTAACGGTAGGATACTATCCCAATTACCTCCGGAATCGATAACACAGGCTCTTAACATAGAGTTTGAATTGTACGTTCACTCTGTTCATCTGTTTGGGGATGATATGCAGTACTCATGGTAAGTCGAGTTCCTAATTCTTTCTAAAAACTTGTCCAGAATCTAGATGTGAACCTACTGTCTTTATTAGAAATAATAGACAGTGGTATGCCATGGTGACTCACAATTTCATTGATATAGATTCAGGATAACTTATCCATAGAGTATGTTTCATTGATGGGTATAAAATGGGATGACTTGGTAAGTTTATCGACCACGACCCATATTGCATTATGGTAGTTTGGTAATGAAATCCATTGTAATGCAACCCCATTTCCACATTGGTATTTCCAATAGTTGTGCTCAATCTTAACTTGTAGGAAAGTTAAGCATTTATTTATATACTTGGCTATTGATCTCTTCATATTTGGCCACCAGTAACGTATTTTTAAATCTTTGTACATCTTGTTCGCACCAGGATGCATGGAATATATCTTGTGTAACATTTCTGATTTTTAGTATCGGTATTTCAATTCAATGTAATACGTTTCAAACTCAATTCAAGTGCACTGTTTTGTTTCTTTTCGTATGATCAATTTAATACTACATTTCAATGTTAACCCGAAAATTTTACACGATTATAACCTACTAAAACACTACATAAGTATATATTTATACAAATATGTCAAAGACCAAAGTTACAAGGTCTGATGTTGAAAATTTACAAGAAACCCTAATAGGCACGGTCGCACCGAGTGCTTTGGCACGGTCGCGCGACTTGCTTTAGAACGATCGCGCCTGGTGCCTTAGCACGGTCGCGCCTCGTTTGGGCACGGTCGCGCCTCGTACCATTTGAAACGTAAATACAGTTTTAATCACCCGATCGTTGAGTTTCCGTAACCGATTTACACATTATTACCATTCACGAAAGCAATGACACTTCCAATTACAACAAACGTCTCAAATCAATCCAATTAATCTCAAAAATCCTCTCAAGCATTTCAAAGAAAACACAAAACTCCTTGCGATCCGAATTCTCTCAACCAAGCAACAGATTCACGCTACTCAATCCTCACCGAAGCTACTGGACTCCCTGGTTTAGTCGAAAGTGCAGCAGAGGACGCCGGAGACAAAACCCGTAGTCGCCGGAATTCCTTTCTACCGATCGCTATCAATTCGCCATCATTCCGGGTAATTGAAACCTTTCCCTCTATCGATTCAGTCTCTAGATCAAAAGCCCCATGTTAATTTTGGCTTCCATTATAGAAATCCTCCCGAAACCGAATCTATATTTTATTAAAAATAGTTTAATCGATTTCGACTCAGAACATGTTGTTAATACAATTAAAACATCCCAACATACTCGTAACATCACTATGAATAAAAGCCCTATGATTTCCAACCCTGTTATTATAAGAATTGGTCAATTCGTTCCTGATTTGGAACAGACACGGTCGCGCTAATCATCTAGCCCGGTCGTGTCTCATGAAACGCGGTCGTGCCGACTATCAGCGCGGTCGTGTCCTCCTGTCCAGACCCAATCATGCCATTTGGCTAATCTCAGTCGTGTCTTAGGATCATAGACACGATCGTGCATGGCCAAGGCACGGTCGTGCCTAATGATTAAATTAGTTTAAGCCCTCTGATTGATCAACACGGTCGCGCCCTGACTAGCATGGTCGCGCCCTGACTAGCATGGTCGCGCCCGTGGTTCGAGCACGATCGTGCCCTTCCCAGGCACGGTCGTGTGTGAGTTAAAATCTTGGCAGAATTATAAAATTTTATATATTTTTCAAACCACAAATATTCTGATTAAATTACAAAATAAAAATAGTTGAAGTTTATAAAAGTGCATTTAATCTTATTTAGAAAGAACAAATATTTAATAAATGGAAAATTATTTATTTAAAGTTTATAAAATTTAATTTACAATTATTGTTAAACATTTCATATAAAAAGTATTTAAATGGTTAAGTTACATTTTATAAATAAATAAATAAAATAATGATTATTTATTTACTTTATGTTTAAACAAAGACATTTATTTATTTACACTTAATTTCATTTAATACTTATAATATTTTCATAAACAATAATTATTTACATTACTTATTTAATTATTCAAACTCAAACTTTAATCCAAATGTTCTAAAAATATTCTTTCAAACTTAATACATTTTATTCAATACCTCCAATTACAAATCAACGACCTTTTTACACAAGTCCAAATACAACTTTAGACTTAAACTTCGGTGCACACTATTAATACCATATACATTACACTTTAGGTTAACTCGTGCATTTCAAGGATCCTTATTCTATCTAGTATCTTTGTTAGCAACGCCTTCAAACCAAGTGAGTATTTCATAGCCCCTTTTACTCTTTTACACTTTTGGGGTGAAACATGAACATTATTCAAATTAAATGTTACATTTACACAAACAACACAAGTACAAATCCTATTTACATTCATGTGTGCAATTTGAGCTTTATGCCCGAGTGCTAGGTGTGCTAACCTTTGTATGCGATTATGTGCAATCATTAACTATACAAGCCGACGGTTTTCAATGATAGATCTATTGAGTCTGACAAACCCACCCAAATTGGGGTGATTGATACCGACAACACAATTTTGCATGCTAGTTACAAAGTTTTGGTTGTACATGGTTACACAATAGCTGCTCCCCATAAATGCCTTATTTAACATGTTATGTAAGGATTTGTTTTACAACTATATGCTATCTATATACAACCTGTGTTATACTCACCAACTTTTTAGTTGACTTTATTTTATTGATGTTTCAGGTTCTAACGTGTGAGATTGTTCAAGATGTGCTACACATAGGATTGGACTTAGTTAATTTAAATAAAAGAACTCTATGTATTTTAATTTTGTTCTATCTTGGATTTGGTTATGTTTGGATTATTTGCAGTGAAATTTGACGTTTAATATATTCAATTTAGTAAACCATGTGCTTATGAACAGTCTACATGTCCCGCCCCGATGATTCCGCCATCAGTCGGGGTGTGACAGATTGGTATCAGAGCCTTGGTTATAGGGAATTAGGTTATTAGACACCTTGACCTAGAATATAACTTTAGGACACCCACTTATACCATGCTTCATGTTTATATGTTTATGTGCTACATGTTATGTGTTACATGCTATGTGCTACATGCTTACTATGATTAGTTATTATTTTATTTGATGACTTATTTATTAAAAATCCATGACTTGTTAGTATATACTTAAATAATAAATTAAATAAACAATATCTCTTCCTATATCCTAAAACCTCATAATACTCTTACTTTCTTCTCTATCTATATTTTTCTAGCATGTGGAATCTTCATGAAGCTAAATCCATAAAATATTCTTTATTTCCTCGTTAAGGTTTTTAAGCTTTGTTAATTATTTGAGGACACGTGCAATCTGGAAGAGTGACACCTGTATTTTGGGTTTTCTGTCTAGGAAAGCATTTCGCATAAATCCCAATCAACCAGGGACCCGTATGCTTTCCTGGGAATTCCCGAGATGAGTGTTTACTTATAGGCTAAAGCATGCCTCCTTGAAAATTATATAAGTTTAAATTAACCTTAATGTGTCATAGTATTCGGGTGATTATATCACTATTTGAGTACAATCCAAACTATGATTATCTATTTATTTTGTGTCTTATTCTATTAAATCCAAACAATTCTCATAAGTTCTTACATCTTTTCTTGTCTTGTGAAAATCTGTAGAATGCCTCCTCGTCGTGCTCCCGCGGCCAACGCCAATACCGACATTGCTGCTATTCTTACACAACTCGTGACACAACTCACTCAAGCTAATAGTGCCATAATTGGCAACAATGGTGGAAATGGTAGTAATAGTGGTAATGCTGGAAATGGTGGAAATGGTGGTAACAACCCATCTCAATGCACCTTCAAGCATTTCAACTTGTGCAATCCCCTCAAGTTCTATGGTACCGAAGGAGCTACCGGACTCCTTCAATGGTTCGAAAGCATTGAGAATACCTTTCTCAACAGTGACTGGCCCGACAACCTTCGTGTTCGTCATGCCACAAGTGTCCTACAAAAACGGGCACTCACGTGGTGGAATGGGGAGAAAAGAAATAGGGGTGTGGTTGTAGCAATGGCCTTACCTTGGGATGAGGTTAAAAGGTTAATGACCGAGGAATTCTGTCCTTGAAATGAAGTAAAGAAACTTGAAGCTGAATTTTGGGATCTTGCCCAAGATAGTGGTGAAAACTTGGCATACACAACTCGGTTCCATGAGTTGAGTCTTCTTGTGCCCCACATGGTCACTCCTCTGTCCCGCTGCATTGAAAAGTATATTGGGGGACTACCTAGGCAAATTCAAGATACTGTCCTAGGAAGGAATCCCGCAACACTTGAAGATGCCATCCGTTTGTCCGCTTCCTTAACTAATAACCATGTGAAAGCGGGAACACTTACTAAAAAGGGCACCAAGAAAGTTTCTGACACTATAACCCCTCCTACCCACAACAAAGAAGCCACAACTGAACCCTCCCGCAATAATAGGAAAAGGAAGACTAGAAACTATGCTGTGGTCACTCCTGCTTTTCCTGTTAACCAAGCTGCACCTATGATTCAAGCACCGGCCAAAAAGCCATATGTTGGAATCTACCCACTTTGTGCCACCTGCAACTACCATCATCCCCAAAGCATCCTATGTCGTCTTTGTACTTATTGTGGGAGGTATGGCCATACGGTTAATGTTTGTAGGACCAAAGCTCTTGCGGGCCAAGTCAACCCACTAAACCAAACCAACACCCAAGCGGCTAATCAAGGTGTACCCGCTATTGCAAATGGACGAGCATGTTATGAATGTGGCAACCCGAACCATTTCCGTGATCAATGCCCAAAGTTGGTCAATGCTAGACAAGGTGGAGCTCGTGGGCGTGCTTTCAACATAAACGCCAATGAAGCTCAAGCCAACAATGACGTGGTCAATGGTACGTTTCTTGTTAATAGTCAATATGCCTCCATTTTATTCGATACCGGCGCCGATAAAAGTTTTGTGTCACTTAATTTTGAACCTTTACTTGCAAAGACACGGTCCCAATTAGAGAAAACATTTACCGTTGAAGTAGCAAATGGTGATTAACTTACAATCGAGTCTATTATCTATGACTGTTCTTTAGAACTAAATGATCATACATTCCCAATCAACCTTGTTCCAATGCTACTAGGAAGTTTTGATATCATCATAGGCATGGATTGGCTATCGAATCATCATGCCGAAGTCATTTGCTTTGCCATCGGGAGAAACGTTAAGAGTCTTTGGTGAAAAGCCTTGTAAAGGGCTTAAATTAATGTCATGCACTACTACTCAAAAGTACTTACGAAAGAAGTACGTGGCCTTTTTAGCCCATATCGTTCAAAAGGATGTTAAAAAGAAGAGTATTCAAGATATCCCCATTATCCGAGATTTTCCTGAAGTATTCCCCGAAGACTTATCCGGTCTTCCACCCGTTCGTCAAGTAGAATTTTGCATTGATCTTGTGCCCGGAGCTAACGCCGTGGCTAGAGCTCCATACCGTCTTGCAGCTTCTGAAATGCAAGAACTTGCAAGTCAACTTCAAGAGCTCTCCGACAAGGGATTCATTCGTCCAAGTCATTCACCGTGGGGTGCACCCGTCTTATTCGTCAAGAAGAAGGATGGATCATTTTGCATGTGTATTGACTACCACGAACTCAACAAGCTTACTATCAAAAACCGTTATCCTTTGCCTAGAATTGATGACCTCTTTGATCAACTTCAAGGTTCTACTTGCTTCTCAAAGATTGATCTTCGATCTGGTTATCACCAACTCCGTGTGCAAGAAGACGATATTCCAAAAACTGCCTTCCGAACAAGGTATGGTCATTACGAGTTTATGGTTATGCCTTTTGGACTAACCAATGCACCCGTAGTTTTCATGGATCTCATGAATCGTGTGTGCAAACCGTACCTTGATAAGTTCGTGATCGTTTTCATCGATGACATCTTAATCTATTCCAAGACTAAAGCCGATCATGAGCAACATCTTAGATTGGTCTTGGATCTCTTGAAGAAAGAACAACTATATGCCAAATTCTCGAAATGTGAATTTTGGTTAAAAGAAGTTCAATTTCTTGGTCACATTGTCAACGACAAGGGTATTCATGTTGACCCTGTTAAGATCGAAACAGTTAAGAATTGGAATGTAACATTCCTAATTTTCTTGTTTTCCTATTTATTTTATGTCATGCAATAAAAGACGATTCCGATTCCAATTTTACATTTCATTGTTTCATGTGCAATAACAAACATACACGCGTTTATTATATTACAATATTAACTAAAACAATCTTACAAACCTCGAGGACCAAACTTGACCAAAACTCAAAACAACATCAAGACTACAAAACTACAGGGACCATTCTTTTAATATCAAAAAGTGCACAAGCACGGTCGTGCTTAGTCTTAAGCAAGGTCGCGGTTAAACCAACGACCACGGTCGTGCTTAACTTTAAGCACGGTCGCGCTTGTTATACAGTTTGACTCCGTGAAAGTCAAACCGACTCAATCTTGTCCAAAAATAGATCGTAAACATGTTTGCAAGTTCGCGAAACTTGCAGAAGAAGATATTCGACGAATTGAGACTAAAACACGACCAAATACACATCCAATCGATCGATTCTCGCGAACTTTTACCAAACTTTCCTTTTTAAAAATCGAATCACGTAATTATGACCAAATCAAACGAATCAAACCACATTAATAATTTTATACGACTCCTATAAACTTCCCTCAACCTTAACATCATCAGAATAACATCTCTATCTCTCTGTCGACCTTCTAAAAGCCGCGATATCCCTCCCGTAGCCGACAGCACTTGTTGCCCATTCAAAACAGGTTAGTAATAGTCCATTCGTTTCGTTTCTTCGTTCTAAACAAAAGCCCTAACCTAATTCGGATTCATAATACACGATTTTACCGAATTAAAATCTAAGTTTTGTTTTAACAAAGTTTTAATCGAACTACACCATAAACGCGATATAAGTCCAATCAAACTATGTGGTTAGATTCGTAATCAACCACTTAGTAAAAGCCCCATGAATCCAACAGCTTTTAATATAAGAACAATCGAAATTGCTTCTGGAATTGACCAGACACGGTCGCGCTAACCTATGAGCGCGGTCGTGCCTGACCAAGCACAATCGTGCCCCGAGAATGGCCCGGCCGTGCCTGACGACCAAACAAGGTCCTGACCTAAACAAACCCAAGACGCGGTCGTGCCGGATACGAGCACGGTCGTGCTCTATGTTACAGACCCTTTTGTAGCCTCCTGACTCAACCACGGGCGCGCTTCAGACCCCACGATCACGCGTCGTAACGAGCGCGGTCGTGCCCTGCATGAGCGCGGTCGTGCTCAGTCTTAAAACAGAATCTTTTAAACAGTTTAATATATATTTTATCCTTCAATCAGTTTAAAGTTACAAATAATTATTTTATAAAATATCCAGAACCGAGTATTGTTTATCAAAGATCGATTATTTAATCTTTCTTTTATAAATCAATAAAATACTACAAGTTTATATAATTATTTTATAAACAACAATATATTCCATAGTTTTGTCTTTAACAAATATTATTTATTTAAACTTATAATTAAATAAATATATATATAAATGCTATCTAGTGAACATTCTAAACAAATGGTGTATTTTATTTAAACAAACCTTAAACTTAATCCACTTCCAACACCGAATAACGCAACTCAATAATACGTAATCATATATTGTTCAATAGGTCGAACCTAGCAATCTACAACACACCGTTGTTTTCCATTTGCTTGTGCAATCTACACTCTGCATAACACGTGAGTTACATAGCCCCTCTTTTACTCTATTTTACAAACTTTTGGGGTGGAACATGTGTTCTATTTACATGTTTTCAATTATACACATATACAGTTCCATCCTATGCATATACAATTTTGCGCTTTGTGCTTGAGTACTAGGTGTGTAGACCAATTATTATGCTCTTCATGTACAATCATTAACTATCAGCCGACAGTAAACAGTGGTAGATCTACTGAGTCTGACAAACCCACCCAGGTAGGGTGACTGTTACTGACAACACAAATTTTGAGTGCATGTTACAAAGGTTTGATTGTATAGGTCACCCGATAGTTTCTCCCCGTAATTTCCTTAATTGTCATGTTGTATTGAACTGTATGCACACAACACGTATTTTGTTATCACACAATAAAACCTATGTATTCTCACCAACTTTTTAGTTGACTCTGTTTTAACCATGTTTCAGGTACTAATGTTTGAAGTAATCAAGATATGCTACACATAGGATTTTTGGACCTAGAATTCAATTAAACCAGTTTATTCTATGTAATTTACATTTTTGTTTTATGGATTGGTTGTGTTTTGATTGAACTTATTAATTGCAATGAAAACAATGATTAAATATTTCAACTTTAGCAAACCATGAGCAATGAACAATCTGCACGCTTCACGCCCCGACGTTTCCGCCATCGGTTGGGGTGTGACAGATTGGTATCAGAGCCAGGTTATAGGGAATTAGGTTATTAGACACCTTTGACCTAGACTATAACTTTAGGATACCCACTTTTGCCATGCTTCATGATTTACATGCTATGTGCTACATGCTATATGATATATGCTACATGTTTTATATCTATATATAAATAACAACTTAAATAAACAATATCCCTACCCATATCCTAAACCACATATCCTTCATGCCTGCTTCCATGTCATCATCAACATAACTTGAATCATATTCTTAGACTTTGGTCTATAAAATTTTCTTTTACACCCGTTAAGGTTTTTAGACTTTGTTTAATTGTTAAAGGACACGTGCAATCTGGAAGAGTGACACCTGTATTCTGGGCTTTCTGTCTAGGAAAGTATTTCATATAAATCCCAATCAACCGAGGGATCCGTATGCTTTCCTGGGAATTCCCGGAATGAGTGTTTACTTATAGGCTAAAGCACGTCTTCTTGATAATTATATAAGTTTAAATTAACCTTAATATGTCATAGTACTCGAGTGATTATGTCACTATTTGAGTACAATCCGAACTATGAATTACTTATCTATTTATCCTTCTATTTAATCCAAGAAATTCTCACAACTCTTATTGTGTCTAAATCTGTAGAATGCCTCCCCGTCGCGACAACAGCAACAACAACAATAACACTGACCTGGCTGCTCTACTCACACAGCTGGTGAATCAAATTACCCAAGCCAACAACAACACTAATGGTCATGCCAGTGGGAGTGCTAACACTGGAGGTGGTGGTGGTGCCAACCCGCCACAATGCACCTTCAAACACTTCAATTCCTGTAATCCCCTCAAATTCTATGGCAACGAAGGAGCCACGGGACTCCTTCAATGGTTTGAAAGCATTGAGAGCACTTTCCTCAATAGCGACTGTCCCGACAACCTCCGTGTTCGTCATGCTACTAGTGTCTTTCAAAAAAGGGCGCTTACTTGGTGGAATGGTGAGAAGAGGACTAGGGGAATGGATGTAGCAATGGCACTGCCGTGGGATGAGTTGAAGAGGATCATGACTGAGGAATTCTGTCCTCGAAATGAGATGAAAAAGCTGGAAGCGGAATTTTGGGATCTTGCTCAAGATAGTGGTGAAAGCTTAGCATACACCACCCGTTTCCACGAACTGAATCTACTTGTGCCACACATGGTTACACCTCTGTCTAGGTGTATTGAAAAGTACATTGGTGGTCTACCTAGACAAATTCAAGATACTGTGGTAGGAGGAAATCCTGCTACTCTGGAGGATGCTATCCGCTTGTCAGCCACACTTACTGACAACCATGTTAAAGCGGGTACACTTATAAGAAAGGGTGCCAAGAAAGTTTCTGACACAACAACACCTCCCGTTCATGTTAAAGAAGTCCAAACTGAACCATACCACAACACTAGGAAGAGAAAGGTCAAGAACTGTGCTGTAATCACTCCGGCTGCTCCAGTAAATCAAGTTGCACCCATGACTCAAAACCCGGCAAAGAAACCCTATGGGGGCAGCCACCCACTTTGCAACACCTGCAACTATCATCACCCTCCAGGCATACCTTGTCGTCTTTGCAACCACTGCGGGAAACATGGCCACACAGCTAATATTTGTCGAGCCAAGGCACTTGCCAACCAAACCAACCCAGCAAATCAAGCCAATAATCAAGCAACTAACCAAGCCATCCCAGCCATTGCAAATGGACGTGCTTGCTTCGAATGTGGCGACCCGAACCACTTCCGTAACCAGTGCCCAAGACTGGTCAATGTTAACCAAGGCGGAGCTCGTGGGCGTGCTTTCAACATCAACGCCAATGAGGCTCAGGCCAACACTGATGTGGTTAATGGTACGTTCCTTATGAATAATCGTTATGCTTCTATACTATTTGATACCGAAGCCGATAAAAGTTTTGTGTCACTAAACTTCGAACCGTTACTTGCAAAAACCCGGTCTAAACTAGAGAAAACCTTTACCATTGAGGTAGCCGATGGTAACACCGTTACAAATGACACCATCATTTATGATTGCTCCCTAGAACTAAATAAACACACTTTTCCAATCAACCTCGTACCAATGCCATTAGGGAGTTTTGACGTCATCATAGGTATGGACTGGTTGTCGAAGCACCATGCCGAAGTCATGTGCTTTGAAAAATGCATTCGTCTACCACTCCCATCCGGTGAAACGTTGAAGGTCTTTGGTGAGAAACCTTGCAAAGGACTCAAACTAATGTCATGCATTACCGTCCAAAAGTATATACGAAAGAAGTGCATGGTTTTCCTAGCCCATATTATCCAAAAAGAAAACAAAAAGTGGAGTGTACAAGACATCCCCATCGTTCGGGATTTTCCCGAAGTCTTTCCTGATGACTTGCCCGGTCTTCCACCTGTTCGGCAAGTGGAATTTCGCATCGATCTTGTACCTGGAGCAAACCCGGTGGCTAAAGCTCCATACCGGCTTGCACCTTCCGAGATGCAAGAACTTGCAAGACAACTTCAAGAACTCGCCGACAAAGGGTTCATACGCCCGAGTCATTCACCGTGGGGTGCGCCGGTCTTATTTGTTAAAAAGAAGGACGGTTCATTCCGCATGTGTATTGACTATCGAGAACTCAACAAGCTTACAATAAAAAACCGCTACCCTTTACCTAGGATTGACGATCTCTTCGATCAACTCCAAGGTTCTACCTACTTCTCGAAGATTGATC
Source organism: Smallanthus sonchifolius (assembly GCA_023525975.1). Classification (NCBI taxonomy): domain Eukaryota; kingdom Viridiplantae; phylum Streptophyta; class Magnoliopsida; order Asterales; family Asteraceae; genus Smallanthus; species Smallanthus sonchifolius. The sequence continues at coordinate 29,466,438 of CM042031.1, forward strand.
TTCGATCTGGTTATCATCAACTCCGTGTGCAAGAGGAGGATATTCCCAAGACCGCCTTCCGAACGAGATATGGTCACTACGAGTTCATGGTTATGCCTTTTGGGCTAACCAATGCACCTGCTGTTTTCATGGACCTCATGAATCGCATGTGCAAACCATATCTTGACAAATTTGTGATCGTGTTCATCGACGACATCTTGATCTATTCCAAGACTAAGGAAGATCATGAACAACACCTTAGGTTGATTTTGGATCTCTTGAAAACCGAACAGCTATACGCCAAGTTCTCCAAGTGTGATTTTTGGCTAAACGAAGTGCAATTTTTGGGTCACGTTGTCAATGAAAAGGGAATTCATGTTGACCCCGTCAAAATTGAAGCTGTTAAGAATTGGAAAGCTCCTAAAACCCCTACCGAAGTCCGTTCGTTTCTTGGTTTAGCGGGTTATTACCGAAGGTTTATTTCTAACTTCTCCAAGATCGCTGTTCCCCTCACTACCTTAACCCAAAAACGTAAACCTTATGAGTGGGGACCGAAGCAAGAAGAAGCCTTTCAAATTCTCAAGCAAAAGTTATGCAATGCTCCTATCCTCACCCTTCCTGAAGGTGAAGATGATCTAGTTGTTTACTGTGATGCTTCAAACCAAGGTCTTGGTTGTGTTCTCATGCAACGAGGCAAGGTAATCGCTTATGCATCAAGACAACTCAAAATCCATGAGAAGAATTATACGACGCATGATCTGGAGTTGGGTGCTGTCATATTCGCGTTGAAGATTTGGAGACATTATCTCTGTGGCACGAAATGTGTGGTGTTCACTGACCACAAAAGCCTCCAACATATCTTCAACCAAAAGGAACTCAACATGAGACAACGACGTTGGGTTGAACTCCTCAACGATTACGATTGCGAGATTCGTTATCATCCCGGCAAGGCTAATGTTGTAGCCGATGCTCTAAGCCGCAAGGAACATGTCATGCTTCAAAGTGTCAAGATCCATTCCGATATTCAAGTTCGTATTCTAGAAGCTCAACATGTCTCGGTTACCGAGGGCAATATGTATATGGAAATGTCTTGTGGTGCTGAATTCCAATTAGAGACTAAAACCAATGGCTTGCTCTACTTTCTAAATCGTCTTTGGGTTCCCGACCGTGACGATCTCCGAGCATTCATCATGACCGAAGCACACAAGTCTCGATATTCTATCCATCCTGGTGCGGATAAAATGTACCAAAATCTTCGTCTACAATATTGGTGGCCTGGTATGAAGAAAGACATTGCCTTGTTCGTAGCAAAATGTCTCACATGTTCTAAAGTCAAAGCTGAGCATCAACGTCCTTCTGGTTTACTTGAACAACCGGAAATCCCCGTGTGGAAATGGAAGAATCTAGCTATGGATTTTATCACTAAACTCCCTCGCACCTCGAGCGGTTATGACATCATCTGGGTGATCATTGACCGTCTCACTAAGTCCGCACACTTCTTGCCTATCCGTGAAGACTATAAGGTTGAGAAATTGGCCCGAATTTACATTGACGAGATCATGAGTCGTCACGGTGTTCCTTTGAACATAATCTCCGATAGAGATGCTCGTTTCACTTCTCGGTTTTGGCAATCTCTTTAAAAGGCACTTGGTACACGACTGGATTTGAGCACGGCCTACCATCCCCAAACTGATGGTCAGACCGAGCGAACAATCCAAACCCTGGAAGACATGCTGAGAGCCTGTGTCATCGACTTTGGTGGCAATTGGGATTCACATTTGACACTTATTGAATTTTCCTACAACAATAGTTACCACACCAGCATCGACATGGATCCGTTTGAAGCTCTCTACGGTCGTAAGTGTCGTTCTCCCATCTGTTGGAACGAGATTGGTGAAGCACAAATCACCGGTCCCGAGTTAATTCAAGAAACCTCCGACAAGATTATTCAAATCCGTGACAACATTCGAGTTGCGAGGAGTCGGCAAAAGAGCTATGCCGACAAACGACGCAAACCCTTGGAATTCCAAGTTGGTGATCTTGTACTTCTAAAGGTGTCTCCTTGGAAGGGGGTGATCCGTTTTGGGAAGAAAGGCAAGCTAGCACCTCGCTATGTGGGTCCATTCAAGATCCTTGAAAGGGTTGGGAAAGTGGCTTACAAGCTCGAGTTACCTCCATCACTTGGCAACGTACATCCTACATTCCACGTATCCAACCTCAAGAAGTGTCTTGCTGATGAGAACCTTCATATACCTCTTGACGATGTGCGCATTGATGAGACGATGCACTTCGTTGAAAAACCAGTCGAGATTATGGATCGTGAGATAAAACAACTCAAGCGTAGCCGTATTCCTATTGGCAAGGTTCGTTGGGCATCTAAACGAGGACCCGAGTTTACTTGGGAACGAGAAGACCAAATGAAGCTCAAGTACCCACATCTTTTTACTGAATCAGTAGCCTCATCTAGTTGAATTTCGGGACGAAATTCCCTCAACATGGGGATACTGTAACATTCCTAATTTTCTTGTTTTCCTATTTATTTTATGTCATGCAATAAAAGACGATTCCGATTCCAATTTTACATTTCATTGTTTCATGTGCAATAACAAACATACACGCGTTTATTATATTACAATATTAACTAAAACAATCTTACGAACCTCGAGGACCAAACTTGACCAAAACTCAAAACAACATCAAGACTACAAAACTACTGGGACCATTCTTGTAATATCAAAAAGTGCACAAGCACGGTCGTGCTTAGTCCTAAGCACGGTCGCGGTTAAACCAACGACCACGGTCGTGCTTAACTTTAAGCACGGTCGCGCTTGTTATACAGTTTGACTCTGTGAAAGTCAAACCGACTCAATCTTGTCCAAAAATAGATGGTAAACACGTTTGGAAGTTCGTGAAACTTGCAGAAGAAGATATTCGACGAATTGAGACTAAAACACGACCAAATACACATCCAATCGATCGATTCTCGCGAACTTTTACCAAACTTTCCTTTTTAAAAATCGAATCACGTAATTATGACCAAATCAAACGAATCAAACCACATTAATAATTTTATACGACTCCTATAAACTTCCCTCAACCTTAACATCATAAACGCGATATAAGTCCAATCAAACTAAGTTTTGTTTTAACAAAGTTTTAATCGAACTACACCATAAACGCGATATAAGTCCAATCAAACTATGTGGTTAGATTCGTAATCAACCACTTAGTAAAAGCCCCATGAATCCAACAGCTTTTAATATAAGAACAATCGAAATTGCTTCTGGAATTGACCAGACACGGACGCGCTAACCTATGAGCGCGGTCGTGCTTCACCAAGCACAATCGTGCCCCGAGAATGGCCCGGCCGTGCCTGACGACCAAACAAGGTCCTGACCTAAACAAACCAAAGACGCGGTCGTGCCGGATACGAGCACGGTCGTGCTCTATGTTACAGACCCTTTTGTAGCCTCCTGACTCAACCACGGGCGCGCTTCAGACCCCACGATCACGCGCCGTAACGAGCGCGGTCGTGCCCTGCATGAGCGCGGTCGTGCTCAGTCTTAAAACAGAATCTTTTAAACAGTTTAATATATATTTTATCCTTCAATCAGTTTAAAGTTACAAATAATTATTTTATAAAATATCCAGAACCGAGTATACAGGTGTCTTTAACAAATATTATTTATTTAAACTTATAATTAAATAAATATATATATAAATGCTATCTAGTGAACATTCTAAACAAATGGTGTATTTTATTTAAACAAACCTTAAACTTAATCCACTTCCAACACCGAATAACGCAACTCAATAATACGTAATCATATATTGTTCAATAGGTCGAACCTAGCAATCTACAACACACCGCTGTTTTCCATTTGCTTGTGCAATCTACACTCTGCATAACACGTGAGTTACATAGCCCCTCTTTTACTCTATTTTACAAACTTTTGGGGTGGAACATTCGTTCTATTTACATGTTTTCAATTATACACATATACAGTTCCATCCTATGCATATACAATTTTGCGCTTTGTGCTTGAGTACTAGGTGTGTAGACCAATTATTATGCTCTTCATGTACAATCATTAACTATTAGCCGACAGTAAATAGTGGTAGATCTACTGAGTCTGACAAACCCACCCAGGTAGGGTGACTGTTACTGACAACACAAATTTTGAGTGCAAGTTACAAAGGTTTGATTGTATAGGTCACCCGATAGTTTCTCTCCATAATTGCCTTAATTGTCATGTTGTATTGAACTGTATGCACACAACACGTATTTTGCTATCACACAATAAAACCTATGTATTCTCACCAACTTTTTAGTTGACTCTGTTTTAACCATGTTTCAGGTACCAATGTTTGAAGTAATCAAGATATGCTACACATAGGATTTTTGGACCTAGAATTCAATTAAACCAGTTTATTCTATGTAATTTACATTTTTGTTTTATGGATTGGTTGTGTTTTGATTGAACTTATTAATTGCAATGAAAACAATGATTAAATATTTCAACTTTAGCAAACCATGAGCAATGAACAATCTACACGCTTCACGCCCCGACGTTTCCGCCATCGGTTGGGGTGTGACATGGAATACCCCGAAGACTCCCACTGAAGTTAGTTCATTTCTTGGTCTTGCGGGATATTACCGTCGTTTCATCTCAAACTTCTCTAAAATTGTTGTCCCCCTTACTTCTTTGACTCACAAAGGTAAGACTTATGAATGGGGACGAAAACAAGAAGAAGCTTTCCAAACCCTCAAACGAAAATTGTGCAATGCCCCCATTATACGACGCACGATCTCGAGTTGGGTGCCGTCGTATTCGCATTGAAGATTTGGAGACATTATCTCTATGGCACAAAATGTGTGGTGTTCACTAACCACAAAAGTCTTCAACATATCTTCAATCAAAAGGAAATCAATATGAGGCAACGACGTTGGGTTGAACTCCTTAACGACTATAACTGCGAGATTCGTTACCATCCCGGCAAAGCGAATGTTGTAGCCGACGCTTTGAGTCAAAAGGACCATGTTATGCTCCATTGTGCCCGAATTCAAACTGATATTCAAACCCGCATCGTAGAAGCTCAACACGTCTCAGTCACCGAGGGTAACATGTACGAGGAAATGTCATGTGGTGTTGAACTTCTGCTTGAATCAAAACCCAATGGCTTACTTTATTACTTGAACCGTATTTGGGTTCCCGATCGCGATGATCTCCGTACATTTCTCATGAACGAGGCTCACAAGACTCGTTATTCTATTCATCCTGGTGCGGATAAAATGTACCAAGATCTTCGCCAACAATATTGGTGGCCCGGTATGAAAAAGGACATTGCTCTCTATGTTGCCAAATGTTTAACCTGCTCCAAAGTCAAAGCCGAACATCAACGTCCTTCTGGTTTGCTTGAACAACCAGAAATCCCCGTGTGGAAATGGGAGAACTTAGCCATGGATTTTATTACCAAACTCCCTCGCACCTTGAGTGGTTATGATAGTATTTGGGTGATCATTGATCGTCTCACCAAATCTGCTCATTTCTTGCCTATCCGTGAAGACTATCGGGTTGAGAAACTAGCCCGAATTTACATTGATGAAATTGTGAGCCGTCATGGTGTTCCTTTGAACATAATATTTGATCGAGACGCCCGGTTCACTTCACGATTTTGGTAATCTCTCCAAACTGCTCTTGGCACATGATTGGATTTGAGCACGACTTACCATCCCCAAACTGATGGTCAAACCGAGCGAACAATCCAAGCTCTTAAAGACATGCTTAGAGCTTGCGTAATCGATTTTGGTGGCAATTGGGATTCACATTTATCCCTCATTGAGTTCTCTTAAAATAATAGCTACCACACAAGTATCAACATGGCTCCATTCGAAGCTCTTTATGGTCGCAAGTGCCGTTCTCCTATCTGTTGGAACGAGATTGGTGAAGTACAAATCACCGGTCCCGAACTAATTCAAGAAACATCCGACAAGATTATTCAAATCCGTGACAACATCCGAACAGCGAGAAGTCGGCAAAATAGTTATGCGGATAAACGACGAAAACCCTTGGAATTCCAAGTCGGTGACCTTGTTCTTCTTAAGGTGTCCCCGTGGAAGGGTGTGGCCCGTTTTGGAAAGAAAGGAAAGTTAGCCCCTCGCTATGTTGGTCCATTCAAAATCCTTGAAAGAATTGGGATGGTGGCTTACAAACTCGAGTTACCTCCATCTCTTGGCAATGTGCATCCCACATTTCATGTATCAAATCTGAAGAAATGTCTCGCCGATGAGAATCTCCATATACCGCTTGATGACGTGCACATTGATGAAACGATCACATTGAGAATCTCCAGAAACCGGTAGAAATTATGGATCGTGAAATCAAGCAACTCAAGCGAAGTCGTATACCTATTGTCAAAGTTCGTTGGGAGTTTAAGCGTGGTCCTGAATTCACTTTGGAACGAGAAGACCAAATGAAGCTTAAGTACCCTCATCTTTTTACTGATGCCGTAGTTTCCTCTAGCTAAATTTCGGGACGAAATTCCCTCAACATGGGGAGACTGTAACATTTCTAATTTTTAGTATCGGTATTTCAATTCAATGTAATATGTTTCAAACTTAATTCAAGTGCACTGTTTTGTTTCTTTTCGTATGATCAATTTAATACTACATTTCAATGTTAACCCGCAAATTTTACACGATTATAACCTACTAAAACACTACATAAGAATCTATTTATACAAATATGTCAAAGACCAAAGTTACAAGGTCTGATGTTGAAAATTTACAAGAAACCCTAAAAGGCACGGTCGCGCCTCGTTCTGGCACGGTCGCGCCGAGTGCTTTGGCACGGTCGCGCGACTTGCTTTGGAACGATCGCGCCTGGTGCCTTAGCACGGTCGCGCCTCGTTTGGGCACGGTCGCGCCTCGTACCAGTTGAAACGTAAATACAGTTTTAATCACCCGATCGTTGAGTTTCCGTAACCAATTTACACATTATTACCATTCACGAAAGCAATGACACTTCCAATTACAACAAACGTCTCAAATCAATCCAATTAATCTCAAAAATCCTCTCAAGCATTTCAAAGAAAACACAAAACTCCTTGTGATCCGAATTCTCTCAACCAAGCAACAGATTCACGCTACTCAATCCTCATCGAAGCTACTGGACTCCCTGGTTTAGTCGAAAGTGCAGCAGAGGATGCCGGAGACAGAACCCGTAGTTGCCGGAATTCCTTTCTACCGATCGCTATCAATTCGCCATCATTCCGGGTAATTGAAACCTTTCCCTCTATCGATTCAGTCTCTAGATCAAAAGCCCCATGTTAATTTGGGCTTCCATTATAGAAATCCTCCCGAAACCGAATCTATATTTTATTAAAAATAGTTTAATCGATTTGGACCCAGAACATGTTGTTAATACAATTAAAAAATCCCAACATACTCGTAACATCACTATGAATAAAAGCCCTATGATTTCCAACCCTGTTATTATAAGAATTGGTCAATTCGTTCGTGATTTGGAACAGACACGGTCGCGCTAATCATCTAGCGCGGTCGTGTCTCATGAAACGCGGTCGTGCCGACTATCAGTGCGGTCGTGTCCTCTTGTCCAGACCCAATCATGCCCTTTGGCTAATCTCAGTCGTGTCTTAGGATCATAGACACGATCGTGCCTGGCCAAGGCACGGTCGTGCCTAATGATTAAATTAGTTTAAGCCCTCTGATTGATCAACACGGTCGCGGCCTAACTAGCATGGTCGCGCCCGTGGTTCGAGCACGATCGTGCCCTTCCCAGGCACGGTCGTGTGTGAGTTAAAATCTTGGCAGAATTATAAAATTTTATATATTTTTCAAACCACAAATATTCTGATTAAATTATAAAATAAAAATAGTTGAATTTTATAAAAGTGCATTTAATCTTATTTAAAAAGAACAAATATTTAATAAATAGAAAATTATTTATTTAAAGTTTATAAAATTTAATTTACAATTATTGTTAAACCTTTCATATAAAAAGTATTTAAATGGTTAAGTTACATTTTATAAATAAATAAATAAAATAATGATTATTTATTTACTTTATGTTTAAACAAAGACATTTATTTATTTACACTTAATTTCATTTAATACTTATAATATTTTCATAAACAATAATTATTTACATTACTTATTTAATTATTCAAACTCAAACTTTAATCCAAATGTTCTAAAAATATTATTTCAAACTTAATACATTTTATTCAATACCTCCAATTACAAATCAATGATCTTTTTACACAAGTCCAAATACAACTTTAGACTTAAACTTCGGTGCACACTATTAATACCTTATACATTACACTTTAGGTTAACTCGTCCATTTCAAAGATCCTTATTCTATCTAGTATCTTTGTTAGCAACGCCTTCAAACCAAGTGAGTATTTCATTGCCCCTTTTACTCTTTTACACTTTTGGGGTGAAACATGAACATTATTCAAATTACACGTTACATTTACACAAACAACACAAGTACAAATCCTATTTACATTCATGTGTGCAATTTGAGCTTTATGCCCGAGTGCTAGGTGTGCTAACCTTTGTATGCGATTATGTGCAATCATTAACTATACAAGCCGACGGTTTTCAATGATAGATCTATTGAGTCTGACAAACCCACCAAGATTGGGGTGATTGATACCGACAACACAATTTTGCATGCTAGTTACAAAGTTTTGGTTGTACATAGTTACACAATAGCTGCTCCCCATAAATGCCTTATTTATCATGTTATGTACGGATTTGTTTTACAACTATATGCTATCTATATACAAACCTGTGTTATACTCACCAACTTTTTAGTTGACTTTATTTTATTCATGTTTCAGGTTCTAACATGTGAGATTGTTCAAGATGTGCTACACATAGGATTGGACTTAGTTAATTTAAATAAAAGAACTCTATGTATTTTAATATTGTTCTATCTTGGATTTGGTTATGTTTGGATTATTTGCAATGAAATTTGACGTTTAATATATTCAATTTAGTAAACCATGTGCTTATGAACAGTCTACATGTCTCGCCCCGATGATTCCGCCATCGGTTGGGGTGTGACATCTTGTTTATGTGCTTCGTCTATTACTTTCTCTTGAATATCTTCAAGCTTTGGAATCCAGATCCTTTGCTAGAATCTCATGATTCCATCATCTCCTTTGGATAGTAACTTCTGTTTCCCAACCGTACGTGCTTTCTTGATATTCCCTTCTTCTAAGGCTCTTGGTTGGATTTCCTTACTTTGTTTCATTAAATCTAACTTCAGGTAAAATCGTAGTGTTTTTACTTTAATCGGTTGGCTTTGTTTCTTCCGACTTAAAGCATCTCCCACTACATTTACCTTCCCGGGATGGTACTTTGTCAATCTAACAGTCGTCGTTGTCGTCTGTCAGCATAGCTCTTTTATCTATCTAGAGCAGCCTTCAACCGTTGTTTAATCTGGACTATCTTATTTGTTGTTTCCTATATAACTTCAGGTCTAAATAAGTGATTGTCTTCTATTTCAGTCAAACAGATTGGAGTTCTACACTTCCTTCCATGTAGTGCTTCAAATGGTGCAACTTTAATACTTAAATGGTAACTTATGTTGCAGGATAATTCCATTAACAGTAGGTGACTACCCCAATTACCTCCGAAATCGATAACACAGGCTCTTAACATAACTTCTAGAGTTTGAATTGTACGTTGACTATGTCTATCTGTTTGGGGATGGTATGAAGTACTCATGGTAAGTCAAGTTCCCAATTCTTTTTGAAAACACGTCCAGAATATAGATGCAAACCTACTATCTCTATCAAAAATAATAGACAGTGGTATGCCATGGTGACTCAAAATTTCATTGATATAGATTCTGGCTAACTTATCCATAGTGTATGTTTCATTGATGGGTTTAAAATGGGTTGCCTTGGTCAGTCTATCGACCACAACCCATATTGCATTATGGTAGTTTGGTAATGAGATCCATTGTAATGCGACCCCATTTCCAGACATGTATTTCCAGTTGTTGTGGTTGACCTGCCGGCTTCTGGTGCTCAATCTTAACTTGTAGGCAAGTTAAGCATTTATCTATATGATGGGCTATTAATCTCTTAATACTTGGCCACCAGTAATGTATTTTTAAATCTTGGAACATCTTGTTCGCACCGTGATGCATGGAATATCTTGTTTTGTGTGCTTCATGTAATACTTTCTCTTGAATATCTTCAAGCTTTGGAATCCATATCCTTTGCTCGAATCTCATGATTCCATCATCTATTTTGGATAGTAACTTCTGTTTCCCAGCCATACGTTCTTTCTTGATATTCCCTTCTTCTAAGGCTCTTGGTTGGATTTCCTTAATTTAAATCTAACTTCAGGTCTAATCGTAGGTTTTTTACTTTAATCGGTTGGCTTCGTTCTTTCGGAATTAAAGCATCTTCCACTACATTTGCCTTCCCGGGATTGTATATTGTCAATCTAACGTTCATCGTCTATGAGCATAGCTCTTTTATCGATCTTGAGCAGCCTTAAACCGTTGTTTAATCTGAACTATATTATCTATTGTTTCCTTTATAACTTCAGGTCTAGATAATTGATTATCTCCTATTTAAGTCCAATAGATTGGAGTTTTGCACTTCCTTCCATACAGTGCTTCAAATAATGCAGCTTGAATACTTAAATGATAAATGTTGTTGTAGGAGAATTCGATTAACGGTAGGTCACTATCCCAATTACCTCCGGAATCGATAACACAGGCTCTTAACATAGAGTTTGAATTGTACACTCACTCTGTCCATCTGTTTGGGGATGATATGCAGTACTCATGGTAAGTCGAGTTCCCAATTCTTTCTGAAATCTCGTCCAGAATCTAGATGTGAACCTACTGTCTCTATCAGAAATAATAGACAGTGGAATGCCATGGTGACTCACAATTTCATTGATATAGATTCTGGCTAACTTATCCATAGAGTATGTTTCATTGATAGGTATAAAATGGGCTGACTTGGTAAGTCTATCGACCACGACCCATATTGCATTATAGTAGTTTGGTAATGAAATCCATTGTAATGCAACCTCATTTCCAGACAGGTATTTCCAATTGTTGTGCTCAATCTTAACTTGTAGGCAAGTTAAGCATTTATTTACATACTTGGCTATTGATCTCTTCATATTTGGCCACCAGTAACGTATTTTTAAATCTTTGTACACCTTGTTCGCACCGAGATGCATGGAATATATCTTGTTTATGTGCTTCGTCTAATACTTTCTCTTGAATATCTTCAAGCTTTGGAATCCAGATCCTTTGCTTGAATCTCATGATTCCATCATCTCCTTTGGATACTAACTTCGGTTTCCCAACTGTAGGATCGTGAAATTACAAGATGGTTCTGTTCTTAGTTGAAATTGGCGGAAACAATAACAACTACACAAATGTATTCGAACAGGCAGAAAGAATACTTTTAAGAACACTGTTGTATTAAGCTTTTGCAGATAAACGATTACAATTGAAACTCAATCAGAAAGCACAAAAAGCACACTTACAATGAAGTGTTTATAGATTATTTATACACACTTAGAATCAAGACAGCCCCTTGATTCTAAGGATCAGATCTAACACAGACCGTTGATCTGCTTTATATAGCTAACTATTACACGTTTTGTCTATATCTAGTTAACTTTATTGAAGCGTCTTCTTCATGCATCATTACTTGCATGCTTGGAGAAGAGCATTGTTGTCCGTCATTGGTTGTACCACTGAGGTTCCTTCTGCTTTGAGTGTGTCAGTTGCTTTTGCAGAAAGTTGTTAGTGACGCTTGGTATGGATAGTCAGCTGCAACGATTTGTCTTCAAGGCACAAGGCTGTCAGCAACAAAGATGTTGATTAGCAGCAAGATGTAACCATCCAGAGCTGCTGATGATTTGCCTGTCATAGGCATCAAGTGTTGATGCTGCTGAGAAGCTTATCCGCAGCAACTTTGGTCTTCAGCAGATAAGGCTACCCGCAGTAGATTTGTTCTTCAGCAGGAGAACAAGTATCCGCAGCAGATAAGCTTGTCCGCAGCAGTTTGTTGGTCAGCAGCAAACTCTAAGATCAGTAGCATTTGTACTTAGAGAATTTTGTAGCCATCAGTCTTTGGTTCTACAAACTCCCCCTAGACTGATGCTACCAAAATTCTCTTATTGCCTTTGTTGCTGAAGCTTTTACACATTTCTGACTATCCTTTCAACCAAAGGAAAAAGCTTCAAAAACAGCCATCTTGTACTTTGAAATACAGCCTGCAGTCGTCAAAACTGTCTGAGTCTTTCTCCATTGGGACTATCTCCCCCTTTTTGGTTGCATCAGTGGACAAATGTGCATCAGTTTGGGTGCCCACTTATACAAAGGAGGGAGTAAGAAAAGTTGGGCATTGATGTGCCTCTATCATATTCACCCTGGCCATCAATTCCAAGATATGAAGTTTCAGTCTGTCCTCATCCACAGTGGTGGAATTCTTGGATCCAGATGGGGCCTTAGGCCTAGCCTCTTCATCCCAATCACCCATGGTTTCTTGGCACCCGAGATTCCTCTCAGTGAGGGGAGTTTCCAAGTAAACATCATCACTGTGAGTTGCCGTGGTTGAGGTCTTAGCAATGTTGTCACTGTCCTCCTGGTTATGTGATGGACCAACAGTAGTGACAGCCTCTTCAACATCCATTTTGTCATAACTCCTAGAGTGGACCTTCAGGGTAGAAGAACATGGGATGGGTGTGTTGGAAGCAAGATCAATCAGTACCTTCGAGATGGTGGTAGTTGGAGAAGGTACATCATCTTGATCAGGTTCCTCAACACTTAAGTTCAGAAGAGAAAGGAAAGGCTCAGGGGGCTGTTCTATAGATCCGGGAAGTGATCTAGATCCTAATAGAGAGATATCCAAAGGAGTCTCCCTAATAATGTGGCTTCCCTTATGATATTCTCACCAGAATGTTGTGATTCTGAGTGAGGGCTGTTAGGTTGGGTTTGGGCCTTTGAGGCAAGAGAAGAAGGAGTTCTCTTGCCCCTTTTCCTAGTATATGTCGTTGCAACCGAGGCCCTGTGTTCCGGTTGAACGATAACATCCAAAACAAGTGTAAGTAATGTTTGTGCCTGTGCATCCTTAGTAGTATGCACAGGGGTTCGAATGGTTGAAGCAGACTGTTGTTCAGGATGTGGGTTGGAGGGTGTGGGATCAGTATCAGCTGGGATTGCTGAACTATCACCCGGGGTACTCTGTATGTTCAGCATTGTAGATAACACTGGAACATTGTCCCCTGAGAACCTTTTTGGAAATAGTTCTCATGTTATCACTTTAGATCGGTGAAAATGCAGATCTTCATGAAAACCCTAACGGGTAAGACGATCACGTTTGAGGTCAAATCCTTCGACATAATCGACAACGTGAAGGCAAAGATCCAAGACAAGGAAGGTATTCCGCCAGATCAGCAGCGTCTAATCTTCACTGAAAACAGCTCGAGGACGGCAGAACCCTAGCCGATTACAACATCCAGAAGGAGTCAAATCTTCGCCTCATCCTTCTTCTCGGCGGTGGCGCGAAGAAGCGCAAGAAGAAGACCATGGAAGACGGAGACAAGTGCGGAGCTTACCTGATGACATCCGCTTCTTTTCTGAGATATGCATTGGAGAAGAGTGTGGCTTTCGAGATGGTGATATCCCTGCTGTCTTCCTTGGCTTTGATTTGGGGAATCCCCTGTTCGGTAGAGTAGACGGCGGTACTCTAGAAATCCTCCATATGAGGGATATGTGTGACATCGTTGGTTGTGAGGGCAAATTGGATCTTTGATCGACATAAGAAGTCGATCATATCATTGAATCCTTCAGATATGTTTCACTTGGTTGGGTATGACAGTGAGGGATGAAGGGCTTTGAAAGTGATGGGGGCTTGAAAGAAAGTGATGTTGGTTTAGGGAGAAGTGGAAGGTGAAGAGGTGGAAATTTGATTTGTTTTTATAACTGCAGAGGAGAGAAAAAGCAAAATGACTTGTACAGTACAACCCAATTCACCTTTTATTGTTACAGCTGTAATACACCGAGGCAGTCATGGTAAAGACTGACGGGAATTTTAACAGCGGGTAAAAGTTAATTTGGACTTAAATTTACCAATCAGCAGCAAACTTGATTGCTGTGGATGCAGAAGGTTAAGTCTATCAGCAGTAAACTTATCTGTTGCTAATGGATTTAATAATCCGCAGCAAGGATGTTGCTGCTGACAGTGTTAAAGAAATCCACAGAAAGCCTGTTCCTACTGATAACTTAAAGCAGTCAGCTGCAAATCTTTTGCTGCTGAGGATTAAACCTGTCAGCAGCTGAAGGACAAAAATGCTGCTGACTTATAACTTTTATTTACAACATAAGACAAAACACAAAATTAGAGTGGAGAAGGATTTTAATCAAAGTTCATCATACCAATTGATTCAACTAAATATTTAATTCTAGCTTCATCAAAAGGTTTTGTAAACAAATCAGCATATTGCTCATTCGTATGAACTTTGGTTAAAATAATCCTCTTTTTCTTAGCTTGATCTCTTATGAAATGAAACCTGATGTCAATGTGCTTTGTCTTTGAGTGCTGAACCGGATTGTATGTGATTGAGATAGCACTCATGTTGTCAATGTGAATTGGAGTTGCCAGGAAAGTCATCCCGTAATCCAACATTTGATTTTGTATCCAGATGACTTGTGCACAGCAACTTGAAGCTGCAATGTATTCTGCTTCAGCTATAGAAGTTGAAACACATGTTTACTTCTTGCACTGCCATGAAATCAATCTCCCTCCCAGAAACTGACATCCCCCTAAAGTGGACTTTTTGTCCAACTTGCATCCCCCATAGTCACGGTCAGTGTATGCATATAGATTAAACATGTCATTTTTAGAGTACCATAGTCCAAGTCTTCGGACACCCTTTAGGTATCTAAAGATTCTCTTGACAGCCTGAAGATGTGAAACTTTTGGAGCTGCATGAAATCTTGCACAGAGGCATACTGCAAACATGATATCTGGCCTTGAGGCAGTGAGATACATGAGGGACCCTATCATTGCACGATACTGATGTTGATCAGTGTCTTGGCCATCTTTGTCTGGTGTCATTTGATGATGCACTTGCATGGGGGTTCTTGTAGCAGAGCAGTCAACCATTTTGAATTTTTCCAGAATGTTCTTTACATATTTGGATTGGCTGATGAAGATTCCATTTGGGACCTATTTGACTTGTAGACCCAAGAAGAAATTTAGTTCACTCATTGAACTCATTTCAAACTTTGAGTGCATCAGAGTCTCAAAGTCTTTGCACAGCTGTTTCCTTGTTGATCCAAAGATGATATCATCAACATAAATTTGAACTAGTAAGATTTCTCCCCCTTCATCTTTGATAAACAAGGTCTGGTCTATGGCACCTCTTCTGAAGTTGTTGCTTAGTAGATATCCTGACAAGGTTTCATACCAGGCTCTTGGTGCCTGATGTAGGCCATAGAGAGCTTTGTCCAGTTTGAACACTTGAGTAGGATGTGAAGGATCTATAAATCCTGGAGGCTGTTTGACGTATACTTCCTCACCAATCTTCCCATACAGAAAGGCACTTTTGACATCCATTTGATAGACAGTGAAATTCTTAGATGCAGCATATGCCAGGAAGATTCTAATGGCCTCCAGTCTGGCAACAGGAGCAAAGACTTCATCATAGTCAATCCCTTCTTCCTGAGTGTAGCCTTGAGCTACAAGTCTGGCTTTGTTCTTGACTACAATGCCTCTCTCGTCTTGCTTGTTCCTGAAAACCCATCGTGTGCCAATAGCATATTTACCTGGTGGAAGATCAACAAGTTTCTAGACATCCTGCCTCTTGAATTACAGCAATTCTTCCTGCATTGCTTCAATCAAGCTACTGTGTTTGAGTGCTTCATCTATCTTCTTGGGTTCCACCTGAGATAAGAAACAAGAAAACAAGCATATATTGGCCTCATGAGATTTGCTCCTTGTGAGAACTCCTTGGTGTATTTGACCAATAATATTTTCTTGAGGATGTTCTGTGTGGATCCTCTGTGCTGGTACCACTCCAACTGTATCCTTGCTCTAGATTGCTTTGATTTTGATCAGGGGCCTCTTCATTCATGGTGGAAGAGTCTTCAACCGCATTATCCACGTCAATATTTTTAGCAAAAGCATCAGTAGCATCTTCAGCATTTACCGAAGAGTCTTCATTTAGATTTTCAGTTTCAGACAGGCTGTTGCTGGTGATATTAGACCGTCTTGTTCCTGCTTCAATTGCTTCCACAACTGATGGAGGATTAATTGATGGTCTTCTCAGACTGATAGAGGATTTTGGAAAATCCAGTGTGTAGTCAGTGGATGAAGTGGAGGCAGGTGTTTGTGTAGACGTAGACTCCATATTTGAGAAGGTGAGAGGCTCAAATATTTGGGAGAATGAGTCTATGTCAAAGAGCCAATTTGGTCCTTTTCCCTGCTCACAGACAATGTGTTCTCTGCATTCCACATTTGCTGATTCTTCAACAATTCTTGTTCTTTAATTGAATACTCGATAGGCCTTTGATTGAGAGGAATAGCCTACGAAATATCCTTCATCAGATTTGGCACCAAACTTAGGAAGAATCCCATGTGTGATGAGAATGGTGCATGGACACCCAAAAGGTTTTAGGAACCCAATATAGGGAATTCTTTGAAACCAAAGTTCATAGGGTGTTTTGTTGAGGGGTTTGACAATTAGAACTCGGTTTTGCACATAACAGGCTGTGCTAACTGCTTCTGCCCAGAATGTGAGTGGCAGTTTTGAGTCAGCCAACGTAGATCTTGCTGACTCAATAAGAGTTATGTTTCTTCTGTCAGCAACTCCATTTTGTTAAGGAGTTCTTGGAGCACTGTATTGTCTTTCTATCCCCTTGCTTTCACAGAAAGAGTTCAAGGTGTGGTTCTTGAACTTTGTGCCTTGATCACACCTTATGATCTTCACCTTTTGATTACTTTGATTCTCTACCCTGAGAATGTAGGATTTGAGAATTTCAGCAGTTTCATCTTTAGTTCTCAAGAAGTATACCCATGAGAATCTGATGTAGTCATTAGTTATCACCAGACAGTATGACTTTTTTCCCATTGACATGACATTTGTAGGACCAAAGAGATTCATATGCAGCAGTTGCAGTGGAGTGTGATTTATATTCAAGGTCTTGAGCTTGTGAGAGCTTTTGTGTTGCTTCCCCTTTAAGCATGCAATGCAGTGGTCTTCCAGCTGAAATTCTTTGTCAGGAATCCCTCTGATAAGATTACTCTTCACCAATTTGTTAATGGTTTTGATATTAACATGGCTTAATCTCCTATGCCAGAGAGCTGATTCATTAACTGAGGCCTTTGATAAAAAGCAGGAAACACTCCCAGATGGAGTGACTTCATTCATGTCCAGTACATAGAGATTTTCTTGTGTCTGAGCAGTTAATAAAATGCTTTCTGGAGGAGGTGTGGATAAGCCTAGAGTCAGTACAAAACATTCTTTATCTGTAAAGAGCATCTAATGCTTTTGGTCGCAGACCTGGGAAACACTCATGAGATTGAAGTCCAATTCTTTAACATAGTTGACCTTATCAATGCTCATTCTTTCGTTGGACACAGTTCCTTGTCCAGTAATGGATCCTCCCTTTGAGTCACTTCCAAAGGCAACATATCCTCCATTGAAATGTCTGAAGTTTGAGAGGATGGATCTGTTGCCTGTCATGTGCCTGGAACACCCACTGTCTACAACCCAAGTGTTATTCTTGTGACCTGGCTGTCCCTGCACATGATATATTTCTAATTAGTAGAAGGAACCAAAGAGTATGCAGACTTGAAAAAGATGGTTGTTAGTTTATCCTTTTCAGTATGTTTGCAGTCAATGGAACCAATGACAGTGCTTGAAGAAGGTTTGGCTTTCCATTGCCTTGTTGGTGATTTTCTAGTTTTCCTCACACTGTTAGCAGCAGATTTTGCTACTGATGTTTCTGGCTTGTTGACAGTAAATCCTGCTACTGACAGCTCTGTTGAAGTGTCAACATTCTTTGCTACTGTAGGATTTGCCTTGGATTTTGCCTTATCAGTAGTGGACACTCTTGCTGCTGATGTCTTTGCCTTATCAGCAGCAGATTTTGCTGTGGAGGATTTTAGCTTATCAGCAGCAGACTTGGTTGCTGCTGAAAGCTTCTGCTTTGTTTTCTTGGGCTTAACTGTACTAACAACCGATGTATGCTGATCCTTCTTTACCCTTTGTCTTTGAGGGGCTTGATGAAAGATCTGGTTGAAAGGGTTAAACTTACAGTTTGTAGCAAAGTGGTCTGATTCACCACAAATGATGCAAGTTTGTTGAGATTTAGGCAGCTTCACTCTTGAGGGAGATAGAGACTCTCTGAACTTAGTTGCTTTGTCTTCGTAGCTTCTTACCTTCTTATTTTTGTTAGTCTTTTCAAAGGCATGTTGCTTTGAATTTCTTTGGTATTCCAAGTAATGAAAGCAGGTGCTAGCAGTGTGGTTATATCTGCCACACACAAAGCATGATTTTGCCAGTTTATCTCTTGAAAGGTAGACATAGTCCTTTCTTTGGAACAGATCCTTGAAGTTCCATGGATGAGCTTTGTTATGTTCAAAGGTAGCTTCTTCTAGGGTCCTTTGAACATATGGAACTTTTTCTTCAGGCTTACGACATATATCAAATACCTTTCTCTTTGTGAATGGCTTGAACTGAGGCTTGGGGTTTGTGGGTTCTGCTGTCTGTCCCTTTTCAATGTTTATCTTTCTTCCATCTGAAGGATAGCTGATCTTGATCTGTTTGAATGGTACAGGGGCTAGAAGAGCTGGAAGAACAGCAGGAACTGCAACTCTTTTCAGAACAGCTTCAGATGGGACTGCACTGGTTTCATCATGGTCTGAGTGAGTTGACTCAGATTTCGATGAGGTAGTGCAGTCTTCGATGAAAGGTTCATCTGTTGAAGGATCAAGGTTTCGGTTTGCAATGTCAAGATTTTCAACATTGAAGCTTGGTTCGTATATGGCAATATAGTCAGCAGGAGGAGGAACAACATTGTACTGATCATTGTTATACCCAAGTCCAGTTTTTACCTTCTCATGGACTTGAATATCTAAAAGTCTTTGTAACTTTTTTAAGGAAAATTCATATTTTTCAACATGAACTTTCTGTTCTGCCAGTTCAGCTCTGGTAGCTTTTAGTTTGACCAGTAGATCATCAATCTGAGTTTCAAGATTAGTTTGTTCATGTTTTAGCGATGAAATCTCTTTCTTAAGGCAGTTAATCTTTTCTTTATAAGTATTTTCAACCTTTTTGAACTCAGATTTCATCTGATGAAACTCTTCATTTTGATCTATAAGGTTTTGGTTGTGCTTTCTATAACCCAAAACTTTATCAATACAAGCTTGAGAGCAAAGATGTTCAAATACCTGAGGTGGTATCTCTGTAGTGTCTGCCATTAGAGCTTGATTGCTGACAGCAGTTCTTCATATTGAAAGCTCCCGTCGAACTCAGAAGTTCCAACAGTTGCACAGGCTGCAGTTTGAACTGGAGGAGTAGCTTGATGTTGTTGTCTGGGTTGGGCTTGGTGAGCTTGTCTTGACTGAGAAGTGACTGGATTTGCTCTTGGTGCCTTGCATTCTCTAGCAAAGTGACCTAGTAGGTTACAGTTGTAACATCTTAGTTTGCTTTTATCCAAGCCAACTCTGGTGTTGGAGTTGTTACTTGGAATGGGTCTTCCGGTTCTAGAGTAGAACCTCTTTGCTCTTATAGAGAGCATGGCATATGAGTGCTGTATGTCCATTTCTTCTAAATCATCTGGAAGAAAGCATTCCAGATCCTCCTTGATAAAGGACATATTGTTTGAGTTTTCAGAAACAAAAGCAGCCGAGGTTGATGTTTGAGGAGGAGCTTCTAGGAGAAATGGTGAGCTGTTTGTTTGAGAGATTGGAGTTTGAGGATGACTGATGACGGGAGGATAGTAGTTACTTGAAATAGGACCTGAGTGCTCAGAATGGAGGGCAGAGGAGGTGGTGGTGGATGTTGAGGCTGTTTGGTAGCTTGAGCTTCTTTCTTTTGCCTGAATCATCTCTAGCTCATAGGTTTTAGCATTCCAAAGAGCTCAGTCATCTGGAGAGTCTTCAGATTCTCCATTCTTCTGATTGACACTGTGTCGAGCAGCTTGGTAGAGACCTGATGAACTTCTTGAGAATATCTTCATTCTCTAGCTTCACCTTTGAGCACTGCAGCTCTCCTACAAGATAGGTAAATCTGTTGTATAAAACAGTTAGAGACTCACCTTCCTTCCCGAAGAAGTTTACATACTGCTGCTTCAGGATGTCTCTTCTTTTCTCTTTGACTTCATCAGAGCCAGCAAACATTTTCTCAAGAGCTTCCCAGAGCTCTTTGGCAGTTTTGTAACTTCTGAAGTTATGAAAAACTTCATTTGGAAGGCACATTTGGATAGCTCCTAGTGCCTTGAAGTCCACTTCCATCCTTTTTATATCCTCTTCTGAGTACTTGGAGGGATCCTTTGGAACTGATGGTCCTCCAGAGTCAGCAGATGCCACCATGGGAATGTAGGGTCCATCCCTGATGGATTTCCACATTCCGTACTCCTGATAGCAGAAAAAACTTTCCATGCGATTTTTCCACATATCGTAGTCTTCTCCAGACACCAATCTTGGTGGTCGGTTGATGCTACCGATGTCTTCAAACCCGTTGCTTTGTGCCATTTTTGTTCTTGGTGACTTGATGAAAGAGAGAGAGTTTAGAATAGAACCAGAAGTGATTAAACAAGTGTGAGTTTGTTTAATCTGAGCCAAAGCTCTGATACCACTTGAAGGATCGTGAAATTACAAGATGGTTCCGTTCTTAGTTGAAATTGGCGGAAACAATAACAACTACACAAATGTAGTCGAACAGGCAGAAAGAATACTTTTAAGAACACTGTTGTATTAAGCTTTTGTAGATAAACGATTACAACTGAAACTCAATCAGAAAGCATAAAAAGCACACTTGCAATGAAGTGTTTACAGATTATTTATACTCACTTAGAATCAAGACAACCCCTTGATTCTAAGGATCAGATCTAACACAGACCGTTGATCTGCTTTATCTAGCTAACTATTAAACGTTTTGTCTATATCTAGTTAACTTTATTGAAGCGTCTTCTTTATGCATCATTACTTGCATGCTTGGAGAAGATCATTGTTGTCCGTCATTGGTTGTGCCATTGAGGTTCCTTCTGCTTTGAGTGTGTCAGTTGCTTTTGCAGAAAGTTGTCAGTGACGCTTGGTATGGATAGTCAGCTGCAACGATTTGTCTTCAAGGCACAAGGCTGTCAGCAACAAAGATGTTGATCAGCAGCAAGATGTAACCATCCAGAGCTGCTGATGATTTTCCTGTCAGCAGCATCAAGTGTTGATGCTGCCGAGAAGCTTATCCGCAGCAACTTTGGTGTTCAGCAGATAAGGCTATCCGCAGCAGATTTGTTCTTCAGCAGGAGAACAAGTATCCGCAGCAGATAAGCTTGTCCGCAGCAGTTTGTTGGTCAGCAGCAAACTCTGAGATCAGTAGCATTTGTACTTAGAGAAATTTGTAGCCATATGTTCTTTCTTGATATTCCCTTCTTCTAAGGCTCTTGGTTGGATTTCCTTAATTTGTTTCGTTAAATCTAACTTCTTGTAAAATCGTAGTGTTTTTACTTTAATCGGTTGGCTTTGTTCCTTCCGACTTAAAGCATCTTCCACTACAATTACCTTCCCGGGATGGTATTTTGTCAATCTAACGGTTGTTGTTGTCGTCTGTCATCATAGCTCTGTTCTCTATCTAGAGCAGCCTTCAACCGTTGTTTAATCTGGACTATCTTATTTTTTATTTCCTATATAACTTCAGGTCCAAATAAGTGATTGTCTCCTATTTCAGTCCAACAAATTGGAGTTCTACACTTCCTTCCATACAGTGCTTCAAATGGTGCAACTTTAATACTTAAATGGTAACTGTTGTTGCAGGAGAATTTCATTAACAGTAGGTGACTATCCCAATTACCTCCGAAATCGATAACACAGGCTCTTAACATATCTTCCTGAGTTTGAATTGTACGTTCACTATGTCTATATGTTTGGGGATGGTATGAGGTACTCATGGTAAGTAAAGTTCCCAATTCTTTCTGAAAACACGTCGAGAATATAGATGCAAACCTACTATCTCCATCAGAAATAATAGACATTGGTATGCCATGGTGACTCATAATTTCATTGATATAGATTCTGGCTAACTTATCCAGAGTGTATGTTTCATTGTTGAGTTTAAAATAGACTGACTTGGTCAGTCTATCGACCACGACCTATATTGCATTATGGTAGTTTGGTAATGAGATCCATTGTAATGCAACCCGATTTCCAGACATGTTTTTCCAGTTGTTGTAGTTGACCTGTCGGCTTCTGGTGCTTAATCTTAACTTGTAGGCAAGTTAAGAATTAATCTATATACTAGGCTATTGATTTCTTAATATTTGGACACTAGTAATGTATTTTTAAATCATTGTACATCTGGTTTTCACCGGGATGCATGAAATATCTTGTTTTGTGTGCTTCATGTAATACTTTCTCTTGAATATCTTCAAGCTTTGGAATCCAGATCCTTTGCTCGAATCTCATGATTCCATCATCTCCTTTGGATAGTAACTTTAGTTTCCCAACCGTACGTTCTTCTTTGATATTCCCATCTACTAAGGCTCTTGGTTGGATTTCCTTAATTTGTTTCATTAAATCTAACTTCATGTAAAATCGTAGTGTTTTTACTTTAATCGGTTGGCTTCGTTCCTTTCGACTTAAAGCATCTGCCACTACATTTACCTTCCCGGGATGGTACTTTGTCAATCTAATGGTCGTCGTTGTCTTCTGTCAGCAAATATCTTTTGTCGATCTACAACAGCCTACAACCGTTGTTTAATCTGAACTATCTTATTTGTTGTTTCCTATATAACTTCAGGACCAAATAAATGATTGTCTCCTACTTCAGTCCAACAGATTGGAGTTCTACTCTTCCTTCCATATAGTGCTTCAAATGGTGAAACTTTAATACTTAAATGGTTAATGTTATTGCAGGAGAAGTCCATTAGCAGTAGGTGACTACCCCAATTACCTCCGAAATCGATAAAACAGGCTCTTAACATATCTTCCAGAGTTTGAATTGTACGTTCACTATATCTTTCTGTTTGGGGATGGTATGAAGTACTCTTGGTAAGTCGAGTTCCCAATTCTTTCTGAAAACACGTCCAGAATATAGATGCAAACGTACTATCTTTATCAAAATTAATAGACAGTGGTATGCCATGGTGACTCACAATTTCAATGATATAGATTCTGGCTAACTTATCCATAGCGTATGTTTCATTGATGGGTTTAAAATGGGCTGACTTGGTCAGTCTATCGACCACAAGCCATATTGCATTATGTAAGTTTGGTAATGAGATCCATTGTAATGCGACCCCATTTCCAGACATGTATTTCAACTTGTTGTAGTTGACCTGCCGGCTTCTAGTGCTCAATCTTAACTAGTAGGCAAGTTAAGCATTTATCTATATAATGGGCTATTAATCTCTTAATATTTGGCCACCAATAATGTATTTTTAAATCTTGGTACATCTTGTTCCCACCAGGATGCATGGAATATCTTGTTTTTTGTGCTTCATGTAATATTTTCTCTTGAATATCTTCAAGCTTTGGAATCCAGATCCTTTGCTCGAATCTTATGATTCCATCATCTCCTTTGGATAGTAACTTCTATTTCCCAACCATACGTTCTTTCTTGATATTCCCTTCATCTAAGGCTCTTGGTTGGATTTCCTTAATTTAAATCTAACTTCAGGTCCAATCGTACATTTTTTACTTTAATCGGCTGGCTTCGTTCCTTCGGAATTAAAGCATCTTCCACTACATTTGCCTACCCGGGATGGTATTTTGCCAATCTAACGTTCATCGTCGTCTATGAGCATAGCTCTTTTATCAATCTTGAGCAGCCTTAAACCGTTGTTTAATCTGGACTATATTATAGTTGTTTCTTGTATAACTTTAGGTCCAGATAATTGATTGTCTCCTATTTCAGTCCAATAGATTGGAGTTTTGCACTTCCTTCCATACAGTGCTTCAAATAGTGCAGCTTTAATACTTAAATGATAACTGTTGTTGTAGGAGAATTCGATTAACGGTAGGTTACTATCCTAATTACCTTCGGAATCGATAACACAGGCTCTTAACATGGGGTTTGAATTGTATGTTCACTCTGTCTATCTGTTTAGGGATGATATGCAGTACTCATGGTAAGTCGAGTTCCCAATTATTTCTGAAAACACGTCCAGAATCTATGTGAACCTACTGTCTCTATCAGAAATAATAGACAGTGGTATGCCATGGTGACTCACAATTTCATTGATATAGATTCTGCCTAACTTATCCATAGAGTATGTTTCTTTGATGGGTATAAAATGGGCTGACTTGGTAAGTGTATCGACCACGACCCATATTGCATTATGGTAGTTTGGTAATGAAATCCATTGTAATGCAACCTCATTTCCAGACATGTATTTCCAATTGTTGTGCTCAATCTTAACTTGTAGGCAAGTTAAGCATTTATTTATATACTTGGCTATTGATCTCTTCATATTTGGCCACGAGTAACGTATTTTTAAATCTTTGTATGTAACCTTTCTGATTTTCATGTTTTTCCTATGTATTTTATGCCGTGCAATAAAAGATTTCAACCTTACATTTATTGTTCATATACACTTACAAGCATACACGCGTTCATTATAATACAATATTAACGAAAACAATCTTACAAACCTCGAGGACCAAACTTGACCAAAACTCAAAACAACATCAATATTACAAAACTACAAGGACTAGTCTTGATATTTCCAAAACCAACACAAGCACGGTCGTGCTTAGTCCTAAGCACGGTCGCGCTTGTGCCATGACCACGGTCGTGCTTAACATTAAGCACGGTCGCGCCTCGTTTACAGTTTGACTCCGCAAAGTCAAACCGACTCAAATCTTGTCCAAAAATAGATTGTAAACACGTTTAGAAGGTCGCGAAACTTGCAGAAGAAGATATTCGGCTAATTGAGACTAAAACATGACCAAATACACATGCAATCGTCCAAATACTCGCAAATTCTAAACCGACTTTTTTTTAAAAATGAATCAAGTATTTGGGGCAAGAATCAAACGAATTAAGTTAAGCCCATACCTACCCGAGACATATATAAACTTCCCTAAACCCTAAATCCATCATTCCATCATCTCTATCTCGTCTGTCGATCAAGAAAAAGCCGCGAAGTCTCCCCGTAGCCGTCTGCACTTGTTGCCCATTCAAAACAGGTTAGTAATAGTTCATTAGGATCGTCTCTCCAAGCTAATCGAAAGCCCTAACTTAATTCGTAACCACATTACATGATTTTACAGAATTGAATCTGAGTTTTGATAAAAAATGGTTTTAAACGATCGACACGATAAACAGAATATAAACCTAATTAAATGGTGTAATTCGATTCGCAAACATCATATCAATGAAAACCCTAAGTTTCTAATCTGTTTTATTACAAGAATCAGGCGAATTGCTTCTGGAATTGACCAGACACGGTCGCGCCAGCCTATGAGCGCGGTCGTTCCTGACCAAGCACAGTCGTGCCCCGTAAGAGGCCCGGTCGTGTTTACCGATCAAACCAAGTCCTGACCTAGTCAAAACCCTAGGCGCGGTCGTGCCGGATACGGACGCGGTCGTGTCTCAGGACCAGACTCTTGTTTTGACTTCTGACCAACCACGGGCGCGTTACCGACCAAGCGCGGTCGCGTACGTGCCAGGCGCGGTCGTGCCATTTACAAGCACGGTCGTGCTCATCCCTTAAACAGAATCTTTATTTTTATTTTTATTCTGTTAATTTGATAAATAAATTAAATAACAGTTTAAATAATTATTTTTATAAACCAATTACTGGAATACCTTACACTGTTCCGAATGAACATTTTTTTATTTAAACTTATATTTTTAAATAAATATTCTATTACTTAAACTTATACAAATAAATATATATAATAAATAACATAGTTAATTATTATTTTTAAGACAAACCCTACACGTTTAAGAATGACAAATTCACTTCCGTCATTAAATAACGCAAATCAATAACACATATACATTGTTCATTAGGTCGAACTTAGCAATCTACAACACACCGCCATTACATACTTGCTTGTGCGACCTACACTCTGCATAACAAGTGAGTTACATAGCCCCTCTTTTACTCTATTTACAAAACTTTTTGGGGTGGAACATGCGTTCAATTACTATGTTTTCAATTATACACGAATACAGTTTCCATCTTACATACATGTATGCAATTCTGTGCTTTATGCTTGAGTGCTAGGTGTGTAGACTATATACGCTATTCAAAATCATTAACTATTAGCCGACAGTATACAGTGATAGTACTATTGAGTCTGACAAACCCACCCAGGTAGGATGACTGTTGCTGACAACACGATTTGATTTCAGTTACAAAGGTTTGATTGAATACACAGGTCACACGATGGTTCCTCTCCATAAACGCCTTTATTGACATGTTTTGTATGAACTGTATACACACAATACGTTTTTGCTATCACACAACAAAACCTATGTTTTCTCACCAACTCTTGTAGTTGACCCTCTCATTTAACCATGTTTCAGGTACCAATGTTTGAAGTGATCAAGATATGCTACACATAGGATTTTGACCTAGTTTTAATTGAACCAGCTATATTTTGATGTAATTTTCATTATTGTTTGGTGGATTGAATCTATGTTTTGTTGAACTTGTTTGATTGCAATGAAAACGATTATTAATTATTTAAACTTTAGTAAACCATGAGTAATGAACAGTCTGCACGCTTCACGCCCCGACGTTTCCGCCGTCGGTTGGGGTGTGACATTGTACATCTTGTTCGCACCGGGATGCATGGAATATATATTGTTTATGTGCTTCGTCTAATACTTTATCTTGAATATCTTCAAGCTTTGGAATCCAGATCCTTTGCTCGAATCTCATGATTCCATCATCTCCTTTGGATACTAACTTCTGTTTCCCAGCCGTATGTTCTTTCTTGATATTCCCTTCTTCTAAGGCTCTTGGTTGGATTTCCTTAATTTGTTTCATTAAATCTAACTTCATGTAAAATCTTAGTGTTTTTACTTTAATCGGTTGGCTTTGTTCCTACAGACTTAAAGCATCTGCCACTACATTTACGGTCGTCTGTCATCATAGATCTTTTGTCTTTCTATAGCAGCCTTCAACCGTTGTTTAATCTGGACTATCTTATTTGTTGTTTCCTATATAACTTCAGGTCCAAATAAGTGATTGTATCCAATTTCAGTCCAACAGATTGGAGTTCTACACTTCCTTCCATACAGTGCTTCAAATGGTGCAACTTTAATACTTAAATGGTAACTTTTGTTTGCAGGAGAATTCCATTAATAGTAGGTGACTATCCCAATTACCTCCGAAATCGATAACACAGGCTCTTAACATATCTTCCAGAGTTTGAATTGTACGTTCACTATGTCTATCTATTTGCGGATGGTATGAGGTACTCATGGTAAGTCGAATTCCCAATTCTTTCTGAAAACAAGTCGAGAATATAGATGCAAACCTACTATCTCTATCAGAAATAATAGACATTGGTATGCCATGGTGACTCACAATTTCATTGATATAGATTCTAGATAACTTATTCATAGTGTATGTTTCATTGATGGGTTTAAAATGGGCTGACTTGGTCAGTCTATCGACCACGACCCATATTGCAATATGATAGTTTGGTAATGAGATCCATTGTAATGCGACTCCATTCCCAGACATGTATTTCTAGTTGTTGTAGTTGACCTGCCGGCTTCTGGTGCTTAATCTTAACTTGTAGGCAAGTTAAGCATTTATCTATATAATGGGCTATTGATTTCTTAATATTTGGCCACCGGTAATGTATTTTTAAATCTTGGTACATCTTGTTCGCGCCGGGATGCATGGAATATCTTGTTTTGTGTGCTTCATGTAATACTTTCTCTTGAATATCTTCAAGCTTTGTGTTGGAGCATATTCTGGTGACAACGAGCTTGAAGATATTATGTCTTAGTCTTAGAGTCTTTGACTTGTAATTGATAGAATTGTTAGCAACAGTTAAAGGGGAGTCTGTTAGGACATGTTTTGTAACTGTTGATAAAATTCTGTATAAGTTCATAGAGAGGCGAACTTAACAAGTTCGCCTAAGAATCTTTAGGAGCGAACTTGATAAGTTCGCCTAGCCTATTAGAGGCGAACTTGAGGCAAACTTATTAAGTTCGCCTGGTGTAGAACTGGTGCTTATAAATAGACAGTTTACATAGTCTGTTAATATAGATATCAGGAGGAACTAATTAGAGACAGAATTATTGTAACCTGATATTGTGGTGGAAATACAAAGCGTTTATTTACACCGTTGTTGTTGATTGAGTTACACGAGCAGAATATGTCACACACAATGTTTTGGAAAGAGTTTTACAAAGTCCAAGTGATAACCTGAAACTTAGGATGACACTGGTGAGAATAAAGTCGTTGATGCAACCATTTGACTAGTTAAGGGGGAGTCTATAGGAATGGGGGAGTACAGAACTGTGTTGGTGACAAAGGCAATGACATTCAATTACAGGATTACATCGGTTTGAGTTTTTAATTGATTGAATTGCTTAATCCCGAGTAACCAAGTAAAATGTTTTTTCATAAAATGTTTTCATGGAAGATTTTATTTTCTTTTGTTTTACTTCCTTTGAAAAAGATTTTGAAAAAGCCAAACAAATTGAAAAGGATAAAATCGACATTACTTGAAGTTAAAGAAGAGATGATAGTACATCAGTAGATGTTCTTTCACACATGACCTTAGATTAACTGGTTGGTGCTTTATGTTAATATATCTGAATTATATGTTTTGATCTAAACTTCAGAGACTGCACAAATAGGAAATGATAGTGTTGTGTATGCATATAATTTGAATTGTTAGTAGACTAAAGGAGTCACTGAACCATTAGTAGTGTGAAAACATAATTACATATGTTACAACTGTGATTTGAACCCATTTTATGCCTGGGTGTGTGTGTTAAAAGATCACTATCAGATAAAGAATATTAGCTTTTAATAAAGATTTTCCTATGAGATCAGTTTCGGGTTATGTCCTTAGCACTATTCATTCGATTTGCTTCAATGCCCATGTCCCGAATAGCATGCAATTTGAAGTATAATCAAAATATGTACTTGACAACATCTGTCAAACATATACTAGCCCTTGGATCATATTGATAAATCATATTTACTGATTCCATTGAATTCATAATCCAGATAAACAGTTGGATCCACGTACCTGAATCTTATGATTCCACATATATAAGCCAAAACATTGAATCATTCGATTCTGAATCTCATTGATTCCTATACAATCCAATTTGGATTCTGCTATTCATGTGCTAAGTGATGTCTCCTCATTCTGGAAATTCGGATAATCTTTAGTAAAATCTCATATGTCTTGAAGATAATGCATTTACTTTCTGTTGGCATACTAGTGGGGTACACGTTGTATTTCATACTTAAATGATACCTTAACTCAAAAGAAAGTTGGAATGAGATGCTTTAGTTTCAAATCTTATAATATTGACAATTTGAATTTATGTGTCATAGCCTAATCCTATTTTCTTTGAATGTTTATCGAGTATCATAACATGCAATATGAAAGCCTTGAAAAGATAGAGTGTGATAATCTTGAAATATATTGGTTTGATTGGTCAAGGCTTGAAAGAATGACATAGGATACCATTTGATATTGTATGGATTTTATATCCAAGATGTGTGATTGATATCTCATATATACTGATATGATCTTCTTACTCGTGATGTTCGACCAAAAAGATGTGATTTTGTATTTTACATTTCAGTTTATATAGAGAAAAACCAAAAAGATTTTGTGTTTTTTTTATGTTTGAAAAACCAAAAAGATTTTATTTTTCCAGCTTCCATGGAAATCTTAATTGTTGGTTATTCTTGGTTGTTCTCCTTTGCATAAACTGAATATTGCAGACAGAAGTTGACAAGGGATCCTTCCCCCAAGTTTTCTTCTAGAAATAAAGAGAGAGTGTGCAGATGTACAAGACGAAGACTACAACTTGTTTGATGATATTTGAAGACGGATGACAATCTTCAGAAGCTGTTGTCAAGGGGCAGTCTGTTGGAGCATATTCTGGTGACAACGAGCTTGAAGATATTATGTCTTAGTCTTAGAATCTTTGACTTGTAATTGATAGAATTGTTAGCAACAGTTAAAGGGGAGTCTGTTAGGACATGTTTTGTAACTGTTGATAAAATTCTGTATAAGTTCATAGAGAGGCGAACTTAACAAGTTCGCTCAAGTTCACCTAAGAATCTTTAGGAGCGAACTTGTTAAGTTCGCCTAGCCTATTAGAGGCGAACTTAATAAGTTCGCCTAAGGATCTTTGAGGCGAACTTTGTAACATTTCTGATTTTCATCATGTAATCGTTTGATTTCAATAAACAAACACATTTCAGTTTCGATTCGTGTACAAACAAACTACGATGCAGTTACATATACAAACTATTCTATTACAATAACAAGTTAAACAAAAACACCATTATCTCACAAGCCCCGAGGACCAAATATGACAAAACTCAAAAACTACAAAACCAGGCAAGCACGGTCGCGCCTAGGACTAGGCACGGTCGCGCCTGATGACCTAAGCACGGTCGTGCCTAATACAGGCACGGTCGCGCTGCTGAAACCACGTGACTCCGCAGAGTCAGGCAGTGGTCCATACTCGTTGAATCAAATGGCATGAAGGTCGGATTTCACGCGTCCGACCATACCCAACTGTACACCATCTGAAACACGTCTCCAATTTCGTAATCCAATCGACCCATTTCAAATCCACACCTACCCCACTCACGAATTCATGAGATTTCACATTATAAGGAGAATCCAATGCCTCCTACACCCACATCTACCCTCACTCAGTCTCTCAGAACTCTCACTCGACACTCATACAACTTCTGGAGCCCGATCGATCGCCAAGACGCCCGAAAACGCGACCCGTAGCGGACCGCA
Organism: Smallanthus sonchifolius; assembly: GCA_023525975.1. Classification (NCBI taxonomy): domain Eukaryota; kingdom Viridiplantae; phylum Streptophyta; class Magnoliopsida; order Asterales; family Asteraceae; genus Smallanthus; species Smallanthus sonchifolius. Next base: position 29,497,641 of record CM042031.1, read on the forward strand.
TTCAATTGCCCAATAATCTCAAGTAAGTAATACTCCAATAGCTTTGTATCATCCTCTACTACGAAAGCCCTATGCCAATTCGTAGTAGAAACACTCAAGTCTGCCCGATTTCTGAACGAAAAGCCGAAACTAAACTTTTAGTCGAACTACCTTTTAAATACGAAATAAATCCAATTAAAACTCATAGATAGCTTCGAAATCATCCACTAAGTGAAAGCCCTAAGAATACAGAAACATTTAATATAAGAATCGACGGATTTGGGTCTGGAAAAGACCCGACACGGTCGCGCTCATCCCCGAGCGCGGTCGTGCCTGACCAAGCACAATCGTGCCCCAGGTGTGGCCCGATCGTGCTTACCGAGCAAACAAGTCTTGATCAAAAACAAACACTAGACGCGGTCATGCCAGATACGAGCACGGTCGTGCTCTATGTCCAGAACCTATGAAGTACTTTCTGACTCGACCACGGGCGCGCTCAGACCACCACGGTCACGCTCGGCAACGAGCGCGGTCGTCCCCTACTTGAGCACGGTCGTGCTCCTTGACCAGAATCAATTATTTTTCTGTTTTAAAGTCTATTTAACATATTTAGCTAAAAATTTCAAAATGTAATTATAAAAATTATTTTATAAAATCCCAAGACCCGGGAATCATTTATAAACCAAATCCTTGATTTAGGAATTTAAAACGATTAATTCCCGATAGTTCAAAACCGATGAAGTCGTGAGTTTATATAATCATTCTTATAAAACTATTTATACAAATATATATTTTGACTTCAACAAATGTTATTTATTTAAATTTATATTTAAATAAATATAAATATATATCAGTTATTTAAATTTATATTTTAAAGAATATATATATCACTACTATTTAAAATGTACTAAATAGATAAATAAAGTTATTTATTTATTTATTTCAAACAAACCCTAAACGTACAAATCCATCTTTCGACATAAAAATAACACAAACAATGACACGCGTTATACATTTATCCATTAGGTCAAACGTAGCGACCTACAACACGTTTGGTATTTTTGTTGATCTGTGCAAACTACACTACCCAACACAAGTGAGTTACATAGCCCCTCTTTTACTCTATTTACAAACTTTTGGGGTGGAACATGCGTTCTATTTACTATGTTTACAAACTACATAATATACAATTCCACCCTCCAATCATGTGTTACAATTTTGAGCTTTGTGCTTGAGTACTAGGTGTGTAGACCAACACGCAGTTTGCTATTCACGTGCAATCATTAACTATTTTATAGCCTACAGTAAACAGTGATAGTTCTATTGAGTCTGACAAACCCACCCAGGTAGGGTGACTGTTACTGCCAACACGTGTTTGTTTTGCATGCTAGTTACAAAGGTTTGATTGTACTATAAGGTCACATGATGGTATCTCTCCATAAATGCCTTAATTGCCATGTTTGTATGAATTGTATGCACACGACACTATATTCTATTACATGACTCGAAAACCTATGTATTCTCACCAACTTTTTAGTTGACTTTGTTTTTAACCATGTTTCAGGTGACAATGTTTGAAGTATTACAAGCTGCTACATATAGGATTTGGACCTAGCAATTAATCTAAACTATTTATATTTTGTAATCGCTACACATGGTTCTTGTATGGTATGAACTTGCTACGTGTAATGAAAATGAATGTTTAAATTATTCAAACTTTAGCAACCATGAGCTATGAACAGTCTGCACAGCTTCACGCCCCGACGTTTTCCGCCGTCGGTTGGGGTGTGACAGATTGGTATCAGAGCCTTGGTTATAGGGAATTAGGTTATTAGACACCATTGACCTAGACTATAACTTTAGGACACCCAACAATGTCATGCTACATGTTTTATGTGATACGTGCTATTTGCTATATGTCACATGCTTTATGTGTTAGTTATTTAATACTTAAAATGTTTAGACTACATGACTTAATAAGCATACGTAAATAATAAATTAAATAAATCGTATCCATACCCGTATCCTAAGTCGCATATCCTCCTTAACTGCTTCTATGTCATCATCGCCATAACTTGTGGAAAAACTCATACTCGTAGAAATTAGTCTATCAAAAAATATTTTTATATACCCGTTAAGGTTTTAGACTCTGTTAATTATTAAAGGACATGTGCAATCTGGAAGGGTGACACCTGTATTCTGGGTTTTATGTATAGGAAAGCATTTCATATAAATCCCAATCAACCGAGGGATCCGTATGCTTTCCTGGGAATTCCCGGGATGAGTGTTTACCTATAGGCTAAAGCACGTCTCCTTGAAAATTATATAAGTCTAATTAACCTTAATATGTCATTGTGTTCAAGTAGAGATGTGATTACTTGAAAACAATCCGAACTATGAAATAAATGTGTTATTATTCCTCCTATCCTAAATTTCAACGGATTTTTTTTAAAATTCTCACAACACTTTTGTATCATTCTCTTTTTATAGAATGCCTCCTCGTCGTAGCATCAACCGCAACAACACCGACAACGCCAATAATAGCACCAACACTAATACCGGCAATGCCAACAACAACAATAATACCGACCTTGTTGCTCTCCTCACTCAGCTAGTAACTCAACTAACTCAAGCCAATAACAACAATGGGAACGCCAGTGGTAGTGCTAATACTGGTGGTGGCGGTGGTGCCAACCCGCCACAATGTACCTTCAAGCATTTCAACTCTTGCAATCCCCTGAAATTTTATGGTACCGAAGGAGCCACGGGACTCCTTCAATGGTTCGAAAATATTGAGGGCACCTTCCTCAATAGTGACTGTCCGGACAATCTGCGTGTTCGCCATGCCTCTTAGTGTCTTTCAAAAACGGGCACTAACCTAGTGGAATGGGGAAAAGAGAACAAGGGGAGTAGAAGTAGCAATGGCTCTGCCATGGGATGAGCTGAAAAGGATCATGACCGAGGAATTCTGTCCTCGAAATGAGATGAAGAAATTGGAAGCGGAATTTTGGGATCTTAACCAAGATAGTGGTGAAAGCTTAGCATACACCAACCGTTTTCACGAACTGAGCATGCTGGTACCTCACATGGTTATGCCTTTGTCTAGGTGTATTGAAAAATATATCGGTGGCCTACCGAGACAAATCCAGGACACGGTTTTGGGAAGAAATCCTGCAAGCCTGGAGGATGCTATTCGTCTGGCTGCTACTCTAACTGATAATCACGTTAAAGCAGGTACTCTTACCAGAAAGGGGGCCAAGAAAGTTTCTGACACCACAACACCTCCTGCTCATGTCAAGGAGGTCAATGCCGAACCGAACCACAACACGAGGAAGAGGAAAGCTAAGAACTATGCTGTGATCACTCCGGCTGCCCCAATTAATCAAGTTGCACCCTTGGCTCAAAATCCAGCCAAGAAAGCTTATGGAGGTACCTACCCACTCTGCAACAACTGCAACTATCATCACCCGCAAACTGTCCCATGTCGCATTTGCAATCATTGTGGGAAACTTGGCCATACGGCCAATATCTGCCGACAAAAGGCACTTACTACTCAAGCCAACCCGGAGCTAATCAAGTGGTTCCAATCAATGCAAATGGACGGGCTTGCTTTGAATGTGGCAACCCGAACCACTTCCGGAACCAATGTCCGAAACTCGTGAATAATAATCAGGGCGGAGCTCGAGGGCGTGCTTTCAACATCAACGCCAATGAAGCTCAAGCCAACGATCATGTGGTCAACGGTACGTTTCTTGTAAATAAACAATTTGCATCTATACTATTTGATACCGGAGCCGATAAGAGTTTTGTGTCACTTAACTTTGAACCTTTACTTGCAAAAACACGATCCAAACTCGAGAAAACCTTCACCGTTGAAGTAGCGGATGGAAACTCCATCACTATTGACTCCATCATTCATGACTGCTCACTAGAACTCAATGGTCACACGTTTCCAGTCAACCTTATACCAATGCCGTTGGGAAGCTTTGACGTCATCATCGGCATGGATTGGTTATCTAAAAACCATGCCGAGGTCATGTGCTTTGAAAAGTACATCCGAGTACCTCTTCCATCGGGAGACATATTGAAAGTCTTTGGCGAGAAACCTTGCAAAGGACTCAAACTGATGTCATGCATAACTGCCCAGAAATACATTCGAAAGAAGTGCATGGTTTTCCTAGCTCATGTGATTCAAAAAGAAGACAAGGAGAGAAGAATAGAAGATATTCCCATCATTCGGGAGTTTCCAGAAGTCTTTCCCGATGACTTACCCGGTCTTCCACCTGTTCGGGAAGTAAAGTTTTGAATCGATCTTATACTCGGAGCAAACCCTGTGGCTAAAGCTCCATACCGGCTTGCACCTTCCGAATTGCAAGAACTTGCAAGTCAACTTCAAGATGTCGCTGACAAAGGTTTCATACGGCCAAGTCATTCACCGTGGGGTGCACCAGTCTTGTTTGTTAAAAAGAAGGATGGTTCATTCCGCATGTGTATTGACTATCGAGAGCTCAACAAGCTTACAATCAAAAATCGCTACCCGTTACCTAGGATTGACGACCTCTTCGATCAACTCCAAGGTTCTACTTGTTTCTCGAAGATTGATCTTCGATCTGGTTATCACTAACTGCATGTCCGAGAAGAAGATATTCCAAAGACCGCCTTTCGAACAAGATATGGTCATTACGAGTTCACGGTTATGCCTTTTGGGTTGACCAATGCACCTGCTGTCTTTATGGATCTCATGAACCGCATGTGCAAACCATACCTTGACAAATTCGTGATCGTTTTCATCGATGACATCTTGATCTATTCCAAGACTGAGGAAGAACATGAACAGCACCTTAGACTGATTTTGGATCTCCTGAGAACCGAACAATTATACGCCAAGTTCTCCAAATGTGAATTTTGGCTAAAGGAAGTTCAATTTTTGGGTCATGTTGTCAATAAAAAGGGAATACATGTCGACCCTGCCAAGATCGACGCTGTCAAGAATTGGAGTGCTCCTCAAACCCCCACCGAGGTTCGTTCGTTCCTTGGTTTAGCAGGTTATTACCGAAGATTCATTTCTAACTTCTCCAAGATTGCTGTTCCCCTCACCGCCTTGACACATAAAGGTAAACCTTATGAATGGGGGCCAAAACAAGAAGAAGCTTTCCAAACTCTTAAACAGAAGTTATGTGATGCTCCTATTCTGACTCTTCCCGAAGGAAACGATGACCTAGTCGTCTACTGTGATGCCTCTAACCTAGGCCTTGGTTGTGTTCTCATGCAACGAGGCAAGGTAATCGCTTATGCATCGAGACAACTCAAGATCCACGAGAAAAACTATACGACGCACGATTTGGAGTTGGGTGCAGTCATATTTGCCTTGAAAATTTGGAGACATTATCTATATGGCACGAAATGTGTGGTATTTACCGACCACAAAAGCCTCCAACACATCTTCAATCAAAAAGAACTCAACATGAGGCAACGACGTTGGGTTGAACTACTCAACGACTACGATTGCGAGATTCGTTATCATCCCGGCAAGGCTAATATTGTAGCCGATGCGCTGAGCCGTAAAGAACGCGTCATGCTCCAAAGTGTCAATATTCATTCCGACATTCAAACCCGTATTCTAGCAGCTCAACACGTCTCGATTACCGAGGGCAATATGTATGAGGAAATGTCGTGCGGTGCTGAATTCCAACTAGAAACTAAAAACAATGGCTTACTTTATTTCTTGGATCGTATTTGGGTTCCCAATCGCAATGATCTCCGGGAATTCCTCATGACTGAAGCACACAAGTCTCGGTATTCTATCCATCCCGGTGCGGATAAAATGTATCACAATCTTCAACCACAATATTGGTGGCCTGGTATGAAGAAAGACATTGCACTCTATGTTGCAAAATGTCTAACCTGCTCTAAAGTCAAAGCCGAACATCAACGTCCTTCCGGTTTACTTGAACAACCGGAAATCCCCGTGTGGAAATGGGAAAGTCTAGCCATGGACTTCATTACTAAACTCCCCCGTACTTCAAACGGCTATGATAGCATTTGGGTAATCATTGACCGTCTCACAAAGTCCGCACACTTCCTGCCCATCCGTGAAGACTATCGGGTTGAGAAATTGGCCCGAATCTATATTAACGAAATTGTGAGTCGACACGGTATACCTTTGAACATAATCTCCGACTGAGATGCTCGTTTCACTTCCAGATTTTGGCAATCTCTGCAAAAGGCACTTGGCAAACGATTGGATTTAAGCACAGCCTACCATCCCCAAACTGATGGCCAGACTGAACGAACAATCCAAACCCTCGAAGACATGCTGAGAGCCTGTGTCATAGACTTTGGTGGCAATTGGGATTCACACTTGACACTTATTGAATTCTCCTACAATAACAGATACCACACTAGCATCAACATGGCTCCATTCGAAGCTCTTTATGGTCGCAAATGCCGTTCTCCCATCTGTTGGAACGAGATTGGTGAAGCACAAATCACCGGTCCCGAGTTAATTCAGGAAACATCCGACAAAATCCTTCAAATCCGTGACAACATCCGAGTAGCGAGAAGTCGACAAAAGAGCTATGCCGACAAGCGACGAAAACCCTTGGAATTCCAAGTGGGTGACCTTGTGCTTCTCAAAGTATCCCCATGGAAGGGTGTGATCCGCTTTGGAAAGAAAGGCAAGCTAGTACCTCGTTACGTAGGCCCGTTCAAGATCCTTGAAAGAATCGGGAAAGTGGCTTACAAACTTGAGCTACCTCCAGCACTCAACAATGTTCATCCAACCTTCCACGTGTCCAACCTGAAGAAATGTCTTGCTGATGAGAACCTCCACATACCTCTTGACGACGTGCGCATTGATGAAACGATGTATTTCGTCGAGAAACCAGTGGAAATCATTGATCGTGAAATCAAGCAACTCAAGCGCAGCCGCATCCCTATAGTCAAAGTCCGTTGGGATTCAAAACGCGGTCCTGAGTTTACTTGGGAACGTGAAGACCAAATGAAACTCAAGTATCCTCACCTATTCACCAATTCTGCAACCTCAACTGGTTGAATTTCGGGACGAAATCCCCTCAACAAGGGGAGACTATAACATTTCTGATTTTCATCATGTAATCGTTTGATTTCAATAAACAAACACATTTCAGTTTCGATTCGTGTACAAACAAACTACGATGCAGTTACATATACAAACTATTCTATTACAATAACAAATTAAACAAAAACACCATTATCTCACAAGCCCCGAGGACCAAAACTGACAAAACTCAAAAACTACAAAACCAGGCAAGCACGGTCGCGCCTAGGACTAGGCACGGTCGCGCCTGATGACCTAAGCACGGTCGTGCCTAATACAGGCACGGTCGCGCTGCTGAAACCACGTGACTCCGCAGAGTCAGGCAGTGGTCCATACTCGTTGAATCAAATGGCATGAAGGCCGGATTTCACGCGTCCGACCATACCCAACTGTACACCATCTGAAACACGTCTCCAATTTCGTAATCCAATCGACCCATTTCAAATCCACACCTACCCCACTCATGAATTCGTGAGATTTCACATTATAAGGAGAATCCAATGCCTCCTACACCCACATCTACCCTCACTCAGTCTCTCAGAACTCTCACTCGACACTCATACAACTTCTGGAGCCCGATCGATCGCCAAGACGCCCGAAAACGCGACCCGTAGCCGACCGCATTCAATTGCCCAAAAATCTCAAGTAAGTAATACTCCAATAGCTTTGTATCATCCTCTACTACGAAAGCCCTATGCCAATTCGTAGTAGAAACACTCAAGTCTGCTCGATTTCTGAACGAAAAGCCGAAACTAAACTTTTAGTCGAACTACCTTTTAAATACGAAATAAATCCAATTAAAACTCATAGATAGCTTCGAAATCATCCACTAAGTGAAAGCCCTAAGAATACAGAAACATTTAATATAAGAATCGACGGATTTGGGTCTGGAAAAGACCCGACACGGTCGCGCTCATCCCCGAGCGCGGTCGTGCCTGACCAAGCATAATCGTGCCCCAGGTGTGGCCCGGTCGTGCTTACCGAGCAAACAAGTCTTGATAAAAAACAAACACTAGACGCGGTCGTGCCAGATACGAGCACGGTCGTGCTCTATGTCCAGAACCTATGAAGTACTTTCTGACTCGACCACGGGCGCGCTCAGACCACCACGGTCACGCCCGGCAACGAGCGCGGTCGTGCCTTACTTGAGCACGGTCGTGCTCCTTGACCAGAATCAATTATTTTTCTGTTTTAAAGTCTATTTAACATATTTAGCTAAAAATTTCAAAATGTAATTATAAAAATTATTTTATAAAATCCCAAGACCCGGGAATCATTTATAAACCAAATCCTTGATTTAGGAATTTAAAACGATTAATTCCCGATAGTTCAAAACCGATGAAGTCGTGAGTTTATATAATCATTCTTATAAAACTATTAATACAAATATATATTTTGACTTCAACAAATGTTATTTATTTAAATTTATATTTAAATAAATATAAATATATATCAGTTATTTAAATTTACATTTTAAAGAATATATATATCACTACTATTTAAAATGTACTAAATAGATAAATAAAGTTATTTATTTATTTATTTCAAACAAACCCTAAACGTACAAATCCATCTTTCGACATAAAAATAACACAAACAATGACACGCGTTATACATTTATCCATTAGGTCAAACGTAGCGACCTACAACACGCTTGGTATTTTTGTTGATCTGTGCAAACTACACTACCCAACACAAGTGAGTTACATAGCCCCTCTTTTACTCTATTTACAAACTTTTGGGGTGGAACATGCGTTCTATTTACTATGTTTACAAACTACACAATATACAATTCCACCCTCCAATCATGTGTTACAATTTTGAGCTTTGTGCTTGAGTACTAGGTGTGTAGACCAACACGCAGTTTGCTATTCACGTGCAATCATTAACTATTTTATAGCCTACAGTAAACAGTGATAGTTCTATTGAGTCTGACAAACCCACCCAGGTAGGGTGACTGTTACTGCCAACACGCGTTTGTTTTGCATGCTAGTTACAAAGGTTTGATTGTACTATCAGGTCACATGATGGTATCTCTCCATAAATGCCTTAATTGCCATGTTTGTATGAATTGTATGCACACGACACTATATTCTATTACATGACTCGAAAACCTATGTATTCTCACCAACTTTTTAGTTAACTTTGTTTTTAACCATGTTTCAGGTGACAATGTTTGAAGTATTACAAGCTGCTACATATAGGATTTGGACCTAGCAATTAATCTAAACTATTTATATTTTGTAATCGCTACATTTGGTTCTTGTATGGTATGAACTTGCTACGTGTAATGAAAATGAATGTTTAAATTATTCAAACTTTAGCAACCATGAGCTATGAACAGTCTGCACAGCTTCACGCCCCGACGTTTTTCGCCGTCGGTTGGGGTGTGACAAACTTATTAAGTTCGCCTGGTGCAGAACTGGTGCTTATAAATAGACAGTTTACAGAGTCTGTTAATATAGGTATCAGGAGGAACTAATTAGAGACATAATTATTGTAACCTGATATTGTGGTGGAAATACAAAGCGTTTATTTACACCATTGTTGTTGATTGAGTTACACGATGTAACATCCATGTTTTTCCTGGTATTTCATATTGTACAATAAATGACAATTTCAACCCAATGTTCACATTCAAAACGTTGTGTCACATCATTTACTATTTTCATGTGCAATTAAGGAGTATTATCATAATGTTAAAAGTACATAAACACATTTTACATTGCTACAATAACAACTGAAACAAACCTACGCTATCTCACAAACTACAAGGACTAGTCTTGAAAATTATCAAAATATCACTTGGCACGGTCGCGCCATGACCTGGCACGGTCACGCCAAGTAGACTCGGTCGCGCCATGACCTGACACGGTCGCGCCGTAAACATGGTCGCGCGGAGAACTGGCACGGTCGCGCCTGAAACTCAGTTGAAACGTAAACACTGCCTTAATCACAAAGTCTGTTCGAGTCCGCGATTGTAACGTCTTTTGTGCCGTTTCCAGACTAATTCATCAATGAACAAACTCCTGAATAACCACAATTGCAATTAGAAACCCAAAACCGTCACTTAGTCATTCCTTTCTCTCAATATCGTCCAAATCGTGTGACATCCTCGAAATCAAACCCCTGCGTATGATCTTCGAGCTTTTGTGATCACATTCCCCACATCAATCGTGCCGGAATCCCAGCAGAAGACGCCAAGGATCAACGCGCTGAAATCGGAACTCCGTTTAGTCGAACTCTACCAATTCGATATCGTTTAAGGTAAGTAAACACATCTTCAGACTCATTTCAATCCTGTGAATGAAAGCCCTAACCTATTCAGGGCTTATACCATCGATTTGAACACGAATATAATCTAGGGTTATTACGTTTTTGGTTTAATCAAACTACACTCTAGACACGATATACATCCAATTAAAATACATGGTTATAGTCGAAAACAATCAACAATTGAAAGCCCTATAAATACATGGTTACGATCGTGCCTCTTGTCCAGACATGGTCGCGCCTCGTGCCTAAGCGCGGTCACGCCGTGCATTTGACACGGTTGTGCTACCTTGGGTCAGAACCTATTTCTTCTGTTATTTTAATATAAACTCATTTTCTTTTATAAAAATTATTTTATTAAACTCCAAAGCCAGAATTGTTTTCATAAACTAAATTATCAACTTGGAAATTGTCACACCCCAACCGGCGGTGGAAACGTCGGGGCGTGAAGCGTGCAGACTGTTCATAGCTCATGGTTTGCTAAGGTTGAAATAATTAAACATGCAGTTTTCATTGAAATCAAACAACAATCCAACAAGTACACGAAACATAACAAAATACATAACAATGTTTATTTTAGAGCCTTTTAACTAGGTCCTCAAACTAGGTGGAAGCAACTTGTAATCATCTCAATTGTTAGCACCTGAAACATGATTTAAAAACAAGGGTCAACTAAAAAGTTGGTGAGCATACATAAGTTTTGACACACAAATAAGAGTTCAAAACTGTTTATACAATTCCTTGATTCACATGGTATATAAGACAAATATGGAGAATCTATAGTTATACTAGGTGCACAATCAAACCTTGTGACTGAGGCATAACACGCAGGTTACCCTAATGTAAAGTCGGTAACAAACACCCTACCCGGGTGGGTTTGTCAGACTCAATAGTACTATCCTTGTTTACCGTTGGCTTGTACAGAGTTAATGATTGCACGAGTTGCGTCATGTATGTATAGTAATAACTCATAGCATTCAAGCATATTGCACAAATAATTCATGTAATCAAGTAAGAATTGTACTATGAAAGAGTTGCAATTTGTTTAATGTAAATCATGTCCACCCCAAAGGTGAAAAAGAGTAAAAGTGGGGTTATGTAGACTCACATGTGTTGGAGAGTGTAGATTGCACAACCAAGTAAATGTTAAGTGTTTGTGGGTCACGGAGCTTGACCTATCGAGTAAATGTATGACGTGTATTAATGCGGTGTATAAGGTTTAAAGTAACTATAGTGTTTCAGTGTATTGCAAGCGTAAGGATTTGCACTAATGAAATGTATCGTTTAGTTATGTATTTAAAATATAAGGTAGTGTGGTATATATATTTAATTGAATGTAATATAAACAAACGAATTCGTTTTATCTACTTATTTTAGAAAACGTCACAAAATATAAAGTAGTTTATATTTATATAAGTTTTATTTGATGTAACTAGGATTTATACAATTGGTTTATAAAAGTCTTTTTCATAATAAAGTGTTTTATAAAATCTTGTTATAACTTTTATAAATTTAGAAATTTTAAATGAAAATGTATTTTCAAATGGTAAGAATCGGTTTAAAACAATTTAATCGATGAAAATAATTGTTGTGCTTAATAATGGTGAGATTCTGTTTAAACAGTTAAGTTTATAACATAAGTTTTATAAAAATCATCAAATCTGAGAAACTGTAAAGATTCAGTTCTGACTGAGCACGACCGTGCTCATCAACGGCACGACTGCGCTCGCCTCTGGGCGTGACCGTGGTGGTCTGGAGCGCGCCCGTGGTCGAGTCAGAAGGCTACAGAGGTTCTGGTCATGGAGCACGACCGTGCTCGTGTCCGGCACGACCGCGCCTAGTGTTTGTTTTCGGTCAGGACTTGTTTGCTCGGTAAGCACGACCGGGCCTTACTCGGACCACGACTGTGCTTGGTCAGGCACGACCGCGCTCAGTGATGAGCGCGACCGTGTCGGGTCTTTTCCAGACTCAATTCGCTCGATTCTTATATTAAACACTTCTGGATTCTTAGGGCTTTCATTTAGTGGATGATTACGAAGCTATCTATAAGGTTTAATTGGATTTATTTCGTGTTTAAGTGGTAGTTCGACTAAAAGTGTAGTTTCGTTTTCTCGTTCAAAAATCTGGCCGATTTGAGTGTTTCTACTACGAATTGGCATAGGGCTTTCGTAGTAGGGGATGATACGAAGCTAGTGGTGTATTACTTACTTGTTATAATAGGGCAATTTAATGCAGTCGGCTACGGGTCGACGGCTTTGCTTCTCGGCGATCAATCGGACGACAGAGGTTGTATGAGTGTCGAGGAGAGTTCTGGGTGATTGAGTGGATGCATATGAGGGTGTAGGAAGCGTGCAACTGGCTCTATATCGACGAATTCGCGAGTCATGATTGTGGTGGGTATGGGATTAAACAAATCTGTAAATTGGAGTGTAATTGATGCGTGTTGCAGGTTGTATTCAGTCAAGTATGGTCTGACGCGCGAAAACTGGCTTTGACCATTCTTTAAATTTTGCGAAATCGTCGAGTATGGCTGTGATCTGACTTCTGCAGAGTCACGTGGTTTCAGCAGCGCGACCGTGCCTGTATTAGGCACGACCGTGCTTAGGTCTGCAGGCGCGACCGTTCCTAGTCTTAGGCGCGACCGTGCTTGCCTAGTTTTGTAGTTTTTGATTTTTGTCAGTTTTGGTCCTTGGGGCTTGTGAGATAATGGCGTTTTCAGTTGTTATTGTAACATAATGTATTGTATGTGTAATTGCATTTACGGTTGTTGCACACGAATTGAAATTGAAATACTCGTTTAATGCATCGAAACATTTACATGGTAAGAAAAAAAAAAAACCAGAAATGTTATAGTCTCCCCATGTTGACGGGATTTTGTCCCGAAATTCAACTAGTTGAGGCTGCTGAATCGGTGAAGAGGTGAGGATACTTGAGTTTCATTTGGTCTTCACGTTCCCATGTAAACTCAGGACCACGTTTAGAATCCCAACGGACTTTGACTATAGGAATGCGGCTGCGTTTGAGTTGCTTGATCTCACGGTCCATGATTTCCACCGGTTTCTCGACAAAGTGCATCGTTTCATCAATGCGTACGTCGTCAAGAGGTATGTGGAGGTTCTCATCAGCAAGACATTTCTTCAGGTTGGACACGTGGAAGGTTGGATGAACATTGTTGAGTGCTGGAGGTAGCTCAAGTCTGTAAGCCACTTTCCCGATTCTTTCAAGGATCTTGAACGGGCCTACGTAACGAGGTGCTAGCTTGCCTTTCTTTCCAAAGCGGATCACACCCTTCCAAGGGGATACTTTGAGAAGCACAAGGTCACCCACTTGGAATTCCAAGGGTTTTCGTCGCTTGTCGGCATAGCTCTTTTGTCGACTTCTCGCTACTCGGATGTTGTCACGGATTTGAAGGATTTTGTCGGATGTTTCCTGAATTAACTCGGGACCGGTGATTTGTGCTTCACCAATCTCGTTCCAACAGATGGGAGAACGGCATTTGCGACCATAAAGAGCTTCGAATGGAGCCATGTTGATGCTGGTATGGTAGCTGTTATTGTAGGAGAATTCAATAAGTGTCAAGTGTGAATCCCAATTGCCACCAAAGTCTATGACACAGGCTCTCAGCATGTCTTCGAGCGTTTGGATTGTTCGTTCAGTCTGGCCATCAGTTTGGGGATGGTAGGCTGTGCTTAAATCCAATCGTGTGCCAAGTGCCTTTTGCAGAGATTGCCAAAATCTGGAAGTGAAACGAGCATCTCTGTCGGAGATTATGTTCAAAGGTATACCGTGTCGACTCACAATTTCGTCAATATAGATTCGGGCCAATTTCTCAACCCGATAGTCTTCACGGATGGGCAGGAAGTGTGCGGACTTTGTGAGACGGTCGATGATTACCCAAATGCTATCATAGCCGTTTGAAGTACGGGGGAGTTTAGTAATGAAGTCCATGGCTAGATTTTCCCATTTCCACACGGGGATTTTCGGTTGTTCAAGTAAGCCGGAAGGACGTTGATGTTCGGCTTTGACTTTAGAGCAGGTTAGACATTTTGCAACATAGAGTGCAATGTCTTTCTTCATACCAGGCCACCAATATTGTGGTCGAAGATTGTGATACATTTTACCCGCACCGGGATGGATAGAATACCGAGACTTGTGTGCTTCAGTCATGAGGAATTCCCGGAGATCATTGCGATTGGGAACCCAAATACGATCCAAGAAATAAAGCAAGCCATTGTTTTTAGTCTCTAGTTGGAATTCAGCACCACACGACATTTCCTCATACATGTTGCCCTCGGTAATCGAGAAGTTGCTAGAATACGGGTTTGAATGTCGGAATGAATATTGACACTTTGGAGCATGACACGTTCTTTACGGCTCAGCGCATCGGCTACTACGTTTGCCTTGCCGGGATGATAACGAATCTCGCAATCGTAATCATTGAGGAGTTTAACCCAACGTCGTTGCCTCATGTTGAGTTCTTTTTGGTTAAAGATGTGTTGGAGGCTTTTGTGGTCGGTGAATACCACACATTTTGTGCCATATAGATAATGTCTCCAAATCTTCAAGGCAAATATGACTGCACCCAACTCCAAATCGTGCGTCGTATAGTTTTTCTCGTGGATCTTGAGTTGCCTCGATGCATAAGCGATTACCTTGCCTCGTTGCATGAGAACACAACCAAGGCCTAGGTTAGAGGCATCACAGTAGATGACTAGATCATCGTTTCCTTCGGGAAGAGTCAGAATAGGAGCATCACATAACTTCTGTTTAAGAGTTTGGAAAGCTTCTTCTTGTTTCGGCCCCCATACATAAGGTTTACCTTTATGCGTCAAGGCGGTGAGGGGAACAACAATCATGGAGAAGTTAGAAATGAATCTTCGGTAATAACCCGCTAAACCAAGGAACGAACGAACCTCGGTAGGGGTTTGAGGAGCACTCCAATTCTTGACAGCTTCGATCTTGGCAGGGTCGACATGTATTCCCTTTTTATTGACAACATGACCCAAAAATTGAACCTCCTTTAGCCAAAATTCACATTTGGAGAACTTGGCGTATAATTGTTCGGTTCTCAGGAGATCCAAAATCAGGCTAAGGTGCTGTTCATGTTCTTCCTCAGTCTTGGAATAGATCAAGATGTCATCGATGAAAACGATCACGAATTTGTCAAGGTATGGTTTGCACATGCGGTTCATGAGATCCATAAAGACAGCAGGTGCATTGGTCAACCCAAAAGGCATAACCGTGAACTCGTAATGACCATATCTTGTTCGGAAGGCGGTCTTTGGAATATCTTCTTCTCGGACACGCAGTTAGTGATAACCAGATCGAAGATCAATCTTCGAGAAACAAGTAGAACCTTGGAGTTGATCGAAGAGGTCGTCAATCCTAGGTAACGGGTAGCGGTTTTTGATTGTAAGCTTGTTGAGCTCTCGATAGTCAATACACATGCGGAATGAACCATCCTTCTTTTTAACAAACAAGACTGGTGCACCCCACGGTGAATGACTTGGCCGTATGAAACCTTTGTCAGCGAGTTCTTGAAGTTGCCTTGCAAGTTCTTGCAATTCGGAAGGTGCAAGCCGGTATGGAGCTTTAGCCACAGCGTTTGCTCTGGGTATAAGATCGATTCGAAACTTTACTTCCCGAACAGGTGGAAGGCCAGGCAAGTCATCGGGAAAGAAAGTCATCGGGAAAGACTTCGGGAAACTCCCGAATGATGGGAATATCTTCTACTCTTCTTTCCTTGTCTTCTTTTTGGATTACATGAGCTAGGAAAACCATGCACTTCTTTCGTATGTATTTCTGGGTGGTGATGCAGGACATCAGTTTGAGTCCTTTGCAAGGTTTCTCGCCAAAGACTTTCAATATGTCTCCCGATGGAAGAGGTATTCGGATGTATTTTTCAAAACACATGACTTCGGCGTGGTTTTTAGACAACCAATCCATGCCGATGATGACGTCAAAACTCCCTAATGGCATTGGTATTAGGTTGACTGGAAATGTGTGACCATTGAGTTCTAGTGAGCAGTCATGGACAATGGAGTCAATAGTGATGGAATTTCCATCCGCTACTTCAACGGTGAAGGTTTTCTCTAGTTTGGATCGTGTTTTTGCAAGTAAAGGTTCAAAGTTAAGGGACACAAAACTCTTATCGGCTCCGGTATCAAATAGTATAGAAGCATATTGGTTATTCATAAGAAACGTACCGTTGACCACATGATCGCTGGACTGAGCCTCGTTGGCGTTGATGTTGAAGGCACGCCCACGAGCTCCGCCTTGAGTATTGTTCACAAGTTTTGGACATCGGTCTCGGAAGTGGTTTGGGTCGCCACACTCGAAGCAAGCATGCCCATTACCAATAGCTGGAACTGCTGGATTAGCCCCGTTTCCCCGGTTGACTTGATTACCAGTTGGATTACTTCTGCAGGTGTTAGCTACATGCCCATATCTTCCACAGCTGGCACATAGGCGGCGGGGTACATTTGGGAAATGGTGATAATTGCAGGTGTTGCACAACGGATTGTTTCCCACATATTGTTTCTTGACTCGGTTCTGAGCCATAGGAGCAACTTGGTTGACTGGGGCAGCCGGAGTGATCACGGCATAGTTCTTAGCTTTCCTCTTCCTCGTGTTGTGGTTCGGTTCGGCTTTGACCTCCTTGACATGAGCAGGAGGTGTTGAGGTGTCAGAAACTTTCTTGGCCCCCTTTCTGGTAAGAGTACCTGCTTTAACGTGATTATCAGTCAAAGTAGCAGCCAGACGAATAGCATCCTCCAGGCTTGCAGGATTTCTTCCCAAAACAGTGTCCTGGATTTGTCTCGGTAGGCCACCGATATATTTTTCAATACACCTAGACAAAGGCGTAACCATGTGAGGTACCAGCATGCTCAGTTCATGAAAACGGTTGGTGTATGCTAAGCTTTCACCACTATCTTGGGTAAGATCCCAAAATTCTGCTTCCAGCTTTTTCATTTCGTTCCGAGGACAGAATTCCTCGGTCATGATCCTTTTTAGCTCATCCCATGGCAGAGCCATTGCTACTTCTACTCCCCTTGTTCTCTTCTCCCCATTCCACCAGGTTAGTGCCCTCAATATTGAGGAAGGTGCCCTCAATATTTTCGAACCATTGAAGGAGTCCCGTGGCTCCTTCGGTACCATAAAATTTCAGGGGATTGCAAGAGTTGAAATGCTTGAAGGTACATTGTGGCGGGTTGGCACCACCTCCACCACCAGTATTAGCACTACCACTGGCGTTCCCATTGTTGTTGTTATTGGCTTGAGTTAGTTGAGTTACTAGCTGAGTGAGGAGAGCAGCAAGGTCGGTATTATTGTTGTTGTTGGCATTGCCGGTATTGGTGTTGGTGCTATTGTTGGCGTTGTCGGTGTTGTTGCGGTTGATGTTACGACGAGGAGGCATTCTATAAAAAGAGAATGATACAAAAGTGTTGTGAGAATTTAAAAAAAAAATCCGTTGAAATTTAGGATAGGAGGAATAATAACACATTTATTTCATAGTTCGGATTGTTTTCATGTAATCACATTTCTACTTGAACACAATGACATATTAAGGTTAATTAGACTTATATAATTTTCAAGGAGACGTGCTTTAGCCTATAGGTAAACACTCATCCCGAGAATTCCCAGGAAAGCATACGGATCCCTCGGTTGATTGGGATTTATATGAAATGCTTTCCTAGACAGAAAAACCAGAATACAGGTGTCACCCTTCCAGATTGCACATGTCCTTTAATAATTAACAGAGTCTAAAACCTTAACGGGTATATAAAAATATTTTTGATAGACTAGTGTCTACGAGTATGAGTTTTTCCACAAGTTATGGCGATGATGACATAGAAGCAGTTAAGGAGGATACGCGGCTTAGGATACGGGTATGGATACGATTTTTTTAATTTATTATTTACATATGCTTATTAAGTCATGTACATTTTAAGTATCAAATAACTAACACATAAAGCATGTGACATATAGCAAATAGCACGTATCACATAAAACATGTAGCATGGCATTATTGGGTGTCCTAAAGTTATAGTCTAGGTCAATGGTGTCTAATAACCTAATTCCCTATAACCAAGGCTCTGATACCAATCTGTCACACCCCAACCGACGGCGGAAACGTCGGGGCGTGAAGCGTGCAGACTGTTCATAGCTCATGGTTTGCTAAGGTTGAAATAATTAAACATGCAGTTTTCATTGAAATCAAACAACAATCCAACAAGTACACGAAACATAACAAAATACATAACAATGTTTATTTTAGAGCCTTTTAACTAGGTCCTCAAACTAGGTGGAAGCAACTTGTAATCATCTCAATTGTTAGCACCTGAAACATGATTTGAAAACAAAGGTCAACTAAAAAGTTGGTGAGCATACATAAGTTTTGACACACAAATAAGAGTTTAAAACTGTTTATACAATTCCTTGATTCACATGGTATATAAGACAAATATGGAGAATCTATAGTTATACTAGGTGCACAATCAAACCTTGTGACTGAGGCATAACACGCACGTTACCCTAATGTAAAGTCGGTAACAAACACCCTACCCGGGTGGGTTTGTCAGACTCAATAGTACTATCCTTGTTTACCGTTGGCTTGTACAGAGTTAATGATTGCACGAGTTGCGTCATGTATGTATAGTAATAACTCATAGCATTCAAGCATATTGCACAAATAATTATGACGTGTATTAATGCGGTGTATAAGGTTTAAAGTAACTATAGTGTTTCAGTGTATTGCAAGCGTAAGGATTTGCACTAATGAATTGTATCGTTTAGTTATGTATTTAAAATATAAGGTAGTGTGGTATATATATTTAATTGAATGTAATATAAACAAACGAATTCGTTTTATCTACTTATTTTAGAAAACGTCACAAAATATAAAGTAGTTTATATTTATATAAGTTTTATTTGATGTAACTAGGATTTATACAATTGGTTTATAAAAGTCTTTTTCATAATAAAGTGTTTTATAAAATCTTGTTATAACTTTTTATAAATTTAGAAATTTTAAATGAAAATGTATTTTCAAATGGTAAGAATCGGTTTAAAACAATTTAATCGATGAAAATAATTGTTGTGCTTAATAATGGTGAGATTCTGTTTAAACAGTTAAGTTTATAACATAAGTTTTATAAAAATCATCAAATCTGAGAAACTGTAAAGATTCAGTTCTGACTGAGCACGACCGTGCTCATCAACGGCACGACTGCGCTCGCCTCCGGGCGTGACCGTGGTGGTCTGGAGCGCGCCCGTGGTCGAGTCAGAAGGCTACAGAGGTTCTGGTCATGGAGCACAACCGTGCTCGTGTCCGGCACGACCGTGCTCGTGTCCGGCACGACCGCGCCTAGTGTTTGTTTTCGGTCAGGACTTGTTTGCTCGGTAAGCACGATCGGGCCTTACTCGGACCACGACTGTGCTTGGTCAGGCACGACCGCGCTCAGTGATGAGCGCGACCGTGTCGGGTCTTTTCCAGACTCAATTCGCTCGATTCTTATATTAAACACTTCTGGATTCTTAGGGCTTTCATTTAGTGGATGATTACGAAGCTATCTATAAGGTTTAATTGGATTTATTTCGTGTTTAAGTGGTAGTTCGACTAAAAGTGTAGTTTCGTTTTCTCGTTCAAAAATCTGGCCGATTTGAGTGTTTCTACTACGAATTGGCATAGGGCTTTCGTAGTAGGGGATGATACGAAGCTAGTGGTGTATTACTTACTTGTTATAATAGGGCAATTTAATGCAGTCGGCTACGGGTCGACGGCTTTGCTTCTCGGCGATCAATCGGACGACAGAGGTTGTATGAGTGTCGAGTGAGAGTTCTGGGTGATTGAGTGGATGCATATGAGGGTGTAGGAAGCGTGCAACTGGCTCTATATCGACGAATTCGCGAGTCATGATTGTGGTGGGTATGGGATTAAACAAATCTGTAAATTGGAGTGTAATTGATGCGTGTTGCAGGTTGTATTCAGTCAAGTATGGTCTGACGCGCGAAAACCGGCTTTGACCATTCTTTAAACTTTGCGAAATCGTCGAGTATGGCTGTGATCTGACTTTTGCAGAGTCACGTGGTTTCAGCAGCGCGACCGTGCCTGTATTAGGCACGACCGTGCTTAGGTCTGCAGGCGCGACCGTTCCTAGTCTTAGGCGCGACCGTGCTTGCCTAGTTTTGTAGTTTTTGAGTTTTGTCAGTTTTGGTCCTCGGGGCTTGTGAGATAATGGCGTTTTCAGTTGTTATTGTAACATAATGTATTGTATGTGTAATTGCATTTACGGTTGTTGCACACGAATTGAAATTGAAATACTCGTGTATTGCTTCGAAACGTTTACATGGTAAGAAAAAAAAAACCAGAAATGTTACAGAAATATTAAAGAAATTAATTAAATCGTTTCTAATGGATTAAAAGTAATAAATATAAAATAAAAGTTTTACATATAATTGTTTTATTCAAACCTACACAAACTATTTATATTCTAATATATACTTAAAATGCCACTTGACACATTTTCATGAACAACTAAATAAAAAGAATTAAATTATTATTTTAATTAATTATTCAAATTAAACCTTAAGTCTTTCATTATTTAATTGAACTTACATTTTCATTCAAATACCAACGAAAATGAATACACCAACCCTCCGTACAAATCCATGCTCTCATTCCTATTGAAAACCTTAGAATGTCCTTAGACATTGTACATATTATTAATCCAAATTTATACTATTTCACTCTAGGTCAAACTTAGTGAGTTGCAAATCACTTGAAATTACCCAACGCTCTTGTTAGCTACTACATTTTGATACAAGTGAGTATACATAGCCCCTTTTACTCTTTTACACTTTTGGGATGGAACATGAACTCTATCAAATTACATGTTTACATTTACACAAACAACACAAGTACAAATCCTATTTACATTCATGTGTACAAATTTGAGATTTATGCCCGAGTGCTATGTGTGCTAACTTTTGTATGCGATTATGTGCAATCATTAACTATTCAAGCCGACGGTTTTCAATGACAGATCTATTGAGTCTGACAAACCCAGCCAGATTGGGGTGATTGATACCGACAACACAATTTGCATTCTAGTTACAAAGGTTTGATTGTACTTGGTTACACAATAGCTGCTCCCCATAAATGTCTTATTTATCATGTTATGTATGGATTTGTTTTACAAACTATATGCTACCTATATACAAACCTGTGTTATACTCACCAACTTTTTAGTTGACATTATTTTATTCATGTTTCAGGTCCTAATATGTGAGTTTGATCAAGATGTGCTACACGTAGGCTTTGGACTTAGCTAATTTAAATAAAGAAGTCTATGTTTTGAAATACTGTTTCTGTCTTGGATTTGGTTTTGTTTGAATGATTGTAATGGAATTTGAAGTTTAATATATTTCAATTTAGACAACCTTGTGCTTATGAACAGTCAACATGTCCCGCCCCGATGATTCCGCTATCGGTCGGGGTGTGACAGATTGGTATCAGAGCCTTGGTTATAGGGAATTAGGTTATTAGACACCTTGACCTAGACTATAACTTTAGGACACCTACTTATGCTATGTTTCATGATTACATGTTATATGCTACATGCCATAGGTTATATGTTATGTGTTACATGCTATGTGCTACATGCTTACTATGATTAGTTATTATTTTATTTGATGACTTAATTGTTAAAAATCCATGACTTATTAGTATATACTTAAATGATAAATTAAATAAACAATATCCTTTCCTATATCCTAAAACCTCATAATATTCTTATCTTCTTCTCTATCTTTATCACTCTAAGCATGTGGAAACATCATGAAGCTAGATCCATAAAATTTATTTATTTCCTCGTTAAGGTTTTTAAGCTTTGTTAATTATTTGAGGACACGTGCAATCTGGAAGAGTGACACCTGTATTTTGGGTTTTCTGTCTAGGAAAGCATTTCGCATAAATCCCAATCAACCGAGGGACCCGTATGCTTTCCTGGAATTCCCGAGATGAGTGTTTACTTATAGGCTAAAGCATGTCTCCTTGAAAATTATATAAGTTTAATTAACTTTAATGTGTCATAGAATTCGAGTGATTATATCACTATTTGAGTACAATCCAAACTATGATTATCTATTTATTTTGTCATCTTATTCTATTAAATCCAAACAATTCTCATAAGTTCTTACATCTTTTCTTGTCTTGTGAAAATCTGTAGAATGCCTCCTCGTCGTGCTCCCGCGGCCAACATCAATACCGACATTGCTGCTATTCTTGCACAACTCGTGACACAACTCACTCAAGCTAATAGTGCCACCATTGGCAACAATGGTGGAAATGGTAGTAATAGTGGTAATGGTGGTAATGGTGGAAATGGTGGTAACAACCCATCTCAATACACTTTCAAGCATTTCAACTCGTGTAATCCTCCCAAGTTCTATGGTACCGAAGGAGCTACTGGACTCCTTCAATGGTTCGAAAGCATTGAGAATACCTTTCTTAATAGTGACTGCCCCGACAACAATCGTGTTCGTCATGCCACAAGTGTCCTACAAAAACGGGCACTCACGTGGTGGAATGGGGAGAAGAGAAATAGAGGTGTGGATGTGGCAATGGCCTTACCTTGGGATGAGGTTAAAAGGCTAATGACCGAGGAATTCTTTCCTAGAAATGAATTACAGAAACTTGAAGCCGAATTTTGGGATCTTGCCCAAGATAGTGGTGAAAACTTGGCGTATACGACTCGGTTCCATGAGTTGAGTCTTCTTGTGCACCACATGGTCACTCCTCTGTCCCGCTGCATTGAAAAGTATATTGGGGGACTACCTAGGCAAATTCAAGATACTGTCCTAGGAAGGAATCCCGCAACACTTGAGGATGCTATCCGCTTATCCGCCACCTTAACCGATAACCATGTGAAAGCGGGAACACTTACTAAAAAGGGCACCAAGAAAGTTTCCGACACCGCAACTCCTCCTACCCACAACAAAGAAGCCACAACTGAGCCCTCTCGACACAATAGGAAGAGAAAGGCTAGAAATTTTGCTATGGTCACTCCTGCTATTCCTGTTAACCAAGCTGCACCTATGGTTCAAGCAACGGCCAAAAAACCATATGTTGGAATCTACCCATTTTGTGCCACCTGCAACTATCATCATCCCCAAAGCATCCCATGTTGCCTTTGTACTCATTGTGGGAGATATGGCCATACGGTCAATGTTTGTAGTGCCAAAGCTCTTACGGGCCAAGTCAACCCACGAAACCAAACTAAGACCCAAGTGACTAATCAAGGTACTCCCGCTATTGCAAATGGGCGTGCATGTTATGAATGTGGCAACCCGAACCATTTCCGTGGTCAATGCCCAAGATTTGTCAATGCTAGACAAGGTGGAGCTCGTGGGCGTGCATTCAACATTAACGCCAACGAAGCTCAAGCTAACAATGACGTGGTCAATGGTACGTTCCTTGTAAATAGTCAATATGCCTCCATTTTATTTGATATTGGTGCCGATAAATGTTTTGTGTCACTTAACTTTGAACCTTTACTTGCAAAGACACGATCCCAATTAGAGAAAACCTTTACCGTCGAAATAGCAAATGGTGACTCCCTTACAATTGACTCCATTATCTATGACTGCTCCTTAGAACTTAATGATCATGCATTCCCAATCAACCTTGTTCCAATGCCACTAGGAAGTTTTGATATCATCATAAGCATGGATTGGCTATCAAATCATCATGCCGAAGTCATCTGTTTCGAGAAGTGCATCCGAATACCTCTATCATCGGGAGAAACGTTGAGAGTCTTTGGTGAAAAGCCTTGCAAAGGGCTTAAATTAATGCCATGCACTACTGCTCAAAAGTACTTACGAAAGAAGTACGTGGCCGTTTTGGCCCATATCGTTCAAAAGGATGTCAAAAAGAAGAGTATTCAAGATATCCCCATTATCCGAGAATTTCCTGAAGTATTCCCCGAAGACTTTCCGGTCTTCCACCCGTTCGTCAAGTAGAATTTCGCATTGATCTTGTGCCCGGAGCTAACCCCGTGGCTAGAGCTCCTTACCGTATTGCACCTTCTAAAATGCAAGAACTTGCAAGTCAACTTCAAGAGCTCTCCGACAAGGGATTCATTCGTCCAAGTCATTCACCGTGGGGTGCACCCGTCTTATTAGTCAAAAAGAAGGATGGATCATTTCGCATGTGTATTGACTACCGCGAACTCAACAAGCTTACTATCAAAAACCGTTATCCTTTACCTAGAATTGATGACCTCTTTGGTCAACTTCAAGGTTCTACTTGCTTCTCGAAGATTGATCTTCGATCCGGTTATCACCAACTCCGCGTGCAAGAAGACGATATTCCAAAAACTGCCTTCCGAACAAGGTATGGTCATTACGAGTTCATGGTTATGCCTTTTGGACTAACCAATGCACCCGCAGTTTTCATGGACCTCATGAATCGTGTGTGCAAACCGTACCTTGATAAGTTCATAATCATTTTCCTCGATGACATTTTAATTTATTCCAAGACTAAAGCTGACCATGAGCAACATCTTAGACTGGTTTTGGATCTCTTGAGGAAGGAACAACTATATGCCAAATTCTCCAAATGTGAATTTTGGCTAAAGGAAGTTCAATTTCTTGGTCACATCGTCAACGAAAAGGGTATTCATGTTGACCCTGCTAAGATCGAAACGGTTAAGAATTGGAATGCCCCGAAGACTCCCACTGAAGTTCATTCATTTCTTCGTCTTGCGGGATATTATCGTCGTTTCATCTCAAATTTCACTAAGATTGCTGTCCCTCTTACCGCTTTGACCCACAAGGGTAAAACTTATGAATGGGGACCAAAACAAGAAGTAGCTTTCCAAACTCTCAAGCAAAAGTTGTGCAATGCTACTATTTTGACTCTTCCTGATAGGAATGATGATCTAGTTGTCTACTGTGACGCTTCTAACCAAGGTCTCGGTTGTGTCCTCATGCAACGAGACAAAGTAATCGCCTACGCATCAAGACAACACAAAATTCACGAAAAGAATTATACGACGCACGATCTCGAGTTGGGTGTGGTTGTTTTCGCATTGAAGATTTGGAGACATTACCTCTATGGCACAAAATGTGTGGTGTTCACCGACCACAAAAGTATCCAACACATATTCAACCAAAAAGAACTCAATATGAGACAACGACGTTGGGTTGAACTCCTTAACGACTATGAATGCGTGATTCGTTACCATCCCGGCAAAGCGAATGTTGTAGCCGACGCTTTGAGTCGAAAGGACCATGTCATGCTTCAATGTGTCCGTATTCAAACCGACATTCAAAACCGCATCTTAGAAGCTCAACACGTCTAGGTCACCGAGGGTAACATGTATGAGGAAATGTCTTGTGGTGTTGAACTACAACTTGAAACAAAACCCAATGGCTTACTTTATTACTTGAACCGTATTTGGGTTTCCGATCGCGATGATCTCCATACATTTCTTATGAACGAGTCTCACAAGACTCGTTATTCTATTCATCCTGGTGCGGATAAAATGTACCAAGACCTTCGCCAACAATATTGGTGGCCTGGTATGAAGAAAGACATTGCTCACTATGTTGCCAAATGTCTAACGTGTTCCAAAGTCAAAGCCGAACACCAACGTCCTTCCGGATTACTTGAACAACTGGAAATTCCCGTGTGGAAATAGGAGAACTTAGCCATGGATTTTATTACCAAACTCCCTCGCACCTCGAGTGGTTATGATAGCATTTGGGTAATCATTGATCGTCTCACCAAATCTGCCCATTTCTTGCCTATCCGTGAAGACTATCGGGTTGAGAAACTAGCCCGAATTTACGTTGATGAAATTGTAAGCCGTCATGGTGTTCCCTTGAACATAATATCCGACCAAGATGCCCGGTTCACTTCTCGATTTTGGCAATCTCTTCAATCTGCTCTTGGCACACGAGTGGACTTGAGCACGGCTTACCATCCCCAAACTGATGGTCAAACCGAGCGGACAATCCAAACTCTTG
This sequence comes from Smallanthus sonchifolius, assembly GCA_023525975.1. Classification (NCBI taxonomy): domain Eukaryota; kingdom Viridiplantae; phylum Streptophyta; class Magnoliopsida; order Asterales; family Asteraceae; genus Smallanthus; species Smallanthus sonchifolius. Next base: position 29,524,003 of record CM042031.1, read on the forward strand.
AAGACATGCTTAGAGCTTGTGTAATCGATTTTCGTGGCAATTGGGATTCACATTTATCCCTCGTTGAGTTGTCCTACAATAATAGCTACCACACGAGTATTAACATGGCTCCATTTGAAGCTCTCTATGGTTGCAAGTGTCGCTCTCCTATCTGTTGGAACAAGATTGGTGAAGCACAATTCACCGATCCCGAGCTAATTCAAGAAACATCCGACAAGATTATCCGAATCCGTGACAACATTCGAGTAGCAAGAAGTCGGCAAAAGAGTTATGCCGACAAACGTCGAAAACCCGTGGAATTCCAAGTCGGTGACCTTGTTCTTCTTAAGGTGTCCCCGTGGAAGGGTGTGATCCGTTTTGGAAAGAAAGGCAAGTTAGCCCCTCGCTATGTTGGTCCATTCAAGATCCTTGAAAGGATTGGGAAAGTGGCTTATAAACTTGAGTTACCTCCATCTCTTGGCAATGTGCATCCTACATTTCATGTATCTAATCTGAAGAAATGTCTCACTGATGAGAATCTCCATATACCACTTGATGACGTGCGCATTGATGAAACGATGCACTTCGTTGAGAAACCGGTAGAAATTATGCATCGTGAAATCAAACAACTCAAACGAAGTCGTATTCCTATTGTCAAAGTTCGTTGGGAGTCTAAGCATGGTCCTGAATTCACTTGGGAACGAGAGGACCAAATGAAACTCATGTACCCACATCTGTTTGCTGATTCAGTAGCCTCAACTAATTAAATTTCGGGACGAAATTCTCTCAACTAGGGGATACTGTAACATCCATGTTTTTCTTGGTATTTCATATTGTACAATAAATGACAATTTCAACCCAATGTTCACATTCAAAACGTTGTGTCACATTATTTACTATTTTCATGTGCAATTAAGAGTATTATCATAATGTTAAAAGTACATACACACATTTTACATTGCTACAATAACAACTGAAACAAACCTACGCTATCTCACAAACTACTAGGACTAGTCTTGAAAATTATCAAAATATCACTTGGCACGGTCGCGCCATGACCTGGCACGGTCGTGCCAAGTAGACTCGGTCGCGCCATGACCTGACACGGTCGCACCCCGTAAACACGGTCACGCCGAGAACTGGCACGGTCGCGCCTAAAACTCAGTTGAAACGTAAACACTGCCTTAATCACAAAGTCTGTTTGAGTCCGCGATTGTAACGTCTTTTGTGTTGTTTCCAGACTAATTCATCAATGACCAAACTCCTGAATAACCATAATTGAAATTAGAAACCCAAAACCATCACTTAGTCATTCCTTTCTCTCAATATCGTCCAAATCGCGTGACATCCTCGAAATCAAACCCCTGCGCATGATCTTCGACCTTTTGTGATCACATTCCCCATATCAATCGTGTCGGAATCCCAGCAGAAGATGCCAAGGATCAACGCGCCGAAATCGGAACTCCGTTTAGTCGAACTCTACCAATTCGATATCGTTTAAGGCAAGTAAACACATATTCAGACTCATTTCAATCCCGTGAATGAAAGCCCTAACCTATTCAGGGCTTATACCATCGATTTGAACACGAATAGAATCTAGGGTTATTAAGTTTTTGGTTTAATCAAACTACACTCTAGACACGATAACCATCCAACTAAAATACATGGTTATAGTCGAAAACAATCAACAATTGAAAGCCCAATAAATTCAACCCTTGATAATACAGAAAATGGTCAAAATTGATTCCTACAAAATCCAGACACGATCGTGCTAATCGCTTAGCACGGTCGTGCCTCTTGTCCAGACATGGTCGCACCCCATGCCTAAGCACGGTCGCGCCCCGTGCCTAAGCGCGGTCACGCCGTGCATTTGACACGGTTGTGCTACCTTGGGTCAGAACCTATTTCTTCTGTTATTTTAATATAAACTCATTTTCATTTATAAAAATTATTTTATGAAACTCCAAAGCCAGAATTGTTTTCATAAACTAAATTATCAACTTGGAAATATTAAACAAATTAATTAAATCGTTTCTAATGGATTAAAAAGTAATAAATTTAAAATAAAAGTTTTACATATAATTGTTTTATTCAAACCTACACAAACTATTTATATTCTAATATATATTTAAAATGTCTCTTGACACATTTTCATGAACAACTAAATAAAAAGAATTAAATTATTATTTTAATTAATTATTCAAATTAAACCTTAAGTCTTTCATTATTTAATTGAACTTACATTTTCATTCAAATACCAACGCAAATGAATACACCAACCCTCCGTACAAATCCATGCCCTCATTCCTATTGAAAACCTTAGAATGTCCTTAGACATTGTACATATTATTAATCTAAATTTATACTATTTCACTCTAGGTCAAACTTAGTGAGTTGCAAATCACTTGAAATTACCCAACGCTCTTGTTAGCTACTACATTTTGATACAAGTGAGTATACATAGCCCGTTTTACTCTTTTACACTTTTGGGGTGAAACATGAACTCTATCAAATTACATGTTTACATTTACACAAACAACACAAGTACAAATCCTATTTACAATCATGTGTACAAATTTGAGCTTTATGCCCGAGTGCTATGTGTGCTAACTTTTGTATGCGATTATGTGCAATCATTAACTATTCAAGCCGACGGTTTTCAATGATAGATCTATTGAGTCTAACAAACCCACCCAGATTGGGGTGATTGATACCGACAACACAATTTGCATGCTAGTTACAAAGGTTTGATTGTACTTGGTTACACAATAGCTGCTCCCCATAAATGCCTTATTTATCATGTTATGTATGGATTTGTTTTACAAACTATATGCTACCTATATACAAACCTGTGTTATACTCACCAACTTTTTAGTTGACATTATTTTATTCATGTTTCAGGTCCTAATATGTGAGTTTGATCAAGATGTGCTACACGTAGGCTTTGGACATAGCTAATTTAAATAAAGAAGTCTATGTTTTGAAATACTGTTTCTGTCTTGGATTTGGTTTTGTTTGAATGATTGTAATGGAATTTGAAGTTTAATATATTTCAATTTAGACAACCTTGTGCTTATGAACAGTCAACATGTCCTGCCCCAATGATTCCGCCATCGGTCGGGGTGTGACACACGAGCACGTTGATCATGGATTCCGCACGTTATCACCGTTTCATACCGCGAGATCCGTCACGCACCGAATTAGGGACCTACAAGTGGTATCAGAGCTTTTGCTCTTGATTAGCAGAAGATTCGTGGTGTTTTCGTGTCCAATCAACATCAAATTTCATAGATTTTGAAGATTTTTCATCTTTTTTTGTGTTCTTGATAAAAAATAGAGAAGTGATCGATCAGAACTAGAACAGAGTTGAACAATTGAGTCTGTAAACTCTATTGAGAGTTCAAATACAAGCATGAATGTTATTTACTTGATTGTGTATATTGTCTTTTGTGTATGCAATCGATGATTCGTTGGATTCCGCACTCCGAGTTAACGACACGTCTTATCACGAGAACGATCTGTAGAAGTGCCATGAGGACCTACACTTTGGAATCCAGATCCTTTGCTCGAATCTCATGATTCCATCATCTCCTTTGGATAGTAACTTCTGTTTCCCAACCATACGTTCTTTCTTGATATTCCCTTCTTCTAAGGCTCTTGGTTGGATTTCCTTAATTTGTTCCATTAAATCTAACTTTAGGTCTAATCAAAGGTTTTTTACTTTAATTGGTTCGCTTCGTTCCTTCTGAATTAAAGCAACCTCCACTACATTTGCCTTCCCGGGATGGTATTTTGTCAATCTAACGTTCGTCGTCGTCTATGAGCATAGATCGTTTAACGATCTTGAGCAGCCTTAAACCGTTGTTTAATCTGGACTATATTATATGTTGTTTCCTATATAACTTCAGGTCCAGATAATTGATTGTCTCCTATTTCAGTCCAATAGATTGGAGTTTTGCACTTCCTTCCATAGTGTGCCTCAAATAGTGCAGATTTAATACTTAAATGATAACTGTTGTTGTAGGAGAATTCGATTAACGTTAGGTTACTATCCGAATTACCTCCAGAATCGATAACACAGTCTCTTAACATAGAGTTTGAATTGTATGTTCACTCTGTCCCTCTGTTTGGGGATGATATGCAGCACTAATGGTAAGTCGAGTTCCCAATTCTTTCTCAAAACTCGTCCAGAATCTAGATGTGAACATACTGTCTCTTTCAGAAATAATAGACAGTGGTATGCCAGGGTGACTCACAATTTCATTGATATAGATTCTGGCTAACTTATCCATAGAGTATGTTTCATTGATGGGTATAAAATGGGCTGACTTGGTAAGTCTATCGACCACGACGCATATTGCATTATGGTAGTTTGGTAATGAAATCCATTGTAATGCAACCTCATTTCCAGACAGGTATTTCCAATTGTTGTGCTCAATATTAACTTGTAGGCAAGTTAAGCATTTATTTATATACTTGGCTATTGATCTCTTCCTATTTGGCCACCAGTAACGTATTTTTAAACCTTTGTGCATATTGTTCACACCGGGATGCATGGAATATATATTGTTTATGTGCTTCGTCTAATACTTTCTCTTGAATATCTTCAAGCTTTGGAATCCAGATCCTTTGCACGAATGTCTTGATTCCATCATCTCCTTTAGATACTAACCTCTGTTTCCCAACCGTATGTTCTTTCTTGATATTCCCTTCTTTTAAGGCTCTTGGTTGGATTTCCTTAATTTGTTTCATTAAATCTAACTTCATGTAAAATCGTGTTGTTTTTACTTTAATCGGTTGGCTTTGTTCCTTCCGACTTAAAGCATTTGCCACTACATTTACCTTCCCGGGATGGTACTTTGTCAATCTAACGGTCGTCTGTCAGCATAGCTCTTTTGTCTATCTAGAGCAGCCTTCAACCGTTGTTTAATATGGAGTATCTTATTTGGTGTTTCCTATATAACTTCATGTCCAAATAAATGATTGTCTGCTATTTCAGTCCAACAAATTGGAGTTCTACACTTCCTTCCATACAGTGCTTCAAATGGTGCAAATTTAATACTTAAATGGTAACTGTTGTTTGCAGGAGAACTCCATTAACAGTAGGTGACTATCCCAGTTACCTCCGAAATCGATAACACATGCTCTTAACATATCTTCCAGAGTTTGAATTGTAAGTTCACTATGTCTATCTATTTGGGGATGGTATGAAGTACTCATGGTAAGTCGAGTTCCCAATTCTTTTTGAAAACACGTCCAGAATATAGATGCAAACCTACTATCTCTATAAAAAATAATAGACATTGGTATGCCATGGTGACTCACAATTTCATTGTTATAGATTCTGGCTAACTTATCCATAGTGTATGTTTCATTGATGGGTTTAAAATGGGCGGACTTGGTCAATCTATCGAACACGACCCATATTGCATTATGGTAGTTTGGTAATGAGATCCATTGTAATGCGACCCCAGTTCCAGACATGTATTTCCAATTGTTGTAGTTGACCTGCCGACTTCTGGTGCTCAATCTTAACTTGTAGGTAAGTTAAGCAATTATCTATATAATGGGCTATTGATCTCTTAATATTTGGCCACCAGTAATGTATTTTTAAATCTTGGTACATCTTGTTCGCGCGGGGATGCATTGAATATCTTGTTTTGTGTGCTTCATATAATACTTTCTCTTGAATATCTTCTAGCTTTGGAATCCAGATCCTTTGCTTGAATCTCATGATTCCATCATCTCCTTTGGATAGTAACTTCTGTTTCCCAACCATACGTTCTTTCTTGCTATTCCCTTCTTCTAAGGCTCTTGGTTGGATTTCCTTAATTTGTTCCATTAAATCTAACTTCAGGTCTAATCAAATTTTTTTTACTTTAATTGGTTGGCTTGGTTCCTTCTGAATTAAACAATCCTCCACTACATTTGCCTACCCGGGATGGTATTTTTTCAGTCTAACGTTCGTCGTCGTCTATGAGCATAGGTCTTTTATCGATCTTGAGCAGCCTCAAACCGTTGTTTAATCTGGACTATATTATCTGTTGTTTCCTAAATAACTTCAGGTCTAGATAATTGATTATCTCCTATTTCAGTCCAACAGATTGGAGTTCTACACTTCCTTCCATACAGTGCTTCAAATAGTGCAGCTTTAATACTTAAATGATAAATGTTGTTGTAGGAGAATTCCATTAACGGTAGGTTACTATCCCAATTACCTCCGGAATCGATAACATATGCTCTTAACATAGAGTTTGAATTGTAGGTTCACTCTGTCCATCTGTTTGGGGATGATATGCAGTACTCATGGTAAGTCGAGTTCCCAATTCTTTCTGAAAACTCATCCAGAATCTAGATGTGAACCTACTGTCTCTATCAGAAAAATTAGACAGTGGTATGCCATGGTGACTCACAATTTCATTGATATAGATTCTGGCTAACTTATCCATAGAGTATGTTTCATTGATGGGTATAAAATGGGCTGACTTGGTAAGTCTATCGACCACTACCCATATTGCATTATGGTAGTTTGGTAATGAGATCCATTGTAATGCAACCTCATTTCCAGACAGGTATTTCCAGTTATTGTAGTTGACCTGCCGGCTTCTGGTGCTCAATCTTAACTTGTTGACAAGTTAAGCATTTATCTATATAATGGTCTATTGATCTCTTAATATTTGGGCACCAGAAATGTATTTTTAAATCTTGGTACATCTTGTTCGCACCGGGATGCATGGAATATCTTGTTTTGTGTGCTTCATTTAATACTTTCTATTGAATATCTTCAAGCTTTGGAATCCAGATCCTTTGCTCGAATCTCATGATTCCATCACATCCTTTGGATAGTAACTTCTGTTTACCAACCATACGTTCTTTCTTGATATTTCCTTCTTCTAAGGTTCTTGGTTGGATTTCCTTAATTTGTTCCATTAAATCTTACTTTAGGTCTAATCGTAGTTTTTTTACTTTAATCGGTTGGATTCGTTCCTTCTGAATTAAAGCATCTTCCACTACATTTGCCTTCACAGGATGGTATTTTGTCTATCTAACGTTCGTCGTGATGTATGAGCATAGCTCTTTTATCGATCTTGAGCAGCCTTAAACCGTTATTTAATCTGGACTATATCATCTGTTGTTTCCTGTATAACTTCAGGTCCACATAATTGATTGTCTCCTATTTTAGTCCAATAGATTGGAATTTTGCACTTCCTTCCATATAGCGCTTCAAATAGTGCAGCTTTAATACTTAAATGATAACTATTGTTGTAGGAGAATTCCATTAACGGTAGGTTACTATCCCAATTACCTCCGGAATCGATAACACATGCTCTTAACATATCTTCCAGAGTTTGAATTTTACGTTCACTAAGTCTATCTGTTTGGGGATGGTATGAAGTACTCATGGTAAGTCGAGTTCCGAATTCTTTCTGAAAACACATCCAGAATATATATGCAAACCTACTATCTCTCTCAGAATTAATAGACATTGGTATGCCATGGTGACTCACAATTTCATTGATATAGATTCTAGCTAACTTATCCATAGTGTATGTTTCATTGATGGGTTGAAAATGGGCTGACTTGGTCAGTCTATCGACCACGACCCATATTGCATTATGGTAGTTTGGTAATGACATCCATTCTAATGTGACCCCATTTATAGACATGTATTTCCAGTTGTAGTTGACCTGTCGGCTTCTGGTGCTCAATCTTAACTTGTAGGCAAGTTAAACATTTTTCCATATAATGGGCTATTGATCTCTTAATATTTGTCCACCAGTAATGTATTTTTAAATCTTGGTACATCTTGTTCGCACCGGGATGCATGGAATATCTTGTTTTGTGTGCTTCATTTAATACTTTCTCTTGAATATCTTCAAGCTTTGGAATCCAAATCCTTTGCTCGAATCTCATGATTCCATCATCTCCTTTGGATAGTAACTTATGTTTACCAACCATACGTTCTTTCTTGATATTCACTTCTTCTAAGGGTCTTGGTTGGATTTCCTTAATTTGTTCCATTAAATCTAACTTTAGGTCTAATCGTAGTTTTTTTACTTTAATCGGTTGGCTTCGTTCCTTCTGAATTAAAGCATCTTCCACTACATTTGCCTTCACAGGATGGTATTTTGTCAATCTAACGTTCGTCATCTATGAGCATAGCTCTTTTATCGATCTTGAGCAGCCTTAAACCGTTGTTTAATCTGGACTATATTATCTGTTGTTTCATGTATAACTTCAGGTCCAGATAATTGATTGTCTCCTATTTTAGTCCAATAGATTGGAGTTGTGCACTTCCTTCCATACAGTGCTTCAATTAGTGCAGCTTTAATACTTAAATGATAACTGTTGTTGTAGGAGAATTCCATTAACGGTAGGTTACTATCCCAATTACCTCCGGAATCGATAACACAGGCTCTTAACATATCTTCCAGAGTTTGAATTTTACGTTCACTATGTCTATCTGTTTGGGGATGGTATGAAGTACTCATGGTAAGTCGAGTTCCCAATTCTTTCTGAAAACACATCCAGGATATAGATGCAAACCTACTATCTCTCTCAGAAATAATAGACATTGATATGCCATGGTGACTCACAATTTCATTGATATAGATTCTAGCTAACTTATCCATAGTGCATGTTTCATTGATGGGTTTAAAATGGGCTGACTTGGTCAGTCTATCGACCACGACCCATATTGCATTATGGTAGTTTGGTAATGACATCCATTCTAATGCGACCCCATTTATAGACATGTATTTCCAGTTGTAGTTGACCTGTCGGCTTCTGGTGCTCAATCTTAACTTGTAGGCAAGTTAAACATTTTTCCATATAATGGGCTATTGATCTCTTAATATTTGGCCACCAGTAATGTATTTTTAAATCTTGGTACATCTTGTTCGCACCGGGATGCATGGAATATCTTGTTTTGTGTGCTTCATTTAATACTTTCTCTTGAATATCTTCAAGCTTTGGAATCCAAATCCTTTGCTCGAATCTCATGATTCCATCATCTCCTTTTGATAGTAACTTATGTTTACCAACCATACGTTCTTTCTTGATATTCCCTTCTTCTAAGGGTCTTGGTTGGATTTCCTTAATTTGTTCCATTAAATCTAACTTTAGGTCTAATCGTAGTTTTTTTACTTTAATCGGTTGGCTTCGTTCCTTCTGAATTAAAGCATCTTCCACTACATTTGCCTTCACAGGATGGTATTTTGTCAATCTAACGTTCGTCATCTATGAGCATAGCTCTTTTATCGATCTTGAGCAGCCTTAAACCGTTGTTTAATCTGGACTATATTATCTGTTTTTCATGTATAACTTCAGGTCCAGATAATTGATTGTCTCCTATTTTAGTCCAATAGATTGGAGTTGTGCACTTCCTTCCATACAGTGCTTCAATTAGTGCAGCTTTAATACTTAAATGATAACTGTTGTTGTAGGAGAATTCCATTAACGGTAGGTTACTATCCCAATTACCTCCGGAATCGATAACACAGGCTCTTAACATATCTTCCAGAGTTTGAATTTTACGTTCACTATGTCTATCTGTTTGGGGATGGTATGAAGTACTCATGGTAAGTCGAGTTCCCAATTCTTTCTGAAAACACATCCAGGATATAGATGCAAACCTACTATCTCTCTCAGAAATAATAGACATTGATATGCCATGGTGACTCACAATTTCATTGATATAGATTCTAGCTAACTTATCCATAGTGTATGTTTCATTGATGGGTTTAAAATGGGCTGACTTGGTCAGTCTATCGACCACGACCCATATTGCATTATGGTAGTTTGGTAATGACATCCATTCTAATGCGACCCCATTTATAGACATGTATTTCCAGTTGTAGTTGACCTGTCGGCTTCTGGTGCTCAATCTTAACTTGTAGGCAAGTTAAACATTTTTCCATATAATGGGCTATTGATCTCTTAATATTTGGCCACCAGTAATGTATTTTTAAATCTTGGTACATCTTGTTCGCACCGGGATGCATGGAATATCTTGTTTTGTGTGCTTCATTTAATACTTTCTCTTGAATATCTTCAAGCTTTGGAATCCAAATCCTTTGCTCGAATCTCATGATTCCATCATCTCCTTTTGATAGTAACTTATGTTTACCAACCATACGTTCTTTCTTGATATTCCCTTCTTCTAAGGGTCTTGGTTGGATTTCCTTAATTTGTTCCATTAAATCTAACTTTAGGTCTAATCGTAGTTTTTTTACTTTAATCGGTTGGCTTCGTTCCTTCTGAATTAAAGCATCTTCCACTACATTTGCCTTCACAGGATGGTATTTTGTCAATCTAACGTTCGTCATCTATGAGCATAGCTCTTTTATCGATCTTGAGCAGCCTTAAACCGTTGTTTAATCTGGACTATATTATATGTTGTTTCATGTATAACTTCAGGTCCAGATAATTGATTGTCTCCTATTTTAGTCCAATAGATTGGAGTTGTGCACTTCCTTCCATACAGTGCTTCAATTAGTGCAGCTTTAATACTTAAATGATAACTGTTGTTGTAGGAGAATTCCATTAACGGTAGGTTACTATCCCAATTACCTCCGGAATCGATAACACAGGCTCTTAACATATCTTCCAGAGTTTGAATTTTACGTTCACTATGTCTATCTGTTTGGGGATGGTATGAAGTACTCATGGTAAGTCGAGTTCCCAATTCTTTCTGAAAACACATCCAGAATATAGATGCAAACCTACTATCTCTCTCAGAAATAATAGACATTGATATGCCATGGTGACTCACAATTTCATTGATATAGATTCTAGCTAACTTATCCATAGTGTATGTTTCATTGATGGGTTTAAAATGGGCTGACTTGGTCAGTCTATCGACCACGACCCATATTGCATTATGGTAGTTTGGTAATGACATCCATTCTAATGCGACCCCATTTATAGACATGTATTTCCAGTTGTAGTTGACCTGTCGGCTTCTGGTGCTCAATCTTAACTTGTAGGCAAGTTAAACATTTTTCCATATAATGGGCTATTGATCTCTTAATATTTGGCCACCAGTAATGTATTTTTAAATCTTGGTACATCTTGTTCGCACCGGGATGCATGAAATATCTTGTTTTGTGTGCTTCATTTAATACTTTCTCTTGAATATCTTCAAGCTTTGGAATCCAAATCCTTTGTTCGAATCTCATGATTCCATCATCTCCTTTGGATAGTAACTTATGTTTACCAACCATACATTCTTTCTTGATATTCCCTTCTTCTAAGGGTCTTGGTTGGATTTCCTTAATTTTTTCCATTAAATCTAACTTTAGGTCTAATCGTAGTTTTTTTACTTTAATCGGTTGGCTTCGTTCCTTCTGAATTAAAGCATCTTCCACTACATTTGCCTTCACACGATGGTATTTTGTCAATCTAACGTTCGTCATCTATGAGCATAGCTCTTTTATCGATCTTGAGCAGCCTTAAACCGTTGTTTAATCTGGACTATATTATCTGTTGTTTCATGTATAACTTCAGGTCCAGATAATTGATTGTCTCCTATTTTAGTCCAATAGATTGGAGTTGTGCACTTCCTTCCATACAGTGCTTCAATTAGTGCAGCTTTAATACTTAAATGATAACTGTTGTTGTAGGAGAATTCCATTAACGGTAGGTTACTATCCCAATTACCTCCGGAATCGATAACACAGGCTCTTAACATATCTTCCAGAGTTTGAATTTTACGTTCACTATGTCTATCTGTTTGGGGATGGTATGAAGTACTCATGGTAAGTCGAGTTCCCAATTCTTTCTGAAAACACATCCGGAATATAGATGCAAACCTACTATCTCTCTCAGAAATAATAGACATTGATATGCCATGGTGACTCACAATTTCATTGATATAGATTCTAGCTAACTTATCCATAGTGTATGTTTCATTGATGGGTTTAAAATGGGCTGACTTGGTCAGTCTATCGACCACGACCCATATTGCATTATGGTAGTTTGGTAATGACATCCATTCTAATGCGACCCCATTTATAGACATGTATTTCCAGTTGTAGTTGACCTGTCGGCTTCTGGTGCTCAATCTTAACTTGTAGGCAAGTTAAACATTTTTCCATATAATGGGCTATTGATCTCTTAATATTTGGCCACCAGTAATGTATTTTTAAATCTTGGTACATCTTGTTCGCACCGGGATGCATGGAATATCTTGTTTTGTGTGCTTCATTTAATACTTTCTCTTGAATATCTTCAAGCTTTGGAATCCAAATCCTTTGCTCGAATCTCATGATTCCATTATCTCCTTTGGATAGTAACTTATGTTTACCAACCATACGTTCTTTCTTGATATTCCCTTCTTCTAAGGGTCTTGGTTGGATTTCCTTAATTTGTTCCATTAAATATAACTTTAGGTCTAATCGTAGTTTTTTTACTTTAATCGGTTGGCTTCGTTCCTTCTGAATTAAAGCATCTTCCACTACATTTGCCTTCACAGGATGGTATTTTGTCAATCTAACGTTCGTCATCTATGAGCATAGCTCTTTTATCGATCTTGAGCAGCCTTAAATCGTTGTTTAATCTGGTCTATATTATCTGTTGTTTCATGTATAACTTCAGGTCCAGATAATTGATTGTCTCCTATTTTAGTCCAATAGATTGGAGTTGTGCACTTCCTTCCATACAGTGCTTCAGTGCAGCTTTAATACTTAAATGATAACTGTTGTATTAGGAGAATTCCATTAACGGTAGGTTACTATCCCAATTACCTCCGGAATCGATAACACATGCTCTTAACATATCTTCCAGAGTTTGAATTGTACGTTCACTATGTCTATCTGTTTGGGGATGGTATGAAGTACTCATGGTAAGTCGAGTTCCCAATTCTTTCTGAAAACACATCCAGAATATAGATGCAAACCTACTCTCTCTATCAGAAATAATAGACACTAGTATGCCATGGTGACTCACAATTTCATTGATATAGATTCTGGCTAACTTATCCATAGTGTATGTTTCATTGATGGGTTTAAAATGGGCTAACTTGGTCAGTCTATCAACCACGACCCATATTGCATTATGGTAGTTTGGTAATGACATCCATTGTAATGCGACCCCATTTCTAGACATGTATTTCCAGTTGTAGTTGACATGTCGGCTTCTGGTGCTCAATCTTAACTTGTAGGAAAGTTAAACATTTATCTATATAATGGGCTATTGATGTCTTAATATTTGGCCACCAGTAATGTATTTTTAAATCTTGGTACATCTTGTTCGCACCGGGATGCATGGAATATCTTGTTTTGTGTGCTTCATTTAATACTTTCTCTTGAATATCTTCAAGCTTTGGAATCCAAATCCTATGCTCGAATCTCATGATTCCATCATCTCTGTCACACCCCAACCGACGGCGGAAATGTTGGGACGGGTCATGTAGACTGTTCATGAGCACAAGGTTGACTAGATTTCAATATAATAATCATCAAATTTTATTTCAAACAAATCACACACAATCAAGTTCAACAGTACATAATTGAAATACAAATGGTTCTTCATTTAAGATTAACTATGTCCAAAGCCTATGTGTAGCAATCCTTGATCAAAAATTAGCACCTGAAACATGAATAAAATAAGGTCAACTAAAAAGTTGGTGAGCATACACAGGTTTGTACATAGATAGTATATATAGATGTGAATAAACAAATCCTTACATAACATGATAAAATAAGACATTTATGGGGAGCAACTATTGTGTAACCAAAGTACAATAAAACCTTTGTAACTAGCATGCAAATTGTGTTGTAGGTAACAATCACCCCAATCAGGGTGGGTTTGTCAGACTCAATAGATCTATCATTGTTAATCGTCATCTTGAATAGTTAATGATTGCATATAAATTGCACACAAACAGTTAACAAACCTAGCACTCAAACATAAAGCTCAAATTTTGTATACATGAATGTAAAGAAGATTTGTGTTTGTGTGGTTTGTGTAAATGTAAGCAATTGTGTGTATAGAGTTCATGTTTCACCCCAAAAAGTGTGAAAAAGTAAAAGGGGCTATGTAATACTCACATGTATCAAATGGTGTAGTTAGCACGAGTAATAGGTAGCAAAATGACTCTTGCAAATCACCAGTTTAACCTAGAGCGAAATGTATGAACTTGAATCAAACATGCACAAGGTCTAAAGCAATGTCTAGGGTTCAATGAGTTTTAATGTGTGTGGATTTATACCAAAGTTGTATAGTTTCATTTTAGAAAAACAAAATTATATGTTGATATAAATTGGATATGAAAATGTATGTAAAAAAATATCTATATATCTATATATATTTAATAATTGTCTCAGTGTTTAAGTTTGAAAAATTTAAAAAAATAAATTATTTATAATGCGTCTTTAAAAGTAATGTGATATTATATGTATTAAAATAAATAAATCTATTTTATTTGTAATGCGTCAAAATATAGGGAAAAATATATATTAGTACAAGTTAGCACCCTAATTGAATAAAAAGATAACTAATAAATAAATTTATTTATTTATTTATTATCAAGTTATATGTTAAAATAAAATAAGAAATGTAAATGTGTTATACATTAGAGAAAGTTTTATTTGTTTAAATATGGTGTCAACTCTTATATATATTTAGTTTAATAAAATAGATGATTTATAAACTTTGTCTAATGAGAAAGTATATATATATATATATATATATATATATATATATATTTTTAAATTCTTGTCACAATGTTTATACAAAATTAGAGAATTAAAATACTTTGTTTTGAATTTAAATACTTTGATTTAAAGTGTATATATATATATATATATATATATATATATATATATTAGTTGATTTAAATGAGATTTCAAACAATTAAATTTGTAAAAGAGTCGTCTTATATTAAAATTTATAAACTTTTGTTTTAATCTGATCAAATAATGTTAAGTTTATAAAATAATTTTTATAGAAATTACTTGTTTAATAAAGATGTTTTAAAAAAGAAGGCAGCCCACCCGGTTCGAACCCGGGTGGCTGTTGTGTGTGGCTACCATCCTAACCACTGGACCTAGGGACTACCATGTGAATATTCCCGGCTCACATTGGTGTAATCACGAAACAGGGAGTGGCCGAATTTGGTTCAAGGTGCGCAAAAGAAAACCGGATGTGTAGGTTTCGAACTCGCAACCCAGCGCGCAGAGGTCAAGAATCATAACCGGTTGAGCTAGGCTTAAATCCTTGACAGGAACTGATGCAAAAATGAATTAAGATAAAACCCTAGTTCATCTCTTTCCCCAATCATTTTCCTGAAACCCTAGCCCCCAAATTGGTTGTGATTAAGCGCACGTATGAAACCAGACCTTGGGGCTTTTAATCATGAGACAGAAACGAGTATATCGAGATAAGAAAAACCTGAGATGATCGCGTGTAGGGGACGAAGGAGTGGAGTCCTTGATTTAATGTTCTTGATGTTCAATCGGGTTCCAGGAGTGAGATGTCGGTTGGTTAGGGGTTGAGAGAGTTTGCAATGGCTTATGCGAAGGTGGGAGGATGATTCAAAAGAATCAATTTCTCTCAATTCGTTTCCATTTAATTCGGATTAGCAGGGACTATTATAAACATGCAATACGCGTCAATTAATCCACGTGTTGATGAATTGGGTCGTAAAAAGGGTCTGGATTCATGCGCGATTAGTCTAAGCGTGATTTACGGGATTGAAAGCATTAAATTTATGAATTTGGCAAGGATTTTGGGCTCGGTTTGACTCTGAGTAGTCAAAATGCTCTAGTTCGAATTCAACCACGAAAATGGATCGAATTTGGATATTAATATGGTTTGAAACTGGTTGATATTCGTCTAGGAAAACATGGGAAATCCATACAGCCGTGGTCGATTGATTTTGGTATTAGATTTCAAGAAATTTTGAGTTGTTTGACTTTCAGAAGTCAACGTGAGTCAAAATATCTGAATGGGTCAAAATTGGCGGTGATGGGGTTCAAGTTCAAGGGTGAGGTTCAAGTTAGGAGTTCAAATGCTTGGGGGGGGTTCAAACTAGGGTTATTTATTTTAAATTTCCTTTGCAATTATATATAAAATTTTTATTTATTTTATAAACTTTATAAATCCAATTATATTTTAAAATGTCAAATATATATATATATATATATATATATATATATATATATATGTATATATCTAATTGCTAAGCAAATCTTCTTGTGCGGTTTAATTAATAAAATCAAATTCGTAAATATACTTGTATACTATTATTTATAAATACATATTCATACATACATGCGGATATATATATATATATATATTGATATATATATCAAACATGTGTTATAGAAATGTATATGTAAATGCAAGGTTCTAAATGTTGAATAGATGTATTAACTTGAAATAACAATTTATGTGAAAAAAGTACTTGAATAAATACAGGTTTTAAATGTAGTGTTAATACTGAAATCATTAAAATAAAAAAAATAAGGAAAAATTTATGGTCTGAAAAATCATGGATGTTACAGTCTCCCCATGTTAACGGAATTTCGTCCTGAAATTTTACTAGTGGAAGTTACTGACTGTGGAAGGAATTGGGTTCTCAATGCGTTATGATGGTTGGTTTTAGGCGTATATCGGTGACAAGACACATATTTTGATATTCAAGGTCGAATATGGATGCTGATAATGAATTTAGTTTTGAAGCGGATTTAAGGAGTAAAACTATCGACTAACAAATTTGGATTCCAATGGTGGTATGCAATGCTTGGGATGGATTTGATAGAAAATTTGATGATCAGGGTTTGATTAAGGTGTAATCTAATATGTTTAGGAATTTTCAATGGGTAAGAGACTTCACAAATATTGGTCTAGGTCAAAATAACATAAATCTTTACGTGACACGAACAACACTACTTCTGATAATATGATATAACACTTATATATAGGAAGTACCATCGGCGTATCCACCATGCCCTTGTCATATCACCTTAGTTTCGTTGCTATATATCACGATAGATTTTAGGTCGCAACACACGACAAGATTCACTATGTTTTCCATGTGATGATTTTTATAATTACGTGTGCACCCGTAATTACTCGAATCATCGCATGGTCCGTATAGATCCACCCGTTGTGTGCGGGCAAAGCGGGTACAAATTCACTTTGTAACATCCCAAAAATAAAATGACAGTTAAAATGACGAAATAAACAAACGAGGCATGTCGGGTCGGGCCGGATGTACCGGCGGGCTGGAAGGGGAGCCTCCCCTATAAATAGCTTAGACCTCCATCATTTCTCTCATTTGCAAGTTCTAGAGAGAGAAACCGTAGAGAGAGAAAGTTGGCGGATCGACCCGAGATTTCAGCAAAGTGTTGCTCCATAGCTCGTGAGAAGAACCTCCGGATCAGAAACTAGATTCAGGTAACGACCGGGCCTAAATCTGAGTTTTTGTTCGTTTTTGGGTTTTTCGGGTTTTGGGTGAAAAGGTAACGTTTTCTCGGATAAAACTGAAAGATAAACATAGATTTGAGTTCCTTAATGGAAAACAAACGTTTTGAAGGTAAACAGGTTCGGGATCTTGACGTGATCAGACCTGAATGCGAAAGTTAGGGTTTTGCGAAGAAACAAATCATGCGTACTTATCAAGTACGCAGGAAGAGGGCACTGCGTACTTATCAAGTATGCAGGAAGCAGGGTCTGCGCACTTGCTAAGTGCGCAAGCATCAGGTTGTTTAAGTAAAGTTAGTATGTTTAGAATGGTTAAACCGTTAGAGTCAGGATTGGGTTTGATGTGTATTTAACTATCAAATTCAGATCGTACGTGACGTTGTTGGGCCCTTGTTTAGGACAACCAAGACTAGCTTATCAGGTGAGTTCTAGAAGCCCTTTTTTAAATGTTTTATATAATGTTTTCGGGCTGGTGTGCATACATATGAAATGATGTTTTTACGAAACGATGTTTATGAAACTATGTTTATAAAATGATGCTTATGAAACTATGTTTACGAAATGAAATGATTTGGGATGAACGGTTTATGAAAAGAAAGATTTATGAATGGAATGTTTACGAACGAAATGTTTATAAAGAAATGGTTTAAACTAAAGGTAAAGGGTTTCAAAAATGAATGAAAGGTTTTATGAAAAGAAAAGAAAAAGGGCAAATGTTTTAAAGAAGTCATTACAAATCTAATCTGTTGAATGAATGGAATTGACGAATGAAGTCAAGGAATGTAATTCCCAGCCTTGTAGTAGATTATGGACAGCAAGCCATAGTTGCCATAAGAGCAACAGGGGTAGTGTCTTGGTGGCCTGCCAATGGTTTGATGTTGTACAACTGGTAGGGAGTAACGACGGTTACTCAGGGGTTAACGTGACCCTATGTAAGGTTAAATTATGATCCGACGGTGTTATGGCCGTGAGCCATAGCCGTCGATGGAGGGTGTCGGTCTATGGACATGAGAGCCATAGGGGCAACTGAATGGGTATTGTCGGTCCTCGTTCAGTTAGCCTTGGTGGCAATACAAAAAGGGAATTGACGGAATGTATGGTATTGTCGGTCTTCGTGCAGTTAAGCCTTAGGGGCAATACCATACTAAATGACGGTACGAATGGTAAAGGTTGTGGCAATGACGGCGATATGTAACGGTTGCCCACGACATGCTAGGTTCCTTCGGAGACATAGAGACGCTTAAAGAAAGATACAGATTGTAGATAGTAATGTATGACTTAAATGAATGTTAAATTTTTTAAACAAATGATCTGTTCAATGTGTTTATGATGAGGAAAAATGTTTGAAGGTTTTCAATGATGAATGAAAGGCCCTTTTTTCTTATACGTGATGTTAAACGCTAATGAATGTTTTGAATGATGAACCATTTCTTAAATCGAATGAAAACTAGAACTCACCAGCATAGCTGACTTTTTAGTATGCACATTCAGGTTAAGGCAGGTATGGATGATGGACGGTGATGCTTGGCAAGCGAGAAGAGTTACCCGGTTGATCATGAAGACTGGCATCCCGTTATGATTAGATTATGATATGTTTATGTAATAGACTATGTTATGCTTCCGTTTTTAAACAATGTAATGGTTATGTTTTATTGAAAAATTTTCCGCTGCGTTATTTGATAATCAAGTTTAAGAACTGTTTGTGAATGAGTAAATCCAATAAGTGAGGCCTCCCGGGTTTGGGGCCTTACAAGTTGGTATCAGAGCAATAGTTTGAGAGATTTGGACACTCCGAGTGTCTGAACTTAAACTGGGAATGGGACCGAAAACGGATGTCAGTACGGGTAACTCGAGCCACAGCACCAGGTATGAAAAGTACAGTATGTGTGTGTAGTATGCCTTAGAAAGGGTTAGGTAAGGACTTGTGTTCCTTGTCTTATAGAACGAAATGGCAAGGATAGGAAATCTGGCCAGTGTATATTAACATCTTACAGTACTTATTGAATTTTATTTGTTAACTAGCGTGATGACAATGGATTCCTTGTCTTATAGAACGAAATGGCAAGGATAGGAAATGGAAGACGTGGTGGGGGCCGTACCGGTGGTCGTATCGGCGATCAAAATAGTGGGCGTGGCAGGACCCCTGCGCGCCAAGAGTATAGTGAAGAAGGAAGTGTTCACACTGAACCAGCGGTTAGTGTGCATGGAACTGAGCAGACACTGGTTGAAGAACAACCTTTCACTTTTGAACCAGAAGTGAGAGCTGCTATAGCTCGAGAGTTCACCGAGCTGATGAAGACTTCTCTGCCAGGTCTGTTAGCTGAAGCATTGAAGAAGGTTAATGGGGAAGGTGGGTCTAACACGGCAGTTGACAACCCGAACACTGAGGCAATCAACGCACCGCTTAACCGTGGTTGCGACTATAAGTCCTTTAAGGCATGTGACCCACCAGTCCTGAATGGGAAGAAGGACGCAGTGGCTACTTTTGATTGGGTAATCCTTATGGAAGCTGCCATTCGCCTGAGCGAGTGCCGAACGGATCGGGTTGTGAAATTTGCTGCTAACTCCTTGAGAGAAGAAGCATCCCATTGGTGGGAAGGTGTACGTCAGGCAAAATGGAGTGAGGTTGTGGATGCGATGATGTGGGCTGACTTGAAAACCTTGGTGATCAAGAATTTATGCCCAAGGAACGAGATTGAGAAGGTAGAGAGGGAATTTCTGGGTTTGAAGGTCGGGAGCATGACGCACCGGCAATACACAACCCGATTCAATGAACTGGTACGTCTGCTGCCACATCTTGTCACGACTGAGGAAAGAAAGATTGCATGCTACATACAAGGACTGCCGGACCAGGTCCGCACCTATGTTGCCCCTACGACCTATGATGCGGTAGTAGAACTGAGCGGCGTGGTATTCGATGATCTAGCGCTGAATGTCGTTGCCATTGAGGAACCGAAGAAGAGACCGAGCTTCTCAAACAAGCGAACTGGTGGAAAGATGTGTGGGACTCGTGATAAGAGGGCTCGGGTGAATGAGCCGACTGTTTGTAAGAAGTGTGGAAGGGAGCAGGCAGGTGAATGTAGACTGGGATCTAACTTGTGCTTTAAGTGTGGCAAGACCGGGCACTACTCCCGTGAATGCCCACAACACTTCAAGTGCTACAACTGTGGGGATGCCGGTCATCTGAGTAGGGAATGCCCGAAACCGAGAATGGGTGAAGCCGGGAAAGGGAAAGGCCCGGAAAGGAAAAAAGAGAGGCCCCGAGCAAAGACTCGTGCGTACGCCCTGACGCAAGACCAAGCCAGGGCAGACCCCGATGTGGCGTCAGGTACGTTCATCCTTGATAACACTTTTGTTTCTGTGTTATTTGATTCGGGTGCAAGTAAGAGTTTTATATCTGCGACTTTTTGTAAACGAGTGAAGTACACTGTCAGTAAGCTAGCAAGGGCCTTTAGCGTAGAAACCGCTGAGGGTAGAACTGCGAGAGTGACCGATGTAGTTGACAACTCCACGATAAAAATAGAAGGTCATAGGTTCCTGTCAGATTGTTTGTTATGGTTCTGGGTGGGTTCGATGTCGTGTTAGGTATGGATTGGCTAACTGCCAATGAAGCACAAATTATATGTATATGAAAGATAATCCGACTCAAGGCTCCGGATGGTAGCAAAGTCGAGGTTTTTGGAGATCGTGACGCCCCGATGCCAAATGTTATCTCGATGATTAAGGCAGCAGATTACTTGAGGCGCAGATGCGAGGCTTATCTGGTGTACGTAATTGACGAGTGTAAGGAAGTGAAGGAACTAGACGATGTACCCGTGGTACATGAGTACCCGGAGGTGTTTCTAGAGGATTTGCCTGGGATACCACCCGAGAGAGAGATCGAATTTCGAATCGACTTAGTACCAGATGCCCAGCCCGTGGCTAAGGCTCCATATCGACTAGCACCAGTGGAGATGAAAGAGTTAATGGCACAACTAGACGAGTTACTTGAGAAGGGATTTATCCAACCGAGCATCTCGTCGTGGGGTGCTCCGGTGTTGTTTGTGAAGAAGAAAGACGGTTCGATGAGAATGTGTATTGATTATCACGAGTTGAATAAACGTACGGTGAAGAACAAGTACCCTTTACCAAGGATCGACGACATGTTCGATCAATTACAGGGCGCAAGTTGGTTCTCAAAAATCGACCTTCGATCCGGGTACCATCAGTTGAAGGTGAGGGAAGAAGACATACCGAAAACCGCATTTCGCACGCGTTATGGACATTTCGAGTTCCGCGTGATGTCTTTTGGATTGACGAACGCCCCCGCAGCGTTCATGGATTTAATGAATAGGGTGTGTCGAACGATGCTGGACCGATCGGTAATTGTGTTCATCGATGATATCCTCATCTACTCCAAGAATGAGGATGATCACGCATGTCACTTAAAGGAGGTGTTGGAGGCTCTGAAAAAGGAAAAGTTGTATGCTAAGTTCTCCAAATGCGCGTTCTGGCTTAGGGAAGTCTAATTCCTAGGTCACGTCATTAACCCGAACGGCATTATGGTTGACCCATCAAAGATAATGACGGTAAGGGAATGGAATATTCCTAAGACGCCAACTGAAATCCGTAGTTTCTTAGGATTGGCAGGCTACTATCGGAGATTCATTCAGGATTTCTCTAAAATAGCTTCGCCGTTGACAAAGTTGACTCGGAAAGAGGTAAAGTATGAATGAGGTTCGACCCAAGATGAGGCGTTTAAGGAATTGAAGAAGAGGCTAACCCAAGCTACAGTCTTGGCCCTTCCCGAGGGAAATGAAGATTCACGAAGCTAATTATCCAACCCACGATTTGGAACTTGCTGCTGTTGATGCAACGCGGAAGAGTGATCGCGTATGCGTCAGGGATTGGGATGCGTGTTGATGCAACGCGGAAGAGTGATCGCGTATGCATCACGACAGTTGAAGATTCACGAAGCTAATTATCCAACCCACGATTTGGAACTTGCTGCTGTCGTATTCGTATTGAAAATCTGGAGGCACTACCTGTACGGGGTGAAGTTTACTATTTACTCCGACCACAAAAGTTTGAAGTACTTCTTCGAACAAAAGGAACTGAATATGAGGCAGAGGCGATGTTTGGAACTGTTGAAAGACTACGACTCTGAAATAATATACCATCCTGGAAAGGCAAACGTGGTGGCTGACGCTCTAAGCCGAAAGGATGTGCCTGCTCCTACTAGAGTGAAAGCTTGCTAGTTAGTGGTAACATCAGATGTGATTAGGGAAATTGAAAGAGCTTAAGATGAAGCACTTAAGGAAGAAAACATTAAGAAAGAAAGGATGGTTGGCCAACAGGACAAGTTGGAATATAACACCTTGGGTGTTAGGACACGTTTTGGGCGGGTATGGATACCTATGAGTGGCGAGCTTAGAACCAAAATTTTGGATGAGGCACATAAGTCTCGATACTCTATCCATCTTGGCACCAATAAAATGTACCAAGATCTGAGAAAGGAATACTGGTGGCCTGGGATGAAAATGAGGTGGCAAAGTATGTAAGCAAGTGCTTGACTTGCTCACAAGTAAAGGCCGAACACCAGAAACCGTATGGAAAGATCCAACCACTTGATATACCGGAATGGAAGTAGGAACACATTACCATGGACTTCATAACCAAGCTACCTCGCACAGCTAAAGGTCATGATACCATTTGGGTAATTATGGACCGTTTAACGAAGAGTGCTCATTTCCTACCTATTCGCGAGGCTTTCTCGTCGGAAAGGTTAGCGAAAGTATTTATTAAGGAAGTAGTATCATGGCATGGGATGCCTTTGACGATCATATCTGACCGGGACACACGATTCATATCGAGGTTCTGGAAAAGATTTCACGAGGCGATGGGCATTAGGCTTAATATCAGCACGGGGTACCACCCACAAACGGATGGTCAGTCCGAAAGGACCATTCAGACATTGGAGGATATGCTTCGTGCTTGTATTATCGATTTCGACGGCAGTTGGGACAGTCATCTGTCGTTAGCCGAATTCTCCTACAATAATAGTTATCACACGACGATAGGCATGCCGCCTTACGAAATGTTGTATGGGAGAAGAAGTAGGACCCCGGTTTGTTGGGGTGAGATTGGACATAAGGAATTAGGAAGTCTTGAAGTCGTAAGAGAAACATCGGAAAGGTTTGATCAAATCAAAGCACGAATGAAGGCCGCACAAGATCGTCAGAAATCCTATGCGGACAAACGACGAAGGCCTATTGAGTTTGATGTTGGGGACAGAGTAATGTTGAAAGTGTCACCCTGGAAGGTAATAATACGATTCAGGAAGAGAGGAAAGTTAAGTCCGAGGTTCGTCGGACCATTCAGGATAATGGCACGGGTTGGTGAAGTCGCTTATCGGCTAGAGTTGCCTGATGAGTTGTGTGGGATTCAACCTACCTTCCATGTATCACACTTACGAAAGTGTTTGGCGGATGAATCAGCTCACGTACCACTTACTGACATCGAGGTCGACAAGAGCCTTAATTACATCGAAGAACCCGTGGCCATCTTAGAAAAGAAGGAGAAGCGTTTGCGTAATAAGATTATCCAATTGGTTAAAGTCCAATGGAAACATCGAAAGGGATCGAAAGCCACTTGGGAAACGGAGAAGGAGATGAGGGAATCGTACCCACATTTATTTGACTTAGGATAGGTTTCGGGGATGAAACCTATTGTAAGGGGGTAGACTTAGTTAGGGTTTTGCGAAGAAACAGATCGTGCGTAGGAGCAGGTCCTGCGTACTTATCAAGTACGCAGGAAGAGGGCACGGAGTACTTATCAAGTACGCAGGAAGAGGATCTTGCGTACTTATCAAGTACGCAGGAAGCAGGGTCTGCGCACTTGATAAGTGCGCATGCATCAGGTTGTTTAAGTAAAGTTAGTATGTTTAGAATGGTTAAACCGTTAGAGTCAGGATTGGTTTGATGTGTATTTAACTATCAAATTCAGATCGTACGTGACGTTGTTGGGCCCTTGTTTAGGACAACCAAGACTAGCTTATCAGGTGAGTTCTAGAAGCCCTCTTTTAAATGTTTTATATAATGTTTTCGGGCTGGTGTGCATACATATGAAATGATGTTTTTACGAAACGATGTTTATGAAACTGTGTTTATAAAATGATGCTTTTGAAACTATGTTTACGAAATGAAATGATTTGGGATGAATGGTTTATGGAAAGAAAGATTTATGAATGGAATGTTTACGAACGTAATGTTTATAAAGAAATGGTTTAAACTAAAGGTAAAGGGTTTCAAAAATGAATGAAAGGTCTTATGAAAAGAAAAGAAAAAGGGCAAAGGTTTTAAAGAAGTCATTACAAATCTAATCTGTCGAATGAATGGAATTGACCAATGAAGTCAGCCTTGTGGTAGATTATGGACAGCGAGCCATAGTTGCCATAAGAGTAACAGGGGCAGTGTCTTGGTGGCCAGCCAATGGTTTGATGTTGTACAACTGGTAGGGAGTAAAGACGGTTACTAAGCGGTTAATGTGACCCAATGTAAGGTTAAATTATGATCCGACGGTGTTATGGCCGTGAGCCATAGCCGTCGATGGAGGTTGTCGGTCTATGGACATGAGAGCCATAGGGGCAACTGAATGGGTATTGTCGGTCCTCGTGCAGTTAGCCTTGGGGGCAATACAAAAAGGGAATTGACGGAATGTATGGTATTGTCGGTCTTCGTGCAGTTAAGCCTTAGGGGCAATACCATACTAAATGACGGTACGAATGGTAAAGGTTGTGGCAATGACGGCGATACGTAACGGTTGCCCATGACATGCAAGGTTCCTTCGGGGACACAGAGACGCTTAAAGAAAGATACAGATTGTAGATAGTAATGTATGACTTAAATGAATGTTAAATTTTTTAAACAAATGATATGTTCAATGTGTTTATGATGAGAAAAAATGTTTGAAGGTTTTCAATGATGAATGAAAGGCCCTGTTTTCTTATACGTGATGTTATACCCTAATGAATGTTTTGAATGTTGAACCATTTCTTAAATCGAATGAAAACTAGAACTCACCAGCGTAGCTGACTTTTTAGTATGCACATTCAGGTTAAGGCAGGTATGGATGATGGACGGTGATGTTTGGCAAGCGAGAAGAGTTACCCGGTTGATCATGAAGACTGACATCCCGTTATGATTAGATTATGATATTTTTATGTAATAGACTATGTTACGCTTCCGTTGTTAAACAATGTAATGGTTATGTTTTATTGAAGTATTTTCCGCTGCGTTATTTGATAATCAAGTTTAAGAACTGTTTGTGAATGAGTAAATCCAATAAGTGAGGCCTCCCGGGTTTGGGGCCTTACACACTTAGTTCATGTCTATTGTTCACACATATGAGTTGCTAATAAGTAACTATATCCCTAAATAGGCAGGTTAGTTAGCAACTAGAGAGTCATAAGGTAGTATAACTTAAAGTTCCATAGTTTACTCGCGTTCGAGCAAGAATACGTCAAACACCGAGCTGTTTTAAAGTGTTATATCTTCCTAGTTTGGTGAACAAAGTGTATGACCATTCTTTGTGTATAATGTGCTCAATCATTTGTAACAATTGCAAGCAACTTAGTTTCGCGTATAATATAAACACACAAGTCTCATGTATGATCTATTGTCACGTAGCTTGTAATCAAATAGGTTTCATTTGTAGTGTGAACAACTTAGTATCATGTATTTTGTAAATCAATAAGCTCTCATGTGTAATGTAAACAACGTAGTGTCATGTGTATTGTAGGAAATGAAGTTCATGTATGGTGTTGACAACTTAGTATCATGTATTTTGTAGCTCAATAAGTTTCATGTTCAATGTAGTCAATCTAGTATTTTGTACCAAGCAAACAATTGTCATGTATCATGTATATTGCAAATAATCTGGTTTCATGTGTTATGTGATCAATCTAGTAAATTGTGATTTGCAAATAAACTAGTTTCATGTATTATGTGATCGTGATGTGTATCTCGTGAACGTGCATACGTAAGTTATTGAATTTTGTGTGACATATACTAACGAGTTTTGCATGTGACCAGGCTTTACGGGGCAGCGTGTTGGTTTATGTTCGTGTAGGATGTGGTAGTTAGGTTCTAGCTCTTTAAATCTCGTTGAGGGTTGTAAGGATGGTTAATCGGTTACGCGAAATGGGTCGTCTCTTGTAGTGGTAAGTGAAAGGTAACGAGGAGGTTCTAAAAACATTCAGGGAAATGTGTTTACAAATACTGATCTTTGTTTGAAAATAGAAAGTGGTAAATTGTTCTTGGTTGTAGATATATAAAGTAGTGAACCCATTGAGTTACATAATTTAAA
This sequence comes from Smallanthus sonchifolius, assembly GCA_023525975.1. Classification (NCBI taxonomy): domain Eukaryota; kingdom Viridiplantae; phylum Streptophyta; class Magnoliopsida; order Asterales; family Asteraceae; genus Smallanthus; species Smallanthus sonchifolius. The sequence continues at coordinate 29,550,757 of CM042031.1, forward strand.
TAAATAGATAGTTTATAGGAAAACTTTTTAAATTTTCAATTATTATAAGGAGAATACTTTTAAGAGAAATTATTGGTTAATCAAGTAGTTGTACATCAATTTAGCCAGGTTTTAGAAATAATTACTTTAATGAGGAAAATCATACTTATTTATCAATTTGAAATGATGCTTTTATAAAACAGGTTGTATTGAGTTTTCTCACAAGATGAAAATGTTTATAGAAAATTCATATTTCTAAAAGTTTGATAAACTTTTTGTTTCAACAAAATAACGAGGTTGTTTAAATCAAATAATTGGATGATTTGTTTACGATAAAGATTGTCGGTAGTGTACTAAATTGTGGTAAATGAAGAAGGTGATACTTGGAGAATTTTGATGAAAATATGATGGGTGTAATTCACATTCAGCGGGTCAAATCAATGAATAGAAATTTTAGAGTTGGAATATATAAAATTGATTAAATGCTGAAATGTTAAACATTACTCAAAACATAGGGAAATGGTTCTCAACTGAAAATTTAAAGACAATAAATAATGGAAAAATAATGTTGTTAACGTCTCTTGTAGCTTTCCACTAGAAGGATAATATGTCACAAGACGAGTACCGCTATGGTCATTCGGGTAGCCGATCTGGCTTCAGCTTTAGCTGTCTCCGTGCGATGCTCCAGTATTTCTTTTTGAAGGATGGAGATTAACTCCTTTTGGTACCCTAATTGGTTTGCTAGGCTATCCATTCTTTGTCCTTGCAAGTCGTGCATTACCCCCTGCTCCATCCTTTGCCTCTCAAATTCTGAGGTCCTTACATATTGGTGAATGTCATTGGTTGGAATTCCCATAACACCCGTGGTATGCCGTGGTATGCCGTACCCAAGGGTTAGGATGGTACGGGTCGGGCATTAGATATGGGTCTCTTAGTGGGGGTGGTAACTGATTATGGAGATGGGGTGTCTGATACGGGTTCCTAGGTGCGGGTGATCCAGATGTTCGAAGTCTTGGGCCGGTGTTCCTAATCCAGTCTGCCCTTACATCAAACCTTGGTCTAGCAGCTGGGGGTGTTGGTGACTGATGCACGGGTGACCTGATGTCTTCTTCCCAATCAGACACTGCCCCAGGACGATAAACCGGGGAAGAAGGAGAGTAGGAGTCCATGTCTAGCACAGAAACAATGAAAAGGTTGTAAGTGATAATGAAATACTGAGTGTTAAATATAGGAGTTCTCATAGTTTTAGAGTTTGACTAGTCATAACACCGAGTCTTCACAATAGTATTTTAGAAATACACTTGACCTATAAGCAACGCATCCCTGAGGAGAATTTCTAGGAAAGTGGGGTGGGTCACTAAGACACACTTAAGTACCCTGTCTTTCCTTAGCCAGAATCCCTCATGGGCCTACACGCTCTTCCAGCCATCATGTATTAATAACACTATTGTTGGGCTCATGGTCATGATGAGAATTGTTGTGGACTGGGCTTTGAGGCCCGAAAGTGGGGCTTATATTATGTAGTAGGCTTCTTCTTCTTGTAGGGTAAGTGGATTCTTAGTTTATTATTAATGGGCATTAGGCCCAATAGTCTAGCTTTTGATCACAAGAGATGGTGATATTTTGTGTTTGAGATTAAGGGTGCATGAAGAACTAGGTGTGTATGAGTGTGTGTGGAAAACTTAGGATAGCACTTTAAATAAATCAAATAGGTAGCAATGAATAGGAGACAAAAGTTGGCAGATAATATGACACATAGACTATTAAGTATTGTATCATATGATGTAATTATTTAGTATAACATGTAAAATTATTCACATAAGAAATAATCATATAGCATGTAGTAGCATGGCATAGTATGAGTGTCCTGTAACATTTCTGATTTTTAGTATCGGTATTTCAATTCAATGTAATACGTTTCAAACTCAATTCAAGTGCACTGTTTTGTTTCTTTTCGTATGATCAATTTAATACTACATTTCAATGTTAAACCGCAAATTTTACACGATTATAACCTACTAAAACACTACATAAGTATCTATTTATACAAATATGTCAAAGACCAAAGTTACAAGGTCTGATGTTGAAAATTTACAAGAAACCCTAATAGGCACGGTCGCGCCTCGTTCTGGCACGGTCGCGCCGAGTGCTTTGGCACGGTCGCGCGACTTGCTTTGGAACGATCGCGCCTGCTGCCTTAGCACGGTCGCGCCTCGTACCAGTTGAAACGTAAATACAGTTTTAATCACCCGATCGTTGAGTTTCCGTAACCGATTTACACATTATTACCATTCACGATAGCAATGACACTTTCAATTACAACAAACGTCTCAAATCAATCCAATTAATCTCAAAAATCCTCTCAAGCATTTCAAAGAAAACACAAAACTCCTTGCGATCCGAATTCTCTCAACCAAGCAACAGATTCACGCTACTCAATCCTCACCGAAGCTACTGGACTCCCTGGTTTAGTCGAAAGTGCAGAAGAGGACGCCGGAGACAGAACCCGTAATCGTCGGAATTCCTTTCTACCGATCGCTATCAATTCGCCATCATTCCGGGTAATTGAAACCTTTCCCTCTATCGATTCAGTCTCTAGATCAAAAGCCCCATGTTAATTTGGGCTTCCATTATAGAAATCCTCTCGAAACCGAATCTATATTTTATTAAAAATAGTTTAATCGATTTCGACCCAGAACATGTTGTTAATACAATTAAAACATCCCAACATACTCGTAACATCACTATGAATAAAAGCCCTATGATTTCCAACCCTGTTATTATAAGAATTGGTCAATTCGTTCCTGATTTGGAACAGACACGGTCGCGCTAATCATCTAGCGCAGTCGTGTCTCATGAAACGCGGTCGTGCCGACTCCTATCCAGACCCAATCATGCCCTTTGGCTAATCTCAGTCGTGTCTTAGGATCATAGACACGATCGTGCCTGGCCAAGGCATGGACGTGCCTGATGATTAAATTAGTTTAAGCCCTCTGATTGATCAACACGGTCGCGCCCTGACTAGCATGGTCGCGCCCGTGGTTCGAGCACGATCGTGCCCTTCCCAGGCACGATCGTGTGTGAGTTAAAATCTTGGCAGAATTATAAAATTTTATATATTTTTCAAACCACAAATATTCTAATTAAATTACAAAATAAAAATAGTTGAATTTTATAAAAGAACATTTAATCTTATTTAGAAAGAACAAATATTTATTAAATGGAAAATTATTTATTTAAAGTTTATAAAATTTAATTTACAATTATTGTTAAACCTTTCATATAAAAAGTATTTAAATGGTTAAGTTACATTTTATAAATAAATAAATAAAATAATGATTATTTATTTACTTTATGTTTAAACAAAGACATTTATTTATTTACACTTAATTTCATTTAATACTTATAATATTTTCATAAACAATAATTATTTACATTACTTATTTAATTATTCAAACTCAAACTTTAATCCAAATGTTCTAAAAATATTCTTTCAAACTTAATACATTTTATTCAACACCTCCAATTACAAATCAATGACCTTTTTACACAAGTCCAAATATAACTTTAGACTTAAACTTCGGTGCACACTATTAATACCATATACATTACACTTTAGGTTAACTCGTGCATTTCAAGGATCCTTATTCTATCTAGTATCTTTGTTAGCAACGCCTTCAAACCAAGTGAGTATTTCATAGCCCCTTTTACTCTTACACTTTTGGGGTGAAACATGAACATTTTTCAAATTACACGTTACATTTACACAAACAACACAAGTACAAATCCTATTTACATTCATGTGTGCAATTTGATCTTTATGCCCGAGTGCTAGGTGTGCTAACCTTTGTATGCGATTATGTGCAATCATTAACTATACAAGCCGACGGTTTTCAATGATAGATCTATTGAGTCTGACAAACCCACCCAGATTGGGGTGATTGATACCGACAAAATAATTTTGCATGCTAGTTACAAAGGTTTGGTTGTACATGGTTACACAATAGCTACTCCCCATAAATGCCTTATTTATCATGTTATGTAAGGATTTGTTTTACAACTATATGCTATCTATATACAAACCTGTGTTATACTCACCAACTTTTTAGTTGACTTTATTTTATTCATGTTTCAGGTTCTAACGTGTGAGATTGTTCAAGATGTGCTACACATAGGATTGGACTTAGTTAATTTAAATAAAAGAACACTATGTATTTTAATTTTGTTCTATCTAGGATTTGGTTATGTTTGGATTATTTGCAATGAAATTTGACGTTTAATATATTCAATTTAGTAAACCATGTGCTTATGAATAGTCTACATGTCCCGCCCCGATGATTCCGCCATCGGTCGGGGTGTGACAGATTGGTATCAGAGCCTTGGTTATAGGGAATTAGGTTATTAGACACCTTGACCTAGAATATATAACTTTAGGACACCCACTTATACCATGCTTCATGTTTATATGATTATGTGCTACATGTTATGTGTTACATGCTATGTGCTACATGCTTACTATGATTAGTTATTATTTTATTTGATGACTTATTTATTAAAAATCCATGACTTGAGTATATACTTAAATAATAAATTAAATAAACAATATCTCTTCCTATATCCTAAAACCTCATAATACTCTTACTTCCTTCTCTATCTATATTTTTCTAGCATGTGGAATCTTCATGAAGCTAAATCCATAAAATTTTCTTTATTTCCTCGTTAAGGTTTTTAAGCTTTGTTAATTATATGAGGACACGTACAATCTGGAAGAGTGACCCTGTATTTTGGGTTTTCTGTCTAGGAAAGCATTTCGCATAAATCCCAATCAACCGAGGGACCCGTATGCTTTCCTGGGAATTTCCGAGATGAGTGTTTACTTATAGGCTAAAGCACGTCTCCTTGAAAATTATATTAGTTTAAATTAACCTTAATGTGTCATAGTATTCGAGTGATTATATCACTATTTGAGTACAATCCAAACTATGATTATCTATCTATTTTGCATCTTATTCTATTAAATCCAAACAATTCTCATAAGTTCTTACATCTTTTCTTGTCTTGTGAAAATCTGTAGAATGCCTCCTCGTCGTGCTCCCGCGGCCAACGCCAATACCGACATTGCTGCTATTCTAACACAACTCGTGACACAACTCACTCAAGCTAATAGTGCCATAAATGGCAACAATGGTGGAAATGGTAGTAATAGTGGTAATGCTGGAAATGGTGGAAATGGTGGTAACAACCCATCTCAATGCACCTTCAAGCATTTCAACTCGTGCAATCCCCTCAAGTTCTATGGTACCGAAGGAGCTACCGGACTCCTTCAATGGTTCGAAAGCATTGAGAATACCTTTCTCAACAGTGACTGCCCCGACAACCTTCTTGTTCGTCATGCCACAAGTGTCCTACAAAAATGGGCACTCACGTGGTGGAATGGGGAGAAAATAAATAGGGGTGTGGATGTAGCAATGGCCTTACCTTGGGATGAGGTGAAAAGGTTAATGACCGAGGAATTATGTCCTCGAAATGAAGTAAAGAAACTTGAAGCCGAATTTTGGGATCTTGCCCAAGATAGTGGTGAAAACTTGGCATACACAACTCGGTTCCATGAGTTGAGTCTTCTTGTGCCCCACATGGTCACTCCTCTGTCCCGCTGCATTGAAAAGTATATTGGGGGACTACCTAGGCAAATTCAAGATACTGTCCTAGGAAGGAATCCCGCGACACTTGAAGATGCCATCCGTTTGTCCGCTACCTTAACTGATAACCATGTGAAAGCGGGAACACTTACTAAAAAGGGCACCAAGAAAGTTTCTGAAACTATAACCCCTCCTACCCACAACAAAGAAGCCACAACTGAACCCTCCCGTAATAATAGGAAAAGGAAGACTAGAAACTATGCTGTGGTCACTCCTGCTATTCCTGTTAACCAAGCTGCACCTATGATTCAAGCACCGGCCAAAAAGCCATATGTTGGAATCTACCCACTTTGTGCCACCTGTAACTACCATCATCCCCAAAGCATCCCATGCCGCCTTTGTACTTATTGTGAGAGATATGGTCATACAGTTAATGTTTGTAGGACTAAAGCTCTTGCGGGCCAAGTCAATCTACCAAACCAAACCAACACCCAAGTGGCTAATCAAGGTGTACCCGCTATCGCAAATGGGCGAGCATGTTATGAATGTGGCAACCCGAACCATTTCCGTGATCAGTGCCCAAAGTTGGTCAATGCTAGACAAGGTGGAGCTCGTGGGTGTGCTTTCAACATAAACGCCAATGAAGCTCAAGCCAATAATGACGTGGTCAATGGTACGTTTCTTGTTAATAGTCAATATGCCTCCATTTTATTCGATACCGGCGCCGATAAAAGTTTTGTGTCACTTAATTTTGAACCTTTACTTGCAAAGATACGGTCCCAATTAGAGAAAACATTTACCGTTGAAGTAGCAAATGGTGATTCACTTACAATAGAGTCTATTATCTATGACTGTTCTTTAGAACTTAATGATCATACGTTCCTAATCAACCTTGTTCCAATGCCACTAGGAAGTTTTGATATCATCATAGGCATAGATTGGCTATCGAATCATCATGCCGAAGTCATTTGCTTTGAGAAGTGTATTCGAATACCTCTACCATCGGGATAAACGTTGAGAGTCTTTGGTGAAAAGCCTTGTAAAGGGCTTAAATTAATGTCATGCACTACTTCTCAAAAGTACTTACGAAGGAAATACATGGCCTTTTTAGCCCATATCGTTCAAAAGGATGTTAAAAAGAAGAGTATTCAAGATATCCCCATTATCCAAGTTTTTCCTGAAGTATTCCCCGAAGACTTATCCGGTCTTCCACCCGTTCGTAAAGTAGAATTTCGCATTGATCTTGTGCCCGGAGCTAACCCCGTGGCTAGAGCTCCATACCGTCTTGCACCTTCTGAAATGCAAGAACTTGCAAGTCAACTTCAAGAGCTCTCCGACAAGGGATTCATTCGTCCAAGTCATTCACCGTGGGGTGCACCCGTCCTATTCGTTAAAAAGAAGGATGGATCATTTCGCATGTGTATTGACTCCCGCGAACTCAACAAGCTTACTATCAAAAACCGTTATCCTTTACCTAGAAATGATGACCTCTTTGATCAACTTCAAGGTTCTACTTGCTTCACGAAGATTGATCTTCGATCTGGTTATCACCAACTCCGTGTGCAAGGAGACGATATTCCAAAGACTGCCTTCCGAACAAGGTATGGTCATTACGAGTTTATGGTTATGCCTTTTGGACTAACCAATGCACCCGTAGTTTTCATGGATCTCATGAATCGTGTGTGAAAACCGTACCTTGATAAGTTCGTGATCGTTTTCATCGATGACATCTTAATCTATTCCAAGACTAAAGCTGATCATGAGCAACATCTTAGATTGGTCTTGGATCTCTTGAAGAAAGAACAACTATATGCCAAATTCTCCAAATGTGAATTTTGGTTAAAATAAGTTCAATTTCTTGGTCACATTGTCAATGACAAGGGTATTCATGTTGACCCTGCTAAGATCGAAACGGTTAAGAATTGGAATGCCCCGAAGACTCCCACTGAAGTTCGTTCATTTCTTGGTCTTGCGGGATATTACCGTCGTTTCATCTCAAACTTCTCTAAGATTGCTGTCCCCCTTACTGATTTGACCCACAAGGGTAAGACTTATGAATGGGGACCAAAGCAAGAAGAAGCTTTCCAAACCCTTAAGCAAAAGTTATGCAATGCTCCCATTTTAACTCTCCCTGATGGAAATGATGATTTAGTTGTCTACTGTGATGCTTCCAACCAAGGTCTTGGTTGTGTCCTCATGCAACGAGGCAAGGTAATAGCTTATGCATCAAGGCAACTTAAGATTCATGAGAATAATTATATGACGCACGATCTCGTGTTGGGTGCGGTCGTATTTGCATTAAAGATTTGGAGACATTATCTCTATGGCACGAAATGCGTGGTGTTCACCGACCACAAAAGTCTCCAACACATCTTCAATCAAAAGGAACTCAATATGAGGCAACGACGTTGGGTTGAACTCCTTAACGACTATGACTGCGAGATTCGTTACCATCCCGGCAAAGCGAATGTTGTAGCCGACGCTTTGAGTCGAAAGAAACATGTCATGCTTCAATGTGCCCGAATTCAAACCGATATTCAAACCCGCATCTTAGAAGCTCAACACGTCTCAGTCACCGAGGGTAACATGTATGAGGAAATGTCGTGTGGTGTTGAACATCTGCTTGAATCAAAACCCAATGGCTTACTTTATTACTTGAACCGTATTTGGGTTCCCGATCGCGATGATCTCCGTACATTTCTCATGAACGAGGCTCATAAGACTCGTTACTCTATTCATCCTGGTGCGGATAAAATGTACCAAGATCTTCGCCAACAATATTGGTGGCCCGGTATGAAAAAGGACATTGCTCTTTATGTTGCCAAATGTTTAACCTGCTCCAAAGTCAAAGCCGAACATCAACGTCCTTCTAGTTTACTTGAACAACCAGAAATTCCCGTGTGGAAATGGGAAAACTTAGCTATTGATTTTATTACCAAACTCCCTCGCACCTCGAGTGGTTATGATAGTATTTGGGTGATCATTGATCGTCTCACCAAGTCTGCTCATTTCTTGCCTATCCGTGAAGACTATCGGGTTGAGAAACTAGCCCGAATTTGCATCGACGAAATCGTGAGCTGTCATGGTGTTCCCTTGAACATAATATCTGATCGAGACGCCCAGTTCACTTCTCGATTTTGGCAATCTCTCCAAACTGCTCTTGGCACACGATTGGATTTGAGCACGGCTTACCATCCCCAAACTGATGGTCAAACCGAGCGAACAATCCAAACTCTTGAAGACATGCTTAGAGCTTGCGTAATCGATTTTGGTGGCAACTGGGATTCACATTTATCCCTCATTGAGTTCTCTTATAATAATAGCTACCACACAAGTATCAACATGGCTCCATTCGAAGCTCTTTATGGTCGCAAGTGCCGTTCTCCTATCTGTTGGAACGAGATTGGTGAAGCACAAGTCACCAGTCCCGAACTAATTCAAGAAACATCCGACAAGATTATTCAAATACGTGATAACATCCGAACAGCGAGAAGTCGGCAAAAGAGTTATGCCGATAAACGACGAAAACCCTTGGAATTCCAAGTCGGTGACCTTGTTCTTCTTAAGGTGTCCCTGTGGAAGGGTGGGGTCCGTTTTGGAAAGAAAGGCAAGTTAGCCCCTCGCTATGTTGGTCCATTCAAAATCCTTGAAAGGATTGGGAAAGTGGCTTACAAACTCGAGCTACCTCCATCTCTTGGAAATGTGCATCCCACATTTCATGTATCAAATCTGAAGAAATGTCTCGCCGATGAGAATCTCCATATACCGCTTGATGACGTGCACATTGATGAAACGATGCACTTCGTTGAGAAACCGGTAGAAATTATTGATCGTGAAATCAAGCAACTCAAGCGAAGTCGTATTCCTATTGTCAAAGTTCGTTGGGAGTCTAAGCGTGGTCCTGAATTCACTTGGGAACGAGAGGACCAAATGAAGCTCAAGTACCCCCATCTTTTCACTGATGCCATAGTTTCCTCTAACTAAATTTCGGGACGAAATTCCCTTAACATGGGGAGACTGTAACATTTCTGATTTTTAGTATCGGTATTTCAATTCAATGTAATACGTTTCAAACTCAATTCAAGTGCACTGTTTTGTTTCTTTTCGTATGATCAATTTAATACAACATTTCAATGTTAACCCGCAAATTTTACACGATTATAACTTACTAAAACACTACATAAGTTTCTATTTATACAAATATGTCAAAGACCAAAGTTACAAGGTTTGATGTTGAAAATTTACAAGAAACCCTAATAGGCACGGTCGCGCCTCGTTCTGGCACGGTCGCGCCGAGTGCTTTGGCACGGTCGCGCGACTTGCTTTGGAACGATCGCGCCTGGTGCCTTAGCACGGTCGCGCCTCGTACCAGTTGAAACGTAAATACAATTTTAATCACCCGATCGTTGAGTTTTAGTAACCGATTTACACATTATTACCATTCACGAAAGCAATGACACTTCCAATTACAACAAACGTCTCAAATCAATCCAATTAATCTCAAAAATCCTCTCAAGCATTTCAAAGAAAACACAAAACTCCTTGCGATCCGAATTCTCTCAACCAAGCAACAGATTCACGCTACTCAATCCTCACCGAAGCTACTGGACTCCCTGGTTTAGTCGAAAGTGCAGAAGAGGACGCCGGAGACAGAACCCGTAGTCGTCGGAATTCCTTTCTACCGATCGCTATCAATTCGCCATCATTCCGGGTAATTGAAACCTTTCCCTCTATCGATTCAGTCTCTAGATCAAAAGCCCCATGTTAATTTGGGCTTCCATTATAGAAATCCTCTCGAAACCGAATCTATATTTTATTAAAAATAGTTTAATCGATTTCGACCCAGAACATGTTGTTAATACAATTAAAACATCCCAACATACTCGTAACATCACTATGAATAAAAGCCCTATGATTTCCAACCCTATTATTATAAGAATTGGTCAATTCGTTCCTGATTTGGAACAGACACGGTCGCGCTAATCATCTAGCGCGGTCGTGTCTCATGAAACGCGGTCGTGCCGACTATCAGCGCGGTCGTGTCCTCCTGTCCAGACCCAATCATGCCCTTTGGCTAATCTCAGTCGTGTCTTAGGATCATAGACACGATCGTGCCTGGCCAAGGCATGGTCTTGCCTAATGATTAAATTAGTTTAAACCCTCTGATTGATCAACACGGTCGCGCCCTGACTAGCATGGTCGCGCCCGTGGTTCGAGCACGATCGTGCCCTTCCCAGGCACGGTCGTGTGTGAGTTAAAATCTTGGCAGAATTATAAAATTTTATATATTTTTCAAACCACAAATATTCTGATTAAATTACAAAATAAAAATAGTTGAATTTTATAAAAGTGCATTTAATCTTATTTAGAAAGAACAAATATTTAATAAATGAAAAATTATTTATTTAAAGTTTATAAAATTTAATTTACAATTATTGTTAAACCTTTCATATAAAAAGTATTTAAATGGTTAAGTTACATTTTATAAATAAATAAAAAAATAATGATTATTTATTTACTTTATGTTTAAACAAAGATATTTATTTATTTACACTTAATTTCATTTAATACTTATAATATTTTCATAAACAATAATTATTTACATTACTTATTTAATTATTCAAACTCAAACTTTAATCCAAATGTTCTAAAAATATTCTTTCAAACTTAATACATTTTATTCAATACCTCCAATTACAAATCAATGACCTTTTTACACAAGTCCAAATACAACTTTAGACTTAAACTTCGGTGCACACTATTAATACCATATACATTACACTTTAGGTTAACCCGTGCATTTCAAGGATCCTTATTCTATCTAGTATCTTTGTTAGCAACGCCTTCAAACCAAGTGAGTATTTCATAGCCCCTTTTACTCTTTTACACTTTTGGGGTGAAACATGAACATTATTCAAATTACACGTTACATTTACACAAACAACACAAGTACAAATCCTATTTATATTCATGTGTGCAATTTGAGCTTTATGCCCGAGTGCTAGGTGTGCTAACCTTTGTATGCGATTATGTGCAATCATTAACTATACAAGCCGACGGTTTTCAATGATAGATCTATTGAGTCTGACAAACCCACCCAGATTGGGGTGATTGATACCGACAACACAATTTTGCATGCTAGTTACAAAGGTTTGGTTGTACATGGTTACACAATAGCTGCTCCCCATAAATGCCTTATTTATCATGTTATGTATGGATTTGTTTTACAACTATATGCTATCTATATACAAACCTGTGTTATACTCACCAACTTTTTAGTTGACTTTATTTTATTCATGTTTCAGGTTCTAACGTGTGAGATTGTTCAAGATGTGCTACACATAGGATTGGACTTAGCTAATTTAAATAAAAGAACTCTATGAATTTTAATTTTGTTCTATCTTGGATTTGGTTATGTTTGGATTATTTGCAATGAAATTTGACGTTTAATATATTCAATTTAGTAAACCATGTGCTTATGAACAGTCTACATGTCCCGCTCCGATGATTCCGCCATCGGTCGGGGTGTGACATGTCCTAAGGTTATAGTCAAGGTCAAGAGTGTCTAATAACCTAGTTCCCTATAACCAAGGCTCTGATACCAATCTGTCACAGCCCAACCGACGGCGGAAACGTCGGGGCGGGACATGTAGCTGTTCATGAGCACAAGGTTGACTAGATTTCAATATATTAATCATCAAATTTTATTTCAAACAAATCACACACAATCAAGTTCAACAGTACATAATTGAAATACAAATGGTTCTTCATTTAAGATTAACTAAGTCCAAAGCCTATGTGTAGCAATCCTTGATCAAACATTAGCACCTGAAACATGAATAAAATAAGATCAACTAAAAAGTTGGTGAGCATACACAGGTTTGTACATAGATATTATATATAGATGTGAATAAACAAATCCTTACATAACATGATAAAATAAGGCATTTATGGGGAGCAACTATTGTGTAACCAAAGTACAATCATACCTTTGTAACTAGCATACAAATTGTGTTGTCGGTAACAATCACCCCAATCTGGGTGGGTTTGTCAGACTCAATAGATCTATCATTGTTAACCGTCGGTTTGAATAGTTAATGATTGCACATAAATTGCACACAGACAGTTAACACACCTAGCACTCAAACATAAAGCTCAAATTTTGTATACATTAATGTAAAGAGGATTTGTGTTTGTGTAGTTTGTGTAAATGTAAGCAATTGTGTGTATAGAGTTCATGTTTCACCCCAAAAAGTGTGAAAAAGTAAAAAGGGCTATATAATACTCACATGTATCAAATGGTGTAGATAGCACGAGTAATAGGTAGCAAAATGACTCTTACAAATCACCAGTTTAACCTAGAGTGAAATGTATGAACTTGAATCAAAACATGCACAAGGTCTAAAGCAATGTCTAGGGTTCAATGAGTTTTGATGAGTGTGGATTTATACCAGAGTTATATAGTTTCATTTTAGAAAAAAAAATTTATATGTTGATATAAATTGGATATGAAAATGTATGTAAAAAAATATCTATATATCATTTTATATTTAATAATTGTCTCAGTGTTTAAGTTTGAATAATTTAAATAAATAAATTATTTATAATGCGTCTTTAAAAGTAATATGATATTATATGTATTAAATAAATAAATCTATTTTATTTGTAATGCGTCAAAATATAGGAAAAATATATATTAGTACAAGTTAGCACCCTAATTGATTAAACAGATAACTAATAAATAAATTTATTTATTTATTTATGATCAAGTAATATGTTAAAATAAAATAAGAAATGAAAATGTGTTATACATTAGAGAAAGTTTCATTTGTTTAAATATGATGTAAACTCTTATATATATTTAGTTTAATAAAATAGATGATTTATAAACTTTGTCTCATGAGAAAGTATATATTTTTATTTTTTTTTTATAAATTCTTGTCACAATGTTTATACAAAATTAGAGAATTAAAATACTTTATTTTGAAATTAAATACTTTGATTTAAAGTAAGTATATATATATTTTTTTTTTGGTTAATTTAAATGAGATTAAAAAAAATTAAATTTGTAAAAGAGTCGTTTTATATTAAAATTTATAAACTTTTGTTTTAATCTGATCCAAATAATGTTAAGTTTATAAAATAATTTTTATAGAAATTACTTGTCTAATAAAGCTGTTTTAAAAAATAAGGCAGCCCACCCGGTTCGAACCCGAGTGGCTGTTGTGTGTGGCTACCATCCTAACCACTGGACCTAGGGACTACCATCTGAATATTCCTTGCTCACATAGGTGTAATCATGAAACAGGGGGGTGGCCGAATTTGGTTCAAGGTGCGCAAAAGAAAACCAAATGTGTGGGTTTCGAATTCGCAACCCAGCGCGCAGAGGTCAAGAATCATAACCAGTTGAGCTAGGCTTAAATCCTTGATAGGAACTGATGCGAAAATGAATTAAGACAAAACCCTAGTTCATCTCTTTCCCCAATCGTTTTCCCGAAACCCTAGCCCCCAAATTGGTTGTGATTAAGCGCAGGTATGAAACCAGACCTTGGGGCTTTTAATCATGAGACAGAAACGAGTATATCGAGATAAGAAATACCTGAGATGATCGCGTGTAGGGGACGAAGGAGTGGAGTCCTTGATTTAATGTTCTTTATGTTCAATCGGGTTCCAGGAGTGAGATGTCGGTTGGTTAGGGGTTGAGAGAGTTTGCAATGGCTTATGCGAAGATGGGAGGATGATTCAAACAAATCAATTTCACTCATTTCGTTTCCATTTAATTAGGATTAGCAGGGACTATTGTAAACACGCAATACGCGTGAATTAATCCGCGTGTTGATGAATTGGTCGCAAAAAGGGTCTGGATTCATGCGCGATTAGTCTAAGCGTGATTTACGAGATTGAAAGCATTAAATTTATGAATTTGTTGATGCACTTTCCTGTGACAACACTCTGGATAGAGTCTTAGTTTGTATTTCTAATGTCTGTAATTTGTCTTTGTATGTAAGAGTCGTTATGTAATAGTTTATCCAGTTGTATTTACTTTTACATAATGTATGTTGCATTTCTCCTAAGTGTTTTGCCCACTTACATGTGCGTAGGAGAAAGCTCCTGCATACTTAGCAAGTACGCAGGAAGACCCATGCGTACTTGCTAAGTACGCAAGAGCATTTGGTCCTGCGCACTTGCTAAGTGCGCATGCATCAAGTCTGTATAAATAGGTTTGGTTCACAGAGGATAAGTACGCAGAACTCATATCTTAGACGAACTCAGTTTGTTAAGTACGCAATTTGTAATCTCTCTGTAACCGTCGAGTGTTTATAATAGAAAGAGCTTTTATTGTGACTCTCGTGTTGGTTTACTTTGTTTTAGTTAGACTCTCCGCCTAGTCACGGGTATTCCGCACCCGGTCCGACTAGTAGACCACTTGCATGCAACGATCCGACACACACGAAGGGACCTACAAGTGGTATCAGAGCATTTCTCTTGAATTCTAGTGTTGTAAGTGAGTTTGGAGACGTTTTTACTGAGTTTTACAAGCAAAAAAATGTATTTTTGTTGATTTTTGTGATAAAAAGAGGTAGCTCTTGAGCACTTTTTTAGAAGCAAAAATCTCTCAAAAACCATTTTTGTTGTGTATTTGAGTTATTTGAGCATCAAAGGTTGGTTAGAAACAAGTTTCTGACCCTTTGGCTCATTTGCATTAATCATCAGGCCAATTTTTACCATCTCCGGCGATTTTCCAGTCACCGGAAAAGGTTGGTGAGAGTTGCTGAAAAGGTATCCTGCGTACTTACCATTTTTTGGCAAAAAGTACAGTTTTCTGCGTACTTACTAAATACGCAAGAGTTATCTCCTGCGTACTTACAAGTGCGTAATACTGAACTTGTGCGAACTTAAGTTATATCCTGCGTACTTATTCATTTCCTCCTGCGTACTTACAAGTACGCAAGAGCGAGTCTTAAATACGCAAGACTATTTCTCAAGTGTGCAAGGCCAATCCCAAGTGCGCAACCGTGTCTGATTTTTCTGAATTTTGACTAAGTGTTCACTATGTCGAACCTTCAGAATCTTGGAAACATGTTAAACTATGATAATGAGATCAGTACACCTCAGAAACCACCTAAGTTGCTAAACGTAAACGATTATTCCAATTGGAAGGCACGTTTCGAGCACTACATTTCTTATACCGACTCATCACTATGGATACAAATCCTTGAGGGATATAAGCATCCCACACACATCTATCTTGATGATGAATTGCCCAAGCCTATCTCTAAGCTTTCTGACGAAGAAAAGAAAGCTTATGATCGAGAAAAGAAGGCACTTGGTTCGATCACTATGGCATTAACTCGGGAATTGTTTCACAATTTTCGAGGGTATGACAATTCTAAGGATCTCTGGAAAGCCTTACAGAAGAGATTCGAAGGAAATAGTGACATCAAGAAGATTAAGCGGGATCTTCTCAGGAAGCAGTATGAGTGCTTCAGATTCTTTGAGAACGAATCTTTAGATGACCTCATCTCTAGGTTCTATCATTTACAGACTGAGTTGAATGCTTTTGACCTCAAGTATCCTGCTGAAGAGATGGTGGAAAAGTTTTTGGATGCTTTACCACCCAAATTTGAGATGTACACAACCCCGATGAGGGAAAATCCTAAATTCTATGAGTTGACAGTAGAGGAAGCAATAGGAAAGATTCAAGCTCATGAAATGAACTTGAAAAGAAAGGAGAGCTCTGGAAGACCCCAGATACAAGACCCTTCTATGTATCATGGGACGACTTCTACATCCAAGTCATCTGGCTCTGGAATTGCCCTATTCACTGGAAATCCTACTGAAGAAGACCACTCAACTGGATGTGGTGGTCATGCTTACTATGCTTTAGGATCAGGGTTGGGGTCTCATCATCAAAATACCTCAAGAAATCCTCCTGCTACGTCTTTAGCTAACAACTCAGCTACAGCCAGAATAGCTGAAGATCATGTAGCTTTATTCTCATATTGTATGCTTGCATATGAAAATTTCATAGGTGGCAAGCTTACTGATCCAGAGACGATTGAAGAAGATTTTAATCAAGTTGATCCTGATGACATGGAGGACATGAATATTCAAAGGAATATGGCCATGCTTTTGAGGAGAGCCAAGCGTTTCCTGAACAGAACAGGAAGAAAGTTTATTGGCGGACATCCTAATGCCAAGGTCGGGTTTGACAAATCTAAGGCCAAATGCTACAAGTGTCTGAACTATGGACACTTTGCTCGTGAGTGTCAAAAAGACAGAGCACCTACCTCTGGTTTTACCCGACCCAGCCAAGGAAACAGCCATGGCCAAAAAAATCCAAACCACCACAATCAAAGCCAAAGTGGAACGTCCAATGCACTGGTAGCCCAACAGGACGACAGCTTTGATTGGGGCGTTCATCTTGAGGATGCCATCATCGCACACACAAAGGTTGGTCTCATGGCTGAGATCATGGAAATGATGGAAGCAGAGAGAAGGGAAGCTTCTATGGCTGACCCAAAAGAGTCTACTACTGCTGCTACAGAGGAAGAGGAGGAAGATGAAGGAAAGGAAGCTTCTGTAGCTGAGAAAGAGGAATCGACTGCTGTTGCTCTCATGGCCATTGGAGAAGCAACAAGCTCATCTCATGAGGTAGACTCTAATCCCTTTTCTGTTGTTTCATGTTCTAAGTGTCTAGGGCTAAAACTTGAAAACTCTAAGCTCCAAGACAAAATCGAACCCCTAAGTATGGCCGCTCTAAACTATAAAGAAAACGAAAAACGTGTTAAAGAGTCTATTGAAACGTTGAAAAAGGAAAAACATGAGTATTCTTTAAAAATGAGCGATCAACAGCTTCACTTGGATATTGCTTATAAGGGGTTAGAAAAACGGAACAATGAAATCAACAAACTGCAAAATGAGATCTTGTAGTTAAAATGCACAAATGAGAAGTTGAAAAACTCTCGCTTTGTGGTGGAACACTACGAATCTGTAGTGAGGAAAATGAATGGTCTAGGTCTTGGTACCAATGCCATTCCTCCACCAGTGAGCGGGAAGTTTGTCAATAGTTTAATAGACATTGATCTCACTTGTCTAGATGAGTCCTCTGATAAGGATGATTCCCCTAAAAAGGATGAATCCTCAAGTAAGACTAACTCAACATCTAGTGAGGGGTTTGTTACTGCTTCTGAAGATGGGTCGGTTAACTCTTGCCCTGAAGGAGTAGTATCTGAGGAGTTGTTGACTGAACAGAAAGTCAAGAAAAACATTATCACTAATGGTGATAATTGCATTTTAACTGAACCTGATGTCATTGAATCGAATGATAAACTTAAGGTAATGCTTTATGGGGGGTAGAAAAACCTTAACCAAGTAAAGAAAGAGGCCTTTTTCAGCTCACTTTGGGCTTGGTTACAAAGAAAATTTGGAAAAATACTATACTCCCAAAAATCAAATTGCTAAGGTTCAGACTGCTGTTCAGAAACCAACTCCTCCTGCTCATAATGCTGAGTTATCTAAGGCCAGATCTAATGAGCCTTACAAGAGAACTCATATCTTAGACGAACTCAGTTTGTTAAGTACGCAATTTGTAATCTCTCTGTAACCGTCGAGTGTTTATAATAGAAAGATTTTTTATTGTGACTCTCGTGTTGGTTTACTTTGTTTTAGTTAGACTCTTCGCCTAGTCACGGGTATTCCGCACCCGGTCCGACTAGTAGACCACTTGCATGCAACGATCCGACACACACGAAAGGACCTACAAGTAACAAGAGGAATTGTTTTCACTGTGGCTTGGTTGGTTACATTTTTGAGAACTGTCCTTCTAAGAACCAAGGGAAACGGCCTGTTGTTTAACAACCAGCTGTTATTCCCAGGTCGCCACCAGTGAAACCATCTCCCAAACATCCAAAGCAAAATGTGGTGAAACCACCAGTCCAACCGATGGGAAAGCCAAAGATCAAATCTGAGGCCAAACCATCTATTACAAGAAAGGTAAAGCAACCTGCTGTACCTCGTGTGTCTACATCTGGTAGTACACGTACTGGTGAGAAATCTGTGGCTAGACTCTCTAAGCCACAGAGAAGAAGAAGGAATAAGAGGTTGAGAAAGCTGGAACATCTGACTAAAGCTCAATCAGGTGAAGCTTCCACAAGTTCACCGGCTGTGGTTGAGCCAAAGTTTCCTGTTCTAGTTAAAAATCAAAAGAGATCCTGGAACAAGAAAGTAAAAGGTTCTCAATCTCCTGTTCCCAAATCCTTCAAACATTCACCAATTTTGAACAGTCATCATGACTGTGAGTTGAAAGAAGTAGTTTATTTTCAGAAAGACGGACGACCCAAGACCACAATGGCTTGGGTCTCCAAATCTAACTAATTCTTTTGTTACTCGTGCAGGGACGTCCAAAGGGTACTATCTCTAACCGCTGGTATGTAGATAGTGGATGTTCCAGGCACATGATAGGAAACATGGCCCTGCTTCAAGACGTTAAACCATTCAGAGGCGGCTATGTGGCCTTTGCTGGAGAAAAAGGCGGCAGCATCACGTGTCAAGGCGTGGTTTCAAACGGTTGTGTCAGCTTTGACAATGTCAACTTCTGCGAGCAGTTGAAGCATAACCTATTGAGTGTCTCCCAAATGTGTGATAAGGAGTACTCGGTGATGTTTGACAAGTCAGAATGCCTGATTCTCAAACCCGGTTTTGAGGTTCCCGGAGACTGGATTCTGATGAGAGCACCAAGAACGAATGACATATATCAGATCGATATGAGTGTGGCAACAACCACCTCATCAGTTGCTACTTGTTTGCTTACAAAAGCGACAGAGCTTGACTCTATCTTATGGCATAGGAAACTCGGACATATTTCTTATCGTAAAATGAATCATCTTGTCCGAAACGGTTTGGTAACCGGGTTTCCTAAGCTGAGGTTTACCGTTGCAGATGACTGTATGCCTTGTAAAAAGGGCAAACAGCAACGAAAGTCTCACAAGCCCAAGCTCCAAAACTCTATTGATACCCCTTTGGAGCTATTACACATGGATCTGTTTGGTCCCATAAGTATCTGGAGTATTGGAGGTAAGTCGTTCTGACTAGTTGTAACTGATGATTTCTCACGTTTTTCTTTGGTGCATTTTTTAGGTACTAAAGACGAGACTGCTGATATTCTTCAATACTTGATCCTGAGCTTGGAATCTCTTTGCAAGCTGAAAGTTAGAAGGATAAGGAGCGACAACAGAACTGAGTTCAAGAATAATTTGATGGAGCTTTTCTGTCTCAAGAAAGGGATCCGTCACGAATTCAGCGCGCCGTACACGCCTCAGCAGAATGGAGTTGCTGAACGGAATAACAGAACACTGATTGAGACCGCAAGGACTATGCTGTCGGATGCAAATCTTCCAGTCACTTTCTAGGCAGAAACAGTTAAAACAGTGTGTCACGTCTTAAACAGAGTCCCGGTAGTGAAGAGGCACAACAAGACTTGTTACGAGTTGATCAACAATCAACTTCCCAATCTTGATTACCTAGTTCCTTTCGGTAGTCCTTGTTCCTTGTTGCTACAGTACAAAGACCGCCAGTCTAAGTTTCATGCAAAAGCGGTGGAAGGCATCTTCTTAGGATACGTTGCCAACTCACCTTGCAAGAGAGTGTACAACATAGGAACTCGTACTGTCGAGGAATGGTTTGAAGTGGATTGTAGTAAACACAGCATTCCACCCGAACCAACAGGTCCAGCTTGGGGTTTTGATTATAATGCGCTATTCAAGTCATTCAATCTTCCTAATATATTTGCAGACGACGCCGCAAATGTTTATGAATTATTGGGTGGCAGTGACGACTCCAACTTCTCTACTCGTGCTACTGTACCGATTGTAACTCCTGATTCCAATGCTACATCTGCATCTGGAACTCATGACAGTGATAACAGTGAAGATGTTTTTGTCGTTGGAGATGACGCTCCAGCTAATCCTAACACAACTGTAGGAAATGAAGCTCCAGCTGATCCAATTAACATTGAATCTTCTTCCTCTAGAACACAGGAAATGGGAGAGTTAAGCACGAATCTTGATCCAGAAATTCAGGAACCGATTGTACCAGAGACGAGAGTGCATAGGAATCATCCAATTGACAACATTATTGGTGATCCTTATGCCGGCGTTCAGATTCGTCATCGAACCATCACTGAGAACACCAGTCTTTACATAGAGATACTTGACACTGGTGTCATGGAAACATGTCTGCATGCTGCATTCGTGTCCCAGTTAGAGCCGAAGAATGTGAAGGAGGCTCTCACTGACAACTGCTGGATTGAGGCGATGCAAGATGAATTGTCTCAATTCCAAAAGTTGCACGTGTGGGATTTGGTCGACTTGCCAAAAGGCTTTCAGCCAATTGGAACCAGATGGGTGTTCAAATGCAAGATGGATGATCATCATGTTGTTGTGAAGAACAAAGCAAGATTGGTTGTTCAGGGTTTTTATCAGCAATAGGGCTTGGATTACACGGAAGTATATGCCCCAGTTGCTAGAATTGAAGCCATTCGACTGTTCTTGGCTTATGCCACATATATCGGCTTCAAGGTCTATCAACTTGATGTGAAGAGTGCTTTCCTATATGGTAAAGTTCATGAAGAAGTCTATGTCACTCAGCCTCCCGGTTTTGAAGATCCGCATAAAATCAATAAAGTGTATAAGCTCGACAAAGCACTTTATGGTCTTCATCAAGCACCGCGGGCATGGTATGAGACATTATCTAAGCATTTACTGTCTAATGGTTTCGACCGTGGACAGATTGACTCGACTCTCTTCATTAGGAAAGCAGGAGGTGACATTCTTCTTGTACAAGGATATGTCGACGACATCATTTTTGGGTCTACCAATGAAGGGATGTGTTGGGAATTCGAGCAGGTGATGAAGTCCAAATTTGAAATGAGTAATATGAGTGAATTGTCGTTCTTCCTGGGTCTGGAAGTCAGTCAAAGAGAGGATGGCATTTATCTTCATCAAACTAAGTATGTGCAGGACATCTTATCAAAATACAAGATAAATGATAGCAGTACTTATGGCACACCTATCCCAGTCAATCATGGTCAACATCCTGACAAAGATGGAAAGGATGTAGACAGCAGATTATACCGTGGGATGATCGGATCACTTATGTATCTCACAGCTTCAAGACCCGATATAATGTTTGCTGTATGATTGTGCTCAAGGTTTCAGTCTCAACCGAAGGAGTCACATATGATAGCCGTGAAGAGAATTTTCAGATACCTGAAAGGAAAACCCCGATTAGGTATTTGGTACTCTAAACAGCAGTTATTCGACTTCAAAGCCTACACTGATTCAGATTATGGCGGTTGTAACCTTGACAGAAAGTCAACTTCTGGTGGATGTTAATTCTTAGGAGACAGACTGGTCTCGTGGCAGTGTAATAAGTAGTCAACCGTTTCTGTCTCAACTTGTGAAGCATAATACATTGCTGCAGCGAGCGGTTGTTCTCAGATACTGTGGATTCAGCAGCAGTTGAGAGACTACGGCTTAAACTTCACTGGAACTCCTCTATTCATTGACAACAATGCCACCATGTCCATCACAAATAACCCGGTGAAACATTCCAAAACTAAACATATAGAGATTCGCCATCATTTCATCCGTGATTGTGCTGAAAAGCATTTAATTGAACTTGTAAAAGTTCACACGGATGACAATCTTGCTGACCTTTTCACAAAGGCATTTTATCGATCCCGTTTTGAGCTTCTTGTTAACTTGATAGGAATGTTCAATCCTGAGTGAAAACTAAGTTTTCTTAACTCAATTCGATTCATGGAAGTTAAATTTTTAATTCTTTTAATTTTCTGTATAGTTCTTTTAGTTTTTAAAATATTTTACAAAAACCAAAAACAAAATAGAAAATGTAGAAAATTTCAAAGTTAACTTGAGAAAAGAGGAAATGATAGTACATCAGAAATGATCTAAACGTCATAGACTGCTCATATGGGAAATGATTGCGTCATGTTTACTTAATTATTTAAATTATTATGTTTTTAATCTGTTTATTTACAAGTAATTTGAATTGTCAGTAGGCTGTATGCGTCTTTGAATCACTAGTAGTGTGAAAACTAAATCTAAATTACAACCGTGATTTGAACCTATGTTTGCAAGTGTGTGTGCATAAAAGAATAGAAAAGATCATTATCAGATAAAGGATGTTAGATTTTGGCAATAATTTTCTTTTGAGATCAGTTTCGGGTTATGTCGTTAGCACAATTAATGCGGTTCATCTCACTGCCCATACTCACAAGTATGCAAGGAGAGATTGAATCAAGACATGTCACTACATTAACCGTTGAGAATGTATTCACCCTTGAATCACTCCTGATTCACTGAAATCAAATCCAGATAAAAGTTGGATTCCCTTACCTTGAAAACTCAAACACCATATATATTATCTTAAATCATCATTCCGATATTCACTGAAGAAAATCAAATAAACCAAGACAAATGAATCACTCGATTCTAAATCTTATGATTCCTGATAATCCTTATGGATTCTGCTTGATTTTTCCTGTGCTAATAGATGTAGCTTCATTATGAAAATCTAGAAAATCATTGGCAAAAACTTAGATGCCTTGAGATAGTGCAAGGTTAAATAGCATTTCAGTGGGGTACACGTTGTATATCTTATAATTAATACCTTAATACACAAGAACATGATACAAAGATGCGTATAGTTTCAAATCTTATAATATTGTCAACTTGAATTACTTGTTTATGAGCTTATTACGTATGAATAAAGAGTAATACATGACATGATCCCATATTCTTTGATGTTTATATTGTATCATTTTTGCTAAAAGATAGCTTGATATGATCCTCTGCTTGTGTCTTTGATCAAAAATAGTTTGTGTGAATACTTGTATATATTTATCTATAAAAGAACAAAAAGATTTTAAGTTTATGCATTGTTCAATTTTAATCAGAAAAAGCCAAAAATATTTTTTGTTTAACCTTCTTGAATTGTATTTGAAACCTCGTGATTGAATATTTTTTATCTTGTTCGTTATTTGACCTGAAAATCTTCATAAATCTGAGTTTCAAATTTGCGCACTTAAGGCTTGTGCGTACTTGTCAAGTTCGCACGAAGTAAACCTTGCGCACTTAGCAAGTACGCAAGAGTTAGTCTTGCGCACTTGTAACTGTGCAAGAGTTAAGTCCTGCGTACTTGTAAGTACGGAAGAGTTAACTCGTGCGCACTTAACAAGTACGCACGACCGATAAGTGAGGGGTATAAAAGTGACACTTAGAAAAACTTTTCAGTTTCAAGCGTTCAAATCGATCTTTTTCCCTCTGCAAATTTAACTCAAAATCAAGTGTGTCTAAACCATCTTTTCATCCCGTCTATAGTTTCATCATCTCATTTCATCTCATTGGTGAGAATCTAGGCGATTTCCATCCATAAAATCGTGATATTGGACCGATCCGTGACTTAGAAATTTTTAGGTTAAATCCGAAATATTTTGGGTAAAATTGGGGTTGTTTGGGTAACTTATTGACATTTCTATGCTAATAGGATTCTTAATCGACTCCATATTCATCCATTTCGTCCTCGATTCTAGCCGTCGGTGGAATCTTAATCGACAGTCGGATTGGGAGACGTTTTTAAGTCGAAATTGGTCTTGGTTTGGTAGTTACTGGTGTTAATAATGGTCCCATAAGTTCGAATCCTCGATTCCGACCTAGTGGCGACCTACTTGACCCGATCTTTGAGCAATCTGTCATCTTGTTAAAATTCTGAAATTTTTGCCAAGTGTTGTTCTTGCGCACTTAGCAAGTACGCAATAAGCAATTCCTGCATACTTGTTAAGTACGCAAGAGGAAAAGCCTGTGCACTTGCTAAGTGCGCAGGACCAACACTTAGAAAAATTTTCAAGTCTGAAATTTTTGTTCATAGTGTACCTACTATACCGTGTCATGTTTGTTCATCTTCAATAATATACGTTGTTCTGATTATGTTTTCTGTGTGTTTCTGCAGACTATGGCTCGGGCATTCACTAATGAATTCAACTTGTTAGCGAACACTCAACCTGAGTGGAAAGGGGCAGCTTTGCAGTATCGGCAGATCATTGATTTTTTGAACAGATCAAGAATAAGTTATGCAATCTCAGCTGACCCAACAGTCTCAAGACCTTACTTGGAGCAATTTTGGGAGACGGCAGAGCACGACTGCATGGTATCCCCTAATGTCATAAGGGCTACCGTTGATGGTCGGGCTATTGCTTTCTCTGATGATACAATAAGAAGGGTCCTGCAGTTCGGAGACCTCGCTACCGAGCCGACATCCTATCCAGATTACTATGTGGATGGATGTTGGAGGCATAGAATGGGATATGTCGGAGCGAGGGACTATGCTTCTTACAAGAAGATGTGGGTTTTGGATCAATGGCGATATTTTGCCCACATCATGATCGTGTGCATCTCGTCAAGAAAAGCGGGGAAAGATGCCATGGGTCATGACCTTGCAGCAGCCATGGTAGGCTTGTCTCTTAATAGGGGCTACAACTTCTCTCGCTACATCTTCAAAGCAATCAATGATCAGATCAATACAGCAGAGAAGTTTAGGTTCCTATTGGACCCAAGGTTTGTGCAACTTTTGATTGATGATGCATTGCCAAACCTACGTGCTATCGGGGAGAGACTGCAAGTAAAACGGGTGGACAAGAGAGTATTTGCTCAGTTTCTAAAGCCAGGCAGTGTAGATCCTACCCCTGTGCATACTGAACTCTTTGGCCACCTGCTTAATGAAGCATATGTCGCACCAGAAGATTGGAATTGGTATAGTCCCAATTCGGCACCAGAGATGAGTGATGATTATAATGAACAACAAGAAGAAGAGAATGAAAGTGATGGAGGTGATGACGAAGGTGGTGATGGTGGTGCTGAGGAATCCGATTCAGAAGCAACAGAATCAGATTCTTCTGATTCCGATGACGCACCATCCCAGGCACACCCGAGAAAATCGGCACAGGTAACCCTGCCTGCGTCATCTTCTAAAAGAAAGCGACAAAGCTCGAGCAGCGAATATGAGCCGACTTCTTACTCTGACGCTGCTCTACAAAGACAAAGGCAAGAGAGTGCCAACAAGAAAAGGGGCGATAGGCAATAGGTTGCTATCCCCAGGGTTGTAGAGATCCCGACTGTGCAGCGAGTACAACCTGCAGCTGACAGTCCAGAGTCAGAATCTACCCCACCTACACAACAACTGTACAGAAGGAGGAGAAGGCCACTAGTACAAGGTAATGTGGCATCACGGCGCTCACAGAGTAGATTCCTGTGACGATGACCCTCCCTACTCCAACCGTCCAGGTGACGGTGACTACTCCACTTCTCACGGAGTCAGTCACCATCACCCCCAACCATAACACCCACTCCTATCATTACATCCCCACACCCACCTCACACCACTGAGCCGTCAGGTCAACCCTTCAACTATGGTCATTTCTCACAAGGGTTTGACTTTGACACAATCTTCTCCTCCCCCATCCATAATGCTGAAGCCTCATCATCTAGGCATTCTGATCCGTATGATGCAAGGATCAATGTCTTAGTGACCCAAGTTGCTGAACTATTGAAGACCATTCAAAAGTCAAAGGAGGAGTCTGATGCTCAACAAGCACAGATTAATTCCCTGGCCGATGAAGTTAGGATTCTCCACAACCAGAGAACAGGGACAAATGAGCAACTGAAGAATGTTATGGCACAGAACGAGTTGCTGATGAAAACCAATGAAATGATTCTAGGCCACAGAACTTCACTTGATCTAAGGATGGATTTACAGATAAAAGAGCATGAAGCGATGGTCAAATTAGTTGAAGAACTGACCAAGAAGTTTGATGCTCAGGGGGAGAAAGGGAAAGAGAAAGAGAAAGAGAAGGAGAAAGAGAAAGAAAATAAATCCACTGGTGCTGAGCCTTGTCATCCAGTCGACTTGACTAAGGATGATGATAAAGACAAGGATCCTGAAGCCGGTCCTAGTGGAGGTGAGCACCAAGCTTTGGCGATTGTGCCCATCTCTTCTATTCCAATGGCTGAGGGGGAGTCTACTCAGCAAGAGGGTGGTGATACATCTGGTGGTGGTGGTGATAAAGGGAAGTCAGTGGCTGAAGTACTTAAGGACTTATCTGATGATGAGATCCTATATCTAGAGCCTGACTATTCTAAAAAAGCACAGATCGATGCTTTCTTCAATCTAGAAGAAGGGGAGATCGACTCTGGTGATGACTGGAATGATGAAGATGAAGATGTGGTAATAGAGATTCCCAAGGGCGACGGGGAAGGAGAGTACGAGTTAGAGGATGGTGAGATCTTTGAAGTACCATCGCTCGAATCTCTGCTCAAAACAGGCTCAGTTGACATGGCAAGTAATGTTGAAGCTATAACTGAAGCCTTCCTAGTCGACCCTACACCTGTGGACCCCGAGGCACCAAAAGATAAAGACATGCCTTCTGCATCATCTAAGGGTCCAGCTCCCGTGTGGCAAAAGACATCCATCACAGATAAGCATGGAGCTACAGGTATGATCTTGGCTATTAGGTTCGAGGAGGACAAGCAGCTGTTCGCCATCAAAAGATCTAGGGGGTTCAATACTTGAAACCAACCAGTGAGGCGTTCAACTCTTTGCCCAAGTATGACCTTGTGAACCTCGCAAACCGTGACCTGCTGAGTCACTCGATTCATGCAGTAGCAATGGGTTTGTGGGTAACACTACAGCGGGAAGCAAGATCAGGGAAATTTGAATACTTCAAGCCTCAAGTGCCCAGAAGAGTCAAGGATAAGCACGCTGTACATCCTGTGACTAAGAAGCACATAAAGAGATTGGTATATAAGCCAGTGCAATGTGAAACTAAGATTCCCCTGAGCAAGTTACCTCATGATATTCTTGGTGACATGTGGTACTGGTACGTTGATCCAAAAACGGGCGAGGCTGTGGTTATGGGTAAGGGTAAGTCAGTAAGTGGAAACATGGTGCCAAAGGAAGTGATCAGGATATTTGACGAAGTCTGCTTCATCAACTTTTCTGTGAACGATCTGGAGGTACTAGCCGACAAGTACTGCATCCACACTGATGATTGCACAAAGCTTCTTTCTGCCAAATACGACAAGTTGATCAAGTTTTACCTTGATTACAAAAGGAAGATGGAAGCTAAGGAGCCAGTGCTGTGAAGACTGAAGACGATGAAGATCCCGAGTTGTTGTCAAGGGGGAGTTTGTTGATGCACTTTCCTGTGACAACACTCCGGATAGAGTCTTAGTTTGTATTTCTAATGTCTGTAATTTGTCTTTGTATGTAAGAGACATTATGTAATAGTTTATCGAGTTGTATTTACTTTTACATAATATATGTTGCATTTCTCCTCAGTGTTTTGCGCACTTACATGTGCGCAGGAGAAAGCTCCTGCGTACTTAGCAAGTACGCAGGAAGACCCATGCGTACTTGCTAAGTACGCAAGGACATTTGGTCCTGCGCACTTGCTAAGTGCGCAGGCATCAGGTCTGTATAAATAGGTTTGGTTCACAGAGGATAAGTACGCAGAACTCATATCTTAGACGAACTCAGTTTGTTAAGTACGCAATTTGTAATCTCTCTGTAACTGTCGAGTGTTTGTAATAGAAAGAGCTTTTATTGTGACTCTCGTGTTGGTTTACTTTGTTTTAGTTAGACTCTCCGCCTAGTCACGGGTATTCCGCACCCGGTCCGACTAGTAGACCACTTGCATGCAACGATCCGACACACACGAAGGGACCTACAGAATTTGGCTAGGATTTTGGGCTCGGTTTGACTCCGAGTAGTCAAACTGATCTAGTTCGAATTCAACCGCGAAAATGGATCGAATTTGGATATTAATATGGTTTGAAACTGGTTGATATTCATCTAGGAAAACATGGGAAATCCATACAGCAGTGGTCGACCGATTTTGGTATTAGATTTCAAGAAATTTTGAGTTGTTTGACTTTCATAAGTCAACGTGAGTCAAAATATCTGAATGGGTCAAAATTGGCGGTGATGGGGTTCAAGTTCAAGGGTGAGGTTCAAGTTGGGAGTTCAAATGCTTGGGGGGGGGGGGGGGTGTTCAAACTAGGGTTATTTATTTTAAATTTCCTTTGCAATTATATATAAAATTTTTATTTATTTTATAAACTTTATAAAACCAATTATAATTTAAAATGTCAAATATATATATATATATATATATATATATATATATCTAATTGCTAAGCAAATCTTCTTGTGCGGTTTAATTAATAAAATCAAATTCGTAAATATACTTGTATACTATTATTTATAAATACATATTCATACATACATGTGGATATATATATATATATATATATATATATATATATATTGATATATATATCAAACATGTGTTATAAAAATGTATATGTAAACGCAAGGTTCTAAATGTTGAATAGATGTATTAACTTGAAATAACGATTTATGTGACAAAAGTACTTGAATAAAATAAAACAAATAAGGAAAAATTTATGGTCTGAAAAATCATGGATGTTACAATCTCCTTGGATAGTAACTTATGTTTACCAACCATACGTTCTTTCTTGATATTCCCTTCTTCTAAGGCTCTTGGTTGGATTTCCTTAATTTGTTCCATTAAATCTAACTTCAGGTCTAATCGTAGTTTTTTTACTTTAATCGGTTGGCTTCGTTCCTTCTGAATTAAAGCATCTTCCACTACATTTGCCTTCACAAGATGTTATTTTGTCAATCTAACGTTCGTAGTCGTCTATGAGCATAGCTCTTTTATCGATCTTGAGCAGCCTTAAACCATTGTTTAATCTGGACTATATTATCTGTTGTTTCCTGTATAACTTCAGGTCCAGATAATTGATTGTCTCCTATTTCAGTCCAATAGATTGGAGTTTTGCACTTCCTTCCATACAGTGCTTCAAACAGTGCAGCTTTAATACTTAAATGATAAATGTTGTTGTAGGAGAATTCCATTAACGGTAGGTTACTATCCCAATTACCTCCAGAATCGATATCACATGCTCTTAACATAGAGTTTGAATTGTAGGTTCACTTTCTCATCTGTTTGAGGATGATATGCAGTACTCATGGTAAGTCAAGTTCCCAATTCTTTCTGAAAACTCGTCCAGAATCTAGATGTGTGTGACAATTCGACTTTTCAAGATAACTCCGTTAATAATCCCGTTAAATATTCTGTTAACTCCTTACCTAGCTAACTCAATTAGAAACCTCAAGGACTAATGCTGTCATTTTTCCAAACTCAAAAACAATAGGAACTGTAGGGACTAGTTCCGTCAACTTCCAAAACTCCAATTTGTTGACTCCCAAAAGTCAAAATAGTGAATTTGTGTCTCTGTTGACTTATGAAAGTCAAAGTCACAACTCCCTTATTCGATATCGACTTCCACGATCAATTCCCGTGCGATTTCGTAACTAAAAACGCATGTGTTATCATTATCGACCACCATTAAGGCTTTAATCGCAGCAATTATCCGAATTCAAACCCAATTATGATAATTAAACTTGTAACCGTCGAACCCGTAACTATAGTCACTCGAATTCGATCAATTCGATTATCTCTCACTCAAATCAGTCTCTGCGCACCCCAATCGGATCCCTCTAGAGCTTTTACACACGTCAATTCTACCGGAATCAAAGCAGTTATAGCCGGAGTTCGAGTCACGAAGGTCGCGACTGGGTTTAATCGATCACCAACAATCCGTCAATGTCTCTGGTAATTTCCTTCATGTTTACTTTCGTTTTCATACCTATATCATAAGCTCTATGACAATTAGGACTTAAGCTATCGAATTCCACGCATTCGAATTCTAGGGTTCTTATTCTGTCGGTTTTGGTCGAACCCTATCCCCGTCTCAGTTTAAATCAAATTAAATTACATCAAAAGATTCGCAATCATGTACTCATCAAAAACCCTTTATCAATTTAATCTCTCAGCATCGAATTTCTCAAGATCCAATAACTAGGGTTTGTTCATATACGGATTTGGGGGTTTTGATTTTAAACACAATTTCAATGAAATTAAACCACACCATTGGATTCGCAAGGTCTGATATAGTAAAAGCCATATGATTTTAACAATTTTCACTATCAGAATCATTCAAATCGATTTGGTGTTCGTATCCATTCGAGTTTAGTCGAACACCACCCTAGACTCAACCTAAATCCAATTTATTTACATGGTTAGAATCGCGATCCTTTGTTGGTTTAAACCCCTATGATTTCAGTCCATGATCTTATCGATTTCGAACAAATTTAATCTTTGATTCTTAAACTAGGGTTTCAGTTTTTAAAACAGGTAATTAAACGAACCTAAACTCGATCATTTTGCAATCAAACTCACCCTCATATTTGAATAATACCGATGAACAAAACCCCTATGCTTTCTGGTTCCGTCGAAATCCAAATCGATGGATTCGGGAGGGAATTTGGGATCGAGTCGCGTGGGAAGGATGAACACAGAAGTGTTCATGATTAAAACATTTCAGAACCGGTTTTTAATGCGAAACCCTAGCGGGCTGGAGTGGTTAGTTCGTTGGACTGTGGGGGAGGAGACTCGGGTTCGAGTCCCTCCACCCCCATCTTTTTATTTAGCCACTTTTTACATTATATTTTTAAATAAAACTTATCCCTATGATATTAGAATATTATTTTAATGTGTTTTAGCCCGGGAAACCATCCGTAGGCTCGTGTTTGAGTTGTAACCTTTTTTTTCATTAAAAATACCCACTTTCAAAATAATATGTTTATATTATTTTCAAACCACGACTTCGAATAAAATAAATTGTTTATATTATTTTCAACTCGTGACTCCAAGTATAAAATAAAATATATTTTATATATTATTTCGCCTCGTTTATTAATCTCGTGTAACGTTTCAAACTAACTAAATAATATGATTATTTATATTATTTACCCACGTTATAATCTTGAATAAAAATAATATGTTTATTATTTTTCTATGCAAACGTTTATTTTATTAACTCTACGAACTTAAAAATAATATATGATGTTATATATATTATTTTCCTACACCATGCTGTATGTCACCAACACACGAATATATATATATATATATAT
Source organism: Smallanthus sonchifolius (assembly GCA_023525975.1). Classification (NCBI taxonomy): domain Eukaryota; kingdom Viridiplantae; phylum Streptophyta; class Magnoliopsida; order Asterales; family Asteraceae; genus Smallanthus; species Smallanthus sonchifolius. The sequence continues at coordinate 29,582,514 of CM042031.1, forward strand.
ATATATATATATATATTATTTGTAACGTTCGACACGAAACTTAGTTATTCTGATTCTTATAGCAATCCTTAATTCCGTGGACACGTTCGTCTACTTAGTAATCCTATGAATATCTTAGGACGTTCAAACTTCTGTGTCGTCGTCACAAGTCCCATATGTCCCTAACTTATGTGTTTATAATTCTAGGACATACGTAAGCCGTGCAGGCTAACACTTGAGATTTCAAATCTCATACTTGTGTGATACTACCTACTACGCAACGCAGGTGAGTTTCACGGCCCCTTTTTACTTGTTTTACTATTGGGGGAGAAACATGCTTACACACAAACGTATTTTACTTATTTTCCTGTTGAGGAAGAAACAATCATGAACACCAACTATCATACTTTTACTTGTTTTCCCCGTGGGGGAGAAACAGGTATGCAAGCAAATGTTATTTTCCCATCGGGGGAGAAAACATGACACAACTATTTTAGATTATTGTAATTCATATGTTATTACTGTTGAGGCTAAGCGTAACACACTATCACAGAAAGTCCTCATCTTATATCGGACCGTTAATATGGATCTTAGCGAGGTAATGTTTAGTAGTACTACTGGGTTTGACAAGCCCCACCCGCGTTAGTCGCGCTAACTCGATCGGATATCGAACTGGTGAAATGTTAGCCTACTCACATTGGCCAGAGTTGATAGACCTGGCAGGAGGCATACAAACACAGTCAGCTTCGGTTGCGAGCGCTTTAGTAAGACATGAACATAGGTTAGCTACCTATAGATATGCATATTGAATGTACTTAATCTGGCAAACACTCTCTTGTTACAAACTTGAAACCTGTGAACTCACCAACCTCGTGTTGACACTTTTTCTTACATGTTTCTCAGGTTGCTAAAGCACAGGTTGCATACTTAGGACATGCATGGAGTCCTACTGTCATATTATCCATTTCAAACATTTGAAACAGTTTACTTATTTACATTGATTGACGCCGATTGCGTGTAATTACTTTTGATTTCATATTAATGTTTACGCTTCCGCATTAACTCTGAACTTTTATGTTTTGATATTTCAAGTCCCATATAGTGTCGTTTGATGTAACTAATGTCTGAGATCCTGGTGTGTCACCTTCCAAACGGTAAAAATCCGTTAGTTGAAATTGGGGGTGTGACAGATTGTTATCAGAGCCATTGGTTATAGAGAACTAGGATTGCATACTAGACTATAACCTCACACATTAGTTACACGGCACAGACACTTATACCTGATACATATAGCACCTATACATACATTGCAGGGTATGCATGTTTATACCAGCCGTATCACCCTCAGGTGGCGAGGGACACATCATTTGCATTGCATCATCATTCCCAGTGGCGACACTCGGGGAATCACCGGAACATCATCCACTCCCGTTCGAGGGCAGCGAGACGGAGCCTTCGGAGGAGTCACTTACATCACCATCACCTGTTGGGTATGGTGGGCTTTCTCAGGTCCATGTCAGCACTAACGCATATCTCTTTGGGAGTTGGGATCGTCGGAGGCGAGTCCCTACTGTACCCGCCAGCAACAATACGCCGAATGAAGGCAGACCGTTGCACGCATTATTGCAGAATCCATTGACATGTAGATGTCATCACTTTCCCGAGCTATGGGCTCGCAACTTTGTTTGATATTCTGTTTAGAATAGATTGACCACAAATCTGAGAACGCATTGCTCAATGCATACTCAAACCCTATCTTGACTAAGTTGAAAGGACGGCTACCTTGCTGCTTTCTGTAACTTGTATTCAGGAAATCAGTTTCATTTTTCGAAGTCGCATTTCATGTACATGTTTGTTACATGTTCTCATTTACAATCCGCTGGATTGGACTCTCGTATTGTGTTTCGACTCGAGTGAATACTCGGATCAAACGATTCCTGACTACACATCCTGATATGAATTCTGGTTGATCAACTTATAGTTGATGACTGAGCTTTTCGATGACTTATCATATCTGACAACACTCTGTACTCAGCAATACAAACTAAAGGACATTTTGACACAGGATAGGGAAAACTAGGATGAGCATGCAAAGCAAATTATCATTACGGGTGCACACGTAATAGTAATTTGAGGTGCATGTAAGTCCTGGTGAAACCTAGTGTGTGGATAAATGGTCCTACTCTATGATTTACATACTTATAATTCCATTGACGGTAGAAACTCTCATAACCCACTCAACGGTTAATTGGTATCGTTAAACTCGTTTAACAGCTAATAGATGCAACTATCAGGTTGAAAATGTTTACGGACACACTGAATTATCATCAATGGAATCCATCAATATTATTTTCACTCATGTAAGAGTCTTAGTGATCTTACAACTCTCATTCAAACTTAATCAATAGAACCACCTAGAGTGAAACTCTAGTAGAACCTCAGAGTAAAACCACCGACTCCAACTATGTACACAGAATTTGAGGAATTCTTTCTATGCTAACGCGTTATTCCTTACACTCCTACAATAGATCCGACTTGAACATATTACCTCATCCTGTGACTAATCCTTAGTCTAACTTCGAAATTTTACTCTAGCATATTCAATCCTGTAAACGGATTTCTTTCTTCACGAAATGATCCCGTTGATCCAATGACATTAGGGAACGAAGATTTAACCTAACCAACCATCTGTTGAACGCAATTACTCAAACATACATCCTATCTCTTATGCTACTGGAATCTATATCTCATTAGACTTTTCTTTCCTACATGTGAACCTCTTTCCTTAGCCTATGCATTGACTGACACTTGCTTTATAAGCGCGGGTCTCACTAGAAGTCTCATCGTGACCTCATAATTTTATGCTGGTAAAGTCGTACTCCAACTCTATTAAGAACTAAGTACACTACAGAAATAGTGGACAGTCAAATAATCGAGGCAACTCACACTCTTAGAGGATGTAAGCTAAGATTGACTGGTCACAAGCTTGACCGACATAACTGTCGGAACGGTGTGGTAATCTAAGAACCAAGCCGTAATCGTCGGTCGTGAGAAATTATAAACCTTCCTCTCCCGAGTGGAGAAACCCCTTTCAGTCTAAAGCAAAAAGGAGTGGTACCGTCATAGGCATCATATCCTTCATGAAAGCGCATAAGTGTTTACGTAAAGGTCATACTGCCCTTTTGGCTCTCGTCGCTGAGCAGCCATCTGGGGAGAAGAAGATTTACGATATCCCGATCGTTCGTGATTACCCGGAAGTATTTCCCGAAGACCTGCCTGGTCTTCCGCCACATCATCAAGTTAAGTTTCAAATCGATCTAGCAACCAGAGCAGCGCCTATTGCTCGGACACCCTACCGACTTGCACCCAGTGAATTGCAAGAACTATCTACACAACTACAAGAGTTATTAGATCAAGGTTTCATTCGACCTAGCTCATCGCCATGGGGAACTCCAGTCCTATTAGTCAAGAAGAAGGACGGGACTTTCTGCATGTGAATGGACTATCGTGAGCTAAACAAAGTGATGATCAAGAACCGCCATCCTCTACCTGGTATCGACGATCTATTTGATCAACTCCAAGGATCAACCTTCTACTCCAAGATAGATCTTAGGTCCGGTTACCATCAGTTAAGAGTCCGAGATGAGGATATCTCTAAGACTGCATTCAGGACAAGGTACGGCCACTACGAGTTTATAGTCATGCCTTTCGAACTAACCAACGCACCCGCAGTGTTTATGGACCTCATGAACCGCGTGTGTAAACCCTACCGTGATCAATTTGTCACCGTTTTCATTGATGACATCCCTATCTATTCCAAGAATAGGGATGAATAAGAGGAGCATCTACATTTGATTCTAGAATTTCTAAAGAAAGAGCAATTGTATGCTAAATTCTCCAAAGTGCGAATTCTGGATTCGCGAAATACAAATTCTAGGACATGTAGTCAACGAGAAAGGAACACATGTCGATCCAGCTAAAGTAGAAGCAATCAAGAATTGGGCAGCACCTACAACGCCAACGGAGGTGCGTCAATTTCTGGGATTAGTTGACTATTATTATCGTTTCATTGAAGGATTTTCCAAGATTGCCCAACCCCTCACTGTTCTAACTCAAAAGGGTAAACCCTATAACTGGGGTGACACCCAGGAGTCAGTATTCCAACTTCTTAAACATAAACTCTTTAGTACACCTATCATATCTCTACCAGAGAGGACAGATGATTTTGTGGTATATTGCGATGCATTCATTCAAGGCCTTGGTTGTGTGTTAATGCAACGAGAAAAGGTGATCGCATACGCTTCACGTTAACTAAAGGTTCACGAGAAAAACTACACCACTCATAACCTAGAGTTGGGAGCCGTATTTTTCACACTTAAGATGTGGAGACATTACTTGTACGGTACCAAATGCACCATCTACACCGATCACAAGAGTCTTCAGCACACCTTTAAGCAGAAAGAGCTGAACATGAGACAGGGTCGTTGGGTCGAGCTCTTAAATGATTATAACTGTGCGATCCGGTATCATCCAGGTAAGAGTAATGTTGTAGCTGATGACCTAAGTCGAAAGGAAACCAAGCCAAAACGAATTCGAGCACTACAGCTTACTATTCATCTCGGATTACCTGACAAAATACGCAGTGCTCAACTTGAAGCCCTAAAAGAAGAAAATCTACCGCTGGAAAGTACACGCGGTCTGGAAACACAACTTGAAGTCAAATATGACGGTATTCGCTACTTTGTTGAGCGAATATGTGTTCCGGTATTCGCAAACCTAAGGGAACTAGTTATGGATGAGTCTCATAAATCTCGTTACTCTATTCATCTAGGTTCCGACAAAATGTATAATATTGGTGGCCGAAGATGAAAGCCGATATAGCCACATATGTTAGTAAGTGTCTGACTTGCACGAAAGTCAAAGTTGAATATCAAAAACCATCCGATCTTCTGCAGCAACCATAAATTCCCATGTGGAAATGGGAACAAATATCCATGGATTTCATCACCAAATTACCACGAACCCCTACTGGATGTGATACTATATAGGTAATTGTTGATCGATTAACAAAGTCCGCTCACTTCTTAGCGATCAAAGAAACCGACAAAATAGATAATCTTACTCGTACTTACTTGAAAGAAGTAGTCTCTCGGCACGGGGTGCCAATCTCTATCATTTTGGATCGTGATGCACGATTCACCTCTCATTTCTGCCAATCGTTACATAAACCTTTGAGCACGCGCCTAGATATGAGCACAACATACCATCCTAAAACTGATGACCAGACAGAGCGTACTATTCAAACTCTGGAGGATATGCTAAGAACTTGTGTGATTGATTTCAGTAACACTTGGGAATCTCACCTACCGTTGGTGGAGTTCTCGTACAACAACAGTTATCACACTAGTATCAAGGCAGCTCCATTTGAAGCATTATATGGACGGAAATGTCGTTCTCCTATTTGTTGGGCCGAAGTTGGGGATAGTCAACTTACAGGTCCTGAACTTGTACTTGAAACTTCTGAGAAAATTGTTCAAATTAGAAACCGTATGGCAGCAGCTCGGGATCGCCAAAAGAGCTATGCCGATAAGCGTCGTAAACTGTTAGAATTTCAAGTAGGGAATATAGTCTTATTAAAAGTTTCACCTTGGAAGGGTTTCATTCGTTTTGAGAAACGAGGCAAACTGAATCTTCGCTATGTTGGACCATTTAAGATAATGAAGAGAATCGGACCAATAGCGTATCAACTGGACTTACCTGAAGGACTGAGTGGTGTACACAACGTCTTTCACGTCTCAAATTTGAAGAAATGTCTAGCAGACGAGTCTCTCGTGGTTCCTCTTGAGGAACTACACATTGATGAACAGCTGCGTTTCATCGAAGAACCCGTAGAAATTATGGATAGAGAAGTCAAAACGTTAAAGCACAGTAAAATCCCTACTGTCAGAGTTCGTTGGAACTCGAAACGCGGACCGGAATTACGTGGGAACACGAGGATCTGATGATGCACAAATATCCTAACCTGTTCAAGCACTCCACGTCAAATTCTTAAGGTACTATTTAATTTTCGGGACGAAAATTCTTTCAACTAGGGGATGATATGATATCCCGGGAAATTTTTTTTTTTTGTATTTAATTTTCGGGACGAAAATTCTTTCAACTTGAGGATGATGTGACAATTCGACTTTTCAAGATAACTCCGTTAATAATTCTGTTAAATATTCTGTTAACTCCTAACCTAGCTAACACATTTAGAAACCTCAAGGACTAATGCTGTCATTTTTCCAAACTCAAAAACACTAGAAACTGTAGGGACTAGTTTTGTCAACATCCAAAACTCCAATTTGTTGACTCCCAGAAGTCAAAATAGTGAATTTGTCTCTGTTGACTTATGAATGTCAAAGTCACAACTCCCTTATTCTATATCGACTTCCACGATCAATTCCCGTGCGATTTCGTAACTAAAAACGCATGTGTTATCATTATTGACCACCATTAAGGCTTTAATCGCAGCAATTATCCAAATTCAAACCCAATTATGATAATTAAACTTGTAACCGTCGAACCCGTAACTATAGTCACTCGAATTCGATCAATTCGATTATCTCTCACGCAAATCAGTCTCTGCGCACCCCAATCGGATCCCTCTAGAGCTTTTACACACGTCAATTCTACCGGAATCAAAGCAGTTATAGCCGGAGTTCGAGTCACGAAGGTCGCGACTGGGTTTAATCGATCACCAACAATCTGTCAATGTCTCTGGTAATTTCCTTCTTGTTTACTTTCGTTTTCATACCTATATCATAAGCCCTATGACAATTAGGACTTAAGCTATCGAATTCCACGCATTCGAATTCTAGGGTTCTTATTCTGTCGGTTTTGGTCGAACCCTATCCCCGTCTCAGTTTAAATCAAATTAAATTAAATCAAAAGATTCGCAATCATGTACTCATCAAAAACCCTTTATCAATTTAATCTCTCAGCATCGAATTTCTCAAGATCCAATAACTAGGGTTTGTTCATATACGGATTTGGGGGTTTTGATTTTAAACACAATTTCAATGAAATTAAACCATACCATTGGATTCGCAAGGTCTGATATAGTAAAAGCCATATGATTTTAACAATTTTCACTATCAGAATCATTCAAATCGATTTGGTGTTCGTATCCATTCGGGTTTAGTCGAACACCACCCTAGACTCAACCTAAATCCAATTTATTTACATGGTTAGAATCGCGATCCTTTGTTGGTTTAAAGCCCTATGATTTCAGTCCATGATCTTATCGATTTCGAACAAATTTAATCTGTGATTCTTAAACTAGGGTTTCAGTTTTTAAAACAGGTAATTAAACGAACCTAAACTCGATCATTTTGCAATCAAACTCACCCTCAGATTCGAATAATACCGATGAACAAAACCCCTATGCTTTCTGGTTCCGTCGAAATCCAAAACGATGGATTCAGGAGGGAATTTGGGATCGAGTCGCGTGGGAGGGATGAACACAGAAGTGTTCATGATTAAAACGTTTCAGAACCGGTTTTTAATGCGAAACCCTAGCGGGCTGGAGTGGTTAGTTTGTTGGATCGTGGGGGAGGAGACCCGGGTTCGAGTCCCTCCAACCCCATCTTTTTATTTAGCCACTTTTTACATTACATTTTTAAATAAAACTTATCCCTATGATATTAGAATATTATTTTAATGTGTTTTAGCCCGGGAAACCACCCGTAGGCTCGTGTTTGAGTTGTAACCTTTTTTTTCATTAAAAATACCCACTTTTAAAATAATATGTTTATATTATTTTCCAACCACGACTTCAAATAAAATAAATTGTTTATATTATTTTCAACTAGTGACTCGTTTGTTAATCTCGTGTAACGTTTCAAACTAACTAAATAATATGATTATTTATATTATTTACCCACGTTATAATCTTGAATAAAAATAATATGTTTATTATTTTTCCACGCAAACATTTATTTTATTAACTCTACGAACTTAAAAATAATATATGATGTTATATATACTATTTTCCTACACCATGCTGTATGTCACCAACACACGAATATATATATATATATATATATATATATATATATATATATATATATATTATTTGTAACGTTCGACATGAAACTTAGTTATTCTGATTCTTATAGCAATCCTTAATTCCTTGGACAGGTTCGTCTACTTAGTAATCCTATGAATATCTTAGGACGTTCAAACTTTCGTGTCGTCGTCACAAGTCCCATATGTCCCTAACTTATGTGTTTATAATTCTAGGACATACATAAGTCGTGCAGGCTAACACTTGAGATTTCAAATCTCATACTTGTGTGATACTACCTACTACGCAACGCAAGTGAGTTTCACGTCCTCTTTTTACTTGTTTTACTATTGGGGGAGAAACATGCTTACACACAAACGTATTTTACTTATTTTCCTGTCAAGGAAGAAACAAACATGAACACCAACTATCATACTTTTACTTGTTTTCCCCGTGGGGGAGAAACAGGTACGCAAGCAAATATTATTTTCCCGTCCGGGGAGAAAACATGACACAACTATTTTAGATTATTGTAATTCATATGTTATTACTGTTGAGGCTAAGCGTAACACACTATCACAGAAAGTCCTCATCTTATATCGGACCGTTAATATGGATCTTAGTGAGGTAATGTTTAGTAGTACTACTGGGTTTGACAAGCCCCACCCGCGTTAGTCGCGCTAACTCGATCGGATATCGAACGGGTGAAATGTTAGCCTACTCACATTGGCCAGAGTTGATAGACCTGGCAGGAGGCATACAAACACAGTCAACTTCGATTGCGAGCGCTTTAGTAAGACATGAACATTGGTTATCTACCTATAGATATGCATATTGAATGTACTTAATCTGGCAAACACTCTCTTGTTACAAACTTGAAACCTGTGAACTCACCAACCTCGTGTTGACACTTTTTCTTACATGTTTCTCAGGTTGCTAAAGCACAGGTTGCACACTTAGGACATGCATGGAGTCCTACTGTCATATTATCCATTTCAAACATTTGAAACAGTTTAGTTATTTACATTGATTGACGCCGATTGCGTGTAATTACTTTTGATTTCATATTAATGTTTACGCTTCCGCATTAACTCTGAACTTTTGTGTTTTGATATTTCAAGTCACATATAGTGTCGTTTGATGTAACTAATGTCTGAGATCCTGGTGTGTCACCTTCCAAATGGTAAAACTCCGTTAGTTGAAATTGGGGGTGTGACAATGTGAACCTACTGTCTCTATCAGAAATAATAGACAGTGGTATGCTATGGTGACTCACAATTTCATTGATATAGATTCTGGCTAACTTATCCATAGAGTATGTTGGGTATAAAATGGGATGACTTGGTAAGTCTATCGACCACGACCCATATTGCATTATGGTAGTTTGGTAATGAAATCCATTGTAATGCAACCTCATTTCCAGACAGGTATATCCAATTGTTGTGCTAAATCTTAACTTGTAGGCAAGTTAAGCATTTATTTATATACTTGGCTATTGATCTCTTCATATCTGGCCACAAGTAACATATTTTTAAATCTTTGTACATCTTGTTCGCACTAGGATGCATGTAATATATCTTGTTTATGTGCTTCGTCTAATACTTTCTCTTGAATATCTTCAAGCTTTGGAATCCAGATCCTTTGCTCGAATCTCATTATTCCATCATCTCCTTTGGATACTAACTTGTGTTTCCCAACCGTATGTTCTTTCTTGATATTCCCTTCTTCAAAGGCTCTTGGTTGGATTTCCTTAATTTGTTTCATTAAATCTAACTTCATGTAAAATCGTAGTGTTTTTACTTTAATCGGTTAGCTTTGTTCCTTCCGAATTAAAGCATCTACAACTACATTTACCTTCCCGAGATGGTACTTTGTCAATCTAACGGTTTTCGTTGTCGTCTGTCAGCATAGCTCTTTTGTCTATCTAGAGCAGCCTTCAACCGTTGTTTAATCTGGACTATCTTATTTATTGTTTCCTATATAACTTCAGGTCTAAATAAGTGATTGTCTCCTATTTCAGTCCAACAGATTGGAGTTCTACACTTCCTTCCACACAGTGCTTCAAATGGTGCAACTTTAATACTTAAATGGTAACTGTTGTTGCATGAGAATTCCATTAACAGTAGGTGACTATCCTAATTACCTCCGAAATCGATAACACAGGCTCTTAACATATCTTCCAGAGTTTGAATTGTACGTTCACTATGTCTATTTGTTTGGGGATGATATGAAGTACTCATGGTAAGTCGAGTTCCCAATTCTTTCTGAAAACAAATCCAGAATATAGATGCAAACCTACTATCTCTATGAGAAATAATAGACATTGGTATGCCATGGTGACTCAGAATTTCATTGATATAGATTCTGGCTAACTTATCCATAGTGTATGTTTCATTGATGGGTTTAAAATGGGCTGACGTGGTCAGTCTATCGACCACGACCCATATTGCATTATGGTAGTTTGGTAATGACATCTATTGTAATGCGACCCCATTTCTAGACATGTATTTCCAGTTGTAGTTGACCTGTCGGCTTCTGGTGCTTAATCGTAACATGTAGGCAAGTTAAGAATTTATCAATATACTGGGCTATTGATCTCTTAATATTTGGCGACTAGTAATGTATTTTTAAATCTTGGTGTCACACCCCCAATTTCAACTAATGGAATTTGACCGTTTGGGAAGTGACGAACCAGGATCTCAGACATTAGTTACTTTGAACAACTCTACATGGGACTCAAAATGAAAATATCATTCAAATCAGAGTATCAATGCGAAAGCGTAAAGAAAGTAAATGCGAAAAATACACGCGCCCAAAACCAAAGTCCAAAAAGTACAACCAAAACAAGTACATTAGAATAATTCAGACAAATATAAATAAGTGATAATCAAAGTAGTTGAATCCCATGTATGCCCTAACGTGCACCTATGTCTTATCTTAGCGACATGAGAAAACAAGTAAGAAAATATGTCAACACGAGGTTGGTGAGTCCACATGTTTCAATATATGTAAATAAGCGTTTACCCGATTTATGTTCATTCAGTACGTATCTATAGGTAGCTAACCTACGTTCACTCGCAACCGAAGCTGACTGTTTGTTGCCAGGTCTATCAACACTGGTGGTGTGAGTAGGCTAACATTTCACTCGTTCGATATCTAATCGAGTTAGCGCGACTAACTCGGGTGGGATTTGTCAAACCCAGTAGTACTAGTAAATATTACCTCGCTAAGATCCATATTAACAGTCCGATATTAGTTGAGGACTTTCTGTGATAGCGTGTTACCCTTAGCATTTAACATTGATATCATACGAATTACAAAATCCAAAATTGTTTAGTCATGTTTTCTCCCCCAAGTTAAAACAGTAAAAGGGGCCGTGAAAACTCACATGCGTTGCGTTGTAAGTAGTATCACACAAAGCATAAGTTGGAAACACGTGTGTAAGTCTCAAACGACTTACGAATGCCCTAAAATTATAAACACATAAATTAGGAAAAAAAATATGGGATTTATTGGGATACGCGACGACGACACGGAATGTTGAACTTCTTAAAAGAAACGCTCTAAAGATCAACGGGTAGACGAATTTTTCTATGGGAATAGGGTTTTCTTAATTTAATAATTAAGATAAATACGTTTTGTGTCGAGCGAATAATAACTTATAAATGTATTTATTCGTGTGCTCATTTAAAACGGTCACGGGGAAATAATATAATTTAATATATTATTTTAAGTTTGTATGATTTATCCAATAATCCTTTGTGTGGAAAAATAATAAATATATTATTTTTATTTCGAGTATATATACTTAAGTAAATAATATAAAAAAAATATATTATTTATAAATTTTGAAACGTTACGTAGGGTTTACAAACATGGTAAAATAATATAAAATATATTATTTTTATTTGAGGTTACGGAGTGAAAATAATATACACATATTATTTATTCGGGGTCGTGGTTCAAAAATAATATCAATATATTATTTAAAAAGTGGGTAATAATATTAAAATAGGTTATAAACCAAACCCGAGTCTACGGGTTGTTTCCGGAGCTAAAACACGTTAATATTTTATTATAATAATATAGGGATAAGTTTTAAATTTAAAATAATACCAAAAATGGATTTTAAAAATAAAAGTGGGTGGAGAAACTCGAACCCGGGTCTCTCCCACCACAGCACACAGACGCAACCTCTCCAGCCGCTAGGGTATCGCTACATAACTCGATTCCAATTGGTTTTATCATACAAGTGTAGTGTGATCCCCCCCTATCATGATCCGATCGAAACCATCCCCAATCCCCACGAATTTGATAACGATCGATCATGGAGACCTAGGGGTTTTGTTAATAAGGTCAATGCGCATCTGTGTGTGTGTTTGATTGAAGAACTAACGTGGTTATGATCGTTTAATCACTGAAATAAGAACCGAAAGCCTTACTTATGAACACATAATCAAATTAAGAATTTTTGATAATGAAATCTGTTGGAATCATAGGGTTTTCATTTAATTGACAATTGCGAAATTAACCATACCATTTAATTGGATTAAAAGCGTGTCCTGATGATTAACCCGAAAGTGCATGAACCCTAGGTTCTGGATTTTGAATATTTTGATATTGATCGGTTCAATTAGCATAGGGATTTCATTAAACGAATGATTACAAATCTAATGATATGGTTTAATTTGATTTAAACAGCGTCTAAGATCAAAACCCCCAAACTGGTTTATAAACAAACCCTAACTTCCAGATTATTATAAATTCGATATTATGAGGTTGCATAAACAGAGGGCTTTCAAAGAGGATGGGATTTCAAATCTAACCATGTAGGTTAATTGAATTATGGTTGAGTCTAGACTAGGGTTCGATTAAACCGATTTGTGATGAACCCTAGAATCAAAATCTTGATCGAATTGATATTGTAAGCCCTAATTAACATAGGGCTTTTGATCTGGATGATAAAACGAAGTTAGGGATGAGATTTATTAATAGGTTAGAGATGGATTGGTTGTAACCGGATAAATACGGGTCCGACTGTGAACTAGTTGACCTCCGGCCAATACTACCACTTTTCCGATTGGATTGACGTTTGAAACAGCTTCTGTAGAACTCGTCCAGCGTGCGCAGGGTTTGATTTGAGAGAGTAACAAATCGAATGATTGAATTTTTGATGTGTATATGATGATCGTCGACGGTTTTGAGTTTAATGTCCATTATTCGGGCTTAATTCGATGTAATGGCGATGATTAAAGCATTGATTAAGTTCGTTAATGATCTGGTCGTGTATAGCGGTTTCAAAATCAAATGAATTCGAGGTTTAAGATTCGAATTTGGATTAAAGGGTACGAATTTTGACTTTCAAAAGTCAACAAAATCATCTTTAGTTAAATTACAGGTTTAATCCTTGAATTTTCATGAATTAGGGTTTAGGAAATGGCAGGAAAGGTCCCTGTAGTTAGGATTGAGGTTAGAACTTGGTTAGTTTGACTAGCACAAGTCAACATGAGTTAAACTTTGACTTTGTAAAGTCAATAGAATGGTTTATGTATAATACACAACTAGTCCTTGGAGTTTAAGTTTAGATTATTGACAGAATTAGTCCCTAAGGTTTAATATTGGGTTAACTGGGTTAGGAATTAACTGAATATTTAACGGAATTACTAACGGAACTAACTGAAAAGTCCGGATTGTCACATCATCCCTTAGTTGAAAGAATTTTCGTACCGAAAATTAAATAATAAAAAAAATTTTTCCCGGGATATCACATCATCCCCTAGTAGAAAGAATTTACGTCCCAAAAATTAAATAGTACCTTAAGAGTTTGACACGGAGTGCTTGAACAGATTAGGATATTTGCGCATCATCTGATCCTCGCGCTCCCACGTGAATTCCGGTCCGCGTTTCGAGTTCCAACGAACTTTGACAATAGGGATCTTACTATGCTTTAACGTTTTAACTTCCCTATCCATACATTTCCACAGGTTCTTCGATGAAACGTAACTGTTCATCGATGTGTAGTTCCTCCAAAGGAACTGCGAGTGATTCGTCTGCTAGGCATTTCTTCAAATTTGAGACGTGAAAGACGTTGTGTACAGCACTAAGTCCTTCAGGTAGGTCCAGTTGATACGCTACTGGTCCGATTCTCTTCATTATCTTGAATGGTCCAATATAACGAGGATTCAGTTTGCCTCGTTTCCCGAAAAGAATGACACCTTTCCAAGGTGAGACTTTGAGTAAGACCATGTCACCTATTTGAAACTCTAGGTTTACGACGCTTGTCGACGTAGCTCTTTTGACGATCACGAGCTGCCGCCATACGGTTTCTAATTTGAAAGATCTTTTCGAAAGTTTCAAATACAAGTTCAGGACCTGTGAGTTGGCTATCCCCAACCTCGGTCCAACAGATAGGAGAACGGCATTTCCGTCCATAAAGTGCTTCAAATGGAGCTGCCTTGATGCTAGTGTGATAGCTGTTGTTGTAGGAGAACTTAGTGATGCTAGTTGGCTATCCCCAACCTCGGTCCAACAAATAGGAGAACGGCATTTCCGTCCATAAAGTGCTTCAAATGGAGCTGCCTTGATGCTAGTGTGATAGCTGTTGATGTAGGAGAACTCCACCAACGGTAGGTGAGACTCCCAAGTGTTACCGAAATCGATCACACAAGCTTGTAGCATGTCCTCCAGCTTTGAATAGTACGTTCTGTTTGGCCATCATTTTGAGGATGGTATGCTGTGCTCATATCTAGACGCGTGCCTAAAGCTTTATGTAACGACTGCCAGAAACGAGAAGTGAATCGTGCATCACGATCTGAAATAATAGAGATTGGCACCCCGTGCCGAGAGACTATTTCTTTCAAGTAAGTATGAGTAAGCTTATCCATTTTGTCGGTCTCTTTAATTGCTAAGAAGTGAGCGGACTTTGTTAATCGATCAACAATTACCCAAATAGTATCACATCAGGTAGGAGTTCGTGGTAATTTGGTGATGAAGTCCATGGATATTTTTTCCCATTTCCACATGGGAATTTCTTGTTGTTGCAGAAGACCGGATGGTTTTTGATATTCAACTTTGATCTTCGCGCAAGTCAGACACTTACTAACATTGGTGGCTATGTCGGCCTTCATCTTCGGCCACCAATATAGCACTTTTAGGTCATGGTACATTTTGTCGGAACCTGGATGTATCGAGTAACGAGATTTATGAGACTCATCCAAACTAGTTCCCTTTGGTTTCCGAATACCTGACCCCATATTCGCTCGGCGAAGTAGCGAATACCGTCAGATTTGACTTCAAGTTGTGCTTCCATACCGCATGTACTTTCCAGCGGTAGATTTTCTTCTTTTAGGGCTTCGAGTGCAGCACTACGGATTTTGTCAGGTAATCCGGGGTGAATAGTAAACTGTAATGCTCGAACTCGTTTGGGTTTCATTTCCTTTCGACTCAGGGCATCATCTACAACGTTAGCTTTACCCGGGTGATACCGGATCGCACAGTCATAATCATTTAAGAGCTCGACCCAACGACGCTGTCGCATGTTCAACTCTTTCTGTTCGAAGATATGCTGAAGACTCATATGATCGGTATAGATGGTGCATTTGGTACCGTACAAGTAATGTCTCCATATCTTAAGTGCGAAGACTACAGTTCCCAACTCTAAGTCATGAGTGGTGTAGTTTTTCTCATGAACCTTTAGTTGACGTGAAGCGTATGCGATCACCTTTTCGCGTTGCATTAAGACGCAACCCAGGCCCTGAATAGACGCATCACCTTATTATAAATTCGATATTATGAGGTTGAATAAACAGAGGGCTTTCAAAGAGGATGGGATTTCGAATCTAACCATGTAGGTTAATTGAATTATGGTTGAGTCTAGACTAGGGTTCGATTAAACCGGTTTGTGATGAACCCTAGAATCAAAATCTTGATCGAATTGATATTGTAAGCCCTAATTAAAATAGGGCTTTCGATCTGCATGATAAAACGAAGTTAGGGATGAGATTTATTACCAGGTTAGATGATAGATTGGTGGTAACCAGATAAATACGGGTCCGACTGTGAACTAGTTGACCTTCGGCCAATACTACCGCTTTTCCGATTGGATTGACGTATGAAACAGCTTCTGTAGAACTCGTCCAACGTGCGCAGGGTTTGATTTGGGAGAGTAACGAATCAAATGAATGAATTTTTGATGTGTATATGATGATCGTCGACGGTTTTAAGTTTAATGTACATTATTCGGGCTTAATTCGATGTAATGGCGATGATTAAAGTATTGATTAAGTTCGCTAATGATCTGGTCGTGTATAGCGGTTTCAAAATCAAACGAATTCAAGGTTTAAGATTCGAATTTGGATTAAAGGTTACGAATTTTGACTTTCAAAAGTCAACAAAATCATCTTTAGTTAAATTACAGGTTTAATCCTTGAATTTTCATGAATTAGGGTTTCGGAAATGGCAGGAAAGGTCCCTGTAGTTTGGATTGAGGTTAGAACTTGGTTAGTTTGACTAGCACAAGTCAACAGGAGTTCAACTTTGACTTTGTAAAGTCAATTGAATGGTTTACGGATAATACACAACTAGTCCTTGGAGTTTAAGTTTAGATTATTGACAGAATTAGTCCCAGGGGTTTAATATTGGGTTAACTGGGTTAGGAATTAACTGAATATTTAACGGAATTACTAACGGAACTAACGGAAAAGTCCAGATTGTCACACTTGGTACATCTTGTTCGCACCGGGATGCGTGAAATATCTTGTTTTGTGTGCTTCATATAATACTTTCTTTTGAATATCTTCAAGCTTTGGAATCCAGATCCACTGCTCGATTCTCATGAGTCCATCATCTCCTTTGGATAGTAACTTATGTTTCCCAACCATACGTTCTTTCTTGATATTCCATTCTTCTAAGGCTCGTGGTTGGAATTACTTAATTTCTTTCATTAAATCTAACTTCAGCTGAAATCGTAGTGTTTTTACTATAATTGGTTGGCTTCGTTCCTTCCGACTTAAAGCATCTGCCACTACAATTGCCTTCCCGGGATGGTACTTTGTCAATCTAACGGTCGTCGTTGTCGTATGTTAGCATACCTCTTTTGTCGATCTTAAGTAGCCTTCAACCGTTGTTTAATCTGGACTATCTTATTTACTGTTTCCTATATAACTTCAGGTCCAAATAAGTGATTGTGTCCTTTTTCAATCCAACAGATTGGAGTTCTGCACTTCCTTCAATACAGTGCTTCAAATGGTGCCATTTTAATACTTAAATGGTAACTGTTGTTGTAGTAGAATTCCATTAACTGTAGGTGACTATCCCAATTACCTCTGAAATCGATAACACAGGCTCTTAAGCTATCTTCTAGAGTTTGAATTGTACGTTCACTCTGTCCATCTGTTTTGGGGATGGTATGAAGTACTCATGGTAAGTCGAGTTCCCAATTCTTTTTGAAAACACGTCCAGAATATAGATACGAACCTACTATCTCTATCAGAAATAATAGACATTGGTATGTCATGGTGACTCACAATTTCATTGATATAAATTCTGGCTAACTTATCCATAGAGTATGTTTCATTTATGGGTATAAAATGGGCTGACTTGGTCAGTCTATCGACCCTGACCTATATTGCATTATGGTAGTTTGGTAATAAAATCCATTGTAACGCGACCCCATTTCTAGACAGGTATTTCCAATTGTTGTAGTTGAGCTGCCGGCTTCTAGGGCTTAGTCTTAACTTTCAGGCAAGTTAAGCATTTATCTATATACTGGGCTATTGACCTCTCAATATTTGGCCACCGGTAATGTATTTTTAAATATTTGTACATCTTGTTCGCACCGGGATGCATGGAATATATTTGTTTTATGTGCCTCATCTAATACTTTCTCTTGAATATCTTCAAGCTTTGGAATCAAGATCCTTTACTCCTTTAGATAGTAACTTTCGTTTCCTAACTATACGTTATTCCTTGATATTCCCTTCCTCTAAGGCTCTTGGTTGGAGTTCCTTAATTTGTTCCATTAAATCTAACTTCACGTCTATTCATAGTGTTTTTACTTTAATCGGTTGGCTTCGTTCCTTCCGACTTAAAGCATCTACCACTACATTTGCCTTCCCGGGATAGTATTTGATTTCACAATCATAGTCATTAATAAGTTTCATCCGCCTCCTTTGACTCATATTTAAATCCTTCTGATTGAAAATATGTTGGAGGCTCTTTTGGTCTGAATATATCACATATTTAGTACCATACAGATAGTGTCTCCAAATGTTTAGACCAAACACTATGACACCAAGTTTTAGATCATGCGTGGTATAGTTCTTCTAATGAACTTTATGTTGGCGTGATGCGTAGGCAAATAACCTTGTCTCGCAGCATCAATACACAACCCAGACCAGTTCGGGAAGCATCACAATAGATTACGAAATTGTCATTTCCTTTGGGTAGTGCTAAGATCGGTACATGACTGAGCTTATCTTTGAGTTTGTTGAAAGCTTCTTATTGTTTCGTACCCCATTCAAACTTCGCTACTTTCTGAGTCAAAGTAGTCAAAGGCGCATCAATCTTGGAGAAGTCTTGAATGAATCTTCTGTAGTAACCGGCTAATCTAAGAAAGCTTCTAATTTATGTTGGAGTCTTTAGGGTTTCCTACTTTATAACGACATCATTCTTACTTGGGTCTACCTGTATTACATGCTTGTTCACAACATGCCCAAGAAATGGTACTTCTTGTTTCCAAAATTCAAATTTGGAAAACTTAGCGTACAATCTTTCCTTACTCAGGGTTTCCAGAATGATTCTGAGATGCTTAGCATGTTCTTCTTGGCTTCGGTAATAGATAAGAATATAATCGATGAAAATGAAGACAAAATTATCAACGAAAGGCTTAGAAACTTGATTCATTAGGTCCATAAATGCTGCAAGGTCATTTGTTAGACCAAATGACATGACCAGAACTTCATAGTGACCGTATCGGGTCCTGAAAGTAGTCTTAGATACGTCCTCTTCTTGTATCTTCAACTGATGATATCCTGATCTAAGATCAATTTTTGAGAAATACTTGGCTCCTTGTAGCTGATCGAACAGATCATCTGTTCTAGGAAATGGATGTTTGTTCTTCACAATCAGCTTGTTCAATTCCCGATAATCAATACACATTCTCATGCTTCTGTCTTTCTTTTTTATGAATAGTACCGGTACTCCCTAAGGTGAAGTACTCGGATGAATGAACCCTTTGTATAAGAGTTTTTGGATTTGTTTCATGAGTTCTTTCAATTCAGATGGAGCTAGGCGATAAGGGGATCTTACAACAGGTTTAGCTCCAGGAATGAGTTCAATTCGGAATTCGATCTGACGATCGGGTGGAAGACCGGGTAATTCATCCGGAAAGACATCCGGGTGATCACAGAGTACAGGAATATTCGCAATTTGTCCTTCGGGTTTAGTGTTCAAACATGGAGTAAGAATATACCATCCCCCTTAATTAATTATTTCCTAGCTTTCGCCATAGAAATAATTTCAATCTTATTGGTCTTGGTATCACCCAGAATCATTAAATATTTTTCATCTGGTTTCTTAATCTTGACCGTTTTCTAGTTACAATCAATATAGGCCTGGTATTGGTTTAACCAATCCATCCCTAGGATAACCTCATATTCGTTCTAGTTTATCGGCATTAGTGTAACTAATACCTTATCGCTACCAAAATTGATGACACAATCAGGGTATGATTTGGTTATGCTAATCTGTTCGTCACTTGCCGTTTCAACGACATAGGCATTAATAAGTGGAATCGGCTTTACGCCTAAATACTATAGGTCCAAATTCTAAGCAGAATCAACAATACTGATAGATTACACACACACACGCACCAGCGGAAAGGGTGTGTATGATGGTGAAACAGAGGTGAGTAACAGAAGATTGGTGAAGATAACAGGCTAACCATACTTGAATAACAATACATAATGATTCAAAGCTTGTATTGATTCTAGGTAAAACTGTGAAAGACAGAATGCAGGGTTATAGCCGCTATCCACACCCTAAACATTCTCAAACTAGGCTATATATAGGAAGCTGACATGCATCAAAACTATGCTCACCGAAACTACTAGTTTCGGTTGAGCATTTACATGAACGATCATCCTATCGAAACTTCCCATTTATAGAAACTACTAGTTTTGGCTGAACAAACCTCAACCAAAACTAGGTAGTTTCTATGGCCCAGACTTAGACTAAAACAAAAAATGTAAAGTTTTGGTTGAGCATTTACATGAATGATCATCCTATCAAAACTTCCCATCTATCGAAACTACTACTTTCGACTGAACAAACCTAAACTGAAACTAGGTAGCTTCGATGGCCCAGAATTAGACTAAAACAGAAAATGTAGAAGCATGTTTTGTAACTATAGATTAAATTCTATGTATCGGTGTACGTGGCTAGTACGCGGGAGGGTGTTCCTGAGTACTTAGCCCGCACACCAGTTTGGTCCTGCGTACTTAGTAAGTACGCAAGGCTTTTGCCTTGCGTACTTGTCAAGTACACATGACCAAACCATGCGTACTTAGTAAGTACGCAAGGCTTTTGCCTTGCGTAGTGTTCCTTCGCCTATAAATAGAAGACTTGTCTTCATTTGTAGGTGGAACTCTGGAACAGGTTGTCCGGGTCGGGAAGAGCTCTCCCGACCCCTGGACCGTGAGCTTAGATGAGAGATGTGTTTTCCTTCGGTATGTAGTCTGTAATACGGGATGACTTCTTTGTTATGGATTATGTTTCGTTTCATCGTCTTTTATCTTTGTTCTTGTTTCTATGCCTTCGTTTCTTTGTTCCCACACAAATCGCAGAACAGATCGTGTTATTATCCGCTGCGCGACGAGGCTCCCGGGACCTACAGAAAATTACATCAAACTTAAATGACAGAAAAACAGGGAAATAAAACAAAGTACAATGTTTAAAAGATACAATGATGACATTAGCTTACAAAATTCACAACCTTAGAATCTCCCCCTAAGCTAGTGCATCATTGTCTTCAACTCTTCATGCAGTTGGTGCATCACTTGATTTCTGAAAGAAGGGCTTTGCATTCATAGTCACAACTCTCTGATAGGCCTTTGCATCCGCCTATTCATCTTCATGTGAAATTTGGATGGGATGGTTGAACAAAACCTCCAAATCGTCAGGTTGAAATTTTAAGAGCTCCATGGGCTCAAAGATATGGATGTCTTCCATTCCTTCACATTCAATAACAACACATCCAATAGTTGAGTTATAAAACAACCTTCTGAACTTCTGGAGCTGAATAGGTACAGACCTTGGCAGTAAGATAGATTTGACAGTTTCTGCCGGCTTGTACCTCAGGCTTACCCAAGGTTTTGAGTTTTACGGTGAATCTGGGTCTTTGAGAGACCTCTTCTAGGCTTTACAGTGATCTTAGACGTAAAGTCATTGAAGGTCTGGTTCCTTAGAAAAGCCTCAAAATCTCTGGCAATCCCTACATCTCCAGGGTTTTGGAGAGGCAACTTGGCTAGGGCTCTTAAGTCATACTTAAGGAGGGAGCTGAATTCATGTGGAGTCTTGAAGTGATCCACTCCTCCTTTGTATCTCCTGACGATGAACAATGATCTTTCTTTATCATATTTCCACCTAACAGGTGGTCTTTTCAATTCTTGATATTCGGCAAACCACTTATAATGTTTCGATGGTTCTTCAACCTCTAATCTCTTAAACCAAAACCTCCTAGGATCTGAGGATTGGTGAGAGGGTGTCGTTTCTTTTGGTGCGGTAGTTTTTGGTGTTGCTATTGTTGGAGTTGTTGTTGTTGCAGTCTGAGAAGCTTCTTCAGGAGTGCATGTTGGCCCAATAGTGGTTACTGGCTCAACAAAGGCAACTTTCACATTAGGATCCTCTTATTCACTATCAGTCAAAGCTTCTATTTAATCTCCTCCTTCTATGAAGTACCTTATCTTTTCCCCAGGCTCTTCTCCCAAAATGAAAATTTCAGGGTATTCATCAATGGTTCCAAAATCATTAATTTGTTTCAATAATTCATCAAGCTCATTATCAGACCCCACCTCTTCTTCATCTAACACTATAAGTTCAATACCAGACTCTTTTGCCTTTCCTTTTCCTCTATCAGCTCTTCTTTGACTTGTAGAGGGTAAGTCATATTCATGTTCTTCCACTTTTACTTCCAATGCCCTTTTTGATTGTCGAACTACACCTGAGTACATAATCACATCAGACTCAAGATTAGTTACAAATGCAGGGGAAGAGGGACCACCAGTTGCTGTGGATGGTGATACACGAGTCTCCCCCTGAACCTGAGAGTCTGGTTCCCTTTGAGTTTAAGTCTACTGTGAAGATTGTACCATGGAAGCTTTGATCTGGTTGACTAAGGCAGTCACAACAAGTAGGTATTTTTACTGCTTTTATAATTGTTCCTGTTGTACAGTAAGTTGTGACTCTTGGATCTCTAATTGGTTCTTTAAAGTAATCACTTCAAGCTTAAGGTCCTTGACCTCTTCCTTTTGCTCAACAAGATCAGATCTCAGAATCTTGATTTCTTCATCCTTGTGGGTTAGTTGGTCACTGAGCTTCTTGACATCTAGGCTCACTTTTTTAACTATTGAGATGGAAGGGGATGGTTCTTGATCAGGAGATGCAGGTAGTGTTGGTTGAGGAGTGGGTTGTGGAGTGGGTTGTTTTGATGATGGATAGGTGGTAGTATGAATGGGTGATGGTGGAGGTATTAGGTGTATAGTTGATGCAAACAAGGATTCAGAGGAGGTGGTTAGGGATTCTAGCCTAGTTTTGATCTTCTTAGTGAGGGGCTTTTCCAATTCATAGTTAGTCTATGAATCTGCTGGTCTTTTAGATGATGAGGGAGGAGGTTCCACCACTTTTTTAGACTCGGTATCTTCATATACGGCTTCATCAAGAGTCCCACTTGACTCTTGTTCACCCTCTACATTAGCTTCAGCTTCAACATTAGCAGCATGGAAATTTAATGGATTAAGGTTCTCCATTTCTTGTTCAAAGAACTGAGCTTCCATAATTGGTTGTTCAGCTTCCTGTTCTTGTTGTATCCCTGCTTCAACCTCAATCTCAGCTTCTTGGATGATGATGATTCAATAACTTCTTCAGGATCTATATCTGGAACTTAAGGCTCTTCTTCTCCAATCAAATGGCAAAAAAATGGAATGTTCACAATAATCCTATTGCTTCTGGAGCTTGAACTATTCATGTAACTAAGAGTTTTGGCAATCATGTGATCGAGGACTAACAGATGTCCTTTTTGTGGAAGATTTGGGTGTAGATGGTTGATGATCATTTGAAGGAATCTTGGATATACAAGGAGTTTGTCTTTAACATTGCCAGTGAGATTCTCAATCAATTTCCTAAATACCAGCCCAGAAAAACTGTAGTTTCTTTCTTTTATCAAACCAAGAATAATAGAAGGCACCATGACATTTTCAGAATCAAAGCCACCCTTTCTTATGGAAATGCAGTGAATCATTACATGTACTATGTACCTCCAGTAAGGAGAAAGGAAAGTCTTGGTAATCTATCCACTTTTAATCTCTCTCGGATAAAGAAGTTTGAGTATTCAATAGGAGCCTCAAGATTGTTATTGAACTACAATACTTCTCTGATAAGGGCTTCTGAAATAAGGACTTCCTGGTTAAGAACTGTTGCCCTTATGTGCTCCACATTGTTGATAGTAACTCTTGCAGCAGTAGCCTAGAACTGTGATTGTGGCTTCAAAGATGGGCAACTTGTGACTAATAGCAAAGCTAACATTAGAGTTAGGTAGAAAATTTATAACTAGTACAAATTCAGCATTCTTAGGATTATCTGCGTTTAGAAAGGCACGAATGTTGTGCTTCTTTACGAATAGAAGATCTATTTCTGCCAAAGACAAAAAATATCATAAAATCAGTCAACACCTAGAAAATTTTCAGAAAAGCCTGACTGAAACTACTTAGTTTTGGTTGAACACCACCTGTCGAAACTACTTAGTTTTGGGTAAACACTTAGGTATCGAAACAACTAGTTTCGGGTAATCACATGTTTAAAAAATCTGAATAATAATTTTAAAATGAAAGATCATTTTTCTTGAAACTATTAGTTTTGATACCAAAACCCTGAACAGGTATGCAAGGACTCAAAAAGCAGTAGAAACATATTAACAATATATACAAGGTATATATAGATAAGAAAAAGCAAAGCAAAATAATAAATGGGGTTAAGATGAACCTGTAAAGGTGTCGAAACTCCGTCATAACAAAAATTCTGAAGTAGTCTGCAAGTATAAACAGTAAATGAGTAAGTTATCAACAATGGTGAGACTCTAAATATGATTTAAGCAAGAAACGACCCCAAAAACACATATTCGATCATAAAAACTTTACCAACAAAACCCTAGTTTCACTTTATGAAACAGTAACAAAACTAGAAATATTCAAACCTGATGATGAAGACGACATGGGAAATCAGAAAGTGTAATCTGATGTTCGCAAACTTAGACCGATGAAAAGTAGAAATTTCCGTGTGAAATGAAGGTGTAAAGGGGTTTCGGATGAATGAGCACGGAAGTGAACCTGATTATGAAGACATTCAATTTTAAGGCTGAACAAATGACTAGAAAGCCCTTGTCGAAACTACTAGTTTCAATAGGGCGGAGTAGTTTCAGGTGAATTGGTAGTTTCGATAAGGCTTGGTACTTTTGGGTGGCTTGGAGTTTCGATTAACCTGAATCACTTGGACAAAAACAAAAGAAACTTTCATATGTACACTATTTAAACAAGCTAATAAGGAAGATTAAATTTCATTTCGAAAAATAAAAATAAAAATAATAAAAAAACCAAATAAAGGTTATGTACACTTAGCCTTTGGAAAAGATCTAACGTGAGATCATGTCTGGTCATACTCTTGAAAACACTTCCTTTTGCAATCAACCACTATGAATCCCTAAAGATATCCGATATTTGGGCAAGGTAAACCCGATCATTTGTTTGTAAAGGATTTCATGTGATTTTAAGGTACTATTTAAGCTTGAAACACGGTGTACCCCACGTTTTGAAATAAAATGGTTTTAATAGCCTATCAATCCTCAAGAAATACCCGTATTCATCTTATCATCTCTTATAGGTTAACCAGGGTGCCATCTCGGTATGTCAACTTCACCACCAAAAATAAAATAAGATCCAACTAGATATAAGAAGATGTAAAAAGAAAAATATCCAAGTGGATCTTAAAAGGTACGAACATTCTAGATCTTTACGGAAGCAAAACAGAAGAAGTTGTAAAATTATCCAAGTGGATAGAAAAAGATTGAATACTCGAGATCTTTGCGTAAGAAAAATCGACAGGGTCAAATCATCCAAGTGGATAGGAAAAATATGAACACCCGAGATCTATGCGTAAGCAAAACAGACGGGTCATCGGCGGTAACTTTTGTTACATTGACAGTCACCTGGCGCATGAATCAGAATCCAACACGTAAGCTTATATCTGATTGAATCGGTTTTCTTAGTAGAAAATGGATTAGATGTTTCAAAGATTTGAGATTTAGATTTTCACAATATTGAATAGTTATAACCATATGTCGGGCCTACAGGCTATACCTCAGTAAGCACCATCGCCTATGGTCTATTCCATTCTCCAAGAGATATGATCAGACTCAATCACTTCTCACAGGGTCAGCTCAGATTTTCCTGAAACAAAATTGATAATATCAGTGAGATCGAGGACAAGAACTTTTCTTAAGAAAAAAACTATATACAAAGCAATTCTTTTCTTTTCTTTTCTAACAAAATTCTAATTTCTCCCCCAAAAGATTTGCTTTCCAACCAGATAAAAAGAAGTAACTATACAGAAAATAAAATATTTCCGATTCACAAGTTTAAACAGATAAGACAATATGCACATGAGTTACTGAAAGTTGAGCATCCCAAGCATTTCAACCAATTTCTCAAATCTGGCAGAATCGAATGCTTTTGTGAAGATGTCAGTGGTTTGTTTAACGGTTTTGACCTCAACAATCTTGATGTGTTTCTTTTTGACACAATCACAGATGAAATGGTGTTTGATCTTGATATGTTTGGTTTTGTAGTGCCAGACAAGATTTTTGGTGATGTGAGGAACTGCGGTGTTGTCACAGAGAATGGGGGTCTCATGAAAGGTGATGCCATAATCGAGCATTTGATGGTGTATCCAACAGACTTGGGAACAACAAAGGGCTCCATCAATGTATTCAGCTTCGGCTATGGATTGAGAAATGGTGGTCTGCTTTTTACATTGCCAGGAAACAAGGCGGTTGGCAAGAAACTGACAACCCCTAGAGGTGGATTTGCGGTCTAAGTTGCATCCCCCGTAGTCTGAATCTGAATATGCCACAAGATCAAACAAGTTATTTTTAGGATACCAAAGTTCAAGTTTTAGCTTATTCTCTAAATATCTTAAAATACATTTGACAGCAATTAAATCAGAGAGTTTAGGATTAACCTAAAAGCGTTCACATAAACACACTAAAACATGATGTCTGGTATGCTGGTAGTGAGATACATAGGAGATCATATCATTGAGCGATAGAGGTGTTGATCAACGCTTTCATCATCCAAATCAGGAGACAACAAGTGTCGAACTTCCATGGGAGTCTTGAAAGGATGAGACTCGGTCATTTTGAACTTGGTCAGTATCTCTTTGACGTATTTCTCTTGGTGAATAAGAATTCTTGACTCCGACTAATCAACTTGCAATCCAAGAAAGAACTTCATTTCCCCATATTTAGAACTTAGAACGCGTCACTTCCTCAAACTCTTTGCACAACTTCTGATTGGTGGATCCGAAGATAATATCATAGAAATAGATTTGCACCAAAATGGTATCTGCACCATCCTTTCACTTAAACAGAGTCTTGTCAATGGCTCCCTGTGTAATACCATTATCAAGAAGATGCTTAGAGAAGGTTTCATACGATGCATGAGGTGCTTGATGAAGACCTTACAATGCCTTGTCCAATTTGTAAACACGGTCTGGATAGGTTGGATCAATGAAACCGAGTGGCTGCTTGACATAAACTTCTTCTTTAACTTTTCCATACAAAAATACGCTCTTAACATCCATTTGATAGACAGTGAAGTCCATGTAGGATGCGTAGGAGAGAAATATTCTAATGGCTTCCAAGTGAGCCACTGGTGCAAAAACATCCTCAAAATCAATTCCTTCCTCTTGATAAATCCCCTGTACAACCAAGCGGGCTTTATTGCGAACCATTATTCCACCTTCATCTTTCTTGTTACGGAATACCCAACGAGTGCCGATTGGGACTTTGTTATCTGGGAGGTCGACTAGATTCCACACTTGTAACTTGGTGAATTGCTGTAATTCTTCTTGCATTGCCTTCACCCAAGTATTCTCAAGTAAAGCAGCCTTGATATTCATTGGTTCAACCTGAGTGATGAAACATGTGAACAGACCGTCATTCATTGCTTCTGTGGCACTTCGAGTTCGGACTCCCACATTGAGTGGACCAATGATGTTGTCGGTGGGATGATTCTTGTGAATTCTTAACTATGGGATCACATCCTCTTCCAGATTGGTGATATTGTTGTTAGGAATATCAGCTTCTTAAACAATAGGATCCGTAGCAGAGGATTTTGGAGGAACATCCACTATTGGAGGAGTTTCTTCCTCAACAGTTTCACCTTTTGCCACAGAATCAGAAGAGCCCAGAGTTGATTCAGCATTAGTAATAGGAATCTCAACTTGTTGACTGGATGACGATGAGCCTAGGTCATTTATAGGGCCTAAATTGTTCACAGAAAAGAAAGGATTAGATGGAGCAGAGACATTAGAAAATACATGAAGATTAAATGAATTAAACAAAGATTCGACATCAAAAAGCCAATCATGACCGTCCCCAGCGTCCGTATGATTGCTTTCGTGCTAGTTGATATCAATGGACTCCAGCACAATTCTCATTCTCTTGTTGTAAACATGAAAAGATCTTTTCTTAGAAGAGTAGCCCACTAAATAACATTCATCAGCTTTTGCTTCAAACATGATCAGTAGGAACGAAGTATTCAACATTGTGTAAACACACCCAAATTCCCTGATGAAATCAACAACATGCTTTCGTTTGTACATAATCTCATAGGGGGTCTTGTTGCAGCTTTTGGTAATAAGGACTCGGTTCTGAAAAAAACATGCGGTAGTAACTGCCTCGGCCCAAAAAGTGTCAGGAAGCTTAGAGTCAACAATCATATTTCTAGTAGCTTCTATCAACGTACGATTTCTTCGTTCAGCTACACCATTTTGTTGCGCAGTACGAGGTGCACTGAACTGCCGAGTGATTCCTTTACTTTCACAAAAAGAATCCAGAATTGCATTCTTGAACTTGGGATCGTGATAACCTCGGATAGTCTTTATTCTTAGATTGAACAAATTCTCGATCTGCAGCAAGTGAATCTTCAGAGTCTCTAGCGTCTCGTCTTTTCTTTCCAGGAAGAATACCCAAGTAAACCGAGAGAAGTCATCGGTTACCACCAACCAATAGGATTTCCAACCGTGACTCATGATGCTCATAGGACCAAAGAGATTCATGTGAAGCAATTGAAGAGGAGAGTCAATGGATTTAGTGGTTTTGGGCTTGTGAGTGGATTTGTGTTGCTTGCCCTTGGAACATGAGATACAATGCTCCACAGGAGAGAAATCATTAAGAGGCAAACCTGTGACAAGGTTTCCTCGAACGATACGGTTCATTGTCTTGAAATTCACGTGTCTTAAACTTTTGTGCCAGAGGAATGACTCATCTTCAGAAGCTTTTGAGAGAAAACACGATTCGATTCCTGATGGGTTATTCATATCCAGACTATAGGTATTGAATCTTCGAGGAGCACGCATAAGGATTAGGTCTTCAGGAATAACCACTCCAGGCTTCAGAATCAAATACTTTCTTGAGTTGAAAAGGGCATAAAAGTCTTCATCACAGAACTGGGATATGCTCATCAGATTGTATTTTAGCTGTGGAACGAAGTTGACATGTACACCATTTGACACGGCTCCTTGTCCTTCTATTGTTCCTCCTATTGGATTGCCTGCAAAGGCAACAAAATCTCCGTCTATTGGATGATAATCTTGCAGCAAAGAAAATTGGCTGGTCATATGCCTTGAGTAACCACTATCGACATGCCATATATTGTCTCCAGTGCTCCTTGATTGCCCCTACACATACCAAGTCAATGAGATTTTGGTACCCAAGCCATTGCTGACTTGCAACTTCTTAACATCACAGAACACTTCGCAGAAATCATAATCAGAATCCTCTTTTAATGAAATACGGTCATCAAAAAGATCATTATTCTTAATTTTCCATGTTCTTTTCAAACTATTTTTAGCATTTTTAATCATTTTACGTCTCAAGTCTCTTCTATGTTGTGACTTAGAAAAAGCATTCGAATCACATTCAGCTGAATTTAGAACAGAAGATGGTACATTTTCTTCTCTGAATTGATATGTACATAATTTACAAGTTTGGAAAACATGATTGGATTCTCCACAACTAAAAGAAACTTTATCACATGACGGCTTAGGCTGATAACTGTCGTCACAGGATGATGAAGATGATTGTGATGTTGAGGCATCAGAACTAGAGGCAACTCTCACTTTAACAAATCTTTCTTCATGACTTTGATCTTCTTTTAATCTGAAAATTTCGAGATTGCTCATGGTTTTTTGTGGAACATCAGTCACAACAACTCCTGCACTTTTAAAATTTGTAATACAACTCATAGCATTTACAAATTACAAATTTAGAAACAAAAAGTAAAGCATTCTTAAACTTACAAACGTCATTTCTCAAACTGTCATGCTCAGAATGTATAGAACCAAAATACAAATTTTCAACATGTTCACAAATATCTGGTGTAACATTCCTGATTTTCCGACCCTATTTTAGTTTATTTTAACTAATAAAATAACAACACGACATTGAATCATATACTTGTTCAAACCTACGCCTCATTAATCGTTAGCCGATTCAATTCAAAGATTTAGAACTCATAATCATGTGGTAACACCTCTTAGAGTTAATCCAGTTAGTAATCCCGTTAGGTGTTCTGTTAAATCCTAACCAAGCTAATTCTGTCAAAGCTGAAGTTGCAAGGGCTGATTTTGTAAATAACCAGAAACCCTAGTAGGCACAGTCGCGCCACGTTTTGGCACGGTCGTGCCTCTTATAGGCACGGTCGCGCCTCTTATAGGCACGGTCGCGCCTCTCATCTGTTAAAACGTAAATGCAGATTTTAATCGCAGGGACGTTTGAATTCATAACCAATATACGCATCATTATCATTAACAAAAACAATAAACCGAATAATCATTACAATTACATCCAATAACTCCAAGAAATACGATTAGTCTCAAGAAAACGAAATTCTTTCAATCGAAAACACAATTCGTCTGACCTAAATTGAAATCCTCCCAAACAAAAGCTCCAACGAACTCCCCTGAAACTCTCGAAAAACCCTGAACCAGTCGAAATTGCAGCAGAAGACGCCGGAGATTAAACCATCGTCGCCGAAACTCATCTCTACCGTACACTGTCAATTCATCGTCCTTCCGGGTAATTGAAACCTTCCACATCTACGTTTTAGTCTATAGATCAAAAGCCCTAACCTAATTTGGGCTTACAATATACAGTTTAACACGAACCCGAATCTAGGGTTCATTCTAAAATGGTTTAATCGAACCCTGCTTCGAGCGCATTTTAAACACAATTAAATTATTTCTATAGACTCATAATAACCTTATAGATGAAAGCCCTATGAATTCCAACATTAACAATATAAGATTTAGACAATTCGTTCTGTTTTGGAACAGACACGGTCGCGCTAGCCTTCTAGCGCGGTCGTGCTCCATGAGGACACGGTCGCGCCTCTCCAAGCGCGGTCGTGCCTCACCCTCTGACCCGGTCGTTCCTCTTGGCTAGACCTAGTCGTGCTATCAGAACCCTAGACACGGTCGTGCCTAGTGAGCAGCCTTGTTGTGTCTTCTGTTTGATCAACACGGTCGCACCCTTGACCATCGCGGTCACGCCCGTGGTCCTAGCACGATCGTGCCTTGTCCCAGGCACGGTCGTGTGTGTGAGAAAATCTTGTCAGAATTTTTAATAACAATAAGTATTCCAAGTTAATTTTTAAATAAAAATAATCAATTTTGTAAAGATTTGGATTAACTTTATTATTACCTACAAAATTAAATTTATATTTATTATTAAACTCTACACATAAATATTAGTTACACAACTTATTTACTCGTCTTTATAAAAATAGCGTAAAGATTATTTATTAAATTTATATTTAATATAATACACCCACTATATTTTTATAACTAAATGAATAAGTTACATACCTTTATAAATAAATAAATAAAGTAATAATTATTTATTTAATTTATATTTAAACAAAATTGGTTATTTAGGCTACACTTAAATAAACCGAATAATTATATTAATTTGTAACTAGAATAATTAAATAATAATTTTTTGATTTAATTATTCAAATCTAAACCCAAATTTAAAAACATTTTAAACTATTCATTTCAAAAAACTTACATTTTATTCAACACCTACACAACCCTTTTTCATAATTCGTCACGAACTCATTATATAAATCCTTATACTCATATCCATTGAAACCCTAGACTTTGAGTTAGACATTTTATTAATTCATGTTCACACGCAATACACTTTAGGTTAACGTTGTGCGTTACAAGGATCACGATACTACCTAGTCTCTCGCGTCAGCTACGCCGTTGAATCATGTGAGTATTACATAGCCCCTTTTACCCTTTTACACTTTTGGGGTGGAACATGAACATTATACAATAATATTGTTTACATTTACACAGACTACACAAATACAAATCCCCTTTACATTCATGTGTGTAATTTGAGCTTTATGCCCGAGTGCTAGTTGTGCTAACTTTTGTATGCGATTATGTGCAATCATTAACTATTCAAGCCGACGGTAAACAATGATAGATCTATTGAGTCTGACAAACCCACCCAGGTAGGGTGATTGTTACCGACAACACAATTTTGCATGCTAGTTACAAAGGTTTGATTGTACTTGGTTACACAATATTTGATCCCCATAAATGCCTTATTTTAACATGTTATGTAAGGATTTGTTTTATTTAAAAATCTATATGCTATCTATATACAAACCTGTGTTATACTCATCAACTTTTTAGTTGACCTTATTTTATTCATGTTTCAGGTACTAATGTGTGATTTGATCAAGATATGCTACACATAGGCCTTGGGACTTAGTTAATTTGAATAAAGAATTCTATGTATTTCTATTATGTTCTTTCTTGGATTTGGTTGTGTTTGAATTATTTGAAATGAAATTGATGTTTAATATATTACAATTTAGTCAACATTGTGCTCATGAACAGTCTACATGTCCCGCCCCGATGTTTCCGCCGTCGGTTGGGGTGTGACATCTGGTTTTGTCACGGACATATTATTACATTCATCTAACTCACGTTCATTTAAAACTTTTCCCTTACTAGAACTCTCATCACAATCATCTTTGGAACTTACACAATCTGACTCCGCATAGGAAGCAAAACTGTCAGACTCTGAAGTTTTAATATAATAATTAGTAGATAAAGTGCAAACATAAGGTGTGGGAACATGAGTAGCTGGCATATCAGCAAATCTACTAGACTTGGAAAAATTTAGAAACAAAAAGTAAAGCATTCTTAAACTTACAAACGTCATTTCTCAAACTGTCATGCTCAGAATGTATAGAACCAAAATACAAATTTTCAACATGTTCACAAATATCTGGTGTAACATTCCTGATTTTCTGACTCTATTTTAATTTATTTTAACCAATAATATAACAACACAACATTGAATCATATACTTGTTCAAACTTACACCTCATTAATCGTTAGCCGATCGTATTCAATTCAAATTTTTAGAACTCATAATCATGTGGTAACACCTCTTAGAGTTAATCCAGTTAGTAATCTCGTTAGGTGTTTTGTTAAATCCTAACCAAGCTAATTCTGTCAAAGCTGAAGTTGCAAGGGCTGATTTTGTAAATAACCAGAAACCCTAGTAGGCACGGTCGCACCACGTTTTGGCAAGGTCGCGCCTCGTCTGGCACGGTCGCGCCTCATCTTGGCAAGGTCGCGCCTCTTATAGGCACGGTCGTGCTATCAGAACCCTAGACACGGTCGTCCCTGGCCCTGGCACGGTCGTGCCTAGTGAGCAGCCTTGTTGTGTCTTCTGTTTGATCAACACGGTCTCACTCTTGACCAGCGCGGTCGCGCCCATTGTCCTAGCACGATCGTGCCTTGTCCCAGGCACGGTCGTGTGTGTGAGAAAATTTTGTCAGAATTTTTAAAAACAATAAGTATTCCAAGTTAATTTTTAAATAAAAATAATCAATTTTGTAAAGATTTGGATTAACTTTATTATAACCTACAAAATTAAATTTATATTTATTATTAAACTCTACACATAAATATTAGTTACACAACTTATTTACTCGTCTTTATAAAAATAGCGTAAAGATTATTTATTAAATTTATATTTAATATAATACACCCACTATATTTTTATAACTAAATGAATAAGTTACATACCTTTATAAATAAATAAATAAAGTAATAATTATTTATTTATTTTATATTTAAACAAAATTGGTTATTTAGGCTACACTTAAATAAACAGAATAATTATATTAATTTGTAACTAGAATAATTAAATAATAATTTTTTGATTTAATTATTCAAATCCAAACCCTACTTTAAAAACACTTTAAACTATTTATTTCAAATTGCTTCCATTTTATTCAACACCTACACAACCCTTTTTCATAATTAGTCACGAACTCATTATATAAATCCTTATACTCATATCCATTGAAACCCTAGACTTTGAGTTAGACATTTTATTAATTCATGTTCACACGCAATACACTTTAGGTTAACGTTGTGCGTTACAAGGATCACGATACTACCTAGTCTCTCGTGTCAGCTACGCCTTTGAATCATGTGAGTATTACATAGCCCCTTTTACACTTTTGGGGTGGAACATGAACATTATACAATAATATTGTTTACAATTACACAGACTACACAAATACAAATCCCCTTTACATTCATGTGTGTAATTTGAGCTTTATGCCCGAGTGCTAGTTGTGCTAACTTTTGTATGCGATTATGTGCAATCATTAACTATTCAAGCCGACGGTAAACAATGATAGATCTATTGAGTCTGACAAACCCACCCAGGTAGGGTGATTGTTACCGACAACACAATTTTGCATGTTAGTTACAAAGGTTTGATTGTACTTGGTTACACAATAGTTGCTCCCCATAAATGCCTTATTTTAACATGTTATGTAATGATTTGTTTTATTTAAAAATCTATATGCTATCTATATACAAACTTGTGTTATACTCATCAACTTTTTAGTTGACCTTATTTTATTCATGTTTCAGGTACTAATGTGTGATTTGATCAAGATATGCTACATATAGGCCTTGAGACTTAGTTAATTTGAATAAAGAATTCTATGTATTTCTATTATGTTCTTTCTTGGATTTGGTTGTGTTTGAATTATTTGAAATGAAATTGATGTTTAATATATTACAATTTAGTCAACCTTGTGCTCATGAACAGTCTACATGTCCCGCCCCGACGTTTCCGCCGTCGATTGGGGTGTGACATCTGGTTTTGTCATGGACATATTATTACATTCATCTAACTCACGTTCATTTAAAACATTTCCCTTACTAGAACTCTCATCACAATCATCTTTGGAACTTACACAATCTGACTCCGCATAGGAAGCAAAACTGTCAGACTCTGAAGTTTTAATATAATAATTAGTAGATAAAGTGCAAACATAAGGTGTGGGTACATGAGTAGCTGGCATATCAGCAAATCTACTAGACTTGGAAAAATGTGGTTGGTGAAAGTTATATCCAATGCCTTTTGTTACTTTCTTTTGAATTTGCTTATCAATGATTTCAAACAAAATTTTCTGTTCCATACCCATGTGTTCAACTTGAAAATTTGCCTTTTCAGCCTTCTGAAGTCTTTCAGTTAAAATTTGATTATTATTCTTTTGGATAGTAAGTTGCACAATTAAAGATCTGTTTTCTCCAGAAATGTCACGAATTTTCTTTAACTACAATTTCTCATTTTTAGCCATAGAATCATACATCACTTTTATATGATCACATTCATCTACCAAAGCCTGGTTGATGAATCTATATTTTTGAATTTGATTTAAACAAGACTGAGCTTTGCAAAGTTGTAGGTCCACTCGCGTCGTCTACGGATCTAACTCGAGACATGAGGTATCAAACATACAGAGTGCGGAATCCAACCGTATGCATGACTGTGTATACAAGACAATCACAATGATAACAATCAACACACAATGTAAATAATCTTCTCTTTGTTTTCCACCAAACACTACAAATTGCAAAATCTTTTTAAACTAACATGCAAACTCCTATTTATAGACACATTCAGCTATGCAGGCGAACTTAACAAATTCGCCTAAACTAGGCCTAGGCGAACTTGTTAAGTTCGCCTTTTACAGAACTTAACCAAACATTACAAAAACATAGACATATAAGATCTAAACTATTACAAGGCCTATTGTCACACTTCTATGTCCTAACAGACTCCCCCTTGACAATAGCTTGATCTTCTATCTTCATGCTGAGCTCTTCCACTTCTCACGTAATTTGCTCCCTGTGTATACTCGATGTTTCACACAAATCTCCAACAGACGCTTATATTGTAATCCCTTTTCAAGACATTCACTTGTAAACATAATCTCCTTTCTTTTCAGCATCAGTTTGTCTTTCTTTGAGAAGTTAATAAGATTCATAGTATCATAAAAACATGCTATGACCTTATTATCTTGATCTTCAATCCTTGCTTCTCTAGTGTTCACATCCACATACCACCACTTCTTATTTCCCAAACAGCCTTATGGTATTTTCCTTATAGGTATCTTCTTCACTACCTTGACTGGTTTAAACTTGTAATTCCAAATCACCTTGCCAGTTGTAGGATCAACACTCTTTATTCTCTTTCCCTTTTGTGGTTTAAGCTTTTCATACTTTCTGGAACCACCTTCCATCATAATCAACTTTCCAATCGCATCAGCCATACCATGCTTAGATCTATTGATTAAACACTTTGTTGCCAGACCATTCAACTCACATCTAGGCAAAGTATTGAAGTACCTTAGCCTTGGCTTCAAATATTGTACACCATCAGATCTTTTCAGAGCAAAAAAGATTAATTTCTTCATCAAAGAACCAACTTATAATCCTGCCAACACACCTATCTTTGTTCACATACTTTTCCTTAAGAACAGGTGGTGACTGTCACATCCCGACCGATGGCGGAATCATCGGGGCGGGACATGTAAGACTGTTCATAGCACATGGTTGACTAAATTGAAATATATTAAAGTTAAATTTCCATTACAAATAATCCAAGTACAAATCAAATTCAAACAAAGAACATAAAACAACTCATAAAATTCTTGATTTAAATTGCTAAGTCCAAATCCTATGTTGAACACGTCTTGAATCAATCTCACATATTAGGGCCTGAAACATGAATAAAATAAAGTCAACTAAAAAGTTGGTGAGTATAACACAGTTGTATGTAGATAGCATATAGTTGAAAACAAATCCTTTACAAAACATGATAAAATAAGGCATCTATGGGGAGCAGCTATTGTATAACCATGTACAACCAAACCTTGTAACTAGCATGCAAAAATTGTGTTGTCGGTTTCAATCACCGCGCACCATGGGTGGGTTTGTCAGACTCAATAGATCTATCATTGAAAACCGTCGGCTTGTATACTTAATGATTGCACATAATCGCATACAAAGGTTAGCACAACTAGCACTCGGGCACAAAGCTCAAATTTTGCACACATGTATGTAAATAGGATTTTTGCACTTGTGTTGTTTGCGTAAATGTAAATGTGTAATGTGTAATGTGTATAGAGTTCATGTTCCACCCCAAAAGTGTAAAAGAGTAAAAAGGGGTTGTGAATACTCACTTGGTATGGAAGTGTAGCTAACAAAGATTATAGATAGCAAATATGATCCTCGAAATGCACAATTTAACCTAAAGAGTAATGTGTATTGAATCAAGTAGATGCATAAAGTTTAAGTCTAAAATGAAAGTTGAATTTGTGTATAAAACTATTGATTTGTATTTAAAAGTATTGAATAAAATATATAGAGTTTGAAGTAAAAATATTTTTGAAACAATTTGATTAGGTTTGAATTGGATAATTGAAAAAATATATAATTATAGTTTATGAAATAATGTAAATATTACTTGTAATTAAGTATAAATAAATAAATGATTTTGATTTAAAATGTAAATTAAATAAATAATCATTATCTTATTTATTTATAAATTTTGTAACTTAATTATTTAAAATATCATTTAAGTGTAAGATAATAAATATAAATTTAATTTTTCATAAACTTTTAAACAAATTATATTTATGCCAAGATTAAACTTTTAATCCATTTTTAAATACAGAAAACATATTTTTATAAAATCGAAACATTTATTGATCGAAAAATATAAAATTATAATTCTGTTACAATTTCTGAGTCACACACGACCGTGCCTCGGAAGGGCACGATCGTGCTCAAGCCAGGGGCGCGACCGCGCTAGTCGGGGTACGACCGGGTTGATCAACAGAGGGCACAAACTAGACCAGTCAAACAGGCACGACCGTGCCTTGGCCCGGCACGGTCGTGTCTATGATCTTTAGACACAACAGAGACTAGCCCAGAGGGCATGACAAGGTCTGGACAGGAGGACACGACCGCGCCGCTATTCGACACGACCGCGCTACATGAGGCACGGTCGCGCTAGATGATCAGCGTGACCGTGTCTCTTCCAAATCAGACACGAATTGACAAATGCTTGTATTTTAAACGCTGGAATTGTTAGGGCTTTTGATTAATGGGTTATTACGAGTCTTTTCATATAACTTAATTGCATGTACATCATGTTTAAGCAGGGATTCGATTAAATCATTTTTTTTATAAAACATGAGTTCTGATTTAGATCGATTTCTATAATGGAATCCCAAATTGAATAGGGGCTTTTGATACTGATTCTGAAATGAATGAATTAAAGGTTTAAGTTACCCTGAACAGTAGCGAATCGATGGATATTGGTAGGGAGGAAATTCCGGCGACGGCGAGATTGAGTTCCGGTGATCCTTTTTGCACTCCGGCCAATCCAGTCAGTCCAGAACTTCTCGGGAGGGACGAGTGACACGAATATCTTGCTTGAGAGAATACGGATTGCAGGAGAGAATTTCTTGGTTTTCTTGAAAAGCTTTGAGAGAGAAATTTCGAGATTGGTAATTTGAAACTGAGGCGTTTGAATAATTTGGAAAGCGATAATACGTTTGTTAAGGGAAAAGAACGGATGGATGTTACGGATTCGAACGATCGGGTAATTAAAGTTGCAGTTACGTTTCAGCTGTTTCTCAGGCGCGACCGTGCTTAAATATGGCACGACCATGCTTAGGCACCGGGCGCGATCGTTCCAGGACCAGTCGTGCGATCGTGCCGAGGCATTTGGCGCGACCGTGCCAGGACGAAGCACGACCGTGCTAATTAGGGTTTCTTGATAAATTTTCAACTTTAGTCCTTGACTTTTTCAGGTTTGATTAGTTTGAAATAAATAGTTACTTGTATAGCGTTTAAGTGAATATAATCGAGCAAAACTTGTAAATTTGTATTGAATCATTGCATTTCGTTTAAGGTAAGCAAAATAATAAGGCAGTGCACGAACATTGAATTTGAAATTGCATTACATTGAATTGAAATTTGAATACTAAATTCCGAGATGTTACAGTCTCCCCATGTTGAGAGAATTTCATCCCGAAATTTAGCTAGAGGTTACAACAGTATCAATAAAGAGATGAGGGTACTTGAGCTTCATTTGGTCTTCTCGTTCCCAAGTGAACTCAGGACCACGCTTAGATTCCCAACGAACTTTGACAATAGGAATGCGACTTCGCTTGAGCTGTTTGACCCCGCGATCCATAATTTCCACCGGCTTCTCAACGAAGTGCATCGTTTCATCAATGCGCACGTCGTCAAGCGGTATATGGAGATTTTCATCAGCGAGACACTTCTTCAGATTAGATATATGAAATGTAGGATGCACATTGCCAAGAGATGGAGGTAACTCGAGCTTGTAAGCCACTTTCCCAATCCCTTCAAGGATCTTGAATGGACCAACATAGCGAGGTGCTAACTTGCCTTTCTTTCCAAAACGGATCACACCCTTCCACGGAGACACCTTAAGAAAAACAAGATCACCGACTTGGAATTCCAAGGGTTTTCGACGTTTGTCGGCATAACTCTTTTTCCGACTCCTCGCTACTCGAATATTGTCACGGATTTGAATAATCTTGTCGGATGTTTCTTGAATTAACTCGGGACCGGTGATTTGTGCTTCACCAATCTCGTTCCAACAGATAGGAGAACGACACTTGCGACCATAGAGAGCTTCGAATGGAGCCATGTTGATACTTGTGTGGTAGCTATTGTTGTAAGAAAACTCAATAAGGGATAGATGTGAATCCCAATTGCCACCAAAGTCGATTACACAAGCTCTAAGCATGTCTTCAAGAGTTTGGATTGTTCGCTCGGTTTGACCATCAGTTTGCGGATGGTAAGCCGTGCTCAAATCCAATCGAGTACCAAGAGCCTTTTGGAGAGATTGCCAAAATTGAGAAGTGAACCGGGCATCTCGATCAGATATTATGTTCAAGGGAACACCATGGCGACTCACGATTTCGTCGATGTATATTCGGGCTAGTTTCTCAACCCGATAGTCTTCACGGATAGGCCAGAAATGAGAAGATTTGGTGAGTCGATCAATGATCACCCAAATACTATCATAACCACTCGAGGTGCGAAGGAGTTTGGTAATAAAATCCATAGCTAGATTCTCCCATTTCCACACGGGAATTTCTGGTTGTTCGAGTAAACCAGATGGACGTTGATGTTCGGCTTTGACTTTGGAACAGGTTAAGCATTTGGCCACATAAAGAGCAATGTCTTTCTTCATACCGGGCCACCAATAAAGTTGGCGAAGATCTTGGTACATTTTATCCACACCAGGATGAATAGAATAACGTGTCTTATGAGCCTCGTTCATGAGAAATGTATGGAGATCGTCGCGATTGGGAACCCAAATACGGTTCAAGTAATATAGTAAGCCATTGGGTTTTGATTCAAGAAGAAGTTCAACACCACACGACATTTCTTCATACATGTTACCCTCGGTTACCGAGACGTGTTGAGCTTCTAAGATACGGGTTTGAATATCGGTTTGAATACGGGCATAGTGAAGCATAACATGGTCCTTTCGACTCAAAGCATCGGCTACAACATTCGCTTTGCCGGGATGGTAACGAATCTCGCAGTCATAGTCGTTAAGGAGTTCGACCCAACGTCGTTGCCTCATATTGAGTTCTTTTTGGTTGAAGATATGTTGAAGACTTTTGTGGTCGGTGAATATCACAC
Organism: Smallanthus sonchifolius; assembly: GCA_023525975.1. NCBI lineage: Eukaryota > Viridiplantae > Streptophyta > Magnoliopsida > Asterales > Asteraceae > Smallanthus > Smallanthus sonchifolius. Next base: position 29,623,183 of record CM042031.1, read on the forward strand.
ATTTTGTGCCATATAGGTAATGTCTCCAAATCTTTAACGCGAATACGACCGCACCCAACTCGAGATCGTGCGTCGTATAATTTTTCTCATGAACTTTGAGTTGCCTAGATGCATAAGCGATTACTTTTCCTCGTTTCATGAGAACACAACCAAGACCATGGTTAGAATCATCAAAATAGACAACTAAATCATCATTTCCATCGGGGAGAGTCAATATGGGAGCATTGCACAGCTTTTGCTTGAGGGTTTGAAAAGCTTCTTCTTGTTTCGGTCCCCATTCATAAGTCTTACCCTTGTGGGTCAAAGCGGTAAGAGGGACAGCAATCTTTGAGAAGTTTGAGATGAAACGACGATAATAACCCGCAAGACCAAGAAATGAACGAACTTCGTTAGGAGTCTTCGGGGCATTCCAATTCTTAACCGTTTCAATCTTAGCAGGATCAACATGAATACCCTTGTCGTTGACAATATGACCAAGAAATTGAACTTCCTTTAGCCAAAATTCACATTTGGAGAATTTGGCATAAAGTTGTTCTTTTCTCAAGAGTTCCAAAACCAATATAAGGTGTTGTTCATGATTGGCTTTAGTCTTGGAATAGATTAAGATATCGTCAATGAAGACAATCATGAATTTATCAAGGTACGGTTTGCACACACGATTCATAAGATCCATGAAAATTACGGGTGCATTGGTTAACCCGAAAGGCATAACCATGAACTCGTAATGACCATACCTTGTTCGAAAAGCAGTCTTAGGAATATCATCTTCTTGAACACGAAGCTGATGATAACCGGATCGAAGATCAATCTTTGAGAAGCAAGTAGAACCTTGAAGTTGATCAAAGAGATCATCAATTCTAGGTAAGGGATAACGGTTCTTGATAGTAAGCTTATTGAGTTCACGGTAGTCAATACAGATGCGAAACGATCCATCCTTCTTCTTAACAAATAAGACGGGTGCACCCCACGGTGAATGACTCGGACGGATGAATCCCTTGTCGGAGAGCTCTTGAAGTTGACTTGCAAGTTCTTGCATTTCAGAAGGTGCAAGACGATAAGGGGCTCTAGCCACGGGGTTAGCTCCGGGTACAAGATCAATACGAAATTCTACTTGACGAACGGGTGGAAGACCGGATAAGTCTTCGGGGAATACTTCAGGAAAATCTCGAATAATGGGAATGTCTTGGATACTCTTCTCCTTGACATCCTTTTGAACAATGTGAGCTAAGAAAGCAGTGTACTTCTTTCGTAAGTACTTTTGAGCGGTAGTACACGACATCAATTTAAGTCCCTTACAAGGCTTTTCACCAAAAACCCTTAAGGTTTCTCCCGATGGTAGCGGAATTCAGATACACTTTTCAAAGCAAATGACTTCGGCATGATGATTTGATAGCCAATCCATGCCTATGATGATATCAAAGCTTCCTAGTGGCATTTGAACAAGGTTGATTGGGAATGTGTGATCATTAAGTTCTAAAGAGCAATCAGAGATAATGGACTCAATTGTAAGGGAGTCACCATTTGCTACTTCAACGGTAAATGTTTTCTCTAATAGGGACCGAGTCTTTGCAAGTAAAGGTTCAAAATTAAGTGACACAAAACTTTTATCGGCTCCGGTATCGAATAAAATGGAGGCATATTGACTATTAACAAGAAACGTACCGTTGACCACGTCATTGTTGGCTTGAGGTTCGTTGGCGTTTATGTTGAACGCACGCCTACGAGCTCCACCTTGTCTAGCATTTGCAAGTCTTGGACATTGATCACGAAAATGGTTCAGGTCACCACACTCATAACAAGCACGCCCATTAGCAATGGCGGGAGCACCTTGGTTAGCCACTTGAGGTATGATTCGGTTTGGAGGGTTGACCTGGCCCGTAAGAGCTTTGGTCTTACAAACACTAACCGTATGACCATATCTCCCACAATAAGTACAAAGGCGACATGGGATAGTTTGAGGATGATGAAAATTGCAGGTGGCACAAAGAGGGTAGATCCCAACATATGGCTTTTTAGCTGGCGCTTGAACCATAGGTGCAGCTTGGTTGACGGGAACAGCAGGAGTAATCACAGCAAAATTTCTAACCTTCCTCTTTCTATTATTGCGAGAAGGCTCGGTTGTGGCTTCTTTGTTGTGAGTAGGAGGGGTTATGGTTTCAGAAACTTTCTTAGAACCCTTTTTGGTAAGAGTTCCAGCTTTCACATGATTATCAGTTAGGGTAGCGGATAGACGAATAGCATCCTCTAGAGTAGCAGGATTTCTACCTAAGACAGTATCTTGGATTTGTCTTGGTAGCCCACCAATATACTTCTCGATACAACGGGATAAAGGAGTGACCATGTGGGGCACGAGAAGACTCAACTCATGGAACCGAGTTGTATATGCTAAGCTTTCCCCACTATCTTGGGCAAGATCCCAAAATTCAGCTTCTAACTTTTTCACTTCATTTCGAGGACAGAACTCCTCGGTCATAAGCCTTTTGACCTCATCCCAAGGTAAGGCCATAGCTACATCAACACCCCTATTCCTTTCTCCCCATTCCACCATGTAAGTGCCCGTTTTTGTAGGACACTTGTAGCATGACGAACACGGAGGTTGTCAGGACAGTCACTATTGAGAAAGGTATTCTCAATGCTTTAAAACCATTGAAGGAGTCTAGTAGCTCCTTCGGTACCATATAACTTTAGGGGATTGCACGAGTTGAAGTGCTTGAAGGTGCATTGAGATGGATTATTACCACCATTTCCACCATTATTACCACTATTGCTTCCATTTCCACCATTGTTGCCATTGGTGGCACCATTGGCTTGGGTGAGTTGTGTCACCAATTGGGTAAGAATAGCAGCAATGTCGGTGTTGGCGTTGGTTGCGGGAGCACGACGAGGAGGCATTCTACAGATTTTTCACAAGACAAGAAAAAATGTAAGAACTTATGAGATTTGATAGGATTTAATAGAATGAGATACAAAAATAAAATAGATATTCTTAGCTTGGATTGTACTCAAAAGTGACAAAATCACTTGAATACCATGGCACATTAAGGTTAATTAAACTTATACAATTTTCAAGGAGACATGCTTTAGCCTATAAATAAACACTTATCTCGGGAATTCCCAGGAAAGCATACGGGTCCCTCGGTTGTTTGGGATTTATGCGAAATGCTTTCCTAGACAGAAAACCCAAAATACAGGTGTCACCCTTCCAGATTGCACGTGTCCTCAAATAATTTAACAAGTTTAAAAACCTTAACGAAGAAATAAAAATTTTAAAGATTTTTGCTTCAAGATTTTTCCACATGCTTAGAAAGGATAAAGATAGAAAAGAAGATAGAAATATCATGAGGTTTTAGAATATAGGAAAGGATATTATTTATTTAATTATTATTCAAGAAGATCCTAATGAGTCATGAATTTCTAACAAGTAAGGTATCAAATATAATAATAATTAATCATGGTGAGCATGTAGCACATAGCATGTAACACATAGCACAAAATCATGAAATATAGCATAAGTGGGTGTCCTAAAGTTATAGTCTAGGTCAAGGTGTCTAATAACCTAATTTCATATAACCAAGGCTCTGATACCAATCTGTCACACCCCGACCGATGGTGGAATCATCGGGGCGGGACATGTAAGACTATTCATAGCACATGATTGACTAAATTGAAATTTATTAAAGTTAAATTTCCATTACAAATAATCCAAGTACAAATCAAATTCAAACAAAGAACATAAAACAACTCATAAAATTCTTGATTTAAATTGCTAAGTCCAAATCCTATGTTGAACACGTCTTGAATCAATCTCACTTATTGGGGCCTGAAACATGAATAAAATAAAGTCAACTAAAAAGTTGGTGAGTATAACACAGTTGTATGTAGATAGCATATAGTTGAAAACAAATCCTTTACAAAAACATGATAAAATAAGGCATTTATGGGGAGCAGCTATTGTGTAACCATGTACAACCAAACCTTGTAACTAGCATGCAAAAACTGTGTTGTCGGTTTCAATCACCGCACACCATGGGTGGGTTTGTCAGACTCAATAGATCTATCATTGAAAACCGTCAGCTTGTATACTTAATGATTGCACATAATCGCATACAAAGGTTAGCACAACTAGCACTCGGGCACAAAGCTCAAATTTTGCACACATGTATGTAAATAGGATTTTTGCACTTGTGTTGTTTGCGTAAATGTAAATGTGTAATGTGTAATGTGTATAGAGTTCATGTTCCACCCCAAAAGTGTAAAAGAGTAAAAAGGGGTTGTGAATACTCACTTGGTATGGAAGTGTAGCTAACAAAGATTATAGATAGCAAATATGATCCTCGAAATGCACAATTTAACCTAAAGAGTAATGTGTATTGAATCAAGTAGATGCATAAAGTTTAAGTCTAAAATGAAAGTTGAATTTGTGTATAAAACTATTGATTTATATTTAAAAGTATTGAATAAAATATATAGAGTTTGAAGTAAAAATATTTTTGAAACAATTTGATTAGGTTTGAATTGGATAATTGAATAAATATATAATTATAGTTTATGAAATAATGTAAATATTACTTGTAATTAAGTATAAATAAATAAATGATTTTGATTTAAAATGTAAATTAAATAAATAATCATTATCTTATTTATTTATAAATTTTGTAACTTAATTATTTAAAATATCATTTAAGTGTAAGATAATAAATATAAATTTAATTTTTTATAAACTTTTAAATAAATTATATTTATGCCAAGATTAAACTTTTAATCCATTTTTAAATACAGAAAACATATTTTTATAAAATCGAAACATTTATTGATCAAAAAATATAAAACTATAATTCTGTTACAATTTCTGAGTCACACACGACCGTGCCTCGGAAGGGCACGATCGTGCTCAAGCCAGGGGCGCGACCGCGCTAGTCGGGGCACGACCGGGTTGATCAACAGAGGGCACAAACTAGACCAGTCAAACAGGCACGACCGTGCCTTGGCCCGGCACGGTCATGTCTATGATCTTTAGACACAACAGAGACTAGCCCAGAGGGCATGACAAGGTCTGGACAGGAGAACACGACCGCACCGCTATTCGACACGACCGCACTACATGAGGCACGGTCGCGCTAGATGATTAGCGCGACCGTGTCTCTTCCAAATCAGACACGAATTGACAAATGCTTGTATTTTAAACGCTGGAATTGTTAGGGCTTTTGATTAATGGGTTATTACGAGTCTTTTCATATAACTTAATTGCATGTACATCGTGTTTAAGTAGGGATTCGATTAAATCATTTTTTTTATAAAACATGAGTTCTGATTCAGATCGATTTCTAAAATGGAAGCCCAAATTGAATAGGGGTTTGATACTGATACTGAAATGAATGAATTAAAGGTTTAAGTTACCCTGAACAGTAGCGAATCGATGGATATTGGTAGGGAGGAAATTCCGGCGACGGCGAGATTGAGTTCCGGTGATCCTTGTTGCACTCCGGCCAATCCAGTCAGTCCAGAACTTCTCGGGAGGGACGAGTGACACGAATATCTTGCTTGAGAGAATACGGATTGCAGGAGAGAATTTCTTGGTTTTCTTGAAAAGCTTTGAGAGAGAAATTTCGAGATTGGTAATATGAAACTGAGGCGCTTGAATAATTTGGAAAGCGATAATACGTTTGTTAGAGGAAAAGAAACGGATGGATGTTACGGATTCGAACGATCGGGTAATTAAAGTTGCAGTTACGTTTCAGCTGTTTCACAGGCGCGACCGTGCCTAAATATGGCACGACCGTGCTTAGGCACCGGGCGCGATCGTTCCAGGACCAGTCGCGCGATCGTGCCGAGGCACTTGGCGCGACCGTGCCAGGACGAAGCACGACCGTGCTAATTAGGGTTTCTTGATAAATTTTCAACTTTAGTCCTTGACTTTTTCAGGTTTGATTAGTTTGAAATAAATAGTTACTTGTATAGCGTTTAAGTGTATATAATCGAGCAAAACTTGTAAATTTGTATTGAATCATTGCATTTCGTTTAAGGTAAGCAAAATAATAAGGCAGTGCACGAACATTGAATTTGAAATTGCATTACATTGAATTGAAATTTGAATACTAAATTCCGAGATGTTACAGTGACGATGAAACAGGTAATACTTTCTTCCAACTCTTCACCAACTGTAGCTATTTCTCTTTGGTCATGCTTGTATCCCTACACATCACAGGCTCTTCAGTTAACTTTGTCTGAGCAGTGTCAGAGCTAGAATCAGGTTTTGTGACATCTTCAGTAGAGTCTATAGAGTCATCCATTCCATTACATCCTTCATAAGTCAACCTTGTTGTATGTTTAGTAATCTCCAGTTCCACTATCTCCCCTTCCTCTATCTCTGAGTCATTCACTTCATCTTCTAAGTCATCAAACAACTCATCTAGACCATCTAAAGGCCCACTCGGGTCTTCTACGGATCTAACTCGAGACATGACGTATCAAACATACAGAGTGCGGAATCCAACCGTATGTATACGAGACAATCACAATGATAACAATCAACACACAATGTAAATAATTTATTGAAGCATGTTTGTGTGACAGACACTCTGGATGTTGTCTTAGCTTATGTACTTGTCTTTATGTATTTGTATTTGTATTTAAGTATCTGTGTGTATTAATTATCGAGTTGTAATCACATATGTATGTACTTAGTCTTGTCTGTTTCTGTTAAGTGTTGTGCGCACTTAGTAAGTGCGCATGATGTATATCGTGCGTACTTTGCAAGTACGCAAGAACAAAGTCTGCGTACTTGTTAAGTATGCATGAGTTAAACCCTGCGCACTTGCTAAGTGCGCAGGCAACAAGTCTAGTATATATAGCTGTTAGTCACAAAATGTATGCACGCACTCATTCTCTCTATAACCGGCTGTGATTATCAATAGACGAAGTTTGAAAGTATCTTGTGTCTTTTTTGTCGGTTTACTTTGTGTTGATTGATACTCCACCTAGTCACGGGCATTCCGCACCCTGTTAGACCAAGAACACACTTGATGTGTTGATCCGAGACACCCGAGGGAGCATTTGCTCTTGATTTCGAGTGTTGTAAGTGTTCTAGGAGCATTTCGACACAATCTACAGCCTTTCTACAAGGAAAAGTGATTGATTTTGGTGATTCTTGTAATAAAATAGAGGTAGCTCTTGAGCGCTATTTTAAAAGCAAAAATCCTTCAAAATCTGGCCTTTTTCTTGTTTGTTTGAGTGTTTTCATTATCAAGGGTTTGTTAGAAACAAGTTTCTAACCTTTTGGCTTGATCAATTTGTTCATATCTTCAGAATTTGAAGATCTGAGGTATTTCCGGCGATCAAAAAAAGTTGGTGAGAGCAGGTGAAAAGGCGACCTGCGTACTTACCCTTTTTGGCTAAAAGGACACTTCGTGTGTACTTGACAAGTACGCAAGATCATTCTTGTGCGTACTTAACTTTGCCTCGTGCGTACTTAACATTTACTCCTGCGTACTTACTAAGTACGCAAGAGGAAATCTCAAGTACGCAAGAACAGTTTCTTATGTACGCAAGGCCATTCTTAAGTGCGCAGGTTGTATTCACTTTCTGAGTTTTTGACTAAGTTTTACCCTATGGCAAATCTTCAGAATTTTGGTAACCTGCTTAATTATGATAATGAGATTAGAACCCCACAGAAATCACCTAAGATGCTTAATGTAAATGATTACTCAAATTGGAAAGCACACTTTGAACACTATATTTCTTATACCGATTCTTCATTATGGATACCCATTCTTGAGTGTTATACGCATCCCACATATACATATCTTGATGAGGAAGTTCCCAAGCCTATCTCCAAACATGATGAAGAAGAAAAGAAAGTGTATGATAGGGAGGAGAAGGCACACAGATCTATTACAATGGCGTTGACCAGGGAGTTACTTCACAGCTTTAGAGGATACGATAACTCCAAGGATCTCTGGAAGGCTTTGTAGAAGAGATTCGAGGGAAACAACGACATCAAGAAGAGTAAGAGGGATCTTCTTAGGAAGCAGTATGAGTGCTTCAGATAACTGGAGAATGAATCCATAGATGAGTTCATCTCAAGATTCTATCATCTGCAAACTGAGCGGAAAGCTTTTGACCTCATCTATCCAAATGAGGAGTTAGTTGAGAAGTTTCTAGATGCCCTACCACCAAAATTTGAGATGTACACTACCTTGATGAGAGAGAACTCAAAGTTTTATTAGATAACTATTGATGAAGCAATCGAAAAGGTTCAAGCACATGATATGAACATAAAACAAAAAGAGAGCTCAGGGAGACCTCAAATACAAGACCCTTCTTTGTATTTTGGGACGTCTTCCACAGCCAAGTCATCGAGTTCTGGAATTGCCCTTTTCTCAGGGAAGTCTCACGAGGAGGATAATTCAAAAGTTTGTGGTGGTCATGCTTGCTATACAGCATCTGGATCTGGTTCTGGTTATGGATTTCATCATCAGAATTCCCTAAGAAATCCTTCTCCCACATCTTCAGCTAACCAATCTACAATAGCCAAGATAGCAGAAGATCATGTGGCTTTGTTTTCATCCTTCATGCTTGCCAATGAAAAATTCAGTGGTGGCAAGCTAACGGATCTTGAAACCATAGAAGAATACTTTAATCAGGTGGATCCGGACGATATGGAGGACATGGATATTCATTGGAATATGGCCATGATCTTGAGAAGAGACAAGCGTTTCCTGAACAGAACATGAAGAAAGTTCATTGGTGGGTATTCAAATACAAAGGTTGGTTTTGATAAATCCAAAAACAAGTGCTATTAGTGTCAGAATTTTGGACACTTTGCTCGTGAATGTCAAAAGGACAAAGCACCGGCCTCGGGTTTCACCAGACCTAGCTAAGGAAACAGTCAAGGGTACAACAACTCCAACAACCATAATCAAATTCAAGGTGGTACGTCCAACGCTTTGGTAGCTCAATAGAACGATAGCTTTGATTGTGGTGTTAATCCGGAGGATGCCATTATTGCTCAAACACAGGTTGGTCTCATGGCTGAGATCATGGAGATGATGGAAGCAGAGGAACGTGAAGCTTCTGTGGCGGACCATGAAGAGTCTACAACTGCAGTTGCCCTCATGGCTATTGGAGAGGCATCAAGTTCATCAAATGAGTTAGATTCTAACTCTTTTGCTGTCATTTCTTGTTCAAAATGTGTGAGCTTAAAGGATGAAAATTCTAAGCTTCAGGAAAAAGTCGAACCCCTTCTTATTTCAGCTTTAAGCTACAAAGAAAATGAAAAATGATACAAAGATTCAATTGAATATTTGAAGAAAGATAAACGTGATTATTCACTTAAAATCAGTGATCAACGGTTTCATTTGGATGTTGCGTACAAGGGGATGGAAAAGAGAAACAATGAGATCACCAAACTTCAAAATGAGATCTTGCAGTTGAAAGGCAATATTGAGAGGTTGAAAAATTCTCTGTTTGTGGTGGAACACTATGAGTCTGTAGTAAGACAAGTGAATGGATTAGGGCTGGGTACTAATGCCATTCCTCCACCAGTAAGCGGGAAATTTGTCAACGGATTAATTGACATTGATTTTTCTTGCCTTGATGAGTCTTCAAGTCGGGACGATTCCTCTAACAAGGATGATTCCTCAAGTAAGGCTGACTCCGCATCTGATGAATAGTTTTTCACTGCTTCTGATGAAGGGTCTGAGAACACCTTCCCTGAAGGTGTAGTCTCCAAGGAGTTGCTTGGTGAACATAAAGTAAAGAAAAACATTGTCACTGATCGTGATAATTGTATTTTGACTGAACCAGATATCATTAAATCAAATGAAAAATTAAAAATGATGCTTTATGTGGGATATAAAAACATTAATTAAGTTAAAAAGGAAGCTTTTTCAGCTCATTACGGGCTTGGCTACCAAGAAAATATGCAAAAGTATTTTATTCCCAAAAACCAATCTCCATCAAGTCAAACTACTGTTCACCAAACAACTTCTCCTATTCATCATGTTGAGTCATCAAACGTCAAATCAAATGAGCCTTACAGGAGGACTTACAAAGAGAGGAGAACAAGTTTTCACTGTGGTACGAATGGTCACATCATTATGAACTGCCCGAATAAGAACCAAGGGAAACGGCCAGTTGTTTCACAATCAGCTGCTTTCCCCAAGTCACCATCAGTGAAACAGCATAAAAGTCCAAAGAAGAATGTGGTGAAACCACCAGTGAAACCTATGGTGAAGCCAAAGATCACATCTGAGGCTAAGTCATCTGTTCCAAAAAGGGAAAAGCAACCTGCTAAACCCTGTGTGTCTACCTCTGGTAGTGCACCAACTGGTGAGAAACCGTGGTTAAGATTTCTAAGCCACATAGGAGAAGAAGGAACAAGAGATTGAGGAAGCTTGAACAGCTGGCTGGAATTCAATCAAGTGAAGCTTCGACTAGTTCACCTGGTGTTATTGAATGCAAGCCGACTGTTCCAGTAAAACAAAAGAAAAGGTCCTGGAACAGAATATTTAAAAGTTCTCAATCTCCTGGTCCCAAGTCTTCAAAAGATTCACCCATTTTTTACAGTCACGACTGTGAATTAATTGAAGTAGTTTATTTTGAGAAAGTCGGACGACCCAAGACCACCATGGCTTGGGTCTCCAAATCTAATTAATTTCTTGTGACTCGTGCAGGGACATCCGAAGGGAACTATCTCTAATCGTTGGTATGTAGATAGTGGATGCTCCCGGCACATGACAGGAAACATGGCCCATGCTTCAAGATGTAAAACCATTCAGAGGCGGTTATGTGGCCTTTGCAGGCGAGAAGGGTGGCAGTATTACTTGTCAAGGCGTGGTTTCAAATGGTTGCGTTAGCTTCGACAACGTCAACTACTGCGAGCAGCTAAAGCATAACCTATTGAGTGTTTCTCAGATATGTGATAAGGAGTACTCAGTCATGTTTGACAAATATGAATGCATGACTCTCAAACCTGGGTTTGAGGTTTCTGAAGACTGGATTTTGATGTGTGCGCCAAGAACGAATGATACCTATCATATCGACATGAGCATGGCGAAAACCACATCTTCAGTTGCTACTAGTTTGCTTACCAAAGCGACAGAGCTTGACTCAATCTTGTGGCATATGAAACTCGAACACATTTCTTATCAAAAAATGAATCATCTTGTCTGAAATGGTTTGGTAACCGGTGTTCCTAAGCTGTGATTTGTCATTGCAGATGACAGTGTGCCTTGTAGAAAGGGCAAACAACAACGAAAGTCTCAGAAGCCCAAGCTCCAAAACTCAATCGATACCCCTTTGGAGCTATTACATATAGATCTGTTTGGCCCCATAAGTATCAGGAGTATTGGAGGGAAGTCATACTGTCTAGTTGTAACTGATGATTTTTCACGTTTTTCTTGGGTGCATTTTTTAGGTACAAAGGACGAGACTGCTGACATTCTTCAATACCTGATCCTGAGCTTGGAATATCTTTGCAAGTTGAAGGTTAGAAGAATAAGGAGTGATAACAGAACTGAATTCAAGAATAATTTGATGGAGCTTTTCTATCTCAAGAAGGGTATCCATCATGAATTTAGTGCCCCGTACACACCTCAGTAGAATGGAGTTGCAAAAAGGAAGAACAGAACATTGATCGAGACTGCAAGGACAATGCTGTCAGATGCAAAGCTTCCTGTAACTTTCTGGGCAGAAGCAGTAAATACAGCTTATCATGTTTTGAACAGAGTTCTGGTTGTGAAAAGGTACAACAAGACCTACTATGAGTTGATCAAAAATCGACCTCCCAACCTTGACTACCTAGTTCCTTTTGGTAGTCCTTGTTCCTTATTGCTACAATACAAGGATCGAAAATCTAAATTTCATGCAAAAGCAGTGGAAGGCATCTTCTTAGGATATGTTTCCAATTCACCATGTAAGAGAGTGTACAATATAGGAACTCATACTGTCGAGGAATGGTTCGAAGTGGATTGTAGCAAACACAACATTCCACCAGAACCAACTAGTCCAGCTTGGGGTTTCGATTATGATGCGCTATTCAAGTCTTTCATCCTTCCTGATTTATCTGCTGATGATGACGCACATGTGTACGATTCCTTTAATGGCGACGATGACTGCAACTTCTCAACCCGTGCCATTGTACCTATTGTAACTCCTGATTATAATGTTGCATCTGCATCTGGAACTCATGATAGTGAAGATGTTGAAGTTGTCTATGTTGGTGGAAATGACGTTCCAGCTAATCCTAACACTCGTGTAGGAAATGAAGCTACAATTGATCCATTCAACATTGAATCATCGTCCTCTAGATCACAGAATATGGGGGAGTTGAGCACGAATCTAAACACAAATCTCCAGGAACAACTCATACCAGAGACGAGAGTGCATAAGAATCATCCAATTCACAACATTATTGGTGATCCTCATGCCGGTGTTCAGACTCGTCATAGAACCATTGCTGAGAACACTAGTTTGTACGCTGAGATACTTGACACTGGTATCATGCAAACATGTTTGCATGTTGCATTCGTGTCCTAGTTGGAGCCGAATAATATGAAGGAGGCTCTCGCTGACAACTGCTGGATTGAGACGATGTAAGATGAACTGTCCCAATTCCAAAATTTGCATGTGTGGGATTTAGTTAACTTGCCAAGAGGCGTATAACCAATTGGAACCAGATGGGTGTTCAAGTGTAAAACAGATGATCGTTATGTCGTATTGAAGAATAAAGCGAGGTTGGTTGTTCAAGGATTTTATTAACAAGAGGGCTTGGATTACATTGAAGTATATGCCCTAGTTGCTAGACTTGAGGCCATTCGACTGTTTCTGGCTTATGCCTCCAATGTCGGCTTCAAGGTTTATCAAGTTGATGTGAAGAGTGCTTTCCTATATACAAAAGTTCATGAAGAGGTCTATGTCACTCAACCTCCCGGCTTTGAAGATCCGCATAGTATCAATAAAATGTATAAGCTCGACAAAGCACTTTATGGTCTTCATCAAGCACCTCGGGCATGGTATGAGACGTTATCAAAACATCTACTATCAAATGGTTTCGACCGTGGACAGATTGACTCGACCCTCTTCATTCGAAAAGCAGGAGGTGATATTCTACTCGTACAGGTGTATGCCGACGACATTATCTTTGGGTCGACAAATGAAGAGATGTATAGGGAATTCGAACGGGTGATGAAGTCCAAGTTTGAGATGAGCAACATGGGTGAATTTTCGTTCTTCCTTGGTCTGCAAGTTAGTCAAAAAGAGGATGGCATCTATCTACATCAAACTATGTATGTGCAAGACATCTTGTCAAAACACAAGTTGAATGATAGGAGTACTTATGCCACACCTATCCCTGTCAATCACGGTTTGCATCCAGACAAAGATGGAAAGGATGTGGATTGTAAATTGTACCATGGGATGATCGGTTCTCTCATGTATACCACAGCTTCAAGGCCCGACATAATGTTTGTTGTATGTTTGTGCTCAAGGTTTCAGTCACAACCAAAGGAGTCTCATATGATAGCTGTCAAGAGGATATTCAGATACTTGAAAGGGTAACCTCAATTGGGTCTTTAGTACTCAAAGTAGCAGTCATTTGACTTCAAAGCCTATACTGATTCAGATTATGGCGGTTGTAACCTTGATAGAAAATCAACTTCAGGTGGATGTCAATTCTTGGGAGACAGGCTGGTTTCCTGGCAGTGTAAGAAGCAGTCAATGGTTTCTGTCTCAACATGTGAAGCAGACTACATTGCTGCAGCGAGCGGTTGTTCTCAGATATTGTGGATTCAGCAGCAATTGAGAGACTACGGCTTAAACTTCACTCCACTATTCATTGATAACAGTGCCACCATGTCGATCACAAACAACCCGGTGGAACATTCCAAAACTAAACATATTGAAATTCGCCACCATTTCATCCGTGATTGTGCTGAAAAGCATCTCATTAAACTTGTAAAGGTTCATATGGATGACAACTTTGCTGACCTTTTCACTAAGGCGTTTGATCGAACATGCTTTGAACATCTTGTTAACATGATAGGAATGTTCAATTCGAAGTGAAAACTTGTTTTTCTTAAATCAATTCAATTCATGAAAGTTAACTTTTATTTCTTTTAAGTTTTCTGTATAGTTCTTTTAATTACAAAAATCCAAACAAAATAGAAAACCAGAAAATTTCAAAGTTCTCTTGAGAAAAGAGGAAATGATAGTACATCATAAATGATCTAAACGTCCTAGACTGCATATATGGGAAATGATTGCATCATTCTTACTTGATTGTTTAAATTGTTGTGTTTTTAATCTGCTTATTTATAAGTAATTTGAATTGTCAGTAGGCTGTAAGTGTCTTTGAATCATTAGTAGTGTGGAAAGTAAATCAATACTACAAATGTGATTTGAACCCATGTTTGCTAGTGTGTGTGCGTAAAAGAATGAAAAAGATCACTATCAGATACAGGATGTTAGAGTTTGGCAATTATTTTCTACTGAGACCAGTTTGGGGTTAGGTCGTTAGCACAATTAATGAGGTTCATCTCACTGCCCATACTCACAAGTATGCAATGAGAGATTGAATCAAGACATGTCTTTACAGCAACCGTTGAGCGTGTATTCACCTTTGAATCACTCCTGATTCATTGAATTTAAATCCAGATAAAAGTTGAATCCCTTACCTAAATCCTCAAACACCATATTCATTATCTTGAATTATCATACCAATATTCACTGAAGAAATCACATGAAACCAAGACAAATGAATCACTCGATTTTGAATCTTATGATTCCTGATAATCCTTATGGATTTTGTAAGATTTTTCATGTGCTAATTGATGTAGCCTCATTCTGGAAATTTAGAAAATCATTGGAAAAATCTTAGATGCCTTGAGATCAGTGCAAAGTAAGTTCATAGCATAACCGTGGGGCACACGTTGTATATTAATAACTCTTACCTTAACACACAAGAACATGTACTAAGATGCTTATGGTTTCAAATCTTATAATATTGCCAACTTGAATTACCTGTTTATGTGCTTATTACGTATGAATAATTTGTAATCCATGACATGATCCCATATTCTTTGATGTTTGTTTTGTATCGTTTTTGCTATAGTTTAGCCTGATATGAATCTCTGCTCGTGTCGTTGAACAAAAATAGCTTGTGTGTGAATATGTGTATATTCAGAGAAGATCAAAGAGATTTTAAGTTTGTGTATAGTTCAAATTCAAATAAAAAAAACCAAAAATATTTGTGTTTAACCTTCGTGAATTTGAATCCTCTTGATAGATTGTTCTTATCATGTTTCTTATTTGACTTTGACTTCTTCATAATTTGAGTTGAAAATTGACTTCACATATGTCTCTGCGTACTTAACAAGTGCACAAGGGATAAACCCTGCGTACTTAGCAAGTACGCAAGACTTAAGTCATGCATACTTAGTAAATACGCAGGAGTTAAGTCCTGCGCACTTAACAAGTACGCAAGACTGTTGTGGGCTGGGTATATAAATAGGTGTTAGAACTTTTCTTCGGTTCATCTCATTCAAACGAGCATAACACTGTTGATACTCCCTGTTCGATTTTCACTCAAAACTTGGTGTGTTCCTAAATGATTTTTCATCCCGATCTTAGTTTCAACATCATCTAACTAACATTTGGTGAGAATCTAGGACCAGTTCATCGGTTAAATCATGATTTATTGACCGATTTCTAAACTTGAAGAGCTAGGGCTTTGAACTTAAATTTTTGACAATTTTAGGTTGTTTCTGACCGCCATTACGACCTAAACTGTGTTTAAAATCATTATTCGAAGTTTGATCATCATTTAATCGTTCATAATACTTGTTGATTTTGGCTTTGACCTTGTGTTGGACCGTGGGTTCGCGTCGGTCAAGAGTTAGGTCAAAATGACCGGGTTTTAGCATATCTTTGGTGCTGGTTTTGGTTCTAGTGATCATTAACATGTTTTCCGACAAACTGCTAACCAAAATTACCATCAAAGATTCACATTATCTGATTTTGGATTTTCAATAAGAGCATAAGTGTTAAGCCTGCGCATTTAACAAGTACGCAAGACATAAGTCATGCGTACTTGCTAAGTACACAAGGCATAAACCATGCGTACTTACCAAGTACACAGGAAGGGCCAATCTGAAAAATTCTATGTCTTGGTTTCGGGTCATTGTGATTGTGCTATACTTGGTCATGTGTATTCATTTCCAATGACTCTTCTAGTTCTTATTGTGTTTACTGGTTGTTTTTGCAGTGATAGCTCGTGCATTTACAAGTGAGTTTAACTAGCTTGGACTTGCTGAACCGGAATGGAAGGGTGCTGCACTTGAGTACC
The DNA here is from genome assembly GCA_023525975.1 of Smallanthus sonchifolius. Lineage (NCBI taxonomy): Eukaryota > Viridiplantae > Streptophyta > Magnoliopsida > Asterales > Asteraceae > Smallanthus > Smallanthus sonchifolius. The sequence continues at coordinate 29,639,525 of CM042031.1, forward strand.
GGGAGATCATTGATTTCTTGAACCGCTTAAGGATAAGCTACGCTATCTCAGTAGACCCTGTTGTATCATGACCGTACTTGGAGCAGTTCTGGATACGGCAGAACATGACTGCACAGTAACTCCCAATGTCATTCGGGCGACTGTGGCAGGTCATGACATTGCCATTTCTGAGGACACTACCAGAAGAGTTTTACAGTTCCAGGATCGTGCAACTAACCCAACTTCCAATCCTGCTTACTTTGTGGATGGGTGTTAGAGGCAACGAATGGGATACGTAGGTGTGCAAGACTATGCATCGTACAAGAAGATGTGGGTGCTAGATCAGTGGAGGTACTTTGCCCACATAATGATCATGTGTATTTCTTCCAGGAAGGCAGGGAAGGATGCCATGAGTCATGATCTAGCAGTTACTATGGTTGGGCAGACTCTAAGCAAGGGTTATAACTTCTCCAGATACATCTACAAAGCCCTAACTGATCAGATCAATACAACAGAGAGGTTTAGGTTCTTGTTATACCCAAGATTTGTGAAAATTTTGATAAATGATGCGTTGCCAAATCTACCAGAATTTGGGGAAAGATTACAAGTGAAACGAGAGGACAAGAGAGTATTTGCTCAATTCTTAAAGCCAGGCAGTGTAGAACCTACCCCTGTGCATACTCCTCTCTTCGGACACATGATGAATGAAGCGTATGTGGCGCCTGCAGATTGGAGATGGTATAGTGCAGAGTCTGAGCCTGATCTCAGTGAACACAGTGATGAAAAACATGAAGAAGAGGAAGTTAAATCTGAGGATGATGTGTCTGAAGACGAAGGAGACGAATAACAGGGATGTGGGGGTGCTGAAGAATCCGACTCAGAAACGATCGAGTCAGATTCATCTGATTCTGATGATGCACCATCCCAGACACACCCAAGGAGATTGACGAAGGTAACCCTTCCCGAGTCATCTTCTAAGAGAAAGAGACAAGAAAGTACAAGCAGTAAGTATGAATCCGAATCTGATTTAGATGCTGCTATACAAAGACAGAGACGAGAAAGTATTAACAAGCGTCGGGGGGATAGGCCATCTGCGGGTATCCCTAGATAAGTAGAAGTTAGTGTTGCACGGTGTCAAGTCACTAAGGCCGTGAGCACTGCTTCAACCTCTACGTTAACTTCCACCCAGCTATATCAAAGGACGGGGAGGCGGCCTCATGTAACAAGTCAAGTAACTGCTGCTACTGTCACATAGGAGGTTCCTGTGATAGTATACCTCCCACTACAACCTGTCCAGGTCACGGTGACGACTCCAATCCTCACTGAGTCGGTCACTATCACCCCAACCGCCATTGCAACATCTACCATACCAGCTTCCATCCCAACCACTATTCCAACTACCACACCTTCAACCAATCAGTGAACCCTTTTCATATGGTGATTTCATCCATGTATTCGACTTTTATGACATCTTCACTTTTCCCAATCATACAGCCGAAGCCTCTACATCTAGGGATCTAGATCCACGGGATGCAAAGATTGCTACCCTTGAGTCTCAAGTTGCTGGTTTACTAGAGACGGTTTGGAAATCAAGGGAGGAGTTTGACAAGCAACAAGGTCAGATTAACTCTTTGGTTTATCAAGTAGCGGCTTTGAAAAAGGAAAGGGTGGTTGATGAGTTGCATCGTAAAGAGCACGATATTATGGTCAAATTGGTCTGTGATATGACCAAAACTCTTGCTGCTCATGGAGAGAAATTTAAGGAGTTGATGAAGGAGAAGGAGAAACCGACAAAGCCAAGTAGTGATGAGGCTTGTCACCTAGATGATCTTTCTAAGAGTGACGATCATGACAAGGATCCTGAAGCCGGTGCCAGTGGAAGTGAGCAGCAATCGTTAACATGGGCAATTGTTCCTTATTCTGTCATGCCAATGGCTGAGGGGGAGTCCACTCAACATGAAGGCGGTGATGCTTTTGGTAGTGGAGGTGATAAAGGAAACTCTGTGGATGAGGTGCTATACAACCTATCTGATGAGTTCATTCTACTGATTGAGAGAGACTATTCCAAAGAACTCAGATCGATACCCTCAGCAATCTGGAGGAAGGAGTGATCGAGTCTGATGATGAATGGGATGTACAAGATGAGGCTATTATGGTAGAGTTTCCCAAAGGGGATGGTGAAGGAGTTTACGAGCTTGAGGATGGAGAGATATCTGAAGCTCTAGTGTTTGAAGCTGATTTTAACACAGGTTCAGTCGAGCCCGAAAGTACTGCTGAGGCTTGGACTGAAGCATCTCCCACCGTTCCTAAACTTGTTGATCCAGAGGCGTGGAAAAGTAAATATCCGCTTGGTTGGTTTACAAAGGATCAAGCTCCTGTCTGGCAGAAGACATCCATCATAGACAAACATGGAGCTACAGGTATGATATTGTCTATCAAGTCTGACGACGACAAGAAGCTGTTCGCTATTAAACGGGCTGGTGGGGTTCAATACTTGAAACCTACGAGTGAAGCGTTCAGCTCCCTGCTGAAGTATGATCTGGTGAACCATGCAAATTGAGAGCTGCTTGGTGATTCTCAATGCGCGGTGGCAATGGGTTTGTAGAAGACGCTACAGAGAGAGGGAAGATCAGGGAACTTTGAAGTCTTCATGCCTCAGATGCCCAGGAAAGTCCGGGATAAAAGTATTAAACATCCTTTGACAAACTGTAGTCTAAAGAAGCTGGTTTACATGCCAGTGCTGTGTGAAACCAGGATTTCCCTGAGCAAGTTATCTAAGGATATCCTTGGTAACATATGGTACTGGTACGTGGACCCAAAGACGGGCGAGGCAGTGGTGATTGGAAGAGTAAGGCCCGCAGGTGGAAGCTTGGAACCAAAGGAACTGATAAGAGGTTTTAATGAAATCACTTTCATTAATTTCTCTATGAAAGATCTGATGGTCCTAAATGAAAGATACCGCATCTACACAGATGAGTGGAAAAAGTTTCAACCATCTAGGTACGACAAGTTGGTCAAGTTTTGTCTTGACTACAAGCTGAAGATGGAAGCTAAAGCTGGTGAAGTTTGAAGACCGAAGACAATCCAGAGCTGTTGTTAAGGGGATGTTTGTTGAAGCACGTTTATGTGACAGACACTCTGGATGTTATCTTGGCTTATGTACTTGTATTTATGTATTTGTATTTGTATTTAAGTATCTGTATGTATTGATTATCGAGTTGTAATCACATATGTATGTACTTAGTCTTGTTTGTTTCTGTTAAGTGTTGTGCGCACTTAGTAAGTGCGCATGATGTATATCCTGCGTACTTAGCAAGTACGCAAGAACAAAGTCTACGTACTTGCTAAGTATGAATGAGTTAAACCCTGCGCACTTTCTAAGTGCGCAGGCAAAAGGTCTAGTATATATAGCTGTTAGTGACAGAATGTATGCACGCACTCATTCTCTCTATAACCGGCTATGATTGTCAATAGACGAAGTTTGAAAGTATCTTGTGTCTTTGTTATCGGTTTACTTTGTGTTGAATGGTACTCCACCTAGTCACGGGTATTCCGCACCCGGTTAGACTAGGAACACACTTGCATGTGACGATCCGAAACACCTGAGGGACCTACATAATCTTTTGTTTGATTTCCACCAAACACATAGTTTACCGAACTTGAGTACAAATTGCAAAAGCTTTTTAAACTAAAATGCAAACCCCTTTTTATAGACACATTCTGCTATGTAGGCAAACTTAACAAGTTCGCCTAAACTAGGCCTAGGCGAACTTGTTAAGATGTGGTGGTGGATTTGGGGGAATTTGCAGCTTGCTTTCCATTAGAGATCTTGTTCTCATGTTGCTCCTTTGATGATGGCTCTTTGCAATTCCTTTCAAAATGGCCCCGCTGGTCACAGTTATAGCATCTAACTTTCTTAATGTCAAAGCCCAAGGTCTTTCCTTTTATGAACCTATCCATCCCAGTCCTATTGATGCATCTCTTGGCCCTTAGAGTCAGCATAGCTATACACCAATCCATGTCCATTTTCTCCAAATAATCAGGATTGATCTGTTCCAAGTCATCTGGCTAAAAACTGACCGTCTCAGGTTTCCAGAAATCAATGCATCATTGCATGACATGAAAGCAGTCATGATAGGCAGATACTCATCAGGGATCATTGGGGCTTTGCTTCTGAGAGATAGAGGAGCTGGAAGGCTGAACTCTAGAAACATAGGGTGGTACATCAGCCTGGAAGTAAGACATAGTTGATTTGCTAGAATAGATTGATCCAGCAATAAGAGCTGCGTTTCTTGACTGATTGGTAGAAGTAACTGCACCCTTCTTGATTTCCAACTCATAGAATTCCATAATGTTGTAAAGTTCTTGTTGTGACAAAGTGCTCACGTTCTCAGTTTTCATGATCATAATCCGGTACATATTCCATTCTCCGGGAATTGAATCAAGCAGCTTCTTGTTCAATTCAACAGTGGGATACTCAGCTCCCATAACTTTTAATATTGACACAGTGCTGGAGAAACGGTTGATAAGATCAGACATACACTGTCTGGGAACACTGCTGAACATCTCATATTGCTTCTTAATCAGATCCCTCTTGCTCTCGCTGACTTCAGCACTTCCCTCATATCTGGTACAAAGAGCTACCCATAGATCCTTGGCTGTGGTGTATTTAGCAAAAGTGTTGCCACAGCAATGGATCCACAGGCCTTGTTATCTCTAGCAATAAAGCAATATCTTTCTCATCATATTCAGCCACAGTCTTGGGATGCTGAACATCTGCAGTAGTTGTGACAGGCTTGTGAGGACCATCGGTAATGGAATTCAGAAGTGTGTGGTCATGGAACTGAAAGAAAGTCTTCATCTTCTTGGTTCAGTCATCAAAGTCTCTCCTGGAAACCAAGGTAGGTGATTTGTTTGCTCCATAATATTCATTATTGCATGAAGATGCCATAACTCAGAAAAAGATCTTGAACACTAGCTAGTTTCGGGTGACAAAAAGCTGACCGAAACCACTAGTTTCGATTGAACAGATGCTAACTGAAACTCCTAGTTTCGATAGACAATAATAGCCCGAAACAACTAGTTTTGATGATGAAAAGCTTGCTTGAAAGTCCAAAGAAAAACCAACAGAAACTACTAGTTTCGATTGAAATTAGTTTCGGGTGAACAATAGTTTCGGGTGAACAATAGTTTCGGGTGAGAATGCTGCAAAGGTTAGTTTCGATATAGATAAAATAAATTTACTAGTTTGATGATACCTTTTCTCAGAAAAAAAGTACGGACTAGAAGTTTTGATAGACAACAGAAACACAGAAATTGTCCCTTGGTAGTTTCAATGCCTTCTTCCCTAAGCTTCACAAAAACTCCATTGAAGAACAACTTCAATAATCAAAGTAATGATAATAGAGATCCAATCCGATGAAAAACTTCCAAAAGTGTTCCTAATTACGAATCCAGTCATCAAATTGAGAAACTCGAACAAATATACCCGAAATCACTGAAACAGAACCCCAAAACAATGAAACAGTGCACAGAAAATTCAGAACGAGAAAAACTTTAAACATAGGCTAGAAATCGATCACAAAACCTAATAATACTTGGAAATAAAGAGCATAAAGATCTGATACCAATTGTAGTGTCACACCCCAATCGACGGCGAAAACGTCGAGATGGGACATGTAGACTATTCATGAGCACAAGGTTGACTAGATTTCAATATTTTAATCATCAAATTTAACTTCAAATAATTCAACACAACCAAATTCAAACAAGTACATAAACGAAATACATAATAGTCTTTATTTAAATTTAACTAAGTCCAAAGACTATGTGTAGCATGCCTTGATCAAACTCACACATTAGCACCTGAAACATGAATAAAATAAAGTCAACTAAAAAGTTGGTGAGCATACACAGGTTTATACATAGATAGTGTGTAGATATAAATAATCAAATCCTTACATAACATGATAAAATAAGGCATTTATGGGGAGCAGCTATTGTGTAACCAAAGTACAATCAAACCTTTGTAATTAGCATGCAAATTGTGTTGTCAGTAACAATCACCCCAATCTGGGTGGGTTTGTCAGACTCAATAGATATATCATATTTAACCGTCGGCTTGAATAGTTAATGATTGCACATAAATTGCACACAAAAGTTAACATATCTAGCACTCAAACATAAAGCTCAAATTTGCACACATGAATGTAAAGAGGATTTGTATTTGTGTAGTTTGTGTAAATGTAAGCAATTGTTTGTATAGAGTTCATGTTTCACCCCAAAAAGTGTAAAAGAGTAAAAGGGGCTATGTAATACTCACTTGATTCAAAAGGCGTAGCTAACACGAGAGACTAGATAGTAACGAGATCCTTGTAATACACAACGTTAACCTAGAGTGTAATATGTATTGAATTAATAGTGTGCACAATAGTCCATGTCTAAGTCTAGGGTTGAGTTAGATGTGCGTTCAAAGAGTTGGAGTTGTAGGCGTTAAGTTTTGTTAAGTATAACCTAAATAAACAAACTTTGTTTAAATATAGATTAAATAAATAATTGATACTTTATTTATTTATTTATTTATAAAAACATGTATTTAGTTACTTAGTGATAAAAATGTATCGAGCGTTTTATATTAAATATAAATTTAGTAAATAACTTTTGTTAATCTATTTTTATAAATATGTGTAAATGGGTTGTATAAATAATATCTAGGTGTAGGGTTTAATAATAAGTAAAAATTTAATTTTGTAGGTTTAAATAAATAACTTCTATTTATTTTAGAATAGGAATTTGATCTTTCTAAATAAGGTTAATATAAATCTTTATAAAATCAATTATTTTTATTTGAAATTCATTTGAAATGCTTATTGTTTTTTAAATATAAAATTTAGTATTCTGCCAAGATTTACTCACACACACGACCGTGCCTGGGACAAGGCACGATCGTGCTAGGACCACGGGCGCGACCGTGCTAGTCAGGGCGCGACCGTGTTGATCAAACAGAAAACATAACTAAGCTGCTCACTAGGCACGACCGTGTCTTAGCCAGGCACGAACGTGTCTAGGGTTCTGAGGCACGACCAAGTCTAGCCAAGAGGCACAACCGAGTCTGAGTGTGTGAGGCATGGCCGCGCTAGGATTGGCACGACCGTGTCTATTCCAAATCAGAAACGAATTGACTAATTCTTATAATGTTAATGTTGGAAATCATAGGGCTTTCATCCATTAGGTTATTACGAGTCTATTGGTATAGATTGATTGTATTTAAAACATGTCCAGAACCGGATTCGATTAAACCATTTTTGAATGAAACATAGATTCGGGTTCGTGTTAATTTCCATATTGTAAGCCCCAATTGAGTTGGGGCTTTTGATCAATAGACTAAATTGAATGTGTATGAGGTTTCAGTTACCCGAAAAGACGATGAATCGATAGCGTACGGTAGAGGCGAGTTCCGGCGTCGACGGGTTTGATTTCCGGTGCTCTTTGCTGCAACTCCGGCTAAATCAGCGTGTCCAGAAATTTTAGAGAGGATCGAGTAGTGTGTGTCGTTTGTTTGCCTGATAGAATTAGGATCGAAATGGAGGAATCGGTGGTCTCGTGAAATGACTTGGCAGTTTTGAGATGAGTCGAATTCGCCAGAGTTATTTGTTGTAATTGTGGTGATTATTTGATTAATTGTTTTCGTTAATGGTAATGATGCGTATATCGGTTACGAATTCAAACGATTCTGCGTTTAAAAACTGTATTTACGTTTCAACTGACGCGAGGCGCGACCGTGCCTATACGAGGCGCGACCGTGCCAAGGCACCGGGCGCGACCGTTCCAAAGTAAGGCGCGCGACCGTGCCAGAACGAGGCGCGACCGTGCCTATTAGAGTTTCTTATTAATTTATAAAATCAGTCCTTGCAAATTTCAGTTTATTAGATTTATATAAATATTTACATATATAGGATTCTAATAGACTATACCCGTGTAAAACTCGCGGATTTGTATTGGAACCTAGTACTTAATAGTTGGTACGAATAGAATAAATCAGTGTACTAGAATTGGATTTTGAAATGTGTTACATTGAAAAAAAAAATACCGATAATAAAATCAGAAATGTTACAGTATCCCCATGTTGAGGGAATTTCATCCCGAAATTTAGTTAGCTGGGGCGACTGCATCAGCAAAGAGGTGGGGGTACTTGAGATTCATTTGGTCCTAACGTTCCCAAGTTAACTCAGGACCATGTTTTGATTCCCAACGAACTTTGATAATAGGGGATACGACTTCGCTTGAGCTGTTTGATCTCACGATCCATGATTTCTACCGGTCTCTCAATGAAGTGCATCGTTTCGTCAATGTGCACGTCGTCAAGAGGTATATGGAGATTTTCATCAGCAAGGCATTTCTTCAGATTTGACAAATGAAATGTAGGATGCACATTGTCAAGTGATGGAGGTAACTCGAGTTTGTAAGCCACCTTCCCAATCCTTTCAAGGATCTTGAATGGACCCACATAGCGAGGTGCTAACTTGCCTTTCTTTCAAAAGCGGATTACACCCTTCCACGGAGACACCTTTAGAAGAACAAGGTCACCGACTTGGAATTCCAAGGGTTTTCGTCGTTTGTCGGCATAACACTTTTGCCGACTTCTCGCTACTCGAATGTTGTCACAGATTTGGATAATCTTGTTGGATGTTTCTTGTATTAGCTCGGGACCGGTGATTTGTGCTTCACCAATCTCGTTACAACAGATAGGAGAATGACACGTACGACCATAGAGAGCTTCAAATGGTGCCATGTTGATACTTGTGTGGTAGCTATTATTGTAAGAGAACTCAATTAGGGATAAGTATGAATCCCAATTGCCACCAAAATCAATTACGCATGCTCTAAGCATGTCCTCCAGAGTTTGAGGTGTACGCTCGGTCTGACCATCAGTTTGGGGATGGTAAGCCGTGCTCAAATTCAATCGTGTGCCAAGAGCAGTTTGGAGAGACTGCCAGAAACAGGAGGTGAACTGAGCATCTCTATCGGATATTATCTTTAAGGGAACACAGTGACGGCTCACAATTTCGTCAATGTAAATTCGGGCCAATTTCTCAACCCGAAAGTCTTTACGGATAGGCAAGAAATGAGCAGATTTGGTGAGGCGGTCAATGATCACCCAAATGCTATCATGACCACTTGAGGTGCGAGGGAGTTTGGTAATGAAGTCCATAGCTAGATTTTCCCATTTCGGCACGGGAATTTCTGGTTGTTCAAGCAACTCGGAAGGACTTTGGTGTTCGGCTTTGACATTGGAGCAAGTTAGACATTTGGTAACATAGAGTGTCACACCCCGACCGATGGCGGAATCATCGGGGCGGGACATGTAGACTATTCATAAGCACAAGGTTGACTAAATTGAAATATATTAAACGTCAAATTTCATTGCAAGTAATCCAAACACAACCAAATCCAAGATAGAAACCAAAATGAAATACATAGAGTTCTTTTATTTAAATTAACTAAGTCCAAGCCTATGTGTAGCACATCTTGACCAATCTCACACATTAGAACCTGAAACATGAATAAAATAAAGTCAACTAAAAAGTTGGTGAGTATAACACAGGTTTGTATACAGATAGCATATAGTTTGTAAAACAAATCCATACATAACATGATAAATAAGGCATTTATGGGGAGCAGCTATTGTGTAACCAAGTACAATCAAACCTTTGTAACTAGCATGCAAATTGTGTTGTCGGTATCAATCACCCCAATCTGGGTGGGTTTGTCAGACTCAATAGATCTATCATTGAAAACCGTCGGCTTTAATAGTTAATGATTGCACATAATCGCATACAAAAGTTAGCACACATAGCAGTCGGGCATAAAACTCAAATTAGTACACATGAATGTAAATAGGATTTGTACTTGTGTTGTTTGTGTAAATGTAAACATGTAATTTGATAGAGTTCATGTTTCACCCCAAAAGTGTAAAAGAGTAAAAAGGGGCTATGAAATACTCACTTGGTTTGAAGGCGTAGCTAACAAAGATACTAGATAGAATAAGGATCCTTGAAATGCATAAGTTAACCTAGTGTACAATGCGTATTGTATCAATAGTGTGCACAAAAGTTTAAGTTTAAAGTTGAATTTGAATTTGTGAATAAGGCCATTGATTTGTACTTAAAAGCATTAAATAAAATATAAGGTTTTGAAATAAACATTTTTGAAGCATTTTGTTTAAGGTTTGAGTTTGAATAATTAATTAATTAAATTAAATAATTATCGTTTGTGAAAATATTGTAAGTGTTGAATGAAATTAAGTGTAAATAAATAAATGTCTTTGTTAAAATATAAAGTAAATAAATAATCATTATTTTATTTATTTATTTATTTATGAAATGTAACTTAACCATTTAAATACTTTTTAAATGAAAGATTTAGCAATAATTGTAAATTTAATTTTTTTATAAACTTTAAATAAATAATTTTCTATTTATTCCAAGAATAAATATTATCTTTCTAAATATGATTAATTGCATTTTTTTATAAAAATCAACTATTTTTATTTTGTAATTTAATCAGAATATTTATTGTTTGAAAAATATGTAAAATTATAATTCTGCAAAAAAGTTAACTCACACACGACCGTGCCTGGGAAAGGCACGATCGTGCTCGAACCACGGGCGCGACCATGTTAGTCAGGGCGCGACCGTGTTGATCAAACAGAATGCACAATTGGGTTGTTCTCTAGGCACGATCGTGTCCTGGACTAGGCTCGACCGTGTCTAGGGTTTTGAGGCATGACCAAGTCTAGCCAAAGGCATGACTGGGTCTGAGTGTGTGAGGCACGACCGCGCTGGTATTTGGCGCGACCATGTCTTATGAAGCACGACCACGCTAGAATACTAGCGCGACCGTGTCTGTCCCAAAACAGAAACGATTTGGCTAATTCTTATATTGTTAATGTTGGAATTCATGGGGCTTTCAGCCATTAGATTATTTCGAGTCTTTTTGCATAGATTAATTGGATTTAAAACGTGTCTAGAGTCGAATTCGATTAAATCATTTTTGAATGAAAACTAGATTCGGGTTTAAGATGATTTCCATATTGGAAGCCCAAATTAACATGGGGCTTTTGATCTAAAGAGTAAATCGATAGAGGAAAAGGTTTCAGTTACCCGGAATAATGGCGAATTGATAGTGAACGGTAGGAAGGAGTTCCGGCGTCGGCGAGCTTGGTTTCCGACGTCTTCTGCTACGATTCCGGTTGCTTCAAGTGGGTCAGTAGTTTCTAGGAGGATCGTTTGTGCGTTTTCTTGGGAGAATTGTAAACAATTTGGAGAATTCGATGGTCTAGTGGACGATTTTGTTGATTATTAGATGAATTGATGAAATTCTGTTTATTTGTTGTAATTGTGATGATCAAGTGGCTTAACTCTGTTTGTTAATAGTTAGAACGTGTAAAACGGTTACGAAATCGAACGTCTCTGTGATTAAAGGCTGCATTTCCGTTTCAACTGGTACTAGGCGCGACCGTGCCCATATGTGGCGCGACCGTGCTAAGGCACCAGGCGCGATCGTTCCAAAGCAAGTCGCGCGACCGTGCCAAAGCACTCGGCGCGACCGTGCCAGAACGAGGCGCGACCGTGCCTATTAGGGTTTCTTGTAAATTTTCAACATTAGGCCTTGTAACTTTAGTATTTGACGTATTTGTATAAATAGATACTTATGTAGTGTTTTAATAGAGTATAACCGAGTAAAATATGTGGATTTGTATGGAAGTATAGTATTTAATTGATGGTATGAATAGAACAAAACAGTGCACTAGAATTGAGATTGAAATGCATTACATTGAATTGAAATACGGATACTAAAAATCAGAAATGTTACAGTCTCCCCATGTTGAGGGAATTTCGTCCCGAAATTTAGTTAGAGGAAGCTACGGCATCAGTAAAAAGATGGGGGTACTTGAGCTTCAGGACCACGCTTAGACTCCCAACGAACTTTGACAATAGGAATACGACTTCGCTTCAGTTGCTTGATTTCACGATCCATAATTTCTACCGGTTTCTCAACGAAGTGCATCGTTTCATCAATGTGCACGTCATCAAGCGGTATATGGAGATTCTCATCAGCGAGACATTTCTTCAGATTAGATACATGAAATGTAGGATGCACATTGCCAAGAGATGGAGGTAACTCGAGTTTGTAAGCCACTTTCCCAATCCTTTCAAGGATTTTGAATGGACCAACATAGTGAGGGGCTAATTTGCCTTTCTTTCCAAAGTGGATCACACCCTTCCACGGGGACAACTTAAGAAGAACAAGGTCACCGACTTGGAATTCCAAGGGTTTTCGACGTTTGTCGGCATAACTCTTTTGCCGACTTCTCGCTACTCGAATGTTGTCACGGATTCGGATAATCTTGTCGGATGTTTCTTGGGACCCATGAATTCACTTCTATAAACCCGGCTCCGCTAGTTCTAGGCCCACCAATAACAATAACCCGATCACCACAGCCCCTAAACGCAATACCCCAACCGTTCATTGAGTTGGCCCGTTCGGGCAATCTTCCAACGGTTTCCCATTCTTTTCTTTCTTTATCATACTTTCTAACTTCCATATCTGCACAATCAGCAGCGTACAATTCGTTATCTACAACCGCCACTAAAGGTGGTGCCTCGGTGGTGGTTACTGACGTGGCATTAGCGGCTCCACCGGTCCGTGTGGTAGCTAAAACCAAGAAGAACTCGGCTGAGCTTTATAACAGTGAGATTGTCAACTCGGCTGAGCTAAAACCAAGAAGAACTCGGCTGAGCTAAAACCAAGAAGAACTCGGCTGAGATTGTCAACTCGGCTGAGATTGTCAACTCGGCTGAGCTTTATAACAGTGAGTCGGGTGCATGGGAAACACTTCCAAACATGCTAAAACCAAGAAAAATGTGTTCCGGGGTGTTTATGGATGATAAATTTTATGTAATTGGAGGAATTGGTGGTACGGATATGAAACCGTTAACTTGTGGTGAGGAATATGATTTGGGTACTCGGGTATGGAAGGAAATCCCGAATATGTCACCGGTGAGGACCGGTGGAGCCGCTAATGCCACGTCAGTGACCACCACCGAGGCACCACCTTTAGTGGCGGTTGTAGATAACGAATTGTACGCTGCTGATTGTGCAGATATGGAAGTTAGAAAGTATGATAAAGAAAGAAAAGAATGGGAAACCGTTGGAAGATTGTCCGAACGGGCCAACTCAATGAACGGTTGGGGTATTGCGTTTAGGGGCTGTGGTGATCGGGTTATTGTTATTGGTGGGCCTAGAACTAGCGGAGCCGGGTTTATAGAAGTGAATTCATGGGTCCCAATTTCCACCAAAATGGAGCCATGCTAATACTCGTGTGGTAGCTATTATTGTAGGAGAACTCAATGAGGGATAAATGTGAATCCCAATTGCCACCAAAATCGATTACACAAGCTCTAAGCATGTCTTCAAGAGTTTGGATTGTTTGTTCGGTTTGTCCATCAGTTTGAGGATGGTAAGCCGTGCTCAAATCCAATCGTGTGCCAAGAGCAGTTTGGAGAGATTGCCAAAATCGAGAAGTGAACCGCGCATCTCTATCGGATAATATGTTCAAGGGAACACCATGACGGCTCACAATTTCGTCGATGTAAATTCGGGCTAGTTTCTCAACCCGGTAGTCTTCACGGATGGGCAAGAAATGAGCAGATTTGGTGAGACGATCAATGATCACCCAAATGCTATCATAACCACTCGAAGTGTGAGGGAGTTTGGTGATAAAATCCATGGCTAAGTTCTCCCATTTCCACACGGGAGTTTTCGGTTGTTCAAGTAATCCGGAAGGACGTTGGTGTTCGGCTTTGACTTTGGAACACGTTAGACATTTTGCAACATAGTGAGCAATGTCCTTTTTCATACCGGGCCACCAATATTGTTGGCGAAGATCTTGGTACATTTTATCCGCACCAGGATGAATAGAATAACGAGTCTTGTGAGCCTCGTTCATGAGAAAGGTACGGAGATCATCGCGATCGGGAACCCAAATACGGTTCAAGAAATAAAGTAAGCCATTGGGTTTTGATTCAAGCAGAAGTTCAACACCACACGACATTTCCTCGTATATGTTACCCTCGGTGACTGAGACGTGTTGAGCTTCTAAGATGCGTATTTGAATATCGGTTTGAATCATGAAGCATAACATGGTCCTTTCGACTCAAAGCGTCGGCTACAACATTCGCTTTGCCGGGATGGTAACGAATCTCGCAGTCATAGTCGTTAAGGAGTTCAACCCAATGTCGTTACCTCATATTGAGTTCTTTTTGGTTAAAGATATGTTGAAGACTTTTGTGGTCGGTGAACACCACACATTTTGTGCCATAGAGATAATGTCTCCAAATCTTCAATGCGAATACGACCGCACCCAACTCGAGATCGTGCGTCGTATAAGTCTTCTCATGAATCTTAAGTTGCCTTGACGCATAAGCGATTACTTTGCCTCGTTGCATGAGGACACAACCAAGACCTTGGTTGGAAGCATCACAGTAGACAACTAGATCATCATTCCCATCAGGGAGAGTCAAAATGGGAGCATTGCACAATTATTGTTTGAGGGTTTCGAAAGCTTCTTCTTGTTTTGGTCCCCATTCATAGGTCTTACCTTTGTGAGTCAAAGCGGTAAGGGGGACAGCAATCTTAGAGAAGTTTGAGATGAAACGACGGTAGTATCCCGCAAGACCAAGAAATGAACGAACTTCAGTTGGAGTCTTCGGGGCTTTCCAATTCTTAACCGTTTCGATCTTAGCAGGGTCAACATGAATACCCTTGTCATTGACGATATGACCAAGAAATTGAACTTCTTTTAACCAAAATTCACATTTGGAAAATTTGGCATATAGTTGTTCTTTCTTCAAGAGATCCAAAACCAATCTAAGATGTTGCTCATGATCGGCTTTGGTCTTGGAATAGATTAAGATGTCATCGATGAAAACGATCACGAACTTATCAAGGTACGGTTTGTACACACGATTCATGAGGTCCATGAAAACTGCGGGTGCATTGGTTAGTCCAAAAGGCATAACCATGAACTCGTAATGACCATACCTTGTTCGGAAGGCAGTCTTTGGAATATCGTCTTCTTGCACACGGAGTTGGTGATAACCAGATCGAAGATCAATCTTCGAGAAGCAAGTAGAACCTTGAAGTTGATCAAAGAGGTCATCAATTCTTGGTAAAGGATAACTGTTTTTGATAGTAAGCTTGTTGAGTTCGCGCTAGTCAATACACATGCGAAATGATCCATCCTTCTTTTTGACGAATAAGACGGGTGCACCCCACGGTGAATGACTTGGACAGATGAATCCCTTGTCGGAGAGCTCTTGAAGTTGACTTGCAAGTTCTTGCATTTCAGAAGGTACAAGACGATAAGGAGCTCTAGCCACGGGGTTAGCTCCGGCACAAGATCAATGCGAAATTCTACTTGACGAACGGGTGGAAGACCGGATAAGTCTTCGGGGAATACTTCAGGAAAATCTCGGATAATGGGGATATCTTGAATACTCTTCTTTTTGACATCCTTTTGAACGATATGGGCCAAAAAGGCCACATACTTCTTTCGTAAGTACTTTTGAGCAGTAGTGCATGGAAATAATTTAAGCCCTTTGAAAGGCTTTTCACCAAAGACTCTCAACGTTTCTCCTAATGGTAGAGGTATTCGGATGCACTTCTCGAAACAGATGACTTCGGCATGATGATTTGATAGCCAATCCATGCCTATGATGATGATATCAAAACTTCCTAGTGGCATTGGAACAAGGTTGATTGGGAATGCATGATCATTAAGCTCTAAGGAGCAGTCATAGATAACGGAGTCAATTGTAAGGGAGTCACCATTTGCTATTTCGACGGTAAAGGTTTTCTCTAATTGGGATCGTGTCTTTGCAAGTAAAGGTTCAAAGTTAAGTGACACAAAACTTTTATCGGCACCGGTATCAAATAAAATGGAGGCATATTGACTATTTACAAGGAACGTACCACTGACCACGTCATTGTTGGCTTGAGCTTCATTGGCGTTTATGTTGAATGCACGCCCACGAGCTCCACCTTGTCTAGCATTGGCAAATCTTGGGCATTGATCACGGAAATGGTTCGAGTTGCCACATTCATAACATGCACGCCCATTTGCAATAGCGGGAGCACCTTGATTAGTCACTTGGGTGTTGGTTTGGTTTGGTGGGTTGACTTGGCCCGCAAGAGCTTTGGCCCTACAAACATTGACCGTATGGCCATATCTTCCACAATGAGTACAAAGGCGACATGGGATGCTTTGGGGATGATGGTAGTTGCAGGTGGCACAAAGTGGGTAGATTCCAACATATGGCTTTTTGGCTGGTGCTTGAACCATAGGTGCAGCTTGGTTAACAGGAATAGCAGGAGTGACCACAGCATAGTTTCTAGTCTTCCTCTTCCTATTATTGCGGGAGGGTTCAGTTGTGGCTTCTTTGTTGTCGGTAGGAGGGTTATAGTGTCAGAAACTTTCTTGGTACCCTTTTTAGTAAGAGTCCCCTCCTTCACATGATTATCGGTTAAGGTAGCGGACAAACGGATGGCATCTTCAAGTGTTGCGGGATTCCTTCCTAGGATAGTATCTTGAATTTGCCTAGGTAGTCCCCCAATATACTTTTCAATGCAGCGGGACAAGGGAGTGGCCATATGGGGCACAAGGAGACTCAACTCATGGAACCGAGTTGTATATGCCAAGCCTTCACCACTATCTTGGGCAAGATCCCAAAATTCAGCTTCAAGTTTCTTCACTTCATTTCGAGGACAGAATTCCTCGGTCATTAGCCTTTTAACCTCATCCCAAGGTAAGGCCATTGCTACATCCACACCCCTATTTCTTTTCTCCCCATTCCACCACGTGAGTGCCCGTTTTTGTAGGACACTTGTGGCATGACGAACACGAAGGTTGTGGGGGCAGTCACTATTGAGAAAGGTATTCTCAATGCTTTCGAACCATTGAAGGTGTCACACCCCGACCGATGGCGGAATCATCGAGGCGGACAATAGAATGATTGTTCAAAAGCACATGGTAGCTAAAACGTTTCATAATTCATTACTTAAATTTAAAGCAACAAGATCCAATTACAATACATTTCGAATAACCTAGTCTACTTCAAAACATTGATTTATTTAACTAGATCCATAGTTCCTAAGTGGAGAATTCTTCGGCAAGCAGTCACATATCCAAACCTGAAACATTATTTAAATCAAGTGTCAACTAAAAAGTTGGTGAGTACATAGGTTTAGTAACTCCGGTAAATGGTAGTGTAAATCGTTTTGCAACTCATTGTTTATCTTGTTAAACATAATGTATATGATGTACCATTTATTTAATCACAATTCAAACCGAGTTTGACACGCTTGAACAGAGCACAACAGCTAAGTCCGGTATGCTTGAATATAGTTACCCACTATATCCGGTATGTTTGAATATAACACGCAGTTATATTCGAGTATGCAGTAATAAACACCCTAACCGGGTGGGCTGGTCAGGCACAATAGATCTATCAATATTACAGTTGGTTGTCTTGTGTTTAAATGTATGTACATCCAAAGAATAAGCATATAGTCTCATGTATAACACGTATAAACAATGTGAGTAGCATGTATAATGTTTCACCCCAAAACGTATGAAAATGTAAAATAGGGGCTATGTAACTCACCTTGCAAGCGGATATTTTTCCACGCGTGTAGGTATAAGTATGTGGAAGCCTAAGCACGTTGATACCCTATGTAGACAAATGGGTATTATTGTATGCGTATAGGTTTGTATTTGTATTTAAATGTATATAGGCTTTAATATAATCTTCCTAAATATTTATTTGTATAAAGTATGGAAATAGAATGATAATAGTTTTTGTAAAACTTTAACTTACGAGTATATATATATATATATTGTTTTAAACAAGTATGGTTATATTTAATGTATTTATATAAAAAAATAACAAAATAAAAGAAAAGTCTTTATTTGACTAATTATGTTGATATTCAGAATTTAAACAAGTTTATTAAAAACAATTGCTAGATTTATAAAAATGAGACATTTTACATATTAAATGTATTTTAATAAGTTTATAAAAATGTTACAAGATTTATAAAAATATAGGATATTTTATATATAAAAATGTGTTTAAATAAGTTTATAAAAATATTATAAGATTTATAAAAATATATGGGATATTTTATATACATAAAAATGCATTTAAATAATATTACAAGATTTATAAAAATTGGAATAGTTTATAGATAAAAAGATTGTTTAATTGATTTCAAAACAAACGAACGATCAAACCGACTCGTTTTAGTCTTTAGTGTATAAAAATAATATTAAAATAAGTTAAGATAATTAAATAAAATAAAAAAATGAAAACAGAAGCAAAATGGGGTTGGGCCAGAGGCCGGAAGGTTCGAACCCGCGACCTCAGCCTCGGACACACACACGCATAACCAGCCGGGCTACTGCCCATCGCTGGTTATGTGTGTAACGGATAAATTAAATACACAAGGGCAAATCAGGTCGCTGGACCTCGGTGACCGGCAAACCGTGTCCGAGGATACTGGGTTTGCCCGGTAACTCTCTTGCGATTGCCGTGATTTCTAGTTGGATTGTTTACCAGGGATTAATAGAAGGTAGTGGAGTCGATTTGAGGCTCGAACCACGTTGCAATGGGTCTGGTCGGCACAGTTTTGAAACTCGAAAATGTCAAAAGTGGAATTCGATTCCTGTGTGGAATTAGCTTCCAAAATCCTAGTCACAGCTTCACTCAGGGACGACGAAAGTGATGGTATCCTCAATTTGGTGTGAGAGCAGGTGGAAGGATGGTGGCGAGCTCGTGCAGGGCCGACAATGGTCATTTATAGGCGAGCTTGATTTCTATGTTAGAACGTGCAATTGGGCATGTCCCGACATTGGTCTGAACGAGACGAAACTAACCAGACAATCGACACGCGTGGAGGTGGCCTGTCGAGCGCGAATTCGATCGTGGGTTTTTCGGCCACCAACAGGATCAGTCGATCCCTATGTTTAATCGACAAATTTGTCGAGGGCTTTTGTTCGCGTGGGGACGACGAGGCCAGAGAAGCTTTTTTCGGCTGTTGAGGTGCAGGGAACAGCCCTGTCGGGAGTCACCGGAAAAAGACTTTGGACCGTCGGACAATCGAAGGGGGTGACCGGATAATCGATTTGGAATTTGGCAGTTTTAGTCCCTGGGGTTTGGTTTGACTTATTTTAACCCTTAAAATAAATACGGATGGGTCCTTGTACTTTAATTTGTCCAGGAATGGTCCCTCGACAGATTTCAGTTTTTATAACCTTCTAGTTTGATTAATTACAAAACAACCCTTGAACTTTTATTTAACTAAATTAATTTAATTTTTTTTAAATAAAATTAATTTAAAAATGTTTTTATAAACTTATTTTATTTATTTTTATTATTATAAATAATTTTTATAAAAGTTATTTATCTTATTTAAATAGATTCTTTTATTAAATATGCAACTTTTAAAATTTAGATTTTTTATAAAATTTTATATAAGTTTTTAAAACTTATAAAATTTTAATTAATTTATATCCGTGAAATAAAATACCTAATCGTATAAAACTAAATAAAACTCTTACACTTTATTAAAATAGGAGATGATTACACGATAAATATAACACAAGTGCGTGAATGAAAATCCGAAACGTCACAGTCTCCCCATGTTAGAGGAATTTCGCCCCGAAATTCAACTAGTGGAGGCTATGAAAAGAGATGCGGATACTTGGTCTTCATTTGGTCTTCACGTTCCCAAGTGAACTCGGGTCCACGTTTAGACTCCCAACGGACCTTGACAATGGGGATGCGGCTACGCTTGAGTTTCTTAACTTCTCGGTCCATGATTTCCACGGGTTTCTCAACAAAGTGCATTTTCTCGTCAATACGCACTTCGTCAAGGGGGATGTGGAGGTTCTCGTCGGCTAGACACTTTTTCAAATTAGACACATGAAAAGTCGGATGAACGTTGCTGGGTTCTGAAGAAAGATCGAGTTTGTAGGCCACTTTTCCTACCCTTTCGAGTATCTTGAATGGACCCACATATCGAGGTGCAACTTTTCCTTTCTTTCCAAATCGGACTACGCCTTTCGAAAGTGATACCTTTAGAAGGACCATATCTCCAACTTGAAATTCCAAGGGTTTCCGTCGCTTGTTGGCATAGCTCTTTTGCCGACTTCTTGCTACCCGAATGTTGTCACGGATAAGATAGACTTTATCGGTGGTTTCTTGGATAAGCTCGGGGCCGGTGATTTGTGCTTCGCCAATTTCATTCCAACAAATTGGTGAACGAAATTTTCGTCCATAAAGAGCTTCAAACGGTGCCATGTTAATACTTGTGTGATAGCTGTTGTTGTAGGAGAATTCAATCAGTGGTAGGTGAGAATCCCAACTGCCACCAAAGTCAATGACACAAGCTTTAAGCATATCCTCGAGAGTTTGGATTGTTCGCTCGGTTTGTCCATTAGTTTGAGGATGGTAGGCCGTACTTAAATCCAAACGAGTACCAAGTGCTGATTGTAATGATTGCCAAAATCGGGAAGTAAAACGCGAATCACGATCGGAGATGATGTTCAAAGGGATTCCGTGACGACTTACGATCTCATCAATGTAGATTCGAGCCAATTTCTCGACTCGATAGTCCTCACGAATAGGCAAGAAATGAGCAGACTTTGTAAGTCGGTCGATAATAACCCAGATACTATCGTGCCCATTAGAAGTGCGTGGAAGTTTGGTGATGAAATCCATAGCAAGGTTCTCCCACTTCCACACGGGAATTTCAGGTTGTTCGAGGAGTCCGGAAGGCTTTTGGTGTTCGGCCTTCACTTTAGAACAAGTTAGGCATTTTGCCACAAAGAGGGCAATATCCTTTTTCATGCCGGGCCACCAATATTGCTGACGGAGACCCATGTACATCTTATCAGCTCCGGGATGTACCGAATAACGAGTTTTGTGGGACTCGTTCATCAAAAATATACGAAGATCGTCGTGATCGGGAAACCAGATACGGTCCAAGTAATACAATAGACCGTTGGCCTTGGTTTCTAGAAAGTGTTCTATGCCACATGCCATTTCTTGATACATGTTTCCCTCGGTAACCGAGGTGTGTTGTGCTTTGAGAATACGGGCTTGGATATCATTATGGATATAAACACTATGAAGCATGATACGCTCCTTAAGACTCAAGGCGTCGGCTACAACGTTTGCTTTGCCAGGGTGGTAGCGAATCTCGCAGTCGTAGTCGTTAAGAAGTTCAACCCATCGTCGTTGTCTCATATTAAGCTCTTTTTGATTGAAAATATGTTGGAGACTTTTGTGGTCGGTGAAAATCACGCATTTGGTGCCATATAGATAGTGTCTCCAAATTTTCAAGGCGAAAACGACAGCACCAAGCTCGAGGTCATGGGTCGTATAGTTCTTCTCATCGACTTTGAGTTGACGTGATGCATATGCAATTACTTGACCTCGTTGCATAAGAACACAACCAAGACCTTGGTTGGATGCATCACAATAAACGACAAAGTCGTCATTACCACTAGGAAGAGTTAGAATAGGAGCATTGCAGAGCTTGTGCGTTAGAGTTTGGAAAGCTTCCTCTTGTTTGGGTCCCCACTCGTAGTGCTTACCTTTGTGAGTCAAGGCAGTGAGCAGGACCGCAATCTTGGAGAAATTTGAAATAAAACGGCGGTAGTAACCTGCTAGTCTACGAAATGAACGAATCTCGGTAGGAGTCTTAGGAGTACTCCAATTCTTTACCGCCTCGATCTTTGCTGGGTCCACATGAATCCCCTTATCGTTGACTATGTGAGCCAAAAATTGAACCTCTTTTAGCCAGAATTCACACTTGGAGAACTTGGCGTATAGTTGTTCTTTCCTCAAGAGTCCCAAAATCAAACGAAGATGTTGTTCATGTTCCGCTTTCGTTTTAGAATAGATGAGAATGTCGTCAATGAAAACGATCACGAACTTGTCCAAATAAGGTTTGCACACACGGTTCATGAGGTCCATGAAGACTGCAGGTGCATTAGTCAAACCGAATGGCATGACCATGAATTCGTAGTGACCGTACCTAGTCCGAAAGGCAGTCTTTGGAATGTCTTCATCGAGAACACGAAGTTGATGGTACCCGGAACGAAGGTCAATCTTGGAGAAACATGTTGAACCTTGAAGCTGATCGAAAAGATCGTCGATACGGGGTAAAGGATAACAATTCTTAATTGTAAGCTTGTTGAGTTCACGATAATCGATGCACATTCGAAACGATCAATCCTTTTTCTTTACGAACAGCACGGGAGCACCCCAAGGTGAATGGCTTGGGCGGATGAATCCTTTGGATGAGAGTTCTTGTAATTGACTTGCAAGCTCTTGCATTTCGGAAGGTGCAAGACGATAGGGGGCTTTTGCCACGGGAGTTGCCCCGGGCACAAGGTCGATACGAAACTCCACTTGTCTAGGGGGAGGAAGACCAGGTAAATCCTCAGGGAATACCTCGGGAAAATCTCGGATGATTGGAATGTCTTGCAATTTCTTACCCTTGTCTTTCGTGTCAACTATGTGGGCCAAGAAGGCAACGTACTTTTTCCGCAAGTACTTTTGTGCAATGTGCAAGACATGATTTGAAGACCACGGCACGGTTTTTCACCGAAAATAACTAACGTGTCGCCCGAAGAGAGAGGTATACGAATACACTTTTCGTAGCAAACAACCTCGGCATGGTGCTTGGATAGCTAGTCCATGCCAATTATAATATCGAAGCTTCCCAATTGCATTGGACGGAGATCAACAGAGAATTCATGATTATTAAGCTCGAGATTGCAGTCGCGGATAACAGAGTTTTTAGTAATAGATTTTCCGTTTGCTATCTATACGAAATAAGAATTGTCAAGTTTCGTTCTTTGTTTAGCAAGTCGGGTTTCAAAGGTAAGAGACACAAAACTCCTATCGGCACCGGTATCAAATAAAACGGATGCATAATGATTGTTTACAAGAAACGTACCGTTTATCACGTCGTTGTTTGCTTGAGCCTCATTAGCGTTTATGTTAAACGCTCGTCCTTGAGGACCACCTTGATGATGAAGTTTTGGGCATTGGTCACGGAAATGGTTTGGATCTCCACATTCGTAACATGCCCGACCATAGGGGGGTGCCGGATAGATTGGGCGGTTGGCTGGAGCAGCTTGATGGACGGGAGGATGGGTACGGCAAGTAGTGACCACGTGTCCATATCGTCCACAGCTTGAACACAGTCGGCATGGTAGGTTGGCAGGATAATGGTACTTGCAGGTCTGGCATTGGGGATTCGGGACCTGATAAGTTTTCGGGTTTTGACCCAAAGGGGCCGCTTGAATAGCAGGCACAGCGGGAGTTACGGCTGCGAAGTTTCGACCCTTTCGTTTCTTGTTGCGGTTAGAAGACTCGGGTTTTACATCTTTGACGTCCGCAAGAGTAGACACAACCTTCTTGGAACCCTTTCTTGATAAGGTTCCGGCTTTGACATGGTTGTCGGATAGTGTAGCAGATAGACGGATAGTAGCTTCAAGAGTAGGAGGATTGCTTACTAGCACAGCATCTTGAATTTGCATAGGCAGGCCGCCTATGTATTTTTCAATTCCCCTAGCGAGGGGAGTGATCATGTGAGGCACCAATAGACTTAGTTCTTGGAACCGGGTGGTGTAAGCCAGATTATCCCCTCTGTCTTGGGCAAGATCCCAAAACTCAGCCTCGAGCTTCCTCATTTCATTCCGAGGACAGAATTCATCAGTCATGGCCTTTTTCAGATCATCCCATGATAAGGATGTAGCAACCTCAGCACCGCGAGTGCGTTTCTCACCGTTCCACCAGGTGAGGGCTCTCTTTTGGAGTACACTTGTGGCATAACGAACCCGAAGATTATCGGGACAGTCGCTGTTTTGGAATGTGCTTTCCATGCTTTCAAACCATTGAAGTAGGCCAGTAGCACCTTCAGTCCCGAAGAATTTTGTAGGATTGCACGAATTAAA
Source organism: Smallanthus sonchifolius (assembly GCA_023525975.1). Classification (NCBI taxonomy): domain Eukaryota; kingdom Viridiplantae; phylum Streptophyta; class Magnoliopsida; order Asterales; family Asteraceae; genus Smallanthus; species Smallanthus sonchifolius. The sequence continues at coordinate 29,663,598 of CM042031.1, forward strand.
GTGCTTAAACGTGCAGTGAGGCGGGTTGGTACCACCGTTCCCTTGGATGTTGTGAGACCCGTCACTGTTGTTATTTGCTTGGGTCATTTGCCCTACTAGCTGGGCAAGAAGAGTAGCAAGATCCGGGTTGGAAGTGCTAGAGTTTGCACGTCGAGGAGGCATTCTAACACCATAAGAAAAGACAATGATATTTTAGATAAGATGGATAAATATGAGTTATAGCGGGAAATAATGTAAGCAGAAATACGAGATTTATCATGACGTGTGCCAGTGCATGTGTATTTATTCAAGGTTAATGGGAGGGGGGGGGAAACTAAGCCATCTATTCCGTGTAGAACGTGATGTTACAGATCATTATTCTCGTAGTAGGAATTGCCGGGACTTGCATGCACTACAAATCGTTATTACGTGTGCACCCGTAATAATGATTTGCTTTGCATGTTCGTCTAGTTCTTCCTATCTTGCTATAATGTCCCCAAATTTTGAGTTTAAGTTCGGATCGTATCCTTGCGAATACATTGACTTATCAACGTTAAATAATTCCTCAAAACTTTCAAGGAGACATGCTTTAGCCTATAGGTAAACACTCACTTCAGGAATTCCCAGGAAAGCATACGGGTCCGTTTATTTGGATTTATACGAAATGCTTTCCTAGACAGAAAACCCAATGTATAGGTGTCACCCTTCCAGATTGCACGTGTCCTTTACTGGTCTCAAGAAATTAAGTTGTTGACGAGATTTTCAAGATTTTGAGAGTCTATGAGCATAAAACGTGTAGGAATTGTTGCAATTAATACGGATTAGGAAAGAGTAAGAATAGGGATGGGTAGTGTATTTGTTTGCATAAGTTTGTTTGCCAAATGTGTATGTAAAGTATGTATCATGTATCAAAGTCTTGCATGCATGTGTATAAGTCTCATGTACCAAACTTGGGAAAATTCAAATATTACCTAACTACAAATAATTCACATAGCATTTAATCATTTAGCACATAGCACATAAAAGGGAGTCCTAGGGTTATAGTCTAGGTCATTGTGTCTAATAACCTAATTCCCTATAACCATGGCTCTGATACCAATCTGTCACACCCCGACCGATGGCGGAATCATCGAGGCGGACAATAGAATGATTATTCAAAAGCACATGGTAGCTAAAAGGTTTCATAATTCATTACTTAAATTTAAAGCAACAAGATCCAATTACAATACATTTCGAATAACCTAGTCTAGTTCAAAACATTGATTTATTTAACTAGGTCCATAGTTCCTAAGTGGAGAATTCTTCGGCAAGCAGTCACATATCCAAACCTGAAACATTATTTAAATCAAGTGTCAACTAAAAAGTTGATGAGTACATAGGTTTAGTAACTCCGGTAAATGGTAGTGTAAATCGTTTTGCAACTCATTGTTTATCTTGTTAAACATAATGTATATGATGTACCATTTATTTAATCACAATTCAAACCGAGTTTGACACGCTTGAACAGAGCACAACAGCTAAGTCCGGTATGCTTGAATATAGTTACCCACTATATCCGGTATGTTTGAATATAACATGCGGTTATATCCGTGTATGCAGTAATAAACACCCTAACCGGGTGGGCTGGTCAGGCACAATAGATCTATCAATATTACAGTTGGTTGTCTTGTGTTTAAATGTATGTACATCCAAAGAATAAGCATATAGTCTCATGTATAACACGTATAAACAATGTGAGTAGCATGTATAATGTTTCACCCCAAAACGTATGAAAATGTAAAATAGGGGCTATGTAACTCACCTTGCAAGCGGGTATTTTTCCACGCGTGTAGGTGATAAGTATGTGGAAGCCTAAGCACGTTGATACCCTATGTAGACAAATGGGTATTATTGTATGCGTATAGGTGTGTATTTGTATTTAAATGTATATAGGCTTTAATATAATCTTCCTAAATATTTATTTGTATAAAGTATGGAAATAGAATGATAATAGTTTTTGTAAAACTTTAACTTACGAGCATATATATATTGTTTTAAACAAGTATGGTTATATTTAATGTATTTATATAAAAAAAATAACAAAATAAAATAAAAGTCTTTATTTGACTAATTATGTTGATATTCAGAATTTAAACAAGTTTATTAAAAACAATTGCTAGATTTATAAAAATGAGACATTTTACATATTAAATGTATTTTAATAAGTTTATAAAAATGTTACAAGATTTATAAAAATATAGGATATTTTATATATAAAAATGTGTTTAAATAAGTTTATAAAAATATTATAAGATTTATAAAAATATATGGGATATTTTATATACATAAAAATGTATTTAAATAATATTACAAGATTTATAAAAATTGGAATAGTTTATAGATAAAAAGATTGTTTAATTGATTTCAAAATAAACGAACAATCAAACCAACTCGTTTTAGTCTTTAGTGTATAAAAATAATATTAAAATAAGTTAAGATAATTAAATAAAATAAAAAAAATGAGAACAGAAGCAAAATGGGGTTGGGCCGGAGGCCGGAAGGTTCGAACCTGCGACCTCAGCCTCGGACACACACACGCATAACCAGCCGGGCTACTGCCCATCGCTGGTTATGTGTGTAACGGATAAATTAAATACACAAGGGCAAATCAGGTCGCTCGACCTCGGTGACCGGCAAACTGTGTCCGAGGACACTGGGTTTGCCCGGTAACTCTCATGCGATTGCCGTGATTTCGAGTTGGATTGTTTACCAGGGATTAATAGAAGGTAGTGGAGTCGATTTGAGGCTCGAACCACGTTGCAATGGGTCTGGTCGGCACAGTTTTGAAACTCGAAAATGTCAAAAGTGGAATTCGATTCCTGTGTGGAATTAGCTTCCGAAATCCTGGTCACAGCTTCACTTAGGGACGACGAAAGTGATGGTATCCTCAATTTGGTGTGAGAGCAGGTGGAAGGATGGTGGTGAGGTCATGTAGGGCCGACAATGGTCATTTATAGGCGAGCTTGATTTCTATGTTAGAACGTGCAATTGGGCATGTCCCGACATTGGTCTGAACGAGACGAAACTAACCAGACAATCGACACGCGTGGAGGTGGCCTGTCGAGCGCGAATTCGATCGTGGGTTTTTCGGCCACCAACAGGATCAGTCGATCCCTATGTTTAATCGACAAATTTGTCGAGGGCTTTTGTTCGCGTGGGGACGACGAGGCCAGAGAAGCTTTTGTCGGCTGTTGAGGTGCAGGGAACAGCCCTGTTGGGAGTCGCCGGAAAAAGACTTTGGACCGCCGGACAATCGAAGGGGGTGACCGGATAATCGATTTGGAATTTGGCAGTTTTAGTCCCTGGGGTTTGGTTTGACTTATTTTAACCCTTAAAATAAATACGGATGGGTCCTTGTACTTTAAATTGTCCAGGAATGGTCCCTCGACAGATTTCAGTTTTTATAACCTTCTAGTTTGATTAATTACAAAACAACCCTTGAACTTTTATTTAACTAAATTAATTTAATTTCTTTTAAATAAAATTAATTTAAAAATGTTTTTTTAAACTTATTTTATTTATTTTTATTATTATAAATAATTTTTATATAAGTTATTTATCTTATTTAAATAGATTCTTTTATTAAATATGCAACTTTTAAAATTTAGATTTTTTATAAAATTTTATATAAGTTTTTAAAACTTATAAAATTTTAATTAATTTATATCCGTGAAATAAAATACATAATCGTATAAAACTAAATAAAACTCTTACACTTTATTAAAATAGGAGATGATTACACGATAAATATAACACAAGTGCGTGAATGAAAATCCGAAACGTCACAGAAGGAGTCCAGTAGCTCCTTCGGTACCATAGAACTTGAGGGGATTGCACAAGTTGAAGTGCTTGAAGGTGCATTGAGATGAGTTGTTACCACCATTTCCACCATTTCCACCATTACTACCATTTCCACCATTGTTGCCATTGGTGGCATCATTAGCTTGAGTGAATTGTGTCGCGAGTTGGGTAAGAATAGCAGCAATGTCGATATTGGTGTTGGCCGCGGGAGCACGACGAGGAGGCATTCTACAGATTTTCACAAGACAAGGAAAGATGTAAGAACTTATGAGAATTGTTTGGATTTAATAGAATAAGATAACAGAAAAAATAGATAATCATAGTTTGGATTGTACTCAAATAGTGATATAATCACTCGAATACTATGACACATTAAGGTTAATTAAACTTATATAATTTTCAAGGAGACATGCTTTAGCCTATAAGTAAACACTCATCTCGGGAATTCCCAGGAAAGCATACGGGTCTCTCGGTTGATTGGGATTTATGTGAAATGCTTTCCTAGACAGAAAACCCAAAATACAGGTGTCACTCTTCCAGATTGCACGTGTCCTCAAATAATTAACAAAGTTTAAAAACCTTAACGAGGAAATAAGGAAATTTTTTTTTATGGATTTAGCTTCATGAAGATTCCGCATGCTAAGAAAAAATATAGATAGAGAAGGAGATAAGAGCATTATGAGGTTTTAGGATATAGGAAGATATATTGTTTATTTAATTTATTATTTAAGTATATACAAATAAGTCATGGGTTTTTAATAAATAAGTCATCAATTAAAATAATAACTAATCATAGTAAGCATGTAGCACATAGCATGTAACATATAACATGTAGCACATAATCATATAAACATGAAGCATAGCATAGGTAGGTGTCCTAAAGTTATAGTCTAGGTCAAGGTGTCTAATAACCTAATTCCCTATAACCAAGGCTCTGATACCAATCTGTCACACCCCGACCGATGGCGGAATCATCGGGGCGGGACATGTAGACAGTTCATAAGCACAAGGTTGACTAAATTGAAATATATTAAACGTCAAATTTCATTGCAAGTAATCCAAACACAACCAAATCCAAGATAGAAACCAAAATGAAATACATAGAGTTCTTTTATTTAAATTAACTAAGTCCAAGCCTATGTGTAGCACATCTTGACCAATCTCACACATTAGAACCTGAAACATGAATAAAATAAAGTCAACTAAAAAGTTGGTGAGTATAACACAGGTTTGTATACAGATAGCATATGGTTTGTAAAACAAATCCATACATAACATGATAAGTAAGGCATTTATGGGGAGCAGCTATTGTGTAACCAAGTACAATCAAACCTTTGTAACTAGCATGCAAATTGTGTTGTCGGTATCAATCACCCCAATCTGGGTGGGTTTTTCAGACTCAATAGATCTATCATTGAAAACCGTCGGCTTGAATAGTTAATGATTGCACATAATCGCATACAAAAGTTAGCACACATAGCACTCGGGCATAAAACTCAAATTTATACACATGAATGTAAATAGGATTTGTACTTGTGTTGTTTGTGTAAATGTAAACATGTAATTTGATAGAGTTCATGTTTCACCCCAAAAGTGTAAAAGAGTAAAAAGGGGCTATGAAATACTCACTTGGTTTGAAGGCGTAGCTAACAAAGATACTAGATAGAATAAGGATCCTTGAAATGCACAAGTTAACCTAGTGTACAATGCGTATTGTTTCAATAGTGTGTACAAAAGTTTAAGTTTAAAGTTGAATTTGAACTTGGGTATAAGGCCATTGATTTGTACTTAAAAGTATTAAATAAAATATAAGGTTTTGAAATAAACATTTTTGAAGCATTTTGTTTAAGGTTTGAGTTTGAATAATTAATTAATTAAATTAAATAATTATCGTTTGTGAAAATATTGTAAGTGTTGAATGAAATTAAGTGTAAATAAATAAATGTCTTTGTTTAAATATAAAGTAAATAAATAATCATTATTTTATTTATTTATTTATGAAATGTAACTTAACCATTTAAATACTTTTTAAATGAAAGATTTAGCAATATTTGTAAATTTAATTTTTTTATAAACTTTAAATAAATAATTTTCTATTTATTCCAAGAATAAATATTATCTTTCTAAATATGATTAATTGCATTTTTTTTATAAAAATCAACTATTTTTATTTTGTAATTTAATCAGAATATTTATTGTTTGAAAAATATGTAAATTATAATTCTGCCAAAAATTTAACTCACACACGACCGTGCCTGGGAAGGGCACGATCGTGCTAGAACCACGGGCGCGACCATGCTAGTCAGGGCGCGACCGTGTTGATCAAACAGAATGCACAATTGGGTTGTTCTCTAGGCACGATCGTGTCCTGGACTAGGCATGACCGTGTCTAGGGTTTTGAGGCAAGACCAAGTCTAGCCAAATGCATGACTGGGTCTGAGTGTGTGAGGCACGACCGCGCTGGTATTTGGCGCAACCGAGTCTTATGAAGCACGACCGCGCTAGAATACTAGCGCGACCGTGTCTTTTTTCAAAACAGAAACCTTTTGGCTAATTCTTATATTGTTAATGTTGGAATTCATGGGGCTTTCACCCATTAGATTATTTCGAGTCTTTTTGCATAGATTAATTGGATTTAAAAAGTGTCTATAGTCGGATTCGATTAAATCATTTTTGAACGAAAACTAGATTCGGGTTTAAGATGATTTCCATATTGGAAGCCCAAATTAACATGGGGCTTTTGATCTAAAGAGTAAATCGATTGAGGAAAAGGTTTCAGTTACCCGGAATAATGGCGAATTGATAGCGAACGGTATGAAGGAGTTCCGGCGTCGGCGAGCTTGGTTTCCGGCGTCTTCTGCTACGATTCCGGTTGCTTCAAGTGGGTCAGTAGTTTCTGGGAGGATCGTTTGTGCGTTTTCTTGGGAGAATTGCAAACAATTTGGAGAATTCAATGGTCTAGTGGACGATTTTGTTGATTATTAGATGAATTGATGAAATTCCGTTTATTTGTTGTAATTATGATGATCAAGTGGCTTAACTCTGTTTGTTAATAGTTAGAACGTGTAAAACGGTTACGAAATCGAACGTCTATGTGATTAAAGGCTGCATTTCCGTTTCAATTGGTACTAGGCGCGACCGTGCCCATATGTGGCACGACCGTGCTAAGGCATCAGGCGCGATCATTCCAAAGCAAGTCGCGCGACCGTGCCAAAGCACTCGGCGCGACCGTGCCAGAACGAGGCGCGACCGTGCCTATTACGGTTTCTTGTAAATTTTCAACATTAGGCCTTGTAACTTTAGTATTTGACGTATTTGTATAAATAGATACTTATGTAGTGTTTTAATAGAGTATAACCGAGTAAAATATGTGGATTTGTATGGAAGTATAGTATTTAATTGATGGTACGAATAGAATAAAACAGTGCACTAGAATTGAGTTTGAAATGCATTACATTGAATTGAAATACGGATACTAAAAATCAGAAATGTTACATAGAGAGCAATGTATTTCTTCATACCGGACCACCAATATTGATGGCGAAGATCTTGGTACATTTTATCCGCACCAGGATGGATAGAATAACGAGTCTTGTGAGCCTCGTTCATAAGAAATGCACGGAGATCAACGTACATTGGGTTTAGATTCCAGCTGAAGTTCCACAACACACGACATTTCATCGTACATGTTACCCTCGGTGACCGAGACGTGTTGAGCTTCTAGGATACGATTTTGAATGTCGGTTTGAATTTGGATACAATGAAGCATGACATGGTCCTTTCGACTCAAAGTGTCGGCTACAACATTCGCTTTGCCGGGATGGTAACGAATCTCGCAGTCATAGTCGTTAAGGAGTTCAACCCAACGTCGTTGCCTCATATTGAGTTCTTTTAGGTTGAAGATGTTTTGGAGACTTTTGTGGTCGGTGAACACTTCACATCTTGTGCCACAGAGGTAATGTCTCCAAATCTTCACTGCGAATAAAACCGCACCCAATTCGAGGTCGTGCGTCGTATAATTCTTCTCATGAATCTTAAGTTACCTTGATGCATAAGCGATTACTTTGCCCCGTTACATGAGGACACAACCGAGACCTTGGTTGGCGTCATCATAGTAGATAACTAGATCATCATTCCCATCAGGGAGAGTTTGGAATGCTTCTTCTTGCTTTGGTCCCCATTCATAAAGTTTACCCTTGTGGGTCAAAGCGGTGAGAGGAACAGCAATCTTAGAGAAATTTGAAATGAAACGACGATAATATCCCGCAAGACCAAGAAATGAACGAACTTCGGTGGGGGTCTTAGGGGTATTCCAATTCTTAACAGCTTCTATCTTAGTAGGGTCAACATGAATTCCTTTTTCGTTGACGATATGACCCAGTAATTAAACCTCCTTTAGCCAGAATTCACATTTGGAGAACTTGGCATATAGTTGCTCTTTCCTCAAGAGGTCAAAAACCAATCTAAGGTGTTGCTCATAATCGGCTTTAGTCTTGGAGTAGATTAAGATTTCATCAATGAAGACGATCACGAATTTATCAAGGTACGGTTTGCACACACGATTCATGAGGTCCATGAAAACTGCGGGTGCATTGGTTAGTCCAAAAGGCATAACCAAGAACTCGTAGTGACCATACCTTGTTCTGAAGGCAGTCTTTGGAATATCTCCCTCTTGTACACGGAGTTGGTGATAACCAGATCGAAAATCAATCTTCGAGAAGCAAGTCGAACCTTGAAGTTGATCGAAGTGATCATCAATTCTAGGCAAGGGATAACGGTTTTTGATGGTAAGCTTGTTGAGTTCGCGGTAGTCAATACACATGCGGAATGATCCATCCTTCTTCTTGACGAATATGACTGGTTCACCCCACGGTGAATGACTTGGACGGATGAAGCCTTTGTCTGAGAGCTCTTGGAGTTGACTTGCAAGTTCTTGTATTTCAGAAGGTGCAAGACGGTAAGGAGCTCTAGCCACGAGGTTAGCTCCGGGTACAAGGTCAATGCGAAATTCTACTTGTCGAACGGGTGGAAGACCGGATAGATCTTCGGGGAATACTTCGGGAAAATCCCGGATGATGGGAATGTCTTGGATACTCTTCTCTTTGACATCCTTTTGAACAACATGGGCTAAGAAGGCTACGTACTTCTTTCGTAAGTACTTTTAGGCAGTAGTGCATTACATTAACTTGAGTCCTTTGCATGGCTTTTCACCAAAGACTCTTAACGTTTCTCCCTATGGAAGGGGTATTTGGATGCACTTCTCATAACAGATGACTTCGGCATGGTGATTTGACAGCAAATCCATGCCTATGATTATATCAAAACTTCGTAGTGGCATTGGCACAAGGTTGATTGAAAATGTATGATCATTAAGTTCTAGCGAGCAGTCGTGGATGATGGAATCAATTGTAAGAGAGTCACCATTTGCTACTTCGACAGTGAAGGTTTTCTCTAGTTTGGATCGTGTTTTTGCAAGTAAGGGTTCAAAGTTAAGCGACACAAAACTTTTATCTGCACCGGTATCGAATAAAATGGAGGCATATTGACTGTTAATAAGGAACGTACCGTTGAACACATCATTGTTGGCCTGAGCTTCATTGGCGTTTATGTTGAATGCACGTCCACGAGCTCCGCCTTGTCTAGCATTGATGAACTTTGGGCACTGGTCACATAAATGATTTGGGTTGCCACATTCATAACAAGCACGCCCATTTGCAATAGCGGGAACACCTTGATTAGCCACTTGTTGGTTGGTTAGGGTTGGTGGGTTGACTTGACCTGCAAGTGCTTTGGCTCTACAAACATTGACCGTATGGAGATATTTCCCACAGTGAGTGCAAAGGCGACAGGGAATGTTTTGGAGATAGTGATAATTGCATGTGGCACAGAGTGGGTAGATCCCAACATACGGTTTCTTGACTGGTGCTTGAACCATGGGAGCAACTTGGTTAACAGGGATAGTAGGAGTAACCGTAGCAAAATTCCTAGCCTTTCTTTTCTTATTATTGTGGTACAGTTCAATTTTGGCTTCTTTGACGTGTGTAGGAGGGGCTGTGGTGTCGGGAGCTTTCTTGGTGCCTTTTCTAGTCAGAGTCCCTGCTTTCACATGGTTATCGGTTAAACTAGCAGATAGATGGATAGCATCTTCGAGTGTTGCGGGATTTCTCCCTTAGACAGTATCCTGAATTTGCCTAGGTAATCCGCCAATGTACTTCTCAATGCAGCGGGATAATGGTGTGACCATATGGGGCACAAGGAGACTCAACTCATGGAACTGAGTTGTATAAGCCAGACTCTCACCACTATCTTGGGCAAGATCCCAAAACTCAGCTTCCAGTTTCTTCACCTCATTTCGAGGACAGAACTCCTCGGTCATTAGTCTCTTAAACTCATCCCATGGTAAGGCCATTGCTACCTCCATGCCTCTAGTTCTCTTTTCCCCATTCCACCACGTGAGTGCCCATTTTTGAAAAACACTTGTGGCATGACGAACACGAAGGTTATCGGGGCAGTCACTATTGAGGAAAGTTCCCTCAATACTTTCGAACCATTGAAGGAGTCCTGTGGCTCCCTCTGTACCATAGAACTTAAGAGGATTACATGAGTTGAAGTGTTTGAAGGTGCATTGTGGTGGGTTGGCACCACCACCCCCACTAGTTCCATGGTTACCATTGGCAGCCCATTAGCTTGACTGAGTTGATTTACAAGTTGTGCAAGGATGGCAGCAATATCGGTGTTGTTGTTGGTCACGGGAGCACAACGAGGAGGCATTCTACAGATTTGCACAACACAAGAAAAGATGTAAGAACTTATGAAAGTTGCTTGGATTTAAAAGATAAGATAACAAATAAAATAGTTAATCATAGTTTGGATTGTACTCAAATAGTGATATAATCACTTGAATACTTTGACACATTAAGGTTAATTAAACTCATATAATTTCAAGGAGACATGCTTTAGCCTATAAGTAAACACTCATTCCGGGAATTCCCAGGAAAGCATACGGGTCCCTCGGTTGATTGGGATTTATACGAAATGCTTTCCTAGACAGAAAACCCATAATACAGGTGTCACCCTTCCATATTGCACGTGTCCTCTAATAATTAAAAAAGTTTAAAACCTTAACGAGGAAATAAAGAAATTTTTATAAATGTAAATCCATGAAGTTTCCACATGCTATGATGATAATGACAGAGAAGTAGGTGAGAAGGTTATGAGGCTTAGGGTATGGGTAGGGATATTGTTTATTTAATTTATTATTTATGTATAGTTTAATAAGTCATGAGTTTTAACAATTAAGGTATCAAATAATTAACATATTAAGCATGTAACACATAGAATGTAGCACATATCACATAATCGTCAAGCATGGCATATGTGGGTGTCCTAAAGTTATAGTCTAGGTCGAGGGTGTCTAATAACCTAGTTCCCTATAACCAAGGCTCTGATACCAATCTGTCACACCCCAACCGACGGCGGAAACGTCGGGGCGGGACATGTAGACTATTCATGAGCACAAGGTTGCCTAGATTTCAATATTTTAATCATCAAATTTAACTTCAAATAATTCAACACAACTAAATTCAAACAAGTACATAAACGAAATACATAATAGTCTTTATTTAAATTTAACTAAGTCCAAAGCCTATGTGTAGCATGCCTTGATCAAACTCACACATTAGCACCTGAAACATGAATAAAATAAAGTCAACTAAAAAGTTGGTGAGCATACACAGGTTTATACATAGATAGTGTGTAGATATAAATAATCAAATCCTTACATAACATGATAAAATAAGGCATTTATGGGGAGCAGCTATTGTGTAACCAAAGTACAATCAAACCTTTGTACCTAGCATGCAAATTATGTTGTCAGTAACAATCACCCCAATCTGGGTGGCTTTGTCAGACTCAATTGATCTATCATTGTTAACCGTCGGCTTGAGTTGTTAATGATTGCACATAAATTGCACACAAAAGTTAACACACCTAGCACTCAAACATAAAGCTCAAATTTGCACACATGAATGTAAAGAGGATTTGTATTTGTGTACTTTGTGTAAATGTAAGCAATTGTTTGTATAGAGTTCATGTTTCACCCCAAAAAGTGTAAAAGAGTAAAAGGGCCTATGTAATACTCACTTGATTCAAAAGGCGTAACACGAGAGACAAGATAGTAACAAGATCCTTGTAATGCACAATGTTAACCTAGAGTGTAATATGTATTGAATTAATAGTGTGCACAATAGTCTATGTCTAAGTCAAGGGTTGAGTTGGATGTGTATTCAAAGAGTTGGAGTTGTAGTTGTTAAGTATAACCTAAATAAACAATCTTTGTTTAAATATAGATTAAATAAATAATTGATACTTTATTTATTTATTTATTTATAAAAACATGTATTTAGTCATTTATGATAAAAATTTATCGAGCGTTTTATATTAAATATAAATTTAGTAAATAACTTTTGTTAATCTATTTTTATAAATATGTGTAAATGGGTTGTATAAATAATATCTAGGTGTAGGGTTTAATAATAATATAAATTTAATTTTGTAGGTTTAAATAAATAACTTCTATTTATTTTAGAATAGGAATTTGATCTTTTTAAATAAGGTTAATATAAATCTTTATAAAATCAATTATTTTTATTTGAAAATTCATTTGAAATGCTTATTGTTTTTTAAAATATAAAATTTAGTATTCTGCCAAGATTTTCTCACACACACGACCGTGCCTGGGACAAGGCACGATCGTGCTAGGACCACGGGCGCGGCCGTGCTAGTCAGGGCGCGACCGTGTTGATCAAACAGAAAACATAACTAAGCTGCTCACTAGGCACGACCGTGTCTTAGCCAGGCACGACCATATCTAGGGTTCTGAGGCACGACCAAGTCTAGCCAAGAGGCATGACCGGGTCTGAGTGTGTGAGGCACGACCGCGCTGGGATTGGCACGACCGTGTCGGGATTGGCACGACCGTGTCTATTCCAAATCAGAAATGAATTGACTAATTCTTATAATGTTAATGTTGGAAATCATAGGGCTTCATCCATTAGGTTATTACGAGTCTATTGGTATAGATTGATTGTATTTAAAACATGTCCAGAACCGGATTCGATTAAACCATTTTTAAATGAAACATAGATTCGGGTTCATGTTAATTTCCATATTGTAAGCCCCAATTGAGTTGGGGCTTTTGATCTATAGACTAAATCGAATGTGTATGAGGTTTCAATTACCCGAAAAGACGATGAATCAATAGCGTACGGTAGAGGCGAGTTTCGGCGTCGACGGGTTTGATTTCCGGTGCTCTTTGCTGCAACTCCGGCTAAATCAGCGTGTCTAGAAGTTTTAGAGAGGATCGAGTAGTGTGTGTCGTTTGTTTGCCTGAGAGAATTAGGATCGAAATGGAGGAATCGGTGGTCTTGTGAAATGACTTGACGGTTTTGAGATGAATCGAATTCGCCAGAGTTATTTGTTGTAATTGTGGTGATTATTCGATTAATTGTTTTCGTTAATGGTAATGATGCGTATATCGGTTACGAATTCAAACGATTCTGCGTTTAAAAACTGCATTTACGTTTCAACTGACGCGAGGCGCGACCGTGCCAAGGCACCGCGACCGTTCCAAAGTAAGGCGCGCGACCGTGCCAAGGCAATTGGCACGAGCGTGCCAGAACGAGGCGCGACCGTGCCTATTAGGGTTTCTTGTTAATTTATAAAATCATTCCTTGCAAATTTCAGTTTTGATAGATTTATATAAATATTTACATATATAGGATTCTAATAGAATATACCCGTGTAAAACTCGTGGATTTGTATTGGAACCTAGTACTTAATAGTTGGTACGAATAGAATAAATCAGTGTACTAGAATTGGATTTTGAAATGTGTTACATTGAAAAAAAATACCGATAATAAAATCAAAAATGTTACATGTAGGTCTAGACTCTAGGCAGAATCAACAATACTGATCGATTACACACACACACCTGTGGAAAGGGTGTGTATGGTGGTGAAACAGAGGTGAGAAACATAAGATTGGTGAAGATAACAGGGTAACGACACTTGAATAACAATACAAAATGATGTGAAATTGCAAGAACATAATGAATAACTCAAAGCATGTATTGATTCAAGGTAAAATTGTGAAAGAGAGAATGCAGGGTTACAGCCGCTATCCACACCCTAAACATTCTCAAACTAGGCTATATATAGGAAGCTGACAGGCATCAAAACTATGGTCACCGAAACTACTAGTTTCGGTTAGTTTCGGTTGAGCATTTACATGAAAGATCATCCTATCGAAACTTCCCATCTATGAAAACTACTAGTTTCGGTTAAACAAACCTCAATCGAAAGTAGATAGTTTCGATGGCCAGACTTAGACTAAAACAGAAAATTACATCAAACTTAAATGACAGAAAAACAGGGAAATAAAACGAAGTACAATGTTCAAAAGATACAATGATGACATTAGTTTACAAAATTCAAAACCCTACAAATATGGGGTGAATGCATATGATACAAAACTTCTATTCGCCCCTGTATCAAATAAAATCTTGGCGTAAATATTATTAACTAAGAAAGTGCCTGCCACTTCCTTAGCTTTATTTTTCTATTTATCTTCTCTTCCTAAGACGAACACTCATCCCGTACCCTTATTTTGACCACCTTTTCTTCATTTAAGTGGTTTAGGACAAGAAGTCCTATAGTGCACTATCTATCCACAGTTAAAACACTTAACATTCGAGCACTGGACGGGCCAAACTTCTGGCAAGTCTGGCACTTAGTTCCCTGGTTGGTCTTATCCGAGTTAGAGTTAAACCCTCCTCTTCTGGGAAATTTACTATTTCTCGGTTTAAACTTGTAAACAACCTCTTCGGGTTTCCTTTTGTAATCAACTTTTGGTGGCTCCCGGGCTGCCACCTTGTAACATCCCGAAAATAATAACTAAGTAAATAATAATACGATGGAGATTTAAACGTTATAAAACGAAATAAGAACGGATGGGCTTGGGCTCGGCTCCAACGGGCCGAGGGAAGCCCACGTATAAAAGGGGCAAGGCAGCCCACTAGCTCACTTCACCTTCATTTTCAGCATCTTAGAGAGAGAAAGGGAGCTCGGGTCTAGAGAGAGAAAGTCGACGGATCGTCACGAGATTAGAGGAGCATGTTACAACTGAGCTCGTGAGCAAAACCTCCGAATCAGAACTTCAATCCAGGTAATGATTCAACCATAATCTGAGTTTTTGTTCATATTGGGGTTTCTCGAGTTTTAGCTAAATAGATGATGTTTTTACGGATGAAACTTGATAATAAGCTTAGAAATAGCATCTAGAATGAAAACCGCACGTTTTGATCAAAGAAAATTGTAAGATTGACATGATCGGGTTTGAATGCAAGAACTTCGGATTTTTGGTCCAAGAACCAGGTACTGCGTACTTACCAAGTGCGCAGGAAGGAAGTCCCTGCGTACTTACCAAGTACGCAGGAGGAAGTCCCTGCGTACTTACCAAGTACGCAGGAGGAAGACTCTTGCGCACTTGCCAAGTGCGCATGAGCAAGTCCCTGCGCACTTAATAAGTGCGCAGGCAGCAGGTTGGTTAAATAAAAGTCAGTAAGTTTAGAATGATTAAACCATTAGAGTCGGGGTTGGGTCTAATGTGTATTTAACTACCTAATCCAGATCGGAAGTGGCGCTGTTGGACCCTTGTTTAGGACAACCTAGAGTAGCTCATCAGGTGAGTTCTATGTGCCCCCTTCTATGTTATGTGCAAACCTTATTAAATGTTTTGGGGCTAAAATGTATACACTAAATGAATAAATGATACGAATGCTAATGTGATCATACGTGATGTATTAATATATATATTTTGTATATATAAGAGAATGAATTATGAACAAAGAACGAAACATATGTTTACAAAGAATGAAGGAAAGAATGGCATAACGTAAATAAACGAAATCTCGCTTTATAATTATTTATATTGCATGTTATGAATGTAAGTATACGTTATGGACGGAAACGAAGCTAACGGCTACTACGGTAGACGGACGACCACTTGACCATTATGCAGCCAGAAACAGTAAGTCTAGAAAGGTAGACTAAATAAAGGCCACTACGGTGGAGTAAGTCGCTAAGTTAATAATTCGGCTGTATAATTAGTTCAAGTGGGAAACGGATGCCTTATGGCAGACGGGCGATTATGTCGGACGGCCGAAGGGTGGCCGGACCTAAAGTTATGTCGGACGGCCGAAGGGTGGCCAGACTAAAGTTAAGGCGGACGGTTTCTAGGACCGGACGAGTAAAAGGGCTACGACGGTAGCTCAAGGGCGTATATCTTTGTGATATACGCAGTAAATGACGGGTTGATCACCCTTAAGTGTATGACCCATGAATGTAAAGAAAAGAAAAGGGTGAATGCATATATATATATATATATGTAATCACAAAAATAAAGAAAAGAAAGATGAAAGAAAAGAAAAAGTTATGAATACGTATTTATAGGAAGGACTTTATAATAATGCACACTTATAAAGTAAAGAAAAGAATGTTTATATCTAATCGCATTAAACTAGAACTCACCAGCGTTAGCTGACTTTTAGTATACATTTCAGCTACAGAAAGGAAGGGTCGTGCGAAGGTTACCCGGCGTGAGACTGACATCCCACTTTTATTTATGTTAAGAAAATGTTATGTTTAATGTTAAGACTTCCGCTGCTATGCTATGTTATGTTATTGAATGATGTATGCTTCTACTGTGTTTGAATGTTTTTAATTAAAAGTTTAGTGATTTATGACTATGTTTATGAGTAAATCCAACAAGTGAGGTTACCCGGGAAAGGGGCCTTACAATAGGTGACACTATCTTAAGACCGTAGATACACACAAATGATCAAAACTCAGGTCTACACTAGTCTACTCATATAGTCAAATCAGCCAAGCTCTAGCATCTCATTAAAGATTACATTTAGGTGTGAACTCATGTTGTTCAAAGGAAATCGCATAATCACACATAACTAACACCGCACCATCGATAGCAAGATATCACATATGCAACTATCATTTATCATACCCAAATCATCTCGCAATATAACTCGCACTCAATGCCAAAATTAAATTGTCAATATTTCAAATAAATATCACACCACATAAACGCCTAATAACTCAAAATGTTAAACCACCCCACCATCTCTCGTGACAACCGTCACGTCCAAAAGTCATCTAGAAGTCCAACGCCTCAAACAATGCTCACAAGATTACTTAGGGACCACATTAGGTGTATCTGTTGTGTCCTCCTCATCGGATCCCAGGTCATTTGCCAGTTCCTCTCTAGATAGAGCTCCCTTAGTTGTACATCCGACGTGGCCCTCCTTTTCCATCCTGTCACTCTGGTCTCAGCACCACGCGGGATGCTGCCATCCTTAGCCCTAGTCACACTTGACGCGGGAAGCGCCGACACCACTTCTATGTCACTTTTCGTCTTGTCTACAACAGCCGCTTGTTTGTTCTGACGATCTGCTCTTCCCCTAGCCGGAGCTCCCCGTCTGACAAATCTGGTACGCTTTGTCTTAGCCATCGGTACCTGCACAAGATAGAACGTTGGAGTGATTACTATGGGTGTTAAATTCATAATACGAGAGTAATCATAGACTGCCAAATCACGGTGATCAAAGGCAATTTGGTGGTCCACCTTACTGCTCGAATTGATAACCTTCCCCGTTATATTCACACTAGCTTTCTATCTTTCACACACCCCGGATGCACGTGCATCCCACACAACTCACATAGCACCACTTAACAATCTAGCATGTCATATTTATCATAATTTCAGACCATACAAGGTTACACACAAAAATCACTAAATCACATTGACATGCGAAACTATCTCACATAGTCACAATTAATGCTACTCCACCTTATTAAACACACACTATAGTCTCATTCAATCACACCACACAACTTCAAATAGTTCTACATAATACTTCAATACATATCACACAACTTGATCTCACATGGAACCCTAAATCATTTACTCACACCAATTACTTTACCTAAGGTAACACTACACAAATGGTAAATAATAACTACTTCTCAACTCGAAAGACGTACCTCTTGGCTCGTGGTTACTCGTGGTGGTATTCGTCTCACCCTTGTCCCATTTTTAGTTTAAGTTAAGGCGTTTTATTTGTTTAAAAACACTAGTTTTCTATTAAACCTCGGCTCTAATACCAACTTGTAAGGCACCAAACCAGGCACTCTACAGTTGGTTCTCATAATGGGTTATTTTCTTTAAAACGTATAATGTATCACTTAAACTACAGCGGAAGTCTTTCTAAAAACATTAATTACTATTTAATATCATTAAGTTACCTCATGAAAGCTTGTACACCAATCTGAGTAGCACCGATCCCAAGCCAAGATACGTCAAAGCAACGCTTACCTGCAAAACAATCTGTCGTACACAAAAAGTCATCTACGCTGAGTGAGTTCTAATAGTTTAGTTTAATTAAAAGCCAACTTGCCTCAAAAGTTATTTAAACTTTTCTCAGGACCCACAGTCCTTATAAAATAGGTCTATAATTCATAACAAATAGATAACCCCGGTTATCACCCGATATCCCATAATAACTCATCACCCAAGACTCATTCCATAATAATAATAACAATCCTTAGTCTCATCGACATAGGACGAACTTACTACATTAATAACTCATGCTCAAGTACACGTATTAACTTGATACTTGGTTAACACAACAAATCCCTAATCTTCAACTTACCCAGCCTTGACCAAGGCTCTCACAAATCAACTGACATAACAGTTATAAGTGCCACATCACATTCCAGACACAATGATCATCTAACTCGACTCACCACATTAATACTATCTCATGCACAATCAATATAACTCAACGATTGTATGAAATTTAACACAATTATATAAGCACACAAACATATACCTATTCGCTTCACTCTCGTCAGGGTTACCCTCGTTAGGGCGTTCGACACACCCTTCATTTTCCAGTTGGATGTCGTCACCTTTGGTGACCTCCCGAAGGACTTCGTCCCCCACAATCCCGTTTGCCCTGTCATAATGACAACAATGCAAACACAATACCCGCAGTGTCACAAGGACAACGACACAATGCACACAACACATGTATAATCACATAACGTTATACTCTATATACATGATTCATTAACTGCACTTGCACTTCACACATAGCATTAGCACAAGGTATCCTACACATATTTATAAGCGTTTAGCTCATACCACGACTCACCCCGACTAACTCATAACACAATACACTGCTAATATAGCAACACACATACAATTACTATACCTCATTATTTAAGCACATACCACGTACATGCACACCCTATGACACCTCCTATTCGTACCCGTATGACCAGTAACAACTATCCCGACTAACCCCTGTTAGGTCTCTATACGACCCATGACCATATACCCACATGTAACCCGCACGTCCTATACACAACCATAATCCCTTATCCCCACATTTAACTATTTAACCTCATAAGACCCTAAAGCTCGATATGCATTTGATGTAATAAAACATGTCTCGGAAGTATGTACGATAGCCCCAAAAAGTTAAAACATTTAAAAGAGGGGGATTAGAAACTCACTTGTTATGCCGAGTCTCAGTCCTTACTTTGCAACTCGTCCGTCCACGCTCGAATCCCATACCTGACAAACGTCCGATTAAAGCTTAGATTAAGTTCAATCCATACGTATAAAAATAATTAAACCCACAACGCTTGCCTCATAGGCTCGTCAGTCACCCCCCATAAAACCCTACTATCATAAGTTCCCATGAATCGAGTCGCCCTTGACCCGCTTAGAACCCGAACTCCAAACTCAGTTCCATCCATGCATGCATGTAAACGTGATCATGTAAAAACCCTAGCTCCTCATACACACACATGCACGAGTCGGGTTTCTTGCTCGCATGCAATCCATGCACAAAGGAGAAACCCTAGCCGGGTTCACCACTATTGAAACGTGCGTTCGCCCGTGCACCACCATCCTCGACGTCCCCGTCGTTCGGTCATCCTCACTGAGTGTTGCAAGCCGATCATAGCCGTAAACATGGATCATGAACCCCGTCTTCGTCCCTGTGTCACATAACACCGGCCATCACCAACACGCAGCCTTCCCGTGGTCGGGTCAGCCCTAAACAGCCGGCCCCCTCACCGTTCTCCGCCTCATGTCACCGCCGTTGGTTTCTCTGGCTCGGCCAGAAACCCTGTCGTCCTCTTCCGTCTTCTCCTGGTCTCCGAAATCATGCCCTAGCGGGTCTCCATCGGGTCCTATCCTTGCCGGTTGTCCCCAATGATCCCCACCCCCACGCCGTCACCGCCGTACACTACCACCCGTAGGCACGACAGTTTCCATTCTCTTTTTCGAGTAATATCATTATAACTCAACCCAATCCAGCTTTCATGCAAACGAGTTAAGGAAAAAGTGAAAGAGTGGAGGGTTACATTATCGTGTGATGTTGTTTTCTCGTTTGGCACCGCCGTGAGACCGCCTCCGTCCTCCTCTTCCCTTCGATGAGTTCCCTTTGTGGTCCCTGTTGTTGCCATCACACTCCTAGGTCAACCAATGACCATGGGTTTGCGCATAAGGTGTAATTTAAACCCTTAAAACCTTCCATCCAGGTCCCTCATATTTCTAGTTTGCCCGTTTTGATCGCAGGTTATCTTCTTAACAGCTAACTGAGTCTTTTCTGACATTAAAATGCCCCTTTCCTGCCAACCCTGCTCATTAATACATATAATAAAGGTTCGGGTTGCATCCTGGCCCGAACCCTAAATTTTTCAAATTTCCGGGATGTTACACATATCCACCTTTTCTATGTAACAATCATACGACGAAGATATGCATTAGAAACCTCCATTCCCTGGACATCAAGCTCTTTTTCAACTCCTTCTGGCTCATGTCACCTTCATACCTAATCATTCTGAACCCCTCTTTGACCACACTATCAACTACCTTGTATCAGTCACCCGGCTAGTCACCCAATTTTGGAACTATACGAACTGTGTCTTTGGAGACACGCATAACTTTTCCTCAAACTTTAGCTTTGATATGAATCGGTTTGGAGTTGACTTTGAATTCTGCCGGGTACCAGAACTCCTAAATTTGTTACTTGATAACTGCTAGGTCATGAGAAATAGCAAACTTGATCCTTAATCATTTAATCTAACAAACAATGTCACGATAGCCTCGGGTTTCTTCATCAAGATAAGCTACCACATTGTGTCTCGGGTTAAATATGAGATTCTCCATCTGCACAAGACACATTACTATTTAGATAAAATTTAAAATTACAAAATAAAAAAAACCTAGGAGTTGGTAGAGTGTCGCCAAGGAGTGTCATTGGAAGACAATCAGGCGACAGTCAACAGAAATGTTAGCACTGTGTCGTTTGATCCGGTACTGTCGTATGAACACACTGTCACCGGACAACTGATTGTCGCTAGACATAGGTTGTTGGTTTGAGTGCCGGCCACACTGATCAGTGTCGCTAGCCCGATTGTCACCGGACACATTAAGTGTCACTAGCAAGTGTCGTTGACCAGTTTGAACTTGCGTTCAATGGAGTGTCGTCTCAAGAATGTCATATTCATAGAGTGTCATCCAGGCGAGTGTCACTAGACGAACTTGCATTAAAAACTCAATGGTTTTTATCTCAAAAATCAGTCAAAAAGCATTGTTTATTCTTCCAAAGCTATACAAAATAACAACAGAACATATTAGTACCTTTTTGTGATAGAAAAAGCAGTCAAAACCACTTCAGAAGCACCGAAACTGAGCAATCTGAGACAAGAAGTGGCAAATTAGGGTTTCATGGGTGAAAATGATGGTGAAAAAGTGGAGGAGAAGAAAAAGGTAAAATGAATTCAAAATTTTGAATCTATAGGTAAAAACGACATCTTTGGCGATACTTGTGGAGTTTCGCAATGGGTCAGTGCCTCAGGTTCAGATCTTTCTGTTCGAAAAAGTAGTTCAAACTCTTGTGATCAGAATAAATAATACACTTGACCCCGTAGAGGTAGTCCCTCAAATTTTCAACGCAAACACCACTGCTGCAAGTTCCAAGTCGTGAGTCGGGTAGTTAACTTCATGCACTATTAACTGTCATGATGCATACGCGATCACCTTTCCCATCTGTATAAGCACACATCCTAGTCCCTGATAGGAAGCATCTGAATAAACTACCAAATCTCAATACCATCGGGTAACGTGAGGACGGGAGCTTGTGTTAGCTTTTTCTTTATTCAGTAAACGCATTATCCTGAGCTAAACCCCATTCATACTTTGTCTCTTTAATTCAGTAAACGCATTACATGTCAACTTCGTTAGTGAGGAGGCTAGTTTCGAGAAGTCCTGAATGAACCTTCGATAATAACCTGCAAAAACTCTGAACCTCAGTCCGTGTCTTAGGGATTTGTCAATCCTTAACTTTAGATATCTTTGCAAGGTCCACCATAATATCATGCGCGTTTGTAATGTGACTTAGGAATTGAACTTCCCAAAGCCAAAACGCGCACTTGGAGAACTTTGCATACAACTTCTCCTTCTCCAACACTTCTTGCACTTCTCTTAGGTGACAGGCATGCTCGCCTTCACTCTTAGAGTAAATCATAATGTCATCGATAAACACAATCACTGATTGGTCCAACATCGGACGACATACTCTATTCATCAATTCCATGAACATCGCTGGGGCATTCGTCAATCCAAACGACATCATGAGAAACTCGTAGTGTCCAAACCGCGTTTGAAAAGCAGTTTTCGGAACGTCCTCTTCTCTCACTTTCAACCTTCAAGCTCGACCTACGATCGATCTTCAAGAACCAGCTTTCACCTTACAATTGGTCAAAAAGGTCGTCTATCCTTGGCAACGGGTACATGTTCTTTACAGTGCGCTTGTTCAATTCCCAATAATATATGCACATACGCATGCTACCGTCTTTCTTCTTAACAAACAGTACCGGAGCACACCAAGGTGAAATGCTCGGCGTGATAAAACCCTTATCTAGAAGCTCTTTGAACTGAGTTATCAACTCCTTCATTTATGATGGAGCCAAATGGTAGGGTGCTTTCGCAACGGGCTAGGCTCCTAGAGTTAAGTGTATATGGAACTCTGTCTCCCGATCGAGTGGCATCCTAGGTAGGTCCTCGGGGAATACTTCCATAAAATCTCACACCATGGGTACATCTTTCAACTCTGCATCTTTCTCTTTCTTTCTATCATACAGTATGTACCCCAAGTAAGCTTCGCAACCACACCTCATACAACTTTCAGCCTTAATCATCAAAATGACGTTCAACACAATACATTCGTTGTCCCCATGAATGGTAAATAGACTGCCATCCGGAGCTTTAAGATGAATCACCTTTCACCTAAAAACAATTTGTGCTTCATTGGTAGGTACCGAATCTATACCAAGTACGATATCAAATCCCCCTAAGGCTATGCAAAATAACCTAGCAGGAAATCTATGCCCTTAATTCTAATCATGCAATCATCTATAAATTATATCACTTTTGTGGTCTTTCCCACATCAGTCCCTACATTAAAGGCCGCATATTGGGAGGGAAGTTGTTCCTTTGGGAGGGGTGGTGGTGGATGGGGGTGCTCCTTGACCGTGTGTTCTCTCTTCCTATCACGACTGTTAAGAACATCCCTCTTACTTGTCGTATGGTATTCGCCCAGGCTTTAACTACTGCCCTGAGTAAGGTGGCGGCTATGCCAGAGTCTGTTGAGGCATGGGTGAGACTTTTGTTGTTACCACGTTGCACGCTGCGAGTTTTTTGGCCTTATAACCGTTAGGAGCGCAAATCTAGTAATAGGGAGTCTCTACAATGTTATAGTATTCAGCGGTCGCTAGAAGCTTGGGCTGATGGGGATGGTTTCGTTTAGTTCATTCTACCTCTTTTTGCCAAACCCTTGGGGGGAGCCTGTCGTGATGAGCATGTCCCTGGGTCCGATAATTCTGCGGTGTGCACCAATGTTAAACAATGTTTGTGAAAAGTTGTGGTTGGCATTTCACTGCGGCAGTCAAACTATTATTCTCCTCGGGGGTTGTGTCTTTTGGTAACAATACATTGAAAGCGTTGGTAGCAAAGCATCCAATCCTGCCCCCTCCGGTGATACATGTTTTCTTGCTTTCGGAGCCTCCTCATGTTTTGAATATTGATACCGTTCTTGGGTGCGTTAACTTTTTCCCCAAACAGACCTTTTATGGGAGAGACGGATTACGGGCCCATCACATTTGGATGCCTCTTGTGGAGAGGGGTCTGCGATTGTCGTTGGGTTGCTCAAGGCTATTTCTGTGCTGGTTAATTTATGTTTGGGTGGAGGTGCCCTAGGGCTTTGGCAGAGTTTCTTGCGTCTGCCCCCCTCACGCCGCTGCTCAAACCAAACAACGAGATTACACCTACTGTCGTAGGTGCGATCTGGAGGAGGCAGGTCTCTATGGTGGCTATGAGGGTTGTTAGGAAGGAGATGGTTAAATACTTTTTTGACTTTCAATTTGGGGTGGGAGACCCTAATGGGGTAGAGGTCGGGCTCCATAGCACGAACAGGTTCTTAAATGAGTTTCACTTGGATGGATTGTTAGCTATGCTTACCGTCAATTTCTCCAATGCCTTCAACTTGGTGGATAGAACTGCCCTCCTACGTGAGGTTTGGACCCGATGCCCGTCCATTACCCTATGGGTGGATTTTTTATTTGGGCAACTGCCCTCCTACGTGAGGTTTGTACTTCGATGATGGTACGATTATCGGAGATGAGGTGGCTAAATCCTTAGCTATTATCAGGTCTGAGGGGCCCTGCTTGGGCCTTGAACTCAATACCAAGAAAACAAAAGTTTTTTGGCCGTCATGCAATGGGGTTCAGGATGGTCTGTTCCCTTATGGGTTTGGAAGGCCAGTGAAGGGTGTGAAACTCCTTGGGGGAGTCGTTGGCCGTGATGCGGGGTTCATCAGTAATTTTGCTATGAAAAGGGCATCTTGTACGATGGAACTAATGAGTTATCTCCCACGTCTATGGGATCCTCAATGCGAGCTTCTTTTGCATCGCTCTTGTATTGGAGTTGTAAAGCTTTTGTTCTGTCTCAGAACATGCTAGCCTATATATGTGAGGGAAGCTGTTTCTGTTTTTGACAAAGGCCTTCGAGTGGCGATTTGAGATATCGTGGTTTGTGGGGGTGCTTTTTTTATGGATTTTCAATGGAGGTTAGCATCACTTCTGACCCGTTTTGGGGGTTTGGGTTTATGTTCGGCTTAGGATGTATCTGAATATGCTTTTGTGGTCTTGAGGGCTCAATCTTGGAGTTTGCTAGACCATATTCTTCGGGGTTATGGTATTGATGGTTTAGACTCTGATTATGGGTGTGTGATGGATCGCTTGCACATGTCTCTTCACGATATCGATCTTAGTAGTTTCTCTAATAAAGACACCGCCCCCTAAAGTCCAACGTGCTTTGGTGAGTGCCCTATTTAGTAGAATCGTCCAGACTTTGGGAGTGAAGTTTGGTCTATCCTTGTAACACCTCGAATATTCCCTAAGAAAATGATGGATTAAAGTTGCCAAGTTTCATAAATTCAGGGGCTAGAAGGAGAATATTCAAAGTTTAAGGATCAAAATTGAAAATTTTGGAAATCAACCATGTAACGGACCGTCATGGTTCGGTAACGGTCTGTTACGGCCATGACGGACTGTCATGGTATTGTGACGGTCCGTGTAGCAAAAACCACCAACGTTTTAGGGTTTCTAACATGTGTCTGATGACTCAGCCTCATGACAGACCGTTACAACCCCGTAACGGTCCGTTACATGGTCCGGAAGTGCGTAGCCGCCAAGTCAAGGCGTGACGGACCGTCACGCTTGGTAACGGTCTGTCACGGACCCAGACTTTGCCCTATAAATAGATGATCGAGCTCAGAACTTTTCTCACACTTTACACCTTCCAAAACACACACAAACATTCTGGTGTTCCAATCCCGAGGCCCGGTTTGCGTACAAAAGTCTGGTTTCAAATGTTTCGACACCAAATTATCGTATATATTGTAGAGGTATGGTTCTGAACGACTGTTAAGCTTTGGTTATACACCATTCAGCTAGAATTGTGTACTTAAGTAATGCCATTACATATCTAGGAACTCTGTCCTAGGTGTTTGCCATATTACTGATTTGATAAGCCGAAATACTACTGAGGTGAGTTCTTAAACTATGATGCATTTGAAGCAACCATGGCTCTGTTATACTACATTTTTAAGCATGGTTGATTTATGGAAACATTTAAAGTATCTTGAAACGATTGCACCGATTGTTTATGCATAACGCATTTTAAGTGCTTATTGTGTTAGACAGGACCCGTGGAACGGCATGTTAGACAGGACCCGTGGAACTGTCTTTGGTTATATATATATACAGAATGATTACTCATAGTTGTCTATGAGTGGGGGTGGAACCCCAGAACTGTGTTCAAGATACTTTGGCGGTTCATTTTAATAAACTATTTTAATTTATGAATTCACCATCTTTGTGCTGACCCATGTTTTATCAAACATTTTTGAAAGCATCACATGTAGTCAATAAATGAGGCATTTCTAGGACTAGAATGAAGCGATGAATGATCCAAATGATGGGCATGCCTATAACTATAAGTCCTGAATGACTTGTTACTTGATAGGAACATATGATGAAACGACAAAACCTTTATAATAACATGATGTAAACAAATATTTTAGTATTTTAATAAAGGTTGACGACTTTAGTTTCCACTGTGTGTTTTGATATCAACGTCACAGTGACCAGAAGGCGACCTTCTGACCGGTATGCAGGTATCTGACAAATGGAATGCCCTGTCTAAAGAAAGAGCGGGGTATAAATCCCTCCTGGACCCGTCGTTCTTTCGTGGGAACATATCTATTGTAGGTACTACTCTAGAAAGATAAACGTCCTGGGTTATGGATGTGATAAGTTAGTATCAGAGCCTCAGTTTAAGGGATTTAGATACTAAAGGAATAGTATCTAGACTTAAACTAGGAGTGTGAGATTAGTCTGGAATGCCTCGAGATAAGTTAGGTGTATATATTCAGTATGACCTATAATGGGAAATACCTAGAAATCAGATAATTATGGCATTTTTGGCCAAATGTTGTTAATTTTTGAATTTCTGGATTATGACCGGTTATACGAATTCTGATTTTATATGTCACACCCTAACCGACGACGGAATACGTCGGGGCGGGACATGTAGATTGTTCATGAGCACAAGGTTGACTAGATTTCAATAATTTAATCATCAAATTTCATTTCAAACAATTCAAACACAACCAAATTTAAACAAGTATGTAATTGAAATACATAATATTCTTTATTTAAATTTAACTAAGTCCAAAGCCTATGTGTAGCATGTCTTGATCAAACTCACACATTAGCACCTGAAACATGAATAAAATAAAGTCAACAAAAAAGTTGGTGAGCATACACAGGTTTATACATAGATAGTGTATAGATGTAAATAATCAAATCCTTACATAACATGATAAAATAAGGCATTTATGGGGAGCAACTATTGTGTAACCAAAGTACAATAAAACCTTTGTAACTAGCATGCAAATTGTGTTGTCGGTAACAATCCCCCCAATCTGGGTGGGTTTGTCAGACTCAATAGATCTATCATTGTTAACCGTCGGCTTGAAAAGTTAATGATTGCACATAAATTGCACACAAACTGTCAACACACCTAGCACTCAAACATAAAGCTCAAATTTTGTATACATGAATGTAAAGAGGATTTTTGTTTGTGTAGTTTATGTAAATGTAAACAATTGTGTGTACAGAGTTCATGTTTCACCCCAAAAAGTGTAAAAGTGTAAAAGGGGCTATGTAATACTCACATGATTCAAGGGTGTACCTAGCACGCGAGACTAGGTAGTAGAATGATCCTTGTATCCCACCACGTTAACCTAGTGTGTAATATATATTAAATTAATAATGTGTACGATAGTATAAGTCTAAGTCTAGGGTTTAATTGGATGTGTGTACAAAGGGTTGTATAGGAGAGTAGGAAAATGTGGTTTGTACTTGATGATGTGTTGTGTAAAATGAAAGATAAATAAATGGTTTTAAAATAATTGAATTAAGGTTTAGGGTTTGATTAACTAAATAAATAAGTGTTCTATATTTATTTAGTTAGAAAATAGTGTAGACATTATGTTTAAATATAATTTAAATAAATAATTGTTACTTTATTTATTTATTTATAAAGGTATGCAACTAATATTGGTTCATGAAAATATATCTTAAATCTAATTAAATTCTAAGTATGTTTTGTAAATGTAATTTATATAATAAATTAATTTATTTATTTATTTACCATTTGAATTGAATAGGATAACTAATTTAATTAAAATGGGTATGTATTTTTTAGGTATATAAAACTATAAATATTTTTAGGTGTTAAAATAAAATTTAAATTTTATAAAACTTTGTATAAAGTGTTTATAAAGTTGTCACAAAATTTTATAAATAATTTACTCAAAATAAATACATAATTTAAATTGAGTGTTTTAAGAGTTAATTTATAAAAATAGAGATTTTATGTAAAAAGTGCAAAAATTTGTTTCCTTCTGTTCTAATAAATGTAAGGTTTATACAAATAATTTTTTTATAATTTTTGGATCCTTAAAACGAGTTTTTTTAAAAAACAGACCCTAGGGACTAGAACCCGGGTCTGTGCTGGGTGGGTCGGACGAGTAAACCACTGGACCAAGGGAGGGGTCCGGTAATTGAATTGGTTCCGAATTGATTTAATTGTGTGACTGTAATGGGACCGGGCGAGGTTTAGTGATACGCGCAAAAAGAGCCGACCTGTTGGTTTCGAACCCACGCCACTCGGTCCAATGGAGCAATGACTTAGCCAGTTGGACCGAGTGGTTCGCTGGTATAATATGAAAACCCAAATTACTTAAATGTTTATTGGATTAAGAAAAGTTTTCAAGTTCAAATACGTATGAGCATGCCATGAACCCTAATTTCAATCGATTTCGATGCTTTATGATCGTACGAATTGATAAAGGGCTTTTGACGAGGATTCGAATGCGATTCGAATGATGTAAAAACATACTCGGTTGATGTGGGCAAGAATGCAGACGGCTATGAGTTCAGTCCTGCTATTCTTGGGACTTGATCGTCGTCCAGGGGTGAAATGGAGTGCGTTTAGGGTTTCAGAGAGTTTGTATGAGGGTACGCGAATGTGTGTGAGTAATTTAATTTGTTTAATTTCATCCTAATTGCGTGATTTGATTAAGATTGGGAGATAATAGCTGTCGGGATTAATTAACGCGTAAATGGTTTGATTTGGATGGATCGAGTCACGTTTGTGGTCTGAATACATCCGAGGATTGATTGAACGTGATTAGCGGGATTGATTACGCGTTGGTTTGCACGAATTGATGGTGAGTTACTACGGGTTTGACTAAGAAAGTCAAACTCGTTCAAATTTTGAGTCTCCCACTTAGATGATCGAATTGGGTTGATGTTTGGGCCTGGATTTGTCGATTATTGCTTGACCAAGTCGGGAAAACCCACGAATTTGATTTGGTCGTGATTTAGGGTTTGGATCTTGCTAGGAGAGCCTGGTTTGACTTTTTAAAAGTCAAAGAGTTGATCTTTTTTTTTGTCTAAATAGTTGAGGGTTTTAAGAAAAAAAATGTGTAACCCACGTTAGTGTGTTTTTGTACAAAAAAATAATTATATATACATGTATATATCTATAACTTTGTACATACATATATATATAAGGCTTGAATGATGTGAATCTCATGAGTTTGTATAGGGATCTAGGGTTTAGTTGTTTGTATGAATAACTTTAACCCATTGCACTAGATTTGAATTTGAAATGTGTTACATTGGGTTGAAAATAAAGATAATAAAATCATAAATGTTACAGTATCCCCATGTTGAGCGAATTTCGTCCCGAAATTTAGCTAGTCGAGGCGACTGAATCAGCAAAAAGGTGCGGGTACTTGAGCTTCATTTGGTCCTCTCGTTCCCAAGTAAACTCGGGTCCACGTTTAGATTCCCAACGAACTTTGACAATAGGGATACAGCTTGGATTGAGTTGTTTGATTTCATGATCCATAATCTCTACGGGTCTTTCAACGAAGTGCATCGTTTCATCAATGCGCACGTCGTCAAGAGGTATATGGAGATTCTCGTCAGCAAGACATTTCTTTAGATTGGACACATGAAATGTAGGATGCACATTGCCAAGTGATGGAGGTAAATCGAGTTTGTTAGCCACTTTCCCTATCCTTTCAAGGATCTTGAATGGGCCCACATAGCGAGGTGCTACCTTGCCTTTCTTTCCAAAACGGATCACACCCTTCCTTAGAGACACCTTTAGAAGAACAAGGTCACCGACTTGGAATTCCAATGGTTTTCGTCGTTTGTCGGCATAACTCTTTTGCCTACTCCTCGCTACTCGAAAGTTGTTACGGATTTGAATGATCTTGTCAGATGTTTCTTGAATTAGCTCGGGACCGGTGATTTATGCTTCACCAATCCCGTTCCAACATATAGGAGAATGGCACTTACGACCATAAAGAGCTTCAAATGGAGCCATATTGATACTTGTGTGGTAGCTATTGTTGTAAGAGAACTCAATTAGGGATAGATGTGAATACCAATTGCCACCAAAATCAATTACACATGCTTTAAGCATGTCCTCAAGAGTTCGGATTGTACGCTCGGTCTGACCATCAGTTTGGGGATGGTAAGCCGTGCTCAAATCCAATCGTGTACCAAGAGCAGTTTGGAGGGATTCCCAGAAACGGGAGGTGAAACAAGCATCTCTATCAGAAATTATGTTTAGTGGGACACCGTGACGACTCACAATTTCGTCAATGTAAATTTGGGACAATTTCTCAACCCGATAGTCTTCACGGATAGGCAAGAAGTGAGCGGATTTGGTGAGGCGGTCAATGATCACCCAAATGCTATCATAACCACTTGAGGTGCGAGGGAGTTTGGTAATGAAGTCCATAGCTAAATTCTCCCACTTCCACATGGGAATCTTCGGTTGTTCAAGCAAACCGGAAGGACGTTGGTGCTCGGCTTTGACCTTGGAGCAAGTTAGACACTTGGCAACATAGAGAGAGCAATGTCTTTCTTCATACCGGGCCACCAATATTGTTGACGAAGGTCTTGGTACATTTTATCTGCATCAGGATGAATAGAATAACGAATCTTGTGAGCCTCATTCATGAGAAATGAACGTAGATCATCGCGATCGGGAACCCAAATACGATTCAAGTATTAAAGTAAGCCATTGGGTTTAGATTCAAGCTGAAGTTCAACACCACATGACATTTACTCGTACATGTTACCCTCGGTGACCGAGACGTGTTGAGCTTCTATGATACAATTTTGAATGTCGGTTTGAATTCGGACACAATGAAGTATGACATGGTCCTTTCAACTCAAGGCGTCGGCTACAACATTCGCTTTGCCGGGATGGTAACGAATCTCGTAGTCATAGTAGTTAAGGAGTTCAACCCAACGTCGTTGCCTCATATTGAGTTCATTTTGGTTAAAGATGTGTTGAAGACTTTTGTGGTCGGTGAACACCACACATTTTGTGCCATAAAGGTAATGTCTCCAAATCTTCAATACGAATACCACCGCACAAAATTCGAGGCCGTCTCGTATAATTCTTCTCATGAATCTTAAGTTGCATTGATGCATAAGCGATCACCTTGCCTCGTTGCATGAGAACACAACCGAGACCTTGGTTAGAGGCATCACAGTAGATAACTAGGTCGTCATTCCCATCAGGGAGAGTCAGAATAGGAGCATTGCACAACTTTTGTTTGAGAGTTTAGAAAGCTTCTTCTTGCTTTGGTCCCCATTCATAAGGTTTACCCTTGTGGGTCAAAGCGGTGAGGGGGACATCAATCTTAGAGAAATTTGAAATGAAACGACGATAATATCTCACAAGACCTAGAAATGAACGAACGACGATAATATCCCACAAGACCTATAAATATGATGGTCAGGGGACTTCCAGCGCTCTATATGTGTTAACTCATGCAAACATAAAGGTCGGGTCTTGTTTTCTTGTTATCATATAAAAATGTTCATAAATGCGTTCTATGTTTTCACAAATGTATCAAGTAAATACGTTTCCAAATGTATCAAACAAAGACGCTTCATGTTTGTGAAACGTGTTAATAACTATGTTTCTCCCCCGATGTTTCTAAAACATTTAAAAATAAAGAGGGGCAGTGAACTCACCTCGTGTCCGTGCAAACTAGCAAATAAAGGTCCGTAATAGAGAGACTCGACTACTCGTACCCTAAATACAAAAAAAACATCTTAGGGTTGAGAATGGACGTCTCATATGCAAGTGGTTCACCCAACTTATTATACATGATTGGAATGACTCGTTCAGAAAATAGTTAAACTCGACTATCCGTTGGTGATTAGAGTTTATCCTCATAAAATATATTTATCCTAAAATATATAACTAAACACTTAGTTTAAGTAAATTCTTGGAATACATCCCGTATTCATAATCGTTTAAATAAATATATATCTAAAATAATATATTTATTTTTAGGTAAAAAAAGAAAATAGTCCATCTCGTCGTGTTTGTAACATAACAAATAATTATTACATTTGTACCAATATAACTCGTAACCACGGCATTTCGAACAAAACGATAACTCGATCTGTAAGAAATATATATACATTCCCAAATATATACACGATACTAGCACCATAAGTTGGCATGATTTACCAAAAGTAATACTAAGTTATAATTTCACCATTTTTACTAAGTTACCTTAGTAAAATATATATAAGTCACCAATACTTATGAACAACTAACAAAAACCCATAAAATTATATATGTTTTTAACTTTCTTAGGTTTTTTTTTGTCTCAGAAAACATACCTATATGTTAAATGATTATATTTAAACATAAATATCCCAAATATAAATATTTAACTAAAATACTCATATTTATATATTCAAAACACCAAAAAAAATGTAAAATGATACTTTTACAAATAATTTTCTAAATAATTATTTTAAATGTTTTAAAGACTATATTTTATAAGAATACCTTTTATGGGAAAGAAATACATGATAATTACTAAAAACATATCAAGTTTTGATTTTTCTAAAGATCATGAGATTTCATATAAAATTACTAGATTTCTACAAAAATACCATTTGTCCAAAATCGTAAACTTTAACATATGAAAATCATATCTAGTAACATATAAACATATATGTGAACATAAACCACTAACATATATATATATATATATATATATATATATACATACATACATATATATCTAAGCTTTTATGACAATTTTAAGAACAAAACACCACCCAATAACTTACTTACAAAGCTAAGCACAAATATATACTTTTGTAAAATAAATCACCCCGAGTGAACAACAAATCATAAGTTAAGAAGTGTTTCATAAAATAAACTCATTTTCATGTGTAGGTTATATTTTTATGATTTCAAAGAAAACCATTCCAACCATTGTGAACGTACTTGCTATAGCTAAGAATTTAGGCATAAGCTGGAAGACGTAAAGAATCAAAGTTTTACCACTAGACTAGCTAGGGAAGACACTAATATGGGTGGATGTAAGAGGCTTGAAATGACTTGTTTATGCTTCAAGAACACTTGTAAATTCTTGGAACCTTGAAATCTTCACTTCACCTTCTCTAGACTTGGCTTGAATTTTGGAAAGGCCTAATGATTTTGATGATCTTGTAGTTTTCGTAAGAAAGAATGGAAACAAACAAAAAAAAAGAAATGAAAAGTTGTTGTTGTGGAGCCGTGAGAAATAAAATAGGAGACAAGGAATGAAAGGATAATGTTGAAGTCTTGTATTTGGTGAAGGTACATGAATGACATATGTATGATTTTGTGGTGAAACAAGTATGGGACTTTGTTTAAAAAAATTCATCAAAGAAGAAAATTGCAATGGGGGCCTACTTGTGCTTCTTGGCCGAGAGAGGGTAATGGGGTTGGGGGTTTGGGTTAAATAATTTATTAATTGTGTTTAGGTGTTAGATAATTAGGTGTTTAAGTCTTAATAAGATGCTAAATGGTAGACTAATTCGGTTTAGATCCTTAACGGTACTAGAATTATAATTTAATTAGTTAAGACTAGTTTGATAAGAAAATATTCCAATTCACAGTTTGTATAATTCGTCGAGGTGATTATTTGTAGGTATAAGTGACTAAAGGTGACGCTACGCGGTAATATCTTCAAGCGGGTTCGTTATTTAACTTTACGTATTATAAGTTTTAGTCTAAAAAAAAAGAATTTATTTTATGCATATAAAGTTCATATTTTATGGCCTCTAAATATCGCACTGGTTATTTTAAATTAATCACCAATGTTCGTATT
The DNA here is from genome assembly GCA_023525975.1 of Smallanthus sonchifolius. Taxonomy (NCBI): domain Eukaryota; kingdom Viridiplantae; phylum Streptophyta; class Magnoliopsida; order Asterales; family Asteraceae; genus Smallanthus; species Smallanthus sonchifolius. The sequence goes on from CM042031.1 coordinate 29,697,910, forward strand.
AGACGATTTATATGGGTACGAGAACCGGTGACTCCTAAAATTTCCAAAATATGAAATTGTCAACTTATGGTATTTGCTAGAGTTTTAATACCCTAATTTATGAAATTAAGCGGATCATGAAATATAAATAATGTAAACGCGTTTATAATAAGTATGGATATCGACCTGAAAAGTCGGGTGTCACAGGATAGGTGCCTTATGTCTTGGTGCCTTAGGTGATGAAGGTGGGGTTGACGACAAGTTCCTGTAACAATACATATAAGTGCCAAACATCCAAATGACATGTAACTAATGTGTGAGGCTATAGTCTAGTATGCAATCCTAGTTCTCTATAACCAATGGCTCTGATACCAATCTGTCACACCCCCAATTTCATCTAACGGAGTTTTACCGTTTGGGAAGTGACGAACCAGGATCTCAGACATTAGTTACTTTGAACGACTCTTCATGGGTCTCAAAATGAAAATATCATTCAAATCAGAGTATCAATGCGGAAGCGTAAAGAAAGTAAATGCGCAAAATACACGCGCCCAAAACCAAAGTTCAAAAGTCCAAAAAGTCTAAACGTCCAATCAAAAACAAGTACAATAGAATAATTCAAACAAACATAAATAGTTATAATCAAAGCAGTTGAATCCCATGCATGCCCTAACATGCACCTGTGTCTTATCTTAGCAACCAGAGAAAACATGTAAGAAAATATGTCAACACGAGGTTGGTGAGTCCACAGGTTTCAATATAAGTAGATAAACGTTTACCAGATTTATGATCATTCGGTACGTATCTATAGGTAGTTAACCTATGTTCATGTTCAGCTCAAGCGCTCGCAACCGAAGCTGACTGTTTGTTTATTCCCTCCTGCTATGTCTATCAACACTAGCGGTGTGAGTAGGCTAACATTTCACCCGTTTGATATCTAATCGAGTTAGCGCGACTAACGCGGGTGGGATTTGTCAAACCCAGTAGTACTACTAAATATTACCTCGCTAAGATCCATATTAACGGTCCGATATTAGTTGAGGACTTTCTGTGATAGCGTGTTACGCTTAGCATTTAACATTGATATCATACGAATTAAAAATCCAAAATTGTTTAGTCATGTTTTCTCCCCAAAGTTAAAATAGTAAAAGGGGCCGTGAAAACTCACATGCGTTGCGTTGTAGGTAGTATCACACAAGGGACATGTTGGAACCACATGTGTAAGTCTCAATTGACTTACGAATGCCCTAAAATTATAAACACATAAATTAGGGATAAAATGAGAATTGTGACAACGACACGGAATGAGAGACGTCCTAAAGACACGCTCTAGTAACCGAGAGTAGACGAACGTGTCAACGTGAATAGGAATTCTTTAATTAGTAAATAGATTATATATATACGTTGCGCGACGAATGACAACAACAATAATAAATATATTCGAGCGTTTTGTCATTTACAAAAATTATGAAAATAATATAATTCAATATATTATTTTTAGGTTCGAAAGGATATTCTAATTACTCATTCGTAGTACAAAATAATAAATATATTATTTTTATGAACGCGATAAATGCGAACAAATAATATAATTAATTATATTAATATTTAGTTTCAAATGTTACACGAGGTTACAAAACGATACGAAATAATATAAATCTATATATTATTTAACAATACGAGTCACGGGTTGAAAATAATATAAATATATTATTTTATACGCTTTGTGGTAAATATATTATTTTTAAAAGTGGGGAAATAATAATTAAAGTGGGTTAATAATTCAAACCCGAGCCTACGGGTTGTTTCCTGGGCTAAAACACATTTGTATAATATTATAATAATATAAGTTTGATTTTATATTAAAATAATACCAGAAAAATTGTTCAAAAAAAAAGATGTGGGAGCCCGGCCTCGAACCCGGGTCTCTACCACACACACACTGCCTTAACCAATCCGCCCGCTAGGGTCATCGCGATATCATCCGGTTCCAATTGGTTTTAACACCCAAGTCAAGTGGGTTTCCCTCCCATACTCGTACCGGTTCGAAACCAGTTCCGATCCATGGATTTCGATAATGATCGATCAAAACAGCAAAGGGGTTTTGATTACGGTGTATAAGCGAACCTGATTCTAAGTTTAATTGAAAAAAACCTCAACTTTTGATTTGTTTAATTCTCTTTTTAGAAATCGAAAACCCTGAGTATGAACACCGAATCAAATTACTCAAATCTGATATTAATACTTGTTGAAAACATAGGGCTTTCGATGATTATGGTGTTTCGAAACTACTGATATGGTTTAATTTGATTTAGGTTGTGTCTAGGATCGAAAGCCCCAAATCGGATTATGGACAAACCCTAGATTCCGGATCACAAACAATTCGATGATATCAGATTAAATTGATAGAGGGCTTTCATTATACAGATGATTACGAATCGAATGGTATGCTTTAATTGTATTAAAACAGGGTTTAGAGTAGGGTTCGATTAAACCGTAAATCGTATGAACCCTAGAACTGCTTTGTTATCAAATCGATGTTGCATGCCCCAATAATCATAGGGCTTTAAATTAAGACACTAAAACGAAACTAAAGGTGTGATTTGTTACCGGAATTGATGACGAATTGGTAGTGCTAGACTAAGTCCGAGGTCGACGATGACTGGTTTGGTTCCCGGCGACTTCTGTTGGGATTCCGGTGAAATTGATGCGTATGATAGCTTCACAGGGTCTCGTTCAATGTGTGCAGGTGATCAATTTGATGGAGTGACATCGAATTGATCTGGTTTGGTTGATAAGAACAATAAGGTCGACGGTTTCGGTTTAATGTCCATTATTCGGACTTAATTCGATATAATGGCGATTATTAAAGCATTGATTAAGCTTGTTAATGATCTGATCGTGTATAGCGGTTTCAAAATCAAACGAATTCGAGGTTTAAGATTCGAATTTGGATTAAAGATTACGAAATTTGACTTTCGGAAGTCAACAAATCATCTTTAGTTAAATTACGGGTTTAATCCGTGAATTCTCATGAATTAGGGTTTAGAAAATGGCAGGAAAGGTCCCTGTAGTTAGGATTGGGTTAGAACTTGTTAGTTTGACTTCAAAAGTTAACAGAACTGGGATTTTGACTATCTAAAAGTCAACAGTCAACTTTAGGGATATTACATAACTAGTCCCTGGAGTTTAGGTTTGGATTATTGACGGGATTAATCCCTGGGGTTTAATATTGGATTAACTGGGTTAGGAATTAACTGAATATTTAACGGAGTTACTAACGGAACTAACCGAAAAGTCCGGATTGTCACATCATCCCCTAGTTGACAGAATTTTCGTCCCGAAAATAAAATAAAAAAATTCCCCAGGATGCCACATTCATCCATTAGGTGATTACTAGTCTATTGGTATAGGTTAATTGTATTTAAAACGTGTCCAGAGTTGGATTCGATTAAACCATTTTAGAGTGAAACATAGATTCGGGTTCGTGTTGATTTCCATATTGTAAGCCCCAATTGGGTTGGGGCTTTTGATCTATAGACTAAATCGAATGTGTATGAGGTTTCAATTAGCCGAAAAGAGGATGAATCGATAGCGTATGGTAGAGGTGAGTTCCGGAGACGACGGGTTTGATCTCCGGTGCCTTTTGCTGCAACTCCGGCTAAATCAACGTGTTCAAGAGCTTCAGAGAGGATCGAATAAAGCGTACAGTGTGTTTGCTTGGGAGGATTATGGTCAAAATGATTGAAATCGATGGATACATGAAAATGATCGTCGGTTACGAGATGAATTGGCTTAATTCGTCGTAAATACAGTGATTAAAATTTTAATTGGGTTCGTTAATGGTAGAGACGTGTGGAACGGTTACGAAATCGAACGATTCTGCGATTAAAGGCTGCATTTACGTTTCAACTGACGAGAGGCGCAACCGTGCCTATACGAGGCGCGACCGTGCCAAGGCACCGGGCGCGACCGTTCCAAAGCAAGGCGCGCGACCATGCCACAGCACCTGACGCGACCGTTCCAGAATGAGGCGCGACCGTGCCTATTAGGGTTTCTGGTTATTTATAAAATCAGTCCTTGCAAACCTCAGTATTGACAGATTTGTATAAATATGAACTTATGTAGAATTTAATAGGATATATACTCATGTAAAATTTGCGTATTGGATTGAAACATAGTATTTAATTGTTGGTACGGATAGAACATATCAGTGTATTAAAATTGGGTTTGAAATGTATCACATTGAATTGAAATACAGATAATGAAAATCAGAAATGTTACACTCTTGTTCTTCATTTCAGTGTTGCCTTCATACATTTTGGATAAGGCATTCCAAAGGTCTTTGGCAGAAGTATGTGTGTTAAAGTTGTGATAAATCTCACTTGGAAGAGCCATAGTAAGCAATCAAAGAGCTCTCATGTCTCTATCTCTAAACTTTAACCCTGCATCAGTAAATACGGATGAATCTTTTGGAATAGCAACTCCACCTGCATCTGTAGCAGAAACCATTTGAATGAAGGACCATCAACAATTGATTTTCAAATGTTGAAATCAATAACAAATAGAAAATTCTGCATTCTTTACTTCCAATTCCTATACTCCGATTTCGATTGGAGTCTAGGAGGCATGTTGGTTGCGCCTATGTCAGCATCAATGGTTTGAATAACAGTCGCCATTGAATTTAGCAGAAAATGATCAAGATTCTTTCAATTTGACGAAAATGTTTCTCTGAACACGGACTTAACAGATTTGAATCAAAACTTCTCTGAATTCCTTTGAAAACAGAAAATTAGAGCACTCAGGCTTTGATACCACTTGTAGGATCGGTAATACTATCAAGAATAGCAAATCTGTATTTAGCTTGAAAGCGGAAACAAAAATCTAAGATCAATACACATTAATTGGATCTAGAACAGAATCAAGAACACAAGAATCAAATCAAGCGGCCAATTATATTGAGTATAAGTTCGGTTACAGGGAAAACTTGACAATATCAAAGTGTAAGTACAAAATCAACTATTATAAACTATTTATTGTAAAGAATACAACTGACCGTAACTACCTAACCTTCTAGACTCTTCTAGAAGCCAGGCTGACATAACTAACTCTAAGTTGGCAGTTGCCTTCCGGAGTAGTCGCCTAACGAAGAAACACAAACTAGTCTAGATAGTATGTCTTCTACTCAGGAGGAACAAATTATTCTTTCAGAGTACTTAACTTAGCACTCTGGTCTTGGTATTCTTCGTTAATCAGGAGTAACAATGTCTCTCAGGACTAAATCTCCTCTCCGGAGTAGTTCTCTCTCTGAAGTAGATTTACTCCTACTTAGTAGACCTTGAACTTTTTCTTCAACAAAGCCTCCTAAGTAGTTCTCTGACCGTAGTAGGTTTGTTCTTCCTGAGTGGCACTTGAACTGTTTCGGAGTATGTGAACTTGTGAACATGAGCCTTTAGTGTTTGACCTTAAAGATCATTTATTCATAGTTCAAAAAAATTGTCCTTAGTGTGATATTAACCACAACGATTTCATTGGTCGCTTTGCTAATGATCGCTCCTATTGGTTCTCAAGTGACTGGTGCTGCAAATGGAATTATAGCACGATATGGTCAGACAACTTTTTTTTTCTGACATGTGATCTTTATTTGCATCATATGGTTTTATTGGTAAAGTGAGTCATGTTCTTGTCAGATAGGAGTGAGGGTACCATTGTTGAAGTTGTTAGGATCGGGTTCTTTGAGCATAATTGAATTGAGATAATTGAAGGAAAATTTGTAGCGGGATAGAAACAGATTCCACAATTCAAAAGAAAATTAAATTGAAGAATACAAGAATTGATCATATGTCGTCATAGATTATTTGGATTACAATTCAAGAGCACTCTCCCTCGGTAGAAAAATTATCACACACAGTTACACAAACTAGAAAACTACAAACACTTTAGCTCACACTTGTGCACTCATTACAATGAATTGTACAACAAAATATATCATTTCAAGGAGTAGATATCAAGTTGTAATCACATTTCTAGTGACATAAAATTCTCATAATCGTCTTGACAGCGACATTAGTTGCATTGAGGGGACATCAGAAAGTTAAATATTGATGAAATAGCAAAACAAGAAGCCAAGCCAAGAAGATTGTGTTCGTGCTTTTCCTCTTCTACTCATTTTTTACTTTTTATTTGTTTTTAAATTTAGTTTTCTCAAATTTCTATAACCATACCAGTTCGATATGAAAGTAAACACTTTACAATACTTCCGTTACTTTAGTATTTGAAAACTGTTTGGAGAGTTTTGTAATATACTTTAAACAAATCCAAATTTTTTTATAAAAAGGGTTTAAAAATATAGGTGTAATGTTTTTGTATAAGGGATTGGAGGGATCATGGATTATTTATTATACTAAATGAACGTTAACAATTTGATGATGGAAATATTGTAATTAATAAGTTAAATATCAATGAAAGATCAAAACAAGAAACCAAACCAAGGAGGTTGTGTTCACGCGTTCCCCTTCTAGCCATCTATGACCTTTTATATATTTTTAATCGAATTTTTTGACGGTCACATCCCGGTTTGCCTCAGAATGCCGGTCACGTGCTGGATTTTGTAGGTCCACATGACTCATCTCAGATCGATCTCGTGACAGGACGTCTCGATAACACGGAGTGCGAAATCCTTCGTGTTAACGTATGTATATCAATTGACAATAGAAAACAGCAGGTAAATAAACTTTCTCTTTTTATATCATCAAACACATAGAATTTTATAGATTATCCCTCTGCTCTCACTTGTCTGTTCTAAACAGATTTTGTAACCTCTCTATTTATAGACACACGTTCTGTAATAGGCGAACTTAACAAGTTCGCTTCAAAGATGCTTAGGAGAACTTAACAAGTTCGCCTCTATTAGACTAGGCGAACTTATCAAGTTCACCTCTAGCAGAACTTGTTCTAATACTTGGACAAAAACTAAACAGTTACATAAAAACATAAAGATAATAAGACCTAAACTATTACAAAGCTTTTGTCATACAATCTATGTCCTAATAAAGAAACCATCTTCGGTAGAAAACCACTATTCTATGCATCCTGACATGAATCATATAATACAGCAGCTTCCTCAAGAGAAATAGCAGAAGGTAAATGAAAGGACTTGAATAAATTCTCATAATCAAAAGCCCAGTCTGGTCCAATCGCCATTTTTGGTAAAGACCGATTAGAAGAGTCAATATGAAACCATTCTTCAACCTGGCGAGTCTCTTTGTTATAAACCCTCTTGGTAGTAGAATTTACAACATACCCCAGAAAGATCCCTTCAATAGCCTTAGCACTGAACTTAGTTGGGACATCTCAAACTTTCAAAAGAGTGCATGGATTACCAAAAGGTAGTAAATATTCCAGATTCGGCTTACGATTATTAAGCAACTCATAGCATGTCTTGTTGTGTCGCTTAACGGTCAAAACTCGGTTCAAAACGTGACACGCAATATTCACAGCCTCAGCCCAAAAAGTTACTCGAAGCTTAGAATCAGCAAGCATCGTACGTGTCGTTTCAACCAAAGTCTTGTTCTTTCGTTCAGCCACTCCATTTTGTTGAGGTACATATGGCGCACTGAATTCATGATGAATGCCCTTTTGAAGACAGAATAAACCCATCTTGCTATTATTAAATTCACTGCCATTGTCACTCCTAATTCTTCTGACTTTCTGTTTGAACAAATTCTCTAAACCCAGGATTAAGAATTGTACCAGCTCTATGGTTTCCGCTTTAGAAGCAAGGAACTTAACCCATGAAAATCTAGAGAAATCATCTGTTACTACCAGACAATAAGATTTACCGCCAATGCTCCTGATACTAATCGGTCCGAACAAATCCATATGCAGTAGATCCAAAGGAGTTACAATTGAATTCTTTGTTTTAGATTTGTGGGACTTCTTGTGTTGTTTCCCCTTCTTGCAAGGAATACAGTCATCAGGAACTGAAAATTTCATTTTTAGAACACCAAAAACCAGATCATTCTTCACTAGATAATTCATTTTCTGATAATTGATGTGAGCAAGTTTCCTGTGCCACAAAATAGAATCCGACTCAGACGCATTGGAGAGTAGAAAGGTAGGAATTGAATCAGTAGTAGTAGCAACACTCATGTCTAGGACATATGTGTCATTTCTCCTTGGAGCCTTCATTAGAATCCCTTCGTCAGGAATCACAAAGCCCGGTTTCAAGATATAACACTCAGAATCATTGAAATGAAATGAAAATTTCTTGTCACACACTTGAGATACATTTAAAAGATTATGTTCAAGTTACTCCACATAGTTCACTTTCTCAAATTTGACTTTTTCGTTTTTTAAAGTACCCTGACCAGTTATGTACCCGCCTTAATTTCCAGCAAAAGCGACAAAACCACCATCAATATTAATAACGTCTTCCAACAAACGAATATTCCCAGTCATAAGTCGAGAACAACCACTATCCACATACCACGTATTGTTGATAGTCATCCTTGGTTGTCCCTACATAAACAAAGAAAATTAGTTAGAAATTGGAACCCAAGCCATTGTGGTCTTGGGTCGTCCAGATGGATCAAAATAAACAACTTCAAGCAATTCACAATCAACATTATCATCAACCTTTGGAACATAAGATTTACAATTAGACCTTCTCAAAGAAGACATAGTATGATTTATTCGAAAAACAATATTAGATTTATGATTATCAGATTCAGGTATTTCCAAAAGTTTCTTTAGTTTTCTGTTACGTCTTCTTCGTTGTGGTCTAGAAAGTTTGACCTTAGGTTGAGACTCTTTTGGAATTCCAACATGTGGAATCTCAAACTTATTTTGAAAAACAACGGGCTTAAAAATACGTTTATCATGTTGCTTAAATCCCGAAGATTTAGCAAATGATTGACAAGGCATATTCTTTACAACACTAGACGTAGGCTTTTCCCCATTTTATCTTTTCAGAATCGTCACCGCTTATTTTTGTGAGGGATCACTCTTTAATTTGCCTTGATTCTTGTAAGGACAGTGAATCAGAATATGACCGGTCTCATTACAATGAAAATAAACTCTTCTATCTTGATGATTTCTAATATAAGGAGTTTTTCTTGAATTTGATGACCCGTCTGATGAACAAGCTTTAGAAGATTTTACTGAACAGTTGAATGGCTTCTTTGGAACAAAAACTTGTTTAGTCACCGTTAATTAATTCTTCTTCTGATGGCCAGCAGCAACAAAACCACTTGATTATAACATTTTGGAAAGTTTAGGTTGATCAACTTTCACCTCATCCGGTTATGTTAAAATGCATCTATCACGGGTAACATTTTTCACTACCTTTGGTTCATCAATTTGCACCTCCTTAGGAATGCCTTCAACCTTTTCATCATCAAAAACTTCATCATCAGAATCAGAATCATAGATCATATCTTCACTAGTTACTGGATTTACTTTCAACACTGTCTTTGGATCAATTTCCTCTTCATGAATAATTTCTGATTCAACAACATAATTTGCATTGAATGGTGGAGGAACAAATCCAATTCCAGCAACCCTCTTAGTAGGATCAGCATTAGCATTAAAGTAATCCAATACCACAGATGAATTTTCAAAATTCTCCAGCTTTCTATGTAATTTGATCACTTCAGATTCTTTATCAGAAATTTCTTTGTTCTTCTGAGCGACAATTTCATTTTGCTTGTCAATCTCAGCATAAGCCATATCCAGATGATATGCTTGTTCCTTATATTTCAATCCCAAAGAGTTCAAATCTCTTTTCAAAGACTCAATTCTATCTATACACAATTTATCATTATCTTTCAATTTTTGATTAACTAAATGCATCGATTTCATGTCACAAATTAAATTTGTGTTATCTTCCATTACTTTTTTCATTTTATCTTTTATACTGATGAAATTAGAACAATAAATATGACAGACATAATCTTTTACCTTTGAAGGATCTGACATATCTGCCATGAAGACTTTTGCAATCGGAATATTTTCAGAATCAGCACCATTAGAAGAATTTTGAGTTAATACAATATCATCTTTAGATACACCAGATGCAATATCAGATTCAACATTATGTACTTGGTCACGCTCTTCATCAGCACTAGGCAAACTCTCACCATCACTTGAGCTATCATCATCAGTTGACTCTTCAGATTTTACAGAATGAATTTCAGCTACAAAAGCTTGACTTACCGACCCAACCAAATCTTCAAGATGAATACCACAGTCATAATTTTCATCATTCTGAGCAAACAAAGCAGATGATGCAGATGCATGATTAGAATTTCTAGAGCCAGAGGAGCCATGTGACTGATTACGATTGTTCTGAAAGTTATTAGGCTTCTTTTGAGAATCAAATTCAACTTTTGGTTTCACACATTCTTTGGCAAAATGACTATACTCCTGACAATTATAGCAACGAACTTTGGTTTTATCAAATCCCATACGTGAACGACTGTTAGAACCAATATACTTTCTTCCAGTCTTCTTCAAAAAATCCTTTGCTTGTCTCATCAACATAGCCATATTCCATTGAATGTTCATCTCTTCCAGATCAACAAGATCAATCTGTCTGAAATCCTCCTCAATAACATCTAGATCATGAATCTTTCCTCCAATAAAATTTTCATAAGAAGCCATAAAGGAAGAAAATATCGCTAAATAGTCATCAGCAACTCTATGATTCATATTATGTGTTCCAGATGATGTAGAAGTTGTATATGCAGAAAAACCTGAATAACTTGGAACCTCAGAACAATGATCATGAGAAACATCTTGAGTATCACCAGAAAAGAACCCAACCTCTGCACCAGTTTTGCTAGAAGACTTAGCAAAATACATTGAAGGATCTTGAATACGCTCCATATTGGTTTCCTTCTTCTTCATATTCAAATCATGTGATTGAATCTTGCCAAGAACCTCTTCAAGAGACATAGTTTTATACTTGACATTCTCTTTTATCAAAACCGTATACACATCAAATTTAGATGGTAATGCCTCCAAAAACTTATCATTTATCTCTTCAGTCTCATAAACCACTGAAGCACTTGACAACTTACTCAGCAAATGATAGAATCTCGTTGCAAGATCATCTAAAGATTCATTTTGAAAATGCTTGAATACTAAGAACTGCTTCTTCAGTAATTCTTTTCTGCTTTTCTTAACATCCAAACTCCCTTCACACCGCTTTTGTAATGCTTCCTACAATTGTTGAGAAGTCCTGAATTGTTTAAAGCTATGATAAATTTCTTTAGGAAGAGACATAGAAATACTAGTCATTGCCTTCTTTTCCCTATCAAACAATAATTTTTCTTCTGTGGTTAACGTAGATACCGATTTAGGAACATCATCCTTTCCCATCCAAGTATATGTCGGATGCGTATAACCTTCCAAGATTGGCAGTAAAAGACACGAACTGATCAAACCGATATTTCCAGTTAGAATAATCTGCAAGACTTAACAATTTGGGCAGTTTCTGAGATGTACCAATCTCATTGTCGTAATTTAACATATTAGTCACTTGCACCATATTTGCCATTTCCGGAAAAAATTTCCAAATGTTGAACAAAAATCCCCTTAGGCGAAGATAATAAGTTCGCTTCGAAGCCAAACAAGCGAATTTGATATCAAGCGAACTTGATAAGTTCGCTTACATTTGCCTACTGATTAAGTTGGCCTACTAAGTTCGCTTAAACTTAGAGAAGCGAACTTAATAAGTTCGCTTGCTAAGTTCGCCTGCAACAACTTTCAGCAAGTTCGCTTACTGCAGCTGAAACAAACTCAGCAAGAATTTTAACCCAAACACGAACTAATATCACCAAAAATCATCATTTCTCACCGATTAGAAGGAATTTGAAGAAATTGAACCGTAGGATTTAGTATTTGATGAATTAGAACACTTCTATCAGATTAATTTCACCAAAATCAACTTCAAATCCATGAATTCAGCAGTAAAATCAGCTTCAAGAACTTGAAAACTCCATGGCTACAAAAAACTTCTAAAAATGATCAATTTCTTGTCAAATTGTACACAAAACGTCTCTAATCACCAAGAATCAAACACAAATCACGAGCAAAATCTCTGATACCACTTGTAGGTCCACATGACTCATCTCAGATCGATCTCGTGACAGGACGTCTCGATAACACGGAGTGCGGAATCCTTCGTGTTAACGTATGTATATCAATTGACAATAGAAAACAGCAGGTAAATAAACTTTCTCTTTTTATATCATCAAACACATAGAAGTTTACAGATTATCTCACTGCTCTCACTTGTCTGTTCTAAACAGATTCTGTAACCTCTCTATTTCTAGACACACGTTCTGCAATAGGCGAACTTAACAAGTTCGCTTCATAGATGCTTAGGCGAACTTAACAAGTTCGCCTCTATTAGACTAGGCGAACTTATCAAGTTTGCCTTTAACAGAACTTGTTATAATACTTAGACAAAGACTAAACAATTACATAAAAACATAAAGACAATAAGACCTAAACTATTACAAAGCTTTTGTCGTACAATCTATGTCCTAAAAGATTTACTCATACACATATAGTATACAGAGATATTACACAGCGGAAAATTTTAAAATTTCCATTTTATTTCAAAAACTTGTCTTTTGTACAATCTGAAAGAAAGTACGAGTACAAACTATTATCTAATGTCAGTCTTCCAGATTGTGCCAGATAGCCTTCCTTGATGCCTCTATTCTAGCTCCTTGACTTTGCTACAAAAAGCCACATCTTTCCCAGATATACATGCTCAAGTGTATCAGCTTACGCTGGTGAGTTCTAAGTTTTAATCAAGATGTTCTTGACCTCTTTCTCATACATAAATGTTTTTATATGACACAGTTTAAAATGTTACATTTACTTCTTGCACACACATAATAATTATCATTGCAAACCTTATTCAAGTACCAAGAACTGCACTCTGCTAGGTCACGTGAACCTCTAAGCGGTTGTCACCACTTACTCTACCACTGTACAGTGTAACTCTATCATTCATCCCAGACAGGGATATAGCAGTCTCTGCTTTAAGTTGCAGGATATTATGTGGCATTTAGCCACACGTGGCAAAATTCTTTCTTTAGTGACCACTAGGTCAAAATATTCTTTTTGACATGACAATACATGCCAAAACTCCTTCTCTTCTATGTCAATACAACACATGTCAAAACATTTTTCAAGTCAAGGTACTTCCAACCAAGAACTCTTTCTACCCTTACCATGGTAAACCATGATAAATTCTCAAAACGTTTTACATGTCAAATCCATTTTCTTTCAAAAATTTTTGTTATGGTGATATGCCCTAAATTATACATATTATGGTACTATGTGAACAAAACCCTTGCAATTGATACTTAAAACGTTTATATTTCACAATTGCAGGTTAAATGGTGTTCCAAAAGAAAGAAAGCAGAAAAAGCCTAAAAACATCAAGAAATCAAGCTTTTGGAAGAAGCACTCCCGATCTTTAACACACCCAAGAATTCAAAATTGGTCAACACAAGTCCCATTTCACGGTGGTGCAAACCCCTTACTTTCCATATATATCTTTTGATTCCCGAGGCCTTTCCACGACCGTGCAACCCAATGCACGGCCGTGCATTGCCCATTTTGAAACCTACAAATATATGACTTGGGTTCTTCATTCCACACACCTCAAGACACTATTCCAGAGATAAAGTTACACTGTTTGAGTGCGTAGTTATAGTATAGAGTAGAGAGGCTCTTCCACTTTGTTCGCAACAGGGGATCCTACCAAACTCAGCATTATGCTAGTTCGTATGACCATTCATGGCTAAACCCTTTGTATTGCTTGGGTGAAGATGAAGTTTGGTGTATGTTAATGTTTAACTTATTAGTCTAATGTTATGTTTATGTTCTTCACTTATTCGCTCTTAAAACCGTTGTCATGATGGTCTTTTTACTATTATTCTAAATTAGTCTTTAAACTTGTGAGTGTTTTTGATTTTGTAGTGTAAGACCGTAAAACCGTTTTATTCAAACATCTCTTGAAACTTGTACTTCTTTATACAAGCAAATTCTAATAAGCCAAAGCTTGGTTAATATTGATAAGATCGTACGTCTTTATATGACCTTGTTACGAAACCAAGAGTTGGTAAACTCACGTTGGGAACGATACCTCTTTATACATGGTCCCATTGTTGCACCGCCTCCCGGTGAACAAAGTCTAATCACTTTTTTAAATAAAAATAAAGCTATTTAAGTTTGATGTCTTAAACCAACTCGAAGAGAGAATCAAAGAGTTGATGGTATTTTATTCTAAAGAACATAATTCGTGAACCAAGCGTTCTGAGAATGATGCTCTAGCAGTGTACCGTTCCCATATTTGTATTAGTTATACCATCAAATTAGTTAACATAATATTATCATATACCAAGTGGATTCGAAGCACAAAGCAATACTCGTCGTGACCTGATTATTCTCGAACTATTTACCTTCCTGTTACTTACTATTCTGCTATTTACATTTCTATTACACACTTCACGCACATTTTGCATTTTATGTTATTTACTTTACCGTCACTTACTTTTCTCTCATTTACTTTTCTGCTTCACAAGCACACAAAACCCACTAACTAATTAAACCGGGTAAACGATAACAAAAGTTGGTTATTGGAACTCGACTATGTGCATTGGCTCGATACTTAGTTCTTACCTAAACCATATTACGCTGCGATATTACATTTGCCTATTGAGTGTGTTTTAAGTTTGACAACTTATCATTTTATAAATTTAAAACCTGATCTCGTGAAACCTTATAAACTAACAAAATATATTCTATATTTTGTTAATTAATATTATTAAAACTATACACGCAACACCATCAAGTTTTTGGCGCCATTTCTGGGGACACGGTGATTTCAAGAAACATTCGAGTTAACGGATTAGCCTTTTTAACCTTAACATTTGGCAAACTTTTCTCATCTAATATTTTCAGCATGGATCCATACAGTAACGAGTTTACCAACAAAGAAGTTTTCGAATCTGAAGAATACTACACCGATTCATGGTATGAGTTATGTGGAGTGTTGCACTACACCAAAGTGTGTTACCTTTACATATGGTGGCCCATGCATCATGACGTGTACCTTCAACCTTCGCCCTTTAAAAATTTACTTCCACAGTCGCCTCCGTCATTTAAGTCTGATTACTCCTTCTCCAATCCATATCCATGGAAACCAGAGAAGTTGTTCCGCAATTTAGAGGAAATAAAAATTCAAATTATTAAACTCTATGCCATGGAGCCACATGAAAATCCTTCAGAAATCTTGGATTATTCATAAAACATTGAAAACGATCAAGCATTAAGGGAATAGAACATCGAGGTAATAACCATGATACCCCTATAAAGCACTGATGATACGAGCGAAGACAACGTGACTATTGTTTAGATACCCCAAAGAGACATTGAAGAAATCGTAGAGCCACCAAGATTGGAAAGACAAAACAAATGATTTTAGTCTTTGCTTCATCGAATTCAATTTAGTCTTCTTTACGAACTGTTCCTCTACAAAATGCCAGCTCATTCCAAGTTTCTGAAAGATATGTTGACCAACAAGGAAAAGATAGAAGAACAACCTCAAATTTCTCTAAACGAGGAATGCTTAGCTATCCTGAAGGGGAGAGAGCCGCCCGATAAATTCATAATCTCATGTCTTATAAGTGAGACAATTCAAGGAAATGCTATCGGTGATTTACATATCAGTGTTAACATTGTAGCTGAGGCCATCTTTGACAAGATGGACCTCAAGAAACTTCAACCTACAAAACTAGAGCTATGACAAACCAATAGGACTGTTCGTTACCCAAGGGGAACTAATGAAGATGTGCTGAAAAAGATTAACGAGTTCGTTTTCCCCCGTAGACTTTGTGGTGTTTGATGTAAAATGAGGAACAAGTGTCCCTCTCATATTGGGAACACCATTTATCAATATCGGCATTACCCTAATTGACGTTTGGGGCGGAAGGTTAGCACTAAGCATTCATCAGGAGAGAATCACGTTTGATTTAAAAAGGGCCATGCAACATCCCAGCAGTCATGACGACCTTGCCTTTCTTTTCAACGATTTCGATTACCTTGTGGGATACTACATACATGATGTCTTAGGAAATGTGGAAGAAGAGTGGCTAGCTGATGACAAAGAAGAATCTCTAGTCTATGAGGGATTCATGATAAAACACACCAATCATGACAATGAGTCAAGGCACATTGAGGAATTAGAAGATCGAGCTGAAGACGAGAAAACAAAACCTTCCATAGAGGAACCACCTACACTAGAGCAGAAGAAGCTTCCACCATATGTAACTTACGTATTCCTAGATGAAGAATCTAAGCATCAATTCATCATCTCTGCCAAGTTAAAACATGAAGAAAAAGAAAAACTTCTAGGAGTGCTCAAAAGTCACAAGAAGGCTATGCATGGAATTTGATGGATTTTCAAGGGATTAACCCCTCATTCTGCACTCATAAGATACTCATGGAAGATAACTACAAACCAAGCGTACAACAACAAATAAGGTTGAACCTTAAGATACAAGAAGTTATGAAGAATGAAGTAATCAAACTCCTGGACGCAGGAATAATCCTCCCTATTTCATATTCTGCATGGGTCAATCCCGTCCAGGTTGTACCAAAGAAAGTAGGCGTGGCGGTAATCACAAACGAGAAAAATGAATTAATACCAACCCACACAGTTACTATCCTAAGTTGAATGAAGCCACTCGAAAAGATCATTTTCCACTACCATTCATAGATCAAATGTTGGAACGAGTATCAGGGAACATGTTTTATTGTTTTCTCGATGGATTCTTAGGATATTTCCAGATCCCCATCACCCCTGAACACCAAGAGAAAACTACATTTACTTGCCCATATGGCAGTTTTGCTTACAAACGCAATGCACCTGCTACATTTCAAAGATGTGTGATCGCCATATTCCATGATATGATTGAGGACTCTATGGAAGTTTTCATGGATGACTTCTTTTTCTTTGGAAACTCTTTCGATCATTTACTTCAAAACTTTGAAAAAATGCAAGCAAGATGCGAAGAATCAAGTCTGGCACTAAATTGGGAGAAATGTCATTTTATAGTTCAAGAAGGAATAGTACTGGGGCACAAAATTTCAAAAAACGGCATTGAAGTTGATAAGGCCAAAGTGGAAACCATATCTATGCTTCTACCACCAAATTCAGTTAAAGCAATTAGAAGTTTCCTTGGTCATGCAAAATTCTATTGGAGATTCATAAAAGACTTCTCATCAATCGCCAGACCTTTGACGTAATTATTGGAAAAGGATCGTCCTTTCCTGTTTTCCGATGATTGTTTAAAGGCGTTTGATTTCTTAAAAAGAAAACCTATTGATGCACACATCATGATGGCACCTAACTGGACAAAACCATTCGAACTTATGTGTGATGCAATGAAACATCCTACTTATCTCTTGTTATTTAATCAGAGTTTAATGCGAAAAATGGTCCCAGCTTTTCAAAACCTTGACATTTAAAATGACACATGTATATTATATTATAAATAATGTTTTTTACATAAAATATTACATCATGTAACATATTATAGTGATTATTTAACTCGATCGGCTATGTCCTCACGAAGCTTCATTCCACGTGCCTCTCTTCCAGTAGTGTTTGGAAAATATTTTTACGTTAGCTTAGACTAATTAAGTACACTGCGATGTTTATTTTATTATTCATTTTGGGTCCTTCCATCTCATAGACTAGGCACCTCTACCAGGTCCTTCCGTCTATAGACTAGGCACCTTTCCATCCATATTCATAAGGTCGTTTCGTCCCGTAGACTTGACACCTTTTTAATTTTATTCACAGGGCCCTTCCGTCCCGTAGACTTGGCAACCCTTTTTAACCCCGTAGGTTATTTATTTATAAAGACCTTCCGCCCCGTAGGCTTGGCAACCTTATTTCCCATTGGGATCTTGAGTATCATCGACTTACAGCCTCCCAATTTATCAAGCATTTACTTCTTTCATGTATACTTGATTTAATCCCAACTAGTCCTCACCTTAAAACTTCGTAACGGTTTCTCAACGATGCACTAAAGAGGCTTATATATAGGAAGTACCAGCGGCGTATCCACCACCCCTTTAGTATTTCATGAATACTCTGTTATTCCATTTTAAGACTTAGACTCGTTTTTATCACACAAACATATTAAACACATATAGCATGATCGTTCATCATGCATTCACATATTTACATTCAACACATATTGTATGTATGCATGTATAGCATGAACTATTGTCATGCTTTCATATTCATCATGCTCTAATTCTTCATAAAGGTTTCTCCATGTTACGTTAAAGAGGTTTAAATATAGGAAGTACCAGTGGCGTATCCACCACCCCTTTAACGTCTCATGAATACACCTTTACTTTGAATTAATCATTTCTCATTATTCCCATTTATTTATTAGCATGACTTCCTCATTCTTTAATCCAGTTCTCGCCCTAATTCCTTGTAAAGGCTTCCCTATGATATGTTAAAAAGGTTTATATATAGGGTGTACCAGCGGCGTACCCACCACCCCTCTAATATATCATAGATATCCCTTTATTTGGAGTTAAGCCTCCCATCATTTATTTATATTTATTTATCATGCATTCGTGCCATGCTATTTATTCTTAGTCTATACCCTAAACGTTAGTAATAGTTTCACCATGAAGTATCAAAGAGGTATATATAAGAAGTAGCAGCGGCGTAGCCACCACCCCTTTGATACATCATGATTACTCCATTATTCTGCTTTAGTATCTAGACTAATCCCCATTACCCCGTACCTTAGTTACACATATGTCACATAATGCATAATCACATAAATCATATAATGATTTTCTCTAAGGTACGGGTCCATTTTACTTACGATAATCTCGGGTTGGTTCCTAAGTTCGTTCCTTGCTAAAAACGTCTCTCCGATCCTCGCTCGTAACTTTAATGCTCTACACTCGTCACCGTCGCGCTTGTAACTGTAGTGCTTGCCTTGCCTCGGTTTGTGTGCAAGTAAGTATAAAGGTGGTGATGTTATTTGGTGATGATTTCAAATGAACGGGCAATGCTATCTATTTCTAGGTTGATTTCTGCATCGGTGGCGAACCGTTAAGCAAGGAGGTAGTGGCCCGCTACCGCCCCTTGCCTGGTGTCTGGCGTAATCATCACGTAGCATACCGTCACGCCCTTGGTAGCGGTCCGCTACCCAATTTCTACACGTCGCAGCTTCTCCTCGTCCGGATACTTTTGTGGCTGGCCGACCGTTACCCGCCTGGGTGGCCGTCCACCATAGGGTTGAGTTATAATCTGCGTCACTGCCACGTGTCATTCCCTCTTGATTACTTCATCCACACGTAGCGTACCGCTATGTAACCCGGTAGCGGTCTGCTACCGACTTAATTTTCCAATTGTTTTTTCGTTTTAAGCCCCTTAACTTTGGGGTAATTATGCTCTAATCCCTGGACATTTATATTCTTAAAAATTGGGATATTATAATTCTCCCCAACCCCAAATTAGGTTTCATCCTCGAAACTTGTTAATCCTTAAATAATTGGGGATAATTCTTTCTCATTTCTTCCTCACTTTCCCACATCATCACATATCTTTTTTTGTGCCTCCATTGCACTAACACTTTCTTGATCGTTTTGTGACGTAACTTCTTTTCTTTAGTGTCTAGAATCTTGATAGGTTCTTCGATATAAGTCAGTTTATCGTCAACCTCTATTTCTTCCAAAGGAACATGTGTAGTCTTATCTGCCAAACATTTCCTTAAATAAGATATATGGAACGTGTTGTGTATGTTATTAAATTCTTCAGGTAGCTCTAATTGATAAGCCACCTTTCTGACTCGTTTATTGATCCCAAAAGGACAAATGAATTGTGGACTTAGCTTGCCACGTTTCATGAATCGGATTAGACCTTTCCATGTAGAGACTTTTAAAAGGACGTAATCTCCTTCTTGCAATTCTATTGGTCTACATCACCGTCTCTTATCTACATATGACTTTTGTTTATCATGTGCAACTATCAAACGTGCCTTGATTAGGTCAAGCTTTTCAGACGTTGTTTGAACAATTTCTTTACTGCCTAACTCTTTCTGGCCGATTTCTCCCCAACATACGGGAGTCCAACATCTCCTATGTAGGTCCCTCGGGTGTGGCGGATCGTCACATGCAAGTGCGTTGGCTAGTCGGACCGGGTGCGGAATACCCGTGACTAGGTGGAAAATCAAACAACACAAAGTAAACTGACAAGAGAATCACTTTAAACTTTCGTCTATTATAAACACTTGAAGGTTACAGAGAGAAAAATACTGAGTGCACAATAGTCTGCGTACTTATCTACTGTCAATGTATCCTATTTATACAAGACCTGAACTCTGCCCACTTAGCAAGTGCGTAGGGCAAATAGCTCATGCGTACTTATCAAGTACGCATAGTATTCTTGCGTACTTGCTAAGTACGCAGGAACTAATTCTTGCGCACATACTAAGTGCACAAAACACTTACAGAATTAAGAAACTAACAACATGCATTAGTAAATACAACTCGATAACTAATACATACAGACGCTTACAAAAAAAGACAAATACAAACAGCGAAAGTACATAAACTAAGACTCTATCTAGAGTGTTTGTCACACAAAAGTGCTTCAACAAACTCCCCTTGACAACATCTCTGGATCATCTTCGGTCTTCACAGCTCTGCATCTTTAGCCTCCATCTTCTTCTTGTAGTCAAGGCAAAACTTGATTACCTTGTCGTATTTAGAAGCAAGAAACTTTGTCCATTCATCCGTATGCATGCAGTATCTGTCAGCTAGAGCCTCCAAATCTTTCACAGAGAAGTTAATGAAGCAGACTTCATCAAATACTCTGATCAGTTCCCTTGGCACTAAGCTTCCACTATCTGACCATACCTTTCCTATCACCATTGCCTCGCCCGTCTTTAGATCTACGTACCAGTACCATATGTTATCGAGGATATCCTGAGATAACTTGCTCAGGGGAATCTTGGTTTCACATAGTACTGGCTTGTATACCAGTTTCTTTAAGCTTTTCTTAGTCACAGGATGTCTAGCTTTCTTATCCTTGACTTGCTTAGGCACTTGAGGCTTAAACACTTCAAATTTCCTAGATCTTACCTCACCCTGTAGAACCTGCCACAAACCCATCGCTACTGCATGATTTGAGTGACCCAGCAGCTCCCGGTTTGCTAGGTTCACGAGGTCGTATCTAGGTAAGGAGTTGAAAGCTTCACTGGTTGGTTTCAAGTATTGAACCCCCCCAGATCGCTTGATTGCGAACAACTGGTTTCAAGTATTGAACCCCCCCAGATCGTTTGTCTACGATAGAAGTATTTTGCGAGACTGGAGCCGGATTCTTTGATGAACTAGCAGGCATATCTTTGTTTTTCTGTGCCTCTGGATCCACAGGTGTAGGGTTGGCAGGGGAGGCTTCAGTCGATGCTTCAACATTGCTAGCAGTCTCGACTGAACCTGTGTCGAGCTGAGATTCAAAGGATGGAACTTCGAAGATCTCTCCATCTTCAAACTCATACTCGCCTTCCCCGTCGCCCTTGGGAATTTCAATAACTACCTCATCATCATCTTCATCCCAATCATCACCAGAGTCGGTCTCTTCTTCTTCAAGATTGTCGAGAGCCTCGATCTGTGCTTCTTTGGAATAGTCAAGCTCTAAGAATAAGATCTCATCGTCAGATAGATCTCTCAGAACATCAGCCACTGACTTTCCTTTATCACCACCACCGGAAATATCACCACCTTCCTGATGAGTCGACTCCCCCTCAGCCATTGGAATAGCAGAAATGGGCACGATTGCCAAAGCTTGATGCTCACTTCCACTAGGACCGACTTCAGGATCCTTGTCTTTGTTATCATCCTTAGTTAAGTCAACTGGATGACAAGCCTTATCACCGGCAGGTTTAGATGCCTTCTCCTTCTCTTTTTCTTTCTCTTTCTCCTTCTCCCCCTGAGCAGCAAGCTTTTCGGTCAGGCCAGTTACTAACTTAACCATCATTTCATGTTCTTTTCGTTGCATGTCAAACCGAAGCTCTAGAGACGACCTGTGACCCTGAATCATATTGTTTGTTTTGATCAGTAGTTCATTCTGGGCCATCACATTTGCTAGTCTCTCTTTTGCTCCCGCCCTCTGGTACTCAGAATAGTAACCTCGTCCACCAACGAATTTATGTGAGCCTGTTGAGCCTCAGATTCCTCCCTTGATTTCTGAACAGTTTCCAGTAGAGCAGCAACTTGGGTTTCCAAAGTATCAATCCTTGCATCATTCGGATCAGGATTCCTGGACGTAGAAGTTGGTAACTGACTCGGTAAGAATAGGAGTAGTCACCGCCACATGGACAGATGGTACAGGGAGGGTCACTATCACAGGAACCTCCTCTGTGATAGAAGTGACTGCCACATCAAGTGTTACTTGTGGCCTTCTCCGCTGTCGGTGGTACAGCTATTGTGAAGGTGGTGTAGAAGCTGAATCAGTACTCGTAGCCGATACTTCTACTTACGTCTGAGCACGATCATGCACCTCACGAGGAATAGCTTGTTGCTGCCTATCCCCCCGGTTTTTGTTTATACTTTCACGTCTTTGTCTTTGTATAGCTGCGTCTGAGTCAGAATCTGGCTCGTATTTACTGCTCATCGTTTGTCTCTTTCTCTTTGAAGATGAATCAGGAAGGGTTACCTTTGTCAATCTTCTCGGGTGTACCTGTGATGGTGCATCATTAGAATCAGATGAATCAGACTCTGTATCTTCGGAGTCGGATCCTTCAACACAATCATTAACTGCTTCTTCGTCTCCTCCAGACAATTCATCTTCACTCTCAACGTCCTCCTCTTCCTGTTGCTTATTCGAATGTTCACTGAGTTCCGGCTCAGAATCATGACTAAACCATCTCCAGTCATCTGGTGCCACATGCGCGTCATTTATCAGGTGGCCAAAGAGTGCGGTGTGCTCAGGGGTAGGTTCTACACTGCCTGGCTTTAAGAATTGTGCAAACACCCTCTTGTCCACCCGCTTTACTTGCAATCTCTCCCCAGTAGCAGGCAAATTTGGCAACGCATCATTTATCAGTAGTTGCACAAATCTTGGGTATAACAGGAATCTAAACCTCTCAGCCGTATTTATCTGATCATTTAATGCTTTGAAGATGTATCTTAAGAAGTTATAGCCCCTGTTGAGAGATAAGCCAATCATAGCTGTTGCAAGATCATGTCCCATTGCATCCTTCCCCGCCTTTCTTGAAGAGATGCACATGATCATCACGTGGGTAAAGTACCTCTATGGATCGAGCACCCACATCTTCTTGTAGGCAGAATAATCTTGAACACCGACATATCCCATACGCTGCCTCCAACATCCATCCACGAAGTAGTCAGGATAGGATGTTGGATCGGTGGTGAGATCTCGGAACTGTAAGACCCGTCGAATGGTGTCCTTAGAAAAGGCGATGTCATGACCCACCACGGTAGCCCGTTTAACATTAGGGGTTACTGCGCAGTCATGTTTCGCTGTTTCCCAGAACTGCTCCAGGTACGGTCTTGATACTATTGGGTCTGCTGATATAGCATAGTTGATCCTTGAACGGTTCAAGAAGTCAACTATCTCTCGGTATTGTAGTGCAGCACCCTTCCATTCCGGTTCTGTATGTGCTAGGAGGTTGAACTCACTGGTAAAGGCAAGAGCCATCACTGCAAAAACACACAGAAAGCATAATAAGAACAAGAAGATTCATTGGAATTGAATACACATGACTAAGTATAGCAGTTACTCATTGAACTGAATTTCAGACTTAGAAAAATTTCACAAGTGTTGGTCCTGCGTACTTAGCAAGTACGCAGGGATTTGTTCTTGCGTACTTAACAAGTACGCAGGAATTATTTCTTGCGTACTTGTTAAGTGCGCAAGAAATGCACTAAGTCAAATTTTACTAGAGAACCAATTTTTCAACTGATGATCAACATTGATGTGGATTAGGGTCACCATAAGGTCGAAATCAGTGATAAAGACCTATGGAACCTCTATCTTCATCAATGAACTGCTATCCTGTCAAAGTTTGACCTAAAAGACAACCCAGACTAAACGACGGTCAATCGAGGGGTCAAGGTCAAAATCAAGAGTCATTAAGGATGATTAAGGACTGGATAAGGATCGATTGTTGATTCTATGCAAGTTTTAATTAGAGTGTGTTACCAAAACAACCAAAAATTTGTCCAAAAATCATGATTCAACCCTAAATATTCGAAGTTTTAAATCGGTTCTTAAGTCGAGATTTATTGGATGAAATGCTCTACGATTCTCATCAGATGATATTAAGACAATGATGATACTAGAATCATGACGAAAAACCGGTTAGGAACACGAAATTTTATGAGTAAAAGTGTGCAGAGGGAATTCAACATGTAGGTCCCTTCGTGTGTGTCGGATCGTCACATGCAAGTGGTCTACTAGTCGGACCGGGTTGCGGAATACCCATGACAAGGTGGAGAGTCTTACAAAACAAAGTAAACCAAACATGAGAGTCACAATAAACGTTTTTTGTATTATAAACACTCGACGGTTACAGAGAGAATACAAGCTGCGTACTTAGCAAAACTGAGTTCGTCTGAACAAATGGTTCTGCGTACTTAGCTTCTGTGAACCTATCCTATTTATACAGACCTGATGCGTGCGCAGGACCAATTGCTCTTGCGTACTTAACAAGTACGCAAAGGTGTTCTTGCGTACTTGCTAAGTACGCAGGAGCTTTCTCCTGCGCACATGTAAGTGCGCAAAACACTTAGCAGAAAAACAACATACATTATGTAAAAGTAAATACAACTCGATAAACTATTACATAACGACTCTTACATACAAAGACAAATTACATACATTAGAAATACAAACTAAGACTCTATCCAGAGTGTTGTCACAGGAAAGTGCATCAACAAACTCCCCCTTGACAACAGCTCGGGATCTTCATCGTCTTCAGTCTTCATTCTTCAGTCTTCACAGCACTTGTTCCTTAGCTTCCATCTTCTTTTTGTAATCAAGAATGAACTTGATCAACTTGTTGTATTTGGCAGAGAGAAGCTTCGTCCATTCGTCAGTGTGGATGCAGTAGTTGTCGGCTAGTACCTCCAGATCGTTCACAGAAAAGTTGATGAACAGACTTCATCAAATATCCTGATCATTTCCTTTGGCACCATGTTTCCACTTGCTGACTTACCTTTACTCATTACCACAGCCTCGCCTGTTTTTGGATCAACGTACCAGTACCACATGTCACCAAGAATATCCTGAGGTAACTTGCTCAGGGGAATCTTAGTTTCACATCGTACTGGCTTGTATACCAATATCTTTATGGGCTTCTTAGTCACAGGATGCACAGCGTGCTTATCCTTGACTCTTCTGGGCACCTGAGGCTTGAGGTATTCAAATTTCCCTGATCTTGCTTCCCGGTGTAGTATTACCCACAAACCCATTGCTACTGCATGATTCGAGTGACTTAGCAGATCGCGGTTTGCGAGGTTAACTAGGTCGTACTTGGGCAAAGAGTTGAACGCCTCACTGGTGGGTTTCAAGTATTGAACCCCCCCAGATCTTTTGATGGCGAACAGCTGCTTGTCCTCCTCAAACCTAACAGCTAAGATCATACCTGTCGCTCCGTGCTTGTCTGTGATAGATGTCTTTTGCCACACGGGAGCTGGACCCTTTGTAGATGCAGAAGGCATGTCACTCTCTTTTGGGGCTTCGTGGTCCACAGGTGTAGGGTCGACTGGGGAGGCTTTAGTTGTAGCTTCAACATTACTTGCCATGTCAACTGAGCCTGTGTCGAGCAGAGATTCGAGCGATGGTACTTCAAAGATCTCACCATCCACTAACTCGTACTCTCCTTCCCCGTCGCCCTTGGGAATCTCTATCACCACATCATCGTCATCCTCATTCCAGTCATCACCAGAGTCGATCTCTCCTTCTTCCAGATTAAGGAGAGCATCGATCTGTGCCTCTTTGGAATAGTCAGGCTCTAAATAGAGGATCTCATCATCAGATAAGTCCTTGAGCACGTCAGCCGCTGACTTCCCTTTATCTCCGCCACCACCACCTGAGGTATCACCACCCTCTTGCTGAGTAGACTCCCCCTCAGCCAATGGAACAGAAGAGATGGGCACAATCGCCAAAGCTAGGTGCTCACCTCCACTAGGACCGACTTCAGGATCCTTGTCTTTATCATCATCCTTAGTCAGATCGACTGGATGACAAGACTCGGCACAGGTGGATTTCTTTTCTTTGTCTTTCTCTTTATCTTTCTCTATCTCCTTCTCCCCCTGAGCACCTATCTTCGCGGTCAGTTCACCAACTAATTTGACCATCAATGCGTGCTCTTTTCTCTGCAAGTCCATCCTCAGCTCAAGTGAAGTTCTGTGGCCTAGAATCATTTCGTTAGTCTTCATTAACAGTTCATTCTGTGCCATCAAATTCTTCAATTGCTCATTTGTCCCTCTTCTCTCGCTGTGGAGAATCCGAACTTCATCGGCCAGGGAATTAATCTGTGCTTGTTGAGCATCAGACTCCTCCTTTGACTTTTGAATGGTCTTCAACAGTTCAGCAACTTGGGTCTCTAGCACATCGATCCTTGCATCATTCAGATCAGGATGCCTAGATGATGAGGCTTCGGCATTATGGATGGGAGAGGAGAAGATTGTGTCAAAGTCAAACCCTTGTGAGAAATCACCATAGTTGAAGGGTTGACCTGACGGCTCTTTGGTGGGGGTTGGGATGGGGGATGTAATGATGGGAGTTATGGTTGGGGTGATGGTGACTGACTCCGTGAGAAGTGGAGCAGTCACCGTCACCTGGACGGTTGGAGTAGGGAGGGTCACCGTCACAGGAATCACCTCTGTGACCGCCGTGACTGCCACATCTGCTTGTACCAGTGGCCTTCTCCTCCTTCTAAACAGTTGCCGTGCTGGCGTGGTAGATTCTGACTCTGGACGGGGAGCCTCAACTTGTACCGGCTGCACAGTCGGAATCTCTTCAACCCTGGGGATAGCAACCTCTTGCCTATCGCCCCTTTTCTTGTTGGCTTTCTCTCGCCTTCGTCTTTGTAGAGCAGCGTCAGAGTTGGAATCCGGCTCGTATTCGCTGCTAGAGCTTTGTCGTTTTCTTTTTGAAGACGACTCAGACAGGGTTACCTGTGCCGACCTTCTCGGATGTGCCTGTGATGGTGCGTCATCGGAATCAGAAGAATCTGATTCTGTTGCCTCCGAATCGGATTCCTCAGCACCACCAACATCACCTTCATCATCACCTTCTTCATCATCATGCTTTTCCTCTTGCTCTTCACCAGAGTCATCACTCATCTCTGGTGCTGAGTTGGGACTATACAAGTTCCAATCTTCAGGAGCGACGTATGTTTCATTCAGTAGGTGGCCGAAGAGGTCACTGTGCGCATGCGTAGGTTCTACACTGCCTGGCTTTAGAAACTGAGCAAAGACTCTCTTGTCCACCCTTTTTACCTGCAGTCTCTCCCCGATAGTGCGTAGGTTTGGCAGTGCATCATCGATCAGTAGCTGCATAAACCTTGGGTACAAAAGGAACCTGAACCTCTCTTCTGTATTTATCTGGTCATTTAGTGCTTTGAAGATATAGCGAGAGAAATTATAGCCCCGATTGAGAGACAGGCCCACCATGGCCGCTGCTAGGTCATGACCCATGGCATCTTTCCCTGCTTTCCTGGATGAGATGCACACGATCATGATGTGGGCAAAGTAACGCCATTGATCCAATACCCACATCTTCTTGTAGGAAGCGTAGTCCCTAGCCCCGACATATCCCATTATGTGCCTCCAACACCCATCCACGTAGTAATCTGGATAGGATGTCGGGTCGGTGGTAAGGTCTCCGAACTGTAATACTCTCCTTATTGTATCCTCGGAGATAGCAATAGCCCGACCGTCAACGGTATTATGACATTTGGGGATATCGTGCAATCGTGCTCTGCAGTCTCCCAGAATTGCTCCAGGTAAGGTCTTGAGACTGTTGGGTTTGCTAAGATTGCATAACTTATTCTTGATCTGTTCAGAAAATCCACAATCTCCCTGTATTGCAAGGCTGCACCTTTCCATTCTGGTTCGGTGTTAGCCACTAGGTTGAATTCGTCAATGAATGCACGAGCCATAGCCTGCAAACACACACAGAAAACATATTCAGAACAACTTATAACACTGGAAGTAGACACACATGACATAGTATAGTAGTTACACTTTGAAAAAAATTTCAGACTTAGGAAAAATTTCTAAGTGTTGGTCCTACGCACTTAGTAAGTGCGCAGGATTTTCCTCTTGCGTACTTAACAAGTACGCAAGAAGTATTTCTTGCGTACTTGCTAAGTGCGCAAGAACAACCCTTAGCAAAAATTTCCAAAACTTGTAATTCGTTCAAAATGTGGGTTGATTAGGTCGCCACTAGGTCAGAATCAAGGATTCTAACCTATGGTACCATTATCAACACTACACTCGTTCAATTTTTGACCTAGACCCGTCTCCGACCCACTGTCGGCTCAACTTCAAGCGACGGATCAATCGAGGACCAGGAGTTGATTAGGGAGTCGATTAAAGCTTCCTATTAGCTTGTTACAAATAATAAGTTACCCAAACAACCCCATATTACACCAAATTTTGTCGGCATTAACCTAAAAAGATTCTAGGTCAGAATTACGGTCCAAAGTGACGATTAAACGGATGAAATCGGTCTATAATCTCACCACTGAGATGAAATATGATGATGAAAGTATGGACGGGACGAATAGATGATTGGACACAAATGATTTTGAGGGTAAAATTGCAGGGGGAAGCTATGGGTTTAAAAGCGTAAAGCTTAAAAAAAGTTCTAAGTCTCTGATTTATACCCCCCACTTAATGTTCTGTGTACTTGTTAAGTGCGCACGAGTTAACTCTTGCGTACTTAACAAGTGCGCAAGGCTTAACTCTTGCATACTTGTTAAGTGCGCAAGTGTTACTTCGTGCGTACTTGACAAGTGCGCACAACCCTTAAGTGCGCAATTTACAACTCAGAATTTATGAAGATTTTCAAGTCAAATAACGAACAAGATAAAAATATTCAACCAAGAGGATTCAAATACAATTCATGAAGATTAAACATAAAATATTTTTGGCCTTTTTCTGATTTAAACTTGAACTAAGCATAAACTTAACAACTTAAAATCTTTTTGTTCTTTTCAAGATAGATATATACAATCATTTACACCAGCTATTTTTGATCAAAGGTACGAGCAGAGGATCATATCAGGCTAACTTATAGCAAAAACGATACAATATAAACATCAAAGAATATGGGATCATGTCATGTATTACTCTTTATTCATACGTAATAAGCACATAAACAAGTAATTTAAGTTGACAATATTATAAGATTTGAAACTATACGCATCTTTGTATCATGTTCTTGTGTATTAAGGTATTAATTATAAGATATACAACGTGTACCCCACTGAGATGCTATGATATTTTGCACTATCTTCAAGGCATCTAAGATTATTTTCAATTATTTTCTTAATTTTCAGAATGAAGTTACATCTATTAGCACAGAAAAATCAAGCAGAATCCATAAGGATTATCAGGAATCATAAGATTCAGAATCGAGTGATTCATTTGTCTTGGTTTCATGTGATTTTCTTCTTTGAATATCGGTATGATGATTCGGGATAATGAACATGGTGTTTGATTATAGGGTAAGGGGATCCAACTTTTATCTGGATTTGATTTCAATGAATCAGGAGTGATTCAAGGGTGAATACATGCTCAACGGTTAATGTAGAGACATGTCTTGATTCAATCTCTCCTTGCATACTTGTGAGTATGGGCAGTGAGATGAACCGCATTAATTGTGCTAACAACATAACCCGAAACTGATCTCAAAAGAAAATTATTGTCAAAATATAACATCATTTATCTGATAGTGATCTTTTCTAATCTTTTACTCACACGCGCTCGCAAACATGGGTTCAAATCACAGTTGTAATTTAGATTTAGTTTCCACACTACTAGTGATTCAAAGACGCATACAGCCTACTGACAATTCAAATTACTTGTAAATAAACAGATTAAAAACATAATAATTTTAATCAGATAAGTAAGCATGACGCAATCATTTCCCATATAAGCAGTCTGTGGTGTTTAGATCATTTCTGATGTACTATCATTTGCTCTTTTCTCAAGTTAACTTTCAAATTTTTCTCCATTTTCTATTTTGTTTTTGGTTTTTGTAAAATATTTTAAAAAACTGAAAGAACTGTACAGAAAATTTAAAAGAATTGAAAATTTAACTTCCATGAATTGAAATGATTTAAGAAAACTTAGTTTTCACTCAGGATTGAACATTCCTATCAAGTTGACAAGATGCTCAAAACCGGATCAATCAAATGCCTTTGTGAAAAGGTCAGCAAGATTGTCATCCGTGTGAACTTTTACAAGTTCAATTAAATGCTTTTCAGCACAATCACGGATGAAATGATGATGAATCTCTATATGTTTAGTTTTGGAATGTTTCACCGGGTTATTTGTGATGGACATGGTGGCATTGTTGTCAATGAATAGAGGAGTTCCAGTGAAGTTCAAGTCGTAGTCTCGCAATTGCTGCTGAATCCACAATATCTAAGAACAACCGCTAGCTGCAGCAATGTACTCTGCTTCACAAGTTGAGACAGAAATCGTTGACTGCTTCTTACACTGCCAGGAGACCAGTCTGTCTCCTAAGAATTGACATCCACCAGAAGTTGACTTTCTGTCAAGGCTACAACCGCCATAATCTGAATCAGTGTAGGCTTTGAAGTCAAATGACTGCTGCTTGGAGTACCAAAGACCTAATCGGGGTTTCCCTTTCAGGTATCTAAAAATTCTCTTCACGACTATCATATGTGACTCCTTCGGTTGAGACTGAAACCTTGAGCACAAACATACAGCAAACATTATATCGGGTCTTGAAGCTGTGAGATACATAAGTGATCCAATCATCCCACGGTACAACCTGCTGTCCACATCCTTTCCAACTCTGTCGGGACGCAAACCATGATTGACTGGGATTGGTGTGCCATAAGTAGTGCTATCACTCATCTTGTATTTTGACAAGATGTCCTGCACGTACTTAGTTTGATGTAGATAAATACCATTCTCTCTTTGACTGACTTGCAGACCTAGAAAGAATGACAGTTCACCCATATTGCTCATTTCAAACTTGGACTTCATCACCTTCTCGAATTCCCTACACATCCCTTCATTGGTCGACCCAAAGATAATGTCGTCGACATATACTTGCACAAGAAGAATGTCACCTCCTGCTTTCCGTATGAAGAGAGTCGAGTCAATCTGTCCACGGTCGAAACCATTAGACAGTAAATGCTTAGATAATGTCTCATACCATGCCCGCGGTGCTTGATGAAGACCATAAAGTGCTTTGTCGAGCTTGTACACTTTATTGATATTATGCGGATCTTCAAAACCGGGAGGTTGAGTGACATAGACTTCTTCATGTACCTTACCATAAAGGAAAGCACTCTTTACATCAAGTTGATAGACCTTGAAGCCGACATATGTGGCAAAAGCCAAGAACAGTCGAATGGCCTCAATTCTAGCAACTGGGGCATATACTTCATTGTAATCCAAGCCCTCTTGTTGATAAAAACCCTGAACAACCAATCTTGCTTTATTCTTCATAACTACATGACGATCATCCGTCTTGCATTTGAACACCCATCTGGTACCAATTGGCTGAAAGCGTTTTGGCAAGTCAACTAAATCCCACATGTGCAACTTTTGGAATTGAGATAGTTCATCTTGCATTGCCTCAATCCAGCAGTTGTCTCAATCCAGCAGTTGTCAGTGAGAGCCTCCTTCACATTCTTCGGCTCTAACTGGGACACGAATGCAGCATGCAGACATGTTTCCATGACACCAGTGTCAAATATCTCTGTGTAAAGACTGGTGTTCTCAGTGATGGTTCTGTGACGAGTCTGAACACTGGCATAAGGATCACCAATAATGTTGTCGATTGGATGATTCCTATGCACCCTCGTCTCCGGTACAATTGGTTCTTGAATTTCTGGATCTAGATTTGTGCTTAACTCCCCCATTTCATGTGTTCCAGAGGAAGAAGATTCAATGTTAATTGGATCAGCTGGAGCTTCATTTCCTATAATTGTGTTAGGATTGGCCTGAGCGTCATCTCCAACAACATGAACACCTTCATTGTTATCACTGTCATGAGTTCCAGATGCAGATACAGCATTGGAATCAGGAGTTATAATTGGTACAGTAGCACAAGTAGAAAAACTGGAGTCATTGTCGCCACGCAATAAATCATAGACATTTGCAAAGTCTTCATCAGATAAGTCAGGAAGATTGAAGGACTTGAATAGCGCATCATAATCAAAACCCCAAGCTGGACCATTTGGTTCTGGTGGAATGCTGTGTTTACTACAGTCCACTTCAAACCATTCCTCGACAGTACGAGTTCCTATGTTGTACACTTTCTTGCAGGGCGAATTGGCAACATATCCTAAGAAGATGCCTTCCACCACTTTCGCATGAAATTTAGACTGACGGTCTTTATACTGTAGCAACAAGGAACAAGGACTACCAAAAGGAACTAGGTAATCAAGATTGGGAAGTCAATTGTTGATCAACTCATAACATGATTTGTTGTGCCTTTTCACAACCAGAACCCTGTTTAAGACGTGACAAGCTGTATTAACTGCTTCTGCCCAGAAAGTGACAGGAAGCTTTGCATCTGACAGCATAGTCCTTGCAGTCTCGATCAGTGTTCTGTTCTTCCGTTCAGCAACTCCATCCTGCTGAGGTGTGTACGGCGCGCTGAATTCGTGACGGATCCCTCTCTTGAGACAGAAAAGTTCCATCAAATTATTCTTGAACTCAGTTCCGTTGTCACTCCTAATTCTTCTAACTTTCAGCTTGCAAAGAGATTCCAAGCTCAGGATCAAGTATTGAAGAATATCAGCAGTCTCGTCTTTAGTACCTAAAAAATGCACCCAAGAAAAACGTGAGAAATCATCAGTTACAACTAGACAGAACGACTTACCTCCAATACTCCTGATACTTATGGGGCTAAACAGATCCATGTGTAATAGCTCCAAAGGGGTATCGATAGAGTTTTGGAGCTTGGGCTTGTGAGACTTCCGTTGCTGTTTGCCCTTTTTACACGGCATACAGTCATCTGCAACGGTAAACCTCAACTTAGGAACCCCGGTTACCAAACCGTTTCGGACAAGATGATTCATTTTACGATAAGAAATATGTCCGAGTTTCCTATGCCACAAGATGGAGTCAAGTTCTGTCGCTTTGGTAAGCAAGCAGGTAGGAACTTTGGGAGACACTCATATCGATCTGATAAGTGTCGTTTGATCTTGGTGCTCTCATCAGAATCCAGTCTTCGGGAACCTCAAAACCAGGTTTGAGAATCAGGCATTCTGATTTGTCAAACATCACCGAGTACTCCTTGTCACACATTTGGGAGACACTCAACAGGTTATGCTTCAGCTGCTCGCAGAAGTTGACATTGTAAAAGCTAACACAACCGTTTGAAACCACGCCTTGACACGTGATACTGCCGCCTTTTTCTCCGGCAAAGGCCACATAGCCGCCTCTGAATGGTTTAACGTCTTGAAGCAAGGCCATGTTTCCTGTCATGTGCCGGGAGCATCCACTATCTACATACCATCGGTTAGAGATAGTACCCTTCGGACGTCCCTGCATGAGTAACAAAAGAATTAGTTAGATTTGGAGACTCAAGCCATTGTGGTCTTGGGTCGTCCATCCTTCTCAAAATAAACTATTTCTTTCAACTCACTGTCGTGATGACTGTTCAAAATTGGTGAATCTTTGGATGAATTTGGAACAGGAGATTGAGAACCTTTAACTTTCTTGTTCCAGGATCTCTTTTTATTCTTAACCAGAACAGTAGACTTTGGCTCAACCACAGCCGGTGAACTTGTGGAAGCTTCACCTGATTGAGTCTTAGTCAGCTGTTCCAGCTTTCTCAACCTCTTATTCCTTCTTCTTCTTTGTGGCTTAGAGAGTCTAGCCACAAATTTCTCACCAGTGCGTGTACTACCAGATGTAGACACATGAGGTACAGCAGTTTGCTTTACCTTTCTTGCAACAGATGGTTTGGCCTCAGATTTAATCTTAGGTTTTCCCATAGGTTGTACTGGTGGTTTCACCACATTCTGCTTTGGACTTCTGGGAGGTTTCACTATTGGCGACTTAGGGATAACGGCTGGCTGTGAGACAACATGTCGTTTCCCTTGGTTCTTTGATGGACAGTTCACAAAAATGTGACCAACCATGCCACAGTGAAAACAATTCCTCTTGTCTACATAGGTTCTCTTGTAAGGCTCATTAGATCTGGCCTTAGATAACTCTCCATTATGAGCAGGAGGAGTTGGTTTATGAACAGAAGTCTGACCTTTTTCAGTTTGGTTTTTGGGGGTATAATACTTTTGTAAATTCTCTTTGTAACCAAGCCCATAATGAGATGAAAAAGCCTCTTTCTTAACTTGGTTAATATTTTTATAACCCCCGTAAAGCATTACCTTAAGTTTATCATTTGTTTCAATGATATCAAGTTCAGTTAAAATGCAGTTATCACCATTAGTGATAATGTTTTTGTGGACTTTCTGTTCAGTAAACAACTCCTCAGAGACTACTCCTTCAGGGCAAGTGTTAACCGACCCATCTTCAGAAGCAGTAACATACTCCTCACTAGATGTGGAGTTAGCCTTACTTGAAGATTCATCCTTTTTAGGGGAATCATCCTTATCAGAGGACTCATCTAGATAGGTGAGATCAATGTCTAAAAAGCTATTGACAAACTTCCCACTTATAGGTGGAGGAATGGCATTGGTACCAAGACCTAGGCCCTTCAATTTCCTCACTACTGATTTGTAGTGCTCCACCACAAAGCGAGAGTTTTTCAACTTCTCATTTGTATATTTTAACTTCAGGATCTCATTTTGCAGTTTGTTGATTCATTGTTCCGTTTTTCTAACCCCCTATACGCAATATCCAAGTGAACTTGTTGCTCACTTATTTGTAAAGAATATTCACATTTTTCTTTTTTCAACGTTTCAACAGACTCTTTAAAACGTTTTTCATTTTCTTTGTAATTATGAGCTGCCATAGATAGGGGTTCGATTTTGTCTTGGAGCTTAGAAATTTCATGCTTTAGCCCTAGACATTTAGAACAAGAAATAACAGAGAAAGGGTTAGAATCTACCTCAGATGATGAACTCTGTGCTTCTCCAATGGCCATGAGAGCAACGGCAGTGGTAGACTCCTTTTCAACAGCTACAGAAGCTTCCATCTCCTCAGCTTCTTTTCTCTCAGCCTCCATCAGCTCCATGATCTCAGCCATGAGACCAACCTGTGTTTGAGCAATGATGGCGTCCTCTAGATGAACACCCCAATCAAAGTTTTCGTCATGCTGAGCTACCAGTGCATTTGACGAACCGCCTTGATGTTGATTGTGGTGGCTAGTGTTGTTGTGGCCGTGGCTGTTTCCCTGGCTAGGTCTGGTGAAACCAGAGGCCGGTGCTCGATCTTTTTGACACTCACGAGCAAAGTGTCCATAGTTCAGACACTTGTAGCATTTGGCCTTGGATTTATCAAATCCAACCTTGGCATTAGAATGTCCACCAATGAACTTTCTTCCTGTTCTGTTCAGGAAACGCTTGGCCCTCCTCAAAAGCATGGCCATATTCCATTGAATATCCATGTCCTCAATATCATCAGGATCCACTTGGTTAAAGTCTTCTTCAATAGTTTCGGGATCCGTTAGCTTGCCGCCTATGAAATTCTCATACGCAAGCATACATGATGAAAACAATGCTACATGATCTTCAGCTATTTTGACTATTGCAGAATGGTTAGCTGAAGACGTAGCTGGAGGATTTCTTGAGGTGTGTTGATGATTAGTTCCCAACCCTGATCCGGATGCATAACAAGCATGACCACCACACCCATTTGAGTGGGCTTCTTCATTGGCGTGTCCAGTAAAGAGGGCAATTCCAGAGCCCGATGATTTTGAAGTGGAAGTCGTCCCATGATACATTGAAGGGTCCTGTATCTGAGGTCTTCCCGAGCTCTCCTTCTTCATAAGATTCATGTTATGAGCTTGAATCTTACCAATAGCCTCATCTACTGTTAACTCATAGAATTTAGGATTTTCCCTCATCAGGGTTGTATACATCTCAAACTTTGGTGGCAAAGCATCAAGAAATTTTTCCACTAGTTCTTCATCGGGATATTTCAATTCAAAAGCTTTCATCTCCGTTTGTAAATGATAGAATCTAGAGATGAGATCATCTAACGATTCATTTTCCATGAAATTGAAGCATTCATACTGCTTCCGGAGAAGATCCCGCTTACTCTTCTTAATGTCACTGTTCCCCTCAAATCTTTTCTGAAGTGCTTTCCAGAGATCCTTGGAGGTGTCATAGCCTCTGAAAATGTGAAACAATTCCCGAGTTAATGACATAGTGATTGAGCCAAGAGCCTTCTTTTCCTGATCATAAGCTTTCTTTTGTTCTTCATCAAGCTTAGAGATGGGCTTTGGCACCTCTTCATCAAGATAGATGTGTGTGGGATGCTTATATCCCTCAATGATTGGTATCCATAATGATGAGTCGGTGTATGAAATATAGTGCTCAAAACGCGCCTTCCAATTGGAATAATCGTTTACATTTAATAGTTTAGGCGGTTTCTGAGGTGTACCGATCTCATTATCATAATTTAACATGTTTCCAAGATTCTGAAGATTCGACATAGTGAATTACTTGGTCAAAAAATCAGAAAAATCAGACACTGTTGCGTACTTGGCTTTGGCCTTGCGCACTTGAGAAATGGTCTTGCGTAGTTAAGACTTACTCTTGCGTACTTGTTAAGTACGCAGGAGGAAATATTAAGTACGCAGGATATAACTTAAGTTCGCACAAGTTCAATTTTGCGTACTTGTAAGTACGCAGGAGATAACTCTTGCGTAGTTAGTAAGTACGCAGAAAACTGTACTTTTTACCAAAAATGGTAAGTACGCAGGACACCTTTTCAGCAACTCTCACCAACCTTTTCCGGTCACCTGAAAATCGCCGAAGATAGTGAAAAGTAGGCTGATGATCAATGCAATCGAGCCAAAGGATCAGAAACAAGTTTCTAACCAACCTTTGATGCTCAAAACACAAAAATACACAACAAAAATCGATTTTTGAGAGATTTTTGCTTCTAAAAAAGTGCTCAAGAGCTACCCCTTTTTTATTACAAAATACCTCTTTTTGCTTGTAAAACTCAGTAAAACGTCTCCAAACTCACTTACAACACTCGAATTCAAGAGCAAAGCTCTGATACCACTTGTAGGTCCCTTCGTGTGTGTCGGATCGTCACATGCAAGTGGTCTACTAGTCGGACCGGGTTGCGGAATACCCGTGACTAGGTGGAGAGTCTTACAAAACAAAGTAAACCAAACACGAGAGTCACAATAAACGTTCTTTGTATTATAAACACTCGACGGTTACAGAGAGAATACAAGCTGCGTACTTAGCAAAACTGAGTTCGTCTGAACAAATGGTTCTGCGTACTTAGCTTCTGTGAACCTATCCTATTTATACAGACCTGATGCCTGCGCACTTAGCAAGTGCGCAGGACCAATTGCTCTTGCGTACTTAACAAGTACGCAAAGGTGTTCTTGCGTACTTGCTAAGTACGCAGGAGCTTTCTCCTGCACACATGTAAGTGCGCGAAACACTTAGTAGAAAAACAACATACTTTATGTAAAAGTAAACACAACTCGATAAACTATTACATAACGACTCTTACATACAAAGACAAATTACAGACATTAGAAATACAAACTAAGACTCTATCCAGAGTGTTGTCACAGGAAAGTGCATCAACACAACAGTAGAAAAAGATTTGAATGAGATAAACTTCTGAAAATTTTCTAAGTCCTGTATATATACCCAACACAAAATAGTCTTGCGTACTTGCTAAGTGCGCATGACTTAACTCCTGCGTACTTACTAAGTACACATGACTTAAGTCTTGCGTACTTGTTAAGTACGCAGGGTTTACCTCATGCGCACTTATCAAGTACGCAGAGACCCTTGTGTGCACAAACTTTCAACTCAATTTATGAAGATTTCAAGTCAAATAACAAACAAGATAAAAGCATTCAATCAAGAGGATTCAAAGTCAATTCAAGAAGGTTAAACACAAATATTTTTGGCTTTTTCTGATTAAAATTGAACTGTACACAAACTTAAAAACTTTTTGATCTTTTCTAGATAGAAATATACACGTATATACAAACACACTATTTTTGTTCAAAGACACGAGCAGAGGATCATATCAGGCTAACTTATAGCAAAAACGATATAAGATAAACATCAAAGAATATGGGATCATGTCATGGATTACTATTTATTCATACGTAATAAGCACATAAACAAGTAATTCAAGTTGACAATATTATAAGATTTGAAACTATAAGCATCTCTGTATCACGTTCTTGTGTGTTAAGGTATTAATTATAAGATATACAACGTGTACCCCACTGATATGCTACAGTAATATAAATTGCACTATCTCAAGGCATCGAAGATTTTCCCAATGATTTTCTAAATTTCCAGAATGAGGCTACATCAATTAGCACAGGAAAAATCAAGCAGAATCCATAAGGATTATCAGGAATCATAAGATTCAGAATCGAGTGATTCATTTGTCTACAAATCTCTTCATTTGTAGACCCGAAGATAATGTCATCGACATACACTTGTACAAGAAGAATATCACCTCCTGCTTTCCGTATGAAGAGGGTCGAGTCGATCTGTCCACGGTCGAAACCATTAGACAGTAGATGCTTAGATAAAGTCTCATACCATGCCCGAGGTGCTTGATGAAGACCATAAAGTGCTTTGTTGAGCTTGTACACTTTATTGATATTATGCGAATCTTCAAAGCCGGGAGGTTGAGTGACATAGACCTCTTCATGTACTTTTCCATGCAGGAAAGCACTCTTCACATCAAGTTGATAGACCTTGAAGCCAACATATGAGGCATAAGCCAGAAACAGTCGAATGGCTTCAAGTCTAGCAACTGGGGCATATTCTTCTGTGTAATCCAAGCCCTCTTGTTGATAAAAACCCTGAACAACCAATCTTGCTTTGTTCTTCACCACAACATGACGATCATCCGTCTTGCATTTGAACACCCATCTGGTGCAAATTGGTTGTACGCGCCTTGGCAAGTCAACCAAATCCCACACATGCAACTTTTGGAATTGAGACAGTTCGTCTTGCATTGCCTCAATCCAACAGTTGTCAGCGAGAGCCTCTTTTACATTCTTCGGCTCTAACTGGGACATGAATGCAGCATGCAGACATGTTTCCATGACACCTCAAAGTAGAGACTAGTGTTCTCAGCAATGGTTCGATGACGAGTTTGAACACCGGCATGAGGATCACCAATAATGTTGTCAATTGGATGATTCTTATGCACTCTCATCTCTGGTACATTCGGTTCCTGAATTTCTGAATCGAGAATCGTGCTTAACTCCCCCATATCCTGTGTTCCAGAAGAAAAAGATTCAATGTTAATTGGATCAGCTGGAGCTTCATTACCTACACAATTGTTAGGATTAGCTTGAGCGTCATTTTCGTCAACATGAACATCTTCACTGTTATCACCATTAAGAGTTCCAGATGAAGATGCAGCATTGGAATCAGGAGTTACAATTGGTACAGTAGCACGTGTTGAGAAACTGGAGTCATCACCGCCACCAAATAATTCATATACATTTGCGGCATCATTTGCGGACAAATCTGGAAGATTGAAAGATTTGAATAGCGCATCATAATCAAAACCCCAAGCTGGACCAGTTGGTTCTGGTGGAATGCTGTGTTTACTATAATCCACTTCAAACCACTCCTCGCCAGTACGAATTCCTATATTGTACACTCTTTTGCAAGGCGAGTTGGCTACATATCCTAAGAAGGCGCCTTCCAGTGCTTTTGCATGAAACTTAGACTTGCGGTCTTTGTACTGTAGAAATAAGGAATAGGGACTACCAAAAGGAACTAGATAGTCAAGATTGAGAGGTCGATTGTTGATCAACTCATAACAAGTCTTGTTGAGCCTCTTCATAACCAGAACTCTGTTCAAGACGTGACAAGCTGTATTAACTGCTTCTGACCAGAAAGTGACAGGAAGCTTTGCATCTGACAACATTTTCCTTGTAGTCTCAATCAAGGTTCTGTTCTTCCGTTCTGCAACTCCGTTCTGCTGAGGTGTGTACGGGGCACTAAATTCATGACAGATCCCCTTCTTGAGATAGAAAAGTTCCATCAAGTTATTGTTGAATTCAGTTCCATTGTCACTCCTTATTCTTCTAACCTTTAGCTTACACAGAGATTCCAAGCTCAGGATCAGGTATTGAAGAATGTCAGCAGTCTCATCCTTTGTACCTAAAAAATGCACCCATGAAAAATATGAGAAATCATCAGTTACAACCAGACAGAATGACTTACCTCCAATACTTCTGATACATATGTAATAGCTCCAAATGGGTATCGATGGAGTTTTGGAGCTTGGGCTTGTGAGACTTCCCTTGCTGTTTGCCTTTTTTACAAGGCATACAGTCATCTGCAACGGCAAATATCAGCTTAAGAACACCGGTTACCAAACCGTTTCGGACAAGATGATTCATTTTACGATACGAAATATGTCCGAGTTTCCTATGCCACAAGAAGAGTCAAGTTCTGTCGCTTTGGTAAGCAAACACGTAGCAACTGATGAAGTGGTTGTTGCCACGCTCATATCAATCTGATAGGTGTCAGTTGCCCTTGGCGCTCTCATCAGAATCCAGTCTTCAGGAACCTCAAAACCAGGTTTGAGTATCAAGCATTCAGTCTTGTCAAACATCACCGAGTACTCCTTGTCGCACATCTAGGAGACACACAACAGGTTATGCTTCAGCTTCTCGCAGTAGTTGACATTATCGAAGCTGACACAACCATTTGAAACCACGCCTTGACACGTGATACTACCGCCTTTCTCTCCAGCAAGGGCCACATAGCCACCTCTGAACGGTTTAACATCATGAAGCAGGGCCATGTTACTTGTCATGTGCCGGGAGCATCCACTATCTACATACCAACGATTAGAGATAGTACCCTTCGGATGTCCATGCACGAGTCACAAAAAGAATTAATTAGATTTGGAGACCCAAGCCATAATGGTCTTGGGTCGTCCGTCTTTCTTAAAGTAAACAACCTCAATTAACTCATAGTCGTGACTGTTAAAAATGGATGAATCCCTAGAAGAATTGGGACTAGGAGATTGAGAATTTTTATCTTTGTTTTTCCAGGATCTCTTTTTTTTCTTAACTGGAACATTAGACTTAGATTCAACAGTAACAGGTGAACTAGTGGAAGCTTCACCTGATTGAATTTTAGTCAGCTGTTCAAGCTGTCTCAACCTCTTGTTCCTTCTCCTTCTCTGTGGCTTAGAGAGTTTCACCACAGGTTTCTCACCAGTAGGTGTACTACCAGAGGTAGATACACAAGGTTTTGCAGGATGTTTTCCTTTTCTTGAAACAGATGGTTTCGCCTCAGATGTGATCTTTGGCTTTACCATAGATTTTACTGGTGGTTTCACCATACTTGCTTTTGGACTTTTGGGATGCTTCACTAGTGAAAGCAAGTCCCCTTGTCTGTGTAAGTCTCCTCTAAGGTTAATTGGATCTGGCATTTGATGACTCAACATTATGAGCAGGAGGAGTTGGTTGGTGAATAGGAGTTTGACCCGATAAAGATTGGTTTTTGGGAGTATAATATTTTTGTAAATTTTCTTTATAACCAACCCCATAATGAGCTGAAAAAGCTTCTTTCTTAACTTGATTAATGTGTTTACACCCCCCCCCCCATAAAGCATTACCTTTAATTTATCATTTGATTCAATGATATAGGGTTCAGTCAAAATACAATTGTCACTATTCGTGATAATGTTTTTCTTAACTTTCTGTTCACATAACAACTCCTCAGATAC
Organism: Smallanthus sonchifolius; assembly: GCA_023525975.1. Classification (NCBI taxonomy): domain Eukaryota; kingdom Viridiplantae; phylum Streptophyta; class Magnoliopsida; order Asterales; family Asteraceae; genus Smallanthus; species Smallanthus sonchifolius. The sequence continues at coordinate 29,740,096 of CM042031.1, forward strand.
TACTCCTTCAGGGCAGGTGCTTTCAGACCCATCATCAGAAGCAGTAAAGAACTCCTCATTAGATGCGGAGTCAGCCTTACTTGAGGAATCATCCTTGTTAAAGGAATCATCCTTACCTGAGGACTCATCAAGGCAAGGCAAGACAAATCAATGTCTATTAAGCCGTTGACAAATTTCTCGCTAACTGGTGGAGGAATAGCAATAGTACCCAACCCTAATCCATTCAATTGCCTCACTACAGACTCGTAGTGTTCCACCATAAAACGATAATTTTTCAACTTTTCATTAGTACATTTCAACTGCAAGATCTCATTTTGCAGTTTGTTGATCTCATTGTTCCTTTTCTCTAACCCCTTATATGCAACATCCAAGTTAAACTGTTGATCGCTGATTTTAAGTGAATAATCATGTTTTTCTTTCTTCAACGTTTCAATTGAATCTTTAAATCATTTTTCGTTTTCCTTGTAGCTTAACGCTGCAATACGAAGGGGTTCGACCTTTTCTTGAAGCTTAGAGTTTTCAACCTTAAAGCTTAGACATTTGGAACAAGAAATAACAGTAAAAGGATTATAATCTACCTCATTTGATGAACAGGATGCCTCTCCAATAGCCATGAGAGCAACAACAGTTGTAGACTCTTCTGGATCAGCCACAGAAGCTTCCCTTTTCTCAGCTTCCATCATCTCCATAATCTCAGCCATGAGACCAACCTGAGTTTGTGCAATAAGAGCATCCTCCAGATGAACGCCCCAATCAAAGCTATCATCCTGTTGACCCACCAATGCATTGGACGTTCCACCTTGGCTTTGATTGTGGTTGTTTGAGTTGTTATAGCCTTGGTTGTTTCCTTGGCTAGGTCTGGTGAAACCCGAAGCCGGTGCTCTGTCCTTTTGACATTCATGAGCAAAGTGTCCAAAGTTCAGACACTTGTAGCACTTGGCCTTGGATTTGTCAAAAACCAACCTTGGCATTAGAATGGCCATCAATGAACTTTTGGCCAGTTTTGTTCACGAAACGCTTTGCCCAACTCAAGATCATGGTCATATTCCATTGAATATCCATATCATCCAGATCCAACTGATTAAAGTCTTCTTCGATAGTTTCAGGATCCGTTAGCTTACCTCCAATGAAGTTCTCATAGGCAAGCATGCAAGATGAGAATAAAGCCACATGATCTTCATCTATCTTGGCTATTGCTATTTGGTTAGCTGAAGATGTGGGAGAAGGATTTCTTGTGGAGTTCTAATGATGAGATCTAGAACTAGATGCTGCATAGCACGCATGACAACCACAAGCCTTTACAGTTTCTTCCTCATGAGAGTTTCCTGAGAAAAGGGCAATTCCAGAGCCCGATGACTTGGTTGTAGAAGTCGTCCCATAATACATAGAAGGGTCTTGTATTTGAGGTCTTCCTGAGCTCTCCTTTCTTTTTAGGTTCATGTCATGTGCTTGAACCTTTCCAATTGCCTCATCAATTGTCATCTCATAAAACTTAGAATTCTTTCTCTCAAATTTGGGTGGCAAAGCATCCAGAAAATTTTCAACTAATTCCTCATTTGGATAGATGAGGTCAAAAGCTTTCAACTCAGTCTGCAAATGATAGAATCTAGAGATGAGTTCATCTATGGATTCGTTCTCCAGAAATCTTAAGCACTCATACTGCTTCCGGAGAAGATCCCGTTTACTTTTCTTGATGTCACTATTGCCCTCGAATCTCTTCTGTAACGCCTTCCAGAGATCCTTGGAGTTATCGTATCCTCTAAAGCTGTTGAATAACTCCCTAGTCAAGGCCATAGTGATAGACCCGTGTGCCTTCTTCTCTCTATCATAAACTTTCTTTTCTTCTTCATCAAGTTTAGAGATAGGATTGGGAACTTCGTCATCAAGGTAAATTTATGTGGGATGCTTATATCCCTCTAAAATGGGTATCCACAATGAAGAATCGGTATAAGAAATATAATGCTCAAAGCGTGCTTTCCAGTTTGAATAATCATTTACATTAAGCAGCTTTGACGGTTTCTGAGGGGTTCCGATCTCGTTGTCATAGTTCAGAAGGTTACCAAGGTTCTGAAGATTTGACATGGTGAACACTTAGTCAAATTTTAGAAAAATCACAGAAACTTGCACACTTAAACTGGCCTTACGCACTTAAGAAGTAGTCTTGCGTAGTTAGGATTTGCTCTTGCGTACTTGACAAATACGCATGAGTAAATGATAAGTACGCAGGAAATAACTTAAGTACGCACCAAGATTCGTCTTGCGTACTTGGTAAGTACGCAGCAAGACTCTACTTTTTGCCAGAAAAGGTAAGTACGCAAATAACCTTTTCACCAACTCTCACCAAACTTTTCCGGTCATTGGAAACTCACCGGAGATGGCAGAAATTGAAAAATTGACCAAACAAAATGAGCCAATGGGTTAGAAACTTGTTTCTAACCAACCTTTGATGCTCAAAACACTCAAATACACAACAAAAGTTAGTTTTTGAGTGATTTTTGCTTCTAAATTAGTGCTCAAGAACTACCCCTAATTTATCACAAAAATCAACAAAAATACCCACTTTTGCTTGCAAAAAACTCTGTAGGATGTGTAGAAAATACTCCAAACACACTCACAACACTCGAAATCAAGAGCAATGCTCTGATACCACTTGTAGGTCCCTCAGGTGTGGCGGATCATCACATGCAAGTGCGTTGGCTAGTCGTACCGGGTGCGGAATACCCGTGACAACACAACAAGAGAATCACTTTAAACTTTCGTCTATTATAAACACTTGAAGGTTATAGAGAGAAAAATATTGAGTGCATAATAGTCTGTGTACTTATCTACTGTCAACCTATCCTATTTATACAAGACCTGAACTTGCGCACTTAGCAAGTGCGCAGGGCAAATTACTCATGCGTACTTAGCAAGTACGCATAGTATTCTTGCGTAATTACTAATTACGCAGGAACTAATTCCTGAGCACATACTAAGTGCGTAAAACACTTAGAGAATTAAGCAACTAACAACATGCATTAGTAAATACAACTCGATAACTAATACATGCAGACGCTTACAAACAAAGACAAATACAAACAACGAAAGTACATAAACTAAGACTCTATCCAGAGTGTTTGTCACACAAAAGTGATTCAACATCCTACCGTATAGCATTTCATATGGCGGCATACCAATACTAGAATGGTAATTGTTATCTATGAGAATTCTTCTAACGGCAGATGATTATCCCAATTTCCACTGAAAATCAATTATACAGGCACACAACATATCTTCAAGAATTTGTAGCGTCCTTTCACTTTGACCGTCAGTTTGAAGATGATATGCGATGCTGATTAATAATCTTATTCTCATTTCTTCATGAAACTTGTTAGAGCATGTTAAGTTCGCCTAAGGGAATGTTTGGAGGCGAACTTAACTAGCGAACTTGGTAAGTTCGCCTATAGAATTATGGGCGAACTTGACAACTTCGCCTGTGGACTCAGCTTGCCTATAAATAGGACATTATGTGTTCATTTGTAAGTAAGCATGCTAGAGTGCTTGCACACAGAGAGGGAGCGAGCGTCTGTGAGAAATGAGTCACCACCCCAAGGTAGAGCTCACCTAGGAGTTAGAATTGGAGCTTAAACGTAGAGATGTACACTCCTTCGGTATTGTATTCGTATGACGAGTTCGTTATTGAATATATACATCATTTTGTGTTTCATCTATCTTCTATGTTCGTGTTTGATTGATCCGCGTCATGCTTCCGCCTCATACGAAGAATCATCAAGTAATTCATTATGATCATGGTAGTTCTACTCGTTAGAAGATGCCACAAGAATTTATAACTGGTATTAGAGCTACGGCTCATAATCGGAAAGACTAATCGCCTATTCGGTTCACTATTACTCATGATTCGGTGTTTAATTCCGCATATTTATCATTGAAACGTTAAAAGAGTGATTTTACCGATGGAATTTATCAAATTCGTGGTATTTTATGATTTTGATGATTCCAGAGCTTCAAGAGCTTGAAGATTTGAAGTTTTTACTGCCAAATTAAGAAGATTCAATGATTTTTGTTGAAACAACCCGTTCAGGCTAACTTTTTGTCTGATGGCAGTTTCAGGCGAACTTGTTAAGTTCGCTGGAAGATGTTGTGGCGAACTTGTTAAGTTCAATAGAGTTTGTTCGCAAGCGAACTTGTTAAGTTTTCTGACACTGTTTAAGCGAACTTGTAGAGTTTGTTCGTAAGCAAACTTGTTAAGTTTTTTGGCAGGAAAACTTTTCTTGTTCAAAATTTTGAGGGAACTTTTCTATACTTGTTTAGGGCCATTTTTTATAAGATGGTAATTTTGGTTATTTTTGGGACCGAAATTCAAATTTTATGTGGCTTGGTGAAACAAGGAGATATTTTTGTTGAATGATGACTTTTGAATGAAGACTCTTATTGTTAAGGTATTCAAACCTGAAAATGTGGGCTACAAGCATCTGGGATACTACTTTATTAGGGAATGAATGCTAAAACAGTTTGAACAAAATGGTTGTTATCAACTAAAGGTCTCGGATTTTATTGTGAGGATGTACTGTTTGGGTCTTTGCAAAGAAAAGAGGGAGATAAAAATTTCAAGAAATATTATGCTTCTTTGCAAAACAGTTCAAGTGATCAAGTTCGTCTAAATGATTCGACATGATTCGGTTATGGTTTGATTTCTCATTTGGGATCTGGGCGGAATCCAAATAGACAACCTATTGTGACTAGTAGGAGGTGTTAACCAGCAATGAAAATCATATTGAAGATTGTTGTATTGACGATTATTACTACTGAATATGTGTGAGACTTGGTCAAGTACGTTTGAAATGAAGCTGGTTATCTGTTGTTAACTAGTTGAAGATGAAACCTTTATTATATGCCGATTAAATATGAAACATCCTTCTGTTTCTTGTTTAATGCGGAGATGTTGGTGTCATGAAGGGGAGATCTGATATGAAAAACTTCGGGTTACCAGTTAAGTGGATAAAGTACGAGGCAAAGTCAAACACTTCTGGTGAAGATGAAGATCAAAGAAAAGAGTGGTTTTGCACACTATATTGAAATTTCAGTTTGTTTTTCAAGATGAGATTCTTGTCTTTGTGGAAGTTGATTAGTTTGATGCTGATTGTTGGTAATTCAGAATCTCTATCTTATGCTGCTTGATTTTAAAGATGTCTAAGTTGTTTTAGGTTCTTGAGTCAATGCGAAGGTAGTTACTGTTGAGAGGATGGACTACAATGAAAAGTGTTGGATTCATCAGTTTTCATGAAGAGGCCAAATGTAACATTTCTGATTTCTAGTATCCGTATTTCAATCCAATGTAATGCATTTCAAACTCGATTCTAGTGCACTATTTTGTTCTATTCGTACCATCAATTTAATACTATATTTCAATGCAAATCTGCAAATTTTACTCGGTTATATCCTATTAAAACAATACATAAGTATCTAATTATACAAATATGGCAAAAGACTAAAGTTACAAGGTCTGATGTGAAAAGTAGCAAGAAACCCTACTAGGCACGGTCGCGCCTCGTTCTAGCACAGTCGCTCCGAGTGCTTTGGCATGGGCGCGCGACTTGCTTTGGAACGATCGCGCCCGGTGCCTAGGCACGGTCACGCCTCGTTTGGGCACGGTCGCGCCTAGTACCAGTTGAAACGTAAATACAGTTTTAATCGCCCGATCGTTGAGTTCCGTAACCGATTTACACTTCATTTCCATTAACGAAAGCAATAACATATTCAATTACGACAAACGTCTTAGTTTAATTCCATTAGACGCAAAAAATCTCCCAAGCATTTCAAAGAAAACACAAACCCTCCTTTCGATCCGAATTCTCTAAATCAAACAAAATATTCACGCTACTCAATCCTCACTAAAACTACTGGACTCTCTAGTTTAGCCGGGATTGCAGCAGAAGACGTCGGCAGCTGTTCGCATCGTCGCCGGAACTCTTTTCTACCAAACTCTATTCATCCATCGTCCTCCCAGGTAATTGAAACCTTTTCCTCGATCGTTTCAGTCCATAGATCAAAAGCCCCATATTAATTTGGGCTTCCATTATAGAAATTACCCCGAATCAGAATCTATGTTTTATTCAAAATGGTTTAATCGATTTCGACCCTGAACATGTTGTTAATACAATTAAAACATCCCACCATACTCGTAATAATACTATAAATAAAAGCTCTATGATTTACATCACTAACAATATAAGAATCAGTCAATTCGTGTCTGATTTGGAAGAGACACGGTCGCGCTAATCATCTAGCGCGGTCGTGCCTCATGAGACGCGGTCGTGCCTACTACCAGCGCGGTCGTGTCCTCCTGTCCAGACCCAATCATGCCCTTTGGCTAATCTCAGTCGTGTCTTAGAATCATAGACACGATCGTGCCTGGCCAAGGCACGGTCGTGCCTAATGATTTAGTTAGTTAAGCCCCCTGTTTGATCAACACGGTCGCGCCCGTGGTTTGAGCACAGTCATGCCCTTCCCATGCACGGTCATGTGTAAGTTAAATTTTTGGCAGAATTATAATTTTATATATTTTTCAAACAATAAATATTACTGATTAAACTACAAAATAAAAATAGTTGATTTTTATAAAAATGCATTTAATCCTATGTAGAAAGATCAAATATTTAATCTTGGAATAAATAGAAAATTTTTATTTAAAGTTTATAAAATTTAATTTACATTTATTGTTAAACCTTAAAAAGTATTTTAATGGTTATGTTACATATATTATAAATAAATAAATAAATAAATAAATGATTATTTATTTAATTTATATTTAAACAAAAACAATTAATTATTTATACTGAATTATAACTAATACTTACAATGTTTTCATATACAAAAATTATTTACATTACTTATTTAATTATTCAAACTCAAACCTTAATCAAAATATTCTAAAAATATTCTTTCAAACTTTATATTTTATTCAATACTTTCAATTACAAATCAATGACTTTTTGCACAAGTCCAAATGCAACTTTAGACTTAAACTTTTGTGCACACTATTAATACCATATACATTACACTTTAGGTTAACTTGTGCGTTTCAAGGATCCTTATTACTATCTAGTATGTTTGGTTAGCTACGCCTTCGAACCAAGTGAGTATACATAGCCCCTTTTACTCTTTTACACTTTTGGGGTGAAACGTGAACTCTATCAAATTACATGTTTACATTTACACAAACAACACAAGTACAAATCCTATTTACATTCATGTGTACAAATTTGAGCTTTATGCCCGAGTGCTATGTGTGCTAACTTTTGTATGTGATTATGTGCAATCATTAACTTTTCAAGCCGACAGTTTTCAATGATAGATCTATTGAGACTGACAAACCCACCCAGATTGGGGTGATTGATATCGACAACACAATTTTGCATGCTAGTTACAAAGGTTTGATTGTACTTGGTTACACAATAGCTGCTCCCTATAAATGCCTTATTTATCATGTTATGTATGGATTTGTTTTACAAACTATATGCTATCTATATACAAACATGTGTTATACTCACCAACTTTTTAGTTGACTTTATTTTATTCATGTTTCAGGTTCTAATGTGTGAGATTGGTCAAGATGTGCTACACATAGGCTTGGACTTAGTTAATTTAAATAAAAGAACTCTATGTATTTCATTTTGGTTTCTATCTTGGATTTGGTTGTGTTTGGATTACTTGCAATGAAATTTGATGTTTAATATATTTCAATTTAGTCAACCTTGTGCTTATGAACAGTCTACATGTCCCGCCCCGATGATTCCGCCATCGGTCGGGGTGTGACAGATTGGTATCAGAGCCTTGGTTATAGGGAATTAGGTTATTAGACACCTTGACCTAGACTATAACTTTAGGACACCTACCTATGCTATATTTCATGATTACATGTTATATGCTACATGCTATATGTTATGTGTTACATGCTATGTGCTACATGCTTACTATGATTAGTTATTATTTTATTTGATGACTTAATTGTTAAAAATCCATGACTTATTAGTTTATACTTAAATGATAAATTAAATAAACAATATCCTTTCCTATACCGTAAAACCTCATAATATTCTTATCTTCTTCTCTATCTTTATCTTTCTAAGCATGTGGAAACTTCATGAAGCTAGATCCATAAAATTTCTTTATTTCCTCGTTAAGGTTTTTAAGCTTCGTTAATTATTTGAGGACACGTGCAATCTTGAAGACTGACACCTGTATTTTGGGTTTTCTGTCTAGGAAAGCATTTCGCATAAATCCCAATCAACCGAGGGACTTGTATGCTTTCCTGGGAATTCCCGAGATGAGTGTTTACTTATAGGCTAAAGCATGTCTCCTTGAAAATTATATAAGTTTAATTAATCTTAATGTGTCATAGTATTCGAGTGATTATATCACTATTTGAGTACAATCCAAACTATGATTATCTATTTATTTTGTCATCTTATTCTATTAAATCCAAACAATTCTCATAAGTTCTTACATCTTTTCTTGTCTTGTGAAAATCTGTAGAATGCCTCCTCGTCGTGCTCCCGCGACCAACACCAATACTGACATTGCTGCTATTCTTGCACAACTCGTGACACAACTCACTCAAGCTAATAGTGCCACCAATGGCAACAATGGTGGTAATGGTAGTAATAGTGGTAATGGTGGCAATGGTGGAAATGGTGGTAACAACACATCTCAATGCAATTTCAAACATTTCAACTCGTGTAATCCTCCCAAGTTCTATGGTACCGAAGGAGCTACTGGACTCCTTCAATGGTTCGAAAGCATTGAGAATACTTTTCTCAATAGTGACTGCCCCGACAACCTTCGGGTTCGTCATGCCACAAGTGTCCTACAAAAACGGGCACTCACGTGGTGTGGTGGAATGGGGAGAAGAGAAATAGAGGTGTGGATGTGGCAATGGCCTTACCTTGGGATGAGGTTAAAAGGCTAATAACCGAGGAATTCTGTCCTCGAAATGAAGTAAAGAAACTTAAAGCCGAATTTTGGGATCTCGCCCAAGATAGTGGTGAAAACTTGGCGTATACGACTCGGTTCCATGAGTTGAGTCTTCTTGTGCCACACATGGTCACTCCTCTATCCCGCTGCATTTAAAAGTATATTAGGGGACTACCTAGGCAAATTCAAGATACTGTCCTAGGAAGGAATCCCGCAACACTTGAGGATGCTATCCGCTTATCCGCCACCTTAACCGAAAACCATGTGAAAGCGGGAACACTTACTAAAAAGGCACCAAGAAAGTTTCCGACACCGCAACTCCTCCTACCCACAACAAAGAAGCCACAACTGAGCCATCCCGACACAATAAGAAGAGAAAGGCTAGAAATTTTGCTGTGGTCACTCCTGCTATTCCTGTTAACCAAGCTGCACCTATGGTTCAAGCACCGGCCAAAAAGCCATATGTTGGAATCTACCCACTTTGTACCACCTGCAACTACCATCATCCCCAAAGCATCCCATGTCGCCTTTGTACTTATTGTGGGAGATATGGACATACGGTAAATGTTTGTAGGGCCAAAGCTCTTGCGGGCCAAGTCAACCCACCAAACCAAACCAACACCCAAGTGACTAATCAAGGTGCTCCCGCTATTGCAAATGGGCGTGCATGTTATGAATGTGGCAACCCGAACCATTTCCATGATCAATGCCCAAGATTGGTCAATGCTAGACAAGGTGGAGTTCGTGGGCGTGCTTTCAACTTAAACGCCAATGAAGCTCAACCCAACAATGATGTGGTCAATGGTACGTTCCTTGTAAATAGTCAATATGCCTCCATTTTATTTGATACCGGTGCCGATAAAAGTTTTGTGTCACTTAATTTTGAGCCTTTACCTGCAAAGACACGATCCCAATTAGAGAAAACCTTTACCGTCGAAATTGCAAATGGTGACTCCCTTACAATTGAGTCTATTATCTATGACTATTCTCTAGAACTTAATGAACATACATTTCCAATCAATCTTGTACCAATGCCACTAGGAAGTTTTGATATCATCATAGGCATGGATTGGCTATCAAATCATCATGCCGAAGTTATCTGTTTCGAGAAGTGCATCCGAATACCTCTCCCATCGGGAGAAACCTTAAGAGTCTTTGGTGAAAAGCCTTGTAAAGGACTTAAATTGATGTCATGCACTACCGCTCAACAGTAGTTACGAAAGAAGTATGCAGCCTTCTTAGCTCATATTGTTCAAAAGGATGTCAAAAAGAATAGTATTCAAGATATCCCCATTATCCGAGATTTTCCTGAAGTATTCCCCGAAGACTTATCCGGTCTTCCACCCGTTCGTCAAGTAGAATTTCGCATTGATCTTGTGCCCGGAGCTAACCCCGTGGCTAGAGCTCCTTACCGTCTTGCACCTTCTGAAATGCAAGAACTTGCAAGTCAACTTCAAGAGCTCTCCGACAAGGGATTCATTCGTCCAAGTCATTCACCATGGGGTGCACCCGTCTTATTCGTCAAAAAGAAGGATGGATCATTTCGCATGTGTATTGACTATCGCGAACTCAACAAGCTTACTATCAAAAACCGTTATCCTTTACCTAGAATTGATGACCTCTTTGATCAACTTCAAGGTTCAACTTGCTTCTCGAAGATTGATCTTCGATCTGGTTATCACCAACTCCGTGTGCAAGAACACGATATTCCAAAGACTGCCTTCCGAACAAGGTATGTCATTACGAGTTCATGGTTATGCCTTTTGGACTAACCAATGCACCCGCAGTTTTCATGGACCTCATGAATCGTGTGTGCAAACCGTACCTTGATAAGTTCGTGATCGTTTTCATCGATGACATCTTAATCTATTCCAAGACTAAAGCCGATCATGAGCAACACCTTAGATTGGTTTTGGATCTCTTGAAGAATGAACTATATGCCAAATTCTCCAAATGTGAATTTTGGCTAAAGGAAGTTCAATTTCTTGGTCACATCGTCAATGACAAGGGTATTCATGTTGACCCTGCTAAGATCGAAACGGTTAAGAATTGGAATGGCCCGAAGACTCACACTGAAGTTCGTTCATTTCTTGGTCTTGCGGGATACTACCGACGTTTCATCTCAAACTTCTCTAAGATTGTTGTCCCGCTTACCGCTTTGACCCACAAGGGTAAGACTTATGAATGGGGACCAAAACAAGAAGAAGCTTTCCAAACCCTCAAGCAAAAGTTGTGCAATGCTCCCATTTTGACTCTCCCTGATGGGAATGATGATCTAGTTGTCTACTGTGATGCTTCTAACCAAGGTCTCGGTTGTGTCCTCATGCAACGAGGCAAAGTAATCGCTTATGTGTCAAGGCAACTTAATATTCATGAGAAGAATTATACGACGCACGATCTCGAGTTGGGTGCGGTTGTATTCGCATTGAAGATTTGGAGACATTATCTCTATGGCACAAAATGTGTGCTGTTCACTGACCACAAAAGTCTTCAACATATCTTCAACCAAAAAGAACTCAATATGAGGCAACGACGTTGGGTTGAACTCCTTAACGACTATGACTGCGAGATTCGTTACCATCCCGGCAAGGCGAATGTTGTAGCCGACGCTTTGAGTCGAAAGGACCATGTTATGCTTCATTGTGCCCGAATTCAAACCGATATTCAAATCCGCATCTTAGAAGCTCAACACGTCTCAGTCACCGAGGGTAACATGTACAAGGAAATGTCGTGTGGTGTTGAACTTCTGCTTGAATCAAAACCCAATAGCTTACTTTATTACTTGAACCGTATTTGGATTCCCGATCGCGATGATCTCCGTACATTTCTCATGAACGAGGCTCACAAGACTCGTTACTCTATTCATCCTGGTGCGGATAAAATGTACCAAGATCTTCGCCAGCAATATTGGTGGCCCGGTATGAAGAAAGACATTGCCCTTTATGTTTCCAAATGTTTAACCTGCTCCAAAGTCAAAGCCGAACATCAACGTCCTTCTGGTTTGCTTGAACAACCGGAAATTCCCGTGTGGAAATGGGAGAACTTAGCTATGGATTTTATTACCAAACTCACTCGCACCTCGAGTGGTTATGATAGCATTTGGGTGATCATTGACCGTCTCACCAAATTTGCTCATTTCTTGCCTATCCGTGAAGACTATCGGGTTGAGAAACTAGCCCGAATTTACATTGATGAAATTGTGAGCCGTCATGGTGTTCCCTTGAACATAATATCTGATCAAGATGCCCGGTTCACTTCTCGATTTTGGCAATCTCTTCAATCTGCTCTTGGCACACGATTGGACTTGAGCACGGCTTACCATCCCCAAACTGATGGTCAAACCAAGCGGACAATCCAAACTCTTGAAGACATGCTTAGAGCTTGTGTAATCGATTTTGGTGGCAATTGGGATTCACATTTATCCCTCATTGAGTTCTCCTACAATAATAGCTACCACACGAGTATTAACATGGCTCCATTTGAAGCTCTTTATGGTCGCAATATTCGTTCTCCTATCTGTTGGAACGAGATTGGTGAAGCACAACTCACCGGTCCCGAACTAATTCAAGAAACATCCGACAAGATCATTCAAATCCGTGACAACATTCGAATAGCGAGAAGTCGGCAAAAGAGTTATGCCGACAAACGACGAAAACCCTTGGAATTCCAAGTCGGTGACCTTGTTCTTCTTAATGTGTCCCCGTGGAAGGGTGTGATCCGTTTTGGAAAGAAAGGCAAGTTAGCCCCTCGTTATGTTGGTCCATTCAAGATCCTTGAAAGGATTGGGAAAGTGGCTTACAAACTCGAATTACCTCCATCTCTTGGCAATGTGCATCCTACATTTCATGTATCTAATCTGAAGAAATGTCTCGTTGATGAGAATCTCCATATACCGCTTGACGACGTGCACATTGATGAAACGATGCACTTCGTTGAGAAACCGGTAGAAATTATGGATCGTGAAATCAAGCAACTCAAGCGAAGCCGTATTCCTATTGTCAAAGTTTGTTGGGAGTCTAAGCGTGGTCCTGAATTCACTTGGGAACGAGAGGACCAAATGAAACTCAAGTACCCCCATCTTTTTACTGATGACGTAGCTTCCTCTAACTAAATTTCGGGACGAAATTCCCTCAACATGGGGAGACTGTAACATTTCTGATTTCTAGTATACGTATTTCAATCCAATGTAATGCATTTCAAACTCGATTCTAGTGCACTGTTTTGTTCTATTCGTACCATCAATTTAATACTATATTTCAATGCAAATCCGCAAATTATACTCGGTTATATCCTATTATAACAATACATAAGTATCTAATTATACAAATATGGCAAAAGACTAAAGTTACAAGGTCTGATGTTAAAAGTAGCAAGAAACCCTACTAGGCACGGTCGCGCCTCGTTCTGGCACGGTCGCGCCGAGTGCTTTGGCACGGTCGCGCGACTTGCTTTGGAACGATCGCGCCCGGTGCCTAGGCACGGTCACGCCTCATTTGGGCACGGTCGCGCCTAGTACCAGTTGAAACGTAAATACAGTTTTCATCGCCCGATCGTTGAGTTCCGTAACCGATTTACACTTCATTTCCATTAACGAAAGCAATAACATATTCAATTACAACAAACGTCTCAGTTTAATTCCATTAGACGCAAAAAATCTCTCAAGCATTTCAAAGAAAACACAAACCCTCCTTTCGATCCGAATTCTCTAAATCAAACAACAAATTCATGCTACTCAATCCTCACTAAAACTACTGGACTCTCTGGTTTAGCCGGGATTGCAGCAGAAGACACCGAAAGCCGTTCGCATCATCGCCGGAACTCTTTTCTACCGAACTCTATTCATCCATCGTCCTCCCAGGTAATTGAAACCTTTTCCTCGATCGTTTCAGTCCATAGATCAAAAGCACCATATTAATTTGGGCTTCCATTATAGAAATTACCCCGAATCAGAATCTATGTTTTATTCAAAAATGGTTTAATCGATTTCGACCCTGAACATGTTGTTAATACAATTAAAACATCCCACCATACTCGTAATAACACCATAAATAAAAGCCCTATGATTTACATCACTAACAATATAAGAATCAGTCAATTCGTGTCTGATTTGGAAGAGACACGGTCGCGCTAATCATCTAGCGCGGTCGTGCCTCATGAGACGCGGTCGTGCCTACTACCAGCGCGGTCGTGTCCTCCTGTCCAGACCCAATCATGCCCTTTGGCTAATCTCAGTCGTGTCTTAGAATCATAGACACGATCGTGCCTGGCCAAGGCACGGTCGTGCCTAATGATTTAGTTAGTTAAGCCCCCTGTTTGATCAACACGGTCGCGCCCTGACTAGCATGGTCGCGCCCGTGGTTTGAGCACGGTCATGCCCTTCCCATGCACGGTCATGTGTAAGTTAAATTTTTGACAGAATTATAATTTTATATATTTTTCAAACAATAAATATTTCTGATTAAACTACAAAATAAAAATAGTTGATTTTTATAAAAAAATGCATTTAATCCTATGTAGAAAGATCAAATATTTAATATTGGAATAAATAGAAAATTTTTATTTAAAGTTTATAAAATTTAATTTACATTTATTGTTAAACCTTAAAAAGTATTTTAATGGTTATGTTACATATATTATAAATAAATAAATAAATGATTATTTATTTAATTTATATTTAAACAAAAACAATTAATTATTTATACTGAATTATAACTAATACTTACAATGTTTTCATAAACAAAAATTATTTACATTACTTATTTAATTATTCAAACTCAAACCTTAATCAAAATATTCTAAAAATATTCTTTCAAACTTTATATTTTATTCAATACTTTCAATTACAAATCAATGACTTTTTGCACAAGTCCAAATGCAACTTTAGACTTAAACTTTTGTGCACACTATTAATACCATATACATTACACTTTAGGTTAACTTGTGCGTTTCAAGGATCCTTATTACTATCTAGTATGTTTGGTTAGCTACGCCTTCGAACCAAGTGAGTATACATAGCCCCTTTTACTCTTTTACACTTTTGGGGTGAAACGTGAACTCTATCAAATTACATGTTTACATTTACACAAACAACACAAGTACAAATCCTATTTACATTCATGTGTACAAATTTAAGCTTTATACCCAAGTGCTATGTGTGCTAACTTTTGTATGCGATTATGTGCAATCATTAACTTTTCAAGCCGACGGTTTTCAATGATAGATCTTTTGAGTCTGACAAACCCACCCAGATTGGGGTGATTGATACCGACAACACAATTTTGCATGCTAGTTACAAAGGTTTGATTGTACTTGGTTACACAATAGCTGCTCCCCATAAATGCCTTATTTATCATGTTATGTATGGATTTGTTTTACAAACTATATGCTATCTATATACAAACATGTGTTATTCTCACCAACTTTTTAGTTAACTTTATTTTATTCATTTTTCAGGTTCTAATGTGTGAGATTGGTCAAGATGTGCTACACATAGGCTTGGACTTAGTTAATTTAAATAAAAGAACTCTATGTATTTCATTTTGGTTTCTATCTTGGATTTGGTTGTGTTTGGATTACTTGCAATGAAATTTGACGTTTAATATATTCAATTTAGTCAACCTTATGCTTATGAACAGTCTACATGTCCCGCCCCGATGATTCCGCCATCGGTCGGGATGTGACACCAAACAAAATTGTTCTTCAATGGATGCATCAGTTTAGAGGGAGCCTATTGCCTCAAGATTGAAGCATTGCCGGTTGAAGATCAAAGTGCAATTCCAAAGATCAAGTCTTACCAAATAAAGTGAAGACCGAGGATCATCAGTCAAGGGGGAGTCTGTTAGGACACAGGTTATGATTGATGATTTATCAGTATTTGTTTGGAATTTTTTGCAACAGTTAAAAGGGAGTCCGTTAGAGCATGTTTTTGTAACTGTAGCAAAAATTCTAAGTGTATATGTAGCGAACATGTTAAGTTCTCCTAAGGGAATGTTTGGACGAACTTAACTAGCGAACTTGGTAAGTTCGCCTATAGAATTATGGGCAAACTTGACAAGTTCGCCTGTGGACTTAGCTTGCTTATAAATAGGACATTATGTGTACATTTGTCAGTAAGCATTCTAAAGTGTTAGCACATAGAGAGGGAGTGAGTCTCTGTGAGAAGTGAGTCACCACTCCTAGGTAGAGCTCACCTAGGAGTTGGAATTGGAACTTAAACGTAGAGATGTACACTCCTTCGATATTGTATTCGTATAACGAGTTCGTTATTGAATATATACATCGTTTATGTGTTTCATCTATCTTTTATGTTCGTGCTTGATTGATTTGCTTCATGCTTCCGTCTCATATGAAGAATCATCGAGTAATTCGTTATGATCGTGGTAGTTCTACTCGTTAGAAGACGCCACAGGGACTTATTAAACTTTTTTCCAGAAACGTGAAGTGAAACGGGTATCTCGATCATAGACAATCGAGATTGGCACTCCATGTCGTGAAACAATCTCTTTAATGAATAAATCAGCTAACTTCTCTGAAGAGTACGTCTGTCGTATTTCTAAGATATGAGCACTCTTAGTTAGTCGATTTACAACCACCCAAATGGTATCGTAACCTCTAGCTGTCTTAGGCAGCTTGGTTTTGAAGTCCTTAGTGAGATGTTCCCAGTTATATTCTAGGATTTCTAATGGTTGTATCCTCTCATATGGTTTCTGATGTTCTGCCTTGACTTGCAAACAAGTTAAGCATTTAGCCACATATTTCATGATATCAAACTTCATCGCGTGCCACCAATAATCTTTGCGTAGATATTGATACATTGTTGTAGTACCCAGATGAATTGAATATCGTGACTTATGAGCTTCATCGAGAATCTTAAGTCTAAACTCACCTGATCATGGTATCCATATACGACCAAATCGAGTTTTAACTTTATATTCAATCTTCTCCAGAAATTTCTCCTGACTAACTATTCTCTCTTTCTTGTTATTTTCATCTTTCAATGCTTCGATTTGTGCGTCTCGAAGCTGGCTCATGAAATCAGGATTTATTACTAACTTATACGTTTTTACGCGAATGGGATGATGCTCTTCCTTACGGCTCAGAGCATCGGCTACCACATTAGCCTTTCTGGGATGATATAAGATTTCACAGTCATAGTCCTTGACCATTCCAGCCATCGTCGTTGTCTAAGGTTTAGATCCTTCTGGTCAAAGAAGTATTTAAGACTTTTATGGTTCGTGTAAATCATACACTTCGTTCCGTACAAGTAATGCCTCCAAATCTTTAGTGCGAATACTACTGCCGCTAATTCTAGATCACGAGTTGGATAATTTGCTTCATGTGTCTTTAGCTGTCGAGAGGCATAGGCTTTCACCTTTCCTCTTTGCATTAAAACACATCCTAACCCTAATTTCAAGGCATCGAAATACACCACAAAATCTTCCACTCCTTCTGGCAGTGCCAGAACCGGATCTTGTGTTAATCTCTCTTTTAATGTCTGGAATGCCTTCTCTTGCTCTGCATTCCATTCATACCTTGAATTCTTTGGAGTTAGTTTGGTTAATGGGGTGGCTATTTTGGAAAAGTCTTGGATGAACCTTCTATAATTGCAAGCAAACCCCAAGAAACTTCTAACTTCTGACGGGTTCTTAGGCGGAGACCTTTTCACTACAGTCTCTACCTTTGCTTGGTCCACTGAAATGCCTTCCACATTTACAACATGACCCAAAAATTGAACCTACCTCGGCCAGAATGCACATTTTGAGAATTTCGCGTATAATTTCTCTCTTCGTAAAGTACTAAGAACTTCATGAAGATGTTGTGCATGTTCTTCCTCATTTCTTGAATAAATCAAGATATCATCAGTGAAGACAATAACGAATTTGTCTAACATTGGCTGGTAGACTCTATTCATGAGGTCCATGAAAACTGTCGGAGCATTTTCTACTCCAAAAGGCATCACTACAAATTCATAATGTCCATAACGAGTTTTGAATGCCGTTTTAGGCACATCTTCTCGTGACACCCGGCAAATTTCAGGTTGATATCCATACCCGACTGAGATACATATTACATTATTAGACATGCATCACACTTAATTTTATAGTATTTAAGTCCATTTCACACTTAGCAAGTCAATCCATTTACATGTGTCGGTAATCCGGAGGAATTACCCGGTCAAACACGCGTCCTACAGCACGACCGTTGGTGATAATTAAAAAAAATACCTTGACGCATAATTTGTTTTTGAAAATTATATGTAACATTGTGATTTAATTAATCATGCCTATATGAATTTTTTGGTGATTTATAGAAATATTTTTATTTTCAGCACAGTCTGGTAGACACGCAATGTGCATTAGCTTGGTCCATAATTTTAAGTAGACACTTAGACATATATTTGGTGTGCACAAATTATATGTAGTACTGTGATATGTTATTTTAAGACTTTTTGAATTTTTCGAGAATTTTCTGAGAAACTTTCTGTTTTAACGCTATCCGGCCAGTCTGCAGTATGTACCAACATTTCCAAATAAAAATCTGAAAATTTTATATGATAAACTTACCAACATGAGTCAACATATTTTTAAATAATTTCGTTCATACCTATTCGGGATTTCCGTCAATAAATCGGTAATTATTCGTTTTCCACCACCCGGTATCAAAACACACTATAAATACCCCCACCAATCACCCCCATTCCACCATTCCACCATTTCACCATCTTTTTCTCCTCTTCCCCCCCCCCCCTTGAGCCGAGAACCCCACCACCACCATTTTTTCGTTGTATGATCTTTTTGCCTTCACTTTCAAGCATTAAAAACCAAGAATCAAGCATTGGCAAGAAGATTCATCAACCATTTCATCCATTTTCGAGTTTGGTAAGCATCAAAACCCATATTTTCTCCATTTTTTTCTTCATGTTCATATGAACATGCATCCAAAGAAAACTCATTTTTATGAAAGATTAACCATAGATTCTTGAAGGAAGTGTGTTTTATAACTCAAACGGTACATGTTGTAATGATTTTGGACCCGGACATTGTTCATAGGCTTGGTTTCCATATAAGGAAACGTTATTATATGAGCAAATGTTAGATGATGTGATTTTGTTGATTTGATGATGTATTATGTTGTAATAATAGTAGTAGATGGATAATATGTGCAAACCTTGTTGTCAAAAGTGTTGGATGATACATGCATGCTCGTTTTGCTATTTTAGGAAGCTTTAATTTTGGGTTTCATGATAGATGTCATGTTTAGGGTAATTTGACGATGGAAAATGGTTAGATATGTATAAAGAATGGATAATATGTGTAGATTTGCTAACTAGAACTTTTGGTAATATGAGATTTCATGCTCGGTTCTATTTATAGTAACTTTAATTTTTGGGTTTTTGTTAAAAAAAAGTTATGATGTGATTTGTTTGATGGAAATGATGCATAAACACTAGATATAGGGATTGTAAGATTTTTTTTTGGTAAAATCACATGTCCGTGATGCTTTTAAGCTCGTTTTCTATTTTTAGAAACTTTATTTCTTGACATGTATGAAAACTTGATGTTTGAGTGTATTCAAAGCATAAAACTAGTATAGTAAACATTATGGAAGAATGATTGACCAAAATGACGGATTAAAATGCATATGTAAGAGTTTTAGAGCTCGGTTTCTAAATAAGAAAACTTTGTTTCTCCAAAGGTTGTGTTTGCAAATTATTAACATGATTAGAAGGTTTAAATGACTTAGTGACACTTAACTAAGTGCATTGCATGATGATGTGTGTTTTGTATCCATGAACTTGACAATTTGACATGGTCTTGCTATAATAGGAAACTTTAATTATCAGAAACTCGCATGTTTGTCTATTTTTAGCAAATAAACCTTGGGATGTTCTATATGTGCTATAACATGCCTAATTTCATGAATGAATATTAACTTTGCATAGTTTCCATGTTTAGGACTCAAAAACTTCACCTTCCAACTAGGGAAACTTTAATGTATCAAAAGTTGTGTTTCAAGTTCTAAATTCTAATCGAATGTGCAAATGTGTTTATTAGAGTGATAATAGACTATTTCAAAGGAGGTTTGAATTCTATATTAGGATTTGAATGCTTAAGTCCAACGTGTCACCAACGGGTCGTCAAGTCAAAACATCTTTGAAGCGTCAAAGTCATTTTTGAAACAACTCTTTGGATGCATAGAGTTGATAGTCTAACATTTACAATACTTAGACCTTAATGTCCTAAATGTTTCCTAGGGCACGAGTAGGTCGTCTCATTTAGCCGGATTTGCTAAGACTTGCATATCATAACCGCTTTATTAGGTGAGTTCTCACATCATCGTTTTACTCATTTTCCTTTTTGGGGTGACATACATGCTCAAGTACATTTTTCAAAAATCATATTCCCATGCTTACACAGTTACATTAATTATATAAGTTGTATTGGTGTGTACAAAGTCCTCTCAGAGTCAACCGTTAATTTTTTCATAGTGAGGTGATCATGAACAGTACTGTTTGGTTTAACAACCCATGACTGGGTTAGTAGCGCTAACTTCGACTGGAGGTCGAACGGGTACATAATTAACATAATCTATGCATGTGCATGGCACAAAGAGGTGAACCACATCCTTTTTCCTTTTTCAGTTGCTACACTTGAGCTTCGTTTGACGGACTTATGATAATTTTTGGTTTTGTCTGATCAACAATGATTGTGTAGAGTACATATGCTTTTCCATGCATTTTCAATATATGATTTTCCAATACATTCCATGATATGATTTCCATTACATTTAACCTGTGAACTCACCAACATTATGTTGACCCATTTTAGCATGTTTATCTCAGGTCGTTGAATGCATAGGATATGTGGCTATGATGCACCCACAAGAGTCACACACTATTCATGCATGACATCCTATTATGGAAAACGGTTTTAAATCATTTGTTAAGCGTTGTAAACTTTTAAAAATTGCTTCCCCACATTTACTTTGAACTTTTTCAAACTTAATTTGGGCTCGTTCGAGCCATGCATTAAAACAAGTATTTTGAAAAAAATTTAGTGGTCGTTCAAAGTAATTCAATGGTAAAAATCCTCTCGAGTCATGCCCCTCGGGTATAACCCGGAAGTGGAATTTTGGGGTGTGACATTCCGGTATCAGAGCCATTGGTTGCAGCGAACTAGGTTGCATATAGTGGACTTAGACTGTAACCGATGTCTAATTTGCATTTCACTTCCACACGTACACTTAGTATTCTCACATACACTTATAAGACTCACGTAAGATAGAAATTGTGGTTGACCTATTACAGGAACACGCCAGCTACAAACCAGCCGATTGAGATCTCATCTGATTCCGAGGACGAGTATGAGTACACGCCATCGACGCCAGTAGACACCTCATCTGATGAGACAGTATCGAGGACCCTGTCTCCGAGGACGCTACTACAGAGGAGTCGGAAGAAGAACCGATGGAGGATGACGACACTGAGCCAAAGGCGGAGCTTGAGACCCCGACAGCTGAGGAGACCCACGAGGTGGCCACTTGTGACATCGCCTACCCACACCGACATCACCCCTGTGGGCCACTAGTCTAGCATACCACGAAGAAGAGGGCACCACCCTCTCATTTGAGCTCGCTTGCCCCTGAGCCTAATCGTAAGAAGATTAGGGTTAACGCTAGAAGATGGACGTTCATATCTGATACATTGCGGGACTGGGCTAAGGAGGAAGGAATACCTCATGTGAATGAGATTGGGGAGTCGTCTCATGGACCACATGCCTTACCGATTACTGGGGAGCCGATCGAGCGCACGATCCTGACTCTGGTAGACCGATGCATCTCTTACGATGATCTACTAGACTATCTACGGAGGGGTCAAAAGAAGATGCGCGACAATCTGAAGCAAGTGAAACACCTTAAGGAAAAGGTTCTGTCCCTAGAGGGTCTGGGGAAGGAGACTGAGCAGAGGATTGGGCATGTGCCTGTGCAAGTGTCCGAGACCGCACTTCAGACCCTACAGGAGCAGGTGTTCCGACTGATGGAGGATCGTTAGAGGGATGCTGCCAGAATTACCATCTTATCTGACCGAGTAGTTGAGGCTGAGAGGCACCTGAGCCTCAAGGGACAGAGGATCACCGCGGCAGAGGAGAGAGCTACACTTGCTACCCACAGGTCCGTTGCAGCGGAGCTCAGGGCGAATGCAGTGGAGCAGCTAGAGGCTATTAGTACTCTTGATGTGTTCTGCGCTGCTTTGCTCTCGGTCGCTGTGCGGAACGGCACATTTACCTGATCTATTTCATTTCCTATTCAGCCTATTGTGGGCGGGTTGTACCCACAAAATATTTGATGTTTTAAACTTGTTCTCTTTTGTGAAGGAGCGGAGACTCCTGGAATATTTTATACTTCATACAATTTATTTTATCAAGTTTATTATCTTTTAATATTTTGTGGTTGATTGGGGATGTCATGTGTTATTTTGCGTACATGTGTTGGTTGTATGTTACATATAATCTAACTTTTGCTAACATTATAATATGAAGAGACATGCCGCCCCGCCAAGCAACAATGACGGTAGCACAGATGGAGGCCCTGATTAACCAAAGAGTAGCTGCAGCTGTTGCAGCCTTACCGAGCAACTAGAATACATGAGACAAGGACAAAATCCCCCAGTATGCACCTACAAGCTTTTCCTTGATTGCAAACCGCTCTCTTTCAATGGGCGGGATGGACCAGTTAACTTGTTACGATGGATTGAGAAAGTAGAGTCTACTTTCGAGATGTGCAACTGTCCAAAAACTTCAAAGGTGAAATTCGCTACTGTAACTTTTGAGGGACAGGACCTCACCTGGTTGAAATCCAATGTCCAAGCCATGGGCTTGGAAGCAACGAATGCTATGCCATGGGTAGACTTCAAGAAGCTGTTAAGGGATGAGTACTGTACACGAAACGAGATCCAGGACGTTGAGGAAAATTTTTGGAAACTGAAAATGAATGGACCGGATGTGATAGATTACAAGTCAAAATTTCTTGATTTGGCAGAATTGTGTCCTCATATGGTAACACCTGAATAGAAGGCTATTAAGCGTTATCTGTGGGGACTGGCCCCGCAAATCCAGGGTATGGTATCATCTTCTGAGCTTATAATGATTCAGCAAGCAATCCGATTGGCACACAACCTGACGTCCCAGGCCGTTCATCAGGGACTCTTTAACAAACCTGCTGATAACAAGAGAAAGTGCGAAGTTAGTTCTTTAAGGTCATTTAATCCGTCACCACCACAGAAAAGAAAAGAGACTACCCGAGCCTATATCACAGGTCAAGCTGACAACAAGCAAAGGAGAACCTACACGGGAACCCTACCAAAGTACAATCGATGTAATTTACACCACAATGGCACATTTGAAGAGGCGAGGTGCCAAAAGTACAAGAGGATTGGCCATGCGGCCAAGGATTGTAGGATGAGAGGACCAGTTCCAAACACTGGAGCAACCCGTGCTTGTTACACTTGTGGGAAGAATGGACATTTTTTCAAAGGATTGCCCAAGGAACATGAAGCCAGGAAACAACAACAAAAACAACGTGAAAGGGCGAGCTTTTATGATTGGAGCAGGAGAAGCCAAACAAAACCCCAACACCGTCATGGGTACGTTCTTTCTAAACAACCATTATGCATCTATGTTATTGGATAGTGGTGCTGAAAGAATCTTCGTGTCTAATGAATTTAGTCTGTGACTTGATATCGAACCTATTATGCTAGATAACGAGTATACCGTAGAACTAGCTGACGGTAAATTAATCAAAACAATCCACATTATTCCAAGCTGTTTCCTAGAATTAGCCACTCATTCCTTCAAAATAGATCTACTACCCGTTAAACTAGGGAGTT
Source organism: Smallanthus sonchifolius (assembly GCA_023525975.1). Classification (NCBI taxonomy): domain Eukaryota; kingdom Viridiplantae; phylum Streptophyta; class Magnoliopsida; order Asterales; family Asteraceae; genus Smallanthus; species Smallanthus sonchifolius. Next base: position 29,763,953 of record CM042031.1, read on the forward strand.
TTGACGTGATTATCGGTTTGGACTAGATGTCCAAGAATGGAGAGAAGATTGTATGCGTGAAAAGATTATCAGATTACCCCTACCAGATGGAGAAACATGTGCAATACAAGGAGAAAGGAGCGAGATTCCTCTGAATATCATCTCATGTATGAAAGCCCAGAAGTATCTACGGAAAGGATACTATGCCATCTTAGCACATGTAACGGAGAACGGGACAGAAGAAAGGGAGGTCGAGGACATACCAGTTGTTCGTAATTTTCCTTAAGTATTCCCTGAAGACTTACTGGGACTCCCACCACAGTGACAAGTCAAATTCCGTATCGACCTTACCCCAGGAGCTACTCCGATAGCGCGGTCACCATACCGACTAGTGCTGTCGGAGATACAGGAGTTATCAAACGAACTACAGGAGTTGCTAGATAAAGGATTTATCTAACCAAGTCATTCGCCTTGGGGAGCACCTGTCTTATTTTTTAGAAAGAAAGACGGATCATTTCGTATGTGCATCGACTACAAGGAATTGAACAAAGTAACCATCAAGAAACGATACCCACTACCTAGAATAGACGATTTGTTCGACCAACTACAAGTATTGAGTTATTACCCCAAGATCGACTTACGGTCAGGGTACCATCAGCTGAGAATCCAAGAGGAGGACATACACAAGATGGCATTCCGAACTCGATATGGACACTACTAGTTTTTGGTTATGACATTCGGTTTGACCAATGCACCCGCAGTGTTTATGGATCTTATGAATCGTGTGTGCAAACCCAACCTAGACAAGTTTGTTATTGTGTTCATTGATGACATCTTGATCTATTCTCGTAGCAAGGAGGAACAAGTTAAACATTTAAGGCTCATTCTTGAGTTACTGAAAACCGAGAAGCTATATGCTAAGTTTTCAAAGTGTGACTTCTTGATCAAGGAAGTGCATTTACTAGGTCACGTGGTAAACGGGAAGGGCTTACACGTTGACCCAACCAAGATTGAAGCAATAAGAAACTGGCGAACACCCAAAACCGCAACCGAAATACGATATTTTTTAGACTTGCCAGATAATACATAAGGTTTATCAAAAACTTTTCAAAGATTGCGAAACCGTTGAATGCTTTGACACAAAAGGATGCGAAGTATAACTGGAGTGAAGGAACTGAAGAAGCATTTCAGTTACTCAAGAAAAAACTGTGCAGCGCACCGATCTTAGAACTACCTGAAGGAAACGACGACTTCGTAGTGTACTGCGATGCGTCACACCTAGGACTCGGTTGTGTACTGATGCAAAGAGAAAAGGTTTTCACATATGCTTCGCGACAACTCAAGGTGCACGAGAAGAACTACACCACCCATGCCTTGGAATTGGGAGCCGTGGTTTTTCCACTCAAAATCTGGAGACGCTACCTGTACGGTACCAAATGTATGATTTTCACCGTCCAAAAAACTCTCCAACACATCTTTGATCAAAAGGAGTTGAACATGTGACAACGCAGATAGGTCGAATTGCTTATTGATTACGACTGCGCAATCCGTTACCATCCGGGAAAGGCAAACGTAGTTTCTGATGCCCTAAGTAGGAAAGAACAACTCAAACCACGTCGATTGCGAGTGTTAACCTTGAAAATCCACACGAATCTACCTATCCAGATACATGACGCTCAACTCGAGGCACTCAAGTAGGAAAATTTGGAAAATGAAGGCTTACGAGGCATGGAGAAACTGTTTGAGATCAAATCCGATGATGTGCGTTACTACATTGATCGGATATGGGTACCAAACCATGGGAACTTACGAGACTTAGTGATGGATGAGGCACATAAGTAAAGGTATTCGATTCACCCTGGATCTAACAAAATGTGCCAAGTCCTCAAGACAAACTACCAGTGGCCAAAAATGAAAGCTGAGATTGCCACATATATCGGTAAATGTCTAACCTATGCCAAGCGTAAGACGGAATACCAGAAACCATTAGGGTTACTACAGCAGCCGAAAATTCCACAATGGAAGTGGGAACAAATTTCAATGGACTTCGTTACAAAGTTACCCAAAACTCCGAACGGATACGACACCATTTGGGTTATCGTTGGTCGTTTAACCAAATCCGCACACTTCTTTCCAATTAAGGAGAAAGACAAAATGGAGAAGTTGACCCGACTTTATCTAAATGAGTTAGTTTCAAGGAATGGAGTGCCAATCTCCATCATCTCAGATAGGGATAGTCGTTTTACTTCCTAATTCTAGCAATCATTACAAGAAGTGTTGGGAACACGCTAAGATTTGAGCACTGCCTATCACCCACAGACAGATGGTCAAAGTGAACGAACCATCTAAACTCTAGAAGATCTATTAATAGCTTGTGTGATAGATTTTGGCAACAGTTGGGATACTCACTTGCCATTGGTTGAATTTTCATACAATAGTTACCACTCGAGTATCAAGGCAGCACCATTTGAAGCACTTTATGGAAGAAAGTGCCGGTCACCACTCTTTTGGGCTGAAGTCAGAGATAGTCAGCTAACGGGACCAGAGCTTGTCCACGAGACCAACCAGAAAATTTTCAAAATCTGAGATAGACTTAAATCCACTCAAGACAGACAGAAAAGCTACGCTGATCAAAAGCGTAAACCAGTAGAGTTTCAAGGAGGTGGCAAAGTGTTACTAAAAGTTGCGCCTTGCAAAGGCATAATCCGTTTTGGCAAATGAGGGAAACTGAACCACCGTTACATAGGACCATTTGAGATCTTACAAAGGATTGGCCCTATTTCCTACCGACTCAACCTACCAGAAAAGCTACAGAATATCCACAGTGTATTTCATGTGTCCAACCTAAATAAGTGTCTGCACGATGAGACACTGTGATACCTCTCGAGTAGGTGCAAATCGACGAACAACTACATTTCGTCGACGAACCTGTGGAAATATTGGACCGCGAGGTTAAGCAACTGAATAAACTTACCAACATGAGTCAACATATTTTTAAATAATTTCGTTCATACCTATTCAGGATTTCCATCAATAAACCGGCGACTATTCGTTTTCCATCACCCGGTATCAAAAGACACTATAAATACCCCCACCAATCACCCCCATTCCACCATTTCATCATCTTTTTTCCTCTTTCTCCACCTTTGAGCCGACAACCCCCACCACCATAATGTCTTCATTAGTTTTCCATTGGTTGATCTTATTTCCTTCACTTTCAAGCATCAAACACCAAGAATCAAGCATTGGAAGAAGATTCATCCACCATTTAATCCATTTTCAAGTTTGGTAAGCATCAAAACCCATCCTTTCTCCATTTTTTTTCTTCATGTTCATATGAACATGCATCCAAAGAAAACTCATTTTTATGAAAGATTAACCATAGATTCTTGAAATAAATGTGTTTTATAACTCAAATTGTACATATTGTTGGTGATTTTGGACCCGACTTTGTTCATAGGCTCGGTTTTCATATAAGGAAACGTTATTATATGAGCATATGTTAAATGATGTGATTTTGTTGATTTGATGATGTATTATGTTGTAATAATAGTAGTAGATGGATAATATGTGCAAACTTTGTTTTCAAAAGTGTTGGATGATACATGCATGCTCAGTTTTGCTATTTTAGGAAGCTTTAATTTTGGGTTTCATGATAGATGTCATGTTTAGGGTGATTTGATGATGGAAAATGGTTAGATATGCATAAAGAATGGATAATATGTGTAGATTTGCTAAGTAGAACTTTTGGTAATATGAGATTTCATGCTCGGTTTTAATTATTGTAACTTTAATTTTTGGGTTTTTGTTAAAAGAAGTTATGATGTGATTTGTTTGATGGAAATGATGCATAAACACTAGATATAGAGATTGTAAGATTTATTTCTTGACATGTATGAAAACTTGATGTTTGAGTGTATTCAAAGCATAAAACTATTATAGTAAACATTATGGAAGAATGATTGACCAAAATGACGGATTAAAAATGCATATGTAAGAGTTTTAGAGCTCGGTTTCTAAATAAGGAAACTTTGTTTCTCTAAAGGTTGTGTTTGCAAGTTATTAACATGATTAGAATGTTTAAATGACTTAGTGACACGTAACTAAGTGCATTGCATGATGATGTGTGTTTTGTATCCATGAACTTGTCAATTTGACATGGTCTTGCTATAATAGAAAACTTTTATTATCTGAAACTCGCATGTTTGTCTATTTTTAGCAAGTAAACCTTGGGAGGTTCTATATGTGTTATAACATGCCTAATTTCATGTATGAACATTAACGCTGCATAGTTGCCATGTTTAGTACTCAAAAACTTGACCTTCCAATTAGGGAAACTTTAATGTATCAAAAATTGTGTTTCAAGTTCTAAATTCCAATCGAATGTGCTAATGTGTTTATTAGAGTGATAATAGACTATTTCAAAGGTGGTTTGAATTCTATATTTGGATTTGAATGGTTAAGTCCAACGTGTCACCAACGGGTCGTCAAGTCAAAACATCTTTGAAGCGTCAAAGTCATTTTTGAAACGACTCTTTGGATGCATAGAGTTCATAGTCAAATATTTACAATACTTAGACCTTAAAGTCCTAAATGTTTCCTAGGGCACGAATAGGTCGTCTCATTTAGCTGGATTTGCTACGACTTGCATATCATTACCGATTTATCAGGTGAGTTCTCATAGCCCCGTTTTACTCATTTTACTTTTTCGGGTGAGATACATGCTCAAGTACATTTTTTAAAAATCATATTTCCATGCTTACACAGTTACATTAATTATATAAGTTGTACTGGGGTGTACAAAGTCCTCTCAGAGTCAACCGTTAATTTTTCCATAGCGAGGTGATCATGAACAGTACTGTTGGGTTTAACAACCCCTGTCTGGGTTAGTAGCGCTAACTTCGACTGGAGGTAGAACGGGTACATAATTGACCTAATCCATCCATGTGCATGGCACAAAGAGGTGAACTACATACTTTTCCTTTTTCAGTAGCTGAAGTTGAGCTTTGGTTGTCAGATTTATGATAATTTTTGGTTTTGTCTAATCAACAATGATTGTATATAGTACATATGCTTTTCCATGTATTTTCAATATATGATTTTCCAACACATTTCATGATATGATTTCCATTACATTTAACGTGTGAAATCACCAACATTATGTTGACCCATTTTAGCATGTTTATCTCATGTCGTTGAATGCATAGGATATGTGGCTAGGATGCACCGACAGGAGTCACACACTATTCATGCATGGCATCCTATTTTGGCAAACGCTTTTAAATCATTTGTTTAGCGTTGTAAACTTTTAAACATTGCTTCTGCACATTTAGTTTGAACTTTGTCAAACATAATTTGGGCTCGTTCGAGCCATGCATTAAACCAGGTATTTTGAAAACCATTTAGTGGTCGTTTAAAGTAATTCAATGGTAAAGATCCTCTCGAGTCATGCCCCTCGGGTATAGCCTGAAAGTGGAATTTGGGGGTGTGACACTTCTTCTCGCACCTTGACTTGGTGATAACCGTATCTCAAGTCGATTTTGGAAAACCAACTTGATCCTTGCAATTGATCGAACAGATTCTAGGTAAAGGATACCTATTCTTGATAGTCAATTTGTTCAAGTCATGGTAGTCTATACACATCCTCATACTACCGTCTTTCTTCTTTACGAATAGAATTGGTGCACCCCAAGGAGATACACTTGGACGTATGAATCCCTTGTCCAACAACTCTTGTAGTTGTGACATTAATTCCTTCATTTTGGTTAGTGCTAAGTTGTAAGGAGCTTTAGCCACCGGTTTAATTTCGGGAATTAAATCGATTATAAATTTGATCTCTCTGTCACGTGGAGCACCTAGGAGATCTTCTAGGAATACTTAAGGGAATTTATTCAGCACCGGAACTTGATCCAGTTCCTTCCTTTTTAGTTTCACATCAGCTACATAAGCTAAGAAGGCTTGACAAACTTGTCGTACATAGCTATTTATTTTAGCCGTTGTATATAATGTAATCGGGTTTCTTCGTTCGCCAATGATACTAACTTCCTTTCCTGCAGACGTTGTGAATTGTACAATCTTTTGATTGCATATAATCGTCGCAGCATGCGAAGATAACCAATCCATTCCAATGATCACGTCGAATTCTTGCATTGGCATTGGAATTAAGTCAACGATATATTCTTCTCCTTCTATCAGTAGACGGCACCCTCGACATATTTCGGTCACTACGTAGTTTCTATCTGTCACACCCCCAAAATCCACTAACGGAGTTTTACCGCTTAGGAGCGTGACATACCAGGATCTCAGTCATTAGTTACGTTGAACGACCCTATATGCGTTTAAGGAAACCACTAGTATTGCTTATAGTCACGATGCATCACTAGTAATGAAAACACTGATTTAATGTAAGACTTGCGGAAGCGAAAAGTTAGATGAAAAGCATGCGCCAAAACAGTCGCGCCAAAAATAAACAATTCAATAATAATTAAAATAAATAGTCTTTGAGTTTGAAAAATGATGGACTTCAAATGCATGCATGCCTTAGCTTGTACTTATACCTTAATGACCTGAGAAAACATGCTAAAACGTGTCAACACTAGGTTGGTGAGTTCATAGGTTTCAATGTTTATAAAGTTTACTAGATAATACCATTTACAATTTATATCATAGGTAGCTAACCTAGTACATGTTACTAAAGCGTTTCGACACCGAAGGTGACTGTTTATGTTTGTACTGCTTCCCACCATGACTATCATAATCAATGGTGAATGTTTAGGTCAATGTTACACCCGTTCGACTTCCCGTCGTGTTAGCGTGACTAACGCAGGTGGGGCTTGTCAATGCCCAGTAGTACTACTCAAAATTACCTCGCTAACCCATATACTAACGGTTCAATAAGTAAGGACTTTCATGATATGTTTGCGCTTAGTACACAAGTGATATAAAAGAAATGTAAAATCTAAATGTTCGTACCCATGTTTTCTCCCCCAAGTTTAAACCATAAGAAAAGGGGCCGTGAAACTCACCTTAGAGTGCGTGCGAAAGAAAGCGAACTTAGAATGCTTGACGACTAACTGCCACCTATAAACACCGGTTTATAAGTGTGTGTTTGTGCAAGATGATAGAAACCTTTAGTATCCAAACAATACTATTGTTTAAGTGTTTAGAAAAGGTTTGCAAGTTTGACTAAGTTTGACTAAGTTTGACCCGACGACCCGTTGGTGACCCGTTTAGTGATTTAATGTTTGTTCAGTATAACACTTCTATATTATACACAATGATCATGCTGTAGCACTTAGCAACAAATCCTATTTGTTCTAACAAGATAGCAAGTTTCCATAAATAGCAGGTTTCCATAAATAGAATGTTTCCAAAAATAGCAGGTTTCTATAAATAGAAAGTTTCCAAAAATAACAGGTTTCTATAAATAGAAAGTTTTCAAAAATAGCAGGTTTGTTCGGGACTCATGTTTTCTGGAAACTATTATCATTGATATATTCATAGGATCACTCTAACATGTTCTAGTTCATCACATCACATAACAATTGTCTAGAACCTAAACATGCAAATCATAATTCAAGACAAAGTTGCTATCTTTAGTAACCTATGACTAGCATGCGTGATTCCAAACACCTAACACGTTACAAAAAGTTATTGTGTCCTATCTAACATAGAGCTATCATCAAACCATATCATGCGTGTCTAAATAGCAAGTTATAACCACTTTTAACAATTAAAGTTTCCTTATTTGGAAAGTTCACAAAACCGATCTAGGTATTCAAAATCTGGTTTCACAGTTCATGTAAACATGCATCAAGTAACACATAACCATCATCACATCATCCTAATCATGTCTAGCATGCAAGATAGAAATCATGAAAAGTTTCCTCTTTTAGTAAATCGTCCATTACTCGCTTTATTCAACTGATATAATTACAACTATATTAATCATAATCCACGTCTAGCATGCGATTCCTATACATCACATGATCAACAATATTCAATTTTCACATTGTATGACCACTAGGATTTCATATACGTTCATAAAATCATCAATACGATACAACAATATCAAACAATTAACTAATTTATTATCATATTTCAAAATAATCATGTTTGGATAATCTAGGGTTTTGATCTCAAAAATAATAATGAAAAAGCGACGGAATCAGATGAAACGACTTACGTAGAGATGTTAGAAACGCCTAGACTAGCACGTATCTACTTCCGGATTCACGATCGGAGATCAAACGAGGGTGTTTGGGTGCCTTGGAGCTCTCGGCTCAAAGGGATAAGAGGGGGGGTCGACGGCTCCAACAAAAAAAAGGGATTAGGGTTTTTAGTTTTAAAATTTTCCTTTTATACATATTTGAATGGGTTTGTAATGAATCATGGGCTTTCTAAGTTTATGGGCTTTTATTAATTAATTAACACTTAATAAATAATTAAATCCCTTAACTATTATATTTATAAAAACTCTAATTTTTATAAAAATAATTAACACGATTATATTCAATAAACATGCACGATAACCAGAATATTCACGTAGTTCACGTAAAGTCACGTAATCACATGAAATTCACATAGTTTATATTAAATATAAATTATTAAATATTCTAAATATTTATTTTACTTAATCACCAACGTTCCGGGTTAGACTCGAGTGTGATCTGCTGTGTGTGAACTGACTGATACATTTAATTAACCTAATTAAATGCAGTGTACGCGTGACTAACTGAGATAACTGAGTTTGTAACAAATAATGTTTGAACTAACGAGGTTTGAGTTAACGGGGTTAACCTGAAATTGCCGGATGTCACACTATCGCTTGCAATATCAACCTCTAATGTCTTAACCAACTTACTTCTAGTAAAGTTTCTAGAATTCACATATCTTACTGAAATAAATGATCGACTAGCTCCAGTATCAAATAAAACACAAGCATGTTGGGAATTCAAGAGGAAGGTAGTTGATACTACGTCAGGAATATATTTAGCTTCCTCAATCATGATCTGCAAAGCCCTACCTCTTGGTTTCGGAGCTTCGATCCATTTAATTTCATTATTCGCCACACTCGACCCTTCACCGGTCATCTCTGTATGACATCGTAGCTCAGGACAATCCCTACTAAAGTGTCCTGGCTTGTAACATTTATTACACAACTTAACTGGACTCATACACTGATGAGTCAGATGTCTAGTCTCCCCACATTTCATACAATTAAGTCGGCATTATCCTGGGTGTCTTTTCTCGCAGATTCTCCAATCCCTCGCACATTTCTTTGGAGAGGAATTGTTTCCCGGTTTCCTGAATTTAAAATTCCAAAGAGGCATAGGAGATGGATAATTCCCCCTCTTCCTCTTCCCGTCTCCTTCCTTATGTCTTCTAAGCTATGTCTCTCGTTCCCGAGCCCATTCTATCATTTCCTCCAAGTTCGCACACTTGGATGGATGAATAAATTCTATAATCTCCGTTTTCATAATGACATGGTATCGTGTCATCCACATCTCAGGAGTAGTCAACAAGGCAGGACAAAATCAAATGGAATTGATTTCATCCACATATTCGTTTTTTTTTACGGAGTTGAAGAAACTTCTCAGTAATTCTATCAATTTACGCTCGCGGGCAATAATGTTTCAAAAAGATGTCCTTAAACTCCTCCCATTTCATTTCTTTGATCTTGTCTCTCCTTTTCTCTCTCTTCACCACTCCCCACCAATCATCTGCTCTCTCTTTCAATTGGTTGGTGGCAAAGGTTACTTCGTCCTCCTTAATGCAATGACTAGTATTGAAGGTCGTTTACATTGCAGCTATCCATCTTTGACTTTCTAAGGGATTAATGGCTCCCTTGAACTCTATTGGTTTCCATGCCATAAAATCCTTATACATGCATTGGTTTGATTTAAAATTTCTATCCTCTCGATTATGAGGTTCCTCAATATCTTTATGGCTCTCAAACCATCTTTCTAGTGAACTTTGTAGTTCAGCTTGCCAAATTGGGAAGTTTGCATCGAAAGCTTTCCCTACTTCTTAAGCGATTTGTCTCCGGATATTCTCTGCGACTTGTTCTACTTCGTTCTCATCATGAATTGGAGATGCAGCTCTCCCGTGGCTCCCTTCGTCACGTACTTCTTTGTTCTGGCACTCAGCCATCGTTTGCTTATGCACAAATTTCGTTTAATTCCTTACTCGTTTACCCTAATTGAAGTCTAGGGTTTTAAACTACATCCCTTGTATTAATTTAACCCTACTCATGCATTCTAAGGTTTTTACATAAGGCCATATACATGCATTCTAATCATGCATAATCACATTCCCATCTTACTATCTGCTGACATAAGTTAACATATGATGTTTGCGATATCATGGTGGTCCCATACATTAACTCTCATACTGCCCAGGTATGAGGCAATATATTTTACACATCATGATACTCTCAACTATCACACGGAGCTTATTTCATACAAAATTCAGCCCACGTATACTCACACTTTTATGTCTAGCACTAGAATTTATTTATACCTGCTTCCTTGGACGACCTCGTATTGAATCTATATTTATATCACAAGAACTTATGGGTTGAGTTTAAGCATCCTTACGATACTCAAATCCCTCAAACCGTGCTATGATACCAAATTGAAACATCCTACTTATTTCTTGTTATTTTATCAGAGTTTAATGTGGAAAACGGTCCCAGATTTTCAAAACCTTGTCATTTAAAATGACACATGTATATTATATTATAAATTATGTTTTTACATAAAATATTACATCATGTAACATATTATGGGGATTCTTCATCTCCGACCGGCCACGTCCTCAGGAAGCTTCATTCCATGTGACTCTCTTCCTACAGTTTGGAAAACATTTTTACGTTAGCTTACGCTAAGTAAGTACACTGCATTGTTTATTTTAGTATTCATTTTAGGTCCTTCCATCTCATAGACTGGGCACCTCTACCAGGTCCTTCCGTCTATAGACTGGGCACCTTCCCATCCATATTCATAAGGTCGTTTCGTCTCGTAGACTTGGCACCTTTTTAATTTTATTCATAGGGCCCTTCCGTCCCGTAGACTTGGCAACCCTTTTTAACCCCGTAGGTTATTTAATTACAAGGCCCTTCCACCCCGTAGGCTTGGAAACCTTGTTTCCTATTGGGATCTTGAGTATCATTGACTCACAACCTCCCAATTTATGAAGCATTTACTTCTATCGTGTATGCTTGATTTAATCCCAACTAGTCCTCACCTTAAAACTACGTAACGGTTTCTCCACGATGCACTAAAGAGGTTTATATTTAAGAAATACCAGCGGCGTATCCACCACCCCTTTAGTATTTCTTTAATACTCAGTTATTCCATTTTAAGACTTAGACTCGTTTGTATCACACATACATATTTAACACATACAGCATGATCGTTCATCACGCATTCACATTCAACACATATTGTATGTATGCATGTATAGCATAACCTCTTATCATGCTTTCATGTTCTTCCTACTCTAATTCTTCATAAAGGTTTCTCCATGTTACCTTAAAGAGGTTTATATATAGGAAGTACCAGCGGCGTATCCACCACCCCTTTAACGTCTCATAAATAATCCTTTACTTAGAATTAAGCATTTCTCATTATTCATTTATTTAATAGCATGACATCCTCATGCTTTTATCCGGTTCTCGCCCTAATTCCTCGTAAAGGCTTCCCTATCATATGTTAAAGAGGTTTATATATAGGAAGTAGCAGCGGCGTATCCAGTACCCCTTTTATACCTCGTGATTACTCTATTATTCCAGTTTAGTGTCTAGACTAATCCCCATTAGCCCATACCTTAGTTCCACACATAACACATCATCACATAAATTATATAATGATTTTATCTAAGGTACGGGTCCAGTGTACTAACGATAATCTAGGGTTGGTTCCTAAGTTCGTTCCTCGCTAAAAACGTCTCTCCGATCCTCACTCGTAACTTTAATTCTCCGCACTCGTCATTGTCGCGCTCGTAACCACAGTGCTTGCCTTGCCTCGGTTTATGTGCAAGTAAGTGTAAAAGTGGTTATGTTGTTTGGTGTTGATTTCAAATGAAAGGTGCAATGCTATCTATTTATAGGTGGTGGACCGCTAAGCAAGGGGGTAGCGGTCCTCTACTGCCCCTTGCCAGGTGTCTGGCATACTCCACACATGGGGAACTGTCACGCCCTGGGTAGCGGTCTGCTACACAATTTCTTCACGCGAGTTAGCTCACACATGGCAGCTTCTCCTCATCCGGATACTTTTGTGGCTGGCGGACAGTTACCCGCCTGGGTGGCGGTCCGCCATAGGGGTGAGTCAGCATCTGCATCACTACCACGCATCATTCCAACATGATTACTTCGTCCAGACGTAGCGGACCACTATGTAACCCGGTAGCGGTGCGCTACCGCTTAATTTTCCAATTTTCTTTGTTTTATGTCCCTTAACTTTGGGGTAATTACGTTCTAGTCCCTGGACTCTTATTTTCTTAAAAATTGGGATGTTACATGCAAGTGACTACGCAGTTCTAGGGCAACGAAAGGAAAAGCCTTTTAAATCAATCTATTATGCAAGCAAAACCGTAAATGATGCTCAAAAAAATTATACCACCACTGAGAAAGAGTTGTTTGTCGTAGTTTTCGCCTTTGACAAATTCCATTCTTACCTACTTCTATCAAAAACTATTTTCTACACTGACCATGCTACCCTAAGACACCTTTTCAACAAACAAGATGCTAAGCCTAGGTTAATCAGGTCGATTCTCCTGTTGCAAGAGTTTGACATTGAAATGAAGGATAATAAAGGAGAAGAGAATTTCACATCGGACCATCTATCTCGTCTTGAAAGTACTAAGGGGACACAAGAAATTGCCATAAATGATAGCTTCCCCCATGAGTACATACTAAGCATACAAGAAACAAATGAATACCCGTGGTTTGTAGAAAATGCAAACTTTCTAGCAAGTGTAGTGCTAATGAAAGGAATGACGTTTCAGGAAAAAAAGAAATTCTTTGTAGATATAAAACACTACTTCTGGGAACAACAATATTTGTTCCGTGTCTGTACAAACCTGTTGGTAAGATGATGTGTACATGAAAAAGAAGCTCGTGAGATATTGCGACAATGTCACGAAGGAAGTACAGGATGTAACACCTCGATAATTCCTATAAGATATAAGGGTTAAAAGTGTCAAAATATAAAGTTCAGCAGTTGAACTTTAAGTTCTCCAAAGATGGAGGACTAAAAGTGAAAAGTCTGAAAATGGAGCAGATGTCGGACCAATATCTCAGGCCATGTCGGTCCGACATGTGTAGAGGAAGGAATAAACCAGGTGATGACATGTGTCCGATGACTCAGCTCTAAGTTTCAACGCCTGTCTGATGACTCATCTGGAAGTCGAACCGATATGATTTTGGATGTCGGTCCGATATGTGGATGTCGGACCGATATGCTTTTCATATCGGTCCGATATGTGAAAGTCAGACCGATATGGTTTTTATGTCGGTCCAACATGTGGGAAACAAGCTAAATAAACCGCCATAAGGGATGTCAGACCGATATGGTCGTACATGTCGGTCCGACATGAGTCTAAATTTGCCCTATAAATAGAGTTCGATGGCCAGGGCTGTTGAGACACTTCTCACACACTAATACACACTCAAACACACACACTAGGGATCTATGCCAAAGTGCCGGTACGCGTTCGGAAGTCCAGTTTCTAGCTTTCGTCTGCAATAAGTTGTAGATAGTTCCGAGGTAAGGTTCTGACTAGTTCCCTACGACTTGGTTATTTACCAATGAGCTAGATATGTTTATTTAAGTAAGGTTATTATGATCTAGGAGATTGTACGAGGTATTGAGTTCAGATATACGAATTGAGATACTATCGAGGTGAGTTCATACACACTAGGAACTGTTTTTATAAGGGTTTTGAACGTGAGTTCATCTAACTGGGAAATATTTTATAAATGGTTTCGATATGAAATAAGATGTTTTCCATGAAATGTTATGATGCCCGATTTGAAATACTATCAAATATGTTTTGGGCAAACAAAGATATCAAATGATTTTATGTGAAACCAGATTTGAATACAAATTGTGGAAACGATATTTTGAGCCCAAGTACTTTGAATTATTATCAATGTGTTAGATAAAAACTTTCATGTGGTGGGGTGTATCATAATTGTAATTCCTGTGTCGACCAAAAGTTCAGTTTCGGGGCGGTCTACTGTTAAGTTTCGGCAGTAGACTATTGTCCAATGTGGACAGTATGGTCAAGTTGCCATCTGTTTCAGTTATAGGGCAGATGATGGAAATGCTTCTTCTCTAGCTGTGATAAAGATTTAATTCAAGATATTGTGCACCCACAAATGTTTGTGTAATCCAATAGTAGTCGCTATTGGAAGATGATCGTTAGTTGTTGCTAACATATATCATTTTCAACCATGATTTCGAAACCAAATTATTTTAAAAGCGAACTCACCAACTTATGTTGACCCAGTTATTTTTAAATCTTTTAGACATGTTAGCAGACGGCATTCCAAATAGATGATAGTTATGGATGAATGTTAATTGAAAACTCTGATAAGTGAAGGCACGCTTGGAAGAGCTATAAGTCCTGCAGGATAATTAAGTTTGTAATAGAAGTTCGGTTTATGCTGTAAAACAGTTTAGTTATGAAATAGATTATGGTTTAGCTTCCACTGTGTGTTTTGGTATCAACATCACAGTAACTAAAAGGCGACCTTCTAACCGGTATGTAGTTATCTAGCAAACGGAATGTTCTGTCTGACGAAAGAACGGTGTATAAATCTCTCCTATACCCGTCGTTTTTTCCTGGGAACATATTTGTTGGAGTTACTACTCTAGTTAGATAACTATCCTATGTTACGTGTGGGACAAGTTGGTATTAGAGCCACAGTTTAAGGGATTTAGATACTAATAGGAAGTTAGTATCTAGACTTAAACTAGGACTCTAAGATTAGGCTGGAATGCCATATGATAATGCTGTAAGAGGATAGATGTTGATATTAATTATGACCTATAACGGGTAATACCAAGGAAACAGAGAATTAATTACATTCATGGTCAAATGGTTTTAATTTTTGATTTTCTGGATTTTCACCAGTTATACGAATTCTGATGTCATACATCTAAACATATAGGTACTAAATGGTTGGAAGGGGTAGAGGAAAAGGTTGGACTCCTAATACTAGGTCTCATAGACAGACGAACGATGACACCGAGACTAATGTCAATCATGAGACAAATAATAATACTAATGACACGGGTCCTAATGTTGAGGAAGTTGTCATGAATGAAACCCAATTTCAAGAAGCAGTAGCTAGTGAAGTCACTAAAGCACTGCGAAACACATTACCTGGGTTGTTAGATGAAGTCTTTACAAGGAGAATGGGAACTGGAGCCACTGAAAGAGAAATCGATAATATCAGAGGCACCAATGAGAACACAAACCAGAACTCCATAATAAGAACGGAGAATAGGGAAGGATGCACATATAAATCTTTGGGAGCATGCAATCCTAAGCCATTTGATGGCAAGAAGGGAGCCGTTGATACTACTCAATGGATCACCAAAATGGAGGTTGTCATAAAACTTAGTGAATGTAGGAATGACCAGGCAGTTAGGTTTGCTACCAATTCTCTGGAGACAATGGCATTGGACTGGTGGGAATCCGTGAAACAAGCCAAGGGAGAGCAAGGAATTGATAACATGAAATGGAATGAGTTTAACGAATAATTCTACAAAGGTTCTGTCCTCGGAACGAGCTTGACAAGATTGAAGAAGAATTTCAGCGTTTGGAGGCTGGAAATATGATGCATCAAGAGTATGCAACTAAGTTTGACGAGATGTCAAAACTAGTACCGCATCTCGTGATGCCTGAACCTAGGAGAATCAAATTTTTTTATTCGAGGTTTAGCACTGAAAATACGTACCTTAGTGAAAACCTCTTCACCACAGACTGTTGATGCAGCTTTGACATTGAGTGCTACGATATATGATGAAGTTGTACATCAAGAATCGCAATCAGTAAGCACGAAGAGGAAATAAGAGGAAGTAGTGTATGAGTTCAAAACTAAAGAAAATAATAACAAAAGAAGAAAAGTACACAACTTTGAAAAGGATGCTCAAGGAATTGAATGTAACCGGTGCAATCAAGTAGGGCACATATCAAGATATTGTCCCAATATTAGATGCCACAACTGCAAAAAAAACCATGAATTTCAAGAGCGATTGCCCTAAAACCTGACAAGAGAATTAGGTAAGTATTACCAGCACGAATGAAAGGACTTATTTATTATATAAATTAGTAAGAAATTAATCTTAACCGATTTCGAGGATGAAATCTCTTTAAGAAGAGGAGATTTGTAACACTACGAGAATTCCTATAAGATATAAGGGTTAAAAGTGTCAAAATATAAAGGTCAGGGGTTGAACTATAAGTTCTCCAAAGACGGAGGACTAAAAGTGAAAAATCTGAAAATGGAGCAGATGTCGGACCGATATCTCAGGCCATGTCGGTCCGACATGTGTAGAGGTAGGAATAAACCAGGTGATGACACGTTTCCAATGACTCAACTCTAAGTTTCAACGCGTGTCTGATGACTCAGCTGGAATCGGACCGATATGCTTTTAGATGTCGGTCCGATATGTGGATGTCGGGCCGATATCCTTTTCATGTCGTTTCGATATATGGAAGTCAGACCGATATGGTTTTTATGTCGGTCCAACGTGTGGGAACTAAGCTAAATAAACCGCCATAAGGGATGTCGGACCGATATGGTCCTACATGTCGGTCCGATATGAGTCTAAATTTTCCCTATAAAAAGATTTCGATGGCCAGGGCTGTTGAGTCACTTCTCATACACTAATTCACAGTCAAACACACACACTTAGCATAGGGATCCATGCCAAAGTGTCGGTAAGCGTTCGGAAGTCCAATTTCTAGCTTTTCGTCCGCAATAAGCCGTAGATAGTTCCGAGGTAAGTTTCTGACTAGTTCACTACGACTTGGTTATTTACCATTGAGCTAGATATGTTTATTTAAGTAAGGTTATTATGATCTAGGATATTGTATGAGGTATTGAGTTCAGATATACGAATTGAGATACTATCGAGGTGAGTTCATACATAGTAGGAACTGTTTTTAATATAAGGGTTTTGAACGTGAGTTCATCTAACTGGGAAATATTTTATAAATGGATTTGATATGAAATAAGATGTTTTCCATGAAATGTTATGATGCCCGATTTGAAATACTATCAAATATGTTTTGGGCGAAGAAAGATATCAAATGATTTTATGTGAAACCAGATTTGAATACGAATTGTGGAAACGATATTTTGAGACCAAGTACCTTGACTTATTATCAATACGTCTGATAAATGTTTTCATGTGGTGGGGTGTATCATGATTGTAATTCCTGTGTCAACCAAGCCTTCAGTTTCGGGTCGTTCTATTGTTCCATTTCGGTAGTAGACTATTGTCTAGTGTGGACAGTATTGTCAAGTTTCCATCTGTTTCAGTTATAGGGAAGATGACAAACCACATCAAGTTTGTGGGAGATATAATAAACTTTTTGGCATAACATTGACGGCAGTCGCAAACATTGACCATAGCTTATACATCGAATTGACCGGAGGAGTACCAGTTTCTTTTCCCTTAAAGCTTCATGCATTTAGCTTTATGCATAGCACTTCATTATATGCATTTGTACATTAAGGCCAATGTACAGTTTTAAGTGTGGGGTGGGGAATTGAGATTCAAGACAAACTTGTTTGCTCAAAGCAGTAAAACTAAACTTGTGATTTTCTACCCATTTGACTAAAACCTTATTTTCACCAAAACTTATTTTCTTTAAAAAAAACATAAAAATTTCAAATTTTGAAAAACCTTAAAAATTTAAACCTATTTAAGTTCGTGCTTAAATAAATAAAAAGGAATAAATGGAAACATGGCAAGTAGAAACAAATGAATATTATGCATAACGAATCACTAAAGCATATTCCATCTTTTTTTTTTCACGTGATAATAATATGAGCCTTTCACGAGCATCACTATCATATTTTCGCATTGCTCCTTCTTTTGGTATATTGAGTGTTTTTCAAACGAATTTTATGCATAATTAGAACTTGTATTACTTATACATATCAAGACCATGAACTAGTAAATGTATGGAAATGATTGAGACACCTACGATTTTATTACCCTTTTACTATCTTTAAATTTTCCGTTCATTAGCCCAAACATAAAAAATATCCGCCTAGATAGCCCTTGATCCTTAGCCTTTTCTTTTCTACTACCCATTACCCATTTATACCTGAACCAGCTTTTCGTAAACACCGATTATTAGCTAATTGTCTTCAAGATGGAGAATCAGCTTTTCGTAAACACCGAAGGAGTACCAGTTTCTTTTACCTTAAAACTTCAAGCATTTAACTTTATGCATAGCACTTCATTATATGCATTTGTACATTGAGGGCAATGTACAGTTTTAAGTGTGGGGTGGGAATTGAGATTCAGTACAAACTTGTATTCTCAAAGAAGTAAAACTAAACTTGTGATTTTCTACCCATTTGAGTAAAACCTTATTTCACCAAAATTTATTTTCTTTAAAAAAAACATAAAAATTTCAAATTTTGAAAAACCTTAAAAATTTAAACCTATTTGAGTTCGCGCTTAAATAAATAAAAAGGGATAAATGGAAACATGGCAAGTAGAAACAAATGAATATTACGCATAACCAATCACTAAAGCATATTCCATCTTTTTTTTAGGTGATAATAATATTAGCCTTTCACGAGCATCACTATCATATTTTCGCATTGCTCCTTCGTTTGGTATATTGAGTGTTTTTCGAACGAATTTTATGCATAATTAAAACCTGTATGACTTATACATATCAAGATCATGAACTAGTAAATGTATGGAAATGATTGAGACACTTAGGATTTTATTACCCTTTTACTATCTTTAAATTTTCCGTTCATTAGCCTACACATAAAAAATATCCGCCTAGATAGCCCTTGATCCTTAGCCTTTTCTTTTCTACTACCCATTACCCATTTATACCTGAACCAGCTTTTCGTAAACACCGATTATTGGCTAATTGTCTTCAAGATGGAGAATCAGCTTTTCGTAAACACCGAAGGAGTACCAGTTTCTTTTACCTTAAAACTTCATGCATTTAACTTTATGCATAGCACTTCATTATATGCATTTGTACATTGAGGGCAATGTACAGTTTTAAGTGTGGGGTGGGAATTGAGATTCAGGACAAACTTGTATTCTCAAAGAAGTAAAACTAAACTTGTGATTTTTTACCCATTTGACTAAAACCTTATTTTCACCAAAACTTATTTTCTTTAAAAAAACATAAAAATTTCAAATTTTGAAAAACCTTAAAAATTTAAACCTATTTGAGTTCGTGCTTAAATAAATAAAAAGGAATAAATGGAAACATGGCAAGTAGAAACAAATGAATATTATGCATAACGAATCACTAAAGCATATTCCATCTTTTTTTAGGTGATAATAATATGAGCCTTTCACGAGCATCACTATCATATTTTCGCATTGCTCCTTCGTTTGGTATATGGAGTGTTTTTTGAACGAATTTTATGCATAATTAGAACTTGTATGACTTATACATATCAAGATCATGAACTAGTAAATGTATTGAAATGATTGAGACACCTAGGATTTTATTACCCTTTTACTATCTTTAAATTTTCCGTTCATTAGCCCAAACATAAAAAATATCCGCCTAGATAGCCCTTGATCCTTAGTCTTTTCTTTTCTACTACCCATTACCCATTTATACCTGAACCAGTTTTTCGTAAACACCGGTTATTGGCTAATTGTCTTTAAGATGGAGAATCAGCTTTTCGTAAACACCGAAGGAGTACCAGTTTCTTTTCCCTTAAAACTTCATGCATTTAACTTTATGCATAGCACTTCATTATATGCATTTGTACATTGAAGGCAATGTACAGTTTTAAGTGTGGGGTCGTAATTGAGATTCAGGACAAACTTGTATTCTCAAAGAAGTAGAACTAAACTTGTGATTTTCTACCCATTTGACTAAAACCTTATTTTCACCAAAATTTATTTCATTTAAAAGAACCTAAAATTTTCAGATTTTGAAAAACCTTAAAAATTTAAACCTATTTGAGTTCGCGCTTAAATAAATTAAAAGGAATAAATGGAAACATGGCAAGTAGAAATAAATGAATATTATACATAACGAATCACTAAACCCTATTCCATCTTTTTTTTTATATGAGAATAATCTGAGCCTTTCACGAGCATTACTATCATATTTTCGCATTGCTCATTCGTTTGGTATATTGAGTGTTTTTCGAATGAATTTTATGCGTAATTAGAACTTGTATGACTTATACATATCAAGACCATGAACTAGTAAATGTATGGAAATGATTGAGGCACCTAGGATTTTATTACCCTTTTACTATCTTTAAATTTTCCGTTCATTAGCCCAAACATAAAAAATATCCGCCTAGATAGCCCTTAATCCTTAGCCTTTTCTTTTCTACTACTCATTACCTATTTATACCTGAACCAGCTTTTTGTAAACACCAGTTATTGGCTAATTGTTTTCAAGATGGAGAATCAGCTTTTCGTAAACACCGAAGGAGTACTAGTTTCTTTTCCCTTAAAACATCATGCATTTAACTTTATGCATAGCACTTCATTATATGCATTTGTACATTGAGGGCAATGTACAGTTTTAAGTGTGGGGTGGGAATTGAGATTCAGGACAAACTTGTATTCTCAAAGAAGTAAAACTAAACTTGTGATTTTCTAACCATTTGAGTAAAACCTTATTTTCACCAAAACTTATTTTCTTTAAAAAAAACATAAAAATTTCAAATTTTGGAAAACTTTAAAAATTTAAACCTATTTGAGTTCGCGCTTAAATAAATAAAAAGGAATAAATGAAAACATGGCAAGTAGAAACAAATGAATATTATGCATAACCAATCACTAAAGCATATTCCATCTTTTTTTTTAGGTGATAATAATATGAGCCTTTCACGAGCATCACTATCATATTTTCGCATTGCTCTTTCGTTTGGTATATTGAGTGTTTTTCGAACGAATTTTATGCATAATTAGAAAACATAAAAAATATCCGCCTAGATAGCCCTTGATCCTTAGCCTTTTCTTTTCTACTACCCATTATCCATTTATACCTGAACCAGCTTTTCGTAAACACCGATTACTGGCTAATTGTCTTCAAAATGGAGAATCTGCTTTTCGTAAACACCGAAGGAGTACCAGTTTCTTTTACCTTAAAACTTCATACATTTAACTTTATGTATAGCACTTCATTATATGCATTTGTACATTGAGGGCAATGTACAGTTTTAAGTGTGGGGTGGGAATTGAGATTCAGGACAAACTTGTATTCTCAAAGAATTAAAACTAAACTTGTGATTTTTTACCCATTTGACTAAAACCTTATTTTCACCAAAACTTATTTTCTTTAAAAAAACATAAAAATTTCAAATTTTGAAAAACCTTAAAAATTTAAACCTATTTGAGTTCGCGCTTAAATAAATAAAAAAGAATAAATGAAACATGGCAAGTAGAAACAAATGAATATTATGCATAACGAATCACTAAAGCTTATTCCATCTTTTTTTAGGTGATAATAATATGAGCCTTTCACGAGCATCACTATCATATTTTCGCATTGCTCCTTCGTTTGGTATATTGAGTGTTTTTCGAACGAATTTTATGCATAATTAGAACTTGTATGACTTATACATATCAAGATCATGAACTAGTAAATGTATGGAAATGATTGAGACACCTAGGATTTTATTACCCTTTTACTATCTTTAAATTTTCCGTTCATTTGCCCAAACATAAAAAATATCCGCCTAGATAGCCCTTGATCCTTAGTCTTTTCTTTTCTACTACCCATTACCCATTTATACTTGAACCAGTTTTTCGAAAACACCGGTTATTGGCTAATTGTCTTTAACATGGAGAATCAGCTTTTCGTAAACACCGAAGGAGTACCAGTTTCTTTTACCTTAAAACTTCATGCATTTAACTTTATGCATAGCACTTCATTATATGCATTTGTACATTGAGGGCAATGTACAGTTTTAAGTGTGGGGTGGGTATTGAGATTCAGGACAAACTTGTATTCTTAAAGAAGTAAAACTAAACTTGTGATTTTCTACCCATTTGACTAAAACCTTATTTTCACCAAAATTTATTTCCTTTAAAAGAACCTAAAATTTTCAAATTTTGAAAAACCTTAAAAATTTAAACCTATTTGAGTTCGCGCTTAAATAAATAAAAAGGAATAAATGGAAACATGGCAAGTAGAAATAAATGAATATTAAACATAACGAATCACTAAACCCTATTCCATCTTTTTTTTGATGTGAGAATAATCTGAGCCTCTCACGAGCATTACTATCATATTTTCGCATTGCTCATTCGTTTGGTATATTGAGTGTTTTTCGAATGAATTTTAGGCATAATTAGAACTTGTATGACTTATACATATCAAGACCATGAACTAGTAAATGTATGGAAATGATTGAGGCACCTAGGATTTTATTACCCTTTTACTATCTTTAAATTTTCCGTTCATTAGCCCAAACATAAAAAATATCCGCCTAGATAGCCCTTGATCCTTAGCCTTTTCTTTTCTACTACTCATTACCCATTTATACCTGAACCAGTTTTTTGTAAACATCGGTTATTGGCTAATTGTCTTCAAGATGGAGAATCAGCTTTTCGTAAACACCGAAGGAGTACCAGTTTCTTTTCCCTTAAAACTTCATGCATTTAACTTTATGCGTAGCACTTCATTATATGCATTTATACATTGAGGGCAATGTACAGTTTTAAGTGTGGGGTGGTAATTGAGATTCAGGACAAACTTGTATTCTCAAAGAAGTAAAACTAAACTTGTGATTTTCTACCCATTTGAGTAAAACCTTATTTTCACCAAAACTTATTTTCTTTAAAAAAAACATAAAAATTTCAAATTTTGAAAAACCTTAAAAATTTAAACCTATTTGAGTTCGCGCTTAAATAAATAAAAAGGAATAAATGAAAACATGGCAAGTAGAAACAAATGAATATTATGCATAACCAATCACTAAAGCATATTCCATCTTTTTTTTAGGTGATAATAATATGAGCCTTTCACGAGCATCACTATCATATTTTCGCATTGCTCCTTCGTTTGGTATATTGAGTATTTTTCGAACGAATTTTATGCATAATTAGAAAACATAAAAAATATCCGCCTAGATAGCCCTTGATCCTTAGCCTTTTCTTTTCTACTACCCATTATCCATTTATACCTGAACCAGCTTTTCGTAAACACCGATTATTGGCTAATTGTCTTCAAGATGGAGAATCAGCTTTTCGTAAACACCGAAGGAGTACCAGTTTCTTTTACCTTAAAACTTCATGCATTTAACTTTATGCATAGCACTTCATTATATGCATTTGTACATTCAGGGCAATGTATGGAATTGAGATTCAGGACAAACTTGTATTCTCAAAGAATTAAAACTAAACTTGTGAGTTTTTACCCATTTGACTAAAACCTTATTTTCACCAAAACTTATTTTCTTTAAAAAAACATAAAGATTTCAAATTTTGAAAAACCTTAAAAATTTAAACCTATTTGAGTTCGCGCTTAAATAAATAAAAAAGAATAAATGGAAACATGGCAAGTAGAAACAAATGAATATTATGCATAACGAATCACTAAAGCATATTCCATCTTTTTTTAGGTGATAATAATATGAGCCTTTCACGAGCATCACTATCATATTTTCGCATTGCACCTTCGTTTGGTATATTGAGTTTTTTTTTAACGAATATTATGCATAATTAGAACTTGTATGACTTATACATATCAAGATCATGAACTAGTAAATGTATGGAAATGATTGAGACACCTAGAATTTTATTACCCTTTTACTATCTTTAAATTTTCCGTTCATTAGCCCAAACATAAAAAATATCCGCCTAGATAGCCCTTGATCCTTAGGCTTTTCTTTTCTACTACCCATTAATACCTGAACCAGTTTTTCATAAACACCGGTTATTGGCTAATTGTCTTTAAGATGGAGAATCAGCTTTTCGTAAACACCGAAGGAGTACCAGTTTCTTTTACCTTAAAACTTCATGCATTTAACTTTATGCATAGCACTTCATTATATGCATTTGTACATTGAGGGCAATGTACAGTTTTAAGTGTGGGGTGGGAATTGAGATTCAGGACAAACTTATATTCTCAAAGAAGTAAAACTAAACTTGTGATTTTCTACCCATTTGACTAAAACCTTATTTTCACCAAAATTTATTTCCTTTAAAAGAACCTAAAATTTTCAGATTTTGAAAAACCTTAAAAATTTAAACCTATTTGAGTTCGTGCTTAAATAAATAAAAAGGAATAAATGGAAACATGGCAAGTAGAAATAAATGAATATTATACATAACGAATCACTAAACCCTATTCCATATTTTTTTTTATGTGAGAATAATCTGAGCCTTTCACGAGCATTACTATCATATTTTCGCATTGCTCATTCGTTTGGTATATTGAGTGTTTTTCGAATGAATTTTATGCATAATTAGAACTTGTATGTCTTATACATATCAAGACCATGAACTAGTAAATGTATGGAAATGATTGAGGCACCTAGGATTTATTACCCTTTTACTATCTTTAAATTTTCCGTTCATTAGCCCAAACATAAAAAATATCCGCCTAGATAGCCCTTGATCCTTAGCCTTTTCTTTTCTTCTACTCATTACCCATTTATACTTGAACCAGCTTTTTGTAAACACCGGTTATTGGCTAATTGTCTTCAAGATGGAGAATCAGCTTTTCGTAAACACCGAAGGAGTACCAGTTTCTTTTCCCTTAAAACTTCATGCATTTAACTTTATGCATAGCACTTCATTATATGCATTTGTACATTGAGGGCAATGTATAGTTTTAAGTGTGGGGTGGGAATTGAGATTCAGGACAAACTTGTTTTCTCAAAGAAGTAAAACTAAACTTGTGATTTTCTACCCATTTGACTAAAACCTTATTTTCACCAAAATTTATTTCCTTTAAAAAAACCTAAAAATTTCAAATTTTGAAAAACCTTAAAAATTTAAACCTATTTGAGTTCGCGCTTAAATAAATAAAAAGGAATAAATGGAAACATGGCAAGTAGAAATAAATGAATATTATACATAACGAATCACTAAACCCTATTCCATCTTTTTTTTATGTGAGAATAATCTGAGCCTTTCACGAGCATTACTATCATATTTTCGCATTGCTCATTCGTTTGAGTGTTTTTCGGACGATGTTTATGCATAATTAGAACTTGTATGACTTATACATATCAATACCATGAACTAGTAAATGTATGGAAATGATTGAGGCACCTGGGATTTTATTACCCTTTTACTATCTTTAAATTTTCCATTCATTAGCCCAAACATAAAAAATATCCACCTAGATAGCCTTTGAGCCTTAGCCTTTTGCTTTTCTACTACCCATTATCCATTTATACCTGAACCAGCTTTTCGTAAACACCGGTTATTGGCTAACTGTCTTCAAGATGGAGAATCATTAGTTTATCTTATTTCGTTATTTTAAGTATACAACCGTTAAGACAATTCGGATAGAATCTTACGCAAGGAGTTGAAGTATACAAAAGAAAGTGGATGTATTAGGAAGAAACAGCCGAACGATCTACAAGGAAGATTAGGAAAAATATTTCAAGGAATTTGAGGAATAGGATTCATTGAAGAATCAGTCTTGATGTTGTTTTTTAGTTTAAAAAAACGAATTTGGTCTTTTACCGGTGAGACCTTAAACAGCTAGATATGCATTTTTTTTATTCTAATTTGCTTTCTTGTATTCATTTCACAAAGCCTGGATTACCGCCCGAACTTCTAGAAAAAGTGTTTGAAGCAACATTCGATATAAGAAAATGGCAACACAAGCAAGAACAATTACCACCATTCTGCGGCTTGTCAAAAAGCCCCGCCAAAAGATATGGTAAATGTGTAAAATGTGGCAACTGGAGCCACGGTGAAAAATGCAGCAAGAATCAAACTTATTCCCAACACGAGTATACATATCTGGGTGTTATTAGGTTAAAAATGCAGCAAGAATAAAAAATGGGGGTGCTATTAGGTTAAAAACCGAGGGGTCCATACGAAAAGGCAGTAATGTGTATTACGTAGTGAGAGAAGACTTAAATATGGTAAGAAGTATCGGTCTTGGCAAGCTAACCATAAACGAGCCCTCAGGTTAGTTATACCCTCACTATCTGACTACTGTAGAGGGACCCACTAGTATTTTCCAAATCTTAAGCCAAGAAGCCTTAGTCGTGTGTCCTACGTTAGTTGTAGTCTTTAGAAACCCTTTAAACCTCTAAAAACCCAAAAAGATTTTCATTTTCACCTTTTATTTTCTTTTTAGCCACATTACAACCCTTTCATGTCCTCTTGATTCATGTATATTACTTAGTTAGTTGGTGGAGATTTGATTTGCATACAAGCCTATGACCTTTGTATAATTCGATTCAAACTTGAATGTTCTACTTGACTTACATTATACATATATATAAAACCTAAAGTTGGCTGAATATTGTGTGGAGTGAAAGAATACGCATAATTGAAGTTCTAGTAAGCTTGTCATGGATTCCATCATCCTAATTTTAGAAAAACACAAGAATAGAATAAGCTACTCATAAGTTATCCCGAAGTTTCCAACCACATAGAACTTCCTTTCCTTTCGTAACGTTTTTAATTATGGGTCTGATCATGCATGAATTTGCTTGAGGACAAGCAAAGTTTAAGTGTGGGGTGTTATGATATGCCCTAAATTATACATGTTTTGCATGCATAATAATCCACATATCATGGTACTATGTGAACAAAAGCCTTGCAATTGATATTTAAAACGTTTATATTTCACAATTGCAGGTTAAACGGTGTTCCAAAAGAAACAAAACAGAAAAAGTCTAAAAACATCAAGAAATCAAGCTTTTGGAAGAAGCACACCCGATCTTTGACACCCCCCCCCCCCACAAGAAGTCAAAATTGGTCAACACATGTCAACAAGCAGCAAAACGACATAACAGGGAGCAGGAAAGGGATGCATGGCCGTGCATCCCATTGCACAGTCGTGCAAACCCCTTACTTGCTCCCCAAGGACTCTCGTACCCTGCCATCTGTACCTATTGATTCCCGAGGACTTTTCACGACCGTGCAACTCAATGCACGGTCGTGCATTTCCTATTTTGAAGCCTATAAATATATAGCTTGGGTTCTTCATTCCACACACCTCAAGAAACTATTCAAGAGAGAAAGTTACACGGTTAGAGTGCGTAGTTATAGTCTAGAGTAGAGAGGCTATTCCGCTTTGTTCGCAATATGGGAGCCTATGAAACTCAGCATTATGCTAGTTCGTATATCAATTCATGGCTAAACCCTTTGTATTGCTTGGGTGAAGATGAAGTTTGGTGTATGTTAATGTTTAACTTATTAGTCTAATGGTATGTTTATGTTAATATTTATTAGCTCTTAAAACCATTGTCGTGATAGACATTTTATTATTATTCTAAATTAGTCTTTAAACTTGTGAGTGTTCTTGATTTTAAAGTGTAAGACCGTAAAACCTTTTTAATCAAACTTCTCTTGAAACTTGTACGTCTTTATACAAGCAGATTCTGATAAGCCAAAGCTTGGTTAATATTGATAAGATCGTACGTCTTTATACGAGCTTGTTATGAAACCAAGAGTTGGTAAACTCACGTTAGGAATGGTACGTCTTTATACATTGTCCCATTGTTGCACCGCCTCCCAGTGAACAAAGTCTAATCACTCTTTTAAATAAAAATAAACGTATTTAAGTTTGATTTCTTAAACCAACTCGAAGACAGAATCAAAGAGTTGATGGTAACGATGTCCCTAGCTAGGTGTCTAACCATTTTATTTTAAAGAACATAATTCGTGAACCAAATGTTCTGAGAATGATGCTCTAGTTGTGTACCGTTCACACATTTGTATTAGTCATACCATCAAATTAGTTAACATAACATTACCATATACCAAGCGGATTCGAAGCCCAAAGCAATACTCATCGTGACCTGATTATTTTCGAACTATTTACCTTCCTATTACTTACTATTCTGTTATTTACATTTCTGTTACACACTTCATGCATATTTTGCATTTTCTGTTATTTACTTTATCGTCACTTAGTTTTCTGTCATTTACTTTTCTGATTCACAAGCACATAAAACCCACTAACTAGTTAAACCGGCTAAACGATAACCAAAATTTATTATTGGAACTCGACCGTGTCCATTGGTTCGATACTTGGTTCTTGCCTAAACTATATTATGCTGCGATAGGTACACTTGCCTATTTTGTGTGTTTTAAGTTTGAGTATTTATCATTTTATAAATTTAAAACCTGATCTCGTGAAACCTTAGAAACTTATTAACAAATAATATTAAAACTATAACGTAACACTGTCATATGGTAAATCATGCCAAAAACATATTTCCTTTCAAATCATCTTTCAAAACCAGTCCTTTCCCTAAACCCTTGTAAAGGTTTCTCCCAGATTTATTAAGGAAGTTTTTATATAGGGTATATATACTAGCGGCATGCCCATCACCACTTTGATACTCCGTGAATACTCCTTTACACGAATATTACGGTTTAGACCCTTTCTCATCATGACTTCTTGCAACAACATGCATACTAGCCCAAAGCATATAAATCAAGGTGCTTAAAGTATTCATGTAAAATCTTTCATACCATTCATATTTTCCTAAAACATTTAAAACAGTTTAAAAGTGGGCAGTATAGAAGTCACATAAATATTTTCACACCATGCATATTGGCCCAAAAATATTTCAAAAGTATTTAAAACAAGGGCCTCATAGAACTCACCTTTAGCTTTCCTTCTTTTCATGTGGTATCTTTACTTAGCTTATAACAACACAATTACTTGGTTTAAATCCCTAATACATTACAACATTACTTAGGTATACATACTTAGCTTAGTGGTAATAACCAAGTCATAAGTAACTAGTTAGAACCTTACCTCAGAACTATTTACTGCTTATTGCGGATCAAAAGATGGAAATCGGACTTCTGAACGCGAACCGGCCTCAGGAAAAGAACCTCAGAACTTAAGTTTGTGTGTGTGGAAAGTGTGTTTGGGATGCAGAATGAACTCCCATCGTTCATCCTCAAATAGGAAAATTTTGGTTTCGCCTCTCTGTAATGGACCATTACCGACCTATGTTGAACGAGTTAGTTGACACGTGTTGAATTCTGGTTGAGCGGCGGTTTTTTGTGACGTGACGGACCGTTGCACCCTGTGACGGTCCATTATATGGTTTTCACGCGTCGGTTCTTGTCCGCTGTAACAACCAAAACTCTAACTCGATTTAAACATATAAAATATGCGGAAGTTAGATCCCAAAAGAATTTTAACGCATCAACAACGTTTAAGTTTTACATACATAAGTTTAGACTTCAACCCCAAAAGTAAA
Source organism: Smallanthus sonchifolius (assembly GCA_023525975.1). NCBI lineage: Eukaryota > Viridiplantae > Streptophyta > Magnoliopsida > Asterales > Asteraceae > Smallanthus > Smallanthus sonchifolius. The sequence goes on from CM042031.1 coordinate 29,793,558, forward strand.
GAATTTAAAGATAACTACAACAATCCAAAAGTTATAACACACCAAAACATGTTTGTAAATCCCCCCATGAGATGTCTAAACAAAACAAAAACCACAATGCCATGAGAATCCAAATCCACGTGAAGCGAGACCCCGGATCACTCTGGAGCTTTACCTACAACAAAATCACCCCAACATATACCATTAGTAATGATATAAGACTCCTCATTGGTTCCCCATGTCCAAAAACGGGCCAACAGGCCAAAACGACAAAATTCAGCTTTTGGCGTATTGGGCAGCGTAGGCAGAAGGTTTTGGGCGTATCATACGCCATATGATATGCTGGAGGGGCATATGATACGCTGCCCATCTGCACATAGACCTCATATTTAGATTCCTCTCCTCGAGGTACATCGGTTTCATATATTATGGCTTTCACAGTTCATTTTCTAGCCTGAGATATACTAAATAGAAGTTTGGGCTTTTTCCAACATGTAATAACACCCTTACATGTCTAATCCCGACCCGTTTGCATTATTTAAGCCATTAACCAACATAAACTCATATTTAAACTACATATAAGATCTCCCACTTGTACTAACATGAAACAGTTAGTAGTCACTCCAAAACCCGAGCACCACTACTCGTTTTTCACCCACGAAGTGTTAAACTTCAAGTTTTAACATTCTTATTGTTTATTCCTAAAATGACCCACAACTTAAACATGTATTGACCCCATACACGTTCTAATGTTTTTCCATCCAATAACTAGACATATCCACATGTCAAATGCGAGAACCACCACTCACTTTCCCACATGGAGTATTTGACTCTATAACTACACATGAAGTATTTGACTTCATGTCTCCCGTGAAGTATTTGACTTCATGTCTCCCGTGAAGTATTTGAATTCACTATCCGTGAGGAATTTGACCTCACTAACACGCGTGAAGTATTAGACTTCACATATACACCTCCATGAAGCATCCCCACTCCATGTTATCAATCAATTTGTCATTTACCACCAACGGTTGACTTTTGCGACTTTAAGTCAATTTTAATCTATTATTATCACATTCCACATTTTATTTAACTCTAACCACAATGAGTCATCCACGCCAATTGATCACATTCATTAATATAATTTAGCTAATTACCATTACAAGCCTATTACACCAATTTACCACATATCATACATTTAGTTGACCAATTTCCACATCAAGTCAAACTACACAAGTTCTACCATATTCATCAAACAATTGACTTATTTACCACACAAGTCAACATGTAAATAGAATTACCACATAATCCAATTACATATAAACTACGTATCTACTACTAAGTAAGTGCAAATCACTTACCTTTTGGGTTTGATGCTTCTGCTTGCTCCTTGACTTTGACCACTTGATTACCTAAACAAATTCACACTAGTTAGGTAATCTAAAGATCTAAGTACACACCAATTGAGGTATCCACACCCTCCCAAGACCTTAAGATCTTATGCCATAGTTAGAACTTGGTTTATCAAGCTTCCACCCAAGCTTTTAACCATTCTAAACTACAATCACCCATTTGACCCGTTAAGGTTTTCACCTAAATTTCTCCAATTCGTTCCAATTCAAAATTCACCAATTCAATTGGGTTTTCTACATGGAATTATGTTTATCTAACAACATAAACACTAGTACACACTCAATTACCCAATCAAACACCCCAGATTCAAAACCCCCAATTTAGGTATCAAGAACCCTAATTTTCAAAATCTCCAACCAGGTGAAATTAACTTGAATTGATTGTACCTTTAACTTTAGTAATGCTACATTAACAATCCTTTTCAATCAAACCTCCTCAACAACCCTAATTCTCGTCCATTAAGGTTTATCCACCCAACCTTCAATCCGCACATGCAAGCTTCAATCTCAGAGTTCTTGGTCAAAAACCCTCTTCTCCCTTTTCTCTCTTCAAATTCACGACACACACACACATCTGATGTGTGTGTTTCGCCACCCACTTACAAGCCCAAATCAAAATTTGTTTAATTGCAATTCTAGTCCCTCTATTATGGAATTAAACCCTTCCTTCCCAAACTAATTTGTTTTAATGAATACAATACACCCACCAACTTTCAATTTATTTATAAACACCCCATAATATAATAAACATAATATGGGATAAACCTGAAAGTCGGTCCGTTACATCCGCTAGTCAGCAGACACGTGCCATTCCTGCATTATTCCATTGGCGAGCCCGTAACGGACCGTTACGCCCTATGACGGTCTGTCACATCCCAAAATTTTTAATTTTTCACTTTTAGTCCTTGGGTTTGGGTTATATGCTCTGGTCCTTTTTCCTTTACTTCTTGATATTTTTGGAGTGTTACAAGTTTTCTCAAATTTCTGTGATCATAGGTGTCAATAATGTATATATTAGTTTTTGTTAAGCAAATTACATTAAAAACACATACATTTTTGCTTTGAATTTAATAAGATTCTTGCTATTTTCCGTTTAAAGCCAACTTTTCTAATGGGGTTTGATGCACATTTGATTACAACAGTATTTTAAACTCAAAACGCAAGGTTCAAAGCCCTAAACCTAATCGATTTGTATATCATAAGTTTACAATGGTGCATCAAAAATGCATTACAACGGTTAATCTGCAGTTTTGGTACTCTTTTAAGGCATTTTAATATACCATTGTATTGCATTTTGATACACATTTGTAGTAAAGTTTGATGTAGATGTCTACAATGATGCATCAAGATAAGATTGTTAGCTTCACAAAAATATAGAATATAACCAACTGATTTCAGAACTGTCTTGTTTTGATCTATATTGATTATTTTAGTAAATAAACATCCTAATCATTCAGAAACCAAGTTACATAGCTACTTGACAACATGGAAAACAATCAAAGCAGGTGATTTATTATCCTCGTATGTCAGTATTTCCTTTTGTAAAACGACCTCTATCACATCCAAAAAGCATTGATTAATATCCCTGTAAATAAACCTAACGAACACGAATGGGGATATGTTCTTGTTCGTTCATTTAACTTTAACAAAAAAAAATATCGAACATGAACATTCTAAACGACAAGGTTTTCGTGTTCATGTTCGTTCTTTAATAAATTAAGCAAGTTCGTGTTCGTTCATGTCCATTCATTAATAGTATAAACGAACGGTTCACGAACGTAACTGAACGAACATAAATGAACAGACATAAATGAACATAATTGAACGAAGATATACAAACATAATTGAACGAACATAACCGAACGAAAACCAATTGAAAGCTTAATAAAGATATCCATGTTGGAAATACATATGTTCGGTCCCGATTATTTAACGCTACTAACTGAGTTGTTACCCGTTAGAGTTACATCTAGGGTAACGCACATTAAATCCACATAACGTGTTTAACTAGTAATTACGAACAAATAGTGAGACGATATATATTTATATATATATTCGTTAGACGGGAATTATTATTTTTACTCGTTTATAAATAATAATTATATATTGTTTTAATCTTTTATTAAAACATTAAAATGGGTTCAGGCTTTTACATATCGTATTAGACTTTGGGCCTGGAAATAGTTAATAGGGTTTATAATTATTATTTCTTTAAATAATAATCCTATTATTGAGATTTCTTAACATGCTTGTTATTCCAGCCGCAAGAAGAGTAAAACACATTTTTGTTTTTGTTTTTTCGATCAACACATAACAAGAAGCAAAACAAAGATTTTGATCTTTGTTTTTTTATTCCAAGCTGCTGTCGAAAACAAAGGCAGTAGCCTTCGCCCATTTACGGCACCTTCAAGTCGCCGCCCACCGACGCCGCCCCGTTCCCGCGTTTTTGGTTCGTGATCTAGCATCGGTTCGTTGTACCTTGGTGTCTCAACCGGATAATCATTAACCGGGTTATATCTATCTCATTGGTATTCCTTTTGTGTTGAATCGGTTTCGTTACGTTGCGTATTAATAATTACAAACTAATTATTATTAATCTATAGTTATTTATCAACCAATTTTTTATAACTAATCTAACTGATCACCATTGCCTAAAACCCAACAGTGGTATCAGAGCCTTGGTTAAGACATATGAATCGAATCCGGCCTTTTAACCGGTTATAGATCACAAACTCTAACTTGTTTAAAGTTTCTGATCTAGATTTATTTTAGGGCAATTTTTTTTATTTTGGTCAGAGTTTTTATTTATTTTGTTTGACCAAAAGGATTGCCCAGTTATTTGATTATGTTAAATATGTAAACCTTGCCCGACCCTATCTTGTGTTTGTTTTATGTTTTTGGTTTTATGGTTTTGGCACATTTGATAGTTCAAAATTGTAATAGATTAGCTTTTACGTTTTGGGACACTTTCATGGCTCAAGGTTGTAATAGCTTAGGGTTTTATTTTTTTGTATTTTATATAAATATTATAAAGATAAAGACCCGAAGACAAAACTGAAGACGGCGACAGGGTCCATCCTTGTGGTTGTTTGTGTGTTGTGACCCCGTGACCTAGTTTGGTCTTGCTATTAGGCTCTAGCAAGATCAAACGTTTTTTTCTTGGCCATATGATTTACATATTTTTTTGTTTGCTATTGTGGTTACTTTTAATCTTATAAATGTTATAACGTACCGACCAAATACCAAATTCTTTCACAATCAAATTAATAACAAGTTCTAAACTTTTGTTACAACTTGTGGATTTTTATTTTAAAACAAACAGTTTGTTTTTAAAATAAATGATAACCAACGGAGTTTTGCAATTTAAGCTAATTTTAAATTTTCAAAACTAATAACTTAATAGTTCATTTAAACTATTAACTTTTAATTGGTTAATTACATCGTGACAAAATTAGTTTTAGTAGGTTATTTAAAATTAAGTGGTCTGAGAGATGAAAGGGTTCATCATATTGTCACGATCTAATATATAGTAAAACTGACTTTTACAACACACGTGTGATTTTTCATTCGTTGTGTTTGACCCTATTCGGTAAAACACTAAAATTAAATCTCATATTTAAAATCTTTAGTCTATGCCATCCTACTATAAGGAACACTTGGGGCATAACGCGAAACACCAGTGTTTGAAGCCACAGCACCGCACTTGGTGCGTAGTCTATCCCTCCAAGGTGCAAGTGTTTCGTTGACACATCATGCCCTTCCATATGTACCTGTACTAGGGTGACTATTACTTTTCTCTCTTATACATGCCCCAGCTGTATGGAGACTAAAAGTGTGTATAGATGAGGCTAAATGTATCAATGCGTAGACAAGAGTTGTCTTAGTGGCCCCATACTCGAGAATTGTGCATTTTTCCATAATTGGTAATTGTTGTCAGTCTGCCTAAATCACTTACTAATGTTGTGTGTCACATCCATTACTAATTGATATAACCAGATTCTCTATTCTTGCCATGAGTCATTAATATAAGAATTTATTACATCCAAAATACTAATTAACATTTAATTTGCTTATTTAACAGATGTCTACTGAAAAAGAATCTGACTCCTCCTTCTCTCTCAAGTCTTTGCTTGAGAATCAAAAACTAAATGACACCAACCTCATCTTGAACTCTCTCCCTAGTTCTTATGACAACTTCGTAATGAACTTCAATATGAGCACATGGCAGAAGACTATGCCCGAATTGCACGGTATACAGGAGACGGCCGAGATAAGCATATCAAGTGAGACTAATCAAGAGTTGATGGTCAAATCTGGTGGTGTTAACAAGCCCAAAACCAAGAAAAAGGGTTATAACAGCAAAGGTAAGAAGCAAGTTGTTGTTTCTTCCAAGCATGCCACCAACAATAACAAGCAAGTTGCAAAAACACCCCCTCTCGAGGAGCGTCGGTGTTTTGAATGCAACAAGATGGGGCACTAGAAACGTAACTGCCTAGAATATCTGGCTAAGCTGAGATCGAACAGAGCCAATGGTGAAGGCACCTCTTCAAGTATTTATATTTATGTTATTGAACTTTTCACTTTCTCTAGCGACACATTGGTATTTGTTACCGGATGTGCTTATCACATCCTTAATGTATTTCACGAGCCTAAAAAGTGGAAGCTGCTGAAACAAGGCGACATGGAACTCATCGTTGGTGATGGGAAGAGAGTACCGGGTTCTTGCAACTGAAACATTTCACCTTTCATGTCCTTTTGGCCTTGTAGTTATCTTAAATAACTGTTTGTTTGCACCAAGTTTAACCAGAAACATTATTTTAGTTTCCGTATTGTTTGAACAAGGCTTTAAGTACATTTTCAATGGAATTTTTATTTCTGCTTACTTAAATGAAATTTTCTATTTTTTAGGCTAAACCTCGAAATGGTATTTATGATGTTGATGTTCAAACTAATAATAATATATACAATCTTTCTAAACGTATCAAATCTAGCATTAATGATACATTTCTATGGGACTATAGACTTGGTCACATAAGCAAGGCCCGCATGAAAAGGCTCCAATCCGAAGGAATCCTTGAATCCACCGGACAGGACTCCTTTGAAGACTGCAAGTCTTGCTTAGCTGGCAAACTCACTAAAGGATCCTTCACTGGCATTGGTGAACGAGCCAAAGATCTGCTAGGACTCATACACACTGATGTATGTGGCCCTTTCAGAACCTCGTCTAGAAATCATGAAAGATACTTCGCTTCATTCATCGACGATTACAGTCGCTATACTTATGTCTATCTTATGAAACACAAGCATGAAACCTTTGAAAAGTTCAAAGAGTTTCAAAACGAAGTAGAAAACCAACTCGATAAAACGATTAAGGCACTTCGATCAGATCGAGGTGTGTTCATCAAACCTGTAAAGGAGCATGGAATAGTTTCACAACCCACTCCACCTGGCACAACCCAACTTAATGGCGTGAGCGAGAGGAGAAATCGAACCCTACTTAATATGGTTCGATCGATGATGTGTAGAACAAACTTGCCTCACTCCTTCTGGAGTTATGCTCTTATGACCACCGCCCGCATTGTCAATCTGGCACCAACTAAGAAGGTAAACAAGACTCCATATGAGATATGGCATGGGTCTAAACCCAATCTGTCTTACCTTAGAGTATGGGGATGTGAAGCATATGTCACCAGCGATTCTGATAACAAGCTCGATCCTAGAGGCGAAAAGGTTGTTTTCGTCAGATACTATAACAGAAGCGGATATTATTTCTATCATCCTGATGCAAATGTTATTTCCATCTAAAGGAAGGGACACTTCCTCGAGAAACAAACACTTCAACGAGGAACTGGAGATAATGTAGTGGATCTTGAAGAAATCCGAGAACCACAAACAACCGCTGATGAAGTCGGAGCGTCTGAACAACAAGAAGTTTTTGCTAATGAATCAAACATAAACACAAGCGTTCACAGAAGTGTAAAGACTGGCAAAGAACCTAACAGATACCTATGGCATCTTGAGGGTACCGAAGTCCTATTGGTAGTCGAGTCTAATGACGAACCTACTAATTACAAATCTGCTATTTCAGATCTAGAATATGCAAAATGGCTGGAAGCCATGAACGTCGAGATGCAATCTATGCGTGACAATCAAGTCTGGGACTTGGTTGAGCAACCCCCCGAATCTCGGGCAGTAGGGAGAAAATGGATTTTCAAGAGAACCGACATGCATGGAAATGTAAACACATATAAAGCACCGTTAGTTGCGAAAGGTTTTACTCAGACTCAAGGCATTGACTATGATGAAACCTTCTCGCCCGTTGCTATCATCAAATCGATCAGGATATTGCTTGCCATAGCCGCGTACTATGACTACGAGATATGGCAAATGGATGTCAAAACCGCTTTCCTTAATGGACATCTCTCTCAAGATCTCTATATGGTACAGCCTGATGGTTTTGTTGATCCAAAATATCCTAATAGGGTATGTGATGTGTTGCAAAACACACCTCGTTTTCCCTTGTATTTCGTAGCGTTTTCGTATAGTTTTAGACTCGTTTTCATTCATTTATAACTTGTACTTAGTTATGTTATGTTTTGTAGGTATTTAGTAAGAATTGGAGCTTAAACGATCAAGACGTGTGAAGGAAACGAGCACACGAGAACCCGGGATGAGAATGGAAAAGGTCGGTAAAGAGTCCAATCTTAAATGAGGCATATCTCGGGCTAGAAAATTAGTTACAGGGCCCATAATATATATTGATTTGGGGTAGCTCGACAAGAGGAGTTCAAAAATTCAGTAATCTCTCGCGGTACGCGAGAGATGGGGCTCATTCCCTAGCGGTACGCGAGGGACCAGAAAACCTGCGTGACTATTTTGTCTCTTACGGTACGCGAGAGACTTTCCAGAACCCCTCGCGGTACGCGAGAGACCCCAGATATGGGAACTTTTGCCTATTTTCATGGTATAAAAGGTTGGGACTCATTCTGGGGTTTAATAATTGATTTTTGGCCGTTAGAGCAGTTCTTAGAGGCGATTTTGGGAGTTAGGAGGTCGATTGAAGTTCAAAGTTGAAGACTTTTGATTCCGGGTTTGTTGTATTAGCGATTTTGGTTTTCAAGTTTGAATCTTTATCTCTGATTTATGTGTTTGAACCATGTTTATGCTTATTTACTTCTGTTTGAATGTTCTAAACATGAATCTAGGCTAAAACATTGATACTGCCTAGGTCTTTTGATGATTACTTTGTTAAAGATTTTATTTTTATCGATATTTGGATTCGTTTAAATGGATGAATGATTTTGTAAGCAATCTCAGTTGAATAATCATGATGAATATGCATGTTTAGATCTGATGTATGTTTGATTATGATTCCGTACGTTGATTGTGGATGTCTTCTAGTTTGATTTGCGTATCTAGGTCATAGACTTTAGGGTTTGTGATAGTGTGTGTGGTTTGCTAGAAATAGTAGCCATAGGAGTTGTGATTGAATGTTATTTAGATCTGAATGTTCATCCTGTCTCAATACCCGAGAAGTGAGAGATAGTCGTTTAGTCTTCGTCATTAGTAATCCGAGCGTCAGCTGTCTGAGAGGAAGTTGGTATTAGGTGTCTAGTGATTATTGCTATTCTGAGTCATAGTTGTTATCTTGAGATTGTGGACAGTGAGACTGAAAGGTGATCTGTCTTTTGGGTACTTTATCATTGTTGGAGAGACTGAAAGGTAATCCGACCATCTGGTGAGTTTAGTACATCTTTAGAGTTTCTTAGTTGGTGACACCCTGAGAGTGATTAGGGATCCACTAGGTTGTCTAGAGTTGTTATCCTTAGATATCCAGATCCATCATAGTTTCCATAAACGATAGAAGTCTGTGCTTTGCAAGTAGGATTTCGACCTAGGTGGTATTCTTCCCATTCCTAATATTCCTTGAGTTCCTGTGTCTGATAGTTAGAGTCGATCTTAGTTCTGCATTATTAGTATAATCAATAGTGTAGAAAACCCCCCAACAAAATCAATTTTAGTCCGAGTCAGGGTCTAGTATAGTTATAGTAGTGTCTCTAGGGTTCGATAATCCGGTTTACCGTTAAGCTGTGCTACACTCGATAGGTACACTTGCCTATCAGTGCGGTTTAGTCGAAGGTATTCCATTTATTACTTAGGAGTCTAGGTTAGGTTTTGTTAGTTTTTATATTGACCGTCTGGGTGACATCAGTGTGTAAACTCAAACAAGCATCTCGAAGCTGGAATCTTCGTTTTGACCAGAAAATCAAAGAGTTTGGTTTTGTCAAAAATGAAGATGAGCCTTGTGTTTATAGAAGGGCTAGTGGGAGCACTATATCATTCCTCATCTTGTATGTGGATGATATACTTTTCATTGGAAACAACATCCCTATGCTTAACGAAGTTAAACACTCGTTGGGAACTTGTTTTGCAATAAAAGATCTCGGAGAAGCAGCTTACATTCTAGGAATCAAGATCTACAGGGATAGATCTAAGCGGCTTATATGGCTAAGTCAAGGCACATACATAGACAAAGTCATGGCACGCTTTCATATGGAAAACTCCAAGAAAGGAGGTGTTCCTATGACTAAAGGCACCGTATTGAACAAATCGCAATCTCCTTCAACGGACATTGAAACTAAGCGTATGGAAGCAATTCCATATGCTTCGGCAATTGGTTCTATCATGTATGCTATGATATGTACCAGGCCTGACGTCTTGTATGCTTTAGGCATGACAAGTCGTTTTCAGCAAAGTCCTGGTATTGCCCATTGGACTGCTGTCAAGAACATCCTGAAGTACTTGAGAAGGACTAAAGAGATGTTCTTAATATTTGGAGGAGTGGAAGAGCAGCTCACTGTAAGATGTTACATTGACGCCAGCTTCCAAACTAACCGAGATGACTCTCGCTCACAATCAGGATTCGTATTCACACAAAACGGAGGAGCTATCTCCTGGAAGAGCTCCAAGCAGAGTGTAGTGGCGGATTCAACCACTGAATCTGAGTATATAGCTGCATCAGATGCTGCAAAGGAAGCTTCTTGGATGAAGAAATTCATAACCGACCTCGATGTGGTTCCAAGTATTCGGAAACCAATCGAGATATTTTGTGATAACACAGGTGTTATTGCTCATGCCAAAGAGCCCAGATCTCATCACAAAACTAAGCACATTCTTATAAAGTTCCACTATATACGGGAAATTATGGAACATGGTGATATCGTGATAAGCAAAGTGGACACAGATCAAAACCTAGCGGACCCATTCACTAATTCGATGACTCGGGAGAAGCATGATCAGCACAGAAATGCTATCGGTCTTAGATTTGCTAGCGATATGTTTTGATTTAGTATTTGAATGTACAAACATTTAAACAGTTGTACTTTTGTATTCAATTTTATTTACTAGTTAAATGCAACTTTGAATCTTATAAATGTGTTTGATTTTAATACGTTTAATCCATGAATCTTACATTCTTAATTATCCATTGTGGATCAGAATCGTGGGAACGACTCTGAGTTAAGACTATTCTCAACTTGGACTCAAGTAGTTGACTTCCAATTTCACAGACCTCATCATGGATGACGTTAGATATAACTCGCTTCAAATCATCTTCATGGATTTTAGTCATAAGATGTTTTGATATTGGTATACTCATTTGGTATCCTCTGACTTGAGATGCATACTAGAACTCTCGTTTACCAAGAACTGTTCTTTAATCACTGTCAACCGCTGTCGCGTACCTTCCAGTCATAAAGGCATTGGTTAGGAACAGATCTGTAGTTTAGTGGGAGCTGTATGTAGTCGATAAGGGATTCTGTACTCTTACATGACATGTAACAGTTAGACATCGTGGCGCCCTCGTGATTCAAACTGGTGAAGTGTAAGGCCTTACCCAAACTGACTGTGTGTTTGATTGGACCACTATGAATCTTGAACGAGAACAATAATAATTGAACGCTACATGAGAATGAATCTAATCCATGTCTCATTGATTCAATTGATGTCTTTTACAGAAAAGATAAATGACGATAATTACCATAAGTCTATTGTCTTGCAATAGCAAGATGTTTTGGTTAATGACTTTAAAGTGTCGTACCTTGTTAGGGGCAACCATGTGTAGCTAGAACTCCGCTGGCTGTCTGCGTTAAGAAACTTAATCGAAGGTCGTCCAAGTGGGAGACTGTTGGAAATACATATGTCCGGTCCTGATTATTTAACGCTACTAACTGAGTTGCGACCCGTAAGAGTTACACCTAGGGTAACGAACATTAAATCCACTTAACGTTTTAACTGGTAATTACAAACAAATAGTGAGTCGATATATATTTATATATATATATATATATATATAATCGTTAGACGGGAATTATTATTTATACTCGTTTATAAATAATAATTATATATTGTTTTAATCTTTTATTAAAACATTAAAACAGGTTCGGACTTTTGCATATCGTATTGGACTTTGGGCTTGGAAACAGTTAATAGGGTTTATAATTATTATTTCTTTAAATAATAATCATATTAATGAGATTTCCTAACCTACTTGTTATTCCAGCCACAAGAAGAGTAAAACACTTTTTTATTTTTTTCTTTTTTCGATCAACACATAACAAGAATCAAAACAAAGATTTTGATTTTTGTTTTTTTATTCCAAGCTGTAGTCGAAAACAAAGGCAGTAGCCTTTGCCTATTTACGGCACATTCAAGCCGCCGCCGACCGGCGTTTTTGGTTCGTGATCTAGCATCGGTTCGTTGTACCTTGGTGTCTGAACCGGTTAATCATTAACCGAGGTATATCTATCTCATTGGTAGTTAGATTAACTTTGTTATTCCGTATTCGTATGTTTTCATAACCCAGATCCTGTCGAGTTTTTCTTTTGTATTGAATCGGTTTCGTTCCGCTACGTATTAATAATTACTAAATAATTATTATTAATCTATAGTTATTTATCAACCGTTTTTTTATAACTAATATAACTGATCAGCACTGCCTAAAACCCAACAATCCAAACATAACCATCATCAAAAGTAAACAAATACATATAAAACTTGTTCCGAGCAATCGCGCAGCCTATACAAATTTGAAGCTTCCAGAGTTTGGTTAGTTTTTACTTTTTAGTCATTCAAATTTCAAGGATCAGACTTATTATCATGCTAGGGTCTTATTATCGATTATTCTTTAATTAGAAAAATGACAAAGAACCGAGAAAGAAGCAAGAAGAATTTAGGGTTTGAGAGATTGAGTAGTGATGGGTGTTTTGCTAACTACCCTACATCATAAAATTGATGTGCCTGTTTCGTATTCAATATTCCTTCCTACAACATACAAAAACAAATGTTTTTTACTTGATCTCTTCCATGTATATACATAGTCTTTAATTGTAAATAAGTTATTTTGTTTAAAAGGTTTGAAATTGTAATTTTAGAACAAATAGTTTGAGATAAAAACAAATTCTACTTTTTCTTTATAAAGATACCGATAAGATTCATATCGGTTGATGTGGTGACATATAATGTCAATAATCATTATATGTAGAAAGAGCAACGCCCTCCCAATCCAATTATTACCAAATGTTTGCTCTAAATATGTACCATATCTTCCTAGCATTTTGTTGCTAGCTCATGCCCGTTAATCATGGGAGTGTGGGAACCACAAAACATAGTTGATAGGATGAAAGGCATAAGGGTCCGCACGTGGACCTGTACTTGGTTAGTGTTACTTGTACGATGTCTTATCTATTTTTACTATGCCTCTTGCACCTTTCACTCTTCCTTTCATAATCCTCCCCTTTTCATCCATACATTTTCATATTATGACAAATTTAACCCTAACCTAGAACTTAGTACACCATAACCCCCTTTATAGATTCATATAACATGCAAAATATCAAATAATAATAACTAAGATAGATCTATACGGTCGAAGTACGCACACGACATTTTATCACTATATCAATGATATACGTAAAATATTTCCTTGCATCTATTTTGTTTTCACATTGTCAGTATAATGTATACTCAATGTACATAAATTCGGGTCCACAATCAAGAGATACGTGAAAATATGTTACGTATCCTTTTATTTTCGCGCATCTTCGTCAAATTTTCATTTGATTTATGTTACTATTGCCAAAATCAGTAGATATGTTAAATAACTTTGCGTGTCCACTTGAAATATGCAAATCATCCTTGAAAGGTTTTACTTTTTCTCTTATCTAAATTGATTAAAAGATCCAATTTACTATGTTTAAGGGAAAATTTAATAGACATATTTGGTGAGTAGGTTGATTTATATGTAAAACTTTGTATAGACATTCACATATGCGTCATGTCACAATCTATCCTGGCATAAGTGTCCGTGTAGGTATCCACATCATTCATTAGTCTACTTCTTTTAAGAAAAAAATATGAAACAATATATTTCTTTTAAAAAACACTAATTAACCTAATTATAATATATATTGTTACCTTTCTTATTTAAAGAATCATTTTTAAGAGAGAAATAATTATAATAAATATCTTTCTTTTTTATTATAATTAATGTTAATATTTATTAACTCACTTTATAAATGAAATTAAACCACTTTCTAACTATCAATTTTCATAGTTTTGTAATTAACCATCCATCAACAAATATTTACTTTTATCATGTATTATTACTTATTTAGTTTAATCATATTTGTTAACTATATGTTCTTGAGTCGTTTTTGAACAAAGTAATACAACACTAATCCCCCACCACTATCCACTAAACCTAGATCTGTCCTTGCTCCTTTTCCAACTAATCTTATCCACCGCTTGATGATTCCACAAGTTAGATAATGTTACCCATTTGATGATAGGATGGAGAGATGTGACTTCATCTAATTAAAATTTTATCTTTTATATTTATTTTAAAAAATATAACGTCTAGTATAATGTCACGTGTTTAGGATGCTAAACGTGTTGTGTTCATGGTTGGTGTGTCCAGCCCGACGTGAATCCGCACACAAGACGAGCGCAAACACAACACATTATGAATATTCGTCGATTGACATGAACACGACTCATTTAACCCAATTTTTTTTATTTTTTATTTTGCATATCGATACTTTAAAATTATATTTTTACAACCAAAAAAACAAATATATATATAGGAGATGGTTTCACTAATAAGTGGTTTTTCACTAAGAAGTGGGTCAAACGAACTCCGATTGATCTCATTCCAGCGACGTTAGAACCGTCTTATCGAACCCTAACCCGGACCCAAAAACCTAAACCCCCCTCCACCCGCACCCCCAAAAACCTAAACCCCACTCCTCCAACGCTACCACGAAAAGCCTAAAACCCCCACCACACCCCAAAAAACCTAATCCCCCCTACCCCACCCCCCAAAAACCTAAACCCACCCCCACCCACCCCAAAAACCTAAACCCTCCACCCTCACCATAAAAAAACCCTAAACCATAAAATCTAAAGCTTAAAAGTTAAAACCTAAGGCTAAACCATAAGGCTAAAACCCTAAAATTCAAACATAAAATCTAAACGTTAAAAACTAAACCCTAAAAGCTAAGATGCTAGAGTTCGACGAGACGGTTCCAACGCCGCTGAAATTAGCTCAATCGGAGTTCATTTGATATCGTGTTTTAAGATTTTTGTTATTTCTTAGATTTATTAGCGAAAAACTAATTATTATTTGATACCCCCTATATATGTGTATATAATATATATATATATATAACAATTACATTTTAATGACAAATTCTTATGTCAATCTTTATATTAACTTGTAATTTTTGTAATAAAATAACTAATTAGTTGAATTTATAATATAAAACATATTTTAGAAAAAGAAGATAAAACTAAATTGGTTAAAGATGTTAACCCATGAACCTATCAAATTGACACGAACCCGACAATTGACATAGACACGACCCGTTTATCTAAACATGTTTGTGTATTCGACCTGAAATAGACCCAAACATGTTCTTACTTAACTCAAACTCATAAATATCGTGTTAGGTTCATGTCATGTCAAAGATTCACAACCATAACACCATCCAATTAACCAAATTTTTTAACCTCAATTAAAAATTTACCTATTGAGTAACTCGTTTCCGTAAATTTAATAAATTAAACATCTCAACCTTTTGATGAGCAAAAGGTATATATTTTAAGTTATTTCTCGTCAATTTCCCATAACAATAAAAAATAAAACAAATTCACATCATAACTAGTCTTTAATTTATGTTTGATTCCGAAGAAAATTTGTCAAGTCATTCCCCAAACCTCTAACTCTAAATCAAATGTTTCTTCAAAATATTTGGTGAAGGGGATTTGAATTTATGGGAATTCAATATCACTTATAAAGGTGTTAGAAAAACAAGATACAATAAACTATCTTAATATATTACAAAACTCTCTAACACATATTTGATAATATAACTACAGAAGAAAAAAAAATATATATATATAATTACAGACTGATATTGAGTATTTCGTTCTTAATCTTATCTTATATATAGATATATTAATTAACCTTCGTTGATATGTTCATGTTCGATCAATCTTGCCAACAAAGTAGCATGATGACACATCTTCGGAGAATGTAAAATCTTGCTCTTTGCTCATTTACCAACCGGCAACATTTCCGGCCAACCGATGACTTGCATCCTCTCCTCACGTATCTCTCGCCGTCTCTTTGCTCCGGCTTACTTGCTGACATGTCTGAAATATGAGGAAAAGGAGAGAAAAAGTTGTGTTTGATGAAAGTGGCAAACTGATTTTGATGTGAGAGAGTTTAGTTCAAACCCTATATATATATATATATATATATATATATGTATATATATATATATATATAAATATAAATTATTTTGTTGAAATATTTAGAAAGGACATTCGTGTACAAAATTTTAAAGGTCCAAAACATGTTTATAACACTTGCGGAGACATGTTTACAAATTCCATATGTCAAGGGTCAATATACTTCATAATAGATGTGGCCATGAATTTATTTTTAAGCTTAGATCAAACATCATGTATAAATTTGAAGTTTTGTTAAACCAAAACTTTGGATATGCTTTAGACATTTTTATAAACTTATTTAAAAGTTGAAGTGTTATTTATGATTTAAAAGATATGCAATAAACGCATGATTAAGTCTACATAAAATTATTTTTGAAAGCTATGAAAACAATTATGGAGTTTTGTTTGAGTGATTAAACCGTGTCCAAATATTTATATATACCCACTAAGTTTTATGTGTTCATTTTGTTTGTTTAATTCCGGTGGTAAGTGGTGTACTCCCCAAAGTGTAGTGGCGGACCCAAAAAGTTTTTTCATGCAGGTCGAAAAATTTTGATGGTTAATTGTCTATAGCTAAATATTAAATTTTTCGGTCCGTTTCAGGTAAGGTCGGCCGGGTCGGGTCGGCTCGCATAATAGAAAGATAAAACAAACCAATCAAACAACCAATAATCTAACAAAAAAGAGTAAACCTAAATTATTAGACAAAAAGTTTAATAAAAACCTATATTATTAGAGAAAAAGTTTACAAAAATACAAAAATTGAGGGATGTTTTGGAATCACGAGAATATTATAAGAGTCAAGAGAGGGACGACACTCTCGTAAAACCGCAGAAACTTGGTCGCTGGTGGTGTGGTCTTGAGTCGATCAATCGCTCGTTTTGTCGTTCATTTCTATGATTAAAGTTTGATGCCTACGGCTTCGGTTATTTTTTTAGACTGCAACTAATTTTATTTATTGGGTGATTGGTTTATTGTGATATTGGTGGGGTGTTTAATGCATTTAATTAGTAATGAGCTATTGGACTAATGCAATTAAAAAAATTTAAAATACTAATGGCTGTAAAGGCATATATTTATTAGATTTTTTTAACTTAATTGTTTAAATTTGCTTCTTTTGTGTTTATTTATTTTGTAATAAGTACTAATTTATAAAACTTAACATTTTAAATTAATGCGGTCGGTCTTACAATTTCTTTAGGGTCGGTGTCAAAACTTTTTAGGGAGGGGTCGTCAAGATTAGATTATATATATATTAATTAAAAAACGTTTCTTGAGGTCGGACGACCCCATTCCTACTACCTAGGTACGCCAATGGCGGAGTGCATGTGTAGTGATTTTAGGAACATAGTAGGTGTAGTCAAGAGAGTGTGTGTTTCCCGGTAAAAAAATTGGAATTGAACAGTAATTTTTTTAGGTTATAGCGGACGCCGTTACCATTGAGATACCGTGAGGAATTCGACGCCGCCGCAACGCAAGGCGGGTAAAATTCCTAGTTTTGTTTAAAACTCAAACTTTGTCAATTTATGAATGGTTAAGATTCTTTTACCTTTTTGCTTCCTCACATTCAAAATTACTTTTAATATATATAAAGATATAATCGTAAAACCGTATTAAGCTAAATCAATTAAGGATGCTGTTATAGATACACACGATTTTATTAATGGCATAAACCCAATACGGGTCGTATTGCACCATACAGCCCGTATTCCCCTTAGTCAAACGAAAAAAGTTGTTGCACCTGACACCGGTCATTCATCTCCCCATACGGGCCGTGTAGAACTATATGAACTCGTGATATACGGGTCGTAATGTTAGATACGACCCTATTCATGTTGACTCATGATGTGTTGTGAAACACACATGCATTTCCGTTGTATTTCGTGTCGTTTTTATATAGTTTTAGAGTTGTATTGAGTCATTTATAATTAGTATTTACATGTGTCTTGTTTTGTAGGTAATCGGTTCACTTTGAAGCTTAAACGATCAAGACGTGTGAAGGAAACGACCACACGAGAGCCCAGGATGATAATGGTAAAAGTCGGGAAAGAGTCCAACCTTAAAAGGGGCATATCTCGGGCTAGAAAATTAGTTACGGGGCCCATAATATATCGATTTAGGGTAGCTCGACGAGAAGAATTCAAAAATTCAGTATTCCCTCACGGTACGCGAGAGATTGGGGGAGTTTGGTACGCGAGGGACCGGAAAACTAGCACGACTATTTTGTCTCTCGCGGGCCAGAACTCCCCCGCGGTACGCGAGAGACTCCAGTAATGTGTTTTTTAACATAATTTAAATGATTAAAGGGCTAGGACTCTCCCATTCTTAACATGATCGATTTCTAGCCGTCCAGAGGAGTTTTGAGAGGTGATTTTGAGGAAGAAGAAGTCAATTGGAGCTAAAGTTTGGAGCTTTTGATTCCGGGTTCGTTAGTAATAGCGTTCTAGGTTTCAAGATTCGATTTTTATTCTTTGATTGCGTTGATTGAACCATGTGTGATACTTTTACTTCTGTTTTGGTTGTTTTGAGTATGATTGTAGGCTAAACAATTGATACTGCCTTGGTTTATGATGAATACTTGATAAAGTTATGAGTCTTATCGGTTTTTTGGATTCGTTTGATGGTGTATTGACTTTGTAAAGAATCTTTTCTTAACTATTATGATGATATATCATGTTTAGATCATATTTGTAATTGATTTTAACTCCGTATGCTTATTGTGGTTATCTACCAGTTTGATCTGCATATTTTGGTCATAGATCTTTGGGTTTGTGATTGTTGTGTAGTTTGCTAGACGTAGTGACCATAGGAGTTAGGTTCGATTGCTGATTCGATTGAATGTGTGTCCTAGTTCAAAACCTGAGAGGTGAGAATTAGTTGTCTAGTCTTCGTCATTAGGAATCCGAGTGTTAACAGTGTGAGAGGACGTTAGTATTAGGTGTCTGGTGATTGTTGCTAGGTTAAATCATAGTTGTTATCATGAGATTACCCCGTGCATTCTTCGAAGGTATGGTGGACAGTGAGATTGAGAGGTAATCTGTCTATTAGGGTACTTTGTCATTGTTGGAAATACCCGAGAGGTGATCTAACCATCTGGTGAGTTTAGTACACTTTAGGTAGCTTAGTTGGTGACACCCTGAGAGTGATTAGGGATCCACTAGGTAGTCTTTAGTTGTCACCCTTAGAAACCCATATCCATCTTAGTTTCTAGAACCGGTAGAATTTGTACTTTGTAAGTAGGATTTTGACCTAGGTAGTATTCTTCCCATCATCTGATTTCACCTGAGTTCTTAATATGGATAGTTTGAGTCGTTCTAGTTTTCTACATTCTTAGTTAACCTTTAGTGTAGTAAACCCACCAAACCAAATCAATATTTAGTTCGAGTCAAAGTCTAGTATAGTTATATAGTGCCTCTAGGGTTCGATAACTCGTTTTACCGTTAAGCTATGCTACACTCGATAGATACACTTGCCCGTCAGTGCGGTTTAGTTCATAGGTATTCCTATTATTACTTAGTAGTCTAGTATAGTTATATAGTGTCTCTAGGTTGGGTTTTAATTATAGTTTATATAGACCGTGTGGACGAGATCATGTTTTTGGCGCCGTTGCCGGGGACACTTGGCAATAGCAATATTAGCTTTGACTAGTTCTTTTAGGGATTTTGGTTTGTTTGTTTTTGAGTCTTTATTTGTGTGTCTTTGTCTTATCTGTTACCTGTGTGTCCTTTGGTGAGTCTTTGTTTTTAGTGTGTCTAGCCGGTATCTTGAGTCTGTATCTGTGGAGGACACCATTTTACTCGTCATTGCCCTAATTCATTGTGGTACTCCACAGACTATTATGATGAGCATTATTCGCAAGCACAACCTTATGATGGATATAGAACTCAGGAGGAGTTGAATACATGGTGTAGAGAGGCCAACGAGCAGTACGAGAAGGAGATCCAGGAACTAATCGCTCTCTTAGGAGCACCTCGCCCGAGGAATTTTGACCGTGTGGTCTATGATCGTGAAGGGAACGAAATCAGCATTGAAACTCCCTCGGGTGAAGTGATCCTGAAAACCCAAGAACTGGAGACGTTAATGGATGAAGTGCAAGCCACAGTGACATAAGGTGCAACACAAGTCCCACCTCCGGTTCAGTAAGAAATTTGGTGATGACTTTGGGGCTGAGGATGAAAGAGAGAAAGAAGTAGTGGAGACCGGTACTTATACACTGATTCCTACCATAGAGAAAGTCTCCTACAGCAGTGTTCGTCACATTCCGTCACCTGAAGAGGTGAGGAAAATAGATTGGAGAGCCCGTTTTTCTAAGATTGAGGCTATGATAGTAGAGGAGCGTGATGTAGTTGAGGTACAAGAGCCAGAGACTATAACGGACGACGCAGTCCAACCTTTGGTTCAACAGGAGATTAGGACTGAGCCCTCAGCTGAGGATGAGCATCAGGCTTCTGAGTTAGGAGAGAATGAGGATGGAGAGCCACCGAGTGATCATGTAAAGAGCTTAGTGGATGATACCTTGAGTGAGGTAATACAGAGAAAAGTAGGTGAGCCCAACCCTGACTTAGGAGAGATATCTGAATGGGCGTTGGAGTTGGAGAAGCTGTTAGATGAACCGGATGAACACGACGATGAAGTGCTTGATGATTTACTGGAGATGATGGCAGATTTTGATGAGATCATAGGCAAAAACCCAAGTGTGGGGAAGTTGGAGGAGAGTATTGAGGACCCACCAGATTGGCTTGCTGAATTTGAGATGAAGCTAGTAGGGTCCCCGTTTGTAAGTGCTGACGATGATGATTGCAGTTTGAGTGAGATATTAGCACAAGTCGTTGATCTGTGAGACACCCGTTTTGATAGTGTAGAGGTCATACCTTTAGAAGTACATATTCCCGAACCTTTGCCCATCACCACTGTTCATTCTAAGGGAAGATAGGCCAAGCCAACCCCTAGTTCTAGTGCCCCCTACGTCCAGGCCACCCCGTAAGAGAACCTGGGCTTTGATAGATTCATCTGATTTAGGGAGAGTGAAAACCCCAAGTGTGGGGATGTTTAGAAGTGACAAATTGCTAGGGTACTTGAACCAGGTTGTTTTTGGACCTGCTAGGATTAAGTTTTGGTGGAAGGATCGAAGTGACAGATATAATGGAGTGTTTGGTAGGAGGAGTTCTTTATTAGGGATTTGGAGGATCGGTAGACCGCGTAGGATGAATGAGGTACCGGTTAGAATCAAAGAGAAGCCTCTTGATAGGCTTGTTTAAGTCTCGGGCAAGTGCCCAGGATGTAGAGTTTGTATGCTTTACTTAGTCTGAGTCCGTGTCTTTTTATGTTTTTTCGGTGTGTGTGTTTTGTTTGTGTCGTGTCTTGCAGGGATTCGCACTTGATTCGGTGAGGAAAGTCATCAGGAATGATGTTCCAGGTATTTTTACATTTGTTTTTATGCTTGGAATAGGTTTTTATTAGAATTTGGGTGAGAAGAAGTTAAGGGGTGAAACATTTTCTAAGTATAAAAACCCCCTTAACTTTCTGTCACCAGGGGTCCCTCGTGGTACGCATGGGTGTGTTTGGGGTTTCCCGCGGTACGCGAGAGACAAAAGACATTGTCGGCTTAAATGCCACTTCCTCGCGGTACGCAGGAATGGCCACCTGTTCTTCGCGGTACGCGGGGCACTCCTAGAAGTGCCTTTCTTCCTTGTTTTCCATGGTATCCCTTACCACACACCGTCATTCACCACTAATAACCATCCACCACCACCCATCACCATACTACCACTAACATTCACGTCACCTCTATCATTATCCATCATCCAATCACACCATTACCATGGGGAATTGAAGCCGTTCATACCATTGACCGACTTTGCTGTGGCATTCATGTCTATGTGTTTGCCACCCATTGAGTATATTTTTCTGCATCTATCTATCTTGAGTCTTTTAATTCGTAGGGAGTTAGTTTGAGTCAGTCTTTTATTTTATTTTAATTTGAGTCAGTTTAATGCTGCGGGTTTGTTGTGATGTTTATTTTGTAGGTTTTATCGTTCTGCCCGTACTCAATCTCCATTCGGGCGGGGTTGATTATTGTAACATTTCTGATTTTTAGTATCCGTATTTTCAATTCAATGTAATGCATTTCAAACCCAATTCTAGTACACTGTTCTGTTTCTTTTCGTACCAACAATTTAATACTATATTTCAATGCAAATCCGTGAAATTTACTCGGTTTATCCTATTAAAACAATACATAAGTATCTAATTATACAAATATGACAAAAGACTAAAGTTACAAGGTCTGATGTTGAAAATTTACAAGAAACCCTAATAGGCACGGTCGCGCCTAGTTCTGGCACGGTCGCGCGACTTGCCTTGGAACGATCGCGCCTGGTGCCTTAGCACGACCGCGCCTCATATTGGCACGGTCGCGCCTCTCATCAGTTGAAACGTAAATACAGACTTTAATCATAGAGACGTTCGATTTCATAACCGTTCAACGCGTTTTCACCATTAACAAACTCAATTAACTCTTTTAATCATAACAATTACAACAAATAAACAAAATTTCTTCGATTGAACTCATAACCATCCAATTCTCTCACAAGACCATTGAATTCTCCAAATTATTTGCAATTCTCCCAAGCAAACGCACAAACGATCCTCCCAGAAGCTACTGACCCACTTGAAGCAACCAGAATCGTAGCAGAAGACGCCGGAAACCAAGCTCGCCGACGCCGGAACCCCTTCCTACCGTTCACTATCAATTCGCCATTATTCCGGGTAATTGAAACCTTGTACTCTATCGATTTAGTCTTTAGATCAAAAGCCCCATGTTAATTTGGGCTTCCAATATGGAAATCATCTTAAACCCGAATCTAGTTTTCATTCAAAAATGACTTAATCGAATCCGACTCTAGACACGTTTTAAATCCAATTAATCTATGCAAAAAGACTCGAAATAATCTAATGGGTGAAAGCCCTATGATTTCCAACCCTATTATTATAAGAATTAGTCAATTCGTTCTTGATTTAGAACAGACGCGGTCGCGCTAATCATCTAGCGCGATCGTGCCTCATGAGACGCGGTCGTGCCGACTATCAGCGCGGTCGTGTCCTCCTGTCCAGACCAAATCATGCCCTTTGGCTAATCTCAGTCGTGTCTTAGGATCATAGACACGATCGTGCCTGGCCAAGGCACGGTCATGCCTAATGATTAAGTTAGTTAAACCCTCTGTTTGACCAACACGGTCGCGCCCTGACTAGCATGGTCGCGCCCGTGGTTCGAGCACGATCGTGCCCTTCCCAGGCACGGTCGTGTGTAAGTTAAAATTCTTGGCAGAATTATAAATTTTATATATTTTTCAAACCATAAATATTCTGATTAAATTATAAAATAAAAATAGTTGATTTTTATAAAATTGCATTTAATCTTATTTAGAAAGAACAAATATTTAATAAATGGAAAATTATTTATTTAAAGTTTATAAAATTTAATTTACAATTATTGCTAAACCTTTCATTTAAAAAGTATTTAAATGGTTAAGTTACATTTTATAAATAAATAAATAAAATAATGATTATTTATTTACTTTATGTTTAAACAAAGACATTTATTTTCATTTAACACTATTTTTCTGGTTATTTAATTTAACCACTAATGTTTGTATTTAGTCGATTTATACGGGTACATGAATCGGCAACTCCTAGAATTACTAAAATATGAAATGAGACAATGTATGGTTTTTGTTAGATCTTAATGTCCTTGATTGTGAAATTAAGTAAATCTCGAAAACAATTATAATGTAACCTCGTTTATAACATGTACGGATATTGACCTGAAATGTCGGGTGTTACATTCTCCCCATGTTAACAGAATTTCGTCCCGAAATTCAATTCGTGCCATCTTGAACTGGTGCATCCTTAAACAAGGAGGGGTATTTTGTTTTCATTTGGTCCTCTCGTTCCCATGTATACTCAGGACCACGTTTTGAGTTCCAACATACTTTAACCAGTTTGATTCGACTACGTCTCAGCCTTTGAACTTTCCAATCTGAAATCTCAATCGGTTCCTCGATGAAATGAGGTTTATCATCAATGTGAATTTCATTAGGCGGTATGATCAAAGTCTCGTCTGACAAGCACTTTTTGAGATTAGACACATGAAATGTATCGTGTACGTTGCTTAGTTCTTGCGGTAGCTTGACCTTGTAGGCTATAGGGCCAACCCTGGCCAGTATTTCAAACGGTCCAACGTATCTAGGGTTGAGCTTACCACGGTTACCAAACCTTGCAATGCCTTTCCATGGTGAGACTTTTAACATTACTCGGTCACTAATTTGAAATTCTAATGGTTTCCGTCGGTTATCAGCATAGCTCTTCTGTCTGTCTCGGGCTGCTTTCAGACGGTCCTTAGTTTTGAAGATCTTATCAGTGGTTTCCTGGACAATCTCAGGACCTGTCAAATATTTTTCACCAACTTCCGCCCAACATAGCGGTGAGCGGCATTTACGACCATATAAAGCTTCAAACGGAGCTGCATTAATGCTCGTGTGGTAGCTGTTATTATAGAAAAACTCTGCTAATGGTAAATGAGTATCCCAATTTCCTCCGAAATCAATTACACATGCACGGAGCAAATCTTCTAGTGTCTGGATAGTCCTTTCGCTTTAACCATCTGTTTGTGGGTGATATGCCGTGCTCATGTCAAGACGTGTGCCCATGGTTTCTTGTAGTGATTTCCAGATTCTAGACACGAATTTGCTGTCTCTATCAGAGATAATAGAAATTGGCACTCCATGCCTAGCCACAATTTCCTTGATATAAAGCTTTGCAAGTTTCTCGGTTTTATCCGTCTATTTGATGGGTAGAAAATGAGCTGATTTTGTCAAACGATCGACAATTACCCATATTGTGTCATAACCGCTGGATGTCTTGGGTAACTTTGTGATGAAATCCATAGAAATCTGTTCCCATTTCCATTAGGGAATTTCGGGTTGTTGTAACAAGCCAGACGGTTTCTGATGTTCGGCTTTTACTTTTGAACACGTTAAGCATTTACTGACATATATGGCAATATCTCCTTTCATATTGGGCCACCAATATAATTCTTTTAGATCCTTATACATCTTATCTGAACCCGGGTGAATGGAGTACCTGGACTTGTGGGCTTCATCCATAATCAACCCACGTAAGTTACCGTTACTCGGCACCCAAATTCTGTCCATGAAGTAAAACGTATCATCTGACTTAGACTCCAATTGTTTGATCATTCCACGTAGTGCTTCATTTTGGATGTTTTTTTCCTTAAGTGCTTCTTGTTGTGCCATTAGGATTTGAGTAGTAAGACTCGTATGAATTGTTAATCCTAGGGCACGAACACGAAGAGTTTTAACTCGTTCCTTGCGACTTAAGGTGTCTGCTACGACATTGGCTTTCCCGGGATGGTACTTGATATCACAATCATAGTCGTTTAGTAGTTCTACCCAACGACGTTGTCTCATGTTAAGTTCCTTTTGATCGAAGATATGTTGGAGACTCTTGTGATCAGTAAAAATAGTGCATCTTGTACCGTAAAGATAATGTCTCCAAATCTTGAGCGCAAACACAACTGCGCCCAACTCCAAGTCGTGGGTCGTATAATTCTTTTCGTGCACTTTTAGTTGTCGTGAGGCATATGCGAGACTTTGTCTCTTTGCATTAACACACAACCAAGTCCTTGGTGTGATGCATCGCAGTATACGACAAAATTGTTGATTCCCTCCGGAAGAGATAAGATCGGTGCACTACACAGCTTCTGCTTCAATAATTGGAAAGCTGACTCTTGCTTGTCACTCCAATCAAACTTCTTTTCTTTCTGGGTTAATGTGGTTAAAGGCAAGGCTATTTTGGAAAAATTCTCAATGAATCATCTGTAATAACCGACCAAACCCAAAAATTGACGCACTTCGGTCGGAGTCTTTGGTGCTTCCCAGTTTTTGATCGCTTCAATTTTAGATGGATCAACGTGAATTCCTTCCTTGTTGATGACATGTCCAAGAAAATGCACTTCTCGGATCCAAAACTCACACTTAGAGAATTTAGCGTTAAGTTTCTCGTTCCTGAGTAGTTCTAAGATTAATTTCAGATGATGTTCATGATCCTCCTTGGTTCGTGAATATATTAATATATCGTCGATAAATACTATCACAAATTTATCCAAGTATGGCTTGCACACTCGGTTCATGAGGTCCATAAAAACAGCTGGTGCGTTCGTCAAACCAAACGGCATAACTAGGAATTCGTAGTGGCCATAACGAGTCCTAAATGCCGTCTTTGGTACATCTTCTTCTTGGATTCTTAGTTGATGATACCCCGAACGTAGATCGATCTTAGAGTAGAAGCTAGAACCTTGTAGTTGATCAAACAAATCGTCTATTCGAGGAAGTGGATATCGGTTTTTGATTGTAAGCTTGTTTAATTCTCGGTAATCAATACACATCCTAAAGGTTCCATCCTTTTTCTTTACGAATAGGACTGGAGCTCCCCAAGGTGAGAAACTCGGTCTTATGAAACCTTTATCAAATAACTCCTGGAGTTGATTTGATAATTCCTGCATTTCAGAAGGTGCTAATTGATACGGTGATCGCGCAACCGGGGCGGCTCCTGGTACCAAGTCTATTCGGAATTCGACTTGCCTCGGTGGTGGTAATCCAGGTAAGTATTCAGAAAAAACTTCGGGGTAATCCTTAACGATTAGTATGTCTTCAAGTCGACGTTCCTCGGGTTTCTTCTCGACGACGTGATCCAGGTACTTACGAGCTTTCATGCAGTTTATCATCCTCAATGTCACTCCACTCTTCTCACCTTGAATCGAAAGAACTTCTCCGTTCGGGAGGGGAATATGAACAATCTTCTCAAAACAAACAATCTCGGCGTGATTCTTAGACAACCAATCCATACCAATAACAACGTCAAAACTTCCCAAGTCAACAGGTAGTAGGTCTATACTAAATGTGTGGTTCTTAAGACATAAGGTACAACCCCGAATGACTTCTCCAGTTTTAATTAATTTCCCGTTTGCTAATTCAATTGTAAAATTTTGGTCTAGTTTGCTGGGCTTAATACCGAGTTCGGACTTAAAGTCATTTGACACCAAACTCATATCAGCACCCGTATCGAAAAGTATAGAGGCATAGTGATTATTTATCGGGAACGTACCAGTGACAATGTTCGGATCTTGTCGTGCGTCACCAGCCTCCATCACAAATGCTCTTCCACGGGCCTGATTGTCGTTTCGGTTCTTCAACTTTGGACAGTCTTTTCTAAAGTGCTTTGGATCTCCACACTCAAAGCATCCCTGATTCATCCTTTCTGCTCCTGGTTTGACCTTTCCTGCTACTTGATTGATCTTATTAGGGTTTGCATTGTTCCAACAGTTATGGGTTAGATGCCCATACTTTTTACACTTTCCACATTGGGTACATCTTCCACTGTGATGATATCCACATTTGTCACACTTCGGTCGTGTTCCAAGATATCCTTTTTGTTCCACAGTGTTGACAGCATAGGCTTTCATAGTTCCAGATCTCTTGTAAGTTTGATTCTTGTTTTGATTACTTGGTTTTCCAAACCATTTCCTCTTTTCCCCAGACCTTCCTTCCTCGATCTCCTTCTTCTCAAACAAACCATCACGCACAACATCATCTCTTAGCTTGAAAGCTAGAATTATAGCGCTCTTGGCATCCATAGGGTTTGATGAAGTCACCAGGCTTCGGATTTGAGGTGCGAGACCCCACAAATATCTTTCAACCTTCTTGTATTCTGGGGTAACCATGTGTGGAACCAAACTTGCTAACTCATTGAATCGGTCAGTGTAACTAGCCACATCATCTCCTATCATTTGTAAATTCCACATTTCAGATTCGATCTTTTGCAACTCATTTCGAGGACAGTACTCCTCAGTCATCATGGCTTTCAGCTCCTCCCAAGTCAGTTGGTATGCAATCTGCCTTCCTAGGGTTTTCACTTGTGAATTCCACCAAGTTAAAGCCTTATCAGTGAGCGTGCATGTAGAATACTTCACCATGCAGTCAGCGGTGCATTCACTAATATCAATCACCGACTCCATCTTTTCTATCCATCTCATTAGCCCAACTGCACCCTCGGTGCCATTGAAGTTGCGGGGGTTGCAAGATAGAAAGGCCTTGTAGGAGCACTTCCTATTTGGAGCATCTGTAGATTTACAAGTCATAACGTCATTAATTTGGATCATGACTACGTGTTACGGCTTATTTATTCTATTACCTCCGGAACCTCCGGCTGTACCGCTACCTCCTGCACCTCCTCCGCCGGTACCGCTGCCGTTTCCTCCTCCAATATTTTGATTCGCTTCATACTGCTCCATAGCAGCAGCTACTCGCTGTGCTATGAGTTGTTCCACGTTTGGAGAAATCGTCTCGTTGTTGTCACCAGTAGTGTTATGGGGTGTCCCACGCTTAGGTGCCATGACGTTCTTTCTAACATATCAATTAAAAAGAAACAACATTATATAATAATAATGATAGATCATGACATAAGGATATAACAACATCAAACGTAAACAACCATCATTGCAACATAAACCATCACTTACATAGTTAAAACATGCATAGTACATTGTTCCAAAAGACAAGGATACAAAAGGGATGGGTTCACATGACCACATAAGTACCAAAGTTTTAAACTACATAATGTGCTATGGGCACAACCCGCCCATAATAGGTTTAAAAGAAGAAGTGGGAGTACAATCCAATCATCATGGTAAGTCCTGCCATGACAAAGCTAGCCCTAGCCACAAATTCTGTAGCCAATGTCCTTTCTTCCAGCGCCTCCACCATGTCTCGGACCGTGAGAGTGAACTGCCAGTCCATATCAGCTCTCAACCCCAGGTAGTCAGTGGCACCCTGTATGTCTCGGGCGTTGTCCTCCAGAGTCTGAACTCGAGATCCGAGCCCTTGACGTAAGCGCGTGGTTGCATCCCCATGTGCCCGAATATCATCTAGGAGATCATCAAGATGCTCCTCGTGCGTATGAACGCGTGCTACTAATGTAGGCACTGTGAGCTCCATGGCTTCCCCAGTGTGGGGTAGGGGTGTTGGGGAGTTGGAGGACTCTCCGAGTTCAAAGGTAGAGGGAATGCTCTCCATCTCCCTCCATCGTGCCAGGGTACGGGGCATCCAATGGATAGTCCCCACCGTAGGGTGGTAACAGGGTCGTTGCCTAGGTGGTTCCTCATCAGTTTCCAAGTTTTTCGGGTCACGGGCTGCCAGGGTTCTCTTGCGTGGAAATTGAACCTTCTTCCTAGCACTCTTTACCATAACTGGTCCTCCGCTTTTCTTTCGGTAGACGATAGGCGGTTCCCCCAGGGCAACATTGGGTGGTGTGGAGCTACGAACTTGTACTCGATTTTTGGGCCGTGTGGCGGAAAGTTCCTCGTTGGATTCAGGGTCAGAGGCGGGGTCAGAGTGTGAATGTGATGACATGCTTGTGACTACAATATCCATATGACATGATGACTGGTTATGCAATGCTTATGCAATGAAAATATTTTGTGAGTCATTTAAATTATAGACTAGGTTCCATTTTAGACACCTAGTTCGCTATAATCAATGGCTCTGATACCAAATCTGTCACACCCCGCCAAGGCGGAAACGCGAGGCGTAACATTACATGGTTTCCAAAGCATATGATTACCGCAAACACATACATGATAAATGGATACATAAACAAGTTTAATGTTTTACATTTCAAAAATGTAAATTGGGTTTACAAAAGTGAAGATTTCGCAAATATGACTCTATTACAATGAGTTATACAAGAGAAATCCCCATGATAGTTGTATCCATCGTGCATGCATGTAATCTACATTGCTAACCTTGCGATCACGTCAATTTCCTGAAAAACATACTTAAAATTGTCAACACGAGGTTGGTGAGTTCACAGGTTTAATCAAATAGTTCTTTGTAAAATTCAATTGTTCGTAAATAGTTTCAGGTGCATGTGATAATCAGAATAAGAATTGTTGACCCATTTGTAAACTATCTAGGAATACAAATAATATGTTCCTACATGAGTCGTAACCAAACCATGACAATTGTTCTTCGCCCCTAATTTCGTTATCCGGTTCTATGCGGCCATAAATCCTCCAGATTGTGGTTAGCGCGACTAACCATGACCGGGAGACGTCACTCTCCATAGTACTATTCATAGGACCCTAGGCTACAGTTAATGGTTACTAAATTGTTCCAGGGGACTTTAGCGGCCTAAATTGTTTAACTCATGTAAACATAAAAGTCGAGTCTTATTATCTTGTTATCACATAAAAATAGTTGTAAGTATGTTCTTCCCCCAAATATTGAAAACAGTAAAAAGGGGCCGTGAAACTCACCTTGAGTTTGTGTATGCTTGCAATGATAATTATTCTAGTCAACTTGACTATTCGTACCCTAATTACAAAAGGGTAATTCGTGTTATGACCGAATGTCTCATATGCAAATTGTTCACCGACTTAGCAAATCTGATTGCTTTTGTTTAAATATCTTTTTAGTTTTTCAACACTTGTTTCATTATAAAATAGTTCTAAGTTACTGCCCCATGGGACTGATGAACAGGTATCGAAACTTTCTTAGTTTCGATTGAACAGAACAGATGTCGAAACTTCCTAGTTTCGATCGAGCAAAACAGGTATCGAAACTACCTGGTTTCGATTAAGTAATAGGTATCGAAACTACCTAGTTTCGATTGAGTAAACAGGTATCGAAACTACCTAGTTTCGATTGAGTAATAGGTATCGAAACTACCTAGTTTCGATTGAGTAAACAGGTATCGAAACTCCTAGTTTCGATTTGAGTAAACAGGTATCGAAACTACCTAGTTTCGATTTGAGTAAACAGGGTTTCGATTACTGAAATTTTGATTAACAGAATCAGTTTCAAAACTTTATTCATACATATACGCATATATTCATGTTTTAATCTTGAATTCGACACACTTTTCTGGTTATTTTTCTTACGTTCGAGTAAACTGTATGTTTTGCTATGGTTGTTAAAGAAAATAATATGAATAATATTGAGTTTTTACCTCTAAACAGAGATGATGATTTTGTGCTAAAAGAATGGATGAGCTCCCTGAAACCTTGAAAAATTCCCTTAACTTAAGGTATGGAAGTGACGATAATCAGTGTTGCTGCCGATGAAAGGAAGACAAAGAGAGAAAAAAGAAAGGTGAATTGTGATTTGAGATGGATGAATTGATAGACAATTGAGGGGGGTATGGTTTTTATCTGAATTCTCGTAGGCAAATGTATGGGTTTTAGTGTAGATATTTAGGATGTGAGTGAAGTAGGAAGTGGGAATGGGCTTCTCTGAATTTCGGCCGAGAAAGTCAAGGGGGTGGGTTGGGTTAAATTTGTATAATAATTAGATTTAAGTATTAATTAATTTATTTATTAAGGGTATTAATATCAATTAGAGTTTTAAAGGGTAATTTAAATCGGTTTAGATTTTTCACGGTATTATAAATTTAACAAGTTTATAGCTCGTTGATGAAAAATATTGAAATCTTGGATTGTATAATTCGTTGAGGTGATTATTTGTAGGTATGAGTACCTAAAGGTGACGCTACATGGTAACGTCTTCGAGAGAGTTCGTTAGTTTACTTTTACGTATATTATATGATTTGTTCTAAAAATTAAATTATTGTCCAACGTAGAGTTTATGTAATATATGTATATATATTTTTCTGGTTATTTAATTTAACCACTAATGTTTGTATTTAGTCGGTTTATACGGGTATATGAATCGGTAACTCCTAGAATTACTAAAATATGAAATGAGACAATGTATGGTTTTTGTTAGACCTTAATGTCCTTGATTGTGAAATTAAGTAAATCTCGAAAACAATTATAATGTAACCTTGTTTATAACATGTATGGATATTGACCTGAAATGTCGGGTGTTACATCCTAATTCTCTGGGTTGTCATCTTCTCCAGGATTACCATTTCCATCTTCTTCTTCATTGTCATCACCATCGTCATTGTTTTCTCCATTATTTCCATCAACCTTCTTTTGTAGGTTATGCAATAGAGTAATCACATAACCCAAATTACCTTCTAAACGTTGTATCTGTTCTTTCTGAACTGCTTGAACATTCTTAAGATCTTATATCCGGTTATCTTTTGCAATCGACTCCTATTCTAAATCAAACACTCTCATTTGAAGTTGATGAACATCTACCGAAGCAGGCTGTGTAGATCCCATTGGTAACTTGCCTCTTGCTCTCTCTACTCTAAACTCAGCTGGAGTAAAGATAAAGTTGTTTACAGAGAATCCAACAGTTGGGCTTGATGGTGGAGTTTGTGGTGAATCCGATGAGGTCCTTGGTGGTGAATGTTGCTGGGGTTGTTGTAATGTTGGTGTGGGTATGGGTGTGACTTCGGGTCTCTGTGCCCTTAGTCTTGGGTCTCTTCTCTTTCTTCCATGAGGTACAAGATCCACATATGGATCAAGTTCAGCTTCGACTGTTTCATTGTGAGAAGAGGATGTGAAAGGAGGATTCTGAGGAACTGATGTCGCCCAGACGGTCTATATATTTAACTATTAAACCTAACCTAGACTCATAAATAATAAATGTAGTACCTTAGACTAAACTGCACTGACAGGCAAGTGTACCTATCGAGTGTAGCACAGCTTAATGGTAAACTAGAATATCAAACCCTAGAGACGCTACTATAGCTAACTAGACTCTGACTCAGACTAAAGATGATTTGGTTGAGGGTTTACTACACTACTGTATAGACTAATAATACAGGAAACAAGGTCGACTCAAGCTATCAAGACAAAGAACTAAGGAAGATATCAGGAATGGAAAGAATACTAGCTCGAAATCCTACTTGCAAAGCTCAACTTCTATCGGTTATGGAAACTATGATGGATCTGGGTTTCTAAGGAAACAGATCTAGACTACCTAGTGGATCCCTAATCACTCTCAGGGTGTCACCAACTAAGGTACCTAAAGTTTAATAACTCCCCAGATAGCGGATTACCTTTCGGTCTCTCCAACAATGATAAAGTACCCAAAAGACAGATCACCTTTCAGTCTCACTGTCCACAATACATTGAAGATGCACGGGGTAATCTCAGGATAACAACTATGACTCAGAATAGCAACAATCACTAGATACCTAAACCAACTTCCTCTCAGATAGTAGACACTCGGATTCCTAATGACGAAGACTATCTCTCACTTCTCGGGTATTGAGACAGGATACACACTCAATCTAATCTACACTCAATCACTACTCCTATGGTTACTACGTCTAGCAAACCACACAAACAATCACAAACCCTAAGATCTGTGACCTAGATATGTAAATCATATTAGAAGACATCCACAATCAATATACATAATTGAAATCAAACATAAATCAGATCTAAGCATACATATTCATCATATTCATTAAACCAAGATTGTTTACAAAATCATTAAACCAACAAACGAATCCAAAACAATAAAAACGAGAACTTTAAGAAGTATTCATCTTAAACCCAGGCAGTATTAGAGTTTTAGCCTAGGATCATGTTCAAACACATCAAAACAAAAGTATAAGACTTCATCATGGTATCAAACATAGCAATTCAAACACAAAGATTTGAACTTTAACATCGAGAAAGCTAAACTAAACAAACCCCGAATCGAAAGCTTTAATCTTGCACTTCAATGGCCCTCCTAAGCTCCAAAATCGCCTCAAGCTATTCTCTGGATGGCTGGAATACGAACTACTGACCTAATTGCAATCAAATTCTATTTAAAAGTTGGTTTGGGCTTTTTCATGGATTTTTAGTCGCCCGCGTATCGCAAGAAGTTGGGCTGGCTTCCTCGCGTACCGCGAGGAACAAATTAGTCACGGCCGGATCTGGATTTCCTCGCGTACCGCGAGGCATGGATCTCTCTCTCTCTCGCGTACCGTTATAGGTCGATTTTCACCATTTTTGACTTTTGAACTTTGGGCTTTCTTCTCTTGCTCGGTTTCTTCATGTATTGACTTGTATTCTCTCACGAGCATCTGTAAACATAACAAAGAATCAATAGTATACAAAAACGACTCAAAACGAACATAAAACTAAGTTAAAACACATTAAAACAATAGGAATAAAGATGTGTGCTTCGCGCTACATCAAAAATCCCCACACTTAACCTTTTTTCGTCCTCAAAAAAACTACCATGGAATCATAACTCAGATCTAACTTAACAACTCAATTACCAATTAGCATAAATATACTCACGCGTTAAAAAACAATAATCAGTATTTCTTTTCGATTAAACCCAAGTACCAACCATCTAGCCCTCGTAATGTATTCTAAATCCATTTTATACAGTTATCAATCAACCTATGTGACTCACACATAAAAGTTACAGCTCTACCTAATCCCATCTCATGGTCATGTCTAGGCACGAATTTAACCATATAGATTTCACCCACCACGTTAAACTAAAATTTATAGGTTTTAGAAATTAGATGAAATCATGAATGAATGACTGATAATGAGCATTAATAATCAAATTAAACTTCATCTAGAGGCGTTTCAACCAAGTCACTATCCTGGAAGGTAACACATAGACTAAGTTATAATCAATAAAGCACATAAGAATCACTTAGGGGTGTTTTCTCCAAGTGGCAATCCCGGAGGGTAACACATAAGCAAAACTCAGTATTCTAATAATAAAGCTCAATAGTATGGAATTTATGGATGCGGACGCCACCAAAACTCGGATTTATTCTCATGAAAAGAGAGTGGTGTGCCAAAAATTTGAAAAACCTCTAAATTTTAACTTAACGTGGTACCTATCACCCTATGTTGACAGTTTCAGTATTACCGATACTCTAAGATGAATACCCACAAGATATCATGATTTAAATTCAATTTATTCCTAAACAACACAAATAGGATATTTAAGCTTTACTAGCTAGCTGAGTCTACCAAAACATCACTAATTAGACGTGTTTTAAATTATTTATTCATTTAAAACTCAAAAAGCAGATCCACTTGTACTATCATTTTCCAAGTATATGCAGTTATTTCCAAGGAGATTTTTCAAATTTTTTTTAATTTTTTTTGTAATTTTGAATTTTTTTAGACTAAACATACCTAGATTCACTATTCTCACTAGACGCAGTCCCATCCCCACACTTGAAAGACACCTTGTCCTCAATGTGAAGTAAGACTAAACTAAAAATAAAAATTGCAAAAATAAACAGGAAGCGACTTAGTTGGTAATGATATGCAAGAATGTATGCAGCTTCGTTCTTCATCTTGTGTACCGTATAGCATTTTGGTCGCGGTTGCACACACGTTGTCTGGTTGTTTTATAAGATTAGGATCAACTCCGTCCTAATGGAGATTGAGTACGGACGAAATGATGTACACCTGCAAAACAAACTCACACAATACCCGCAGCATCAAACTGACTCAAATTAAATAAAAGACTCAACTAACTCACTAAAACTCAAGATAGATAGCAGAGAAACGTACTCTATGGGTGGCAAACACATAGACATGAACACCACAGCAAGGTAGGTCATAGGTTACGAATGGTTTCACAGTTCCCCATGGTAATGGTGGTAGTGGTAAATGATATGGATGGAAGTGATGTACTGGGTGATGGTGATGAGGGATGGTATGAATGATGGTGTGGATGGTGGTAGCGACGGATGTAGGAAACTATGGGAAACAAGGGAAGAAAAGTAATTCCAGGAGTGCCCCGCGTACCGCGAGAACCCAGGCGCTACTCCTCGCGTACCGCGAGGAGTTAAAAATCAAGCCGACCTTATCCTTTATCTCCTGCGTACTGCGAGAAACCACAAACAAAGCCTCACGTACCACGAGGGACCCCTTGTGACCGAAAGTTAAGGGGGGGGGGGTTTTTATACTTAGAAAAATTTTCACCCCTTAACTTATTTTCACCCAAATTCAATAAAAACCTAATCCAATGATAAAAACCAATGTAAAACATACCTGGAACTTC
This sequence comes from Smallanthus sonchifolius, assembly GCA_023525975.1. Taxonomy (NCBI): domain Eukaryota; kingdom Viridiplantae; phylum Streptophyta; class Magnoliopsida; order Asterales; family Asteraceae; genus Smallanthus; species Smallanthus sonchifolius. Next base: position 29,829,772 of record CM042031.1, read on the forward strand.
GTTCCCAATTATTTCCCTTGCCAAATCGAGCGCGAATCCCTGCAAGACATGACACAAACAAAACACACACCGAAAAACACAGAAAATGACACGGACTCAACCCAAGGAACGCATACAAACTCTACATCTCGGTCACTTGCCCGAGACTCAAACAAGACTATCAATAAATGACGGTCTCTTCACTTGTTTCATTTCTCAAGTTGAACCTAAAAATATCAAAGCTGTATTATTTGAGAATAGTTGGGTGGAGGTCATGCAGGAAGAATTGCAGCAATTCAACAAGTTACAAGTATGGAATCTGGTGGACCTTCCAAAAAACAAAGTCCTAATCGGCACTCGTTGGGTATTTTGTAACAAGAAGGATGAAGGAGGAATTATGGTTAGAAATAAAGCCCGTTTGATGGTTCAGAGGTTTTATCAAGAAGAAGGGATTGACTTTCAGGAAGTCTTTGCACCAGTGGCTCGCTTAGAAGCCATCAGAATGTTTCTTGCCTAGGCAGCCTATATGGACTTCACAGTCTATCAAATGGATGTTAAGAGTGCATTTTTGTATGGAAAGGTACAAGAAGAAGTTTATGTCAAGCAGCCATCGGGTTTCATTTATCCAAACTATCCTGACCGAGTTTACAAACTAGACAAGGCATTGTACGATCTCCATCAAGCACCTCGTGCGTGGTATGAGACGTTATCTAAGCATCTGCTTGATAATGATTTCACACGAGGAGCAATTGACCAAACTTTGTTTAAACGAAAGGATGGTGGGATACCATTTTGGTGCAAAATCTACGTTGATGATATCATTTTTGGATCTACAAATCCACGGTTGTGTAAAGAGTTCAAGGAAGTGATGCGTTCCATGTTTGAAATGAGCTCTATGGGAGAAATGAAGTTCTTTCTTGGTTTGCAAGTAGATCAATCTAAGTTGGGAATTCTTATCCATCAAGAAAAATATGTCAAAGAAATCCTGACCAAGTTCAAAATGACTGAGTCTCATCCTTACAAGACTCCCATGGAAGTTCCACAATGTCTATCTCCTGAATTGGATGGTGAAAGCGTTGATCAGCACCTCTATCGCTCGATGATAGGATCTCTCATGTATCTCACTACTAGCAGACCAGACATCATGTTCGCATTGTGCTTGTGTGCATGCTTACAGGCTAATCCTAAACTCTCTCATTTAATTGTTGTCAAACGTATTTTAAGATATTTGATATACAAGCCAAAACTTGGGCTTTGGTATCCCAAAAATAACTTGTTTGATCTTTTGGCATATTCAGATTCAGACTACGGGGATGCAACTTAGACCGAAAATTCACCTCTAGGGATTGTCAGTTCCTTGGCAACTACCTTGTGTCCTGGAAATGAAAGAAACAGACCACCGTTTCCCAGTCCACATTCGAAGCCGAATACATTTCCACAGCCCTTTGTTGTTCCCAAGTGAGGTGGATCCCCCATCAAATGCTTGATTATGGGATCATATTCCATGAGACACCCATCCTTTGTGACAACATCGTCGTTCCCTATTGTTAGGGGTCATTTTACAGATAGGGATCCTAGATCGTCAACATACTTAATTTCCTTATTATCTAACTGTTGTATCTTTTCTCTATCTTGATCAATACGCAGGTAAAACATGTGAAGTCAATTTAATCCTTGAAGAATCGGTCTGGAAGTTGAAATAAGCGTGTAGAAGACACGTAGAACGACCTGAAACGGTCATATTTGAAGACCTGGTCGATTCCGGGATTCTCGGATAGTTAGTTAGTACGATCTCTGTATAAAATCAGTAGCTTGGTCGATTAGAAAACACACAACAACGCACTTAGCAATAGAATACACTCACAACCAGTCTTGTAACACTTAGATATCGATCATTTGCTGCTCAACACTTGTAATTCTTTACCATTTATTGAAGTAACGAGGCAGGTGTCGATTGTCACCTCCCGAGGTTTTATGCCGTAGATCCTGAACGATCAAGGGCTTTCCTCGTAAACATCTGTGTCACTTTTTACGTTCTTACCTTGTTTTACATTGATTTTACAAGCACACTAACTCACAAACGAAATTTGGTTACAAAGTTAGTATTGTTAATTTTTACCCAAAACAATTTGACGCCCACCGTGGGGCAAGTGGTGCTTTTCATCTTCAAATCTTTACTAAAATTTGTGTTCAATCACTATCTTTCAAAGCTATTCTAAAAAATGTCATCCCAATCCAAAAACATTTAGGTTTCTGCTCCGTCTTCGAGCTCTGGCTTGGTCCCTATTCCTCCTCCTCCATTTCAAAAAAAGTGTCAATCAGCCGAAGAAAACTACTCCTGCGGGTTTTTCGGGATCCGGAATACCTGCTGGTGGACCTATGATCGTATCAAACAATGATATCCTCGATCTATTCTCGGAGATGAAATGACAAATGGAACAACAGAGGAAGACTAACCAAGCACTATTTTGGGAGATTGAGAAAGTTAAGGGATTGAAGAAACCGGTGGTAGTGACGACCCCGCTGCAACCAAGGATCTTGGATTTCAATTATTCCAGATCCTCATAAATCCATAAGGGAGATTTCCTTCCCATGCAAACAGGGATTACTGCAGTTGGCCCTACCCCGGCTGTCAGAGTTACGACAAATCGGGATCTTGGAGTTACTCTGGGATCATCGTTCCGAAATCCTGAGAACGGTAACACATTCAATGAATTTTCGAATGCTAACGAATTTATGCAGGAGACAGGAATCACTCTGTCCATGGCCAAGGAGTTAAAGAAGTTGAGAGAGATGACTTCCAGTATACCAGGTGTGGTCCAACCTATAGCGGAGATATCCTCTACCAGTCACAGGATCTCCAGATTCGCTCCACCATTATGTGATGCTGAGATTCCCAAGCGCTTCCAGACTCCTAACATGAAATTGTACGATCGAACTACGGATCCTGAGGAGCACGTCGCGCAATACAGGGAACGGATGGAGATAAACCCGCCTTCACTTGGACCTAAAAGAAGCCTGCTTATGCAAAGGCTTGGGCTCTACCTTAACATGATCAACCTTAAAATGGCTACTTAATGTTCCTCCATATTCTATTACTTCATTCGCTCATTTAATTAACATGTTTAACAATCAATTCTATTGCAGTAGAACTTTTGAAAGATTAACAAGTGACTTATACAGTATAATTCAAAATCCCGGATAATCCCTCCGAGACTATGCCAGCAAATTTGGTCAGGAATCCCTAGATATCCCGAATCTTGACGTTGCCACTACAGTCCAGGCCTTCAAGATGGGGCTACATAAGGATTCTCAATTTTACGAAGACCTTTATATAAATCCTTGCAGGAACCTTGATGAAGTCAGGAACCGGGCGTTGAGGTATATTAGGCTGGAAGATGATAAAAAGATCCATCAAAGAATGAATGCTCCAACAAGCTACACTCAACCTAACCGAAAAGTTGAACCCGCACCTTTCAAGTCGTACAGATCCAAGTCGTATTCTAAGCCGGACAATCACAGGGTCAATGCTGTAGAAGACGACGAGGATGAAGAAAAATATCCTAAGTTGTCTGAATACTGTTTTTCTATTGATACGACTGCTTTGCTATTTGCTATGCAAGATCTTGGAGAAAAAGCCAGGTGGCCTCGCAAATTTGAGAGGAACTTAGGGGGAAAGGACAAGTCCAACTGGTGTGCATTCCACGAAGACTTTGGCCATATAACTGAGGATTTTAGCGCTTTGTAGAAGGAGATAAGCTATCTCCTGAGCAAGGGATATCTCAAATAATTTCGGGATAAAGGAAAGAACAAGACCAAGGATCATGACAGGATCCTGCAAAGAGCAAAATCCTCGCCGCCGGATGCCAAGGTAATAAGTTTTATGTCTGATGGATCTGACATTTGTGGTACTTCTTACTCTGCAGCAAAAAGAAATTCCAAAGAAGCAAAAATAGAGAATGGGGAAAGACCTATCAGTACCTCTAGCTTAACTGAAGAAAAGGTGACCTGTTTCGACGAAGATGATAGAAATGACGTACAAGATCCTCATCACGATGGCCTGGTGATTACACTATAAATTGCAAACCACTTCATCTGGAGAATACTGATTGATAGAGGGAGCTCGGTGAACATAATTTAGCATGAAGTCCTGAAGAGAATGGGGATCCCGGATTCTGAAATTATTTCAAAATCCTCAGTGCTGGTAGGGTTCAGCGAATAAGTCAAAAGCACAGTCGGAGAGATAAAATTATCGATATACATTGAAGGGTAAATTTTATTCAAAACTTTTGTGTAATAGATTCTTTGTCTTGCTATAATATCATTTAGGGAAGGCCATGGATACACGATATGAAGGCGGTGCCCCTCAACATACCATCAGTGTGTCAAATTGTCAACCCCTTGGGGAGTAGTGAAGATTAACAGTGATCAACAAGAGGCTTAGAATTGCTACACTTCTTCGATGAAAGCCTCCGTCAAAACCAGGCAAGCATAGCAATTAACAAAGCAGGCCAGGGATGTTCTAGAAGCTAAAGAGCAAGATGTTAAAGAAATATCACTGGATGCTGAAAATCGAGATGTAAAGATCCTTGTAGGGAGCAATATCCCTGAAGATATTGAAAAAGATATCTTGAACTTCCTAAAGGGCAGAAAAGCAACCTTCGCATGGAAGCACGAGGACATGACAGGTATATCCCAAGATATCATAACTCATAAACTTGGAATTGATAAAAGTTTCAGGCCAATACATCAAAAACGAAGGAAATTTGCTCCTGAGAGAAACGTAATCATCCAAAAAGAGGAGGAAAGACTTCTCAAGTCTGGAATGATAAGGGAAGCAAAAATTCCCAAGGTGGCTAGCCAACGTAGTAGTAGTCCAGAAGAAGAACGAGAAGTGGAGAGTTTATGTATACTACACAGACCTCAATAAGGCGTGTCCTAAAGACCCCTTCCCATTACCGCACATAGACTTATTGGTGGACGCTACAGTAGGCCACGAGATCCTGACCTTTATGGATGCCTCTTCAGGATTTCAACAAATCCAAATGGAACCTTCGGATCAGGAAGACGCGGCAATCATGACCCCGACCGGTATTTATTGTTACACAGCTATGCTATTTAGTCTTAAAAATGCAGGTGCTACATACCAAAGGCTGGTGAACATGATGTTCAAAGAGAAACTAGGGGACACCATGGAGGTCTACATAGACGACATGGTGGTAAAATCAAAGAGAGCTTAGGATCATCTCAGGGACTTTAAAGAAGCATTTGATATCCTGGACCAATACAATATGAAGCTGAACCCTTCGAAATGTCACTTCAGAGTGAGGGCAGCAAAGTTCTTGGGCTACATGGTGACCAAGAGAGGAATAGAAGCCAGCCCAGAACAAATCAAAGCTATCATTAATCTAAAATCCCCAACAAATACTAAGGATGTTTAGAGGCTGACCGGCAGAGTAGCAGCACTCAACAGATTTATATCAAGATCCTCAGAAAAATGCAAAGAATTCTACGACATCCTGAAGAAGAACAAGAGATTCGAATGGGAAGAGAAGCATGAACAAGCACTCAATCATTGAAGTAATACTTGTCGTCAGCTCCTCTACTGATGAAACCAGGAGAAGGTGAACCATTATCCCTATACTTGGCAGTATCCCGAAGCACCGTAAGTGTTGTATTAGTTAAGGATCATGAGGGACAACAACATCCGGTATACTATGTAACTAAAAGTTTGCTACCAGCGGAAAAAAGGTACTCTCATTTAGAAAAAAATAATTTTAGCCTTAATAATGGCATCAACTAAACTTAGACATTATTTTGAAACTCATGCTATTCATGTTAAAAGTAATTATCCTATTAAGTGTGTCTTAAGAAAGCCAGAGATGTCGGGAAGGATGGCTAAATGATCAGTCAAGCTCAGAGCCTATGACCTCTTATATGAATCTAGAACATCAATAAAGTCTCAGGCACTGGAGGATTTTGTGGCTGATTTCAGCAGTGATATCCAACAAGAAGCAGATTTAGAAGTCCAACAACTAGAAGAATCAAAGTACGAATGGACTTTATTCACAGATGGTGCTTCAAACGTAAGAGGAACAACATTGGGAATCATACTAAAATCGCCACAAGGGGACATATTACCCCAATCCATAAGCTGTGAGTTCCGGGCTACGAATAATGAAGTAGAGTATGAGGCGCTGATCGCAAGATTACTATTAGCCAGGGATATCAAGATCAGGTATCTTCAGGTATATGTAGACTCATTATTAATTGCAAATCATTTCAATGGTTCATATGCAGTAAAAGGTGAGAAGCTAGCCAAATATCTCACAAAAGTTAAACAATTATCCATGGAATTCAAAACTTTTAACATTACACAGGTGCCTAGAGAAGATAACACCGAGGTTGATGCCTTAGCAAACCTTGCTTCAGCTCTTAGAGTATCAGAAGGTACCAAAATACCTATCATACACATTCTAAGCCTGGCAATTGAGAAGGTAAATGAAGTATCCAACACTGACGAAGAAGCAGACATTCAGAATCTTGAACCTATTCCAGGATCCTGGATTTCACCTATTAATAAATACTTGCAGGCTAAATAATCAGTCAAGCTCTAAATGGATCGAAGCTGAGGCCTTTGTCCAAGTCAGAGAGAAAGAAGTCATCTCCTTCATCAAGCTCAATATCTTGACGAGATTTGGGATCCCGGCGGAGATAGTATGTGATAATGTATCTCAGTTCATTGGCAAGAGAACAACTGACTTCTGTGTTAGTTGTGGAATCAAAATGATAACTTCTAGCCCAGTACATCCTCAAGCCAATGGACAAGCAGAATCTAGCAACAAGATCATCATTAACAACCTCAAGAAGAGATTAGGAGCAAAGAAAGGAAGATGGACTGAAGAGCTACCGTTTGTACTTTGGGCGGATAGGAAAACCATGAAAAAGGCGACATGGCAGACTCCATTCTCCTTGGTATTTGGAACTGATGCAATGATCCCAACATAGATGGTTATCCCTACTGCCAGAACCAACTTTCAATCTTCAGAGACCAACGACGAAGCTCTTGCTCAGGATCTTGATACTGTGGATGAGCTTAGGGATCTTGCCAAAGTTCGCATTACAGCTTATCAGAAGAGGATAGCAAAATCATACAATAAAAACATAAGGGTCAGAATATTCCAAGCAGGTGATCTCATATTAAGGAAAGCATTCCAAAATACTACCAACCCCAATGATGGAAAGCTTGCACCAAAATGGGAAGGCCTATACTTGATTGATTCGGAAGCAGGTAAAGGTGCGTACTCATTGGCTATTATGGAAGGAGAAATCCTATCAAGATCGTGGAATGCCATCCATCTCAAAACCTACTTTATGTAAGTTGGAATTTATATCCTAACTAAAATGGTACGTCTTCTTTCCATATTTATTTTTATTATTGTTATTCTTGATCAAAGTACTGACTTGAGCGTCGGAGGGGGTGTTAGGCAGGCTAACACCCACCTTCACCAAGATTTCCTATTTTGCAGGAAGTATCTCCAGGGATCCCAACAGAAGAAAGAGATTAGCCATCTCTCCTAATTTTGGGTATCCTCAAATACGTCAAAGGTTTAAACGACTTTCGCCTTTCTAAGTATTGGGTTAATACACCCCGCCAAGAGCGCACGATATCCACTTATAGTTCAAGGTGGTGCGACCAGTCCATGTAACAGTGGCTGATAATTTCATCACTATTGGCTATATATTGGGTGGTACGAATATAACAGACGTGTTAGTACTCAAGTTTCTCCTGATCATTTAACACTTAGGTGTTAAAGCTAAGGTTTTTAGCATTTTCATGCTAACTCAGATGTGTCCTTGCCCACGATATTGGCTTAGCCCATGATTATTTGGCATAGCCCACGATTATCTGGCTTAGCCCACGTTATTGGCTTAGCCCATGTTTTCTGGCTTGGCCCACGATTTTAAATATGTAACACTTACGTGTTAACTCAAAAACTTGGCTTCAATATGCTGACTCAGGATCCTTAAACGAGTTGAAGACTAATGAGGATCCCGAAGTATAAGCCTATGACGTATTCAATGACTATACACGGGGGACAACCAAAGGTTGCTGTATTTTGGACTCCGTGATATAATTCGGTATGTCTATATGTCCAAATTCGTACTAAAAAAATGTACGTGTTACTAATTTTTCAATTACAAGAAAATTTGAAAGCTGAATGACTAATTCTTGATACGTTTGGTACTCTTTAAAACCAAATTGTGTTTTCCTAAGTCTAAATTTGATAAAAACCTGGGAATTTATTATTAAAGATCTGGAATCCTGAAAATATGTTCGGACATATCTCAAGGTTTTATCACATAGAGATCCTAATTTTCTAAAACATGTCTAAGCAAACCAAACACATAACAATCATGGCAGATAGTCATAAACCATTCACTAATATTTAAGGTGCAGGAAAAGAAAGTGATTCGGGCTTCATCCAAAACCTGGACCCATCCACCCGGTTCACAAGTTAGCAAATTGTATATCCCATGCAAAATCCCCAAACACAAAAGAAAAATTATTTTTCACAAGTACCATCAAGATCAATCAAACGGAAGAACCCCAAATTCCAGGGCTCAGGCCAAGGCATCATTACCCTCATCGCCCTGGTCCACCCGCTTCTCACCATCACGAGCACAAACATCCTCGGTAACCTTGCTAGTTTCCACAGCTTCGCCGCCGAGTTTAGCTAGAGATCCCAAGCTGCAGGATCAAAACCTTCAGTAACAAAACCTTCAGTAACAGCTTGCTCAGCCATCTAGATCCTGGATTGAAGAATAGCCATGGCCACGGACCTCTTGGCGTTATCCACAGTCTCCTGCAACTTCTGCTCGTACTGAGCCAAATCCTACTTCAGCTTTTCCTTCAAGATTTGGATCTCTTTATCCAAGTACTTGGACTTGTTGGCCATAATTTTCTTCAGATCCTCAACCTTCTCCAGAGCTTCTTCAACGTTCTTCTCTGCCGTAACCAAGTTGGCGTTAAGCTTCTCAAGACCCTGCAAGATTTGGATAAATTAAGACTTTCGGGATCCTGAAATTGAAATAGGGATACTAGAAAGAACTAAGCAGACTCAACAAGGAATTAAGGTTCTTGGCAGTCTCACTAGAATCCATGCCGTCAAAGATCTCCAGGTCCACTATCTCAGTCGTTTTCCTCTTCTTACTCCCCGAAGCTTTAGACCGGAGTGGGGGAACCCAGCACTTAGTAGTTGGTGTGGGACCCTTCTTCTTGACAATGACAGATCCAGACAAGAGGCTATCGAGGTCAGACAAGGCAAATTGAGAACTCGACTTAGGAATTCCTACAAAAAGATAGAACAAATCAGGATCATGATACTTGATAATACGAATGTAAACCATTCTATACCTGAAGACATCTCGGGTTCAGAATATTGGGTATTGAAACTAGCTTCACTGATGGCAGATTCGGCACAGAAGGATCTCTTCGTAATAGGTATCTCTAACAATGCTTCTATTCTTTTATCTGTGTCACTTCTTACAGGGACAAATTCGTCGAACGTTGGAGCTACGCAAAATAAGATGAGAATCATCAGAATCAAGTAAGAAATATTTAAAATTGCAGGGATCCTAACTATATCCTACCCTTCTTAACTCATTCAAGCGACAAGGGTTTCCCATCAGAAATTGAATCTCTCTTGACAAAGAAGAATTTCCCCTTCCAGTCGGTGTCATTTTGAGTAGCTTTTGGGATTAGGTGAGTTCGCCCGGACTTAAGCTGAAGGATGAAACAAGAAGAGCCATGGGTTCTCAGATTATAGACAGAGGCTAGCTCAAGGACGCCAATGTTAGAGAATGAGAATGATTCAGCCTTTCAAGAGTAGCCAGGATTCTCCAAACCATGGGCATAGTTTGGGAATAACACAAGCCGGTAACCTTGAAGAACTCGATGATAAGTGGAGAAAAAGGATACGACAGACCGAGAGTGAAAGGATACGCGGGAAAGCAAACCCATGTTTTAGAAATCAAATCCGCTTTTATTCTGGAATCAAAAGGCCTAAAAATGATTTTTTTTAGGAAAAATAATATTTGATTTCAAAAGTTTCATATCCTAATCAGTGAAAGAGCAGAGTTCGAGATCAGAATGGTCAAGGATTCCTTGATCAACGAAATCGTCTATCGTTTCAGCAACGATAGAAGCGACCGACCTAGTCATTTTCTTACCCATGATAAAGAAAGTTTAGAAAGAAAGAAGAAATCAGAAACAAAGATTTTTACTTGCTTCAACCTTGAAGAAGATGGGAATGAGAGAGAAGGAGTAATAATGAATATATCCAGGAAATTACAACGGTTAAATAGCCTTGGAAATCGAGAACGGTCATATCGCTACCCTATCATCATTTTTTTTATTTACATTTTAAAATTTTACAGATGTCGATGAGATTGACAGCTGTCAAATTTTGGGGACAATTGTTAGGAGTCATTTTACAGATAGGGTTCCTGGATCTTCAACATATTTCGGTATCCTTAATTTCCTTATTATCTAACTGTTGTAACTTTCCTCTATCTTGATCAATACGCAGGTAAAACACGTGAAGTAAATTTAATCCTTGAAGAATCGGTCTGGAAGTTGAAATAAGCGTGTAGAAGACGTGAGAACGATCTCCAACGGTCATATTTGAAGACCTGGTCAATTTCGGGATTCTCTGATAGTTAGTTAGTATGATCTCTATATAAAATCAGCAGCTTGGTCGATTAGAAAACACACAACAACGCACTTAGCAATAGAATACACTCGCAATCAGTATTGTAACACTTAGATATCGATCATTTGTTGCTCAACACTTGTAATTCTTTACCATTTATTGAAGTAACGAGGCAGGTGTCGATTGTCACCTCCCAAGGTTTTATGTCGGAGATCCTGAACGATTAAGGGCTTTCCTCGTAAACATTTGTGTCACTTTTTACATTCTTACCTTGTTTTACATTGATTTTACAAGCACACTACCTCACAAACGAAATTTGGTTACAAAGTTAGTCTTGTTAATTTTTACCCAAAACACCTATATCACCAAAAATCCCGTTCAGCTTTCAAAACCCAAAAATATTGAGATCAAACTTCACTTCATCCGTGACTGTGTTGAAAAGAAACATATCAAAATCGTTGAAGTCAAAACTGACAAGCAAACCGCCGACATCTTTACAAAAGCCTTTGATTATGCTAGATTTGAAAAATTGGTGGAGATGCTCGGCATGATCAACTTTCAGTAACCCTTGTGCATATTGTCTTTTTTGTTTAAACTTGTTAATCAGGAAGATTTCCAAAAAGATTTTTTTTTTCTCTATAGTTGTTTTCTTTATATTTTTTTAAGCAAATCTTTTGGGGAGAAATTAGAGTTTTAAGAGAGAAAGAAAAGAATTGCTCTGTATAGTCTAGAAAGAAAAGAAAAGAAAAAAATATATCTCTGTATATATTTATCTGTCTTTGAATCCCTATCTTACAAGTGGAATTGAATTTTGTTTTAGGAAAATCTGATCTGACCCTGTGAGAAATGAAAGAGTCTGATCACACCTCTTGAACTTGGAATGGACAATAAGCGATGGTGCTTACTGAGGTATTGCCGGTAGGCCCAACATATGGTTACAACTCTTTAGTAGTGTGAAAACCTAAATCTCAATCGTACATGTGTGTTTGAACCCATTTTTGAAACATCTAACCCATTTTAAGCTAAGAAAACTGATTCAATCAGATATAGGATTACGTGTTGGATTCTGATTCATGCACCAGGTGACCGTCAAAGTAACGAAAATTACCGTCGATGCCCTCGTCTGTTTTGCTTACGCAAAGATCTCGGGAGTTCATCTTTTTCCCATCCACTTGGATGATTTGAGCCCGTATGTTTTGCTTATGCAAAGATCTAGGTTGTTCAACCTTTTTCTATCTACTTGGATAATTTTACGGCTTCTTCTGTTTTGCTTAAGCAAAGACCTAGAATGGTCGTACCTTTCTAATATCCACTTGGATATTTTTTTCATTTTACAACTTCTAATATCCAGTTGGATCTTTTTTTACTTTTGGGGGTGAATTTGAATTACCAAGATGGTACCCTGGTTAACCTGTAGCAGTTGATAAGATGAATGCAGGTATTTCTTGAGGATTGATAGGTTTTCAAAACCATTTTATTTCAAAACGTGGGGTACGGCGTGTTTCGTGCTTAAATGGTACCGCTTAATCACATGAAATCATTGTACAAGAAAATGCTCGGGTTTATCTTGCACAAATATCGGCTATCTTCAGGGATTCACAGTACTGACTATAAAATGAAGTGTTTCAAGGGTTTGACCAGACTTGATCTCACGTTGGATCTTTTCCAAGGCTAAGTGTTCATATCTTTTATCTGGTTTTACTTTTATTTTTTCATATAAATTTCTTAATCTTCCTTATTAGCTTGTTTAAGTAGTGTACATATGAAAGTTTTCCTTTGTTTTTGATCAATTATTTCATGACACCCGAAACTACATCCCACCGCCTGAAACTACCTCCCACCCGAAACTACTTTGCCTTATCGAAACTAGTAGTTTCGACAGGGGAATTTTGGTCTTTTGTCAAGCATATATTAAATGTCTTCATAATTAGATACCTTTTCATGCTCACTTTTACTCTCACTCTCCGAAACCCATTCACACCATCCATTTCACACTCAAAAGCTTGAAATCATCGGTCTAAGGTTGCTAGATCAGTGGTCTTTATCTGATTTCCCCGTAGTCTCCATCATAAGGTTCGATTTCTCAGATTGGTGTTACTGTTTCATTTAGCGAAGGCTAGGGTTTCGTTTTTACCCTTGTTACGACTGAAATCATATATTTAGGGTTGTTTCATGCTTAGAATTTCTTTATAAACTCACCACTGTTGATATCTCACAATCTTGATGTATACTTGCAGATTACTTCACAGTCCTCGGTAAGAAGGAATTTCAACAATTCACAGGCGGAAGCTTTTTGTCTATTTTTTTTACTATTTTGTATATATTTGTCTGTTCATGAGTTGTAAATAGCTTTTTACTTGTTTTTCTTGCATTATGAGTCTTTGCATCTACTCAGGGTTTGGACATCTAACTACATGTTTCGGTAAAAATGTGTTTTTCTTTAAATTTTATTTTTTAAAGAAAGTTGAACAGGTTTCAATCGAAACTACTTGTTTTGATACCCAAGTTTTGCCCGAAACTAAGAAGTTTCGATAGTTTTTCATCTCCCGAAACTAGTAGTTTCGATCATGTTGTTCTGAAAATTTTTCTAAGTGTCAAAATTACTGATTTTCTAATATTTATGTTCTTGTAGGAAATGGATCTTCTATTTGTTAAGAGGCACAATGTCTGTGCTTTCCTGAATGCTACTGATTCCAAGAATGCAGATTTCATACCAGTTCTCAACTTCTTAGCCAACTTCAACATCAGCTTTGCTATAAGCCACAACCTGCCTGTGTTTGAATCATACATCAAACAGTTCTGGGCTACTACAACAAGGGTCTCCATCAACAATACAGAACACATTAGAGCCACAGTTCACAATTAAGAAGTCTTATTTTCTGAAGCAACTGTCAGGGAGGTACTATAGTTCAATGATAACCAAGAGACTCCAGCAGAATTCACAAGTTTTTACATCCGGGAATGTTTTAGAAGAATGGGTCATCTAGACGAATTCAAAAGCGGACAGATTATCAAGAATGCCCTTCCCCCACACTTGATATATATTGTGCACGTGTTTATACACTGCATTTCTGTATGTAAAGGAGGCTTTAACTCGACATATGCAATAGTGGCTTCAGCAATCTAAGGTTAGTCAAAGGAAGGGATTACAATTTCTCTGGTCTCGTCTTTAGGCAAATGATTGAAAACCTGACTTCAAGGGTTAAAGACAAGTTCCTTGTCTGCCCAAGATTTCTTCAAATGATTATCAACCACCTTCACCCAAACCTTTAACATGATGGACCTCTACTGGTGTTTGATCTCATGAATGCAAAGACTCTAAGTTATATGAAGAGCTCAAGCTCCAGAACTAACAGAATTAGTGCTGATGTCCCTCTATTTGGACATATAATTGGAGAGGCTAAAGAAGTAGTCCCTGATATTGATCCAAATGAAGTCATTAAATCATCATCATCCAAAGAAGAAGAAGAACAAGAGCAAGGCAATCAGGGTAACCGAGAAGCTGAAATTGAGGTTGAAGCAGATATTCAACAAGAACAGGAAGTTGAGCAGCCAATTGTGGATGCTCAATTCCTTAATCAAGTGTTGGAAATTTTGGATCTTTTAAACTTTCTAGAACAACTTGCAAATATTAAAGTTGAAGCTGCCAATATTCATATAGAAGCAAATGTGGAAGGTGAAGCAGATTCAAGTGAAACTTTACATGAGGCCGTATATGAAACAGAAGACTCTGAGTATGAGGAGATAGTGGAACTTCCTCCCTCATCATCCAAGAGACCAGCCGATTCTGAATCTGACTACGAGTTCGAAGAGCCTCGAGCAAAGAGAATCAAGACTTGGCTAGAATCTCTCACCACCTCATCAGAATTAATATTTGAAGCACCTGAACACCCAACACCCATACCCTCACTCATTCATGCTATCATCACTCTTCAACCCACACCACAACCAACACCTCAACCATCTCCACAATCCACTCCACCTGCCTCACATGTCCAAGAGACATCTCATTCCATCCCAAGAGTTAAAGTGTTGAACTTAGAAGTAAAGAAACTCAATGAACAGATAGCCAAGAAAGATGAAGAGATAGCGAGTCTAAAGACTGACTTGACTTAGCACAAGGATGAAGTGAAAGATGTGAAGTTGGAAGTGGTAGCTTTAAGGAATCAACCGGATGTCCAACAAACTCAACTGGGGATTCAACAAGAATTGCTCTCTAAAAAACAACAAGACCTAAAAGTTGTGATTGACTTAGTGAATCAACTTAAGACTTCTTTGGTCTAACCATCTCTGAAGGAGCCCGCTTCCACAACTCAGGGGAGACTAATGTATCACAATCCACTACTGCTGCTAGTCCTTCTGTGGATGTTAGGATAGAAGAACCAGAATATGATTTACCAAGTCTAAGTCAAAGAAGAGCTGAAAGGGAAAAAGGAAAGAATACTAAGACAGACATTGAGGTTGTGGTTTTAGATGAAGAAGAAGTTGGATCAGATCATGAGCTGGATGAACTGCTCAAGCAAGTTGATGACTTTGGAACAATTGAAGATTACCCTAAAATTTTTACATTGGTTGAAGAACAGGGAGAAAAGCTCAAGTATTTCACAAAAGAAGGAAATGAGTTTGATGCTCCATTATATAATGAGCTAGAGGACCTGAATGTCAAAGTGACCTTTGTTGAGCCTGTAACCACTGCTAGGCCAACATGCACTACAGAATAAGTCACTCAAGCAACACCAACACCAACTGAAACTCCATCTGTCCAGGCCTTAGATCCAAAGAGTTCTTGGTTCAAGGAAATTCCTGCTCTGGAACCACCAAAGAACTATGAGTGGTTTGCTGAGTATCGGGAATTTAAGAGACCACCAGTCGGTTGGAAATATGACAAAGACAGATCCCTGCTCATTGTTAGAAGATACAAGGGGGAGTGGAGCACTTCAAGTATACTCATGGCTTCAGCTCCCTCCCTAAATATGACCTAAGGGCTCTTGCCAAGCTACCTCTACAAAACCCAGGAAATGTGAGCATGGCTAGAGATTTTGAGACCTTCTTAAGAAACCACACCTTCAATGATTTCAGGTCTATGACCACTGCTAAACCAAAAAGGGTTCTCTCCAAAACTAGGATTCACCCCAAAACTCAGAGGCCTTGGGTAAGCCTTCGGTACAAGCTGGCAGAAACTGTCAAATCCATCATACTGTCACAGTCTGTACCAGTCTAACTTCAAAGTTTTAGAAAATGGTTTTACAACTCAACCATTGGAAGTGCTGTGATCGAGTTTGAAGGAAAGGAAGACATTCAAATATTTGAGCCTATGGAGCTGTTAAAATTTCAACCTTAGGATCTTGAAGTGTTATTCAACAATCCTATAAAGATCTTTCATGAAGATGATGAGGCTGGTGCCAAAGCTTATCAAAGGGTGGTGACTATTAATGCAAAACCTTACTTTCAAAAACCAAGTCAAGAGCCAATTGCTTAGTGAGAGTTGAAGACAATGATGCACTAGCTTAGGGGGGAGATTGTAGGGTTGTTATTTTTGTAAGCTAATGTCATCATTGTAACTTTTGAACTATAGTACTTTGTTTTATTTCCATGTATTTCTGTTATTTTAGTTTTTATGTAATTTACTGCTTTTTAGACTAAGTCTGGGCCACCGAAACTACTTAGTTTTAGTTGAGGCTTGTTCAACCGAAACTAGTAGTTTTGATAGATAGGGAGTTTCGACAGGAGGTTCTTTCACTTGTAAATGCTCAACCGAAACTACTAGTTTCGGTGAGCATAGTATCAATGCCTGACTACTCACTATAAATAGCCTAGTTTGAGAATGTTTAGGGTGTGGATAGCGGCTGTAACCCTGAAATTATCTCTTTCACAGTTTTATTGAATCAATACTAGTTTGAAGTTTATTCAACTGTTGTTCTTACAATTTCATATCCTTTTGTGTTGATACTTGTGTGGTTAGCCGGTTTATCATCACCATTTTTGTTTCTTACCTCTGTTTCACCACCATACACACATATTCTGCCTGTGTGTGTGTGTAATCGATCTGTTTGAGTGATTTTATCTAAAATCAGGATCTACAAGTAGGCTTCTCCTTAATCCTAACTGGTACCCGCCTTCATCCTGTGCGGTCTACCGATTCTCCATAGCCTCATCCAACAAATACTACTACCGAACACCGAACCTCTATTACATTTATCAATCAAGTCCTTCCACCACCACTTAAACCTACCAGGTCCGAAGATCACCTGGTTCAAGTATTTCAGAAAGTTGTCACTTCTAAACATCCCCACACTTGGGGTTTTCCCTAGATCACAAGAGTCACTAATCTCTAGGAGTTTCTTACGGGGCGGCCTATATTTAGGGGATGACTTGGCTTCTATCCCCTCAGCATGAACAATAGTAAAGGTCAAAGGCTCAATGTGTGGTATCATTAAAGGTGTGGCCTCTAACATCTCGCTCGGATCTTCATGATCCTCTAAGCTCTCCACTGTGGCTGTGTCACAGATTATCAACCCAACCTATGATAATATCTCACTTAAGTCGCAATCATCACTATCAACACCTAAAAATGGGGACCCTACCAATTTCTTTTCAAATTCCTCAAGCCAATCCGGGGGGTCCTCTATCATTCCTCTTCCATTTCTATCAACATTATCCTCTAGGGGATTAGAGTCCCAATGGTCACCTATGAAGGCATCAATCATGCAAACTGAATCGCTCTGCTCAGTAGACTCCTTCACAGGTTTCATAGCATTGAATGTGATCGACTCATCCCTTACACGAAGTGTGAATTTCCTATCAAAGACATCGATCAATGCTTTGGCGGTACGTAGGAACGGGCGTCCTAGGATGAGTGCGACTCTATCATCGACTTCCATATCCAGGATAACAAAATCCACGGGGAAGACAAATTTGCCTACTTTCACAAGAAGATTCTCCACAATTCCCATTGGATACTTGACTAAACGGTCAGCCAAGAAGATGCTCATGTGCGTCGGCCGCGGTTCACCTAGGTCTAGCTGCTTATAGATAGAATGTGGCATCAGATTGATGCTAGCACCTAGGTCAGCCAACGCGTGGTTTAGAGGCAAACTGCCAAGAAGACACGAGATCGTGAAACGACCTGAATCCCCTATTTTCTTTGGCATTTTGTTCTGAACCACTGCTGAACATTGCTCACTAAGTGAGACTTTAGAGATCCCCTCTAACTTATTCTTGTTGGAAAGAAGATCTTTTAAGAACTAGTCATACTTTGGCATATGCTGGAGGACCTCTATGAATGGGAGATACCGTATTCCCTAGCATACGTATGTGGCAGCAAGCGCGCTGGGTTGGGAACACGACTCAAGTTAATCTCGGGGGTCTTACTCTCACCCCCACTCTTCTTCTCCTCTGCCTTCTCAGCAGGCTTCTCCATCTCTATCTCCTCGTCCACTGACTCTTCCTCTTCTACCAATGGGCTCTCCTCTTCTGTCCTTCTACTCCTTGTTGACACAGCATTCACTGAGGTCCCTGGTTTCGTCACCTTGGCCGACTTGGGCTCCTCTAATATCCTAGCATCAATCGCAGCAAAGCAAGCCCTCTAATCTATCTTCTTCACCTCTTCAGGCGACGAAATGTGGTAATCAGTACTGTGGGAGACTTTCTCCTCCTCTTTTATACTCCCGGTCGACACAGCCATCACTAAAGCATTAGGGACTGAAGATGGACCTCCATGTTTATCCTTCAGGCTCTTAGCGATGTCTCCTACTGTGTGCTACAAGTCCTGGAATGTTGACTGCTGATTCTTCAATAAAGTGTCTTGGGCATCCACTCTCTGCCTAGCGTCCCTGTCCTGTTGGACTAAATGGGCAAGCATCTGTGCCTTATTCTCTATCATCTCTTCAATATTCCTTGTTTTGACACTACTTCTCCAACTCGCTCCTCCATACTGATACGAGCGGGCATTAAACCTAGGCGGGTTGTCTCCAGATCTCCATCCCGAGCCAAAAGAATTGTTATAGTTATTGTACCCTCGTTTCTGGTTGCCCGCAAAGCTCACCTACTCCTGTTGACTGACGGGGCAGTCCCTGGTGTCGTGGCCTCCCCTACACACCTCACACCGTTGAGCACTGAGCTTCAGCTCCTTGATCTCGTTCGCCATCACTGCGAGTGCAGCAGCCACACTAGTATCAGGGTTGACCTGATGCAAACCTCTAGGAGAACAGGCGGGTGCTCTAGCACTAGGAATGGAAGTCCTAGTAGATGGTTGTTTTTGTTCCGCCATAGAAAATCTCTCGAACATTTCTTCACACTCAGATGGCTGTAGATTATCCATAATATGGCCTCCCGCAGCTTTGTTGAACATTTGCTGCTTCTCAAATGTGAGGCCATTATTGAACTTCTCCACAATTGCCTAGTTAGACAGACCATGCTATGGGCATCTGCTCAACAGTGCGTTGAACAGATCCCAGGCCATGTGATAAGGCTCGTCAGGGTCCATCCGAAACGAATGGATTTGATCCCGAAGGCGAGCGGCCCTGGAAGCTTGATAGTACTTTTTGAAGAACATGGCTTGAAGATCCTCCCATGTGGTGATAGAACTATCGGGGAGGGTCTCAAGCTAATTAGATGCACGCCAAGAGAGAGAGAATGGAAAGAGACGCAAGTAGATAGCGTCCTTAGACACACCCGTGATATTGAAGGTATCACATATACGCACGAAGCGGGACAGGTGTCCGGGTGCATCCTCATCCTCGAGGCCATGAAATTGAGTGGAATTAGTGATCGTACTCATGACATGTGATGGGATCTGCCAAGTATTGGCATTAGTGATAGTAGGGTGGGCGATCGAAGATCTCACCTCGAGGACCCCATCACTGGCTCTCTGGTGCACGGTACGGCTCGCGGGTGGGTTTGCGTCGCCCATATTATGAAAAGGAATTGGGCTAGTGGGACGTACCTTGTTTTTGCACAACTCTTTCAAACGCTCCCAGAAGTCGCGGGTGCGCTCGTGAAGCTCTCGTTTGGGCTCTGAAGAAGCAGAATATGGTGGTGATCCCTACGAACGAGTGTGGTGCATAAACTGACACAAGAATAAAAGAAAACAAATAAAGACTCAAAAACAGGAAGACTAGATCCTATGTTAGACACTCAGATAGGACACACAAGTAACAAATAGGACAAACACACACAATTAAGACTCAAAAACAAAAATCACCAAAAGAACTAGTTAAAGCTAATACATCTCCCCGGCAACGGCGCCAAAAAATTTATGTCGCCCAGACGGTCTATATAATTAAATACTAAACCTAACCTAGACTCCTAAGTAATAAATGGAGTACCTTCGACTAAACCGCACTGACAGACAAGTGTACCTATCGAGTGTAGCACAGCTTAATGGTAAATCGGAATATCGAACCCTAGAGACACTACTATAGCTACCTAGACTCTGACTCGGACTAAAGATGATTTGGTTGGGGGTTTACTACACTACTGTATAGACTAATAATGCAGGAAACAAGGCCGACTCAAGCTATCGAGACAAAGAACTAAGAAAGATATCAGGAATGGGAAGAATACCATCTAGGTCGGAATCCTACTTGCAAAGCTCAACTTCTATCGATTATGGAAACTATGATGGATCTGAGTTTCTAAGGAAACAGATCTAGACTACCTAGTGGATCCCTAATCACTCTCAGGGGTGTCACCAACTAAGGAACCTAAAGTGTAATAACTCACCAGATAGTGGATTACCTTTCGGTCTCTCCAACAATGACAAAGTACCCAAAAGACAGATCATCTTTTATTCTCACTGTCCACATTACATCGAAGATGCACGGGGTAATCTCATGATAAAAACTATGACTAAGAATAGGAACAATCACTAGACACCTAAACCAACTTCCTCTCAGACAGTTGACACACGGATTCCTAATGACGAAGACTAGACAACTATCTCTCACTTCTCAGGTATTGAGACATGATACACACTTAATCTAGTCTATACTCAATTACAACTCCTATGGTTACTATGTCTAGCAAACCACACAAACAATCACAAAACCTAAGATCTATAACCTAGATATGTAAATCTGTAGGTCCCAGCGGGTCTACGGATCGATCTCTCCCGTATAACACACAACGAATACTCGTAGTGCGGAATCCTAACGAGCAAATGCGTCTCGAACAGATAAGAACACAAGATGAATGCATAAGACAAGATTCACAGAAAGCTTCTTGTGTTAGTCAGATAACAGTGCTTACCAATACTAGTTGCATACAAATAAAAAAGACTAAGCACTATTTATAGGTAACTCTAAACTTTTACAGGCGAACTTAACAAGTTCGCCACTCACATGGCATACAAGTTCGCCATTCACAAAACATAACTATAAAAGACAAATTACAATACTAAAGATTACAAAAGACCTATTCAATTACATAAAGCTACATGTCACACAAAATACTCTAACAAACTCCCTCTTGACATTATCTTGGTCTTTTAATCTTCAGTTGTTCTTCTAACTCTCCAGCATCTTACTTCCAGCATGTAAATCCTGATTAATACATAACTGTAACACCCTCTTGTATTGCATAGCATGTTTTCTCCATTCATCAGTATACATGATCTCTTTTCTTTGAAAAGTTTATCAAATTTAGTGCATCATACAATCTATATAAAATCTTCCCTTCTTTGTCTTCAATTACAGCTTCTCCAGTATCAACATCTACAAACCACCGCTTCATATGTCCTATGAAATCTTGTTGGACTTTCTTCAATGGAATCTTTTTCAAAATCTTTACTGGTTTGTATTTGTATTTAATCACTTTCTTGTTCAACACTGATCATAACCTTCTTTCTAACTCCTTTCTAAGGTTTCAAATACTCAAACTTCCCAGCGGAACTCTCTCTTATTATTAATCTGGCTATTGCATCAACAATATCATCTCCAGATCTGTTTATCAAAGGTTTAGAAGCTAAGCCATTCATTTCACACAAAGGTAAAGAGTTTAGATACTTCAATCTTGTCTCCAAGTATTGAACACCATCCGTTCTCTTGATCACAATCAACTTAAACTTCTCCTCATAAAATCAACTGAGTATCCTTCCATTGCAATGACCGTTGTTCACATACTTCTATTTTTGAACAGGTGACAGTGGTGTCACAGGTAATACCTTCTTCCAGCTTTTAACTACCTCTAACCACCTCTCTTTAGTCATTTGAGAGTCTTTATATAGGATAGGCTCTTCAGGCTCAACATTTGGAGTATCAGGCTTACTAATTTCAGGTTCTTTGTCCACAGACTCTTCAAATTCATCAGAACTCATCTCATAAATCATATCTCTCTTGAACAAAATCTAATGCTACAGTCACCCCGCTACATCCTTCATAAGTCACATTAGCTTCATCCTTCTCTAACTCTACCTCTACTATCTCACTACTATCTTTCTCATTATAATATTCCAACAGAAAACTGGAATTCTTATAACCCTCAAGCTTTCTCATCAATTTGGTGACTTCACTCTGTGACTGGGAAAGTTCATTTATTTTCTTTTCATATTCAGAATATGCCACATCAATGTGAAAAGCTTGTTCATTTACTTTTGATTGTAAAACTTTGATATCATCTTTCAATGATTCAATTCTTGTATTTAAAAGCTACTCATTATCTTTCAAAGTTTGATTAATTAAGTAGCTTGCATTCAAGTCACAGATGATGTTTAGTATTGTCATCACACAATCTCAGAATTTTTAAATCAGAATCAACACATTTAGAACAAGAAACAGAAACAACCACTTTACTTGTTAACATTTCAGCTACTTTCTCTATCACCTTCCCTGCATCCACATTATCATTCATCAACTCTTCAGTAGACATTTTTACCTCAACATTCTGAACTAGAAGCAACATAGCATGATGATTCACCACATGAACTTTCTTTTGAACCTTGACCTTCAGAAATTTCTCCTGAAAACAAAGCAACCCCAGACTTTGGTATCGATGTTCCTTTTCCGAAATAAATGCTAGAATCTTGATAAACTGTATCTTTCTTCTGCTTGTTCAAATCATATGATTGAATCTTTCCCATAAGATCTTCAAGACTCAATTCATCAAACCCAGGTTATTCTTTAATCACTATGGAATACATCTCAAAGTGAGCAGGTAATGCATCCAGAAATTTCTCAAGTACCTTCCTATTCTTGTAAGATATGTCATTGTTTCCATTTCACTCAACAAGTGATAATACCTAGAAATCAACTCATCAATAGATTGTCCTTCAAAATATTTAAAAACACTGAAATATTTCTTTAGTAATTCCCTTCTGCTCTTCTTGATATTTGTGCTTCCTTCACATCTCTTCGCCAAACCTTCCCAACGATCACGCGAGGTTTTAAACTTCTTGAAAGTGTGATAGATGTCTTAAGGAAGACACATAGACAAAGTAGCAAATGCCTTTTCTTCCACGGTAAGAGCTGAAACTGGTTTTTCCGCATCTGATACCCCCATATGAGAATGAGTGGGATGTTTATATCCTTCTACAATTGGAGTCCACATACTTGTATCATTGATGTTGACATAATTCTCAAAGTGACATCCATTGTAGGAATTCTGTCTTCCTTCACCTTATCTTCTTCTCTTCTTTTGGATTCTTGTTCTGTGTTCAGTCTGACTGTAGGTGAGGAAAGGAAGGATAGGTCTGAGTCATAGTCAGAGGCATCCATTACAAGTAGACCTTCCTTTTTAAGCTGACCTTTGATGGTTTTTATCATTGCTTGACTCTCTAAGGAATTAACGTTGCAGATGTGTGTTCTGAGCTCGAAGACCTTGTGCAGGAAGTCTGTCTTTAAGAGTAGGATCTCATTGATGTTGATTGAGAGAGATGATCCATTACTCAAGAAAAATGTGAAGTTAGAAGACCCAGTGCTTGACCATCCTAGCACTTCCACATCTCTGACCACTTTGTTGTATAGAGATCTTCTCCAACAGACAACTTCTTCTTCTGTTAAAGTGCTGCTCCTGATTAAGTCAAGTCTTCTTGGAGCCAGTCTTTGTTTTGCTGCTGTTGAAGATTTTGCACGGTTTTTAGGATAGGCCACACCGTTTGCTTCTTCTAATAGTGTTTCAAACCAGGGCAGCTTTTCCTCCATTAGGTCTTGGAACATGCTGATTGCAGGTTCTGCTAAGAGATCTAAAGAGGTGTTGATGCAGTTAGATAGATACAGTTCAAGCACTTGGAGTGGATTTAGTGCATTCCAGTTCAGCTCTTCTACTCCGCTGAATTCTTTCCCAATCCAGAAACTCTCAGTTGAACCATCATACCCCCCAAGCTAGTATGGAGTCGAATTCTAGCTTGTTTGCAGACAGTGTGAATTGGGGGGCAGTGGTTTGGTTTATTATTGCTGCTGCTTCAGGAACTATGCTGACTGATGGAGGTATGTCTTCATTTTGGCTTTCATCTTTTAACACCTCATCGACAGCTCTACCAACCAACTTCCAGTCCTCCGTGATTTCTTCCTCTTCATCTACTGAGTCTGGCAAGTCATGAACTTGAACAAAGGCATGCTTGAATAATGAACTTTGAAATGCGGCCTGCTCTTGTATCCATTCGTCTAGGCTGTCAGCATCATCTTCTACTGCAACTATCTCCCCCTTTTTGGTTGCATCAGTGTAAAGGGCTGCATCTGTTTGAGTTCCTGCTGATACAAGGGAGGGAGTAGGCACAGTTGGGCATTGATGGGCTTCATGCATAGAGACTTGGTGCCTTAGTTTGGACACTTCAGCCTCTAGCATAGCTACCCTGGCCGTCATTTCCATATTATGAAGTTTCAGTCTGTCCTCATCCACAGTTGTGGAATCCTTGGAGCTAGATGGGGCCTTAGGCCTAGCCTCTGCATCCCCATCACCCTGGTTTTCTTGGCACCTGGGATTCCTCTCAGTGAAGAGTGTTTCAAAGGAAACATCCTCACTGTGAGTTGCCGTGGTTAGGGTCTTAGTGATGTTGTCACTGTCCTCCTAGGCAGTTGATGTACCAGGAGTAGTGACAACCCTTTCCACATTCACTCTATCAGTACCACCAGAGTGAACCTTCTTAGGTGATGAACTTGGGTTTGGTGCACCAGCAGCCAAGTCAATCAATACCTCCGAGATAGTGGTTGTTGGAGAAGGTACATCATCTTGACAAGGAGCCTCTGCACTTAAGTTCAGAGAAGAGAAATAAAGGTATGGCTCAGCAGGTTGTTCTATGGATCCGGGATGTGATCCTGTTCCTAGTAGAGAAACTTCCAACGAGGTTTCTCTAATGTTTTAGCTATCCCTTTTGATATTCTTATCAGAATGTTGGGATTCTGAATAAGGGCTTTGAGGTTGGGATTGGGCCTTTGAGACAAGAAGAGAAGGAGTCTTCTTGCTCCTTTTTCTAGTATATGTTGTTGCAACTGGGGCCCTTTGTTCTAGTTGAATGATAACATCCAAAACAGATGTAAGTGATTTTTGAACCTGTGCATCCTTAGTAGTATGCACAGGGGTTCGAATAGTGGAAGCAGATGGTTGTTCAGGATGTGAGGTGGAGGGTGTGGGATCAGTATCAGCTGGGATTGCTGAACTGTCACCTGGGGTACTTTATATGTTCACCATTGTAGATAACAATGGAACATTGACCCCTGAGAACTTTTTGAAAACAGTTCTCATGCTTTGAAAAATGTCGCTTTTATGACCCAGCATAAGATAGATTTTTGTAGGTTTTGAAAGCTCTTTTAATTCATTGTTAAAAACTTCATGCAAGAACCTTGGGTACATATAAAATTGCTGCTTTGCACCTTCTTGAAGGTTGTATCTCAAACCTTCAAAGATGAGATGTGCAAAGTTGAATCCTTAGCCAGTAGCCATACCGTGAACAGCAGAGGCAAGTGCAGAGCGCACTTGATGCCATCCACTTCTCTTCTGAGATATGCATTGTAGAAGAGTGTGGCATAGATACTTCCATGGAGGTCCCATCAGTGCCTTCTCTATTGTGTACTCATTTTGATTTCCAGTGTACCCTATGGATACAAAGGTCCTCATGTAGAGTTCTTTTGAGTACGAAATGGCAGCCCCCTCGTCTTGAAGCTTGAGGTGTTTGTGGAGTGTGGCTTCAGAGATGGTGATGTCCTTGCCTTCTACCTTGGCTTTAATTTGGGGTATCCCCTGTTCGGTAGAGTACATGGCAGATTTCCAAAAATCCTCCATGTGAGGAATATAAATGGGTGGGTTGACAGTGAGTGCATGGTAAATTTTTGATCGACAGAGAAAGTCGATCATGTCATCAAACCCGTCGGACTTCTTCCCTTTTGTTAAGTATGCTGTGAGATTGTGGTATGGGGAAAACTTATCATCTGGATGGTTTATGTCTACCTCTGCCATTCTTTTTGGTTTGGAGGGAAAGAGGAAGGTTTTGAAGGGTGGTTAGGAATGGAAGGCTTTGAATGTTGTGGGGGCATGAGAGAAAGTGATGGGAGTTAGGGTGAAATTGAATGTGAAGGGGTGGTGAAGAAATTTGATTTGTTCTTATAACAGCAGAGGAGGGAAGAGCAAAATGACTTGTACAGTACAACCTCATTCACTTTTTACTGTTACAACTGTAATGCACTATAGCAGTCATGGTAAAGACTAAAAGGAATTTTTAGAGTGGGTAAAAGTTAATTTAGACTTATTTTTACCCATCAGCAGCAAACTTGGTTACTGCGGATGGTTAAGCCTATCCGTTGCAAGCTTGGTTGTAGCGGATAGTTAAGTCTGTTAGCATCAAACACTATTGCTGCTGATGGATGCATTGATCCGCAGCAAGGGAGTTGCTGCTGACTGCCTTAAAGCTATCCGTAGGAAACTTGTTCCTGCTGATAACTTAAAGCAGTCCGTGGCAAAATCTTTGCTGCTGATTATTAAACCTGTCAGCAGCAAAAATGGATGCAGCTGACTTGTAACTTTTATTTATAACAAAAGACAAACATATTTACAAAGAGAAAATTTTAGAGACATATTTTAATCAAAGTTCATCAACCAATAGATTCAACTAAATATCTAAATCTAGCTTCATCAAATGGTTTTGTAAACAAATCAGCATATTGCTCATTGATATGAACTATGGTTAAAATAATTCTCTTTTTCTCAGCTTGATCTCTTATGAAGTGATACCTGATGTCAATGTGCTTTGTCTTGGAGTGCTGCACCGGATTGTTTGTGATTGATATAGCACTCATGTTGTCAATGTGAATGGGAGTTGCCATGAAAGTCATCCCATAATCCAGCATTTGATTTTGTATCCATATGACTTGTGCACAACAACTTGATGCTGCAATGTATTCTGCTTCTGCTGTAGAAGTTGAAACACATGTTTGCTTCTTGCACTGCCATAAAATCAGTCTCCCTCCCAGAAACTAACATCCCCCTGAAGTGGACTTTTTGTCCAAGTTGCATCCCTCATAATCACTCTCAGTGTATGCATACAGATTGAACTTATCATTTTTAGAGTACCATAGCCCAAGTCTTGGGGCTCCCTTTAGGTATCTGAAAATTCTCTTGACAGCTTGAAGATGTGAAATGTTTGGAGCTGCTTGGAATCTTGCACAGAGACATACTGCAAACATGATATCTGTCCTTGAGGCAGTGAGATACATGAGAGACCCTATCATTGCACGATACTTATGTTGATCAGAGTCTTGACCATCTTTGTCTGGAGTCAGCTGATGGTGCACTTGCATAGGGGTTCTTACAGCAGAGCAGTCAGCCGTCTAGAATCTTTCCAGAATGCTCTTGACATATTTGGATTGGCTGATGAAGATTCCATTTGGGACTTGTTTGGCTTGAAGACGCAGAAAGAAATTTAGCTCACCCATTGAGCTTATTTCAAACTTTGAGTGCATCAGGATCTCGAAGTCTTTACATAGCTTCTTCCTTGTTGATCCAAAGATGATATCATCTATGTAGATTTGAACCAGTAAGATTTCTCCCCCTTCATCTTTGATAAACAAGGTCTGGTCAATGGCACCTATTCTGAAGTTATTGCTTAGTAGATATCCGGACAAAGTTTCATTCCAGGCTCTTGGGGCTTGATGTAAGACAAATATAGCTTTGTATAGTTTGAACACTTGGTTAGGATGTGCTGGATCTACAAAGCCTGGAGGCTGTTTGACATATACTTCTTCACCAATCTTCCTATACAGAAAGGCACTCTTGACATCCATTTGATAGACCAAGAAATTCTTGGATGCAGCTTATGCCAGGAAGATTCTGATGGCCTCTAGTCTGGCGACAGGAGCAAAGACTTCATCATAGTCAATTCCCTCTTCCTGAGTGTAGCCTTGAGCTACAAGTCTTGCTTTGATCTTGACTACAATGCCTCTCTCATCTTGCTTGTTCCTGAATACCCATCTTGTGCCAATGGCAGATTGACCAGGTGGAAGATCAACAAGCTTCCAGACATCCTGTCTCTTGAATTGCAACAACTCTGCCTACATTGCCTCAATCCAACTACTGTGTTGCAGAGCTTCATCTATCTTCTTGGGTTCCACCTGAGATAGAAAACAAGAAAACAAACATATATTAGCCTCATGAGATTTGCTTCTTGTTAGAACTCCTTGGTGAAGTTGGCTAATAATATTTTCCAGAGGGTGTTCCTTGTTGATCCTCTATGCTGGTACCACCTCCAGCTGTATCCCTTGCTCAAGATTGCTTTGATTTTTATCAAGGATTTCTTCATTCATGGTTGAAGAGTCTTTAAGATCAACATCTACATTAGTGTTACCAGCAATAGTATTTGCAGCATCTACAGCATTTACCAAAGAGTTGTCATTCAAGTTTTCATTTTCAGACAGGCTGCTGCTGGTGACATTTGAGAGTGTGGTTCTAGCTGCACTTGCTTCAATGGCTTCAATAACAGATGGAGGATCAATGGATGGTCTTCTCAGACTGATAGAATATTTTGGAAAATCCAGTCTGTAGTCAGAGGAGGTGGAAGAAGGTTCTTGAGAAGAGGAAGACTCCATATTTGAGAAGATGAGAGGCTCAAATATTTGGGTGAAGGAGTCTATGTCAAAAAGCCAGTTTGGGCCTTTTCCCTGTTCACAGACAATGTGTTCTCTGCATTCCACATTGGCTGATTCTTCCACAATTCTTGTTCTTGAGTTGAATACTCTGTAGGCCTTGGATTGATAGGAATAGCCCATAAAATATCCATCATCAGATTTGGCACCAAACTTAGGAAGAACCCCATGTGTGATCAGAATTGTGCATGGACATCCAAAAGGTTTTAGAAATCCAATGTATGGAACTCTTTGGAACCATAGTTCATAAGGTGTCTTGTTGAGAGGCTTGATAATGAGAACTCTATTTTGCACATAGCAGGTTGTTCTTACTGCTTCTGCCCAAAATGTGAGAGGCAGTTTTGAGTCAGCCAACATAGATCTTGCTGACTCAATTAGAGTTCTGTTTCTTCTTTCAGCAACTCTATTTTTTTTAGGAGTTCTTGGAGACTGTATTACCTTTAGATTCCCTTGCTCTCACAGAAACAATTCAAAGTGTGGTTCTTGAACTATGTGCCCTGATCACACCTTATTATCTTCACCTTCTGATTGCTTTAATTCTCTACCCTAAGGATGTAGGATTTGAGAATTTCAGCAGTTTCATCTTTGGTTCTCAAGAAGTATACCCATGAGAATCTGGTGTAGTCATCAGTTATCACCAGACAGTATGACTTCTTACCCATTGACATAATATTTGTAGGACCAAAGAGATCCATGTGCAGTAGCTGTAGTGGATTATCATTTGTATTCAAAGTCTTGGGCTTGTGACAACTCTTGTGTTGCTTTCCTTTTAAACAAGCAATGCAATGATCTTCTAGATGGAATTCTTTATCAGGAACCCCTCTGATAAGATTTTCCTTCACCAATTTGTTGATAGTTTTGATGTTAACATGGCTTAATCTCCTGTGCCAGAGAGCTGATTCATCAACTGAAGCTTTTGACAAAAAACAGGATACATTGCCAAATGGAGTGACCTCATTCATGTCAAGCACATAAAGATTTTCTTTTCTCTAAGCAGTTAATAAAATCTTTTCTGGAGGAGGTTTGAATAAGCCAGGAAATAGTACAAAGCATTCTTTATCTGTGAAGAGCATCAAATGCTTTTGATCATTGACCTGGAAAATACTCATGAGATTGAAGTCCAATTCTTTGACTTAATTTACTTTATCAATACTCATTCTTTCATTTGAAACAGTCCCTTGTCCAGTAATAGATCCTCCTTTTGAGTCACTCCCAAAGGAAACATATCCTCCATTGAAGTGTCTGAAGTTGGAGAGGATGGATCTGTTGCATGTCATGTGCCTGGAACAACCACTGTCTACCACCCAAGTGTTATTCTTGTGACCTGGGTGCCCCTACACATGAGAGAGATCTAGTTAGTGGGAGGAATCCAAGAGTTTGCATCCTTGAAGAAAAGGGTTCTCAGAATATCAGATTCAGCATGTGTGCATTTAACAGAGCCAATGATGATTCTTGGATGGATAGAAGCTGGGATCTTGGCTTTCCATTGTTGACGAGATGGTTTTCCAGTTCTCTTTGCTCTGTCAGCAGCTGATGTTGCTTTGGCTGCTGATGGATTTGCTTTATCAGCAGCAGATTTTTGCTGCTGATGACTTTGGCTTATCAGCAGCGGATGTTGTTGCTACTGAGGACTTTGGCTTATCAGTAGAGGATTTTGCTGTTGATGACTTTAGCTTATCAGCAGTATATTTTGTTGCTGCTGATGGTTTTTCCTGAGCAGCAGTAGATTTGGTTGCTGCTGAAGACTTGTCCTTTGGTTTCCTGGGCTTGGCTTGATTACTAACATTTTTGCTTGCTGCTGATGGTTCAACAACCAATGTACGCTTATCCTTCTTTACCTTGTTGACGGAGGGCTTCTCTGTAGAAGTTCACATGCTGATGGGCTTTTGTTTAGGAGGGGCTTGATGAAGGATCTGGTTGAAAGGATTAAAATCACAATTTGCAGCAAAGTGGTCTGATTCACCACAGTTAGCTTGGGTACATACAGAGTTTCTGAAATGAGTTGCCTTGGCTTCAGAACTCCTTACCTTTCTGTTCTTGTGTGGCTTCTCAAAAGTATGTTGTTTGAGGTTTCTTTGCTGCTGAAGGTAGTAGAAGCAGGTGCTGGCAGTGTGGTTGTATTTTCCACAGACAAAGCATGATTTAGCCAGTTTGTCCCTTGAAAGGTAAACATAGTCCTTTCTTTTGAATAGGTCTTTAAAGTTCCAGGGGTGAGCTTTGTTGTGCTCAAAGGTGGCTTCTTCCAGTGTCTTTTGAACATATGGAACTCTTTCTCTAGGCGCATGACATATGTCAAACACCTTTCTTTGAGGCTTTGAGTTGGAGGAGGTTGAAGACTGTCCCTTTTCAACATTTAGCTTTCTTCCTTTTAGAGGATAGCTGATTTTGATTTGTTTGAAAGGCATAGGAACCGGAACAGCTGGTTAAGGGACATGAGCACTTGTTTGAATGACTTCAAGAACGGGTGGTGCTGGTACTTGTACTGGTGATGAGGCCTCCTCAGTTTTAGTGGATTCTGAGCAAGTTGACTCAGACTCTGACGAGGTAGTGCATTCTTGCACCAGTGATTCATGTCTTGAGGGATCAAGATCTCGGTTGTCCTTTTCAAGATTTGAGAGATTGAATCTTGGTTCATGGATGACAACGTAGTCAGTAGAAGGTGCAACAGCTTGGTATTGTTTAGCATGATACCCCAGACCAGTTTTTACCTTGTCATGAATTTGTGCATCCAAAAGTCTTTGCAGCTTTTTGGATGCAAATTCATATTTGTCAACATGAACTTTCTGTTCTACTAATTCTACTCTGGTAGCTTTTAATCTAGCCAGTAGATCATCAATCTGAGTTTCAAGATAGGTTTGTTCATGTTTTAGTAATGAAATCTCTTTCTTTAGACAGTTAATTTTTTCTTTATAATTGTTTTTTACTTTTGTGAATTCAGATTTCATTTGATGAAACTCTTCATTTTGATCTATAAGGTTTTTATTATGGTTTCTGTAGCCTAACACCTTATCAATACAAGCTTGGGAACAGAGATGTTCATATACCTGAGGCGTTATCTTGGTTGTGTCTTCCATAATAGCTTGGTTGTTTGCAGGCAGATCTTTATACTGGAAGCTCCAGTCAAAGTCAGAAGTTCCAACAGCTGCACAAGCTGCAGTTTGAGTTGGAGTAGTAGCTTGTTGCTGTTGTTGTCTTGGTTGGGCTTAGTGATCTTGTCTTGATTGAGGAGCTGCTGGGTTTGCCCTAGGTGCCTTGCATTCTGTAGCAAAATGACCCAGTTGGTTACAGTTGTAACATCTTAATTTGCTTTTATCCAAGCCAACTCTGGTGTTGGAGTTGTTACTTGGAATGGGTCTTTCGGTTGTAGAGTAGAACCTTTTTGCTCTTATAGAGAGCATGGCATATGAGTGTTGTATGTCCATTTCTTCTAAGTCATATGGATGGAAGCATTCCAGATCCTCCTTGATAAAGGACATGTTGCTTGAGTTTTCAGAAACAAAAGCAGTAGAGGTTGAGGTTTGAGGAGGAGCTTCTAGGAGAAATGGTGATGTGTTTGCTTGAGAGGTTGGAGTTTGGGGATGAGTGACGATGGGAGGATAATAGTTGCTTGAACTAGGACACGAGTGGTTAGAGTGGAGGGCAGAAGAGGTGGTGGTGGATGTTGAGGCTGTTTGGTAGCTTAAGCTTCTTTCTTTTGCCTGAATCATCTCTAGCTCATAGGTTTTTAGCATTCCGAAGAGCTCGGTCATCTGAAGAGTCTTCAGATTCTCAGTTCTTTTGATGGACATAGTGTAGAGTGTCCAGCAACTCGGTAGAGATCTGATGAACTTCTTGAGAATATCTTCATTCTCCAGTTTCACCTTTGAGCACTGCAGCTCTCCTACAAGATAGGTATATCTGTTATATAAAACAGTTAGAGACTCACCTTCCTTCCAGACGAAGTTTTCATATTGCTGCTTCAGGATGTCTCTTCTGTTTTCTTTGACTTCTTCTGAACCAACAAACATCTTCTCAAGAGCCTCCCATAGCTCCTTTGCAGTTTTATAACCTCTGAAGTTATGAAAAACTTCATTTTAGTAAGCACATCTGGATGGCTCCCAAAGCTTTGAAGTCAACCTCCATTTTCTTGATGTCTTCATCGGAGTACTTGGAGGGTTCTTTGGGAACCAGTGTACCTCCAGAATCAGCTGAGGTCACCATGGGTATGTATGGTCCATTTTTAATGGATTTCCACACCCCATATTCTTGATAGCAGAAGAAGCTTTCTATTATGTTCTTCCACATATCATAATCTTCTCCAGACACCAGTCTTGGTGGTCTAGAGATGCTTCCAATATCTTCAAATCCATTGTTTTGTGTCATTTTGTTTTGATTTGTGATAAAGAGAGACTTTAACAAAGAGATAGTTTAGAATAGAACCAAAGCTCTGATACCACTTGTAGGATCGGTAAATACAAGATGGTTCTATTCCAGCTGAGATTGGCAGAAACAATCACAACTGATCAATGTAAACAAGTAAACACAAGAAGTACTGATAAATGCAATTTGTATTAAGCTTCAATGGTTACAAGATTATAGAGAAAACTCTAAGAAAAGCACTGAGATACAATGACTCTAAGTACTACTTATATAGTCACTTAGAATCAAGACAGACCCTTGATTCTAAGGATCAGATCTAACACAAACCGTTGATCTTGTATTGAAGCTATTCTACATATAATGACAATAAACACTATAAAAGATAACTTTACTCAAACGTCTTCTTAGGCATCATTGCTTGCGTGCTAGGAGAAGAGCGTTGTAGTGATTTATTGTCTGCACCAGTGACATTCTTTCTGCGTGGAGTGTGTCAGTGGTGTAGCAGAAAGTTGTCAGTGGTAATGGTTGCTTTATCGAAGCCATTCATTTGCAACGTTTGATCTTCAGTGGAAATGGCTATCAGCTGCAAAGTTGGAGATCAGCAGCAAGATGCAACCATCCAAAGATGCTGATGATTTGCCTATCAGCAGCATGAAGTGTTGATGCTGCTGAGGAGCCTATCCGCAACAACTCTGGTCTTCAGCAGCTAAGGCTATCCGCAGCAGATTTGTTCTTCAGCAGAGGAACAAGTATCCGCTGCAGATAAGCTTATCCGCAGCAGTTTGTTGGTCAGCAGCAAACTCTGAGGTAAGCAGCATTTGTACTTAGAAAGTTTTGTAACCATCAGTCTTTATTTCTACAGTTTTATACGGGTTTAAGGCTAAAACCCTTACTAATGTGCATGAAAAATCACCTGCAAGCAAGATGTTAACAGTTTAAGCACTTACCTTTGTGTTGTATCGATCATGTGAACACAGTAGAGAGAAGGAAGAATAGATCACATCATTATTGAAAGATATAGAAATCAAGAAAGGGATTTCCATTTGGGCTTTTTGAGGTCTCTTTTCTTTTGGACACATTTGGTCTCTTTTTAGTTTTTGGACATATTGGCCTCTTTTCATTATCGGACTCTTGCCTTTTTTTCTTTTGGACACATTGGCCTCTTTTGTTTATCTAAAGACGCATTGCCTTAGGTAATCACCAGGTCTTTGCTCACGCAAAAAAGAGGAGATACCGGAATGTTTTCAAAATCAGTTTCATACTTTATGACGCATAATGTGTGTATCGGGAAAACTTGCAGACAATCAATTTAACAGGGAATTGATAGTTACTCTAAATCTAAGAGATGTTCCCCACTAGTGCCATAATTTAGATTGTTCAACTTTATCACAAGCAGTTTATCTTTATGATTAATGAATAGCATATCAACATATCTCACATAGTTCTTAGTCACTTCAATTTAATGCTTTACATGTGTTAGTCTAATCCTTAAGAAACGATGAGGTCATATCACTTCCTATAGAGTGCAAAGAAACGACTCAAAAATAAAATCTTTTTGGAATTTTCAATAGACTTAAAAATAGACTAAAAAATAAAATCTTTTGGATTTTTTAATAGACTCAAAAATAAAATCAAAATTAAAATATTTTTGCATTTTCTGATTTCTCTCCCTAAATTTATGCATACCCAAGCAGAACAAATGAAACAAACAAAACAAAAAAATTGTACAAATTTAAAATAAACATTAAAAATAAAGAACAGAAAGAAAAAAACCTTTTGAGTTAACCATTCTCAAGTCTCAGAACCAAACATTTTTAAAGCTTCCACAAGCACATTGAATCTTGATGTATCAAAAGCCTTGGTGAACAAGTCCGCAATGTTGTTGTCAGTGTGGACTTGCTCAATGTGAATTAATTTCCTTTCAAAACAATCTCAAATAAAATGAATTCGAATGTCAATGTGCTTAGTTTTAGAGTATTGTATTGGATTCTTAACAACTTGCATAGCAGCCTAATTATCACAAAGGATAGCGGTGTTAAGAAAATTCAAACCGTAATCCAGCCATTGGTGTTGCATCCAAATGACTTGTGAGCAACAGCTCGATGCAACAACATACTTAGCCTCAGCAGTGGATGTGGAAACTGTGGTTTGCTTCTTGCATTGCCATGAGATCAGTCTATCACCCAGAAACTGACAACCTCCATATGTAGAATTCCTGTCAAGATTACAACCACCATAATCATTGTAAGTAAAAGCATATAATTGAAATTCAGAATCTCTTGGATACCATAGATCAAGCCTTGGCTTGCCTTTTAGGTATCTAAAAATTCTTTTTAACAACATTCAAATGGGATTGCTTTGGATTGGTCTAATAGCGAGCACACTGACACACTACAAACATGATGCCAGGTCGGCTTGTGGTGAGATACATCATAGAACCAATCATTGATCGATAAAGCTTCTGATCAACAGTATCACTTTTGGGATCCGAATCCAGAACTGGTCTAGCAGGCATGGAAGTCGTAGCAAGGTAGGCGTCAGTAAAATGAAATTTTGCCAAAATGTCATTCACGTACTTCCCTTGATGAATTACCAGTTGCATCTTGTTTAACCTGCAAACCGAGAAAGAAAGTCAAATATAACTCATCTCAAACTTCTTCTTCATAACATTCTCAAATTCCTTGCATAATGAGTCACTTGCGGATCCAAAGAAAATGTCGTCCACATATATCTTCATCAGAATCATCTCTCATTTCTACTTCTTCAAATACAATGTCTAATCAATGACCGCGCGAGTGTAGCCATCAGCAAGCAGATGCTCCGTCAGTGTATCATACCATGCACGAGGTGCTTGGTGTAAACCATACAGAGCTTGGTCGAGTTTGTAGACATACTCAGGATGAGCAGAGTCCTCAAAACCCAGTGTTTGACACACATAGATTCAATTCAATGTACTAAGCCTAGTCTAAAGTGAGTATTCTATTGCACTTTAGAGCGGCTTACTTATTTTGATTCTATGTCAGATTCTTGTGTGCGTTCTGGGAACTTGCCACTTTTGGTAACATTGGATGCCTTAGACTCTAACTTAATCAAATAGTTCAAGGTTGTGACTTCATTTCAAAATAGTAAAATTTCAAGGCTGAAAATTACACATGTGTAAATTTAGGGTTATTTATGTAACATCTTTAAAACTTTGATTATTTATCAAAATTCATCATATTATTATTATTATAGTTATATTTTTAAAAATTATCATTGTAATTGACTAAATATTATTAATAAATTAATAAAACCAATTAAAACCTTAAACTTATCCTAAATCAATGAAACTATTAATTTATTTGAACCTTATCCTAATCTAACTCCTTTTGCAACTAACTTGGTCTTATCCTATCCCCCTAATACCCCTTATTGCCGTGAACTATAACCCCCCTCCTAGAACTAAAAATTTTAAACTAGTTGTAAACCAATCTTTGGTTTTATCCTAGTCTTGCATATAGTTTCTATTTAATTGTATTTTTTTATTTATTAATTAGTTATCCTTATGCCTAAATACCTTGGAATACTCTCTTATTCCATCCTCATATTTTTGAAAATTTTTAGATGAGATCAAACTATTTTCATCTTTTGCAATCCTAGTCCAATTAGCAAACTAATTTTTTGCCTTTAAACCTTCCCTATAAATAGAGCCTTAATTCAAATTCATTCTTTACACCTCAATGATCCTCTAGGGATCTCTAGCAACTGAAGATCATTTCTCTGCACCCTTTGAAGATTCAAGTTCATATCTTTCCATTCTAGGTAAGTTCTCTTCTAGTGTTCTTCTTAAGTTCTTGCTTTTCATTCAAATGTTCTTGCATTTTCTTCACAAAGCAAACTTGGATCTATGATTTCCTGGAATTTATATGTTATAATCAAAGATCCAAGCAAGATCAAAGCTTGATTTAAGCATTTAATCATTAAAACCTTTCTCTAGAACATCAAACATCAAAATTCATTTTTTAGCAGATTCACTTATCTGTCTTCGAGAGGCCATATCTCCCTCAAAACTAAACCTTTTTCAGTGATTCTCTTTTTACAATCATGTTCCTTCTCTTATGATTTCAACCATATAAGAACTCCTTCAAACTCCAAGATTTCGACCGGTAAACAGCCAAAACAAAATCAGTGCACATATATGTTAAGAATCTATCTATGTTTTACTTTTGCAATCTCTTCACCTATTTATGTTTTTGGTATAAAGCAAATATTTTTAGTATAACTTGCTTGATATATTCATGTTTATCATGTTAAAATCCCAGGTCTTAAATAATTTTATAAGCCCTTCAAACGCATTCAAACTTTTCATAAAAATCTTGGCTGTGATCTTTCTTGTTTGCTTTCAACTTCTTAAATCATGTTTGTAGAAAAACTCCTTATTTTTAATTGAACCCATCTAATATCCAACTTATTTCATTTCTATCCTTACTAAATTCTTATTTTCACTTTTAACCCTTAACTTTCCAACTTTACAAATCACACCCTAAACTTGGTCTAGTATACCGACAGAGTAACTTTCAAACCGGTATGTAGCTATCTGACCAACAAAAGGTTCTCGCTAAAAAATACGTGGTTCTGATCCAACCAACTCTTTCCAGTGAACTATTCTATTGGAGGTACTACTCTAGAATGATAGCTAGTCTAGTGTACAACAACCACTTTCAACTATTTTCAATAGCAACTCCTCAACTATGGAAGATTCCATAATTACTCTCATCAGAACTAAGGGCCCGATTGGTGGTTGATAGGAACATGTGTAATCTGGAACAGCGGATACCTGTACACGAAGGATTCTGACTACGAAATATGTGGTGTATAAATCCCTAAGTAAGGACCCGTCACTCTTTCCTAGGAATCCTTGGTGTGAGTATCGCTTATAGGCTAAGACACGTCTTCCTAGCATCTACTATACAGACGTGGAGTTTTGATTTGTCATTATTTTCTTCTTTAAATTCAAATTCTAGACACAACCACATATATTGTGTCTCTATCTTTCTTCGTTTGTAACAATTTGACTATGCATGAAATTCTATCCATGTTTGCTTTATAAATCTATCTTCCTACTATCACTTGCTGTAACATCCCAATTTTTGAAATGGAAATTCAGGGACTAAAGGTGTAAATGACCTAAAGTTAAAAGATTGAAAATAAAGAAAAATTCAAAATCAAGCCGGTAGCGGACCGCTACCGAGTTTCTTTGTGGTCCGCTATGTGTGGATGAAGTAATCATGAGGGAATGACACGTGGCAGTGACACATCTGATGACTCAGCCCTATGGCGGACCGCCACTCAGGAGGATAACGGTCTGCCAACTGTAAAAAAAGACTAGACAACGAGATTGTGACACGTGTAAGCTGACTCGGGCAAAAGAATTGTGTAGCTCGGCGGTTACGAGAACGGAGCGTTAAAGTTACAAGCGAGAAACATAGAGACGTTTTTAGCAAAGAACGAACTTAGGAAACTACCCAAGGATAATATAAGTACACTGAACCTGTCACACCCCCAATTTCAACTAACGGAGTTCTACCGTTTGGAAGGTGACACACGAGGATCTCAGTCATTAGTTACATCAAATGACACTATATGGGACTTGAAATGTCATAACATAAAAGTTCAGAGTTAATGCGGAAGCGTAAACGTTAAAAAAAATGAAGTCAAAAGTAATTTCACGCAATAAGCGTTAATTAATATAATTAAGTAGACTGTTTAAAATGTTTGAAATGAATGATATGACGATAGGACTCCATGCATGTCCT
This sequence comes from Smallanthus sonchifolius, assembly GCA_023525975.1. NCBI lineage: Eukaryota > Viridiplantae > Streptophyta > Magnoliopsida > Asterales > Asteraceae > Smallanthus > Smallanthus sonchifolius. Next base: position 29,868,685 of record CM042031.1, read on the forward strand.
AAGTGCGCAACCTGTGCCAAAGAGACCTGAGAAACATGTAAGAAAAAGTGTCAACACGAGGTTGGTGTTTCAAGTTTACAATAAGAGAGTGTTTGCCAGATTATGTACATTCAATATGCATATCTATAGGTAGCTAGCCTATGTTCATGTCTTACTAAAGCGCTCGTAACCGAAGCTGACTGTTTGTTTATTTGCCTCCTGCCAGGTCTATCAACACTGGCGGTGTGAGTAGGCTAACATTTCACCCGTTCGATCTCTAATCGAGTTAGCGTGACTAACGCGGGTGGGATTTGTCAAACCCAGTAGTACTACTAAACATTACCTCGCTAAGATCCATATTAATGGTTCGATGTATGATGAGGACTTTCTGTGATAGAGTGTCACGCTTAGCCTCAACAGTAATAACATATGAATTACAATAATCTAAAATAGTTGTGTCATGTTTTCTCCCCCAACGGGAAAAACATGTAACATAATGTTTGTCTGCGTACCTGTTTCTCCCCTACGGGGAAAACAAGTAAAAGTATGATAGTTTGTGTACATGTTTGTTTCTCCTCAACAGGAAAACAAGTAAAATATGTTTGTGTGTAAGCATGTTTCTCCCCCAATAGTAAAACAAGTAAAAAGGGGTCGTGAAACTCACCAGCGTTGCGTAGTAGGTAGTCTCACAAAAGTATGAGATTTGAAATCTCAAGTGTTAGCCTGCACGGCTTACGTATGCCCTAGATTTATAAACACATATGTTAGGGACACATTGGGATTTGTGACGACGACACGGAAGATTGAACGTTCAAAAGAAACGCTCTAATGATTAAGAGTAGACGAACGTGTCTACAGAAATATAGATTTCTTAATATAATGATTAAGATCAATGCGTTACGTGTCGTACGTTAATAATGAATAATTAATTAAACACATACATAAATTCGTACGCTCGAGTCGTTTACAAAAATTAGGAAAATAATATAATTTAATATATTATTTTTAGGTTCGCATGATTATTTAAATAATCATTTGTGTGGAAAATAATAAATACATTATTTTTATTCGAGGATAAAACCGAGGGTAAATAATTATAAACAATTATATTATCTAATAGTTTGAAACGTTACACGAGATTAATAAACGAGGCGAAATAATATAAAAAAAGTATATTATTTTATACTAGGAGTCGCGGTTTAAAATAATATAAACTTATTATTTTATTCAAAGTCGAGGTTTGAAAATAATATAAATATATGTTATTTTAAAAGTGGAAATAATATTAGTTATGAATTATTAAACCAAACCCGAACCTACGGGTTATTTTCGAAGCTAAAACACGTTAATATATTAATATATCAATATATGATAGGTTTTTATATTCAAAACAATACTTTAAAAATGAATTAAACCAAAACGGGTGTGGGGAGACTCGAACCCGGATCTCTCCCACACCAGCACACACATTTAGCCATCACACCCGCTAGGGCAATCGCAACATATCCCGGATTCAAATTGTTTTAACACAAATCTCCCCTGAGTTTTTCCCTCCCATGCGAAACCGAACCCACTCTCAGTCCTGATTCCAACCAAATCGATCGCGGTCGACCTAGAAATTATAGGGCTTTGGTTCGTAAATGCCTGGCGAGTCTACTGGTGAAATTAATTGAGAAAATATTAAGTCTAGTTTAGTTTAATTACTCGTTTAAGAACCGAAACCATAATTTAAGAACACGAATTCAAATTGATTAAATCTTATGAAATTAACTGTTGAAATGATAGGGCTTTTGATGAGTGATGGGTTACAAATCTAACGCTGTGGTTTGATTTGATTGAGATCGAGTCGAAGGTAGGGTTCGATTAAACCGAAATCGTATGAACCCTAGGTTTTGGTTCATGACAAATTCGGTAATGTAATCCTTAATTGAGTTAGGGCTTTCGTTCTAGACATAAAAGTGATGCTATATGAATGTTCGATTACCTGAATCGATGTTGAATTTATGGGGATCGACTAAAAGGGATCCCGACTTCGACGAGTTTGGTCTCCGGCGACTACGGCTCTTTCTCCGGCCGAATTGCACTGTGAAAAAGCTTCTGATTGATGCGATTAAGGTGTTTGGAGATTTTGATTTCGAGAATAACACACCACATGGTCAAATTCGATGAACTAAGACGTGAGGGTCGACGGTTATGGTTTAAAGTTCTTAATGAGATTAATTTGTGCTCATTATGGACTAATAATGGATGTAAATGATCCAATGATGGTCTCCATAATCATAATCATGCGTTACAACTTGAATTTGAATTGATTATAGTTTGTTGTTTGCGAATTTGGATCCAAAGGGGCTACGGGTTTGACTCTCAAAGTCAACAGAGTCAACAGAAAGAGTTTAGGGTTATTACAATATTAGCCCTTGTACTATTAGTTGGAATAATGACAGAAATAATCCCTGGAGTTTGTGATGAGGTTAAGAACATGGTTATTTGACTTTCAAAAGTCAACAGGAAAACAATTACCAAACTTTGACTTTCAAAGTCAATATGAATTGAGTTGGAACTAGTTACACAATTAGTCCTTGAAGTTTCATGTAATATAGTTTGGATTAATGGCAGAATTGGTCCCTTAGGTTTGAACTTGAGTTAACTAGGTTAGTATTTAACTAGATTATGTTAACGGAGTTAACTTGGAAAAGTCCGGATTGTCACATCATCCCCTAGTTGAAAGAATTTTCGTCTCGAAAATTAAAATAAAATAAAAATTTCTTGGTGTCGCATCATCCCCTAGTTGAAAGAATTTTCGTCCCGAAAATTAAATAGTACCTTAAGAATTTGACGCGGAGTGCTTGAACAGATTAGGATATTTGCGCATTATTTGATCCTCGCGCTCCCACGTGAATTCCGGTCCGCGTTTCGAGTTCCAACGAACTCTGACAATAGGGATTTTACTGCGTTTTAACGTTTTGACTTCCCTATCCATAATTTCCATAGGTTCTTCAATGAAACGTAACTGTTCATTAATGTGTAGTTCCTCAAGAGGAACCGAGAGTGTTTCGTCTGCTAGACATTTCTTCAAGTTTGAGACATGAAACACGTCATGTACACCAATAAGTCCTTCAGTTAGGTCCAGTTGATACGCTACTGGCCCAATTCTCTTCATTATCTTGAACGGCCCAACACAACGAGGATTCAGTTTGCCTCGTTTCCCGAAGCGAATTACACCTTTCCAAGGTGAGATTTTGAGTAGAACTAGGTCACCTACTTAAAATTCTAACGGTTTACGACGCTTATTAGCATAGCTCTTGTGACGGTCACGAGCTGCTGCCATACGGTTTCTAATTTGAATTATTTTCTCAGAAGTTTCAAGTACAAGCTCAGGACCTGTAAGTTGACTATCCCCAACCTCGGCCTAACAAATAGGAGAACGGCATTTCCGTCCATATAGTGCTTCAAATGGGGCCATCTTGATGCTAGTGTGATAGATGTTGTTTTAGGAGAATTCCACCAGCGGTAGGTGAGACTCCCAAGTGTTACCGAAATCAGTCACACAAGCTTGTAGCATATCCTCCAGGGTTTGAATAGTACGCTCCATCTGGCCATCAGATTAAGGGTGGTATGCTGTGCTCATATCTAGACGTGCGCCTAGAGCTTTATGTAACGATTGCTAGAAATGGAAGGTGAATCGTGCATCACGATCCGAAATGATAGAGATTGGTACCCCGTGCCGAGAGACTACTTCTTTCATGTAAATACGAGTAAGTTTTTCCATCTTATTTGTTTCCTTGAGTGCTAAGAAGTGAGCGGACTTTGTTAAACGATCAAAGATTATCCAAATGGTATCACATCTGGTAGGAGTTCATGGCAATTTTGTGATAAAGTCCATGGATATCTGCTCCCATTTCCACATGGAAATCTCTGGTTGTTGGAGAAGACCTGAAGGCTTTTGATATTCAACTTTGACTTTCGCGCAAGTCAGGCACTTGCTCACATAGGTGGCTATATCGGCCTTCATCTTTGGCCATCAATACAGCACCTTTAGATCATGGTACATCTTGTCGGAACCTGGATGAATAGAGTAACGAGATTTATGAGCCTCATCCATGACTAGTTCCCTTAAATTTCCAAATACCGGAACCCATATTCGCTCGGCGAAGTAGCGAATACCGTCAGATTTGACCTCGAGTTGTGCTTCCATACTGTGTGTACCTTCCAGCGATAGGTTTTCCTCTTTCAGAGCTTCGAGTTGAGCACTACGGATTTTGTCAGGTAATCCGAGGTGAATAGTAAGTTGTAATGCTCGAACTCGTTTGGGTTTCGTTTCCTTTCGACCAGGGCATCAGCTGCAACGTTAGCTTTACCCAGATGATACCGAATCGCACAGTCATAATCATTTAAGAGTTCGACCCAACAACGCTGTCGCATGTTCAACTCTCTCTGCTTGAAGATGTGCTGAAGACTCTTGTGATCGGTGCAGATGGTGCATTTGGTACAGTACAAGTAATGTCTCCATATCTTAAGTGCGAAAACTACGGCTCCCAACTCTAGGTCATGAGTGGTGTAGTTTTTCTTGTGAATCTTTAGTTGACGTGAAGCGTATACGATCACCTTTTCCCGTTGCATTATCACACAACCCAGACCCTGAATTGATGCGTCACAATACACCACAAAATCATCCGTTCCTTCCGGAAGAGCTAGAATAGGTGCACTTTAGGATGTTGCAATGTTGACTCTTGGTTATCGCCCCTGTTATAGGCTTTACCCTTTTGAGTTAAGGCAGAGAGAGGTTGTGCAATTTTTGAAAATCCTTCGATGAATCGACGGTAATAACCAGCCAATCCCAGAAATTGTCGCACCTCAGTCGGAGTCGTTGGTGCTGCCAAATTCGTGATGGCTTCTATCTTTGATGGATCGACAAGTATTCCCTTCTCGTTAACCACATGTCCTAAAAATTGAACTTCCCGGATCCAGAATTCACACTTGGAAAACTTAGCATACAGTTGCTCCCGTTTAAGTAATTCCAAAATTAGGCATAGATGCTCCTCATGTTCCTCCTTGTTCTTGGAATAAATGAGAATGTCGTCGATGAAAACGATGACAAATTGATCAAGGTATGGCTTACACACACGGTTCATGAGGTCCATGAATACCGCGGGTGCGTTGGTTAATCCGAAAGGCATGACCATAAATTCATAGTGGTCGTACCTTGTTCTGAAAGCAGTCTTAGAGATATCCTCATCTCTGACTCTTAATTGATGGTAACCGGACCTAAGATCTATGTTGGAATAGAAACTTGATCCTTGGAGTTGATCAAAGAGATCATCTATACGAGGCAAAGGATAACAATTCTTGATTGTGACTTTATTCAGCTCACGGTAGTCAATACACATATGGAAAGTTCCGTCTTTCTTCTTGACAAACAGTACCGGAGCTCCCCATGAGGTCGGATGAAACCTTTATCCAACAAATTCTGTAACTGAGTGGGCAACTCTTGTAATTCACTAGGTGCTAGTCTTTAAGGTGCTCGAGCGATAGGTGCCGCTCCGGGTGCTAGATCGATTTGAAACTCATCTTGACGACGTGGTGGAAGACCAGGCAAGTATTCGGGAAATACTTCCGGGTAATCATGGACGATCGGGATATTGTAAATCCTCTTCTCTTCTGATGGCTGCTCAACAATGAGAGCCAAAATAGCAGTATGCCCTTTTCGAAGGAATTTCTATGCTTTCATAAAGGATATAATGCCCATGACTGCACCGACTTTTTTTTTTGCCATGAACGAAAAGGGTTTCCCCACTCGAGAGAGGAAGGCGAACAATTTCTCACGACAGACAATCACGGCTTGGTTCTTAGATAACCAATCCATCCCGACAGCCATGTCGGTCAAGCTTATGACCAGTTAATCTTAGCTTACATCCTCTAAGAATGTGAGTTGCTTCGATTATTTGACCGTCCACTATTTCTATAGTGTACTTAGTTCCTAATAGAGTTGGTGTACGACCGCACCAACGTGAAATTTGTGAGGTCACTGAAAAAACTGAATGTGCTGGGGTATGAATCGAATTAGACTGAGGACTAGTCACAGGGTAAGGTAGTAGGGTCAAATGGAATTCATTGTTGGAGTGTAAGGAATAACGTGTTAGCTTAGAAAGAATTTCTCAAATTTTGCTTACCTAGTTGGAGTCGATAGGTTTACCATGAGGTTCTACTAGAGTTTCAATAAAGATGGTTTCTATGGTCACGTTTGGATGAGAGTCTTAATTTCACCAGGACTCTTACATGAGTGAGATAAAATGATGGATTCCATTGATGATAGCTCAGTGTAAATCTCTTCAACCTGATAGTCGCGTCTATCAACTGTTGAACATGTTTAATGATACCAACTAGTCGTTGAGTGGGTTACAAGAACTTCTACTAACAGTGGAAGTTTAAGTTTGTAGATCACTGATTAGGACCATTTATCCACACACTAGGTTTCACCAGGATTTACATGCACTTCAAGTTACTATTACGTGTGCGCCCGTAATGGTAATTGCCTTGCATGCTCACCCTAGTTCTCCCTGTCCTGTGTCAACATGTCCTTTAGTTTGTATTGCCGAGTACAGAGTGTTGTCAGATATAATAAGTCATTGAAAGGTGTAGTCGTCAACCATAAGTTGATCGACTAGGACTCGTATCAGTATGAGTAGTCAGGAATTGTTTGATACGAGTATTCACCCGAGTTGAAACACAATACGATAGTCCAATCCAGTGTATTGTAGATGAGAACATGGAACAAACATGTACATGAAGTGCGACTTCGAGAAATGAAACTAATTCATGATTACAAGTTACAGGAAGCAACGAAGTAACCGTCCTTTCAACTGAGTCAAGATAGGGTTTGAATATGCATTCTCACCTTTTGTGGTCAATCTATTCTCAACAGAATATTGACCAAGGAAGTGAGCCCATGGTTCGGAAATGTGATAACATCTACGTGTCAATGGATTCTGCAATAATGCGTGCAACTGTCTGCCTTCACCCGATGTGTTGTTGCTAGTGGGTACAGTAGGGACTCGCCTCCGACGATCCTTACTCCCAAAGAGATATGTGCTAGCTGAGTGTCGTCCATAACATGGACCTGAGAAAGCCCACCATACTCAACAGGTGACGGTGAGGTAACTGACTCCTCCGAACGCTCTGTCTCACTGCCCTCGGACGGGAGTGGATGCGGTTCTGGTGATTACCCGAGTGTCGTCACTGGGAATGATGATGCAATTCAAATGATGTGTCGCTCACCAACTGAGGGTGATACAGATGGTATTAACATGCCTGCACTGCAATGTATGTATAGTTGCTATATGTATCAGGTATAAGTGTCTGTGCCGTGTAACTAATGTGTGAGGTTATAGTCTAGTGTGCAATCCTAGTTCTCTATAACCAATGGCTCTAATACCAATCTGTCACACCCCTAATTTCAACTAACGGAGTTTTACCGTTTGGAAGGTGACACACCAGGATCTCAGTCATTAGTTATATCAAACGACACTATATGGGACTTGAAATGTCATAACATAAAAGTTCAGAGTTAATGCGGAATCGTAAACGTTAAAAAAATGAAGTCAAAAGTAATTTCACGCAATAAGCGTTAATTAATATAATTAAGTAGACTGTTTAAAATGTTTGAAATGAATGATATGACGATAGGACTCCATGCATGTCCTAAGTGCGCAACCTGTGCCAAAGAGACCTGAGAAACATGTAAGAAAAAGTGTCAACACGAGGTTGGTGTTTCAAGTTTACAATAAGAGAGTGTTTGCCAGATTATGTACATTCAATATGCATATCTATAGGTAGCTAGCCTATGTTCATGTCTTACTAAAGCGCTCGTAACCGAAGCTGACTGTTTGTTTATTTGCCTCCTGCCAGGTCTATCAACACTGGCGGTGTGAGTAGGCTAACATTTCACCCGTTCGATCTCTAATCGAGTTAGCGCGACTAACGCGGATGGGATTTGTCAAACCCAGTAGTACTACTAAACATTACCTCGCTAAGATCCATATTAATGGTTCGATGTATGATGAGGACTTTCCGTGATAGAGTGTCACGCTTAGCCTCAACAGTAATAACATATGAATTACAATAATCTAAAATAGTTGTGTCATGTTTTCTCCCCCCAACGGGAAAAACATGTAACATAATGTTTGTCTGCGTACCTGTTTCTCCCCTACGGGGAAAACAAGTAAAAGTATGATAGTTTATGTACATGTTTGTTTCTCCTCAACAGGAAAACAAGTAAAATATGTTTGTGTGTAAGCATGTTTCTCCCCCAATAGTAAAACAAGTAAAAAGGGGTCGTGAAACTCACCAGCGTTGCGTAGTAGGTAGTCTCACAAAAGTATGAGATTTGAAATATCAAGTGTTAGCCTGCACGGCTTACGTATGCCCTGTAATTATAAACACATAAGTTAGGGACACATTGGAATTTGTGACGACGAGACGGAAGATTGAACGTTCAAAAGAAACGCTCTAATGATTAAGAGTAGACGAACGTGTCTACGGAAATATAGATTTCTTAATATAATGATTAAGATCAATGCGTTACGTGTCGTACGTTAAAAATGAATAATTAATTAAACACATACATAAATTCGTACGCTCGAGTCGTTTACAAAAATTAGGAAAATAATATAATTTAATATATTATTTTTAGGTTCGCAGGATTATTTAAATAATCATTTGTGTGGAAAATAATAAATATATTATTTTTATTCGAGTATAAAACCGAGTGTAAATAATTATAAACAATTATATTATCTAATAGTTTGAAACGTTACACGAGATTAATAAACGAGGCGAAATAATATAAAAAAAGTATATTATTTTATACTAGGAGTCGCAGATTAAATTAATATAAACATATTATTTTATTCGAAGTCGAGGTTTGAAAATAATATAAATATATGTTATTTTAAAAGTGGAAATAATATTAGTTATGAATTATTAAACCAAACCAGAACCTACGGGTTGTTTTCGAAGCTAAAACACGTTAATATATTAATATAACAATATAGGATAGGTTTTTATATTCAAAACAATACTTTAAAAATGAATTAAACCAAAACGGGTGTGGGGAGACTCGAACCCAAGTCTCTCCCACACCAGCACACACATTTAGCCTTCACACCCGCTAGGGCAATCGCAACATATCCCGGATTCAAATTGTTTTAACACAAATCTCCCCTGAGTTTTTCCCTCCCATGCGAAACCGAACCCACTCTCAGTCCCGATTCCAATCAAATCGATCGCGGTCGACCTAGAAATTATAGGGCTTTGGTTCGTCAATGCCTGGCGAGTCTACTGGTGAAATTAATTGAGAAAATATTAAGTCTAGTTTAGTTTAATTACTCGTTTAAGAACCGAAACCCTAATTTAAGAACACGAATTCAAATTGATTAAATCTTATGATATTAACTATTGAAATGATAGGGCTTTTGATGAGTGATGGGTTATTAATCTAACTCTGTGGTTTGATTTGATTGAGATCGAGTCGAAGGTAGGGTTCGATTAAACCAAAATCGTATGAACCCTAGGTTTTGGTTCATGACAAATTCGGTAATGTAATATTTAATTGAGTTAGGGCTTTCATTCTAGACACAAAGGTGATGCTATATGAATGTTCGATTACCTGGATCAATGTTGAATTGATGGGGATCGACTAAAAGGGATCCCGACTTCGACGAGTTTGGTCTCCGGCGACTACGGCTCTTTCTCCGGCCGAATTGCACTGTGAAAAAGCTTCTAATTGATGCGATTAAGATGTTTGGAGATTTTGATTTCGAGAATAACACACCACATGGTCGAATTCGATGAACTAAGACGTGAGGGTCGACGGTTATGGTTTAAAGTTCTTAATGAGATTAATTCGTGCTCATTATGGACCAATAATGGATGTAAATGATCCAATGATGGTCTCCATAATCATAATCATGCGTTACAACTTGAATTTGGATAGATTATAGTTTGTTGTTTGCGAATTTGGATCCAAAGGGGCTACAGGTTTGACTCTCAAAGTCAACGGAGTCAACATAAAAAGTTTAGGGTTATTACAATATTAGTCCTTGTACTATTAGTTGGAATAATGACAGAAATAATCCCTGGAGTTTGTGATGAGGTTAAGAACATGGTTATTTGACTTTCAAAAGTCAACAGGAACACAATTACCAAACTTTGACTTTCAAAGTCAATCTGAATTGAGTTTAGACTAGTTACACAATTAGTCCTTGAAGTTTCATGTAATATAGTTTGGATTAAGGGCAGAATTGATCCTTAAGGTTTGAACTTGAGTTAACTAGGTTAGTATTTAACTGGATTATGTTAATGAAGTTAACTTGGAAAAGTCCGGATTGTCACATCATCCCCTAGTAGAAAGAATTTTGTCTCGAAAATTAAAATAAAATAAAAATTTATGGGTGTCACTGAACCCGTACCCTAGACATAATTATGTGGATTATATGATTAAATGATATGCTATGTGTTATGTGTAAGACAATGGTATGGGATAATAAGGGATTAGTCTAAACACTAAATTGAAATAATGGATTAGCCACGACGTATCCAAGGGGTGGTGGATACGCCGCTGGTACTTCCTATATGTAAATCTCTTTGATGCTTCGTGGTGAAACCATTATGAATGTTTAGGGGTATAGACTAAAAGATAGTAATGAAAATATAATAACAAATGGGCGATCTTCCAACCGGTATGTAGCTATCTGACAAACAGAATGTTCTGTCTAAGAAAGAGTGGTGTATAAATCCATATTGGACCCGTTATTCTTTCCTGGGAACATCTCTGTTGGACGTACTGCTCTGGGAGGATAATCACCCTAGTTTACAAAGTACGATGAGTATGAATACGTGATAAATTTGAAGTGTGAATGCATGAATATGTGAATGCATGATCAAATGTGCAAATATGAATGAGTATGATGGAACGAGTCTAAACCCTAAAATAGAATAACATAGTACTCACAAAGTGTTAAAAGAGTGGTGGATATGCCGCTGGTACTTCCTATATATAAACCCTTTTAGTGCCTCGTGGAGAAACCGTTACGAAGTTTTAAGGTGAGGACTGGTTGGGAAATGAATCAAGCATATACGTGAAATGAAAACAAATGCTTGATACTTTTGGAGGCTGTGAGTCTAAGATGCTTAAGGTCCCAAATAAAAAGAGATACTCGGCCTATAAGGTGGATCTCAATAAAATAAAGAAGAAGAAAACTAAAAGATAAGATCAAAAGCCTACGGGTCGGACCTAAATGAGCCTTCGTGGTAAATAAGTCTTTGTGACAAATGCAAGGGGTTTATACTGACGAGTATAAGGACCTTGCCAATACTATGACCGGAGGTACGTCCGAAGATGGTCATGAGGGGGTTATCACACCCATGAATGAAATGAATACTATGACCGGAGGTACGTCCAAAGATGGTCATGAGTGGGTTAGCACACCCATAAAATATACGAATGACATGACCGGAGGTACGTCCAGAGATGGTCACGGGGGCGCCGAGGGCCCGGGAAACATGAACAATAATAAGAACCTAAAGGGTTCATAATAAAATGAACAATACAATGTACTTACTTAGTGTAAGCTAATTCAAAAATGTTTTCCAAAACACTGAAGGAAAGAAGCATGTGGAATGAGCTTCCTGAGGATAAGGTCGGTCGGAGCAAGAAATCCCTAGATCATGTGTAATAGAATATTATATATGTAAAACAATATTCTAACAAAGTACACCTGTGTCACTTTAGTGGCAAGGTTTTGTTAAACTGGGACCGTTTAAGGTATCAGTGCACGGCTTGAGGGATTTGAGTATCGGAAGGATACTTGTACTCAAACCATAAGTGCTCATGATATAAATAGGGATTCAATCTGAGGCCGTCCAAGGAAACAAGTATATTTAAAATTCCAGTGCTAGAAATAAATGTGTGAGTATATGTGGGCTGAATTTTGTATGGGATAAGCTCCATATGATAAGTGGGTGTATCACGACGTGTAACATACATTACCTCATTCCTGGCAAGTGTGAAAGTTAATGCATGGGACCGTCATGATATCGCAAACATCATATGATAACTTATATCAGCAGATAGTACGCCGAGAATATGAATATGCATTATTAAGATATATGATTGAATGTATATGTGCATATGTGGAAATATATGGATATGGGCCTTACATGAAACCCTAGAATACTTGATTGGGGTTAAATTAATACGAGGCATGTAGTATAAAACCCTAGACTATAATTAGGGTAAACGAATGAGAGATTAAAAAGATGCCATGTTTCAGCAAATGGCTAAACATCAGAATGACGAGATACGTGACGAGGGAAGCCACGGGAGAGCTGAATCTCCAATTCATGATGAGAACGAGGTTGAAAAAGTCCTGAAAAATATCCGGAGATAGATCGCAATTAAAATAGGAAAAGCTTTTGATGCGAACTTTCCAATTTTACAAGCAGAACTACAAAGTTCATCAGAGAGCTGGTTTGAAAGTCATAAATATACTATTCATAACGGGGACAGAGGAAATCCGAAAGTTGATCCAAAATCAACTCGTTACACGTATAAGGATTTCATGACATGCAAATCTCTGGAGTTTAAGTGAGCTGTTAATCCCTTGGAAAGCCAAATATGGATTGCTTCGATAGAAACGACTTTTGATACATGTCACTGTGAGAAAGAAGACAAGGTTACTTTTGCCACCAATCAGCTGAAAGAACGAGTTGATGATTTGTAACATTTCTGATTTTCATCATGTAATCGTTTGGTTTCAATAAACAAACACATTTCAGTTTCGATTCGTGTACAAACAAACTACGATGCAGTTACATATACAAACTATTCTATTACAATAACAAATTAAACAAAAACACCATTATCTCACAAGCCCCGAGGATCAAAACTGACAAAACTCAAAAACTACAAAACTAGGCAAGCACGGTCGCGCCTGCAGACCTAAGCACGGTCGCGCCTAAAGTAGGCACGGTCGCGCTGATGAACCCACTTGACTCTGCAGAAGTCAAATCATACCATACCCGCTGAATTCGCGAAATTTAAAATGGAGAAAAGCCAGTCTTCTCGCGTCAGACCATACTCCACTGAATTCCGTCTGAAACACGCATCAAATGTCGTCCAATTTGCACAATTTTTTTAATCCCATTCACACCACAACCGAGTCTCTCGAATTCGTGGATATAAAGCAACTTGCACGATTTCTACGCCTTCATATAAGCCCACTCAGTCTCCCAAAACTCTCGTTCGACGCTCAAACAGTCTCTGGAGACCAATCGATCGCCAAGAAGCTCGACTCTTTGACCCGTAGCCGACTGCATTAAATTGCCCATTGTTAACGAGTAAGTAACACTTCCTTAGCTTCGTATCTACCCCTAGGATGAAAGCCCTATACTAAATCGTAGTTATATCACACAATCAATTCGATTTTGAACCAAAGAGACGAAAACTAAACTTTTACTCAAACTACCACTTAAACACGATATAAATACAATCAAACTATGTAGATACATTCGCAAGCACCTAATCTATGAAAGCCCTAAGAATACAGAAGCATTTATTATAAGTATCGATCGAATTGTGTCTGAAAAAGACCCGACACGGTCGCGCTCATCACTGAGCGCGGTCGTGCCTGACCAAGCACAATCGTGCCCCAGGTGTGGCCCGGTCGTGCTTACCGAGCAAACAAGTATTGATCAAAAACAAACACTAGACGCTGTCGTGCCAGATACGAGCACGGTCGTGCTCTATGTCCAGAACCTATGAAGTACCTTCTGACTCGACCACGGGCGCGTTTCAGACCACCACGGTCACGCCCGGCACGAGCGCGGTCGTGCCCTACTTGAGCACGGTCGTGCTCCTTGACCAGAATCAATTATTTTTCTGTTTTAAAGTCTATTTAACATATTTTAGCAAAAAATTTTAAAATGTAATTATAAAAGTTACGTTATAAAATCCCAAGACCTGGGAATCATTTATAAACCAAATCTTTGATTTAGAAATTTAAAATGATTAATTCCCGATAGTTTCAAAACCGATGAAATCATGAGTTTATATAATCATTTTTATAAAACTATTTATACAAATATATATTTTGATTTAAACAAATATTGTTTATTTAAATAAATATATATATATATCGCTACTAATTTATTATTCCAAAACCAACCCTAAACACACAAACCATCAACGAACCCACTTTGAACACAAAATAACACAAACAGTGACACGTGTTATACCCTCATTCGATAGGTCAAACGTAGCGACCTACAACACGCTTGGTTTTTTTGTTGATCTGTGCAAACTACACGCTCCAACACAAGTGAGTTACATAGCCCCTCTTTTACTCTATTTACAAACTTTTGGGGTGGAACATGCGTTCTATTTACTATGTTTACATACTACACAATATACAATTCCACCCTACAATCATGTGTTACAATTTTGAGCTTTGTGCTTGAGTACTAGGTGTGTAGACCAACACGCAGTTTGCTATTCACGTGCAATCATTAACTATTTTATAGCCTACAGTAAACAGTGATAGATCTATTGAGTCTGACAAACCCACCCAGGTAGGGTGACTGTTACTGCCAACACGCGTTTGTTTTGCTTGCTAGTTACAAAGGTTTGATTGTACTACCAGGTCACACGATGGTATCTCTCCATAAATGCCTTAATTTCCATGTTTGTATGAATTGTATGCACACGACACTATATTCTATTACATGACACGAAAACCTATGTATTCTCACCAGCTTTTTAGTTGACTTTGTTTTTAACCATGTTTCAGGTGACAATGTTTGAAGTATTACAAGCTGCTACATATAGGATTTGGACCTAGCAATTAATCTAAACTATTTATATTTTGTAATCGCTACATTTGGTTCTTGTATGGTATGAACTTGCTACGTGTAATGAAAATGAATGTTTAAATTATTCAAACTTTAGCAACCATGAGCTATGAACAGTCTGCACAGCTTCACGCCCCGACGTTTTCCGCCGTCGGTTGGGGTGTGACAGATTGGTATCAGAGCCTTGGTTATAGGGAATTAGGTTATTAGACACCATTGACCTAGACTATAACTTTAGGACACCCAACAATGCCATGTTACATGTTTTATGTGATACGTGCTATTTGCTATATGTCACATGCTTTATGTGTTAGTTATTTGATACTTAAATTGTTTAGACTACATGACTTAAGAAGCATGCGTAAATAATAAATTAAATAAATCGTATCCATACCCGTATCATAAGCCGCATATCCTCCTTAACTGCTTCTATGTCATCATCGCCATAACTTGTGGAAAAACTCATACTCGTAGACATTAGTCTATCAAAAATATTTTTATATACCCGTTAAGGTTTTAGACTCTGTTAATTATTAAAGGACATGTGCAATCTGGAAGGGTGACACCTGTATTCTGGGTTTTCTGTCTAGGAAAACATTTCATATAAATCCCAATCAACCGAGGGATCCGTATGCTTTCCTGGGAATTCCCGGGATGAGTGTTTACCTATAGGCTAAAGCACGTATCCTTGAAAATTATATAAGTCTAATTAACCTTAATATGTCATTGTGTTCAAGTAGAAATGTGATTACTTGAAAACAATCCGAACTATGAAATAAATATGTTATTATTCCTCCTATCCTAAATTTCAACGGATTTTTATAAATTCCCACAACACTTTTGTATCATTCTCTTTTTATAGAATGCCTCCTCGTCGTAACATCAACCGCAACAACACCGACAACGCCAACAATAGCACCAACACCAATACCAGCAATGCCAACAACAACAATAATACCGACCTTGCTGCTCTCCTCACTCAGCTAGTAACTCAACTAACTCAAGCCAATAACAACAACAATGGGAACGCCAGTGGTAGTGCTAATACTGGTGGTGGCGGTGGTGCCAACCCGCCACAATGTACCTTCAAGCATTTCAACTCTTGCAATCCCCTGAAATTTTATGGTACCGAAGGAGCCACGGGACTCCTTCAATGGTTCGAAAATATTGAGGGCACCTTCCTCAATAGTGACTGTCCGGACAATCTGCGTGTTCGCCATGCCACTAGTGTCTTTCAAAAACGGGCACTAACCTGGTGGAATGGGGAAAAGAGAACAAGAGGAGTAGAAGTAGCAATGGCTCTTCCATGGGATGAGCTGAAAAGGATCATGACCGAGGAATTCTGTCCTCGAAATGAGATGAAGAAACTGGAAGCGGAATTTTGGGATCTTACCCAAGATAGCGGTGAAAGCTTGGCGTACACCAACCGTTTTCGTGAACTGAGCATGCTGGTACCTCACATGGTTACACCTTTGTCTAGGTGTATTGAAAAATATATCGGTGGCCTACCGAGACAAATCCAGGACACTGTTCTGGGAAGAAATCCTGCAAACCTAGAAGATGCTATTCGTCTAGCTGCCACACTGACCGATAATCACGTTAAAGCAGGTACTCTTACCAAAAAGGGGGCCAAGAAAGTTTCTGACACCACAACTCCTCCTACTCATGTCAAAGAAGTTCAAAACGAACAGTATCGAAACACCAGGAAGAGAAAGGCGAAAAATTTTGCAGTAGTCACTTCGGCCGCCCCAATTAATCAAGTTGCACCCTTGGCTCAAAATCCAGCCAAGAAAGCTTATGGAGGTACCTACCCACTCTGCAACAACTGCAACTATCATCACCCACAAACTATCCCATGTCGCATTTGCAATCATTGTGGGAAACTTGGCCATACGGCCAATATCTGTCGACAAAAGGCACTTACTACTCAAGCCAACCCGGTTAATCAACCCGGAGCTAATCAAGTGGTTCCAATCAATGCAAATGGACGGGCTTGCTTTGAATGTGGCAACCCGAACCACTTCCAGAACCAATGTCCAAAACTTGTGAACAATAATCAGGGCGGAGCTCGTGGACGTGCTTTCAACATCAACGCCAATGAAGCTCAAGCCAACGATCATGTGGTCAACGGTACGTTTCTTGTAAATAAACAATTTGCATCTATACTATTTGATACCGGAGCCGATAAGAGTTTTGTGTCACTTAACTTTGAACCTTTACTTGCAAAAACACGATCCAAACTCGAGAAAACCTTCACCGTTGAAGTAGCGGATGGAAACTCCATCACTATTGACTCCATCATTCATGACTGCTCACTAGAACTCAATGGTCACACGTTTCCAGTCAACCTTATACCAATGCCGTTGGGAAGCTTTGACGTCATCATCGGCATGGATTGGTTATCTAAAAACCATGCCGAGGTCATGTGCTTTGAAAAGTACATCCGAGTACCTCTTCCACCGGGAGACATATTGAAAGTCTTTGGCGAGAAACCTTGCAAAGGACTCAAACTGATGTCATGCATAACTGCCCAGAAATACATTCGAAAGAAGTGCATGGTTTTCCTAACTCATGTGATTCAAAAAGAAGATAAGGAGAGAAGAATAGAAGATATTCCCATCATTCGGGAGTTTCCCGAAGTCTTTCCCGACGACTTACCCGGTCTTCCACCTGTTCGGGAAGTAAAGTTTCGAATCGATCTTATACCCGGAGCAAACCCTGTGGCTAAAGCTCCATACCGGCTTGCACCTTCCGAATTGCAAGAACTTGCAAGTCAACTTCAAGAACTCGCTGACAAAGGTTTCATACGGCCAAGTCATTCACCGTGGGGTGCACCGGTCTTGTTTGTTAAAAAGAAGGATGGTTCATTCCGCATGTGTATTGACTATCGAGAGCTCAACAAGCTTACAATCAAAAACCGCTACCCGTTACCTAGGAATGACGACCTCTTCGATCAACTCCAAGGTTCTACTTGTTTCTCGAAGATTGATCTTCGATCTGGTTATCACCAACTGTGTGTCCGAGAAGAAGATATTCCAAAGACCGCCTTCCGAACAAGATATGGTCATTACGAGTTCACGGTTATGCCTTTTGGGTTGACCAATGCACCTGCTGTCTTTATGGATCTCATGAACCGCATGTGCAAACCATACCTTGACAAATTCGTGATCGTTTTCATCGATGACATCTTGATCTATTCCAAGACTGAGGAAGAACATGAACAGCACCTTAGACTGATTTTGGATCTCCTGAGAACCGAACAATTATACGCCAAGTTATCCAAATGTGAATTTTGGCTAAAGGAGGATCAATTTTTGGGTCATGTTGTCAATAAAAAGGGAATACATGTCGACCCTGCCAAGATCGAAGCTGTCAAGAATTGGAGTGCTCCTCAAACCCCTACCGAGGTTCGTTCATTCCTTGGTTTAGCGGGTTATTACCGAAGATTCATTTCCAATTTCTCCAAGATTGTTGTTCCCCTCACCGCCTTGACACATAAAGGTAAACCTTATGAATGGGGGCCGAAACAAGAAGAAGCTTTCCAAACTCTTAAACAGAAGTTATGTGATGCTCCTATTCTGACTCTTCCCGAAGGAAACGATGACCTAGTCGTCTACTGTGATGCCTCTAACCTAGGCCTTGGTTGTGTTCTCATGCAACGAGGCAAGGTAATCGCTTATGCATCGAGGCAACTCAAGATCCATGAAAAGAACTATACGACGCATGATCTGGAGCTAGGTGCAGTCATATTTGCCTTGAAGATTTGGAGACATTATCTATATGGCACGAAATGTGTGGTATTTACCGACCACAAAAGCCTCCAACACATCTTCAATCAAAAAGAACTCAACATGAGGCAACGACGTTGGGTTGAACTACTCAACGACTACGATTGCGAGATTCGTTATCATCCCGGCAAGGCTAATGTTGTAGCCGATGCACTGAGCCGTAAAGAACGCGTCATGCTCCAAAGTGTCAAGATTCATTCCGACATTCAAACCCGTATTCTAGCAGCTCAACACATCTCGATTACCGAGGGCAATATGTATGAGGAAATGTCGTGCGGTGCTGAATTCCAACTAGAAACTAAAAACAATGGCTTGCTTTATTTCTTGGATCGTATTTGGGTTCCCAATCGCAATGATCTCCGGGAATTCCTCATGACTGAAGCACACAAGTCTCGGTATTCTATTCATCCCGGTGCGGATAAAATGTATCACAATCTTCGACCACAATATTGGTGGCCTGGTATGAAGAAAGACATTGCACTCTATGTTGCAAAATGTCTAACCTGCTCTAAAGTCAAGGCCGAACATCAACGTCCTTCCGGTTTACTTGAACAACCGGAAATCCCCGTGTGGAAATGGGAAAATCTAGCCATGGACTTCATTACTAAACTCCCCCGTACTTCAAACGGCTATGATAGCATTTGGGTAATCATTGACCGTCTCACAAAGTCCGCACACTTCCTGCCCATCCGTGAAGATTATCGGGTTGAGAAATTGGCCCGAATCTATATTAACGAAATTGTGAGTCGACACGGTATACCTTTGAACATAATCTCCGACAGAGATTCTCGTTTCACTTCCAGATTTTGGCAATCTCTGCAAAAGGCACTTGGCACACGATTGGATTTAAGCACAGCCTACCATCCCCAAACTGATGGCCAGACTGAACGAACAATCCAAACCCTCGAAGACATGCTGAGAGCCTGTGTCATAGACTTTGGTGGCAATTGGGATTCACACTTGACACTTATTGAATTCTCCTACAATAACAGCTACCACACCAGCATCAACATGGCTCCATTCGAAGCTCTTTATGGTCGCAAATGCCGTTCTCCCATCTATTGGAACGAGATTGGTGAAGCACAAATCACCGGTCCCGAGTTAATTCAGGAAACATCCGACAAAATCCTTCAAATCCGTGACAACATCCGAGTAGCGAGAAGTCGACAAAAGAGCTATGCCGACAAGCGACGAAAACCCTTGGAATTCCAAGTGGGTGACCTTGTGCTTCTCAAAGTATCCCCTTGGAAGGGTGTGATCCGCTTTGGAAAGAAAGGCAAGCTAGCACCTCGTTACGTAGACCCGTTCAAGATCCTTGAAAGAATCGGGAAAGTGGCTTACAAACTTGAGCTACCTCCAGCACTCAACAATGTTCATCCAACCTTCCACGTGTCCAACCTGAAGAAATGTCTTGCTGATGAGAACCTCCACATACCTCTTGACGACGTGCGCATTGATGAAACGATGCATTTCGTCGAGAAACCAGTGGAAATCATGGATCGTGAAATCAAGCAACTCAAGCGCAGCCGCATCCCTATAGTCAAAGTCCGTTGGGATTCAAAACGCGGTCCTGATTTTACTTGGGAACGTGAAGACCAAATGAAACTCAAGTATCCTCACCTATTCACCAATTCTGCAACCTCAACTAGTTGAATTTCGGGACGAAATCCCCTCAACAAGGGGAGACTGTAACATTTCTGATTTTCATCATGTAATCGTTTGATTTCAATAAACAAACACATTTCAGTTTCGATTCGTGTACAAACAAACTACGATGCAGTTACATATACAAACTATTCTATTATAATTACAAATTAAACAAAAACACCATTATCTCACAAGCCCCGAGGACCAAAACTGACAAAACTCAAAAACTACAAAACTATGCAAGCACGGTCGCGCCTAGGACTAGGCACGGTCGCGCCTGCAGACCTAAGCACGGTGGCGCCTAAAGTAGGCACGGTCGCGCTGATGAACCCACTTGACTCTGCAGAAGTCAAATCATACCATACCCGCTGAATTCGCGAAATTTAAAATGGAGAAAAGCCGGTCTTCTCGCGTCAGACCATACTCCACTGAATTCCGTCTGAAACACGCATCAAATGTCGTCCAATTTGCACAATTTTTTTAATCCCATTCACACCACAACCGAGTCTCTCAAATTCATGGATATAAAGCAACTTGCACGATTTCTACGCCTTCATATAAGCCCACTCAGTTTCCCAAAACTCTCGTTCGACGCTCAAACAGTCTCTGGAGACCAATCGATCGCCAAGAAGCTCGACTCTTTGACCCGTAGCCGACTGCATTAAATTGCCCATTGTTAACGAGTAAGTAACACTTCCTTAGCTTCGTATCTACCCCTAGGATGAAAGCCCTATACTAAATCGTATTTATATCACACAATCAATTCGATTTTGAACCAAAGAGCCGAAAACTAAACTTTTACTCAAACTACCACTTAAACACGATATAAATACAATCAAACTATGTAGATACATTCGCAAGCACCTAATCTATGAAAGCCCTAAGAATACAGAAGCATTTATTATAAGTATCGATCGAATTGTGTCTGAAAAAGACCCGACACGGTCGCGCTCATCACTGAGCGCGGTCGTGCCTGACCAAGCACAATCGTGCCCCAGGTGTGGCCCGGTCGTGCTTACCGAGCAAATAAGTCTTGATCAAAAACAAACACTAGACGCGGTCGTGCTAGATACGAGCACGGTCGTGCTCTATGTCCAGAACCTATGAAGTACCTTCTGACTCGACCACGGGCGCGTTTCAGACCACCACGGTCACGCCCGGCACGAGCGCGGTCGTGCCCTACTTGAGCACGGTCGTGCTCCTTGACCAGAATCAATTATTTTTCTGTTTTAAAGTCTATTTAACATATTTTAGCAAAAAAATTTTAAAATGTAATTATAAAAGTTACGTTATAATATCCCAAGACCTGGGAATCATTTATAAACCAAATCTTCGATTTAGAAATTTAAAATGATTAATTCCCGATAGTTTCAAAACCGATGAAATCATGAGTTTATATAATCATTTTTATAAAACTATTTATACAAATATATATTTTGATTTAAACAAATATCGTTTATTTAAATTTTATTTAAATATATATATATATATATATATATATATATATATATATATATATATCGCTACTAATTTATTATTCCAAAACCAACCCTAAACACACAAACCACCAACGAACCCACTTTGAACACAAAATAACACAAACAGTGACACGTGTTATACCCTCATTCGATAGGTCAAACGTAGCGACCTACAACACGCTTGGTATTTTTGTTGATCTGTGCAAACTACACGCTCCAACACAAGTGAGTTACATAGCCCCTCTTTTACTCTATTTACAAACTTTTGGGGTGGAACATGCGTTCTGTTTACTATGTTTACAAACTACACAATATACAATTCCACCCTACAATCATGTGTTACAATTTTGAGCTTTGTGCTTGAGTACTAGGTGTGTAGACCAACACGCAGTTTGCTATTCACGTGCAATCATTAACTATTTTATAGCCTACAGTAAACAGTGATAGATCTATTGAGTCTGACAAACCCACCCAGGTAGGGTGACTGTTACTGCCAACACGCGTTTGTTTTGCATGCTAGTTACAAAGGTTTGATTGTACTACCAGGTCACACGATGGTATCTCTCCATAAATGCCTTAATTGCCATGTTTGTATGAATTGTATGCACACGACACTATATTCTATTACATGACACGAAAACCTATGTATTCTCACCAACTTTTTAGTTGACTTTGTTTTTAACCATGTTTTAGGTGACAATGTTTGAAGTATTACAAGCTGCTACATATAGGATTTGGACCTAGCAATTAATCTAAACTATTTATATTTTGTAATCGCTACATTTGGTTCTTGTATGGTATGAACTTGCTACGTGTAATGAAAATGAATGTTTAAATTATTCAAACTTTAGCAACCATGAGCTATGAACAGTCTGCACAGCTTCACGCCCCGACGTTTTCCGCCGTCAGTTGGGGTGTGACATGATTGGTGGGGAGTACTAAAGAGAGAGAAATGTAGAAATAAGATCAAGGAGATGAGATGGGAAGAATTTAAGGACCTCTTCCTAAAGCACTATTGCCCTCGAGCGGCAACTGAGAGAATCACTAAGGAGTTTCTTCAACTCCGCCAAACAACGGAGTCTGTGGATGAGATCTCGGCGATCTTCTTTGATAAAGCCAGATTCTGTCCGGCCTTGTTATCAACCCCTGAAATGTGGTGATGAGATACCATCTCGTTTTAAAAACTAAAATTATAGAGTTTATTCATCCATCCAAGTGCGTAAACTTAGAGGAAATGATTGATTGGGGTCGGGAACGAGAGACTGAGCTCAAGAGGCAGGCTGAAAGAGATGGAAAGAGGAAAGGAGAGAGCTATCCTTCTCCTATGCATCTTAAGATGTTTAAATTAAATAAGCAAGGAGGCGGTTCCTCCCAAAGGAAAGGTATACATGATTGCAAAACTTGTGGAAAGAGGCACCCGGGAGATTATCGGTTTAAACCTTCCACCTGTAACAAATGTGGAAAGATTGGACACACTGTATTATAGTGTTTGAGTAGGACCAGATTGTGCTATAACTGTTATAAGCCAAGAAACTTTAGCAGAGAATGTCCTAAGCTAAAATCTCAGATGGAGAAGACCAGAGAAGGGTCAAGAGTAGCAGTGAATGAAGTTAAGAGGATCGAGGCTCCGAAGCCAAGGGGTAGGGCCATTCAAATCACTACAGAGGAAGCAAAAGATGTTCCTGACATTGTATCAGGTACATTCCTCTTGAATTCTCTACTTGCTTGTGTTTTATTCGATACTGGAGCTAGTCAATCGTTTATTTCGTTAAAATATGCAAACTCTAGAAACTTCAATAGAAGTAAGTTGGCTAAGGCATTAGAGGTTGAAATCGCGAGTGATCGAAACTGCATAGTAACTGAAATATGCCAAAATTGCCGACTACTGATAGAAGGAGAAGAATATTTCGTCGACTTCATACCGATGCCGATGCAAGAATTCGACGTGGTCATTGGAATGGACTGGTTATCTTCACATACTGCAAAGATTATATGCAACTGAAAGATCGTGCGATTCACGACGCCTACCGGAAAGGAAGTTAGCTTCATTGGCGAAAGACGAAACCAGATTACGTTATATACGATGGCCAAGATAAGTAGCTACTTGAGACAATGTCACCAAGCCTTTTTAGCCTACATAGCTGACGTAAAAATGAAAGGGAGGGAACTGGATCAAGTTCTGGTGGTAAAAGAATTCCAAGAAGTATTTCCAGACGATCTTCCATGTGCTCCACCTGAAAGAGAGATCAAGTTCAAAATCGATTTAATTCCTGAAGCTAAGTGGGTAGCTAAGGCTCCATACCGGTTAGCACCAATAGAAATGAAGGAGTTGATGTCACAGTTGCAAGAATTGTTGGACAAGGGGTTTATACGCCCGAGTGTATCCCCTTGGGGCGCACCAATTTTATTCGTAAAGAAGAAAGATGGTAGTATGAGGATGTGTATAGACTACCGTGAATTGAAAAAGTTAACTATCAAGAATATGTACCCTTTACCGAGACTTGATGATCTGTTCGATCAATTGCAAGTATATAGTTGGTTTTCCAAAATTGACTTAAGATGTAGTTATCATCAAGTCAAGGTACGAGAAGAGGATGTACCTAAGACGACTTTCAGAACTCGTTATGGACACTATGAGTTTGTAGTGATGCCTTTTGGAGTAACGAATGCTCCAACAGTTTTCATGGACCTCATGAATAGAGTATGTCGGCCAATGTTAGACAAATTTGTTATTGTCTTCATTGATGATATTTTGATTTATTCAAAGAATGAAGAAAAACATGCACAACACCTTCGTGAAGTACTTAGTACTTTACGGAAGGAGAAATTGTAAGCCAAATTCTCAAAATGTGCATTCTGGTTGAAACAAGTTCAATTTCTAGGTCATGCTGTAAATACAGAAGGTATCTCAGTAGACCCAGCAAAGGTAAAGGCTTTAATGAAATGGTCTCCACCTAAGAACCCATCATAAGTTAGAAGTTTTTTGGGGTTAGCTGGCTATTATAGAAGATTCATCCATGATTTTTCCAGGATAGCCACCCCATTAACTAAACTAACTCGAAAGAATTCAAAGGATGAACGGAATGCAGAACAAGAGAAGGCATTCCAGACTTTGAAAGAAAGGATTGACACAAGCTCCGATTCTAGCATTGCCATAAGGAGTGGAAGATTTTGTGGTATATTCCGATGCCTCAAAACTTGGGTTAGGTTGTGTTCTAATGCAAAGAGGAAAGGTGATAGCATATGCCTCTCGACAACTAAAGACACATAAAGCAAAACTATCCAACCCATGATCTGGAATTAGCTGTGGTGGTGTTCACACTGAAGGTCTGTAGGCATTATTTATATGGAACGAAGTGTATGATTTACACGGACCACAAAAGTCTTAAGCATTTCTTTGACCAGAAAGATTTAAATATGAGACATCGAAGGTGGCTGGAACTGGTCAAAGATTATGACTTTGAAATCTTATATCATCTCGGAAAGGCTAACGTGGTATCAGATGCTCTGAGCCGTAAGGAAGAGCATCATCTTATTCGTGTGAAAGCATTTAAGTTAGTAATAACTCCTGACTTCATGATCCAGCTTCGAGACGCACAAATCGAAACATTAAAGGACGAGAATGTTAATAAAGAAAGAATAACTGGTCAAGATAAATATCTAGAAGAGAATGAATATAAAGTCAAGACTCGATTTGATCGTATATGGATACCATGATCAGGTGAGTTTAGACTTAAGATTCTTGATGAAGCTCATAAATCACGATATTCTATTCATCCGGGTACTACAAAAATGTACCAAGATCTGCGCAGATATTATTGGTGGCCCGGAACGAAGTTCGATATCATGAAATATGTAGCAAAATGCTTGACTTATTTACAAGTTAAAGTAGAACATCAGAAACCGTATGGGAAATTACAACCATTAGAAATCCCAGACTGGAAATGGGAATATCTCACTATGGATTTCATAACCAAGCTACCAAAAACAACTAGGGGTTATGATACCATCTGGGTGGTTGTAGATCGGCTAACTAAGAGTGCTCATTTTCTAGCTATACATTAGACATATTCTTCAGAAAAGTTAGCTGATTTGTTCGTTAAACAAATTCTTTCCAGACATGGAATGCCAGTATCGATTGTCTCTGATCGAGATACTCGTTTCACTTCACGTTTCTGGAAAAAGTTTCATGAAGATATGGGAACTAGATTATTAATCAGCACAGCATATCATCCTCAAACTGACTGTCAAAGTGAGGAGACAATACAAACTCTAGAAGATATGTTGCGTGCTTGTATAATTGATTTCAGTGGAAGTTGGGATAATCATCTGCCATTAGCAGAGTTCTCATATAGCAACATCTACCATTCCAGTATTGGTATGCCACCAAATGAGATGCTATACGGTAGAAGATGTCGAACTCTAATATGTTAGGGAGAACATGGTCATAAGGAGTTAGGCGGCAAAGAAATAGTTCAGGCAACATCTGAAAAACTCGACCTAATCAAGGCACGTTTGAAAGCTACACAGGATAGACAAAAGTCATACACAGACAAGAGACGTAGACCAATAGAATTCCAAGAAGGAGATTACGTCCTGCATAGGAAAGCTAAGTCCATGATTTATTGGTCCTTTCAAAATCATCAAACGGGTCGGAAAGGTGGCTTATCAACTAGAGCTACCTACAGAGTTAATTAAGATACACAACACATTTCATGTATCTTATTTAAGAAAATGTTTGGAAGATAAGACTTCACATGTTCCTTCGGAAGAAATAGAGGCTGATGATAAGTTAACATACGTCGAAGAATCTATCAAGATTCTAGATACTAAGGAAAAGCAATTACGACACAAAATGACCAAGCAAGTGTTGTTATACCCTCTGATCGTCTGGAATCAAGCAACTAAATCACCAATAACCTCCTAGAAAGGCGGAATACAGTTCAAGAGATAACGAGATCGAATCCATGGATCAAACACCAAAATACGAATAACACGCCGTAAGAATGAGATGAATCACATAAAACGACTTCTTGTATTGAATCAAAACACTGAGTACAAGATGCTAACTGTGTGTAAACATACCAAAGTTAGACTAATCACAATCAATCTATCAGCTAAGACAAATGGCAAAAGACCTAATTACATTTCAAACAAACAAACTATATATAAGCTAAAGTTTTCATCCGAAAACTTTCTCGACCGAAAACGTTTTCCACCGAAAACATTTTCGACCGAAAACATTTTCGACCGAAACAGTTTTCGACCAAAAACTATGAACTTGAACATTTGAGCTTTATAATTGGATTCGATGGACTACTAGGTTCCAACAATCTCCCCCTAGTCCATTGAATACCAATTCTTCAATCTTTGTCATCTGTAGGCTTGGCTTTAACTTTGACACGCTTCGATTCCGGATCGTGTAATCTTTTCTTGATTATCTTTGCTTCGGCTCGCATTGAGAGACATCTTGCAACCACATGCATATATAACTTCGCTTCCGTCTTGACCAAAGTTCCCATGTCACACTAGATGGTATTATAATAAAGAATTTTTAAGTCTTCATCTGAAAAAGATGAACAACTCCATAAGATCAAAGATTCTAACTTCTGAAAGATCTTGTTGTAATATAACATCTTCATGTGTCTTACTGTCATAGAACCAACGATCAAAATCTTTTACAAAGCTCTATTTTCTTTGTGATATATATACAGTCTCAGCAGGTTGCACAATATACTGATACTTTCTTTTTTCAGTTTCTTTGTCTCTTTTCTTCATCTTAACACACTTCAGAACTTGAGGTTGAAAGCTTGTAAACATAAGTTGACTGCATTGTTAACGAAGGAATATCTCAAAGTTATTTGCATATCAATCATTTGCAGGATTGATTAAGTTGAGATGACTTAAATCACGAACATCCCACCTAGGTAAACTCTTTAGCTTATGACTTGATTCAAAGTATTGAATGTCACCCTCAACCCTCTTAATAATAAACATCTTCTTCTCATCATCATACTTCCATCCAACTATCTGTCCAGGCAATGCTTTATTTGGACTTCTTATCTTTTGAGTAATTCTTTCAACAATGGATGGTTTCTCATTTTTCTTCCACCACAAACTCTAGTTAATAACATCCTTCTTTGATGTAGAATATGTTTGAGCTTCATCTCAGTCACTTTCTTCAGTTGGTATCTCAAGCGTATTTCTTTCATCAACAATATTATCCAACTTGCCTATCACTGACCAATCTCCTTCAGCATATGTTTGTTTCTGTTCATACTCATACTTTTATACTCTTTCTCAGTCGGACCTTCATCATCTGATTCAGGTTCATTCAAACCAGTATCAATGTTTCCAGTACCATCACTGCTATGATCATCATCAGAAGGTTTATCTTCATCTTTCTTTTCACAAGTGATTATAACTTCTTCGTCTTCCTCTTCTTCATTCTCCTTCTCTCCTTCCTCTATCTCTTTCTCTCCTTCTTGATTATGAGTTTGACTATCAGTGATTTCAATTCCTTCACTTTAATAATTTAATAAAGCACCCACATCAAATTCATCCTGTGAACCCAATAAACTTGCTTCAATAACAGGAGATCGATCTTGTTGAGAAGGAACAGTAGTAGACGGTCCTTCTTGATTAACATCAATTTGTGATATAGTAGGGTTGGGTTGAGGTTCAACATTGTCACTTTGATTTTGAATTCCTATATGCTTAAGTAGATCTTGCACCAAGCTTTGAAGTTGATTTATTTGCATTTGTTATTGATTCAACTGTTCTTGTTGTCGATTATACCCAGCTTTCAACTCTCTAATCTCCCTAGAACTCACTGCTTCTATACTCTGGAGAATTGCTATTTTAGATTTCAACAAGCTAACAGTATTTGCAGTCTCTTGAATTGAAAAGTTTGCAAACTCTTCATCAATCAACTTAAAGTCTCTCGAAGCTTTAAATTTTGCAGGTTCTGGTTCCTCAATGCCTTTGCCTTTGCCTTTGCCAGTATAACGCTTTGCCATTGTCTTCAAACGTTTTTTCTCAGGACTTTTAAATACAACACCCTTAGAAGTAGGAGGTCTAGAAGGCAAGTTCTCTTCAGCTTCAGGTTCCTTTCTTTTTTTTGATGTTTCTGTTGCTATTGCTTCTGGAATAATTACTTCTTGATCATTTTGAACTTGTTCTGGCTCATTCATACTTTCATTACCTTCCACATTAGCTTATTTATTAACACCCTGATCAATACTTTCTGTAACAACTGGTTCTGTATTATCAGGTACAATGTTCTCAACATTCATCTCTTGATCTTGATCAACTTGAGCATTAACTGGTTGATTAACAACTTGATCTTGATTAGCCTGACCAGCACTACCATTACCACCTTCACCATCATTACCATCATCACCGTCATTGTATTCAACACCACTGCTTAATAAGTCATCTATCTCGTCATAAATCCCAAAATATGGATCAGGATTGTCACTAAGCACATTAGAAAACAGAGGAGTGACTTGACCACTAAACTTATTCTTCTTTTGAAAAGTATTCATGTTGCTGAAGATGGATTCCGACATGTGTTCAAGAGGCAATTCAACTCCATCATTTGGTAAATCTGGTAAAAGATAGTTGATTATCATTTGAATGAATCTTGAATACAATAGGAACTTGTGATTCTGTCTCGGTCCCATAAAGTTGTTTATCATAGCTTCAAATATCATCCTAGAAAAGTTAAATCTTCTGTGAGTTGCTAGACATACTAGCGCCCTGCTAAAAACTTCTCCGATCTGATCAAAACCTCCAGTCCTTGGACATAGACAGTGTATAAACACATGAACCAGGTATCTCCATTGCTTGCCAAGTAGAGTCTTTGTAACTTGCCTCCTTAGGAACTCACCTTCATAACCCATTGTTGAAATAATCTCGGATATTCTTGTGTAACTCATTCTGTATGGAAAGTCTGATCTATCCCTGAAGTTAAGTACTTCTCTTATCACATGTTCATTAATTTTGATTTTCTTTCCACCAACTATGCTTTCAATCAAAATCTCCTTGTTCACATTATAGTATTCAACATTCTTCCAGAATTCACGAACATGAGAACTATAAACTTTGACTTGTGTAGAAATTGCAGTCGAGATTCTTGATCTACTTAAAAAGTTCACTATCTCTTCATATCCTCTTGATTTTCTACTATTAGAAGTCAAACACGCACAAATATTGTGCCTTGCATCAAATTTAAGATGATTCATCGCTGCACGAAACAAGATTTTAAAAGTTAGAAAATTTTGAAAATTTTACAACTCCAAAGATTTAAATCGAAAACTTTTGACCGAAAACTTTTTCGATCGAAAACTCACTTCTGAAAACAAACCTAACAATAAAGATTTCGACCGAAAACTCTTAATCAAAAACCTTTTCGATTGAAAATTAAAATTCTGAGATAAAAACCAACTCCAGAGATTTCCAACGAAAACCTTGATCAAAAACAGACTTCAATCGAAAACTTTTTCGGACAAATCAGAGAGTGACTCTTCACTTCCATCCGAAAACGATTTCGATCCATTCATGAGAGATTTCGGACCATTCATCACATATTTCGGACCATTCAAAAACTGTAACATCCCAAAAATAAAAGCGACAGTTAAAATAACGGAATAAATGAACGAGGCATGTCGGGTAGGGCCGGATGGGCCGGCGGGCTGGAAGGGGAGCCTTCCCTATAAATAGCAAAGGTCACCACCTATTTCTCTCATTTGCAACTTCTAGAGAGAGAAACCGTAGAGAGAGAAAGTTGGCAGATCGACCCGAGATTTCAGCAAAGTGTTGCTCCATAGCTTGTGAGAAGAACCTCTGGATCAGAAACTCGATTCAGGTAACGATCGGGCGTAAATCTGAGTTTTTGTTCATTTTTGGGTTTTTCGGGTTTTGGGTGAAAAGGTAACGTTTTCACGGATAAAACTGAAAGATAAACATAGATTTGAGTTCCTTAATGGAAAACAAACGTTTTGAATGTAAACAGGTTCGGAATCTTGACGTGATCAGACCCGAATGCGAAAGTTAGGTTTTTGCGAAGAAGCAGATCGTGCGTACTTATCAAGTACGCATGGAGCAGGTCCTGCATACTTATCAAGTACGCAGGAAGAGGGCACTGCGTACTTCTCAAGTACGCAGGAAGAGGATCCTGCGTACTTATCAAGTACGCAGGAAGTAGGGTCTGCGCACTAGCTAAGTGCGCAGACATCAGGTTGCTTAAGTAAAGTTAGTATGTTTACAATGGTTAAACCGTTAGAGTCAGGACTGGGTTTGATGTGTATTTAACTACCAAATTCAGATCGCACGTGATGTTGTTGGGCCTATGTTTAGGACAACCAAGACTAGCTTATCAGGTGAGTTATAGAAGCCCTCTTTTAAATGTTTTATATAATGTTTTCGGGCTGGTGTGCATACATATGAAATGATGTTTTTATGAAACGATGTTTATGAAACTATGTTTATAAAATGATGCTTATGAAACTATGTTTACGAAATGAAATGATTTAGAATGAACGGTTTATGGAAAGAAAGTTTTATGAATGGAATGTTTACGAACGAAATGTTTATAAAGAAATGGTTTAAACTAAAGGTAAAGGGTTTCGAAAATGAATGAAAGGTTTTATGAAAAGAAAAGAAAAAGGGGCAAAGGTTTTAAAGAAGTCATTACAAATCTAATCTGTCGAATGAATGGAATTGACAAATGAAGTCTGGGAATATAATTCCCAGCCTTGTGGTAGATTATGGACAACGAGCCATAGTTTCCATAAGAGCAACAGGGGCAGTGCCTTGGTGGCCTGCCAATGGTTTTGATGTTGTACAACTGGTAGGGAGTAGCGACGGTTACTCAGGGGTTAACGTGACGCTATGTAAGGTTAAATTATGATCTGAAGGTGTTATGGCCATGAGCCATTGCCGTCGATGGAAGTTGTCGATTTATGGACATGAGAGCCATAGGGGCAACTAAATGGGTATTGTCGGTCCTCGCCTTGGGGGCAATACAAAAGGGAATTGACGGAATGTATGGTATTGTCGGTCTTCATGCAGTTAAGCCTTAGGGGCAATACCATACTAAATAACGGTACGAATGGTAACACAAATTTAGATAGTAATGTATGACTTAAATGAATGTTAAATGTTTTAAACAAATGATTCGTTCAATGAGTTTATGATAAGGAAAAATGTTTGAAGGTTTTTAATGATGAACGAAAGACCCTGTTTTCTTATACATGATGTTAAACCCTAATGAATGATTGAATGATGAACCATTTCTTAAATCGAACGAAAACTAGAACTCACCAGCGTAGCTGACTTTTTAGTATGCACATTCAGGTTAAGGCAGGTATGGATGATGGACGGTGATGCTTGGCAAGCGAAAAGAGTTACCCGGTTGATCATGAAGACTGGCATCCCGTTATAATTAGATTATGTTATGTTTATGTAATAGACTATGTTACGCTTCCGTTTGTTAAACAATGTAATGGTTATGTTTTATTGAAGTATTTTCCGCTGCGTTATGTGATATTCAAGTTAAGAACTGTTTGTGAATGAGTAAATCCAACAAGTGATGCTTCCCGGGTTTGGGGCCTTACAAGTTGGTATCAGAGCAATAGTTTGAGAGATTCGGACACTCCCAGTGTCTGAACTTAAACTGTGAATGGGACCGAAAGCGGATGCCAGTATGGGTAACTCGAGCCACAACATCAGGTATGAAAGTAGTATATGTCAACATATATAGTACGCCTTAGAAAGGGTTAGGTAAGGACTTGTGTTCTGATGGAAATCACAAAGGTGGTCAAATAGAAATCAAAAGGTAGTGTACTGGTTAATTACAAATGGCCAGTGTATATTAACATCTTACAGTGCTTATTGAATTTTATTTGTTAACTAGCGTGATGACATTGGATTCCTTGTCTTATAGAACGAAATGGCAAGGAGAGGAAATGGAAGACGTGGTGGGGGCCGTACCGGTGGTCGTACCGGCGGTCGAAATGGTGGGCGTGGCAGGACCCCCGCGCGCCAAGAGTATAGTGAAGAAGGAAGTGTCCACACTGAATCGGCGGTTAGTGTGCATAGAACTAAGCAGACACTGGTTGAAGAACAACCTTTCACTTTTGAACCAGAAGTGAGAGCAGCTATAGCTCTAGAGTTCACCGAGCTGATGAAGACTTCTCTGCCAGGTCTGTTAGCTAAAGCATTGAAGAAGGTTAGTGGGGAAGGTGGGTCTAGCGCGGCAACTGGTGCCCAGAACAATGAGACTGACAACGCGCCGCCTGCTCGCGGATGCGACTATAAGTCGTTTAAAGCATGTGACCCACCGGTCCTGACTGGAAAGAAAGACGCGGTGGCTACGTTTGACTGGGTAATCCGTATGGAGGCTGCCATTCGTCTCAGCGAATGCCAGGCGGATCAAGTGGTGAAATTTGCTGCTAACACTTTGAGAGAAGAAGAGTCCCATTGGTGGGAAGGAGTGCGACAAGCTAAGGGAGATACAGTTGTTGACTCCATGTTATGGAATGATTTGAAGGCGTCAGTTATTAATAATTTTTGCCCAAGGAATGAAATTGAGAAGGTGGAGAGGGAATTTCTGAATTTAAAGGCTGGTAACATGACTCACCGTCAATACACCACCCGGTACAATGAGTTGGCACGACTGTTGCCACACCTAATTACTACCGAAGAGAGAAAGATTTCTTGTTATATCTAGGGACTGTCGGACAAGGTCCGCACCTTTATCAAAGCAAACACTCCTACCACTTTCGATTCGGTGGTGGAACTCAGTGGTGTGGTGTATGATGATCTGGCATTAAACGATGCCGCCATTAAGAAACCGAAGAAGAGACCGAGCTTCTCAAACAAGCGAACTGGAGGAAAGATGTTTGGGACTCGTGATAAGAGGGCTCGGGTGGATGAGCCGACTGTTTGTAAGAAGTGTGGAAGGGATCATACCGGTGAATGTAGACTGGGATCTAACTTGTGCTTCAAGTGTGGCAAGAGCGGACACGACTCTCGTGAGTGCCCACAATACTTCAAGTGCTATAATTGTGGGAATGCCGGTCATCTGAGTAGGAAATGCCCGAAACCGAGAATGGGTGAAGCCGGGAAAGGGAAAGTCCTGGAAAGGAAAGAAGAGAGGCCCCGAGCAAAGACTCGTGCGTACGCACTGACGCAAGACCAAGCCAGGGCAGACCCCGACGTGGCGTCAGGTACGTTCATCCTTGACAACACTTTTGTTTCTGTGTTATTTGATTCGGGTCCAAGTAAGAGTTTTATATCTGCGACTTTTTGTAAACGAGTGAAGTACAATGTCAATAAGCTTGCAAGGGCCTTTAGCGTAGAAACCGCTGAGGGTAGAACTACGAGAGTGACTGATGTAGTTGACAATTCCACGATAAAAATAGAAGGCCATAGATTTCCCGTCAGGTTGTTTGTCATGATTTTGGGTGGGTTCGATGTCATGTTAGGAATGGATTGGCTAACTGCCAATGAAGCACAAATTATATGTAAACGAAAGATAATCCGACTCAAGGCTCCGGATGGTAGCAAAGTCGAGGTTTTTGGAGATCGTGACGCCCCGATGCCAAACGTCATCTCGATGATTAAGGCAGCAGATTACTTGAGGCGCGAATGCGAGGCTTATCTGGTGTACGTAATTTACGAGTGTAAGGAAGTGAAGGAACTAGACGATGTACCCGTGGTACGTGAGAACCCGGAGGTGTTTCCAGAGGATTTGCCTGGGATACCACCCGACAGAGAGATCGAATTTCGAATCGACATAGTACCAGATGCCCAGCCCGTGGCTAAGGCTCCATATCGACTACCACCAGTGGAGATGAAAGAGTTAATGGCACAACTAGACGAGTAACTTAAAAAGGGATTTATCCAACCGAGCATCTCGTCGTGGGGTGGTCTGGTGTTGTTTGTGAAGAAGAAAGATGGTTCGATGAGAATGTGTATTGATTATCGCGAGTTGAATAAAAGTACGGTGAAGAACAAGTACCCTTTACCAAGGATCGACGACCTGTTCGATCAATTACAGGGCGCAAGTTGGTTCTCAAAATTCGACCTTCGATCCGGGTACCATCATTTGAAGGTGAGGGAAGAAGACATACCGAAAACTGCATTTCGCACGCGTTATGGACATTTTGAGTTCCGCGTAATGTCTTTCGGATTGACGAACGCCCCCGCAGCATTCATGGATTTAATGAATAGGGTGTGTCGACCGATGCTGGACCGGTCGGTAATTGTGTTCATCGATGATATCCTCATCTACTCCAAGAATGAGGGTGATCACGCATGTCACTTAAAGGAGGTGTTGGAGGCTCTGAAGAAGGAAAAGTTGTATGTTAGGTTCTCTGTATGCCAAGTTCTCTAATTGTGTTCATCGATGATTTCGACCGAAAAACATTTCGGACAAGAGATTTTGATTGAAAACTTTTTAGGACAAAACGTTTCGAACGAAAAACATTTCGGATGAAAAAAGATTTCGGGCAAAAACTTTTCGAATGAAAACTTTTAATTTTATTTAATTTTCAACTTTTATTCCACAATCCTATTCCAATATCATCAAGTCTTGTTCCAAAATATTTTTGTATACAAATATGACAAACACTCACACAAGAAATAACACACATCACTTTCTAACACACACACATAAAAATAAATCTAAAATTTTAAAACCTAAACCAAACTAGACTAAACATACACAACCAGAAATATTTACACTACACAAGTATAAACCACAACACAAGGAAAAACTTTTATTTCTTTATCTGTATCTTTTAGTGAACTGAAAATGACATAGGATCATAAATACACACTGTCTTAATCATACTTCATATCAAATGAAAATCTATACAGTTCAACATTGATTGCCAATATGTTTGTCCACTTAAACTCATGCATCATATTTCAGCAAATACCGTGTGACAATTATGGTAATATTAATCAATACAATGTGTACCCCACAATCGAGATGGAATGAATTTTGATATAATGTAAGATTTCACTAGATCATAACCAATCACCAGCATGAAGGTAGTATCCTTAGCACAGAAAAAAATGCAATCCAAGTGGATTTAAATGAGGAATCATATTGATTCAATTGTCTTGGTTTGTGAGTTTGTGAGTTTGTTAGTTTGTGAGTTTGATGAAACAAGTAATCCTGATGATTCAGATGAGTATAAGTATGTATAAAGAATAAGATGATTCGGGTAGCGGGTATCCAACTGTTATCTGGATATACAAAGAATTCAGGAACTAAATCAAGGGCAAACAAACTGACTTCCTGGTTTTCATTCGAGATTTTCACCAGAACCATGAGTTGTATAATGGTGTTTAACTCCAATCATGTATGTGACAGATATAGTCAAGGAGTAAACAAATTGTGCTAAGGACGCATTAAGATCCTGGTCTCATGGGATGTCTAGATTCACCTAGCATTCGAATGATGAGATTACTGATGTTCGATGTGGGTGAAACACAAAGATTGCAATTTAGTTAATCACACAAATATCACCTAGTTTATTACATGAAGAGCCTACCAACATATCAATAATTGTAACTGATGTCACCATCATATCCAATTCATGCGTAAGCTTAGTATAACAAATATACTATCATTTTCTATTTGCAAGTTAATCAGTCACATATTTTCAACTTTCAATGCTTGGTTTTGGAATTTTCTAGTAAGATTCACATTTTCAGGATCAGAAAACACAAAACACACATATACTCACAACACATTATAAAACATATTACTATCACTTATTTTCTTTTTCATATATTTTCATTTTCTTTTATTCTCCCCCTAAAATTGTGATGTACTCTATTAAACTCTACAAAAAGATTGCAAAATATAACAAAACAGTAAACATAACATAACACTCAAAGTCATACAGCACAATTTTTATCACTAAAAGAAAAATCTTTTTAAGGAACAGATATGGTCTTTCAATCAAAATCAGACATTATTCAATTATTTTGTGAAACAATTTTCCTCCAAAGTTTTATAATAAATTTTTTTTTATTTTAAACATAAACTTCAATTAAAAAGAAATCATCCAACATTTCTACTAGAGAGTTAAACCGATCAGTTGAAAATGCTTTTGTAAAAATATCGGCTTTCTACTCTAAGGTATCAATGTGGACCACCTTAATCAATGCATTATCAAAAAAATCACGAATGAAATGTAACCTTGTAGGTCCCCGGGTGTCTCGGATTGTTACGTGTCGGTGTGTGACTAGTCGGACCAGGTGCAGAATGCCCGTGACTATGTGGAGAATCAAGTAACACAAAGTAAACCAACAACGAAATCACTTTTAAACTCCATCTATTATAAACTTGAAGGTTACAGAGAACTGAGTGCAAAATGTCTGCGTACATAACTTCTGTTAACCTAACCTATTTATACTAGACCTGATCTCTGCGCACTTAACAAGTGCGCAGGACAAATTGTTCCTACGTACTTAACATGTACGCAGAGTATTCTTGCGTACTTGCTAAGTACGCAGGAAGTACTTCCTGCGCACATGCTAAGTGCGCAAAACACTTATAGAAAAACAGACGACTAGTACATACATTAGTAATTACAACTCGATAACTAATACGTACAGACACTAACATACAAAGACTAATACATACAAGACAAATACAAAAGCTAAGACAATATCCAGAGTGTTTGTCACACAAACGTGCTTCAACAAACTCCCCCTTGACAACAGCTCTGGATTGTCTTCGGTCTTCATTGCTCCCCAGCTTTCTCTTCCATCTTGTTCTTGTAATCAAGGTAGAACTTGATCACCTTGTCGTCTTTTAGAAGTAAGGAACTTTGTCCACTCATCTGTGTACATGCAGTACATATCAGCTAGCGCCTCCAGATCTTTCACAGAAAAGTTTATGAAGCAGACTTCATCAAAAACTCTTATCAGTTCTCTTGGCACTAAGCTTCCACTCTCAGACCACACATTTCCAATCACCACTGCCTCGCCCGATTTAGGATCTACGTACCAGTACCATATGTTACCGAGGATATCCTGAGATAACTTGCTCAAGGGGATCTTGGTTTCACACAGCACTGGCTTGTATACCAGTTTCTTTAAGCTTTTATTAGTCACAGGATGTCTAACGTTCTTGTCCCTGACTCGCTTGGGCACTTGTGGCTTAAACATTTCGAACTTCCCAGATCTTACCTCTCGCTGTAGAACCTTCCACAAACCCATCGCTACTCCATGATTTGAGTGACC
The DNA here is from genome assembly GCA_023525975.1 of Smallanthus sonchifolius. Lineage (NCBI taxonomy): Eukaryota > Viridiplantae > Streptophyta > Magnoliopsida > Asterales > Asteraceae > Smallanthus > Smallanthus sonchifolius. Next base: position 29,906,753 of record CM042031.1, read on the forward strand.
CAGCAGCTCTTGGTTTGTTAGGTTCACGAGGTCGTATCTTGGTAAGGAGTTGAAAGCTTCGCTGGTTGGTTTCAAGTATTGAACCCCCTAGCTCGCTTGATTGCAAACAACTTCTTATCCTCCTCGAACCTCACAGCTAAGATCATCTCTGTCGCTCCATGTTTGTCTATGATTGATGTCTTTTGCCAGACAGGAGTCGGATCCTTCGATGAACTTGCAGGCATATGTTTGTCTTTCTGTGCCTCTAGATCCACAGGTGTAGGGTCGGCAGGGGAGGCTTCAGTCGACGCCTCAATAGTACTAGCAGGCTCGACTGAACCTGTGTTTTCAAAGGATGGAACTTCAAAAATCTCTCCATCTTCAAACTCATACTCTCCTTCTCCGTCGCCCTTGGGAACTTCGATTACAACATCATCATCCTCCTCATCCCAGTCATCATCAGAGTCGATCTCTCCCTCTTCCAGATTGCAGAGAGCTTCGATCTGTGCTTCTTTGGAGTAGTCTGGCTCTAAGAATAGGATCACATCATCTGATACATCGTCAGATAGATCTTTTAAGATGTCAGCCACCGACTTTCCTTTATTACCACCTGAAGCATCACCTCCACCTTCACTCTAAGTAGACTCCCCCTCAGCCATAGACACGGCAGAAATGGGAACAATCTCCAAAGCCAACGATTGCTGCTCACTTCCACTCGGTCCGACTTCAGGATCCTTGTCCTGATCATCACCCTTAGTTAGATCAACTAAGTGACAAGCCTCTTCACTTCTAGGCTTAGGTGGTTGCTTCTCCAGTAATTCCTTCAATCTCTCCCCCTGAGCAGCAAGCGTCTCGACCATATCATAGACCAGTTTCATAATAGTGTCATGCTCTAAACACTGCTTGTCATCAGCCGCTCGCTGTTTCTTTAGGGCGGCTACCTCATCAATCAGAGAGTTAATCTGCCCCTGTTGTTTGTCAGATTCTTCTCTCGATTTCCATAGCGTTTCAAGAAGACCATCGACCTGAGTCTCTAGGGTAGTGATCCGGGTATCACGAGGATCAGGTCCCCTGGAAGACGATGCTTCGGCTTGATTAGTCGGGAAGGAAAAGAATTCTCCAAAATCGAACCCTTGATTGAAGTCAAAGTCATGATAAGGTTCACTGATGTGGTGGAGGGTGGTTGTAGGGGATGAGGTTGTTTGGATGGTGGTATGGGTGATGGTGACAGACTCGGTTAGAATAGGAGTTGTCACCGCCACTTGAACAGGTTGCACAGGGAGGGACACTATCACATAAACCTCCTCTGTGATTACAGTGGTAGCCACATCAGATGTTACACGTGGCCTCCTCCGTTGTCGCCTATAAAGTTGTTGTGAAGGTGAGGTAGAAGTGGAATCAATATTCATAGCCATGACACGTGCTTGCCTCTGAACACTGACTTCTACCTCACGAAGGATAGCTTTGTGTGGCCTAGCCCCCAGTTTCTTGTTTATACTTTCTCTTCTACGTCTCTCTATAGCAGCGTCCGAATCAGAATCGGGCTCATATTCACTACTAGTCTCTTGTCTCTTTCTCTTGGAAGATGGCTCGGGAAGGATCACCTTCGTCAATCTTCTTGGGTGTGCCTGGGATGGTGCATCATCAGAATCAGAGGAATCTGACTCGGTCGCTTCTGAGTCAGAATCTTCAACACCTTCAACTCCCTGTTCTTCGTCTCTTTCATCGTCAGACATATCATCTTCAGATTCACTTTCCTCTTCTTCCTATTGTTCATCACTATGTTCACTGAGTTTAGGCTCAGACTCTGCACTATACCATCTGAAGTCAGCAGGGGCCACATATGATTCATTTATTATGTGGCCAAAGAGATTAGTGTGCTCAGGGGTAGGTTCTACACTGCCTGGCTTTAGAAATTGTGCAAACACTCTCTTGTCCACCCGTTTGACTTGTAGTCTCTCTCCAATCTGAGGTAGATTAGGTACAGCATCATTAATCAACAGCTGCACGAACCTAGGGTATAATAGAAATCTAAACCTATCAGCAACATTGATATGATAGGTGATAGACTTGTAGATATACTTTGAAAAGTTATAACCCTTGTTAAGAGAGAGGCCAACCATTGCAGCTGCCAGGTCATGCCCCATGGCATCCTTTCCCTCCTTTCTAGCAGACAGGCACATGATCATGACATGCGCGACGTAACGCCATTGGTCAAGTACCCACATCTTCTTATACAAGGAGTAGTCCATTGTACCAACATACCCCATCCTTTGTCTCCAGGATCAGGCAGGGTAAGTCATCGAATCAGTTGATAAGTCCCTAAACTGTAGTACTCGTCTGATGGTGTCTTCAGAAATAGCAATATCATGATCTGCTACAGTAGCCTTAATGACGTTTGGGGTTACTATACAGTCGTGATCAGCAGTTTCCCAGAATTGCTCCAGATATGGTCTTGAGAAAATAGGATCAGCGAGATGGCATAGATGATCTTCGAGCGGTTCAGGAAATCGACTATCTCCTGATATTGAAGTGCAACACCCTTCCACTCGGGTTGTGTTAGAGCTAGCAGATTGAATTCGCTTGTAAACGCACGAGCCATCACTACACAAACAAATAGAAAAACATAATAAGAACAAGAAGACTCATTGGAATTGAATAAACTTGACTGAGTATAGCAATTACACAATGAAATGAATTCCACACTTAGAAATTTTTCAGAAATGCCCTTCTTGCGTACTTAGTAAGTACGCAGGGATTAGTTCTTTAATACTTAGCAAGTACGCAGGAGGAGTACCTTGCGTAGTTGATAAGTGCGCAAGTACTGACACTTAGAACCATTTCAAAATCCAAAATTAAGTCGAAGTGAGTCTTTGTTGTGGATTAAAGTCACCACTAGGTCGAAATGCTCGATTATGATCTATGGAACCAACACCAATAGCAATGACATGCTACAACCGGTCAGTCGTGACCTAACATTGGTTCGTCGTAATCCCACGAGAAGCAAGTGGTCAAAAACCAAAATCAAGGATTGTTAAGGACGAATTATAGATGATAGAGCTTCGATTAATGATTTTACACAAGTTTTAGGTCTTAAGTTTGGTTAAAAACAACCAAAATTTGTCAAAAATCAAAGTCCAAAACCTAGTTCTTCAAGATCACAAATCGGTCCAAAAATCTAGATTTATCGGATGCAATGCTCCAAGATTCTCACCAAATGCAAGTTAGATGATGATGAAACTAAGATCGAGACGAAAAACCGATTAGGAACACACGAAATTTTGAGTGATAAAGGATCAGAGGTATACAACAGTGACAAATTTTGAATGAGATAAAACTCAAGGAAAAGCTCTAAGTGTTGTATATATACCCACACAATATTAGTCGTGCGTACCTGTTAAGTGTGCAGTTCTTAACTCCTGTGTAGTTACTACGTATGCATGACTTATGTTTTGCGTACTTGTTAAGTACGCATGGTTTAACAGTTGCGCACTTAATAAGTACACAGAGACTCATCTGTATCCAGATTTTTCAACTCAAATTATGAAGAAGTCAAGTCAAAAAACGAACAGGATAAAAATATTCAATCAAGAGGATTCACAGTCAATTCACGAAGGTTAAACACAAATATTTTTGGTTTTTCTAAATGGAATTTGAACTATACACAAACTTAAAATCTTTTTGATATTTTCAGAGTAATGATATACGTATATTCACACATACTATTTTGTTCAAAGACACGAGCAAATGATCATATCAGGCTAAACTATAGCAAAAATGATACAAGATAAACATCAAAGAATATGGGATCAAGTCATGGATTACTATTTATTCATACGTAATAAGCACATAAAAAAGTAATTCAAGTTGGCAATATTATAAGATTTGAAACCATAAGCATCTTTGTATCACGTTCTTATGTGTTAAGGTATTAATTTTAAGATATACAACGTGTACCCCACTGTTATGCTACAGGAATGTAAATTACATTATCTCAAGCCATCTAAGATTTTTCCAATGATTTTCTAAATTTCCAGAATGAGGTTACATCAATTAGCACAGGAAAAATCAAATAGAATCCATAGGGATTATCAGGAATCATAAGATTCTGAATCGAGTGATTCATTTGTCTTGGTTTCATGTGATTTCTTCAGTGAATATCGGTATGATGATTCAGGATAATGAATATGGTGTTTGAGTATTTAGGTAAGGGAATCCAACTTTTATCTGGATTTGAATTTAATAAATTAGGTTTGATTCAAGGGTGAATACACGCTCAACGGTTGATGTAAAGACATGTCTTGATTCAATCTCTCATTGCATACTTGTGAGTATGGGCAGTGAGATAAACCGCATTAATTGTGCTAACGACCTATCCCAAAACTGGTCTCAGAAGAAAATAATTGCCAAAATCTAACATCCTATATCTGATAGTGATCTTTTGCATTCTTTTACGCACACACACTAGCAAACATGGGTTCAAATCACAGTTGTAGTATTGATTTATTTTCCACACTACTAATGATTCAAAGATGCTTACATCCTACAGACAATTCAAATTACTTGTAAATATGCAGATTAAAAACACAACAATTTAAAAAATAAGTAAGCATGAAGCAATGTACTATCATTTCCTCTTTTCTCAATAGAACTTTGAAATTTTCTGGTTTTCTATTTTGTTTGGATTTTTGTAAAATATTTGAAAATTAAAAGAACTATACTGAAAACTTAAAAGATATAAAATTTAACTCTTATGAATGGAATTGATTTAATAAAAACAAGTTTTCACTCTGGATTGAACATTCCTATCTTGTTGACAAGATGTTCAAAAAGGGTTCGAACAAACGCCTTAGTGAAAAGGTCAGCAAAGTTGTCATCCGTGTGAACCTTTACAAGTTCAATGAGATGGTTTTTAGCACGATCACGGATGAAATGGTGGCGAATTTCAATATGTTTATTTTTGGATGATTCACCGGGTTGTTTGTGATGGACATGGTGGCATTTTTGTCAATGAACAGTGGAGTTCCAGTGAAGTTTAAGCCGTAGTCTCTCAATTGCTGCTGAATCCACAATATCTGAGAACAACCGCTCGCTGCAGCAATGTACTTTGCTTCACATGATGAGACATAAACCGTTGACTGCTTCTTACACTACCGGGAAACCAGCCTGTCTCCTAAGAATTGACATCCACCAGAAGTTGACTTTCTATCAAGGTTACAACCGCCATAGTCTGAATCAGTGTAGGCTTTGAGGTCAAATGATTGCTGCTTTGAGTACCAAAGACCCAATCGGGGTTTCCCCTTCAAGTATATGAATATCCTCTTGACAGCTGTCATATGAGACTCCTCCGGTTGTGACTGAAACCTTGAGCACAAGCATACAGCAAACAATATATCGGACCTTGAAGCTCTGAGATACATAAGAGATCCGATCATCCCACGGTACAATTTGCAATCCATATCCTTTCCATCTTTTTCTGGATGCAGACCATGATTGACAGGGATAGTTGTGCCATAAGTACTGCTATCATTCATCTTATGTTTTGACTAGATGTCCTGCACATACTTAGTTTGATGTAGATAGATGCCATCCTCTCTTTGACTGATTTGCAGACCCAGGAAGAACGACAATTCACCCATGTTACTCATCTCAAACTTGGACTTCATCACCTGTTCGAATTCCCTACACATCTCTTCATTTGTAGACCCAAAGATAATGTCGTCGACATACACCTGTACAAGAAGAATATCACCTCTTGCTTTCCGAATGAAGAGGGTCGAGTCAATCTGTCCACGGTCGAAACCATTTGACAGTAGATGTTTTGATAACGTCTCATACCATGCCTGAGGTGCTTGATGAAGACCATAAAGTGCTTTGTCTAGCTTGTACGCTTTATTGATATTATGCGGATCTTCAAAGCCGGGAGGTTGAGTGACATAGACCTCTTCATGAACTTTTCCATACAGGAAAGCACTCTTCACATCAAGTTGATAGACCTTGAAACCGACATAGGAGGTATAAGCCAGAAACAGTCGAATTGCCTCAAGTCTAGCAACTAGGGCATATACTTCAGTGTAATCCAGGCCCTCTTGTTGATAAAATCCTTGTACAACCAACCTTGCTTTATTCTTCACTATGACATAACGATCATCCGTCTTGCACTTGAACACCCATCTGGTTCAAATTGGTTGTACGCCTCTTGGCAAGTCAGCTAAATCCCACACATGCAACTTTTGGAATTGAGATAATTCATCTTGCATCACCTCAATCAGTTGTCCGTGAGAGCCTCCTTCACATTCTTCGGCTCTAACTGGGACACGAATGCAGCATGCAAACATGTTTCCTTGACACCAGTGTCAAGTATCTCAGAGTACAAACTGGTGTTCTTTGTAATGGTTCTATGACGAGTCTGAACACTGGCATGAGGATCACCAATAATGTTGTCAATTGGATGATTCTGATGCACTCTCATCTCTGGTATATCCGGTTCCTGAATTCCTGAATCGGGGTTCGTGCTCAACTCCCCATATCCTGTGTTCCAAAAGAAGAAGATTCAATGTTAATTGGATCATCTGGAGCTTCATTTCCTACACGAGTGTTAGGATTAGCTTGAGCGTCATTTCCGTCAACATGAACAACTTCTATGTTATCATTTTCATGAGTTCCAAATGCAGATGAAGCATTGGAATCGGGAGTTACAATCGATACAGTTGCACGGGTTGAGAAACTGGAGTCATCACTGCCTCCAAAGAATTCATACATATTTGCGGCATCATCGGCAGATAAATCAGGAACGTTGAAAGACTTGAATAGCGCATCATAATAAAAACCCAAAGCTGGACCAGTTGGTTCTGGTGGAGTGTTGTGTTTACTTCAATCCATTTCGAACCATTCCTAGACAGTACGAGTTCCTATATTGTACACTCTCTTGCAAAGCGAATTGGCAACATATCCTAAGAATATGCCTTCCACTGCTTTTGCATGAAACTTAGACTTGCGGTATTTGTATTGTAGCAATAAGGAACAGGGACTACCACAAGGAACCAGGTAGTCAAGATTGGGAGGTCGATTGTTGATCAACTCATAGCAAGTCTTGTTGTGCCTTTTCACAACCAGAACTCTGTTCAAAACGTGACAAGCTGTATTTACTGCTTCTGCCCAGAAAGTGACAGGTAGCTTTGCATCTGACAGCATTGTCCTTGTAGTCTCAATCAAGGTTATGTTCTTCCTTTCTGCAACTCCATTCTGCTGAGGTGTGTACGGGGCACTAAATTCGTGACGGATCCCCTTCTTGAAACAGAAAAGTTCCATCAAATTATTCTTGAATTCAGTTACGTTATCACTCCTTATTCTTCTAACCTTCAACTTGCAAAGAGATTCTAAGCTCAGGATCAGGTATTGAAGAATGTCAGCAGTCTCGTCCTTTGTACCTAAAAAATGCACCCAAGAAGAACGTGAGAAATCATCAGTTACAACTAGACAGTATGACTTACCTCCAACACTCCTGATACTTATGGGGCCAAACAGATCCATATGTAAGAGCTCCAAAGGGGTATCTATGGAGTTTGGAGTTTGGGCTTGTGAGACTTCCGTTGCTGTTTGCTCTTTTTACAAGGCATACAGTCATCTGCAATGGCAAATCTCAGCTTAGGAACACTGGTTACCAAACCGTTTAAGACAAGATGATTCATTTTATGATAGGAAATGTGTCCGAGTTTCCTATGCCACAAGATAGAGTCAAGCTATGTCGCTTTGGTAAGCAAACAAGTAGCAACTGATGAGGTGGTTGTTGTCACGCTCATATCAATCTGATAAGTGTCGTTTGTTCTTGGTGCTCGTATGAGAATCCAGTCTTCAGGAACTTCAAAACCAGGTTTGAGAATCATGCATTTAGATTTGTCAAACATAACGGAGTACTCCTTGTCGCACATCTGAGAAACGCTCAACATGTTATGCTTTAGCTGCTTATAGTAGTTGACGTTGTCGAATCTGACACAGCCATTTGAAACCACGCCTTGACAAGTGATACTACCGCCTTTCTCTCCAGCAAAGGCCACATAGCCGCCTCTGAATGGTTTTACATCTTGAAGCAGGACCATGTTACCTGTCATGTGCCGGGAGCATCCACTATCTACATACCAACGATTAGAGATAGTACCCTTCGGATGTCCCTGCACGAGCCACAAGAAATTAATTAGATTTGGAGACCCAAGCCATAGTGGTCTTGGGTCGTCCGTCTTTCTCAAAATAAACAACTTCAATTAATTCACAGTCGTGACTGTCAAAAATGGATGAATCTTTAGAAGACTTGGGAGCAGGAGATTGAAAACTATTAGATTTCTTGTTCCAGGACCTTTTATTTTGTTTTACTGGAACAGTCGGCTTGCATTCAGAAGCACCAGGTGAACTAGTAGAAGCTTCACCTGGTTGAATTCCTACCAGCTGTTCCAGCTTCCTCAATCTCTTGTTCCTTCTTCTCCTCTGTGGCTTAGAAAGCTTAACCACATGTTTCTCACCAGTAGGTGCACTACTAGAAGTAGAAGCACAAGGTTTAGCAGATAGCTTTTCCCTTTTTGGAACATATGGTTTAGCCTCAGATGTGATCTTTAGCTTTACCATAGGTTTTACTGGTGACTTCACCACTTTTTCTTTTGGACTCTTGGAATGCTTCACTGGTGGTGACTTAGAGATAACAGATGGCTTTGAAACAATTGGTCGTTTTCCTTGGTTCTTAGCAGGGCAGTTCACAAAGATGTGACCAACCATACCACAGTGAAAGCAAGTTCTCTTTTCTTTGTAAGTCCTCATGTAAGTCTCATTAGATCTGGCATTAGATGACTCAGTATGATGAGCAGGAGAAGTTGTTTTGTGAAGAGTAGTTTGACCCGATAATGATTAGTTCTTGGGAATATAATATTTTTGCAAGTTTTCTTGATAGGCAAGCCCAAAATGAGCTGAAAAGGCTTCCTTTTTAACTTGATTAATGTTTTTATATCCCCCATAAAGAATCACTTTTAATTTTTCATTTGATTCAACAATATCGGGTTCAATCAAAATACAATTATCACTATCAGTGATAATGATTTTCTTAACTTTCTATTCACTGAGCAACTCCTCAGAGACTACTCCTTCAGGGCATGTGTTCTCAGACCCATCATCAGAAGCAGTAAGGAACTCTTCATCAGATGTTGAGTCAGCCTTTCTTGAGGAATCATCCTTGATAGAGGGATCATACTGACTCGAGGACTCATCAAGGTGAGACAAATCAATGTCAATTAAGCCGTTGACAAATTTCCCGCTTACTGGTGGAGGAATGGCATTAGTACCCAGCCCTAAGCCATTCACTTGTCTCACTACAGACTCGTAGTGTTCCACCACAAAACGAGAATTTTTCAACTTCTCAATATTACCTTTCAACTGCAAGATCTCATTTTGTAGCTTGTTGATCTCATTGTTCCTTTTCTCTAACCCCTTGTACGCAACATCCAAATGAAATTGTCGATCTCTGATTTTAAGTGAATATTCACGTTTTTCTTTCTTAAACGTTTCAATAGAATCTTTGTATCGTTTTTCGTTTTCTTTGTAGCTTAAAGCTGCAATGCGAAGGGGTTCGACTTTGTCTTTAAGCTTAGAATTTTCAACCTTTAAGCTTAGACATTTGGAACAAGAAATGACAGCAAAAGAGTTATAATCTACCTCATTAGATGAACATGATGCTTCTCCAATAGCCATGAGGGCAACTACAGTTGTAGACTCTTCTTGGTCAGCCACAGAAGCTTCCCGTTCCTCTGCTTCCATCATTTCCATAATCTCATCCATGAGACCAACTTACGTTTGAGCAATAAGGGCATCCTCCAGATGAACACCCCAATCAAAGTCGTCGTCTTGTTGTGCTACCAAAGCATTGGACGTCCCACCTTGACTTTGATTGCGGTTGTTGGAGTTGTTGTACCCTTGATTGTTTCCTTGGCTAGGTCTGATGAACCCCAAGGCCGGTGCTTTATCCTTTTGACATTCTCTTGCAAAATGCCCAAAGTTATAGCATTTGTAGTATTTGGCCTTGGATTTATCAAATCCCACCTTGGCATTTGAATGTCCACCAATAAACTTCCTGCCATTTCTATTCAGGAAATGCTTCGCCCTTCTGAAGATCATGACCATATTCCATTGAATATCAATGTCATCCATATCATCCGGATCCACCTGATTGAAGTCTTCTTCTATGGTTTCAGGATCCGTGAGCTTATCACCAATGAAGTTCTCATAGGCAAGCATGCATGATGAGAATAAAGCCACATGATCTCCAGCTATCTTGGCTATTGCTGATTGGTTACCTGAAGATGTGGGAGAAGGATTTTTTGAGGAGTTCCGGTGATGAGATCCAGGTTCAGAACCAGATCCAGATGCTGCATAGCAAGCATGACCACCACAGATATTTGACTTATCCTCCTCATGAGAGTTCCCTGAGAAAAGGGCAATTCTAGAACCCGATGACTTGGTTGTGGAAGATGTCCCAAAATACATCAAAGGGTCTTGTATTTGAGGTCTCCCTGAGCTCTCTTTTCGTTTTAGGTTCATATCATGTGCTTGAACCTTTCCGGTTGCTTCATCAATAGTTATCTCATAAAACTTTGAGTTCTCTCTCATCAGAGTGGTGTACATCTCAAATTTTGGTGGTAGAGCATCCAGAAATTTCTCAACTAACTCCTCATTTAGATAGATCAGGTCATAAGCTTTCAGCTCAGTTTGCATATGATAGAATCTAGAGATAAGCTCATATATAGATTCATTCTCCAGATATCTGAAGCACTCATACTGCTTCATAAGAAGATCCCTTTTACTCTTCTTGATGTCACTGTTTCCCTCGAATCTCTTTTGCAAAGCCTTCTAGAGATCCTTGGAGTTATCGTATCCTTTAAAACTGTGAAATAACTCCCTGGTCAAGGCCATAGTAATAGATCTGTGTGCCTTCTTCTCTCTGTCATACACTTTCTTTTCTTCTTCATCAAGTTTGGAGATAGGCTTGGGAACTTCCTCATCAAGATATGTATATGTGGGATGCCTATAACCCTCTAAAATGGGTATCCAAAGTGAAGAATCGGTGTATGAGATATAATGCTCAAAGCGTGCTTTCCAGTTCGAATAATCATTTACATTGAGCAGCTTTGGTGGTTTCTGTGGGGTTCCAATCTCATTGTCATAATTAAAAAGGTTACCGAGGTTCTGATGATTTGCCATAGTGAAACACTTAGTCAAATTTCAGAAAAATCAAAACAACTTGCGCACTTGAATCTGGCCTTGTGCACTTAAAGACCTGGTCTTGCGTATTTAGAATTTGCTCTTGCGTACTTGAAAAGTACGCAGGAGTAAATGATAAGTACACAGGAGATCACTTAAATACGCAACAAATATGGTCTTGCGTACTTGTTAAGTACGCAACAAGACTGTACTTGTTACCAAATATGGTAAGTACGCAGATCACTTTTTCACCAACTCTCACCAACTTTTTCCGGTCACTGGAATCTCACCGGAGACAGAAAAAGTTGAAGATATGACCAAACAAAATGAGCCAAAGGGTCAGAAACACAACAAAAGTCGGTTTTTGAGTGATTTTTGCTTCTAAAATAGTGCTCAAGAGCTACCCCAATTTTATCACAAAAATCAACAAAAAAACACCCACTTTTGCTTGCAAAATCTCTATAGGATGTGTAGAAGATGCTCCTAACACATTCACAACACTCGAAATCAAGAGGTATGCTCTGATACCACTTGTAGGTCCCCGGGTGTCTCGGATCGTTACGTGTGGGTGTGTGACTAGTCGGACCGGGTGCGGAATGCCCGTGACTAGGTGGAGAATCATAAAGCACAAAGTAAACCGACAACGAAATCACTTATAAACTCCGTCTATTATAAACTTAAAGGTTACAGATAATTGAGTGCAAAATTTCTGCGTACATAACTTATGTTAACCTAGCCTATTTATACTAGACCTGATCTTTGCGCACTTAACAAGTGCGCATGACAAATTGTTCCTGCGTACTTAACAAGTACGCAGAGTATTATTACGTACTTGCTAAGTACGCAGGAAGTACTTCCTGCGCACATGCTAAGTGCGCAAAACACTTAGAGAAAAACAGACGACTAGTACATACATTAGTAATTACAACTCGATAACTACTACGTACAGACACTAACATACAAAGACTAATACATACAAGACAAGTACAAAAGCTAAGACAATATCCAGAGTGTTTGTCACACAAACGTGCTTCAACAAACCTGATGGCGATATGCTTTGTTTTTTAATGTTGAATTAGATTTTTCACTATGCCCAGCACTGCTTCTTTGTCACAAAAGACCGGGGTTTCCATGAAGTTGATTCCAAAATCCAAAAGTTGATGTTGTATCCATATCAATTGTGAATAGCAGCTCAAAGCATCGGTGTATTCTGCCTCAGCAGTTGAGGTAGATACATTTGTCTGTTTCTTGCATTTGTCAATTCGAGGGACCGGCGCAAAGACATCGTCATAAGCTAAACCCTCCTCTTGATAAAATCCTTGGACAACAAGTCAAGCCTTGTTTCGAACAACTATGCCACGGTCATCCTTTTACTTTCTAAAAACCCATTTAGTACCTATCGGGTACTTTCCATCAGGAAGATCCACAAGATGCCACACATTCAGCTTCTTGAATTGAAATAATTCTTCTTGCATTGCTTCGATCCAGTTTAGATCTTGAAGAGCAATCATCACATTCTTCGGCTCTTCTTGAGATAAGAAGCATGAATACAAACACACATTGATATTTCCAGACTGACTTCTTGTCTTTACACCTTCTTCAATTGATCCAATTATATTTTCAACAGGGTGAGCTGAATGAAATCTGAGAGTTGGAATATCTTCAACTTGAACAGAATCTTGCAAGTTTGTAATATTAAGATCAAGGGATTGGTCTATCGATTCATCAACACTAGGAGAGGTTGGTTGAGCATTATCCTTAGCTGAAGAAGTAGAATTCTCTTGTTGAACTTCATAAGTAACTGGTTCATCATTAGTAACAGGAATTTGTACTTCACAATCAGTGTTATTCACTGAATTTTCAAAGTGACCTTCTTGTGTTTGAGTAGAGGAAGTAACAGCATCAAAACTTTCTTCTTGAACTATCACTTGTTGTGGACCAACCATGAATTCATGAACATTTAAATCAAGTCTTGTAGATGAAGACTCATCAACTGAATTTGAAGTACTTAAACCAGAGGAATCAATCAAGGTTTGTTGATCAAATGTTTTGAAAATGACATCCGCATCAAAGAACCATTTTGGCCCATTCTGAACTAGAGGAGCATTAGATTCTTGCCATTCAACATAATACGATTCTTGAACAATTTTTGTTCTTTTGTTATAGACTCTGAATGCTTTTTGATAAGAAGAGTATCCTAGAAAGTAGCTTTCAGCACCCACAGCAACAAACTTTGGTAACGAATCAGATGAATTAAGAAGAGTGCATGAACATCCAAAAGCACAAAAGAACTTTATGTATGGCTTCCTTTTGAATATCAACTCATAAGGAGTCTTAAAATGTTGCTTTACCATCAGAACTCTATTCAACACATAACATGTTGTGTTTACCGCTTCCGCCCAGAAAATAGTCGGTAACTTGGAATCTACAAGCATTGTACATGCTTCTTCAATTAAGGTTCGATTCTTTCTCTCAGCAACTCCATTTTGTTGAGGAGTCCTGGCAGCACTAAATCGATGTGTAATACCTTTCTCTGGACAAAATGAATTTATCAGTCCATTTTTAAATTCGGTATCATTATCACTACGAATAATCGACACCTTGCTATCACAGATGTTTTCAATTCTTTTTACAAATTCAATAATAGATTCAAGTGTCTCATCCTTAGATGCAAGGAAAAACACTCACGAGAAACGTGAAAAATCATCTGTGATGACAAGACAATACGACTTCTTCGCAATACTTTTGACCCGAACCGGTATGAATTAAGAACAGGGGGCGAGAAAACGTGTTGACTGTCTTGACGGGATGGGATTTCTTGTGTTGTTTACCCTTCGCACATGATATGCAACTTTCTTGAATAACAAATTCTTTCCTTGGTAACCCACGCACTAAGTCTTTATGAACCAGGTTGTTCATATTCTTCAAATTAACGTGTCCCGTTCGCCAGTGCCACAAGTATGATTATGAAACGGTGGCCTTTAACAACAAACATGATACACTTACAGGCGATGAATGATCATTCATGTCCACCACATAAGTATTAAACTTTCTTGGAGCTCGCATTAAGATCATTTCATCCGGAATCACCAGTCCAGGCTTTAGAAATAAGCATTCTTTGGCTGTGAAATGAACTGGTATATCCTATCACATACTTGCGAAACACTCAGCAAGTTAAACTCCAATTGTGATACGCAATTGACCTTCTCAAGAGTAATAAGGTCATTTGCAACCGTTCCATGGCCACTGATCTTTCCACCTCTTTTATCTCCAGCAAAAGCAACGAAACCTCTATCAAAAGATCAGAAATCATTAAAAATTTCTTTTTGTCCTGTCATGTGTCTTGAGCAACCGCCATCAACATGCCAAGCATTATTAATAGTCCTCCCTGGTTTACTTTGCACATAAGAAGATTTCAATGAGAAACAGGTACCCAAATCATCTTAGACCTGGATTGACTTTGACCTTTTACAGTCTTAGTCACATCGACATGTTCCTTCTTCTTCAAACTCAAATCAACTTTTGTTCCAAAAATATGTGAAGACGATTTTGCATTTTTAATATTCCAAAAATTATCATCATTATTCCCATATTTCTTAGTGAATTTTTGTTTAGCAAAATATCTTGGAATGATGGATTTCTTCACATATCTCGGACCATTTTAGACTTTTCGGTCCAGAAATTTTGGCAAAATATAAGCACGACACACATTTGAATAATATTCACAACGATCTCTAGAAAGCATATAATCACGGTTATATCTACTAATCACTCCGAACTCGGACACTTTTTCGTTCTTGGACGCTTTCTTGTTGGTATAATTATTTGGCCGTCATTGTAAACTTTTGACTTTGACTCAAATGATTTGTTCTTGCAGTTTCTTACAAAATGTACAACTTTGCCACATGTGTAACAATTGTAGCCTTTAATCTTTGACTTTGACTTTGAATTTGAACTTTCACCTACTTCAAACACTAACTTTCCTTTTTCACACTCTGACTGACACTAATTCCTCACTAACTTTCCTTTGTATTGAACAGGTTTATCTTTGACATCAATGAACTTGTCTTTGACATCAGTTGATTTGCCTTTGACCCACACTTGATTTGACACTTTAATTTCATTTGGATTTTTGTTGGTGCCTTGATTGTAATCGGAACAGACTTCTTGCTCTCTTGATCACACATAAGTATATGATTTTTAGGAGCAATAAATTCATTTTTCTTAGGTTGTTCATGTGATAGATCATATTCTTTAATCAAAGGATTCCCATGTTCATCTAGCATAATATCTTCAGCTACAAATTGAGCTTTGTGAATCGACACATAATCTCTAGCTCTATGCATTACTTTATCTAAGAAAGTAGATGCTAATGACACCTCAGACACATAATCAGAATCATAACAATCAGAATCAGTAGTATAAGTAGAATCATTCAAAAAGTTTGTAGGTCCCGGGAGCCTCGTCGCGCAACGGATATACACGGACCTGTTCTGTGATTTGTGTGGGAACAAAGAGAACGAAGCAGATAAACAAGAACAAAGACAAAAGATAATGAAACGACACGTAATCCATAACATAGAAGTCATCCCGTATTACAGACTACATACCGAAGGAGCACACATCTCTCATCTAAGCTCACGGTCCAGGGGTCGGGAGAGCTCTTCCCGACCCGGACATCTCTCAACCTTGTTCCAGAAGTTCCACCTACAAATGAAGATAAGTCTTCTATTTATAGGGGAAGGAACACTACCTGCGTACTTGACAAGTACGCAAGGCAAAAGCCTTGCGTACTTACTAAGTATGCATGGTTTGGTCATGCATATTTGACAAGTACGCAAGGCAAAAGCCTTGTGTACTTACTAAGTACGCAGGACCAAACTGGTGTGCATGCTAAGTACTCAAGAACACCCTCCTGCGTACTAGCCACGTACACCGATACATAGAATTTAATCTATAGTTACAAAACATGCTTCTACAAAATTAAAATTAGAAACATTGTCAACAGCACATTTATCACATGCTTTTACATACTTCTCTAACACACAATTCATGTCCAAATATTGTTTACAATATCTAATGAACTCTCTGGAGCATTGCTTACTGAAAGAAGAAAAACATTTTATGCCATCGAGATCAACTTCTTCCTCTACAGAACCTGTCTTAGTATCTACACTAATGTACATGTCTTGAAAATTAGCATCACTAGCACTAATCAATTCATTTGACTCATGCAGTTTAGGAAATGCAACAAAATTATCATCATGAGTTACTTTGTTATAACCTATACCATTTTTTAAAAAAACAAGTCTTTGTTTTGTTACACATTCATCTAAAATGTTCTTTTTCATTTTCCACTTTGAAATCAGAACACGTTTTTTAATAAGATCAATTTTAGAAGCAATTACTTTTTTAGTGAGATCTTTTATCAAAACACCTTTTTTATCCAAGTATTCTTTGAAAGTTGCATTATCTTTCAATAATGCTTTAAGTTTTCTAGTGTAGGTGACCTAATCTCCTTGTTCACCCTTTTCAGTTAATCATTCTCAGCAATCAAAAACACATTTGTTGCATGATAATTTTGCATACGTTCAATACATTCAGAAGAGCAAACAAAGGAAGTATCATCAGAATTTACCTCACTATCAGATTCAGAAGTGTTTCCAGAATCAGATGCAGCTGCTTTGCCTTTGTCATTTGCCTTCAGAGCACTCTCAGGAACATCACTTTCACTTTCACTTTCACTTTCAATGTCCTTCACAGAACCTTCAACTTCAGCCATTAACGCTTCATCATAGTCCTCCTCATCATCCCCAATCTCGGATTCCCACTCAAAATTTCCAAGTTGCTTTGACATAAGAGCAGTTGGAGCCTTCTTGTACTTATCATCCTCATCATTGAGATCAATCAACTTGACACCATTACCTTCAACTTTCTTTTTCTTCTCTTTCGGACATTCACGAGCAAAATGTCCCAATTGTTAGCAATTGTAACATCTCAATTTAGCCTTGTCAAAACTAACTTTCTTCCTAAATTGGAGCTTATCTTTCCTAGTTTTTTTTGTAAATACTTCGTTGCACGAAGAGCAATCATGGACATCTGCCATTGCAAATCCATGTATTCCAAGTCACAAGGGTTAATTTGGACCATATCCTCAGCATCTAGTATAGCTGGTTGAAGTTTCCCAGTAACAAACGCATCGTAGCTACTCATAAATGCACCAAACAAAGCAATATGGTCATCCGGAATTTAACTAGCCACCATACTCTTCTCATTTCCAATATTTTCAGAACCATAACTACTTTTTCCCTTATCTGCCTTTGAACCACCACCGCTACCTTCTCCACTCTCGAAAAATAAAGATGCATTTTCAGAACTTGTATGATGTGACTCTTTTCTTGTTTTCTAGCTCATAAGATTCAAGAAGACAAATTATGGCATCAAGATTTTTGTTCTTCAAATCTGGTGTAGTGTTCTTAATCAGCATACATGGGATACTCCATGTGTCGGGTAACGAATCTAACAACTTCTTGCATACTTCATACTCCATTATTTCAACACCCATCTTTCTCAACCTATTGACCAAAGTGGTGAAACGAGTAACTTGTTCGCTCAGAGACTCACAGTTCTTGTAATTGAACATATTGTACTGCTTCAGCAACAGATTAGTTCGACTGTCCTACAAAGTAGCATTTCCCTCAAATCATAAGCACAAAGCATTCCAGAGTCCTTGAGCAGTCTCATGTTGTTCAAAATTCAAGTACAATTCAGTTGGAAGAGGCTTCGGAACAGTTTCACCTAAAAATTAATGCGTAGGATGCTTATACCCCTCCAGAATGGGTATCCACATATTTGAATCACTTTATGAGACGTACTCCTCAAATCGTGCTTTCCAATTAGTGTAATCATTAACATTCAACAACTTTGGTGGTTTCTGTGGGGACCCAATCTCATTATCATAATTCAACATGCTACTAATTTTCTGAATATTTGACATGGTGCGACACTCAGTCAAATTTCAGAAAATTCTGCACAACTTGCGTACTTAGAGGATTGGCTTGCGTACAAGTGAGAATGTTCTTGCGTACTTGTGTAAGTATGCAGGAACAAAAGGGTAAGTACGTAGAACTTTTGTCTTGCGTACTAAGTAAGTACGCATGAACAAGAATTTTGTTGCCAAATATAGTAAGTACGCGGGTCACCTTTTTGAACTTGATCCAACCACTTTATCCGGTCAGTCTCAGGCCACCGAAAATTCTCAAACTCCTCCAAAGTTGTTGTATCAATGAAATTGATCCACCCAAAAGCTTAGAACCTTGTTTCTAAACAACCCTTTATGATCAAAACACTCAAACAACCGATTTTGATGTTTTTTTTCAGCCGTAAAACTAGCGAACACAGCAGGGAGTGTTTTTGAGCAAAAATTCTCCAAAATCAAGTCTAAATACGAGTAAATCGCTGTCCAACCAAGTCAAAAATGTTCAAAACACACTCACAACACTCGAAACACAAGAGCAATAGCTCTGATACCACTTGTAGGTCCCAGGTTTATCGAATCTATCACGTGTGAGTGTAACTAGTCTAACAGGGTGCGGAATGCCCCGTGACTAGGTGGAATACAATCGACAGGGAAATCAACAACAAACACAAGTAACAAAATACTCCGTCTATTATCAACAACAACCGATTACAAGGTGCTTTCCAAGATTTCTGGACAATACAAATGAAAGCGTACTTAGTGAAACTTACAACCATATATATAGTAGACAACCCAGCACCTACGTACTATCTAGTATGCAGGAACAAACCTCTGCGTACTAACCTAGTACGCAAGCCACAGAATGAATTTAAACTAGTTGTAAACCATTCTCTGGTCTTATCCTAGTCTTGTAACTAGTTTCTATTTAATTGTATTTTTTATTTATTAATTAGTTATCCTTATCCCTAAATACCTTTGAATATTCACTTATGCCATCCTTATATTTTCGAAAATCCTTAGATAAGATCAAACCATTTTTCATCTTTTGCAATCCTAGTCCAATTAGCAAACTAATTTTTTGCCTCTAAACCTTAAACTGTCCCTATAAATAGAGCCTTAATTCACATTCATTCTTCACACCTCAACGATCCTCCAGGACTCTCTAGCAACTAAAGGTCGTTTCTCTACTACCTTGGAAGATTCAAGTTCATATCCTTAGGGATGAGCATTTGGTACCAAGTACCGATATCGGAACCGTACCGAACCGGTACCATACCAATAGATTCGGTACATGTATCGGTACCCACTTTTCCATAAATTCGATACCGGTATTTTCGGTACCGGTACGGTATCGGTACCAAAAAAGATGAACATTTTGTAACGATTACCGGTACCGTACCGATAAATTCGATACCGGTACCCACTTTTCCATAATTTCAGTACCGGTATTTTTGGTACCGATACTGGTTCTGTACCGGTACGGTACCAATCTCATCCCTACATATCTTTCCATTCTAGGTAAGTTCTCTTCTAGTGTTCTTATTATGTTCTTTCTTTTCATTCAAACGTTCTTGCATTTTCTTCATAAAGCAAACTTGGATCTATGATTTTCTAGCATTTATATGTTATAATCATATATCCAAGCAAGATCAAAGCTTGATTTAAGCATTCAATCATTAAAACCTTTCTCTAGAACATCAAACATCAAAATTCGTTTTTGGTAGATTCACTTATCTGTCTTCGGGAGGCCATATCTCCCTCAAAACTAAACCTTTTTTAGTGATTATTTTTTTACAATCATTTTCCTTCTCTTGTGATTTCAACCATATAAAGAACTCCTTCAAACTCCAAGATTTCGACCGCTAAACAGCCAAAACAAAATCGGTGCGCATATCTGTCAAGGATCTATCTGAGTTTTACTTTTGCAATCTTCTCACCTATTTTTGTTTTTGATATAAAGAAACGATTTTTAGTATAATTTGATGATATATTCATGTTTATCATGTTAAAATCCCAAGTCTTAAATAATTTTATAAGACCTTCAAATGCATTCAAACTTTTCATAAAGATTTTGACTTTGATCTTTCTTGTTTGATTTCAACTTCTTAAATCATGTTTGTAGTAAAACTCCTTATTTTCAATTGAACCCATCTAATATCGAAATTATTTCATTTCTATCTTTACTAAATTCATATTTTCACTTTCAGCCCGTAACTTTCCAACTTAACAAATCAAACCCTAAACTTTGTCTATTATACCGATAGAGTAACTTTCAAACCGGTATGTAGCTATCTGACAAATAAAAGGTTCTCGTTAGGAAATACGGGGTTCTGATCCAACCGTGTTTCCACCTTGGCAGGGGTGTGACAGATTGGTATCAGAGCCTTGGTTATAGAGAATTAGGCTACCTTAGAATAGACCTAGACTATAACCCTAGGAGTCTCCTTATTAGGAAACTATGTGCTATATTTTTTAGTTGTTTCTCTAACCTTTATGTGCCTTCTCATCCATCTTTCTCAAAAACTACACGCTTATCTTGACGAACCATCACACGGAACCAGAAGACCCAGAATTTGCAGTCTGACGTAGAGAGCCTTTATCCCCTGAATAACGTAGTAATGGTAAGACCAGAAAACCCTACACCATCGGGAGAGTGGAAGTGCAGAAAGCAGAGTTGAACCCGACCCATCAGTTGATCCACTTCTAAAGATTCGATGACTAAGCAATGGATCCGAGAAGATTCCATAATTACTCTCGTCAGAACCACGGGCCCGATAGGTGGTTGATAGGAACATGTGTAATATAGAATAGCGGATACTTGTACACGAAGGATTCTGGCTAGGAAATATGTGGTGTATAAATCCCTAAGTAAAAACCCGTCACTCTCTCCTGGGAATCCTTGGTGTGAGTATCGCTTATAGGCTAAGACACATCATCCTAGCATCTACCATACGGACATGGAGTTTTGATTTGTCATTATTTTCTTCTTTAAATTCAAATTCTAGACACGAGCACATATATTCTGTCTCTATCTTTCTTCATTTGTAACAATTTGATTATGCATGATATTCTATCCTTGTTTGCTTTGTAATTCTATCTTCATACTATCACTTGCCATCTTAACTAATCTCGTCATCTTATCTAAACGTGTTGGAGTGCCTACTCCTCGTGACACTACCAAAATCAAATAGATTACCACCATTGTCACCCAACAACTATCCAATGTCATGCCTGCTATGGTAACCCCTTCTATATCAGGACACATTGTTGCCCCAGCCACCCAAACCACTACTAAGATTCCCTATTGAGGATCAATGCTTAAGTGCCCTAAGTGTTCATTATATCACACTGGAGTATGCCTCAAGTGCTACAATTGTGGCAAATTTGGCCACATCGCTTAGAACTGCAAGGCACCTCCTGCTACCGCCAACACCAGCAATACTGTGATAACTAACCCTACTCCCATCAATAGTGTCAGGGCCTGATATATATGTGGTGGCCTTGACTACCTCAGAAACCATTGTCCCAAGCTGCACCCTACCAACAATCAAGTTGCTCAAGGTTGAGTTTTATCTTAGATGCACTTGAAACCCACCAAGATCCAGTTATCTAGGATAACGCAGACTTCACTAGTTAAATTTAGGGATGAAATCCTCTTAACTAGGGGAGACTGTGGCACCCCTGATTTTCTATTGCGTCTTATTTACTACTTGGGTATATCTAAATTTGAATTCTATGTTTATATTTACAATCACTTATGATGTATTCTATTCATGCTAGGCATGGCCACTTACCATGCTAACCCGGGATACTACTCTGACATAGAGTCCAAGCAAGAGGAAGACTTTGGGTCCCCGCAACCAATCAACTTGTCACCCGCACAACTAGCCGCCTGGTTCCCTTTATTTCGCAGAGAAGAACATGTTAGGAATATGGCCCTGAGGATCCAAGAACCTGAGCAACCCTCACTAAGAGACCCATACCTAGCACCAGATTCATACCATCCAAGCTCAGTGGCAAGACAAACTATGGGACCATCCAGCTCAGTAGGAATCCCAGTTAATGCCGCACACTAGTATGTGAGATCCTTCGAATTCCTATGACAGAGGCAAGAGCATGAGATAAGACACAACCTGTTAGGCCAACGCGTGGATGGCTAATGGAATCAAGTACAACGTCAGGAAAGCATGATTTCGAACCTGGGTACTCAACTGGATATGATGGAAGAAGACAGAGAAATCTTCAATCACGTACGGAAGAAATTAGAGCCAAGGCCCGATTTGCAGTACGAGTGACTATAGCAAAGTTTATCGTGGTGCTTATCTATTTCTTGGTGGAAAGCTAGCTGAGGCGTTAACTTATTTGTTTTATTTCTTTGTTCCATGTTCTCGTTTGGGGATCTTACACTATGTCTGGAATGTTTTGTGTTGATATTTGATCATTTGGTATTAATTTCATTTTATGAATTGCTATAGTGAATGCCAATACCCAAACAATATCAACATAATTCAATCTTGTAAGCATAAAATACCTTTCCGTCATGTTATCTTCAAGACTACCAAACTTGCTACTCTTGTTTCACAACAGCTCGCTGCTGTTATCCCTACCATGGTTACTCGAGCAATGACTAACTCCTTCGATATATCTAGGCATAGATAACCATTTACTTTCAATAATCCAATCTAATGGACGATGTAGAAGGATAAGAGGAACTAGGGTGATCATGCAAAGTAAGTAATTATTACAAGTTCACACGTAATAACAGTTTGTAGTGTATGCGAACCCTGGCAAATCCTTTCCTACAAGCAATGGCCATTATCTCTAGGAACCCTGGATTTCAATCCTAAATCACTGGAACGTCAATCCCAACCATGAGGTTGAAGATGTTTACTAAGATAACAAACCTTCTTCAATTTCGAATCTCATTTGTTAAACACGAGTGGTCGATCTCTAATCTAGAATGAACCATACCCCAACCTTTTAGACCCTACAACCAGATTGTCGTAAAATAATCTCACGGCCACACGGAAACTAGACGAACCTAGATTAGACTACACTTAGGCGCTCATATTTCAAGTCATTCAACCAATCCCTGGTCCTAATGTATATGAATCATAGCTACAAACCTAACCATGATTTTTTCTTCTGAGTAGATGCCTTCGTGACTCATGAGGAAATCACCTACTGATGTGTTGCAAAATACATGCATTTATCTGTGTATATTTGTGCGCATTTGTATAGTTTTGTATTCGTTTTGTATCATTTTAAGTTTGTTCTGAGTTCGGGTCATAATTGCTTGTTATAGTGTGCTAAAGGAGCGGAAAATAGAGCAAAAGTATGAAGGAATCGAGCACACGGAGTTGGAGAGCGAAGAAAAGAATAAAATATTAATTTTTTGAGAATTCATGTCCCCCGCGAAAAGCGAAGAAGGAGAAATAATTCCCTCATGGTACGCGAGGGAAGCCAGAAATCGCATGACTAATTTGTACCTCGCGGTACGCGAGGGACCAGCCATACTTCTCTTGCGGTACGCGAGAAGGCCGTAGATCCAAAATTTGAGGAATTTTAGGGTTTTTATGTTTTAGAACGGCCATTCTTCTAGGAAATCGACTAATTGCCGTCATAGCTTGGATCTTGGGCGATTTTGGCAAGAAAGCAAGGATTTTGATCAAGGGTTTAAGGATTTGAAGAAGATACGGGTTAGAATCAATCATTTGGTCACGTTTAATCATTCAATTGATTTTTGATATTTTTTTGTGACTATGTTCGCTCTTATTAGTTATGAATCTTCTAATTTTACTATGATTCTTGGCTAAAACCTTAGAGCTACCTAGGTTTATGATAATTGCATGTTAAAGCTTGGATTTTTATTAGTTTTTGGAATATTGATGTGATTTTATGTTTTAGTACAGATCTGATTTGATATGTTTGATGAATATGCATGTTTGTTATTAATTGTTTGTTAGTTGATTCATCCATACATTCCTTATTGAATGTCTTTCATGGATAGGTTTGTAGTAGATCGCCTACTTTGTGTTTGCGATTAGTTTGTGGTTGTCTAGACGTAGTTACCATAGGATTATCAATTAATAACAATTAAATCAAGTGTTCTTCTTATCTAAATACCTGAAAAGTGATAGGTAATCGATTAGTCTTCAGTGTTAGGGTTTCTAAGTGTGAATTGTCTGAGATGGCGTTTCCTTAGAGGTCTAGTATTGTTGCTAATTCGTGTCAAAGAGGTTGAATCCAGATTGCTCCTTGCATCTTTGATGTATTGAGATATCATAACCGAGAGGTGAGCTATCTTTTGAGTCTATAGCATAATCAGTGATACCGAGAGGTAATCCGATAACTGGTGAGTTTAATAGCCTTTCAGTTGCCTTCTTGTCACAACCCCAGACCGAGAGTGATCGGGAATCCATTAATCAGTCTTGAGGGTGTCATAGCTTCAGATCCCAACTCTATATCATATTCCTTAACCAATAGAAGTCGAGATTAGCATTCATGATTCACAGCCTAGGTAGTCCTTTCCGTTCTTATTAATTTCATCACAGTCCTTGTTAGATAGTCGTTTGTATTCCTTAGTATCATTTGCCTAGTTTAATCTTAGTTGATAGAATTCCCCCCCCCCCAATCCAAACCAAATATTGAGTCCTAGTTAGAGTTTAATTTGTGTTAGAGTCAGTGTCTCGTGGGTTCGATATCCGGACTTCTTTTAGCTGTGTTATAATTGATAGGTACACTTTCCTGTCTTTTTGGTCTAGTTTAGTAGGGTTGTCTAGAGGTTAACTAGAGTGTTTAGGTTAGTTTGTGTTTAATTTTATAGACCGTTTGACCGACAACAATTTTTTGGCGCTGTTTCCGGGGACATTTGGCGATAGCAAAAATTAGCTTTAATTAGTTCTTGTTTGGTTATTTGTTTTATTTTTCCTTTTTAGTTTATTTCCTTAATTTGCTTGTTTTCTTCTGTGTCCTTATTTTCTATTTGTGTGCGTCTTAGTTTGAGTCTTTTCTTTGTTCTTATTTCTTCTGTTTCCCCTTTGTTTTATGTCCAGTTTATGTAACATACTGGCTTACAGGGATCACCCAACTTTGAAGCCTATTCAGAGCCAGAGCGAGAGCTTCGGGACGCAGCCGAAAGGTTCGCAGTCGTTTGAGCGGGCTAGTTGAGAAAAAGGTACGCATTCCAATTCCTATTGCTGACATGGGTGATGCTGATCCACCTGCTAGGCGTACTGTCCACCAGAGGGCATGTGATGGTTTCACGGGTGCTAGGTCCTCTATTACCCGTCCTAACCTGCTTAACACTAATACTTGGCAGATTCCCTCTCATGTGATGAACACTATCAGTAACTCTACTTAGTTCCACGCATTCGAGGATAAGGATGCGCCAGGATATATGTCCCGTTTTGCGCGTATTTGCGATACCTTTCGCATTACTGGTGCCTTTGATGACGCCATCATGTTGCGTCTTTCCCGTTCACCCTATCTAGTCGCTCCGCCACTTGGTTGGATACCCTGCCTGTAACATTTCTGATTTTTAGTATCCGTATTTCAATTCAATGTAATGCATTTCAAACTCAATTCTAGTGAACTGTTTGGTTTCTTTTCGTACCATCAATTTAATACTATATTTCAATGCAAATCCACAAACTTAACTCGGTTATATCCTATTAAAACAATACATAAGTATCTAATTATACAAATATGGCAAAAGACTAAAGTTACAAGGTCTGATATTGAAAAGTAGCAAGAAACCCTAATAGGCACGGTCGCGCCTCGTTCTGGCACGGTCGCGCCAAGTGCTTTGGCACGGTCGCGCGACTTGCTTTGGAACGATCGCGCCCGGTGCCTAGGCATGGTCGCGCCTCGTTTGGGCACGGTCGCGCCTAGTACCAGTTGAAACGTAAATACAGTTTTAATCGCCCGATCGTTGAGTTCCGTAACCGATTTACACTTCATTACCATTAACGAAAGCAATAACATTTCAATTACAACAAATGTCCCAGTTTAATTCCATCAGACTCAAAAATCTCTCAAACATTTCAAAGAAAACACAAACCCTCTTTTCGATCCGAATTCTCTCAATCAAGCAAAAGAGTCACGCTACTCGATTCTCCCAAAAACTTCTAGACCCTCTGGTTTAGCCGGAATCGCAGCAGAAGACGCCGGAAGCCACTCTCGTCGTCGCCGGAACTCATTTCTATCGAACGCTATCCATCCATCGTCCTTCCGGATAATTGAAACCTTGTCCTCAATCTATTTACTCACTATATCAAAAGCCCCATATCAATTTGGACTTACAATATAGAAATCATCCTGAACCCGAATCCATATTTTATTAAAAATGGTTTAATCGATTTCGACCCAGAACATGGTGTTAATACAATTAAAACATCCCAGCATACTCGTAACATCACTATGAATAAAAGCCCTATGATTTCAAACACTAACAATGTAAGAATCAGTCAATTCGTTTCTGTTTTGGAAGAGACACGGCCGCGCTAACCATCTAGCGCGGTCGTGCCTCATGAGACGCGGTCGTGCCGACAACCAGTGCGGTCGTGTCCTCCTGTCCAGACCCAATCATGCCCTTTGGCTAATCTTAGTCGTGTCTTAGAATCATAGACACGATCGTGCCTGGCCAAGGCACGGTCGTGCCTAATGATTTAGTTAGTTAAGCCATTTGTTTAGTCAACACGGTCGCGCCCTGACTAGCATGGTCGCGCCCGTGGTTAGAGCACGATCGTGCCCTTCCCAGGCACGGTCGTGTGTGAGTTAAATTTTTGGCAGAATTATAATTTTATATATTTTCAAACAATAAATATTTCTGATTAAATTACAAAATAAAAATAGTCGATTTTTATAAAAATGCATTTAATTCTATTTAGAAAGATCAAATATTTAATCTTGGAATAAATAGAAAATTATTTATTTAAAGTTTATAAAAATTAAATTTACAATTATTGCTAAACCTTTCATTTAAAAAGTATTTAAATGGTTAAGTTACATTTTATAAATAAATAAATAAAATAATGATTATTTATTTACTATATATTTAAACAAAGACATTTATTTATTTACACTTAATTACATTTAACACTTACAATATTTTCACAAACGATAATTATTTAATTTACTTAATTAATTATTCAAACTCAAACCTTAAACAAAATGCTTCAAAAATGTTTATTTCAAAACCTTATATTTTATTCAATACTTTTTAGTACAAATCAATGGCCTTATACACAAATTCAACTTTAAACTTAAACTTTTGTGCACACTATTGATACAATACGCATTACACACTAGGTTAACTTGTGCATTTCAAGGAGCCTTATTCTATCTAGTATCTTTGTTAGCTACGCCTTCAAACCAAGTGAGTATTTCATAGCCCCTTTTACTCTTTTACACTTTTGGGGTGAAACATGAACTCTATCAAATTACATGTTTACATTTACACAAATACAAATCCTATTTACATTCATGTATACAATTTGAGCTTTATGCCCGAGTGCTATGTGTGCTAACTTTTGTGAACACTTATGTGCAATCATTAACTATTCAAGCCGACGGTTTTCACTGATAGATCTATTGAGTCTGACAAACCCACCCAGATTGGGGTGATTTATACCGACAACACAATTTTGCATGCTAGTTACAAAGGTTTGATTGTACTTGGTTACTCAATAGCTGCTCCCCATAAATGCCTTATTTACCATGTTATGTATGGATTTGTTTCTCAAACTATATGCTATCTATATACAAACATGTGTTATACTCACCAACTTTTTAGTTGACTTTATTTTATTCATGTTTCAGGTCCTAATATGTGAGATTGAATCAAGATGTGCTACATATAGGCTTGGACTTAGTTAAAATAAATAAAGAACTTATGTATTTCAATTATGTTCCTTTTCTTGAAATTGGTTTTGTTTGAATGTTTGTAATGAAATTTGACAATTAATATATTTCAATTTAGTCAACCTTGTGCTTATGAACAGTCTACATGTCCCGCCCCGATGATTCCGCTTAGAGAAAACCTTTACCGTCGAATTAGCAAATGGTGACTCCCTTACAATTGACTCCGTTATCTATGACTGCTCCTTAGAACTTAATGATCATGCATTCCCAATCAACCTTGTTCCAATGCCACTAGGAAGTTTTGATATCATCATAGGCATGGATTGGCTATCAAATCATCATGCCGAAGTCATTTGCTTTGAAAAGTGTATTCAAATTCCGCTACCATCGGGAGAAACATTAAGAGTCTTTGGTGAAAAGCCTTGCAAAGGACTTAAGTTAATGTCATGCACTACCGCTCAAAAGTACTTACGAAAGAAGTACGTAGCCTTCTTAGCTCATATTGTTCAAAAGGATATCAAAGAGAAGAGTATACAAGACATTCCCATCATTCGGGATTTTCCCGAAGTATTTCCCGAAGATCTATCCGGTCTTCCACCCGTTCGTCAAGTAGAATTTCGCATTGATCTTGTGCCCGGAGCTAATCCTGTGGCTAAAGCTCCCTATCGTCTTGCACCTTCTGAAATGCAAGAACTTGCAAGTCAACTCCAAGAACTCTCCAACAATGGTTTCATTCGTCCAAGTCATTCACCGTGGGGTGCACCCGTCTTGTTCGTCAAAAAGAAAGATGGATCATTCCGCATGTGTATTGACTACCGCGAACTCAACAAGCTTACCATCAAGAACCGTTACCCTTTTCCTAGAATCGGTGATCTCTTTGATCAACTTCAAGGTTCTACTTGCTTCTCAAAGATTGATCTTCGATCCGGTTATCACCAACTCCGTGTGCAAGAAGACGATATTCCAAAAACCGCCTTCCGAACAAGGTATGGTCATTACGAGTTCATGGTTATGCCTTTTGGACTAACCAATGCACCCACAGTTTTCATGGACCTCATGAATCGTGTGTGCAAACCGTACCTTGATAAGTTCGTAATCGTTTTCATCGATGACATTTTAATCTATTCCAAGATTAAAGCTGACCATGAGCAACATCTTAGACTGGTTTTGGATCTCTTGAGGAAGGAACAACTATATACTAAATTCTTCAAATGTGAATTTTGGCTAAAGGAAGTTCAATTTCTTGGTCACATCGTCAACGACAAGGGTATTCATGTTGACCCTGCTAAGATCGAAACAGTTAAGAATTGGAATGCCCCGAAGACTCCCACCGAAGTTCGTTCATTTCTTGGTCTTGCGGGATATTATCGTCGTTTCATCTCAAATTTCTCTAAGATTGTTGTCCCTCTTACCGCTTTGACCCACAAGGGTAAAACTTATGAATGGGGACCAAAACAAGAAGAAGTGTTCCAAACTCTCAAGCAAAAGTTGTGCAATGCTCCTATCTTGACTCTCCCTGATGGGAATGATGATCTAGTTGTCTACTGTGATGCTTCCAACCAAGGTCTTGGTTGTGTCCTCATGCAACGAGGCAAAGTAATCGCCTACGCATCACGACAACTCAAGATTCACGAGAAGAAGTATACGACGCACGATCTCGAGTTGGGTGCTGTCGTATTCGAATTGAAGATTTGGAGACATTACCTCTATGGAACAAAATGTGTGGTGTTCACCGACCACAAAAGTCTCCAACACATCTTCAACCAAAAAGAACTCAATATGAGGCAACGACGTTGGGTCGAACTCCTTAACGACTATGACTGCGAGATTCGTTACCATCCCGGCAAAGCGAATGTTGTAGTCGACGCTTTAAGTCGAAAGGATCATGTCATGATTCAATGTGTCCGAATTCAAACCGACATTCAAAACCGCATCTTAGAAGCTCAACACGTCTCAGTCACTGAGCGTAACATGTACGAAGAAATGTCATGTGGTGTTGAACTCCTACTCGAATCAAAATCCAATGGCTTACTTTATTATTTGAACCGTATTTGGATTCCCGATCGCGATGATCTCCGTGCAATTCTCATGAACGAGGCTCATAAGACTCGTTATTCTATTCATCCTGGTGCGGATAAAATATACCAAGATCTTCGCCAACAATATTGGTGGCCCGGCATGAAGAAAGACATTGCTCTCTATGTTGCTAAATGTTTAACTTTCTTCAAAGTCAAAGCCGAACATCAACGTCCTTCTGGTTTACTCGAACAACCGGAAATTCCCGTGTGGAAATGGGAGAACTTAGCTATGGATTTCATTACCAAACTCCCTCGCACCTCAAGTGGTTATGATAGCATTTGGGTGATCATTGACCGTCTCACAAAATCTGCTCATTTCTTGCCTATCCGTGAAGACTATCGGGTTGAGAAACTAGCCCGAATTTACATCGACGAAATTGTGAGCCGTCATGGTTTTCCCTTGAACATAATATCCGATCGAGATGCCCTGTTCACTTCTCGTTTTTGGCAATCTCTTCAATCTGCTCTTGGCACACGATTGGATTTGAGCACGGCTTACCATCCCCAAACGGATGGTCAAACCGAGCGGACAATCCAAACTCTTGAAGACATGCTTAGAGCTTGTGTAATTGATTTTGGTGGCAATTGGGATTCACATTTACCCCTAATTGAGTTCTCTTACAACAATAGCTATCACACGAGTATCAACATGGCTCCATTTGAAGCTCTTTATGGTCGCAAATGTCGTTCTCCTATCTGTTGGAATGAGATTGGTGAAGCACAAATCACCGGTCCCGAGCTAATTCAAGAAACATCCGATAAGATCATTCAAATCCGTGACAACATTCGAGTAGCAAGGAGTCAGCAAAAGACTTATGCCGACAAACGTCGAAAACCCTTGGAATTCCAAGTCGGTGACCTTGTTCTTCTTAAGGTGTCTCCGTGGAAGGGTGTGATCCGCTTTGGAAAGAAAGGCAAGTTAGCACCTCGCTATGTTGGTCCATTCAAGATCCTTGAAAGGATTGGGAAAGTAGCTTACAAACTCGACTTACCTCCATCTCTTGGAAATGTGCATCCTACATTTCATGTATCTAATCTGAAGAAATGTCTCGCTGAGGAGAATCTCCATATACCGCTTTATGACGTGAGCATTGATGAAACGATGCACTTCGTTGAGAGACTGACAGAAATCATGGATCGTGAAATCAAGCAGCTCAATCGAAGTCGTATTCCTATTGTCAAAGTTCGTTGGGATTCTAAGCGTGGTCCTGAATTCACTTGCGAACGAGAGGACCAAATGAAGCTCAAGTACCCCCACCTTTTTACTGATGCTGTAGCTTCCTCTAACTAAATTTCGGGACGAAATTCCCTCAACATGGGGAGACTGTAACATTTCTGATTTTTAGTATTCGTATTTCAATTCAATGTAATGCATTTCAAACCCAATTCTAGTGCACTATTTGTTTCTTTTCGTACCATCAATTTAATACTATATTTCAATGCAAATCCGCAAATTTTACTCGGTTATATCCTATTAAAACAATACATAAGTATCTAATTATACAAATATGGCAAAAGACTAAATTTACAAGGTCTGATATTACCCTAATAGGCACGGTCGCACCTCGTTCTGGCACGGTCGCGCCGAGTGCTTTGGCAAGGTCGCGCGACATGCTTTGGAACGGTCACGCCCGGTGCCTAGGCACGGTCGCGCCTCGTTTGGGCACGGTCGCGCCTAGTACCAGTTGAAACGTAAATACAGTTTTAATCGCCCGATCGTTGAGTTTCGTAACCGATT
Organism: Smallanthus sonchifolius; assembly: GCA_023525975.1. Classification (NCBI taxonomy): domain Eukaryota; kingdom Viridiplantae; phylum Streptophyta; class Magnoliopsida; order Asterales; family Asteraceae; genus Smallanthus; species Smallanthus sonchifolius. The sequence continues at coordinate 29,938,629 of CM042031.1, forward strand.
TACACTTCATTACCATTAACGAAAGCAATAACATTTTCAATTACAACAAACGTCCCAGTTTAATTCCATCAGACTAAAAAATCTCTCAAACATTTCAAAGAAAACACAAACCCTCTTTTCGATCTGAATTCTCTCAATCAAGCAAAAGAGTCACGCTACTCGATTCTCCCAAAAACTTCTAGACTCTCTGGTTTAGCCGGAATCACAGCAGAAGACGCCGGAAGCCACTCTCGTCGTCGCCGAAACTCCTTTCTATCGAACACTATCCATCCATCGTCCTTCCGGATAATTGAAACCTTGTCCTCAATCTATTTAGTCGCTATATCAAAAGCCCCATATCAATTTGGGGTTACAATATAGAAATCATCCTGAACCCGAATCCATATTTTATTAAAAATGGTTTAATCGATTTCGACCCATAACATGTTGTTAATACAATTAAAACATCCCAACATACTCGTAACATCACTATGAATAAAAGCCCTATGATTTCAAACACTAACAATGTAAGAATCAGTCAATTCGTTTCTGTTTTGAAAGAGACACGGTCGCGCTAACCATCTAGCGCGGTCGTGCCTCATGAGACGCAGTCGTGCCGACTACCAGCGCGGTCGTGTCCTCCTGTCCAGACCCAATCATGCCCTTTGGCTAATCTCAGTCGTGTCTTAGAATCATAGACACGATCGTGCCTGGCCAAGGCACGGTCATGCCTAATGATTTAGTTAGTTAAGCCCTCTGTTTGATCAACACGGTCGCGCCCTGATTAGCATGGTCACGCCCGTGGTTAGAGCACGATCGTGCCCTTCCCAGGCACGGTCGTGTGTGAGTTAAATTTTTGGAAAAATTATAATTTTATAAATTTTCAAACAATAAATATTTCTGATTAAATTACAAAATAAAAATAGTTGATTTTTATAAAAATGCATTTAATTCTATTTAGAAAGATCAAATATTTAATCTTGGAATAAATAGAAAATTATTTATTTAAAGTTTATCAAAATTAAATTTACAATTATTGCTAAACCTTTCATTTAAAAAGTATTTAAATGGTTAAGTTACATTTTATAAATAAATAAATAAAATAATGATTATTTATTTACTTTATATTTAAACAAAGTCATTTATTTATTTACACTTAATTACATTTCACACTTACAATATTTTCACAAACGATAATTATTTAATTTACTTAATTAATTATTCAAACTCAAACCTTAAACAAAATGCTTCAAAAATGTTTATTTCAAAACCTTATATTTTATTCAATACTTTTTAGTACAAATCAATGCCGTTATACACAAATTCAAATTCAACTTTAAACTTAAACTTTTGTGCACACTATTGATACAATACGCATTACACACTAGGTTAACTTGTGCATTTCAAGGATCCTTATTCTATCTAGTATCTTTGTTAGCTACGCCTTCAAACCAAGTGAGTATTTCATAGCCCCTTTTACTGTTTTACACTTTTGGGGTGAAACATGAACTCTATCAAATTACATGTTTACATTTACACAAACAACACAAATACAAATCCTATGTACATTCATGTGTGCAATTTGAGATTTATGCCCGAGTGCTATGTGTGCTAACTTTTGTGAACACTTATGTGCAATCATTAACTATTCAAGCTGACGGTTTTCACTGATAGATCTATTGAGTCTGACAAACCCACCCAGATTGAGGTGATTGATACCGACAACACAATTTTGCATGCTAGTTACAAAGGTTTGATTGTACTTGGTTACTCAATAGCTGCTACCCATAAATGCCTTATTTACCATGTTATGTATGGATTTGTTTCTCAAACTATATGTTATCTATATACAAACCTATGTTATACTCATCAACTTTTTAGTTGACTTTATTTTATTCATGTTTCAGGTCCTAATATGTGAGATTGAATCAAGATGTGCTACATATAGGCTTGGACTTAGTTAAAATAAATAAAGAACTTATGTATTTCGATTATGTTCCTTTTCTTGAAATTGGTTTTGTTTGAATGTTTGTAATGAAATTTGACAATTAATATATTTCAATTTAGTCAACCTTGTGCTTATGAACAGTCTACATGTCCCGCCCCGATGATTCCGCCATCGGTCGGGGTGTGACACTGCCCCAGGATTCCATTACCACTTGGGAAGATCTGAAGGCCAAATTCCTAAAGAAGTATTATCCACCATCTAAGGCCGCCCGTCTAAGGGATCGGATCCACTCTTTCCGTATGGACCCGATGAGCCTTACCACGTGGCTTGGGAGCGGTTAAATACTCTGCTGAGCAAGTGTCCTCAGCATGGCCTTTCTGATTGGGCATTAGTTGAAAAGTTCTATAATGGTCTTACATTTGAGAAACAACAGATGTTCAATACTGCTGCAGGGGGCCACATCATGGATAAGAAGGAGCCGGAGGAGTGTAAGGAGATGTTTGAGAGTTTTGCTCAAGATGAGCAACAACAGCCTTCTACTAGGAATTCCACTCCTACTTCTGCCACTAGAGGTGTTCATCAGGTCACTTTTGAGACTAGCATGGTTGCTGCACTTGCAGCTATGGCGAAGGAGATTAAGGAGTTGAAGATGAGCGCGATGAAGTGTGAGGTGTGTAGAGGTGGTCATGATACCATCGATTGTCCTGACACTCAACAGGAGCAGGTTGACTTCCTAGGGAACCAAAAACCCCCTTTGTTTAACTCGGGATGGAGAAACTACCCCAACTCTAATTGGAGATCTGGTGGGAACCCACCTGGGTTTCAAAACCGCCAAAATCAGTATGGAGGAGATAGAGAAGTAGGACAGAATTCTGGTAGCAATGCTGGTGAGAAGAGGATTGAGGCTATGTTAGCTACCCAGACTCAGTTGCTTGCTTAGTTGGTGAAGACGGATCAGGAGACTCAGTATAAGCTGAAGGAGCCTGATACTTTACTTAGGAGTCAGCAGACTGCATTCTTATATTTGCAGCGCACCGTGGGAGACATAGCGTGCCAGCTGACTGACCGATCTGGAGGTTCATTTTCAGGTAGTACTGATACTAACCCGAAAGCCACATTGAAGGCGGTGACCACGGGTGGTAAGGGAGGAGAAAGTGAGCAGACACCGGCATATGATGATGATGTGCCGGTTAATGAGGAGATAGAGATGGAGGCTTCTGGAGGGGTGCACGAGAGGCAAGTCCCAGCAAGTACAGTGCCCAATAGTGAGTCTCTTGCTGAGAAGGAGAAGAGTGAGGGGAAGAAGACGACCCTCTATGTTGATCTTACTCATGTGCCATATCCTGCTCGCCTGATACAGCAGAAAAATACAAAGGATTATGGACACTTTCTGGAGTTGTTTAAGAAGCTAAAAATTAATCTGCCTTTTGTTGAAGCCGTTCAGCATATGCTGAAATATGCTAAATTCCTAAAATATCTTCTGTCCAATAAGAAGAAGTTGGAGGACCTTTCAACTGTCACTCTGAATGAAAGATGCTCTGTGGTGATCCAGAACAAGCCACCGGAGAAATTAGCAGATCTGGGTGTCTTCACGATCCCGTGTTTGTTTGTTGGTTCGACTCTGCACCACGCGTTGACCGATCTCGGTGCTAGCATCAACCTGATGCCATACTCTCTCTTCGAGAATCTAGTCCTTGGGGATCCAGCCCCTACGCGCATGAGCATATCTTTAGCCGACCATTCAGTCAAATATCCATGCAGAATAGTGGAGAATCTATTGGTGAAGGTTGATAAAAAAAATTTCACCGCGGAATTTATCATTCTTGATATGGAGGTTGACGATAGAGTCCCACTCATTTTGGGACGCCCCTTCTTGCGCACCGCCAAGGCATTGATAGATGTCTTCGACTGTAAGAACACACTTCGTGTGGGGGATGAGAATGTCACTTTTGATGTCATGAAGTCGATGAAGAATTCTAGTGGTCATGACGATTCAGTGTTCTTTCTAGACACATTCATATCTCATATGGATCGTTGCATTGACTACGTGTGTGGCGCTGACCTGCTCGACACACAGCACCTGGGTGAGGAAGACCAGGAGGTTGAGACTGATGCTCTCCCCGAGCAAAGTCCGAGCCACCCGGCTAGTAAACCTCCTGAGTACCCAGAAGTATTTGAGGTTGCTGAGAATACCGAGGAGGAGAAGAAGCCTTCGGTTGAGGCACCGCCATCCCTTGAGCTTAAGGAGCTACCCTCCCATTTGGAGTATGCTTTCTTGGATGGTGAGGCCGGTTTGCCCATCGTGATTTCTGTTGCACTAAAGGAGGAGGAGAAGGAGAGATTGATAGAGGTTTTGAAGGCGAATAAACAACACATTGCGTGGAAGCTTACAGACATAAAGGGCATCAGCCCGACTTTCTGCACGCATAGGATATTGATGGAGGAGGAGCACAAGCAAGTTGTGCAACCTCAAAGGAGGCTTAACCCGAACATGTCGGATGTGGTGAAGAAAGAGGACCTTAAACTCCTAGATGCTGGATTGATATATCCGATTTCTGACTCCACATGGGTAAGCCCGACTCAGGTTGTCCCGAAGAAGGGTGGGATAACAGTTGTGAAGAATGAGAAAGAGGATTTGATCCCTACTAGGGCAGTCACCGGTTGGAGAGTGTGTATTGATTATAGGAGGCTGAATGATGCCACAAGGAAGGACCACTTCCCCTATCCTTTCATTGACTGTAAGATCACACTTCGTGTGGGGGATGAGAATGTCACCTTTGATGTCATGAAGTCGATGAAGAATTCTAGTGGTCATGACGATTCAGTGTTCTTTCTAGACACTTTCATATCTCACATGGATCGTTGCATTGACTACATGTGTGGGGCTGACCTGCTCGACACACAGCACCTGGGTGAGGAAGACACAGGAGGTTGAGACTGATGATCTCCCCGAGCAAAGTCCGAGCCACCCGGCTAGTAAACCTCCTGAGTACCCAGAAGTATTTGAGGTTGCTGAGAATACCGAGGAGGAGAAGAAGCCCTCGGTTGAGGCACCGCCATCCCTTGAGCTTAAGGACCTACCCTCCCATTTGGAGTATGCTTTCTTGGATGGTGAGGCCGGTTTGCCCGTCGTGATTTCTGTTGCACTGAAGGAGGAGGAGAAGGAGAGATTGTTAGTGGTTTTGAAGGCGAATAAACAACCCATTGCGTGGAAGCTTACAGACATAAAGGGCATCAGCTCGACTTTCTACACGCATAGGATATTGATGGAGGAGGAGGAGCACAAGCCAGTTGTGCAACCTCAAAGGAGGCTTAACCCGAACATGTCGGATGTGGTGAAGAAGGAGGACCTTAAACTCCTGGATGCTGGATTGATATATCCGATTTCTAACTCCACATAGGTAAGCCCGACTCAGGTTGTCCCGAAGAAGGGTGGGATAACAGTCGTGAAGAATGAGAAAGAGGAGTTGATCCCTACTAGGGCAGTCACCGGTTGGAGAGTGTGTATTGATTATAGGAGGCTGAATGATGCCATAAGGAAGGACCACTTCCCCCATCCCTTCATTGACTAGATACCGGAGCGCCTATCAGGGCAGCAGTTCTACTGTTTCCTTGATAGTTTCTTGGGTTATTTCCAGATCCCCATTGCACCGGATGATCAGGAGAAAACCACATTTACATGCCCATACGGTACCTTCGCGTACCAACGTATGCCATTCGGGTTGTGTAATGCTCCAGCCACCTTCCAGAGGTGCATGGTGGCTATCTTTCATGACATTATCGAGACTTCCATGGAGGTTTTCATGGACGATTTTTCGGTGTTTGAGAGTTCTTTCGATCATTGTTTGCAGAACCTCGAGAAGATGATGAGAAGGTGCATAGAGACGAAGTTGATGTTTAATTGGGAGAAGTGTCACTGCATTGTGACTGAGGGGATTATGCTTGGGCACAAAGTTTCACGTGCCGGTATCGAAGTGGATAGAGCTAAAATTGACACGATCAGTAGTCTTCCACAACCGACTAGTGTGAAATGCGGGTTTCTATAGACGATTCATTAAATTTTTCGAAGATCACCCGACCCATGACCCGCCTTCTAGAGAAGGACGTCCCGTTTGTGTTTGATGCGGACTGTTTGAAGGCATTCGAGTTCTTGAAGGAGCAGCTAGTCAGTGCTCCTATCTTGATCTCCCCCGACTGGAGCTTACCCTTTGAGTTCATGTGTGATGTGATTGATTATGATGTCGGGGCGATTTTAGGCCAAAGGAGAGAGAAGCACTTCCACCTGATTTATTTTGCGAGCAAAACTCTTAATGATGCTCAAGAGAATTACACAACTACCAAGAAGGAGTTGTTAGCGGTGGTGTTTGCATTCGATAAGTTTTGTTCGTATTTAGTGCTCTCTAAGACCATCGTATACACTGATCACGCGGCATTGCGATATCTGTTCACCAAGAAAGATGCCAAACCGAGACTAATTTGATGGATTCTCTTGCTTTCCGAGTTTGATATTGAGATCAAAGACAAGAAAGGAGCAAAGAATGTGGTGCCCGACCATTTATCGAGGCTAGAGGACCCCGGAAGGGAAGAGGTCCGGGAGGAAGTAATAGGGGACACATTCCCACATAAGTCCTTGATGATGGTGAGTGTGAGACCGGCTGAGAAGTCGGTGTTCTTTATGAGTGCAGAGGAGCAAGGTTTGCCATGGTTTTCTGACATAGCAAACTACTTAGCAGATGGCATAGTGGTTAAAGGCATGACATCACAACAGAGACGTAAATTCTTTGCGGATGCCAACCACTAGATATGGGATACACCTCATTTGTTCCGCGTGGGAGCAGATAGAGTTTTGCGGAGATGCGTGAGCAAGGTCGAAGGTGTGGAGATCCTTAAGCATTGTCATGAGGGTTTGACGGGAGGTCACAACGGACCCTCCTACACCGCCAAGAAGGTGTTTGATTACAGATTCTATTGGCCGACGGTGTTTAAGGATGCTCATGAGTTGGTAAAGCGGTGTGACGCGTGTCAACGCACCGGTAATATCTCATCCCATAATGAAATGCCCCAAAACCCGATTCAAGTAGTTGAAGTGTTTGACATTTGGGGCATTGACTTCATGGGTCAGTTCCTTATCTCAAGAGGGAACCGATACATTCTCGTGGCGATAGATTATGTATCTAAGTGGGTCGAAGCTCAATCTCTACCTACGAATGATACCCGAGTTGTTGTGGGATTTCTAAAGAGGTTGTTCAGCATGTTTGGTACTCCTAGAGCCCTAATCAGTGATAGGGGCATCCACTTTTGCGATGCCCAAATGGAGAAGGTGTTGTCACGCTATGGGGTCACCCATTGGCTTTCAACTGCCTATCATCCATAAACTAGTGGGCAAGTCGAGAATGCGAATAGGGGGTGAAGAGGATTTTGGAGAAAACTGCCGGGAAGAATAGAAAAGATTGGTCCGACAAGTTAGATGATGTGCTTTGGGCATTTAGAACCGCGTTCAAAACACCTATTGGGACCACACCCTTTAGGATGATCTATGGCAAAGCATGTCATCTACCGGTGGAACTAGAGCATAAGACGTATTAGGCCTTAAAGGCAATCAATCTTGACTTGCCACAAGAAGCACGACACTGGTTTCTACAGGTGCATGAGTTAGATGAGCTACGTGATGAGGCATACGCGGGTTCTTGGAGTTATAAAGAGCGCATTAAGGCATTGCACGATCGTCGGTTGAAGGGAGTGAAAGACTTCAAGTGTGGGGATAGGGTGTTGGTATACAATTCTAGATTGAAACTATTCTCAGGAAATCTTAAGTCAAGGTGGACAGGGCCATACATGGTAAAAGAAGCATTTCCATATGGTACGGTAGAGCTACATGATGAGGAAGGTAGCTCGTGGAAGGTAAACGGTTATAGGTTGAAGCACTACATCGGAGGACCGATTGAGAATGTTGAGGGGGATGAGATCCTCTTTGATAACACCGGAAACCAAAACTGAAGGAGAGTAAGTCCTCGGGATAGAACCCGAGTGTAGAGTTTGTAAACCTCGTGGTTTCACTTTCATTTTTTTAGTTTTTGTACATTTTTGGTTTGTGTGTTCTTGTGTACTTGTGTGTTTCAGGGATTCGTAATCAAAGCAGAAGGAGGAAGCCATCAAAGACGAGGTTCCAGGTATGTTTGCTCAAAATTCTAAGGCTAGAGCAAGTTTTTAAAACAAGTCTAAAAAATTCTTAAAGGGTGAAATTTTTTCTAAGTATAAAAACGGACCTAACTTTCTTTGATGGAGTGCTCCTCGCGGTATGCGTGGTAATTAGGGAGTGTCTCTCGCGGTACGCGAGAGACAAATGACTTTGTCAGATCTTTGGTCCCCCGCGGTATGCGAGATATTTCAAAAAATTCCATCGCGGTACGCGGGGCAATGAAAAGCCTCCACCGCCTAACCGCCTCTCGCGGTATGCGAGACTGTGAGCTAAAGTCTCCCGCGATACGCGGGAGCCTGGAAAATTAAAAAAATGATTTAACCCCCTTGTTGTCCTCGCACACCACCACTACCACTTCCAACCTCCGGCGATCACGACCTCCACCACCACCGTCGACCACATTCGCATCATCCACCTACCACACCACCACCACCGTCTTCACCATCTCCACCACTGACCACCGTCTCCTGCCACCACTTACACCACCACCTACCACCGACCAGTGAGACCACCAACCGCCGACGCGCACTTTATCTCCGTCGCCGCCTTCATCGTCACAGTCATTAGCCACTACCACCGCCACAGGGGTTAGGGTTTGGTATCTTTCACTTGCATTGGGTCAATCTCTTCATCATTGAGGTACTTTTTCCTTTTACATTGTGTAATTTATACCTATGCAGTGTACATTGAGTCGTTTAGTTATAATTGAGTCAGTTTTTGCTAAGGTGGTTTTGTTTGGTTTGTAATTAGATAGGTTTGAGTCGAGTAAAGTGTAAATTAAGTCGAGTCTTGTTACCCTGTAAACAATTGCGGCTAATCGTATTAAATTGTGCATCATTTGGGTCTTTTAGACTTGGATTCATTTACCCTATATACTTGATTGCTATTAACTCTCGGTGTATAACGAGTCGGTTATTTTTTGGTTATCATATTATTTGCTTTGCATCGTTCAAGTATGATTTTCAATCAAAGCATGCTAAGTAATTGTAATATTAATGTGTGGTTCACTTGCATCAATTCAAGTGTAGTCATGAATCGAGTCAGTTGTACCCGTTGTTGAGGATTTAAGTTGTAATTTTAGTTTAGTTGTAGATTTTTAGTCGTTTGTGTCTTTTAGTCCAGTGAATTGTTGCAGGGCTTTGATGTAAATTGTGTCTTGGGATATGCTTTGGTTTTTCTTTGCAAGTGTAGACCGCCTCTCCCGTACTCAATCTCAATTCGGGCGAGGTTTTCTGGTTTCTAATTATACAATAAGGGTATCCCGATTTTTTCAAATTTTTTTAGTGTCGTTTTATACCCTGATATGCCGGATGACCACGAATGAAATGCTATACGGTCGTCTCGCCCGGTATCTTAATTGTTATTGTAATTTTTGTAGTACTAACTTGTAAATGCAGGCATGTCTGAGCACGGAGATTCATACAGCGCGCCGAAGCGCAGGCGAGGTCCAGTTCCACACCCGAGGGGCGAGCCAGAGGAGCCACGCCCGATTCGTCGAGCGCCACGTGTCATTCGATACGCGGTTCCCGAGGCACGATTCGTCGAGAGAGTTACTTATTTTGATTCTATGTCGGATTCTTGTGTACATTCTGGGAGCTTGCCACTTTTGGTAACTTTGGATGCCTTAGACTCTAACTTAGTTAAAGCAGTTCAAGGTTGTGACTTCATTTGAAAATAGTAAAAATTCAAGGCCAAAAATTACACATGTGTAAATTTAGGGTTATTTATGTAACATCTTTAAAACTTCGGTTATTTATCAAAATTCATCATATTATTATTATAGTTATATTTTTGAAAATTATCATTGTAAGTGACTAAATATTATTAATAAATTAATAAAACCAATTAAAGCCTTAAACTTATCCTAAATCAATAAAACTACAAATTTATTTGAACCTTATCCTAATATAACTCCTTTAGCAACTAACCTGGTCTTATCATACCCCTCTTATTTCCATTAACTATACCCCCCCTCCTCCCAGAATTTGAAAATTTTAAACCAGTTGTAAACCAATCTTTGGTCTTATCCTCATCTTGCATCTAGTTTCTATTTATTTGAATTTTTTTATTTATTAGTTAGTTATCCTTATGCCTAAATACCTTGGAATATTCCCTTATGCCATACTCATATTTTCAAAAATCCTTATATAAGATTAAACCATTTTTCATCTTTTGTAATTTTAGTCCAATTAGCAAACTAATTTTTGCCTTTAAACCCCTTAAACCCTCCCTATAAATAGTGCCTTAATTCACATTCATTCTTCAATGCTCAACGATCCTATAGGGATCTCTAGCAACTAAAGGTCATTTCTCTCCTCCATTGGAATATTCAAGTTCACATCTTTCCATTCTAGGTAAGTTCTTCTAGTGTTCTTGTTAAGTTCTTGCTTTTCATTCAACAGTTCTTGCATTTTATTCAAAAAACAAACTTGGATCTGTGATTTTATAGCATTTATATGTTATAATCATAGATCCAAGCAAGATCAAAGCTTGATTTAAGCATTCAATCTTTAAAACCTTTCTCTAGAACATCAAACATCAAAATTCGTTTTTTGGCAGATTCACTTATCTGTCTTCGGGAGGCCATATACTAAACCTTTTTCAGTGACTCTTTTTTTAAAAGCAAGTTCACTCTCTTGTGATTTCAACCATATAATGAACTCCTTCAAACTCCAAGATTCCGACCCCTAAACTGCCAAAACAAAATCGGTGCGCAAATGTATCAAGAATCTATCTAAGTTTTACTTTTGCAATCTTTTCACCTATATTAGTTTTTGATATAAATCAATGATTTTTAGTATAATTTTCTTGATATATTCATGTTTATCATATTAAAATCCCAGGTCTTAAATAATTTTACAAGCCCTTGAATTTGGTCTTTCTTGTTTGCTTTCAACTTCTTAAATCATGTTTGTAGTAAAACTGCTTATTTTCAATTGAACCACTATAATATCCAACTTATTTCTTTTCTATCCTTACCAAATTCATATTTTCACTTTCAACCCTTAACTTTCCAACTTTACAAATCACAACCTAAACTTGGTCTAGTATACCGATAGAGTAACTTTCAAAACGGTATGTAGCTATCCGATAAACAATCAAAACGGTATGTAGCTATCCGATAAATAAAAATTTCCTGACTAGGAAAGATGGGGTTCTGATCTAACCAACTCTTTCCTGGAAAGTTTTCTGTTGGAGGTACTACTCTGGAATGATAACCACTCTAGTGTACAACAACTAGCTTCAACTATTTACAATAGAAACCCCTCAACTATTCTAATCTTGATTCTAACTTAACATACTTACTTAGGGAATCCTTAAGGAATTCAAATCCAAGTTACTACAAGTAAAAGTTCAACCCTCTAAACTCGCAAGGTGAGTTCATAGCCCCTCTTTTATTTCTACTTTGAGGTGGAAAACATGCTCATATATCAAAACCAAAACCAAGTTCTAGAGTCAAAACTATACTTTTGCAATCTGTAACAAATTTTCTAATTCTAGTAAAACTAAACTGGTTTATACATGTTGATATTCTATGTCACTTTTTACTTTAAAGTCTCTCTTATTTTCTATAACCTACACAACTATTAACTTCGGGGAAGCTACGGGAGTACGTAAGTAGATCTTGTAGGTCCAGGTAACTCAACTACTGATCGAACTCGTGATATGACGTTTCTATAACACGAAGTGCGGAATCCTTTGTGTTAACGTTTGTATACTAACCGACAATTCAAAACAACACGCGTAAATAAACTTCTCAAATATATTCAGATTCACAATGGTTTACAGACTCAATCAGACAAATCGTTCTCTCTGTTCTCTCTGTTCTGTGTTTAGTCTAATGACTCTGTAAACTCATATATATAGAAACTAACCTGTTGTAAGCGAATTTAATAAGTTCGCCTGAAACAGACTAAGCGAACTTAACAAGTTCGCCTCAGTTAGACCTAAGCGAACTTATTAAGTTCGCCTCTGATAGACCAGGCGAACTTAACAAGTTCGCCTCTAGGCACACTTGTAAAAACACTTAGTAACTTTATACAATTACATAGCAAAAACATAAAGACATAAAATCTAACTATTACAAGCTTTTGTCATTACAAATCTATGTCCTAACAGACTCCCCCTTGACAATAGCTTGATCTTCTGTCTTCAGTCTTTATCTTGAACTCTTCCAGTTGTCTGGTAGTCTGCTTCCAGCATGCACACCATATCTTCTGCATATCTCCAAAACTCTTTTGTACTGTAGACCTTGTTCTCTCCATTCATCAGTATACATTATTTCATTCTTTCGCAGCGTCCTCTGATCTTTCTTTGAAAAATTAATAAGATTCATTGCGTCATAGAAACACACAATGACCTTATTATCTTTATCTTCAACCCTTGCTTCACAAGTATTAACATCAACATACCACCATTTCATATTCCCAAGAAAGTCTTGAGGAATATTCTTTAATGGTATCTTGTGTATAGCACGCACTGGTCTATACTTGTATCTCCAGGTTACTTTCCCAGTCTTAGGATCTGTGTTCTTCACTCTTTTTCCCTTCTGTGGTTTCAGTCGTTCATACTTACCCGAACTACCTTCTTTCTTTATCAGGTTTGCTATCACATCAGCCAAACCATTCTTCGATCTATTTATGAGTGGCTTTGAAGCTAGACCATTTATTTCACACCTCGGCAAGGTATTGAAATATTTGATCCTTGGCTTTAAGTATTGAACACCATCAGATCGTTTGATTACAAACAATTTTGATTCACCATCATAGAACCAACTTATGATCCTCCCTACACACTGCTCTTTATTCACATATTTCTCTTTCTGAGCAGGTTGTGCTGGAGACTTGGGTAGCACCTTCATCCAACTGTTTACAACTTCTCTCCACCATTCTCGTGTCATTCATGTATCTCTGAACATCACAGGTTCTTCATTAATCTTCGGAGACTCAGTGTGAGTAGTTTTAGTTTCAGCACCCTTATTGAATTGAAGATTCTCATCATCAGTATCCATCTTTGACTCAGCTATATCATCAGGCAGTGTGACGTCTTTAATAGAGTCCATAGAGTCAGTTATTCCGTCATAAGAGAACTCAGGAACAACATCCTCTTGGCTGAAATTATACGGCAACCTTCATAGGTAACACTGTCTTTATCTTTCTCTATTTCAATCTCTACTATTTCTCCTTCTTCTATCTCAGTATCTGACATATCTTCGTCCATGTCATTGAATAAATCGTCAATGTCATCAAGACATTCAATCTTTTCAGCTTCCTCTTCTTCTGAGTCTTGAAAGAATTCTAATAACTGAATTTCTTCGTCATTAGTACCAGAAGTATCCTTGTCTTTGTTTCCTTCAAGAGATTGTGATGTCGACTCCCCCTGAACTCTAGATATAGGATTAGCGTCAGTGTATTGACGATCACCCTCAATATTTCCAGCAGGATCATTGTCTTCATCATCACGTCTTTGAATTGACTCTGTGTGACAAGTATCAGGTATCCTCAACTCCCCCTGAGCGTCAAGACGCTGAACGAGTTTGGACACTAAGGCTTGCATATCAGCAATCTGTTGAGCTTGAGTCTGAATCACCAGCTGCCGTTGTGAATCAATAGACACCAGAGAATTAACTTGTGTTTGTAGAGAAAGCACTTGAGATTCAAGGAAAGTAATCCTGTCAGAATCAGAAGGCTTTGACGGACCAGCTGTTGATTGTGGAATAGAAGGACTTGAAGTAGTAGGAATGACTGGAGGAACAGGAGTATGAACTGGAGATGGATCCTTAGATCGTGGAGGAGTAATGATCAGAGAAGCAACAAAATTTGCATCCTCAACTCCTTGAGAAGATTTTGCAGCAGCAATCGATGCAGACATTAACTTTGGACGTGTAGGATCTGGATTAAAGTCGCTGTCAATGTCAGAACTCTCATCGACCAAAGATCTTTTTCCAAGTACTGATCCGGAAGGAGGATCCCGAACAGACTTGCGTCGTGGTCGTCTGGCTTGAGATTTTATGCGTTTTCCAACATTAGCCAGTGGAATAGCAGCCAACCGTTCATAATGACCTGGAGAAAAATCTCTAGATTCATCAGAATCAGTGCTGTCATCATCAGATGATGTTGTATCACTTGAACTGGAACTAGACTCAGCATCTGTCACCACATTCCCTTCTTGTTCATGAATGGGCGATTTCACATCATCATCAACAAAATCATCCATGTTCATTCCTAGATCTTGATTAGGATCATGAACGATCTCTTCTTGAACTGGTTCCTGAATCGGAATATCAACTGCAGCTTGTGGAATAGGAACTTATTCAGGAATAGGAATTTGAGGTTGTACAGGAACTTGTATTTGTGGCTGTTGAACTTGTATTTGAGGAACTGGTATCTGGTGTTGTTGTGCAGGTTGTTGTGGTAGTTGCTGTTGTGGTTGTTGTTGAACATTCACTCCTTGAGCTTGAGCAAGTTCATTAGGATGAAACCAGTTATCATTAGGTGGTGCAACATAATCAGGATTGATTAAGTGCCCAAACAGTGGAGTATTGACTGGAATCAAAGCAGCATTCTGCTGTTTCACCTTTGTACAGTCTATAAAGATACGTTTTGACATCGGAGTCAAAGTCAACCTTATAGCATGATGTGGAAGATCCGGAATAAGATGATTGAGTATCATTTGAATGAATCGAGGATACATCAAGAAACCTTGACCTTCAGCCGGATTTATCTGCATGACCATCTCCCGATAAAAATAAAGAGGAAAATTGAATCGTTTATTCAATGTTAAGGCCACTATTGCTGTTTGAAGAGCCATCTTTAATCCATCAGTACCAGCTTTTCGCGGAGAGATGCATTGTATAATCACATGCATAAAATACCTCCATTCACCTACTAAGCCACCTTTCCGAGCTTGTGTATCATTTTGTCGTCCACGATAACCCATCCTTTGAAAACAACCCATAATAAGAGTGTTAGGATAAGATATTGGATCTTCAGCATTTCCTCCCAAATCAAAAGCAGCACGAATCGTCTCTTCTGAAATTGCAATCTCGATATTGTTTACTGTTGCACGAAGTACATGCGGTTCCACATCGATATCTTGATGTACCGTATCCCAGAATTGTTGTATATACACCAAGCTAATATAAGGATCCGCAGATAATGCAACATGCAGTCTTGATCGATTCAGAAAATTGATGATGCCTTGAAAATGAACTGCTTCTGGCATATTAGGATCTAGCA
This sequence comes from Smallanthus sonchifolius, assembly GCA_023525975.1. Lineage (NCBI taxonomy): Eukaryota > Viridiplantae > Streptophyta > Magnoliopsida > Asterales > Asteraceae > Smallanthus > Smallanthus sonchifolius. The sequence goes on from CM042031.1 coordinate 29,953,993, forward strand.
GCGCCACTTGATTATGCTTATATTCGACACGTCGAGCCATCTGTGAAAATATCGGACAACACAACAAACATTAGTATACGTACACATATATGAAACAACAAAAAAATTTCAAACAAAAAGAATTTAAAAAAAAATTTCAAACAAAAAAATCACAAGTCCTTTTCACTTCTGACCCCTAGGCGAACTTAATAAGTTCACTTAGTAGTGCAAGAGGCGAACTTATTAAGTTCGCCTGACAAGTTCGCTTCGAACAAGTTCGCTTGGAACAAGTTCGCCTGAACCTGAGACGTTTCAAATTCAAACACAGATTTTTTTAAACTTCGGCAAATCGATAGACATCGTGAAATAAGCATATACAAGCAATCGAATAACACATTATAACCAAAAATGATGATCAATTTTATACTTAGGTCAAAAATTAGGTCAAAAATGTCCCTGAAACAGTCCGACGAAAACCGAGACTAAAAAACCATCAAATACACTCAATTTAGCGGATGAAAATCGACGAAAATACCTTTGTCAGATTCGCAATGCAATTTTGATCAAAATACAACTAGCAATTAACACTCACAACACAGTTTTAAAATTTTGAGAAATTTGGGCAAGTTCGCTCGAGTCTGATGAAGACGATGAGAAGGACAAGTTCGCCTGATTCAACACTTATTCAGATTAAGTTCGCTTGATTAAACGAACTTGTTAAGTTCATTTAACAAGCCTTCGGCGAACAAGATAAGTTCGCTTCACCCTTAAGTTCGCTTCACCCCAGACTTTAGATTAAGTTCGCTTCACTGATTTAAGCGAACTTATTAAGTTCGCTTCACTGTACACAGGCGAACTTAATTACTTTTCAACCTTTTTGCCTTGAACACAAATTTTACCAACTTCAACCTTTCAAATCTTGAACTTCCGTCAGCAACATATAGTTGATCCAATCCCGAACAATTTTAATAAAAGTTTAGAATTTTCATGGAAAGTAAAAATCAAAATCTTTTTTAATTTTATCTATACAGACGGAAACACATATTTTTGATTTTTCTCTGTACAAACTGAAATCACATATTTTTTGTTTTTCTCTATACAAACAGAATCACATATTTTTTATTTTTATCTGAATAAACTGAAATCACATATTTTTGGTTTGAACATCATGAGCAAGAAGATCATATCAGTATTCAATTAATTCATCACACATATTATCAATAACAAAGGGTAACCTATAGTAAGAGACCATTCAACTAAATTTTGTGCATTTTGCATCTTTTTCTTTTTGAAACTCGTTTAATTTGATTAATATTTGAAATGATACGCGATAAATTTCAAAGTAAATAAGATCAGGTTATAAAATGCTCTTTTATTTATACCGAATTTGAAATATAAAGCCTGAATTCTTAAAATTGTCAATATTATATTATTTGAAACTATAAGCGTTTATTCTCCAAATTCATGTGATTTAGTACCATTTAGATGATAAACATCGTGTACCCCACATATATGCCAAATAGAAAACAAATGCACTATCTTAAAGACATATATAAGATTTTACTAAAGATTATCCGAATATTCATAATGAGGAGACATCACTTAGCACATGAATAGCAGAATCCAAATTGGATTGTAAAGGAATCAATGAGATTCAGAATCGAACGAGTCAATGTCTTGGCTTATATATGTGGAATCATAAGATTCAGGTACGTGGATCCAACTGTTATCTGGATTATGAATTTAATGGAATCAGTAAAGATGATTTATCAATATGATCCAAGGGCTAGTATATGTTTGACAAATGTTGTCAAGTACATATCTTGATTATGCTTTTCGGGACATGGGCACTGAAGCAAATCGAATGAATAGTGCTAAGGACATAACCCGAAACTGATCTCATAGGAAAATCCTTATTAAAAGCTAATATTCTTTATCTGATAGTGATCTTTTAACACACACACCCAGGCATATAATGGATTTAAATCACAGATGTAATCATATTATATTTAATTTTCACACTACTATTAGTTTCAAAACGCTTTTAGCCTATTGACAATTCAAGTTTCAAATTTTATACACAAATTATAAACAAATTATCAAGAATAGAGCACTCACAACACTATCATTTCTTATTTATGCAGACTTTGAAATTTAGATCAGATCAACTTATTTTAAACATTCATATATCAAGGTCTATTAAGGTCGTGTGAAATGAACTAATCACTGATGTACTATCATTTCTTCTCAAAACCTCAAATGATGTCAAATTTTACATTTTTCAATTTGTTTTGACTTTTTATAATTTAAAAATTTTTGACTGAAATGTAAATGCAGAAATGTAATAAAGCAATAAAAGAACTTAAAAGAAAATTTTCCATGAAATTCTGATTTTGAAAAACTTTTATTCGGGATTGATCATACCAATCATTTTTATCAGGAATTCAAACCTGGTACGATCAAATGCCTTAGTAAACAAATCAGCAAAATTATCTTCAGTGTGTACCTTGACCAGCTCAATCAACCTTTTCTCTGCACAATCACGTATAAAATGATATCGAATTTCGATGTGCTTAGTTTTACTATATTTAATAGGATTATTCGTTATGGACATAGTAGCATTGTTATCAATAAACATGGGGGTTTCTATGAAATTCAAACCGTAATCTCTCAATTGTTGTTGTATCCACAGGATTTGTGAACAGCAACTTGCAGCAGCAATGTATTCTGCTTCGCATGTTGAAATCGAGACTGTGGTTTGCTTTTTGCATTGCCAAGATACAAGTCGATTACCTAAAAACTGGCAACCACCTGTTGTAGATTTCCTGTCCAGACAATAACCACCAAAATCAGAATCAGTATAAGCATTGAAATCAAAGTTAGAACCATGAGGATACCATAGCCCTAAACGTTGTTTTCCTTTTAAATACCGAAAGATTCTTTTCACAGCAATTAAGTGAGATTCTTTTGGCTTTGCCTGAAATCTGGAACAGATACACATGGCGAACATTATATCCGGCCTTAAAGCGGTTAAGTACATGAGGGATCCAATCACAGCTCTGTAAAGTCGACAATCCACATCTTTTCCCTCCGGGTCAGAATTTAGCTTATGATTGACCGGAATTGGAGTATCGTATGGGGTACAGTCCTCCATCTTGAACCGGCTCAATATGTCTTTGACATACTTGGACTGATGAATAAAGAAACCATCTTCCTTTTGATTTACTTGTAAACCTAAGAAAAACGATAACTCTCCCATAGCAGACATTTCAAATTTCGACTTCATAACACCCTCAAATTCTTTGCACAACCCTTCATTTGTCGAGCCAAAAATAATATCATCCACATAAATCTGTACCAGTAGGTAATCTCCCCCTGATTTCTTTATGAATAAGGTCGAGTCTATCTTTCCACGAACAAAGTCATTCGCCAAAAGATGTGTAGATAAAGCCTCATACCACGCACGAGGAGCCTGATGAAGACCATAGAGGGCCTTATCTAGCTTGAAAACCATGTTCAGATTCAGTGGATCTTCAAACCCCGACGGCTGACACACATAGACTTCCTCCTTGACCTTTCCATATAAAAATGCACTCTTGACGTCTAATTGAAACACCTTAAAACCTTTAAAGGAAGCAAAATCTAGAAACAGCCTTATAGCTTCAAGCCTTGCAACCGGCGCATAAACTTCGGTGTAATCAATTCCTTCTTATTGATTGAAGCCCTGGACAACTAATCTTGCCTTATTGCGTACCACGACACCGCGATCGTCTTTTTTACATTTAAACACCCATTTTGTTCCTATCGAATACGCACCTTTCGGAAGATCAACCAGATTCCAAACCTTAAGTTTGTCAAATTGCGCAAGTTCTTCCTGCATAGCTTCTATCCAGTTATTGTCATTTAAAGCCATCTCAACATTCTTGGGTTTAACCTGCGAAATAAAGCAAGAATGTGAGCAATCATCAAGAACACCAGAATCTTTAATGCAAGTATACAAACAAGTATTGTCAACAAGAGAACGAGTTTTCACTCCATCCTGTAAATTTCCAATTATATTTGTTACTGGATGATCTTTGTGTTCCTTGACGGATGCGACCTCAGGAACCAGCAACACATCAACTTGAGTAGAGTCAGATTGATAAGAATAATCTTGAGAAATTAGAATTTCTGAGTCTAAATTTGTTGGAATCTCCCCCTGAGCCTGTGTCAAAGGTAATGGATCATCACTCATCAACGGATCAGCAGAAGAATCTTGAAAAATAGCATTATCCTCCTCACTCTCTGAATCTTGTGGACCTGAAAAAGAAGCAACATTTGGATCTGGAGCAGAAGTAGATGGAATCGATGAATTGGGAACTGCATTTGGTAGAAATCCATTGTGCTGAGCATCTTGACAAGAATCATAGATAACAGCAGCATCTTCATCAGAAATGTCAGAAGGTAAATGAAAAGACTTGAATAAGTTTTCATAATCAAATGCCCAATCCGGACCAATCGCCATTTGTGGTAAAGACCGATTTGAACAGTCAATATGAAACCATTCTTCAACTTGGCGTGTCTCTTTATTATAAACCCTCTTGGTTGTTGAATTAGCCACATACCCCAGAAAAATCCCTTCAATAGCCTTTGCACTGAATTTTGTTGGGACATCTCGAACCTTCAGTAGGGTACACGGATTACCAAAACGTAGTAAATATTCCATATTCGGCTTTCGATTATTTAGCAATTCATAGCAAGTCTTGTTATGTCGCTTTACGGTCAAAACCCTGTTCAATACATGACACGCAGTATTCACAGCTTCAGCCCAAAAGGTGACTGGAAGCTTAGAATCTGCAAGAATCGTGCGAGCTGTTTCGACCAACGTCCTGTTCTTTCGTTCAGCGACACCATTTTATTGAGGAACATATGGCGCACTGGATTCATGATGAATTCCTTTTTGTAGACAGAATAAGCCCATTTTGCTATTCTTAAATTCGCTGCTATTGTCACTCCTGATTCTTCTGACTTTCAGATTGAATAAATTTTCCAAACCCAGGATTAAGTATTGTACCAACTCAGTGGTTTCAGCTTTAGAAGAAAGAAACTTAACCCATGAAAATCTGGAGTAATCATCAGTTACGACCAAGCAATACGATTTCCCACCAATGCTCCTAATACTGATAGGACCGAACAAATCCATATGCAGCAACTCCAAAGGAGTTACGATAGAATTCGTCGACTTCGATTTGTGAGATTTCTTTCTTTGCTTCCCCTTCTTGCACGGAATACAATCATCAGGAACTGAGAATTTTATTTTCGGAATACCAATCACAAGATCATTCCTAACAATGTAGTTCATCTTCCTGTAGTTTATGTGAGCTAGCTTCATGTGCCACAATATTGAATCAGATTCCGACGCCTTAGAGAGTAAACATGTTGGAATTGAATCCGTTGTAGTGGCGACACTCATGTCAAGGACATACGTGTCATTTCTCCTTGGAGCCTTCATGAGAATCCATTCATCAGGAATCACAAAACCCGGTTTCAGAATATAGCATTCATGATCGTTGAAATGGAACGAAAACTTCTTGTCACAGACTTGTGATACGCTTAAAAGATTGTGTTCCAGCTGCTCAACATAATTCACCTTTTCAAATTTTACTTTGTCATTCTTTAACGTTCCCTGGCCTGTTATGTACCCGCCTTTATTACCCGCAAAAGCACATAACCACCATCAATTTTAATCACATCCTCAAGCAATCTAACATTCCCTGTCATATGTCGAGAACAACCACTATCCACATACCATGTATTGTTGATAGTCTTCCTTGGTTGTCCCTACATAAACAACGAGAATCAGTTAGAAAGTGGAACCCAAGCCATCGTGGTCTTGGGTCGTCCGGATTGATCAAAATAAACAACTTCTTGTAATTTACAATCAATTTTATCATTCACTGTTGGAACAGATGTTTGACAATCAGACCATTTCAAAGAAGAACCATTTTTATTATTTTGAAAAACATTATGTGATATATTATTGTCAGATTCAGATGTTTCCAAAATTTTCTTTAATTTTCTGTTTCTTCTTCTTCTTTGAGGTCTAAACAATTTAACCTCCTGAACAGAATCCTTTGAAATTCCAACTTTTGGAATCTCAAGTTTCTCTTTGCAAACAAAGGATTTAACATTCAATGTATTCTGTTGTTTAAATCCAGGGGATTTAACAAAAGAATGACCAGTCATATTTGTCTCCAATCTAGAAGACGACTTTCCCTCATCGTTTCTTTTAAGAATCTTCACTACTTTCGGTTGTGAAGAAACAGTCTTCATTTTACCCTTGTTCTTGTATGGACAATTAATCAAAATATGACCAGGCTCATTGCAATGAAAACACACTCGTCTTTCTTGATAACTTCTGAAATAAGATGTTTTCTTTGAATTTGAAGAACCATCAGAAGAATAAGCTTCGGATGTATGCCCAGAACAATTTATCGGCTTCTTAGGAACATAAGTCTGTTTTGGCACATTTGAAGAATTCACCTTTTGAAAACCAGCCGCAACAAACCCACTTGACTGTAAGATTGGAGAAAGTTTAGTTGGAACCACTTTCACCTCTTCAGGTTCTGTCAAGATGCATCTATCCCTAGTAACATTCTTCACAACCTTTGGTTCCTCAATTTTCACTTCTCTCGGAATGCCTTCAACCTTTGAATCATCAAACACTTCATCCTCTGTATCAGAATCATACACCATGTCTTCACCCGTCACTGGATTCACTTTTAATACTGTCTTGGGATCAATCTCCTCTTCATGAATGATTTCAGGCTCAACTACATAATTTGCATTGAACGGAGGAGGAACAAACCCAATACCAGCAACCCTTTTTGTGGGATCAGCATTAGCATTGAAATAATCCAAAACTACAGACGAATTCTCAAACTGTTCCAGCTTTATATGTAACTTTATCACCTCAGATTCTTTTTCAGAAATCTCCTTGTTCTTTTGGGCAACTACTTCATTTCGTTTTTCAATTTCAGCATAAGCCATATCTAGATGATAACCCTGCTCTTTGTATTTTAACCCAAGAGAATTTAAGTCTCTTTTCAAAGACTCAATTCTATCAATGCATAGTTTATCATTATCTTTCAGTTTCTGATTAACTGAATGCATTGATTTCATGTCACAAATCAAATTTGTGTTATCATCCATGACTTTTTGTAGTTTATCTTTAACAAATTTGCAATTAGAACAAAATATATGACAAATAGAGTCTTTTACCTTAGTCGGGTCAGACATGTCTGCCATGAATACTTTGGCAATTGGAATATTCTCTGAATCTTCACCAACTGAATCATTTTCTGTAAGAACAATTTCTTCCTCAGCAACCCCTGTCACAGCATCAGAATCAATACTTTGCTCTCTTTCTTCCTCGTCATCAACACTTGGAACACTATCACCATCACATGAATCATCACTAGAACTTTCATCATCAGTAGACTCTTCTGGTTTTTTTGAATGAATTTCTGCAACAAAAGCCTGACTCACAGCACCCACCAAATCTTCCAGATGAATGCCCCAATCATAGTTTTCGTCATTTTGAGCAACTAAAGCTGATGATGCAGATGCATGATTTGTATTACCAGAAGGACCATGATTTTGATTACCAGAAGAACCACGTGACTGATTCCTATTATGCTGAAAGTTAGATTGCTTCTTTTGAGAATCAAATTCTACCTTTGGCTTTACACACTCCTTAGCAAAGTGACCATACTCTTGGCAATTGTAACACCTAACTTTGCTCTTATCAAAACCCATACGCGATCGACTATTTGAACCAATATATTTTCTGCCAGTTCTCTTCAAGATGTCCTTAGCTTGTCGCATTAACATGGCCATATTCCATTGGATATTCATTTCTTCCAGATCAACAGGGTCAATCTGTCTGAAATCTTCTTCTATTACCTCAGGATCATGTATTTTTCCTCCAATGAAATTCTCATATGATGCCATGAATGAAGAAAACATAGCCAGATAATCATCAGCAACTTTCTGATTCACATGAGATCCAGATGATGTTGAAACGGTAGTAGCAGAAAATCCAGAATGGCTTGTATGACCAGAATAAATTGGAACTCCAGAACACTGATCATTTGAAGATTCTTGAGCATCACCAGAAAAGAATGCCACTCCAGTACCAGATTTACCAACAGATTTGGCAAAATACATCGAGGGATCCTGGATATGCTCCATATTAGTCTCTTTCTTCTTCATATTCATGTCATGTGACTGAATCTTCCCTAGGACTTCTTCAAGAGACATGGTTTTGTACTTAACATTTTCTTTGATCAAAACCGTATACACATCAAACTTTGATGGTAAAGCCTCCAAGAATTTATCATTGATTTCCTCAGTCTCATATACCACAGATGCACTAGCCAGTTCACTAAGAAGATGATAGAATCTTGTAGCAAGATCATCCAAAGATTCATTTTGAAAATGTTTAAAAACTAGGAACTGCTTCTTTAGCAACTCTTTTCTACTTTTCTTCACATCTAAACTCCCTTCACACCTTTTCTGTAATGCTTCCCACAGTTGTTGAGAAGACTTGAACTGTTTAAAACTGTGATATATTTCCTTTGGTAGAGACATCGAAATGCTAGCCATTGCTTTCTTTTCTCGATCAAATAACAGCTTCTCTTCAGTAGTTAAAGCTGACACTGGTTTCGGAACATCATCCTTTCCCATCCATGAATAAGTAGGATGCGTATATCCTTCCAAAATTGGAATCCACAAACTAGTATCGGTAAAAGATACGAATTGGTCAAACCGATCTTTCCAATTTGAATAATCAGCTAGATTCAGCAACTTCGGAGGTTTTTGAGATGTACCAATCTCATTATCATAATTGAACATGTTTGTGACTTGAACCATATTTGCCATGTTAAAAAAAATTTCTGAAAATTTTCTAAGTATTGAGTTGTTTTACCCTCAGGCGAACTTAATAAGTTCGCTTTAGTGAGTACTAAGCGAACTTGATATCAGGCGAACAAGATAAGTTCGCTTAAGGAGGAAATCCGGTAAGTTCGCTTAACAGCTAAGTTCGCTTGAAAATATGAGAAGCGAACTTAATAAGTTCGCTTGCTAAGTTCGCCTGCACAGGAACTCAGCAAGTTCGCTTAAACTGCTGTAATAGATTCAAAATAATCTTCACCCAAACACGAACCGGAACCTTCAAAAATCATGATTTCTCAACGAATTGATGGAATTTAAGGAAATTGAACCGTATGATTATGAATTTTATCAAATAGAACAGTTCTATCAGACTAATTTCGTCAAAAACACTTCCAAAAACACGAATTCAGCAGAGAAACGATCTTCAAGAACTTGAAAAACTCCATTGTTGCAGAAACTTCAAAAATGTTGAATTTCTTGTCGAATTGTACACAAAAACCGTCACTAATCACCGAGAATCGTACTTAATTCACGAGCATAAGCTCTGATACCACTTGTAGGTCCAGGTAACTCAACTACTGATCGAACTCGTGATATGACGTTTCTATAACACGAAGTGCGGAATCCTTCGTGTTAACGTTTGTATACTAACCGACAATTCAAAACAACACGCGTAAATAAACTTCTCAAATATATTCAGATTCACAATGGTTTACAGACTCAATCAGACAAATCGTTCTCTCTGTTCTGTGTTTAGTCTAATGACTCTGTAAACTCATATATATAGAAACTAACCTGTTGTAAGCGAATTTAATAAGTTCGCCTGAAACAGACTAAGCGAACTTAACAAGTTCGCCTCAGTTAGACCTAAGCGAACTTATTAAGTTTGCCTCTGATAGACCAGGCGAACTTAACAAGTTCGCCTCTAGGCACACTTGTAAAAACACTTAGCAACTTTATACAATTACATAGCAAAAACATAAAGACATAAAATCTAACTATTACAAGCTTTTGTCATTACAAATCTATGTCCTAATAGATCTATTGCCTGACTAGCCCATCAGGTCATCGGGTTTATGCATGCCAATCAATTTCGAGTGTCCTTCAAGTTGATGGAATTCTGTTCAACTTGGAAGGAGCTGGGTGTTCCGAAACTGCATTCTTGACACTTATACTATAGTCTAACACCCTTACGAAAAGGTGTTGGATGGGAGAGCATTCGATCACTAGGGTTGGTTGTGGACTCATGTATAAAAGTTTAATTACTTGGAATATGAAGTTTGTTTATGACTTGCATTGTGTATTCTATTACTATATATCTATTTAAACCTATGTTCTCACCAACTTTTTAGTTGACATATTTTAGCATGTTTTTCAGGCTTTGGAAACTAAGTTGATGCTTTGATCAGGCTAGTTTTTCAAGGACTCATGCCTTAGTGGACTTAACTAGACATTAGCAAAACGAAGACTTATTTGTTCTACTTGTCTTTGTTTGATTTGTTTGTAATCAATGTATTCAACTATTCAATTAACTTAATAGAAATTTCTTTTGGTCCTTGTGTGATGATTCAATTTTGTCGATCTCTCGTGTTTCCGCCTTGGCGGGAGTGTGAAAGCCATGACAACTAAAAATGCACAGAATACGCCTATCAACTTATTTTGAACCTTATATAAAGGATAGCTCTTAGAGCACAGTTGTAACCGCAATTCACTTGTAAATGTTGTACTTTCGACAGTTAAATATAAATCCATACTTATTTGTTCGTTTACGTATTCCCCACTTAAAAAAACCAACAGACTATACGTGCCATGTAGAACCATTCGACATGTATAATAAAAAAACATGCTGGTCGTTTTGCTCTATACGACCCGGATAGCCAGGGGCTATATAATTGGAAAACGACCCATTTCACTCATTACGATATTCATCAGCCCCTTTCAGACAACGCTCGTATCACGTAAGTACTCAATCTAGTCCTTTAGTTTTCATTAGAAATCAACAAGGAATATGACCCATATATTTATATTACGAGTCGTAGTCCTCAGCTCATTCAAAAGAATATGACCCGTATAAGAACCATACGGGTTGTATTCCTTTTGGGATTCTGGAAGAATACAAGTCGTAAGGTTATATACGAGTCATATTATGGTTTAACCCTGATGCATATGTTGGATCTATTTACCCAAGTAACGACATTCGATAACACTGCCATCAAGATAAGATCTAAATAGTTACACCACGAACTACAATATATATTAAAGGACGTTTAAAAGTTAAGCGGGCTTTACATGAAGCTAAACCAAAAAGGCGAATGATTATAATCATCTATGATTATTTGGAATAATCAATGGCATAGAGAGATCGTAAATAGGAATTATGAACGATTAAATTAACTGATCCGGTAATTTGGAATTATGGAATAATTAAGTTATATATATAATTAATTATAAAGTTAATTAAATTGTATTTATAAAATATAAATGCTATATATTTAATTATCCATGCATGGGAAGGGTTATTGGATATCTATAAATACAAATGTATGGGAAGGGTTGTTGTCAAGAAGTTTTGTGAGATTAGAGATCAATCGGATAGAGATCCGGGTTATACGAGTGGACAAGAAGTTTCGGGTTTAGTTCGTGGAGCCGGATCTAGCGACCGGGTTGTTGTCACGTGGTGTCTCATCTTCGGTTATCATCTCCTACTTGCGAAAGGTATAACACTAAACACCTTATGGTTGTTGTCATTGAATATTTGTTTGCATCTGGACTCGTGGTGGGTGATCTAGGGTTTAGGCCTAGATCGGTTCGAGCATGTTTTTCCGCTGCGCGTTTTAAAAATGTTTTTTGAAACACTTGCACGAACGACAGTCTTGCATGTGGATTGTTGTCACGGTGTATTTTTGACTCATAAACGGTAAAACACTAAATAGATCCCTTTTTCAAATCGATAGCCCAAGTGAGCTCTAGTCCGCGTCTAGAAATCCTCGTGCTCCCAAGTGAACTCTGGTCCGTGTCAAGAATTCCAACGAACCTTAACTATGGTAATGCGGCTTTGTTTCAACTGTTTGACTTCGCGGTCCATAATTTTGACTGGTTCCTCGATGAAGTGAAGTTGATCATCTATCTGAATCTCATCCAATGGTATGACCAGTGTCTCATCTGACAAGCACTTCTTCAGATTTGGCACGTGGAATACGTCATGAACACCATTGAGGGTTTCTGATAGGTTAAGTTTGTAAGAAACGGGACCAATCCTTTTCAGGATTTCAAAAGGTCCAATGTAACGGGGTTCAACTTCCCACATTTACCGAATCGTATCACACCTTTCCATGATGAAACTTTTAATAGAACCTTGTCTCCCACTTGAAATTCTAACGATTTGCGTATCACGTCAGCGTAACTCTTCAGAAAATCACGCGCAGCTTTCATACGTTCGCGTATCTGAACTATTTTCTCGGTAGTTTCGTTAATGATTTCTGGACCGGTGAGTTGACTATCTCCCACCTCAGCCCAGCAAATTGGTGATCTACACTTTCTTTCATAAAGTGCTTCGAATGGTGCGGCTTTAATGCTAGTATGATAATTGTTATTGTACGAAAACTCGACCAACGGTAGGTGGGTATCCCAACCGTTTCTGAAGTCAACCACACAAGCTCTATGCATGTCCTCAAGAGTCTAGATGGTCCTTTCGCTCTGACCGTCCGTTAGAGGATGGTATGCAGTACTCATATCTAATCGAGTACCCAAGGCTTTCTGCAGTGTTTGCCAAAGTCGGGAAGTAAAACGGCTATCCCTATCCGAAATGATGGAGGTTGGCACTCCGTGTTTCGAAACTACTTTCTTTAAGTAAGTCCTGGTTAATTTCTTGAGTTTATCAGTTTCTTTAATGGGAAGGAAGTGCGCAGATTTGGTTAAATGATCGATAATTACCCAGATCGTATCGTAACCGCTGGATGTTCGGGGTAACTTCGTGATGAAGTCCATATATATCTGCTCCCACTTCCATTGTGGAATTTCCGGTTGTTGTAGCAATCCTAATGGTCTCTGGTACTCCACCTTAACCTTCGAACAGGTTAGGCATTTGCTGACGTATGTGGCAATGTCGGATTTCATATTGGGCCACCAATAGTGTTCCTTAAGGTCATGGTACATTTTGTCTGAACCAGGGTGAATCAAGTATCTGGACTTGTGTGCTTCGTCCATCACTAGATCCCTTAGATTCCCAAAGCTCGGCACCCAAATCCGATCCATGAAATAACGAATGTTATCGGACTTGACCTCAAATTGGTTGTCCATACCTCGTAAGGACTCGTGTTTCAAATTCTCCTCTTTGATTGCTTCAAGTTGAGCGTCATAGATTTGAATGGGTAGGTTCGTGTGGATTGTCAGCTGTAACGCCCGTACTCGTCGCAGCTTTGGCTGTTCTTTCCTGTTCAAGGCATCTTCAACGACGTTTACCTTTCCAGGACGATGACGGATGGCGCAATCATAGTCGTTGAGTAATTCGACCCATCTGCATTGTCTAATGTTTAATTCCTTCTGATCGAATATGTGTTGGAGACTCTTGTGATAAGTGAAAATTGTACATTTCTTGCCGTATAAGTAATCTCTCCAAATCTTGAGTGCAAAAACTATGGCTCCCAGCTCTAAGTCATGGGTGGTATAGTTCTTCTCGTGCACCTTAAGTTGTCAAGAAGCGTATGCAATAACCTTCTCTCTTTGCATCAACACGCAACCGAGTCCTTGGTGTGACGCATTGTAGTACACTACGAAATCGTTTGTTCCTTCCGGTAATGATAGAATCGGTGCGCTGCAAAGTTTCTATTTCAGTAGTTGAAAGGCTATTTCTGCTTTATCATTCCATTCGTATTTCTTGTCCTTGTGACTCAGAGTAGTGAGGGGTTGGGCTATCTTAGAGAAATTTTTGATGAATCGTTGATAGTAGCCCGCAAGACCTAAGAATTATCGCACCTCAATTAGAGTCTTGGGTGCTTCCCAATTCTTAATTGCCTCGATCTTGGATGGGTCAACATGAATGCCTTTCTCATTGACCACATGTGCAAGGAATTGTACCTCTTGGATCCAAAAGTCGCACTTCGAGAATTTGGCGTACAATTTCTCACCTTTCAGTAATTCCATAATCAACTTCAAGTGTTCAGCGTGCTCCTCCTGACTCCGTGAGTATATATCAGTATGTCATCTATGAACACAATCACAAATTTGTCCAAGTAGGGTTTGCAAACTCGGTTAATGAGGTCCATGAATACCGTTGGTGCATTGGTTAACCCAAATGGCATGACCATGAACTCGTAGTGACCGTAACGAGTTCGGAAAGCGTTCTTTGGAATGTCGTCCTCATGAATTCTCAGCTGGTGATATCCCAAACGCAGATCGATCTTTGAGTAGTAACTCGACCCTTGTAACTGGTCAACCTGATCATCAATTCTGGATAAGGGGTATCGGTTTTTGATCATGACTTTGTTCAACTCCCTGTAGTCGATGCACATACGGAACGATACGCATTTCTTCTTTACAGACAAGACTGGGGCTCCCCAAGGTGAAAAGCTCGGTCTGATGAACCCCTTGTCCAACAGTTCTTGCAATTGGTTAGACAACTCCTGCATTTCTGATGGCGCTAGTCGGTAAGGTGACCTTGCTATCGGAGCAGCTCCTGGTGTGAGATCAATTTGTAACTCGACTTGCCGTTGTGGTGGAAGTCCGGGAAAATCTTCGGGAAATACTTTTGGATAGTCTCGGACGATCAGAATGTCCTCGATTTTCCTTTCTTCTACTTTCTTTTCTGTCGCGTGCGCTAATATCGCATGGTAACCCTTTCGTAAATACTTTCGGGATTTCATGCAGGTAATGATCTTTAGTGTTGTGCCACTCTTTTCTCCTTGAATCGACAATGTTTGTTAGTTCAGCAGTGGAATGCGAATGATTTTCTCGTGACATACGATCTCGGCTGTGTTCTTAGATAACCAGTCCATATCGATAACTATATCGAAACTCCCAAGTGTTGCTGGACACAAAGTCTACAATGAACTGGTGGCCAGCTAGTGTCAGGACACACCCGGGGATTATCTGTTCTGTTTCAATCAATTTACCATCAGCTAGTTCTACAGTGTACAGGTAATCTAGTGCAGTTGGTGTAATACCAAGTAGTGAGCTAAACTCCTAAGTGTTGCCAGGACACCTCCACAATGTTGGGATCTTGTCCGGCTTCATTTGGGGTTTGATCGACCGCTCGGCAGTTCTGGTAGGCGTGGCCAAAACGCGTGCATTTCTGGCACCTCGAGTCTTCACAAGTGCCAGTGTGATGAAAATGGAAGTTGTTGCACTTTGGCAAGTTTCCAGTGTATCCGCCATTGGCCTTCTTCTCAGGTTGGTTGGCGATGAACACCCTAGCCGATTCTTGTTTCTTTTGCACGATCGGCGCATATTGTTTGTCAGGGGTGTTGTCCCACTTTCGTTTGTTATCAAAAGGTTTCACAAAAGCTCTTTTCTTGACCGGTGTACCCTGACGGACTGCCTGGTCAGTCAGGTTATGAGCCAGTCTCACAGCGCTATGGATGGCTACGGGTTCAGCAGATGTAACCGTACTCTATATTTGAGGCACCAAGCCCCAAATGTATCTCTCGATTCTTTTATACTCAGGCGTAACCATGTGCGGACACAGTCGTGCCAGATCGTGGAACCTCGTTGTGTAGCCTTCGATGTCAGCAACTTCCATTCTCAAATTCCAGAACTCTTGCTCCAATTTATGCAGTTCATTCCGAGGGCAGTATTCTTCTTTTAGCATCTATTTGAATTCCTCCCATGGAATAGCATTGGCATTGTCTAGACCCAAGGTCTAAACATAATAGTTCTACCAGGAGAGGGCATGTCCCTCGAATGTACTGGTGTCATACGTAACCCAGTTCTCCATAGTACAATGGCTCATGCTGAACACAGATTCAGCTTTTTCAATCCACCTGAGCAGGCCCACTGCTCCCTCGCCTCCAGTAAGCGTGTGAGGTTTACAGTTTAGAAATGATTTGAAAGAGCAGTTCCTGTTTTTGTTGCTTGTTCCTGTATTGTCAAGGTAGATTGAATTAGGGTTCACTTAACCATGTTAGGAAATTTTTCTTGTGTAAAAGTGTACACGTTTCCTTTAGGTAAGCATTGTACCTCCATTTTCATCCTTTCCTCCAGATCCTCCACTGGACCGGTTAGCGTCAAGGTTTGCAAGGGCATCAGCCACTCGTTGAGAGACTAAGGCCTCGATCTGTGCTACAGTCATGGACGTACTGTTTCCTCCTGAATTGCAGTTGGCTCTTCAAGGCAGCGTGTTTCTTTATAGTTAGAACGATAATAAAGGTTAGATATTATGTAACATAAAATCAACACATGTGCACAAAGTCACATACAACAATAAATCAACCACGCAATATAATAAGAATAAATACTTGATAAATAAATTGTACGAAATACAAAGTATTTTTAGGAGTACTCACTCCTTCAAAAACAAGTTAAATCCAAAATATCGCGTGAGCACAGCCCGCTCACGATAGGCGAATCAAATAAAACATGAAAATGTACCGTTGCGTACAGCGGCCGAGAGTATAATGGCGCAGAGTACAGCAAGAGCCCTGGCGGGTTCCAGCTCCTCTCTAACAGCATTCGCCCTGAGCCCCGCTACTACGGCTCTCTAGACAGCAAGTGTTGATCTTTGCTCCGTTACTGTAGTCCTATGTCTCGCGAGGGTCAGCTGCCTCTCGGTCTTAGCTAGACGGTCGGATAAGGCGGTGACTCTCGCGGACTCTCTCTATCGATCCTCAGCTAAACCTGACACCTGCTATTACAGTGTCCTCAAAGTATTCTCGGCCGTAGAAGTCCTCTTGTGGGTGTCCCGATCCTCTGCAGTCTTAACTTGATCACAAATCACCATGAGTGCAAGATTGGTCAAGTCGATCTCGTCCTTGAGGGACGAGATCTCAGCATCATGCAGTCAACTACGTGATGCAAGAATGGGGAGTACCTGCTCCACGGGTTCAGTCTAGTAAGGTGGTGGCTGAGAGGGTCCAGATGACTCTCCCGTCGATGATGTCTCACGAGATGCAGGCCGGTTCCTCTTGGTCGATGGCGGGGTAAAAGCCGGCGACTGAGCTGGCCTCTTGCCCAATCATATAGTCCTCTTGCTAGCAGTAAGATTCGTCTTTGCTCCTCTAGGTGCTAGTAGTGGTGATGGTGGCACCGGACTCGGCGGTCGGGGAGTCGGTGACGGTGGTGATGTCACACCCCGACCGATGGCGGAATCATCGGGGCGGGACATGTAGACTGTTCATAAACACAAGGTTGACTAGATTGAATATATTAAACATCAAATTTCATAACAAGTAGTCCAAACACAACCAAATCCAAGATAGAACAAAATTGAAAATACATAGAGTTCTTTTATTTAAATTAACAAAGTCCAATCCTATGTGTAGCACATCTAGAACAATCTCACACGTTAGAACCTGAAACATGAATAAAATAAAGTCAACTAAAAAGTTGGTGAGTATAACACAGGTTTATATAGATAGCATATAGTTTGTAAAACAAATCCTTACATAACATGATAAATAAGACATTTATGGGGAGCAGCTATTGTGTAACCATGCACAATCAAACCTTTGTAACTAGCATGCAAAATTGTGTTGTCGGTATCAATCACCCCAATCTGGGTGGGTTTGTCAGACTCAATAGATCTATCATTGAAAATCGTCGGCTTGAATAGTTAATGATTGCACATAATCGCATAGAAAGGTTAGCACACCTAGCACTCGGGCATAAAGCTCAAATTGCACACATGAATGTAAATAGGATTTGTACTTGTGTTGTTTGTGTAAATGTAGACATGTAATTTGAATAGTGTTCATATTTCACCGCAAAAATGTAAAATAGTAAAAGGGGCTATGTATACTCACTTGGTTCGAAGGCGTAGCTAACAAAGATACTAGATAGTATAAGGATCCTTGAAATGCACAAGTTAACCTAAGGAGTAATGTATATGGTATTAATAGTGTGCACCAATGTTTAAGTCTAAAGTTGCATTTGGACTTGTGTAATAAGGTCATTGGTTTGTAATTGGAGGTATTGAATAAAATATATAAAGTTTGAAAGAGTATTTTTAGAACATTTTGATGAAGGTTTGAGTTTAAATAATTTAATAAGTAATGTAAATAATTATTGGTTATGAAAACATTGTAAGTATTAGTTATAAGTTAGTATAATTAATTTAATCGTTTTTGTTTAAATATAAATTAAATAAATAATCATTTTATTTATTTATTTATAAAATGTAACTTAACCATTTAAATACTTTTTAAATGAAAGGTTTAACAATAATTATAAATTAAATTTTATAAACTTTAAATAATTAATTTTTCCATGTATTAAATATTTGTTCTTTATAAATAAGATTAAATGCACTTTTATAAAATTCAACTATTTTTATTTTGTAATTCAATCTGGATATTTGTGGTTTGAAAATTATATATAATTTTATAATTCTGCCAAGATTTTAACTCACACACGACCGTGCCTGGGAAGGGCACGATCGTGCTCGAACCACGGGCGCGACCATGCTAGTCAGGGCGCGACCGTGTTGATCAATCAGAGGGCTTAAACTAATTAAATCATTAGGCACGACCGTGCCTTGGTCAGGCACGATCGTGTCTATGATTCCAAGACACGACTGAGATTAGCCAAAGGGCATGATTGGGTCTGGACAGGAGGACACGACCGCGCTAGATGATTAGCGCGACCGCGTCGGTTCCAAATCAGGAACGAATTGACTAATTCTTATAATAATAGGGTTGGAAA
The DNA here is from genome assembly GCA_023525975.1 of Smallanthus sonchifolius. Taxonomy (NCBI): domain Eukaryota; kingdom Viridiplantae; phylum Streptophyta; class Magnoliopsida; order Asterales; family Asteraceae; genus Smallanthus; species Smallanthus sonchifolius. Next base: position 29,972,758 of record CM042031.1, read on the forward strand.
TCATAGGGCTTTTATTCATAGTGATGTTACGAGTATGTTGGGATGTTTTAATTGTATTAACAACATGTTCTGGGTCGAAATCGATTAAACTATTTTTAATAAAATATAGATTCGGTTTCGGGAGGATTTCTATAATGGAAGCCCAAATTAACATGGGGCTTTTGATCTAGAGACTAAATCGATATAGGGAAAGGTTTCAATTACCCGGAATGATGGCGAATTGATAGCGATCGGTAGAAAGGAATTCCGGCGACTACGGGTTCTGTCTCCGGCGTCCTCTGCTGCACTTCCGACTAAACCAGGGAGTCCAGTAGCTTCGGTGAGGATTGAGTAGCGTGAATCTGTTGCTTGGTTGAGAGAATTCGGATCGCAAGGAGTTTTGTGTTTTCTTTGAAATGCTTGAGAGGATTTTTTAGATTAATTGGAAGTGTCATTGCTTTCGTGAATGGTAATAATGTGTAAATCGGTTATGGAAACTCAACGATCGGGTGATTAAAACTGTATTTACGTTTCAACTGGTACGAGGCGCGACCGTGCTAAGGCACCAGGCGCGATCGTTCCAAAGCAAGTCGCGCGACCGTGCCAAAGCACTCGGCGCGACCGTGCCAGAACGAGGCGCGACCGTGCCTATTAGGGTTTCTTGTAAATTTTCAACATCAGACCTTGTAACTTTGGTCTTTGACATATTTGTATAAATAGATACTTATGTAATGTTTTTGTAGGTTATAATCGTGTAAAACTTGCGGGTTAACATTGAAATATAGTATTTAATTGATGGTACGAATAGAACAAAACAGTGCACTAGAACTTGGTTTAAAATGCATTACATTGAATTTGAAATACGGATACTAAAAATCAGAAATGTTACAGTCTCCCCATGTTGAGGGAATTTCGTCCCGAAATTTAGTTAGAGGAAGCGACGGCATCGGTAAAAAGGTGGGGGTACTTGAGCTTCATTTGGTCCTCTTGTTCCCAAGTGAATTCAGGACCACGCTTAGACTCCCAACGAATTTTGACAATAGGAATACGACTTCGCTTGAGTTGCTTGATTTCACGATCCATAATTTCTACCAGTTTCTCAACGAAGTGCATCGTTTCATCAATGTGCACGTCATCAAGCGGTATATGGAGATTCTCATCAGCGAGACATTTCTTCAGATTAGATACATGAAATGTAGGATGCACATTGCCAAGAGATGGAGGTAAATCGAGTTTGTAAGCCACCTTCCCAATTCTTTCAAGGATTTTGAATGGACCAACATAGCGAGGGGCTAACTTGCCTTTCTTTCCAAAACGGATCACACCCTTCCACGGGGACACCTTAAAAAGAACAAGGTCACCGACTTGGAATTCCAAGGGTTTTCGTCGTTTATCGGCATAACTCTTTTGGCGACTTCTCGCTGTTCGGATGTTGTCACGGATTTGAATAATCTTGTCGGATGTTTCTTGAATTAGCTCGGGACCGGTGATTTGTGCTTCACCAATCTCGTTCCAACAGATAGGATAACGACACTTGTGACCATAAAGAGCTTCGAATGGAGCCATGTTGATACTTGTGTGGTAGCTATTATTGTAAGAGAACTCAATGAGGGATAAATGTGAATCCCAATTGCCACCAAAATCGATTACACAAGCTCTAAGCATGTCTTCAAGTGTTTGGATTGTTCGCTCGGTTTGACCATCAGTTTGGGGATGGTAAGCCGTGCTCAAATCCAATCGTGTGCCAAGAGCAGTTTGGAGAGATTGCCAAAATCGAGAAGTGAACCGGGCATCTCGATCGGATATTATGTTCAAGGGAACACCATGACGGCTCACAATTTCATCAATGTAAATTCGGGCTAGTTTTTCAACCCGATAGTCTTCACGGATAGGCAAGAAATGAGCAGATTTGGTGAGACGATCAATGATCACCCAAATACTATCATAACCACTCGAGGTGCGAGGAAGTCCATAGCTAAATTTTCCCATTTCCACACGGGGATTTCCGGTTGTTCAAGTAAACCAGAAGGACGTTGATGTTCGGCTTTGACTTTGGAGCATGTTAAACATTTGGCAACATAAATAGCAATGTCCTTGTTCATACCGGGCCACCAATATTGTTGGCGAAGATCTTGGTACATTTTATCCGCACCAGGATGAATAGAATAACGAGTCTTGTGAGCCTCGTTCATGAGAAATGTACGGAGATCATCGCGATCGGGAACCCAAATACGGTTCAAGTAATAAAGTAAGCCATTTGGTTTCGATTCAAGCAGAAGTTCAACACCACACGACATTTCCTCGTACATGTTATCCTCGGTGACTGAGACGTGTTGAGCTTCTAAGATGCGGGTTTGAATATCGGTTTGAATTCGGGCACAATGAAGCATAACATGGTCCTTTCGACTTAAAGCGTCGGCTACAACATTCGCTTTGCCGGGATGGTAACGAATCTCGCAGTCATAGTCGTTAAGGAGTTCAACCCAACGTCGTTGCCTCATATTGAGTTCCTTTTGATTGAAGATGTGTTGGAGACTTTTGTGGTCAGTGAACACAACACATTTTGTGCCATATAGATAATGTCTCCAAATCTTTAATGCGAATACGACCGCACCCAACTCGAGATCGTGCGTCGTATAATTCTTCTCATGAATCTTAAGTTGCCTTGATGCATAAGCGATTACTTTTCCTCGTTGCATAAGAACACAGCCAAGACCTTGGTTAGAAGCATCACAGTAGACAACTAAATCATCATTCCCATCAGGAGGGTCAAAATGGGAGCATTGCACAACTTTTGCTTAAGGGTTTGGAAAGCTTCTTCTTGCTTTGGTCCCCATTCATAAGTCTTACCCTTGTGGGTCAAAGCGGTAAGGGGGACAGCAATTTTAGAGAAGTTTGAGATGAAACGACAGTAATATCCCGCAAGACCCAGAAATGAACGAACTTCAGTGGGAGTCTTCAGGGTATTCCAATTCTTAACCGGTTCGATCTTAGCAGGGTCAACATGAATACCCTTGTCGTTGACAATGTGACCAAGAAATTGAACTTCTTTTAACCAAAATTCACATTTGGAGAATTTGGCATATAGTTGTTCTTTCTTCAAGAGATCCAAGACCAATCTAAGATGTTGCTCATGATCGGCTTTAGTCTTGGAATAGATTAAGATGTCATCGATGAAAACGATCACGAACTTATCCAGGTACGGTTTGCACACACGATTCATGAGGTCCATGAAAACTGCGGGTGCATTGGTTAGTCCAAAAGGCATAACCATGAACTCGTAATGACCATACCTTGTTCGGAAGGCAGTCTTTGGAATATCGTCTTCTTGCACATGGAGTAGGTGATAACCAGATCGAAGATCAATTTTTGAGAAGCAAGTAGAACCTTAAAGTTGATCAAAGAGGTCATCAATTCTAGGCAAAGGATAACGGTTTTTTATAGTAAGCTTGTTGAGTTCGCGGTAGTCAATACACATGCGAAATGATCCATCCTTCTTCTTGACGAATAAGACGGGTGCACCCCACGGCGAATGACTTGGATGAATGAATCCCTTGTCGGAGAGCTCTTGAAGTTGACTTGCAAGTTCTTGCATTTCAGAAGGTGCAAGACGGTATGGAGCTCTAGCCACGGGGTTAGCTTCGGGCACCAGATCAATGCGAAATTCTACTTGACGAACGGGTGGAAGACCGGATAAGTCTTCGGGGAATACTTCAGGAAAATCTCGGATAATGGGGATATCTTGAATACTCTTCTTTTTACCATCCTTTTGAACGATATGGGCCAAAAAGGCCACGTACTTCTTTCGTAAGTACTTTTGAGCAGTAGTGCATGACATTAATTTAAGCCCTTTACAAGGCTTTTCACCAAAGACTCAACGTTTCTCCCGATGGTAGAGGTATTCGAATACACTTCTCAAAGCAAATGACTTCGGCATGATGATTCGATAGCCAATCCATGCCCATGATGATATCAAAGCTCCCTAGTGGCATTGGAACAAGGTTGATTGGGAATGTGTGATCATTAAGTTCTAAAGAGCAATCATAGATAATGGACTCAATTGTAAGGGAGTCACCATTTGCTACTTCAACGGTGAAGGTTTTCTCTAATTGGGATCGTGTCTTTGCAAGTAAGGGTTCAAAATTAAGTGACACGAAACTTTTATCGGCACCAGAATCGAATAAAATGGAGGCATATTGACTATTAATAAGAAACGTACCATTGACCACGTCATTGTTGGCTTGAGCTTCATTGGCGTTTATGTTGAAGGCACGCCCATGAGCTCCACCTTGTCTAGCATTGACCAACTTTGGGCATTGATCACGGAAATGGTTTGGGTTGCCACACTCATAACATGCTCGCCCATTTGCAATAGCGGGTACACCTTGATTAGCCATTTGGGTGTTGGTTTGGTTTGGTAGATTGACTTGGCCCGCAAGAGCTTTGGTCCTACAAACATTAACTGTATGGCCATATCTCCCACAATAAGTACAAAGGCGATATGGGATGCTTTGGGGATGATGGTAGTTGCAGGTGGCACAAAGTGGGTAGATTCCAACATATGGCTTTTTGACCGGTGCTTGAATCATAGGTGCGGCTTGGTTAACAGGAATAGCAGGAGTGACCACAGCATAGTTTCTAGTCTTCCTTTTCCTATTATTGCGGGAGGGTTCAGTTGTGGCTTCTTTGTTGTGGGTAGGAGGGGTTATAGTGTCAGAAACTTTCTTGTTACCCTTTTTAGTAAGTGTTCCCGCTTTCACATGGTTATCAGTTAAGGTGGCGGACAAACGGATGGCATCTTCAAGTGTTGTGGGATTCCTTCCTAGGACAGTATCTTGAATTTGCCTAGGTAGTCCCCCAATATACTTTTCAATACAGCGGGACAGAGGAGTGACCATGTGGGGCACAAGAAGACTCAACTCATGGAACCGAGTTGTGTATGCCAAGTTTTCACCACTATCTTGGGCAAGATCCCAAAACTCAGCTTCAAGTTTCTTTACTTCATTTCGAGGACATAATTCCTCGGTCATTAGCCTTTTAACCTCATCCCAAGGTAAGGCCATTGCCACATCCACACCTCGATTTCTCTTCTCCCAATTCCACCACGTGAGTGCCCGTTTTTGTAGGACACTTGTGGCATGACGAACACGAAGGTTGTCGGGGCAGTCACTATTGAGAAAAGTATTCTCAATGCTTTCAAACCATTGAAGGAGTCCAGTAGCTCCTTCGGTACCATAGAACTTGAGGGGATTGCACGAGTTGAAGTGCTTGAAGGTGCATTGAGATGGGTTGTTACCACCATTTCCACTATTGCTACCATTACCACCGTTGTTGCCATTCATGGCACTATTAGCTTGTGTGAGTTGTGTCACGAGTTGTGCAAGAATAGCAGCAATGTCTGTATTGGTATTGGCCACGGGAGCACGACGAGGAGGCATTCTACAGATTTTCACAAGACAAGAAAAGATGTAAGAACTTATGAGAATTGTTTGGATTTAATAGAATAAGATAACAAAATAAATAGATAATCATAGTTTGGATTGTACTCAAATAGTGATATAATCACTCGAATACTATGACACATTAAGGTTAATTAAACTTATATAATTTTCAAGGAGACATGCTTTAGCCTATAAGTAAACACCCTTCTAGGGAATTCCCAGGAAAGCATACGGGTCCCTCGGTTGATTGGGATTTATGCGAAATACTTTCCTAGACAGAAAACCCAAAATACAGGTGCCACTCTTCCAGATTGCACGTGTCCTCAAATAATTAACAAAGTTTAAAAACCTTAACGAGGGAATAAAGAAAATTTTTATGGATTTAGCTTCATGAAGATTCCACATGCTAGAAAAATATAGATAGAGAAGGAGATAAGAGCACTATGAGGTTTTAGGATATAGGAAGATATATTGTTTATTTAATTTATTATTTAAGTATATACTAACAAGTCATGGATTTTTAATAAATAAGTCATCAAATAAAATAATAACTAACCATAGTAAGCATGTAGAACATAGCATGTAACACATAACATGTAGCACATAATATATAATATATAGCATGTAGCATATAACATGAAATCATGAAACATAGCATAAGTAGGTGTCCTAAAGTTATAGTCTAGGTCAAGGTGTCTAATAACCTAATTCCCTATAACCAAGGCTCTGATACCAATCTGTCACACCCCGACCGATGGCGGAATCATCGAGGCGGGACATGTAGACTGTTCATAAGCACAAGGTTGACTAGATTGAATATATTAAACATCAAATTTCATAACAAGTAGTCCAAACACAACCAAATCCAAGATAGAACAAAATTGAAAATACATAGAGTTCTTTTATTTAAATTAACTAAGTCCAATCCTATGTGTAGCACATCTTGAACAATCTCACACGTTAGAACCTGAAACAAGAATAAAATAAAGTCAACTAAAAAGTTGGTGAGTATAACAAAGGTTTATATAGATAGCATATAGTTACAAATCCTTACAAAACATGATAAATAAGATATTTATGGGGAGCAGCTATTGTGTAACCATGCACAATCAAACCTTTGTAACTAGCATGCAAAATTGTGTTGTCGGTATCAATCACTCCAATCTGGGTGGGTTTGTCAGACTCAATAGATCTATCATTGAAAACCGTCAGCTTGAATAGTTAATGATTGCACATAATCGCATACAAAGGTTAGCACACCTAGCACTCGGGCATAAAGCTCAAATTGCACACATGAATGTAAATAGGATTTGTACTTGTGTTGTTTGTGTAAATGTAAACATATAATTTGAATAGTGTTCATGTTTCACCGCAAAAATGTAAAATAGTAAAAGGGGCTATGTATACTCACTTGGTTCGAAGGCGTAGCTAACAAAGATACTAGATAGTATAAGGATCCTTGAAATGCACAAGTTAACCTAAGGAGTAATGTATATGGTATTAATAGTGTGCACCAATGTTTAAGTCTAAAGTTGCATTTGGACTTGTGTAATAAGGTCATTGGTTTGTAATTGGAGGTATTGAATAAAATATATAAAGTTTGAAAGAGTATTTTTAGAACATTTTGATGAAGGTTTGAGTTTAAACAATTTAATAAGTAATGTAAATAATTATTGGTTATGAAAACATTGTAAGTATTAGTTATAAGTTAGTATAATTAATTTAATCATTTTTGTTTAAATATAAATTAAATAAATAATCATTTTATTTATTTATTTATAAAATGTAATTTAACCATTTAAATGAAAGGTTTAACATTAATTATAAATTAAATTTTATAAACTTTAAATAATTAATTTTTCCATGTATTAAATATTTGTTCTTTCTAAATAAGATTAATGCACTTTTATAAAATTCAACTATTTTTATTTTGTAATTCAATCTGGATATTTGTGGTTTGAAAAATATATAAAATTTTATAATTCTGCCAAGATTCTAACTCACACACGACCGTGCCTGGGAAGGGCACGATCGTGCTCGAACCACGGGCGCGACCATGCTAGTCAGGGCGCGACAGTGTTGATCAATCAGAGGGCTTAAACTAATTAAATCATTAGGCACGATCGTGCCTTGGTCAGGCACGATCGTGTCTATGATTCCAAGACACGACTGAGATTAGCCAAAGGGCATGATTGGGTCTGGACAGGAGGACACGACCACGCTGATAGTCGGCACGACCGCGTCTCATGAGGCACGACCGCGCTAGATGATTAGCGCGACCACGTCTGTTCCAAATCAGGAACGAATTGACCAATTCTTATAATAACAGGGTTGGAAATCATAGGGCTTTTATTCATAGTGATGTTACGAGTATGTTGGGATGTTTTAATTGTATTAACAACATGTTCTGGGTCGAAATCGATTAAACTATTTTTAATAAAATATAGATTCGGTTTCGGGAGGATTTCTATAATGGAAGCCCAAATTAACATGGGGCTTTTGATCTAGAGACTGAATCGATATAGGGAAAGGTTTCAATTACCCGGAATGATGGCGAATTGATAGCGATCGGTAGAAAGGAATTCCGGCGACTACGGGTTCGGTCTCCGGCGTCCTCTGCTGCACTTCCGACTAAACCAGGGAGTCCATTAGCTTCGGTGAGGATTGAGTAGCGTGAATCTGTTGCTTGGTTGAGAGAATTCGGATCGCAAGGAGTTTTGTGTTTTCTTTGAAATGCTTGAGAGGATTTTTGAGATTAATTGGATTAATTTGAGACGATTGTTGTAATTGGAAGTGTCATTGCTTTTGTGAATGGTAATAATGTGTAAATCGGTTACGGAAACTCAACGATCGGGTGATTAAAACTGTATTTACGTTTCAACTGGTACGAGGCGCGACCGTGCCCAAACGAGGCGCGACCGTGCTAAGGCACCAGGCGCGATCGTTCCAAAGCAAGTCGCGCGACCGTGCCAAAGCACTCTGCGCGACCGTGCCAGAACGAGGCGCGGCCGTGCCTATTAGGGTTTCTTGTAAATTTTCAACATCAGACCTTGTAACTTTGGTCTTTGACATATTTGTATAAATAGATACTTATGTAATGTTTTAGTAGGTTATAATCGTGTAAAACTTGCGGGTTAACATTGAAATATAGTATTTAATTGATGGTACGAATAGAACAAAACAGTGCACTAGAACTTGGTTTAAAATGCATTACATTGAATTTGAAATACGGATACTAAAAATCAGAAATGTTACAGGTGAGGCAGTGCTATCACTGGATGTAGTGTCCCCATGGATCACTGAGTAGGGTACAGTCTCACCGGAGTCACTCTCGGGGTCCGCTCCTCCGTCGCCTCCGTGAACTAGTGTCTCCTCTAAATCCTCCTCCGGTTCTTCTTCCGAATCCTCCTCTTGATCCTCCTCCGGGTCCTCCTCGGGATCCGTGTCCTCGACCTCCTCGGGGTCAGCATCCTCCGGGTCGATCGAGTGCTCATCATCATCCGAGGTATGAGGTGATGATGGTGTTGTTAGTACTCCTGCTGGTGGTGGTGTAGCAGGAGTATACTCCTCGTCCGAATCGTAAATGATGATAGAGTCCGAAGATGTCGACATTCCTGTAACAAGGCAATATCCGGTAAGATAATGTACATGTGTATGAAATGCATGTATGATGTGATGTGAACTATGTGAGCCTACTGTTATAGTATAAGTACACTAAATGCAACTTAGTTCTCTATAACCAGGGCTCTGATACCAATCTGTCACACCCAGATCCACAGCGGTTTACCCGCGGGTCGTGACTGTCAAGGATCATCAGTTCTGGTTATTTCGAACGACCTCTAAATGATTTTTGAAAAAGTCATTCCATTTGAACATCATTCAAAATAATAAAGTTTAACAGAGTAAGAAAAACGCAGAATGTAATGTGCGAAAGCAAGTAAATTGTTTTAAAAATACAGAAGCAAAATGTCTTTAGGTTCCCATAAACCTAAGCTTCTAAAGAAAACATGCAATGCGAATCCAGATGTGCAAATCCTAGTCCTCGTGCAAATGATTAACAACCTGAGATAAACATTCTTATGTTGGATATATGATGTCCGGTCGTCAATTAAGTCAACGTTACTAATGAGGTACGATCCAAAGAGTTACACTTTGGGAAACGAACAAATATATAATATTTAATTGTTAAATATTATGATTCACGAAAGAAGGATTTTTTAAATGGTAGATTAATATTTAGAGAAATATTTATCGGTGATTGAGTTAATTAATTATTTAGTGAAATAATTATTTATGGGGAATGAATGTTTAATCTGTTAAACATTTAAATATTAGATTTTTACTGATTATTTATAATTAATAAAATACAAGGGTTTAATAATTAATGGTTAATTATTACTAAGGGTATTAGCTGTTAATATCTCAAGGGACCAAGTGTGTAATTATAATACTTATAAATATAACATTATAATCAAAACCAAAACCCTAATCACTCCCACCCCAAAATCGGTGCCCCCTTCCCCTTCGCTTTTCCGACATAGGTCGAACCACCACCGCTGCATGCCGTTGTTGGCCACCGCTGTCGTCGCCACCCCTGAGCCGCTGACACCTTACGCAGGTGCCTCTCCCACGAGTCCGTGTGACGGGTTTGCATGTTTGCGGGTTTTTCTTGATCGTGTCATCTAGCGTGACGTTCATTGAACCCAGGTGTTTCTGATTCGGCTTATCGTCAAAGGTATAATCCTAGAACACCCTATGGTTGGTTTATATTTTACTGTTTATACGCGTGTAATCGGATCACTGACAGGAATCCAGATCTGATCTGTTTAGTACTTTAGTTGCTTCCGCTAAAAATATCTGATTTATTTATTTAAAAGTTTAAATAATTATTGTTTTAAAAGTTAAAACTGGTACTTGATTCCCAACAGTGGTATTAGAGCCACCTGTACACGCGTTTAGAAATATATTTTTTTAATCAATCTATTGTTTTATTTGTCAAAACTTTTGTTTGACAAAAGATCGAGCCTTTATCGTTTATTGTTATTGTGTTAAATGAATCGAGCACAAGATATCTGCGGTTGTATTGTTTGTGTTGGTTGTTTCTTTTTGTATTTTTATGGGTTATTTGGAACCCTAATGTAATAGTTAGATTTATTTTTATTTATTTATTTTTATTGTATCTGTAAATAAATATTGTAATCCTAAAGAGGCGAATACTAGAAGACCAAGGCGGACAATGACAGGATTAAAGATGGAGATCTTGGACTAAGTGGGAGATAGCAGATTTATTTATTTTGTTATCCCTTAGACCACCGGTTTATCGTTTGATGACTCAAACTAAACTGGAAAATTTTTCCTAGTTGCTCGGTTCTATGTTTTATTTATTTTTGTGGTTGTGATAAAATTATTTAGGATAATAATTAAACCGCAAAATTTTATAAAACTTTTGACACAATTTAAAACGACGAGATAATTAAATTATTTATTTTTCTCGGAAAATTAATTAAATAAAAAGGTTTTTATTTAAAAGTAAAAACAAGTTTTAAATTTAATAGTTTTATTTAAAACAATTTTAAATTAATTAAAAGAGTTGATTAGTTTAAAATCAGTTCGCGATGAATAACCAATTTAGATTAAATAAGGTATTTGAAATTGGATAGTGTCGAGTGTTGAAAGTTGTTTCACGAACTAAAAATAGTAAATCGGTTTACTAAAATTGCGACTTGTATCATGCTACTCGTCGTCCAAAATGTTTTTGACCCGAAATGGTAATATTTAAAAAAACATTAATGAAAAACCCAATATATAAAATCGATATTTTCTGCGCCACCCTTAATTGTAACACTTCAACTAATCTATCTGAACCCCCGGTGTTAGTGAATTACCCTGCATCCGGCCCTACGGTTTTGGTTGAAGGTAGAACCGCGATTCCTGAGTTACTTAGGCCAAGTCTACAGTTATAAATAAAGGACCTATATCGCTCAAGTCGTTTAAGTGGGCGTAGTTGAGTGAAACGTATCCAAGCTTGAAATTGCTCGTCATGCCCCTCAAACTAGGAGTTGTATAGTTGATACAACTGGTAATCATTACCTACCTGTCTAGCTATGCAAGTGAAGAATGCTCAGCCATTCACTGAGACATGGGAAACCGGGATCTCATTCCTAATTATATAATTTTGCAATTGGGTCATAAAATTTTAATTAGGACGTTATGCATGAAAATACTAAAATATTTATTTTGAATTTTGTAGATGTCATTCGAAATCAATTCCGACTCCATTTTTGCTCTAAGGTCTATGCTTTATCGGAACATGCTCAAAAGAGGAAACTTCTCTGAGTGGTACCGTATCTTGAGAAATGTTCTTAAAGAAGAAAAGAGATCCTATGTTCTGGAAATTTCAATTCCCCCTGTTCCTCCCAATGACGGCTCCAAAATGCTTTGGAGACGACACATTGAAGATTCTAATGAAGCATCATTTTTTATGTTATCTATGATGTGTGATGAACTCCGTCGTGAGCTGGAATATCACTCTGCATATGATATGGCTTGCGAATTGAAGAAAAGGTTTCATCAAAACCACAGCGAGCATCTTAATGTGCTTAAGTTTTTATCAAGCAGCATGGAGAGAGGAACAGGAATGAGCTCACATTTCTTTAAAATGGTGAAACTCATTGACAGCCTAAATGATCTTGGTTCAACTATCAATCAGGATATTGCAATAGATTTCATACTGATGTCTTTGCCGGTTGAATACTAAGAGTTCGTTGATTAGTACAAGAAGTCTGTGTTTTGACCAAAAACTAACAAAGATAATTAAGTAGCCAAACTTTGTATATGAGGTAGTGTGCTTGTATAAACTCGTGTAAAATGCAATGTAAATGAAAATAACACTATGAGTTACGAGGAAAGCCCTTGATCTCAAGGGATCACCGGCATAAAACATCGGGAGCCGACTAAAGTCCGGCCTTGTTTATCTTATTGAATCAAGTAAAAAAATACAAAGTGAGAGAGCAAAGTGATCGTGTCTAAGTGTTACAAAGAGTTTCGAGAGTCTAGTGTTTGTGCCCTGAATGTTGTGTTTTCTAATGATCATCTTTTACTCTTTATATACAATACATGTCATTAAATGAAAGGCTAATATCCCGGAATTGTCTTAATTGGACCGTTACAAGTCTTCTTTGATGAATATTGTCGTTGTCTTCAATGATATTCCGTGTCTTCAGCTAGTAGTAATGTTAAATGGGTGTTACCTGCATGACCCAGTCAAACACAAACGCGTAATATTAATTATTACAATAGTCAGTTAATCAGGATACTGAAACATAGTAGAGATCAGGGACACCGATATTTATCTGAGGATCCGAGATACCAGAGGATCCGATATTTATCTGTTGTGAAGGTCATTCGAACAGCTGTAAAAACTTTAAAATTCAAAATTCCAAAAGTTTTGACCGATGTGACTTGATGGGCGCGTAGATCTAGGTAAAATGGTTCCCATATTTGACGGTTTTCCCTTTTTATTTCAAAGTAATCTCACTTTACTTTCTCCCTTGTGTTCTTTGTTCGATTCCGGCTATTTTCTCTCATGTGAAAATTTCTCCATCCTTTGCTATTTGTTTCGTAATTCTCTCCATCAACATGTCTCGTCTTCGATCCTCGGATGCTGCTGAGACGGTCGAGGATTTTTCTGATCAGGGAATCCTTAATTTTTCTGAACAAGAGATTTGTACTTTCACTGATCATGACATCGATCTACTGAAAAGCAGTGATGCTTTCCCAGGAAATACCAAGTTTAGGGCCTTTGATACTAGGGTTAAGGTTGATTTCCAGTCGGAGACTTAGGTGTGTTTCTTGTTTTGCCCATTTACCTTGGGTCTTCATTTCCCTTTTCCTTCGTTAATCAAGGATTTCTTTCAGTCCACCAGTTTGTCCTTCTCTCAGGTGATGCCTATGTTATGGAGGATTTTGTTCTCTTTAGATAAATTGAATCGTAGACATTCCTTGACCATCGGTATCCCTGAGATTGCTAGTGTGTATAATTTGAGAACCCATGGGTATTTCCGCTTTGTTCTTCAAATTAAGTCTGGTAAAACTCCTTTGATTCCAAAAGCTACCCAAAATGACGGTGATTGGAGGGGGAAATACTTTTTTGTGAAGAGAACATCCATCCCTGGTGGGGATCTCTTGCCACTCCAGTGGGTTAAGAAGGGTAGGATGTAATCAGGATCCCTGCATATTAGTAGGTATATATATATATATACATATATGTGTAACTTGTTTTGATGATCCTCGTGTTTCGTGCAGCACCAAAGTTTGAGAAGCTAGTTCCTGCAAGAAGTGACACGGATAAGAGGATTGAAGCTTTGTTAGAGATACCTGTTGGTGATAGATCTTTCCACTTTGAGTCTGTTGTTAATGAAGCTAGTTTTGCATCCGAGTATTCCGAAGCCACCATGTCGTCAAGTAAGAATTTGCTTCACTTGTTTATTGAGTTTTATTGACTCTAATTATTTTTTCTGCTTTTGTAGAGATTCAAAGATCTGGTTCTTGTTTTGCTTTGGATGATCTTAATAGCATTCTCTCTAGGGGAGCCATTTTTAAGCAAGAGGCTCCCACACCTATTACTGCCAAGCCGAGGATCCCGACCCTTCGTTCCAAGACGTCAGGAAAAAAGAGGAAACCCTCTTACATGGATCTTGAGGTGTTTGAGAGCATGGATCTTGTTGAGGCTTCAAAGAAAGTGTGATCCCTGACGATCCTGGTAAGCGAATGTTTTTAGTATCCTGCAAATAATTGTTAGTATCCCTGCGAATAATTGTCAGTATCCCTGCGAATAATTGTTAGTATCCCTGCGAATAATTGTTAGTATCCCTGAGAATAATTGTTAGTTTCCATGCTTATCATTTTCAAATATTGTAGGGTCTGGACAAGATGAGCGTTGATCTTGAGGCAGCGGAGAAGAAGGCTAGTGTGGTCGAAGGGAAGATCGAATACATGAAGAAGATTGCCGTTGCCAAGTCAAAGCTGATGGAGAAGGATCGCCAAGAGATTATCGACCTTAAGAAGGAGCTGGAGGATTTCAAGGTCTTGCACCAGTAGGAGATGGACACAACCGTGGAGGAGACCAAGAAATATGTTGCCCTGAGCATTCTCCAGTCTAGGATCAATATGGCTGAAGAGGATTCTACCTAGGGATTTGATGTGAAGGCTTGGGATCTTGAAGGATGGCTCAGGATCATGGCGAGTCTGACAGGTGAGAAGGTGGAGACTAGCAAGGCTGGTGAGGATGTTGATGGTGAAGGTGAGAAGGAGGTACCATAGGGCGATGAGGGTAATGATGCCTAGGCCTGAGCCCTGTTTCTTATTTGTGATGGTTGTGGTAGTTGGTAATCAAAACAATTTACTTTTGTGTTTGGGGATCCCTGCATGGGATAGACAATTTAATTTTCTAACTAATGGTTAAGGATTCGGGTGGATGGGTCCAACTTTTAGATGAAGCCCGAATTCTTGGTCCTCCTCTATTGAAAATTAGATTGGATAGATACACATACCTGATAAGAAATTTAAAATATGATAACTTTTAGTTGTCCCCTGTGTATAGTCATTAAATACGTCGTATACTTAGTAATTGTATTTCAGGATCTTCATAAGTCTTTAATCCGTTTAAGGATCTTGAGTCAGCATATTGATGCTAAGTTCTTGGGTTAACACATAAGTGTTAAATACCTATGACAAGTTAAAATCATGGGCCAAGCCAGAAAAACATGGGCCAAGCCGGAATACGTGGGCCAAGCCCGATAATGTGGGCCAAGCCAGAATAACGTGGGCCAAGCCAGAATACGTGGGCCAAGCCAGACTTGAGTTAGCATGAAAATGCTAAAAACCTTAGGAGTAACACGTATGTTACTATCATAGGATCCAAGATATAGCCAACAGTGATGAAATTATCAGCCACTGTTACATGGACTGGTCGCACCACCTTGAACTATACTTGAATACCGTGCGCTACAGGCGGAGTGTTCAAACTCAATTCTTAGAAAGGTGAAAACCTTTAAACCTTAGAAGGTATTTAGAATACCTTAAACTTAGGAGAGATGGCCAATCTCTATCTTCTGTGGGGATCCTTGAGGATCCTTCCTGCAAAACATGAAACCTTGGTGAAGGTGGGTGTTAGCTTGGCTAACACCCCTCCGACGCTCAAGTCAGTAACTTTATAAAGGAGTAATAAATATAAAACAATTGGGAATAGAAGACATGCCAGTCTTAGTTAGAATTTAAGTTCTAACTCACATGAAATAAGCCTTGAGATGGATAGCATTCCAGGATCTTGGTAGTATATCTCCTTCCATAGTAGCCAACCAATAGGAACCCTTGCCTGCTTCTGAGTCAATCATGTATGGGCCTTCCCATTTTGGTGCAAGTTTTCCATCGCTGGTGTTGGTAGTATTTTGGAATGCCTTTCTTAATACCAAGTCACCTACTTGGAATCTTCTGATCCTTATGCTTTTGTTATATGACTTTGCTATTCTCTGCTGATAAGCTGCAATACGAACTTTGGCAAGATCCCTGAGCTCATCCACAGTGTCAAGATCATGAGCAAGAGCTTCATTGTTGGTCTCTGGAGTATAGAGATTGGTTCTGGCAGTAGGGATAACCATCTCTATAGGGATCATGGCTTCAGTACCAAACACCAATGAGAATGGAGTTTGACCTATTGCATTCTTTGTGGTTGTCCTATCTGCCCAAAGTGCAAATGGTAATTCTTCAGCCCATCTTCCTTTCTTAGCCCCTAATCTCTTCTTGAGGTTGTTGATGATGATCTTGTTGCTGGATTACCCTTGTCCATTGGCTTGAGGATGCACATGGGTGGAGGTTATCATTTTAGTTCCCCAACTGGAACAGAAGTTAGTTGTTCTCTTGCCAATGAACTGAGATACATTATCACATACTATCTCTGCCGGGATCCCGAATCTTGTCAGGATGTTCCGTTTGATGAAGGAGATAACTTCCTTTCTCTGACTTGGATAAATGCTTCAGCTTCAATCCACTTGGAGAAGTAATCTGTCATTGCCAGTATAAAAACTTTTCCTCCTGGTGCCTTGGGAAGTTTGCCGACTATATCCATTCCCCATTTCATGAATGGACATGGAGAGATGATTGGATATAAAGGTTCTGCAGGTTGGTGAAGTATGTTGCTGTGTCTTTGGAAAGCATCACATTTTTTGGAATAAGTCATAGAATCTTTCCTCATGGTAGGCCAGTATTATCCTGTCCTCAGGAATTTAGAGAATAATGCTCTGCCCCCAGTGTGATTACCACAGTCACCTTCATGTATGTCTTTCAGGAATTCATGTGCTTTAGGATCCTCCAAGCATCTTAAGTATGGACCTGCAATAGACTTTCTATACAAGACATTATGCAATATAAAACGTGATCCCTCATGCGAAAAGCCTTGTGATTCTTTTCATCATTTGGGATCTCACCATCCTGTAAATATTTTTTAATGGATAGAATCCAGGATCCTTGACTAGGTTCAAGATCCCGAACATCTGCTTCTTCTTCTGTGTTGGATACATTGTTTGTTTTTTCAATTGCTGGGCTCAAAATATGTATGATAGGTATTTGAATACTTTCTGGTATTTTGAGAGCCGAAGCAAGGTTTGCTAAGGCATCAGCCTTAGTATTGTCTTCTCTAGGTACCTGTGTGATGCTAAAAATTTTGAATTCCACATATAATTGCTTAAATATTGTTAGATATTTAGCTAACTTCTCGCCTTTTACCACAGATAATTGCTTAACTATTGTGAGATATTTAGCTAACTTCTCGCCTTTTACTGCATATGAGCCATTGAAATGGTTAGC
Organism: Smallanthus sonchifolius; assembly: GCA_023525975.1. Lineage (NCBI taxonomy): Eukaryota > Viridiplantae > Streptophyta > Magnoliopsida > Asterales > Asteraceae > Smallanthus > Smallanthus sonchifolius. The sequence goes on from CM042031.1 coordinate 29,990,040, forward strand.
AATTAATAATGAATCTACGTATACCTGGAGATACATGATCTTGATATCCTTGGCTAATTGTAATCCTACTATTAGCACCTCATATTCTGCTTCATTATTCGTTGTCTGGAACTCACAACTTATGGATTGGGGTATTATATCCCCTTGTGGCGATTTCAGTAGGATACCTAAACATGTTCCTCTTACATTTGATGCACCGTAAGTGAATAAGGTCCACTTATCCTTGGATTCTTCCAATTGTTGAACTTCAACGTCTACTTCATGTTGAATGTCACTACTGAAATCAGCCACAAAGTCCGCAAGTGCCTGAGACTTTATTGCTGTTCTAGGTTCATATATGAGGTCATGGGCACTGAGCTTGACTAACCACTTAGCCATCCTTCCTGACATCTCTAGTTTTCTCAAGACACACTTAATAGGATAGTTAGTTTTAACATGAATAGCATGAGTTTCAAAATAATGTCTGAGTTTAGTAGATGCCATTATTAAAGCTAATATTATCTTCGCTAAATGAGAGTACCTGGTTTTTGCTGCGAGTAGGCTTTTACTTACATAGTATACTGGATGTTGCTGGCCTTCATGATCCTTGACTAGGACGGCACTTACAGAATTATCGGATACCGCCAAGTACAGGGATAATGGTTCGCCATCTTCTGGTTTCATCAATAAAGGAGTTGATGATAAGTATTCCTTTAATGATTTGAGTGCTTGTTCATGCTTCTCTTCCCATTCGAATCTCTTGTTCTTCTTTAGGATGTCGTAGAACTATTTGCACCTTTCTGAGGATCTTGATATGAATCGGTTGAGTGCTGCTATTCTGCCGGTTAGCCTCTGGACATCCTTGGTGTTTGCTGGGGATTTCAGATTGATGATTTCTTTAATTTGCTCTCGTCTGGCTTCTATTCCTCTTTTGGTTACCATATAGCCCAAGAATTTTCCTGCCCCCACTCTGAAGTGGCATTTGGAAATATTCAGCTTCATTTTATATTGGTCCAGGATATCGAATACATCTCTGAGATCCCTGAGAAGATCCTCAACTTTCTTTAATTTCACCACCATGTCATCTATGTAGACCTCCATGGTGTCCCATAGTTTGTCTTTTAACATCATGTTCACCAGTCTTTGGTATGTAGCACCTGCATTTTTTAAACCAAAGGGCATATAAATATAACAATAAATACATGTTGGGGTCATGAAGGCGGTATCCTCCTGGTTTGAGGGTTCCATCTGAATTTGTTGGAATCTTGATGAACCATCCTTGAATGTCAGCATTTCGTGGCCTGATGTGGCGTCGACCATTGAGTCAATGTGTGGTAGTGGAAAAGGATCTTTGGGATATGCTTTGTTCAAGTCAGTGAAGTCTACACCGACTCTCCATTTCCTGTTTTTCTTCTGGACCACCACCACCTTAGCTAGCCACCTTGGGAATTTCACTTCTCTTATTATTCCCGCTTTCAACAGCCTTTCAACCTCTTCCTGGATAATTACATTCCTTTTTGGTGCGAATTTCCTTCTTTTTGGTGTATTGGCCTGAAACTGTTATCAATACCCAATTTATGTGTAATAATATCTTTAGAGATACCTGTCATGTCTCATGTTTCCAGGAGAAGGTTGAGGTTCTGCTTTTTAGTAACTCTACAAGATTTTGTTCAATATCCTTGGGGATATTGGTTCCAACAAGCAGCTTGACGTAAGGATCCTCCGTACTTAGGGATACCTCTTTAACATCTTGCTCTTTGGTCTCTAAGACGTCTAGGGCTTGTTTCTTTAATTGCTATGCTTTCCTGGTTTTAGAGGAGGCCTTCATTGAAGAAGTGTAGCAGTCCTTAGCCTCTTGTTGATCAATGTTAATCTTCACTACCCTCCAAGGGGTTGGCATCTTGACACACTGATGGTATGTTGAGGGTACTATCTTCATGTCATGTATCCAAGGCCTTCCTAAAATGATATTATAGCAAGACAAAGAATCTATTACACAAAACTTTTGTATAGCATTTACCCCTTCGATGTATATCGGTAGTTTTATTTCTCCGACTGTGTTTTTAACTTCTTCTCTGAATCCCACCAGCACTGAAGATTTTGAGATAATTTTAGAATCCGGGATCCCCATTCTCTTCAGGACTTCATGCTGAATGATATTTACCGAACGCCCTCCATCAATTAGTATCCTACGGATGAAGTGGTTTGCAATATACAGAGAGATCACCAAGCTGTCGTGATGAGGATCATGTACGTCATTTCGGTCCCCTTCGTCAAAATATATGACTTTCTCTTCAGTCAGGCTAGAGGTCTCGGTAGGCCTGTCCCCTTTTTCTGTCTTTGCTTCCTTGTCATTCCTCTTTGCTGCAGAGTAAGAAGTGCCACAAATGTCAGATCCACCAGATATAAAACTTATTACCTTGGCATCCTGCGGTAGGGATGTTGTCACACCCCAACCGACGGCGGAAACGTCGGGGCGTGAAGCGTGCAGACTGTTCATAGCTCATGGTTCGCTAAGGTTGAGATAATTAAACATGCAGTTTTCATTGAAATCAAACAACAATCCAACAAGTACACGAAACATAACAAAATACATAACAATGTTTATTTTAGAGCTTTTAACTAGGTCCTCAAACTAGGTGGAAGCAACTTGTAATCATCTCAATTGTTAGCACCTGAAACATGATTTAAAAACAAGGGTCAACTAGAAAGTTGGTGAGCATACATAAGTTTTGACACACAAATAAGAGTTCAAAAATGTTTATACAATTCATTGATTCACATGGTATATAAGACAAATATGGAGAATCTATAGTTATACTAGGTGCACAATCAAACCTTGTGACTGAGGCATAACACGCAGGTTACCCTAATGTAAAGTCGGTAACAAACACCCTACCCGGGTGGGTTTGTCAGACTCAATAGTACTATCCTTGTTTACCGTTGGCTTGTACAGAGTTAATGATTGCACGAGTTGCGTCATGTATGTATAGTAATAACTCATAGCATTCAAGCATATTGCACAAATAATTCATGTAATCAAGTAAGAATTGTACTATGAAAGAGTTGCAATTTGTTTAATGTAAATCATGTCCACCCCAAAGGTGAAAAAGAGTAAAAGTGGGGTTATGTAGACTCACGTGTAATGTAGCGTGTTGATTTGCACAATCGAGTAAAAATGCCAAAATGTGTCGTAGGTCACTATGTTCGACCTATTGAATAAGCGTATAACACGTGTCATTGTTTGTGTTATTTTATGTCAAAATGTATTCGTTGGTGGTTTGTGTGTTTGGGGTTGGTTTTGAAATAATAAATTAGTAGCGACATATATATATATTTATTTAAATAAAATTTAAATAAACGATATTTGTTTAAATCAATATATATATTTGTATAAATAGTTTTTATAAAAATGATTATATAAACTCACGATTTCATCGGTTTTGAAACTATCGGAAATTAACCGTTTTAAATTTCTAAATCAAGGATTTGGTTTATAAATTATTCTCGGGTCTTGGGATTTTATAACTTAATTTTTAAAATTACATTATGAGATTTTTAGCTAAAATATGTTAAATAGACTTTCAAACAGAAAAATAATTGATTCTGGTCAAGGAGCACGACCGTGCTCGAGTATGGCACGACCGCGCTCGATGTCGGGCGTGACCGTGGGGGTCTGAGCGCGCCCGTGGTCGAGTCAGAAGTCACTACAGAGGGTCTGGACATAGAGCACGACCGTGCTCGTATCTGGCACGACCGCGTCTAGTGTTTGTTTTTGGTCAAGACTTGTTTGCTCGGTAAGCACGACCGGGCCACACCTGGGGCACGACTGTGCTTGGTCAGGCACGACCGCGCTCAGGGATGAGCGCGACCGTGTCGGGCCTTTTTCAGACACAATTCGATCGATTCTTATATTAATAGCTTCTGGATTCTTAGGGCTTTCACTTAGTGGATGATTACGAATGTTTCTACATAGTTTAATTGTATTTATATCTTGTCTAGAGTGTAGTTCGAGTAAAATTTATGTTTCGGCTTTTTGGTTCAAAATCGGATCGATTTGAGTGTTTCTACTACGAATTGATATAGGGCTTTCGTAGTAGAGGTAGATACAAAGCTGAAGACGTGTTACTTACTTGCTGAAAGTGGGCAATCGAATGCGGTCGGCTACGGGTCGAGCGGCTTCGTTTCTTGGCGATCAATCGGACGACAGAGGTGTTGTGAGCGTCGAGTGAGAGTTCTGAGAGATTGAGTGGGTGTATATGAGGGTGTAGGAAGCCTGCAACTTGCTCTCAATTGTTTAATTCGCGAGACTTGGGTGTGGTGGGTATGGGATTAAACAAATGTGCAAATTGGAGGACAATTTAGGCGTGTTGCAGGTTGAATTCAGTCGAGTAAGGTCTGACGCGTGAAAACCGGCTTTTCTCTATTTTAAATTTCACGAATTCATAGGGTATGGTATGGTTTGACTTCTGCAGAGTCAAGTGGGTTCATCAGCGCGACCGTGTCTACTTTAGGCGCGACCGTGCTTAGGTTGCAGGCGCGACCGTGCCTAGTCCTAGGCGCGACCGTGCTTGCCTAGTTTTGTAGTTTTTGAGTTTTGTCAGTTTTGGTCCTCGAGGCTTGTGAGATAATGGTGTTTTTGTTTAATTTGTTTATTGTAATAGAATAGTTTGTATATGTAACTGCATCATAGTTTGTTTGTACATGAATCGAAACTGAAATGTGTTTGTTTATTGAAATCAAACGATTACATGATGAAAATCAGAAATGTTACAGATGTTGCTCTCTTCGGGATCCTGTCATGATCCTTGGCCTTATTCTTTCCTTTGCCTAGAAATTCTTTGAGATGTCCTTTGCTTAAGATATAGCTTATCTCTTTTCGCAGAGCAATACAATCTTCGGTTACATGGCCGAAGTACTCGTGGAATGCACACCACTTGGACTTATCCTTCCATCATGTGTTCTTCTCAAATTTGCGAGCCCACCTGGCTTTTTCACCAAGATCCTACATAGCAAATAATAAACCTGTTGTATCAAGAGAAAAATAGTATTCAGATAATCTAGGATACTCTTCTTCATTTTCATCATCCTCCACAGCATTAATCTTGTGATTGTTATGCTTAGAATAAGGCTTGGATCTATAAGGCTTGAAGGGTGCAGTTTCAGTCTTCCGGTTGGGTTGATTGTAACTGGTTGGAGCATCCATCCTTTGCTGGATATTCTTATCATCCTCGAGCCTTATGAACCTCAATGCCCGGTTTCTGACTTCATCAAGATTCCTACAAGGATTCATGACAAGGTCTTCGTAGAATTGAGAGTCCTTCTTTAGCCCCATCTTGAATGCCTGGACTGCTGTGGTAACATTAAGGTTCGGGATATCTAGGGATTCCCGGCCGAACTAGCTGACATAATCTCGGAGAGATTCTCCGGGATTCTGAGTTATCCTGTATAAGTCACTTGGTAATCTTTCAAACGTTCTGCTGCAAGAGAACTGGTTATTAAACAAATTTATTAAATGAGCGAATGAAGTAATCGAATAAGGTGGAACATTAAGTAGCCATTTCAGGGCTAATCTTGTTAAGGTGGAACCAAACCCTTGCATAAGCACGCCTCCTTCAAATCCAGGGGAATGGGATTAATCTTCATTCTCTCTCTGTACTGTGCGACGTGTTCCTCGGGATCCGTAGTTCCATCGTACAACTTCATGTTAGGAGTTTGGAAGCCCTATAGGATCTCAGCATCACATATTGGTGGAGCGAATCTCGAGATCCTGTGACTGCTTGAGTACATCTCTGGTATAGGTTGGATTATACCTGGTACGCTGGAAATCATCTCCCTTAGCTTCTTTAGTTCCTTGGCCATGGACGGAGTGATTCCTGTATCCGGCACAGATTCATTAGTGTTTGAAAATTGATTAAAAGTGTTACCGTTGTCAGTATTTCGGAATGATGATCCCAGAGCAACCCAAAGATCCTAATTCGTGGTAAATCTGACAGCCATAGTTGGCCCAACAATAGTGGTTCCAGTCTGCATAGGTAAGAAATATCCCTTATGGATTCCTAAGGATCCTGAATAATTGAAATCCAAGATCCTTGGTTACAACGGGGTCGTTACTTCCTCTGGATTCTTTGATTCTTTGACTTTTTCAAGTTCCCTGAACAACATCAGGTTAGTCTTTTTCTGCTGCTCCATCTGTTGCTTCATTTCTGAGAACATATTGAGGATCTCATTATTTGAAACTAGCACAGGTCCCCCAGCCGGTATCCTAGATCCCGAAAATCCGGCAGAAACAGGTTTCTTTAGCAGATTGTCACTCTTCTTCTGGAATGGAGGAGGAGGAAGAGGGTTGCTTAACCCAGAGCTTGAGGATGGAGTAGAAACAGAAACATTTTTGGATTGGGATGACATTTTTGAAATCAGCTTGGAAAAATAGTGATTGAACACAAATTTTAGCAAAGATTTTAAGATGAAAAGCACCACTTGCCCCACGGTGGGCGCCAAATTGTTTTGACCAAAAACTAACAAAGATAATTAAGTAGCCAAACTTTGTATGTGAGGTTGTGTGCTTGTATAAACTCGTGTAAAATTCAATGTAAATGAAAATGACACGATGAGTTACGAGGAAAGCCCTTGATCTCCAGGGATCTCCGGCATAAGACCCGGGAGCCGACTAAAGTCGGGCTGCCTTGTTTATCTTATTGAATCAAGTAAAAAGTACAAAGTGAGAGAGCAAAGTGATTGTGTCTAAGTGTTACAAAGAGTTTTGAGAGTCTAGTGTTTGTGCGTCGTGAATATTGTGTTTTCTAATGATCATCTTATGCTCTTTATATACAATACATGTCATTAAATGAAAGGCTAATATCCCGGAATTGTCTTAATTGGACCATTACAAGTCTTCTTTGATGAATATAGCCGTTGTCTTCAATGATATTCCATGTCTTCAGCTAGTAGTATTGTTAAATGGGTGTTACCTGCGTGACCAAGTCAAAGACGAACGTGTAATATTAATTATTACAACGGTCAGTTAATCAGGATACTGAAACATAGTAGACATCAGGGATACCGATATTATCTGAGGATCCGGGATACCAGAGGTAAAAACTGACCCCTAACAGTATGTAGTAGGAGAAACCTTGTCTGATTTGCGAGGGTCGCTAATGGCTTTTGAAATGACTTTGGACAAATAGACACTCTGATCACAAAACCTAGAAAACGTGGCAAGAAGGGAGTTGTTTTCAAGAGTGATGACACCTGTCATTACTGTGGAGAAATAGGACACTGGAAAAGTACATGTCCTTCATACCTTGCTAAGAAGACCAAAGCTTCGGAAGCAGGCTCTTCAGGTATGTTCGTTATTGAGATCTTCTCTCTGTCTAGCAAATCTTGGTTGTTTGACACTGGATGTGGTTATCACATTTGTAATGATTTGTAGGGACTAAAGAAGGTTAGGAGGCTAAAGCAAGGCGACCTGGAGCTCCATGTGGGAAATGGACAAAATGTTGCTATGAAGGCTGTAGGAGAATACACTCTTTTACTTCTTTTTGGTTTAGAACTTGTTTTGAAAAATGTATATTTCATTCCTAATTTGACTAGGAATATTGTTTCAGTATCCGCTTTGCGGGAACAAGGATTTAATTATGCTTTTGGCAATGATTTTATTTCTGCATATTTAAATGGTTTGTTTTATTTTTCTGCAAAGTCTCACAATGGAATCTATGAGATAGAAGTTCATCATAATAACGTTCTATTTAATATCTCCTCCAAATGTACGAAATATGATTTCAATGATACGTATCTATGGCATTGTAGACTAGGACACATAAACAAGTATCTATGGCATTGTAGACTAGGACACATAAACAAGAATCGCATGAAGAAACTCCAGACCGCCAGAATTCTGAATTCTACTTGTCAAGAGTCATTTGGCGATTGCGAATCATGTTTAAGTGGAAAGCTAACCAAGGCTCCTTTTACCGGTATCGGTCAAAGGGCTAAGGATCTGTTTGGACTTTTACATACTGATGTATGTGGTCCATTCAAAATAATGTCTAGAAGTGAATAGAGATACTTCGTAACATTTACTGATGACTTCAGTAGATATGGATATGTTTATCTTATGAAGCATAAACATTAAACATTTGAAATGTTCAAACAATACCAGAACGAAGGGCAAAATTAGCTTGGTAAGACGATTAAGATGCTTCGATCTGATCGAGGTGGTGAATATCTTAGTCAAGAGTTTGACGAACATCTAAAGAAATGTGGGATCATTTCTCAGCTTACTCCACCAGGAACACCTCAGCTTAACGGTGTATCCAAAAGGAGAAAGCGAACTCTATTAGATATGGTTCGATCAATGATATGTCGTACAAACCTCCCACACTCCTTTTGGAGTTTTACTCTCGAGACTGCCACAAAAATCATAAATCTAGCTCCTACAAAGAGGGTGGACAAGACGCCTTATGAGATATGGCATGGGGAGACACACAAAGTGTCCTACCTTAGGGTTTGGGGATGTAACGCATACGTTATAAAAGTGAATCTACGGATAAGCTAAATCCCCGTGGCGATAAAGTTGTTTTCGTCGGATACCCTAAAACAATCGGTTACTACTTCTACAATCCTGCTGAAAATTGAGTCACTAAACGCAAAGCTACTTTCTTAGAGAAAGAACTTCTTACTAGAGGGATTGGAGATAACCATGTGGATATGGATGAGATCCAAGAACCACAAACCAAACATGTCGTTCAGCATGACACTGCTGAAACTGAATCTAGAAATGTTCAAGATTAAACTGTGACACAAGTTGTTCGCAGAAGTGCTAGGGATCGTCATGAACCCGACCGGTATATCGGGATTCACCAGATTGACGACATCCTGATAGTTGATCAGGCTGAGCCCACTAGTTACAAATCTGCAATCTTAGATTCTGAATCCAAGAAATGGCCTGAAGCCATGGATGTTGAAATCCAATCCATGTATGATAAACATGTATGGGACTTGGTTAACCTTCCTCCCGAAATTCGGACCGTAGGAAGCAAGTGGATTTTCAAGAAGAAAATCGACAAGGATGGGAATGTGCAAACCTTCAAAGCAAGGCTGGTAGCGAAAGGCTTTACTCATACTCAAGGAATTGATTATGATGAAACCTTCTCGCCAGTAGCCATTCTTAAGTCTATTAGCATCTTGCTTGCTATTTTCGCGTATTATAACTACGAGATATGGCAAATAGATGTCAAAACCGCGTTCCTTAATGGGCATCTTACTGAAGATGCCTACATGGTTCAACCAGAAGGTTTTGAAGATCCAGAGAATCCTAATAAGGTATGCAAGTTAAACAAATCCATTTATGGATTAAAACGGACATCTAAAAGCTGGAATCTTCGCTTTGACCAGAAAATCAAAGAGTTTGGTTTTGTCAAGAACGAAGATGGACCATGTGTCTACAAGAAGGCAAGTGGGAGCCATGTGACTTTTCTGATTCTGTATGTAGATTACATATTGCTCATTGGAAACCATATCCCTATGCTTCAAGACTCTTGGCTGGGTAAATGTTTCGCAATGAAAGATCTTGGTGAAGCTGCTTATATTTTGGGAATAAAGATCTATAGAGATAGATCAAAGTGACTTATAGGTTTAAGTCAAAGTACATACATTGATAAAGTCGTTCGACGCTTTTTCATGCAAGACTCTAAGAAAGGGTCTTTGCCTATGGCGCATGGAACCATACTGAATAACGCACAGTGCCCTCAGTCTGACGAGGAAAGGAAGAAAATGGAAAATGTTCCATATGTTTCTGCAATTGGTTCCATCATGTATGCCATGCTATGTACTAGACCTGACATATCGTACGCTTTAAGCATGACAAGCAGATGTCAACAGAATCCTGGTGAGAGTCACTGGAGAGTTGTAAAGAACATCCTCAAATACATGAGAAGAACTAAGGACATGTTCTTGATATATGGAGGACTGGAATAAGAACTAGTTGTTAAATGTTACACTGATGCTAGCTTCCAGACTGATCGAGATGATTCTCGATCACAAACGGGATTTGTATTTGTTCTAAACGGTGGTGCGATCACTTGGAAGAGTATTAAGCAAAGTGTTGTTGCTCAATCCACCACCGAGTCAGAATACATTGCTGCTTCGGAAGCTGCAAAGGAGGCTGCTTGGATGAAGAAGTTCATTGTTGATCTCGGAGTAATGCCTAGCATTCAGAAACCGATCGAGATACGGTGTGACAATACTGGTGCCATTGCTCAAGCTAAGGAACCAAGGTCACACCACAGCACGAAGCACATACTCAGAAGATTTCACTATATCAGAGATATATTAGAACGGGGAGACATCATGTTAAACAAAGTTCACACATATCATAATCTAGCCGACCCGTTCACTAAGCCTATGCCTCATTCTAAACATGAGGAGCATGTTGATCTATATTTTGGTGCTTTCGAACAATACAATTGCATGAGTTTTTATATTTGATTTAATGGTTAAATGCATTATAAATAGATGTTACTGTGTTCGATAGTTTACACGTTTTAGAAATCCTTGAACATTTTATTCTAAATGTCCGTAGTCATTCAGATTCATGGGAATCAATCTGAACGTAAGACTACTGTGAATCGGATGGTTGGTTCATTATGAATGAAAGACCAAGAAGTTGGAAATCATGTTCACAGATAATTATTAGAGAATAATTATTGGACGTAACGCGTTTCAAAACTATCTTCAAGGATCAATGTCTTCAGATGTTTTGAATATGGTAAGATCTATCGATCCTCGACCCGAGGCACATACTAGAACTAACTCTGACTAAAGTTTGTTCTTTGATCTTATCTAACGATGTACCTTAACAGGCAGTAATAAGGATATGATCAGGGGTAATCTGAATTTTAGTGGGGGTTGTACGTGGCCAAAGGAATTATGTTCTTCTTTAATTAGGAGTTGGACATTCTGGCGCCCTCGTTGATTCAAGTTGGTGTAAAACGCATGGCCATGCTCAAACTAAAGAGTAGTTTGTTTGAGACCACTTTGAATTGGAGAACGAGAACAAGAATAGTTGAACCACATATGAGAAGTGAATAGTATCCATGTCTCATGTTCAACGGATGCCCTAAACAGAAAGGATACATAGATATGCTTACTAGGACTGTTAGACTTGGTAAAGTAAAGGTTACTTGTACATAAGGGAATAGTTTGACGATTGTATTACTTCATACCTTGCTAGAGGCAGTGAGATGCAGCTAGGAGTCAACCATTGTCTATGTTGAACCGATTAATTGATTAATCGTCCAAGTGGGAGATTGTTAGATATATGATGTCCGATCGTCAATTAAGTTAACGTTACTAATGAGGTACGATCCAAAGAGTTACACTTAGGGCAACGAACAAATATATAATATTTAATTGTTAAATATTATGATTCACGAAAGACGGATTTATTAAACGGTGGATTAATATTTAGAGAAATATTTATCGGCGATTGAGTTAATTAATTATTTAGTGAAATAATTATTTACGGGGAATGAATGTTTAATCTGTTAAACATTTAAAGATTAGATTTTACTGATTATTTATAATTAGTAAAATACAAGGGTTTAATAATTAATGGTTAATTATTACTAAGGGTATTAACTGTTAATACCTCAGGGGGCCGGTGTGTCATTATAATGCTTATAAATAAAACATTATAATCAAAACCTAAACCCTAATCACTCCTACCCCAAAATCGGCGCCCCCTTCCCCTTCGCAAGTCCGACGTCGGCCGAACCACCACCGTTGCCAGCCGCCGCTGGCCACCGCTGCCGTCGCCACCCCCGCCCCGCTGCCACCTTGCGCAGCTTCTTCTCCCGCGAGTCCGTGTGATGGGTTTGCATGTTTGCGGGTTTTTCGTGATAATGTCATCTAGCGTGACGTTCGTTGAACCAAGGTGTTTTTGATTCGGTTTATCGTTAACAAAGGTATAATCCTAGAACACCCTATGGTTGGTTTATATTATATTGTTTATATGCGTGTAATCGGATCACTGACAGGAATACAGATCTGATATGTTTAGTATTTTAATTGCTTCAACTAAAAATATCTAATTTATTTATTTAAAAGGTTTAAATAATTATTGTTTTAAAAGTTAAAACTAGTACTTGATTCCCAATAGCTTAAACGAGTCAATAATATGTTGGTGAGTTCACAGGTTTGAAAGTAACGAAAAAGTAATGTAACAGTGTAACAGTCCGTATATCTACTCATGATTCCATTGTTGATTAGACAATATACAATAATAATATAAATAATTCACCGAAACCGAAGCTCAACGAAAATGATGTAGAAACTTGCATTTCTTGTCTCTTACATGCCAAGCACGCATTTGATTAGGTCAATTATGCACCCGTTAGACCTCCAGTCAAGTTAGCATGACTAACCTGGGCGGGGGTTGTGAAACCCAATAGTACTATTCATGAATTACCTCGCTATGAAATATAATTAACGGTTCGATTGTGAGAGGACTTTATGTAAGAAAATGCACCCACTTATATATCAAAGTGAAATCATACGAGTATGAAAATAGAATTTTGAATGAAAATAGAATTTTGAGCATGTATCTCCCCCAAAGGAAAAGTAAGTAAAATGGGGCCGTGAGACTCACCTAGGAATGAGGTGATGATAACGTGAAATTCAAACACTTGACCTTAGCAAAAGTCCAACTAACCGACCTACTCGAGCCCTAGGAACATTAAGGCTATAAGGTCTATGAAATGTAAACGTGGTTTATATAACCATGTTCATCCAAACGACTCAATGTTGAAAGGTGACATTGACGTTTTGAAAAGGTTTGACCAAGGTTGACCAATGTTGACCAAGGTTGACTAAGTGTGACACGATGACCCGTTGGTAATATGTCAAATATTGTGAATGCATATTCATGAAACACATAAGTAAGACATCATAACATGATAAGCATACTCAAGTAACTCGCATAAGTTCATGTCATATAACTAGTGACACAACATACCCTAGTTCATGTCATACAAGTGGTAACACAAACATACTCAAGTTCATGTCATATAAGTGCATAAGCTTATGTTATATAATTGGTAAGCAACATAACACTTACAGATACCATGTATTAGGGTTTCATACTATGACATCAAAGTAATTGATACAACTCAAACCATTGTTCTAATCATTTAGTAACATCATAACAAACACATTAGAACATGCAAAGTTAATTACAAACTTGTATCCTACTTTATGAAACATAAAAGTTTCCTTCTTTGGAAAGTTAGGGTTTTGATACCCTTTTAGTAACATTGTTCCAATAGCAATTAACTTTTGAAATAATCCTATTTAAATGCCACTAACAAGTTTAACTCATTAACATTCCATATTAAGCAAGCATGTGGTTTCCAAACCAATAATGTAACAGTCGGCCTCTCGTACCAACAATATTGTCTGCTTTGCCCCCTAAGAGCTCACTGATTTGTTTTTGGTTGCCCGGGTGAAAACTTCCCAGGGGGTAACCCATCCCTGGATTACTCCCACCCGAGCATGATTAACTGTAGAGTTCTCCTCTCATCCACTACATTAAGCCCCAAAACGCATTGTGGTATTTGAGGCAGGGCATTCCTTATGAACCCAGCATCTCTCCCGTGGACAGAACAGAACGATGTGGGATTTGCCTAAGGTGTTACAAACACCCCCCCTGGGACTCATCGTCCTTGATGAGGTTTGCCCCACTATCGTAAACAGAACAGAACGGGAGTAGCTCTGATAGCATTTTGTAACATCCGACCTCTCGTACCAACAATATTGTCCGCTTTGCCCCCTAAGAGCTCACGGATTTGTTTTTGGTTGCCCGAGTGAAAACTTCCTAGGGGTCACCCATGCATGGATTACTCCCACCTGAGCACGCTTAACTGTGGAGTTCTCCTCTCATACACTACATTAAACCCCAAAACGCGTTGTGGTATTTGAGGCGGGGCATTCCTTATGAACCCAGCATCTCTCCCGTGAACAGAACAGGACGATATGGGATTTGCCTAAGATGTTACAAATAAAGTTTCTTTTATTAGTAAGGTATCCCAAAACGAGTCATAACAAAGCTTTCAAATATTTATAATCATGTCAAACAGTTTACCAAGTACTAATAATACTATTAAACGTATACATAGCAATTATAGCACACCAATGCAACTTTTGTTCCAATAAAGTTTCCTTTTATGGAAAGTCTCCATATAACAACACACGAGTATTTTAACACCTAAAAAACTCATATAACACTTTAATAAACATAACTAAAGCTTTATATGATGTCATATCTCATGTTAACTCAAGAACACAAAATCCAAATCAATAAAGTTTCTATTTATAGAAACGACCCAAAATGATGCAACCAAAACCTTTCAACAACAAAAATCACATTTCTCATCTATTCTAACATTACTAGAAACATAAAAACTATCAGATACATCATATGAACATTTCTACAAATTTAGATGCAACAAAGTTTCCTTAAATAGAAACGACACATAATAACACCAAACAAGCCATTTCTAGCATCCATATGTACCAACTTGTAATAAAACACTTTATATTGAAAACCTTTCATTAAAACATAGTTTAAAGACTTAAAACACATCTTTTGTTTGGATGAATCGTTCATACCACATTATGGCTGAAAATATGAAAGCTGTATGGATAAAATGCTTACAAATCAAAGTATGATGATGGAATGGGTGTTGTATTAGCTTGAATCACCTTGGAATCTCCTTCAATGCACCTTGAATCACTTAGAAAGGATGAAAAAAACTTGAAGGAGGGTCGAGTGCCGATGGAAGGTGGCAGCCGAAAACAAGGGTGGGGGCTAGGGTTTTTGCAAAAGTGTAGAGATTAGGTTAAGGATGGTTTATATAAGGTGGGTTTAGGGCCTTCTTGAAAGAGTTGGGTTTTTTTTTTATAAAAGTTAGGCCTTTTTATAAAATAATTAGACTTTTAAATATAGTTTAACTAAAAAGCTGAAATAAATAGTTTATAACGTTAAAACATGTCAAATTTATAAATTCTCATTTGAATTTGTCGGTACATATCGCGTATAGAAATGAAAGTTTCTATAAAAATTCTCGAAAAATTAATCTCAGCACGAAATAATAAATCACAGTATTACATGTGATTCATACACACCAAATATATGTCCAAGTATTAGTTCTATGATTCACCAACGTTTGTGTGACAGGAGGCATGTGTGATCCGGTAATCCTCCGGATTACCGATGCATGAATTGAAATGGAATGAATGAACTTTGCTGTATGTAATATGTACTTAATTACTCTATAATTAAGTATGATGCATGTGTAACTATGAGTAATCATGTAATAGTCAGGTATAGATATTGACCTGAATTTGTCGGGTGTCACAGATAGACCACTTTGATTCTGGATCGAGAATGATCGAACACTATATGAGAATGATGATATTATCCATGTCTCATGTTTGATAGATGTTCATTACAGAAAGGATTATTGACAAATTATCATAACTATTACGAATGGTTAAGTAAGAGTACTTAGACTACTTGGGAATAGGAGACGATTTCATAAAACGTCGTATCTTAATGGGGGCAGTGAGATGTAGCTAGATGTCCATCACTGTCCGTGTTGACAATGATCGAGACTCATACAAGTAGGAGATTGTTGGATCTATATGCCCGAGTAACGATATTCGACAACACTACCATCAAGATAAGATCCAAAAAGTTAAACACGAACAACAATATATATTAAAGGACGTTAAAAAGTTAAACGGGTCTGACACGAAGCTAAACCGAAAAGGAGAATGATTATAATCATCTATGATTATTTGGAGAATGATTATAATCATCTATGATTATCTTTTGATGTACAAACTGAACATTTTGATGTATATATGTATCTTTTTGTTTATCGTTTTAATGTTTGATAACTGCTTTGATATTTGATTGGTTGTTTATCGTATATAGTATTGATTGACGATCAGTAAAACCACTACTGTTAAAGGAGAGAATTAAAATTTTCATCAAACACAAAAGTTTTACTTCAATCATTGATTTGACTTTATGTGGTAACTTTTACGATGTATATGGTCAAACAATTACAAATTACAAAGTTATAGGCAATACGAGTCGTATGCAATGAACCATAGTACCACATACTACCCGTAATAATGTATGAGAGCATTCACATCAGGATTGGTATATATATCATATCCTTAAATTATAAGGAAAAAATAAGATTTAAGTTAAAAGAGTCTTACATCAAATTCTTTAAACCTTATCTTTATCCTTAAAATTATAAGGAAATAAACACTAGAATCTTAAATATACCAATTCCTTAACCATTTCTTTAAAACTATAAAGATAAGGAATGAGATGTGAGAGGTTTTTAAAAATAAACATTTTTTTATGGAATGATGGTTTTTAGTTAAATTATAAAGATAAGGATAAATAAACGGATGTGAATGCTCTGATGTGACTGTTTTTTGGGCATACAGGTCATATGGTACAATATGACTCATATGCGACGCAATGAGTCATGAGTGTGTACATATAACACGTGAGCAGAGGTGGCTCAGTGGTATGTGTGGCATGTGCCGTCGCGCGGGGCATATAATTTTGATGGTTTCGCACAGGGCATGTAATTTCGAGGGGCCTAAAATTTTTAAAATTTATATATATATATATAAAATTATATTTTATAAAAAACCATAAAGTTTAAACCCATTAAAATTCAAATTTATTTTTAAATCCAAATTTAATTTAAACACTATTTTTTAACCCAATTAAAAATATGATAGGTTTATGACTTTATAGGTCGAATTTCATTTAAACCAAAATAAATTTAATTTTGGCAAATAAAATTCCATGCACTTTAGTTTTTGGACTAATTTAATCTACTTGGGCCAGATAGAGAAAACAATAAAAGGCATCGATTGCATACAGAGTTTTGTTGACAATTACGGTAACGGTGGCATCTGCAGAAAAAAGTATTTCAAAGTTGAAGTTTTATTTACGATCTAAAATGACACAAGAAATACTAAATGGATTAACAATACTAGCTATTGAGCATGAGATGTTACAAAGTCTGGATTATGACGAGTTGATCAACAACTTTGCTTCGAATAATGCTCGGAGAGCCTCCCGGTTAATTTAGGTATATGTTTTGCTACAATATTTTTATTTTTTTATCTTTTTATTACATTTAATTCTATATAATCGGATTTTTTTATATAATTAATTTTTTTAAATATAAGTTCATATTTTATGAACATTTCTCTGTAGTCACGCTGAACATTTGAAATCTCGGAGACGGTTGTCCACGTGAGTTTGTACAAATAACCACCCCAACAATAAAATATCACAAGAATCATTAAAAAAACATCTTATCTTGAAACATTGACGTTTCGGAATTTCAACTCTTAATTTCTTATGTCAAATGATTAGTTAAACTCTTAATTTCTTAATTCAAATGATTATTGAAACTTTACGCAGGTAATTTTAATCATAAAAATATTGAATTGAAATGGGATTTATGGTTTTATTATTAGAAGTATATTTTTAATCTCTAACTTAAACAATCTCTTAAAAAATCTGCATGTTTACAAACTTGATTCCTCACTTATTATCAAATCATTAATCATTTCAAAGATTTAAGCATCTAATTTGAACGCTTGAAATATTTTCTATGATTTATCATAAAGCTTCGACTTTTACCATCTTTTGGTGAAATTTTGCTAACTTCAATGCTTTTTGTGATTAATTCCTCTAATCATGTTTATTACACTTAGGCTATGTGTTATGGTTAGGCCACCCGTAGTGGGAGTGAAAGGAGTGTCACCTCAGCCTTTCACGCTAGTGAACACCGTCCCAGTTAGGGGTGTATGCAAAGTCGCTTATTGGTCGGTTTTGGCATCTTCCATAACCATAACCGCTTGGTCGGTTATACCCTCTTCCATAACCATAACCATAACATAACCTCTTGATCAGTTAACCGCGGTCGGTTTCAGTTAATTAATCACTTTCAATCCGTAATCACGAATCACGTTTTTTAGTAAAAGTCCTGGGATTATGTTAGTAATATTATTATTTTCTAGTTATAAATTCACAATTAATGTATTAGTTATCTACAAATTTCTTTGAAATGAAGAGAAAAATTTGTACATATATATTTTGTGCACCCTTAACCATAACCATATTGAATGAGGGAAATCATTTATATTTCGTGCATATATCTTATGCATAGAGTTATATTGTTTCGGTTCGGTTAACGTTCGGCTATAAGACACCTTTAACCATAACCATAACCGCTTAATCGGTTAATCAAAGAATTTTAACCATAACCGTTAATTAATTTCGGTTATCGGTTAATTCGGTTCGGTTACGTTTCAGTTATCAGTTAATTAAGGTTAGCGGTTAATGTTTGCTCACCCCTAGCCCCAGTGGGCGTTAATGGAGGTGTTACCCTTGATAGCGTGAAGCCATTCACGGGCGTTGGGCAGATAGTATATTTTGAGTGAGTTTTTTTAATTGAATTAAAAGAAAACATTGGCCCATCACAATCCTCAATCTTATTATTTTTTTTAAATTTTTATTTCAAATATTTAATTTAACATATAATTTGAATTTTGTCAAATAACTTTTACTTGTTAGTTTTAAAAAAAATGAAATACATCTGCTTGTTTTTTTTCTAAACATCCCGGCATAAATTTTAACGAAAACGGAGTTGTTTTTAAAAAAAATATTTTTGGTCTCGTAAGTGTTTTTGACACACATGTTATTTATAAATATTAAATTAATATTTTTATTAAGTAATGATTAGTTAATGATTAAACATTTAATGTAGTCAGTGACGTGGTAATGAAACTATTACAGAGCTTAGTGATTGGCTAATTGCCCATGTGTTGACGTGGCTAGACGTGATTACACTTCTTAGTGAAATCATTACACTTAGCCTTATGTTTTACTTTTTAGTATTAAGCGCTACCTCAGCGCCACATCATCATCTTTCACTTCATCTTCACCTATGTTATACTTATTTTATTTTTTAAACACAAATAACTAAATAATAATTACCAAACAAATAGAAGATATTAATAGTTTTAAAAACAATACATTAAATAAATAAAAATTACAAAGCTATTTTTAATATTAATTAAAATTTTAAAAGAATTACATAATAATAAATTTCTATTCTTCCTGAATCGTGTCGATATGCTACACCAAATGCATGGGAAGGCTGTCGTACGTTTCTTGGTTATGTAACTCCTGAATATGTGGAAAATATATGTCTTCCGAAATTGTATCGGTATGTGGAAAATATATGTTAAAAGTGGAATATGTATAGGATATAAATGTAATTAAAACCATTTTTTTTAATTTAGCCGTTGGTTAACGGTAAAAAATTTAAGGGGGTAACGACTATATATGGTGCGGCGAGTGTTTGGAAACAGCGGCAACCATCCACGACAATATCAACAAAAGGGTTGCGCCTCAATAGAGGGGGGAGGGGAGGTGTTGCCGCAATCCACCGCACCAACATGTGTGCAACACCGCACACGCTGTAATACCATTAAGAGTTAATTACTATTTGAGTCTCTGACGTTTGATCATTTTAACTAGTTAAGTCCCTTATGTTTAAAATAGTCGCTCTGAACGCTGACTTTTCATTTTTTTTATTCCATGTGAGTCCAAATATCTAACGTTGTTAGATTTAACAGTTAACTTTATCTGAAATAATCAAAATACCCTAAAGAACTCAAATGGTTAAAAATATCTTTATTTTTCAAAATTAAATAAATAAATAAAAAAGTCTCCTCATATTATTTGTTTCAAATAGAAGCGATTTATTCATTCTGGGTTTTATACTTCAAAGCATATCCTACCCTTTCACCATTAACGTCGTACCAAGGTTTAACTACCACCGTCGTCGCCGCCGCCTTGCCACCAGCCTTATCTAACCAATGGAATTAGCCCTCACTAACGCCCCCTACCGCCACAACCCACACCCTCCTCCCATCACCTACCACCGCCGCCCCTCAAAATCCATCACTTTCCCTAAATCATCATCCTTCCGATCGTTAACACCAATCAAAGCCACCTTCATCACCGGCGTCACCATCGGGGCACTTCTGCTCTCCCGTCTCACCGTCAAAGCCGATGTCGCCGCCCCAATTTCCCCCCTCCACCCCCCGCCGCCGTCGAAACCGCGATTTCCGATTCTGAATCACAAGAGGAAGAAAAAACCCTAGAACAACACCTATCTTCTCACCCTGACGATATCAAAGCTCTAGAAACCCTAATGGAAGTCAAAATAAAAATCGGAAAACTCCACGAAGCAATTGGAATCCTCAATAAACTCATTAATCTCGAACCGAAAGACAGCGAATGGCAAACCGTTGTTCTGTGATAAAGTAGAAACAGTCAAATCGAGGGAGGACAGGGGGTGGTGGTTGTTTTATGGGGTGTTAGGGCGGTTATGGGTTTAGGGAGGGGTCGCCGGACTTGGATCTAGGTTGCCAGCGGAGGTCAGGGAGTGATGCTAGGGGTGGGTTTTTGGCAAAAGCTATGTTCACTCCAAGAATTTGTAATGAGATCGGAAAGGGGGTGGGGGGACGGTGATGGATGGTGGTGGTTTCTTGCTGGTTTATGGTGGAACAATGGTGGTGGTGCGAGAACTTCGTTATTGCAATGGTGGTGGTGAAAGCAGAAGGTGAAGGAAGTGGTGGAGTTGTTGCGTAGAGAGAGTGAGAGAGAGTATCTTTAATAAAAAAAAATTTGTATTTAATTTATATTTTTAACTATTTGAGTCCTAAGGGTATTTTTGTCATTTTAGAAAAAAGTTAACTGTTAAATCTAACGACGTTAACAATCTTTCAGATGCAAAAATGAAAAGTCAAGGTTTAGAGCGACGATTTTAAACATAAGAGACTTAACTAGTTAAAATGATCAAACGTCAGGGACTCAAATAATAATTAACTTTATCATTAAACATAACCTTATAGAAATTTGTTTGCGAAACCCATATTTTTTTGAACGGATAAAAAAAATGCTTTTTGAGTTTTAAACATATGCACATGAATACGTTTTTAAGCTTAATCCATTTCATAAAGGGTCAAATAATTTCTTATATACCATAAATTCAGCATGTCCGTGGACATCTATAAAATGATTCAAAAGTAAAAGTTTCATGTTACTTCATCGTTTACATGTGCATGAACACTTTTTTTTTAAATATTAGGAAAATGAATATCGATTGTTGTTTGAGAAATTAAAACACTTCCATATTCTTAAAAATTTATATCTCATCGAGATAACGCACTTACTTCACGTAAGTAACAAAATTTGCCTATTTTGGACCTATTTACCCATCTATAAATATATAACTTATATCGTATTTCGACACTATACGTTTCTTAGGTTACTTGAAATCAACTTTACGATAATCTAAGAACATTCTAGTTTTAGGCACAACAATATTTAGCAAAACATTGAGAATTGGTTAATGTGTGTACATGAACCGAGTCATTTATTGATTCGAAGTTGACCAAATTCAAAATATGCATGTATGGTGCAATGGTAGCCCAAGACTTCCCATAGTGGAGGTCTTGGGTTCGAATCATGGCAACAGCAAAAAAGGGGGTCTGTAGCCAGGTCAGGGGGTTTACCCAGTTGGGGGGGTTCCTCCTGTGGTGGGATGCCCTGAATGTTCTAGGTGTTGCCCAAGAAAAACCAAATTATCCTAGAATATCTAGGTGTTAACGTTCAAAAAAAAAATATGCTAACCGACGGACGAGTCATTTCATGAAACGCTACACATGTTCATGAAAAGCTAGTTGCATATACACCTTTATAAAATCTTTGGTACTTTTTCACTTTAAAAAAAAAAGTAGTAAGGTGAATATGTGTCATAGAAACAATTCAAGAATACAATCATGGATAAGAATTTAAATGAAATTTTATCATATATTTCCCAAAATGTAAAGATCAATTTATGGATCATCTATAAGTAATTATGGTCATAAATATTGTATATTAGCCCTTGTTCACTAACGTTGTCATTTGTCTAAAAGTTCCTTTTTAAGGTAAGCTTCGGAAGTAAGCATTTGATCAATTCCATTCCGAAAACTAGCCTTGTGAAAATGCCATAAGTTGACTAGCTTATGAGCTCACCAAGGGAAAATCATCAGAATAGGCAAGTTAAAATTTTTTATAAAATAGGCCTTGACTTTTAAGTGAGCTGTGGAGGTGTCGGGTTATCGGCGTCTGGGCTATGAAGTTGTCGGATTATGGGTGTGTGGGATGTGAAGGTGCCGGATTTATGAAGTGTGGTTGTGAAGAAGCCTGCTTGACATTGACTTTTTAGTGGGCTGTGAAGGTGCCAGATTTATGGAGTGTAGGCTCTAAAGGTGCCGGATTATGGGCAGGGGTGGCTCTACAATACAAGCAACTAAAGCAACCGCTATAGGTCCCCAAATTTTAAGGGCCCCAAAAATTGAAGAAACTATTTCAGTCTATATTTTAACGTAAAATATATGTGATAATTTATCAACTTTTGTGTTTTTAGAGAGAAATGATAATCTATCAACTTTTGTGTTAACATTATACGTTTTCACGAGGCATAAATTACATTTTAGTAATCTACTATCTACTATCTATACTATATAATAAATAAAGGTTTTTTCATGACACGTGTCACTTTCATATTCATTTTCATCATTTTTTTCCCGCCTCTTTCTCTTATTAAATACACCTCTATCTTTTAATCTATAATATATTTTTAAAAAAATACTAATTATACCAATGTTTTTAAAACCAGACCGGACAGTGAACCGAACGCCTTACCGGTTCACTAGTCGGACCGGTTAGACCGGATTTAAGAACCGGACAAGATTTTTAGTTTATTATATATATATATATATATATAATTGTTTGGCTTGAATTTTTTTATTATATATAAATAATTTTCTAATTTAAATTATGTTTTCAATTTTTTGTGTATATATTTATTTATAATACCTATTAAATTGCTTTTCATCTTTTCTAATACCCATTTTTTTGAACGGTACAATTTAAGGTCATCCCTCATTCTCTTTAGTAACCCTAATTTTCAGACAAAAAACGCCGCTTACTTCTCTAACCTCACCATCAACCCATCGCTAAGTTCTTTATCTTTGATACAGCCGCCACCAAACAATCGCGCCCAACGGTTGTTCATCACCAGATCTGAATGTTCTTTAGTCGTTCACTCTATTTTGCTACTACCACTACCAAATGACACCGACAGGGCAACAAACCCACATCATTACTTCGTAAAATCCACTGCCATCAGATCGATGAAGGAACTGGAACTGCGCGACGCGTAACTTGAACTGTAGAGTGCATATCGATGAAGGAACTGCATATCTGCTGCCCAGTTCAAGCCGGTTCAACCGATGATTACCGGTCCGACCGGACGGGTCTCTACAGGATCGTTTCAGCATACTAAACCGGACCTTTCGAGCCACCGGATCCCGGTCCGGGTTTGAAAACATTGAATTATACTAATAAAACACATTTATTTTAAATTATCCATTATTATAAAAAACTTTGAAATCTAATTATGTAAATTTTATTTTCAATCAAATAGTAAATGAAAATCAAATTAAATTAAATAATAATTAACGTATTTTCAAAACCCAATTATATATTAATTTTTACATATTTTGAATTTTATTTTCTATAATTAGTATATGTAATACATTTTCACACATGTAAAATATATACATAAAAATTTTTAAAAATTTTATGTATTGATATTTTTCACCCAGTGTGTATTACACGGGTTCTAAACTAGTATATAATAAATAAAAATAATTGTGTACATATGGCACTTAATTAGGCCATCTACATTTGTGTTTTCCCACCTAAACCCTTATACCCGTTTAACCTTTTGACGCGGATCTTTATGACCCGTTTCTATAACCCGGTTCTATTTATTTTGAAACCCTGAAAGAACATTCAGTCAAAACTCGCAACCTCTGGCTCTTCTTCGTTCATCGCCGCTTCAATCGAAGTGGGACGTCGTTGTAAATCGAATCTCTGTAAGTCGAGGCTTCCTTTGTTCCCGTTTTTAACTGTTGTGGTCATCGTTTTTTTAACTGTTGCGGTTCCGCCGTTCTTTTCCTCATTCGGCTGTGTGCGATGTCGTTTTTCACTGAAGCTTTTAGATTTCGTTTCTGATTGATTCTGTTTTGATGATTTCGGCATGAGTTGGTTCTTAGAATTTGGTTTTGTGCAGGTAATCGGTGTGAAATTTGGTCTACTTGATTCTTCCTCATGTTGTTAATCGATATGTATTTGATGTAGATTTTAGCACTCAAATCCCTCATAAAATCAAATAAATGTATCTAATTTGATGTAGATTTTCAAGGTTTTTAATTAAGCTTTTCCGTCCAATGGTTGTACTGCTTTTTGGGCGCTTTTTCAAATATAATGTTTACTTCTTAATATTTCAGTGTCAGGGTTCATTGATTTTCAATTTATTGTATGTATATTTTTTAACTGATTAGCTATGTTGCAAGGTTTATGGTAATGCTTTTTTGGTCAGTTCATTTGTAATTGTTATGATATTTTATTGGTATCCTGCATCTAAATCAACTAATGCATGACCCGATGTTTATGTGTTCGTTAGGCTTAATGGTTTATGATTAGGATTGACATGTTTAGCTGTTAATTTGTCCACATATTGCAGCACCTTCTTCTGTCTTTAGTGCCTTAATAATTTGCTTTATTTTTTGTGCAGGTTTCACCTCTCGAGTTGGGTCTGCTCGCCTTTTCGTTCTTTATTGGTACGGATATTGCGTAAAGGCATATATTGTTATTATAGTGCCCATTTTTCTTGCCTCGCTTATTGCTCTTGAATAAGTTGTAATTTTTTGTTGTATTTGCTGTTAATTGGTCTTAATACCTTTTCTGTTTTCTTTGTTTGAAACTTTTTGAGTGCTAATTTTGTTTATTGGTTTAGGTGTTTGTGTTTGTGTACTGTTGCAAAAAAAACATATATAAAAGACATTTTTGGTTTCCTCACACATACTGTTTTCACCAGAAATAGCCATTCAAATCTCAGAAAATGTTACTTATTAAGGGTCAACTAAATTAAAACAATTAGGAAAAATGTATTTCATCACTATTATAGTTTGAAAAGCTTCTTTTTTTAGTTGCTTTTAACTGCACGAGGCTGGAATTCCATCCTTTTCATGTTTTTTTAACAAAAATTATATATTTGGTTATTTAAATATTATTTGAAACGGACAACTTAAAAGTATAAATATTCTTATTATGATATATTATCATATCAACATCTCAAATCTCTCATAAAA
Organism: Smallanthus sonchifolius; assembly: GCA_023525975.1. NCBI lineage: Eukaryota > Viridiplantae > Streptophyta > Magnoliopsida > Asterales > Asteraceae > Smallanthus > Smallanthus sonchifolius. Next base: position 30,015,408 of record CM042031.1, read on the forward strand.
TCAAATAAATATGCATATTTATCCTACATTTTTAGCACTGACAGATAAATAAAAAATTATCTCCTACAGCACCCTTACAAGATTATGTTTTCTTCTGTTTGAAGCTATGTGTGCCGTTTATTTTATGATGATCTTGTCACAAGATTTATTATGTGTTTTTGTTACTTTCATTACATTTTGTCAATAAATTTGTTTGTACTAAGATTACTTTAAGGTGTCCCTTTATGTTACATTACAAGGTTAGGCTGTACAACTGTAACAGATTTGGGAGTCGCACGTTACACGTATTGACTGATTACCTACTGAAACGCCTAACACAACATGTAACATTCTCTTTTCTGTCAATTAGCAATTACATGGCTCTTTTATCTTCTAATTTTGATATGTAGGTCTAGATTCTAGGCAGAATCAACAAAACAGATCGATTACACACACACGCGGAATCAGTGTGTATGGTGGTGAAACAGAGGCAAGGAACAGAAGATTGGTGAAGATAACAGGCTAACCACACAAGATTCAACACAAAATGATATGAAAATGTAAGAACACAATGAATAAACTCCAAAGCTTGTATTGAATCAAGGAAAACTATGAAAGAGAGAATGCAAGGGTTACAGCCGCTATCCACACCCTAAACATTCTCAAACTAGGCTATTTATAGGAAGCTGACAGGTATCGAAACTATGCTCACCGAAACTACTAGTTTCGGTTGAGCATTTACATGAATGATCAAACCTACCGAAACTTCTCATCTATCGAAACTACTAGTTCCGGTTGAACAACCTCAACCGAAACTAGGTAGTTTCGATGGCCCAGACTTAGTCTATTGAAAGCAGTAACATACATCAAACTGAAACTACTTAATAACAGGAATACAAAGGAAATAAACAAAGTACAATTGTTCAAAAGATACAATGATAACATTAGCTTACAATAATCATAACCCTACATGATACTTGTTAGATTACAATTGTTAATGATTTGTTCTGTCATACCTCCCATTGCATTGATATTAAACAGTAGTAACACCACTTCCCTTGATGCAGGGGTTCAGTTCAGGTGACACTTATATTGTTTATAATGTTACTAACTCCAGCTGCAACTCCAACTATTGGTATTCTCTATCGCAACTAACCAATCTAAAATTATCATGTTATTTCTTTCTAGAAATTCACGAAAATGGTTATTGATCTTCAAATTGTATGTAGTGGTTTGTTCTTCAAAGTAGATATATGGTATTTGGGTACATCAATTTTGATACCTGTTAGATTACAACTCTTCATCGAGTTTTTGATTTGATTTGTGTTCATTTAAGGCTTAGTTTACTTCTGTTTTTGTGGTTCATATTTTTGGTTGGTGTTTAGTTTCACGATATGTATAACATCGATATCAGTTTTGAACTCAGAATTGGTTCTTATAACTATCAAAGTCAGAATGTGTACTATTTTTTTCAGTTGTTTCAAGATCCTTACATTTATAGTTTACAAAATATAGACTTTCAGGAAGGTAAGGAGGTTGAATGAAGAGAAAGGGTATGTTGTTGCCATTATGATGGATACTGATGGAAATGAGATTCATATAGGGGATCTTTGTGGTGCTTCATCTGCAAAAGCTAAGGTATCAAATTCCCAATCTGTAAAAGTTTTTCAATTTATGATTCTATAATAAGATATTGATCCATTTGTTCCTTAAAAGTTTGGGATTTCAACTTCTAAGCCTAGAATTAGTATATTTGAACTGATAGAAAATGGATGTCAAATGATTACATTCAATCTGAACATCCCTTAAATTTCGATCTATCTTTAAGGGATGGAGTATGATGTGGTTATTCATGAGCCCAAGACTTCAATTTGTTGAAATTTTTAATGTTTTAGATCTATCTTTAAGGGATGGAGTATGATGTGGTTATTCATGAGCCCAAGACTTCAATTTGTTGAAATTTTTAATGTTATGCTGAGAACACATGCACACAAATACACAGTATGTATATGTCCTTTTGTTTCTCATTTGTACATTTGAATTAGTTAATTTACAAAATATAAACTTTTTGGAAGGGATCTTAGATAGGCTCATATGCAGGTGCTTCTTGCATAGATCATCAAATAGCACCACATCATCATCTGCAAATGCAAGTGCATGCAAGTGATGAACCTTTCCTTTCTTCTTTGGTTCTTAACTTTCCTGGCTCCAAAATTGAAGAAATCTCCAAATCTAATCTTGATGAAACCTCTGTCAAGAACGTTTCTCCCATTTTAACCAGAGCAAGTAAAAATTTACTTAAAATCATGCTTTAAGATCAGAGCTAAAACATTACAAAGGACAATATATTGCTTAATTATTAAGTTTACGTATAAATAATAATTACTATACATCTTAATGTTTCCATGCTCGACGAAAGAGCATGGACACACAAGACTAGGATATTTAAGGATTTTGTCGTTCACCACTTTTGTACGCGTCTTCTCAACCAACAGCTCCTTTTGTTATCTTTGCGTTTTGTTCATTTTGGCAAGCTTAGATGTGAATTATGAAGGTTTTGCAAGTAGAATATATTAAAAAAGCTACTGGTTTGTATGTGTTGATATGTTTATATGTTAATAATAAACTACTACAAGTACATTTATATTGACCTGTTCAAGTCACCAGTTCCGTTGCTGTTAGGAATAACGTGGCGCAGCGGAATCAACACACACACATGCACAAACGATAATCACGCAGTACAGAAAAATAAACGACACAAGAATTTTACGTGGTTCGGTTCCAGTGGGGGACCTACGTCCACGGGCTGCAACTAGGTTATTTCATTAAGCTCTAGGCACACAGATTACAGTTACAACATAGGGTATTTATAGATTAAAACTAGGGTTCCTAACTTGTTCTCCAAGTTAGGCCCAAACCGTAGAGATAGGCCCATTAGGGCCGGCTAACCCTAATTAGGGCCGGCCGCCTCTAAACGAGACTCCACACCTAACAATCTCCCACTTGGAGGCTCGAGCAATCCTCAATCCACCATTCAAGCAGACCCTATACCATTAACTCCAGTAATCTTCAATAACAGAAATCCTCCAAGCCTCCAGTTCTAAGAACAAGCTAACACTTCACTATTAGAAGTTTTCAAGCCTCCGGCTCCCAAGAACAAGCTAAGATTTCAAATAACAAAAGTCCTCCAAGCCTTCAGTTCCCATAAACAAGCTAAGACTTCAATCCAATCCTCCTAGTTGCAGCAGCCAACTCCTCAATTACCAGAAGAGCCCGTTGAAGCTCCCCCGAGCTCCAACCCAGCAGTCATCACTGACCCAGCCATGGCAAAACCCGCCATTGACTCATCCTCAATCTCAACCGGCACCTACTCACTCGAACTACCGACTCCAGAGACTTTCAGAGGAAACACCACTCTCCAAAACCTGCAAGTACCATGGAGAGATTTTCCCATTCGGAATTCCGGTCTTCAAAACCCAACAGTGTTTTGAACTGTACTCAGAACACGTCCCATGCTCCCACTATTCCCAAAACCCCTGACCTGGTTTAAACCTCCGAATGCACTCAGCTAACATCTCCGTGGCTCTAGGATTCACACTTGCAAAATGAATCCACTTAGCTCTACCCGATGCAGCGAGCCAAGACTTTAATACTCGGAAGTTGGTTCCCTTCTTCCAGCAATACATAAACCTGTATCTTCCTAAAGTCTTCAAACAATAGATTCACCAATGCTTCACAGAAGTGAGTAATGAAGCATACCAGAATCTTGAACCCAAGAGTCTCCACTGCCTTCACTGAATCCCAATGCATCAACCCAGACACATTCTCAGAAGCAGAATTTAATATCTTTGACATCGACTCTAAAGAATGTCCCACATACCTCCATGCAGCTCCACCAAGTCAACTATGCCCAGCTCCCACTGTCCCTGTTTTCCCAACCCATGCCAAATGTCGTACCACTGATCACCACTGAATAAGAAACAACTTCACAGTTCTAGACCAGCTAACCGGCAAACAGTTACAACAGCAGCAGAGCTTTCATGAAAGCAAACGGTACCAAGGATTCCGCGACCGTACACCCGATCGGCTAACCCTAACCGAAAAATCTTTCAACCGAGCAATATCACCTGACTTCCTTTTTTTTTCACTTATGTCGTCACCAGAACCGGAGTACTTAAAACCCAAAGCATTCCAAACCTGCTGGTTCCGTTTTCACCGGTTTTATCCCACAGTACTACGCCCAAGTTCTTTTGACAAAACCAACTAACCGTCAAACCTTTAGATAATAACTATCCCGTCTTCAGCCATAACAATAGCAAACAGAAAACATATCGAAATAGTGAAATAAACACAGTAATGTCACGGGCCTGAACTTGACAGTTGTTCTACCAAACACTATCAATAAACCGAACTGCTCCTGCAATAAACCTCGCAGACAAATCTAAACCCGAATACTAAATTTCACATAACCCGATTCCCAAATAGTTGATAATAAACAGTCAAACAGAGCTAAACAAAACTCTAACCTTTACCCGACGAATCCAAGAGTTTTATAACCAAACCCTAATCGGCGGCTTCAAAGAGATTAACCCGGTACTATAAACAAAACCATTTATACCTGCGATATCATAACCTGAGACACCTGACCCGACGCTTCACCTGCAAACCCGAGTGAAACCAGCAACTCCAAGAGATCCACAACAGAAACTCTAATTGCAAAATCACTCCAAATCAGTCCCGAACAGCCCTGTTTTCTCTCGAAACAGCCCTGTTTTCCTCTAAAACATCCCCGTTTTCTTTCCCCTTTTGCGCAACCTAGGGTTTGAAAAAACCCTAATTCTGCCGGCCAAAAAAACAAGAAACCAGGGCTGCGAATCAGCCCTGGAACAGCAGCAAGCGAAAAATTTCTGAAAACACTGTTCACGCCGAAAACACTGTTCATGCCGGAAAACACTGTTCACGGCGGCGGCTGTACTGTAGCGGCAGCGGAACTGTAGCAGCAGATCTGAATCAACCCTCGATCAGCCTCTACTCTTTTTCTCGATCGAAAACCGTGCAGACCGTGTGTAAACAACAAGCCAAAACTCTGATACCACTTGTTAGGAACAACGTGGCGCAGCGGAATCAACACACACACATGCACAAACGATAATCACGCGGTACAGAAAAATAAACGACACAAGAATTTTTCGTGGTTCGGTCCCAGTGGGGGACCTACGTCCACGGGCTGCAACTAGGTTATTTCATTAAGCTCTAGGCACACAGATTACAGTTACAACATAGGGTATTTATAGATTAAAACTAGGGTTCCTAACTTGTTCTCCAAGTTAGGCCCAAACCGTAGAGATAGGCCCATTAGGGCCGGCTAACCCTAATTAGGGCCGGCCGCCTCTAAACTAGACTCCACACCTAACAGTTGCAACATAATAGGGTTGTCGATTTGGAGCAACAAGCTATAACTTTTCCCCAACTTGTGTTTTTATAACTTTTACTTTTATATTTCAAGCTAGGGAAAGCCGGAAAGGGTTCAAGCTCAGTTTCGTCGAATTGAAGAGGAAACCAGATGTTTGGCTACGATACGTGAGGTTTGATTTTTTTTAAGCTATTTGTGTTTTTATTAATTTAGTTGCATACATGGTGGAAATTGATTTAGGAAGGCTATGAAAATTTTGTGTATCATTGGTTTTGAAGTGGATTAGTTGATCATAAGCTATAACAAAATTTTAAACCCAACCTTGTGGAACCAGTCATTAATTGTCCGCCCTAACTGAATTTTGATAATCTAAAATCATGACTAGGTAGTTGTTATGATGGTGTTTATTTCCATTGAAGTTCATTACTATCTTTGCAATTACAAATGTGGCTTACAAAGTTCCAGTTTTCCAATTGCAGTTGGTAACATCATAAGTTATTAGCAAATCCTTGGTGGAACACTCCTATAAATGCAAAGGTGCAATCTGGTTCATACTTTTGTTGTTAAGGAATGCTTTATTTTTTCATGCAGAATCCTTGGTTGAATCTATTAAAATAGTTTGTACAAGTTGCCCAGATAGAATTAATAGATGATTCAAGGTTTAACATTTTGTTATAGTGTTTGAGATAATAAATTATGAAAATTATTTGTAGGTCAAGCTGTATTTTGACAACTACCAAATCATGTTGCTGCCACCTCATTTGTAATTATATACAAAGAAGTATTTAGAGATTTGTAAATTGTAACAGTTATCATTTCTCATTATTACATGTAATTATTTATTATAAGCATTTACATATTTCTCTATTGCATCCTTTTTAGTACTCAACCCCATGTAATACTCGGGTCTATAACCTAGTTTTTATATATTTAGAAAAGGTTTTTCATAAAAAGCCACATTTTGATGTTCGTTTTAGGGGAAAAAATATGTTGAGCCGCCCCTGATTATGGGTGTGTGGGCTATGAAGGAGTAAAAGTCAATGCCTATTTGAGTAAAAATTGTGGTCAACATGCCTATTCTCATGGATTTTCCACAGACCAACATATGAGATGGTCAACATATTGTTAGCTTTTACCAAAACTATTGCTTCACTAAGAGTCCATGCTTGTCAAAATGGTATGATTCAAATATGTTAGCTAACAATTTAATGGAATATAGAAGACAAGTGTTGATTGAAACAGGGACAAATCAAACCCACAATTGGGGAAGAATACAGAGTCAAAACTGTAAATACATTAACCGAACGGCTAGGAAGAAAGACAACAAAAAGGATGAATAAATCACAGCTGTACCAAAAGAAGGGGAATAAACACACTCATCCCATCTGATGGAGAGAAGCACTAAAATTGACCAAGGAACTGTGGCTTCTAGGTGCAGACTCCAAGAAAATGCCTTAACTTGGTCCAAACAAAATAAGCCTAATGTCAAAGCCGGCAAGCATAGATAACTTTTACGAAAGCTAAAATTTTATTAAATATGAATCAAAGCTTCATCTTCAACACTTTAAGTTATGATATTCGTTGGGTTTAGATTTAGATATTAGTTTTTGCCGATGTTACTCCGCACATTGTTTTGAATCTCAATTCTCAACTACATAAAATAGTTGATACGTTAAAATCACCAACATTACACCTCTAGTGAAATAATCACCAACATTACACCTTATGTTAGTGAAATCCTTGATTCACAAAATAATAATTAAATTGGCATATAAACCAATTGCAAGTGTAATGAAAATGTTTTAAAGATTGAGTTTCAACTAAATTAAGTATATTACACATTTCAAATAGTTTAAGGATCAGGATATTCTATAGTCAAATCTTTCAGTTTACATAAAATAATATACAAATGAGTTTCTATATTTTTCTAATTAATTTTGGACCAAATCTGTGACACCTGCCAAATTACGGTCCCAATATTGCCGGGAATAATTATAAGAAATGACGGGAAATGACGGAAACCCAAAATATACAAAATAAAATAGAAATTATGAAAATCATAGCACTGGCTAACGGTCCGCTACGGGACTCAAGGACTCTGCCGCTGAAGGCGTGGCGGACCGACATCACAGACTGTGACGGGCCGCTACAGAAGGACATGGCTGGCGGACCACCAGTTGTTTGGCTAACGGTCCGCTACGCAACTCCCTAGACACCCTCTGCACCAGACACGTGTCGTGACAACTGACACGTGTAGGGCATGCATCAGCATGCTGGACGCGTGGACTGGATGGCTGCTGTCCTCGAAAAGTCTTTAGTGGACAAACATAAGTCCTTTGTGGACATAGACAAAAGTCCTTTGTGGACATAGCAGAAGTTTCTTCGAAGACAACAGAGAGAAACAGATTGTATACTAATAATGTGTGACTTAATAGAACAGAGCACATAATAACTAAGTATAAAATTACATGTTGTATTATGATATATTTACTTAGTAGTATAAAGAATGTTTTTCACTAAATGAGTTTTATATGATTAACAAGAGAAAGAAAAGTATTATATTTAATGTTTGAAAACTTGAACTCGTCAGCGTTAGCTAAGTTTTAGTATGCACATCAGGTAGTAATGGAAAGAGAACGATATGAAGCCGCAAAGGCTTGAAGAAAGATGGTTGTATGGCTGTTGCGGCTGACAGAACACTGACATCCCCATGATTTAGTTTACGTTTCTGAAAAATGAATGTTTAAAGTTTTAAATAAATTCAGAATTTTGTAACATACCTCCGCTGTGTTTTAGTGTTTAATTCAAGTTTTAAGAACTATGTTTATGTTGTTGTGCCAACTATGAGAGGTACCGGGTTTGGGTACTTTCAAATGATGGACGTGTTTAGGTAAAGGAGAAGGACATCAACGAGAGATGGCAAACCTATTTCCATGATCTTTTCAATGATGGTAGGAATTTTCAAGAAGATTGCCAGAACTCCACTAACGTAGAACGACAAAGGAATATGTGTTACTGCCGAAATATCACCACAAATGAGGGGGAGAGCTCTTAGGAAGATGGGACGGGCGAAAGCGGTAGGCCCGGATAACATCCCCATAGAGGTATGGAAATGTCTAGCGGCTGAAGGAGTTAGGTGGTTGACAATTTTGTTCAACACTATACTTAAAACAGGTAAGATGCCGGATCAGTGGATGTGTCATGTTTTAGTACCGCTCTACAAGAACAAAGGAGATGCCCAATGTGTGGTAACTATAGGGGATAAAGCTATTGAGCCATACTATGAAGTTATGGGAAAGAGTGATCAAGGCAAGATTGAGACGCGAAACCCAGGTTACGGTGAACCAATTTGGATTTATGACGGGGCGGTCGACTGCGGAGGCGATACACATTCTGATGAGGCTGATGGAGAAATATAGGGAAAAGAAGCGGGATTTGCATATGGTTTTCATCGACCTCGAAAAGGCATACGATAATGGTGAGGCTATACCGTGGTGCATGATTTTCACAGATGATATTGTGCTGGTATCAGAAAAGAAGCAGGAACTAAACGTGAGGCTAGAGGAGTGGCGAACAGCCTTAGAGCGCAAAGGCTTACGCATCAGTCGTTCTAAAACCGAGTATCTCTTTTGTAATTCAGCGGGGCAAACAATGAAGTGGAGACCCAGTTGACTATCGGAGGCCAAACAGCGCAAACAACCAAGTTTATCTATTTAGGCTCGTTTTTCCAGGGTGACAAGGACATGGACTACGATATAGCCTACCGCGTTCAGGAAGGGTGGTGGAAGTGGAGAGCAGCCACATGCGTTTTGTGCGACAAAATATTTCCATAGAAATTCTATAGGGTGGTAGTGTGACCGGCTATGCTGTATGGAATCAATTGCTAGTCAATCAGGCTGAAGCATGAAAGTTGGAGACAACTGAGATGAGGATGATGAGGTGGATGTGTGGGCATACAAGGTTAGACAAGATATAGAATGAGGTGTTTAGGGATAGGTTAGGGGTAGCACGTATCTCATATAAAATAAGGGAGGGGAGCTTGAGATGGCTCGGACATGTGCGAAGGAGACAGATGACGGCACCGATACTGACTTGAGATGAGAAGATTTGGCAGGATTTGATAGACTTGCACCTATTCGAAGACATGACCAGTGAAAGGAGTTTGTGGAGACGCATTATAAATGTTAGAGATTTCTAGGGGTGAGTATAGGCTTGGCCTTTGGTAAGGATTCGTGGCTTCTCTGGTAGTTCACTTAGGCTACCTTTAGGTTGCCTTTAGTCGTAGGTGTTGATGCTAACTTCGTTCTTGATTTCACCTTTGTAGGGCCCCCTAGTCTTACGATACATTTAGTTTTATATACGTTAGTCTTAGGGCTTGTATGTCATAGTGGCCTTTCTATATGGTTATAACACGGTTTTGTATGTCTTATTGTGCATGTACATGATATGGAACACATGTTTCTTGTTCCATATAATTCTTGTGTGTTTTCTGATGTATCCTATTAGATTTAGAAACTATTATACCTGCTCTTCTTTCCTCTGCTTACGACACGAACTTCTATGCCTTCTTCTTATATATATACTTTTCATATTGGATATTTGTTACTTGTTTATTGAATGAATGTTTTGTATGTTTTCCGAGTTAAGGTCTCTCTAGGTGCAGACTCCTCACAGACCTATTTTTTGAGTAAGATTTTGTTGGGTATGTTTATGTTGTTTTGCATCGAGAATTAATCAAATTTTACGTTGAGGATGGTTTAATAGTCAAAATTGAATTCAAAATTGACCCGATCGGAAAGGTTCTTTTCTTTCTCTGGCACAAGACAAGCAAAAGGGCAAAACCCATTCCGACTTCCTTCACACTTTTCCCCAAAATCAAGCGGTGAAATGGCGACGATTTGTATCGCTACCAATATTAGCAGTTTTGATTCTAATGGATATCGTCTTTTACGGCACCGTTTTCATATTTCTTGATGATTGGGTAGGGTTACACAGCTCAGCAGGTTTGACCAACGCTGTGATCTTCACTGTGTTGGCATCTTTCACTCTTTTCTCGTTTTTGATGTGTGTTTTTACTGATCCTGCTGTTGTTCCATCTGGGTATTTCCCTGATATTGAAACCAGTGATGGATCAGATCAAGAATCCAGAGAAACTGTAAGATATCCATCCCCCTTTTTATGTTGTATTTAAATTCTAAATATAAATCTTGATGAGAACTGTTTGGGTTATAAATGTTATTGGTTTTATCTCGGATTTAGTTTTGAATATATGGAAATAGTTAGGGTTTGTATAAAATGTGGAATGCTTGCTAGCTTTGAATTTGGTGTGTTTGACATTTGGTTTTGAAAGTGAGAATGTGATATTCAGAATTAGATAATCAGCCGTAATAAAACGGGTGGTACGAGATAGTGTAATCGGAGTTCTTGTCACAAAAAGAAAGAAAAAGGTTATCATGTTGGAGAATTTTCTTGTTTTTTTCTGGTAACCATCACCAATATGTTGCTAACCATTGGGGCCAAGTAAAACACAGCTTTTGCTGGGCTGGTGGTTTTTAAGGGGTTAAGGTTGGAAACCAGAGAATTTTCACCTTGCATCAAATGTTTCGATAACTTGCAGTATTGTGAGCATTATATGAATAGATCGTGAGAAAATTCATGTTACAATTTACTAATTTAAATTATTTTAATTTTTGGAGATATGTTATTTTTCTTTTCCTCCTATGATATGTTAATTTTGGTTTGTTGATGTTATATGATGCACATTTCCGGAAGCACTTACAAAACATTGTGATAAATGTTCTGCATACAAGCCTCCAAGAGCACACCATTGTCGTGTTTGCAGAAGGTGCGTCTTGAAAATGGTGGGTATGAAAATACAACTTTCTTAACAAAGGAGGCATGGTTTGACTTCTTAGGTCAAACTTCACCTTTGAAATGCCAAAACTAATATGAATTTTTTTACAAATTTTCCATTTTTTCTGTTCTTTTGTGCGGATAATCAACTTAGTTACTATATTCTTTTACAAAAAGTTTTACTCTTTCTGTTACAAACTAAATGTGGTTCTTTTTCGGTTTCCAAATGTAAATCCAAACTTGCATCCAAAATTTTTTGATATGTTATTAATTTCAATATCACCATTAGCCCGTTTGATCTAAAACGCAATGTTTTCAAACCCGGACCGGACCGGACCGGCCGGTCGGACCGGTCAGACCGGGAACCGGTGGTCAGGACGGTCCGGTTACGTATGTTGAAACGGTCCTGCAGCGAACTGGTGGTCGGACCGGAACCAGTGGTCGAACCAGGGTATTTTAATTTTTTTTCTTCTTTTTAACTTTCCGGTGGACATGGTTTTCTGAGAAGCGGAGAACAGAGCTTTCTTGACGAAGAAGAAGAGCAGGTGAAATATATAAAATGGGGAGAAAAGGGTTTAGAATAATAATGATTTGTTCTTGGTAAACAAAAATACATTGACAGGGCTTTGGGAAATGGTATGATATTTTTTTAATGAAAAACAAAATTAAAAGGAAATATAAATGGTTACCTTTTATTAATTTACTTTCTTTTTCTTAATTTTATCAACTTTTTTTAAATATTTTCTAATAAAAAGAAAATTCAAATGTGTACACGTAAACGTTTGAAATTCTCATATATTATCCTTTTTTTAATATACTATTATGTTTACTTTTAAAAAAAATAATTTTTAAACCTTTGATATATTTGAATTATAAAAATATCACCCGGTTCTTTAATCCGGTCCGACCAGTGGACCAGTAAAGAGACCGGTTCACTGTCCGGTCCGGTTCTGAAAACATTGCTAAAACGTCAACATTGGATTTTTCTGCCAGATGAGAAGCATGTCCTGCGTTTTTTAGGTTAAATATATATATATATATATATATATATATATATATATATATATTAATACATATTGGAATGACAGAAAAGTAATTTAATCAAAACTTAAGAGTTTTACTTAAATACAAGTTTTAAATCACAAGGTACAACCCTTTAAAACATATGGTTGACTTTTAAACCACCTTCCCCTCAAACGGCCATAACTTTTTCATATGTTAATATTTTAAAAAAAAAATTACACCGTAAAATCGAGCATTTTATTCTCTTTAATTTGAGTATGGTATTATTATAGTTTTTTTTTTAATTTAAAAAAAATAATAATACGTGATTATGCGCTTTACCAGTGTCTGTGTTAGTGTGTTGTGTTCCCTGCCGCATTGCGCAGGCACCCCTCTAGTATATATATATAATATTTATTCATGATATCTTCTCATACTTAAAGTTTTGCTAGGATCATCATTGCACGTGGATAAACAATTGTGTTGGTTATAGGAACTATAAATCCTTTTTTCTTCTAGTTGTCTATGCAACTATTTCAAGTCTCTATTCTACGGTACGTATAACCACTCTTGTTGGTTGTTAATTATTATATGCATTTAGTTTTTTTAACAGTTTTGAATTATATAGGTTGTAATAGTTGGTTGTTGAGTTCAAAAGGATTGGGAGTCTGCTGGGACGATTCGCCTCAAAACCTTTTATGTAAGTTTCTAATTATTTGAACTTCCTTTGTTGCGTAAGTTGTAACTTGAAGCCTATTTTATAGGGGCGGCAATTCCTGACACGACCGAACCCGACACAAAAAAAAAGGTTTTGGGTCGGCTAACATGACCCGTTTAAAAAGTGGGCCAACCCGAACACGACCCGCTTAATAAGTGGGTTGACCTGTTAACCCGTTTAAGGGTTTTTAAAAAGTTAGTATTTATATTTTAGAGATGAAAAGTGTTAATATTTAAAGTTAAATATTTTGATCTCGAGTTAAATGTTTAAACCCAAATTTGTTCATTGGGATTGAAAGATAAAGAAACAAAAACAATAAAAAGGACACCAGTTACAAAAAGGTTTCATTTGAGTTGGAGTATTAATTGTTTAAATTGTTACTAAGTTGCTAGGTATTACCCTTATTCATGAATAAAACAAAATGGGTCGGCCTGAAACATGACCCGATTTTAAGTGGGTCCACACGACACGAATAAATATATGGGTGGGAACCCGACACGATTGACACCCCTACTATTTTATGATTGTTATTTGCTATGAATCTATTGTGAATGTGGAACTTTTGAAGATATAGTGTAAAGGTTAAAACTTGTATTTGCAAGTATGCCTGAGGTCTGAAATGGTTTTTGGATGTGTTTTGAAAGTGGTTATTCCGGTTTAAAGAATTGGATGATTAGATAATTTTATTTTTGAAGTTTGTTTTCGTTTAGAGTTTAGGAGTAAAATCAATGTTTTCTGAATCGGACTGGCCGGTCGTAGTGGGAACCGACTATATAACCGTCCAGTTGAGTGCATTTGAACCTCCCATTTCATCCGACCGGTTACTGGTTCTGGTGAACCGGACCGGATGGTCGGGCTTATTTTAAACCTTTTTTAATATTTTTCTTCAAAATCTCATTTACTATATTAGTTTACTACTTCAAGCTTTATATTTTATTAAAACCGTAAAAACCACCAAAACATAAAAGTAGTTTAATATTTTCTTTTAAATTGGTTATATATATATATATATATATATATATATATATATATAGGGTACGTTTCATGAGAGAACTAACTTTAATGAGAGAACTAGAGAACTTCTCATTAAATGGAAAAAAAATCAAAAAAATAATAAAAAAATCATAACTCAAAATATAAATAAAAAACTAAAAAAGTGGTTCGGAGACCATGTTTCCCACATCGTCCTCGTTCAAAAAAAAAAAACAAAAAAAAAAACGCATTACTGCATATGTGTAGTACCACCCCAAAAACCTAACCCACCCCACCACCAAAAAACCTAAACCCCAACACCCACCCCCAAAAACCTAAACCCCCCACCCAAAAACCTAAACCCACCACCCACCTCACGCCCCCACCCAAAAACCTAAACCCACACACCCCTACCCTCAAAAATCTAACCCTAAAAGCTAAACCCAAAAACATAACCCTAAAAGCTAAACTAAACCCAAAAACTAAACCCTAAAGCTAAACCGGGCATTTTTGCGTTTTTTTTAACGAGGACGGCGTGGGAAACATGGTCTCCGAACCACATTTTTAGTTTTTGATTTATATTTTGAGTTATGATTTTTTTATTATTATTTTTTTGCCTTTAATGAGGAGTTTTCTAGTTCTTTCATTAAAATGAGTTTTCTTAGAATTGAGTTATACTAAAAAGGACTTTTTTCCTAAGAAGCCTAAAAAGGGCATGGAGTTTTAAATTTTAGGCATGGTGTTCTTCAACTTTTAAATATGTTCTCATAAATAAAACAAAAACATCATACCAAAAATGAAAGAATACCATGTCTAAAATCTCCTTTTTAGGTGGGTTAGGTTTTTTGGGGGGGGGGGGTGGGGTGGGGTGGTTTAGGTTTTTGGGGGGTGGGGGTGGTGGTTTTTAGCTTTTCGGGGTAGGGTTGAGGGGGGGTTTAGGTTTTTGGGGGTGCGGGTGGAGGGGGGTTTAGGTTTTTGGGTCCGGGTTAGGGTTCGATGAGACGGTTCCAACGCCGCTGGAATGAGCTCAATCGAAGTTCGTTTGACCCACTTCTTAGGATTTATTAGCGAAAAACCACTTCTTAGTGGAACCGTCCCCTATATATATATTTATATTATATTGGGGCATGTTCTTTTGAGAACCAACCATATGTTGAGAACTGAAAGAACCATACAAAACGTGTATATATCGCTTCAGGGAAAAAAAGTAAAATTGAACAACAATGTTTTATTTATCTCTTCCCACTCTTAGTTTGAGTTTATTTTCTATCTCCTGAATTTTTTTAAAAAAAGTATAAAAATATGCATATATGCATGCATTTGTGCATATGATGTATGTGCATATATGCATTTAAACAAACGACTATAAATACCATGTTTTTTAAAACCAAATCTTAAACATATTGAAATCTACATGAATTCTAGTCAATTTATATAATAAATAGTGCAAGAGTTAATGTGGTTCTCACGCCCTTATTTATATATACCTAATATATAAGTAACTGGTTGTGCCACGTGTCACCATTTTGTGAGTCCAAGATTCTTTTTCTCGCTTATTTAATATTTCCTTTATTCAACCTGTGTAAAACACGGGTTTTCTAACCTATATATATATATATATATCTATATATATATCTTATTTTGAAATTGTTAATGACGTCATCCGGTTTTTGAAACCAGTCTGACCAGTGTACCGGTAAAGCGACCGGTTTCTATAACTAGTGGTCTAGTTATGAAAACATTGAGTAAAATGATCAAATATACAAAATATAGTGATTTGATCAATTTACACATTAACCGGACAATATTAATTATATATTTTTATCATTCATAAATATATAAAATTCACATTTGGAAAAGGTTCATCTCTGCAGGGAGGATTAAGGGCTCAAGAACTCTTACAACTTGCCTTGTATTATCTTTTTGACAACTTTGCTAATGCCAATTTCAAATTTGAAAGAAACCGGTTGACCTCAAAAGTCAATTTTTGCATTTGGAGGAACCGATGAAATAACAGCTCTCATGATACTTTTAAATTTTTTGTTATATTTGATCAGATTACATCTGGGGTAGTGATTTCTCTCTTAACTTTGACACTTGGAACTCTCTTGGGCTGGCATATTTACCTGTTGACACATAATATGACCACAATAGAGGTAAAAAGTCAAACATTTGATCACAACAGAGGTAAAAAGTCAAAGTTTGACTTTAACTAATCAAGATTTTGTTTCTTTCCCAGTATTATGCAGGAACTAGAGCAGTGTGGTTGGCAAAGAAGTCTGGACAGATTTATAGGCATCCGTACGATGTTGATGTATACAGAAATCTCACTATGGTACTGTCTTTTTCTTCATTTTTCTCTATTTATGTTATAATGCAAAGGTGTACATACTGATATTTGTTTTGTGCACGATAGATTTTAGGACCCCACATGTTGAAATGGCTATGGCCATCTGCGTCGAGCCATGTCAAAGAGGGAACAAGTTTTCCTACTGTTCGGGATAGCTTATAAAAGTTTTGATATCAATTATTCAAATGAAACATGATCATGGAGGTAAATAGGCTAATGATGTTTCTGTACATGTTCTGGGAAAGGTGTTTGATTTGTTTTGGTTTCGTATTGCTTATTAGCTTAGATCAAGGTTATTCTGAAATTGCAATCTTTTAAAATGTTTTGTTGGATGAAATCATAAACAATAAAAGCAGGGAAAGGTAATTACTATAGGAAAGAGCAAAGATTGACTATTTTTGTTGGTTTTTATAATGTTAAATGTGAAGTTTTATCCATCTCAAAGATGGTTTTATGTTTGTACTTTTAAAATCACAAATAGCTATGCTAAAAGTAAATCTTTAGTCTGTGTATCTACTTTTACTTGGTATAAAAACCATACACGAAATAAATGCTATGTAGATCTTATTCAAGTAATGGCCCATGTATCCTTTAGAAACATTCTTTCTTATACCCCAAAAGTTCAATATCTACGCAAGTTGTCTTCGCTCTTACGTTGCTTTGTTATAGAAGGGAAGCTTGATTATAACAAGCGAGCGAAAAGCTGATAATTTAACTTATCAAATGCCTTTAAGTCGGTTTTGGTGAAAATATAGTCTGACACATGAGTAAAGGTATATATTCTATATAGCTACTTTCTTAATTTTCTCATTTAATATTTGATGTAGAACATGAACAATAGTAACTAGTTTTATACCTGTTCGGTGGCGGGTTGTTTAACTTTATAATGTTATAAAGCATAGACCCCAACTAATAACAATTTGTGTCATAGAACAACCTAATGATATAAATATGTTTATTTTATTACTAGGTTATATACCCATGTATTACATGGAGTTGTTTAATAAAAAATAAAATACAATAATGTGTAAAAAACTTAAAATAATGTGTAAAAAATAAAAAATAAAATTCTTTATTTCTTAATTAAGTAATTCAAATTTTATATTATTTTTTCTGAAAAATAAAAACATTAAAATAATTAAATTTCAAAATTCAAACTTACTTAAAATATAAAAAATTAGAGGATTTTAATGAGAAGAATTTGACAATGACACGTGGCATTTTTAGAATCGTTTATTAGAATAAGGATTGTACAAGTAGATAAAAAGATATTGGAATACATAAATATTGGTCCCCTTCATCCTTTCTTACTGAATAACCTAAAGCGGTGTCTAGAACATGAACTATAAGGGTTTATTTGATCTGAATTTGTACATTGCTGAGAATATATAAGAACATATATATAGTGCAATTGTCAGTCTAATCATATATTTAAAACACATCATAAAACTACACAAATATCAATCATACGCCACTTGAAAAAACAGAACAAAGATATAACATAAAATTGAATGTAAAGTGGCCCAACATGACCCATTTTGACCCATACCCCACCCCACCATTTAACCATTTACCTAACCCTACTCGTTTTAACCCATTAGACGACCTAACCTGTTGCAACCCATCAGCTGACCCGACCCGTTTTAACTCACTAAAGGAACAATTATATCCTCCTTGAATTAAAATCAACTTCAAGTCTGGCATAAACCTTTTTTTCCATCTTGCTCGCTTGGTCCTTGTTTAACGCAACTTTGAACACAAACACGATGAACACTCCTATTCATTTTGCAAAATCAACTTCAGACGCGATTTTAGTAGTATCTTGAACTCATCTAGACCCTACAACATTTTCAACCAACTTCCTGTTTAAAAATTTAAAGTTTTTTTTGCAAATGTTAAGAGTTAATTACCTCACGCGCTACAAGAACTACAGTTGCATATGGTTCTTGAAAACAAAATAACAGTTGATCCCGAAGGACCCGACTTTTGATCCTTGAATATGTAGTTGATAAAAACTCAGCTTGCACTGAATACTTATTTAAAAAAAATGAACAAGGCAATTAATTTTACAATATACAAATTCCATGTGTTTTATAATGTAAAAAAATTATAAAAGATTTACTTTTTAAAGGTTCTTTAAGTATCTGATTTGACCGAATAATCGTGCCTGTAAGAGGAGTGTACATAGTTGGCACCACCTGCAAATTTTACAGGATTTAATTATGTATATGCATGTATGTAACTGTGTATCATGTATGCATGTTTTCTGGGTCAATCTGAACTGGCCCAACCCATTTCTACCAGCATTGAAATACAGTATGTTCTAACTCAAACATGTTACCCAACTTGTCGACTCTATTTCCTACATACAGAAATATTTAAAATTGTAAACATTACCAACAATCAAGTTGTATGACAAACCAGATAATTCATGGATTATTACCTCCTGAGTAAAATCACAAAAGGTGTCCAACTAAAGAGCTTTAGTAGTATTAATCTTGTGCATAATAGCTCCTAAACCATAACAATTCAAGAATCTATTACAAACCGATCCTAAACCATAACAATATTAATCTATTGTAACTGATTATAAGTTATTTATTTATGTATATGAAATAGTAAGTTATTAATCTTGTTCATATGTATTTACTTAAATTAGTAGATGTGCATAAACTAAAAAGTTGAAATGTTATTATTCATTAAAACATTACGTAAAGCTAATGACCCGTTAATAAATACAGTTTAAAGTAATTTTAAATAGCTGGAATGTTGGTGGTTTCTTACAGTGAGTTCATGTGGTTCTTTCTAAAGCAAGCTTGCAAGAGTTGTCATATTTTCTTCAGGAGCAACAAAAATTACTGGGAGTTGCCAGTGCCTTAGTTTTTGTACCTGTATTGTAAGATGAGGTTATAAATCATTGTTAGTGGTTGGTTCATGCAATCTAGTAAAAGGAAAGTTGGTTCAACAACCTTCATTGTTAAAATGGTTTTCTAGCCAACACCCATCCTATGTTCCTGGCTAAAACAAAAAAACAAAAGATATATGTGTAATTTAGCATAAAATTTCTATGAAAAGGTGAGACTTTAATATGAAATATGTAATCTGTACCTTCTTTGAGGCATTTTATCAAACAGTTTGTGCCCATCGTGTATAAAATATTGCAAGATATTGTGTTTTTGTTATAATTTTCTTACCATGGATGTGAAAATTCAAGAGCATGACTTTTCTTGTACAAGACATGTCAGGATAGAAATGCCATTTTAAAATTCTCTATCATTCTTTTTCTGTTGTTTTATTAATCATTTTCTTCAAGAACTTGAGCTTTTTTATAAGAAACTTTTAACTATGAACATCAACTGTATTTTGATTCACATCAATTAAGGATGGTAGAAATATACTAGTCAAAGGTGCAAAGGCGCTTGCCCAAGCCCAGACCAGCCCATGCATACCGTCTTGCGTCCATCAAGTCGCGACGTCCAGATTCTAACAAGTTTCCGGCGATATTCTGGCCAACAGGCATCATGAACTCGCGGAAACTAGACAAAAACTACATGATAGTATATCGGTAGATTTACTTACATAGAAGATGAAGTTAAAAGGCTAACTTGTCTTTTTTATGGGGATAAAAGTAATGATGAGATTGAACACTAACGAAGTTGCACAATGAAACTACTCATGCTGTGTATATAGGTCAAATAGTCCTCAGTAGAATGCACAGATAGTGCAGAATACAATTTAAATTTGATCTTAAAAATGTAAAAAGCTAACTGATTTTTGAATTTTAAAATTGTCTATAATTTTAAAATTAGAATTTATATTTTTAACATTTTGTAGTCTAATATTTTTTATTTTCTATTGATGCGTCTTGCTTCTTTCGGGTGTTCGCTTTCTTACGCCTTGCGTCTAGGCGACACGCGATACATTTGCGCCTTGAGTGCGCGTATCACCTTTTACTACCAAGGGTAGAAAAACAACAAAAAACATTGGGGTAACATCCGGTTTTAGGGATGTTTAATTTTTAATGATACATACATGCATACATATTGATGTGTACGTGTTAGTAATATATTTTTTATTAAGATTTTTTAACACTTTTATCAGTGTTTAATATTTATAAAATGATTAATATTTTAACTAACGACACAGAATAGGCAAGTGCACATATCACTGCGTAGTATAGTCTAGGTAAGAACCAACGGACACAGTGACTTTTGGTACTCAATTGTTGTTTTTGTTTAGTATAATAACAAAGATAGTAGTTTTTAAAAGTAAAAACAAGTGAGACAACAAAATGAGGCAGATGGTCGAGAGATAATCAGATCAAATGCATATCACTTGGGTTTTGAATCCACTTGGTAGTAAATCAACATTTTAGAATTAAGTTAGTAATGTGATTAATATGGGGGTGAACAGTTCCTTGGTCGGGCTACTGTCCTAATAACCGTCTGGAAGGCTAACAAGCTCCCGCAATACTAACACTTCCTCGGATCATTATTCAGATTAATATTATTCAGTTGACTTGGCTCCCAGGTATGGTTACCAAACCATATGGCTCTTTGACAATCAGATGCACAAACAACTATCTCCAAACCACTCATTAAGACCAGAAAGATTAATTGATTTATGTTCTTTAGTAATAAAATAGAAGGGCTCCAAGGTAGGGTTACCATGACCCTCAATCTTTTGAAAAGCTAGAATGATAAGACAGGCTAGCCACCGCCAGGTCAGAATAAAGACATTTTAACTACAACATACTTTATATATAAATACTTCTTCCACCTCAAGCCTTAAGCACCATGGCTCCAGGTAGGAGTCCTCCGCGAGTCAATGCAGAAGGATAGAAGAAATATCCACACAAAATACAAGGTACTGCTAAAACTCAAAATGCCTTGCTTGAGTTCTCAATCCCAATTAACCAAAAGTTTAAATCTTTTACCAACTGGGCCTATTATAGTATCAAAGACTTGTATAAAGACATACTACTTTAAATGAATGTCTAAACAAGAGGTCTTGCATAGAATATCCACAAGGTTTAAAACTTCAAATGATCGAAAACCAAGTACTCACGTCCATAAAGAAAGATCATAGTTAAAATAACCAAACATAAACACACCATTCATTAATTTAAAACATAGATTTTACATCAAGTTTCATCTCCACCCAAGTGATACAAGAAGACTAGCCAATAATGACCATAGATATTAATACACAAACACTAGGTGATATAATCATGGAATGCTCTAATATTCAAACTAAAGCCTAAGTGAAAGTGATTATGAAAATGCTTCTTGATCTTAGGTGAAATGACTAACTCTCTCTCTCTGCTACTCTTCGTGAAATAGACCTGTGGGAGCCCTTCCAAGTTATTGCTTGTCAAATGAGGAGGCCTTGGCATTCTATTTATAAGCTGTTCGAGGGGGATGCCCGACCGTACATCCTTACGCATAGGCGTGCATCCGTACGCACGGGCGTGCATGCGTATATCCGTGCGAATCACCTTTTGTACTTTGGTCAACTTTTTCTGGCAGTCTCTGAAAAGGTGCATGGCCGTGCATAGGTATGCACGGGCGTACATAGTGTTTACTAGCTTCTAGAATGTTTCTACTTAATCCCAAGAGAGGCACGGACATGCCTTCCCTCTGACTTCCACAGTTTATTGACTTTTTCTTTAAATTTTTGTTCCTTTTTGCTCGGGAGGTAAATTTAATTACGAAAATCAAAGGGTACCTTCAATTTCTGGCATATTTACCTGTTGACACATTTAGTTTTTGTGCTTTCCATGTGATGTTTTGTCACATATTACTCTTTTTCTGGCGTTGTGAGAAAATCAAGGGTCTGGGTATCGAAACTACTTGTTTTGGATTAAAGCATCTTTTTGAAAATACAAGTTTCTATTTCAGGATAAAGTGTTTTCAATCGAAACTAGTTGTTTCGATACTTATCTATTCAATCGAAACTAGTTATTTCGATAGGTTTACTTCAATCGAAACTAGTTGTTTCGATAGGACTGCTTTTGTGTTTAAGTTTCAGTTTTGACTTTTCTGATGACTTGTCATTACTATGCTATGCAGAATGGATCTATTATTTGTAAAGAAGCACAATATTTGTGCCTTTCTGGATGATGCTGACCCAAAAAGTGCGGGGTTTGAGCAAGTATTGAATTTTCTCACAAATTCAAGGATTCATCATGCTATTAGCCACAATCTTCTAATCTTTGAAACCACCATCAAACAATTCTAGGAATCTGCTGAAAGGGTAGTTGTCAACAATGTGGAACACATCAGGGCATTTGTTTTTCATCAAGAAGTCATTATTTCTCAAGCTCTAGTCAGGATGGTACTCCAATTCAATGATAACCCCGAAGCTCATACTGAATACTCTAGTTACTTCATAAGGGAAAGTTTTAGAAGGATGGGTCACCCTGATGAGTTCAAAAGTGGTCAAGTAACCAAAACCTTCTTGGCATAACATTGGAGATATATAGTTCATGTCTTCATTCACTGTATTTCTATCAGAAAAGGAGGTTTTGACTATGCTAATGTACAAGTGGCCTCAGCCATTCTAGGATTGATCAAGGGAAGAGACTACAACTTCTCTGGTATGGTTTTTAAACAAATGATGGAAAACATCACAGGGAAGGTAAAGGAAAAGTTCCTTGTGTACCCTAGATTCCTCCAAATGATCATCAATCACTTATTTCCAAACCTTACTCAAGGAGGAAACCATCTGGTTCTGGACAAAATTATCTCCAAAACACTTAGCTACATGAAGCGTAGCAGTTCTAGGAGTAATAGAGTGATAGTGGTTGTTCCTCTTCTTAGGAACATCATTGGAGAACCAGAGCCAGAGATTTCTGATATTGACCCATAAGAGGTTGCAGCTTCATCCGAGGAAGAGGAAGAAGAACAAGTTGAAGGCGAGCAAGAACAAGAAGCACATGCTGAAGTTGATCCAGCACAGGGTGCAGATGTAGAGCAAGAAGCTCATCTTGAGCAGGAAGAAGAACAACATGTTCATGAAGACAATTTTCATGATATAGATATTTGAACACCTAGATCCCTTGAACTTCCAAGCCCAACCTAATGTTCAACTGGGAAATATTGCAGCTAAAGGTGATGTTGAAACTGAAAATAAGTCAGATGATGAGACTAGTGATGAAGCAGTTTATGGCATAGACTTAGAGAAAATTGTATCTGAGGAGGTAGTTGAACCTCCTCCTTCTTCCTCCAAAAGACCAGCAGACACTGATTCAGACTATGAACAAGAAGATCCTAAGACAAAAAGGATAAAAACAGGCTTAGAATACATCTCATCTTCCTCTGACTCACTCACAGCCTCACCTAAACAACCAACACCTCCATCATCACCCATACATCCAGTCTCTCCACCCTCTCCCAAACAACCTACCCCATAAACTACACCTCAACCAACTCCTCCCCACTCCCCTTTTGAAGCCTCTGCACCTGAACAAGAAATTTTTGTGTCTTCTACAAGAGTAAAGAAATTAAGCAAAAATGTGAAAAATCTCAAAGACCAGCTGACAAAGAAAGATGAGGAAATCAATGCTATGAAGTCCAAACTAGTATAACATAAGGAAGAGATAAAGGATTTAAAGACTGAAGTGGTAGATCTAAAGAACTAACTGGAGATTCAGCAAACTCAGTTAGCTGAGCAACAAGAGCAACTCTCTAATCAACAACAAGCCTTAGCAGCCGTGACTGCTCTTGTTAATCAACTTAAGAACTCCTTAGTTGAATCCTCCCAACAAACCAGTTCTTATCAAGAAAAGGATTCCCAAGTTCAGGGGGAGTCAACTGTTTTACCCAAAGCAACCAGTGGTGGTTCTCCTTCCCCTTCTTTTGTTGCTAACCCTGAATCTGCCTTGATAGTTTACATAGGTGAAACCTTAGCTACTAAGGAAAACATACAAGTCAAAGTAGAAGACCAAGAGTTTGATTTTCCCTCTCTCATGCAAAGGAGAGCAGATAAAGGCAAAATAATCTGAGACATAAGTTGTTGTCTTAGATGAGGAAGAGATTGACTCTGATGATGAGTTAGCCGAGCTTCTGAGGAAAATTGATGACTATGGAACAAATGATGACTTTCCAGAGATTGTGACACTTGGTGAAGAACGTGATAAGAAAGTCTTATACATCACTGAATCCGGAGACGAGATTGAAACCTTATCTGATGAAGAAGTAGAAGCTCCCGTTATCCCAATTGCTTCTACTGGGCTTGATTCCACTGCTGAGCCAGCAAGCACAACTCAAGAAACAACCACAACTCCTTTATCCACTCAAGAAGCTGTCAGTACTGAACATGCCTCAGATACAAGAAGGCATTGGTTTAGGAAGCTTGAAACATAAGAACCTCCCAAGCATTATGAATGGTTCACAGAATACCAGGACTTAAAGAGACCCCTAGTTGGATGGAAATATGACAAGGAAAGGTCCTTGTATATTGTCAGAAGATACAAGGGTGGAGTGGAACACTTCAATACTCCAAATGATTTCAGCTCCCTTCCAAGATATGATGTAAGAGCCTTAGCAAAACTTCCATTACATAATCCGGGTAATGTCGGGGAAGCTAGAGATTTTGAGCACTTTCTGCGAAATCAAACATTCAATGATTTCATATCTATGAAGACAGCAAAGCCAAGGAGAATCCTCTCCAAAACTAGAATCCATCCCCAAACCCAGAAACCATGGGTCAGTTTGAGGTACAAGTTGACAACTATTGTTAAAACTATGCCTCTTCCAAGGTCCGTGCCAGTTCAACTTCAAACTTTCAAAAGATGGTTCTACAATCCAATAATAGGTAGTGCAGTAATCGAATGCGAAGGAAAAGAAGACATATTCATCTTCGAGCCCATGGAATTGCTAAAGTTTAAGCCTAAGGATTTAGAAGTGCTCTTCAAAAATCCTATTCAGATCTTCAACAATGATGATGAAGCTGATGCCAAAGCTAACCAGAGGGTTGTTACTGTGAACGTAAAGCCTTTCACTCCGAGATCTGAAGGCACTGCTGCTGTCTAAATACCTTGAAGACATTGATGCAATAGCTTAGGGGGATATTGTAGGGAATCGTCTTTTGAAGCTAGTTCATCAATTTATCTCTGTTTAACTATACTTTATGTTGTTAAGTTTCTATCTTTAAGTAGTTTCCATTTCTTTGTAATTTACTGCTTTATCAGTTAAGTGTTGGGCCATCGAAACTACCTAGTTTCGATTGAGGTTTGTTCAGTCAAAACTAGTTGTTTCGATAGACAGGTTGTTTTCTACATGTGGGACTTGTTTCTGTTGTAAATGCTCAATCGAAACTAGTTGTTTCGATAAGCATAGTTTCGATACTTGTCAACAGCCTATATATAGCCCTGTTTGAGAATGTTTAGGGTGTGAGTGATGGCTGTAATCCTAATATTCCATTTTCACAATATTTTGAGCTAATACAAGCAGTGAGGTTATTCATTGTTGGTTCTTCCAATTTCATATCATTTTGTATTGAGTTCTTGTGTGTTTTGCCGATTATCTTCACCCTTCTACTGTTTTCTGTGACTGTTTCACCGCCATACACACCTATTCCGCAGGTGTGTGTAATCGATCTGTTGAGAGATTTAATATAAAACCAGGACCTACAATCTTGTTCTTTCACTTCCCCTTACTCGTTTTGCATGAAAATCTGGTTAGGGTTTGGGTTTCTCGATTGAGGACGACGACAAAGATGAACACGGTGTTGGTGGCCGACTGAGGTGGTGGCCTCGGGTATAGCAGGACGACGAGAAGGTGGTCGTGGCGTGTGACGAGGTTGGCCGACAAGGTAAGGAATGGGACATGGGATAATAGTCGGCGACCAAGAAAGGTGAAAGGGAGAGACGAGTTGGTCACGGAGAAACGACGTGAGGGTGGTGGTACTCGACGACACGCCACGACAACCATGGGGCGGCTGTGATGGTGCGACGGAGGACGGTGTGAGGTGTGGCTGCACGGCAGCGACGTGAAATGGAGGACGGGTCAAGTATGGTTCGGCTAGGGTTACCCAACGAGGAAGAAACGGTGCATGGTGGTGGTGCATGGTGGTGATCGGACTAGCAGTGCACTAGGAAGGGGACGAGGACGACGGTGGAGACGAGTGGCGTGGTGGTGCACGGCATAGAAGCCGGAGTAATGTCGGTTTGGGTTCTTCATTGCATGGCTTGCATGCGAGGGAGAAAACCGGCTCGCGTACGCATATGTTCGAGGGATTAGGGTTTGCATGGTCACGTACGTGCATGCATGAGACCCAGTTTGAGTATTCAGATTTCTAAACGGGTCAAGGACGGTCCGACAAGGGTGAACATGTGAAACTAGGGTTGGTAAGGATGAAGGGACGAGCAGATGAGACTGAGTTTCGGGATCTATTTATTGTTATATGTTGTCGACGTATCTTTAGAACGTGTCTGATCATGTGGTCATACGTCGACAAGTTCAGGCGAGAGGGCAGTTGCAGGGCAGGACTTGGATTTTCACAACCAGTGAGTTTCTAATCCCCATTTTAATCGTTTTTACTGTTTTTGGGGGCTATCGTACATACCTACTATTTACATCGTATGATTTAATGAATTATGAGTGTTGACTTAAACTGAATAGTTTTACAAGTTAATTATGTAATAATAAAACTAAGGGTTTATGTGATGTCCTTAGGATGTGTGGACTAGGAGTTGGGATGATAGTTATGTGTCGTGTTATGACTTATGCGGGGCAAATTGGGGAATGAGCTTAGACGTGATAAGGGCATGTCTAGGATGTGTTAGCACTAGAATATGTATACGATTCGTGTTTAGGTAACGAGTCATGGTAAGTATTAGTGTACTGTTTTGTGTTACCGGCATATTATTGTGTGTGCTTGCGTCGTCGTCCTTGTGACACGAAAAATGATTTTGTGAAGGACGAGGTCCTTCGGGTAGTCACTAAGGGTGACAATGCCCTTTGGGGACAAGGATGAGCTCGGAGTATGGCGAAAACCCTGACGAGGGCAGTGGTGACGAGACCGGTAAATCCTTCGAAGGTAATTGTTGTATGCATAAATGTTTGGTTTAAATGCATGTAAGTGTTAATTGATATTTATTGTGTCGTGATGTTATTGCTTTGGTGTTAATCATTTGATTGACTGTTGTGTTGGAACGATGTCATGTTTACGACTGATGTGTAGTAGACCTTGTGTGAGTCTTAGTTAGGGCTTATCAGATCTATGTCTAGGGGTTGGCTGAGTTAACCGGATTTCGTGTTGACATGTGTGGTAAAATTACAGGTTAGTAGTATAGTGAGTTCAATTCATATAGGTGAGACTTACTGGGTTATGGATATGGGTTGAGTCTTGGGTTATGAATCCTTTTGGGAAATTGTAGGTAACGTGGGTTATCAGTATGTTAATAAACGAAAAACCATTTTATAAAGGACTGAAATGTACTGAGTCCAATTAAATGATATTCGTGACGGAAACACTTTCTGTTAATATAAACTGTTAGAACTTGCTCAGCGTAGCTGTAACACTGCGCCAATGAAAGGGCTGACGTGTCACATATACAGAAATCAGAGGTACAAATAAAGACGAAATTAAATGATAATAAAATCCAGATCCTTACATAAGTTTTAAAACCAAATACCAAAATATTAAAAGTATTAAAATAAATTCAAAGGTCTAAGATTAAATATTAATCTCTTATTAATTTTCGGTCTCTTAGGAATCCCAAGTGTCAAGAAAACCACGGTGATGGGGATGTAGAGGCTAGGCCTAAGACCCTATCCAGCTCCAAGGATTCCACAACTATGGATGAGGACAGTCTGAAACTCAAAAATATGGAATTGACGGCCAGGGTGGCTATGCTAGAGGCTAAATTGTCCAAACTAAGGCACCAAGTCTCTATGCATGAAGCCCATCAATGCCTAACTGTGCCTACTCCTTCCCTTGTATCGTTGGGAACTAAAACAGATGCAACCCTTTACACTGATGCAACCAAAAAGGGGGAGATAGTCGCAGTAGAAGATGATGCTGGCAGCCTTGAGGACTGGATACAAGAGCAGGCTGCATTTCAAAGTTCCTTTTTCAAACCTGCCTTTGTTCAAGTTCATGGCTTGCTAGACTCAGTAGATGAAGAGGAAGAAATCATTGAGGATTGGAAGTTGGTTGTTCGAGCCTGTGATGAGGTGTTGATAAATACAAGTCACCATGAAGACACACCTCCATCAGTCAGCATTCTTCCTGAAGCAGTGGCCATAATAAGTCTATCCACTGCCCCCAAATTCACACTGACTGCAGACAAGCTAGATTTTGACTCCATACTAGCTTGGGATGATGGTTAATCTGAGAGATTCTGGATTGGGAAAGAGTTCGGCGGAGTAGAAGAGCTAAACTGGGATGCACTAAATCCTCTTCAAGTGCTTGAACTGTATTTATCCAGCTGCATCAACACCTCTTCAGATCTCTCAGCAAAACTTGCAATCTGCAGGTTCCAATACTTAATGGAGGAAAATCTGCCCTGGTTTGAAGCACTATTAGAAGAAGCAAACAGGGTGGCATATCCTAAATACCGCGCAGAATCTTCTACAGCAGCAGCACAAAGACTGGCTCCAAGTAGACTTGACCTGATTAGGAGAAGTACTTTAACTGACGAAGAAACTGTTTGCTGGAGAAGCTTCATACACAATGAGATGGTCAGGGGACTGGCAGTGCTAGGATGGTCGTGCACTGGGCCCTCTAGCTTCACCTTTTTTCTGAGTGATGGATCATCTGTCTTCTTCAGCCACATCAATGAGATCCTACTCCTCAACTCAGACTTCCTATACAACATTTTTGAGCTCAGAACACATATATGCAATGTCAACTCCTTAGAGAGACAAGCAATGATCAAGACTATCAAAGCTCGTCTTGAAAAGGAGGGACATCTTGCAGAAGATGCCTCCTCTGACTCAGATTTCTCTGTTCTCTCCTCACCAACCGCCACTCTGAACACTGCAACAGAATCTAGAAGAACAGAGTTGGAGGATGTAAGGAAAAGTTGGAAGGAAGTAACTGGGTGTGAATGGGAAGAAGATGAAGCAAGAAACCTTCCCCCATCCACTCCCCAAACTGCCAATGAAGCTGAACCAGAGATCCTAACAGTATCTAAAACATCTGCTGTTGTGATCCATGAAGCTGAAGTAGAGGCATCAACCAAAGCCAAGGGGAAGGGAGAAATGACTGAAGAGGTGGAAGAGAGACTGATGAAAGAGCAAAGGGAAATGGAGGAAAGAAGAAGAAGAAGAGAAGAAGACGAGATGGCAGAGCTAAGAAAAATTCAAGAAAGAAAAGCTACCATGCTCTTCAGAGAACAACAAATCCAGCTGTATGCTAAACAACTGGATGATCTGAAAGCCAGATTTCCTGCAGCTTCTCAATTACAAGAAGATGAAGCCCTAGCTCTTCAGCTGCAGGAACAGTTTAATAAAGAAGAAAGGGAGAAAAAGAAAAGGGAAGAGGGTAAGTTCATAATAACTGATTCTGAACTAGCCAAAGAAATGAGAGAAGAATGGATAGCGGCTCTGATTTCTCAAGGTGAGGATGTAGACTACCTTGAGAAACTATCAAATAAAAAAATCTAAAGAGCCTTCATGGGTCAGCAAGGTCAATTGGCAAATAAGAAAAAGGATGAAGAAGAAGAAAAAGCCAAGCAAAAATCCAAGAATACCATTGCATTCAACATACAGACCCATGAGGAAAGGAAGGTCATGACTGACTTCCTGAAGGCCAGAGGAGAAATTGGAAAAAGGCTAGGCCTCATGAGTTTCATGAACTTGCAAGACTTGTACTCCAAAGTCAAGAAGGAAGAGGAAGAAAGATTGGGGAAGACAAGCTCCAAGAAAAGGGTGATAACTCAAACTGCTGAACACAAATCAAAGAAACCCAAGCCTTTTCCCTCATCCACTACTTCCTTCTCCCACCATACTTCCACTCTCCAGCCTAGACCTCATTCCTCTCTTCCCACAAAGTCTAAATCCCTCCATCCAGCTCCTCCTCATCAACAGCCTTCCAAGAAGAAAACCAAACCTACCATCACACCAGAAGACTCAAGAGAAATAGTTGTCTGGTTCTACAACACTCAAGACAAATGGTTTGAAGTCTTTAGGGGAAAGGAAGAACTGAAAAGATCTATCTATAAATCTGTTGATGAGGTACTGCAACTCCCAGACTCAGATCTAAGAAGAATATTGGAGTTGGGTGTATCCCATAATCCAAAGAATGAATGTGGGAGACATCTTTTTCTAGCAATCAAACATCACTTCAACCCTAGTAAATATGTAATCATTGATGCCAAACCGCTTCAATCCCATTCTCCATTCACCAGTTGGTCCTTCAAGGCTGATACCAACGAGTTTATCTTGATTGATGTTAAAAGACAGAAGATGATATGTTCAAGCAAGGCCATCTTCAAAATTCCAAGTAAAGACATAAATACTCTATCTGAGATTCCTTTAACAATCCCAACCAGGACCCAATAGGCTATGAGGTAGAAAGGATAGTCTGCAACATGGAAAAGCTTCAGCAACAAAAGCAGTAAGAGAGTTTTGGTAGCATCAGTCTAGGGGGAGTTTGTAGAAATAAAGACTGATGGCTACAAAATTCTCTAAGTACAACTGCTGTGGACCTCAGAGTTGGCTGCAGATCGATAAAATGATGCGGATAAGCTTATCTGCAGCGGATACTTGTTCTTCTGCTGAAGAACAAATCTACTGCGGATAGCCTTATCTGCTGAAGACCAAAGTTGCTGCTGATAGGCAAATCATCAGCAGCTATGGACAGTTGTGTCTTGCTGCTGATCAACAACATTGCTGCTGATAGCCATTCCCTCTTAAGATAAAATGTTACAGCTGACCGGCTTTGATAAAGAAACCATTACCACTGACAACTTTCTGCTGCAACACTGACACACTCCACGCAGAAAGAATGTTACTGGTGCAAGACAATAAAAGACAACGACGCTCTTCTTCCAAGGACTCAAGCAATGATGCCTATGAAGACGTTTAAGTAAAGATAACTTTTGTAATATTTATTGTCGTTACATGTAGAATAGCTTCAATACAAGATCAACGGCTTGTGTTAGATCTGATCCTTAGAATCAAGGGTCTGTCTTGATTCTAAGTTACTATATAAGTAGTACTTAGAGTCATTGTATACATGTGATTTTTCTTAAGAGTTTTCTATGTAATCTTGTAATCTTTGAAGCTTAATATAAATTGCATTTGTGACAATCCAGACTTTTCAGTTAGTCCCGTTAGAAAATCCGTTAAGTTTTCTGTTAAAACCTAACCCAGTTAACTCAATATTAAACCCCAAGGACTAATTCTTTCAATAATTGAATTAAAACCACAAGGACTAGTTATGTAAATAGCTAAAACCTGTTCCATTGACTTCTCAAAGTCAAAATCGATTGAATTTAGTTTTTGTTGATTTTCATAAAGTCAAATTCGCAAACATTGATCTTAATTCACAAATTGTAACTGAATTTTACATAATTTCGTATTTGATTCGATCATTACCAACAGTTTCGACATCTTTGAGCCTTAATCATTATCATTATTTTCGAAATTAAACCCAATTATGGGCATTAAACCTATAACCGTCGACATCTCCACTGACCATTATCAAATTGAGTTGATTTCCCTGTTATTCCCTCAATTCCTAACCTGCACACTTCAAACGAATACTATTGAAGCTGTTGCACACTTGAATTTCGTCGGAGAAGCAACGGAGATTACCGGGATCCAACTCAGACACCGTCGGCATCAGTTCTAGTCGACCACCCTAAATTCTTCATTCATTCGGGTAAACATCTACACCTATAGCTTAGTTTCTATGTCTGGAGCAAAAGCCCTATGTTTATTTGGGCTTACTACATCAATTTCGGCATGAACTCAATTCTAGGGTTCATGCAAAACTAGTTTAGTCGAAATCCAGTCTAGAACGTGTATAAGTCCAATTAACTATTACCACTAGACTTGTAATCACCTGTATAATGAAAGCCTTATGACTAATTAACCTCACAGCATCAAATTTGTCATGATCTTGATTCTAGGGTTCATGTGAACTCGGTTTAATCGAATCCAACTCCCGACTCAGTCTCAATCTAATTAAATGGTATGGTTAGAATCGCAACTTCTCACTTGTTAAAAGCCCTATGAATCTAACCCCTGCTAGTATCGAATTGATCAAGATCAAAGATCTAGGGTTCATGAGTTTCCTGTTTAATCGAATCCTAATCCACACACGTTTTAAATCAAATTAATTTATACTAACAGTTCCGCAGTTGCATTTTTAATAAAAACCCTATAATTCTAACAAGTTTTATCATTAGAATCATTCGATTTGGTTATGGGTTCACATCTAGGGTTTCGGGATTTCAATCGAATATTTAACCGATCTAAACTCGTTGGTTTTACAATTAATTACACCTGTAGGGTCGCAATACCCCGATCATCAAAACCCCTAAACTTGTTTTACCAATCGTAACCGAATCGGGGGGTTTTGGGACTGATTTGGTTCCGGTTTCACGTAAAAAGAAAGAACACCCGTTAGTTGAATGTTAAAACCAAACTGATCCGGGTTTATACCCTAGCGGGCGGGACTGGTTAGGACAGTGTGCGTGTGTGGGAGAGACCCGGGTTCGAGTCCTTCTTTTTAGACAATTTTCTAAACATATTTAATTATTAAAAATCAAACCATATATTATTATATTATTATATAAATGTTTTTTAGCTCGGGAAACAACCCGTGGACTTGGGTTTGAATTATTAACATATTATTATTATTCCCACTTTTATAATTAAAATATTATTGTTATTATCAACAAAAGAAATAATATGTTCATGTTATTTTTAAACCGTAAATTTGTATAAAATAATATGTTTATATTATTTTCATCCCATGACAAATCCTATTAAATAATATATATATACATATATATATATATATATATATATTATTTCGTATCGTTTTATAACTCGTGGGACGTTTAAACTATTTAATAATATAATTAGTTATATTATTTACTGGTAAGATATATATTATTATTTTTCTCAATTTTTGTGAATGACAAAACACCCAGTTATATTCATTATTATTTGTGTCATTCGTCGCGTAAAGTAATTCCAAACTCCGTGGACACTTTCGTCCACTCTTGAAAATTAGAACGTTTCTTTAGAACGTTTCTCATTCCGTGTCACTATCACAATTCCCATTTTTGTCCCTAATTTATGTGTTTATAATTCTAGGGCATTCGTACGTCTATTGAGACTTACACACGTGGTTCCAACTTATCCTTTGTGTGATACTACCTACATCGCAACACAGGTGAGTTTTCACGGCCCCATTTTTACTGTTTTAACTTGGGGGAGAAAACATAATTAAACGATTTTGGGATTTTGTAATTCTTATGATATCAATGTTAAAGCTAAGCGTAACACGCTATCTCAGAAAGTCCTCATTTTATATCGGACCGTTAATATGGATCTTAGCGAGGTAATATTTAGTAGTACTACAGGGTTTGACAAATCCCACCCGCGTTAGTCGCGCTAACTCGATTAGAGATCGAACGAGTGAAATGTTAGCCTACTCACACCCCCAGTGTTGATAGACCTGGCATGAGGCAAATAAACAAACAGTCAGCTTCGGTTACGAGCGCTTGAGCTGAACATGAACATAGGTTAGCTACCTATAGATACATATTGAATGAACATAAATCTGGTAAACGCTTATTTACATATATTGAAACCTGTGAACTCACCAACCTCGTGTTGACATATTTTCTTACATGTTTTCTCAGGTCGCTAAGATAAGACACAGGTGCACATTAGGACATGCATGGGATTCAACTACTTTGATTATGACTTATTTATATTTGTTTGGATTATTTTATTGTACTTGGTTTGGTTAGACGTTTTGGACGTTTTGGACTTTGGTTTTGGGCACGTGTGTTTTGCGCATTTACTTTCTTTACGCTTCCGCATTGAAACTCTGATTAGTATGATATTTTCATTTTGAGTCCCATGTAGAGTCGTTCAAAGTAACTAATGTCTGAGATCCTGGTTCGTCACTTCCCAAACGGTAAAACTCCGTTAGTTGAAATTGGGGGTGTGACAGATTGGTATCAGAGCCATTGGTTATAGAGAACTAGGATTGCATACTAGACTATAGCCTCACACATTAGTTACATGTCATATGGATGTTTGGCACTTATACATATTGTTACAGGAACATGTCGTCAATTCCACCTCCATCATCTAAGGCACCAGGACATAAGGCACCTATTCTATCATCCCCGGAGCCCAAAAGGCGCCGGACTAGTTCCAGTGACTATTCAGTTGACCAGGGGGAAATGAGCAGCGCACAAGCAATGAATCCTACTCGCAATTGGAACGCATACCCACAAATGATCCAAAGATGACTCGAAATGGGAAATGTCCCATCACCTTACTTCGGTTCTACTTCCTCATCATCTACCTTGTCTAGCTTGCCATGCACTATGGAACAAGCTTTTGAAGCCTTTGTATTTTATATGTCTAGAGAGTTGAGCATTGTGAAAGATGCTACTGATGAGATACCGGATATTCTGAAGAGAGAGCCTCAAATAGAGGAGAATAAGGTCTGGATAGAACTTTTGACTGCTGAACTAGCAGTAACTGACCAGGTCCATAACCTTTTGGTGGATCATGTGACACATTTGGAGACGAGGGTGGACACCTCGGACAATGACATGGAAGGAGTTCTGGAGAGAGTGGCTGCTCTGGAAGCTCAGCTACATGTAGCAAACCACACTGCTGAAGGTCTTCAAGAGAGGGTGACTCACTTGGAAGCCCAACTGCAGGCAGCTCTATTTCCTTTGGAGATTCCACTTTCTGATGGTGAGGAGGAGCCCTTTGAGGAGGAGCCCTTTGAGGAAGAACCCTTCGAGGATGAGCCCTTGGAGGAGGAGCCACCTGAGGAGGAACCAGTGGAGATCGATGATGCACAATCGTATGTTTCTTCCGATGACGAAGATGTTTGATGACCTTCCTATTCTATCATCCTTTTCATGCCTGTTTTTGCTTATGTTATTTCTCTCTTCAAACCTAGATGGGTAAGGTTGTTCCCATTCAATAAAAGCATGAGAAGTTTAAATGTTTGAATTATTTATTTTGTAGCCTTACAATTTATTTAATTCTCAAAATATTAGATGTTGTACCTTCTTACTCGTACCTGATTAATGTTTAATATGCGATATATTTCTCATTGTTTTTCATTTTTGATTGTGAAGAATCATGCCAGGGAGAGGACGCGGAGGTCGTGCCGGTGGTCGAGGTACCATTAACATGACGGCAGCAGAGCTAGCGGCACTAATAAACAATAGTGTGGCGGAGGCTCTAGCAGCACAAAATGCTGCAGGTAATACTTTGGCTATTGACTAATAATGTCAATTCATCTTCTAAAAACATCTTCCTAAACCCTATAATTCCAATCCTATATTGTTTCTAACTCCAGGTCCACAAAACCCGCAACCAGCCTGCACTTTCAAGGCATTCATGGATTGTAAGCCCCACGCCTTTAGTGGAACTGAAGGAGCCGTTGGAAAACTTCGTTAGTTTGAGAAGGTAGAATCAGTGATTGCCATGTGCAACTGCCCTGTGGTTAATCAGGTAAAATTCGCCGCCGGAACTTTGGAGGGCCCGGCTCTCACATGGTGGAACGCCCAGGTCCAAATGTTGGGTCTGGCCATGGCAAATGGACTCCCGTGGGAGGAATTTAAATCAATGATGAAGGAGGAATACTGTCCTCACGATGAAATCCAGAAGTTAGAGGGAGAGTTTTGGAACCTAAATATGGAGGGTTCTGAAATTGAACTCTACACCACACGTTCACATGAACTTGCTACTATGTGCCCGCATATGGTGACCCCTGATTACAAGAGAATTGAGCTTTACATTGGAGGTCTAGTGCCTCAAATACAAATCATGGTTACTTCATCCAAT
This sequence comes from Smallanthus sonchifolius, assembly GCA_023525975.1. Taxonomy (NCBI): domain Eukaryota; kingdom Viridiplantae; phylum Streptophyta; class Magnoliopsida; order Asterales; family Asteraceae; genus Smallanthus; species Smallanthus sonchifolius. The sequence goes on from CM042031.1 coordinate 30,051,710, forward strand.
CGTGCCACTATCCAACAAACTATCCGACTTGCCCATAAGTTAACCGATCAGGCGGTGACTCAAGGGACTCTACCTCCGAGAGGTTCTGTCTCTAAACCCACCGACAATCACAAACGCAAGTTTGATCAGCATTCCAACACCCACACCCACTCCAACTCTCACTCCAAAGGACCCCAACCTAACCAACCCCAGTTTAATCAACCGCAGCAGCAGCGTAGGTTTGAGCCTACTAAGAACTTCAACCAGTCGACCTCTTCAGGTCAAAACCAGAGTGGTTACGCGGGAAAGTCTCCTAGGTGTAACAAGTGCAACTTCCATCACTTCGGGTTTTGCAACCGTTGCCAGAGGTGTGGCAAAATAGGTCATGCTGCCAAGGATTATATGGGTGAATTACAAGCTAAACAACCTTTTCAACAACCTGGATCCACAAGGGGTTGTTTTGAGTGTGGAAAGGAAGGACATATTAAATGGTAATTAACCTCACAACATCAAATTTGTCATGATCTTGAATCTAGGGTTCATGTGAACTCGGTCTAATTGAATCCTACTCCCGACTCAGTCTCAATCTAATTAAATGGTATGGTTAGAATCGCAACTTCTCACTTGTTAAAAGCCCAATGAATCTAACCCCTGCTAGTATCGAATTGATCAAGATCAAAGATCTAGGGTTCATGAGTTTCCTGTTTAATCGAATCCTAATCCACACGCGTTTTAAATCAAATTAATTTATACTAACAGTTTCGCAATTGCATTTTTAATAAAACCCTATAATTCTAACAAGTTTTATCATCAGAATCATTCGATTTGGTTATGGGTTCACATCTAGGGTTTCGGGATTTCAATCGAATATTTAACCGATCTAAACTCGTTGGTTTTACAATTAATTACACCTGTAGGGTCGCAATACCCAGATCATCAAAACCCCTAAACTTGTTTTACCAATCGTAACCGAATCGGGGGGTTTTGGGACTGATTTGGTTCCGGTTTCACGTAAAAAGGAAGAACACCCGTTAGTTGAATGTTAAAACCAAACTGATCCGGTTTTAGTCGCGATACCCTAGCGGGCGGGACTGGTTAGGACCGTGTGCGTGTGTGGGAGAGACCCGGGTTCGAGTCCGGGCTCCCACATTTCTTTTTAGACAATTTTCTAAACATATTTAATTATTAAAAATCAAACCATATATTATTATATTATTATATAAATGTGTTTTATCTCGGGAAACAACCCGTGGACTCGGGTTTGAATTATTAACATATTTTTATTATTCCCACTTTTATAATTAAAATATTATTGTTATTATCAACAAAAGAAATAATATGTTATTATTTTTAAACCGTAAATTTGTATAAAATAATATGTTTATATTATTTTCATCCCATGACAAATCCTATTAAATAATATATATATATATATATATATATATAAATATATATTATTTCGTATCGTTTTATACCTCGTAGGACGTTTAAACTATTTAATAATATAATTAGTTATATTATTTACTCGTAGATATATATTATTATTTTTCTCAATTTTTGTGAATGACAAAACACTCGGTTATATTCATTATTATTTGTGTCATTCGTCGCGTAAAGTAATTCCTAACTCCGTGGACACTTTCATCCACTCTTGAAAATTAGAACGTTTCTCATTCCGTTTCACTATCACAATTCCCATTTTTGTCCCTAATTTATGTGTTTATAATTTTAGGGCATTCGTAAGTCGATTGAGACTTACACACGTAGTTCCAACTTATCCTTTGTGTGATACTACCTACAACGCAACGCATGTGAGTTTTCACGGCCCCTTTTTACTGTTTTAACTTGGGGGAGAAAACATGATTAAACGATTTTGGTATTTTGTAATTCGTATGATATCAATGTTAAAGCTAAGCGTAACACGCTATCACAGAAAGTCCTCATCTTATATCGGACCGTTAATATGGATCTTAGCGAGGTAATATTTAGTAGTACCACTGGGTTTGACAAATCTCACCCGCGTTAGTCGCGCTAACTCGATTAGAGATCGAACGGGTGAAATGTTAGCCTACTCACACTGCCAGTGTTGATAGACCTGGTGGGAGGCAAATAAACAAACAGTCAGCTTCGGTTGTGAGCGCTTGAGCTGAACATGAACATAGGTTAGCTACCTATAGATACATATTGAATGAACATAAATCTGGTAAACGCTTATTTACATATATTGAAACCTGTGAACTTACCACCTCGTGTTGACATATTTTCTTACATGTTTTCTCAGGTCGCTAAGATAAGACACATATGCACATTAGGACATGCATGGGATTCAACTACTTTGATTATGACTTATTTATATTTGTTTGGATTATTTTATTGTACTTGGTTTGGTTGGACGTTTTGGACTTTTGGACTTTGGTTTTGGGCGCGTGTGTTTTACGCATTTACTTTCTTTACGCTTCCGCATTGAAACTCTGATTAGTATGATATTTTCATTTTGAGTCCCATGTAGAGTCGTTCAAAGTAACTAATGTCTGAGATCCTGGTTCATCACTTCCCAAACGATAAAACTCCGTTAGTTGAAATTGGGGGTGTGACAGCATTAATCAGTATTCTTCTTGTTTACTTGTTTACATTGCTTAGTTGTGATTGTTTCCGCCAATCTCAACTAGAATAGAACCATCTTGTATTCATCGATCCTACAAGTGGTATCAGAGCTTTGGCTCACAGATTAAACAAACTCACACTTGTTTAATCATTCTCTGGTTCTATTAAAAACTATCCCTTTGCTAAAGTCACCCATTATCACAAATAAAAAATGGCACAAAACAATGGAGTTGAAGACATTGGAAGCATCAGCAGACCACCAAGACTGGTGTCTGGAGAAGACTATGATATGTGGAAGAACAGAATGGAAAGCTTCTTCTGCTATCAAGAATATGGAATGTGGAAATCCATTAAAGATGGACCATACATACCCATGGTGGCCTCCGCTAATTCCGGAGGTACACTGGTTCCCAAAGAATTCTCCAAATACTCTGATGAAGACATCAAAAAAATGGAGGTAGATTTCAAGGCATCGGGAGCCATCCAGATGTGTTTACCAAATGAAGTTTCTCACAACTTTAGAGGATACAAAACTGCAAAGGAGCTATGGGAGGCTCTTGAGAAGATGTTTGCTGGTTCAGAGGAAGTAAAAGAAAACAGAAGAGACATCATGAAGCAGCAATATGAAAAATTCATCTGGAAGGAAGGTGAGTCTCTAACTGCTTTATTTAACAGATATACTTATCTTGTAGGTGAGCTGCAGTGCTCAAAAGTGAAGCTGGAGAATGAAGATATTCTAAAGAAGTTCATCAGGTCTCTACCCAGTTGCTGGACACTCTACACAGTGTCCATCAGAAGAACTGAGAATCTGAAGACTCTACAGATGACTGAGCTTTTCGGTATGCTAAAGACCTATGAATTAGAGATGATTCAGGCTAAGGAAAGAAGCTCAAGCTACCAAACAACTTCAACATCCACCACCACCTCTTCTGCCCTCCACTCTGACCACTCAGGTCCTAGTTCAAGAAACTATTATCCTCCCATCGTCACTCATCCCTAAACTCCAACCTCTCAATCAAACAACTCACCATTTCTTCTTGAAGCCCCACCTCAAACATCAACCTCTGCTGCTTTTGTCTCTGAAAACTCAAGCAATATGTCCTTTATCAAGGAAAATATGGAATGTTTCCATCCAGATGATCTAGAAGAAATGGATATACAGCACTCCTATGCCATGCTCTCTCTAAGAGCAAAAAGGTTCTACTCAAGAACAGGAAGACCCGTTCCAAGCAACAACTCTAACACCAGGGTTGGCTTGAACAAAAGCAAATTAAGGTGTTACAACTGTAACCAACTTGGTCATTTTGCTAGAGAATGCAAGGCACCAAAGGTAAACCCAGCTGCTGCTCATACCATAGAAGCTCACCAAGCTCAGCCAAGACATCAACAACAGCAACAGGCCACTCCTCTTGCACAAACTTCAGCTTGTGCAGCTGTTGGAACTGCTGACTTTGACTGGAGCTTCCAGTATGAGGATATTCCTGCCAACAATCAAGCTCTCATGGCAGACACATCAGAGGTACCACCTCAGGTATATGAAAATCTTTGTACTCAAGCTTGTATTGATAAGGTCCTTGGATATAGGAAACATAACCAGAATCCTATAGATCAAAATGAAGAATTTCACCAAATAAAATCTGAATTTAAAAAGGTTGAAAATAGTTACAAGGAAAAGATTGATTGTTTAAAGAAAGAAATTTCATCATTAAAACATGAACAAAACATACCTTGAAACTCAAATTGATGATCTTCTGGTTAAGTTAAAAGCTACAAGGGCCGAATTAGCAGACCAAAAGGTCCATGTGGAAAAATATGAGTTTGCATCCAAAAAACTGCACAGACTTTTGGATGCTCAAACTCATGAAAAGGTAACTGCTAGTCTTGAATTCCAAGCTGAACAACCCTACAATGTTGTTCCTCCACCCGCTGACTATGTAGCCATTCATGAACCAAGTTTCAATCTTTCCAATCTAGATATGGCCAACCGAAATCTTGACCCTGTTGTCCAAGAAACCCCTATGCAAGAATGCACTACTTCATCCGAGTCTGAGTCAACATGCTCAGACTCCACTGAAACCAATAAAGTTTCGTCACCACCTACCTGTGAAGTTATTAAAGCCAACAATCCAAGCCCTTTCATCCCTTCAAAAACAGTACCAGTATCTCAACCAACCAAACAAATCAGAATCAGCTATCCTCCAAAAGAAAGAAAACTAACTGTTGAAAAGGGACAGTCTTCAAACTCCACCAACTCAAAGCCTCAATCCAAATCAATCCAACAAAGAAGGTTTTTGACATATGTCATGCGCCTGGAGAGAGAGCTCCACATGTTCAAAATACATTGGAAGAAGCCACCTTTGAGCACAACAAAGCTCACCCCTGGAACTTCAAAGACTTGTTCAAAAGAAAGGACTATGCGTACTTTCAAAGGGACAAACGGGCTAAATCATGCTTTCTGTGTGGGAAATACAATCATACTGCCAGCACCTGCTTCTATTACCTTCAACAACAAAGAAACCTAAAGCAACACGCTTTTGAGCAAACAAACAAGAACAAAAAGGTAAGAAGCTTTGAAGCCAAAGCAACTCAGTTCAGAAACTCTCTATCCCCACCAAGAAAGCATCTGCCAAAACCTCAACAATCTTGCATCATATGTGGTGAATCAGACCACTTTGCTGCAAATTGTAAGTTTAATCCTCTCAACCAGGTTCTTCATCAAATTCCTCTTCAACAAAAGCATATCAGTAAGATAAAGAAGGGTAGGCATACTTCGGAGATTAAACCATCAGCAGCAAACAAAACTGCTGCTGATCAAGTAAGACTCAAGCAACCAAAGGAAAAGCCTTCATCAGCAACCAAGATTGATGCTGCCTAAGTTAAACCATCAGCAGCCAACAAAAATGTTGTTGATCAATTAAAGCCCAAGCGACCCAAAGACAAGTCTTCAGCAGCAACCAAGATTGCTGTTGCTCAAGTAAAACCATCAGCATGAACAAAATCTGCTGCTGATAAGCCAAAATCCTCAGTTGCAACATCTGCTGCTGAAAAAGCAAAGAGAGTTGGAAAACCACCAATTCAGCATTGGAAATCCAAAATTCCTCCAAGAATCATCATTGGTTCCGTTGAATGCACACATGCTGATACTGATAATCCAAGAACCCTTTTTTACAAGGATGCAAGCTCTTGGATTCCTCCCACTAACTAGATCTCTCTCTTGTGCAGAGACAACCATGTCACAAGAATAACACCTGGGTGGTAGACAATGGTTGTTCCAGGAACATGACAGGCAACAGATCCATCCTCTCCAACTTCAGACATTTCAATGGAGGATATGTTGCCTTTGGAAGTGACTCAAAAGGAGGATCTATTACTGGACAAGGAACTGTGTCCAATGAAAGAATAAGTATTGAAAAGGTAAACTATGTCAAAGAATTGGTGTGACAATCCGACTTTTTCAGTTAACCCCGTTAGAAAAATCCAGTTAAAGTTAACTGAAATTAACTTTATTCAAACTTCAGGGACTATTTCTGTCAATACTCCAAACTTAAACTTCAGTGACTAGTTATGTCAAAAGCTTAAACTATTCTGTTTACTTTTGGAAAGTCAAAATCCAATCTGTTGACTTTAAAAGTCAAAGTTAACCATGAGTTAACTTCATTTAAACCTAAGGGACCTAATCTGCCAATTTACAAACTTCAATTTCTCAGAAAACCTCAAGGACCGATTCTGTAATTAAGCTAAAGTCAATTTGTTGACTTTCACAAGTCAAACCAGATGAAATTCGAATCCCAAACATCGAATTCGTGCGAATTGAAACCGTTTTGCACCATCATTCTCATTAACGATCGTGGGTATCGTAGTTAATCGTATTCAATTACAGAATTAAGCGGATTAATGACCATTAAATCATAACCGTCGAACACGATCACGGTTTGCATCAAATTCATTATATCCTTATGATAATTCCTCAATGTGATACACTGCACACACTATACGAACGCCTCTGAAATTCTTTCGTGCGACAATTCGATCGGAGAAGCAACAGAGATCGTCGGAGAGCAACTGGTTCATAGCCGGACCTGCATTTAGCCGAGCACCACCAATTCGTCATCCATTTCGGTAATTACTCATGTCTTCAGCTTCGTTTTCTTCATTAGAATGAAAGCCCTATGAAACCTTGGGCTTATATCATCGCTCAGATCAAAATCAGTAACCTAGGGTTCATGTAAAACATGTTTAATCGAACTAAAACTTTAACTCCGTTTAAATCCAATCAATCTATTCCATCAGACTCGTAAGCACTCAGATATCAAAAACCCTATGTTAATTTAATATCCTAATATCGAATTGTTCGAAAATCAGAAATTAGGGTTTGTTCTTGAGCGAATTGGGAGTTTTGATTCTGGAATCGATTTAAAGCCAATCAAATTATATGGTTAGTTTCGTTTTAAGATAATCTTTGAAAGCCCTCTGTAAATTCATCTTTTTATTATCGAATTCATATCAGTCTGGAATCTAGGGTTTATCCATAAACCATTTTGGGGTTTTCAAACTTAGACACTAAAGTTTTGCAATTAAATCATTCCAACAGATTCGCAATGTTGTTTTCATCAAAAGCCCCATGATTCTACCCAACTTTATTATCAGAAAACTTCAAATTGACTCAGTGTTCTTAAACTAGGAGTACGACTCTTTCTGTGAATTAATCGATCGTAAACTCTATAGTTTTGAAATTAAATTTGCCATATGATTCGCAACGCCCCGGCGAACAAAAACCCAAATTGATTATGGCTGTCCAATATCGGGATCGAGAGATTCGAACCTGGTTTGGTTCGGCCTGCGTGGGGAAGAAGAACACCGGCCAACTAAGTGTTAAACCCTTTCTGATCCAGGTTTCTAACGCGATACCCTAGCGGGTGTAATGGTTAAAGCGATGTGCGGGTGTGGGAGGGACCCGGGTTCGAGACCGGGCTCCCACATTCTTTTTTTTTGGGGCATTTTCTGTTATATTAAAATATATATAAATTAAACCTAAATTATTATAATCCCGTTTAAACGCGTTCTAGCCTGGGATTTAACCTGTGGGCTCGGGTTTGAATTTTGTAACTAATTATATTATTTTTCTATTAATTAAAATAATGTAATTTATATATTTTCAACCCGTAAACCTCGAATAAAAGAAATATAAATATATTGATATCAACCCGCATTAAAATAATATAAATAATATATTGTTTTCAACACATTGTTGGCTTTTCGCGACTATTGTTACAAACTAAATAATATATTTATAAAATTATATTATTTACCTACGTTATCTGCCCGATTTAAAAATAATATAAATTATTATTTTCCACTCCGAGAATCAATTGACTAATCATTTGCATCTAAAATAATATATATATTATATTATTTCCTAACCTTCGTAAGCAACTCGATCAAAAGAAAATAATTATCCTATTATTATACATTGTCGACGTCCGACGCGTTCGTTTATTTTAAATCCTTAGAACAAGTTAGGACATCCTAACTTTCCGTGTTGTCGTCACAAATCCCGAATCGTCCCTAATCGTTGTGTTGTATTGTTAGGTCACACGTAAGTCGTTTAAGGCTTACACCCGTGGTTTCAAATTCCTACAGCGTGACCCGATCTTTCACTCGAAATCAGGTGAGTTTTCACGGCCCCTTTTTACTGCTTTTAAATTGGGGGAGAAAACATGATACAACTCTTTTGATTTTTGTACTTCATTTTATATCAATTGTTATGACTATGCGTAAACTCTATCATGAAAGTCCTCACATCGAACCGTTTAAATATGAATATAGCGTGGTATGTTGGGTAGTACTACTGGGTTTGAAAAACCTCACCCGCGTTAGTCGCGCTAACACGATTGGATATCGAACGGGTGCAATATTGACCTAATCGTGTACCGTGGTTGATAGACCTGGTGGGAGGCAATACAAACAGTCAGTTTACGGTTGCGAACGTAATAGAAAACAATGAACATGGGTTAGCTACTCATTTGGTATTTATATTGATGTACAATAAATCTGGTAAACGTTTATTTATATATTGAAACCTGTGAACTCACCAACCTCGTGTTGACACTTTTCTTACATGTTTTCTCAGGACGCTAAGCTAAGACACAGGTGCACGTTAGGGCATGCATGGGATTCAACTGCTTTGCTTTGTGTCTATTTATGTTGATTGAATTATTTTAATGTACTTTGTTTGGTTGGACGTTTGGACTTTTGGACTTTAGTTTTGGGCGCGTGTATTTTGCGCATTTACTTTCTTTACGCTTCCGCATTGATACTCTGATTTAAAGGATATTTTCATTTTGAGTCCCATGTAGAGTCGTTCAATGTAACTAGTGTCTGAGATCCTGGTTTGTCACTTCCCAAACGGTAATACTCCGTTAGTCGAAATTGGGGGTGTGACAATTGGACTTCAATCTCACGAGTGTTTCCCAGGTCTATGATTAAAAGCATTGGATGCTCTTCACATATAAAGAATGCTTTGTACTGTCTCCTGGCTTATCCAAACCTCCTCCAGAAAAGATCTTATTAACTGCTTAGAGAAAAGAAAATCTTTATGTGCTTGACATGAATGAGGTCACTCAATCTGGTAGTGTATCTTGTTTTATGTCAAAAGCTTCAGTTGATGAATCAGCTCTCTGGCACAGGAGATTAAACCATGTTAACATCAAAACCATCAACAAATTGGTGAAGGATAATCTTGTCAGAGGGCTTCCTGACAAATAATTCTAGCTAGAAGATCATTGCATTGCTTGTTTGAAGGGGAAGCAACACAAGAGTTCTCACAAGCCCAAGACTTTGAATACAAATGACACTCCACTACAGCTGCTGCATATGGATCCCTTTGGTCCTACAAATATTATGTCAATGGGTAAGAAGTCATACTGTCTGGTGATAACTGATGACTACACCAGATTCTCATGGGTATACTTCTTGAGAACTAAAGATGAAACTGCTGAGATTCTCAAATCTTACATTCTTAGGATAGAGAATCAAAGCAATCAGAAGGTAAAGATCATAAGGTGTGATCAGGGCATAGAGTTCAAGAACCACACCTTGAACTATTTCTGTGAAAGCAAGGGAATAGAAAAACAATACAGTGCTCCAAGAACTCCTTAACAAAATGGAGTTGCTGAAAGAAGAAACAAAACTCTAATTGAGTCAGCAAGATCTATGTTGGCTGACTCAAAACTGTCTCTCACATTCTGGGCAGAAGCAGTAAGCACAACCTGCTATGTGCAAAATAGAGTTCTCATAGTCAAGCCTCTCAACAAGACACCTTATGAACTATGGTTCCAAAGGATTCCCTACATTGGATTTCTAAAACCTTTTGGATGTCCATGCACAATTCAGATCACACATGGGGTTCTTCCTAAGTTTGGTGCCAAATCTGATGAAGGATATTTTGTGGGCTATTCCTCTCAATCCAAGGCCTACAGAGTATTCAAATCAAGAACAAGAATTGTGGAAGAATCAGCCAATGTGGAATGTAGAGAACACATTGCCTGTGAACAGGGAAAAGGCCCAAACTGGCTCTTTGACATAGACTCTTTCACCCAAATATTTGAGCCTCTCATCTTCTCAAATATGGAATCTACCTCTTCACAACCACCAGCTTCCTCTTTCTCCTCTGACTGCAGACTGGATTTTCCTAAATCTTCCATCAGTCTGAAAAGACCATCCATTGATCCTCCATCTGTTATGTAAGCCATTGAAGCAAGTGAAGCCGGAACCAGACTCTCCAATGTCACCAGCAGCAGCCTGTCTGAAAATGAAAATTTGAATGAAGACTCTTCGGTAAATGCTGTAGATGCTGCAAATACTATTGCTGATAATAATGATGTAGCTGTTGACATTCAAGACTCTTCCACCATGAATGAAGAAATCCCTGATCAAAATCAAAGCAATCTTGAGCAAGGGATACAGCTGGAGGTGTTACCAGCACAAAGGATCAACAAGGAACATCCTCTGAAAAATATTATTGGCCAAGTTCACCAAGGAGTTCTAACAAGAAGCAAATCTAATGAGGCCAATATATGTTTGTTTTCATGTTTTCTATCTCAGGTGGAACCCAAGAAGATAGATGAAGCTCTGAAACACAGCAGTTGGATTGAGGCAATGCAGGAAGAGTTGCTGCAATTCAAGAGATAGGATGTCTGGAAACTTGTTGATCTTCCACCTAGTCAATCTACCATTGGCACAAGATGGGTATTCAAGAACAAGCAAGATGAGAGAGGCATTGTAGTCAAGAACAAATCCAGACTTGTAGCTCAAGGCTACACTTAGGAAGAGGGAATTGACTATGATGAAGTCTTTGCTCCTGTTGCCATGATGGAGGCCATCAGAATCTTTTTGGCATATGTTACATCAAAGAATTTCATGGTCTATCAAATGGATGTCAAGAGTGCCTTTTTGTATGGGAAGATTGGTGAAGAAGTATATGTCAAACAGCCTCCAGGCTTTGTAGATCCCGCACATCCTAACCAAGTGTTCAAACTAGACAAAGCTTTGTATGGCTTACATCTAGCCCCAAGAGCCTGGTATGAAACTTTGTCTGGATATCTATTAAGCAACAACTTCAGAAGAGGTGCCATTGACCAGACCTTGTTTATCAAATATGAAGGGGGAGAAATCTTACTGGTACAAATCTACGTTGATGATATCATCTTTGGATCAACAAGGAAGAAGTTGTATAAAGACTTTGAGATCCTGATGCACTCAAAGTTTGAAATGAGTTCAATGGGTGAACTAAATTTCTTTCTAGGTCTTCAAGTCAAACAAGTTCCAACTGGAATCTTCATCAGCCAATTCAAATATGTCAAGAGCATTTTGGAAAGATTTAAGATGGCTGACTGCTCTGCTGCAAGAACCCCTATGCAAGTGCACCATCAACTGAATCCAGACAAAGATGGTCAAGACACTGATCAACATCAGTACCATGCAATGATAAGGTCTCTCATGTATCTCACTGCCTCAAGGCTAGATATCATGTTTGATGTATGTCTCTGTGCAAGATTCCAAGCAGCTCCAAAGAATACACATCTTCAAGCTGTCAAGAGAATTTTTAGATACCTAAAAAGAGCCCCAAGACTTGGGCTATGGTACTCTAAAACTGATAAGTTCAATCTGTATGCATACACTGACAGTGATTATGGGGGATGCAACTTGGACAAAAGTCCATACCAGGGGGATGTCAGTTTCTGGGAGGGAGACTAATTTCATGGCAGTGCAAGAAGCAAACATGTGTCTCAACTTCTACAGCAGAAGCAGAATACATTGAAGCTTCAAGTTGCTGTGCACAAATCATCTGGATACAAAACCAAATGATGGATTATGGGATGACTTTCATGTCAACTCCCATTCACATTGACAACATGAGTGATATATCAATCACAAATAATCCGGTGCAGCATTCCAAGACAAATCACATTGACATCAGGTATCACTTCATAAGAGATCAAGCTGAGAAAAAGAGAATTTATGCTGAATTGTTTACAAAACCTTTTGATGAAGCTAGATTTAGATATTTAGTTGAATCTATTGGTATGATGAAATTTGATTAAAATCTGTCTCTAAAATTTTGTTTTGTAAATGTGTTTGTCCTTTGTTGAAAATAAAAGTTATAAGTCAGCAGCAACTTTTTTCGCTGCTGACAGGTTAATCATCAGCAGCAAAGAATTTGCCACTGACTGCTTTAAGTTATCAGCATGAACAAGTTTCCTGCGGATAGCTTTAAGGCTGTCAGCAGCAACATCCTTGCTGTGGATTATTGCATCCATCAGCAGCAATTCAGTTTGCTGCTGACAGACTTAACCATCCACAGCAACCAAGCTTGCAGCGGATAGGCTTAACCATCCGCAACAACCAAGTCTGCTGCTGATGGGTAAATCTAAGTCCAAATTAACCTTTACTCGCTGTAAAAACTTTCAGTCTTTACCATGACTGCTTTAGTGTATTACAACTGTAACAGTAAAAAGTGAACAAGGTTGTACTATACAAGTATTTTTGCTTTTTCTCCCCTCTGCCATTATAACACAAATCAAATTTCTTCACCACCTCTTCACATTCAATTTCACCCTAACTCCCACCACTTTCTCTCAAGCCTCCACAACATTCCAAGCTTTCCATCCTTAACCACCCTTCAAAAACCTTCCGCTTTCCCTCCAAACCCAACAAAATGGCAGAGGTAGACATAAACCACCCCGATGATAAGTTCTCTCCATATCACAACCTCACGACATACGTAGTCAAAGGAAAGAAGTCCGAGGGATTCAATGACATGATCGACTTTCTCTATCGATCAAAGATACACCATGCACTCACTGTAAACCCAACCATTTACATCCCTCACATGGAGGACTTCTAGAACTCTGCTGTCTACTCTACCGAACAGGTGATACCCCAAATCCAAGCCAAGGTAGATGGAAAAGACATCACCATCACTGAAGCTACTCTATGAAAACATCTAAAGCTTCAAGACGAGGGGCCAGCCATTTCATACTCGAAGGAAGAATACATGAGGACCTTTGTATCCATAGGGTACACTAGAAATCAGAACGAGTACACAATCGAAAAGGCGTTGATGGGCGCTACATGGAAGTTTCTATGCCACACTCTTCAACAATGTATATCTCAGAAGAGAAGTGGATGGCATCAAGTGTGCTTTGCATTTGCCTCTGCTGTTCATGGTATGGTTTCTGGCCAGGTTTTCAACTTTGTACATCTCATCTTTGAAGGTTTGAGATATAACCTTCAAGAAGGTGAAAAGCAATCATTTTTTATGTACCCAAGATTCTTGCAGAAGGTTTTCAATAACGAATTAAAAGATCTTTCAAAATCTGCAAAAATCTATCTTATGCTGGGACATAAAAATAACATTTTTCAAAGTATGAGAACTGTTTCCAAAAAGTTCTCAGGGGTCAATGTTCCATTGTTATTTACAATGATGAACATACAAAGAACCCAGTGTGACAGTTCAGCAATCCCAGCTGATACTGATCCCGCACCCTCTTCTTCACATCCTGAACAACAATCTGCTTCCACTGTTCGAACCCCTGCGCATACTACTAAGGATGCACATGCACAGAAATTACTTAAACCTGTTTTGGATGTTATCGTTCAACTAGAACAAAGGGCCCCAATTGAGGGAAAATATACTAGAAAAAGGAGCAAGAAGACTCCTTCTCTTCTTGTCTCAAAGGCCTAATCCCAACCTAAAAGCCCTCATTCAGAATCCCAAAATTCTGATGAGAATATCAAAAGGGATAGCCACATCATTAGAGAGACTTCCTTGGAAGCTTCTCTATTAAGATCAAGATCATATCCCGGATCCATAGAACAACCCACTGAGTCATTCCATTATTTTTCTTCCCTGAACTTAAGTGCAGAGGCACCTTGTCAAGATGATATACCTTCTCAAACATCCACTATCTCGGAGGTATTGATTGATTTGGCTGCCAGTGCACCTAACCCAAGTTCATCACCCAAGAAGGTTCACTCTGGGAGTACTGATAGAGTGAATGTGGAAAGGGCTATCACTACTCCTGGTACATCAACTAACCAGGAGGACAGTGATAAAATCACTAAGACCCTAACCACGATAACTCACAGTGAAGATGTTTCCTTTTAATCACTCTTCACTGAGAGGAATCCCAGGTGTCAAGAAAACCAGGGTGCTGGGGATGCAGAGGCTAGGCCTAAGACCCCATCCAGCTCCAAGAATTCCACAACCATGGATGAGGACAGTCTGAAACTCAAAAATATGGAATTGACGGCCAGGGTGGCTATGCTAGAGGCTAAAGTGTCCAAACTAAGGCACCAAGTCTCTATGCATGAAGCCTATCAATGCCCAACTGTGGCTACTCCTTCCCTTGTATCAGTGGGAACTCAAACAGATGCAACCCTTTACACTGATGCAACCAAAAAGGGGGAGATAGTCGCAGTAGAAAATGATGCTGATAGCCTTGAGGACTGGATACAAGAGCAGGCTGCATTTCAGAGTTCCTTATTCAAACCTGCCTTTGTTCAAGTTCATGACTTGCCAGACTCAGTAGATGAAGAGGAAGAAATCACTGAGGATTGGAAGTTGGTTGTTCGAGCCTGTGATGAGGTGTTGACAAATACAAGTCACCATGAAGACACACCTCCATCAGTCAGCATTCTTCCCGAAGCAGCGGCCATAATAAGTCTAACCACTGCCGCCCAAATTCACAATGACTGCAGACAAGCTAGATTTTGACTCCATACTAGCTTGGGGGTATGATGGTCAATCTGAGATATTCTAGATTGGGAAAGAGTTCAGCGGAGTAGAAGAGCTGAACTGAGATGCACTAAATCCTCTTCAAGTGCTTAAACTGTATTTATCCAGCTTCATCAACACCTCTTCAGATCTCTCATCAAAACTTGCAATCTACAGGTTCCAAGACTTAATGGAGGAGAATCTGCCCTGGTTTAAAGCACTATTAGAAGAAGCAAACAGGGTGGCATATCCTAAAGACCGCTTAGAATCTTCTACAGCAGCAGCACAAAGACTGGCTCCAAGTAGACTTGACCTGATTAGGAGAAGTACTTTAACTGACGAAGAAACTGTTTGCTGGAGAAGCTTCATACACAATGAGATGGCCAGGGGACTGGCAGTGCTTGGATGGTCGTGCACTGGGCCTTCTGGCTTCACCTTCTTTCTGAGTGATGGATCATCTGTCTTCTTCAACCACATCAATGAGATCCTACTCCTCAACACAGAATTCCTATACAACATTTTTGGGCTCAGAACACATATCTGCAATATCAACTCCTTAGAGAGCCAAGCAATGATCAAGACTATCAAAGCTCGTCTTGAAAAGGAGGGGCGCCTTGCAAAAGATGCCTCCTCTGACTCAGATTTCTCTTTTCTCTCCTCACCAACCGCCACTCTGAACACTGCAACAGAATCTAGAAGAACAGAGTTGGAGGATGTAAGGAAAAGTTGGAAGGAAGTAACTGGGTGTGAATGGGAAGAAGATGAAGCAAGAGACCTTCCCCCATCCACTCCCCAAACTGCCAATGAAGCTGAAGCAGAGATCCCAACAGTATCTAAAACATCTGCTGTTGTGATCCATGAAGCTGAAGCGGAGGCATCAACCAAAGCCAAGGGGAAGGGAGAAATGACTGAAGAGGTGGAAGAGAGACTGATGAAAGAGCAAAGGGAAATGGAGGAAAGAAGAAGAGAAGAAGAGGAGATGGCAGTGCTAAGAAAAATTCAAGAAAGAAAAGCTACCATGCTCTTCAGAGAACAACAAATCCAGCTGTATGCTAAACAGCTGGATGATCTCAAAGCCAGATTTCCTGCAGCTTCTCAATTACAAGAAGATGAAGCCCTAGCTCTTCAGCTGTAGGAACAGTTTAATAAAGAATAAAGGGAGAAGAAGAAAAGAGAAGAGGCTAAGTTCAGAATAACTGATTCTAAACTAGCCAAAGAAATGAGAGAAGAATGGATAGCGGCTCTAATTTCTCAAGGTGAGGATGCAGACTACCTTGAGAAACTATCAAATAAAGAAATATACAGAGCCTTCATGGGCCAGCAAGGTCAATTGGCAAATAAGAAAAGGGATGAAGAAGAAGAAAAAGCCAAGCAAAAATCCAAGAAGACCATTGCATTCAACATAAGGACCCATGAAGAAAGGAAGGTCATGACTGACTTCCTGAAGGCTAGAGGAGAAAGTGGAAAAAGGCTAGGCCCTATGAGTTTCATGAACTTGCAAGCCGTGTACTCCAAAGTCACGAAGGAAGAGGAAGAAAGATTGGGGAAGACATGCTCCAAGAAAAGGGTGATAACTCAAACTGCTGAACACAAATCAAAGAAACCCAAGCCTTCTCCCTCATCCACTACTTCCTCCTCCCACCATACTTCCACTCTCCAGCCTAGACCTCATTCCTCTCTTCCCACAAAGTCCAAATCCCTCCACCCAGCTCCTCCTCATCAGCAGCCTTCCAAGAAGAAAACCAAACCTACCATCCAGAAGACTCAAGAGAAATAGTTGTCTGGTTTTACAACACTCAAGACAAATGGTTTAAAGTCTTCAGGGGAAAGGAAGAACTGAAAAGATCTATATATAAATATGTTGATGAGGTACTGCAATTCCCAGACTAAGATCTAAGAAGAATATTGGAGTTGGGTGCAGCCCATAAGCCAGAGAATGAAGGTGGGAGACATATTTTGCTAGCAATAAAACATCACTTCAAACC
Organism: Smallanthus sonchifolius; assembly: GCA_023525975.1. Lineage (NCBI taxonomy): Eukaryota > Viridiplantae > Streptophyta > Magnoliopsida > Asterales > Asteraceae > Smallanthus > Smallanthus sonchifolius. The sequence goes on from CM042031.1 coordinate 30,068,555, forward strand.
TAGTAAAGATGTAATCATTGATGCCAAACCTCTTCAATCCCATTCTCCATTCACTAGTTGGTCCTTCAAGGCTGATACCAATGAGTTTATCTTGATTGATGTTAAAGGACAGAACATGGTATGTTCAAGCAAGGCCATCTTCAAAATTCCAAGCAAAGACATAAAGACTCTATCTGAGCTTCCTCTAAACAATCCCAACCAGGACCCAAGAGGCTATGAGGTAGAAAGGATAGTCTGCAACATGGAAAAGCTTCAGTAAGAGAGTTTTGGTAGCATCAGTCTAGGGGGAGTTTGTAGAATTAAAGACTGATGGCTACAAAATTATCTAAGTACAACTGGTGTGGACCTCAGAGTTTGCTGCGGATCGACAAACTGCTGCGGATAAGCTTTTCTGCAGCGAATACTTGTTCTTCTGCTGAAGAACAAATCTGCTGCGGATTGCCTTATCTGCTGAAGACCAAAGTTGCTGCTGATAGGCAAATCATCAGCAACTGTGGACAGTTGTGTCTTACTGCTGATCAACAACATTGCTGCTGATAGCCATTCCCTCTGAAGATCAAACGTTGCAGCTGACCGGCTTCGATAAAGCAACCATTACCACTGACAACTTTCTGCTGCAACACTGACACACTGCATGCAGAAAGAATGTTACTGGTGCAAGACAATAAAAGACAACGACGCCCTTCTTCCAAGGACTCAAGCAATGATGCCTATGAAGATGTTTAAGTAAAGATAACTTTTTGTAGTATTTATTGTCGTTACATGTAGAATAGCTTCAATACAAGATCAACGGCTTGAGTTAGATCTGATCCTTAGAATCAACGGCCTGTCTTGATTCTAAGTTACTATATAAGTAGTACTGAGAGTCATTGTATACGTGTGCTTTTTCTTAAGAGTTTTCTCTATAATCTTGTAATCTTTGAAGCTTAATACAAATTGCATTTATCAGTATTCTTCTCGTTTACTTGTTTACATTCCTTAGTTGTGATTGTTTCCGCCAATCTCAACTAGAATAGAACCATCTTGTATTCACCGATCCTACAAGTGATTAGTTTTTCTCTTAAAATTCTCTATATTCTGCCTCCATCTCATTCCCTTTTATATTCAGCTAACTTGTTCTCCAAGATTAGGGTTTAGGAATTCTAATTACAAATAAGTCCATGTAATTATCCCATAATTACATATAATTATATCTAATATAATTATAATCATAATTAAATATCGTAATTAATAAATATGTTCCGAACATATTTTCACCGACTCATTATTAATCCAATTAATAATAATGATTATTTCATAAATAATCGTTGCATTCAATCATATCCGTTCGTCCAGATAATTATTTCATAAATAACTATCTTGCCTTTCGTTATATTCGTGTAATACACTATATTAACTATTAATATATCCAATGATCGCAATCGTTGCCCAAAGTGTAACCCTTTGAATCTTAGCAGTATTGTCAAATGTCAAGATAGTTATTTATGAAATGTCGTTACTCAAGCATAATTGTCCAACACATTCATGGTTAGTCACGCCAAACCATAACATTGAAGCGTTAAATGAATGCATATTTCTACTAAACTGATACATACTAATGTTCTGTGATAAGACATTAGCTGGGGCACTGATACTGTTACTAGGCTTGGTTGTGGACTCATTGTAACTACATTCTACTTGTGCAAATACTAAAGCTTTACGTGATTTTGAAACTGTACGCTTGAGTCATTAAACCTGCAAACTCACCAACTATTTTTAGTTGACCGTTTTTAAACGTGCTTTTCAGGTACAAACCCCTAGCTAAACTTGGAACACACCCTTAGGCACGTCATGGGAATTTTAGCAGATTTTCATTTTGTAAAAACAACTATGACATGTATGCTTTATGCTGTATGAAACTTAGTATTCTTGTATAAACAATGTTGTTGCGAGACCATATCCCGTTACACCTTGTGTTTCCTATTTAGCGGATTGTGACAATAGGCCTTACCATGTGTTGGTGGTTTGTTTTGGTTATAAAAACCAATAATAGGTCATAAAAAGTCAATTTGAGCCTACTAATCATTGTATGTGAATACTATACAATGTTGGGTGTTGTTGGGCCTTGCGATGTGTTGGTGGGTTGTTTTGGCTACTTAAACCTACAACGGGTCATAACAAGTCAATTTGGGCATACTGATCCTCTGTGTATGAATACTATACACTATTAAGCCTTGATGGGCCTTGCCATGTGTTGGTGGACTATTTTGATCACACAACCTACATCGAGTCATAACAAATCAAATTGGGCCTACTGATCTTTGTGTGTGAATACTATACACTGTTTAGGCCTTGATAGGCCTTGCCATATGTTGGTGGGTTGTTTTGTTACATAAACTTATAGTGGTTCATAACCATTGAGTTGGGCCTATTGATCCTTGTGTGTGAATATAAACAAATTCTTTTATTTATATTTTTCACATATTATAAACAAATTATATTACATTTCCGGATCTTAAAAACAAACTACATTATATTTATTACACATTCCTTGATCTCTATATGTGCACACACGCATGTGTCTATAGCTAGACACGTGCACCGCGGGGTACATATTCCTTTATCTTTATATGTGTGCCAACGAAACTCGATGAGTAGACGAGGGCGACACATAAAATAACAAACTATATTTATATGTGCTCCCATGAGTCTCAATTGCCAAAAGGGGACACCACATACAGATAAAATAACTTTACATGTGTGAACATTGGAAAACATGCACATATAGGAAACTAACTCCCGGTACATGCCTGCCTTTATGCTAAGAGCATGGTAGAATAAGCACCGATGATGGAGGTTTAAACTCCAAGACCACCAATTTCAACAAAGCCGTTAAGAATGATGTATCTTATTTATTCTTCCCACAAATCATGCCCAAACAACAATTATCATATTTGAAATATTGGGAGGTTGATTTTAAGGCTTGAACTGAAATATTCGAGGTTTACCTGATGATTGTGTTTCCATTTAAAGAAATGTTTCTATTTATAGAAAGATTTTCCAACAGAGGACTGACGAACGTTTAATCGCAAACAGACCCACATCGACAAACGTCTGAAAAGTCTGGGCAAAACTAGTGACATATTACAGATGGATAGTCCGTTGGCAATCGGTTCCCTCAAAAAACGACGAAGTTGTAAAGCAACTCCCTGCAATCCTTTCCGTCGGTTTGACCACGACCAGTTATTCCATAGGTACTTTCTGACAGATTGCCGACCGTAGTAATTAATTTACGTTTTCTAAGAAACAATATATCCGTCAGAGTTCCGTCGATGATCATTGACAGATGTTGACCGTTGATACTCTGTCGTCGGAGATACTTATTTGTCTAGTAGTGTATGTATATATTTTATAAATATAGATGCTTATTATTATTTTTTATATAAATATAATTTAAGAATATCATAGTATTAGTATTAGAATAAATACAGATACTGAAACTCGTAACATTTAGAATTTAAATCATTAAATAATCAAATGTTAATAATTAAGAATTTTAGACGTTTGTATAATTATTAAGCTAAACATATGATGATAAGTATCCGATAAATTAAGAATCGTAAAAGTCTTTATTGCTGGAAATCAATAAACTAAAAAAAAATAATGTAACCGGACTTTGATAAATCTAATTTAGAAAATAATAGGATTTGTATGATTTTGATATTATTTAGCATTTGTTAAATCGGTACATTATTTATGTGATTACTATTGTATGTATTTGATGGTTACCAATTATACATTATTGGAATCGTCATAACCGAGTAAAAAAATCTACAAGATATCCGAAGGCCAAAAGATGATGTCACAATAAAAGTTTTTTGACGTTCACTAATGACAAAACTAAAATCTAGTTCAAAGCATATAAGGGTGGAAGGGGCACCCGCTACGGCGTAGTGCGGCTCCAAGGGGTTTCCACGTCGCCACCGCCGCCACCCCTCTACGACGCCATGCGGCTTGTGTCACACCCCCAATTTCCACTAACGGAGTTTTACCGTTAGGGATGTGACACACCAGGATCTCAGTCATTAGTTATATCAAACGACACTATATGCGACTTAAAATGTCATAACATAAAAGTTCAGAGTTAATGCGAAAGCGTTTAAACAAGAAAGTAAATGCGCAAAACAACGCGCCAAAGTTTAGTTTAATAAAAGTAAGTAAATTTGTTTTAACGGTTTGCATATGAGTGAAATGATTGTAGGACTACTTGCATGTCCTAGTTGTGCAAACTGTGCCTTAGCGACCTAAGAAAACATGTACGAAAAGTGTCAACACGAGGTTGGTGAGTTTAAAGGTTTGAAGTTTGCAATAAGAGAGTGTTTACCAGATTATATATATTCAATATGCATATCTATAGGTAGCTAGCATGTGTTCCTGTCTTACTAAAGCGCTCGTAACCGAAGCTGACTGATATGTTTGTTTGTTTGCCTCCAGCCAGGTCTATCAACTCTGACTAATATGATAGGTCAATATTAAACCCGTTCGACCTCCAATCGAACTAGATGACTAGCCCGGGTGGGGTTTGTCAAACCCAGTAGTACTACTAAACATTACCTCGCTAAATCCATACTAACGGTCCGATATGTGTGAGGACTTTCAATGATAGTGTTACGCTTAGCCTCAACAGTGATATCATATGAAGTACCATAATCAAAATAGTTTGCGTCATGTTTTCTCCCCCAACGGGAAAAACATGTAAAATAATGTTTGTTCGCGTACCTGTTTCTCCCCCACGGGAAAACAAGTAAAAGTATGATTGTTTGCGTGTATGTTTCTCCCCCAACGGGAAAACAAGTAAAAGATTTTGATTTGTGTACATGTTTCTCCCCAAACAGGAAAACGAGTAAAAAGGGGGCCGTGAAACTCACCTGCGTTGCGTAGTAGGTAGTATCACACAAGTATGAGATTGAAACCACAAGTGCTAGCCTGAAACGGCTCACGTATGCCCTAAAATTATAAACATAACAATTAGGTACACATTGGAATTTGTGACAACAACACGGAAGGTTAGAACGTCTTAACACATTCTAAGGATCATTGAGTAAACGAACTTGTCCACGAGAATAAGGGTTTCTTAATATACTTATTAAGATAAATACGTTTTGTGTTGAAAGTTTCTTAATTACGAATATAATAATTAAATATATTTGTGCGTTTGTACCATTAAATAATGGTCAGGAAAATAATATAAGTAATATATTATTTTTGAACTCGTAGAAAATATGCGATAATCACTTACGTGATAAAAATAATAACTATATTATTTTTGTTCGAGGATATAATACGTGAGTAAATTATATTATTAATTAGTTTGAAATGTTACACGAGCTTTATAAACGTGGTGAAAATAATATCTAAATATATATTATTTTTAGTTGGGGTCACGAGTTGAAAATAATATAAATATATTATTTTATAGGTGGGTGAATATAATAATTATAGGTTCCAAACCAAACCCGAGCCTACGGGTGGTTTTCGGGCTCAAAACATTTTAATTTATTAATATAGTAACATATGAATTAGTTTTATATAAAAACATGATTTAAAAAGTGGTTAATTAAAAAGATGGGGGTGGGGGGACTTGAACCTAGGTCTCCTCCCCCACAGTCCAACGATTTAACCATCACAGCCCGCTAGGGAATCGCAACTAGGATCGGATCAAATTGGTTTTAACATAGAAACCCAGCGGTTCCTTCTCCCATCGAACCCGAAATCGAGATCCAGCCCAAACTCGTCGAAATCGATCGCGATTAGTCAATCAAACCTAGGGGTTTCGTTATTTGGTCTATTACGAATCTGGGGTTGGGTTTAATTTCAAAAACAACATGTTCAAAGGCGTTAAATCCCGATCTGGAAACGCCGAAACCCTAGGTATGAACCTAGAATTAAATTGATCGATTTTGATAATGAAAACAGTTGGAATCAGAGGGCTTTCATTGATTAGGATCTTTCGAAGCTACTTGGATAGTTTAATTTCATTTAAAAAGATGTTAGTATTAAAATCCCCAAAATGTTTTTATGAACAAACCCTAGATCTGGATTGAGGTAAATTCGATGTTATTAGACTGAATTGGCATAGGGCTTTCATTAGACAACTGGTTACAAGTCTAATGGTGTAGGTTAATTGGATTTAAACAGGGTTAAAGGTGGTGTTCGATTAAACATGTTATATACGAACCCTAGATTCTTGTTTGAGTTGAATTCGACGATGTAAGCCACAATAATCAAAAGGCTTATGTTCTAGAGATTAAAACGAAGCTAGGAAGTGTTTGATTACCAGAATGGATGTCAAATTGTTGGTTCCCGACAAACACAGGTGCCGACTGTGTCTGGTTGATCCCTGGCGAGTCTGGTGCTACCTCTAATTGAATTGACGCGTGAAAGAGCTTCAATGGGATTCGATTAAGGTGTGCAGGATATTTCCTTGCGAAAACAATGATCGAATTGATTGAATTTGATGGATACGTGATCATTGCCGACGGTTTCGAGTTAATTAGTCATTAAGTGACTTAATTTGACAATGATGATGATTAAAACGATGGCTATGGATGTTAATGCTATCAACGTGCAACATCAGTTACAATTTCGAACAAACATCGACTATGGCGCTTGAATTGGATTAAAGACAATCGGTTTGACTCTTTAAAGTCAAATAGAACCCACATTGTTCCCGATTTTGACTTTGAAAGTCAAAGAATCAAGTTTTGGGACTTGGCAGACTCAATCCCTGTAGTTTCATGTGAATTGGAGTTTAGAGTTTGACAAAATTAGTCCCTGGGGTTTGAATTGGGTTAACTAGGTTAAGAAATAATGGATTTAACTGAGTTTGTGCTAACGGGGTTAACTCTAAAGGGCAGGATGTTACAGCTTGAGATCACGGCTTCCCAGCTAGTGTGTAATTGGAACGTTGGGAGTGGAATTGAACCTTTGGGAAGTGGAGGGTGTGTGGCTTCAAGGGGCTTGGGTGCCGCCACCAACGTGGCTTCATGGGGCTTCAAGGGGCTTGAAATGAAGTGTCAGATTGTTATTGGAGGGTGTGTGGCTTCAAAAGGCTTGTGCCCCCTCCACCCTAACTAACATATGTACAAAGCAGATCGAGCAAATGTGTTAAATAACGAATATGAGATCTAACATGAATCAAGCACAAAATGAAAGACGTAACCCTAGCGAAAAAATAGATAAGATATGGTCCAATGGTAGACGCAAAGCCTCTTAAACACTTAAATACCTCAAGGTCATGAGTTTAAGTCCCACTAAGTAAAGAAATTTGCCGTTAAAAAAAAATATATGTAAATTAAGTGATGGGTCCCATGAATGGTCATGAAAGTAACATAACAATTAGCCCTATATTAAATAAAATTCTAAACTTAATTACATTTATTCATTGTTTTGGTAGAAATTCTTTTAGTTAGTACTACGACTCTACACTTATTTCTTCAAAATAATGTTTGTCAATTTACGTATTTACATCACTTTTGATAATTGCAAAATTAACAATATAATTTATGTAATTACTTAATCAACTTTATAAAGATATAAAATTCTACCCATTTTAAATTATACGGATACTACAATTTGTACGGATACTACAATCTACAATTTTAAACTAACTGGATTTCACTAAAAGAGAATTCTCAATTTTTAGATAAATCCATCATTGTAACCTTTGTGTAACATCCCGGAATTTAGGATAAAAAATAAACGACGCTTATGGAATAATGAAATAATGAAAGAATAAGTGGGCTCGAGCGGATCGGGCCTTGGGCCGTGAGCAAGTGACGCAAATGGGGGAAGGGGAGGGGTAAAACCTTAGCCACCCTCTCTTCTCCCTCACATTCATCATCTTCACCAACTAATCTAGAGAGAGAAAGTACAGAGAGAAAGTTTCATAGCTCACCCGTTGATCTCCTCGTTTGAGCCCGAGATCGTTCCTACACGTTACAGAGGATCAAAGAAAAAGGAATCAAGCCCTAACAGGTAACAACTCGACCTCATATCCGATTTCTATATTGAAAATGAGTTTTAGGATTTCAAGTGGGTTTTTATAAAAAAAAAGTTGGGATTTTTACGATGGAATTGGTCTAGAAAGCATGTATTTAGCTTCATGAAAGCTAAACACAAGTTTTGGACATAAAAAGATTGGAACTTGGATAAAAAACGAAGGATTTGATCAAGAACAGATGAATCGTCCGAAATCTCCAATGGTCCGAAATCTCGGATACGTCCGAAAAGTATTTCGGAACACCATATATCTCGGACAGAACTTTTCGATCGAAAAGTATCTCGGATAGGACATTTCTGTCGAAAGTTATGTTGGACAGAAAAGAATTTCGGACAGATGTTTTCGAACAAAACAATTCTCGGACAAAAGTTTTCGAACGAAAAGTCATTAACAGAAAATAGTCTAACATAAGAGTTTTCGGTCGAAATAGATTTCTACCGAAAAAGAATTCGGACATTGGAGTTTTCGGATGAAATATGAAGGTTATAACCTTGTTCCATTCGTGACTCATGAAACAGATATAATAGCATTCCACCTAGCTTGAAGTTTCCTAGCTAAGTGTGATAAGTTTTCATAGAAGTCTGGTGAGTTCTTATTGCCCTTTTTCCCTAATGGTTTTGGGCTGGCATGCATACTGTTAAAGAGAGAGTTTTCAAAGTTAAATAATATTTTATAAGAATTATATATTTTTATAAAATGAAAGACAAAGTATAGTATTTTATAAAAGGTTACTTTTATAAAAAGAAAGTTAAAGTGTTAAAAAGAATAGTACTATCTTTGAAATGTAATTTCAAGAAAGTAAAAGCAAAGTAAAGAATGGTAAAGAAGCTGCATCTCAGTGCAGCTTGACAGTGACAGTGACAGATGTCATATTATATGCTTATGTGTTAATATGTTTTATTTGTCTATGTGTTATGTGTTTCAATGGCATTATATTATGTGATGTAGTATAATTGCGTTGTAGTTGCATAATAGTTGCATTGTAGTTGCAAAGTAAAAAGTCATGCAGGCAAGCAAAGTAGAAGTCTCACACTTCGGTGTGAGCTGGCAAAGGAGTCTTCAGTTCGGTGTAAGCGAGAAAGTTTCACCATGAGGTGTGAGCAGGCAAAGGAGTCTTCCCTTCGGTGTAAGCGAGAAAGTCCCACCCTGAGGTGTGGGCATAGCAAAGTAAAAGTTTTACCCTGAGGTGTAAGCGAGCAAAGGGATCCCGCCCTCGGGCAATGATTCATGTGTGAAAGTTAAAGTATGTTATAGTCACTTGTCTTGTGCGAGTGAAATGTAAAGTGACAAAGAGTAAATGAGGACACCTTAACCGGTTACCTCAAAAGTAAATATTTTACGAAAGATATAACGTAACAGTTTTATAATTGTCACGTTGCAAAGTTTTAAAGTAAAGTTAAAGTGCTTTCAAAGAAAGTGAAAGTAAAGCTTATATTTTATTTTTATAAAACTAAGCTACCAAAAAGAAAGTTTTATAGTGTAAAGTAAAGAAAGAACTCACCAGCGTTAGCTGACTTTTTGTATGCATGATAGGTAGTAAAGGCAAAGCAAGGGCAAAGTAGTGAAGCCGTGAGGGCTTGATAGCATGGATATCGGGTGTAGCGCCGAAGACTGACATTTCCAAATCCTGATAGTTCATGTTATAGACAATGATTATGTTACCATTCAATGAATGTTTTAAATTGAAAGACTTCCGCTGTAATAGATTCTGATTTTTGGTTTAAGAACAATGTTTGTTATGTTCTGTGCCAACTTTGAGACGTACACGGTTTTGGGACGTTACAAGTTGGTATCAGAGCCATAGTTTGAGAGATTCAGACATTTGCGATAATTTCTGAACTTAAATTGAGAATGGGACAAAGAAAAGAATGGAAAGGAATGTCAGTCAGGGCAGCCCGTCCATGGATAGAAAGTAAAAGAAGGTAGTCAATGTCCTAACATAGAACATAGACGATAATGCCTTAGTACAGATAGTAGACAGTAAATGCTTTAGCATAAATAGTACGTAGTACATGCCTTAGCACATATAGTAGATAGTAGATAGTATGTGCCTTATAGTAGAAACTTTGAACTTGGATGCAAGTGTTACTCTGAAAGGAAATGTTCAGAACCCGAGTAGTAAAGTAAATTAGCAATTTCATACCGGTCTATGTAATTAGTAATTTACATTACTCGAGGTGTTCTAAATTATTACCTATAATGATAACATGAGCTGTCTTTGTTCGCAGTAGACACTAATGGCTAGAGCAAAGAGAGGTGGTCGCACTGGGGATCGTACTGGTCGTCGAGGCCGACCGCCAGGTAACCGAAACCGTCATGAGGAAAGTGAACACTGCCTCAACGAAACTGAATCGATGCACGTGGAGCATAATGACAGTGGGAACCATGAGTTGGTTCATGACGATGCCCATAACGAGGCACTTGAGTTGGAACCGATTGTGAAAGAAGCTATCGTGGCAGAGGTTACTTCAATCTTGAAGAAGTTCTACCAGAAGCACTGGGCGAGGCCCTTAAAGAATTTGATATAGGGAAGAAATAGAAGAAAGAGGAAAGCAGCAAGAGAACTGAAGTCACGGATGGTGACGATTCTGATTATGAAATGGCAACTCGAGGTTGCAACTATAAGTCTTTCCGGGGGTGTGACCCGTCGAAGTATGATGGACGGAAAGATGCCGTTGCCACTTTCGAGTGGATAGAGAGGATGAATGGGGTGATAAACATTAATGAGTTCCGTGAGGACCAAGCGGTCAAGTTTGCCGCTCACTCATTCACTAATGAGGCGTTGAGTTGGTGGAGATCGATTGAAAGAATCAAGTCTTCTACTGAAATGAAAAAGATGAAATGGGATGACATGAAAAAGCTACTGATCACTAAGTTCTGCCCGCATAACGAAATTGACAGAGTTGGGAGAGAATTTCTGGGGCTCTGTGCTGGCAGTATGACTCATCGCCAACACACCTCCAAATACCAAGAGTTGGCTCAGTTGGTTCCACATCTGGTGGACACTGATTGTGCTAAGGAGTGGGCGGGACCGGAGACGAAGAAGCTGAGGATTGAGGATGAAACTGATTGTGCTAAGTGTGGGCGAAAGCACTCCGGGGAATGCTGTATGGGTCTGAACATTTGTTACCGATGTGGGAAGACGGGGCATTACTCTCGAGAGTGTCCTAGTGCACCGTCATGCTATAACTGTGGAATCCCTAGCCATCTGGCCAAGGATTGTCGTAAGCCTAAAGCTGCTGGCACAAAGAAAGGAAAAGAGGCCGAGAAGTCAAAGGCAAGGACCCGAGCGTATGCACTGACACAAGAAGAAGCTAGGGGCGATCCAGATGTGGTTTCAGATATGTTCATCCTTGATCATACCTTTGTATCTGTACTATTTTTTTGGGTGCTAGTAGGAGTTTTATATCATCCTCTATGTGTAGAAGAATGAAATGCAAAATTACTAAAGTAGAACATGCCTTTAATGTGGAAACTGCAGTGCGCAAGACCAGGGTAGTAAATGAATTGGTAGATAATTGCACGATAAAAATACATGGCCATAGATTCCCAGTTAGGTTATATGTTATGACCTTTGGAGGGTTTGATATAGTTTTGGGTATGGATTGGTTGGCTGCCAACGAAGCCCGTATTGTATGTAGAGGAAATATAGTTCAGCTCAAAGCTCCAAGCAGTAGCAAAGTTTTGGTTTACGGGGATCGTGATGGTTCGTTAACGAATATCATATCGATGATAAAGGCAGAGAAGTATATAGGGCGCGGATTCGAGGCCTACCTGGCCTATGTGATAGACAATGATTTAAAAGTAAAAGAGTTGAAAGACGTACCAGTGGTATGTAATTTTCCGGAGGTGTTTCCCGAGGAGTTGCCTGGGTTACCACCTGACCGGGAGACAGAGTTCCAGATAGACTTACTGCCAGGTGCCCAGGGCGTGTCTAAAGCACCGTACCGACTTGCGCCTCTGGAAATGAAAGAGCTAATGATACGGTTCGAAGAACTTTTGGATAGGTTTTTATCAGGCCGAGTATTTCTCCATGGGGTGCTCTGGTTCTGTTTGTAAAGAAGAAAGATGGTGTCATGAGAATGTGCATCGACTATAGAGAGTTGAACAAACGTACAGTAAAGAACAAATATCCGCTACCAAGGATCGATGATCTGTTTGACTAGCTACAAGGTGCCAGATGGTTCTCCAAGATCAATCTGTGGTCGGGATATCATCAGTTAAAGGTAAGGGAAGAGGACATACCTAAGACAACGTTTCGCACGCGGTATGGGCATTACGAATTCCACGTGATGTCATTCGGTTTGACCAATGCTCTAGCAGCATTCATGAGTATGATGAACCAAGTGTGTAGACCGATGTTGGACAGTTCAGTGATAGTATTCATAGATGACATACTTGTTTATTCAAAGAGTGAAGGTGAACATGCTTGTCATCTTCGAGAAGTATTAGAGACGCTACAGAAAGAAAAGTTGTATGCCAAGTTCTCCAAATGCACGTTCTGGCTTAAGGAAGTCCAATTCTTAGGTCACGTTATTAACGCAGAAGACATTATGGTTGACCCAGCTAAGATAAAGGCGGTACAAGAATGGGAAATCCCGAAGACACCAACCGAGATTCGGAGTTTTCTGGGATTGGCAGGTTACTATCGAAGGTTCATTCAGGACTTCTCGAGAATAGCCTCGCCACTGACAAGGTTGACACGTAAGGAAGTAAAGTACGAATGGGGTCAGGCCCAGTCTAAAGCATTTGAAGAGTTAAAGAAGAAGTTGACCAAGCCCCAGTGTTAGCACTACCTGATGGTAACGAGGAGCTGGTGGTATATTCTGACTCTTCGGGACAAGGGTTAGGGTGTGATTTGATGCAGAGGGGAAAGGTGATCGCGTATGCGTCACGACAGCTAAAGATTCACGAAGTTAACTACCCGACTCACTATTTGGAGCTCGTGGCAGTTGTGTTCACGCTAAAGATTTGGAGTCATTACCTTTACGGGGTGAAATGCATAATTTATTCGGATCACAAGAGCTTGAAGTATTTCTTTGAGCAGAAAGACCTAAATATGCGACAAAGACGGTGGTTGGAATTACTAAAGGATTATGACTGTGAAATCCTATACCATCCGGGATAGGTGAAGGTGGTCGCTGACGCCCTAAGCCGAAAAGAGACTCATTCTCCTATTAGGGTGAAAGCGTACCAGTTGGTAATAACACCAGATTTTATGGCAGAACTAGAAAAAGCATAGACAGAAGCACTAAAGGAAGAGAACTTAAAGAAAGAAAGAATGATCGGTCAACAGATGAAGTTACAAATAAACACTCATGGAGTGAGGACCAGATGTGGTCGCATGTGGGTACCGAAGGACGGAGAGATTAGGGCCAAAGTACTCGACGAGGCCCATAAGTCTCGATATTCCATCCACCCAGGAACCACTAAGATGTACCATGATTTGAAGAAAGAGTATTGGTGGCCTAACATGAAGAATGATGTGACATAATACGTGAGCAAATGTCTGCCTTGCTCACAAGTTAAGGCAGAGCATCGGTAGCCATACGGGAATATCCAACCTCTGGAAATACCTTAATGGAAGTGGGAGCGTATCACCATGGACTTTATTACAAAGCTGCCCCGCACAGCTAAAGGCCATGATACGATTTGGGTTATAGTGGATCGTCTGACAAAGAGTGCGCATTTCTTGCCGATTCGTGAAACGTATTCGTCTGAGAAGTTGGCAGAAGTATTTATCAATGAAATTGTGGCTCGACATGGTGTGCCATTGTCTATTGTATCTGACCGGGACACACGATTTACATCGAGGTTCTAGAAAATATTTCATGAGTCAATGGGTACGAGGTTGAACATCAGCATGACTTATCACCCACAGACGGATGGTCAATCAGAAAGGACCATCCAGACGTTGGAGGATATGCTCCGCGCATGCATTATAGACTTCGGTGGCAGTTGGGATAGCCACCTACCGTCGGCAGAATTCTCCAACAACAACAGCTACCACACCACTATTGGTATGCCGCCTTACGAGATGTTGTATGGTAGGAAATGTCAAACCTCGGTCTGTTGGGGTGAGATAGGATAGAAAGAGCTGGGAAGTTTAGAGGTAGTTACAACAACCTCTGAGAAGTTTGACGAGATTAAGTCCAGAATGAAAGCAGCACAGGACCATCAAAAGTCCTACGCGGATATATCCCAAAATGGAAGCATCGTAAGGGATCAGAAGCTACTTGGGAAACCGAAGCAGCAATGAAAGAGTCGTACCCGCACCTGTTTAACTTATAGCAGGTTTCAAGGACGAAACCTTTTGTAAGAGGGGTAGACTTGTAACATCCCAAAATTTACGATAAAGAATAAACGATGCTTATGAAATAATGAAAGAATGAAAGAATAAGTGGGCTCGAGCGGATCGGGCCTTGGGCCGTGAGAAGGTGGCGCAAAAGGGGGAAGGGGAGGGGTAAAACCCTAGCCACCCTCTCTTCTCCCCCACATTCATCATCTTCACCAACTAATCTATAGAGAGAAAGTAGAGAGAGAAAGTTTCATAGCTCACCCGTTGATCTCCTCGTTTGAGCCCGAGATCGTTCCTACACGTTACAGAATATCAAAAAAAAAGGAATCAAGCCATAACAGGTAACAACTCGACCTCAGATCCGATTTCTGCATTGAAAATGGTTTTTAGGGTTTCAAGTGGGTTTTTATAAAAAGTTAGGATTTTTATGATGAAATTGGACTATAAAGCATGTATTTAGCTTCATGGAAGCTAAACACAAGTTTTGGATGTAAAAAGATTGGAACTTGGATAAAAAACGAAGGATTTGATCAAGAACAGATGAATCGTCCGAAATCTTGGATACGTCCGAAAAGTATTTCGGAAAGCCATATATCTCGGACAGAACTTTTCGATCGAAAAGTATCTCGGATAGGACATTTCGGTCGAAAAGTATTTTGGACAGAAAAGAATTTCGGACAAATGTTTTCAAACAAAACAGTTCTCGGACAAAAGTTTTCGAACGAAAAAGCCGTTAACAGAAAATAGTCTAACACCGGAGTTTTCGGTCGAAATAGATTTCGACCGAAAAAGAATTCGGACATAGGGGTTTTCAGATGAAATATGAAGGTTATAATCTTGTTCCATTCGTGACTCATGAAACAGATATAATAGCATCCCACCTAGCTCGAAGTTTCCTAGCTAAGTGAGATAAGTTTCCATAGAAATCTGGTGAGTTCTTATTGCCCTTTTCCCTAACGGTTTTGGGTTGGCATGTATACTGTTAAAGAGTTAGTTTTCAAAGTTAAATAATATTTTATAAGAATTATATATTTTTATAAAATGAAAGACAAAGTATAATATTTTATAAAAGGTTACTTTTATAAAAAGAAATTTAAGTGTCAAAAAGAATAGTACTATCTTTGAAATGTAATTTCAAGAAAGTAAATCAAAGTAAAGAATGGTAAAGAAACTGCATCTTGGTGCAGCTTGACGGTATATTATATGTTTATGTGTTAATATGTGTTATTTGTCTATGTGTTATGTGTTTCAATGACATTATATTATGTGATGTAGTATAATTGCATTGTAGTTGCATAATAGTTGCACTGTAGTTGCAAAGTAAAAAGTCATGCAGGCAAGCAAAGTAGAAGTCTCACACTTCGGTGTGAGCATGCAAAGGAGTCTTCACTTCGGTGTAAGCGAGAAAGTCTCACCCTGAGGTGTGAGCAGGCAAAGAAGTCTTCCCTTCGGTGTAAGCGAGAAAGTCCCACCCTGAGGTGTGGGCACAGCAAAGTAAAAGTCTTACCCTGAGGTGTAAGCGAGCAAATGGATCCTGCCCTCGGGCAATGATTCATGTGTGAAAGTTAAAGTATGTTATAGTCACTTGTCTTGTGCGAATGAAATGTAAAGTGACAAAGAGTAAAGGAGGACACCTTAACCGGTTAACTCAAAAGTAAAGTTTTAACGAAAGATATAACGTAACAGTTTTATAATTGTCACGTTGCAAAGTTTTAAAGTAAAGTTAAAGTGTTTTCAAAGAAAGTGAAAGTAAAGCTTATATTTTATTTTTTATAAAACTAAGCTACCAAAAAGAAAGTTTTATAGTGTAAAGTAAAGAAAGAATTCACCAGCGTTAGCTGACTTTTAGTATGCATGACAGGTAGTAAAAGCAAAGCAAGGGCAAAGTAATGAAGCCGTGAGGGCTTGATAGCATGGATAGCGGGTGTAGCGCTGAAGACTGACATTTCCAAATCCTGATAGTTCATGTTATAGACAATGATTATGTTACCGTTCAATGAATGTTTTAAATTGAAAGACTTCCGCTGTAATAGATTCTGATTTCTGGTTTAAGAACTATGTTTGTTATGTTTTGTGCCAACTATGAGATGTACCCGGTTTTGGGGCGTTTCACTTTGATACCGGCAAATTTGTTAAAAACGATAATACGAACTTTATATATAATACAACTAGGTTATAACACGGGTCTACACACGAGGTGAAAAATATCTATGCATAAAATTCTTAAATCTATATGTATATTTTATATGTGTAAAAATGTATTGCATATACTAAGGATAGAAAACAAAATTCAAAATATGTAAAAATTAATTAATATATAATTGGGTTTCGAAAATACGTTAATTACTATTTAATATAATTTGACTTTCATTTACCATTTGATTGAAAATAAAAGTTAAATAATTAGATTTCAAAGTTTTTTTATAATAAGATATAATTTAAAATAAATGTGTTTTATTAGTATAATTAGTATTTTCTTTAAAATTATATTATTATTAAAAGATAGAGATATATTTAATAAGAGATAGGCGGGAAAAAATGATGAAAATAAATATGGAGGCGACACGTGTCATGAAAAAAACCTTTATTTATTAGATATAATAGATGATAGATAATAGATTAGTATTTTCATTAAAAATATAATTATTATTAAAAAGATAGAGGTGTATTTAATAAGAGAGAGAGCCGAAAAAAAATAATGAGAATAAATATGGTGACGACACGTGGCATTGAAAAACATTTATTTATTATATAGTATAGATTTGATCATCCAACAATTTTAAAGCTACAAAATAGACAAGACATATATATGAACTTAAAACCTGAATTCAAAGTAAATCCCAAACACAGAAATCAAATCACAACCCAAATGTACGAACTTTAGCTTACGAAATGGGAAGGGGAGTTCCATCCCACATCTTCAAGCTATCAAGCAACGGATCAATCAACTTTTCGGCACACATGGCCGCAAAAACCTTATCAAACTCCTCCCCCGGCGACACCGCCTTCTCTCCGGTCAAATAACCGGTCCCGAGCTCCATCCTCACGAACTTATATAACGGATACGACCTACATTCCACAATCCTATTCAATTTAACTTTCCACCATCGTGATCGACCCGCGTGTTTTCGACCTCTTTCGGCAAAAGGGTATGTAGTTCTTCCTCAAAAGCAACAATCTTTTGAACAATTGACGTGTTAGGGTCCGATTCAAGGTCTTTGTTTACGAGTGCATGGTCACCTATGACTTGCCTTAGCTTTTGCATGAGAGGGTACGTTGAACTACATGGGTCGTCGATGTAGGAGAACACATGTTCATGGTCTACCA
Source organism: Smallanthus sonchifolius (assembly GCA_023525975.1). Classification (NCBI taxonomy): domain Eukaryota; kingdom Viridiplantae; phylum Streptophyta; class Magnoliopsida; order Asterales; family Asteraceae; genus Smallanthus; species Smallanthus sonchifolius. Next base: position 30,086,221 of record CM042031.1, read on the forward strand.
CTTTGAGCAAATCCTTTTCGTAAAACCGAGTCTGGTGAAGGTCATTATTCGGAGCCATGGTTAGGACCTTCTTAGCAACATGGCTAACCACATTCTTGATGGTAGACTTTAGGTTTTCCTCCATGTGCCTTAAGTCAACCGCTTGGCATAATGCCACCAAGTAAGTTGATAACATGAGCTTTAGAATCTCAACCACTTCACCCGTTTTTCGTGAAGAGATTAACCCTAAAGAGTTAACGACTTGGCTATGTTGCTCGGCACTTTAAATATGATTGGTTACCGGGTTGGCTAAGAATTGGAGTTCCGAGCAGTAAGCTGCCATCACGATCTCAGCCCCATTGAACCCGTAATCTAGACTCGGGTTCCTATCACCGGAGAGATTTGACGGCAACCCGTTGTTTTAAAAGTCACTAACAAGCTCGGAGAATTAAGCGAACATGAGCTTCCCGATGGACGCTATGGCTAACCGAGTATTATCCATCGACACGCCTATTGGTGTGCCCTGGAAGTTTCCTCCATGAAGCGCCATGTTTCTTGAAACATCAATCAAAGGGTTGTCGTTAACCGAATTGACCTCTCACTCGATCGACTTTGTGGATGTGCGAACCACTTCGATAAGCGGGCCGAGCCATTAGAGAGAGCTACAAAGGGCGTAACGGTCTTGCTTTGGCTTTTGAAGCGGGTCCAGTGAGTGTATGTTTTCGGCTTCTTTGACGTATGAGCTACCATGTAAGATGTGTTCCATGATCGCAGCTTCCCCGATTTGGCCCGTGTAGAAGCATGTTTTGTAACTATAGATTAAATTCTATGTATCGGTGTACGTGGCTAGTACGTAGGAGGGTGTTTCTGAGTACTTAGCCCGCACACCAGTTTGGTCCTGCGTACTTAGTAAGTACGCAAGGCTTTTGCCTTGCGTACTTGTCAAGGACGCATGACCAAACCATGCGTACTTAGTAAGTACGCAAGGCTTTTGCCTTGCGTACTAAGTACGCAGGTAGTGTTCCTTCCCCTATAAATAGAAGACTTGTCTTCATTTGTAGGTGGAACTTCTGGAACAAGGTTGAGAGATGTCCGGGTCGGGAAGAGCTCTCCCGACCCCTGGACCGTGAGCTTAGATGAGAGATGTGTGCTCCTTCGGTATGTAGTCTGTAATACGGGATGACTTCTATGTTATGGATTACGTGTCGTTTCATTATCTTTTGTCTTTGTTCTTGTTTATCTGCTTCGTTCTCTTTGTTCCCACACAAATCGCAGAACAGATCGTGTTATTTCCGCTGCGCGACGAGGCTCCCGGGACCTACAGCCCGGGTGGTGTTTAAGTTTATGGGTTAAATGATCAGTAAACTCGGGTTTTCCTAGCATGACTTCCGCAAAAATTACGGAAAACACCTCCGACATGACAGCGAGGATGTTAGCCTCGAAAAGAACCATCGAAGTCATGCTAGACCCGACGGCGGTCCCATTTACCAACACGAGTCCTTTCGGTTGTAGCTCGAAAAACCCAGTTTTGATGCCAGCTTGATGAAAAGCGGTGGCGGCATTAAGTAATTCTCCGGTGGGTCTGACGGCCTTGGAATTGGGGTAGGGGGTTAAGATTCCGACAATGTAGGATAGTGGGACGACGTCGCTGGAGTCGGTTATTGTGCCGCGAAGGGGTAGGCGTGGGGTGATTTCTGGTTCAGGAAAGATTTCATGGCCTCCAAGATTTCGAATCGGATGCCGGAGTAGCCTTGGAGGAGGGTGTTGATTCTTACCAACATGGAGGCTCTTGTGGCGGATTGCGGTAGCGTGTGTTCGGATTCCGTCCCTATACCAAAAATTCCCACGTTCAAGAATCTGATCGGCCAAATAAAAAATAATTCTATATTAGTATGAAAGAAACGTACCTAGTATAATGTGACCCGTAATAAATATTAGGGAGAATTTCATATATATCCCTACAAATTTACTAAATATCATATATATTCTAACCGAACTTTAAATATCAAATATATCCTTCTCTAATACTTCAAATATCATATTTATCCATTTTCATATATTTTATTTAAAATAACTTCTAATAGGACCATTATACCCTTAAGTATTTTAAATATCAAAGATATCCCCCACTAATACTTAAAATATCAAATCTAATCATTTTAATATACTTCACTAAATAGAATTCACACACATATATATATAAATAATTCACTAAATAGATTCTGTTTTTTACCCACAATTATAATTGGATTGTACATAAATGGGTTAATTATTTTGAGCCACTAAAATCAAAATGGATTATGATGGTGAATGTGATTTTGTTTTAACTTGTATCACTTAATTTTCAATACTTATTTAAAAATCACTGTTTACCTTTACGTGGAATTGGATGAAACCTCCTTAACAAATATTTTTTGTTAAGCAGATCAACCTAGTTTAGTAAAAGAATTGTTGATGAACAACGACGTAGGGTTTATTCATAGATTAATCATGAATGTTTTTTTAGACCTAAAAATATAGAAGAGGGTTAAAATAATATTTATAAAAATGGTAAACTTGTCATTAAATTAAAGTTTATTAGAGAGAGATATATTTGATATATAAAGTTTGGTTAGTATGTATATGATATTTACCAAGTTTGTAAGAATATATATGAAATTCTCCCGTATTATTAATCCCGAATAATATTATTTAACATGACTACATTTAGATCCATCGTGAATGGGCGCAACACAATTGGACGACATATAGGCCACCAAAGAATTCCATTTGGCATATTTTCACCATTCGTTGGCAAAGATTCTCAGTTGTTATTTGATATTTTGTATCCTAAAAGCGAACAATTGTATTTTTTTTTTATAAATGTTACTAGATTAAAATCATGTGTGTTATATGGGTTCATAAAATCTAATATTATATACTTAGTAAAAAAATTTTGTATTTTATAAAAACTCGTGTATTACACGAGTTGATAAAATGTAATTTTATATACTTAGTGTAAGGCCCCTTTCCCGGGTGACCTCACTTGTTGGATTTACTCATAAACATAGTCATAAATACTGAACTTAAATTTAAAACATTCATCATTCAATTACATAATCAAAACAGCGGAAGTCTTTACGAATAAAACATAACATATTCTTAACAAACAAAAGTGGGATGTCAGTCTTGTGCCGGGTAACCTTCACGCCATCGCACGACCTTTTCTTCCTTACCTGAAATGTATACTAAAGTCAGCTAACGCTGGTGAGTTCTAGTTTAATGCGTTTAGATATAAACATTCTTTTCTTTACTTCATAAGTAAACATTATTATAAAGTCATTCATATAAATACGTATTCATAACTTTTGCTTTTCTTTCATCTTTCTTTTCTTTATTAATGTGATTACATATATATATATATGCGTTCACCCTTTTTCTTTCACTTTTCTTACCATTCTTTCTTTATCTTTCTTACGTGATTACATAGATATGCATTCACCTTTACTTTCTTTACCATTTATTGGTCATACACATAAGGGTGATCAACCCATCTTACGGTACGTATATCACAAAGACATACGCCCTCGAGCTACCGTCGTAGCCCTTTTTCTTAACCGTCCGGCACTAGAAACCGTCCGTCATATCTTTACCGTCCTACCGAAGTAGTCCGTCATATCTTTACCGTCCTACCGAAGTAGTCCGTCATATCTTTACCGTCCTACCGTCGTAGTCCGTCATATTCGCCCGTCTGCCCTAAGGCATCCGTTTCCCACTTGAACTAATTATGCAGCCGAATATTGATTTAGCGACTTACTCCACCGTAGTGGCCTTTATTTAGTCTACCTTTCTAGACTTCCTTCTCTAGCTGCATAATAGTCAAGTGGTCGTCCGTCTACCGTAGTAGCCGTTATCATCGAAGCGTCCATAACGTTTACTTATACTTGGCAAGCAATATATACATAGATATAAAGCAAGATTTCGTTCTTACACTTTGTGTCATTCTTTTCATACTTGGCAAGCAATATATACATAGATATAAAGCAAGATTTCGTTCTTACTCTTTGTGTCATTCTTTTCATACTTGGCAAGCAATATATACATAGATATAAAGCAAGATTTCATTCTTATGTACTATGCCATGCTTTCATTTCTTTATTTAAAAACATACTTGTCATACCTATATTCAGCATGAATTGTCACATAGCACATAACATAACATTCATTCATATCATGTATACATTCCAGCCCCAAAACATTTAAAATCATTTGCACGTAGCACATAGGGGGCACATAGAACTCACCTGATAGGCGGGTCCTGAGATACTATCACTGGCCAGTAGGCGTCTCTAGATGTCACATACAATCTGTACAAACCATTTGTATAAGTTAAGTTAACTAACCTAACCAACACTTCATTTCTATCCTTAGGGTTATATCGAAACTTGGTAGTTTCGATAAGGTGCTTATGTCGAAACTTGGTAGTTTCGATAAGGTGCTTATGTCGAAACTTGGTAGTTTCGAGTCATGGGTTCATATCGAAACTTGGTAGTTTCGATGAGTCTGCGAATATCGAAACTTGGTAGTTTCGATGGATTTACTTATATCGAAACTAGGTAGTTTCGTGTTTTATCAGTAAAAAGCTAGTTTGCTCACTAGAAACTAGTTTGCACACTAGAAACTAGTTTTGCTCACTAGAAACTAGTTTGCACACTAGAAACTAGTTTTGCTCACTAGAAACTAGTTTGCACACTAGAAACTAGTTTTGCTCACTAGAAACTAGTTTGCACACTAGAAACTAGTTTTGCTCACTAGAAACTAGTTTGCACACTAGAAACTAGTTTTGCTCACTAGAAACTAGTTTGCACACTAGAAACTAGTTTTGCTCACTAGAAACTAGTTTGCACACTAGAAACTAGTTTTGTATGAAATGTTCGGTTTCTTTCCAAACAGTTCAAGATTAAAATTTTTTTACATTCAAAACGTTCCTTACACTTTCGTGATACTAGATCTATAAATCCTCAACAACTTGTTGCTAAAAATATAAACTTTACACAAAGTTCTTACCTTTGTGAGATTTGCTGACACGCATACGAGTAGCTCAAAACCATATCAAACGGTGTCCGATTGAGGCGATTCAGGTGTCCACGGAACCGTCTTACCGAGATCTACCAGATCCCCACTTAGCCGCCGCCGGAAACCACCTTCTCCGTCGCCGGAAACGCGAACAGCCGCCGGGAAAACCTTCCAGCGAACTGCTCTGTTTGGGACTATAAAAATCTAACTTTCTCGCCTTTAAATCCAGAAACCCAACGGTGAAAGTCTTCGTTTATATTCTATGAAGCTTCAGTAAAAATTTGAGAACGATCCGACGGTTAGATCTCCGGGGATCGTCTGATCTTTGATGCTGGGTACCCCAAAAACGGGATTTCTTCCCTTTTCCTTTTCTCTCTTTTCTTTTGGCCGAAAATTTTAGGAGGAGTGAGGTGGGTTGCATCTATTTAAAGCCTCCTAATATAACCCTAGCTTTCCCTCCAAGTTTGTCCTTTATTTTACGTTTTCTACCCCGGACTTTATAATAATATAATCGTTCATTCTTATTCACGTTTTATTTTTATTTATTTATTTATTTTAAACGGGATGTTACAAGTATACCCAACTTACAAAAGGTTTCGTCCTCGAAACCTGTTATAAGTAAAACTATTAACTACCGTGCCATACTTTCGTTGTTTGACAACTTCAGTCTTTAAGTGATATCTCGTTCTTAATTAATAGGGAGAATTTGGGATGTTACAAGTCTACCCTCCTTATAAGAATTTCGTCCCCGAAATTCGGTGCCTCATATACGCGATTAAACTTTGGTCCTCATGACTAGGTTTGCTTCTCATGTTCCTTTGAGTTGGTAAGTCTCGTGCTATTTGTGTAGTGATCATTCTATGCCATTTATGAATTGCGTGTAGTTAGGGTTTTCACGTCACTATTACCTCTTCTTCTTCGTCATGAATACTTCGGATGTTTCATTGAATGGTGTAACCTACTTTAATCCGATATACCTCTCGTGGGTGTACTTAACTTGAACCACCAAACACTTGTGTGAATTTACCGTGCTGTGCGGGCCATGAACTCTCTTCAACACCTAGGAGTGTCTCTTTGGTATCCTAGTATCTTGTCTAAATTGTACACTTCATGTGCTAGGAAATTGTTACCAGGTTCCTTCTAAGTCGCTTTGGTTATTACGTGTACCTCATAAATTATCCTTGGTGCATTCGCCCTTGAAAGAACGTACCAGGTCATTCCCGAATGAATCATACCATATCGTTCCCGAGTGAGTCCTACTATCTCGTTCCCGAGGGAACCATATTAGTTTGTTCCCGAAGGAACCATATCCTTTTGTCCCCATCGGAACCATTTCGTTGCATTCCCGAAGGAACCATATTGTTTTGTTCCCTAAAGAACCATATGAAGCATTGCTTTATTATACTCAAACTTGTTGGGAAGGTATTCATTCAGACGGAACACTAGGTATACAATCTTTACATTCATATTCCTGTACGTGTAACTACCTCCTTGTCTTTCTTTAAAACATACTCCTCATGGTTTTACATTTCTCATCATTAGTTCATCGTGCGTCATTTTTACTTCATATCACTGGATGGTCTTAGGGATTGGCATCCCTTGACCAAACTATATATTTCATAGTTTTTTTTTTTTTTTTTTTTTTTTTTTTTTTTTTTTTTTTTTCATGATCGTTAACATATTCTGTATGTGATTCCTTTTTAGAATTTCGTTCATAGGTTTTTGTTACGAATAGACGACACGTGTGGTGGTACTCGATCATTCCTTTCCTTTCTGGTGTCCTTGAGTTCCTCATTGGCTTTTCAATTTCAGCAGTCTCACGTGCTATTTACTTGACTTAATCATTGTAGAGTATATTCCGGCTCGTCTTGAGGCCTTACAGGTACTCATGCCCTACACTATGGGGCTTGCCTTTCACATTCATCCTGAACAACAATCCTTAGGTTGGATCTGGTTTCACTTGATTTGCCTGCACATCTTAATTAACATTGTGGTTCCTGTCACTTGTTGCTGTTGGTATATATATCTTCTCGTTTAAGTGGATACTCATAGTAGTTTATCTAGGGTTGTCTTCTGCATGGAGAGATGCCATTTGTGCATTCGTGTACTCATCTCTTCTTTGGACATATAGTTGTGTGGTTATTTCCTTCATACTTATGCATTCGTCGACCGTAGGTTAATGTTCATTCATCATATCGCGTTTCTGTTAAGCCTCGACGACTCTTGTTTAGAAGCAGTTCTCTAAACGTATGATCGTCTGACGTAAGTAGTACTCACATCTTGTACTAACGTGTAATCCTTACTTTCTCCATTTGGAACAAACAAGTGTTGAGTTCCTCAAATTCTACTTAATCGTCTCACCGTTCGTGGGTTGCTATGCGAAGCAATCTTCTCACTGGGCTTGATAGGCTCTCTTATCATCCTCATACTAATTCCCTTCTAGTGCAATCTTTCCAACTCTTTGCCCTTGCTTAATTTACTACTTTCATCATTGTTGCATCAGGTTCCGGACCAGGTTTCGTCGATCCTTCCAAACTTGCTCCTTAGTGTCACTCATATCCAGCAAACTTCATTTAAAGTCTCATTCTTTCTCGTTCCACCCTTGGTATGTCGTTGTTGCCATCATTCGTCTTGCTAATTTGTTACAATCATTATTATTTAAGTGACTAATCTCACAGTCATGATTAGAGTGATTTATTTGTTTTTGGTGACATGTGTATTAATCCACATGATAAGGTTCATCATTATGCACAAGCATATGTAAATTTACAATTACGTGGATCCTGACGTAATTGCCAACTTACCTTACTTGTGAATTCCTGACTCGTCTTATAATGATTCATAATTTAAATGTCTTCTATAAACAGTGTCTAATCCATGTATCCTTCTTCCCTTTCTAAACTCCTTGTTGAAGGAAGTCATTCATGAATATTCGTTACTCATCTACTCGGACCGTTGATAATCCGTCGTCTTTCTTTCGTTATGGTTTATCGAACTTCTACTCGTTGCTTGGTATTCACCTCACATGGATCGCACCGTTCTTATAATACGCGAGTCTTTCGTAGTACTATGCTAACACCTCTTTCACTTTCTGTGACTAATACATACGGCGGATGACAAATCGAGGCACACTTATACAGCAAAAGCTTAATAACAGTAGCTACGTGTTATTAAACATTTACTGTACTTATGTGTTCAAATCGTCTACCATCGTATGTGCTATGTGTAACTATTCATATTAGTAGTGACATTGATATTAAAGGCATGTGTTCTATGTTAGGGCATCTACCCTAAGCTACAGGTATTAACCATGCTACTTACTTACTGTTTTGGCGTTGGCGTTGGCTACCCAGACTGACATCCTTACGTTGGTCCCATAATCAGCTTGAGTCCAGACATTTAGGGATGTCTGAATCTCTCAAACTATTGCTCTGATACCAACTTGTAAGGCCCCTTTCCCGGGTGACCTCACTTGTTGGATTTACTCATAAACATAGTCATAAATACTGAACTTAAATTTAAAACATTCATCATTCAATTACATAATCAAAACAGCGGAAGTCTTTACGAATAAAACATAACATATTCTTAACAAACAAAAGTGGGATGTCAGTCTTGTGCCGGGTAACCTTCACGCCATCGCACGACCTTTTCTTCCTTACCTGAAATGTATACTAAAGTCAGCTAACGCTGGTGAGTTCTAGTTTAATGCGTTTAGATATAAACATTCTTTTCTTTACTTCATAAGTAAACATTATTATAAAGTCATTCATATAAATACGTATTCATAACTTTTGCTTTTCTTTCATCTTTCTTTTCTTTATTAATGTGATTACATATATATATATATGCGTTCACCCTTTTTCTTTCACTTTTCTTACCATTCTTTCTTTATCTTTCTTACGTGATTACATAGATATGCATTCACCTTTACTTTCTTTACCATTTATTGGTCATACACATAAGGGTGATCAACCCATCTTACGGTACGTATATCACAAAGACATACGCCCTCGAGCTACCGTCGTAGCCCTTTTTCTTAACCGTCCGGCACTAGAAACCGTCCGTCATATCTTTACCGTCCTACCGAAGTAGTCCGTCATATCTTTACCGTCCTACCGAAGTAGTCCGTCATATCTTTACCGTCCTACCGTCGTAGTCCGTCATATTCGCCCGTCTGCCCTAAGGCATCCGTTTCCCACTTGAACTAATTATGCAGCCGAATATTGATTTAGCGACTTACTCCACCGTAGTGGCCTTTATTTAGTCTACCTTTCTAGACTTCCTTCTCTAGCTGCATAATAGTCAAGTGGTCGTCCGTCTACCGTAGTAGCCGTTATCATCGAAGCGTCCATAACGTTTACTTATACTTGGCAAGCAATATATACATAGATATAAAGCAAGATTTCGTTCTTACACTTTGTGTCATTCTTTTCATACTTGGCAAGCAATATATACATAGATATAAAGCAAGATTTCGTTCTTACTCTTTGTGTCATTCTTTTCATACTTGGCAAGCAATATATACATAGATATAAAGCAAGATTTCATTCTTATGTACTATGCCATGCTTTCATTTCTTTATTTAAAAACATACTTGTCATACCTATATTCAGCATGAATTGTCACATAGCACATAACATAACATTCATTCATATCATGTATACATTCCAGCCCCAAAACATTTAAAATCATTTGCACGTAGCACATAGGGGGCACATAGAACTCACCTGATAGGCGGGTCCTGAGATACTATCACTGGCCAGTAGGCGTCTCTAGATGTCACATACAATCTGTACAAACCATTTGTATAAGTTAAGTTAACTAACCTAACCAACACTTCATTTCTATCCTTAGGGTTATATCGAAACTTGGTAGTTTCGATAAGGTGCTTATGTCGAAACTTGGTAGTTTCGATAAGGTGCTTATGTCGAAACTTGGTAGTTTCGAGTCATGGGTTCATATCGAAACTTGGTAGTTTCGATGAGTCTGCGAATATCGAAACTTGGTAGTTTCGATGGATTTACTTATATCGAAACTAGGTAGTTTCGTGTTTTATCAGTAAAAAGCTAGTTTGCTCACTAGAAACTAGTTTGCACACTAGAAACTAGTTTTGCTCACTAGAAACTAGTTTGCACACTAGAAACTAGTTTTGCTCACTAGAAACTAGTTTGCACACTAGAAACTAGTTTTGCTCACTAGAAACTAGTTTGCACACTAGAAACTAGTTTTGCTCACTAGAAACTAGTTTGCACACTAGAAACTAGTTTTGCTCACTAGAAACTAGTTTGCACACTAGAAACTAGTTTTGCTCACTAGAAACTAGTTTGCACACTAGAAACTAGTTTTGTATGAAATGTTCGGTTTCTTTCCAAACAGTTCAAGATTAAAATTTTTTTACATTCAAAACGTTCCTTACACTTTCGTGATACTAGATCTATAAATCCTCAACAACTTGTTGCTAAAAATATAAACTTTACACAAAGTTCTTACCTTTGTGAGATTTGCTGACACGCATACGAGTAGCTCAAAACCATATCAAACGGTGTCCGATTGAGGCGATTCAGGTGTCCACGGAACCGTCTTACCGAGATCTACCAGATCCCCACTTAGCCGCCGCCGGAAACCACCTTCTCCGTCGCCGGAAACGCGAACAGCCGCCGGGAAAACCTTCCAGCGAACTGCTCTGTTTGGGACTATAAAAATCTAACTTTCTCGCCTTTAAATCCAGAAACCCAACGGTGAAAGTCTTCGTTTATATTCTATGAAGCTTCAGTAAAAATTTGAGAACGATCCGACGGTTAGATCTCCGGGGATCGTCTGATCTTTGATGCTGGGTACCCCAAAAACGGGATTTCTTCCCTTTTCCTTTTCTCTCTTTTCTTTTGGCCGAAAATTTTAGGAGGAGTGAGGTGGGTTGCATCTATTTAAAGCCTCCTAATATAACCCTAGCTTTCCCTCCAAGTTTGTCCTTTATTTTACGTTTTCTACCCCGGACTTTATAATAATATAATCGTTCATTCTTATTCACGTTTTATTTTTATTTATTTATTTATTTTAAACGGGATGTTACACTTAGTAATAAAAAGTTTATATTTTTAAAAACCCGTATATTACACGGTTTGAATACATTAATTTCTATTTAATATAATTTGACTTACAACACTATTTAGTTAAAAACAAATGTTACATAATTAAATTTCAAAGTTTCTTAAAATAAGAGTTAATTTAAAATAAATGTGTTTTATTAGTATACGTAATATTTTTCTTTAAATATAAACATTATTAAAAAAAAGAGGTGTATTTAATAAAGAAAGATGCAGAAAAAAAATGTTAAGAAAAGATGTGTACACATAAATGGTTTTTATTTATTATATAGTATAGATATATAATTTCTAGATTCTATTTTGGAAAGAATAAGCATCTCAATTCGGATATTTTTTTTGTAAATTGATATCTTTTATATCTCTAATGTGATCTCTGATATCATAGCTAGATTGATCGAATACAAAATATGATTATGAAAATTAATTAGTTACAAACAAATTGTGTTAATTATTTATTGGAATAACGACATACAAGGAAAAAAAATTTAGAATTTAAAGGTGGAATAATGATTTCAAGTTGAAATTTAACCAAACTATTTATTTAATTTAAGATCATTGTAATATAATCATCATTAATATTTTCCTACTTTACTTTTATTCTGAGAAACAAAAAAGATTTCAGGTAAATTAATAAATATTTTAGAGCATTCATATCACGATATTTATATCCATTTTTATCTTTATTATTTAGATTTTTCTTCTTTTTTGAATGTGTATCAAGATTTCTATATTCATCTCTATCTTTAAATTTTATAGTTTAGTAAATACAGTTTCTTTAAATATAAATATCTATTTTCAAAAATCTCTATATTTTTTTATAAGTGTGTAGAAAAGAGAAAAAATAATAAAATAAGTATATGTGAGTAAGATATAGATAGATAATAAGATGTGTGAGGTTAAAACAAATTTAAAAAAAAATTAATATTTAATTAAATTATAGAGATGGATATTAAAAAGCTGATTTGAATACTCTAACATAGATTATTTTAACCCTTAAAAAGAAAATTTATTTTCGTTTTATTATATATAAAAAAACATAACATACTTTAGTTAACTAGTGAGAGTCTTATCAGAAGTTTAGAACAAGTTCAAAACACACCCATCAAATTATTATTACATTATTATTATTATTATTGTTATTATTATTATTATTATTTGTAGCAAAATGAAATTAACTTGAATGATTTTCTTTTTTATGATTTTTGAAACTACTTTGGTTTTTTGAGGAGTTTTTTTTTCACACGCGAACTTTGACTTTTCAAGTTTAATTCTGCTCGTCACACAAACGAACTTGAGGAAAACTTCACGATTTCTCCAATCTCCAATTGTCACATAAGTCATTTTCTCAGAACCCGTTCATGGGAGGAGCGGACTCAAATTTAATAAGCTTTATAAAATTATTGTTAGCTAATTAACTCGATTTTTAGAAATAAAATGTGAAATAAATAAACGCATTTAATTATTATTATTATTTATATCAATCTATAAAAATTATACCTAATTAGCTCTTGTTGAAGAGCACCACCTTCTTTGGTTCTCCTATGAGAAGTAGCACCGAAACCGGTGGTGACACCATACGTATCCCTACCTTTCATCACACTCTCCATCACCCAATCACTACTAGCGGTCACTCCGCTCGAGCAGATTCCGACAATTCCACCATAACCTCCCTACTCGCAACCGCCGCCACCTGAGCAATAGTTAGTGTTTCACCACCGGTTTAAAATTATAAAGATTACCCATATACGGGAAGAGTTGAATAAATTTTTTTCTTTTAAAGATTGTAGGAAAAGTTTTCATGCAAATATGCCAAATATTTTAATGCTTTATGAAAATAATCATATTAACTAACACATATGAAGGTCATGGGTTCGAATCCTGACAACAGCAAAAAAAGGGTCTGTGGTCAGGTCAGGGGGTTTACCTAGTTGGAGGGGTTCCTCCTGTAGTGGGCTGCCCTGGATGTTCTAGGTGTTGCCCGGGGAAACCCAATTATCCTAGAATATCTAGGTGTTTCCGTTCAAAAAAAAAAAAAAAAAAAACGAACACATATCATGTAATAAACCAATTAGTCGTACTTAAGTATATATTAAAATGGCATTTAAAATGATTTATATGTAAAGTATTATTTTTTATATGAGCTTACTAACTTGATTTTAGGTGTTATTGTTTAAACATTAAAAAAGATAGTACGAGCACACAACTTTTAAGAGGTAATAATTTTCTTATTTAATGGTTGTTTTAATACTTAGGCGTTCCGTAGTGGAGGCATGATTCACCTGGCGGAACACCGCCCCCGGGGTATGAACCAGGGTGTGGGGCTTCAGCGTGAGGGGTTTCACGGGGGAAGGGGCGCATGGTGTGTGTTATGTATATATGTGTGTGTGTCGGGACAGTGAAAACACTACGTAACTTAGTGATTTGGTTTAGTGATTGAGCCATGTTGATGTGGCAGACGTGAATATGAAACCACTATGGATGGTCTTAAGGTCATCCGTAATGGTTTCACGCCCAAGTGATTCATGATGTGTCACAAAACACATCTCTTTATCCTTGTATTTTGTATCATTTTTTATATAGTTTTAGAGTCGATTTCGGTCATATATAGCTTGGACTTAGTAATGTTATGTTTTGTAGGTGTTCGTGAGTGAAAGGAACGTAAACGGGCTCAAACAAAGAAAAAGAGTTTAATGGTCTCCTATGGATCAAGATTAGAATTTTATTGGGCCAGATAATTAATTAATGGACTATATTAGAAATTAACTGGTTGAATGGGCTAAGGTATATATAATAAAAGAGTAAAAGATATATATATATATATATATATATATATATATATGTTTACTAGGTTAGAATCCCGTGTATTACACAGATTTTATATTGAAAACGATATAACTTATAAATTTGTAAATAAATCATAACTTGTCAGACTATTATGATCGTCTCGAGATATATATCAAGTGAAAATGTGTGTATATAACAAATTAATATTTTTCTTTAATTAATTATATTTTGATTTCCTATTATATATTCTTATTTAATATAATTTGTATTTTTCTTTAATAATATATTTATAATATCATTATTATTTAATAAAAACAGACGTATTTATTAAAAGAGATAGGCGGGAAAGCCAATGTAAGAAGATACGAGTAAGTGTCAAGTGTTTGTAGTTCTTTGGGGTGCACGCTTATCGAGGTTGGAAACAAGAGTTTTACGGCTGCTTGGTTTTGGTTTATTTGTGATTTACCGTGAAAAGGAAAAAAATCAAACAAATAGATTGTTCACGGAAAGGAAAGAATAAGAATCGCACACAAAGGCTGGTGAAAATTAATTGAAGCAGGTAAGTGAAAATTAATTGAAGCGGGTAGGCAGGCATATGAACTAATTTAAGCTAGCTAGTAGGCATCTTAATTATTTTCTGTTTTACGATAAATAATATTATTGATTGTTTAGGTTCTGTATTCCTCATGATCTAGGTTTGATAAATATTTGTTAAGTTTTAGATTTTTATCGGTTTTATGGATTAGTATTGATGGTTTAAATATTAAAGTAAAGAACTTGTTTATGATTGATATGATGTGTATGCATGTTTATGTCTGATTTATGATCACTTATTGTTTCACATGTGTCTTGTTAAATGTCTTTCAGTTATAGGTGCATGATTAGGTCACCTACTGTGTGTTTGTGATTTGTTTATTGGTTTTTGATATCATTATCCATAGGAACAGTATTTGAGAGTTTAGAGATATATATATATATATATATATGTTCTACCTACTTCGATAGCTGAGAGGTGAGAAGTAGTCGGTTTGTCTTTGGTGTTAGGGTTTTAGGTGTAAAGGCTTTGAAAGGAGGTTTCCCTAGGGTCCTAGTATTCTTTGCATTCTCGTGTCTTATCGAGTGTATTTAAGTTACCCCTTACATTCTTTGAGTGTATTGAGACAATGAGACTGAAAGGTAATCTGTCTTTTGGGTACTTTAGTATTGTTGGAGAGGCTGAAATGTGATCCAACCAATCCGTGAGCGTCACACACACCTTAGGTTTTCCTTCTAGGTCACACCTTGAGAATGATCAGGGATCATGTAGATAGTTTGAGGTTGTAGTATTCATAGATACTAGTTCCATCATTAGTTTCCTTAACCGAGAGAAGTCCGAGATTCACAAGTAGGATTCTTAACCTGGGTAGTGCTTTCCCTATTCTTGAGTCCGTCTAGATATTTGCTTGGTAGTTAATGTCAGTTAGCTAGTTTTTTTTAGTTCTTTAGATTTAGAATCACAGTAGAATTTCCCCAATATAATTCAGTTTAGTTAGTTGAGTCAGATTCTAGTTCGTTGTCACTAGTGTCTCGTGGGTTCGATATTCGGACTTACATTAGACTTTACTACATTGATCGGTACACTTGCCGGTTGTGTGGTCTAGTATTAGGTTGTGTAACATCCCAAAAATAAGACGACGATTAAAATAACGGGTTATACGTGGGACGAAAGGAATAAATGAACGAGGCGTGATGGGCCAGATGGGCCGGCGAACTTGAGGGGAGGAGTCCCATCCCCTATAAATAGCCTAAGTCACCACATTTCTCTCATTTGCAAGTTCTAGAGAGAGAAAGTCGGCGGATCGGCCCAAGATTGAAGAAGTGCGTTGCTCCATAGCTCATGAGAGGAACCTCGGAATCAGAAGCTCGATACAGGTAACGATCCAGCCTAGATCTGAGTTTTTGTTCGTTTTTGGGTTTTTCGGGTTTTGGATGAAAATGTGACGTTTTTTACGGATAAAACTGGAAGAAAAACATGGATTTGAGTTCCTTAATGAAAAACAAACATTTTGAATATAAACAAGTTCGGGATCTTGACGTGATCAGACCCGAATGCGAAAGTTAGAGTTTTTGCGGGGAAGCAGATCCTGCGTACTTATCAAGTACGCAGGAAGAGGGTCCTGCGTACTTATCAAGTACGCAGGAAGAGGATCATGCGTACTTATCAAGTACGCATGAAGCGAGGTTTGCGCACTTATTAAGTACGCAAGAGCAAGGCCCTGCGCACTTGCTAAGTGCGCAGGCATCAGGCTGTCTAGGTAAAGTCGGTATGTTTAGAAGGTTAAACCGTTAGAGTCGGGAGTTGGTCTGATGTGTATTTAACTAATCAATTCAGATCGGAAGTGACGTTGGGGGACCTTTGTTTAGGACAACCCAGATTAGCTTATCAGGTGAGTTCTAGAAGCCATTCTTTAAATGTTTTAATTAAATGTTTTTGGGCTGGTATGCATACATACGGAATGATGTTTTTAAAATGAGGTTTACGAATTGATGTTTACGAAACGATGTTTACGATATGATGTTTACGAAATGATGTTTACGAGATGATGTTTATGAAATTTTTTGCCAAATGAAGTTTACGAAAGAGATGATGTTTTGTTTAATAAAACGTACGAATACTTTAACTAAAATGAGGTAAAGGTTTTATGAAAGTCATGAATGAACGAATCTGCCACGAGTTCCTACGGGAGCTAAGGTATGTATGTATGTATTGGCCTCACCCTTACGGGGCCTTTGTGGCTGGCTAACGGTTGTACAACTGGTTGATGATGGGGTGACGACGGTCACCCATGGGATTACCGGGATCCCGATGGAAGGTACTATTCCTTGCGGGGAAATAGTGCCTATGTTATGTTCTGTCTTCCTATAGGTAACGAGCCTTAGGAGACATATGTTTGGTCTACCTAGAGGTAACGAGCCTTAGGAGACATATGCTTGGTCTACCTAGAGGTAACGAGCCTTAGGAGACATATGTTTGGTCCACCTAGAGGTAACGAGCCTTAGGGGACCTGGGTGACGGATGACTTAGAGGTAACGAGCCTTAAGTTCATCCGTTGGTATGCGATGTATGGAATTGACGGTTACGAGAAGGTGCAGATTCGGTTCATGTTGACTTATGATATGATGCTATGTTACGGTGTTATGATGATGTTAAGTTATTGCATGCTTTACGTACGCTTTTGTTAAACAAATGTATGTTATGTTTGTGGCAAAATGTTTATGTTAAGGTTTTATGTAAAGCTAGAACTCACCAGCGTAGCTGACTTTTTAGTGTGCACATTCAGGTTAAGGGCAGGTTATGGTGATGGACGGTGATGCTTGTCAAGGGAGAAGAGTTACCCGGATGATATGAAGACTGACATCCCGTTATGATTAGTTTATGTTTATGTATTAGACTATGTCACGCTTCCGCATGTTGAACAATGTTTTATTATGTTTAAATGAAATTTTCCGCTGCGTTATTTGATATTCAAGTTTAATAACTGTTTGTGAATGAGTAAATCCAACAAGTGAGGCCTCCCGGGTTTGGGGCCTTATAAGTTGGTATCAGAGCAATAGTTTGAGAGATTCGGACACTCCCAGTGTCTGAACTTAAACTGTGAATGAGACCGAAAGCGGATGCCAGTACGGGTAACTCGAGCCATAGCATCAGGTATGAAGGTAGTATATATTTACATGTATAGTATGCCTTAGAAAGGGTTAGGTAAGGACTTTTGTTCTAATGGAATCACAAAGGTGGTCAAATAGAAATCAAAAGGTAGTGTAATGGTTAATTGCAGATGGCCCGTGTATATTAACATCTTACAGTGCTTGATGAATTTTATTTGTTAACTAGCGTGATTACATTGAATTATTGTCTTATAGAACGAAATGGCAAGAAGAGGAAATGGAAGGCGAGGTGGGGGCCGTACCGGTGGTCGTAACGGTGGGCGCGGCAGGACCCCTGCACGCCAAGAGTACAGTGAAGAAGGAAGTGTTCACACTTAGCCAGTAGTTAGTATGCACGGGACTGAGCCGACTCATGTCGAAGGACAACAATTCACTTTTGAACCGGAAGTGAGAGCGGCTCTGGCACGCGAGTTTACTGAGTTGATGAAGGTTTATCTGCCAGGACGGTTGGCAGAAGCGTTAAAGAAGGCTAGTGAGACGGGTGGGTCTAACATGGCGGTTAGTACCCCGAACACTGAGGCAATCAACATACCGCTTAACCGTGGTTGCGACTATAAGTCCTTTAAGGCATGTGACCCACCGGTCCTGACTGGGAAGAAGGACGCGGTGGCTACGTTTGATTGGGTGATCCGTATGGAAGCTGCCATTCGTCTGAGCGAGTGTCGAGCAGATCAAGTTGTGTAGTTTGCTGCTAACTCCTTGAGGGAGGAAGCATCCCATTGGTGGGAAGGTGTACGTCAAGCCAAAGGGGACGAGGCTGTGGATGCGATGATGTGGACTGATTTGAAAACTTTGGTGATCAAGAATTTCTGTCCAAGGATTGAGATCGAAAAGGTAGAAAGGGAATTTCTGGGGATTAAGGCCGGGAGCATGACGCACTGGCAGTACACCACACGGTTCAATGAACTGGCACGTCTGGTGCCACATCTTGTCACGACTGAGGAAAGAAAGATTGCCTGCTACATTCAAGGGCTGTCGGACCAGGTCCGCACCTATGTTAAAGCAAACGCCCCTACTACCTATGATTCGGTAGTAGAACTGAGCAGCGTGGTATTTGATGATCTGGCACTGAATGTCGTTGCCATTGAAGAGCCTAAGAGGAAGATGAGTTTTCCCGCTAAGCGATCGGGTGGGAAGTCGTTTGGGGCTAGGGACAAACAAGCCAGGGTAGGCGAGACGACAGTCTGTGGAAAATTGGGGTAAGACATACGGGTGAATGCCGGCTAGGGACAAATCTGTGCTACAAATGTGGCAAGACTGGGCACTACTCCCGTGAATGCAGGCAAGGCATTAAATGTTATAATTGTGGTGAAAGCAGTTATATGAGCCGGGAATGCACCACGCCCAGGATGGGTGAAGCCGGGAAAGGGAAAGGACCGGAGAAGAAAGAAGAGAGGCCGTGCGTACGCACTGACGCAAGAACAAGCCAGGGCAGACCCCGATGTGGCGTCAGGTACGTTTATCCTTGACAACACTTTTGTTTCTGTGTTATTTGATTCAGGTGCCAGTTAGAGTTTTATATCTGCGACTTTTTGTAAACGAGTGAAGTACACTGTGTGTAAGTTAGAAAGGGCCTTTAGCATAGAAACCACTGAGGGTAGGACTGCGAGAGTGACCGATGTAGTTGACAATTCCACGATAAAAATAGAAGGTCATAGGTTCCCTGTCAGGTTGTTTGTTATGGTTTTAGGTGGGTTTGATGTCGTGTTAGGTATGGATTGGCTAACTGCCAATGAAGCGCAAATTATATGCAAACGAAAGATAATCCGACTCAAGGCTCCGGATGGTAGTGAAGTCGAGGTTTTTGGAGATCGTGACGCCCCGATGCCAAACGTCATCTCGATGATTAAGGCAACAGATTACTTGAGGCGCGGATGCGAGGCTTATCTGGTGTACGTAATTGACAAGTGTAAGGAAGTGAAGGAACTAGACGATGTACCCGTGGTACGCGAGTACCCGGAGGTGTTTCCAGAGGATTTGCCTGGGATACCACCCGACGGAGAGATTGAATTTCGAACCGACTTAGTACCAGATGCCCAGCCCGTGGCTAAGGGTCCATATCGATTAGCACCAGTGGAGATGAAAGAACTTATGGCCCAATTAGACGAACTACTTGAGAAGGGATTTATACAACCGAGCATCTCGCTTTGGGGTGCTCCGGTGTTGTTTGTGAAGAAGAATGATGGTTCGATGAGAATGTGTATTGATTATCGCTAGTTGAACAAACTAACGGTGTAGAACAAGTACCCTTTACCAAGGATCGACGACATGTTCGATCAATTGCAAGGCGCAAGTTGGTTCATAAAAATCGACCTTCGATCCGGGTACCATCAGTTGAAGGTGAGAGAAGAAGACATACCGAAAACCGCATTTCGCACGCGTTATGGACATTTCGAGTTCCGCGTAATGTCTTTTAGATTGGCGAACGCCCCCGCAGAGTTCATGGATTTGATGAATAGGGTTTGTCGACCAATGCTGGACCGATCGGTAATTGTGTTCATCGATGATATCCTCATCTACTCCAAGAATGAGGGTGATAACGCATGTCACTTAAAGGAGGTGTTGGAGGCTCTGAAGAAGCAAAAGTTGTATGCTAAGTTCTCCAAATGCGCGTTCTGGCTTAGGGAAGTCGAATTCCTAGGTCACGTTATTAACCCGAACGGCATTATGGTTGACCCAGCAAAGATAATGACGGTAAGGGAATGGAATATTCCTAAGACACCAACTGAAATCCGCAGTTTCTTGGGATTGGCAGGCTACTATCGGAGATTCATCCAGGATTTCTCGAAAATAGCTTCGCCGTTGACAAAGTTGACTCGGAAGGAGGTAAAGTACGAATGGGGTTCGACCCAGGATGAGGCGTTTAGGGAATTGAAAGAAAAGCTAATCAAAGCTCCAGTCTTGGCCCTTAACGAGGGCAATGAATACTTAGTGGTATACTCTGACGCTTCGGGTCAGGGATTGGGATGCGTGTTGATGCAACGCGGAAGAGTGATCGCGTATGCGTCACGACAGTTGAAGATTCACGAAGCTAACTATCTGACTCACGATTTGGAACTTGCTGTTGTCGTATTTGCATTGAAAATCTGGAGGCACTACCTCTGTGGGGTGAAGTTTACTATTTACTCCAACCACAAAAGTTTGAAGTACTTCTTCGAACAAAGAGAGCTTAATATGAGGCAGAGAAGATGGTTGGAACTCCTGAAAGATTACGACTGTGAGATCATGTACCATCCTGGAAAGGCAAACGTGGTGGCAAACGCTCTAAGCCGAAAGGATGTGCCTGCTCTTATTAGAGTGAAAGATTTCCAGTTGGTGGTGACATCAGATGTGATGAGGGAAATTGAAAGAGCTCAAGATGAAGAACTGAAGGAAGAAAACATAAAGAAGAAAAGAATGGTTGGCCAACAGGACAAGTTGGAATATAACACCCTTGGTGTTAGGACACGTTTTGGGCGGGTATGGATACCTATGGGTGGAGAGCTTAGAACCAAAATCCTGGATGAGGCTCATAAGTCTCGGTACTCTATCCATCCCGGTACCAATAAAATGTACCAAGATCTGAGGAAGGAAAACTGGTGGCCTGGAATGAAACATGAGATGACAAAGTATGTAAGCAAGTGCTTGACTTGCTCACAAGTAAAGGCCGAACACTAGAAACCGTATGGAAAGATTCAACCACTTGATATAAATACTGGAAGTGGGAACACATTACCATGGACTTCATAACCAAGCTACCTCGCACAGCTAAAGGTCATGATACCATTTGGGTAATTGTGGACCGTTTAACGAAGAGTGCTCATTTCCCACCTATTCGTGAAACGTTCTCGTCGAAAAGGTTAGCGGAAGTATTTATTAACGAAGTAGTAGCACGACATGGGATGCCTTTGACGATCGTATCTGACCGGGACACACGATTCACATCGAGGTTCTGGAAAAGATTTCATGAGGCGAGCTTAATATCAGCACGGCATACCACCCACAAACGGAGGGTCAGTCCGAAAGGACCATTCAAACATTGGAAGATATGCTTCGTGCTTGTATCATCGATTTTGGCGGCAGTTGGGACAATCATCTGCCGTTAGCCGAATTCTCCTACAACAATAGTCATCACACGACTATAGGCATGCCACTTTATGAAATGTTGTATGTGAGAAGATGCAGGACCCCAGTTTGTTGGGGTGAGATTGGACAAAAGGAATTAGGGAATCTTGAAGTAGTAAGAGAAACGTCGAAAAGGTTTGATCAAATCAAAGCACGAATGAAGGCCTCACAAGATCGTCAGAAATCCTATGCGGATAAACAACGAAGGCCTATTTAGTTTGATTTTGGGGATAAAGTAATGTTGAAAGTGTCACCCTGGAAGGGAATCATACGATTCCGGAAGAGAGGAAAGTTAAGTCCTAGGTTTATCGGACCATTCAGGATAATAGCACGGGTTGGTGAAGTCGCTTATCAGTTAGAGTTGCCTGATGAGTTAAGTGGGATTCATTCTACCTTCCATGTATCACACTTGCGAAAGTGTTTGGCTGATGAATCGGCTCACGTACCACTTACTGACATCGAGGTCGACAACAGCCTGAACTACATTAAAGAACCTGTGGACATCTTAGACCGAAAGGAGAAGCGTTTGCGTAATAAAGTTATTCCATTGGTAAAAGTCCAATGGAAGTACCGAAAGGGATCAGAATCTCCTTGGGAAACGGAGACGGAAATGAGGGAGTCGTACCCTCAACTATTTTACTTATGATAGGTTTCCGGGATGAAACCTATTGTAAGGGGGTCGACTTGTAACATCCCAAAAATAAGACGACGATTAAAATAACGGGTTATACGTGAGACGAAAGGAATAAATGAACGAGGCGTGACATGCCGGGACAGATGGGCCGGCGAACTTGAGGGGTGGAGTCCATTCCCCTATAAATAGCCTAAGTCACCACATTTCTCTCATTTGCAAGTTCTAGAGAGAGAAACCATAGAGAGAGAAAGTCGGCGGATCGGTCCAAGATTGAAGAAGTGCGTTGCTCCTAGATCTGAGTTTTTGTTTGTTTTTGGGTTTTTCGGGTTTTGGACAAAAATGTGACGTTTTTACGGATGAAACTGGAAGAAAAACATGGATTTGAGTTCCTTAATGAAAAGAAAACATTTTGAATGTAAACAAGTTCAGGATCTTGACGTGATCAGACCCGAATGCGAAAGTTAGGGATAAGTACGCAGGACCATCTTCCTGCGTACTTGATAAGTACGCAGGAAGAGGGTCCTGCGTACTTATCAAGTACGCAGGAAGAGGGTCCTGCGTACTTATCAAGTACGCAGGAAGAGGATCATGCGTACTTATCATGTACGCATAAAGCGAGGTTTGCGCACTTATTAAGTACGCAAGAGCAAGGCCCTACGCACTTGCTAAGTGCGCAGGCATCAGGCTGTCTAGGTAAAGTCGGTATGTTTAGAAGGTTAAACCGTTAGAGTCGGGAGTTGGTCTGATGTGTATTTCACTAATCAATTCAGATCGGAAGTGACGTTGGGGGACCTTTGTGTAGAACAACCCAGATTAGCTTATCAGGTGAGTTCTAGAAGCCCTTCTTTAAATGTTTTTGGGCTGGTATGCATACATACGGAATGATGTTTTTAAAATGAGGTTTACGAAATGATGTTTACGAAACGATGTTTACGATATGATGTTTACGAAATGATGTTTACGAGATGATGTTTATGAAATGTTTTGCCTAATGAAGTTTACGAAAGGTTTACGAAAGATATGATGTTTTGTTTAATAAAACGTACGGATGCTTTAACTAAAATGAGGTAAAGGTTTTATGAAAGTCACGAATGAACGAATCTGCCATGAGTTCCTACGGGAGCTAAGGTATGTATGTATGTATTGGCCTCACCCTTACGGGGGGCCTTTGTGGCTGGCTAACGGTTGTACAACAGGTTGATGATGGGGTGACGATGGTCACCCATGGGATTACCGAGATCCATATGGAAGGTACTATTCCTTGCGGGGAAATAGTGCCTATGTTATGTTCTGTCTTCCTAGAGGTAACGAGCCTTGGGAGACATATGTTTGGTCTACCTAGAGGTAACGAGCCTTAGGAGACATATGCTTGGTCTACCTATAGGTAACGAGCCTTAGGAGACATATGTTTGGTCCACCTAGAGGTAACGAGCCTTAGGGGACCTGGGTGACGGGTGACTTAGAGGTAACGAGCCTTAAGTTCTTCCGCTGGTATGCGATGTATGGAATTGACGGTTACGAAAAGGCGCGGATTTGGTTCATGTTGACTTATGATATGATGCTATGTTACGGTGTTATGATGATGTTAAGTTATTGCATGTTTTACGTACACTTTTGTTAAACAAATGTATGTTATGTTTTTGGCAAAATGTTTATGTTAAGGTTTTATGTAAAGCTAGAACTCACCAGCGTAGCTGACTTTTTAGTATGCACATTCAGGTTAAGGGCAGGTTATGGTGATGGACGGTGATGCTTGGCAAGGGAGAAGAGTTACCCGGATGATATGAAGACTGGCATCCCGTTATGATTAGTTTATGTTATGTTTATCTATTAGACTATGTTACGCTTCCGCATGTTGAACAATGTTTGATTATGTTTAAATGAAATTTTCCGCTGCGTTATTTGATATTCAAGTTTAATAACTGTTTGTGAATAAGTAAATCAAACAAGTGAGGCCTCCCGGGTTTGGGGCCTTACAGGTTGAGTCTAGGTTTATAAATTTAAAGCTAGAGTGTATATGTTAGGTTTTATATAAGTTTTTATAGACCGTCTAGCACACATCAATTAACGTCCTGCCACGTCACTAATACATTAGCACAGCGGCAATCACTGCACATAATCACTAAGGTGCGTAGTGGTTTTATGCTCAATTTTTATTTTTTAATAAATAACTAAATTTTTATTTTTAATAAATAAAAAACTAAAATATAAATAAAAAATACATTCTTAAAAAAATAAAAAACTACATTAAAAAAACTACATTCATAAAAATATAATACAAACTACTCGTCATCCTCCTCGATTAAGTTGTTTCTTACGTATATTTCTTTTTTTCGCTTGTCTGTTAGTTTACGAGCACTTCCGATAAGGTGGTAGAAGTTCATATGTTGATGGTGCTTTAAAAAAATCCGGTTTGTGCACCTGTTCACTAGCAGAAATAAATAGTAATAAATTTATATATATATTTTTTAATATTTAGATATTATAATAGAAAAGGAAGTTGGTTGACCGTGCTGGTCGGAGTTTAATATTTATATTTTTTTAATAATTTTGGACTATATCAACACGTGTGCTGGTTCCACTACAAGGAAATGACCCTGTGCCGAAGTCGCCTATACCGAGGACACTTGTCTTCGGCATAGGTCACCCTATACCGACGACAGGTGAAAACCAAAATTTTGAATGAGACACCCTATAGCGACGACATGTCGTCGCTATAGGGTTGAGGCAGATTGGAGGGAAAGCTGGCGCCCAATGAATTTTTAGGGAAAACCTATAGCGACGACATGTCGTCACTATAGGTTAATTTTGAATTTTTTTTATTTATTCAATTTCCGTCAGTCAAAAAACTTTTTTTTAATTAAAAAAAATTCTGGAAAACTCTATGGCGACGACATGTCGTCGCTATAGGTTAATTTTGATTTTCTTTTTTGTTTTTTTATTTAATCAATTTCAGTCGGTCAAAAATATTTTTTTTAAATTAAAAAAAATTCTGGAAAACCCTATGGCGACGACATGTCGTCGCTATAGGGTTGAGGCAGATTGGAGGGAAAACCTATAGCGACGACATGTCGTCACTATAGGTTAAATTTGATTTTCTTTATGTTTTTTTTATTTAATCAATTTCCATCGGTCAATTTTTTTTTAAATTAAAAAAATTATGGAAAACTTGTCGTCTCCATAGGTTAATTTTGATTTTCTTTTTGTCTTTTTTATTTAATCAATTTCAGTCGGTCAAAATTTTTTTTTTAAATTAAAAAAAATTATGGAAAACCCTCTGGCGACGACATGTCGTCGGAATAGGTGAAAACTATAGCGACGACATGTCATCGGGATAGATGAAAACCAAAATTTGTAATGGGACACCCTATAGCGACGACATGTCGTCGCTATAGGGTTGAGGCATATTGGAGGGAAAGCTGGCGCCCAATGAATTTTTGGTGAAAACATATAGCGACGACATGGTTAATTGTGATTTTCTTTTAGTTTTTTTTTATTTAATCAATTTTTTTTAAATTTCCGTCTGTATTTGAGTCTATTGTATACTTTTAGGAGCTCGTGTGGAATAGGAAGCTAAATACCGAAGAAAACAAGCAAGAGAATAAAGCCGGGAGAAATAAAGAAGAATTTGTTGAAATTCAGTTCCTCACAGTACGCTAGAGAGACAGACAAATGCCTCGCGATACGCGAGGGAAAGCAATACCGGCCCCTACTAATTTGTTCCTCGTGGTACGCGAGGAACTCAGCCCAGTCTCTCACGGTACGTGAGAGAACCCTAAATCGTGAAAAACCCTAAAATCGACTTTTAATAGGTTTTTAATGCCATAATTTGAGAAGTTCGCATTCCAGCCGTTTGAGAGAGAGTCTAGGGCGATTTTGGGAGCAAGAAGATCGATTCAAGTGCAAGATCAAAGCTTTTGGATCTCGGGTTCGTTGTAATGGCGATCTAGGTTTTCAAGTTTGAATTTTTGCGTCTTGATTGCTATGTTTGATACCATGTCTTTGTCTTTTACTTATGTTATGATGTTTTGGATGATGATTATTGGCTAAAACCATAGTACTGCCTAGGTCAATTGATGAATATGCGTAAAGTTTAGTTTTTTATCCGGTTTTGGATCTATTTGATGGCTGAATGATTTTGTAAACGATCTTTAGATATTAATTATGATGTATAAGCATGTTTAATTCTGATTGTGTGATTGATTATAACTCCATGCGTAGATTGTGGTTGTCTGCCAGTTTGATTTGCGTATCTAGGTCATAGATCTTAGGGTTTGTGATTGTGTATGGTTTGCTAGAGATAGTGACCATAGGAGTTGTGATGGATTGCTGATTAGAGTGAATGTGTGTCCTAGTTCAATACCCGAGTGGTGAGAAGTAGTTGTCTAGTCTTCATCATTAGGAATCCGAGTGTTAACAGTCTGAGATGACGTTAGTATTAGGTGTCTAGTGATTGTTGCAAGGTTAAATCATATTTGTTATCTAGAGATTACCCCGTGCATTCTTGGAATGTATTGTGGACAGTGAGACTGAGAGGTAATCTGTCCTTTGAGTACTTTATCATTTTTGGAAATACCCGAGAGGTGACCCAACTATCTGGTGAGTTTAGTACGCTTTAAGTAGCTTAATTGGTGACACCTGAGAGTGATTAGGGATCCACTAGGTAGTCTTTAGTTGTCATCCTTAGAAACCCAGATCCATCTTAGTTTCCCGAACCGGTAGAATTTGTGCTTTGCACGTAGGATTCCGACCTATGTAGTATTCTTCCCAATTCTTGATTTCACCTCAGTTCTTATCTTAATAGTTGAGTCGTTCTAGTTTTCGGCGTTCATTAGTTTAATCTGTAGTGTAGTTAAACCCCCCAAACCAATAATCATTCTTTAGTCCAAGTCACAGTCTAGTTTTGTTATTCGTAGTGTCTCTAGGGTTCGATACTCGGTTTACCGTTAAGTTATGCTACACTCGATAGGTACATTTGTCTGTTAGTGCGGTTTAGTTCGAAGGTACTCCATTTATTACTTAGGAGTCTAGATTATGTTTTGTTAGTTTTTATAAAGACCGTCTGGGCGACATCAGATGTAAATGGGTACCTGCTATCGATTCCGAAGGAAAGAATGAAACCGCGTTGTCCTTGAGTCGTCGCAGATCGAAAGCCCCCCCTTGCGCCGATTGCAAACCGAGAGGAAGAAAAAACTGAATTTGGAGGTGCTTTCGAGTTGCAAGATGATAGGGATTATATATAGGGTGATTATAACACGTTTACAACTTTAAATTGACGAGATCTGCGGTATTACGGGCTTGATTTCGGTGATTTAAGCAATCTCATACCCATTTACCTGACATACCAAATTGGGTTCCAAATTTCACGATTTCGATCCTAATCTATCAAATTGGGGCTTGATACGCAATTAATACACGATCTTGAATATTTAGGATTCAAAAGAATTGAGTTTTGATTGCGAATTCAACGGAAATAGAAGAGTTAAAATGGATTTTGACTTTTTCAAGTTAAACTTGTTCTTCTTTCTTGTTTCAGGGTCCAAGTTATATATATATATATATATATATATATATATATATAATATGTGAAAGTATAAAATAAAATCTCAAAAACTCCGAATTGTTTATACGTTTGTAATAATAATTGGCACGGCAATATATACACGTATGTTATAACAGGAAATGATGAGTCAAGATGTTATTATTGTACAAAAATGAAATAAAAATGTTACATGCAAAAATTCACGGATGTTATATGGAGTATTTGACTCCAAGTCCACTTGAAGTATTTGACTTCACGTCACCCGTGAAATATTTAACTTCACTTTCACCCGTGAAATGTTTTAACTTCAAGCTCACCAATTTAGACCAATTCATGTCAAATTACACCCATGTTATACTAGCTAGTTAACCAATTACACCAAATTACACCAATTTCACCAAAATTACACCATGTATACTAAAATATATTGGAATATGATTTTATAACAGAAAGAGATTTGCGTATGTGGTAAATACGTTAGTGGTTCTTATCGTCAAGAAGACTCGCATTTTTATCGTCAAAGGGAGGGGGTCATCTCCCTTCTAGTTTATTGGTTTATATCATTTTTATAGGCTTTGATGTCAAAAAAATTTTTGCATCAAATTCTCCAGTACTAATGTTCAAAATAAATTACAGTTAGTAAGTTGTCTAAAATCTTAAAGCAAATATCATTCTATAAACTGTATATTTGAGACTCTTTATGATTAATGTAAACTATATATGTCGTCGCTATAAGTTAATTTTGATTTTCTTTTTATTTTTTTTATTTAATCAATTTCCGTCGGTCAATTTTTTTTTAAATTAAAAAAAAATCTAGAAAACCCTATCGCGACGACATGTCGTCGGGATAGGTGAAAACCAAAATTTTGAATAGGACACCCTATAGCGACGACATGTCGTCGCTATAGGGTTGAGGTAGATTGGAGGGACAGCTGGCGCCCAATGAATTTTTGGGGAAAACATATAGCGACGACAGGTTAATTTTGATTTTTTTTTTATTTAATCAATTTCCGTCGGTCAATTTTTTTTTAAATTAAAAAAAATTCTGGAAAACCCTATGACGACGGCATGTCATCGGGATAGGGTTTTTACCTTTATTTACTGGTTAACATCCTACGAACCCTATACCGACGACATATCGTCGGTATAGGTGAAAACAAAAGTTTTGAATGGGAGATCTTATAGCGACGACATGTCATCGCTATAGGGTTGAGGCAGGTTGGAGGGAAAGCTGGCGCCCAATGAATTTTTGGGGAAAACCTATAGCGACGACATGTCGTCGCTATAGGTTAATTTTGATTTTCTTTTTGTTTTTTTTATTTAATCAATTTTCGTCGGTCAACTTTTTTTTAAATTAAAAAAATTTCTGGAAAACCTTATGGCGACGACATGTCGTCGGGATAGGGATTTTACCTCTATTGACTGGTCAACATCCTACGAACCCTATACCGACGAGATGTCGTCGGCATAGGCTACCTGTGCCGACGACATGTGGGCCTATGCCGACGACATGTCGTCGCCATAGGGTGCAGCGCGATCAAATAGGGAAAACAGACGGCAAACCTTCATTTCCACCCAGAATCTTTCAAAACTCCCCCAAATTGTTCTCTCCGACGATTTCACGGTTTTTGGGCTTTTTGGGAGCAACTTTCACAAAAACTCTCGTGATTTAAGGTAAGCTAACATCCGTATTTCATATTTTAGCTTCTTTTTCAAGATTTTGAAGTTTTGTTTGTTTATTTTGGTTAGGTTTTGGAGGAATTTCAACATTTCTTTGATTTCTAGCTTTGTGAAGGTAAATACTCGTTTTAATTACTAATTTGTGATGAAATTTGGTTTAGATATAAGATTTTTATGATTTTGTATGTATGTGTTATGTATGTATGTTTGTATGTATGAGTATGTATATTTGTATGTATGATGGAATTATTAAATTATGATTAGTTTAGGTCATGTGGTTTAGATGTGTGCTTATTTTATATAATTTAGTTTATGTAAATTAATGTTTGTATGTATATGTATGTGTGTGTGTAATTTGTGTTTATAATTATTAGTTTGTATGTATGTGTATGTATGTGTGCAATTTGTGTTTATGATGATTAGTTTGGATGATTAGTTTGTATGTTTGTGTGTAATTTGTGTTTATGATGATTAGTTAATATGAATGTATATATGTGTATGTATGTTTGTATAGGATCGTGAGAATACAAGATGGTTCTGTTCTTAGTTGAGATTGGCGGAAACAAAATCAACTACACAATTTATAATCAAGTAAACACAAAGAATACTGATAAACACTGTTGTATTAAGCTTTTGTGAATGCAAAGATTACAAGTGAGAAACTCAATGAATAAGTATGACAAGCACTACAAGCACACTTACAATGAAGTGGCAACTCAGTATTTATAGTAACTTAGAATCAAGACAGACCCTTGATTCTAAGGATCAGATCGAACACAAGCCGTTGATCTTGTTTATTAATTTACATTACACGTAAAGGCTAATCTAGTTAACTTTACTGAAACGTTTTCTTTATTCATGATTGTTTGCATGCTTGGAGAAGTGTATTGTTGTCCGTCATTGGTTGACCATAGCGGTTCCTTCTGCTTTGAGTCTGTCAGTTGCTTTTGCAGAAAGGTGTCAGAGACGCTTGGCCTGGATAGTCAGCTGCAGCGTTTGGTTTTCAGTGAATAGAGCTATCAGCTGCAAAGAGTGAAGGTTGCTGATTGTAAGCCTATCAACAGCAAACATGGATGACCGCTGCTGATAAGCCTATCAGCAGCAACTTGTGTTGAATGCTGCTGATAAGCCTATCAGCAGCAACTTGTGCTGAATGCTGCTGATAAGCCTATCTGCAGCAACTTGTGCTGAATGCTGCTGATAAGCCTATCAGCAGCAACTTGTGCTGAATGCTGCCGATAAGCCTATCATTAGCATTTATACTTAGAATAATTTTGTAGCAATCTGTCTTTGGTTCTACAAACTCCCCCTAGACTGATGCTACCAAAATTCTTCTAGTCCCTTTGTTGCTGAAGCTTTTCCATATGGCTGACTATTCTTTCCACCTCATAGCCTCTTTGATCCTTGCTGGGATTATTCAATGGAAGTTCAGACAGAGTCTTGATGTCTTTGTGTGGCATTTTGTAGATAGCTTTGCTTGAACATCTCATCTGCTGCTTCTTTACATCAATCAAAGTGAATTCATCCAAATCAGCATTATAGGACCAAGATACAAATGGAGAGTGAGACTTGAGTGGTTTGATATTCATGACCACATCTTTGCTAGGATTGAAGTAGTGTCTGATAGCTAGCATAAGATGTTTCCCACTCTTATTTGTAGGCTTATGAGCTTTACCCAGCTCTAAAATTCTTTGAAGATCGGAATCAGGTAATTGCAGAACCTCATCAACAAACCTGTAAGTGGATCTTCTTCTCTCAGTTCTCCCCCTGAAGATCTCAAACACTTGATCTTGTGAATTGTAGAACCAGTTAACTATATTTCTTGAGTCTTCTGGTTTAGGAGTGGGTTTGGGTATCTTCAAGGGAGGCTGTTGATGAGTGGGAGCTGGGTGGGATGACTTGGACTTTTTGGGTGGAGGAGTGGAAGGCTTGGGGATGTTTGTGGATGGTGTTTGGAGAGAGGAAGTAGTTTCTGGTGCAGAGGTTCTTTGTTTCTTGACTGGTCTCTTTTCCAGTCTTTCTTCCTCTTCCTTTTTCACTGTTGTATACAGGGCTTGTAGGTTCATGAAGGACATGGGACCTAACCTTTTTCCACTTTCTCCCCTTGCCTTAAGGAAGTCAGTCATCTTCTTCCTTTCTTCATGGGTCCTTAGATTAAGGGCAATGGCTTTCTTTGACTTCTGTTGAGCTTTTTCTTTCTCTTCATCTTTCTTTTTCCTTGCCAATTCCCCTTGCTGACCCATGAAGGCTCTATAGATCTCTTTGTTTGACAGTTTTTCAAGGTAGTCTGCATCCTCACCTTGAGAGATCAGAGCTTCAGTCCACTCCTCCCTTAATTCTTTTGCTAATTTAGAATCAGTGATTCTAAACTTAGCATCTTCCTTCCTTTTCTTTTTAGCTTCTTCTTCTTCTTCTTTTGCAAACTGTTCCTGCAGCTGTCTAGCAAGTTGTTCATCTTCCTCAACTTGAGACCCTGCATGGACTTTTACCTTCATTTCATCCAACTGTTTGGCATACAGCTGGATTGTCTGTTGTCTGAGAAGAATGGCTGCCTTTCTATCTTCATGCCTTTGTTTTTGAGCCATCTCTTCAGCCAACTCTTCTTCTTCTCTTTTCCTTCTTCTCTCTTCTTTCTCTTTCTTTTCCTTTTGCAACCTCTCTTCATCCTCTTTTGTCATGATGCCCTTCCCTTTATTAACATTGGATGCCTCTGCTCTGGCTTCACTGATCACAGAAACAGCTGATTGTTGTGCTGTTGGGATCTCTGCCTCGGCTTCATTGGCATGTTGAGAGGTAGATAAGGGAAGGTCTTCAGTTTGGCACTCAGGATCTGTAAGTTCTAGCAGCCTTTCTCTTACAAAGGATCTTGCTTCATAAGCTGCAGCGCAGATGTTAACTGGAGGGGAATCTGAGTTGGAGTCAGTGTCAGAGGATGACACATCTTCTTCCTCATCAATCCTTCCTTCCTTCTCAAGGTGAGCTTTGATAATTGCTATCATCGCCTGGCTTTCAAGGGAGTTGACATTGCAGATGTTGGCTTTTAGTAGATAGATCTTGTGGAGGAAATTTGTTGGTAGCTGAAGGATGTTCCCGGTGTTGATGATGAGAGCAGAACCGTTGCTTAGGAAGAAAGCGTGGTCAAGGAGCCTAGTGCTTACCCATCCTAGCACGTCCGAGTCCTTGACCAGGAAGGCATACAGAAATCTTTGAAGGCCCAGAACTCCTTCTTCAGTGAGAAGACTGCTCCTTGTTATTGCAAGATTGTTGGGAGACAGTCTTCTTTCTACGGCCGACGAAGATTCAGGATAAGCTACCCGTCTTGCTGTTTGTAGGAGTCTTCTGAACTTGGGTAAATTATCCTCCATCAGGTCATAGAACCTGCCAATGGCAAGTTCTGCTGAGAGATCCGTTGAAGAGTTGATGCAGTTAGATAGATATAGTTGTAGGACTTGGAGGGCATTGAGTGAGTTCCAGTTCAGCTCTTCTACTCCGCTGAACTCCCATCCAGTCCAGAACCTCTCAGCTGATCCATCATACCCCCAAGCTAGAATAGAGTCAAACTCTAGCTTCTTTGAAGATTTGAAGATTTGGGGGGTAGTGGATTGACCTATGATGGCTGCTGCTTCAGGGATGATGCTGACCAATGTAGATGTTTGATCTTTGCCTTCAACATCAGTCAGCACTTCATCCACAGCCCTGACAACCAACTTCCAGTCTTCAGAGATCTCTTCTTCTTCATCTTCTGATACTGGCAAGTCGTAGACCTATACAAAAGCTGGCCTGTAAAGTGAGCTTTGGAAGGCAGCCTGCTCCTGTATCCAGTCTTCAAGGCTGTCTTCGTCTTCTTCCATGGAAACCATCTCCCCCTTTTTGGTTGCATCAGCAGACAGGTAAGCATCAGTTTGGGTGCCTACTGATACAAGAGAGGGAGAGGCTAAAGTTGGGCATTTATGGGCTTCATGCATAGCGACTTGGTGTCTTAGTTTGGACATTTCAGCCTCTAGCATAGCCACCCTGGCCGTCAATTCCATGTTATGAAGTTTCAGTCTGTCCTCATCCACATTTGTGGAATCCTTGGACCCAGATGGGGCCGTAGGCCTAGCCTCAGCATCCCCATCACCCGTGGTTTCTTGGCGCCTGGGATTCCTCTCAGTGAAGGGAGTTTCCAAGGAAACACCCTCACCGTGAGTTGCCGTGGTTGAGGTCTTAAAGATGTTGTCACTGTCCTCCTGGTCAGTTGATGGACCAGCAGTAGTGACAGCCTCGTCCACATCCACTCTTTCAATACTCCCAGAGTGGACCTTCAAGGGTGAGGAACTTGGGTTGGGTGTTTCGGAAGCAAGACCAATCAGTACCCCCTTGATAGTGGTAGTTGGAGAAGGTACATCACTTTGGTCAGGTTCCTCTACACTTAAGTTTAAAGAAGAGAGGAATGGCTCGAAGGGCTGTTCTATGGATCCGGGAAGTGATCCTAATCCTAATAGAGAGACTTCCGAAGGAGTCTCCCTAGCAATGTGGCTTTCCCTTATGATATTCTCACTAGAATGTTGTGATTCTGAGTGAGGGATGTTGGCTTGGGTTTGGGCCTTGGAGGCAAGAGAAGAAGGAGTTCTCTTGCCCCTCTTCCTTGTATACTTGGCTGCAACCGGGGCCCTGTGTTCCGGTTGAGCAATCAAACTTGGGGTGAGTAATGTATGTGCCTGTGCATCCTCAGTAGAATGCACAGGGGTTCGATCAAAGGAAACAGTAGTTTGAGTTTGTGGCAGTGAGGTGGAGGGTGTGGGATCAGTATCAGCTGGGTTTGCTGAACTGTCACCCTGGGCACTGTGCGTGTTCAACATTGTAGACAACAACGGAACATCGGCCCCTGAGAACTTTGATGAAACTGTTCTCATGCTTTGAAAAATATTGTTCTTATGTCCCAAAATTGAGTAGATTCTTGCAGTTTTTGAAAGATCTTGGTGCTCAATGTTGAACACTTCCTGCAAAAATCTGGGGTACATGAAGAACTGTGATTTCACCCCTTCTTGAAGGTTGTATCTCAAACCTTCAAGAATGAGGTGGGAAAAATTGAAACCCTCCCCAGTTATCATACCGTGAATTGCCGACGCAAGTCCGGAGCTGAGTTGGTTCCAGCCACTCCTCTTCTGGGATATGCATTGGAGAAGAGTGTGGCAGAGATACTTCCATTTGGGACCCATGAGTGCCTTCTCTATCGTATACTCTGTTTGATTCCCAGTGTACCCTATGGATACGAAGGTCCTCATGTATACGTCTCTTGGGTGAGAGGGCGTCCCCTTCATCTTGAAGCTTGAGGTGTTGGCGGAGCTTTGCTTCAGTTATAATTATCTCTTTGCCGTCTACTGTTCCTTTGATTTGGGGAGTGCCCTGTTCAGTAGAATACACGGCTGAGCTCCAAAAATCTTCCATGTGGGAAGTGTAGATGGTTGGGTTGACTGTTAGGGCGTGGAGGATTTTGGACCGACAAAGGAAGTCGATCATATCATCGAAACCTTCGGATTTCTTGCCTTTTATTAGGTATGCGGTGAGGTTGTGATATGGGGAAAACTTGTCGTTTGGGTTGTTTATGTCTGCGCCTGCCATTGTTATGGATTTGGAGGGAAAAGAGACGGGTGTTTGAATGGCGGTTGATTATGGAAGGCTTTGAATGCTGTGGGGACGGGAGAGAAAGTGATGGAAGGTTAGGGTTTGAAATTGAAAATGAAGAGGTGGTGGGAACGTTTGAGATTGTGATATAACGGCAGACGAAGAAAAAGCAACCTTACTTGTACAGTACAACCTGTTTCACTTTTCGTTGTTACAGCTGTAATACACCAAGGCAGTCATGGAAGGGACTGACGGTAAATTTTACAGCGGGTAAAAGTTAATTTAGACTTATGTTTACCCATCAGCAGCAAACTTGGTTGCTGCTGAAAGATAAGAGTATCCGCAGCAAAATTGGTTGCAGCTGATGGATAAGCCTATCCGCTGCAAACTTGGTTGCTGCGGAAAGATAAGTCTGTCAGCAGCAGATTTTGCTGCTGAAAGGTTTAAAGATCTGCAGCAAAGGAATTGCTGCTGAAAGCCTTAAAGCTATCCGCAGGAAACATGTACCTGCTGATAACTTAAAGCTATCAGTGGCAAAACTTTTGCTGCTGATGCTTTTACCTGTCAGCAGCTGAAGGACAAAAATGTTGCTGACCCATAACTTTTATTTACAACAAGGGACAAAAAGACACATTTTAAGGAGAAACTTGAGATGGATTTTAATCAAAGTTCATCATACCAATTGATTCAACTAAATATTTGAATCTAGCTTCATCAAAAGGTTTTGTAAACAGATCAGCATATTGCTCATTTGTATGAACTTTGGTTAAAATAATTCTCCTTTTCTCAGCTTGATCTCTTATGAAATGGTACCTGATGTCGATGTGCTTTGTCTTTGAGTGCTGCACCGGATTGTTTGTGATAGAGATATCACTCATGTTGTCAATGTGAATTGGAGTCTGCATGAAGGTCATTCCATAGTCAAGCATTTGATTTTGGATCCAGATGACCTGTGCACAGCAGCTTGAAGCTGCAATGTATTCTGCTTCAGCTGTTGAAGTAGAAACACATGTTTGCTTTTTGCATTGCCATGAGATGAGCCTTCCTCCAAGAAACTGACATCCCCCAGATGTGGACTTTTTGTCCAAGTTACAACCCCCATAGTCACTGTCAGTGTAGGCATAGAGATTGACATTTTCATTCTTTGGATACCATAGCCCAAGTTTTGGAGCTCCCTTTAGGTATCTAAGGATCCTTTTGACAGCTTGAAGATGAGACACTTTTGGAGCTGCTTGAAATCTTGCGCAGAGACAAACTGCAAACATGATATCTGGTCTTGAGGCAGTGAGGTACATGAGAGACCCTATCATTGCTCGGTACTGATGTTGATCAGTGTCTTGTCCTTCTTTATCTGGAGATAATTGATGGTGCACTTGCATAGGAGTTCTTGCAGCAGAGCAGTCAGTCATTTTGAACCTCTCCAAGATGCTTTTGACATACTTGGATTGACTTATGAAGATTCCAGTTGGTACCTGTTTGACTTGAAGTCCTAAAAAGAAATTTAGTTCACCCATTGAACTCATTTCAAATTTGGAATGCATCAGAACTTCAAAGTCTTTGCAGAGCTTCTTTCTTGTAGATCCAAAGATAATGTCATCAACATAAATCTGGACCAACAAAATTTCGCCCCCTTCATCTTTGATGAAAAGTGTCTGATCAATGCCCCCCCTTCTGAAGTTGTTGCTAAGTAGATATCCAGATAAAGTTTCATACCAGGCTCTTGGGGCTTGGTGTAAGCCATAGAGAGCTTTGTCCAGTTTTAAGACCTTATTTGGATGTGCAGGATCTACAAAGCCTGGAGGCTGTTTGACATAGACCTCTTCATCAATCGTGCCATACAGAAAGGCATTCTTCACATCCATTTGATAGACCATAAAGTTTTTGGATGCTGCATAAGCCAGAAAAATTCTAATGGCTTCCAGACGGGCAACAGGAGCAAAAACTTCATCATAGTCAATACCTTCTTCTTGAGTGTAACCTTGAGCTACCAGTCTGGCTTTGTTCTTGACTACGATGCCCCTCTCATCTTGCTTGTTTCTGAAGACCCATCTTGTTCCAATGGCTGTTTGACCAGGTGGAAGATCAACAAGCTTCCAAACATCTTGTCTTTTGAATTGCAGCAATTCTTCCTGCATTGCTTCAATCCAGCTGTTGTGCTTGAGAGCTCCATCAATCCTTTTGGGTTCCACCTGTGATAGAAAGCAAGAGAACAAACAAATGCTGGCTTCATGAGACTTACTTCTTGTCTGGATGCCTGTGTGGACTTGGCCAATGATGTTTTCCAAAGGATGCTCTTTGTTTATTCTCTGTGCAGGTATCACATCCAGCCGTATTCCCTCTTCAAGATTACTGTGGTTTAGATCAGTATTGTCTTCAGATGTGTGGAGAGGAGCTTGGAGGATCTGATCATTGTGTTCCACATAGTCAGCAGCATTAGCATCAGAGGCCTCTTCAGCATGAATTGAGGAGGCTTCATTTAGGATTTCATTGTCAGAGAGATTGCTGCTTGTGGTGTTGGATGTACCGGCTTCACCTGCACTGGCTTCAATAGCTTCTGCCACTGATGGAGGATCAATGGATGGCCTTTTCATCCTGATGTATGGACTGGGAAACTCCAGTCTGTAGTCAGAAGAAGAGGTTGAGGTAGAAGGTGTTGAGTTTGAAGAAGGAGGCTCCAGATTTTAGAATATGAGGGGCTCAAATATCTGGGTGAAGGAGTCTATATCAAAAAGCCAGTTGGGACCTTTGCCTTGTTCACAGACAACGTGTTCCCTGCATTCCACATTAGCAGATTCTTCCACAATCCGAGTCCTAGAATTGAACACTCGGTAGGCCTTCGATTGAGAGGAGTAACCCACAAAGTAACCTTCATCAGACTTTGCACCGAATTTAGGAAGAACTCCATGTGTAATGAGGATGGTACATGGACATCCAAAGGGCTTCAGGAAGCCAATGTAGGGAACTCTTTTGAGCCAGAGTTCATAGGGAGTTTTCTGGAGAGGCTTAACAATAAGGACTCTATTCTGCACATAACAAGCTGTGCTTACTGCTTCTGCCCAGAAAGTTAGGGGCAGCTTTGAGTCAGCCAGCATAGATCTTGCTGATTCAATCAGAGTCCTGTTTCTTCTTTCAGCAACCCCATTTTGTTGAGGAGTTCTTGGAGCACTGTACTGCCTTTCAATGCCCTTGCTCTCACAGAAACTGTTCAAAGTGTGATTTTTGAACTCTGTTCCCTGATCACACCTTATGATCTTTACCTTCAGATTGCTTTGATTCTCTACCCTGAGAATATAGGATTTGAGAATCTCAGCAGTTTCATCTTTTGTTCTTAGGAAGAATACCCAAGAGAATCTGGAGAAGTCATCAGTGATCACCAGACAGTAGGACTTTTTGCCCATTGACATGACATTTGTAGGACCAAAGAGATCCATATGCAGTAGCTGGAGAGGAGTGTCATTTGTGTTCAATGTCTTGGGCTTATGGGAACTCTTGTGTTGTTTTCCCTTCAAGCAGGCAATGCAGTGATCGTCTAGCTGGAATTCTTTGTCAGGAAGCCCTCTGACAAGATTGTCTTTC
This sequence comes from Smallanthus sonchifolius, assembly GCA_023525975.1. Classification (NCBI taxonomy): domain Eukaryota; kingdom Viridiplantae; phylum Streptophyta; class Magnoliopsida; order Asterales; family Asteraceae; genus Smallanthus; species Smallanthus sonchifolius. The sequence goes on from CM042031.1 coordinate 30,124,994, forward strand.
ACTAATTTATTGATTGTTTTGATGTTAACATGGCTTAACCTCCTGTGCCAGAGAGCGGATTCATCAACTGATGCCTTTGACAGAAAACATGAAACACTACCAGATGGAGTGACTTCATTCATGTCAAGCACATATAAGTTGTCCTTTCTTTGAGCAGTTAGGAGAATCTTCTCTGGCGGGGTTTAGATAGGCCAGGAGCTAACTCAAAGCATTCTTTGTCAGTGAAGAGCATCCAATGCTTTTGATCACATACTTGGGAAACACTCATGAGATTGAAGTCAAGTTCTTTAACATAGTTGACTCTTTCAATGCTCATCCTCTCATTGGACACAGTGCCTTGTCCAGTGATAGATCCACCTTTTGAGTCACTCTCAAAGGCAACATATCCTCCATTGAAATGTCTGAAGTTAGAGAGGATGGACCTGTTGCCTGTCATGTGCCTGGAACAGCCGCTATCTACCACCCAGGTGTTATTCTTGTTACCTGGCTGTCCCTGCACATGAAAGAGATTTAGTTAGTGGGAGTGGTCCAAGAGCTCTCCTTTTTGAAGAAAAGAGTTCTTGGACTTTCTGATTCATCATGCGTGCATTCAACAACACCGATGATGATTTTGCTGACAGGAGCAAAGATTTTGGCTTTCCATTGCTTAAGTAGTGGTTTTCCAGTTCTCTTTTCTTTATCGGCTGCGGATTTTGCTTTGGCAGCTGATGAATTTGCTCTATCAGCAGCTGATTTTCCTGCTTGAGGTTTTGGCTTGTCAGCAGCGGCAGTTTTTGCTGCTGATGGCTTCAGCTTATCAGCTGCAGATGTTGCTGCTGATGGCCTTGGCCTTTCAGCAGCAGATTTTGTTTTTGCTGCTGAAGGCTTAGTTGGAGCAGCAACAGATTTAGTTTTTGCTGCTGACTGCTTTGTTTGAGCCGCAACAGATTTGGTGGCTGCTGAAGGCTTTGCCTTTTGCTGCTGCTTGTGTTTTTCTGCAGTTTCAACTCTTCTACTGGCTGCAGATGGCCTATCAACTGAAGTATGCTGATCCTTCTTTTGTTTATGCGCTGATTGAAGAAGGATCTAGTTGAAGGGGTTAAACTGACATTTTGCAGCAAAGTAGTTTGATTCCCCACATATGATGCAGGACTGCTGAACTTTGGGCTGCTGCTTCCTTGGTGGAGAAGAAGAGTTTCTGAACTGAGTTTTCTTAGTCGTAACTCTTCTAACCTGTTGCTGATTCTTCTGATTTGGCATGAACTGAGGCTTGGAGTTTGTGGGTCCTGATGTCTGTCCCTTTTCAATGTTTAGCTCTCTTCCACCTGGAGGATAGCTGATCCTGATCTGTTTGAATGGTACAGAGGCTGGAACAGCTGGGAGAACAGTAGGGACTGGAACTCTATTCAGAACAGCTTCAGATGAGGCTGTACTGGTTTCATCATGGTCTGAGAAGGTTAACTCAGATTCTGATGAGGTAGTGCAGTCTTTAACAAGGGGTTCATCCATTGGAGGATCAAGATTTCTGTTTGCAGTGTCGAGTTTTGCAACATCGAAGCTTGGTTCATAGATGGCAACATAGTCAGCTGGATGAGGAACAGTATTGTACTGTTCCTTGCCATATCCAAGTCCTCCAAGCTTTACCTTTTCATGGACTTGAATATCTAGAAGTCTCTGTAGCTTTTTAGAAGAAAATTCATATTTTTCAACATGAACTTTCTGTTCTGCCAGATCAGCTCTGGTTGATTTAAGTTTTACTAATAGATCATCAATATGAGTTTCAAGATTGGTTTGTTCATGTTTTAGAGATGAAATCTCTTTCTTAAGGCATTCAATTTTTTCTTTGTAAGTGATTTCAACCTTTTTGAACTCAGATTTCATTTGAAGAAACTCTTCATTTTGATCTATAAGGTTTTGGTTATGTTTTCTATAACCTAAAACTTTATCAATGCAGGCTTGAGAGCATAGATGTTCAAATACCTGAGGTGGTATCTCTGCAGTGTCTGCCATAAGTGCTTGGTTGGAGACAGGAACATCTTCATATTGAAAACTCCAGTCGAATTCTGCAGTTCCAACATTTGCACAGGCTGCAGTTTGTGCTGGGGGAGTTTGTTACTGCTGCTGTTGTCTGGGCTGACTTTGGTAGGCTTGTCTTTGATGGCCGACACCCTGATTGGCTTTAGGTGCCTTGCACTCCCTAGCAAAGTGACCCATTTGGTTACAGTTGTAACAACGGATCTTGCCTTTATCAAGCCCAACTCTGCTGTTTGAGTTGTTGCTTGGAAATGATCTTCTGGTTCTAGAATAGAACCTTTTTGCTCTGAGGGAGAGCATGGCATATGAGTGCTGAATATCCATTTCTTCAAGATCATCTGGATGAAAGCATTCCAGATCCTCTTTTATGAAGTACATGCTGCTTGAGTTGTCAGAGACAAAAGCATTAGAGGTTGGCTGTTGAGGAGGTGCCTCAAGAAGAAATGGTGATGAGTTAGATTGTGAAGCGGTTGGGGTCTGAGGGTGAGTAACAATGGGAGGATAGTAGCTGCTTGCACTAGGACCGGAATGATCAGAGTGAAGCGTTGAGGAGGTAGTGGAGGAAGTGGTAGCTGATTGATAACTGGAGCTCCTTTCTTTAGCTTGAATCATTTCTAATTCATAGGTTTTGAGCATGCCAAAGAGCTTAGTCATCTGAAGAGTCTTCAGATTCTCTGTTCTTCTGATGGACACAGTGTATAATGTCCAACAACTAGGAAGAGATCTTATGAACTTCTTGAGAATGTCTTCATTCTCCAGCTTTACCTTGGAGCACTGCAGTTCACCTACAAGATAGGTAAATCTGTTATATAAAATAGTTAAGGACTCACCTTCCCTCCAGATGAAGTTCTCATACTGCTGCTTCAGTATGTCCCTTCTGTTCTCTTTGACTTCTTCTGAGCCAGCAAACATCTTCTCCAGCACCTCCTAGAGCTCCTTGGCAGTTTTGTAACTTCTGAAGTTGTGAAAAACTTCATTTGGAAGGCACATTTGGATGGCTCCTAGTGCCTTGAAGTCCACCTCCATTTTCTTAATGTCCTCTTCAGAGTACTTGGAGGTTTCCTTCGGGACTTGTAGCCCTCCACCATCAGCAGAGGCCACCATGGGAATATATGGACCCTCCTTGATGGATCTCCACATTCCGTATTCCTGGTAACAGAAGAAGCTTTCCATGCAATTTTTCCACATGTCATAGTCTTCTCCAGATACCAACCTTGGTGGTTGGTTGATGCTGCCAATATCTTCAAAGCCATTGCTCTGTGCCATTTTTGTTTTGATTTTGGGTGACTTGATCAAAGAGAGAGTTTAGAATAGAACCAGAGATGATTAAACAAATGTTAGTTTGTTTAATCTGAGCCAAAGCTCTGATACCACTTATAGGATCGTGAGAATACAAGATGGTTCTGTTCTTAGTTGAGGTTGGCGGAAACAAAATCAACTACACAATTTATAATCAAGTAAACACAAAGAATACTGATAAACACTGTTGTATTAAGCTTTTGTGAATGCAAAGATTACAAGTGAGAAACTCAATGAATAAGTATGACAAGCACTACAAGCACACTTACAATGAAGTGGCAACTCAATATTTATAGTAACTTAGAATCAAGACAGACCCTTGATTCTAAGGATCAGATTGAACACAAGCCGTTGATCTTGTTTATTATTTTACATTACACGTAAAGGCTAATCTAGTTAACTTTACTGAAACGTTTTCTTTATTCATGATTGTTTGCATGCTTGGAGAAGTGTATTGTTGTCCGTCATTGGTTGACCATAGCGGTTCCTTCTGCTTTGAGTCTGTCAGTTGCTTTTGCAGAAAGGTGTCAGAGACGCTTGGCCTGGATAGTCAGCTGCAGCGTTTGGTTTTCAGTGAATAGAGCTATCAGCTGCAAAGAGTGAAGGTTGCTGCTTGTAAGCCTATCAGCAACAAACATGGATGACCGCTGCTGATAAGCCTATCAGCAGCAACTTGTGCTGAATGCTGCTGATAAGCCTATCAGCAGCAACTTGTGCTGAATGCTGCTGATAAGCCTATCAGCAGCATTTGTACTTAGAATAATTTTGTAGCAATCAGTCTTTGGTTCTACAGTTTGTATGTATATGTTTGTAATTATGTAATTGGACATTTACTTATGTATGTATGTTTGTATGTATATGTTTGTAATTATGTAATTGGGCTTTTATTTATGTATGTAATTATGATGTGTAGGTATATAAGATGGTATTTATTGGGAGCAACTTTCACAAAAACTCTCGGGATTTAAGGTGAGCTAACATCCGGGTTTCATATTTTACCTACTTTTTCAAGATTTTGAAGTTTTGTTTGTTTATTTTGGTTAGGTTTTGGAGGAATTTCATCATTTCTTGGATTTCTAGCTTTGTGAAGGTAAATACTCGTTTTAATTACTAATTTGTGATGAAATTTGGTTTAGATCTAAGATTTTTATGATTTTGTATGTATGTGTTATGTATGTATATTTGTATGTATGAGTATGTATGATAGAATTATTAAATTATGATTAGTTTAGGTCATTTGGTTTAGATGTGTGCTTATTTTATATAATTTAGTTTATGTAAATTATTGTTTGTATGTATATGTATGTGTGTAATTTGTGTTTATAATGATTAGTTTGTATGTATGTGTGCAATTTGTGTTTATGATGATTAGTTTGGATGATTAGTTTGTATGTATGTGTGTAATTTGTATTTATGACGATTAGTTAATATGAATGTATATATGTGTATGTATGTTTGTATGTATATTTTTGTAATTATGTAATTGGACATTTATTTATGTATGTATGTTTGTATGTATATGTTTGTAATTATGTAATTGGGCTTTTATTTATGTATGTAATTGTGATGTGTCAGTATATAAGATGGTATTTATTGGGAGCAACTTTCACAAAAACTCTCGGGATTTAAGGTGAGGTAACATCCGAGTTTCATATGTTAGCTACCTTTTCAAGATTTTTGAAGTTTTGTTTGTTTATTTTGGTTAGGTTGGTATTTGTATTGAACAATTTGCATATTTGTGTGTCGAACAAGTTTATGTTTTGAATGTTTAATTTGTCGAACAAGTTTGTGTGTCAAACAATTTGGATGTTTGGTTTATGTTTCGAATATTATTTTTTATCTGATTTAAATGTTTGAATGGTTTATATTTAATGATTTGCAGGTTTTTGTTTCTAGAAATTTAATATTTCTGAATAAAATATTAAAAAAAAAAAAAAAACAGAAAAGACCTATACCGAAGACATGTCGTCGCTAAAGGCTTTTTTCAAAAATTATTAAAAAAAACAAAAAACCCTATACCGACGACATGTCGTCGGAATAGGGTCAACCTGTACCGATGTCATGTCGTCGGTACAGGGTTGGACTCTATACCGACGACATGTCGTCAGTATAGAATTTCTTTTTAAATTTTTTAATTAAACCCTATAGCGACGACAAGTCGTCGGTATAGGCTGACCTATCCCGACGACACCTATCCCGACGACATGTCGTCGGTATAGGCTATCCCGACGACAAGTCGTCGCTATATGGTGAAAAAAAATCGTCGGGATAGGTTGATACTGTTGTAGTGTTCCCTTATGACTCTAAGGGTTCGGGTCGGATCATATCATATACTACATACGACATATACATACATCCAATACATTCAATCTATGCATACAGCAAGTACTTAGAACATACACATACATCATATACATATACAACTTGTACTTAGAACGTACACATACATCATATACATACAACTTGTACATACAATCTCTACATTCAACCCCTATACATACATCAACATATACACACAAGGCATACATACAACATGTACTTAGAACGTATACATACAACTAGTACATACATCGTATACGTACAGCCTGTACTTGCAATGTATACATACATCATATACATTCAACCTATGAATACAATATATACGTAGAGTGTAAACATACGGCCTATACATACGCATACAGATACATAAATTATAACAGCTTATACATACACCGTGTAAATACATCCTATACATACAGTATATGCATACAGTGTATAAATACAACAATACATACAAGTTACAACGTACACAACACATACATATACATATGCATACACATACACATACATTAATTAACATACATTAAAGAATTGCAGTTACACATACACATACACATACACATACACATACACATACACATACACACACATACATACATATAGAATGTCCCAATGTGGGTGCCTGAAGTCGAGGTATTAAACCATTACTCCATATGGGGGATTTTGCTAGAGCAAAAAAGATTGGGTTCTTAAGATTGCATGCCTGCTGTTTGCAAAGCAACTATGCAATTAAGTATACTATTATTTAATTATTTAAAAAAAATAAAATGAGTATTAATTAAGATTTATTTATCAAGGGAGTAGTATATCGTAAATTACTTTATTTAATTTTTAATATTATATAAATAATTTTTTTTTATTTTATCTAAAACTGACCAGTGACAAATTTGTTAATATTATATGTCAATAAATTTAATGAACTTATTAAAAAAAATCCATTCTTAGGAATATTGGATTACTGTTAGTACTTCTTTTTCAATTAGAGTTTTATATATCTTGATATTAGTATAACACAATCGTGCGATAAATTTATATAGAATTCTTGGTAATCAAATTGACAATACATTAACAAATGATATGGATAAGATTTGTTCAAATCTTATTGCTTTGGATGTAGTGACTAATTAAATTACATGTGTATTATAACAACTATATTAAATACTTTTATATATATATATATATATATATATATATATATATATATATATATATATCACACACATATATACGAGACGTGATGACTAGGAGTATTCATGTCCATTTATCCCCCTCTTAACCAGAATAAGGAAATAACATGTCAACACTATAAGTAAAGGGAAGGAGAGGACTTACCCTCAAAGGAAGAGCCCTCAGCACTATAGATAAATGTTGATCTTTTTATAAAAAAAAAAATAGTATAACAAGACTATATTGAAATAAAAGAAAATAAATTGCTTGATTTTATGGTGTAATAAAAAAATAATGTCGTATAAAAAATTTATATTCGTTTAAAAAATATATGGAAACTTAAAAAAAGTCAACCATTGTAGATTATTCAAGTTTTATCCCTCCTAACTCTATTTACGCATAAACATTGCTGACGGGACTCCCATTCGTCTCAAACCTTGATATTTTCTAATAAAATTTGGGTTCCGTAATACGTACCCCCATTTCATTAATTTTTACTTGTTGAACCCCCTCCTTTAAGTTTTCAAATAATTTTGTTTTTTTTTTACTTTTGTCTTTTTGTTAATTAGTCATTGTTGGTTAAAAGTTACTTTTTAAGGTGGGTAAGTATAGCTTAACCTGTTTTTATTTTATAGAAAGTGTTTTTAAACTAAAAAAAACGGTTTTATAAATAATGATTATTCGAATGGGGTACGACAAGTAGGAGGAGGGGTACGACAAGTAGGAGGGAGAGGAATATACGTTTTATTTTATAGAAAGTGTTTTTAAACATAAAAGAACAGTTTTAGAAATAATAATTTTTCGAATTGGGTAAAATTACAAGTTTAAAAGTTATTTTTTAGGGGAATCCGACAAGTAGGAGGATATGTATGACCTAACATGTTTTTATTTTATAGAAAGTTTTTAAACTTAATAAAACGGTTTATAAATAATGATTATTCGAATGGAGTAAAATGAGGGGGTACAACAAGAAGAAGGGGGGTACGACAAGTAGGAGGGGGAGGAGTATACGTTTTATTTTATAGAAACTGTTTTTAAACTTAAAAGAACGGCTGTAGAAATAATAATTTTTCGAATATGATAAAATGACAAGTTTAAAAGTTATTTTTTTTAGGGAGTAGGTACGACAACTAGGAGTGTAGGGTATGTATAACCTAACCCGAAAATTTTCATTTGAAATTCAAAAATAATAATTGAAAATGAATGAAAGACGCATCTAGTTACACAACCCGTCTCTCATAATGACTCATGAATCCTTGATTCATGTAGAAAACGAAACCAAAAGAAAACATGAAATCGTGAACTTCGTCGTAAGAGAAGGAAAGAGGAAATGGATGTAGGGGTGGTTGGTGAGAGAGAAACGTTGCCTACGAAATCACAACACCACCCACCCTTCAAACTTTTTGAATCTAAAATAAATATCATTGTCATGGCTTTATCTCCTATCATTTTCCCACCAAACTTTAATTAGGTGAAATAGGTTTTGAGAGTTGGTAAGACGGGGAAACAAATCAATTTACTTTACATTTAAACATATATATATTTAGGGTAAAAAAAATTGATAGGTTATGTTTGTACTCTACATCGAGTGAAACCGTATACTTTTAGACAATGACACCATATATTTTCAGATAATTATACGGTAAACACAAAAAATGATAGAATTTGAAAGTTGTTATAGTTTTTAGTATAAGCTGAATCGATATATTGTTTGTGATTACCATTATATGTATTTCTTAATCGTAAAGTGTATATTATTATTAAAACTTTAGTCAATTTTAATTAATTTCGATGAGTCGGCCATATGAAGAACAAAATATGATGAGTCTTATAAAATAAATTTCTTAATGAGGTGGTGTTTAGTGTTACTTTTAATGAAGTAGATTCTCCTTTCAAATTCTAATATTTGGTTGAAACGAGATTTTCCTAAGTTAAATCGTACTTCCCTTTCAACTATGTTGACGTTATTAATATATTATTTTTTTATTAAAAATAGGGGAACTCTATATCTATGAATGTGAAACTTGACAGGACTTGCTAAATTTAGAAAATTTCACTAATATTTTTGAAAGTAAAGAAGATTCGATTGGTTCACATTGGGTGTCTACTAGTAGGGTTAAGCATATATATAACATTTGGTGAAGTTTAAATTATGAAGGTGATGGTGCTTCCCAACTTATTGTTGGGTTATCGGTATGTTAATAAACGACAAACCGTTTTATAAAGTATTGAAATGTCCTGAGTCCAATTAAATGTAAGGCTCCAAACCTGGGAGGCCTCACTTGTTGGATTTAGTCATTCATAAACAGTTATTAAACTTGAATATCAAATAACACAGCGAAAAATTTCATTTAAAACATACTCATAATATTGTTCAACATGCGGAAGCGTAACATAGTCTAATACATAAACATAACATAAACTAATCATAATGGGATGCCAGTCTTCATGATCAACCGGGTAACTCTTCTCGCTTGCCAAACATCACCGTCCATCATTCATACCTGCCTTAACCTGAATGTGCATACTAAAAAGTCAGCTACGCTTGTGAGTTCTAGCTTTACATAAAACCTTAACATAACATTTTGTCAAAAACATAACATACATTTGTTTAACAAAAGCGTACGTAAAACATGCAATAACTTAACATCATCATAACATCGTAACATAACATCATAACATAAGTCAACATGAACCGAATCTACGCCTTCTCGTAACCGTCAATTCCATACATCGCATACCAGCGGATGAACTTAAGGCTCGTTACCTCTAAGTTATCCGTCACACAGGTCCCCTAAGGCCCGTTACCTCTAGGTAGACAAAACATATGTCTCCTAAGGCTCGTTACCTCTAGGTAGACCAAACATATGTCTCCTAAGGCTCGTTACCTCTAGGTAGACAGAACATAACATATGCACTATTTCCCCGCAAGGAATAGTACCTTCCATCGGGATCCCGGTAATCCCATGGGAGACCATCGTCACCCCATCATCAACCAGTTGTACAACCGTTAGCCAGCCACAAAGGCCCCCCGTAAGGTGAGGCCAATACATACATACATACATACCTTAGTTCCCGTTGGAACTCGTGGCAGATTCGTTCATTCGTGACTTTCATAAAACCTTTACCTCTTTTTAGTTAAAACATTCGTACGCTTTATTAAACAAAACATCATCTCTTTCGTAAACCTTTCGTAAACTTCATTTGGCAAAACATTTCATAAACATCATCCCGTAAACATCATTTCGTAAACATCATATCGTAAACATCATTTCGTAAACCTTGTTTCGTAAACCTCATTTCAAAACATCATTCCGTATGTATGCACACCAGCCCAAAAACATTTAATTAAAACATTTAAAGAAGGGCTTCTAGAACTCACCTTATAAGCTAGCCTCGGTTGTCCTAAACAAAGGTCCAACAACGTCACTTCCGATCTGAATTGATTAGTTACATACACATCAGACCAAATCCCGACTCTAACGTTTTAACCATTCTAAACATACTGACTTTACTTAACCAGCCTGATGCCTGCGCACTTAGCAAGTGCGCAGGGCCTTGTTCTTGCGTACTTAATAAGTGCGCAGACTTTGCTTCATGCGTAGTTGATAAGTACGCATAACCCTCTTCATGCGTACTTGATAAGTACGCAGGATCCTCTTCATGCGTACTTAATAAGTATGCAGGATCCTCTTCATGCGTACTTAATAAGTACGCAGGATCTGCTTCCCCGCAAAAACCCTAACTTTCGCATTCGGGTCTGATCACGTTAAGATCCCGCCCAATTACGGTTTATGGGGATTGGAATCGCACGATGCCGAACATCATCTCGATGATCAAGGCCGAAAGTTACATGAGGCGCGGTTGCGAAGCTTTTCTGGCATATGTTATTGATGATATAATGAAAATGAATGAACTCAAGAATGTACCCGTGGTGTGCAACTTTCCGGAAGTATTCCCTGAGGATCTACCTGGGTTACCACCCGATCGGGAAATAGAATTTCAGATTGACTTACTGCCAGGAGCTGAGCCCGTTGCCAAAGCCCCCTACCGATTGGCTCCGTCAGAAATGAAAGAATTGATGTCTCAACTAGAGGAACTAACAGAAAAAAAGGATTTATTAGACCGAGCATCTCACCGTGGGGCACTTCGGTATTATTTGTAAAGAAGAAGGACGGCAGCATGCGCATGTGCATTGACTATCGCGAGTTGAACAAGAGGACAGTAAAGAAAAAATACCCACTGCCTAGAATAGACGACCTTTTTGATCAACTGCAAGGTGCAAGTTGGTTCTCAAAGATCGATCTTAGGTCGGGTTACCTTAAGTTGAAAGTAAGAGAAGAAGACGTACCAAAGACAGCGTTTCGCACGCGTTATTTATGAGTTTCTCGTGATGTCCTTCGGATTGACCAACGCACCAGCAGCGTTCATGGATTTGATGAATAGAGTATGTCGACCCATGTTGGATCGATCAGTGATATTTTTTATAGACGACATACTGGTATATTCGAAAAGCGATGGTGATCACCACTGTTACCTAAGAGAGGTTCTGGAGGTGATAAAGCAGGAAAAGTTGTACACAAAATTCTCCAAATGCGTGTTCTGGCTTAGGAGTGTCCAATTCCTAGGTCATGTAATAAACCCAAATGACATTATGGTGGATCCTGCAAAGATCGAGACAGTAAAGGAATGGAACGTCCCAAAGACACCAACAGAGATACGAAGCTTTCTGGGATTGGCAGGCTACTATCGAAGGTTCATTCAAGATTTTTCAAGAATAGCCTCGCCACTAACTAAGTTTACACGGAAGGAAGTGAAATATGAATGGGGTCCAACCCAAAACAACGCGTTTGAGGAACTTAAGGCACGATTAATCCAAGCTCCAGTCTTGGCACTACCTGAGGGAAATCAAGACTTAGTACCTACTCTGACGCTTCGGGTCAGGGTTTAGGTTGCGTATTTATGCAACGAGGAAAGGTAATTGCTTACGCCTCGTGACAACTAAAGATTCACGAGGTTAACTACCCAACACATGATCTAGAGTTAGCAGCAGTAGTTTTCGCGTTGAAAATATGGAGGCACTATCTGTATGGAGTTAAATGCACCATTTACTCCGATCACAAAAGCCTGAAGTATTTTTTCGAACAAAAGGAATTAAACATGAGACAAAGGAGATGGTTAGAGCTACTGAAAGACTATGATTGTGAGATATTGTACCATCCAGGCAAGGCAAACGTAGTGGCTGACACTTTAAGTAGAAAGGAAGAATCAGCACCTATCTGAATCAAAGCGTGTCAGCTAGTTATAACGCCAGATTTGATGGGTGAAATATCAAAGGCACAAGATGAAGCACTATTAGAAAGAAATATTAAACGGGAAAGAATAGTAGGACAACAAGGGAATTTAGATGCAAATGCACATGGTGTACGAACTAGGTTTGGCCGGATGTGGATACCTAAGATTGACGAACTTAGAGCCAAAATACTCGACGAGGCCCATAAGTATCGCTATTCTATCCACCCCGGGACAAACAAAATGTATCAAGACTTGAAGAAAGAGTACTGGTGGCCTGGCATGAAGAATGATGTGACCGAGTACGTGAACAAGTGCCTAACGTGCTCACTAGTTAAGGCCGAGCACCAGAAACCATGCGGTAAAATGCAACCTTTACCAATACCGGAATGGAAGTGGGAAGAGATCACGATGGACTTCATTACCAAGCTACCGCGAACAGCTAAAGGCAATGATACCATTTGGGTGATCGTCGACCGCTTGACGAAAAGTGCTCACTTCTTGCAAATACGTGAGACTTCTTCGTCAGAAAGACTAGCAGAAATATTTATCAAGGAAGTTGTGAGTAGACATGGTATGCCGTTGTCGATTGTGTCCGGCAGGGATACTAGATTCACGTCAAGGTTTTGGAAGAAATTCAACGAAGCAATGGGCACTAGACTGAACATCAGCACCGCTTACCACCCCCAAACCGATGGACAATCTGAAAGGACCATTCAGACCTTGGAGGACATGCTCCGGGCCTGTATCATTGACTTCGGTGGGAGCTGGGACAACCATCTACCATTGGCAGAATTTTCATATAATAACAGCTATCACTCAACTATTGGCATGCCGCCATTTGAAATGTTGTATGGGAGGAGATGTAGGACCCCGGTTTGTTGGGGGGAAATTGGACAAAAGGATTTTGCAAGTCTCGAAGTGGTCAAAGCTACTTCCGAGAAGTTTGATCAAATCAAGGCTCGAATGAAAGCCGCAAAAGACAGACAGAAATCATACGCCGATAAGAGAAGAAGGGATTTAGAGTTTCAAGTGGGGGACATGGTACTGTTAAAGGTATGACCATGGAAAGGAATCATTCGATTTAGAAAACGTGGCAAACTAAGCCCAAGGTTTGTCGGACCTTTCAAGATTTTAGCGAGAGTGGGTCAAGTTGCTTACAGACTCGACCTACCCGTTGAGCTTAGTGGAATACACCCTACGTTCCACGTGTCGCACTTACGCAAGTGCCTAGCTGACGACACAGCTCACATACCTTATGACGAGATCAAAGTGGATAACAGTCTAAATTATGTAGAGGAACCGATAGCCATCCTTGACCGAGCTGAGAAACGACTACGCAATAAGTCGATTCCTTTAGTCAAAGTACAATGGAAGCACAGAAAAGGGTCAGAAGCTACATGGGAAAAAGAAGACGAGATGAGGGGACTATACCATAAATTGTTTAACGTATAAGCGGTTTCGAGGACGAAACCTCTTTAAGGAGGGTAGACTTGTAACACCCCAAAAATAGTAATTTAGTAAATAATAATGCGATAGAGACTTAATCATCATAAAACAAAAGAAAAACGGATGAGCTTGGGCTCGGCTCCAACGGGCCGAGGGAAGCCCAGGTATATAAGGGTCGAGGCAGGCTTAGACTCTCATTTTCACCAACACTTGCAATCTAGAGAGAGAAAGGAGAGCTCGGGTCTAGAGAGAGAAGGTTGACGTATCGACCCGAAATTGAAGGAGCACGTTACTACTGAGCTCGTGAGCAAAACCTCCGAATCAGAATCACAATCCAGGTAACGATTCGACCTTAAACTGAGTTTTTCTTCGTTTTGGGGTTTCTCGGGTTTTAGCTAAATAGGAGACGTTTTTATGGATAAAACTTGAAAATAAGCTTAGAACTAGCATCTAGAATGAAAACCGCACCTTTTGATCAAAGAAAATTATAAGATTAGCATGATCAGATTAACATGCAAGAATTTCGGACTTGTCCAGGAAGCAGGTCCGCAAGAAAGATGTCATGCGTACTTATCAAGTACGCATGAGGAAGCTCCTGCGTACTTATCAAGTACGCAAGAAGAATGTTCTGCGTACTTGTCAAGTACGCATGAGCAAGGTCCTGCGAACTTACTAAGTGCGCAGGCAGCAGACCAGTAAGTAAAGTCAGTATATTTAGAATGATTAAACCGTTAGAGTCGTGTAGAGTCATATATTTTGTATAAGCTGTTGTCATTTATTGTATGTTTAAACAATTTTAGACTAGTTTACCTTCTGTCATTTCATTATTGTAATTTCAGTTTTCTGTAATTAGTTAAGTCTGGGCCATCGAAACTACTTAGTTTCGATTGAGTCTGTTCAATCGAAACTAGTAGTTTCGATAGATGGTAGTTTCGACAGTCTGTGTATCAATTGTAAATGGTCAATCGAAACTAGTAGTTTTGATTGACCATAGTTTCGATACCTGTCACAACTATAAATAGCCTAGTTTGAGATTGTTTAGGGTGTGAGTAGCGGCTGTAACCCTGAACCTTCTCTTTCACATTTTCCTTGAATCAATACAATCTGCAGTTGTTTATTCACTGTGTTCGTACATTTTCATACCTTTTGATTGTTGATTCATAGTGTGGTTAGCTGGTTATCTTCACCAATACTGTTTCTATTATCTGTTTCACCTACATATACACAGTTTCCGCCTGTGTGTGTGTTCAATCGATCATATCAGTGTGATTTCGACTGAAATCTGGACCTACAATTGGTATCAGAGCTTTATGCTCTAGTGTTTTTGAGTGTTATCAGGTTATTGATCGATTCTAGGTGATTACCGAGGGTTTTCGTTGCTTATTTTGGGTTTTTGCACATTTATTCTCGAGGTACTGTTTCATCATTTTTTAAGGGTTTTTGCTCGTATTTTCGGAATCGGAGGTTGGATTCGTGATCAGGACAGTTAGACGAAGGTTTTCGCTGGATTGGTTTGTTATTTCTGCACCTTTGATTTCTGGAGCTTTTCATCAATGGAGTATTTCTGTTTTGGAGAAGAAGGCATCGAAACTACGGGGAACAATTTCTGATTTCTGTTGATCATCGAAACTTCTTGTCTACGTTTTGTCGGGAGAAGGTACTATCGAAACTAGATTTTTGTCTCTTATAGAAACTGTGGTTATCGAAACTAGTCTGTGAAATTTTCAGTATCGAAACTAGTTGTTTCGATAAAAGTTGTTTCGATAAAAGTTGTTCCATCGAAACTAGTCCTATCGAAACTAGTTGTTTCGATAAAAGTTGTTCTATCGAAACTAGTTGTTTCGATAGAAGTTGACCTATCGAAACTAGTTACTGTTTTAGTTTCGATTCAAAATATTATGGCCACTTCAAGTTCAACGGAACATTCTGGGGGAAATAAACCACCTGTTCTTGTGTCCACAAGAGATTTTGATGACTGAACTAAAAAGATGAAGCTTTTCTTTCAATTTCATGATTATACACTGTTGAGTTCTATCACCGATGGTCCCCACAAGCCCGTAACTACCACTGCTGATGTTCAACGTCCTAAGTTAGTGTCTGAGTATGATGAGAAAGATCTTGCCTTGATTGCCCGAGACAACAAGGCCTACGGGACTATTGCCATGGCTCTTCCTATGGATATTTTCAGCATCTTTGCTGAGTACACAACTGCCAAAGACTTATGGGCTGCACTATGCATAAGATATGAGGGAAGTGAGGATGTCAGGGAAAGCAAAAGAGATCTGATCAAGAAACAATATGCGATGTTCAGCAGTGTAAGGGGAGAATCAATATCTGATTTGATCAACCGTTTCTCAAGCATTGTATCAAGGTTGAAGGTAATGGGAGTTGAGTACCCTACTCTTGATCTAAACAAGAAACTCCTAGATTCTCTTCCTGAGGAATGGAATATGTATCGAATCATGATTAAAAAGACTGAGAATCTGAGTGCTCTGTCTCAACAGGAAGTCTATAGCATTCTTGAATCTTATGAAATTGAGATTAAGAAGGGAGCAGTCACCCCATCAAATCAGTCTGGAAACACAGCTCTCATTGCTGGATCAAGCTCATCCGGTAGTCCATACTTTCAGACTGATGTCCCTCCTTCAGCTGCTGCAATTAATTCTACCAGCTCCTCTACTCCTCAAAAGACTATCACCATGATTCCTGATGAATATGTCCCAATCATGACTGCTTTCATGTCGTGCTATGATGCACTGATATCTGGAAATCTAACACCGGTTAGCTTTCAACCTGATGACTTGGAGCAGATTAATCCTGATGATTTGGAGAAAATGGACATTGATTGGTGCATGGCCATGTTGACCTTAAGAGCTAAAATATTCATCAAAAGAACTGGCATAGACAGATTCAAGTAGGGAAAGACACTTGGGTTTGATATCAAGAATGTGAGATGCTACAATTGTGATCAGCTGGGTCACTTTGCCAGAAACTGCAAGGAACCATCCTCCAAGGATCAGCAAGAAAAGAAGATCTCCTCTGGAAAACAAGCTGCCAATCCTCCAAAGACAAACACATCTTCAAGATCCACATCTCTTGTGTGTCAGGCTGATGGACATTATCATTAGGGAGACCAAGCTGAGGAAGCTGCTGATAAAGCTTTGATGGCTGATGTGGAGGACGTGGGAAATGTGTCATGATTGAACCTGCTGAGGATCTCACTGCTGTGCCTGCTGAGGTTATTTCTAAACTTTGTGATTCTAGATCTTGCTTAAATGAAATTCAAAAATACAGATTCATCAATCAAACCTTGATTGATGAACGAAATCACATTAAGGTGATGTATGACTCTGTGGCAAAAAATGAGAAACTTTACTTAAAGAAAATTCGTGACATTTCTGGTGAAAATCGTTCTTTAATTGTACAACTCAATACTCAAACTATTAACAATATGATTTTAACTGAAAGAGTCCAAAAGGCAGAAAAATCCAAATTACAGGTTGACCACATGGATATGGATTAGAAAATTTTGTTTGGAATAATTGATAAACAATTTAATAGAAAAGGCACAGAAGGTCTTAGGTATAACTCTCATCCACCTCCTTATTCTAAATCAGGGAGATTTGCTGATATGCCAACTCCACATGTTTCCACACCTTTTGTTTGCACATTATCTCCTGATGATTATATTACGTCCTCTGATTCTGACAGTTTTGCTTCTTGTGCAGAGTCAAATTGTGTAAAGTCCGAAGATGATTGTGATAAGAGTGCTAATGATAGAACTATTTTAAAAGAACTTGAGTCGGATGAATGTAATAATATGTCCGTGTCAAAACCAAATATTTGTGAACACGTTAAAAACTTGTATTTTGATTCTATGCCTGCTGAGCATACGGGTTTGGGATGTGATGTTTCTAAATTTCAAAATGCCTTGCCTTTTGTTCCTAAATCTTTGAATGTTATGCCATGTGTTACAAAATTTAAAAGTGCAGGAATTATTGTGAATGATGTACCACGTGAAACCATGAGCAACATGGAATTTTTCAGATTAAAGGAAGCACATCGTCTTCAAGACAAAGTTATTGATGAGAGAACCGTCTCATGTTCAGATTCCTCAACATCACAATCATCTTCATCTTGTGATGACTATTATCAGGCTAAGATATTTTGTAAAAATGTTTGTTTTAGTTGTGGTGCCTCAAATCATGTTTCAAAGAGTTGTAAATTGACAACCGCAAATTTTAATGAAGAATCACCTTCCCAAAGTTCATTAAATTCATATGTGTTGCCTAATTCTTCTCACAGTAGGAAATCTAGGCGTAAAAGAATTAAAAATGCTAAAAATTATTTAAAACGAACTTGGAAAATTAAAAATAATGTTCTATTTGATGACCGTGCTTCATCAAAGGATGGTTGTACTTCTGATTCCAATGATATGTCATATCCTAACACTAAAATCTCTTGATTGAAACATTTTTGGTCAAAACGTATAAATGGTTCGTTGTGTATAGGGTCAATCAAGAAGAACCGGCGATAACATCTGGCATGTAGATAGTGAATGTTTAAGGCATACGACTGGGCACTTTAACTTGCTGCAAGATTATCATCAAATTGATGGAGAGTATGTTGCTTTTGCTGGAAACCCAAGAGGAGGAAAGATTGAAGGACAAGGAACAATATCAAATGGAGTAAATAGTCTGGAATTTGTCAACTATGTTCCTTAGTTAAAATACAATCTGATGAGTGTTTCACAGATTTGTGACAAGGACTTTTGTGCTTTATTCAATTCAAAAGAATGTCTTATCTTAAAGCCGGGAGTGGTGATTCTGGAAGAACTTATTCTCATGCGTGCTCCTAGAAGATACAACACATATAGCTTAGATATGAACAACCTATCGGGAATTGAATCGTGTTTTCTCTCAAAGGCTTCCGAAGATGAATCTTTCCTGTGGCATAAGAGGTTGGGACATGTCAATTTCAAGACAATGAACCGAATGGTTCGAGGCAACCTAGTCACTGGATTACCTCTCAAAGATTTCACTCCTATGGAACACTGTATTTCATGTTCCAAGGGAAAACAGCACAAATCTTCACATAAGCCTAAAACCACCAATTCCATTGACTCTCCTCTCCAATTGCTTCACATGGATCTCTTTGGTCCAGTGAGTGTCATGAGTCTTGGACGAAAGTCATACTGTCTGGTGGTAACAGATGATTTTTCTCGATTCACTTGGGTGTTTTTCTTAGCTAAGAAGGATGAGACGCCAGAGATTTTAAAGACCTATCTGCTTCAAATTGAAAACCTCTTCAGTTTAAGTGTGAAGACTATCCGCAGCGATCATGGAACAGAATTTAAGAATGCAACTCTTGATTCCTTCTGAGAAAGCAAAGGAATTTCTCGTCAATTTAGTGCACCTCGTACTCCTCAACAAAACGGTGTAGCTGAAAGGAGAAACCGCACCTTAATTGAAGCTGCACGAACTATGATTGTTGACTCTAAGCTTCCCGTGACTTTCTGGGCTGAGGTGGTCAACACTGCATGTTTCGTGCAAAATCGGGTTCTTATCACTAAAAGTTGCAACAAGACACCATATGAGATCATGTACAAGCGCAAGCCAGTTATTGATTTCTTCAGAAAATTTGGGTGTGTGTGCACGATGCTGAACACTTCAGATCAGCTCAACAAGTTTGAAGCCAAATCTGATGAATGTTATTTTGTTGGTTATTCCTCCAATCAACGTGCTTTTCGTGTCTATCATAAGCAGAAAAGAATAGTGCTGGAGTCCATTGATATCAAGTGGCATGAAAATAATCACACGGACGCAGGAGACGGTCCCAATTGGCTATTTGACGTCGATTCAGTTTTTAAATCATTTAATCTTCCTGATTTCTCAATTGACTCAACTCATGCTAATCCTTATTTTTATGTGAACAATTTAGGGAACTTAAATGATCAAGGTTCTTCCTCATCTACTCAGGTTGAAATTCCTGTGGTTGCAAATGCTGAATCTGATATGGAGTCTTCCGGTTCTGGTGCAACAAGTGAAACTGTTGAAGACAACTCCATTCCAATAGTAGATGTTGCACCACAATCATCTGCTGAAGATCCTATTAATGACATTGCCGATCCTCCTGCTGAAAATCTTACCAATTTGGAAGAAGTCGTGGAAGAAGATGAAATTCCTCAAATGCGAATTCACAAGATTCATCCCACCAATAACATCATTGGACCACTCAATGTGGGTGTTAGTACCCGAAGTGCCTGTGAAGCATTTGAAAACAGCATGTTTTCCTGCTTCATCTCTCAAACTGAACCAAAGAACATTAAAGCAGCTCTACTAGAAAACAGCTGGGTGGAAGCAATGCAGGAAGAGCTACAGCAATTCTCAAAGTTACATGTGTGGAATTTGGTGGATCTACCCAAGAACAAAGTTCCAATCGGTACTCGTTGGGTCTTTCGCAAAAAAAAGGATGAAGGCGGCACTGTGATTCGAAATAAAGCTCGTCTGGTGGTTCAAGGTTTCTATCAAGAAGAAGGGATTGACTTTGAGGAAGTCTTTGCACCAGTGGCTCGTTTGGAAGTCATCAGAATGTTTCTCGCCTATGCAGCCTACATGGACTTCACCGTCCATCAAATGGATGTCAAAAGCGCATTTTTGTATGGCAAAGTTCAAGAAGAAGTATATGTCAAGCAGCCGCCGGGTTTCATTGATCCTAATTTTCCAGACCGTGTTTACAAGTTAGACAAAGCATTGTACGGTCTTCACCAAGTACCTCGTGCGTGGTATGAAACTTTATCAAAGCATCTGATTGAGAATGGTTTCACACGAGGAGCAATTGACCAAACTTTGTTCAAACAGAAGGACGAAAAGAATACAATCATGGTGCAAATTTATGTGGATGATATCATTTTTGGTTCTACAAATCCCCGTTTCTGTAAAGAATTTGAAGAAGTGATGCGATCTAAGTTTGAGATAAGCTTCATGGGGGAAATGAAGTTCTTTTTGGGACTACAAGTTGATCAGTCTGAGTCAGGAATTCTTATCCATCAAGAAAAATACGTAAAAGAAATCTTGACCAAGTTCAAAATGGCTGATTCCCATCCAGTAAAAACTCCTGTGGAAGTTCGTCATTGTTTGACTCCTTATGTGGATGGTGAGAGCGTTGATCAGCATCTATATCGCTCTATGATAGGCTCGCTCATGTATCTCACGGCCAGCAGACCAGACATCATGTTTGCAGTGTGCTTATGTGCACGTTTTCAGGCTAATCCTAAACTCTCTCATTTATCTGCTGTCAAACGTATTTGAAGATACTTAAGGTATAAGCCAAAATTGGGTCTGTGGTATCCTAAAACTGACTTGTTTGATCTTGTGGCTTATTCAGATTCAGACTACGGGGGTTGCAACTTAGACCGAAAATCCACTTCTGGAGGTTGTCAATTCCTTGGTAACCGCCTTGTCTCATGGCAATGTAAGAAACAATCCACCGTTTCCCAATCCACCGCCGAAGCCGAATACATTGCCGCAGCCCTCTGTTGTTCCCAAGTCAGATGGATACACCATCAGATGCTTGACTATGGGATCACATTCCATGAGACACCCATTCTGTGTGACAACACCGCCGTTCCGCATATCACCAAAAACCCCGTTCAGCATTCCAAAACTAAACACATTGAAATCAAACATCACTTTATCCGTGACTGTGTTGAAAATAAGTATATTCAAATTGTTGAAGTCAAAACTCACAAACAAACCGCAGACATCTTCACAAAGGCTTTTGACTCTACCAGATTCGCCCAACTGGTGGAGATGCTTGGAATGATCAACTTTCAGTAAATTGTGTGAATAGTATTTTTTATTTTTATTTTATTTTTTTTATTATGTTTACTTGTCAAAGAAAATTCCAAAAAGATTTTATTTTTATGAACAGTTATTACGCAAATCTTTTGGGGGAGAAATATTATATTGACAAGAATTGCTGTGTATATAATCTTACAAGTGGTTTTGAGTTGCAGGAAGAATTGAATCTGACCTTTGAGAAATGATAGTATCTGATCTCATCTCTTGGACATGGAATGGACCAAAAGCGATGGTGTTTACTGAGGTATAGCTGGTAGGCCCGACATATGGTTAAAACTTGTAAGTAGTGTGAAAACTCTAATATATATCTCATACTTGTGTGTTTGAACCCATTATTGAAACATCTAATCCATTTTTATATCTAAGAAAACCAATTCAATCAGATACAGGCTTACGTATTGGATTTCTATTCATACGCCAAGTGACCGTCAAAATAACGATATTTACCACCGATGACCCCGTATGTTTTGCTTACGCAAAGATCTCGGGTGCTCATCCTTTTCCCATCTACTTGGATGATTTGACCCCGTCTGTTTTGCATACGTAAAGATCTCGGGTGTTCAACATTTTTTTATCCGCTTGGATAATTTTACGACTTCTTCTGTTTTGCTTACGCAAAGATCTAGAATGCTCGTACTTTTTTAATATCTACTTGGATATTTTTTATTTTAATTTTCTAAATCCACTCGGATATCTTATTTTATTTTGGTGGTACTTTGACATTACTAAGACGGTACCTTGGTTAATCAGAAAGAGATGATAGGATGAAGATGGGTACTTCTTGAGGATTGATAAGTTTTCAAAATCATTTTATTTTAATATGTGAGGTACACCTTGTATAGTGCTTAAATGGTACCTTTTAATCACATGAAATCAAAATACAAAACAAATGTTCGGGTTTACTTTGCACAAATATCAGCTATCTTCAGGGACTCACAGTAGTGAATTGCAAAAGGAAGTGTTTCAAGAGACTGACCAGATCTGATCTCATGTTGGATCTTTTTCAAGAAGAAAAATGTAAATATCTTGTGTATATATGTTAGTCTTATTTCTGTTACTTTGTACATATCGAAACTATTTTGACATATCGAAACTACTTTGCCCTATCGAAACTACTTTGTACATATCGAAACTATTTTGACATATCGAAACTACTATGTTCATATCGAAACTAGTTTGCCCTACCGAAACTAGTTGTTTCGACAGGGGCATTTTTGTCTTTTGTTCCTCGCAATTTAAATGCCTTCATAAATAAATCCCTCCCTTCATATCTTCTTCACTCGTCTTTTTCGCAACCCTTTTCATCTTCTCCGACACACACAAAATTTCTCAATCCTTGGTCTGAGTTGCAAATTATCAGGGTTAATCACATGATTACCCCCGTTGTCACCATCGTCTTCATCATCAGGTAACGTCTCACTATTTCATGTGAATGATTCTTGCGAATCAACAGACCTAGGGTTTCAAAAGTTCAAATTTGTTCGACTGAATCTTCATAATAACAGTCGTTGTGTGCTTATCCGTGTTTGCAAACATCTTTATCATCTTAGAACTCACGATTATTGTGTTTTATTGCAGATAACAGTCTCGCATTTGGTAAGATGACATTCCGTCATTTACAGGCCACTCTAAACCCTTCATTAAACTATTTATTGTAGTATGAGTATAGTGAATCAAAAGGGGTTTGGGTTTCAAAACCATGTAGTCTCGATAAAGGAGTTCAACTCTTTCAAAATTTCTCAAAATTTTTTAATCGAAACTACTGGTTTCGACACCCAAACTTGACCTAATTTCTCTATCGAAACTAGTTAGTTTCGATAAGTTCATCTCTATCGAAACTACTTAGTTTCGACAGTGTTGATTTCAGAAATTATATAAGTGTTGATCAAAGCTTATTGATTCTATCGAAACTAGTTAGTTTCGATAAGTTCATCTCTATCGAAACTACTTAGTTTGGACAGTGTTGATTTCAGAAATTTTATAAGTGTTGATCAAAGCTTATTGCTTCTATCGAAACTAGTTAGTTTCGATAAGTTCATCTCTATCGAAACTACTTAGTTTTGACAGTAAGGATTTCTAATTTTTCCTAAGTGTTGAAATATCTTGTTTCGATTGACCATATTCAGAACATTTACTTATTGTGCAAAACTGATGAATTTTACAGGTATGGATCTCGTATTCGTGAAAAGGCACAATGTCTGTGCATTCCTTAATAGCAATGATCCGAAAGCTGCTGAGTTCATTCATGTCTTAAACTTTCTAGCAAACTCCAACATAAGTTTTGCCATAAGCCACAACATGCCGGTGTTTGAGGCAACTATTAGACAATTTTAGGAAACTGCAGAGATACAGTTGATAATGTGCAGCACATTAGAGCAACTGTACATGGCCAAGAAGTATTATTTTCTGAAGACACAGTGAGAGTGGTACTGCAGTTAAATGACAATCCAGAAGCACCCTTTGATTTTCCAATCTTCTATGTGAAAGAATGCTTCAGAAGAATGGGTCATCCTGATAAGTTCAAGAGTGGTCAGATAATCAAGAACTCCTTACCAAGCCATTGGAGATATATAGTGCATGTGTTTATTCACTGCCTATCAGTAAGGAAATGGGGTTTTGATTCAGCTAACAGTACTCTGGGATCAACTATTTTGGGATTAATAAAGGGAAGAGACTACAACTTTTCTGGTTTCATATTCACTCAGCTAAAGGATAACTTAACTAGAGCAGTGAAGGAGAAGTTTCTAGCATATCCTAGATTTCTACAAATTATCATCAATCATCTTCTTCCTGAACTTCAACAAGGTGGAAACACCTTTGTGTTTGATAATATGATAGCCAAAACACTCAGCTACATGAAAAGTACCAACAAAAGGACCAACCGGGCGATAGCCGACGTTCCCCTGTTCGGTCATATCATTGGAGAAGAAGAAGAGTTTATCCTTGACATTGATCCTGATCTTGAAGAAGAAAACTTATCATCAGATGAAGAAGAGCTGGAAGCTGAACAAAATCAAGGTAATCCACCTATTGATGAAGCTGAGATTGAGGTAGACATACCTATTGTTCAAGAAGAAGAGCAACATGTAATTGAGCCTGTGATAGGGGCTCCTTTTTGTTGAAGAAATACAGATAGTTCAAGAGCCAGCAGTAAATGTTGAAGCTGGCTTACAGGAGGATGAAGAAGAAGTGGCAGAGTCAAGTGGGACTCTAGATGCAGGAATTTATGGATCAGACTATTACAAGTCTGATTCAGATGAAAGAATAGAGCAACTTGCATCTTCCTCAAAAAGACAAATTGAGTCAGGATCTGATTTTGAAGAGGAGGAGCCTAGGGCTAAAAAGATAAAGACTGGATTGGAGGATTTGTCATCCTCGTCAGAGTCTTCATTCACCACTCCAGAACCATCTCCTCATCCTACTCCACAACAATCTCCCATCCATACACCTCCTACATCTCCACAACAATTACCTATCCTACACCTCCTACATCTCCACAACAATTACCTATCCCTACACCTCCTACATCTCCACAACAATCACCCATCCATACACCTCCTGCATCTCCACACCATGATTCAACCTCTCCTGTACCGAGAGTAAAGACTCTAAGTCTTGAAATAAAGAAACTTCAAGACAATCTTCAAAAGAAAGATACAAAGATTGACGGCTTGAAGTCTAAGCTAAAAGAAGTTAAGGAGGAAGTCAAAGACTTGAAGCTGGAGGTTGGGGGCTTACATACACAAATAGATAGTCAGCAGACTCAGCTAAAAACTCAACAAAGACTAATCATAAGGCAACAAGAAGACTTTAAAGCCTTAGCTGAAATAGTTAAGCAGCTCAAAGACTCTGTCAACAAACCTACTCCACAACATCCAACCACTTCAAAGGCTCAGGGGGAGACTACATCTGAACTTGAACCATCGTCTCCTGCCTTTGTCACTGATCCAGAATCTGCATTAACCGTGTATACTGGCCACAGTGCCATGAAAAAGGAGTCTGTTGAAGTAAAGGTTGAAGAAACATAGTCTATCATTCCCTCAGCTCATGAAAGAAGAGAAGCAAGGAAGAGAGGGAAGGGAGCTATGGCTAATATTGAAACAGTGATTCTGGATGAAGATGACATCCCATCGGATGATGAGCTGAATGTTCTTCTAGATGAGATTGACAACTTTGGATACAATGACCTTCATCCAGAAATTCTAACTACCGAAGAGAAAGAAACTGAACGAACTAGATATTTTACTGAAGAAGGAGATGAAATTCAAACCCTATCAGATGAAGAAGATGTTCAGATTAATCTCATCAAGACTATCATTCCTGAACCAACCATTCCAATCTCTGAGTCAAATCCAACTCAAGATCAACCTTCAACTGCACCTGAACCTCCTATTTCAAGGAAGTCTTGGTTTAAAAAGATCATTCCAGAAGAGACTCCTCAAACTTATGAGTGGATAGCCGAGCATCAAGAACTGAAAAGGCCTCCAATTGGATGGAAATACGATGCTGAAAGGAAGCTCTTTATCATCAGACGATATAGAGGGGGAGTTCAGCACTTCAAAAACATGACTGACTTCCAGACCCTTCCTTTTTATGACCTCAGGGATTTAGCAAAACTTCCACTTCAAAACCCTGGGAAGGTCATGATGGCTTATGACTTTGAGAGGTTTCTGCATTCTCAAGTCAACAATGATTTCAAAGGAATGAAGCCTAGGAAAACTCAGAAGAAGATCTCAAAGACTAGGTTTCATCCTAAGACTAAAAAGCCATATGTGTTCTTAAGATACAAGCCTGCCCAAACACACAAGACTATCACTATTCCAAAATCTGTACCTGTCCAGCTACAAACTTTCAGAAAGTGGTTCTATAACCCAGTCATTGGCAGTGCAGTTATTGAATATGAGGGCAAGGAAGACATCACCATCTTTGATCCAATGGAGCTGCTGAAATTTCAACCTGAAGATCTAGAGGTGCTATTCCAGAATCACATTCAGGCTTATAGTGATGAAGATGAAGCTGATGCCAAAGCCTATCAAAGAATTCTATCTCTCCATGTCAAACCTTTCATCCCAAAGACATCTGAAGGACCAGCTGCTTGATGAAGAGCTGAAGACAGTAATGCAACAGCTTAGGGGGAGATTGTAGAGTCATATATTTTGTATAAGCTGTTGTCATTTATTGTATGTTTAAACAATTTTAGACTAGTTTATCTTCTGTCATTTCATTATTGTAATTTCAGTTTTCTGTAATTAGTTAAGTCTGGGCCATCGAAACTACTTAGTTTCGATTGAGTCTGTTCAATCGAAACTAGTAGTTTCGATAGATGGTAGTTTCGACAGTCTGTGTATCAATTGTAAATGGTCAATCGAAACTAGTAGTTTCGATTGACCATAGTTTCGATACCTGTCACTACTATAAATAGCCTAGTTTGAGATTGTTTAGGGTGTGAGTAGCGGCTGTAACCCTGAACCTTCTCTTTCACATTTTCCTTGAATCAATACAATCTACAGTTGTTTATTCACTGTGTTCATACATTTTCATACCTTTTGATTGTTGATTCATAGTGTGGTTAGCTGGTTATCTTCACCAATACTGTTTCTATTATCTGTTTCACCTACATATACACAGTTTCCGCCTGTGTGTGTATTCAATCGATCATATCAGTGTGATTTCGACTGAAATCTGGACCTACAAGTCAGGATTGGGTCTGATGTGTATTTAACTACCTAATTCAGAATGTACGTGACGTTGTTGGACCTTTGTTTAGGACAACCAAGACTAGCTTATCTGGTGAGTTCTATGTGCCCCCTTCCATGTTATGTGCAAATCATTTTAAATGTTTTGGGGCTGAAGTGTATACACTAAATGAATAAATACTATGAATGTCAATGTGATCATACGTGGTATACAAATATATATATACACTTATATATGAAAATGAATTATGAACAAAGAATGAAACGTATGATTATTAAGAATGAATGAAAGAAGGACATAACGTAAATGAATGAAATCTTGCTTTATATTATATATATTGCATGTTATGAATGTATGTAAACGTTATGAACCCTTCTATGACAACGGCTACTTCAGTAGACGGACGATCACGTGACTATTTTGCAACCGGGACAAAAACGTTCATTCGCAAGCTAGGACGTATAAAAAGGCACTAATGGACGGTCGAAGCAAATGCCTTAACTCAAGTAGAACGGTTGCATACATAATGGTCGCGTGGGAAACGGATGCCCTAGGGCAAACGGACTACGACGGTAGGACGGTTTAAGAGCGGATGGAAAAAGGTTGCCGGACGGATTTAAGTTTCGACGGAAGGTTAATGAAAAGGGCTACGACGGTAGTTCTCCCTGCGATGTCTTTGTGACATTCGCGACAAGTGTGATGGGTTGATCACCCTTAAGATTATGGCCAATAAGTATTCTCCCCAAGTAAGTATGTATGTACATATGTATATACTTAATATGAATGTTATGTGAGAACGGTAAAGTAAAGAATATGTAAAAGCACGAATATTACGTATGTTATGTATACATATATAAAATATTCATGATAAGATAAATATTATGTATGATTGTCTTTAAACTAGAACTCACCAGCGTTAGCTGACTTTTAGTATACATTTCAGGTAGTGGAAGAAAGGGTCGTGCGATGGCGTGAAGGTTACCCGGCACAAGACTGACATCCCACTTTTATATATGTTAAGACAATGTTATGTATTTAATTGTTAAGACTTTCGCTGTTATGTCACGTTATGTTACGTTATGTAATGAATGAATTCAAATGTTTTAAATTTAAGACTATGTTTATGAGTAAATCCAACAAGTGAGGTTACCCGGGAATGGGGCCTTGCACTCACTGTAAGATGTTACATTGATGCAGGCTTCCACAATATACGGGAAATTATGGAACATGGTGACATCATGATAAACCAAGTAGACACAGATCAAAACCTAGCGGACCCGTTTACTAAGCCCATGACTCAGGACAAGCATGATCTTCACAGAGATGCTATTGGTCTTAGATTTGCTAGTGATATGTTTTGATCTAGTATTTTGAATGTGTGAACAATTAAAAAGTTGTACTTTTGAATTCTTTTTGGTTTACTGATTTAAATGCAATTCTGAATTCTTATAACTGTGTTCGATTTTAATACGTTTAATCCATGAATCTTGTATTCTTAATTATCCGTAGTCGGTCAGACTCGTGGGAACGTCTCTGAATTAAGAATTTTCTGAACTTCGGCTCAAGGAGTTGACTCCGAACTTCACAGGCCTCATTTTGAATGACGTTGGATGTAACTCGCATCAAATCTTCTTCATGGATCTTTGTCATAAGATGTTTTGCTATTAGTATACTCATTAGTATCCTCTGACCTGAGATACGTACTAGAGCTGTCGTTTACCAAGAACCTTTCTTTAATCACTGTCAAACGCTGTCGCGTAACTGCCAGTCATAAAGACTTTGATTAGGAATAGTTCTGAAGTTCAGTGGGAGTTGTATGTAGTCAATAAGGGATTCTGTACTCTTACATTATATGTAACAGATAGGCATCGTGGCACCCTCGTTGATTCAAACTGGTGAAGTGTAAGGCCTTACCCAAACTTACTGTGTGTTTGATTGGACCACTTTGATTCTTGATCGAGAACAATACTATTGAACGCCATATGAGAATATGTCTCATTGATTCAATTGATGTTTTATACGGAAAGGATGAATGACAACTATTGCCATAAGTCTATTGTCTTGCTTTAGCTAGTTGTTACTAACACCGAGGTTAATAACTTTAAAGCGTCATACCTTGTTAGGGACAGCCATGTGCAGCTAGAGCGCCGCTGACTGTTTGCGTTGATTCATCGTGGATCGTCCAAGTGGGAGATTGTTGGATTTTATGGACCGACCCGATGGACAACGCGGCTGACCGAGATATGACCCGTAAGAGTTACACCTAGGGCAACGAACATTAAATCCACTTAACCTGCTTAACTGGTAATTACGAACTGTTAGCGAGACAATATATTTTATATATATTCATTTGACGTGAATTATTGTTTATACTAGTTTATAAATAATAATTGTATATATATTGTTTTAATCTTTCATTAAAACAATTAAATGGGTTCGGGCTTTTGCATCTCGTATTGGACTTTGGGCCTGGAAACCATTAGTAGGGTTTATAATTATTATATAATTATAATCTAAGATGATATTAAATGACCCTACAATTGGTAAACATAAGGGCTTTCTCGGTCAACTCCAATGTAGAAGCAAAAAGGTTTTGATTTCCTTTTGGTTTTGCCAGCCGTCGATATACAAAACGGAATCCTCCCTTTTGGTGATTTCCGGTAACCATCAAACCAGCCCCAACCGCCGCTGCTGTCCCGTTTCTGGCCAGCCTCAGCGTCCCGGTTTCCCCGTGTTTTTGGTTTGTGTCTAGCTCCGGTTCGTTGTACCTTGGTGTCTCGATCGGTTAATCATTAACCACTAAGGTATAATTAATCTCATCATTAGATTAATTATTTTTTTTTGTGTTTGCGTGTTCATAACCAGATCCTGTTCGGTTTGTCAGTGCTGTTAAATAGGTTATGATTTTATTTTCCGCTGCGTATTTATTAATTAATTTCTCTGTCAAAACCCGTTTTTGCAAAAGTCAAACTGATCACCACTGAATCCCAACACATACAACTAGTACATACATCGTATACGTACAGCTTATACTTGCAATGTATACATACATCATATACATTCAACCTATGAATACAATATATACGTAGAGTGTATACATACGGTCTATACATACACATACAGATACATAAATTATAACAGCTTATACATACATCGAATAAATACAACCTATACATACAGTATATGCATACAACGTATAAATACAAGTTACAACGTACACAACACATACATATAATATGCATACACATACATTAATTAACATACAATAAAGAATTACAGTTACACATACACATACACACACATACAAATACACACACATGCATACATACATACATACATACATACATACATACATACATACATACATACATACATACATACATACAGAATGTCCCAATGTGGGTGCCAGAAGTCAAGGTATTGAACCATTACTCCATAAGGGGGATTTTGCTAGAGAAAAAAATATTGGGTTCTTAAGATTGCATGCCTCCTGTTTGCAAAGCAACTATGCAATTAAGTATACTGTTATTTAATTATTTAAAAAAAATACAAAATGATTATTAATTAAGATTTATTTATCAAGGGAGTAGTATATTGTAAATTACTTTATTTAGATTTTAATATTACATAAATATATATATATATATATATATATATGAGACGTGATGACGTAGGAGGATTCATCTCCATTTATCCCCCTTTTAACCAGAATGAAGAAATAACATGTCAACACTACAAGTAAAGGGAAGGAGAGGACTCACCCTCAAAGGAAGAGCCCTCAGCACTATAGATAAATGGAAGGAGAAGGCTCATCTTTCGAACGAATGAGACGTCAACACAATAACCGAGGAACGGCTCACTCTCATAAGTCAAACCTCGGAAGATGGGATAAAAAGGGCACAGACCTAGGCGTAAGGTCAAAGTGGAGGTTGCTGTTGCCAATAGAAAAGGAAGTCAACACTTTACTTAATCTGGGAGGCTAGAAAGAGAAAGAAGAACCGATGAGGAGAAAGTTGTCTGCCATGTTTCGTCTCCTGGAAGGCGCACGTGATCAACTTAAAGGATGAGGAGTTCGTTGAAGGCCATTGTAAATACTTGCTTTAGAAGCCATTCAAAACACACTCCGGATCAAGGACTCAAACTAATAACTTCAACTTGATCCTCTCCTCTTCACCCCCGTTACTCCCCCTAATATTGTATACTACCTTCCCATGTATCTAGCTTACTCCTCCTAGTTGTATTAAGCAATTCCCATTGTAACAACATCGCCTATCCTTGAAACCTCCTAGGATATGCATGTCATTATATTAATAAAGCCTACATTATCCCTATCGCATAATCGTTGTATCAACAAGACGTATCAAGAGTAAACCTCCCTTATGGTGTAAACTTGAGAAAACTAATCAAGATCAATTAAAATTATAATTTTTGTTGTTGTAATATCATTATTACCCATATACAACATTATATTCTTTTATGTATATGTGTAAATTCAAATGTGTTAAATAATTCACATGCGTCTGTGAGACCAAAAAATTTGATGAACACGTTAATATATTAGTTTTCTAGGATTTTGGATGAACAATATCCTATATATTCGTATTATATACATGTGATTATTAATTACATATACGTAATAACAAACAACTTAAATTTTTTTATATAGTAAGACTATTATAATTAAAGATTAACAAATACTCATTTTTAAGAATTTTTTTTCAAAAAAAACATAACATTATATTAAAAAAGTTATTAAAATTCAAAAAAAAATGGGAGGGACGGAAAGAGGGGGTAGTTTAAATAAAATTAATTTAAAAAACGAGGAAACTATTTTACGCTTTGTCCTTTGGAAAATTCAAATAGTAAGACATGCGAAACTTTCTGCCTGGACGAGTTTTTTGGTTTTACATGAAGATGTGGTTTTTAATAGATCTCTTCCTTGTATGTATATGTGTGTGAGTATATAGGTGAGTTATCGTACAAAGGGGTTTTATCATAAGAAGCCATCAAGACGTGATTCATGTCTTTGGGTGAGCGATAAATCTGTCCACGCCATAATCACTCATAAAAGTTACATATTGCACACGCTATAAAATAATTACGCAAGCATATATAACTAATTACGGACAAAAAATAATGCAATCTATATAAATAATTACACAACTTATTTAAAATAATTGTGCAACATATATGATAATAATGCAACCTATATTTATAACTACGAACAATGATAATTAGTTAATTACGCATGTTATACGCAAATCGCATCGACATTTTTTTAAATGTTGATCTTTTTATAAAAATTGTATAACAAGACTATACTGAAATTAAAGAAAATAAATTACTCGATTTTATGGTGTAATAAAAAAAATAATGTCGTATAAAAAATTTATATACGTTTAAAAAATATATGGAAACTTAAAAAAAGTCAATCATTTTATTAATTTGGGTCCTGCTATACGTACCTCTAATTTATTAATTTTTACTTGTTGCACCTCATACTCTAAGTTTTCAAAAAATACAATTCAAACTTTTTTATTTTTTTTTTACTTTTGTCTTTTTGTTAATTATTCATTGTTAGTTAAAAATTACTTTTTAAGGTGGGTATGTATTATAGCTTAACCCGTTTATATTTTTTAGAAAGTGTTTTTAAACATAAAAAACGGTTTTATAAATAATGATTATTCGAAGGGGGGAAAATGGGGAGGGGGTACGACAAGTAGGGGGGGAGGGTTATAAGTTTTATTTTATAGAAATTGTTTTTAAATATATAAGAACGGTTTTAGAAATAAATTTTTTTGAATAGGGTAAAATGACAAATTTAAAAGTTATTTTTTCGGGGGGATGCGACAAGTAGGGGGTTATGTATGACGTAACCCGTTTTTATTTTATAGAAAGTTTTTAAACTTCATAATACGGTTTTATAAATAATAATTATTCGAAGGGGGTAAAATGAGGGGGGGTACGACAAGAAGAAGGGGGTACGGCAAGTAGGAGGGGGGGAGGAGTATACGTTTTATTTTATAAAAAGTGTTTTTAAACTTAAAAAACGGCTTTAAAAATAATGATTTTTCGAATAGGGTAAAATGATAACTTTAAAAGTTATTTTTTTTCAGAGAGGAGGTACGACAAGTAAGAGTGAGTTATGTATAACCTAACCCTAAAATTTTCATTTGAAATTCAAAAATAATAATTGAAAATGAATGAAAGACGCATCTAGTTACACAACCTGTCTCTCATAAAGACTCATGAATCCTTGATGCATGTAGAAAACGAAACCAAAAGAAAACATGAAAGCGTGAACTTCGTCGTTAGAGAAGGAAAGAGGAAATGGATGTAGGGGTGGTTGGTGAGATAGAAACGTTGCCTACGAAATCACAACACCACCCACCCTTCAAACTTTTTCAATCTAAAACAAATATCATTGTCATGGCTTTATCTCCTATCATTTTCCCACCAAACTTTAATTAGGTGAAATAGGTTTTGAGATTTGGTAAGACGGGGAAACAAATCAATTTACTTCACATTTAAACATATATATATATTTAGGGTAAAAAAAATTGATAGGTTATGTTTGTACTCTACATCGAGTGAAACCATATACTTTTAAACAATGACACCATATATTTTCAGATGATTACACGGTAAACACAAAAAAATGATGAAATTTGAAAGTTGTTATAGTTTTTAGTATAAGCTGAATCGATATATTGTTTGTGATTACCATTATATGTATTTCTTAATCGTAAAGTGTATATTATTATTAAAACTTAATTTTAATTAATTTCGATGAGTCGGCCATATGAAGAACAGAATATGAGGAGACTTATAAAATAAATTTCTTAATGCGGCGGGTGTTTAGTGTTACTGTTAATGAAGTAGATTATCCTTCAAATTCTAATATTTGGTTGAAACGAGATTTTCCTAAGTTAAATCGTACTTCCCTTTCAACTATGTTGACGTTATTATTATGTTATTTTTTTTTAATTAAAAATAGGGTAACTCTATGTCTATGAATGTGAAACTTGACAGGACTTGCTAAATTTAGAAATGGGACTACTAATGGCACACGAGAATTGCAATTTGGATTTGGCCATATACGTATCGTATAGGGCAATACGATGCGTATAGCCCTTCACAATTTCCCATATCGGACATTCTCTTACAACATGGTCATTCAAATCCCATCGTATAGGACAATACGAGGACGTATAGCGTACGAGGTACTTTCTGCAACTAGTCATCCATCACCTCGCTATACGCCTCGTATTGACCTATACGCGGCGTATAGAGATGTGATGGATGACTAGTTGCAGAAAGTACCTCGTATCCTATACGCACCGTATTGCCCTGTACGATGCGTATAGGGCCCAAAATTTGTGTATTTAACCATAAAGAATTCTCATTCGAACGTATCATTTCATACAAAAAATTCAAAAAATCTCCCAAAAATTATAAAAATGTCTTGGTGGTGGGATGGTAACTACGATTTTCAGGTAGATTCTAACGAGTCGCTGGAAAACAACATGCAAAGTTCTAGCGTTCAAGAGGTGAACTGGGAGGAGGTCTCGTCCGACGTTTATTCTAATCAACGGGTAAGGCTTCCAGATTTGAACGAGCCACTGAGCAATCCCGAGTTCGTATACGGTGAACCATCTTACTTTACACAACCCACGAACGACTACGTATACGGTGAAGTCTCTTACCCGACACAACAAACCGACGACTCCGAAGACGAAGAACAAAACAATCAAAATGTGTCTTATAAAACTGACCAGATATTTCAGTCTCGTGAACAGTTGGTTGATTGGGCTATCCGGAGAGGACGTGAGAATGGTTACGTCCTTGTCACCCGACGATCGAGGAGAAAAGGCGACGATCCTACGGAACCGTTTATCAAGGTGTGGCTTGTGTGTGACCGTCACGGCGAACGTGCGTCTACTGCCACGGTTAGACGTACCGGTAGCAAGAAAATAGGTTGTCCCTTTAAATTGGAAGAAGAGTACCAAGAAAATACTGGTGATTGGAAATTAACGGTGAAGGATGACAGTCATAACCACGATGCTAGTCAACATCTTGTGGCGCACTCGTTTGCAAGGAGACTGTCTCAGTCGGAACAACTTTTGGTGGGGAAGTTGTATTCGCAAAACATGTTGCCACGAAACATTCTGGCAACTATAAGGGAACAAAACCCAGAGAGTAGTTGCATTAAAAAGGACATTTATAATGCGATACAAAAGATAAAAAACGAAACGAGAGTCGGTGAAACTCCAATACAGATTCTGGAAAACCTGCTTTCTTCTAAAAAATACGTCTACTATACTCGAGAAGATCCTGTCACAAATAGTGTGGGGGAGATATTCTTTGTTCATCCGAAATCGTACGAGATGTGGCGTGCATTCCCGCACGTGTTCATGATCGATGCGACCTACAAAACAAACATGTATAAACTTCCATTTGTCCAAATGGTCGGTGTGACCTCCACACACCAGTTGTTTTGCGTCGCTCATGCATTTATATCAAAAGAACGGGAGGAAAACTTTGTTTGGGTGCTACTTCAAATAAAAGCAATGTTGCAAAAGTGTATGGAGCCGCGTGTGATAGTAACAGACATGGACAAAGCTCTTATGAACGCGTGTGATAAAATATTTCGGGGCTGTTCCAAGAACCTATGTCGGTGGCACATACACGAGAATATCGCAAAACATTGCAGGGCATCATTTACAGACGAAGACTGGAAAAATTTCAAGTATTCATGGTCGGTATTATGTGAGTCTCCCACGCCAGATATATACCAGTACAACTTCAACTGGCTTTACGAACGTCTGTATGCAGCCAAACTAGGATGTAAGTTTTAAATATTAAATATTTAATATTTTCAGTATTTAAATATTTATTCAATATTAAATATTTTTCCAGGAGTTATAGATTATGTGACTAAAAATTGGCTGGACCCGTATAAAGAAAAGTTTGTATCCGCGTGGTCCAACAGAAACCTCAATTTTGGTCAACATACAACGAACCGAGTCGAGAGCCAGCATTCGCTCTTAAAGAGCTATCTTAGAAACGCTAACAGCTCGCTAGATAGACTTGTTGGGTTTGTTGATGAAATTGTATCAGATCAGTATTATCAGTTACAGTTTGGGTTTGGAACAATCCTCATAAGGAAAATAGACAGCCACATAGCTATTGAATTGTTTGATAACCTGCACGGTAAAGTTTCACATAAAGCTCTAGATTTGATAGAAAACGAGTGGTACAAGTTATCAAATATACGGAAACAAAATGCAACGTGTGGGTGCCAACTTTTCAGTAGTTGTGGGTTGCCGTGTGCTTGTCGTCTGGCAAATATCGAAGCTACAGGTAAACTGTTCTGACTATTTAGTAGTTGTGGGTTGCCGTGTGCTTTTCAAAATGTTCTGACTATTTCGTTTAAAATACAGGTGGCATAATCCCTCTAGATGCGGTGGACGTCTTCCGGAGGAAACTTGATTTAAAACCGTCGTTTGTCGATGATGAAAATGTAGACGTGGATAAGGTACTGTGTCAAGTGAGAAACAAAATTATGTCACAACTCGATCAGGTCAAAAGAAGTATGCTGTCGAGAATCGCAGGGGTTGTCTTTCTGAGTAAAAGTAACAAGAAAGCGCCTATGGTACAAGAACATACTCGCGGTCGTCCAACTTTGAAAAAGCAACAACAAAGGAAACAGGATGTCGCGAGAAACAGCTCATTCACAGGATCCCAACAAAGCAAATGTGACCATGCGAGACACAGCTCGTATATTGCGTCACAAGAGTCTATACAAGCGAGTTCGGTCTTTCAACACCGTCGTTCAACGAAGGGTAAAGGAAAGCAACCGCAAGATGATAACGCCCATCTTGGGTTTCCATTGATTACGGGGAAAGATGCGGTTAACAATATAAAATGTTTTAAGGATTCGATACCGTCTTTATTTTATCCATACATTTCACATATACAGGATGTAAATCCCGACGGTAACTGTGGTTTTTGATCGGTAGCTTTAGGCTTAGGGTTAAATGAAAACCGGTGGCTCTTTATCCGACAACAACTTCTAAATGAGATGGACAATAAAGAGGAATGGTGGAGAACTGTTTTTGACAAAGTCGCCTTTCAAGAGTATGATAGGCTACGCCACACAACAGATTGGCAGGATGTGAAAGCCGCATCAGTTAGTCGTTGGATGTCGATGCCATACACAGGACTCATAATTGCTCAAAGATTTGGGGTGATTGTTCATCTTTTAAGCATCAACGGTAATCAAACATTTTTTCCATTGTGGTTTGGTCCTAACGTTCACGCTCAACATCAAGTCGTATCGTTAGTTCACGTCAAAAATGCTCATTTCATCCACGTCAAGTTAGACGGAGAATTTCCGATTCCTACGCCGAATGCACTTTGGAATTTGCACCGAAATGATGATGCAACAAAATGGGAAAATATATACAATGATCGTATTGAACGATTTAAGAAAATAATGTCTACTAATAGATCTAGATTTCCACAATATTTCACGAATCTCGGATGATATTTGTTTAAAATTCTATTGTAACTATTTTTGAATTAATTTTATGGTCATTTTAAATATTTTTATTTAATTATAACTAATTATAATTAAACTACTAATACGTGTGATTAATTTTAATTAAATATAATTATAATTAATTTTTATTCAATATCCTATACGCCACGTACAGTCCAATAAGTGGCGTATAGATATAAATCAGAGGGAATTCAAAATTTTCAAATATATTTAAAGGCTATACGACACGTATTGATCAATACGTGGCGTATAGAATACCAAAGGTTGGGGGAGATACGACACGTATTGATCTATACGTGGCGTATAGACTTTTGTTATATCAGTTTTTA
Organism: Smallanthus sonchifolius; assembly: GCA_023525975.1. Classification (NCBI taxonomy): domain Eukaryota; kingdom Viridiplantae; phylum Streptophyta; class Magnoliopsida; order Asterales; family Asteraceae; genus Smallanthus; species Smallanthus sonchifolius. The sequence goes on from CM042031.1 coordinate 30,162,985, forward strand.
CCCCCGTACTGTACCAAACGAACCAAACAAACAAACACAAAGCCATACGTGACCCGCTTATAAAACGCTCGTTGATTTGGATTGTGGCCTCAAAAAAACTTTGTAAAGGTACGTGTCTCAACCCACGATCATTAATGTTAGGTTTTTATTGAATATTAGCGGGTAAAACTGGGTAGATTAGCGATTTTTAGGTTTGAACTTAAGAACTATACGCCACGTATAGGGCCATACGTGGCGTATAGTTCGTCTTAGGAAGACGATGAAGCCATACGCCACGTATAAGTCTATACGCTGCGTATGGCTTGGTTTACCCGGTCACTTGCCTGCGTATGGCCTGGTTTGGGTCGCGTATGGCTTGGTTTACCCGGAAACTCGCCCGGGTATGGCTTAATTGGCCTGCGTATGGCTTATTTTGCCCGGCAACCGCCTATACGCCACGTATAAGCCTATACGTGGTGTATAGGTTTTTAAAAAATTAATAATTATTATTATTATTTATTAATTCAATTAAAAACAATATATTAAAAACAATATATTATTATTATTATTTATTATTTATTATTTAATATTTAAAATAAAAAAATTAATTATTATTATTTATTATTTAAAATTTAAACAATATATTATTATTATTTATTATTTAAATTAAAAACAATATATTATTATTATTTATTATTTAAAATTTAAATAATATTATATTATTATTTATTATTTAAAATTTAAACGATATATTATTATTATTTATTATTTAAATTAAAAAATTAAAAACAATTAATTATTATCAGATATGGCGGATCATGATGATGATATTCAGATGGATCAGCTAGACGATCTTGCGCACTACCCTTTTCTGGATTTTCCGCCCGATACGGAGGCTTATTCCCGTTGCCAGAAGCTCCGGGAGGTGCAGATGGGTCCAGGTACGGCGGTGGATTGGGCCCTCCTCGAGGAGGTGCAAGAGGCCGAGCGAGCTAGGGCCATCATCGGTCAGGACACGCCATGGTCGCGTCTTTTTGGCATTTCTTTTGCGGAGACATACCGAGAGCTGGTCGTCGAGTTTCTTTCGACGTTCATCTACTTAGAGACTGGGCTACAGCCTCTACCCGGGGAGGCGCCGGATATTGATCCGGGTCGTATTTCTTTTTCTATTTTTGGGGTCGTTTACCGTCAGACCCCTCGTCAGTGGGCCGTCATGACGGGCTTATACTACGAGCCTGAGACGGTCACGCCGCTTTTCACCGAGGCGGTGACAGAGGTGGACAAGGAGGAACTCCTTGTTTTTTGGGGCTTTATTTCAGATAGTCTTTGGTTGGGTACCAAGGGGAGGGTCTCGGGTATTAGAGACCATTTGTATAGATATCTGCACCGGCTTATTTCGACGTCGATCGCACCGCGTCTGAAAAGCCGTGAGTGGTGCACTGATAGAGATCTTTTCTTCCTTTTCTGCCTGCTTACTGGGAGGCGGTGCGACCTGTCCACGAGCATGGCGCTTTATTTTTGCTTTTGCCTATATGCGACAGAAGCGAGGACTTTTATATGGCGGTGCTTTCATCACGCATATCATGCGGTCGGTCATACCGTTTGACCACCATGAGCTTGCGATGTTACCGCCCATTCCCCCTGTCCGATTAGACCGTCGTACGGCGAGCGGCATGCGCATCACGCACCGATTCCCGCAGGCCTTCGGTTCGTAGGGGCCGTCCAGGACCAGGTTTGGGTCCCGGTGCCGGTGCCGCAGATGCCTGGACAGGGGGACCCGTCTATGCCTCAGCCGCTACAGTGCATGGCGATTGAGGACGAGCTGCCACACGTCGAGCAGGTCCACGAGCATCCGCCACAGCATCCCCGACACGTACGTCGGTCTGTTAGGCTGGATAGGGCTATCCAGGCATTGTTTGATGGCCTTGTTGCCGACTCACGGCGACAGGGTCGTCAACTCGATCGCATGGAGGACCTGATGATGTGGGCTGTTGGACAGCTCGTGAATCAGTCACGAGCTGCCGGCATCGAGCCACCCCCACTACCACCGCCACGTCATTATCCGGACGACCCCGTTCAGGGTGAGGGCGGGGCGGGTCAGGGTGACGGCGGAGCCGGTTAGGTTTAGTTCTTTTATTTGTATTTTGTTTCTTACGTTGTTATGTATGTAAAACATTTTGATGTATATATTTAATTTTTTGATAAAATGTATATAATTTTAGATTATTTGTTTGGTTGTAATGTTTAATATTTTGTTTGGTTTGTAATGTTTAATATTTTGTTTGGTTTGTAATGTTTAATATTTTGTTTGATTAACAAACTTATATTAACAAAATTATATAAATTAAAATAAAAATAAACAAAATATAAATAAAATAAAAAAATTACAATTAAATAAAAAACACCTATACGTGGCGTATAGGTCAATACGCCACGTATAGGATTCTTTAACACCAAATCTTCCAACTTTTGAAGAAAATTATTGTGCCCTGTCACATACGCTGCGTATAGGGCAATACGAATCGTATGGGACATATACTTCAGACAGAGAATGACACGTGTCATTCTTATGTCAGAGAGTGAACCCTATACGCCCTCGTATTGATCTATACGAGAGCGTATAGCGCGACGGTGGGTCCAATTAGCAATATTCCGTGTGTGGTTAGAATTTCCCTTTAGAAAATTTCACCAATATTTTTGAAAGTAAAGAAGATTTGATTGGTTCACATTGGGTGTCTACTAGTAGGGTTAAGCATATATAGAACACTAAGTTAAAACCCAGTGTATTACACGGGTTGAATAAATACAATGCTATATAATTAATAATAAATATTTACATATTACATATACTAGCTTAGAACCCGTGTCTACACACGAGATAAAAAATATTAAAATATAAAATACTTAATATATTTTACATGTGTAAAAATGTATTACATATACTAAGGATAGAAAATAAGATTAAAAATATATAAAAATTAATATATAATTGGTTTTCGAAAATACGTTAATTACTATTTAATTTAATTTGACATTAATTTACTATTTGATTGAAATGAAAAGTTACATAATTATATTTCAAAGTTTCTTATAATAAGCGATAATTTAAAATAAATGTATTTCATTAGTATAATTATTATTTTCTTTAGAAATATAATATTATTAAAAGATTAAAATATAGATATGTATTTAATATGAGAGAGAGACGAGAAAAAAATGATGAGAATGAATATGGAGACGACACATGACATGAAAAAACCTTTATTTATTATATAGTATAGATTTGGTGAAGTTTAAATTATGAAGCTGATGGGGCTTCCCAACTTATTGTTGGTTTGAATCTCTATGATGTTTGGTTTGGATTTGAGTTGATAGTATTGGACTGTTGGTTGCAATCAAGTGAAACTGATCCATTGTCGTACAAACACGATATTTAATAGATTTTGGACCATTTCAAAATTACATTGACATTTATGAGTAGAATGGACAGATTAAGTCTTTAAAAATTTTAAAAATTTAATCAATGGGTAAGTTATTATTTAAATTTTTTATTCAAATGTCTCAAACCATTTGAATAATTTTATTTAAAAAAAATGAAACCTTATTTCAATAAACTAGCTTTATAATTACTAGTTTTGTTTTTGACATAGATATTATTCAAATGTCGGAGGATGACGACAGTGTTGCTTCCAGCGTGTGGGATGGCACGGGTGGAGTACAATGGTGTTGGTAGTGGTGATGTTAGCCGTTAGGGTTTGCATGGTAAAGAAGACGATGATGGCGTGCTGGGTGGTACAAGATAGAGGAGACGGAGGACGGTGAGGAGGCCGATTAGGGTTTTTGCAAAGCGTGGTTTACGTGATTGCATGGAACCCGATTCAAGTTCTAACATGTCAAGAACGGTCCGACCCGTGTACCCGTGGAGCTAGGGTTCGATGATTTGAACGACGAGTGGCATGATGTGGAGTTTATGTTATACGTTATTCGGCGTATGTGTAGAACTTGTCTGATCATGTGATCATACGTTTGACAAGTTCGGGTTTCGAACGAGAGGACGGTTGGAGAGCAGGACTTGGATCTTCTCAACCAGTGAGTTTTACTTGTTTTTTGGGGCTATCGTACATACTTACACGTTTTATCATATCAATGCATGAGTTATGAGAAATGAGTTAAACCTGTCAAGTTTTACGAGTAACTATATCTTTAAAATAAATCTAAAGGTCAATGCGGTGTCCCTAAGTTGGGTGGGTTAGGTGTCGGTATGACATCGGTATGTCGCATAATGACTTTCAGAATAATTCAGATATGGTGTCTAGATGTTATGAGGATATGTCTAGGGTATCTGTTTGATTACTTACGTAAGAGATCCGGGTAAGAACGGTGAGTTGTGGCACATGTCCCGATAGTGTCATGTGCATATAACTTGTTGCTTGTATGCTTGTATTGTTGTCTGTGTAGATGGTCAACTGTGATGGGAAGGAGTCGGTCCTTCGGGTGTTGTCACCATGTTGTGACGTGGCAGTCCCTATGAGGGGACGTAGCAGTCACCATGTGGGTGACTGGGTAGTCACCATGGACGACGAGTGTGTGACTGTGTGATGTGACGGGGCCCTGTGTGGGCAATATTGAGACCCGAAAGGGTCTCAGAGGTGATACGAATATCCCGACGGAGATAACCATGACGATGGTATGTGTGTGATTTATTGTATGTTAAATCTTGTTTAACCTTAGTGATAAGGTAATGGTGTGATGGTTATATTAGCTTGTGTGCTTAATGTTGATGGACGTGATGTCGTTTTGACGACGGGGATGTTATGTCACACCTGCCATGGCGGAAACGCGAGGCGTAACATTAACTGGTTTTCAAAGCATATGATTACCGCAAACACACACATAATGATTGGATACATAATCAAGTTTAAAGTTTTACATCCCAAAATATCAATTTGAGTTTACAAAAGATTAAGATTTCGCAAATATGACCCATAACAATGAGTTATATAAGAGAAATCTCCCAAAAAGCCATATCCGCTCATGCATGCATGTAATCCTACATTGCTAACCATTGCGACCACGTTCATTTTCCTGAAAAACATACTTAAAATGTGTCAACACGAGGTTGGTGAGTTCACAGGTTTTGATCAAATGTTCTTGTAGTTCTAACGTTCACAAACGTTCAAATGTATAATTTTTTCCGATCAAACGGTTTATATAAATAGCTAATGAATTTGACCCCATTTGTAAGCTTGCAAGTGTGACACCCGGTCATTTACAGTTAACCCCGTTAGCTTAAACTCAGTTAATCCTGTTAAATCTTAACCTAGTAACTCAATTACAAACCCCAGGGACTAGTTCTGCCTTTTCTCAAACTCTTTTATACCTAAAACTACAGGGACTAGTCCTGCCAATACCCAAAACCTGATTTGTTGACTTCCAAAGTCAAAATAGAGAGTTTTGTGTTCCTGTTGACTTTTGAAAGTCAAACTCATGGCCATTAATCCAAATTCAAACTCCACACCCGAAATCTGAACGATTTGTAACTGTTATGAACGTTCCAACCATTAACAACCATCATTAGGACGTTAAACATCGACATTGATTTGAATTAAACCCAATAATGGACATTCAAACAATAACCGTCGACCCTCGCGTCTTAGTTCATCAAATTCGATCTTCTGGTTTGTTATTCTCTCAAGCAAACACTCTTCACACATCAAACGACCCTCACTGGAGTTTCTACACAACTCATTTCGGCCGGAGAAGTAGCCGGAGTAGCCGGGGGTCAAGCTTTCGGAGTCGCACCAGTGGTTTAATCGATCTCCACCATTCCGACATCGTTTCAGGTAATTGAATACACCATTAGCTTTGTTTTCAACCCTAGATCAAAAGCCCTATCCTAATTGAGGCTTACAATCCAAAATTAACTATGAACGAATTCTAGGGTTCATAACATTTCGGATTTAGTCGAACCCTATCCCCGACTCATTTTAAATCCAATTAAACCATATGTTTTGATTTGCAATTATCAACTCTATAAAAACCCCATGTTAATTCAGTCATTTAACATCGAATTGAACTCAATCCGAACCTAGGGTTCATCGTGATTTCGGGTTTAATCGAACTCCAACTTAAACTCAGTCTCAATTTAATTCCTTTACATGAACAGGTTCGCTGTCTCATACTCTTTGAAAACCCTATGAATCCAACCCTAAATCATATTAGTTTTAACCAACTTGATTCCAAGTTCATAAACTAGGGTTTCGCTGTTTCAAACGAACAATTAACAACCTTAAACTCGATGTTTTTACAATTAAACTCGTCAACAGGGTCGTACCATACCAATGAACAAAACCCCTATGCTTTTGTGTTCAATCGATATCGAATTCGATGGTATTTGGCCTGGGTTTGGTTCGGCTTACGTAGGGGAGGAGAATCCACTGGACTTTGATGTTAATACCAATTGGAACCGGATCTTGTTGCGATTCCCTAGCGGGCTGTGATGGTTAGTGTGTATGGCTGTGGTGGGAGAGACCCGGGTTCGAGTCTCTCCACCTGTTTTCTCTTTTTTAAATCATATTTTCAATATTATTTTATTATAAAAATCATTCCTATATTATTATATTAATACATTGATACGTTTTAGCCCCGGAAAACACCCTTAGGCTCGAGTTTGGTTTTATAACCCGTTTTAAATATCATTTTCCCTCATTTAAAAATAATATAATTATTTATATTGTTACTCAAACTCATGACTCCGAATAAAAGTAATAGATATATTATTTTTACCGCATTAATAATTACCGTGTCATTCTTCAAACTTAAAAATAATATAATAATTTATATTATTTTCCTAAACCGTTATTTAATGGTAAGAACACACGAATATATTTAACTAATAATATTATTCGTAATTAGATACTTTCAATTCGAAACGCATCTATCTTAATTATTAAATTATGAAATTCCTTATTCCCGTTGACAAGTTTGTCTACTCGCTAGTCATTAGTATGTTATAGGACGATCAATCTTCCGTGTCATCGTCACAAAATCCCATGTGTCCCTAACTATTGTAATTATAATTTTAGGGCATACGTGGGCGGTTCACAGGCAAACTCTTTTGTTTTCTATTGCATCCTTGTGTGGTGCTACTCGTACACAGCTCAGGTGAGTTTCACGACCCTTTTACTTGTTTTTCTATTTGGGGAGAAACATACACACAAACAAACATTGTTTTACTTGTTTTCCTATTAGGGAGAAACATGCAAACAAACAAACATTTTTTTACTTGTTTTCCCGTTAGGGAGAAACATGCACACAAACAAACATTCTTTTACTTGTTTTCCCGTCGGGGAGAAACATGCACACAAACGAATATTCTTTTACTTGTTTCCCCGTTGGGGAGAAACATGCATACAAACGAACATCATTTTACTTGTTTTCCTATTAGGGAGAAACATGCATACAAACAAGCATCATTTTACTTGTTTTCCTGTTGGGGAGAAACACGCACACAAACAAACGTCCTTTTACTTGTTTTCCGTTGAGGAGAAACATGCACACAAACAAACATAGAACACATAGTATTTCACTACCACTTGCTTACTTAAGCCCCATACAAATTCCTTACACACTCGAACCGTTAATATAATGTATATAGCGAGGAAATTTGAGTAGTACTACTGGGTTTGACAAACCCCACCCGGGTTAGTCGCGCTAACACGATTGGAGGTCGAACGAGTGTAAATTGTCCTAAACATTTGCCATTGTTGATGTTAGCAATGGCGGAAGGCATTCAAACAAAAACAGTCAGCTTCGGTTGCGAACGCTTAGAGTAACTTGTACATTGTCTAGCTAGCAATGGGTGTGACTTACGTATGTGGATCCTGCAAATAGTTTATTTACTTACAAACCTATGAACTCACCAACCTCATGTTGAGACTTTTTCTTACATGTTTTCTCAGGTCGCTAAGGCACAGGTTGCACAATTAGGACATGCACGGAGTCCTACCGTCATTTCATTTATATGCAAACATTTAAAACAATTCACTTACTTTTATTAAACTAAACTTGGCATAAATCGCTTCCGCATTTAACTCTGAACATTTAATGGATTCGTTTAAACTCATATAGTGTCGTTTGACATAACTAATGCCTGAGATCCTGGTTTGTCACACACCTAGCGGTAAAACTCCGTTAGTGGATTTTGGGGGTGTGATAGCAAGGAATACAAATAATATGTGATACACGAGACCTTAACCAAACCATAATAAATGAATGCCCCTCCCTCACTATACTACGAGAATAAGACAATATGCAGCCATTGACCCTTCAAGTCCCGGTTAGAGCGACTAACCATGACCGGGGGCGTCACCCCCAATAGTACTATTCACATAATCCTAGGCTAAGACAATAGCTAATGGTTACAAAATGTTAATGTTGTTCCAGGGACTTTTAGCGCTCTTTTGATCCCTCAATGCACACATAACGGTGTGGCCTTTGTTCATTCATTTATGTATGAAAATAGTTACAAGTATGTTTCCTCCCTAAAACATTTCAAAAACTTAGAAAAAAGGGGACAGTGAAACTCATCTCGATCAATAACTGTAATCCCCACTTATCCGTACCTTAACTATACAAGGATAACATATATGTTAAGACTAGCCATTTTAAACGCAAGTTGTTCACCCGACTTAACGAATCCCGTTAAGTACGTCTTTATTTAGTAAACCGGTGTTTTAATGTGACGACTCGTTGGTGATTATTATTCCAGTCTAGACGCTTACTTATTTTCCGAGAAAATATTATGTTTCCATATTGGTGACTTGTACGTGTACCAAAAATAAATATTATATTTGCAATAACTTATAATATATTCATATTATGATCACGTATAAACGTATAATTATTTCTTACCAATAATTATATAAAATCACAAATATCGTCCAAGTATGTTCTACGCATGTCAATTATTCTACGTGCGTATAAACCATGCTAACACGTCCACATGCAATTAGTTGTTTCGAACGACATTTATTAACTTGTTTACGTTCAACATGCACTTATTTTTACCAATACACGTATACTAGTATTTCACTAATTCAACATATGTTTAAATATGCTTCCCGATAACATGTGAACATTTATTTTTAACCAAATGTCTCTAATTTCATGCACATAAATCCGCCTATGATTATTCCATCATGGTATACGCATACATGTTTCTTATGGTTACCAAATGTCTTAAATACTTTCAAGCATAACAAGTTTCATGTCAACCATATAACTATATAATTTGTAAGCTCCAAATTCTTTAAGTGTTTCATCTAGTATTTCCATGATTTATTTTCGAGACATGAATATATTTAATCATTTCATGTATCTATACCTTTGATCATGCAACTACACAAATATGTATACATACACATTTATCTCGTTTTCCATATGCATATATATGTACACATACAACTTAACTTTATGATCTAGCACAATTTTCTACCAATATCATAAAACATGCTTTAAACTATCAATTATACATCATCATATACATCTTGCAATTTTTGGCCTAGCATGTATAACAAATCTCAGACTTTATGTCACTAATGTTTACTAATCATTCTTGTTAAAGCAACAAACTTACTTTATAATTATTATGTAACAAGATCAGAAAACAATATATATATACACATATACATACCATTCACGATTTCTCCATGTATATACCTATACACTTCATTTTTCATCTAATATGAGTCATAATTTTACTAATCTATAACTCATCATCATAAAATTAAAACATCAAGATATGCATTTAAACATACTATTTTCGGCCCTTATATATATATTTATACAAAACCATAGTTTTTAATCTTAATAAAGTTAGACTTTATAAAAACTCTTTAACTTTTCAAATCCCTTTGATTATTATGATGAACAACATGCTTTATCCAAGAAAATAAAGATAAATCTAGAGATTGGTGTTGGTTTCATACCGCTAGACAAGCTAGGTGAAGATTCGCGAGTAGAAAGTGACGATGACTAGATACACTAGCAAAACTGACCCTTAAACCTTCAAGACTTCTTTGAATCTCCACTTCTCTAGCTAGTTCTCTTTAAACTTGTGTTCTTGGACCAAGATGCAAAGTGTGTGTGTGTGCCTATGTCGATGTATATATAGAGGGAAAGAGAGGAGTTTGAGTGTTGGTTACCCTATCATCATCACACATCATGGAAGGAGTTGATGGATTAGATGTTGGATTGGATTACACTTGAAATGGTATGGCTTCTTCATGACACAAACCATGATGATGAAATTGGTGGTGGTGTGTGGGTGGGTCCCATATCTCGGCCGAGAAGGGTAGTAGGGGGGGTGGGGTGTTGTCACTTAAAATGTTATCATTCCAATGATTAGGTACATGGTATTTAGGTAGTGTAAGTCCGGTAGGTGATCCCGTGATAATATACCCGGTGTATGAACTTTTATGATCAAAAACTTATATATATTGTGTACCTTGACTAGTTTTAATAGTCTACTAGTTAAACCCGACATAGTTAATACTTTAACTATAATATTCATGTATGCACATAAAATAAGTCAAGATTGTGCAACAAACATTTTTATGTCCATATTTTAAGGTTTAGTCACCAATATATATGTTTTTATATCAAGACGAGTCACTAGAATTTATTTTGAACTAAATCTAGTTAATCCCCAACGAACGTACCTTGCGGGTTATAATTGTTGTAATTCTTAAAAATTACTAATATATAGTGTGTGTCCCTTTTCTAGACTCCACGACAATACTTTATCAAACAATAATCCAGGAAATATAAAATATGAACGTGAAAATGTGGATATGGATATTGACCTGAAATGCTGGGTGTCACATTCTCCCCATGTTAAAGAGAATTTCGTCCCGAAATTCAGTTGATGTTATCTTGACTTGGAGTGTTCGCGAACAAGGACGGGTACTTGGCTTTCATTTGATCTTCTTGTTCCCATGTATAATCACGGCCATGCTTTGAATTCTAACGTACCTTAACTGTCAGGCCCCAAACCCGGGAGGCCTCACTTGTTGGATTTACTCATTCACAAACAGTTCTTAAACTTGAATATCACATAACGCAGCCAAAAATTTCATTGAAACATAATCATAACATTGTTCAACATGCGGAAGCGTAACATAATCTAATACATAAACATAACATAAGCTAATCATAACGGGATGCCAGTCTTCATATCATCCAGGTAACTCATCAAGCCGCCCAGCATCACCGTCCATCATCATAACCTGCCTTAACCTGAATGTGCATACTAAAAAGTCAGCTATGCTGGTGAGTTCTAGCTTTACATAAAACCTTAACATAAACATTTTGCCAAAAACATAACATACATTTATTTAACAAAAGCGTACGTAAAACATGCAATAACTTAACCTCATCATAACATCGTAACATATTATCATAACATAAGTCAACATGAACCGAATTTGCGCCTTCTCATAACCGTTAATTCCATACATCGCATACCAGCGGATGAACTTAAGGCTCGTTACCTCTAAGTCATCTGTCACCAGCTCTCCTAAGGCTCATTACCTCTACGTGGACCAAACATATGTCTCCTAAGGCTCGTTACCTCTAGGAAGACAGAACATAACATTGACACTATTTCCCTTCAAGGAATAGTACCTTCCATCGGGGATCCCAAAAATCCCATGGGTGACCGTCATCACCCCATCATCAACCAGTTGTACAACTGTTAGCCAGCCACAAAGGCCCCCCGTAAGGGTAAGGCCAATACATCCATACATACCCTAGCTCCCGTAGGAACTCGTGGCAGATTCGTTCATTTGTGACGTTCATAAAACCTTTACCTCATCTTAGTTAAAGCATTCGTACGTTTTATTAAACAAAACATCATCTATTTCGTAAACCTTTCGTAAACTTCATTTGGCAAAACATTTCATAAACATCATCTCGTAAACATCATTTCGTAAACATCATTTCGTAAAACATCATTTCGTAAACATCATTTCGTATGTATGCACACCAGCCCAAAAACATTAATTAAAACATTTAAAGAAGGGCTTGTAGAACTCACCTGATAAGCTAGTCTCGTTGTCCTAATCGAAGGCCCAACAACGTCACGTACGATCTGGATTGAGTAGTTACATACACATCAGACCTAATCCCGACTCTAACGGTTTAATCATACTGAATTAGGCGAACATACTGATTTCACTAACCAGCTATTTATAACCATAGACCTGATGTCTGCGCACTTAGCAAGTGCGCAGGACCTTGCTCTTGCGTACTTAACAAGTACACAGGGCCTTGTTCTTGCGTACTTAACAAGTACGCAAGGCCTTGTTCTTGCGTACATAGCAAGTACGCAGGGCCTGCGGGCAGTATTCTTCCCCAAGAACCCTAAGTTCTTGCATGTTAATCTGATCACAACAAGATCCCAACTTTCTACGTTCATAACATTCGTTTTTCCTTCTAGATGCTAGATCTATGTTTATTTTCAAGTTTCATATATAAAAACTTTACCTTTTCATCCAAAACCCGAAAACCCCAAAGTTAACAAAAAACTCAGATCTAGGATAAACCGTTACCTATATCGAGCTTCTGATTCGGAGGTTATCATCACGAGCACTGGAGAATCTTTCCCTTGCAATCTCAAATCGATCCTTCACTTTCTCTCTCTATAGTTTCTCTCTCTAGATTCTTGCAAATGAGAGAAATGGAGGTGGCTTGGGCTATTTATAGAGAGTCTCATCTCCCTGATCGCCACCCAAGTTTGCCGGCCCATCCGGCCCGGCCCGTCAGGCCTCGTTCGTTTATTCTGTTTTTCTCGTATTCTAACTCGTTATTTCAAATGTCGTTTTATTTTTGGGATGTTACAAGTATAACCCCTTACAATAGGTTTCGTCCCCGAAACCCATCATAAGTCAAACCGTTGAGGGTATGACTCCCTCATTCCGTCTCCGTTTCCCATGTAGCCTCTGATCCCTTTCGGTGTTTCCATTGGATTTTAACTAGTTGGATAACCTTGTAACGTAACTGTTTCTCCTTCCTGTCTAGGATGGCCACGAGTTCTTCAATCTAGTTAAGGCTATTGTCAACCTCGATGTCAGTAAGTGGTACGTGAGCTGTTTCATCCGTCAAACACTTTGGCAAGTGTGATACATGGAAGGTAGGATGAATCCTACTTAACTCATCAGGCAACTCCAATCGATAAGCTACTTCACGAACCCGTGCCATTATCCTGAATGGTCCGACAAACCTCGAAATTTAGCTTTCCTCTTTTTCTGAATCGTATGATTCCCTTCCAAGGTGACATTTTCAACATTACTCTGTCCCCAACATCAAACTCAATACGCCTTCGTCGTTTATCCGCAAAGGATTTTTGACGATCTTGTGCGACCTTCATTCGTGCTTTGATTTGATCAAACCTTTTTGACGTTTCTCTTACGACTTCAAGACTTAATAATTCCTTCTGTCCAATCTCACCCCAACAAACCGGGGTCCTGCATCTTCTCCCATACAACATTTCGTAAGGCGGCATGCCTATTGTCATGTGGTAACTGTTGTTGTAGGAGAATTCGGCTAACGACAGATGACTGTCCCAACTGCCGCCAAAATCGATAATACAAGCACGAAGCATATCCTTCAGTGTCTGAATGGTCCTTTCGGACTGACCATCCGTTTGTGGGTGGTATGCCGTACTAATATTGAGTCTCGTGCCCATCGCCTCGTGAAATATTTTCCAGAACCTCGATGTGAATCGTGTGTCCCGGTCAGATACGATCGTCAAAGACATCCCATGCCATGCTACTACTTCGTTAATAAATACCTCCGCTAACCTTTTCGACGAGAACGTCTTGCGAATAGGTAGGAAATGAGCACTCATCGTTAAACGGTCCACAATTACCCAGATGGTGTCATGACCTTTAGCTGTGCGAGGTAGCTTGGTTATGAAGTCCATGGTAATGTGTTCCCACTTCCATTCTGGTTTATCGAGCGGTTGAATATTTCCATACGGTTTCTGGTGTTTGGCCTTTACTTGCGAGCAAGTCAGGCACTTACTTACGTATTTCATCACCTCTTGCTTCATCCTAGGCCACCAGTATTCCTTCCTCAGATCTTGGTACATTTTGTTGGAACCAGGATGGATAGAGTAACGAGACTTATGAGCCTCATCTAAGATTTTGGTTATAAGTTCACCACCCATAGGTATCCATACCCGTCCAAAAAGTGTCCTAACACCGGATGTTATATTCCAACTTGTCCTGTTGGCCAACCATCATTTCCTTCTTTATGTTTTCCTCCTTAAGTGCCTTATCTTGAGACTTTTCAATTTCCCTCATCACATCCGATGTTACCACCAACTGGAAAGCTTTGACTCTAATAGGAGCAGGCACATCCTTTCGGCTTAGAGCTTCAGCCACCACGCTTGCCTTTCCAGGATGGTATATGATTTCATAGTCATAATCTTTTAGGAGTTCCAACCATCGTCTCTGCCTCATATTAAGCTCCCTTTGTTCGAAGAAGTACTTCAAACTTTTGTGGTCAGAGTAAATAGTAAACTTCACCCAGTAAAGGTAGTGCCTCCAGATTTTTAATGAATACGACAGCAGCAACTTCCAAATCGCGAGTCCGATAATTGAATTCGTGAACCTTCAACTATCGTGACGCATACACGATCACTCTCCCGTGTTGCATCAGCCCGCACCCCAATCCCTGACCCGAAGCGTCAGAGTATACCACCAAGTCTTCATTGCCCTAGGGAAGGGCCAAGACTGGAGCTTGGGTTAGCTTCTCCTTTAATTCCTTAAACGCCTCATACTGGGTCAAACCCCATTCGTACTTCACCACCTTCCGAGTCAGCTTTGTCAACGGCGAAGCTATTTTTGAGAAATCCTGGATAAATCTCCGATAGTAGCCTGCTAATCCCAAGAAACTGTGAATTTCAGTTGGCGTCTTAGGAATATCCCAATCTCTTACCGTCATTATCTTTGCTGGGTCGACCATAATGCCGTTCGGGTTAATGACGTGACCGAGGAATTGGACTTCCCTAAGCCAGAACGTGTATTTGGAGAACTTAGCATACAACTTCTCATTCTTTGGAGCTTCCACACTTCCTTCAATTGACATGCATGATCACCCTCATTCTTGGAGTAGATGAGGATATCATCGATGAACACTATTACCGATCGGTCCAGCATCGGTCGACACATCCTATTAATTAAATCCATGAACGCTGCGATGGCTTTCGTCAATCCAAAAGACATTACGCAGAACTCGAAATGTCCATAATGCGTGCGAAATGCGGTTTTCGATATGTCTTCTTCCCTCACCTTCAACTGATGGTACCCGGATCGAAGGTCGATTTTTGAGAACCAACTTACGCCCTGTAATTATTCAAACAGGTCGTCGATCCTTGGTAAAGGGTACTTGTTCTTCACCGTTCCTTTGTTCAACTCATGATAATCAATACACATTCTCATCGAATTATCCTTCTTCTTCACAAACAACACCGGAGCACCCCAAGGCGAGATGCTTGGTTGGATAAATCCTTTCTCAACTAATTTGTCCAGTTGTGCCATTAGTTCCTTCATCTCCACCGGTGCGAGTCGATACGGAGCCTTGGCCACGGGCTAGGCATCTGGTACTAAGTCGTTTCGGAACTCAATCTCCTTGTCGGGTGGTATCCCAAGCAAATCCTCTAGAAACACCTCCGGGTACTCGCGTACCATGGGTACATCATCTGGTTCTTTCACTTCCTTACATTTTTCAATCACGTATACCAGATAAGCCTCATATCCGCGCCTCAGGTAATCTGTTGCCTTAATAATCAAGATGCTGTTGGGCATCGGGGCGTCATGATCTCCAAAAATCTCGACTTCACTACCATCCGGAGCGTTGAGTCGGATTATCTTCCGTTTGCATATAATTTTCGCTTCATTGGAAGTTAGCCAATCCATACCCAAAACTACATCAAACCCACCCAAAACCATAACGAACAGCCTGACAGGGAATCTATGGCCTTCTATTTTTATCATGGAATTGTCAACTACATCAGTCACCCTCGCAGTTCTACCCTCAGCGGTTTCTATACTAAAGGCCCTTTCTAGCTTACTTACAGTGTACTTTACTCTTTTACAAAAAGTCACAGATATAAAACTCTTACTGGCACCTGAATCAAATAACACAGATACAAAAGTGTTGTCAAGGATAAACGTACCTGACGCCACATCGGGGTCTGCCCTGGCTTGTTCCTGCGTCAGCGCATAGGCTCGAGTCTTCGCTCGGGGCCTGTCTTCTTTCTTTTTGGGGCCTTTCCCTTTTCCCGCTTCACCCACTCTTGGTTTAGTGCATTCCCGGCTCATGTGGCCGCTTTCGCCACAATTATAACATTTAATGCCTTGCATGCATTCACGGGAGTAGTGCCCAGTCTTGCCACATTTGTAGCAAAGATTTGTCCCCAGCTTGCATTCACTTGGATGCCTACTGCCACATTTCCCACATACCGCGGCCTCACCCACTCTAGCCTATTTCTCTCGAGCTCCAAACAGTCTCTCGCCATATCGTTTAGCTAGAAAACTTGGTTTCTTCTTTGGCACATCAGTAGCGACAACATTCAGTGCTAAATCATCAAATACCACGCCACTCAGTTCTACGACCGAATCGTAGGTAGTAGGAGCGTCTGTCTTAACGTAGGTGCGGACCTTATCCGGCAGTCCCTGAATGTAGCAGGCAATCTTTCTTTCCTCAGTCGTGACAAGATGTGGCACCAGACGTGCCAGTTCATTGAATCAGGTAGTGTACTGTCGGTGCGTCATGCTCCACATCATTGATTACTTCGGACAGAAGTTCTTGATTACCTAGAAATTCCTTCTCTACCTTCTCAATCTCTTTCCTCGGACAAAAGTTCTTGATTACCAGAGTTTTCAAGTCATTCCACATCATTGAGTCAACCACCTCATCCCCTTTAGCCTGACGTACACCTTCTCACCAGTGAGATGCTTCCTCCCTCAAGGAGTTAGCAGCAAACCTCATAACTTGAGTCGCTCGGCGTTCGCTCAGACGAATGGAAACCTCCATACAAATTACCTAATAAAACGTAGCCACCGCGTCTTTCTTCCCAGTGAGAACCGGAAGATCACATGCCTTGAAAGACTTATAGTCGCAACCGCGAGGTGCGTTAACTGCCTCAATGATCGGGGCATCAGTTGCCGTGTTGGACCCGCCTGCCTCATTAGCCTTCTTCATTGCCTTTGCCAGCAGATCTGGTAGGGTATCCTTCATCAACTCAGTAAACTCGCGTGCCAGGGTTGCCTTCACTTCCGGTTCGAAATTGAAGTGTTGTTCTTCCACGGGAGTCCATTCAGTTCCATGCACGCTGACTTCTGGTTCCGTGTGGACACTTCCCTCTTCAGTGTACTCCTGACGAGAAGGAGTCCTATTACGACCACCGGTACGGCCTCCACCACGCCTTCCACTCTTTCGTCCCGCCATTTCGTTCTATAAGCCAAAGAATATAATGTCATCACTCTAGTTAACAAATAGAATTTAAGAAGTACCGTAAGATGTTAATATACACTTTCCATCTGCAATTAACCATTACACTACCTCTCGATTTCTATTTGACCACCTTTGTGATTTCATCAGAACACAAGTCGTAACCTAACACTTCTAAGGCATACTATATATGTAAATATATATACTACCTTCATACTTGATGCTGTGGCTCGAGTTACCCGTACTGGCATCCGCTCTCGGTCCCATTCATAGTTTAAGTTCAGACACTGGGAGTGTCCAAATATCTCAAACTGTTGCTCTGATACCAACTTGTAAGGCCCCAAACTCGGGAGGCCTCACTTGTTGGATTTAATCGTTCACAAACAGTTCTTAAACTTGAATATCAAATAACGCAGCGGAAAATTTCATTAAAACATAATCATAACATTGTTCAACATGCGGAAGCGTAACATAATCTAATACATAAACATAACATAAGCTAATCATAACGGGATGCCAGTCTTCATATCATCCAGGTAACTCATCAAGCCACCCAACATCACTGTCCATCATCATAACCTGCCTTAACCTGAATGTGCATACTAAAAAGTCAGATACGCTGGTCAGTTCTAGCTTTACATAAAACCTTAACATAAACATTTTGCCAAAAACATAACATACATTTATTTAACAAAAGCGTACGTAAAACATGCAATAACTTAACCTCATCATAACATCGTAACATAGCATCATAACATAAGTCAACATGAACAGAATTTGCGCCTTCTCGTAACCGTCAATTCCACACATCGCATACCAGTGGATGAACTTAAGGCTCGTTACCTCTAAGTCATCAGTCACCAGGTCTCCTAAGGCTCGTTACCTCTAGGTGGACCAAACATATGTCTCATAAGGCTCTTTACCTCTAGGAAGACAGAACATAACATTGACACTATTTCCCCGCAAGGAATAGTACCTTCCATCGAGGATCCTGGAAATCCCATGGGTGACCGTCGTCACCCCATCATCAACCAGTTGTACAACCGCTAGCCAGCACAAATCCCCCCGTAAGAGTAAGCCCAATACGTACATACATACCCTAGCTCCCGTAGGAACTCGTGGCTGATTCGTTCATTCGTGACGTTCATAAAACCTTTAACTCATCTTAGTTAAAGCATTCGTACGTTTTATTAAACAAAACATCATCTCTTTCGTAAACCTTTTGTAAACTTCATTTGGCAAAACATTTTATAAACATCATCTCGTAAACATCATTTCGTAAACATCGTTTCATAAAACATCATTTCGTAAACATCATTTCGTATGTATGCACACCAGCCCAAAAACATTAATTAAAACATCTAAAGATGGGCTTGTAGAACTCACCTGATAAGCTAGTCTCGTTGTCCTAATCGAAGGCCCAACAACGTCACATACGATCTGGATTGAGTAGTTACATACACATCATACCTAATCCCGACTCTAACGGTTTAATCATACTGAATTAGGGGAATATACTGACTTCACTAACCAACTATTTACCCCCATAAACCTGATGCCTGCGCACTTAGCAAGTGCGCAAGACCTTGCCCTTGCGTACTTAACAAGTATGTAGGGCCTTGTTCTTGCGTGCTTAACAAGTACGTAGGGCCTGCGGGTAGTATTCTTCCCCAAGAACCCTAAGTTCTTGCATGCGGATCTGATCACATCAAGATCCCAACTTTCTACGTTCATAACGTTCGTTTTTTCATCTAGATGCTAGATCTATGTTTATTTTCAAGTTTCATATGTAAAAACGTTACCTTTTCATCCAAAACCCGAAAACCCCAAAGTTAACAAAAAACTCAGATCTAGGACAAAACGTTACCTGTATCGAGCTTTTGATTCGGAGGTTATCTTCACGAGCACTGAGAATCTTTCCCTTGCAATCTCGAGTCGATCCTTCACTTTCTCTCTCTACGTTTTCTTTCTCTAGATTCTTGCAAATGAGAGAAATGGAGGTGGCTTGGGCTATTTATAGAGAGATTCATCACCCTGATCGCCATCCAAGTTTGCCGGCCCATCCGGCCCAACCCGTCATGCCTCGTTCGTTTATCCTGTTTGTTCTCGTATTCTAACTTGTTATTTCAACTGTCGTTTTATTTTTGGGATGTTACAAGTCTACCCCCTTACAATAGGTTTCGTCCCCGAAACCCATCATAAGTTAAACAGTTGAGGGTTTGACTCCCTCATTTCCATATCCGTTTCCCATGTAGCCTCCGATCCCTTTCGGTGTTTCCATTGGAATTTAACTAGTTGGATAACCTTGTAACGTAACCGTTTCTTCTTCCTGTCTAGGATGGACACGTGTTCTTCAATGTAGTTAAGGCTGTTGTCAACCTCGATGTCAGTAAGTGGTACATGAGCTGTTTCATCTGCCAAACACTTTCGCAAGTTACATGGAAGGTAGGATGAATCCCACTTAACTCATCCGGCAACTCCAACCGATAAGCGACTTCCCCAACCCGTGCCATTATCCTGATAAGCACTTCTTGAGATTTGACACATGAAACGTATCATGTACATTGCTTAGTTCCTGTGGCAACTTGAGCTTGTATGCTACATGGCCAATCCTAGCTAATATTTCAAATGGTCCAATGTTCCTAGGGTTAAGCTTGCCACGGTTGCCAAACCTTGCAACTCCCTTCCAAGGTGAGACTTTTAACATAAATCTGTCTCCAACTTGGAATTCTAATGGTCTTCGTCTGTTATCCGCATAACTCTTTTTCCTGTCACGGACGGCCTTCAGACGGTCATTAATTTTGAAAATCTTGTCGGTGGTTTTCTAAATAACCTCAGGACCAGTTAAGTGCTTGTCGCCAGCCTCCGCCCAACATGGCGGTACAAAGCCTCAGACGGAGCGGCTTTGATGCTGGTGTGGAAACTGTTATTATATGAAAAGTCAGCCAATGGTAAATGAGTATCCCAATTTCCTCCGAAGTCAATTACACACGAACGGAGCATATCCTCTAAAGTTTGAATGGTCCTTTCACTTTGACCATCGGTTTGTGGGTGATATGCCGTGCTCATGTCAAGACGTGTGCCCAAGGCTTCTTGTAATGACTGCTAGATTCTAGATACGAATCTGTTGTCTCTATAAGAGATAATAGAAATTGGCACTCCATGCCTAGCCACAATCTCGTTGATATATAGCCTTGCAAGTTTCTCGGTTTTATCCGTCTCTTTGATGGGTAGGAAATGAGCTGACTTCGTCAAACGATCGACGATTACCCATATAGTATCATGCCCACTCGATGTCTTGGGTAACTTTGTGATGAAACCCATGGAAATCTGTTCCCATTTCCATTGAGGTATCTCGGGTTGTTGTAGTAAACTAGACGGTTTCTAATGTTCTGCCTTTACCTTTGAACATGTCAGACACTTGCAAACATAAATAGCAATTTCTCCTTTCATGTTCGGCCACCAATAGAGTTCTTTCAGATCTTTATACATTTTATCCGAACCTTGGTGAGTGGAGTACCTGGACTTGTGGGCTTCGTCCATAACCAACTACCGTAAGTTACCAAAACATGGTACCCAAATTCTACTCATTATGTATAAAGTATCATGTGACTTTGGCTCTAATTGTCTGATCATTCCTCGTAAAGCTTCATTCCGAATGTTCTCTTCTTTAAGTGCCTCTTGTTGTGCCATTCGGATTTGAGTCGTGAGACTCGTATGATTGTCAATCTTAGGGCATGAACATGAAGAGTTTTAACTCGTTCTTTATGACTCAAGGCGTATGATACGACATTCGCCTTACGAGGGTGGTACTTGATATCGCAGTCGTACTCATTTAGTAGTTCTACCCAATGGCGTTGCCTCATGTTGAGTTCTTTCTGATTAAAGATGTGCTAGAGACTCTTGTGATCTGTAAAAATAGTACATTTTGTACCATATAAGTAATGTCTCCAAATCTTGAATGCAAACACGACAGCACCTAATTCCAAATCGTGAGTCGTATAATTTTTCTCATGGACTTTCAGCTGTCTGGATGCATATGCTATGACTTTTTCTCTCTGCATCAGCACACATCCCAGACCTTGGTGTGATGCGTCGCAGTACATGATGAAATTGTCGGTTCCCTCAGGAAGGGATAGGATTGGTGTACTGCAAAGCTTTTGCTTTAGCAATTGACAAGCTGATTCTTGCTTATCAGTCCAATCAAAATTTTTGTCCTTCTGGGTCAACGTGGTCAAAGGCAGGGCTATCTTTGAAAAATTCTTGATGAATCTCCTATAATAGCCTGCCAAATCCAGAAATTGACGCACCTCAGTCGGAGTTCTTGGTGCTTCCCAATTTTTTATAGCTTCAATCTTGGATGGATCTACATGTATACCTTTCTTATTGATGACATGTACAAGAAAATGGACTTCACGAATCCAAAACTCGCACTTAGAGAATTTGGCATATAACTTCTCATTCCTGAGTAGTTCTAAGATTAACTTCAAATGGTTTTCATGTTCCTCCTTGGTTCTTGAATATATCAATATGTCATCAATAAACACAATCATGAATTTATCCAAGTATGGCATGCACACGCGATTCATGAGATCCATGAAAACTGCCGTGCATTTGTCAAACCAAACGGCATGACTAGAAACTCGTAGTAACCGTAACGAGTCCTAAAAGCCGTCTTTGATATATATTCCTCATGGATTCTCAGTTGATGGTACCCTGATCGTAGATTAATCTTAGAATAGAAGCTGAAACCTTGAAGTTGATCGTATAGATCGTCTATTCGAGGAAGCGGATATCGGTTTTTAATTGTAAGTTTGTTAAACTCCCGGTAATCAATACACATTCTAAAGGTTCCATCCTTTTTCTTTACAAACAAGACCGGAGCTCCCTAGGGTGAGAAACTCAGTCTTATGAAACCTTTATAAAGTAACTCTTGTAGTTGACTTGATAATTCTTGCATCTCAGAAGGTGCTAGACGATATGGTGATCATGCAACTGGTGCGGCTCCGGGTACTAGGTCAATCTGGAATTTAACTTGTCTTGGTGGCGGTAATCCAGGTAAGTATTCGGGAAATACCTCAGGGTAATCCCTAACGATTGGTATGTCCTCAAGTCGACGTTCCTCGGGTTTCTTCTCGACGATGTGAGCCAGGAATGCGCAATAACCGCGTAGGTACTTATGAGCTTTCATGTAGTTTATCATTTTCAACATTATTCCACCTTTTTCGCCTTGAATAGAAAGAATTTCTCCTTTTGGTAGTGGGATACGTATAATCTTTTCGAAACACACGATCTCGGCATGATTTTTCGATAACCAATCCATACCAATGACGATGTCAAAACTCCCTAGATCAACAGGTAGAAGGTCTATACTAAATATATAGTTTTCTAGACATAAAGTACAACCCTTAATGATTTCTTCGCTTTTTATTAATTTCCCGTTTGCTAATTCAATTGTATAACTTTGATCAAGTTTGCTGGCCTTAATAGCGAGTAAAGATTTAAAATCATTTGACACAAAGCTCCTATCCACACCCGAATCGAAAAGTACCGAGGCATAGTGATTATTTAGCGGGAACATAGAAGTGACAATGTTCGGATCCTGTCGCGCGTCCCCAACACCCATCACAAATGCCCTCCCTGGTGCCTGAGCGTTGTTCTAATTTCTCAGCTTTGGACAGTCTTTCTTGAAGTGCTTTAGATCATCACACTTGAAACATCCCTGTTTCGCTTTTCCCGTGGGGTTGGTGTTGATTCGACAGTTTTGCGTGCTATGTCCAACCTACCACATTTCTCACATTTAATACATGCACCCATATGGTGATATCCACACTTGTTACACCTCGGTAGGCTGCCATTATTTTCCTTCCTTTCCACAGTGTTGGCTGCAAAAGCCTTCACGGTCTCCTGCCTCTTAAATCCTTGCTTCCCAGACTTGTTACTTGAATTTCCCATCCATTTCCTTTTCTTCTAAGATTTACTTTCCTCGTTCTCTTTCCTCCCAAACAATCCATTACGCACAGCATCATCTCTTAACATGAATGCTAAAGTTATAGCGCTTTTGGCATCCATTGGATTGGATGAAGTTACCATGCTACGAATTTGAGGCGCAAGGCCCCATAAATACCTCTCAACACGCTTATGTCTGGTGTGACCATGTGTGGCACTAGGATTTCCAGTTCATTGAAACAGTAGGTGTACCCAGCCACATTATCTCCGATCATTTGCAAATTCCACATCTCAGCCTCAATCTTTTGTAGCTCGTTTCAAAGACAGTATTCCTCGTTCATCATGATTTTCAGGTCTTCCCATGATAATTGATATGCTGTCTGCCTTCCCAAAGTTTTCACTTGGGTATTCCACCAGGTCAATGCCTTATCTGTGAGCGTGCAAGTAGAATACTTCACTATACAGTCAGAGGTACACTCACTGATGTCAATTACTGACTCCATTTTCTCAATCCACCTCATCAGGCCCCATGTACCCTCGGTGCCATTGAAGCTTAGAGGGTTACAAGATAGAAAGGCCTTATAGGTGCACATCCTGTTCGAAGCATCTGTAAGGTCACAAGTCACTGTTTTAATAACGTCGTTAACTTAGATCGTGACTGTATGTTACGGAGATTATTACTCGTTCTATTACCTCCAGAACCTCCGGCTGTACCACTGCCTCCTGAACCTCCTCCGTCGGTACCACTGCCATTCCCTCCACCGTTTTTTTCCGATTGGCTTCGTACTGCTCCATGGCGGCAGCTACACGTTGTGAGATGAGTTGCTACACGTCTGCGAAAATCGTCTCGTTGTTCTCACAAGTGGTGTCACGGGGCATCCTTCGCTTAGGTGCCATTTTGTTCTTTCTAACATGAGATTTAAAAAGAAACAACATTATATAACAATAATGATATAACATGACATAAGGATACAACAACATCAAACGTAAACAACCATCATCACAACATAGACATCACATACATAGTTAAAACATACTAGTACATTGTTCCAAAAGATAAGGATAAAAAATAGATGGGTTCATATAACCACATCAGTACCAAAGTTTCAAACTACATAATGTGTTACGGGCACAACCCGCCCGTAATAGGTCTAATGAAAGAAGTGGGAGTACAACCCAATCAACATGGTAAGTCCAACCATGACAACACTAGCTCTGGCTACCATCTTTGCAGCCAAAGTCCTCTCCTCCAATGCCTCCACACTGGCTAGAATCATAGTAGTCAACTGCCAGTCCATATCGGCCCTCATCTCCAAGTAATCGGTGGTACCCTGCAGGTCTCTTGTGTTGTCCTCCAGTGTTTCCACTCGGGATCCGAGTCCTCGCTGCAGCCGAGTAGATGCATCTCCATGTGCCCGGAGTTAGTCTAAGAGGTCATCAAGACACTCCTCGTGTGTGTGTACACGGGTTACCAGAGTAGGAACGGTGAGCCCCATGTCCAACCCAGTGTGGGGCAACTATGATGATGAGTTACTGCAGGTCTCAAACGTAGAAGGGATGCCCTCCATCTCTCTCCACAGTGTAAGAGTACGGGGCATCCAGTTAGTGCTAGGGTGATAGCAAGGTGTCACACCCCAAATTTCAACTAACGGAGTTTTACCGTTTGGGAAGTGACGAACTAGGATCTTAGACATTAGTTACATTGAACGACTCTACATGGGACTCAAATGAAAATATTATGTCAATCAGAGTTTCAATGCGAAAGCGTAAGGAAAAGTAAATGCGCAAAACACACGCGCCCAAACCAAAAGTCCAAAAGTCCAAACGTCCAACCAAGCCAAGTACAATACAAAATAATCCAAACAAACATAAATAAGCAATAATCAAAGTAGATGAATCCCATGCATGCCCAAATGTGCACCTGTGCCTTATCTTAGCGTCCTGAGAAAACATGTAAGAAAATATGTCAACACGAGGTTGGTGAGTTCACAGGTTTCAATATTTAAATAAGCGTTTACCAGATTTATGATCATTCAATATGTATCTATAGGTAGCTAACCTATGTTCATGTTTAACTCAAGCGCTCGCAACCGAAGCTGACTCTTTATTTATTTGCCTCCTGTCAGGTCTATCAACACTGGTGGTGTGAGTAGGCTAACATTTCACCCGTTCGATCTCTAATCGAGTTAGCACGACTAACGCGGGTGGGATTTGTCAAACCCAGTAGTACTACTAAATATTAACTCGCTAAGATCCATATTAACGGTCCGATAAAAGATGAGGACTTTCTGTGATAGCGTTTTACGCTTAGCTTTAACATTGATAACATATGAATTGCAAAATCTCAAAATTGTTTAATCATGTTTTCTCCGCCAGATTAAAACAGTAAAAAGGGGCCGTGAAAACTCACCTGAGTTTGAGTAGTGGATTGGATCACACAAGGATGAGATTAGGTGCACTAGTTTTAGCCTGCACGGCTTACGTATGCCCTAGAATTACAAATATAACAGTTAGGGACATAATGGGATTTGTGACGATGACACGGAATAAGGAACTTCCTAAAAGTAACGTCCTTATGACCATGAGTATACGAATGTGTCCACGAGTATACAAGATTCTTGAATTATACAATTAAGGAAAACTACGGTTTGTGATGAGTGACAAATAATAATAAAAAATATATATATCGTTTCTAATTGAGTTCAAGGTTTGAAAATAATTTATTATTTTATAAACGAGTTTTAAATAACGGATACGAGATACAAGACTAAAACGAGTCTATGGGTGGTTTTTCGGCTTTAAAACATATTGATATGATATAATAATCATTGTTTTGAAAATATAAATATTAATCAAACATTCTGACAAAAGGCTTTCCCACACACGACCGCGCCTAAGACTAGGCACGACCGTGTTAAGGACACAGGCGCGATCGTGCTAGTCAGGGCGTGACCGTGTTGATTAAACAGAAGACACAACAAAGTCTGGTCATCAGGCACGATCGTGCTTGTGTCGAGCACGACCGTGTCTAGGGTTTTCTAGGCATGACCTTGTCTGGCTAGCAGGCACGACCAGGTCTGGTACGGGGCACGACTGTGCTCGGATAGGCACGACCGCGCTAGAAGATTAGCGCGACCGTGTCTGATTAATTTCAGAAACAAATCGATTAAATTTTATAATATTAACGTTGGAGTTTATGGGGCTTTCAATAAGCAAAGATTTTCGAAGCTATCCATGTATTTTAATTGGATTAACAACATGTCTAGATTAGTATTCGATTAACCCGAAAGTGTATGAACCCTAGGTTTCTGATTGAGTTATATTCGATAATGCAAGCCCAAAATATGATAGGGCTTTTGATTAGAAGATTGAAATGAAGCTAAGGATGAGTTTGATTACCAGAATAGATGATGGATTGATAGCGTACGGTTAGAACTCGGTCCGACGGCGACGGGTTTGGTCCTTGGTGTTTTCGGCCACTCTTCCGACCAAATTGGTATATTAAGAAGCTTCTGGGAGGCTCGTCTAATGTGTGCAGATGCTAGATCGAGAGGATAATTGATGAATTTAGTCGAATTGGTGAGAAATAGCGATGAACTCGACAGTTTTTGTTTAATTACAATGATGGAGTTGAATTTGGCCATTACGAGTGTTAAAGTGCCGAATAATGGCTCAATGATGATCGCCATTAGATATTTTACGTTACAACTTGATATTCGAATGGATTTGCGTTTAAAGGCTGAGTTTACATGTCAACTGGGCAAGAGGCGCGACCGTGCCAAAACAAGGCGCGACCGTGTCTATTAGGATTTCGAGATATTTACAAAATTTGTCCCTGCAACTTCAGCTTTGACATAAATGATTCCTTGGCCTTATAATTTGGGTTAACTTGGTTAGGATTTAACAGAATATTTAACGGGATCACTAACGGAATTAACTTGAAAAGTCGGATTGTCATACAAGGTCACTGTTGGGGCGGCTTGTAATATCCGTACTTTCCATATCATCGTTTATTTACATTTTGTACCCTTGTACTTTCATTTTTAAATCCATTATAACCCGAGACTTATGATCAATGAATTTATTGGATTTATTCAATTACATGTTTACAACATACATTACATTTATACATATGCAAGACAACATCATACATGCAATATTACAAAATTATATATTACAAACACGCGTTTCACTTTTTTTACACATTTATATTCTCGTTTCACGTCCATACACGCTCGGTTTATTATTATTATTAGTAGTAGTAGTATTATTATCATTAGTACTATTATTATTATTATTTCATTTAAAAAAAAAAGAATCACCTCCCTTTCAACCACCAACTTTTAACTAACTCATTTAATACCCCAAACCCTAATCCACACTTATAAATACCCACTCCCTTTCACTCCTCCACCCTTACACCCTCCAAATTCTCTCACAAATCTCTCCAAGTGCTTCATTTCTTCCAAGATTTTTGGCAGAATATTATAAGGTAAAAACCTTATTTTTCTTCAAGTTTCTTCCTTTTTTTTTTCTTAACAATTCTTCCTTCACCCTCTTGGATAAACCTCTAGGATCTTATCATTTGTTTACCTTGGTAAACATCTAAGATAAGTCACCATTTGAGGTCCAAGTTGTGGTCTTTCAACTAACATTTCTTCTTCTTCATGTTCTTGTTTGGATATTTTACATCTAGTTGTGGTAAAACCAAACCAAGCTTCCATCAAAATTCTATGATGGAAGCCTTGTGCTAAGGTATTTGGATGAAGTAGATGAACATAGGTTCATCTACCATAAGACATCCAATAGCCACAAGGTGTTCAAATACTATACATAAATATTATAAATAAATCTAACAAGGTTTGTGGATTTCCCAACCTTTCTCTTGGCCACTTCAAGTGGATATTACTAATTATACTAACTTTTGACCATCCGAATTCTTAACTAAGTTAGGGGTTTGTGTTTCGGTCCGCCGTCGGCGATGCATGACCAACTTGATACTATTATACATATATATTATTTATTATTTCTTCTCCACCGAACTTATGGCTACGTTACCTTTTAGGTTAACCGGCATTCCCGACTCTTCACCTTCCCGTCCATCCTTTCGTTGCCACGCCAAACCGTGAGTTTCATACTTGCCCCTTTTACATTTTTGCACTTTGGGACTTGAAAACATGTACATATTCAAAACACATACACTACAAGATTCACACTTTATTCAAACACAATTCATTAACATGCTCTTATGACAACAACTTGACTACATGCTTAAATACAACCTGTTAATACAATAGTTCATTAATTCTTGCAAAA
The DNA here is from genome assembly GCA_023525975.1 of Smallanthus sonchifolius. NCBI lineage: Eukaryota > Viridiplantae > Streptophyta > Magnoliopsida > Asterales > Asteraceae > Smallanthus > Smallanthus sonchifolius. Next base: position 30,191,749 of record CM042031.1, read on the forward strand.
CCGCACTTAACAAGTGTAGCGCTATAGGATTGACACCCGTCGGCTTTTCGTTACCTTTATGGAACCCCCGATCTTGTTATGTTATTTATTCGACTGGTATTCTTTGGATGCTAGGTATGCTATGTCAACAATAGGTTTGAACTATATCATTACAAATTGTATGAACATTAGTAAAGTATGTCTATGCATGTGAATTGTTGCTTTAAACATGATTATTATATGTATGAAACTTGTATGAACTCACCAACTTTATTGTTGATCAAATATTATTTTACATGTTTTCAGGAGATGTTTGATGCTACCATGGAAATGGAATCTTGGGACTTTGCCTTAGATATCAAATTTAAATATTTTTGTCTTTTGTTTATCAATGTATTTACTTTAATTGAAACAATTGTATTTGAAATTCTTAGTTTAATGAAATCGGTTAAATTTATATTTCAACAATAGTGCCACGATGTCTTTGAACAATCCTACACGTCATGTTCGGTGATTCCGCCGCCGAATGGGTTGTGACAGATTGGTATCAGAGCCGTGGTTATAGGTAATTAGGAAAATTGCTTATTTGACCTAGCCTATAACTAAGGACCCGTTTTAGACCATTCCTTATGACTCTTAATACGCTTGTTCTACCACCTTTACTTCTTACTTATTCTTTGGACTAAATACACCGTCATGGATTTTAAGACATCAAGACACTCATATTTCACCAAAGAAACGAACTCACCAAAAGAGGGTAATTCCTCATTCGGTGATAAGTTTCACTCCGCCTAAGACTTAGCAATTTACCATCAAGTTAGGTGTGAAAACCTCACCTTGACGGTAAAAGAATTCCACTCATAAACGCTCTTGGGAAACCTTACCGTTAAAGTTAGGAGTGATTTCCTATCTCAAACGGTTAAGGCACCAACCCTATACAAAACGGAACGACACCACCAAACTAGGAGTGAAATCCACAATTTGGTGATTAGTTCCACTCTTAAAATTTTCAATCTCGCCAAAGTCTCGGCTTTGCTATTGACTAGGGACACGTAGTAACCGGAAGGGTAAAATACCGTTAACCGAATTACAGGCGAGAGTATTTTATCTATTAGGCCAAAACTTGTTTCCCGAACTCAATAGAAGGTTTGACCACTTGGGTTAGTCGACGTTTTCGTTAGTTCAAGAGCCGAGCTAACGAGACACTCCAACTTTTTACAAACAAACCTCTCTTTTATATATAAACTATTTTCACTACTATTATTATACTAACTTGGTTCGATCTCGTGGACGCTCGCTTTTCGCTACTCGCCTTACTAACTTCAAAACGCTAATACATTCGAGAACCAATTAAATTTATGCTCTTTCATCGTCACATGTTTGTTATATACACTATTTCCATACATGATTCACATGACCAAACGTGCTATTACATGAAATTACTTGATTACTTGTGCCATACGTGAAATTTACATACTCATATGACAACAATTTTTATGCAAAACCATTGATCTAAGTCTCACAATCCCCTTTTGTAGATGTCTTCATCTCGCCACTCTGCTACCGCCAGGAACAACAAGAGGGACAAGCGTTTGGCCGCACTCGTGGCCAAGCAAATGGCCCAAGTCATCCCTGGCCTCATCCAGAACCTCACCCCCAACGGATCGGTCGAATCCAACAACGAAACTTCCAAATCCCACGCCCAACACTACCGAACCTTCCTTGCTTGTCGTCCCGAATCTTTCACGGGACTCGAAGGTGCAACCAAGCTCCTTAGCTGGTTTGCGAGCATGGAAAACACCTTCTCGGTAAGCGAGACCGCGGACCACCTCCGGACTCGCTACGTCGCTAGCCTCTTCAAAGAGCAAGCTCTCGCTTGGTGGGATAGCGAGAAGGAGCTCGACGAGGAGATCGTCACCCTGTCTTGGAAGGAACTCAAAGCGTTTATGCGCGAGGAGTACTGCCCTCCCCACGAGTTGCAAGCACTCGAGGAGGAGTTTTTCACCCTCAAACAGGACAGCGGTGACAATGCTGCCTACAACCTTCGCTTCCAACAACTCTCCGTCCTTGCGCCTCGCCAAGTTGACACCATAGAGCGATCCGTGGCCAAGTACATACAAGGCCTCCCGTCCGTCATCAAGGACACGGTCGCCGCCGCCGAACCCACCAACCTCGCCAAGGCCATGCGCCTTGCGGCCGCTTTCTCCCGAAACCGTGTTCAGGATGGTACTTTAACCATTCGGGGCACCAAGAAGCACGCCACCCAAGCCACCGTTGAGCCCACTGAACCCAAAGTCACCGAACCAAAACCCGCCAAAACCCCTACTCACCAAAACAACAAAAAGCGCAAGTCCCAAGCCCGGAACTATGCGGTTGTCACCCCCATTAACCAAGTGCCGATGAACCAAGACCCGACACCCCAAAAGAAACCGTATGGTGGATCTTACCCATTATGCAACACTTGCCAATACCACCACCCAAACAACCTCCCATGCCGAAAATGCACCTCGTGTGGCAAATTCGGACACCTTGCCAACCTATGCCGCAACCCACAACAACCCCAAAACACCCAAGCTCCCCCACCAAACCGAAACCCACCGGCCATCACAAATGGTCGGGCTTGCTACCATTGTGGTGATCCAAACCACATGAGCCCACAATGCCCACAAAACCAAAACCAACACCACCACAACAACAACCCCACCAACAACAACAACCGCAACAAACCACCCAACCAAAACCAACCCACAAACCCAAGAGGCCGTGCTTATAACATCAATGCGGCGCATGCACAAACTGATAACGACGTGGTGAACAGTATGTTTCCTATCAATGGTCGGTATGCTTCTGTTTTATTTGATACCGGTGCGGATAAAAGTTTCGTATCGCTAGAATTTGAACTTATGTTAGCTAAGACCCGATCTAAGTTAGAGAACTCCTTCACTGTCGAAATCGCTGACGAAAAATCCACCTTTTGTGACACGATTATCCTCGATTGTACTCTCGACCTTAATGGTCATCCCTTCTCGATCGATCTCATACCCATGCAATTGGGGAGTTTTGATGTCATAGTAGGCATGGATTGGCTTGCCAAGAACCATGTCGAAGTCGTTTGCTTTGAGAAATTCATCCGTATTCCCCTTCCATCCGGTCAAGTTTTGCAAATCCATGGCGAAAGGCCATCCGGTGGACTCAAACTCATGTCCTGCACCAAAGCCCAAAAATATTTACTAAAGAACTACGTGGCCTTTTTGGCCCAAGTAGTGAAAAAGAAAGAAAAGGGCAAAGGTGTAAAAGACATTCCCATCATTTGCGATTTCCCCGAAGTCTTTCCCGAGGACCTACCCGGTCTTCCTCCATCCCGTGAGGTCGAATTCCGAATTGACCTCATGCCCGGTACGACTCCGATTGCCAAAGCTCCTTACCGCCTTGCACCCTCCGAGATGCAAGAACTTGCCGGTCAACTTCAAGAGTTAGCCGACAAGAGTTTCATTCGTCCGAGTTCATCCCCGTGGGGCGCTCCCGTTTTATTCGTTAAAAAGAAAGACGGATCGTTCCACATGTGCATCGATTATCGTGAGCTTAACAAACTCACTATCAAGAATCGGTATCCTTTTCCTCGCATCGACGATCTTTTCGACCAACTCCAAGGTGCGTCTTGTTTTTCCAAGATCGATCTCCGTTCGGGATATCATCAACTTCGTGTTCATGAGGAGGATATTCCCAAAACTGCATTTCGAACCCGATACGGACACTACGAATTTATGGTGATGCCTTTCGGGCTAACCAATGCACCCACGGTTTTCATGGATCTCATGAACCGAGTGTGCAAACCATATTTGGACAAATGCTTAATCGTCTTCATTGATGACGTTCTCATCTATTCCAAATCCCGATCCGCCCACGAGGAACACCTTCGCTTAATATTGGAGTTACTAAGAAAAGAACAACTTTACGCCAAATTCTCCAAGTGTGAATTTTGGCTCAAGGAAGTCCAATTTTTGGGACACATTATTAATGATAAGGGTATCCATGTGGATCCAGCCAAAATCGAATCAGTCAAGAACTGGATTGCTCCGAAATCTGCTACCGAAGTCCGCTCATTCCTTGGTCTTGTGGGCTATTACCGTCGTTTCATCGCCAACTTTTCCAAGATCTCCGTTCCTCTCACCGCATTAACTCAAAAAGGGAAACCCTACGAGTGGGGCCCTAATGAAGAGGAAGCTTTCCAAACACTTAAGGATAAGCTTTGCAATGCTCCGATCCTTACTCTTCCCGATGGAAACGATGACTTCGTGGTGTATTGCGACGCCTCTAACATTGGTCTCGATTGTGTTCTCATGCAACGAGGCAAGGTCATCGCTTACGCATCCCGTCAACTCAAGATCCATGAGAAGAATTACACGACTCATGATCTTGAACTCACCGCCGTCGTCTTTGCTCTCAAGCTTTGGAGACACTTCCTTTGTAGGTCCAGGTAACTCAACTACTGATTGAACTCGTGATATGAAGTTTCTATAACACGAAGTGCGGAATCCTTCGTGTTAACATTTGTATACTAACCGACAATTCTAAACAACACGCGTAAATAAACTTCTCAAATATATTCAGATTTACAATGGTTTACAGACTCAATCAGACAAATCGTTCTCTCTGTTCTGTGTTGTGTCTAATGACTCTGTAAACTCATATATATAGAAACTAACCTGCTGTAAGCGAACTTGTTAAGTTCTCCTGAAACAGACTAAGCGAACTTATTAAGTTCGCCTCTGATAGACCAGGCGAACTTAACAAGTTCGCAACCTCTAGGCACACTTGTAAAAACACTTAGCAACTTTAAACAATTACATAGTAAAAACATAAAGACATAAAATCTAACTATTACAAGCTTTTGTAATTACAAATCTATGTCCTAACAGACTCCCCCCTTGACAATAGCTTGATCTTCTGTCTTCAGTCTTTATCTTGAACTCTTCCAGTTGTCTGGTAGTCTGCTTCCAGCATGCACACCGTATCTTCTGCATATCTCCAAAACTCTTTTGTACTGTAGACCTTGTTCTCTCCATTCATCATTATACATGATCTCATTCTTTCGCAGTGTCCTTTGATATTTCTTTGAAAAATTAATAAGATTCATTGCGTCATAGAAACACACAATAACCTTATTATCTTTATCTTCAACCCTTGCTTCACCAGTATTAACATCAACATACCACCATTTCATATTCCCAAGAAAGTCTTGAGGAATATTTTATAATGGTATCTTGTGTATAGCACGCACTGGTCTATACTTGTATCTCCAGGTTACTTTCCCAGTCTTAGGATCTGTAATCTTCACTCTCTTTCCTTTCTGTGGTTTCAGCCGCTCATACTTACCCGAACTACCTTCTTTCTTTATCAGGTTTGCTATCACATCAGCCAAACCATTCTTCGATCTATTTATAAGTGGCTTTGAAGCTAGACCATTTATTTCACACCTCGGCAAGGTATTAAAATATTTGATCCTTGGCTTTAAGTATTGAACGCCGTCAGATCTTTTGATTACAAATAATTTTGATTCACCATCATAGAACCAACCTATGATCCTTCCTACACACTGCTCTTTATTCACATATTTCTCTTTCTGAGCAGGTTATGCTGGAGACTTGGGTAGCACCTTCATCCAACTGTTTACAACTTCTCTCCACTGTTCTCGTGTCATCCCTGTGTCTCTGAACATCACAGGTTCTTCATTTATCTTCGGAGACTCAGTGTGAGTAGTTTCAGTTTCAGCACCCTTATTGAATTGAAGATTCTGATCATCAGTATCCATTTTTGACTCAGCTGTATCATCAGGCAGTGTGACGTCTTCAATAGAGTCCATAGAGTCAGTTATTCCGTCATAGGAGAACTCAGGAACAACATCCTCTTGGATGAAGTTATACGGCATCTTAAGACCGTCACAACCTTCATATGTAACACTTTCTTTATCTTTCTCTATTTCAATCTCTACTATTTCTCCTTCTTCTATCTCAGTATCTGACATATCATCTTCCATGTCATTGAATAAATCGTCAATGTCATCAAGACATTCAATCTTTTCAGCTTCCTCTTCTTCGGAGTCTTGAAAGAATTCTAATAACAGAATTTCTTCGTCATTAGTACCAGAAGTATATTTGTCCTTGTTTCCTTCAAGAGATTATGATGTCGACTCCCCCTGAACTCTAGATATAGGATTAGCTTCAGTGTATTGACGATCACCCTCAATATTTCTAGCAGGATCATTGTCTTCATCATCACGTCTTTGAATTGACTCTGTGTGACAAGTATCAGGTATCCTCAACTCCCCCTGAGCGTCAAGACGCTGAACGAGTTTGGACACTAAGACGTGCATATCAGCAATCTATTGAGCTTGAGTCTGAATCACCAGCTGCCGTTGTGAATCAATAGATACAAGTGAGTTAACTTGTGTTTGTAGTGACAACACTTGAGATTCAAGGAAAGTAATCCTATCAGAATCAGAAGGCTTTGATGGACCAGCTGTTGATTGTGGAATAGAAGGACTTGAAGTAGTAGGAATGACTGGAGGAACAGGAGTATGAACTGGAGATGGATCCTTAGATCATGGAGGAGTAATGATCAGAGAAGCAACAAAATTTGCATCCTCAACTCCTTGAGAAGATTTGGCAGCAGCAATCGATGCAGACATTAACTTTTGACGTGTAGGATCTGGATTAAAGTCACTGTCAGTGTCAGAACTCTCATCGACCAAAGATCTTTTTCCAAGTACTGATCCGGAAGGAGGATCCCGAACAGACTTGAGTCGTGGTCGTCTGGCTTGAGACTTAATGCGTTTTCCAGCATTAGCCAGTGGAATAGCAGCCAACCGTTCATAATGACCTGGAGAAAAATCCCTAGATTCATCAGAATCAGTGTTGTCATCATCAGATGATGTTGTATCACTTGAACTAGAACTATACTCAACGTCTGTCACCACATTCCCTTCTTGTTCATGAATGGGCGAGTTCACATCATCATCAACAAAATCATCCATGTTCATTCCTAGATCTTGATTAGGATCATGAATGACCTCTTCTTGAACTGGTTCCTGAATCGGAATATCAACTGCAGCTTGTGGAATAGGAACTTGTTCAGGAATAGGAATTTGTGGTTGTATAGGAACTTGTATTTGTGGTTGTTGAACTTGAAGATGTGGAACTGGTATCTATTGTTGTTGGGCAGGTTGTTGTGGTTGTTGCTGTTGTTGTTGTGCTGGAACGTTAACTCCTTGAGCTTGAGCAAGTTCATTAGGATGAAACCAATTATCATTAGGTGGTGCAACATAATCAGGATTGATTAAGTGCCCAAACAGAGGTGTATTAACTGGAATCAAAGCAGCATTCTGCTGTTTCACCTTTGTACAGTCAGTAAAGATACGTTTTGACATTGGAGTCAAAGTCAATCTTATAGCATGTTGTGGAAGATCCGGAATAAGATGATTTAGTATCATTTGAATAAATCGTGGATACATTAAGAAACGTTGACCTTCAGCCGGATTTATCTGCATTACCATCTCCCGATAAAAATAAAGCAGAAAATTGAATCTTTTATTCAAAGTTAAGGCCACCATTGTTGTTTGAAGAGCCATCTTCAAGCGATCTGTACCAGCTTTTCGCGGAGAGATGCATTGTATAATCACATGCATAAAGTATCTCCATTCACCTACTAGTCCACCTTTCCTAGCTTGTGTATCATTTTGTCGTCCACGATAACCCATCCTTTGAAAACAACCCATAATAAGAGTGTTAGGATAAGATATTGGATCTTCAGCATTTCCTCCTAAATCAAGAGCAGCACGAATCGTCTCTTCGTAAATTGCAATCTCGATATTGTTTACTGTTGCACGAAGGACATGCGGTTCCACATCGATATCTTGATGTACTGTATCCCAGAATTGTTGTATATACACCAAGATAATATAGGGATCCGCAGATAATGCAACATGTAGTCTTGATCGATTTAGAAAATTGATGATGCCTTGAAAATGAACTGCTTCTGGCAAATTAGGATCTAACAACGCCACTTGATTATGCTTATATTCGACACGTCGAGCCATCTGTGAAAAATTTCGGACAACACAACAAACATTAGTAGACTAACATATATATGAAACAACAAACAAAAAAAAATCAAAAAAAAAAAAAAATCTTAAAAAAATTTCAAACAGAAACAAAAAAAAATTTAAACAAAAAAATATCACAAGTCCTTTTCACTACTGACCCCTAGGCGAACTTAATAAGTTCGCTTAGTAGTGCAAGAGGCGAAGACAAGTTCGCTTCGAACAAGTTCGCTTGGAACAAGTTCGCCTGAACCTGAGACGTTTCAAATTCAAAACACAGATTTTCAAACTCCGGCAAATCGATCGAAATAGTGAAATAAGCAAATACAAACAATCGAATATCACATTATAACCAAGAATGATGATCAATTTTATATTTAGGTCAAAAATGGCCTTCAAACAGTTCGATGAAAAACCGAGAGTGAAAACCATCAAATACACTCAATTTAGCGGATGAAAATCAACGAAACTACCTTTGTTAGATTCGCAATGCGATTTTGATCAAGATTCAACCAGAAATTAACACTCACAACACCGTTTTAAAATTTTGATAAATTTGGGCAAGTTCGCTCGTTCTGAGGAAGACGATGAGAGACAAGTTCGCTTGATTCAACACTTATTCAGATTAAGTTCGCTTGAAGAAGCGAACTTGTTAAGTTCGCTTAACAAACCTTCGGCGAACAAGATAAGTTCGCTTCAGCCTAGACTGTAAATTTAAGTTCGCTTCACTGATTTAAGCGAACATATTAAGTTCGCTTCACTGTACACAGACGAACTTAATTAGTTTTCAACCTTTTTGCCTTGAACACAAATTTACCAACTTCAACCTTTCAAATCTCAAACTTCCGTCAGCAACACATATTTGATCCAATCCCGAACAATTTTAATAAAAGTTTAGAATTTTCATGGAAAATAACAAAATCAAAATCTTTTTGAATTTTATCTATACAGACGGAAACACATATTTTTGATTTTTCTCTGTACAAACTGAAATCACATATTTTTGGTTTTTCTCTATACAAAAAGAATCACATATTTTTAATTTTTACCTGAATAAACTGAAATCATATATTTTTGGTTTGTACATCATGAGCAAGAATATAATATCAGTATTCAATTAATTCATCACACATATTATCAATAACAAAGGGTAACCTATAGTAAGAGACCATTCAACTCAATTTTGTGCATTTTGCATCTTTTTCTTTTGAAACTCATTTAATTTGAATAATTTTTGAAATGATACACGATAAATTTCAAAGTAAATAAGATCAGGTTATAAAATGCTCTTTTATTTATACCGAATTTGAAATATAAAGCCTGAATTCTTAAAATTGTCAATATTATATTATTTGAAACTATAAGCGTTTATTCTCCAAATTCATGTGATTTAGTACCATTTAGATGATAAACATTGTGTACCCCACTTATATGCCAAATAGAAAATAAATGCACTATCTTCGAGACATATATAAGATTTTACTAAAGATTATCCGAATATTCAGAATGAGGAGACATCACTTAGCACATGAATAGCAGAATCCAAATTGGATTGTAAAGGAATCAATGAGATTCAGAATCGAATGATTCAATATTTTGGCTTATATTTGTGGAATCATAAGATTCAGGCACGTGGATCCAACTGTTATCTGGATTATGAATTCAATGGAATCAGTAAAGATGATATATCAATATGATCCAAGGGCTAGTATATGTTTGACAAATGTTGTCAAGTACATATCTTGATTATAATTCAAATTGCATGCTTTTCGGGACATGGGCACTGAAGCAAATCGAATGAATAGTGCTAAGGACATAACCCGAAACTGATCTCATAGGAAAATCCTTATTAAAAGCTAATATTCTTTATCTGATAGTGATATTTTAACACACACACCCAGGCATATAATGGATGTAAATCACACATGTAATCATATTATATTTAATTTTCACACTACTATTAGCTTCAAAACGCTTTTAGCCTATTGACAATTCAAGTTTCAAATTTTATACACAAATTATAAAACAAATTATCAAGAATAGAGCATTCACAACACTATCATCTCTTATTTATGCAGACTTTGAAATTTAGATCAGATCAACTTATTTTAATCATTCAGATATCAAGGTCTATTAAGGTCGTGTGAAATGAACTAATCACTGATGTACTATCATTTCTTCTCAAAACCTCAAATTATGTCAAATTTTATATTTTTCAATTTGTTTTGACTTTTTATAATTTAAGCTTTTTGACTGAAAAAGTAAATGCAGAAATGTAATAAAGCAATAAAAGAACTTAAAAGAAAATTTTCCATGAAATTCTGATTTTGAAAAACTTTTATTCGGGATTGATCATACCAATCATTTTTATCAAGAATTCAAACCTGGTACGATCAAATGCCTTAGTAAACAAATCAGCAAAATTAACTTCAGTGTGTACCTTGACCAGCTCAATCAATCTTTTCTCTGCACAATCACGTATAAAATGATATCGAATTTCGATGTGCTTAGTTTTACTATGTTTAACAGGATTATTCGTTATGGACATAGTAGCATTGTTATCAATAAACATAGGGGTTTCTGTGAAATTCAAACCGTAATCTCTCAATTGTTGTTGTATCCACAGGATTTGTGAACAGCAACTTGTAGTAGCAATGTATTATGCTTCGCATGTAGAAATCGAGACTGAGGTTTGCTTTTTGCATTGCCAAGATACAAGTCGATTTCCTAAGAATTGGCAACCACCTGTTGTAGATTTCCTGTCCAGACAACAACCACCAAAATCAGAATTAGTATAAGCATTGAAATCAAAGTTAGAACCATGAGGATACCATAGCCCTAAACGTTGTTTTCCTTTTAAATACCGAAAGATTCTTTTCACAGCAATTAAATGAGATTCTTTTGGCTTTGCCTGAAATCTGGAACAGATACACACAGCGAACATTATATCCGGCCTTGTAGCGGTTAAGTACATGAGGGATCCAATCATAGCTCTATAAAGTCGACAATCTACATATTTTCCTTACGGGTCAGAATTTAACTTATGATTGACCGGAATTGGAGTATCGTATGAAGTACAGTCCTCCATCTTGAACCGGCTCAAGATGTCTTTAACATACTTGGACTGATGAATAAAGAAACCATCTTCCTTTTGATTTACTTGTAAACCTAAGAAAAACGTTAACTCTCCCATCGCAGACATTTCAAATTTCGACTTCATAACACCCTCAAAGTCTTTGCACAACCTTTCATTTGTCGAGCCAAATATAATATCATCCACATAAATATGTACCAGTAGGTAATCTCCCCCTGATTTCTTTATGAATAAGGTCGAGTCTATCTTTCCACGAACAAAGTCATTCGCCAAAAGATGTTTAGATAAAGTCTCATACCATGCACGAGGAGCCTGATGAAGACCATAGGGGGCCTTATCTAGCTTGAAAACCATGTTCGGATTCAGTGGATCTTCAAACCTCGGCGGCTGACACACCTAGACTTCCTCCTTGACCTTTCCATATAAAAATGCACTCTTGACGTCTAATTGAAACACCTTAAAACCTTTAAAGGACGCAAAAGCTAGAAACAGCCTTATAGCTTCAGGCCTTGCAACTGGCGCATAAACTTCGGTGTAATCAATTCCTTCTTATTGATTGAAGCCCTTGACAACTAATCTTGCCTTATTGCGTACCACGACACCTCGATCGTCCTTTTTACATTTAAACACCCATTTTGTTCCTATCGGATACGCACCTTTCGGAAGATCAACCAGATTCCAAACCTTAAGTTTGTCAAATTGAGCAAGTTCTTCCTGCATAACTTCTATCCAGTTATTGTCATTTAAAGCCATTTCTACATTCTTGGGTTCAACATGTGAAATAAAGCAAGAATGTGAACAATCATCAAGAACACCAGAATCTTTAATGCAAGTATACAAACAAGTATTGTCAACAAGAGAACGAGTTTTCACTCCATCCTGTAAATTTCCAATTATATTTGTTACTGGATGATCTTTGTGTTCCTTGATGGATGCGACCTCAGGAACCGGCAACACATCAACTTGAGTAGAGTCAGATTGATAAGAATAATCTTGAGGAATTGGAATTTCCGAGTCTAAATTTGTTGGAATCTCCCCCTGAACCTGTGTCGAATGTAATGGATCATCACTCAACAACGGATCAACAGAAGAATCTTGAAAAATAGCATTATCCTCCTCACTCTCTGAATCCTGTGGACCTGAACAAGAAGCAACATTTGGATCTGGAGCAGAAGTAGATGGAATCGATGAATTGGGAACTTCATTTGGTAGAAATCCATTGTGCTGAGCATCTTGACAAGAATCATAGATAACAGCAGCATCTTCATCAGAAATGTCAGAAGGTAAATGAAAAGACTTGAATAAGTTTTCATAATCAAATGCCCAATCCGGACTTATCGCCATTTGTGGTAAAGACCGATTTGAACAGTCAATATGGAACCATTCTTCAACTTGGCGTGTCTCTTTATTATAAACCCTCTTGGTTGTTGAATTAGCCACATACCCCAGAAAAATCCCTTCAATAGCCTTTGCACTGAATTTTGTTGGGACATCTCTAACCTTCAGTAGGGTACACGGATTACCAAAAGGTAGTAAATATTCCAGATTCGGCTTTCGATTATTTAGCAATTCATAGCAAGTCTTGTTATGTCGCTTTACGGTCAAGACCCTGTTCAAAACATGACACGCAATATTCACAGCTTCAGCCCAAAAGGTGACTGGAAGCTTAGAATCTGCAAGCATCGTGCGAGCTGTTTCGACCAACGTCCTGTTCTTTCGTTCAGCGACACCGTTTTGTTGAGGAACATATGGCGCACTGAATTCATGATGAATTCCTTTTTGTAGACAGAATAAGCCCATTTTGCTATTCTTAAATTCGCAGCCATTGTCACTCCTGATTCGTCTGACTTTCAGATTGAATAAATTTTCCAAACCCAGGATTAAGTATTGTACCAACTCAGTGGTTTCAGCTTTAGAAGAAAGAAACTTAACCCATGAAAATCTGGAGTAATCATCAGTTACGACCAAACAATACGATTTCCCACCAATGCTCCTAATACTGATAGGACCGAACAAATCCATATGCAGCAACTCCAAAGGAGTTACGATAGAATTCGTCGACTTCGATTTGTGAGATTTCTTTCTTTGCTTCCCCTTCTTGCACGGAATACAATCATCAGGAACTGAGAATTTCATTTTTGGAATACCAAGCACAAGATCATTCCTAACAATGTAGTTCATCTTCCTGTAGTTTATGTGAGCTAGCTTCCTGTGCCACAATATTGAATCAGATTCCGACGCCTTGGAGAGTAAACATGTTGGAATTGAATCCGTTGTAGTGGCGACACTCATGTCAAGGACATACGTGTCATTTCTCCTTGGAGCCTTCATGAGAATCCATTCATCAGGAATCACAAAACCCAGTTTCAGAATATAACATTCATGATCGTTGAAATGGAACGAAAACTTCTTGTCACAGACTTGTGATACGCTTAAAAGATTATGTTCCAGCTGCTCAACATAATTCACCTTTTCAAATTTTACTTTGTCATTCTTTAACGTTCCCTAGCCTGTTATGTATCCGCCTTTATTACCCGCAAAAGCGACATAACCACCATCAATTTTAATCACATCCTCAAGCAATCTAACATTCTCTGTCATATGTCGAGAGCAACCACTATCCACATACCATGTATTGTTGATAGTCCTCCTTGGTTGTCCCTACATAAACAACGAAAATTAGTTAGAAAGTGGAACCCAAGCCATCGTGGTCTTGGGTCGTCCAGATTGATAAAAATAAACAACTTCTTGTAATGTACAATCAATTTTATCATTCAATTTTGGAACAGATGTTTGACAATCAGACCTTTTCAAAGAAGAACAATTTTTATTATTTTGAAAAACAGTATGTGATATATTATTGTCAGATTCAGATGTTTCCAAAATCTTCTTTAATTTTCTGTTTCTTCTTCTTCTTTGAGGTCTAGACAATTTAACCTCCTGAACAGAATCCTTTGAAATTCCAACTTTTGGAATCTCAAGTTTCTCTTTGCAAACAAAGAATTTTGCATTCAATAAATTCTGTTGTTTAAATCCATGGCATTTAACAAAAGAATGACCAATCACATTTTTCTCCAAACTAGAAGACGACTTTCCCTCATCGTTTCTTTTAAGAATCTTCACCACTTTCGGTTGTGAAGGAACAATCTTCATTTTACCCTTGTTCTTGTATGGACAATTAATCAAAATATGACCAGACTAATTGCAATGAAAACACACTCGTCTTTCTTGATAACTTCTGAAATATGATGTTTTCTTTGAATTTGAAGAACCATCAGAAGAATAAGCTTCGGATGAATGCCCAGAACAATTTACCGGTTTCTTGGGAACATAAGTCTGTTTTGGCACCTTTGAAGAATTCACCTTTTGAAAACCAGCCGCAACAAACCCACTTGACTGTAAGATTGGAGAAAGTTTAGTTGGAACCACTTTCACCTCTTCAGTTTCTGTCAAGATGCACCTATCCCGAATAACATTCTTCACAACCTTTGGTTCCTCAATTTTCACTTTGAATCATCAAACACTTCATCCTCTGTATCAGAATCATACACCATGTCTAGGCACACTTGTAAAAACACTTAGCAACTTTAAACAATTACATAGTAAAAACATAAAGACACAAAATCTAACTATTACAAGCTTTTGTCATTACAAATCTATGTCCTAACAACCTTTACGGTACCAAATGCGTGGTCTTCACAGATCACAAGAGTCTCCAACATCTTCATAACCAAAATGATCTAAACATGCGCCAACGCCGAGGGATTGAAACAATCAAAGATTACGAATGCGAAATTCGCTACCATCCCGGTAAAGCGAACGTCGTTGCCGATGCCCTCAGCCGAAAGCACCATGTGAAGTTCCTTTGTGCTCGTATGTAACCCGATATCCATGTCCGTATTTGTGAAGCCCAACATCTTTCGGTCACCGAAGGCGACATGTACAACGAAATGTCTTGTGGTGCCGAACTCCAACTCGAGACCAAACCCAACGGTTTACTTTATTTCATGAATCGTGTTTGGGTTCCCAATCGTTCCGATCTTCGTTCTTCCATCATGCATGAGGCTCACAAGTCTCGGTATTCGGTACACCCTGGTACAGACAAAATGTACAGGGATCTGCGTTCTATCTACTGGTGGCCCGGTATGAAAAAGGATATCGCGCTCTATGTGTCAAAGTGTAATACTTGCGCTAGAGTGAAAGCCGAGCACCAACGTCCATCCGGTTTTGCTCGTGGAACTGGAGATTCCAGTTTGAAAATGGGAGAGCATTGCTATGGATTTCATTACCAAACTCCCATTGACATCCTATCGTCATGATTCCGTTTGGGTTATCATCAATCGTCTCACCAAATCTGCTCACTTCATTCTCATCCGCGAGAGCTACCCCGTTGCAAGGCTAGCTCAAATCTACATCGCGGAAATCGTTAGTCGTCATGGTGTTCCTTTGGACATCATATCCGATCGTGACAGTCGTTTCACCTCCCGTTTTTAGGAATCCTTCAATGAAGCCATGAGTACTCAACTCAATCTTAGTACGGCTTACCACCCTCAGACGGATGGTCAGACTGAACGTACTATCCAAACTCTCGAGGATATGCTTTGATCGTGTGTCATTGATTTCGGTGGTAATTGGGACGTGCACTTGCCTTTGATCGAGTTCTCTTACAACAATAGTTACCATACCAGCATCGGCATGGCTCCATTTGAGGCACTTTATGGTTGAAAATGTCGGTCACCCGTTTGTTGGACCGAGATCGGAGAAACACAAATTACCAGACCCGAGTTAATCCAAGAGACCACAGACAAGATCCTCAAAATTCGCGACAACCTACGTACCGCTCGGAGTCGACAAAAGAGTTACGCCGACCGAAAGCGCAACGCGGTTACTTTCGAAGTTGGAGATTTCGTTTTCCTTAAGGTTTCACCTTGGAAAGGAGTCTTTCACTTCGGGAAGCGAGGAAAACTATCCCCACGTTATGTTGGTCCTTTCAAGATTTTCGAGAAAGTCGGTTCTGTTGCATACAAACTTGATCTCCCTACCGAGCTTAGCAACATCCACCCCACCTTCCACGTCTCTAACTTGAGAAAGTGCTTATCAAATGAAGATCTCCAAGTTCCACTTGAAGACGTTCAGATCGACCCAACAATGCACTTTGTCGAGAAACCTGTTGAGATAATGGATCATGAAGTCAAACAACTCAAGTGTAGTCGTATTCCAATCATTAAGGTACGTTGGGAAGGAAAACGTGGTGCAGAATTCACTTGGGAACGTGAATACCAAATGAAAGCCAAGTACCTGCATCTTCTTTCAGAGTCTTCCTCATGAAAGAAATTTTGGGACGAAATTTTCTAAAGTCGGGGAGACTGTAATATCCGTACTTTCCACATCATCGTTTATTTACATTTTGTACCCTTGTACTTTCATTTTTGAATCCATTGTAACCCGAGACTTATGATCAATGAATTTATTGGATTTATTCAATTACATGTTTACAACATACATTACATTTATACATATGCAAGACAACATCATACGTGCAATATTACAAAATTATATATTACAAACACGCGTTTCACTTTTTTTACACATTTATATTCTCGTTTCACGTCCATACACGCTCGGTTTATTATTATTATTAGTAGTAGTATTATTATCATTATTATCATTAGTACTATTATTATTATTATTATTATTATTATTATTATTATTATTTCATTTAAAAAAAAAAAGAATCTCCTCCCTTTCAACCACCAACTCCCAACTAACTCATTTAATACCCCAAACCCTAATCCACACTTATAAATACCCACTCCCTTTCACTCCTCCACCCTTACACCCTCCAAATTCTCTCACAAATCTCTCCAAGTGCTCCATTTTTTCCAAGATTTTTGGCAGAATTTTATAAGGTAAAAACCTTATTTTTCTTCAAGTTTCTTCCTTTTTTTTTCTTAACAATTCTTCCTTCACCCTCTTTGATAAACCTCTAGGATCTTATCATTTGTTTACCTTGGTAAACATCTAAGATAAGTCACCATTTGAGGTCCAAGTTGTGGTCTTTCAACTAACATTTCTTCTTCTTCATGTTCTTGTTTGGATATTTTACATCTAGTTGTGGTAAAACCAAACCAACCTTCCATCAAAATTCTATGATGGAAGCCTTGTGCTAAGGTATTTGGATGAAGTAGATGAACATAGGTTCATCTACCATAAGACATCCAATAGCCACAAGGTGTTCAAATACTATACATAAATTATAAATAAATCTAACAAGGTTTGTGGATTTCCCAACCTTTCTCTTGGCCACTTCAAGTGGTATATTACTAACTATACTAACTTTTGACCATCCGAATTCCTAACTAAGTTAGGGGTTTGTGTTTCGGTCCGCTGTCGGCGATGCATGACCAACTTGATACTATTATACATATATATTATTTATTATTTCTTCTCCACCGAACTTATGCCTACGTTACCTTTTAGGTTAACCGGCATTCCCGACTCTTCACCTTCCCGTACATCCTTTCGTTGCCACGCCAAACCGTGAGTTTCATACTTGCCCCTTTTACATTTTTGCACTTTAGGACTTGAAAACATGTACATATTCAAAACACATACACTACAAGATTCACACTTTATTCAAACATAATTCATTAACATGCTCATGTGACAACAACTTGACTACATGCTTAAATACAACCTGTTAATACAATAGTTCATTAATTCTTGTAAAACCGCACTTAACAAGTGTAGCGCTATAGGATTGACACCCGTCGGCTTTTCGTTACCTTTATGGAGCCCCCGATCTTGTTATGTTATTTATTCGACTTGTATTCTTTGGATGCTAGGTATGCTATGTCAACAATAAGTTTGAACTATATCATTACAAATTGTATGAACATTAGTAAAGTATGTCTATGCATGTGAATTGTTGCTTTAAACATGATTATTATATGTATGAAACTTGTATGAACTCATCAACTTTATTGTTAATCAAATATTGTTTTACATGTTTTCAGGAGATGTTTGATGCTACCATGGAAATGGAATCTAGGGACTTTGCCTTAGATATCAAATTTAAATATTTTTGTCTTTTGTTTATCAATGTATTTCCTTTAATTGAAACAATTGTATTTGAAATTCTTAGTTTAATGAAATCGGTTAAATTTATATTTCAACAATAGTGCCACGATGTCTTTGAACAATCCTACACGTCACGTTCGGTGATTCCGCCGTCGAATGGGTTGTGACACGGCTCCTCTCTGGTCTCCCGGTCCTCGTGATCACTTGCAGTCAGGGTTCTCTTGTGGGGCAGTCGTGTCCTCTTCCTGGCACTCTTGACCATGATCGGTCCTCCGCTCTTCTTGCGGTAGCAGATAGCTGGCTCTCCGAGAGCTACATCAGGTGGTGTGGAACTGCGGGTCTGTACCTTATACCGGGGGTGTGTGGTGGGAGTCTCCTCCCTAGCAGGTAAGCGGTGCTCTGACGACTCATCCTCACAGTCAGAAGTGGGGATGTGACCATCGTACGACGACATGATGTGACTACAATATCCATATGACGTGATGAACGGTTATGCAATGTAAACATTTTAGTAAGTCATTTAAATTATAGAATATGTTCAGTTTTAGACTCCTAGTTCGCTATAATCAATGGCTCTGATACCAAGTTCTGTCACACCCCGCCATGGCGGAAACGCGAGGCGTAACATTCACTTGTTTCCAAAGCATATGATTACCACAAACACATACATAATGATTGGATACATAATCAAGTTTAAAGTTTTACATCCCAAAATATCAATTTGAGTTTACAAAAGATTAAGATTTCGTAAATATGACCCATAACAATGAGTTATACAAAAGAAATCTCCCAAAAATCCGTATCCGCTCATGCATGCATGTAATCGTACATTGCTACCCATTGCGACCACGTTCAATTTCCTGCAAAACATACTTAAAAAGTGTCAACACGAGGTTGGTGAGTTCACAGGTTTTGATCAAATGTTCTTGTAGTTCCAATGTTCACAAACGTTCAAATGTATAAGTTTTTCCGATCAAACAATTTATATAAATAGCCAATGAATTTGAACATTTCTTGACCATTTTACCCCATTTGTAAGCTTGCAAGGAATACAAATAATATGTGATACACGAGACCGTAACCAAACCATGACAAATGAATGCCCCTCCCTCGCTAAACCATGAGAAAAAGACAATATGAGGCCATTGACCTTCAAATCCCGGTTAGCGCGACTAACCATGACCGGGGGCGTCACCCCCAATAGTAATATTCACATAATCCTAGGCTAAGACCATAGCTAATGGTTACAAAATGTTAATGTTGTTCCGGGGACTTTTAGCGCTCTATTGTTCCCTTAGTGCAAACATAAAGGCCTGGTCTTTGTTCATTCATTTATGTATGAAAATAGTTACAAGTATGTTTCCTCACCAAAACATTTCAAAAACATAGAAAAAAAGGGGACAGTGAAACTTACCTCGACGGTAGTGTACGCTAGCAAATATTGAATAACTGTAAGCCCCGCTTACCGTTCACTAATTACACATGGATACCTTATATGTTAAGTCTAGCCGTCTTAAACGCAAGTTGTTCACCTGACTTAACGAATTCCGTTAAGTACGTCTTTGTTTAGTAAAACCGTGTTTTAATGTGACGACTCGTTGGTAATTATTATTTCAGTCTACACGCTTACTTTTTTTTCGAGAAAATATTATGTTTCCATATTGGTGACTTGTACGTGTACCAAAAATAAATATTATTTTTGCAATAACTTATAATATATTCATATTATTGTAATATTTCTGATTTTTAGTATCGGTATTTCAATTCAATGTAATACGTTTCAAACTCAATTCAAGTGCACTGTTTTGTTTCTTTTCGTATGATCAATTTAATACTACATTTCAATACAAATCCGCAAATTTTACTCGGTTATATCCTATCAAAACAATACATAAGTATCTAATTGTACAAATATCACGTCTTGTTCTGGCACGGTCGCGCCGAGTGCTTTGGCACGGTCGCGCGACTTGCTTTGGAACGATCGCGCCTGGTGCCTTAGCACGGTCGCGCCGCATATGGGCACAGTCGCGCCTAGTACCAGTTGAAACGGAAATATAGCCTTTAATCACAGAGACGTTCGATTTCGTAACCGTTTTTCACGTTCCAACTATTAACAAACAGAGTTAAGCCACTTGATCATTCTAATTACAACAAATAAACGGAATTTCATCAATTCATCTCATAATCAACAAAATCGTCCACTAGACCATTGAATCCTCCAAATTGTTTGCAATTCTCCCAAGAAAACGCACAAACAATCCTCCCAGAAGCTACTGACCCACTTGAAGCAACCGGAATCATAGCAGGAGACGCCGGAAACCAAACTCGCCGACGCCGAAACTCCTTCCTACCGTTCGCTATCAATTCGCCATCATTTCGGGTAATTGAAACCATGTCCTCTATCGATTTAGTCTTTAGAACAAAAGCCCCATGTTAATTTGGGCTTCCAATATGGAAATCAACTTAAACCCGAATCTAGTTTTCATTCAAAAATGACTTAATCGAATCCGACTCTAGACACGTTTTAAACCCAATTAATTTATGGAAAAAGACTCGAAATAATCTAATGGGTGAAAGCCCTATGATTTCCAACCCTATTATTATAAGAATTAGTCAATTCGTTCCTGATTTGGAACAGACGCGGTCGCGCTAATCATCTAGCGCGGTCGTGTCTCATGAGACGCGGTCGTGCCGACTATCAGCGCGGTCGTGTCCTCCTGTCCAGACCCAATCATGCCCTTTGGCTAATCTCAGTCATGTCTTAGGAACATAGACACGATCGTGCCTGGCCAAGGCACGGTCGTGCCTAATGATTTAGTTAGTTAAGCCTCAGTTTGATCAACACGGTCGCGCCCTGGCTAACATGGTCGCGCCCGTGGTTTGAGCACGATCGTGCCCTTCCCAGGCACGGTCGTGTGTGAGTTAAATTCTTGGCAGAATTATAAATTGTATATATTTTTCAAACCATAAATAATCTGATTAAATTACAAAATATAAATAATTGATTTTTATAAAAATGCAATTAATTCTATTTAGAAAGATCAAATATTTATTGTTGGAATAAATAGAAAATTATTTATTTAAAGTTTATAAAAAATTAAATTTACAATTATTGTTAAACATTTCATTTAAAAAGTATTTTAAATGGTTAAGTTACATTTTATAAATAAATAAATAAAATAATAATTATTTATTTATTTTATATTTAAACAAAGACATTTATTTATTTACACTTAATTACATTTATCACTTATAATATTTTCATAAACAATAATTATTTACATTACTTATTTAATTATTCAAACTCAAACCTTAATCAAAATGTTCTAAAAATATTCTTTCAAACTTTATACATTTTATTCAATACCTCCAATTACAAATCAATGACCTTTTTACACAAGTCCAAATGCAACTCTAGACTTAAACTTTGGTGCACACTATTAATACCATATACATTACACTTTAGGTTAACTTGTGCATTTTAAGGATCTTTATTCTATCTAGTATCTTTGTTAGCTACGCCTTCAAACCAAGTGAGTATTTCATAGCCCCTTTTACTCTTTTACATTTTTGGGGTGAAACATGAACATTATTCAAATTACATGTTTACATTTACACAAACAACACAAGTACAAATCCTATTTACATTCATGTGTGCAATTTGAGCTTTATGCCCGAGTGCTAGGTGTGCTAACCTTTGTATGCGATTATGTGCAATCATTAACAATTCAAGCCGACGGTTTTCAATGATAGATCTATTGAGTCTGACAAACCCACCCAGATTAGGGTGATTGATACCGACAACACAATTTTGCATGCTAATTACAAAGGTTTGATTTGTACATGGTTACACAATAGTTGCTCCCCATAAATGCCTTATTTAACATGTTATGTAAGGATTTGTTTTACAAACTATATGCTATCTATATAAACCTGTGTTATACTCACCAACTTTTTAGTTGACTTTATTTTATTCATGTTTTAGGTTCTAATGTGTGAGATTGATCAAGATGTGCTACACATAGGCTTTGACTTAGTTAAATTAAATAAAAGAACTCTATGTATTTCAATTTTGTTCTATCTTGGATTTGGTTGTGTTTGGACTACTTGTTATGAAATTTGATGTTTAATATATTCAATCTAGTCAACCTTGTGCTTATGAACAGTCTACATGTCCCGCCCCGATGATTCCGCCATCGGTCGGGGTGTGACAGATTGGTATCAGAGACTTGGTTATAGGGAATTAGGTTATTAGACACCTTGACCTAGACTATAACTTTAGGACACGTACTTATGCTATGTTTCATGATTACATGTTATATGCTACATGCTATATGTTATATATTATGTGTTACATGCTATGTGCTACATGCTTACTATAATTAGTTATTATTTTATTTGATGACTTATTTATTAAAAATCCATGACTTATTAGTATATACTTAAATAATAAATTAAATAAACAACATCCTTTCCTATATCCTAAAACCTCATAATATTCTTATCTCATTCTCTATCTATATCTTTCTTAGCATGTGGAAACTTCATGAAGCTAAATTCATAAAAATTTCTTTATTTCCTCGTTAAGGTTTTTAAACTTTGTTAATTATTTGAGGACAGGTGCAATCTGGAAGAGTGACACCTGTATTTTGGGTTTTCTGTCTAGGAAAGCATTTCGCATAAATCCCAATCAACCGAGGGACCCGTATGCTTTCCTGGGAATTCCCGAGATGAGTGTTTACTTATAGGCTAAAGCATGTCTCCTTGAAAATTATATAAGTTTAATTAACCTTAATGTGTCATAGTATTCGAGTGATTATATCACTATTTGAGTACAATCCAAACTATGATTATCTATTTATTTTGTTATCTTATTCTATTAAATCCAAACAATTCTCATAAGTTCTTACATATTTTCTTGTCTTGTGAAAACCTGTAGAATGCCTCCTCCTCGTGCTCCTGCCGCCAACACCAATACCGACATTGCTGCTATTCTTGCACAACTCGTGACACAACTCACGCAAGCTAATAGTGCCACCAATGGCAACAATGGTTGAAATGGTAGTAATAGTGGTAATGCTGGTAATGGTGGAAATGGTGGTAACAACCCATCACAATGCACCTTCAAGCATTTCAACTCGTGCAATCCCCTCAAGTTCTATGGTACCGAAGGAGCTACTGGACTCCTTCAATGGTTCGAAAGCATTGAGAATACCTTTCTCAATAGTGACTGCCCCGACAACCTTCGTGTTCGTCATGCCACAAGTGTCCTACAAAAACGGGCACTCACGTGGTGGAATGGGGAGAAAAGAAATAGGGGTGGGGATGTAGCAATGGCCTTACTTTGGGATGAGGTTAAAAGGCTAATGACCGAGGAATTTTGTCCTCGAAATGAAGTGAAGAAACTTGAAGCTGAGTTTTGGGATCTTGCCCAAGATAGTGGTGAAAACTTGGCGTATACGACTCGGTTGCATGAGTTGAGTCTTCTTGTGCCCCACATGGTCACTCCTTTGTCCCGCTGCATTGAAAAGTATATTGGGGGACTACCTAGGCAAATTCAAGATACTTTCCTAGGAAGGAATCCCACAACACTTGAAGATGCTATCCACTTATCCGCCACCTTAACAGATAACCATGTGAAAGCGGGAACACTTACTAAAAAGGGTACCAAGAAAGTTTCTGACACTATAACCCCTCCTACCCACAACAAAGAAGCCACAACTGAACCCTCCCACAATAATAGGAAAAGGAAGACTAGAAACTATGCTGTGGTCACACCTACTATACCCGTTAATCAAGTTGCTCCTATGGTTCAAACACCGGCTAAAAGGCCATATGTTGGGATCTACCCACTTTGTGCCACCTGCAACTACCATCATCCTCAAAGCATCCCGTGTCGCCTTTGTACTTATTGTGGGAGATATGGCCATACATTTAATGTTTGTAGGGCCAAAGCTCTTGCGGGCCAAGTCAACCCACCAAACCAAACCAACACCCAAGTGGCTAATCAAGGTGTACCCGCTATTGCAAATGGGCGAGCATGTTATGAGTGTGGCAACCCGAACCATTTCCGTGATCAATGCCCAAAGTTAGTCAATGCTAGACAAGGTGGAGCTCGTGGGAGTGCTTTCAACATAAACGCCAATGAAGCTCAAGCCAACAATGACGTGGTCAATGGTACGTTTATTGTTAATAGTCAATATGCCTCCATTTTATTCGATACCGGTGCCGATAAGAGTTTTGTGTCACTTAACTTTGAACCATTACGTGCAAAGACACGATCCCTTTTAGAGAAAACATTTACCGTTGAAGTAGCAAATGGTGACTCTCTTACAATTGAATCCATTATCTATGATTGCTCTTTAGAACTTAATGATCATACATTTCTAATCAACCTTGTTCTAATGCCACTAGGAAGCTTTGATATCATCATAGGCATGGATTGGCTATCAAATCATCATGCCGAAGTCATTTGTTTCGAGAAGTGCATCCGAATACCTCTACCATCGGGAGAAACACTAAGAGTCTTTGGTGAAAAGCCTTGTAAAGGGCTTAAACTAATGTCATGCACTACCGCTCAAAAGTACTTACGAAAGAAGTACGTGGCCTTTTTGGCCCATATCGTTCAAAAGGATGTCAAAAAGAAGAGTATTCAAGATATCCCCATTATCCGAGATTTTCCTGAAGTATTCCCCGAAGACTTATCCGGTCTTCCACCCGTTCGTCAAGTAGAATTTCGCATTGATCTTATGCCCGGAGCTAACCCCGTGGCTAGAGCTCCATACCGTCTTGCACCTTCTGAAATACAAGAACTTGCAAGTCAACTCCAAGAGCTCTCCGACAAGGGATTCATCCGTCCAATTCATTCACCGTGGGGTGCACCCGTCTTATTCGTCAAAAAGAAGGATGGATCATTTCGCATGTGTATTGACTACCGCGAACTCAACAAGCTTACTATCAAAAACCGTTATCCTTTGCCTAGAATTGATGATCTCTTTGATCAACTTCAAGGTTCTACTTGCTTCTCAAAGATTGATCTTCGATCTGGTTATCACCAACTCCGTGTGCAAGAAGACGATATTCCAAAGACTGCCTTCCGAACAAGGTATGGTCATTACGAGTTCATGGTTATGCCTTTTGGACTAACCAATGCACCCGCAGTTTTCATGGACCTCATGAATCGTGTGTGCAAACCGTACCTTGATAAGTTCGTGATCGTTTTCATTGATGACATCTTAATCTATTCCAAGACTAAAGCCGATCATGAGCAACATCTTAGATTAGTTTTGGATCTCTTGAAGAAAGAACAACTATATGCCAAATTCTCCAAATGTGAATTTTGGTTAAAAGAAGTTCAATTTCTTGGTCATATTGTCAATGACAAGGGTATTCAAGTTGACCCTGCTAAGATCGAAACGGTTAAGAATTGAAATGCCCCGAAGACCCCCACTGAAGTTCGTTCATTTCTTGGTCTTGCGGGATATTACCGTCATTTCATCTCGAACTTCTCTAAGATTGCTGTCCCCCTTACCGCTTTGACTCACAAGGGTAAGACTTATGCATGGGGACCAAACCAAGAAGAAGCTTTCCAAACCCTTAAGCAAAAGTTGTGCAATGCTCCCATTTTAACTCTCCCTGATGGGAATGATGATTTAGTTGTCTACTGTGATGCTTCTAACCAAGGTCTCGGTTGTGTCCTCATGCAACGAGGCAAAGTAACCACTTATGCGTCAAGACAACTTAAGATTCATGAGAAGAATTATACAACGCACGATCTCGAGTTGGGTGCGGTCGTATTCGCATTGAAGATTTGGAGACATTACCTCTATGGCACAAAATGTGTGGTGTTCACCGACCACAAAAGTTTTCAACACATTTTCAATCAAAAGGAACTCAATATGAGGCAACGACGTTGGGTTGAACTCCTTAACGACTATGACTGCGAGATTCGTTACCATCCCGGCAAAGCGAATGTTGTAGCCGACGCTTTGAGTCAAAAGAACCATGTCATGCTTCAATGTGTTCGAATTCAAACCGACATTCAAAACCGCATCTTAGAAGCTCAACACGTCTCAGTCACCGGGGGTAACATGTACGAGGAAATGTCGTGTGGTGTTGAACTTCTGCTTGAATCTAAACCAAATGGCTTACTTTCTTACTTGAACCGTATTTGGATTCCCGATCGCGATGATCTCCGTACATTTCTCATGAACGAGGCTCACAAGACTCGTTATTCTATTCATCCTCGTGCGGATAAAATGTACCGAAATCTTCGCCAACAATATTGGTGGCCCGGTATGAAAAAGGACATTGCTCTTTATGTTGCCAAATGTTTAACCTGCTCCAAAGTCAAATCCGAACATCAACGTCCTTCTGGTTTAATTGAACAACCAGAAATTCCCGTGTAGAAATGGGAAAACTTAGCTATGGATTTCATTACCAAGCTCCCTCGCACCTCGAGTGGTTATGATAGCATTTGGGTGATTATTGATCGTCTCACAAAATCTGCTCATTTCTTACCTATCCGTGAAGACTACCGGTTGAGAAACTAGCCCGAATTTACATTGATGAGATTGTGAGCCGTCATGGTGTTCCCTTGAACATAATATCCAACCGAGATGCCCGGTTCACTTCTCAATTTTGGCAATCTCTCCAAACCGCTCTTGGCACACGATTGGATTTGAGCACGGCTTACCATCCCCAAACTGATGGTCAAACCGAGCGAACAATCCAAACACTTGAAGACATGCTTAGAGCTTGTGTAATCGATTTTGGTGGAAATTGGGATTCACATTTATCCCTCATTGAGTTCTCTTACAATAATAGCTATCACACAAGTATCAACATGGCTCCATTCGAAGCTCTTTATGGTCGCAAGTGTCGTTCTCCTATCTGTTGGAACGAGATTGGTGAAGCACAAATCACCGGTCCCGAGCTAATTCAAGAAACATCCGACAAGATTATTCAAATTCGTGACAACATCCGAACAGCGAGAAGTCGGCAAAAGAGTTATGCCGATAAACGATGAAAACCCTTGGAATTCCAAGTCGGTGACCTTGTTCTTCTTAAGGTGTCCCCGTGGAAGGGTGTGGTCCGTTTTGGAAAGAAAGGCAAGTTAGCCCCTCACTATGTTGGTCCATTCAAAATCCTTGAAAGAATTGGGAAAGTGGCTTACAAGCTCGAGTTACCTCCATCTCTTGGCAATGTGCATCCTACATTTCAGGTATCAAATCTGAAGAAATGTCTCGCCGATGAGAATCTCCATATACCGGTTGATGACGTGCACATTGATGAAACGATGCACTTCGTTGAGAAACCGGTAGAAATTATGGATCGTGAAATCAAGCAACTCAAGCGAAGTCGTATTCCTATTGTCAAAGTTCGTTGGGAGTCTAAGCGTGGTCCTGAATTCACTTGGGAACGAGAGGACCAAATGAAGCTCAAGTACCCCCATCTTTTCACTGATGCCGTAGTTTCCTCAAACTAAATTTCGGGACAAAATTCCCTCAACATGGGGAGACTGTAACATTTCTGATTTTTAGTATCGGTATTTCAATTCAACGTAATACGTTTCAAACTCAATTCAAGTGAATTGTTTTGTTTCTTTTCGTATGATTAATTTAATACTACATTTCAATACAAATCCGCAAATTTTACTCGGTTATATCCTATCAAAACAATACATAAGTATCTAATTGTACAAATTGACAAAAGACTAAAGTTACAAGGTCTGATGTTGAAAAATAGCAAGAAACCCTAACAGGCACGGTCGCGTCTTGTTTTGGCACGGTCGCGCCGAGTGCTTTGTCACGGTCGCGCGACTTGCTTTGGAACGATCGCGCCTGGTGCCTTAGCACGGTCGCGCCGCATATGGGCACGGTCGCGCCTAGTACCAGTTGAAACGGAAATATAGCCTTTAATCACAGAGACGTTCGATTTCGTAACTGATTTACACGTTCCAACTATTAACAAACAGAGTTAAGCCACTTGATCATTCTAATTACAACAAATAAACGGAATTTCATCAATTCATCTCATAATCAACAAAATCGTCCACTAGACCATTGAATCCTCCAAATTGTTTGCAATTCTCCCAAGCAAACGCACAAACAATCCTCCCAGAAGCTACTGACCCACTTGAAGCAACCGAAATCGTAGCAGGAGACGCCAGAAACCAAGCTCGCCGACGCCGGAACTCCTTCCTACCGTTCGCTATCAATTCGCCATCATTCAGGGTAATTGAAACCATGTCCTCTATCGATTTAGTCTTTAGAAAAAACGCCCCATGTTAATTTGGGCTTCCAATATGGAAATCAACTTAAACCCGAATCTAGTTTTCATTCAAAAATGACTTAATCGAATCCGACTCTAGACACGTTTTAAACCCAATTAATCTATGCAAAAAGACTCGAAATAATCTAATGCGTGAAAGCCCTATGATTTCCAATCTTGTTATAATAAGAATTAGTCAATTCGTTCCTGATTTGGAACAGACGCGGTCGCGCTAATCATCTAGCGCGGTCGTGTCTCATGAGACGCGGTCGTGCCGACTATCAGCGCGGTCGTGTCCTCCTGTCCAGACCCAATCATGCCCTTTGGCTAATCTCAGTCGTGTCTTAGGAACATAGACACGATCGTACCTGGCCAAGGCACGGTCGTGCCTAATGATTTAGTTAGTTAAGCCTCAGTTTGATCAACACGGTCGCGCCCTGGCTAACATGGTCGCGCCCGTGGTTTGAGCACGATCGTGCCCTTCCCAGGCACGGTCGTGTGTGAGTTAAATTCTTGGCATAATTATAAATTTTATATATTTTTCAAACCATAAATATTCTGATTAAATTACAAAATATAAATAATTGATTTTTATAAAAATGCAATTAATTCTATTTAGAAAGATCAAATATTTAATCTTGGAATAAATAGAAAATTATTTATTTAAAGTTTATAAAAAAATTAAATTTACAATTATTGTTAAACATTTCATTTAAAAAGTATTTTAAATGGTTAAGTTAAATTTTATAAATAAATAAATAAAATAATAATTATTTATTTATTTTATATTTAAACAAAGACATTTATTTATTTACACTTAATTACATTTAACACTTATAATATTTTCATAAACAATAATTATTTACATTACTTATTTAATTATTCAAACTCAAACCTTAATCAAAATGTTCTAAAAATATTCTTTCAAACTTTATACATTTTATTCAATACCTCCAATTACAAATCAATGACCTTTTTACACAAGTCCAAATGCAACTCTAGACTTAAACTTTGGTGCACACTATTAATACCATATACATTACACTTTAGGTTAACTTGTGCATTTCAAGGATCTTTATTCTATCTAGTATCTTTGTTAGCTACGCCTTCAAACCAAGTGAGTATTTCATAGCCTCTTTTACTCTTTTACATTTTTGGGGTGAAACATGAACATTATTCAAATTACATGTTTACATTTACACAAACAACACAAGTACAAATCCTATTTACATTCATGTGTGCAATTTGAGCTTTATGCCCGAGTGCTAGGTGTGCTAACCTTTGTATGCGATTATGTGCAATCATTAACAATTCAAGCCGACGGTTTTCAATGATAGATCTATTGAGTCTGACAAACCCACCCAGATTAGGATGATTGATACCGAAAACACAATTTTGCATGCTAGTTACAAAGGTTTGATTGTACATGGTTACACAATAGCTGCTCTCCATAAATGCCTTATTTCTCATGTTATGTAAGGATTTGTTTTACAAACTATATGCTATCTATATAAACCTGTGTTATACTCACCAACTTTTTAGTTGACTTTATTTTATTCATATTTCAGGTTCTAATGTGTGAGATTGATCAAGATGTGCTACACATAGGCTTGGACTTAGTTAAATTAAATAAAAGAACTCTATGTATTTCAATTTTGTTCTATCTTGGATTTGGTTGTGTTTGGACTACTTGTTATGAAATTTGATGTTTAATATATTCAATCTAGTCAACCTTGTGCTTATGAACAGTCTACATGTCCCGCCCCGATGATTCCGCCATCGGTCGGGGTGTGACAATTATGATCATGTATAAACATATAATTATTTCGTACCAATAATTATATAAAATCACAAATATCGTCCAAGTATGTTCTACGCATGTCAATTATCCTACGTGCATATAAACCATGCTAACACGTCCACATGCAATTACTTGTTTCGAAAGACATTTATTAACTTGTTTACGTTCAACATGCACTTATTTTTACCAATACATGTATACTAGTATTTCACTAATTCAACATATGTTTAAATATGCTTCCCGATAACATGTGAACATTTATTTTTAACCGAATGTCTCTAATTTCATGCACATAAATTCGCCAATGATTATTCTACCATGGTATATGCATACATGTTTCTTATGGTTACCAAATGTCTTAAATACTTTCAAGCATAACAAGTTTCATGTCAACCATATAACTATATAATTGGTAAGCTCCAAATTCTTTAAGTGTTTCATCTAGTATTTTCCATGATTTATTTTCGAGACATATATTTTATCATTTCATGTATCTATACCTTTGATCATGCAACTACACAAATATGTATACATACACATTTATCTCGTTTTCCATATGCATATATATGTACACATACAACTTAACTTTATGGTCATGCACATTTTTCTACCAATATCACAAAAATGCTTTAAACTATCAATTATACATCATCATATACATCTTGCAATTTTTGGCCTAGCATGTATAACAAATCTTAGACTCTATGTCACTAATTTTTACTAACCATTCTTTTTAAAGCAACAAACTTACTTTATAATTATTATGTAACAAGATCAGACAACAATATATATATACACATATACATACCATTCACGATTTCTCCATGTATATACCTATACACTTCATTTTTCATCTAATATGAGTCATACTTTTACTAATCTATAACTCATCATCATAAAATCAAAACATCAAGATATGCATATAAACATACTATTTTCGGCTCTTATATATATATATATATATATATTTATACAAAACCCTAGTTTTTAATCTTAATAAAGTTAGACTTTATAAAAACTCTTTAACTTTTCAAATCCCTTTGATTATTATGATGAACAACATGCTTTATACAAAAAAATAAAGATAAATCTAGAGATTGGTGTCGGTTTCATACCGCTAGACAAGCTAGGTGAAGATTCGCGAGTAGAAAATGACGATGACTAGATACACTAGCAAAACCGACCCTTAAACCTTCAAGACTTCTTTGAATCTCCACTTCTCTAGCTATTTCTCTTTAAACCTGTGTTCTTGGACCAAGATGCAAAGTGTGTGTGTGTGCCTATGTCGATGTATATATAGAGGGACAGAGAGGAGTTTGAGTGTTGGTTATCCTATCATGACACAAACCATGATGATGAAATTGGTGGTGGTGTGTGTGTGGGTCCCATATCTCGGTCGAGTAGGGTAGTAGGGGGGTTGGGTGTTGTCATTTCAAATGTTTTCACTCCAATGATTAGGTAGATGGTATTTTGGTAGTGTAATCCCGGTAGGTGATCCTGTGATAATATACCCGGTGTATGAACTTTTATGATCAAAAACTTATATATATATATATATATATATTGTGTACCTTGAATAGTTTTAATAGTCTACTAGTTAAACCCGACATAGTTAATTCTTTAACTATAATATTCATGTATGCACATAAAATAACTCAAGATCGTGCAACAAACATTTTTATGTCCATATTTTAAGGTTTAGTTACCAATATATATGTTTTTATATCAAGACGTGTCACCAGACTTTATTTTGAACAAAATCTAGTTAATCACCAATGAACGTACCTTGCGGGTTATAATTTTTTATTTCCTAATAATTCTTAAAAATTACTAATATGTAGTGTCTGTCCCTTTGCTAGACTCCTTGACAATACTTTGTCATACAATAATCCAGGAAATATAAAATATGAACGTGAAAATGTGGATATAGATATTGACCTGAAATTCTGGGTGTCACATATTGGTAGACCTTTGGGGAAGTCTTGTTTAGGGCTTGTCAGGTCTATGTCTAGGAGTCGGTTATGTTAACCGGTCTTCGGGTTGTTATGTGTAGGTAGGTCACAGGTTGTGTGTCGATAAGTTCGATCCAAATCGGTGAGACTTACGGGTTATGGTTATGGGTTGTGTTCGGGTTTGTTGAACCTTTAGGGGATTTGGAATGTCTTAGGTAATAGGGGTTGCCACTGTGAATGATAAATTATTTTACAACCAAAGTGAATGGTCTGAGTTTTAATATCAAAACGTTTACGACAAGAAGGTTGCTTTAAATGATAAACTGTTAGAACTCACTCAACGTAGCTGACTTTGTATGTGCGTTAGATTGTTTTGCAGGTGAGTTCTCGGGACGGTGTATCTTGGCTTGGGAGCGGTGCTACTCGGGTTGGTGTGCATGCATTCGTACGGTAAAGTAAAATAAGATAATGATTTTGAAACATGAATATTATTTTGATTTAGGACTTCTGCTGTATGTTTTTATAAGGAGTTAATGTTTTTAAAAGAATACATTGTAATGTGACCCTGTTGTAGGGTGCCCGGTTTGGGGCCTTACAGAGACAGATGTGACACCCAGTATTTCAGGTCAATATCCATATTCATATTTGCACGTTCATGTTTCATAATTTCCTG
The DNA here is from genome assembly GCA_023525975.1 of Smallanthus sonchifolius. Classification (NCBI taxonomy): domain Eukaryota; kingdom Viridiplantae; phylum Streptophyta; class Magnoliopsida; order Asterales; family Asteraceae; genus Smallanthus; species Smallanthus sonchifolius. The sequence goes on from CM042031.1 coordinate 30,224,698, forward strand.
AATCATTATTTTGACAAGGTATTGTCAAGAGTCTAGCAAAGGAACACATGTCACATTTTAGTAATTATAAGAATTACTAGGTCACAAACATTTATAACCCGCAATGTACGGTCATTGGTGATTAACGAATTTTATACAAGTAAAGTCTAGAAGCATGTTATTTTACACAAAATATATATTGGTGACTAAATCTATAAAGATTAATACAAAACTTGGGTTCACACGGTTCCTAATAAATTATCTATGTGTGAACATACATAAAGTAGTTAAGCTATTAACTATGTCGGGATTCACTAACAGATTTTTAAAAGCTAGTCAAACTACACAATATATAGGACGTTTTAATAATTAAAACTATTGAACCGGGTATTATATCACGGGAGCACCTACCGGGTAAACACCACATTAGACAAACCTAACTAATGATCAAGGACCCACTAGAGGATAGGACAAGACCCAACCCCCCCTCTACCCCTTTCGGCCGAGAAAAGGTGGGGACACCCACCTTGCCAACTCCACCATTTGTTACATGATTATTGTCAAATAACCCATACTAATTCAAGTTGATTGCAAGCAAGGTGTCAAATCCATCAATTCATCCATCACTTGTAATGATCATGGTTGAATCAACACTCAAACTCTCTTTCTCCCTCTATATATACGAAATACATGCGCACACACACACACACACATTTGAAAAACCCAGAAACAAATCACTAGAGAATTTAGCTGTAAAGTTGAAGGGAAGTTCAAGAATGTTGGAGATCTAAGAAGTTCCACTAGTGAATCAAGCCACCACCGCCCTATACACGTGATTCTTCCCTAGCTAGTCTAGCGGTATGAAAAACCGACTCTAAATCTATAGTTTCATCTATATTTCTTGTTTTAAGATTAGTGTTCACCCTAAAAACGAAACCATCCCTAAAGGTTTTTATGCTTTTATAAGGTTTAACTTTAATAGGTTAAAAATTCAATTTTAGTATATATAAATATATACATGGTCGAAATCTATATAAGGTATATATTTATTTGGATATTTTGAGCATGATAAGTGAAGTTTAGATCTAAAAGCATAAATTTCTCTCAATAGAAAATGATACTTGATCATGATGTGTATATACATGTATAATAATGGTGGTGTTAAGTGAAAATTGTTGGAGATATATATATATATATATATATATATATATACACACATGGGCCGAGATTTTGTATAAAAATATGTGGATAAAGTTATTTGGTTAACATGAGAATTAAGTTTGTGCATGTATATATATATATATATATATATATAAGTCATAACACATATATGTGTGTGGTTATAAGTTGTTAACTTAGAAAGATTTGTATATATATATATATGGTTATGGATAAAATTGTGATATATATATATATATATATATATATATATGTTGGTATGCGGTTTTAGTGCATCATGAAATTGATTGTGAAATAATGGTTAGTATCAACACGGGAACATTTAATATGCGCACATATGGTAAAAAATGGATAAGGTATATATGTGTATGAAAACTATGGTTAGGTTCGGTTAAAAATAAATAATCCCATGATATCGTGAAACATATGTAGTGATGTAGAAATACATGTATGCATGCAATCGATGAAAATAAATAAAGGTGTATGCATGATGAACGTAACAAAGTTAATGAATGTCGTTTGGAAAATAAGTATTTGCATGTGGATGTAGTAACATGGATTATACGTACGTAGGATAATTAACATGCATGTATATACTTGAACGATATTTGAGATTGTATATAATTGTTTATGAGAAATAATTATATGTATATGTGTGAACCCTAATGTGAATAAGTCATGAATCTTTACAAAAATAATATTTATTTTTGGTAGATATAATAAGTCACCAATATGGAAACGTAATATTTTCTCGAAAAATATGTAAACATCTAGACTAAAATAATAATCACCAATGAGTCGTAACATGGAAAAACACAGTTTTTACTAAACAAAGAAGTACTTAACGAGATTCGTTAAGTCGAGTGAACAACTTCCATTTAAGACGGGTAGTCTTAACACATAAGTGCCCTTGTGTGATTAGGGTATGGATAGGCGGGGCCTATAGTTACACACCGATTATTTGCTAGCATACACCGTTGTCAAGGTGAGTTCACGACCCCCTTTTTACTTTTTACTGTTTTATAACATCGGGGGGAGAAACATACTTGTAACTGTTTTCATATACTAATGAAAGAACAAAGATCAGACCATTATGTTTGAATGAGAAAACACATAGAGCGTTAAAAGTCCCCTGAACATCATCAACATTTGTAACTATTAGCTATGGACTTATCCTAGGATTCTATGAATATTACTATTGGGGGTGACGTTCCCGGTCATGGTTAGTCGCGCTAACCGGCGACTTGAAGGGTCGAATGGCCGCATGTTGTATTAATTAGTTATCGTGGTATAGCGAGGGAGAGGTATTCACCAGCCATGGTTTGGTTACGGTCTCATGTATTAACATATTATTTGTATTTCTAGCTAGTTTACAAATGGGGTCTGTCTGTCGTTTATTCATGGTTAAATGCAATGGTTATTCATTTATGGTTTAATGCATTGGTTGTTTATTCATGGTTCAATGCATTGGTTATTCATTTATGGTTTAATGCATTGTATATTTATTCATGGTTCAATGCATTGGTTATTTATTCACGATTCAATGCATTAGTTATTTATTAATGGTTTAATGCATTGGTTGGTTATTCATTGTTCAATACATTGGTTTTTCGCCGTAAAAGTTTTGTGAATGTTGGATTTATAAAAACCTTTGAGCGTTGGAATTACAAGGAATTTATCATCATGTTTTCGGGAAACTACTTATTTTATGACGGTAAAGTCATGTGCATCTTTTCGGAAAAAAAACTACTTATTTTATGACGGCAAGGTCATGTGCATGTTTTAGGGGGGAACTACTTATTTTATGACTGTAAGGTCATGTGCATGTTTTCAGGAAAAACTACTTATTTTATGACGGTAAGGTCATGTGCACATTTTCGGAGGAAAACTTCTTATTTTTATGACTGTGAGGTCATGCGCATGTTTTCGGGGAAAACTACTTGTTTTTATGACTATGAGGTCATCATCATGTTTTCGGGAAAACTGCTTTGAACTGAAACAACTAACTCTATGAACTCACCAACATTTGTGTTAACACTTTCAAGTATGTTCCTCAGGTAACCCTTAGCCATGGCGCGGTTTAAATAGGCAAACACAATACCCGCAGTGCCACATGAACAATGACACAATACACTCAACAGATGTATAAACACATAACATTATACTTTATGTACATGACTCATTAACTGCACCTGCACTTCACAACTAGCACTAGGATAAGATATCCTACACGTATTCATAAGCGTTTAGCTTATATCCCGACTCACCCCGACTACATAACACAATACACTGCTAATATAGCAACGCATCTACAAATACTACGTCTCATTATCTAAGCACATACCACGTACGTGCACACCATGTGACACCTCCTAGTCATACCCGTATGACCTGTAAATGCAATCTCGACTCACCCCTATTAGGTCACTATACGACCAATGATCATATACCCACCTTTAACCTACACATCTTAAGGACAACGCATAGTCCTTTAGCCCCATATTTAAATACTTAAATTCGTAAGCTCATCGGGTTAGACCCCAAAGTTTGATACACATTTAATGTAATAAAACACATCTCGAAAGTATGTACGATAAATCCAAAACATTAAAACATTTAAAGAGGGGATTAGAAACTCACTTGTTATGCTAAGTCCAAGTCTCTACTCTGCAACTCGCTCGTCCACGCTCGAATCCCAAACCTGTCAAACGTTCTATCACATAATCAGATTTCGTTCTAAACGTGTGTCGGATAACAATATAATAAACCCGCAATGCTCCTCAGTCGTCCTCCCTGAAACCCTAACTTCACATGTTTACGCAAATCGAGTCGTCCTTCACCTGCTTAGAACCCGCACACCCAAACCGGTTCCCATTCCATACCCGTACGTACACATAGCCATGTAGAAACCCTGGCCCCACAACAATACGTGTTCTCGAGCCATTCACCTCCCATGGATGTAAACCCTAACCCATGATTCCTTCCGCTGCAAACCTAACTCGCCATCGTCACCGAAGTCGAGGTTCTTGCTCCGCACCACCACCGTGCACCACCGTCCTCACCATAGTGACCAAACCCTAACCGGCCAACATCACCCTCACCGTCTCGATGCCCCACCGCCAATCACAACCGTGAAGTACCCCTTATCTCCTCCGTGTTCCGCTATCATCGTCATAACCGGACACCACCATCGCGTCACCTATTTCGGCTAGGAGAAAATCGCCATCTCTTCTCCTTCTCTCGGTCGTCGATCATTATCACCAACTCTCCCCCTCCATAGCCCCGTCGCATGCCCCCGAGAACCACCGTGCATCACCACCTAGCCACGGCCGTTCACACCTTCATTCTTGTGGTCGTCCTCAATCGAGATCCCAAACCCTTACCGGGTTTTCAAACTAGAAACACGAACAACATGTTTAAAAAGATAAACGAAGTCTTACCTTGGTTAATCGTAGAGTCCTCCACCTGAAATCGTCGTTGAACCACCGTTCTCCCGCCCCCGGCGTCCCTCTCCTCCCTTTTTTTGACTGTTGTCGTCCACGCGTAACCTAGGCCTTTCGGCCTAGGGTTTCCTCATAAAATGGTTTAAATACAATTGTTAGTTGCATTCGGGTCCTCGTGTTATCCTTGGTTCCGCGTTTTTTATTTGAACTTGTTTATTAAACGGCTAACCGGGCCCTTTACTTTCGTTACACCTCGTTTCACGGTCAATCCTACTAATGGCTTCATCTATAAGAGACTCGGGTTATTCATTGGCTCGAACAGTAAATTTATAGATTTTTGGGATGTTACAAGTCTACCCCCCTTGTCGGCACAAACCAACACCACTCATCCTCCTGGCACAATTGGTGTATCCAAAATCCTTTGGTGCTGTCCGTTCTCTTTTGTACACATCATTCTTGTCACTTTACTCTATGATTCGGTCACCATCCTTGGTGTTCAAAGGAGTCTGCTCTATTCCCCTCTTTCAACTTTGGGACTTTTAGATTTCATTTATGCATACCCTTATTACTCGTTCTCCAACTTTCACTTCTATGGCTTAACATCATCGATTAACTGCTTAGGTATTCCATTTTCCTGATTTGCTCACCGCACCTATACCGTCATCCCTTGCATAGCCCTGATGATCTCTTCATTCCGACGGT